>CANTUS010000009.1:21925000-24425000 GCA_947683365.1 Euphorbia pulcherrima
CTTAACTTCTTCACATGCATTACTCTTTCATACATTATAATGTGAGAGGTAGGTGCTCCTGAGCCGTCGTAATGAGCCATGTTTGGTTTAGTAAAATTGTTGGGACCCAATCTTCGTCCCTCTTAGATTTCTTATCAGTGATGAGGCAGTTGATGTAAGCTTGGATCTTGGGTGTCATGCTTGGAGGCTGCATGACCTAGTCGCTGACTGATTTATGAGAGATAGCTAGGGCTTCAGGTGTCGTGCCCGGAGAATGCATGACCTAGTCATTGGCTGTTTGAGAAGCTATTATTTGCCAAACAAAAGCGGCTACCTCAGATGTCACGCTCGGCGGTTGCATGACCTGGTTGTTGAGTGTTAGAGGTAGCGGAGGGCGAATGGTCAGCTGCTTGGCAAAGGGATTTTGGGGGTAGGTGGTGCCTTTAGGAGTTACAAAGAAATGCAGAGGTGTGAAGGAGGGTAGTGGCTGAGAAACTGGGCTTTGGTGAGTGAATATCGGAGGAGTGGAGCATTGAGCGAAGGGTCTTGGATTAAAAGGCATCACTGATGGGATGGTCGAAGTTGATTAGAAAGCTGAATCCTGCCCAAACTGGAATGGACTCGCCATGGGTTGGGTTGATTGAAACATAGGTGCAACGGGGTCTTGCCCCTACCAGACTAGTCAACATCTGTGCTAAACTATTCGGGGCCTGAATATCAGATGTCGATACTCGATCGAAATTCCTATCTTCGAGAGCTCGCTTAATGGCTGCCTGAACTGTAGTTTGGATAGAAGCTTGGAAAGCATCCGAGTTTAGGAACTGTGTCATAGCACTGCCAAAGTTGAAACCAGGTGGTGGTTAGGATCCTATTCCCGAGCTAGAAGTAGGGCCAAAGGGCTCTTCTGGAGGAGGGGTCCCTTTATTCCTTGGAAAAGACATGGCTGGTCGAGAAGGATTTTGGCTTAACTATACTTGTTCCGAATCTGACTCCCTGCTGGAATCGGTGTGTGGAATTCCTTCGACTTCTGTGGTGACAATCGGGGTCAGAGGATGATGTATCAGATGATGTTCTATCCTTTTCCAAGCCGGGGTACGATGATCAGTGTGCCTCCTTCTAGCTGAAATGGTAGGCAGCGGATCAGGCCATGAATGGGTTGATGAATGGTATGGATAGTATGCATGCCTTTTGTTCCTTGGGAGTGATGCGTGATGTGTATCGCTGCACGTAGATGTGTTTAGAGATGATGTGATGGCTTATCCCTCCAATATACGTGGGACATTTGTACCTCACATCATACATAGCGATATGTGGTGACGCAACGGAGGTACAAGAGAAGTCCTACGTATGTTGCTAAACCTCTTCCATGGGTGGAAGTGGTAAGGGTAAGTTGATTCATTTTCGGCTCTTAAAGCCGATGCATGGGGGTGCATGATCACAGAGCATATAGCACGCGAATCGTCCATCTTCCAACCTTATGACTCCCGCGTAATGCCTCTTTGGAAGGATTGAGTTTGGCCTCTTCATCGGTAATGGCGAAAGAAGTGCATCCCAATTATTTTATTTATTTTGGGTAATCCTAAGGGGAATGATGTGCTAAGGCTTTCTCTAACGCGGCTTTGGTATAGGGTTGTTGATGTAGAAGGTTCTCGTTTACCTTGATTCCACGTTACTCAACCACTACCCAAATAGGTGCGATTGTAGGAGTTTACATGTTGGTTAAAATGAGTGATCCACCCATTAGGCATCCTCAATTCCAACAGGGCATGAGTGATACTTCATGAGCTTCTCGGGTAAAACATGGTACCTAAAATTACCGAACTATCTACATACATGAGGATAAAACGTTATAAAAAAGAATGAAGTTTTAATTTGGCCAATGATTTCAATACATCATCAAAATTTTTTAAACTTCATGAAAGAAAGTTCAAGATTAGAGAGATGGTCCCCAGCGGAGTCGCCACTATGAGCGGACGACATTTCGTGCAGCGGCAGCAGCCCGACCCCTTTGGATGAGATGGGGGCATGCGTATGATGTGATTGGAAAATGATTTTGCATATTTTAATGCTCAAAAGATACGAGATTGAAATCTCGTACTTAAAATAGAGTCGCCATCCAATTCAGCTCAATCGGGAATTTTTTGGTACGATTTTCCCACCGGGTGGTTGGACCATACCTTACGTAGAGATTTCGAGTTTAGATGATGTTATCTATTTTTCATTAGGCCAAGTTAAGATACTTCATTCTTTCTTAATCGGTTTAATTCACCCTATTTATTTGTGTTTTCAGTTATTTTGTTGTTTTCGTGTTTATCAAGCAATTGAAGTAATGAATAAAATATTTACAGCCATGAAAAAAAATAAGTGTGGAAAACAAAATTATTTCAAGACTTTCAAATCCTATACATTTTTCTTTGCAATAAATAAAATACCTGAATGTCTGATATATGTCTGCCTACAGAAGATTATTAGCACGGGTATAGCATATTTTATTTACAGTATCATAATGCCCGGTCGGATGGCCAAAATGAGATTCAAACGGCTTTTTCGAGGAAATTCCATTTTTAATCAAATTTTAGGCTTAATCGTTACTTTAACCGGATTATGAGTGAAAATACCCACACATTACGGGGTGGGGTCTGTTTTCAAGAGGTCTTGAACTTCCATCATTACATTAAATGTTCTAGCTTCAGAAAATAAGCAAATCCGGGAATAAATGAAAATAAAACTGCTGTCCAGAAAGTCATATCGCCGACGATACAACTGATGCCGCCGGTGACATGATTGATGTCGCTGGCGACATGGCTGATGCCGCCGGCGACATCAATTATATCACCGGTGATACCAGTTTGTAGGCAATAGTGGTGGCAGTAAAAATGATGGAAAACCCAAAAATGAATATAAATCATCGAAAATTAACCCAAATTAGTAATATTAATGCCAAAGAGCTATGAGACTCAGGATTTTTACCTCGAGGTTGTGAATCCACCTCTTTATGAACCGAAAGAAACACCTCTAGGGAGCTTGTTACGATGATTTAGCAATAAGTTTAAGTGCTTCTAGTTTCTAAATCTAATTAAGTTGATTTTAACTTACAGACTTGCTGATTTCAAACTCATAATCAGAGAATTCAAAGAGGAAAAAACCAGCAAAAATGGATCGGAATCCTTTTTTTTCCTATTTTATCTAATTCTTATCTCACTAAAATCTATTCCCACATTAAAATCCTAGCATTCCAATTTTTCTCCCCCCTTTAAAATGCAGCTCAAGGTGTGCTTTTCCAGGTGAAGTAAGGTGTTTTTTGAGGCCTTTTCGACCAATTCCGCCGAAAGTGGCTGAAAGGCTGTCTGTGGAGGGACCTATTTCAGGCCATGCTGCCGGTGACATGGTGATGCCGCCGGCAGTATGGCTGATGTCACCGGTGGTATGGTGATGCCGCTGGCGTATGGTTGATGCCGCTGGTGGCATCAGCCTCTAGTATACCAACAACTAACGGGCCTAAAAGCCAAAGAGGTCATGAAAAGTGGTTTAATAGTGGGTGGAAAGGCATCTTTTTGACTTTTAATAATATTTTAATGGGTATTTATTATTTGGGTGCGAATCATCGATTCAAGCTCCTATTGGACGCGTTATCGGCCACACCGAACTGGATTCTACCAAGTATAAAATTCGCGAGGAATATTATTTTGGTAATAAAAATTCTAAAGAGAACTGTTATTTTGAGGCATTAAAATTGGGTACACGTCATCATCGTCTTGCGAGAGGGACTGCAAAATCCCGTGCTCACAGGTATACTGATCCAAAATGGGATTTTTATACCGGAAGAAGACGAGATTCTGAGTTCGGATATAACAGGTACTCATATTGTTCAAATTGCTTGGATTAATTTTGGAACTTTGGAATTTGTGCTAATTTTGGTATTACAACGGCTTTATTTGAAATAAATTCAAGAAATAAAATAGGCATTATGACTGCTTAATAAATAGATATTTTATAGTGAAATTTTGGTAGAGTAACAACAGCGCTTGGGTTTTGGCCCAAAAACTCGGATAGAGCTTCCTCACATTATGGATGTTTGTCCGTACTTGCGAGCTTATTTACACATATTATAGCTTAAGTGGCACTAGTGGCTCACTTAACCGGAGAAATGGAATGCAATGTGCGATAATAAAAGTAATAAAAATGAATTTCAAAGTTGGGCTTAGAGCCAATTACCCTCAGTTTACCTTTTCGTCTGTCTAGGATGACTTGAGAACCGATGCAAGACCGAAGTTGTCAGAGATTGTGATTTGGTTGGAAAATAGGTTTAACCCAAGTTATGGCTATAATCTTGTATTATTCCTAAAGAAAGTGCTGGGTTTTGAGAAATTGAGTCGTTTTTATATCGAAGATCACTGTGAGATCTTGATCTAAAAAGACAGGAAAATGAGTTTATACCAAATGTTGGTGATAAAGCTCGGATTTGGGGTTGTTTTGATAGAATTTCAGGGCTTTTGGAACTCCCGGAACAAAAGGGGACGAAATGGGATTTATAATGTTTTTCTGTCTATTAAAAAGGAGGGGTGGGGGGGGGTGAGCCCTTATTTATAGAAGGGAAGTAATTAGCCCGCAGGCTAATTACGTATCTGACAAGATTTTACTTTAAATCCCGTAAATCCTTGCTAGATCTGGATAAGATTTGATTTTTTAATGTAGATGGGTAATTAGCCGTCTGGCTAATTACCTATATTTGACCAAATTTTGACTTTTTGATTTTTCAGTAGAAAATGCTAAATCGAAGCTTCCTTGGAATGTGGACTTTTTAATTTCTGATTTTGGATGACAATTCGGTCCTTTTTGGTTCATTTGTCTGATTGCTGAATGAAATAGGCATAATTGCTCATCGGGCCGGAACGGACCTATGCTTACAGATTTCCCCTCGCATACATAAATTTTGTCCTAGAAATTTTGTCGTATGCAAAACAAACAAAACAACATGTGTGTGGAATGCAATGAGTTAAAATATTTTTAATAGATAAAATTTGAAACAAAATATATTTTGCCCCTTCGATTAAAAATTTATTAATGAGTTGCATGAGATTAAAATTGACCGAGGGTCGGAATAAATATTTTCTGGTGCTTAATGCATAAGTGACTATGTAAAAACAGCTTTTAGGTCCGCTCGTTTTATAAACAAAGTAGAAAATTGATGAAATATGCAAAATTGCAAACATTTTCAAAATATGCGTACTTAGCCGGCGAGCTATGGTAACTTTTATAGCGGTTATGCGTAAATGCGTAAACGTTGGATAGGTAATTAGTCGGCGGGCTAATTATGTGCGAGCTATAAAAACAGCAGCTTAGCTCCCATTTTCTTCACACTAACAATTTCTTCTCTTCTCCTCTTTGAGAGTTTTGCTTCCTTGTTTCAGAAATTTTTGCCTCTTAGCTATTTCTGACGATGATTTCTCTCATCTTCTTCCCTTTTCTACCCCTTCTACTTAAATTCTGTGGGGTCTCCATGTGGTTTAAGCTTTACAATATCCCTTTAGATTTGCCAGCTGTTCAAGTGACTACTCGCAACGTGGTTATCGACAGCCAACAAGTGGAACTTTCTGAGGTTCCTATCGAGGCTTTGTATGGGCTTCCGTATAATTGGATGTATCATGGGATCACTCCGGGGGACTTTATTTTGCCTGCTTTGAAGCCTTCTGATCAACTTTCTCAGATTTTGGTAAGCCTAATGCCCATTTTTTTCATGTATATTCTTGATCATGCTTTTATCATGCTTTCATTTGTCATTTATTCATTTATTGCCTTTATAATTATGGCATAAATTTATCAATGACTTTTTGATAACCGTGAGATTTATTGAAAATTGGTGTGCATGCATTATTTTTTCATAGGTCACTAGTTATGAGGGCAGTAGCATTTCCTACTTTTCACAAATGGTACGAGGCACTATCCCTTAGTACCAAGACCATTGTTGACGGGATGTCTTTGGGGAGGATGGTGAGGAACTGAAAGCACGTGAGGTCCCATAAGTATTCGTACAACCCAACCGGTACTTCTACCCATATTTTGAGCAGATGGCCTGACACCACCCATACTTTTCACTTTCACTATAGGGGAGTATACCATCACTCCGCTGGATTACTGTACGATCATAGGTCTTCCTTTCCACAGTAATATGATCCACTTTAATGCTTGCTTTACTTATGATAACTTTAATGTGGAGACCATAGAGGCCTTGATTGGCTATTCTAAGCATAAGATTGGGCGAGTTTCTTGCGAGAAACTCACGACCTTTTGGACCATTGGGGATAGAAGACATTTGACTTCTGCTTGTGAGGCTAGAGCCTTTGTGGCCACTACCTTGTCCTGGCTGTGTTTTCCTATCGGGGGTTCGATCGTGAATCTCTATATCCGACCCGCTTTGACGAGTATGCTTGGGGCCGAGCCACGCTGGGTCATTTGTATTAGGCCCTTGATTAGTGTGTAAGGAACATAATTTGCAAGTTCAAGTCTTAACTTCAGATCATCTATGTGAGGACCCGACTCCCTCTTCTCTTTTCAATGGTGTTTTCACTTGTCTTTTATTGTTATGATCTTTTTGACTTTTGCAAATCTAGTTTTTGGAGATGGGAATCCTTCCTAGGACCAAGCTGCTACAGAACAACGGCTATCTGTTCTGTCCCTAGTTGCCACACTACTGGCGCGGTTAGGAGATCGAGCCTCAGTCTACTCTCTTTGTCCGTCTTCACACTCTATCTTCAGAGCAGGTATGCTTTTCAGCATTTTTGGCTTACTATAATTGCTTCATCTGCTACAATTATTGTATCAATGCTTGGTTTCTTTTCTTTCTTTCAGATCAAGATGCAGCCTTGGGGGCATGAGCTTCACAGGCTCGGGGCTATAAGATTAGCTGGGTAGGCTGTGCATACTCAGTTTCCCTTTTCTTTAGAGTGGTACCTCGGGGAGGGTGTATAGGGTTGGAATCTTCCTCCCAGATCGTGCTCCATCCCTACTAATTTGCCCTAATGGATCTTCTGGCCCCGTAGCTCAACTTACTTTGTGCGACTGGCTTCTAATGGCTTACCCAGCACCTTATTGGAGCGGATTGGGGGGTACGAGGAGTTTTGCCATTCGCAACTACTCGAATGGCCAGAGACAGACCTTGTTCCCATTGCGCCTCAGCCATATATGCACGACCCCTCTAAGGATGATGCCCCTTCGACTTCTGCCCCTAGCGGGGCAAGCTAGATCGGGTTCGCCTGGGGCTGTCCGGATGATGGTATCTTCTTCTTCATTGACTCAAATTTCTTCCTTGCCTTCCTATTTTTATGCTCAAGGTAGGAAGAGGCTTATGTCCACTTCCACCCATGTTGGGAGCTCCTCAGCTTCATCTGTTCTGCCTCAGAGTCCAGCGATGATGGAGGGACATTAAGGGTTTCAGTATCAGCCTTCTATATTCTTAATGTACTGTCCTGACCTGAGAACTTATACACTAGTGATTTAGCCTTACTTGGATCCTGAGCATCCAGTGACTTTCCACCCTGCCGGCGCCACTCATGTGAGTTCTTCTTGCTTTTTCCCTTTTTATTAGATCATATTGGTTCTGACTCATCCTAATCCCTTATCTTTCTTGGCAGGTACCCATTGCCGATAGCATCTCCAATCAGGGATACTTCAAAGGGCAGTAGCGATTCATGCTGAACCAAAATTCTGAGATGGCTGTATGTTTATTATTTCATGGTTTTAATGATGATGCATGATATTTCATGAAATGCATATGAATGATTTATGTTAAAATGTGGAAGCTGGAGATCCGGCGGGTTCAGGCTCAGTTAAAGATGCTCTAGGTGGATGACCAGCAGCAGCCACAGTAGCGCAGGGTGATCCTTCATAGTTCTTTTCATAGGGTGGCTATCCTCCTCTTCCATCATCTCTTGATCCCAGTCATCCGAGTTCCAGCGGCAGAAAGTAGATAGGCCTTTTTTTGTTTTTTTCTCTTCTTTTCAGGCCATTTGTAGAGCCTTCTTTTGTATGAACTCATTTTTTATTTATAGAAGAATTTTGCATCATTCTTGCACTTTGTGCTTCCTTTCTTTTATTGATAATCGAGTTTAACGGGGTGATATGCCAAGTATTGGCTGATTGCCCCATAAACTACGTATAGCGAACTGCTACTTTTTGAAATTTCACCAGGGAGGGCTATATCCATTTCCTTGCAGATATGAATGTGTATCTGAAGAACTCCGATGGTTGGGACTATCTCGGGGTTTGCGATTTATCGCATATGAAGGAATATTATTGCACTTCTTTAAGGATAATATGATCCAGGCTGCCGTTAGGTTCTGGGATCCTATTGATAACATATTCCGGTTTGGAGATAACGAGCCTTGCCCTTTGTATGATGAATTTTGTGGGCTCCTGAGATCTTCGGCTAATATGCCTCCAGCTATTCCGATGCATTGCCTAGAGTTTTCTGATTCGTTGATGAATCATTTTCAATTGTAATGATTCGATAGGCACCAAATGATTTGCAACAAGGGCTTGAGGTTGGGTGTAGCTTTTGACATAGTTAGGAATCTTTCTCCTGATGATGCGAGTTGGCTTCCACTTATTTGCTTATTCTTGTTGGGGGTCTTTCTTTATGAGGCCCCAACTTTGGTTTGAAGCTTCGCTTTTTTTACCATCTTTGATCAGATTTTGGAGGGGAAATCTCCCATTGTAGTGAGGTTAGCTGAGATACTGATCTTCGTGCGCTCTTCTCGGAATGGGACTGAAGCTACTACCAGGGATAGCAGGCTTCTCCTTCAGGTAAATTTTATTTGAGCCTTTCTTTTTGCATGAAGCACCCTTTCGGGTTTTTGATTCATCAGGCTTGCCTTAATTTTTACCTGGACTGCCTTTTCAAGTTTTCAATCCAGCAAGCTTCCCTCTTTTTATTTTTTTTCTTTTTATTTTTTCTTATTTTTTCTTTTGTGTTGCTTTTGTAGCTTTGGCTTTGGGACAAGCTTTCTGTATTTTTTGTTCCCACGAGCATGGATTATTTTTTAAAGGCCTACTAGGCGTGAGGTTCCGTAGTCTGCATCAGAAATCGTCCTCATAGAGACTTCACTATCGAGGAGTGGGTTGAATTCATGGGGAGTCGAGCCACTGAGGATATCCGTTAGGTTTGCCCTTGGTGGGGAATCACACATGTGACTACTGATGTTGCTAGAGATGGCGTGGTCCTCATTGGTCTTTCCGAGGTTATTACCTACTCTCCTGGCCTCTTGCAGGTAGTATGATATCCCTTAGAGGTTCTCGGCATCCTTATGCACCCTTATTGGCTCTGAGCTTTCTTACGCTTGGGTTTATCATCATGATGTGAGGTGGGTCAATCGCTCTCAGGTGGAGGTGAACTATTCTATGCCTTTTGACATCCATCCTTCCGAGGCTTATCGCATCTGGGTTGCGAGTACTCGCGGGTTCACCACTCTTAAGGAGAGACTCATCAAGACTAGAAGGCTCCATAGTATCCTTGGAGATCACTGAGCTTGCCACTATATGTCTTTTATCTACGTAGGAGAATAAAGGCTTTTGGCCTTTGTTGTTTGCCTCTGTGATTTCCATTTCCTGTTTGTAATGCATTTTATGTGTGATAAAGGTGAAAAGATGCTATTAGAATGCGTGTTCCATTAAACAATTCATAATTTCCATTTAATACACTCATGTAGTATTTTTAACATGAATATTTTATTATAAAAAGATATTACTTAAATAGGAAGGGCAAATGGTACTTATTCCCAAGAAATGCCCATCGTTGCCTAGGGTTCCGAACGGATTTTACCTAAGGCCTCACTCTTCTTATTTTGGGGTCTTTATTTTTGCTCAAGAGCCCTCTCTAGCTCTTGACAGACCTTTATATATATATATATATTATTTTGCACGAGATAGCTCTTCAACTTGTCGCGATTTACTGGATTCACAAATTCGTTGCCATCCAGATCTGAGATCATGATTGCCCCTTTACTGAGAGTCTTCTTTACTACGTATGGTCCTTCCCAATTTGGTTGGAATTTGCCTCAAGCATCTGAGTGCATCTTATGAGATTGTTTTAGGGCCTGATCACTAGTTCTCAAGGGTTGATCTTGCCTTCTGAGTTTACGACTGTAAGCCCTAGCCATGAGCTGTTGGTATTACTGTAGATTCTCCAATCTGGTTAATTGTTTCTCATTGATCAAAGTCTATTCTTTGCGCCTTGCCTTTGCTCATTCATCTTTAGGAAGTCTTGCTTTAAGGGCTATGTATTGGAAACAATGATCTAGAACACTGATATCTGGATCAGGTTTGAAGTAAACAAAACCTAAGAACTAAAGCTATATCATCCAGAAAGTTAAGATATTACCAACTCCTAAACAAGGCACTCAAGTCAAGACAAGTACATAAGCATAAAAGGAATCATCTAGTTAAAGTTTGGAAAGGAAACGAACTATTAACTGTCAAGTCTAGCATTTGAAAGAACAGATTGAAGCTACATCGAAAGAAGGCAGATCCGAAGATATAGAATCTGAAGATATCAGGAAGACTCCTATATCAGAACAAAGGGAAAAGTTTCAAATATAACTTTCCCTCCACCTTTTGGTCTATGAAAGTCAAAGATCCTTTCCCTAAGACAAATACAAAATGATAGGTTATATATTTCAGAGAAAGTACAAAAGGACTGACACCGAACAGAAAAAGCTAAATACCTTTTTCTCCTAGACCAATAAGGAGACGCGTGGAGCTCACACCAAAAAGCAATTGGTATAAAAGTTGGTGCATCACAAAATGCCAATGAAAACAATCACTGACAACTTTTCAACCTCAATCCCAAGACTTCAAAGGGGTCAAATTACTGTCTAATAGATTGATCAACGGCTCCAGAAGCGCCACCTATAACCTGATCAAGGGTGAAGATTTATTTCAAGTCCAACAACCCACAACAGCTATATTTATGATCAAAGCCTATAAAAAGAGCCCTTCACCATTTGAGAAGATAACTGGTTGATTTACAAAAAAACAAGTAATGAAGCATACTCATTCAATCAATTGATATAATCCCTCCAAGAATCAATTAAATTCCACATCTGTTGTAAGGATTCCTAAGTGAACTATAAACTTAAGGAAATCCAAAAACTAAAACCTTTGTGAAAAACAAGAGTGTAAGAATCTCCAACTTGGGTGACTTATGAGATTGGGATACAACTTAAAGTAGGTGCTTTGAGTGAGATCTCCCTATAGGACTCAGCTTAGGGAAGAGGTAGAAGGCTAAGTGGTATATCCTACTAAAGACTAAAGGACTCAACTAGGAGTTGGTGCTTCTAGTGGTATATCCTACATCCGAAAGGGGTTACCATTCGGAGATAATTTGTAAGGCTTGATTCCTGCCAGTTGGAAAGGAATCCACTAGTGAAAAGCTTAAAGGAAGGAAACTTTGGGGACTGGAGTAGGCGGGGCTGTACTAGGATAAAAATCTTTTGTGTTTGATTTCTCTAACTTTTATCTCTTGCATTATATTGTCATAACTACATCATCCGAATCCATCATCCGGTTCATAATTAAACATGCTACATTAAGATCTTTTAAAGTCTTATATTCTGCGAAAAAGGGTCATTCACCCCCCTCTAACCTTATAAAGACCCTTACAAGGATAGATAAGTGGTATCAGAGCACGTGCTCAAACTAGAGATCTAACAATCTTGAGCTAAAGGTCCATGTATTTTGATTCATATGTCAAAATGAGTTTCCAAAACTCATAACTCCTTCCCGAGGTTATGTCTGTTACCCGTCCTCCACTCTTCATCAGTGGACATTACACATTCTGGAAAAATTAGATGAAGAACTTCATCCAGTCACAAAGTATGCAAGCATGATTAGTTATTAAAGATGGTCCATATGAGCCTACTTATGAAGTAGAGGGTATGACTACCCGAAAGCCATCAAGCATGGGGGATGAGAATGACTTTAAAAAGTTGCATGAAAACGCAGATGCTATTAACATGCTTCATTGTGCTCTTAGTGTAGCTGAATTCAATAGGATATCCAGATACAAGACTGTAAAAGAGATATGGAGAAGTTGGAAGTAACCTATGGAGGAACCACCAAAGTAAGAGAAGCTAAGCTTGATCTACTCCAACAAAAGTTTGAATCCTTCAAGATGGAGCCTAAAGAATCAATCAGCAGCATGAACACTAGATACACCAATCTAGTGAATGAGATGAAGAGGCTGGGAAAGGAGATTCCAGAAGTAAAAATGGTCAAGAAAGTGCTCCGGAGTCTCACCAAGGAATGGGACAATAAAAAGACTGCCATTGAGGAAGCTCATGACTTAAATTTTTACAGTTATGATGAACTCATTGGTAATCTTCTAACCCATGAAGTTTCTTGTAAGATTGCTTAGTATCATGGTAAACCAAGAAGTAAACTTCAATTGCCTTATCCACTACAGAAGTAGAGTATATGGAAGCTGGAAGCTGAGTTGCTTAACTCCTATGGATCAAACAACAACTTGAAGATTATGGAGTGCAATCTGGATGTGTGGATGTTATGCGTTACAAAAAAAGTGCTATTGATGTGTCAAAAAGTTTGATACTCCATAGTAGGATGAAGCATGTCAATATAAGGCATCATTTCATCAGGGATCAAGTGATGAAGAAGGATGTTGCATTGGTATATGTCCGAACCAATGAACAAAGACCAGATATCTTTACTAAGCCACTTGGTAAAGATCAATTTGGAAACTTAAGGGAGTCTATTGGAATGACAAATCCAATCTAGGGACAATCCGAAAGACAACTTCAAAATCAAGTCGGACCCTAGACTAAATCTGGAAGAGGAAAAGCAGTAGAAGAAAATTTATTCCAGAAAAATGCCACATCAACAGACAAGAATGACATATGGTAGTAAAAGCACATAAAGGTAGCAGTTACTTTTTGAATTTCAAAAGTCCATTGGTTGTTACACGTGTGGTAAATACAACAGTTATTTTAAAAATAAACCATTCCAATTCTCTGGTAATCTAAATTTACCTCTCTCCAAATATTCCGACTACCATATCATCAATCCAGTCAAACAACCATAATTCGGATTACCAAAATACCCTCACTTTGAAGACTCTATAAAAACCCCCTAAAGTTTATCCTCATCCATACGTGAGCAACACACTCTTACTGTTACTCTACAAATTTGAAAACTAAGAACCCTAATATCTTCATATCCTTCCAAATGGTAGAAATAAACACCATACAAATACCTGAAGCCCTTCCCAATAAGAATATCTTTCAAGATTCTGATCTGAAAGATTCTGATTTCTCTCCCTTAAACCTAAAAACTATTGAATCCGTAATTCCCATTGATTATCTGGGTGATGAATACCTCTTCAAAACTACCCCCTACTCAACCCTGATTGAGGATCAAAATTTGGGTGATTTCTTAAAAATAAACTACCCTACCTACCATGATCTCATCGGAGAATTCTATGAGAATCTCTATGCGCATAATCACCATGATGCCCTGCGAATAAAAGTCTAGGGGAAGGACATCACCATCACCCTAGAATTTTTTGAAAAGCGCTTTAATATGAAGAACTATGGAATCTTGATGAGGAAAGATAGAGACGAAATGGGTGTTGACTATACCCTAAAACTCTGGCTTCATGAGGACTACTTTGGAGATAATTTCTCCACCTATTTCCCAAAAACCCCAAGGTACTTGCAATATGCCATGGTGAAACTGATACTAATCCAAAAGGGATCCCTAACTATGGTGTCTTCCTTCAAACACTGAATCCTACAGCACTGGATTGGGTGCGTAGAAGTAAATTGGCCTGTGGTTACCATCAATTACCTAAAGAGCCATGTAAACTCTAATGGTGCTCTCATCACCCAAATCCTCTAAGCCATTAGAGTAGATCTCACCGAATTTGATGGTCTGTATGAAAAACCATCCTTAAAAAGAACTTCAAGAATCTATGGTATGATGAGAAATGGGATAAGGAAAAGGCCTAGCAAAAGAGGGATGAGAAGAAATCAAAGGCCCGTAAAGTTGTGGATCCGGAAGCACTAGCCCTTGCTCCTAAGAAACCCAGAACCATCAAAGCCAAAGCTCAAAAGCAAATAGAAGTAGTTCTGAAAGAGGTTGATGAGGACTCTTTGCCCCTCACTCAGATTCTAAAAGGCAGTTTAGTGAAGCTTAGGCCCAGAGGGAGATTGATTAAAACCGTAGCAAAGAAGGGAAGCAATGTGGTTGACGAAATTGCTGCTAAAGTCATTGAGGCAGGACGAAAGAAGGCCAAAAGAAGCCTGGCAGAAATGGAAGATGATGATGAGGAGACTCAGGATGAAAGGCCAGTGCCCAAGAAATAGTTTATCAGGAAAGGTCTAACATTTGATGAGACAGTGGCTGTTAAGGCACAACAAGCAGCAAAAGGAAGAAGGTTAGCTAGAATTATGCTTAATGAAGAAGCCAAGCAGTACAGAGAAAAAGCTATATTGGAGAAAGCCAAACAGTCTAAGGGGAAGAATGTGATAGGGGCCACAGAAATTGTTGGACCAAAGGATGAGCAGTCTAAAATTATCCAACAAGTTATCAAGGATAACATCAAAATTAACCAGGAAAGACTGTAGGACCCAGTAGCTCATCCGAGATACCACCAATCCTAGTAGATACCAAGGATATGGATACTCTGTCCATGATCTCGGAAGTGGACACCTTTATTTTTACATCCAGACAAGAGCACCTTCTGGAGAATCTACTGAATGAGTAGGTAGTGATCATAAATCTTGAAAGTCCTATAAAGGCATCTGGAGAGGATGTTGAGGAAAATGCCAACAGTCCTAGGTAAATGGTTGAAAGTCCTATAAAGGCAAGTGAAGGGGTGGTTGAGAATAGTTTTAGCCATTCAGGGGTTGAAGAGGAAGAGGTCGAGAAGGTAGATCAGAATCAGACCCAATAAATCAATGAGGTAAATCTGGCCTTAATTCAATTTGATTCTAACATTGAGAATCTTGGTGCTAAAAATAGGGACAACTTAGCTACAGACTCTCAAACTATAGTTAAGGATCTAGTGCCTATCTTGGATGAAAAAAATTCGGAGGAGGGATTGGGTCTGGAATCTAAAGGGCACACCCTAAGGACGAGGCCAATTCAGAGGAAAGGTTGGAAGAAGAAGAAAGAGAGCGGGAGGATGAAGATATAGTCGGTGAGGACGACGAGGAAAAGAGTTCATCCAAATCATCCGAAGATGACTCATCACAGGAAGATAATTTTCCCCCACCAACTGCTCCAGTTACCCTGCCTGCACACAATTCTACAGACTCTAAGGTCACGACAGCACTTAAACTCTTATAGGAGGCTTCTCTTGAACAATATAAAGAAGGATTTGTGAAACAGAGCCTCTTGACTATATGCACACATCTGAAAGCAGTGGAAAAAGAGCTCATGAAGCAGTCTAGGTTAGAAATGAAGAAAGAGTTGAGTGTGATAAAGGGGAGTCTAAAAAGGGTTGAAGAAATAGTCATGGACTTTCCCACCCCAGGGGCCATAGCCGAAGCCTCTCTCTCCTAGATTAATCCAACCCTCAACGAGCTCAAAGAAAATGTTTCCATAGTAAATAGAGCAGTTGATTAGGCCAATACCTTGGCTTCCAACAAATGTGGGACCATCATAGACAAAGTTATTTCCTCCTCCTCTGAGCAAATAGAGGAAATAAAATCCTATAGGTACTCCAAGTTTGAAAACTTATCAAAATTCATATCTAAAAAAGAAGCAAAAGCCGCTCTCCAATGCCTAACAGAGCAACATCAAGAAATTTTGGATAAGTTAACAAAGTTTTTTGAAGAAGACCTGCCCAAGAAGCTTACTGTTTATACCGTAAACATTGCTCAAGATGTGTGTGGATAGTTAAATGAGCAAGATAGAGTGGTTGAGCGAGCCAAAGATGAAGTATGCAAAGAAATCGCCGCTATAAACACAAGTATTCACAATATCCGGAAGGGCTTAAGTCAAGAAATCTCTCTCCTACAAACCAGACTCAATAATCTCTCCATCTCCGGATCCTCTTCCTTTGGACCATCAATTCCTGAAAGTCAGCTGCTTCCTGTCTTCCACAACCTCATTCAGACTATTGGGGACTCTGGATTCTTTGGGCAAAAAGGGGTCATATGACCCCAAAGATCAAGAGCTTATTCTGCACCTTCATCCAATCATCAAGCAGTCTTATGATCGTCTCAAAAGAACAATTCGCCCCTACTAACTGACTCCTCCTACAGTAAATAGGATCATTGATGAAAGGGCAAAAGGCCATCCTAACTACTCCATTTACTCGAGCGCTTGGCAGTAAGCCTAGGATAATCGAACCTACATAGTCATTGATCCCCAGGATGTAAATAAAAAGGGGGAGGAAAGTTAGAGTCAACATGAGGAGGAAGGAAGTGGAGAAGACAAGGCACTAAGAGTAAAGAAGAGTGGACCATCCGGAGAGATAGTTAAGCTAGCTAGATGATATCAAATGTAAAATCTTGTAATAGATAGATTCACTCTTATATGTATTTCTATATCTATACTCTCGAACTTCATGTTGTAAACTATTGTTAACAACATAAGTATATATAAAGTGAATTCTTAACTATCAAAAATTGCTTCTAAAGTACAATCTGTTATTTCACTAAAACAAACTTAGAAGCTAGAATTGAAAATGTTAGGGGAATTGGGATGCTAGAATTATGGGGGAGCATTGTAAATGACTAAGTATCAAGAATCATACTTAGATTATAAAATCCTCTCTTTCTTATGCTTAGTTAACTCAGGTTTTTGTTTCCATCAAATGGCAGAGATTGTTGGAAATAATGAACCGGGACACTGATATCCGGATCAGGTTTGAAGTAAACAAAACCTAAGTATAAGACTTATTCGGATGATCCAAAGAACTAAAGCTATATCATATGAAAAGTTAAGATATTACCAAGTCCTAAACAAGGCACTCAAGTCAAGACAGGTATCTAAGCATAAAAGGAATAATCCAGTTAAAGTTTTTAAAGGAAATAAACTATTAACTGTCAAGTCTAGCATCCTAAAGAACTAAATGAAGCTACACCGGAAGAAGCTAGATTCGTAGATATAGAGTCTGAAGATATCTAAAAGACTCCTATATCAGAACAAAGGGAAAAGTTTTAAATATAACTTTCCCTCCACCTTTTGGTCTATGAAAGTTAAAGATCCTTTCCCCAAGACAAAGACAAAATGAAAGCTTGTATATTTTAGAGAAAGTACAAAATGACTGACATCGGATAGAAAAAGCTAAATACCTTTTTCTCCCAGACCAATAAGGAGGCGCGTAGAGCTCACACCAAAAAGCAATTGGTATAAAAGTTGGTGCATCACAGAATGCCAATGAAAATGATCACTGACAACTTTTTAGCCTCAATCCCAAGACTTCAAATGGGTTAAATTACAGTCTATAATCAACAGCTCCGAAAGCGCCACCTATAACCTGATCAAGGGTGAAGATTTATTTCAAGTTCAACAACCCACAACAACTACATTTATGATCGAAGCTTATAAAAGGAGCTCTTCACCATTTGAGAAGATAATTAGTTGATTTACTAAAAGCAAGTAACGAAGCATACTCATTCAATCAGTTGATATAATCCCTCTAAGAATTAATTAAATTCCACATCTGTTGTAAGGATTCCTAAGTGAACTACAAACTTAAGGAAATCCAAAAACACAAACCTTTGTGAAAAACAAAAGTGTAAGAATCACCAACTTGGGTGAGTTGTGAGATTGGGATACAACTCAAAGAAGGTGCTTTGATCTCCCTGTACGACTCAGCTTAGATTCAAGGTAGAAGGCTAAGTGGTATATCCTACTAAAGAATAAAGGACTGAGCTAGGAGTTGGTGCTTCTAGTGGTATATCCTACATCTAGAAGGGGTTACTATCCAGAGATAATTTGTAAGGCTTGATTCCTGCCAGTTGGAAAGGAATCCACTAGTGAAAAGCTGAGAGGAAGGAAACTCTAGGGACTGGAGTAGGCGGGGCCAAACTAGGATAAAAATCTTCTATGTTTGATTTCTCTAACTTTTATCTTTTGCATTATATTGTCATAACTGTATCATCTGGGTCCATCATCCGGTTTATAATCAAACACGCTACACTAAGGCCTTTTAAAGTCTTATATTCCGTGAAATCATTCACCTCCCTTTGACCTTATAAAGACCCTTATAGGGACCAATACTATGTGCAAGGACTTGATCTCCATTTCAATGGTCAATACCTCCTCCATCTCGTAGATGAGAGAAAAAGGAGACTGACATATAGGAGTTTTGACACTGGTTCTGTATCCCTACAAGGCATAAGGCAAATGGTCAGCCCAATTTCGAAAATTAGTGATCATCTTTGAGAGGATCTTCTTAATAGACTTATTAGCTACTTCTACGGCTCCATTGGCTTGAGGGTGATAGGGTGAAGAACGATGATGCTCGATTCCGTGCTTCTCAATAAGATCGGTTGTTTCTCCTTGGAACTGCACACCATTGTCACTCACTATATGATGAGGAATTCTGTATCTGGCTAAGATATGTCATTGAATAAACTGAGCCATTTTCTTAGCTATGATGCTTGTATATGATTCTACTTCAACCTATTTGGAAAAGTAGCTGACTGCCACTATTATGAAGCGATGGTCGTTGGTCGAAGATGGTCTTATCTCACCGATGATATCGATGCCCCAAGTCAAGAATGCCAAGGCGTTGTCAAATTTTGCAAGGTCGTTGGGGGTAAGTGGCTTACATCTCTGTATATCTTACAAGCATGGAAAGTCTTTGCTTCCTAAATACAGTAAGCTAACATGGTTAATAAGAAGTACCCCATTCTTTGAATTTTCTTTACCATCATGATGCTGTTCATATGTAGACCGTAGTCTCGTGAATGCACCTCCTTCATCACCTTTTTTGGTTCTTATTGAGTAAAACACTTTAACAGTAGGCCATTAGACGACCTTTTAAATAGATCCCCTTTTATTAGGTAGAACTGCACAACGAGCTTCCTTAGCGTATTTCTGTCAAAATCCGTAACCTTGGCCATGAATTCACCGCTTTTAAGGAACTTGATGATGTTAGAGTACCAGAGTGCTTCCTCATCCATGATGCATTCTATTGTATAAACATAGTATGGGGATCGGGTGTCTCTATAACAAGGGTTTTGATTTATTGTCTCTGAGGCCCTTCCTATATGGAGGCTAGAGTGGCCAATACACTCGCCATCTGGTTCTCCTCTCGGGGTATATGATAAAATTTGCATTTGCTAAATATTGCGGCTTTCCTCCATATAGCCTTTAGGTAAGGTCTGAGGGATTCCTCCTTCAGTTCCTAGTACCCTGTGATGTGCTTGATGACCAAAGCTGAATCACCAATAATTTTTACTTTGTCTACTCTAGGAGTGATCAGGGTAGACATTTCAAATTGACAGGCTTCATATTCTACCTCGTTATTCGTGGTAAGAAATTCAATCACTTTGATAGAGGTATCAGTGTTACATCTAGTGTGATGATAATAACTCCCAAGCTAGCCCCTCGCTTGTTAACAACACCATCGAAGAACATGGTCCACTTTCTGGGGTTTTCTTTAGTCATTGCAAATCATTCGTCAGGGAATTCTAGGTTTCCCAGTTCTCCTTCCTTGAGTGGTTGATTTGCTAGGAATTTAGCCACCGCTCTTCCTTTGATGGTCTTCTTAGTGACATACTCGATATCGAATTCTGACAGCAATAAGAGTCATCTTACCAGTTTTCTGGTTAGCAAGGGAGCCTAGCATAAGTACTTCATCAAATCCACCTTGGCGACTACTTGGATTCAGCAAGATTGGAAGTAATGCCTGAGTTTCTTGGTGAGCCATACCATGGCGGCACAAGTTTTCTCCATGATGGTGTATCGAGTTTCGTATTCTAGCAATTTCTTGCTGAGATAATAAACTTCGTATTCCTTCTTATCTTCATGCTCCTGAACCAGCATGGCACCTATAGATGTTTCTTCTACTACCAAATAGAGAATGAGTGGCTTTTCGAGGATCGATGGCTTCAGCACAGGGGGGTTCATTAGGTAGGTCTTGATCCTATTGAAGGCTTCCTGATATTGGTTATTCCATTCTATTGGTTGTTACTTCCTCAAGAGCTTAAAGATAGGCTTGCATAAGGTGGTTAATCATGCTATAAAGCGGCTGACTTACTGTATGGACCCTAACAAGCTCCTCACTTCTTTCTCGGTCTTTGGTATGGGCATTTCCCTATTAGCTTTATCGGGATCCATCACTATGCCTCTTTTGCTAACCACATGCCCCAGTAATTTTCCTGATATGACACTGAATATACACTTCTTCGGGTTG
This sequence comes from Euphorbia pulcherrima, assembly GCA_947683365.1. Taxonomy (NCBI): domain Eukaryota; kingdom Viridiplantae; phylum Streptophyta; class Magnoliopsida; order Malpighiales; family Euphorbiaceae; genus Euphorbia; species Euphorbia pulcherrima. Next base: position 21,945,366 of record CANTUS010000009.1, read on the forward strand.
AGATAGAGATTGTACTTCTCAATTCTTATAAGGAATCATTCTAACACCGCTGGGTGTTCTTCTAGTGTGGTAGACTTTACAAGCATGTCATCCATGTAGACTTCCACTTCTTTGTGGATCAAGTTATACAGTAGTGTGGTGACTGCTCATTGGTAGGTTGCCCCTTCATTCTTGAGTCTAAAAGGCATCACTCTAAAATAATACATTCCCCATTCTAAGATAAATACAGTCTTAAACTTGTCTATTACATTCATGAGGATCTAGTGGTAGCCAGAGAACCCATCCAGGAAGGAATACATGGCTGCTCTTGCCACACTATCTACCAAAACATCAATGTATAGTAACGGAAAATCATCCTGAGGGGTAACCTTATTCAAGTCCCTAAAGTCAACACATACTCTAAAGTCGCCATTTTTCTTGGGCACAGGAACTACGTTGGATAGCCAAGTGGGATACTTGACGACCTCCATGAAGTTAGCCTTGATCTATTTGGATACTTCTGCTTTGACCTTTTCTACCTACTCTGGATGCATTCTTCTCATCTTTTGCTTTACTGGTTGTATCTTCGGGTCTGTAGGAATATTATGCTCAGCGATGTGCTGGTCGAGTCCTGGCATGTCCTCATGAGTCCAAGCTGTTAGACAAGATGTATGCCCTAGAGGCAATTAGGTCGATATGTCTTAGTTACTTTTATTTGTATGAACAAAGTTATATTAATAAAGGCATTCTTTTGTTATATCAATGACTGTGAAAATATATTATAACTGGTTTAGAATATATTCATTGATGTGTTCACAAAAGTCCATGACATAATTATAGTACGTATTGCAAGGGCATAGTGAAACTATGTTGGTGAGAACTAGTTCATGTGCAATTATGATTTGTCTAAATATCCCTAGTCATAGTATCATCAAGACTGGACATTGATGAATACGGATAGACTAGCATGTGTCATCATACCTCTTGAATATGATTTAGAGTAGCATATCTCTAGTGCTAGAGGGTGGTACCTTAGGTTAACATATGAATGTATTCAGAGAAATACATTGGAGACTGCTATGAGATAACACTCGGTAATCTATATTATATGCTGGTGTTTTAATCGTCTCATTGCAACAGTAATACAAATATCCTTAGACCTGAGATACTAGTTACCTTGTTCAAATGTTGCTATACTTTGGATTATACCTATACATTCTACGAGATTGGATGTCACGGAGAATTACGGGTATAGTTGATATCTGTCCATTGGTAAGTTGAGTAGTCAAGATAGAATCTATCACTCCATTATAGCAATATTAGGGAGATGTACCTTGGCCACTTATTAGAAGTGACACATTTATAAACCTCTGATCAGAGTATGAGTTGATAGGATGGAATCCTGATCAACATATTAAATGGTTGAGTACTGTACTTTGGCAGCAAGACTAAACTACTCGGGTAGCTATTAAAGCTACTAGTAGACTAACACTTAAACTAAGTCCTAGAAACTAGATGGTACTTAACAGTTGATAGAAGGAGTGAATTGTATTGATACTATTGTGGAACTGGGATTAAGTCACATGCACGTGACATTCCTAATATTGAGGGGTCATATGCCTTTGCTAGAGTGCCACTATGACTGATCAAAGTAATTGGAGTCCATAACGGTTTGGAGCTCCGAGACTGTCAATTCCTAAAAGGGATTGAGCCAAGTTAAACTTTTGGCGACTCGATATTATAGGATCCTATAAGGTCACATACTTTGAGTTACGATCAAGGCATGTAAAGAACCGTTAAACTAGGTCTAATCTAGAAGAGCAAAGAAATATGGTTAGACCATAACATATTGGTTAGACCAATATTCATTGGTTGGACCAATGAGCCTGATAAATAATAAGGAGGATAAAATAAATAAAGGAAAGACTGGACTGAATTTAGCGGGATTTATCAATATTGGATGTTGGATAAATCTGCGCAAGTGGGTCTGTAAATGTACTATAGGATAGTGCATAAAAGATATGCGTATGGGCCACAAGGCAGCACCGTTTGGAATGGTGCTATGGCTAGCCCATAGGGCGTGCTCAAGCGGGATGCAAAGTGCAGCCCACATGACGCATGTGCAAGGCCAAATTGGCTGCCCAAGTGCGTAGCCCATGTGGGCTTCCACAACGTGGAGTGCAGCCCACAAGGGGTTGCACACCATGCAGGCCTACGCACCATGCACAGGCCTATGCGTAAAGCTGCGCGTGTGCACATCCTTGTAGGCTTGTGCTCCTGCACAAGCCCACAAGGGACTACTGGCTGAATGGCTAGTAGTCTCCCAGTCAAACTGGGAGCTTGCTCCCTAAGCAAGCTCCTAGTATTTGAGTTGGTTTCCAACTCTTCTAGGGTTGATTAAAAATACAAGTATGCCCTTTTTATTTTATTTTGATTGGTTGAGGTTGGGGACTTTATTGTCCTTTGAATAATTCCTAACCACTATAAATAGAAGCCATCTCCTTCATTATTTTTAGTCATGAATTTGATAATCCCTCTCTTACTCTCTTATTCTCTTAGTTTTTCTGATTCCTAAAAGTAATCCATTAAAAGACGTATTTACTTAGAATATAAAACTAAGTGAATTTTGTCTAGAGTAAATTAGTAGGGAGGAGCTAGCTATTCTCCACTCTTTTATCGGTTCTTCCTTTCTAGAAGGTTTTGGTTGGTGGTGCTCGTGTGGACTATTTATAGAAGGCTTCTACTTTGGAGTCTGTGCACATAGCTGAGGGGTCTTTTTATAGACTACGGGATTCACGCTTCGACTCGTAAGTGGTTAAATTATTATTAGGTCCTTTTAATAAGTGTTTATGACCTAGAATAATTAAAGACTAGCACTGTTATCAACCATGCTATGGTTAGGAGTTCCAGGGAACTAGATTAAATTTTTGAATTTCTACTGCACCTGTTTTACTTGCTAAAACCTTAATCTAGACCAATATAAGCGAAGGCTAAAACGTGATTTTTTAGTACTTTTTATTAATTCTCCCTCTTGTTCGATGGGCAATTGATTGGAAATGTATAGAATTTTTAGATCATCTTCTATATTTAATTTAATTTCTTTTGTAATATAATTATTAATGTTAAAGATGCTAGATGAATGCTGGAATGGATGCATGGAATCGTAATCAGAAACACAATCTAAATAAGCAAAGTTCTTCATCTTATTATCATCATATAATACATTATTCATTTTAAACATATTGGAAATGGAAATGAAAAACTTATCCTGATCAGCAAATGATTCTTCCATGGCAGCTGGCTTCAGTGGGATATCCTCATCGTCTTCCTCTCCTGCCTTTGCCTTGCCCTTCATGGTTTTGAGCATGTCCATGATAGCCTAGCTTAAGCGACCTCCCTTGTTCCTTGCTTCCTCCACTATCTTGAGTTATTCTTAGAGGTGTTTGGTTAGAGTGTCGAGGATTTCCTCTTCTTTGCTCAGCTTCTTGACCTTCTTTGGTGGTATGATCGAGAATCACCCCAGCATCTGGCTGATGATCTGCTTTCTCTATGATACAGGCAATGGATCTTTTACCATGCTTTCCATAGTTGACTATATATGAGAAAATCTCAAATCCTGAAACTGTACTCCCCTGCTGAGTAACAGGTTCAGGGGTTCTATTGTAGGGTTGCTCTGATTTCTTCTAAAAGATCATCTTATTTGTGATTCTTTTGGTGCCTTTATAGCCTAGTCCTACAGGTTTCCATTCTCCTACCCCTATATTGAAAGTTGGTGTTCCCTGGTCATGGGCACCTAGTCCTCTCCTCGGAGTATGATGATTCTGCATGTAACCTTGAATCCAAGGGCCCCATTCATGTATGCTAGGGGTAAACTGTTAGCACGATCTGCCTCAGCCTAATGATGATATAAACCTTATTCATCACATCCATCAGACGAAGAGCTGGGAATAGAACCAAGGTTGTAAATTGTTTTCCCTTAGCCCTGAATGTCTCTCAATATGATGTCTTAGAACTTAAGACTCTCCTAACGCAAAAATTCCAAAAATAAAAAATCCTTGATATGTCTCGAAAAGCCCAAATATCCTGATGACACTTAAATTTGGCAAGGCTAGGTTGAGAAATTTCCATCTCTGACCATAGGGCTTTCATTGCCCCGCAAACTATCAACTGTGGAAACTACCCAATTGGGTAGTTTCCTTGTAGTGGTAATTGTCCATTCGGATAATTTACAAGCACTATTTTGGATTAGGCTGAAAATAACTGACCGAGTATTTTCCATAAAATTAACCGACTGGATATTTTCCTAATTCATTGTTTTGGATAGTGGGATTAGGCAAAAATTAACCGATTGGGTATTTTACCTAAGAAAGTAGTCGATTGGATAGTTTCTATAGGCTATAAATAGGCATCTTGCCTCCCCATTTCCAACAATAAACAAGATCTATCCATAAGAAGAGACTCTAGAGAGAGAAATTCAAGCTTAGAGAGAGAAAGAAGGCCTTTAAGCCTTTCACTTATCCTTTGCCTAGACCTTGTCCATACTGGGTATAGAAATCTCCAAAAATACCCTGAAACTCTTCTGGAGTCCTTCAAGCCACTTGAAGATCTCCCTAGAAAAATCAATACATCGGTTCCCTGAACTAGGTATTCCTCGAAACTCTACACTAAGACTAACACTTCAGTCCCCTAGAGTAAGTGACCCCTTTCAGATCTTTGTGGAAAAGTCAAAATTACTCCTTGGAAGTTTGGTATTTGGAACTCATAGTATCAAACTATAGCCGAAATATTGCCTGAAATTCGATATTTAGAATTCGTAGTATCGAGCTATAGCCAAAATGCCGTCAAAATCCACTCTCAGGTTTTTTATGTCCCTAATATCGAATTAAAGCCAAAATACTGCCAGTATTCACTTCCGGGGTTTTTTATATCCCTGATATCGTAAAGCCGAAATAGCATCAAAATTCCCCACAAATCAACATTTGGAATTCATAGTGTTGATTTAATCTTTCAATCCATCCAAGATCTCAAAACGACAATTACGGTTCACAACCGGCTCTCATGTCAGCCTGGACATACTAAAAGATGAGGGTAATATCGCTGAAAAGCCAACTTTCTCATTTCATTTTGATCTCTCTCATCTATGTTATTTTTCTTTTCATTTTCTTTTTATTATTTTCATTTTAGTTTTTTATTTTCACATTTTCATTTAATTTCATTAACAAGAAGATCAAGCTTGTAGGAAAATAAGTAGGATCATTCCGGTGCCATTAAAGCTCAGAAACCCGGTGTAAAGTACCTCCATCATTTCTCATTTACTTTATTTCAATTAAACCCATGATGCATTCATCAAATTTAATTTAGTCTTCAAATACAAAAAGTGTGATTAGTAACTATTCTATCCGAACCCAAAATCTCATCTTTTGGTATTAAAATTCCATTTTGAATCGGTATACCATAATTCTCGGTGGAGCTAAATCGGGTGGCGACTCTATTTTTATAAAAAAAGAATAAATATAATTCTATTTTCTCAAAATGAACATTATTATTATTATTTATATAATTAATTATATAATAATATTTTACAATATGGTTACGTTATTTTTAGAATCCGGATTTAGTAAAATCCTACCTATTTTGGCAATTATTTTATCTTTCTATTTATGAAAATCAATTGTCATGTATTTCCTCAAATTTGTTCCCATAAACTTGAATTTCCTATTTAACCTTTCTCAACCTAAAAAAGCCCGCTCCACAATGCCCCGGGAGGATTAGATTTGTCGTGGTGCACGCAGGGTTGTGTGTCTAGATATTGAGGCTAAGACAGGTTACCTTCCTTATCGCTGGGTCGAGCATATTGAAGAAAAATGGGTGCGCGAAGCAAAGTTTGAGATTCTAGATAATGGACAATTGGACGCTATCACTACCAATGAATTCTACCAAGGACATCTTCTGAAGATTCGGACCTTGTGGACTCGAGATGATCGGCTGTGGTCTAATTAGAGTGGACATGTGCAAAGAACGGATTTGATACCTCTCGAGTTTACCATGCTATGGAGGATATTCAGGCATTATAATGACGATAACAATAATGGGGGTATCTCAATGTGATCGATGACAGTCATTTACCTTCATTTTTAATTGTGTTGATTTTTGCATATACCCGAACATTATGATGGGTCTATTAGACTTACTTATATTATTTTGCTTTTATGTCCTAATTTTTTCCTGGACCACCATTTCGGATTTTCAATCCAAAAGACTATTCCTAACTTTTACATATACCTCATTGTTTTCAGTCTATCAGGATTTTTTTCCTTTCATCATTGTTTTTATTCCTTTTGCTGGATAGGGTTGACTGCATAAAACCCACATTGAACTCATCTATTGCATTTCGCCTTTAGGCCCCAATATATTCATTCAAGCACAAACATAAGAGTTCAGTAAAAGTGACATTTCCATTAAATGAATAAAGTTTGAGTACATAATGATGATAACCATTTCTATTGACCCAAACACTGATGTTAACTAGCCTATGTAGGTTTTCTAGTCAACACGCTCTCTTAGCTCACCTTTATCCTAACTTTTTCCTAAACCATCCTTTTCAAATTTTCAGTCTAGTGGGTTATCCTTGCACCCTGACTTTTGCCTGAAGAGTTTGTGAAATACCAATCAGTGAGTTGCGCCCTAATTTTTTCTCATGTAGTAGAGGACCACTCAATGGGTGATTAGTTTTATTTATTTTTTATGTGCCTCTTTTCTGATTTGATTCTTCTTATTAGGTATGATAACGCTTCAACCTATCTTGATTGATAGGGTTCATGAATTCATTGCCATCCATCATTGTAATCTTCAAGCCCCTTATACCGAATGTCTTTTTGGTCACTTAAGGTGCTTCGTAATTTAGTCTGAACTTCCCCCTCGGATTGACATTAGTAGGCTTTACTTGTTTCAAAATCAGATCATTAGCCTTTGAAGGACACTTTTGATTCTTGATTTGGTTTTTGTAGGTATTAGTTATGCATAGTTGGTACGTCTGAAGGTTGTTAAAGTTGTTTGAACTCTACCTTAGTCCACGGAGGTCCTTTTGACTTGGATTCAGCGTGATTTTTAAGGATTTCATCTTGGTTTTGGTACCTAGCTTGACTTCCATTCCATAGACCAAGGAGAAAGGAGCTCAGTTTGTGGGAGTTCTTATACACGTTAGGTACCCCCAAAGAGGAAATGGTGGCTTATCAGGGCAATCTCCACACCCTATAATAGTCCTTGAGAGAGTCTTCTTGGCAGAATTATTTGTAGCTTCAACTGCTCCATTAGCTTGTGGTTTGCATGGTGAAGATATGTGGTGCTCAGTCCTATATTTCTTGATTGAATCGGTGGTTGCCCCTCGAAACTAAACCTCATTATCTGATATGGTGGGGCGAGGTAGGCTGTAACGAGCAAATTTCTCAAACTTGGCCATCTTCTCAGTGGTAATGATGGTGTAAGGTTCGGCTCCCCCTCATTATTAGAAGCAACATGCCTGTACGATGATGAAGCAGTGTCCCTTGGTTGGTCGATTTTGCTAATCATATTTGTCCCCATGCCGAGAATGGCCAATGAGGAGAGGAATTGTGAAGTTGGGTAATTGTAAGGGAATGGGTATTGGTAAGGGTCAACGATATAACGGGGGTTGGGAATTATGATAATTGGTGGGAGAAAAAATGTAAGCCTTAATTCTGTCGATGGTGATCTGGCAATGCTCTTCCCATACAATAGGCTGATGCTTCTTCGGTGGCTTGAAACATAGGGTTGCACACAGTCATGATGCCTGCAATGATCCAACTAATATATTTGACATGTCTAAGGTAGAACCAAGTTTCTTTCTTTATTTTAGGTGTGAAGGTGATATGCTCGGCGTTCTAATGATCAACCCTAAGCGTGTTTAGGTATGATTAAGTACAACCAGTTGAAAGCGCTATTATGATCTTTAAGCACTTTAATTATCTCTCTTTTTCTTTCAGAGGTTAGGTCATTAGAAATGGTTACCATTTGAGGATATCATATGTACTCAAATTTAGTTCAGTTAAGGAAAATGAATACTGAACAAGTTATGTATGATCAAATGAATTCATGTGCCCATCGGGCGAAATGTCAAGCAAATAAGCAAAACAAGAGTCTTTCATTGAATTAAAATTCCTTAAAGGCAGAGTTGTTCACATCTAAGTACTAGAAGAACAAAATTACATCATAAATAGTCATCCTCCATAGATGAAGGGTCTTGAGTTATTGTGCGGGTAGATTAGGCATTCTCAGTAGCTTTCATCGGTACGTAATCCAGGTTAAAACCCAGAACTTTCCTTTGTTTGGCTGGTAGCTTATCTCCTTCAATCACTAGAGGCCTCACGAGTTTCTTGTTAGCTTTACGATAGGATTAACTTCATCATTCTTCTTCATCAGAGAGAACATGGCTCTAGATATAGCGGCCATGGCATCTTCGATTCCCTTGTTAGTAGGCTTGATGATAATAGAAGGCTTCTCACAGAGAGTTTTAGAAATTCCCCCTAGAATGAACTCCCTAGATAGGCCAGAGTCAATCACACCAACCCTGCCTCAAATCTTGGTAAAGGGTCCTTCATTGTGCTGGACTTTCAAGCAGACTCTTCTATCTTTCCTTCTTCCACCATACGGGAGATATTGGAAGCCAAAGTCGATCAGTTGTATTCCCTCTCTAAACAAGATACCTGCATAAGTTCCCATTCTCTTCGACAGTGGGAGGTCTATACTCTCCTAGATGGCCAATCTTGCTGGCTTCACACAACTTGGCAAATATAATACTGAGAGGTAATTTCTATGGAGATACAAAGACACCCTTACAAGGGGCAACTTGAACTATGTGTGTCCCACCCCTTGTCAGAGCGAGGGCTATCCAATAAGACTCAGAGTTCTTTCTCCTCTTACACCAAGGCCCAGAGTCACTCATCTTATCAGACCTTTCTCTTTCTCCCATATGACCAATCTCCTTGGCTTCAATTTCACAGTTAGAGTAGGTTTCCCTCTTGCCTTTGGAACGGATGACCCTGATAAGCTCTTGCGGTCCACTACCTCCCCTAGGTAGGTCAGAATTTATGATCTCTATGTGGTTATCGAAACTTGACAAGGGGTTACCTATATTGTTAGGCACTCTTTCTAGTTTTGCCATCCTTCCTTCCCTTATCAAACTGTTGATGGCCTGAATTGGAGCTTGACACTCGTCAGTGCTATGACCCCTCTAGACATGATAAGCACAAAAGTTATATTTCTCATCTTCTGAAGGAGGCCTATGGTCGTGAAGAGTTTTGAGGAGGCCAAGTTCCCTTAATCTGTGAAGATTACACTGAGGGGCCATATCCATGCATTTGTAATACCGGCGGGATTGTTGTTAGGCTGGAGAACAGTAATCACAACTAGTGTATGAGTAATTGCTTTAGTTTGAGATGGTGGCATACTCGGTTGATTATATATGTCTTTTTATTATGAGTCATAGCTCTTGGGAATCCAACCTTCACCTTTTTTACATTCTTTCTAATTATGATTAATGGTCACCAATTGACGCAAAAGGGCGTCAACTAAGGGTGTCATGCCTGGAGATTGCATGACCTGGTCATTGGACATAGAGGTTATCACTTGATGCAAGAGAGCTTCAATTTCAGGTGTCATGCCCGAAGGTTGCATGACCGGGTCGTTAGAAGGGGAAGTAGCCAACTGGTGCGAGAGAGTCCTAATTTCAAGTGTCATGCCCAAAGGTTGTATGACCTAGTTGTTGGAATGGGAAGTAGCAACAAACAAGAGAGATGAAGGAGGCAATGGGGTCTCTCGGTGAGGGTGAATTTTTAAACTAGGATCAAAGGGATTCTATAGGTAGGTGGTTCCTCTCATGGTGATAAACTGAGAAGGAAAGCGAGAAAATGAGATTGAGGACACCGGGGGCGACACAAATCTACTAGAAGGTACAACCATCAAAGATGTAAAGCCACTAGGGAAGGGGGGGAAATATGGACCTTGAATAGTTAGTCTCGCACTTTGGGTTGGAAGGGAGAAACTCGAGGGATTAGAACATGACTGCGGTTGAGTCAAATTTTGACCAAGCTGAAATAGATCTAGGGGAGACCAAACGGGTTAAATTGACTGAGCTAGGTGAAACTAGTTTGGGGGTTACTAGAGTCAATTGAGGCTGACCCACTTCAGCGGGGATGTTAGAACCAAAAGTGGGGTATGAACTCTGCCCAAATTGAAACTGACTTCATTGATTGGATAGGTTGAACAGAAGGCTGAATCTGACTCAGCAAAACTTGAGTTAACTGAATTATGACTCAGTCGGAGCTGGCTCTGACTGATCTCGAGCTTGAAACACTAACCCCAATGGTCTCTAAGTATCCCTACCTTCCCCCTGAATGGTACGGATATACTCTTTGATGATATCATAGAATGAATCGGATTGGAGGAATCGTGCCATAGCATTAGCGATCTCGGTGCCCAACTGAGACTGACCCTGATTAGGTGGAGGAAGAGACAAAGTCGGAGAACCCTTGGACGGAACCTCATCAATTAGAGATGAATTAAGCATGGCTAGTGAAATTGAACGAGAAAGAGATCTTGTCACTGAACTTAAACCCAAAGAATGACGAACCAAATGGTGATCAAGTCTGAGCTAAACTAGACTATGATGACGAGGATGCCTCGACCTGACTTTAAAATTGTAAGCTGATATGCCCAAGAACGAACCATTAGTGAAATGAATGGTTTATACATTTATTCAAATTGATGAATGCTATATACACATGGTGGTTGAGAGAGATAGAGAGCAGAAGGGCTTATGATGCAAAGGTTATCCCCAAAATACATGAGATACATGAATCCCTTGATATTCCTCAGTGAACTAGTTACGATTCCTCGAGACCTAAATGATCTTAGGCATTTTGTTAAACTCCCCCTTCAAGCGAAGGGAGAGTAAAGGCAAGCAAAAGAATAAATAAAAAAAGTCAACCACAGATGGCCTATGCATGGATGTTGCATGAATGAGCATAACACAAATAGCACACGATAAGTGAAACCTCTTCTAACCTTATGACTCCCACGTAACGCCATTCAAAAAATCTGGGGATAACTCTAATGCCAACGAACGGCCAGAGAGTATGCAACCTAACTCTAAAATATGCGTATTTTGGTAATTTCCCAAGGGGAAGTTGCTATGGCTTATGTAACGCAATCATGGTCTCAAACTGGTTATTAATGTAGGATGCTCTCGTTTGCCTTGATTCCACATTACTCAACCACTCCTCAAAGGAGTGTTATAGCGGGATCTAATGTGTTGGTTGAAATAAGTGATCCACTCACAAAGTATCCCCAATTCTTGGCGGGCATGAGTGATACAAGTGAGCTTCACAGGGTCAAAAAAAATGGGCACCCTAACCTAGAATTCTAATCTACACGATGGATAAAAAAGGCATAAGAATGAAGAGAAATTTTGATTCGGTAAAGATTTTGGTACATCATCAAATCCTTTAACAAGTTTTGAAAAGAAAAGATTTTCAAATTTTAATTTAAAAGGACAATCCTCAGTAGAGTCGCCACTATGAGCGAGCGACCTTTTTTGCATTTGAAAGACGGGAAAAATATAACACAACGAAGCTAGCCGAATGAGGGATCCTTATTTTAGTGGCATGATAAAATATTTATCTAAAATGATGTTAAATTTGAATTTAAGTCAAATTTAATTGTTAAAAAGATACGAGATCGGAATCCTATATTTTAAGACAGAGTCGCCACCCAATTTAGCTCTACCGGGAATTTGGGTACGATATTCCCACCGAGTGGTTGGACCGTACCTTAAAACAGAGATTCCGAGCTCAGATGATGTTACTTACTCTTTATTACTCATCGAATCAAATCGTTTATTTTTCAATAGAAGTATCTTTTCATTCTTATGTGGTGTAAATCCCCTAATTTATAATTTTTGATTAATAATATCCATACATCACACAGCGCATCATGCAATAAGCGATAAATAAAAGCAGAAATAAATTAATTATTACAAGGCTTTATTAATTCCTATACATTTTTCTAATGCGGAAAAAATAAATACTGAGAGACCAAAATTAGGTCTCAACCGAACTTACCAACACCGAAACAGCTCTAAATACAATAAAACATCCACAAATAATCACAAATAATGCATAAATAAATATTGACAGAAACTAGAATTTTATTATGGAGAAAAACATTTTTTGGGAATTTTTAAAGTTGAAAACGCATTTTTTAGGCATTCAAAGACTTTTTAATCAATTGAGTAATTAATAAATTAAAATAAATAGATTAAAAATTATTTTATTTAGTTCCAGAATATTTTTAATTTCTAGGGTATTTTTTGGGACAAAAACAAGGTAAAAAATGCAAGAAAATGATAAAATAAGGCTAAATATACAAAATAAAAACAATAAGGACCATTTGAGCTTTTTTTATTGGTAGGCCACTCGAGTGGCATGGCTGGCCGCTCAAGCGACACTGTTGCTGCCCTAGTTGGTGTGGCCAGCAAGTCGTCCGGGCGGCCAGTCGTCCGCCTGAGTGGCCAACCCAAAAAATTTTCTAAACGGGGGGATTCTGGCTTTTTGAGCCGAAAACTCAAGATTATCAGCGTTTTAACTCGTTTCCCATATTATTTCAGCGAATTTTGACTTAAAATGACACAATAACGTTGATTTTTTGACTCGAGAGGAAAAGATCCCGAAAATGCCATTGAAAAGGCGACTGGCCACTCGGACGACGGGCAGGCTACTCGGGTGACATTGCTGGACACTCCATGTGGCGCAGCCTGAGTGTCACTTGGGCGGCCAGCCGGAATATTGTTGGAAAAATGCAAAAAGAACCAAAACAAGGGCCAAATGCCCTAAAACCAAGCAGTAACACCAGCAAAAGCAGATAAAAGAAATAATTTAATGAAATAAATAGATTGGAACTCATAAATTATACCTTTAGGCCATCAATCTATCCTCAAGACTCGAATCAACCTTTGGCAAGCTCTTTTGGACGACTTTGCGACGAACAACGATAAATAGTAACAGAATTAGCGATGAACTTAGCAAGGGAATTTAGTGATTTTGCGAGAAAAAGTCTCTAAATCCTGTTTAAATTCATCGTAAACTTAAGTCTAGATTGATTTTAAGTGTTTAAACCTAAACGGTTGAGCTTAAGAATACTTAGGAACCTGAAATAATGTTTATTAAACCGGATTACCACCTTGTTCTTGAGCTTTCTCTCTCCAGAAAAATAAGAACCTAAATTTATGATTTAAATGTTTAAAATGACAAAAGTCCTTTTACAGATGATTTTAGGGGTTTTTATAGACCCAATTAGGTGAAAATAATTCATTTAGTCCCTTAAAACCACCAATTTTGTGAAAATTCGGAAAAAATATTCAAATTTTTTGGACAGAGAAAAGATAGAATAGCGTAAGGACAGAACCCGAGGCCAGGCCGCGCGAGTGGTGAGGCTAGCCATGCCACATGGTGCAGCCAAGGGGGAGCATGGCGAGGTCTTGTGACATATGGTGCAACGTACGCGCCATGGGGAGGCTACGTCATATGGAGCGGCCAGCCACCGACGGCGGCACCAGCGAGGCCTACAAATTTTTTATTAAATTAATAATTTTTTTATTTTTTTATTAACTTTTTTTTGAATAATTTTTATTTATTTTTATTAATATCTTGGAGACTTTTATTAATATTAGGGTCAACGTAAGTCCAAAATCGTCAAAGATAAGCTTTCCAAACCCGACTCAAACCACAAAAACAGGACAATTGGTTTGTAAAAGGTTAGAGTAATCTCCATCATCATCCTGCGGGAAAATAAAAAAAGCACATGCTCACAACTCGGTGAACACACCTGAATTTCCAAGAAGCTTAATCTTTGTCAAATTCCAAGCTTTACAAATTCAACCAGGAAAGCACTACTCAGTGAGAATCTGCTTTGCAGCAAGAGAGAATATAATAGGTCAATAGCACTTTAATATCAAATTATTCTAATTGGATCAACATTTCAATAAGTTGAATCTAGCTCTTGTTTTATCTTTGTTGAGTTGCTGGTAGAAGAGGGTATTCTACTCAGCGAGTGAGTGATTACAGTTTGGAGGGTGCTTTCTATAATTAGGACACTCTTATAAAAGGCTTCTCCCCCTAGGGTAAAGGATTTAAGATTAGTAAAGTAAAGCCAAGACACTCTCTTGGGACTGGATGTAAGCCCAAGTTGTCAAACCAGTATAAACCTCTGTGTTCTTTACTTTGAGTTAAAGTTTTTCCCAATTTCTATTCAGCCCGCTGACCTTCTCAGCAAGGATTCATTAATTGCGAAAAATTTCTCTATTTTTATCCATCGAGTCATTCACCCTCCCTCTGACTCACTAAGTGTATGCATAGGGACCAATAGGCGGTATCAAAGATAGTTCTCATTCTAAAGATCTTACAATCTTAAGTAAAGACCATGGTGTACAAAGGAGGAGAATCTAGTGGAAAGGCCCAAGCTTACATCAGATCTGAAGGCATGTCATTTATCAGGCCTCCCATGTTCAGTGGTGAGCACTATACTTACTGGAAAAATAGGATGAAGAACTTCATCATGTCTCAAAGCATGTATGCTTCGATAGCTATTATTGAAGGACCATTTGTCCCTACTATTATAAAGAATAGAGTATGGGTTGAGAAGTATTCTGATGGATGAGACAACCAGGACTTAGTCAGACTAAAGGAAAATGCAGCTTCTATCAAATATCTTCACTTTGTTCTTGATGCAACTGAGTTCAAACGTGTATCAAGATGTGAAACTACTAGAGAAATCTGGAAGAAGTTGGAAGTAACTTATGAGGGACTAACTGCCAGAGATGTTTTATATGCAACCCAAGGAGGACATTTTGAATATAAACACTCGATTCATGAACATTTTCAATTAGCTGAAAAGACTTGGCAAGAACTTCACTAAAGAATAGACTGTCAAGAAGATTTCGAGAAGTTCAACAAAGAAATGGGATGCAAAAAAGAGTGATATTGAAGAAGCTCATGATTTCAAGACCCATAAGTTTGATGAGCTGATGGGAACTCTGTTGATTCATGAGATGTCACTTAAATTGTAACCGCACTCAGAGTAACCACACTCATGAGCTAGCTAAATTTTAGAGACAACCAAAAGGGTTAATTAATTATAGAAATTTTGGAGACACCTTTAAGCAAATGAATGAGCTAGCTACTAAATTAATAGCTTTAAAAAAGGTGTGGGTCCCTCCTCAACCAAACAGGGATACTCAGAGTAATCGTACTTACCACTCTGAGAAGGTTTCTCAAAAGAGTAAAGTGAGCAGGCCTACTCCTAAGGCCTTGTGTAATTTTTATGGTAAGTCAAGACATGTAACTATCATGTGTGGACACAAAAATGGTTACTATGATGAGTATGACATGTCTAGGATTTCCGCCACTAACAAAGGAGGACCCAGGCAATAAAAGGCATGGGTACCTAAGAAAACTTAATTATTTTACAGTTGAGCCTGAGATCCACTGATGATAGTAGAATGTGGTATTTGGATAGTGGATGGTCGAGGAATATGACAGGTGATGAAAGCCAATTCATCACGTTAGAGTGAAAGAGGAATGGAAGTGTTAGTTCAGGAGACAAGTAAAAGGGAAAGATTGTTCACAATGGCACTGTAGGAGTTAAGCCTTCAATTATAAATGTGTCTCTTGTGAAAGGCCTGAAGTTCAATTTGCTAAGTGTTGCTCAGCTAGGTGATAAAGGCGGGAAAGTGATCTTCGACTCATCGGGCTGCTCAGTCATTGATGGTAACTCTAACCAAACTATTCTTTATGCTCCTAGAATTAATAACGTTTATATGATTGATTTATCCCCTGGCTCCAATGATATATGCTTAGTTTCTAAAGAGGAAAACTCATGGCTATGGCACAGAAGATTAGGACATATCAATATGACCAATCTATCCAATTTAGCCAGAAATGAACTTATTGAGGGTTTCCTCAATCTAGCCTTTGAAAAAGATAGACTCTACTCAGCGTGCCAAATTGGGTAACAATTAAGGAAGACCTTTAAATCCTTGGCTGATATATCTTCTTCTCGTCCCCTTGATCTTCTACACATGGATATGTTTGGGCCAGTGTTGCCAACAAGTCTAGGTGGAATGAAATACATCCTTGTGGTTGTAGATGATCTAACCATGTTCACTTGGATTGTCTTGCTTGCAGGAAAAGATGAAACTTTTGAATTATTCTATAGGTTGGCTACCCGCATCATGAATGAAAAAGACCTTAAAATTAATAGAATCCGAAGTGACCATGGATAAGAATTTGAAAACATGCAGTTTGAGGAATTTTGTTCCAAGCATGGTATTGACCACAATTTTTTCCCCTCATACACTTTAGCAGAAGAGGGTTGTTGAGAGAAAGAATGGCACTATTGTAGAGATGGGTCATTCTATGCTGAGTGATAACAACTTGCTAAAGTATTTCTGATGAGAAGCTGTTAACACAACTTGGTATATTCTTAACAGGGTTTTAATTCGCCCAGTTTTCAACAAAACTCCTTATGAACTTTGGAAGGGGCGCAAGCCTAAGGTTGGTCATCTCAAGGCCTTTGATTGTAAATGCTTCATATTAAACACAAAAGACTAATTAGATAAATTTGACCCTAAGGCTGATGAAGGAATCTTTCTGGGTTACTCAACACAGATTCGAGCATACAGAGTGTATGTCAAGAGAACTGGTACTTCAAAGGAGTTTATGCATATAGATTTCGATGAAACTAACAATGCAGGTAGAGAAGCCAGTGATGATGAAAAGGAAAGAGATCAAGTCATCGGGATCAGTCAGTTAGCCCATTGTAATTCCTAATCCTATTCCAGAAAAAGAAGATTATAAAGTTGACTTGGACAAATCCATCAACTTTGGTGATGATAATGATGCTCAACCAATGAACATAGCTCAGCGAGCTGATCTTGATCTACTAAAGAAAGTCAGAGCAAGAAGAGATCACCCAGTTGAGAAAATTCTTGATAGTGTGCAAAATCTAGTGCTGACTAGAGGTCAGCTGAATAGAATGATGAGCCACTTAGCTTTTATCTCGTTGATAGAACCCAAGAAGTTTGAAGATGCTGAGTTTGATAATAATTGGATGATTGCAATGTAAGAAGAGCTATACTAATTCAAAAGAAATGAAGTTTAGGATTTGGTGGAGAAACCCAAAGGCAAGTCCATCATTGGCACCAAATGGGATTTCAAGAACAAGCTAGATGAAGCTGGTAATGTTGTCAGAATCAAGGCCAGACTAGTTGCTCAAGGCTACAATCAACAAGAAGGCATTGACTATGGTGAAACCTTTGCACCAATAGCAAGACTTGAAGCCAAAAGAATTCTTTGAACTTTTTCGACTCATATGAACTTTAAGTTGTTTCAAATGGATGTCAAGAGTACATTTCTTAATGGTTACATTCATTAAGAAGTCTATGTCAAACAGCCCCCAGGCTTTGAAGATCCTAAGTATCCAGATCATGTCTTTAAATTGAAGAAGGATCTTTATAGATTGAAGCAAGCTCCAAGAGCCTGGTATGAAATACTAACTAACTTTTTACTCAGCAAAGGTTATGTTAGAGGAAAGGCGGATACAACCCTCTTTATCAAGAGAAATCATCAAGATGTGTACTGAGTCTAAATCTATGTTGATGACATTATTTTTGGAGCAACTAATGAAAAGCTATGGAAAGAGTTCAGCTAGCAGATGAAGAAAGAGTTTGAAATGTCAATGATAGGAGAGGTTAATTTCTTTCTTGGTCTTCAAATCAAGCAAGGTGATGATGGAATCTTCATTAGTCAAGCAAAGTATGCCAAGGAAGTATTCAAGAAGTTTGACTTGGATAAAGCAAAGCCAATGTCAACACCCATGTCCATATATACTATTTTGAGTAAATATGAGGAAGGTAAACTTATAGAGAGTAAGCTCTACAGAGGTATCATTGGGTCTCTACTTTACTTAACTGCTAGTAGGCCTGACATTCAATATGTTGTATGTTATTTTGCTAGATATCAAGCTGACCCCAGAGAATCTCACGTAGCTGATGTTAAGAGAATTCTCATGTACTTGTTAGGCTCTATTGATGCAGGTTTATGGTATCCAAGTAATGCAAATTTCACTCTAAGAGGATACATAGATGCTGACTATGGAAGAGACAAACTTGAAAGGGAAAGCACCACTGGAGGATGTCATTTCATTGGTGATTGTCTAGTAACATGGTATAGCAAAAAGCAAACTTATGTGGCGCTGAGTATAGCTGAGGATGAGTACATGACTACTAGAAGTTGTGTAGCACAACTGCTATGGATTAAGAAATAATTGGAGGATTATTGTATAAAGTCTAAGTGCCTTGAAGTTATGTATGACAATAAGAGTGCAACTGACCTATCCAAGAATCAAATAACAGGATAAAGCATGTCAACATTAGACATCACTTTATAAGGGATCATGTGCTAATAAGAGAAGTCAAGCTCACATACATTCCTATTGAAGAATAGTGAGCTAACATTTTCACGAAGCCCATTAGAAAGGATTATTTCAACACTTTAAGAGAATTAACCGGAATGTGCAATCCTATTTCCAGAAATATATTCCACCACAAACATATTCTGGAGCTGACCTATCTTCCACTCTGAGCTCATGAGAATTAAGTTAAGTATTTCTTCTTCACGCTTGAATTGTGGATACGTCATTAAAACTATCACCGGTTTCTTTTCAAATTTAAACTTGATAGAAATGGTAGTAACATTAAAATCGATCCACATTCAACCGTTTATACTCTGGGATTTATGTTATAATTAACTTCACGGTAACTGTTGATCAATCTCACCATTCAAATATGATCACTGCTTATGAGTCGTACATGTAGCATTGCAGGTTTACTTGAAGAGTTTTTGCTATTTAAGGAGAGACAAAGAAGAAAGAAAGTATAACTTCTACCAAATTTCTTCTGCAATCTCTTTCTTAAATCCCTAAATCTCTAATTCTTATTCAAAGCTATTTCAATGGAAAGCTCTTCAGGCAAATTAACTAAACCAGTTGAGTGATGGCCAAATCCACAAGGAATAGTATTTAACAATGTTATTCTATGAAGAGGACACACAGCGTGACCTAGAAGTGCTCTTGATGGGAATTTGTGGATTAAAACAAAATAAAGCAAGTAATGAAACAATAGGAAATAATGGCTCAACCGATATAGGACAAGACTGAATATCATAATGATCATAGGATAAGAAATTAATTACAACGAGACCTAGATTTAGTTATACTAATACTCATGCACTATACAGTACTAGCAACTTTTCCATACTATGTATGGAGACCAGACTTTGCACCATGACCTCACTCTTACTCACTATGTCTCTCGACTTTACATGGAGAGCTCGTCGGTAAATGGCAATAGAAATTAGAAAAGCCTAAATCCTTACCGACAGGTAGTGAAGCACTCCCAACAGACATAAGATTACAATTCTCTAGTCTCGATAAAGACTGTTGTTACTTCATCCCTCTTCAGGGACAATTAAGAATGCAAGAATAGAGATTAATAATAATCACAAAGACTTACCAAATGGGTGATCAGTATAAACAGCAAGACCAAGTGATATTCTTACCATAAAACCCTTCAGGTATCGATATTGGTAAATAGGTTGCCTTGCAAATTTTTGTATTCATTTGCGGTCCTCACACCATCTAAACTCAATCTTGACCATTGATTGGTCAAGCCATGAGAGTTCTAGCTAAACATGGCTGAATTTAAATGTGCATAAATATAAAGAGACTGAAAATGAATCATGCTGAGAATATAGAGGAATAAAAGTTAAAATGAAATTGTACTTAAACTTAGAAATGTTCAAAACCAAAACTGTAAATCAAAGTATTCAAAACTAAAGAACAAAAAGGCTAGATCTAGACTACAAAGATTGAATGATGGAAACCCTGTATCAATCATGTGTTTGAATTATATCTCTGTGTGTCTTCAAAATGGTCGGCCTTGGTATTTATAGCTGACTGCGCCTCCTTATGCTTCTTCTTTAGTGACAAAATAGGACCCTTTGTATTTATTTTGATGGATTCATTTCCTTTTAGACTTGGTCATCAAATGGTAGTGAAATCCTTCCTTTTATGATATTTAGGAAAGAGATCGAACTTCCTTTTGAGATGGCTCTTCCTGAATAAGATTTGCCCAAATTGGGTAACTTCCAGATTTGGATATAGCGTGCACCGATATTGATGCCATCTTGGTCGTTGTGAAGTGTTTTGGAGTCACCGCGACTAGCTATCGCTCCTACTGCCTGCTTCAGGTATCAGTGAGAGGCTCTTTTTCTCCATACCGTATGTTTTCTCTGAATCGCCTTCAAAACCTAAGAGAGACAGAAAAAGAAGTAATAGTGGCCATAAAGACTAAAAACATGGTCTCAATGATATGGAAATAGACAGAAATACATGCTAAAAATACAACCCATCAAATCTCCCCACACTTATTCCATACTTGCCCTCAAGTATGCATCAAGATTCAGAAAGATGGGAAAACTACGCAAATAACCTTTGAATAACTAAACAGTGACCAAATTCTTTGACCAAGACTTATATCGAGGCCCTTAATTGACCATTGAGCATTCCAATGTAAGATTATCATCAAGAAGACCTTGCTCAAAACTTTACCTGAGAGTATTTACCAGATTTAAAGCATAAGACAAAAAATATTGCTATAGTCCATAAATACCTAGATTCATATTTAAGCGCGTCTCGGTGATCATAAGATGACTCCTTTTAAACCTTTTATTTAATTGAAGCAAATTTTTACTTGGTGAGGTCTAGCCAAAGTTTGAGTTTTGCAATTTTGATAACCTTGCTAGCTTTGCTAGCCCTTTCTAGATTTTTCAACCCAATTTATTTCACTATGTGCTTTGCTATTTATTTTCTTAGGTACCACTGCATTTTCCAACAATTATCCACTATGAAAGAGTCTTCACTCGATTTTTAGCCGTGGATAGCTCTTCCTTCTATCGGCCCTATGAAAGAGTCTTTACCCGGTTTTTAGCCGTGTATAGCTCTTTATCCTATCGATCCTATGAAAGAGTCTTCACCTGTTTTTTAGTCATGGATAGCTCTTTCTTCTATCGGCCCTACGAAAGAGACAAACAAGATTGCGAGCCAAGTAAGCCTCATTTTGACTAATTATGGAAGTACAAAAATAACCACCAAGATTTGATACCAGTTTTGCAAGGTCTCAGAGGAGGTTCTTATAAAACACAAGGACTAACTTAAATCAAATCAAGGTCATATTAAAGCACTTTAAACAATAAAATCATGTTACACTTTTCTGTACTCACTGGGATTAAGAATTTACAAGGTAATTATCAGAAATCTTAGATTGGAATATCAATGTTCAACTTAGGTCTCGGTATAAGTTTTAGTTATTCGGGATAGTCATGTTAGTCATTCAGTTAGTTATTTACACAATATTCCTAACCTTAGTTATCATCACATCTCAATGACAGGTTAGAGAGCAAAATAAGGTCATTGCAAGGGCAAAGCATGAGTCCTTGTGAAATTTCTTTGAGCAAAAGATAAAAATGTATTAAAATAATAAAAAGATTTCAATAGAAGAAGCAAAAACATAGAAATCCCCTCCCCACACATAATCCATGCATTGCCCTCAATGCAAAAAAAGAAAAAGAAAAAAAATAAAAATAAAAATAAAAGAGAGGGGAAATTAAAATGTTATTGTCCTTGTGGAGGAGGAAGGAGGCAAAAGAGACTCGGCTGGTCTCGCTAAATCCATCGAACCCCAAACTACTAGACGATGAGGTTCATGTTCAGTTCTAGGGCATCACAGTGGGTCCAGAGGTCATGGTTCTTAACCCCGAACTCAATGAGGCTTTTGAAGGGGTCTTTGTACTGGTTCTATAGACTAGTGACTCTCTGGAGGAGCTTGGTGTAGGCGATGGGAGGAATAGAGTCATCACGAGTAGGCTGATCTGGCTGGGGGTCCTCGGGAGTAGGTAGGGTAGGCTTTTCTTCAGGAGGACCCGGAGGGCGCATAACGACGGCCCCTTTGAGTGTGTCAAGGAGCAATGATATCCTAAGAGTCTCCAAGTCTAGGAGTGGAGTTTTAGGGGTCCTGGTGTAGTGGGCAAGCCTAAAATGCTCCATGTAATGCATAATGATGGAGATCACGGTGCCTAGAATTGGAGGGCTCTTATGGTGGGTAAGGACATACTAAAACTGCTTGGCTAGCCAGGCTCCCCGGTGGAGCTTCATATTGTTCTTCATGCATTATAGAATGTGCACTTATTTCTCGTATAGGGTCCCAGAACTTTTATAGCGACCAGAAAAGTTAAAGCCAAGAATTTTGTGGGCATACCTTAGGTGGGGCTCATAAATGTAGAAGTCTCAAGAGTCACCGGACTTCCAAGGGGTGACTCGGGGATCATTATTGCAGAGTGAGAAGTAGGTCTTGGCGGCAATGAAATCGGAAGGAAGAGCATCACACATGTCATCAGAGGGGTCAGTCACCCCTAAAGCCTTGTTGAACTCGTTGAGACTCCAAATCACATTCTTCCTAGTGAGATGGAATTGATCTTCCCCTCCTCTTGAAAGCCGGTGTAGTCCTACTTGAACTGGAAAGTAGCATAAAATTCCTAGATAAGCTCCTGGTAAAAGGGGAAATAGATGAAGAGTAGGGGAAGCCACGAGATCATGGTGAAGGCATCAATGACGGCTTGGTTGATGCCGAGAGTGGCCATGGTGTCTTTGCACGCTGACTTACAAGGCTTTGACGACCGCCCCTTGAATTGAGCATATGTAGTGCATAGAGCAGGGTGGTTGAAAGAACCATGAGTATTACTCTTTACATCGGGAGTAGGGTTCTTCTCTTCCTTGATCGTCTTGGACTTTTTAGAGCTTTAGCCTTTTACAGCGCTCCTCGTGAGCATTTTTCTTTTAACAGGGGGAGGGGGAGGTGTATAGTCACTTTCCCCATCGGAATCAATCTCGACAAACTCTACTTGGGGCTTAGCTTCTCCCTAAGTTCTTTTTTCTTTCTTTACCAGGGTCTTGCCAGACTCCTCTTAATCAGTGGCAGCAGGGTAGATAGTGGAGATTAGGTCTACGGTAAGCGGAGTTTTGCCGGGAGTGGCAGTGGTGCTAAAAGAGGTGGTGGGAGTTGGCACTCCATGGCCTGAGATTGTTGTGGTCTTAGGAAGAGTGACCATGGGGGGTTGGAGGAATATTGGTGCTAGCGGTGGTGATGACGGAGGTGGAGATAGCGTTTGGAGCCATGGGAATAGTGTCCGCTACTCCAACGATGGTGCTAGCCATAGTCAAAAAAAATATTCACTATTGGGATAGGGGTGGTAATGGTGGCTGAGAAAGGAGTTGTATCAATAGGAATGCTGCTGATGATAACCGTGGTGGTGGCCGAAGTAGTGGTGGTGGTGGTCTTAATTCAAAGCCATTGGAGTTATGGTGAAAGAGAAAATTTTTGCTGGAGGAGAAGAAATTTTCTTTGAGAGGGTTTGAAAGTTTGAAAGTGAGTGTCCCTTAGAGAGAGAAAAGGGGTTTTAAATAGGGAATTTTGGCATGCAAAGGTAGCTTATAGGCATTAATGGGAGTAGTAACAAGCATGACCCCGTTTAGGTACCGAAACGTCAAAAATCCCTATGATCTTTGCATGACTGCCAAGTCACCCATTGTTCATCCATCAATCCGAATGAGTCCCTTCATGTCCCCTATCTTCTCAGTCACGTCTCTTGGTATGTGATTGTTCAACTTCCATAGAGTGTATAGAGACCTAAATCTGTGACAAAAATAGAGAGAGAAATCAGTCCTAGTCTAGATACAACTAATAAAGGCTAACTAAAAGAGAGACGAAGAGTCATAAATGCTTGGGCTACCTCCCAAGAGCACTTTGTTTAACGTCGTTGAGCTTGATGTACCACACCGAGATCATGGTGTGGTATCAGTGGTCTCTATGAGAGTTATTTCCTTAGAGTGGGGTTGAAATCCTTCATAGTAGGGCTTAAGATGATGCCCATTGACTTTTAAACCTCTCCCAGTCTTAATGCTCTATATAATGACTGCTCCATGTGGGAATACTTTGGTCACGATATAAGGTCTGACCAACCGGGACCTTAACTTTCTAGGGAGCAGCTTGAGACGAGATTGGAATAGAAGCACTCTTTATCCTATGATAAAGACTTTCCTAGAAGCAAAAAGATCATGGTGGCGCTTAGTGGTCTCTTTGTAGGCCTTGTTCCTCTCATAAACATCACGGCGAATCTCCTCGAGTTTATGTAGTTGCAACTTCCTGTGTTCCTTGGCCGCATCGAACCTAAAATTGGTGTCCTGGATGGCCCAATACACCTTATGGTCAATCTTGATAGGTAAATGGCATGCCTTCCCATAGATAACTCTGTAAGGTGACATCCTGATAGGGGCTTTACATGTTGTACGGACTACCCAGAGAGCTTTAAAGAGATGGAGACTCAAGTCTTTTCTATTGGGATTGACTTTCTTCTCCAAGATAAGCTTGACCTCTCTGTTGCTTACTTTAGCTTATCCATTTGTCTATGGGTGGTATACCATGGAAGTCATGTGCTTGACTCCCCATTTAGTTAGTAACATCGAGATCGTCTTGTTGCAAAAATGTGTACCGCGATCACTGATGCGTAGTCTTGGTGTCTCGTATCTACAGATGATATTATCCTTAATGAAACCTACTACGATCTTTCCATCATCGTACCTGGTAATTTGGGGTTCTATCCTCTTGGAGACATAATCAACTGGTAGGAGGATGTACTTGAACCCATAAGAAGTAGGAAAGGGGCCCATGAAATCAATACCCCAGACGTCAAATATCTCGATAACAAAAATAGGAGTCATCGGGAGCTGATCTCGACATCCAAGATTACCAACCTATTGGCAGTTGTCGCATGCTTTACAAAACATATAAGAGTCACAAAACATATAGGGCTAATAAAATCCACACTCAATAATGCGTTGTGCTGTTCTCCTCGGCCCACTGTGACCTTCGTAAACTTCAGAGTGACATGCTTGCAAGAGTCTAGGTATCTCTTCCCCATAAGCACATCTCCTTAAAACCATATCATTCCCTTGTCTCCATAGGTAAGGATTATCCTAGAAATATGTGTAAGATTCTCTCTTCATCTTCTCCTTATCAATACTTATGAAATCCTCTGGGAATCTTTCGGTGGTAAGAAATTGACAAGGTCTGCATACCATAGGGTATCGGTAATAGCAAAGAGACTTTCCTTAGGATATTCATCCTGAACTTCCATTGGTTCTTCTGAATTGGTCAGCTTGCTAAGATGCTCGACCACCAGGTTCTCTATCCCCTTTTTATCTCTGATCCCGATGTTGAATTCTTGAAGTAAAAGGATTCATCAAATCAGTCTTGGCTTGGCATCTTTCTTGGTCATAAGGTACCTTAAAGCAGTATGGTCTAAGTACACAATGACCTTGGAATAGAGAAGGTAAGAATGAAACTTCTCTAATGCAAAAATGATAGCAAGGAGCTCTTTCTCAATCATGGTGTAGTTCCACAAAGCCGTAACGAGAGTCTAAGAGGCATAATAAATGACATAAGGTTCTCGGCCAACTTATTGTCCCAAAACTTGCTCCTACTGCCTTATCGCTTTCATCATACATGATTTTGAAGGGCTAGTCCCAATTCGGTGCTTGGATAATGGGTGCACAGACCAAGTTCTTCTTGATAGTGTCAAAGGCTTCTTTACAAGGATCTCTAATCTCAAAGTTAGCGTCTTTCTGAAGTAATCTGCATAGGGGCTCAACGATCTTTGAAAAGTTCTTGATGAACCTCTGATAAAAACCTGCATGCCCAAGAAATGACCTAACTTCCTTTATAGTAGTAGGGTAAGGTAAGGACTGAATAACATCAATTTTTGCTTTATCTGCCTCAATGCCCTTCTTAGATACAACATAACTGAATATCATACCTTGGTCTACCATGAAATGGCATTTTTCATAGCTAAGTACTAAATTAGAGTTAATGCAACGTTTACGAATCTTACCAAGGCTATCAAGACATGCATCAAAAGAATCACCATACACAGTAAAGCCATCCATAAATGCCTCAATGATGTTTTCCACGTAATTAGAAAAGATACTCATCATGCACCTTTGGAATGTAGCAGGAGCATTGCAGAGACCAAAAGGCATCTGTCTGAAAGCAAAGGTGCCAAAGGGACACGTAAATGTTGTCTTTTCCTAGTCTTCTGGTGCCACCAGGATCAGGTATATTCCTGAGATAGCAAAAATGAGACTCTCTTGCTAGTATCTCCAGCATTTGATCAATGAATGGCAATGGAAAATGGTCTTTCTTGGTCGAGGCATTGAGCTTACAGTAATCAATGCAAACTCTCCATCCATTATGTATCCTTGTCAGGACCGGTTCTCCTGTTTCACTCGTTATCACCGTGATCCTTGTCTTCTTTAGAACAACTTATACCAGGCTAACCCACTCACTGTCAGAGATAGGGTAAATGAGGTTAGCCTCCATGAGCTTGATCATTTCCTTCTTCACTACTTACATCATAGGAGAATTGAGTCACCTTTGAGGCTGGTGACAGGTCTTGGTGGTCTCCTCCAACTTGATTTTGTGCATGTAAGTGGAAGGACTAATCCCTTTAATATCAGCTATAGTCCATCCAATTGCCTCCTTATGTTGTTCGAGTAAGGAGACCAGTCGTTTCTCTTCTTCAGGACTCAAGTTACTGGAAATAATCACCGGGAGTGTGTCATTATCCCTCGAGACAAACCTTGATCTCATCTCTAAATTGTTATCTTCAGTTCTGTCCAGATAAGTGATGCAGAATGGTTATTGGTACACCGGGACTTGTGTAAGGTCACGGATTGACTGCTCTTGGTTAGCCATAGTCATGATGGCTATTTCAGGCTCTGATTCTGAGTTAGTTGAATAGTTAGGCAGTCCTTCTATATTAATTGGATTATCTTTGGGTTCGCTTGAAGTTATTGCTTGATGATTGGAGTCTCTATGCTCTCGGGCTTGCTTAGCACGAGCTTTGTTAGATCTTTCAATTTCTGGATTGTAGAGGAATTCACTGCCATGACTTGTGGCTCCGGTCATCCACGTTGAATAACTAGTCAAATAGAATGGCTCCCCGACAATGGCGCCAAAATTTGATGGGTGTCGAGACCACAATAAATAAATCCCTGTGCAAAATAAACTGGTAGTTATTAGTGAGTAGGGGTCGAATCCACAAAGAATGGTATTTGACAATGTTATTCTACGAAGACGACACACGATGTGACCAAGAAGTCCTCTCGATGGGAATTTATGGATTAAAACTAAATAAACCAGGTAATGAAATAATAGGAAATAATGGCTTAACCAATATAGAACAAGACTGAATATCATGGTCATTGTAGGATAAGAAATTAATTGCAACGAGACCTAGATTTAGTTATACTAATACTCATGCACCGTACAATACTAGCAACTTTTCCTTACTATGTATGGAGACCGGACTTCGCAGCACGACCTCACTCTTACTCACTGTGTCTCTCGACTTCGCGCCAAGATCTCGCCAGTAAATAGCAATAGAAATAAGAAAAGACTAAATACTTACCGACATGTAGTGAAGCACTCCCAACAAGCATAAGATTACCTTTCTCTAGTCTCGGAGGAGACTGTTGTTACTTCTTCCCTCTTCAAGCACAATTACGTATGCAAGAATAGAGATTAATAATAATCATAAAGACTTACCAAATGAGTGATCAGTCCAAACAGTGGGACCAATTCAAAGTGCTTACCATAAAACCCTTTAGGTATCGAGATTGGTAAATAGGTTGCCTTGCAAATTTCTGTATTCATTTGCGGTCCCCACACCATCTAAACTCAGTGTGAGCATGGCATTTTACAGTCCCTCTCACGAGACGATGATGACTTATGCCCGATTTTATTCCTCATCTGGAATTTTCATTACCGATATAAAATTCTCTTCAAGTTTTATTTTCAGAAAAATTTAGTTCAACGTGTCCTATAATGTGTTCGGTGGTAGCTTAGACCGATGATTTACACCCAAAACATAATTTAGTCCAAAATACCCATGACAAGTCAAAAAAGAAGCCTAATATTTCAGTTTTCCCGTCAAAATCACCTTTTGCCAGATTTCCTCTCACTTTTACTGAATTTAGGCACGATTCATGCAAGCTTTTCAAACCTATCAGTAGAGCGAGGCCATCGGCAGCCTCGCTGATACCGCTGGCAGTATCATTCATGTCGTCGGGGGCATGGCTTTTACCTGCAGAACAGTTGTGTGCCTTTTTGCTCGATATATGTTGGATAACCGATCTAAGGCAATTTCCAATGGATTTTAGCCTATATAAGAACCATTTCTCATCCATTTGAAGGGTTCAACACTTGAGACTTGAAATCTTATAGAGATTTTGAACATCTAGTTAGATTTAGTGGGATAAAGTTTAGAAAAGGTAAGAAAAGGAGATTCAATTCATCTTTTCTTAGTTTTTCTCTACCGAACTCTCTGATATTAGGTAGATTTTCAGGTTTAGAATAACTAGAAATAGGATTTGGAGCCTAAAATCATACCTTACTTCCCAAAATCATCATTTGAGCTCTCTAGAGGTGTCATACGGATCACAAAGAGGTGGATTCACGGCCCGAGGTAAAAATTCTGAGTCTCACAGCTCTTTGGCTTTCATTTTACTTGTTTGCTATGTTTTAGTTGCTGTTTGTGCTTAGTTTTGGGTTTTTGGTCACTTCCGGCCAAAAACAACTGCTGCAAGAAATTGAAGCCGCCGGAGGCATTTAAAGCTGCTAGCGGCATCAACCATGCCTCCAGCGGCATTGTTGATATTGCTAGGGGCCTCATTTGTCCCCAGTGGCCCCATTTTCTTGTAGGACCCTTTCTCTATGGTATCTAGAATGTTACATAGCCTGCCTGTATAACTGAGACCACCGGCGGTATGACCTTCTAGATAGTAGTTTTATTTTTGTTTTTATTCCTGGCCTAATTTAAATTCCGAAGCTAGGATGTATAGTGCAATGACGAAGGTACATAACCTTCTGAAAATAGACATCAACCCATAACATGTGGCATTTTCACTAATAATCCGGTTAAAATAACAATCGAGTCTAAAATTTGTATATAACGAAATTTTCCTACAAACGCCGTTTAAATCTCATTTTTAGCCATCCAACCGGGCCCCATAAATTGTAAATAAATATGCCATGTTCACGCTAACTCAAGTCTTGTTTTATCTACTAATTACGCATGCTATATGGTATATCTCGTATAACGTGTCGTATTTGTGCTAACCGTTTTATGCAGGTAGATTTAGGTTAGGTGAATGCAGGTATTTTACTTATTGTATAGAAAAATTTATAGGATTTGGAAATCCATGTAATTATTATTTTATTTTCCACATTTTACTCCTTGGATGACTGTAATAATTATTTATTTCCCGCTTTTGATTGCTAGCTAACTAACGTGATAACAATATATAACCGAAAACATAATAAATAGGGTGGATTAAAACCGATTAAGAAAGACTGAAGTATTTTAACTTGGGCAATGCAAAATAGATAACATCATCCGAACTCAGAATCTCTACTTAAGGTATGGTCTGCCACCCGGTGGGAAAATTGTACCAAAATTTCTTAGTTGAGCTGAAATGGGTGGTGACTCTATTTTAAGTACGGGATTTCGATCTCATATCTTTGGAACATTAAAACATGATAAACCATCTTCACGATCACAATCGCAAACATCATTTCCAAATAGACAGGTCCTCTTGCCTGGCCTTGCAGCCTATCTGAATCGTCGTCCGCTCACAGTTGTGACTCCGCTGGGGATTGATCTCTTTAAACTTGAACTTAAAATCTTCAATAAGTTTAAAAGATTTTTGATGATGTATTGAAATCATTGGCCAAATTAAAACTTCGTTCTTTTTCATGACGTTTTATCCTTACGCATGTAGATAGTTTTGTAATTTTTAGGTGCCCCATTTTACCCGAGAAGCTTGCGAAAGTATAACTCGTGCCCTATTTAGAATTGAGGATACCTAATGGGTGGATCAATCATTTTAAGCAACACGTAAACTCCGGCAATCGCACCTATTAGGGGAGTGGTTGAGTTACGTGGAATCAAGGTAAACGAGAACCTTCTACATCAACAACCATACCAAAGCCATGCTAGAAAAAAGCCTTAGCACTTCAATCCTTTAGGACTACCAGAATAATGAAAATAAATTGAGACACACTTCTTTTGCCATTACCGGTGAAGGAGCCAAAACTCCATCCTTTCTAAAGAGGCATAATGCGGGAGTTATAAGGTTGGAAGAGGGACGCTTTTGTGTGCTATATGCTCATGCATCCCCCATGCATTGGCTTTAAGAGCCAAAGATCAATCAACTTACCCTTACCGAGCTCCATTCATGGAAGACGTTTAGCAACATATGTAAGACTTCTTTTATACCCTCATTGAGTCACGACATATCACTATGCATGATGATAGGTGCAAACGTCCCACGGATATTGGAGGGATAAGCCCCTACATCATCTCTAACCATGTCTACGTACAACCATACATACTACGCATCGGTTATTAGACAAAAGATCATTCACCCTATCCATGACATCACACAGTCTATGCATAATCTGATCTGCTACCTACCATCTCAGCTAGGACGAGGCGGAATTATTATCTCAACCCGGTTTAGAAAAGGCCAGAATACCTTCTAATTCGTTGTTCTCTCACCTAGGTTATCACCACGGAAGTCAAAGGGGTTCCGTATACCAATTCTAGTGACGAGTCAGATTCAGGTCAGGTTCAGTTGGGTCAGGATCTCTCTCAGCCAACCATGTCTTTTCCAAGCAATGATGGAAACCCTCCTCTGCCTAAGGAGCAAGTCAGCCCTACTCCCACCTTGGGATCAGTGTCTCAGCCCCCTCCTAGTTTTGATTTCGCTAGTGTTATGGCTCAGTTCCTGAATTCATATACATTCCAAGCCTCCATCCAAACCACTGTCCAAGAAGCTATTAAGCAAGACTCGAGGATAGGAATTCTGATCGGGTCTCCGAGTCTGATATACAAGCCCAGAACGGTTCAGCATAGATGTTCGTCGGTCCGGCAAGGACAAGATCCGTTGCACAGATTTTTCACTCAACTTCCTCGACTCAGCCCATGGCAAGCCCATTTTAGTTCGAGCAAACTTCTGATTTCCTGCCAACCTCGACAACTCTTTCAATTATCCCATTCAATCTGAGACCTGTTACTCAGAGCTCGGTTCCTCCATTATTCACTCATTAGTTTTCAGCTTCTTCAAGCAGGCTAGTCCAACCCTGACATCTTTTACTCCTCCTCAGTTTATTGTAACTCCCAAGGGCACTACCTACCCCTAGAATCCTTTCAGTGGGCAAATGGTCCCTCATTCTCCATGATCTCCACCAGTCAATGACTAGCTCACTCATCTTGTGGGCATGAAACTTGAAGTAGCTACTTTTGTTCGCAAGATGATGGCCTCTCAAATCAACAAACAGGTCATGCATTCTCCGAGCATGACACCCGAGGCTGTAGCTCTCTCTCAACTGATCAACCACCAGGACACGCAGCCTCTGGGCATGACACCAGAGATTCAAGCCTACATCAACCATCTTATATCTGCCAAAGAACCCAAAAGAGATGAAGATTGGGTCCCTGATAATTTTACTATGCTAAATATGGCGCATTATGATGGATCTGGTGCACCTACTTCCCACATTATTATGTATGAAAGATTTATGCATGTAAAGAAATTGAGTGATAAAGTGCTTGCTGAAATGTTTCCCTATTCCCTTCGGGGCCCTGCTCTCGAATGGTATCATACTTTACCCCAGCACATTGTCACTGATTGGAAACTTCTTTTTGAGGCTCTAAAAGTGCACTATTGTTTTAATACTATGATGGAAACAACCCTCCAACATCTTGAGGGAGTCAGCTAAATGCCTATAAAACCTTCAAACAGTATTTTAACCGGTGGTTGTCGACCCAAGTTCTGATGAAATCTAAGCTAAGTCTTAAGGAGATGATTGTTAAACTCCTAGAGGGATCTCTTCCCTTATTTTGTAAAGAAATGGCTATTGATTCATTCCTTTCTTATAATGTTGTATTTGAAAAGGCCGAGAAAACTGAGTGTGAGGCAGATTACGAAAAGGCGGGGAAACCTTGGTTCAGAAAGAATAATGATGCTCAGCCCGCAGCTCCGACATCGGTTAAGCCCAAAGCCCCTGCTGTAGTTCAGGTAGTTTCTCAAACCTTTACTATACCCCCTAGAAATTACTCAAGCTCTACTGACAGTTACTGTAGTTCATCCCCCTTATCCTCCTTTCATTTTGGCCAATCCATACAAGTTGCCTCTTCGGATTATCTTGAAGTGTTTGAGGGAAGTAGGTTTCATCCAGTCCCTTCAAGAGTATAAGCCATCTAAACCTGAGGATAAAAACAATTTTTGTAATTACCATGTCCAGGTGGGTCACCAAACCAACAATTGCAAGGCCTTGCTCTCTGCTATTCGGCATCTGGTTAGTGAAGGAAAGATTGTTGAACCTGATAAAGCCCCAAGCACTATTAACAACCCTTTACCGAAATTTGGGAACAAGGTAAGGATGATCCAGTCTAGCTTACCTGAAGCCACAATCTTTGAACTAATCACCCAAGGTCCTAGTAGTAGTGATTCTGTTCTAGTTATTGGTTCCGGTCTCCCGTCCAGCTCAATTTTTTATCTAATCAGTCAAGCTAATCCAGGAGTTAATTTGATTTAGGGTATGGATGTTGACCCAAACCCACCTATGCAAGAAAGCCCCAGAGCTCAGCCTTTTATAGCCAAGAGAATGAAAGTTGAGAAAAAGCCGCTCTTCAGTGTAGATTCCTTTGTTTCAAAGGACGACTATTCTGATGAAGATGAGGGAGTAGTCAAAGTAGCCAAGGCAATAAGCACCAAACTATTTAGGGTTGATTCACCTGCCAATAAGAAGCTGAATGAATTATTCAAGGTTGATCAGAATGAGCCCTTCAATGTGGATGAGTATGAGTTTTAAGACCAAGATTCAAACTCTGATGAACCGCCATATCTATTTAAGATATGAGCCACTTGAAGAATCTTGATCGATGATGTTCTCAACATTACTCAGAGCAGCTGTGGTATTAGCCTGAGGATCGTCATCTCCATCTAGATAAAGACCTCATTCCTAAAAGGATAGCACCACTACTAGGCCTCCTTCTCTGCCTCTATCTCGATCAGTCTCAAGGTTGACCCTCTCATTACTCAGCTCAAAAACACACAAGCCCATTACACCATATGGTAGTTGGTAATTGATTCTGATAGGCATCACGGAGGATTGATTAAGTGATTGCTTGACTTAGAAGCTACTCCGACCACTTCTGTTGTCGAGATGTGTGCAAGGGTCGGAGAAGGCATTCCTCTAAGGAAAGGGCCACAGATTGTATTTGACCATTTCGATCTTCCACTTGAGGGTTGGGATCACAATAGGGCCTTATTCATCCAAATTCAAATCCTCGATAAGGTTATCCCTTGTGTCATGGAAGATGATGGCTCTGCCCTAAATCTATTCCCCCTGAAAGTCCTTCCTCACTTGGGACTATTAGAAGAAATGCTTAAGAAATCCAGCACTGTTATCCGAGCTTATGATTATTCGAAATGCAGTGTGATTGGTGCCTTTGAGGCAGAAGTCACTGTTGAAGATGTCATGAGCATAGTACGGTTCACTATACTTAATATTCCTGTTACTTACTCTTTGCTGCTCGACCGACCCTAGCTCTATGCCTTAGACGCAGTTCCCTCCACTCTCCATCAGAAAATCAAGCTCATTTACGAGGGAAAATTGGTAACTATTAAGGCCTATCCTACTTCTGTTGTGGTTGTTATAGAAGCTAAAGCTAAATTGGAGGATGGTCTTCAGATTGATGTTGTTAGTAAGATCGAGAAATTGCCTCCCATTTGGCAGAGTTATCTCCATGTTGGTATGGGAAAACTTATGAAGAGATCAAGGTATAAGCTTGGCACAGGCTGTGGAATGTTCGTGCAGGGAATTATTGAGGCTTTAAAGCCAAAGGTGCTAGTCCATAAGCTGGGTTGGGGTACAAGCCTAGAAAAGCCTATCCCACTTTCCTTCCTGTTATTATCGCATGGTGACTATTTATGAGATTTAGGGCAAGGGGCCTTATAAGGGAGAGCCCGAACCTATTGAGCTCGATGAGAAAATGTGGCCTGGTTTTGAGATCTTTAAGGATTTTTATAACTTTGAAGCCGGCTGCATGGTTGTCTCCGCTGAGCTCGAACCCACTGAGCATGTTGCACCAGTCAATGTTGTTTCTGATAAGGCTAAAGGGAAAGTTAATATGTATCTTAAGAATGAGTCTGGGGGAAGTAATGAAGAGTCTATTGATCCAAAGGTCAAAGATGTTGTGGCTAACATGGCCAAGCCTATAGAGGGGTGAGAGAACCGGAGAAGAGGATACCATGATAGAGATTGTAAGGAAGCTCGCCAAGGCCCTAGGTGAGAAAGCAAACCTATCTGGAGAACCATCCCTCACCACTGACCAGAAAGTGGCTCTAAAGCATGACTTGGACACCATTCTGATGAAGACTGTAGAGGATGTTCCTCCTATTGCTACTACCGCTTTTGAAGCCCCTCTGCCTATGGAGGAGGATGATATGGATGATGCAATTTTCAATATTTCTAGTGTTTTTTATAAGAACAATACTGCCTACTAGGATTTTAATGTAATGAATGACTCTTATTTTGCTTACTTGTTTGATGTTTTTCCTGATGGATCCATGGATTCGCATAACAATAGGCATAATGATTTTTGCATTAGCGATACATCTTTAAGTGAAATAAACTTAATTACTGATGACAATCCTAAAATGGTAACCATTTCTAATGTATTAACTCCTGAGGAAAAAAGTGAGATAATCAAAGTGCTTAAAAACCATGTTAACGCTTTCGCCCGGTCGTACGAAGATATGCCTGGGGTTGATCATCAAATTGCAGAGCATAGAGTTCCAACTGATCCTAAGTTTAGGCATGTCAAGCAGAAGCTCTATCGATTAAGACTAGAATGCGATGATCAGGTTAAGGTAGAGGTTTCAAGGTTAATTGAAGCTCGATTCATCAAAGTCATGGACTACACGACTTGGTTGTCCAATATAGCTCCGGTACTGAAGAAAGATGGTAGGGTCCAAGTTTGTGTTGGCTTCCCAGTTCTTAATAAGGCTTCACCTAAGGACGATTTCCCACTTCCTCACATAGATGTCCTAATTGATAGCGCCTCCAAGGTAGCCATGTACTCATTTATGGATGGGTTTTCGGGATATAATCAGATTCTGGTAGATATAACTCGATAAGGTCAAAATGGCGTTCATTACCAAATGAGGGGTTTATTACTACAAAGTGATGCCATTTGGGTTAACGAATGTTGGGGCTCCTTATTAGCGCACCGTAACCGCTCCCTTGCACGACATGATCTATAATGAGGTAGAGGTATATGTGGATGATATGATTGTGAAATCTACAACCCAAGAAGAGCACCCTATTATTCTCAATAGATTCATGACTCTTATCGAGAAGTACAATCTCTGTCTAAACCCTAAGAAGTGCATGTTTAGGGTTACTTCGGGAAAGCTATTAGGATATGCAGTCAATCAGAATGGAATTAAGATGGATCCTGATAAAGCCAAAGCCATTAGAGATATGCCTCCGCTAAGGACGAAGAACGAAGTCTGATCATTCATGGGTCCTTATAGTATGTTAGTTAGTTCATTGCCCACCTTACTACCATGTACGCATCCATCTTTATAATATTGAGAAAGCAGCAACTAGTGGTATGGAATGATTAGTGCCAAGTGGCGTTTGATAGAATCAAAGCTTATCTTGTTGACCCACCCGTTCTGAAACCCCCCTCCCTAGGAAACCTTTGATCCTGTACCTGGCTATTGAAGAATCTTTTGTAGGGACAATGCTTGTCTAAGAATATGATGATAAGTAGGAGCACACATTTTACTACTTGAGTAAGAAGTTATTAGACTATGAAACCCGGTATTCGATTGTGGAGAAAACTTGCACCACTATGGTTTAGCTCAGCAATAAGTTATGCCATTATTTCCAATCCTATCATGTCCAAGTCGTGGCTAAGATTGACCCCATGAAGTATCTTTATCAATCCCCCACTCTAGTAGGTAAACTATCTCGCTGGTTATTACTTCTCTCTGAGTTTGACATTGAGTATGTAATAAGGAAGGTTATTAAAGGGAGAGCAGTTGCCGAATTTCTGGCTAATCAACCCCTTGACTCTGATTATGTTGAGATCATGGAGTTTCCTGATGAGCAGCTCTCCTCTATTAAGATCTTCGAGCGTATGTGGACTATTTACTTTGACAGTGCTATGAACCGATGGGGAGCAGACGTCGGCGTTATTATATTCACACTGGATAACGAAATCATCCTATTGTCCAAATGCTTGGAATTTGTTGTCACTTACAATGGCACTGAGTATGAAGCATGTCTATTTAGGCTTGAAGCCCTCCTCCAAGTCAGGGCCCATATGGTATCTATAATCGGAGATACAACTCTTATGATTCGTCAGGTTATCGGGGATTGGAAAATCAAAGAAGAATCTCTCCGTCCTTATGTTGAGCAGTCTGCGGCTTATCCGAGAAATTCACCTCCTACTTATATTGATACGTCCCTTGGGATAAGAATCAAATGGCTGACTCCCTAACTACCCTAGCCTCCTTATGGGAAGGACCACAATAGCAGCCTATTCTTCCTTTGGTCCTATTGTCCACTAAGATCCCTAACCCTGCTTAACAGGTTTGGCAGGTCCTTGCCATCTCCATCGAGCCCTGTTGGTACTCAAACATCATCTTGTTTCTCCAAACTGGGCCATATCCTCCGAATGCCTCTAACTCGGACCGTACCACTCTAAGGTGGCTCACTGTCCAGTTTCGGATTGTTGATAATGATCTATTCAAGTGCACTAGTGATGGTTTACTGCCTTATTGCTTAATTGAATCAGAGGCTCAGAAAGTAATTGATTAGGTCTACGTCGATGATTGTGGACCTCATATGAATGGCCTTGCTCTTACTAAGAAAATTTAGCTGTTGGGATATTTTTTGCTCACCCTAACTGCCAATTGCATAGCCCAGGTCAAGCGGTGCCACCGATTCCAGATTTATGGGGATATGCAACATCTGCCACCCACCGAGCTCCACCATTTATCTACTCCTTGGCCATTCTCAGCGTGGGGGATAGACATAATCAGTGAAATTCCTCCTTCATCAATAAATGGACACAGATTCATCGTGGTAGTAGTGGATTATTTCTCAAAATGGGTAGAGGCCGAATCCTACACCAATGTCACCACCAAGAAGATGCCCAAGTTCATAGAGAAGCACATCTTTACTCGGAATGGACTTCCACATCACATAGTCTTAGACAACGGGGTACAGTTTCAAGGGGCAACCACCGATCTGATTGAGAAGTACGAGATTGAGCACCATAGATCTTCGCCATACAGATCGCAAGCCAATGGTGTTGTTGAGGCAGCTAATAAATTGGTAAAGAAGATCATTTCTAAGATGATAGTCGGTTATAGGGATTGGGCAGATAAGCTACCTTTTGCTATCTGGGGATATCGCACAAGCATCTATACCCGGACCGGCCAAACTCCGTTCTCTATGGTATACAGAATGGAAGCGGTTTTGCCAATTAAGACTCAAGTAACCTCACTAAGGGTCGCATTAGAGGCTAAGTTAAAGGAAACTGAATGGACTCAGGCGAGGTTTGAACAGCTAAATATGATGGATGAACAAAGACTAAGAGCCCTAGATAATCTCCAGATGTACCAGCAACACATGCTTAAGCCTATAATAGTCGGGTAAGACACCAAAAATTTCCCCTTAAAGATGGAGATCTAGTCCTCAAGCAGCTGAAACCATCCACCACTAATGCAAGGGGTAGGTTCAGGCCTAACCGGGAAGGGCCATATATGATAAAGAAGATGCTTAGTAAAAGAGTGGTTAAGCTTATGGACATGGATAGGAATGAGTTTGTGAACCCCGTGAACCAGGAAAGGCTTAAGCGTTATTACATCTAATTTAAAAGAAATAAATCAGAAAAGCAGCACGCAAAAAAATAGAAATAATAATCACCTACTTTTAGTCTTTTACTGATCAGGCAAAAATTAGAGTGACACCCGACAGTCGGTATTCTGCAAGCTGGCCGTGCAAAAATTAGGGGATGGGAACAAGCCGGCTAGATCAAAAACCCAAAAAGGACGATCTAGGCAAAAATTAGGGTAAGTGAGCAAAGAGAGAGTGCCTTCTAGAAAACTGATCCAAGCTAATCAATGGAAATGTTAACCAAACATGATGTACTTTATGTTACTTCAATTAATGAAAGTATCTCTTTTGTTAAATTCTGAATGCTTATATTTATGTGAATTTTGTATCCATATGCCCAAAAAAGCGCAAGTAAACTGAATGTGGAGTTCACATTATTCTAAATCAAATGCACACAATAAATAAAAATAATTCTGATAGACCAAAAAGAGCAAGGTCTATGCAAAAGTCAGAATAAGTCTGCTGGATTGAAAACTCGAAAAGGGTGGTCCAGACAAAAATTAAGATAAGGTTTGATTGATTGAAAACCCCAAGGGCCAATCGATGCAAAAATTAGAACCAAATAAAAGACACATAATAAAATAAAGTTCAATAGGTCTGTCACCCTAACTAGTGCATCTCAAGCTGAACTCCCCGTATCATCATAATACCTAGAGATCCTCTGCAAGGTGGTAGTGGAAAAGGGCTCGTGTCCCTACTCAGCTCACTCTCCCTCAAAGCAGGCCCATGATCACTCGGATCGGGTCATCATATGTCTAATATTAGCAAGCCATCCTTTTTAGTGTATATCGGTCTCAATGGTCTCCATATGGTTGTAGTCTAGAGTCTTGAATATTGCCTTCCTAGCCCACTTCCTGCGGATATGGTTCACCCATCTAGCTTTGTAGATCCTGATTTAGTTCTAAGGTAGGTTGATCGGGACTCTCTGTTGCTTGCCGTACTAACGGCGCAACCGGTAAGGGGTGCAGAATTATGATCTCTCCAGACCTATTAGCTGAATGTAGGATCCCCAGGACTCTACAACCATATCTCGGATCCTCCACCATGGGCTAACCCACTGAATCTATGAATCTATGTAACCCCTCAGAATAGGCATCCAACAGTCAAATGTCAGTTGACTGAAATCTACTCGCATAAGCCCCCTTTCCCTCAAATGAATGGGTAAGTACTTCTTCGGGTTCCCCCGTGGTGCCTCCTTCAATTTCAGGTTCTCCATCAGCCATACCTATAATTCAGTTTCAGATAAGAGCATAAATAACTGAATAATTAGCAAAGGGAAAAATGAATGCCTGCAATATTGTGATAGGTCACCAATAAGAGTTAAGTCGGTAGAAGCAACGTCTATGTTGAGCAAGATCTCGGCTAGTCCCACAGATACGGGAGGAGCCCCTATCGATATAGGATGAATAAGTGAAATTAGCCTTAATGGGGCAATTGGGGCCACTCTCCACATAAACTCCACCATGAGTAATAGTGCTACCATGGAAGGCCAAGCAAGGTGAGATGTACGGGCCCCTCGGTACCACTCTAGCACTGTACTAAGCTGAAATCAAGGTTTGTTAGATAATCGGGATAAGAATGGGGTCCATATAACCAAAATTCCCCAACCCTCGTGGCACGCCATCCGTACTAAAATGAAACTCCGGGAGTGCCAGGGGCACGCTCTTGGGGCATGGAACCCCTAGTATAGCATGGAATTCCTCAAGTAAGGGGCACAGCTTGAATGAAGAAAATTTAGATACATGGTCCATCTGATCCCAAAAAGTCAATGTCGCGCAAAGGAATTCGGGGCTTGTGGGCCATGCCTCGACATATTGAAAGGCCCATAGCTTGAGTTTTTCTAGCTTCTTCTAGTCCGCATTTCCTTGGCTCTCCAGGAAGCCCGCAGCTGCTGATTGTGGTTTGCCATGGTTGAATTTGAGAAAATGGCCGAATTTGTGTTTTCGGTAAAATGATGCCGCCGGCGGTATGAGTCAGATCACCAGCAATATGGCCAAGGTCACTGGCGGTATGGATTTGTAGGCAGTTTTATCTATATTATTTAGCAAGTCAGAATTTCATGCAGTTGGCGATATCAGTGATGCCGCCAGACATATAGCCATATTTTCTGCAAGTTTTAGGCTTGTTTTAACTAATTTGAACCTGTAAACAACCTATAAAAAGCTCCGCAATCTATTTCCAGAACACATCTAAGCATAAAATTCAAATCTTATTCAAATCAAAAGCCCGAAGGCGCAAACCATCCAAATATCCAAAACCTAAGCCTAAATAAAACTAAAACCATCCGAAATCCACAACCGAAGCAAAATCAAAAGCCCAATGTATCAAAGGCATACAAACCAAACTAAAATCGAAAAAATAAATAGAAATAAAGGGATAATAAGATCAGTAAAAAGATCTAGAGTTGGTTGCCACCACCGGGCAGGTAAGACGAGAGATCCTCATCGCTCAGGAGATAGTAGTTGACGACATCTTCTTCAGTCCATGGGATGCTCCAGGAACTCTCGGGAACACCTCCACAGTGACGCCCGACTGTCACCTTTCTTCCCCTACGGCTTAGCTCGCCCGAGGGTGCACAGTCCATGTTGTGTTTGCTCCTCCTCTCATGTAAAGTGGCATCCAGCTAGCTCTCTAGCTCACTTACTCGGTACCGGAGTGCCCTCATCTCTTCCTCATATCTCCGCTGGGCCTTACTAGCATCCGATAACATGAGGACCAAAAAGTCCTACAACTAAAGAAATAGCAACAACAACAATCCATATTATTCATATCATCCATTCATGTATTTTATTTTAATATCCTATCATAATAGGGAGTATACCTGAGCAAGAAGAGTTTGTGAAATAAGTGAGTCTCTTAGAGAAAAAGCATTCCCAGCCAACCGCTCCACTTTAGCACGAGGTACCTAGAAAATCCATAAAGCAATCAAAAGAGGAATTTATAAAAGGCTTATCATATGGATTTGTTTGCACGAGGCTTATATAGGTGGTGTTTTTTGGCATGAAGTTCAGCGAGTGGCTGCTAGAGGGTATCTCCCTGGTTTGGAAATCGCCTCTCAATTTCATCATTATGAATTGAGTCTCCAAGGCGGTCAAGAGGTGTCCCTCAATGAAGTCAACACCCTCGGGCACTCCATGATATCGTATCCTACTATCCTCAGCCTGGCCTCTCTTCCTGAAGGGTACCTGAAATATCCAAAAGGCAAACATAAGCAACTATTTTAACCCAAGCACATGGCGTATATATAATCATAAAGAAAGGAAAGGGTGTGATCTCATATTAGAGGAATGGTGTCCCTCGTGAGCCATCGAAGCATCCTGGCCGACCTCGCCCTACCCCTCGGGATGGCCCTCATCGCCAACGCTCCCTTCCTCATTATTATCCTCAACAATAATGCTATGCCTCTGTCTTTTCAGCTCCTCCTCCTTCTTCTTCCTATGGAAATCAATGGAGTCATTGTCATGAATACAGGGGCACATAGGGAGGGACACTCCATGGACACTCCGCTCCACTCAGTCGTTCCCCTCTAAATAATCTGCCTTATCAGCCTCCATGGTGATAGTCAAATAAGGCCACTAGAGGCCAATAGGGGGATCCTCAGGCACGAGCCTAGCCACAGGTATAAACTCCCTCCAGCATTGGACCCTTCCCAAAGTACCAGGGTACGGCTAGGGGCACTCCATAGCAAACCAGCGTTCATCCACCTCCTACCGAACCATCAGGACATCAGCTCGAATGGACACTTCCTTAAAAGGGTCCCAGACAACTTGGCGAATCAATCAAGCAGGAAACCAATGTAAGAAATTTGAATTCATAAATGTGTTTTTTTTTACTAATGGTTTGTTGAATGTAAGATAGGACAAAGAGTTAAAGTAGCATATCGAGCTGATTTGTAGATATCGAGCTGATTTATAGGCACCGCAGCACCCCAATGATTTGTAGATCCCTGTATGTGGTGGGGTACTTGTCGAGCCCCCCAATGCTCCCACACCACCGGGGAAGGAAATGGGAACCCCGCGGTACCATAGTATCGAATTGGACATGGGGAAGGAATTGATGTTCAAAAGCCCATACTTGTACAATTAACAACCAATTAGTCCAAAATATCAACACACCAAAAATAGAAAAGACAGCTAGCCATAATGATAAAGCAATTCAAAAGGATATACCTGGAGTAGAAAGTGACTCAGGCGAAGGACATTCTCTTTCTTTCAGGCTCCAACATCCAGCCCGTAATACATTTGTGCTAAAATGGCCCTAGGCTAATTCTTCTCTTTGATGGTCCTAACATCCTCAACCGCTGAAATCAACCCCTAGTTGACCTTGCTATTCGAGACTGGGAAGAACAGCACGGTCAACAAAGAAATAACAAAGGAACGGACACAAACATCCTGATCGGTCTCAGGGACCACTCCAACCCCCTTCCAGTGCTCATACAACTCACCATAGCAAAACCGCCCTGCCTTGGGCTTCAACCCAAACAACTTGGTCACTCTCTTCACCACCGGCTGCCTAAGGTGGTTCCTCTTTATATGCACATCAAAATGAACCACTTCCTTCGTCCATGGTAGCCCAGTCATCGCTACCACATCGGAAGGGGTAATAGTAACCTCCCCAATCTAGAAGTGAAATGTGTGAGTGGTCTTGGACCACTTCTCAACCAAGGCAGTCAAGGCCGTATAAGAAAGCTTCGGTATCAGAAGGGGCATAATTTAGGCTAAGTCCCCAAATATCGTATCATCAATCACAGCCGCAACCGCCGCATCCTTCTCATCAATATGTTTCAACCACTAATTGATGGTCCCCATACCTCTAGTGAAAGGGTGGGTATGTGGCTATAAAATCAGAAAGGAATAAATCAGCTAAGTAATCCAAATTCTTTGTCATTTTACTTTTGGGAATCTGCTGATGCCACCGCTGGGGCAGTCATGTCGCCGGTAACATCACTAAAACCAGCAGTGATATAGCATAATTCTAGCCTCTTTTGAAGGCTTAAAGTCGCTGGCGATATTAGTGAAGTCGCCGAGGGTATCGTTTCTACGGGCAGAACCTAGTTTTGCCCAAATCGCACAAAATCACCAAAAATCACAGTTAATCAGTTTCAAGGCATAAAAGCAACATAAATTGAGTAAAAATAAACCTATAACATGAATTCTAACACATATCTATTATTTTTAACCAACATTCTACAACTTTTTTTGAGTCTAGGACCGAAATCTTTGAATTGAAATAAAAAGGTTTGAGTTTTGCAGGATTAACTGGATGTCAGAGATATGGTTCTTCTTAACCGGGACGAGATCATCAATCGGAGCTGCTATCCCATACCCAAAAACGACACTAGACTCCTTGAATTCGTAACCCATATGAACTAAAAAAAGCTTTAGTCCTTCAATGGAAGAAGCGAGCAAGTCTTTAGACTTAGAACTGCTAGATTTTTGGCCAAAGATTTTCTTCATGATTAGAAATCGAAAGCAAAGAGAAAGATTGAGTTCTTGAAGAGTAGAGAGAAAAAGGAGAGGTTTTGGCTTCTGTAGATGCTGAAATATGAGAAGTATGAAGAAAATAGAGTTTAATCCCGTATCAAACCCCCATGTGGAATTCGAGGAGTTTGATTTTATCTGAAACTGCCTGTCTATGATGCTGGCGGTATCGTTCAAATCGCCAGCGATATCATCAATATCGTCGGCGACTTCATCCTTGCCAGTTTGAATTTTGAATTTCTTTGACCACTCAAAGATGCCAAGTGGCATCCATACTACCGGTGGTATCGACCCAGATTATCGGTGGCATCAGCCAAGCCGCCGGCGACATTAAAATCTCCCCCTGCATTTTTTTAGTAGCTCCGATGGAATCTCGGCTCCAGGCCTAACATCCTAAGACTTTTGAAACCCTTGTACTTTTAATTATCACATTTTTATTATTGATCAAAGGGGCAAAAATGTTTTTGTTTCACAAAATTGATTAAGCAGTAAAAACGTCATCTAAAATCAGTCTAATCTTTGTTTACTTGTCAATTATTACAGGAATAACGCTCCATAATGTCGAAACGTAAAAGCCCAAGCCCCATTGGCAAATCCTATAAGCCCAAGCCTTGCTTGGCAAATCCTGAAAGCCCAAGCCCTACTTGGCAAATCCTAAAAGCCCAAGCCCTGCTTGGCAAATCCTAAAAGCCCAAGCCTCGCTTAGGAAATCCTGAAAGCCCAAGCCCCACTTGGCAAATCCTGAAAGCCC
This sequence comes from Euphorbia pulcherrima, assembly GCA_947683365.1. Taxonomy (NCBI): domain Eukaryota; kingdom Viridiplantae; phylum Streptophyta; class Magnoliopsida; order Malpighiales; family Euphorbiaceae; genus Euphorbia; species Euphorbia pulcherrima. The sequence goes on from CANTUS010000009.1 coordinate 21,989,857, forward strand.
AAGCCCCGGTTGGCAAATCCTAAAAGCCCAAGCCCCACTTGGCAAATCCTAAAAGCCCAAGCCTCACTTGGCAAGTCTTGAAAGCCCAAGCCCCGCTTGGCAAATCCTGAAAGCCCAAGCCCCGCTTGGCAAATCCTGGAAGCCCAAGCCCCGCTTGCCAAATCTTGGAAGCCCAAGCCCTGCTTGCCAAATCCTAGAAACCCAAGCCCCGCTTGGCAAATCCTAAAAGCTGAAGCCCTGCTTGGCAAACTAACCTCAAATCTCAAGCATAGCCAAGGCACAAACCAGTCACCGAATGGAGTCACTGGTGGAATCAAAAGCTCATCACCCATCAGGTATAATTCATATCCCTTGCTTTTTCGAGCGATCAAACTGACATGTGGTAGTAGTGATCCTCCAAGGACAGTCTGTGAGCACAAGAGTTTACAATCCCTCTCGTGAGACGTTGATGATGTATGCCCGATTTTATTCCTTATAATAAAAAATTCTTTTATTACCGATATAAAATTCTCTATGAATTTTATTTTCATATAAATTCAGGTCGGCGTGTCCTATAACGCATCTAGTGGTAGCTCAGACCGATGATTTATACCCAAAAAATATTTTACTCCAAAATATCCATAAAAAGTCAAAAAAAAGGAGCCTAATATTTCAGTTTTTCTATCAAAATCACCTTTTATCGGATTTCCTCTCCCTTTTCCCGATTTCAAGCACGATTCATGCAAGCTTTTCAAACCTGTCAGGAGAGCAAGGCTGTTGGTGACCTCGTTGATACTATCGGTGGTATCATTCATACAGCTGCCGGTATGGCTTTTAGTTACAGAACAGCTGTGTGCCTTTTGCTCGATATCTGTTGGATAACTGATCCAAAGTAATTTCCAATGGATTTTAGATAATATAAGCAGCATTTCTCAGCCATTTGAAGGTTCAACACTTGAGACTTGAAATCTTATAGAGATTTTGATCATCTAGTTAAATTTAGTGGGATACAGTTTAGAAAAGGTAAGAAAAGGGGATTCAATTCATCTTTTCTTGGTTTTTCTCTCCTAAACTCTCTGATATTAGGTAGATTTTTAGCTTTATAATCACTAGAAATAGGATTTAGAGCCTAAAATCACCCCTTACTTCCTAAAATCATCATTTGAGCTCCCGGAGGTGTCATATAGAACACAAAGAGGTGGATTCACAGCCCCGAGCTAAAATTCTAAGTCTCGTAGCTCTTTGGCTTTCATTTTACTTGTTTGTTGTGTTTTAGTTGTTGTTTGTGCTTAGTTTTGGTTTTTTGGTCGCTTTCTAGCCAAAAACAGCTGCTACAAGAAACTAAAGCCGCATGAGGCATTTGAAGCCGCCAGCGGTATCAACCATGCCGCCAGCGGCATTGTGGATACCGCCAGTGGCCTTATTTGTCCCCAATGGCCCCATTTTCTTACAGGAACCTTTCTTTATGGTATCTAGAATGTTGTACAGCCTACCTGTATAACTGAGATAGTCAGCAACATCAGTGATGGCATCGGCGGCCTTAGTCATGCCGCCGGTGGTATGACCTTCTGGATAGCAGTTTTATTTTTGTTTTTATTCCTGGCCTAGTTTAAATTCCAAAGCTAGGATTTACAGTGCAATGAGGAAGGTCCAGAACCTTCTAAAAATATACCTCACCCCATAACATGTGGCAGTTTCACTAATAATCCGGTTAAAATAATCATTGAGTCTAAAATTTAGATATAACGAAATTTTGCCACAAACGCCGTTTAAATCTCATTTTTAGCCATCCGACCATGCTCCATAAATTTTAAATAAATATGCCATGTTCACTCTAAGTCGGGTCTTGTTTTGTCTACTAATTATGCATGCTATGTGGTATATCTCGTACAATGTGCCGTATTTGTACTAACCGTTTTGTGCAAGTAGATTTAGGTTAGATGAATGCAGGTATTTTACTTATTGTATAGAAAAATATATAGGATTTGGAAAGCCATGTATTTCCCGCTTTCGAATGCTTGCCAAATAATGTGATAACAATATATAAACGAAAACACAATAAATAGGGTAGATTAAAACCGATTAAGAAAGATTGAAGTATTTTAACTTGACCAATGCAAACTAGATAACATCACCCGAACTCAAAATCTCTACTTAAGGTATGGTCTACCACCCGGTGGGAAAATCGTACCAAAATTTCTTGATTGAGTTGAACCGGGCGGCGACTCTATTTAAGTATGGGATTTCGATCTCGTATCTTTTGAACATTAAAACATGATAAACCATTTTCACAATCACCATCGCAAACATCATTTGCAACGAGACCGGTCCTCCGGCCCGACCTCACAGCCCGTCCTAATCGTCATCCGCTCACAGTCAGTCGTGACCATTAATTGGTCAAGCCATGAGAGTTCTAGCTAAACATGGCTGAATTTAACTGTGCATAAATATAAAGAGAATGAAAATGAATCATGTAGGGAATATAGAGGAATAAAACTGAAAATGGAATTATAATTAAACTTAGAAATGTTCAAAACCAAAACTATAAATCAAAGTATTCAAAAACTAAAGAACAAAAGGGCTAAATCTAGACTAGAAAGATTGAATGATAGAAACTCTGTATCAATTGTATGTATGAATTACATCTTCGTGTGTCTTAAAAATGGTCGGCCTTGGTATTTATAGTTGAGTACACCTCCTTATGCTTCTTCTTTAGTGATAAATTAGGACATTTTGTATTTATTTTGATGGATTCATTTCCTTTTAATCTTGGCCTTTAAATGGTAGTGAAATCCTTCCTTTTATGAGATTCAGTAAAGAGACCGAACTTCCTTTTGAGATGGCTCTTCCTGAATAGGATTTGCCTGAATTGGGTAACTTCCATATTTGGATGTGGCGTGTACCGGTCTTGATGTCATCTTGGTCATTTTGAAGTGTTCTGAAGTCACTAGGACCAGCTATCGCTCTTGCTACCTGCTTAAGGTATTGGTGAGAGGCTCTTTTTCTCTAAATATAGCATGTTTTCTCTAAATTACCTTTAAAACCTGAAAGAGACAAAAAAGGAAGTAATAGCAGCCTTAAATACTAAAAACATGGTCTCAATGATATGGAAATAGGCATAAATACATGTTGAAAATACAACACATCATTGAGCAAGAGCCTTTATTTATCAGAAATGAGGAAGACACCTGCCGGGTTACTACTAAAGATCATATAGCCCAATTTGCAATTAGTTTTAAAGAGATTGAAGAGGTATTTATTCCCGCTGGAATTGCATATACTCCAACGAAATGGTCAACAAAGGAAGGGCATGTTGTTGATGATCCAGTCACTGTAGATTTACTCAGTTTTTCAAGTAACGATCACTTCAAGAAATGGACTCGCTAGCACCATTTGAGAGGATTCTTTAAGTTACCCAGCGATTGCTATGAGTAGATAGTGCAAATATTCTTTCATAGAATTCATATAGTGGAAGGTTTTGAGGATATGTTCGAAACAACAATGATAGAAAGGAAGGTGTATGTTACCCATAAACTCATTGCTAATCTTCTTGGGATGAGATTGAGAGGGCTTAAAATGAGAGCGGTCAAAGATGAGGAATATGTGGATATTCTAGTGGCTTATGAGGTGCCCACTAACTACAGGTGGAGAACTTACAGCTTCTATATTTTGAAAGAAGGGCAAGCAAGCCCATGAGCTGGTGACCAAGGTGTTGCTACCAAAAATAGTGACGGCGGGTGGAAGCAAAAAACATGTAAGAATAAAATTAGGACTTATTTGATATGGATTCAAATAGAAAATGGATTGATTTAAGATGGTTGAATGTTTTTGGATCACATACAAAACCCTCCATTGTTTTTGGAAACAAACAAAACCCTTTAGTTTTTGAAAACTAATAAAACCCATTTAGTTTTTGGAAACTAACAAAACCTTCAAAGAATTGCAAAAGCAAATTTCTCTAATTTTTCATTCAACAATATATTCTGATCATCTCTTTTCTTTCTTCCTTTAAATAAGAAAAAAGGAAAAGATACATTTACAAGACAGTTAATGCAAGGGGTTACAATGAAATAAAAGACACGTAAAGACAAGGAAATGTTACATAAAAATTATGACAATTAAAAAAACCTCTTACATTAAACTTATTTAATGAACTATTATTATCAAACTAATAATAAACCTAATTATATCAGCAAAAAAGTACCTAATTAATCAATTAGCATAAATGTATGCTCAACAAAAAGTGCCATAAGGAAATGAGTTTATTTGGGCATTTTGGCTTTATATTTTGTAGCAGCTTCAAAGTAATAAATCAAGTTGGTTTTACACTGAATGGTCCACAAATCTGCATTTGAAACCATGAAGATGTTCCTACGATTAACCAATCTAAATTTCCACCAGAAAATAAGGAACATAATATCATGCCCGTTGTCATTCTCCCCTTCTTTAAAAAGATTCCTCCTCAAATCTTGTAATCCTAGAACATAAGGAGAATCATATATTTGAAAATTACCACAAACATATTTTTTCTCACAAAATTATTTCATCACAATATCCACATGCCAAAATTCCTTTTCAATTTGAAATTGAGATGCTTCATTTCCAAAAAGCATCTCATTCTTAAGATCTTCAAGCTCTTGAATTGTTAGAATTTTATTTGTAGGAACAAACAAGTCTGTTACAATCTCTTCTTATGTATTTTCACCACAACAAATAGATTTGATATTTTCTGATGCATTTTCATTGACTGAGACATCTGAAATAGACTTTGGTGGGGTTGCAAATGTTGGTTCATTTTTGGAAGAATCAAAAAATTTGGTAAGTGGGGTGTGATTGGAAAGAGATGAAGAATTTTCCACTTAATCGACACATTTACAATTTTCCAAGGAATATGGGTTGGTTAAGGCTTTTGATATGAATTTTGGTAGGATAGGAATATTCATTTCTTGGCGAAGAAATGAGTAGATTGGATGGAACACTATGATTTTGAAGATTAGGAATGAGGACAAAACGTGAATTTAGGGTCGATTCCTAACCTTTTCTGCACATGTTTTTCCAAGGCATTGTTCTTGCCCTTCAGAGCATCTAACTCTGACCACAATTTCTTGAATTTAGCAATGAGATTTTGATCTACAAACATGATTTGTGTTCATTCTTCAAGGGTGACACAAAAATTACAATGGAAAAAGAAAATCAGGATGACGAATCCTTGGCTTGGATACCAACTGATGGCATGCGGAAGCGAAAAAGAACACGTTTCTATTCTAATATTGTGAGAAATGAAATTGGAAAAGAAAATTGATGAATTTGAGATGGTTGAATGTTTTTGGATCACATACAAAACCCTTCAAACAAACAAAACCCTTTAGTTTTTCGAAACTAATAAAACCTAATTAGTTTTTGGAAACTAATAAAACCTTCAAAGAATTGCTAAAGCAAATTTCTCTAATTTTTAATTCAACAATATATTTTGATCATCTCTTTTCTTTCTTTCTTTAAATAAGAAAAAAGAAAAAGATACATTTACAAGACACTTAATGCAAGGGGTTATAATAAAATAAAAGACACTTAAAGACAAGAATATGTTACATAAAAATGATGACACTTCAAAAAAAACCTCCTACATTAAACTTATTTAATGAAAAATTATTATTGAACTCATAATAAATCTAATTATATCAGTAAAAAAAGTACCTAAAATATCAATTAGCATAAATGTATCCTAAACAACAAGTGTCATAAGGAAATGAGTTTATTTGGGCATTTTGGTTTATATTTTATAGGAGCTTCAAATTAACAAATCACGTTGATTTTACACTGAATGTTCCACAAATCCGCATCCAAAACCATGAAGATGTTTCTTCGATTAACCAATCTAAATTGCCACAAAAAATAAAGAACATAATATCATGTTCGTCATCATTATGGCGGGCGGAAGAAAATTTAGAATTGAATGAAAAATGGTCTGATTTGATATGGATTCGAATAGAAAATGGATTGATTTGAGATGGTTGAATGTTTTTGGATCACATACAAAACCCTTGATTGTTTTTGAAAATAAATAAAACCCTTTAGTTTTTGGAAACTAATAAAACCTAATTAGTTTTTGGAAACTAACAAAACCTTCAAAGAATTACAAAAGCTAATTTCTCTAATTTTTCATTCAACAATATATTCTAATCATCTCTTTTCTGTCTTCCTTTAAATAAGAAAAAAGAAAAAGGTATATTTACAAGACACTTAATGCAAGGGGTTACAATGAAATAAAAGACACTTAAAGACAAGGAAATGTTAAACAAAAATTATGACACTTAAAAAAAACTCCTACATTAAACTTTTTTAATGAAAAATTATAAACAAATTAATAATAAACCTAATTATATCAGAAAAAAAAAGTACATAAAATATCAATTAGCATAAATGTATGCTAAACAACAAGTGCCATAAGGAAATGAGTTTATTTGGGCACTCATGAATGTTGTGGTGTACAAGGTGATTGAGTCCAAAGTCTTAAGCAATGCTCATTTCCATAATTTGCATTGTGAGGACAAGACCAAGCCTGGGAAGTACATTAGGCTCAAAATGGGAGAGGTCGGAGTAAAGGATCCAAAGGCAACTATGCAGATGATGTTGGGAGCTAACAATCACTTTGAACATGCATAACAGGCATGGCAAAAATTCAAAATTTTGTCCCTTGCCCTAGGAACTCCTATCAGGTGCATATAAATTAATTAAAGCCTTAAACTAAATAAATTCTCTAACTAGGTTAGCATGTATAGGCTAGGCATACCATAATTCTAAATTATATTCTAACATAAATATATTTTATACTAAGCATGTTATAACTCTAAGTTATAATCTAAGCATAAAATAAACTAAGCATGCAAAATAATCTAAGCACAATAATTATTAAGTCTAAAAACGCTTAAAGAAAAAGACCTAAAAATTAAAAGAGAAATAGAGAACTTACTAGTTGAAGCGTTCTTTAGCAGAACCTTCTTACACAAGCCTTCAAGTGTAGGATAGCCCATATGAGTATCCACACGAACCCCACCAACCGAAACCTCCCACGAGGAAGAACCGCAGAGTTTCGAGTTGCTGCTAGACCACTCCAAAACCCACCCAAAATATTAAAAAAAAGAAATCTCTCTTAGTTAGTTGAGAAAACTATTTGAAGAATCTCAAATACAAACTGTAGAGAGGAGAGAAAGATGTTGGTGTGTTGAAATGAGGAGGAGGAGAGCTCCTTTTATAGGAAGAGGGGGAGCTCCCCTCATTAAATTCTTGGATGGGGAAAAACCCCATCCCACCCCTTAGCTTGGGCGGCAAGTTTATGCTTGGCTTGCAGCCCAAGCCGCTTGCGAGGCAGGCTCCTTGTGGGCTTGCGGCAAGCCCCTTTTGGGCTGGCCCTTTTGCATATTTAGATCATATAAATAAATTCATAGGTCCATGGCAAAATTCTCTTTTAATCCTCCTTTTTTAATTTACTTATGACCCTAATAAAATTAGTTACTGGCTAAATAAATTACTGGCTTAATCAGAAAATAATTTAATCATTTTAATTTATTTATGACACTAATAAAATTAGTTGTCGGTCAAAATAAATTTCTGGCTTAACTAAAAAATGATTTAATAATTTAAATCAACACTTTAATTTCTTTATGACCCTAATAAAATTAGTTACCGGTCAAAATAAATTCTTGGCTCAACAAGAAAATGATCTAATCATTTAATCAACACTTTAATTTATTTATGACCCTAATGAAATTAGTTACTGGTCAAAATAAATTCTATAGTCTAACCAGGTAATGGTCTAACCATTATACATTTAATATTCTCGTAATAGACTAAGTCTATTAATTCTTTACTCAGTCCGATGAAAGTTCTATGTGTGTGACCTTATAGGATCCCGAAGTATTGAGCTATTAAGGTTTGACCAATCTTTTTTCTATAGGAACTATTAGCTGGAGGTTCTAGACCGTGAATAGAACTCGATTACCTTAAATGACTATAGTACGCCTCTAGCAAGGGTCCACCATCCCCCATTACTCAGAATGACAATTGTGCTTATGACTTAATCCTTGTTAATGCAATAGTTGTCCAATGCAATGAACTCCTTCCATTCATTAATATTAGTACAATCTAGTTTATTGGATTCGGTTAAAGTGTTAGCCCATCAGTAGCGCGGTTGATCCAAGCTATCCCAGTTGTTTACTAATTACCGAAGTATATTACTTTTTACCATAATGTGTTTTGACTAGAAACTATTTCTATCAATCACATACTCTGATCAGAGGTTCATGATAATCAACACTTCAACAAGAGGTCAGGTACCACTCCTTAATATATCCAGAGCGATGGATTCTCCCAACTATATAGCTTACCAACGTGCTATCATAACTATACCCGTAATCACCCGTGGCACCCTAAATGAATGAGTTAATAGGTATGACCCAAAGTATAGCGACAGTACCACACAAGGTAACTAGTATCTCAAGTATGAGGATATTCACAAAGCCACTACATGAAGATAAACATTAACACATTGATATATATATATATATATATATATATATATATATATATATCAAGTGTTTATCTTACTGCATCTCCAATATATCTTCCAGATATATCCATGTGTCAAACTCAAGGCACCACCTTCACTCTTTAGGAGGTTAACTGGTTGGACCCTTTCCAAGAGAGTTAACCACATGCTAGCCTTGTTGTTTCATCAATATCCTTCTTTGGTAAAACTATTACTAAGGATAGTTTAGACATAATCATAATTGGACATGAAGTAGGTCTCACCAAACATAGTCCCACTATGATATCTCTCACTTCATGTTATGTTTATGTCAAGGACTTTTGTACAAAGATATCAATAAATATATTTTAACCAGTCACAATATATACGAACACATCAATATAAATAAAAGATTAAATGTCTTTATTGATAAAATGAATTATTTGTAACGTTGTATAATTAAGATATATCACCCTAATTGCCTTAAGGGCATACATCATATCTAATAAATTCCCACTTGCACTAAGGCCAATTAGCTATATGTCTTAATCCATATGCTTTCACATGCTGGTCATGTTTGACTTGCTTCAATGGCTTTGTCAGACCATCCGCGAGGTTCTGATCAATGGGGACATATTCTAATCTTATCATCTTAGTATCAACAATCTCCCTGATAATATGATACTTTCTGGATACATGTCTATTTTTCTAGTAAGACCGTGGTTCTTTTCCCAGAGCTATAGCAATATTGTCATCACAATACAAAGTAATTAGATCAACAATCTAAGGCACCACACCGAGATCACCAATAAATCCCTTTAACCAGACAGCTTCTTTTGCCCCTTCACGGGCAACAATGTTCTCAGATTCTATGGTTGAATCAGCAGTAGTTTCTTACTTAGAACTCTTCCAGCATACTACCCCTCCATTTAACACATACATAAAACCTAATAGAGACTTAAAGTCATCCTTGCTAGATTAAAAACTCGCGTCAGTGTAACCTCTAATTTTGAGATCACCTTCTCCATATATCAAGAACTCATCTTTATTCCTTCTTAAGTACTTAAGAATTGCCTTGACGGCCATCCAGTGCTTTTCACCTGGATCCGATTGATATCTACTAGTAAAGAGGAAAGCTTGAGAGACATCTGGCTTAGTACATATCATAGCATACATGATGGATCCTATCGCAGATGCATAGGGTATATCCTTCATGCGCATTCTCTCCTGAGCTATCTTTAGATGCTTAGCCTTAGATAAGTTAATCCCCTTCGTCATTGGGAGCTAACCTTTCTTAGAATGCTTAAGGTTGAACCTATTCAGAACCTTATCTATATATGTAGTTTAAGAAAGACTTAATAGCTTCTTGGATCTATCTCTATAGATCTTTATACCTAGTATAAATGCTGCTTCTCTAAGGTCTTTCATGGAGAATTTTCTTGACAACCATATTTTAATACTTTGAAGAAGAGAAATGTCGTTTCCTATTAGCAGAATGTCATCAACATACAATACTAAGTAAACGACTGTACTCCCACTAACCTTCTTATAAACACAAGGCTCACTAATGTTTGGAGAGAAATCTAGTTCACGGATTGTCTAATCAAACCTAATATTCCAACTCCTGGATGCTTGCTTAAGTCCATAATTGGACATTTGTAGTTCACATACCTTCGATCCATTCTGAGATGTAAAACCCTCAAGCTGTGTCATATACACATCTTGGTCCAAATCCCCATTCAGGAATGTTGTTTAAGATCCATATGCCATCTCATAATCATAATGAGCAGTAATGGCGAATAGTATTCTGATGGATTTAAGCATGGCCACTAGTGAGAAAGTTTCATCATAGTTAATACCTTCACGTTGTCTATAACCTTTTATGCCAACCTTGCCTTATAGGTAATTGCATTACCGCCCATGGTGGTCTTCTTCCTGAAGACCCATTTGCACCTGATGGGTCTAACCTCTTCTAGTGCATCGACCAAATTCCAAACTTGGTTTTCATACATGGAATCCATTTTTTATTTCATGGCTTTAAGCCATTTATCAGAATCTGAGTTTTTCATTGCTTCATTAAAGGTTCTTGGTTCTTCATCATTCATGAGATATAGTTCCCTGTCATCCGTGATGATAAAACCATATCTTTCAGGACCATTATGAACACGACATGATCTTTGCAATGATTGTGTATCTAGAATGAGGTCAATCAGTTGATCATATGTTTCTTCCTCTTGAACTTCCAGTTCAAGATTCCTCCCACTGACTTTTGTAAGTAAGTGTTCCTTTTCCAAAAAGTGAGCACTCAGTGACACAAATACCTTCTGTGCCTCGGATTGGTAAAATAAATATGCAATAGTTTCCTTTAGATATCCAATGAACAGACACTTGTCAAATTTAGTATCTAGCTTATCTGATGCTATCCTCTTTGCCATGGCAAGACAGCCCCATACTCTTAGGTGACTTAGAGATGGCCTTTTATTACACCATCTTTTGTAAGGCATGAAATTAACTAACTTAGAGGGCACTCTGCTTAATACATAAACTGCGTCCTCTAGTGCATATCCCCAAAAGGATTTACTGAGATTTGCTTGGCTCATCATGGACCGAACCATATCTAATAAATTTTGATTCCTCCTTTCAGACACTCCATTGTGTTGGGGTGTATAAGGAGGGGTACACTGGGGAACTATCCTGTTTTACTTTAGATAATTGTGAAACTCTTAACTTAAGTATTCTCCACCTCGATCGGATTGAAGTGCTTTAATATCTTTCTTAAGTTGTTTCTCTACTTAATTTTTGAATATTTTGAACTTTTGAAAACTTTTAGACTTGTGCTTCATTAACTACTAATAACTATATCATGAATAATCATCAAGAAAGGTTATAAAGTAGGAGTATCTGCCTAAACACTCATTGGACCATATACATCTGTATGTATAAGTTCCAATGTACTCGTGGCTCGTTCACCCTTTCCTTTAAAGGGTAACTTTGTCATTTTTCCTTTTTAACAAGGTTCGCAATCACCGCAAGACTCTAAGTCTATTGGCCCCAAGTCTCCACGCTTATGCTACTTGGTTAAGCAATCTTTGTTTATATGGCCTAAACAACAATGCCATAAGTAGAAAGATTTCTCATTATCTAATTTTCTCAGAGCAATGTTTATATTTGAGAATATGATTTTGTAATTACGAAATATCATTTATCATAATACAATAAAATATCATTCATAACTTTGATAATACCATTTATCAAATTGGAATAAAATTTCATCTACTGAGAAGAAATAAAAATAATATTTTATAATGACAATTGAATTTTGTCCTCTTACAAATTTTAGCAAAATGGAAACTTCAAGTTCCTACATCAATAGCAGCCATCAAACTCTAACGATTTTCCGGAGTTACAACTCTCCCTTTTTCCAAAACTCTACTTCCCAACGATATCTATACTTTCGTATGGATATACGATTCTAATTAAGTATTTCATACCAATATAGAATTTCCTTGAGATGTAGAAATTCTCAATATTAAACATCTTGAAGTGGAAGCTCCAAGCCTCCTCTTCTCATGCTATGAGACTTTAGCCATTTTGATCTTATTTCTAATAACCCATATTGAAATGAAGATCTTGTTTCCAATATTTCATATTGAAAACAATCATTTTGTCTCTTAGACAAAATTCTCAGTATTCTTTTTACTTTTCTCTTCACTCTGCTCTATCCTACTTCAAAACTAGACACCATGTGTTCCTTTACTTCTTCAAGACATGAACCATTTAAATTTCAGACTAATTGGACCTACCAATTCTATCAAAATATTTTGGTTCAAATTTTCCACCATGGAAAATTCTTTCTCAAAGGTGTAAAGACACAGACTTTAAGTCCATGATTTTATGATGCTCTCATAGCTTAGGTAACATGGATCCTAACATCTGATTCAATACTTATCCTTGTCTCCTGTCAGCTACTTACATAAGGTAACAAGGATATTAACAACCTCCAAGGTGTTGTATCCTATTTACCTTTATGTATTTGATGCATATCTCTTTCAAGCAGAATTGCTTGCATCATGTTGTTTAGATTCGGGCTTATACAATGTACACGCTAAGCCCAAGGCTTTGAGGACTATCCTTGCATTTCTAAACAAACCCTTTGAAGCTAGAGCTAATCAAAATTAGTTATCAATGCGAATGTATGTATTAAAATAAAGATTTCAACTAAGATGTAAGAAAAAAAAAATTGTTTAGACTTTAGTAAATAGTACATGTATTTAATATAAGGAATTTTAATTAAATATATTTATCCTACCATTTTTTTAAAATTACAATAGCTCATTCTATTGAATTCGGGAAGTCTAATCTAACTAAATTTCCAAGTAGGCAGCATCTACAACAAGTCTAACGTGACCCCAATTTTATGAGTCAAGCCATATTAGTAAGTTGTAGTTGGATTCCGATTCCATTTGCATCACATGCAATTATTGATTTGTTCAGGTTCCCTAACTCCAAGGGACGTGTGCTCTTATATTAGCGTCTCCTTGAACCTGTCTCAGTTCTATGGCTAGCCCCCATTTTTGTGGTGGACTATCCAGTCCTGTTAAGGCAGACCCTATCTCAATTTTTATAACTGGTCGATGTAGACGAAAAGGAACGCTTTGCGCAACACTTTTATGGCCGGAAAGACCATATTATAAATTTGAATAAGGAAGACTATAACTTACCATAATATATTTACTTTGGGATTTCATTGGTGGTAGACGTCTCACCCAATATAGGATTTATTAGATAGACATATTTATAATAATTTAATTCTGGGAATTTTAGAATTAATTTATAAGGTCTAACCTTAGGTGGGTTCAATGTCTTTATTATAATTATTCCATCAACCTTGATTATATGCAAAATTATTAACATTCTTTATTTGTTATAAATGTTGCATTTCCTTTAAGCTTTTATTCAATAATTTAATATTTTTACATTGTTATAGAAGCATATATAATCACCTTATTATATACTAGAAATAAATCAGTCCATATTTAATCCTGTCTTGGTCAATTCAAGCTGCATCGGTATAGGTTCTCAGGTAGGAGAGGTGCTTTATGAGAAGTATACACCGAGTCCAATCCTTGCCAGAACAAATACGAGCACAAACTCGAAGACCATGGATCCTCTAAAACTAATAAATTTCGTTCTTTCAATTCATGTAAATTAAAAGCATCTATAACTATTGTAACTTATATAATTTATTGAGTCTTTGATAATTTTTTAGTAAGTTGAGCAGACTTATTCGAAATTATCTATATCAATTTTCTAACCTTGAAATGAAGGCCTAAGTTCATCTATTGTTCCAAACAATTTAATAAACTTTAAATCATTTCATATAGAAAATAAAATTCAATTTGCCTTTAACTTAATTATGCACTAAATAGGCATGCTCTGATATCACTGTTGAGAACTGACAGTCACTTCGAATATGCATAACATGCATGGAGGAAATTCAAAATTTTGTCCCTTGTCCCTAGGAACTCCTATCAGTTACATATAAATTAATTAAAGCCTTCACTAAATAAATTCTCTACTTAGGTTAGCATGCATAGGCTAGACATACCATAATTCTAAATTATATCCTAGCATAAATATATTTTATACTAAACATGTTATAACTATAAGTTATAATCTAAGCATAAAATAAACTAAGCATGCAAAATAACCTAAGCATAATAATTATTATTATTTAAAAATGCTTAAAGAAAAATACCTAATAATTAAAAGAGAAATAGAGAACTTACCAATTGAAGCGTGCTTTAGTAGAACCTTCTTACACAAGCCTCGAGTATAGGATAGCCTCTATGAGTATCCACACGAACCCCACCAACCGAAACCTCCCACGAGGAAGAACCGCAGAGTTTTGAGTAGCTACTAGACCACTCCAAAACTCACTTGAAACATTAAACAAAGAAGTCCCTCTTAGTTAGTTGAGAAAACTATTTAAAGAATCTTAAATATAAAACTAGAGAGAGGAGAGAAAGATGTTGGTGTGTTGAAATGAGGAGGAGGAGAGCTCCTTTTATAGGGAGAGGGGGAGCTCCCCTTATTAAATTCTTGGATGAGGAAAAACCCCATCCTACCCCTTAGCTTGGGTGGCAAGTTTATGCTTGGCTTGCCGTCCAAGCCGCTTGTGAGGCAAGCTCCTTGTGGGCTTGCGGCAAGCCCCTTTTGGGCTGGCCATTTTGCATGTTTGGATCCTATAAATAAATTCATGTCCATGGCAAAATTCTCTTTTAATCTTTCTTTCTTTTAATTTATTTATGACCCTAATAAATTTAGTTACCGGCCAAAATAAATTACTGGTTTAATAATAATTTAATCATTTTAATTTATTTATGACCCTAATAAAAATAGTTATCGGTCAAAATAAATTTCTAACTTAACCAGAAAATGATTTATTCATTTTAATCAATACTTTAATATATTTATGGCCCTAATAAAATTAGTTATCGGTCAAAATAAATTCCTGACTAAACAAGAAAATGATCTAATCATTTAATCAACACTTTAATTTATTTATGACCCTAATGAAATTAGTTACCGATCGAAATAAATTCTCTGGTCTAACGAGGTAATGGTCTAACTATTATACATTTAATATTCTCGTAATAGACTAAGTCTATTAATTCTTTACTCAGTCCAATGAAAGTTCTATGAGTGTGACCTTATAGGATCTCGACGTATTGAGCTGTTAAGGTTTGACCAATCCTTGTTTTATAGGAACTATTGGCTCGAGGTTCTACACTGTGAATAGAACTCGATTACCTTAAATAACTGTAGTATGCCTCTAGCAAGGGTCCACCATCCCCATTACTCGGAACGTCATTTGTGCTTATGACTTAATCCTGGTTAATGCAATAGTTGTCCAATGCAATGAACTCCTTCCATTCTTTAATACTAGTACCATCTGGTTTATTGGGTTCGGTTAAAAGTGTTAACCCACCAATAGCAAGGTTGCTCTAAGCTATTCCAGTTATTTACTTGTTACCGAAGTATATTACTTTTTAACATAATGCGTTTTGACTAGAAATTATTTCTATCAATCACATACTCTGATCGGAGGTTTATAGTAAACATCACTTCAACAAGCAGCTAGGTACAACTCCTTAATCTATCCAAAGCGATGGATTCTTTCCAACTACATAGCTACCGATGTGTTGTCATCACTATTCCCATAATTTCTTATGGCACCCTAAATTAAAGAGTGAATAGGTATGACCCAAAGTTTAGTGTCAATACCACACAAGGTAACTAGCATCTCAAGTATGAGGATATTTGCAAAGCCACTGCATGAAGATAATCACTAACACATTGATATATATACCAAGTGTTTATCTTACTGTGGTCTCCAATATATCTTCCAGATATATCCATGTGTCAAACTCAAGGCACCACCTTCAATCTTTAGAAGGTTAATTTCTTGGACACTTTCCAAGAGAGTTGAACACATGCTATCTTTGCTCTTTCATCAATATCCTTTCTTGATGAAACTATGACTAGGGATAGTTTAGACATAATCATAATTGCACATAAAGTAGGTCTCACCAAACATAGTCCCACTATGATATCCCTCACTTCATGTTATATTTATATCAAGGACATTTGTACAAAGATATCAATGAATATATTTTAACTAACCACAATACATATGAACACATTGATATAAACAAAAGATTAAATGCCTTCATTAATAAATTGAATTATTTGTATCAGTACATAATTAAGATATATCACCATAATTTCCTTAAGGGCACACATCATATCTAATAGATGGAGCCCATTAATCCCAAGGATGAGGATCATACTCTAGAATCCGTTGTTGCTAAGGAATTGGAAAGGATCATCGAGCTTAAAGAAAAGCAAGGTGGAAAGCCTGATGATAAGGAGAGTAGGGGGGAGGTCATGAAAGACTCTAAGAAAGAATCTAGGAGAGCAAGTTTATCTAGCTCTCATCCTATGGATATCCCTATTCCGAAGAGATCTAGATTTTCACAGGGAACTAAGGATGTAAAGCCCAAGGCGCTGACTGCCAAAGAACTTAAGGAATAAAAGCTAGCTGAAGCTGAGCTGAAGGAGGAGATACCTTCAAAGAGATTAAAACAGAGGAAAACTAATGATGTAGGTCTGGAATTTGAAAGGTTGAAGGATAGGTAGCTACATCAGTACCTGTGCCTAAAGTTCGCTAGCCAAGGAAGAAATTTGTAGCTAAGAAGATAACTAGCGTAGTCTAGAATCTTTAAGAAGCTGAGAGAGTAGAGGCAGCTGAGGTTGAGAGGATAAAAAGGAGGCAAGAGAATCTTGAGGAGGAGATAAGAAGAAGAGCATAGGAGTCAATTGCTAAAGCTAAAGCTGATGTTGAAGCAGCTTATGAGAAGGCAGTTGCAAGCTTGACTGAAAAATCCATTCTAAAAGCTGTCAATGAGATGATAAGAGCCTTGGAAGGGATTAAAAGTGAGGAAGAGCATGGAGATGATGAAGAAGCTAACGATATCAACTCAGTTGAGTTTGCTGTAAATGAGAAAGAAGATGAAGACTAGCAAATTCTCGAGATAACTAATGAGGAGGCCAAGGAGGAGAAGAGAGAGAAGAAGAGGAGGCTCTTTAAGAAAATGAAAGTTATGATAGATGAAGATGAGGGTGAGGGTGATATGGAGGATAAGGAAGAGGAGGTAGTAATAGTTTAGTAGGGAGCTCAGCTGGCTGAGCAAACATCTTTAGCTCAGGCCAGTGAGTAAATTGTTGAAGGTGTCGTAGAAGAGGAGGCTGAGAAGCAGCATAAAGAACCATTTCTTTCTCCCAACCTTTCTTCACAACCACTCCTTTCACCAACACAACCACCATCCACCTCAAAATCTGACCAACCAAACACTTCAACCTCTATCCAAACAGCCAACCCTGAAATCATCCCACTTCTTTCCCCGGTTGGGTCTCTAGTTCATGAACCCTTAATGATAGAAGGACCAGTCCTTAGAGGTCTAACTATTGAGGAGATCCACACTGACCAACCACAACCATAACAATCTCAACCTCAACCTTTATTCAGCCCTCAAGCTAAGCTACTTGGAGAAATAAGGAGATTAGGAAGAGAGAGGTATCCAACATTTAGGATAGATGAGGAAATAAATGTTGAAATAGCTAAATCTATATTGTCTGAGGAGGTGTTGAGGAGACTTGCAAGGGCTAGTGAGCTAGTGTAAGGGTTTATAGATGTAGTTGAGGAGATGAAGGTCCACTTTAAGTCAGTCCCTACTCAGTTCTCTCTTGTGAAGGCAATTGTATCCCATACTTTGCCAATTCTCAATATTGCAGGTAGGAAGGCTGATTACTTAAAGATGGAGGTTGCTGAGCTCAAGAGTATAATGGAGAAGATCTATGAGAGCAATAACAGAGTTGTCAATGAAGAAAGGGATTTTAGAAACTCTTTAATTGACAAGTTCAAACCATTTTTGCAGGGTTTACAAGTTGTGCTGAATAGATATAGCATTCTGAGCAATGAAAATGATTCCAATACAACAAAGCTGGACATTGTGATCAATTCTATAGATGTGCTGATAACCGACTTTTAAGAAAAATTAAGGCAACTCCAATGACATAAAGCATGTGAAGGAACGGCTATTGGAGGGAGTTAAGGCCTTTGAGAAAGGAATCTTGGATGCGTTGAAGAGGTTAAATATATCTGATGCTTTGAGTAGCGACATTGTAATGTCAGAGGCTAAACAAGAACCATCTCTTCATCAGAAACTTGGTCATATTTGTAATCAAATTAATGATGTTCATGCTCATGTCTTCAATGATGGTCAAGCTCTAGATCAGATATACAAGCAAATATCCTCACACATTCGAAGCAACCACATTTTGAAAGGATATTGCGAGAAAACAACCAAACCAAAGCATTGGCCAGTCTCACCCAGATTTCCAACAAAGGACTAAATGCATAGTTCCAAGTCAATCAATCCCATTCTCATGCCCTAATGGCATTCTTCTCATGTCTGAGAGAACAAGACTTCATCTCACAAAAGGTATATGAGTTGTTGGTCCATAATTTTTCCACCAATATCTATGGCAATCTCAGTACTTGTGAAGATTCTCTGAGATCGTTTAATCATCATGCTCAAACCATTTTAGATTTAATGGCAATGGGGGAAAAGGATCGCAAGAAGCGTGAGTAAGAGGAGAAGGAGAGAGAGGCAAGGGTGGCTGAGTTCTCTTATGAGTTGTCCAAGGATCTGGAGCGCATTGAAAGAGAATATCATGAGACTTGCAAGAGGAAGGGAAAGGAGCTAATGCCACTAAAGCAAAAGAAATCCAGGTGGGATGAAGAGGCATTTCAAAAGAATGCCGCTAGCATGTAGGTACCAATTTTGCCTAAAAAGTTTTGATTACAATAGAATTCAATGTAATCTTAGAACTCATTGTAAATTTAGTATAGGTTAACTTTTTGTTGATCTGTACTCAAGTTATTCATTTATAAAGATTAAATATTCTATTCTAAGTTAAGTACTTCTTAACTTCTTGTACTTTCTACTATACTTATAATGTTGGCCTTGTAGAAAAATATGAGATATATTGAGGAATGCTGACCTATGATAAGTCAAGGATTATGGGGGAGTTCAAACTGATGATTAGCACCCAAAAAAATACTTTAGTCCTAAATACCCTAAAATATTCAAAAATAACCTAATTACCTAAAAATCCCGCTTAAACCCCTTTTTAGGCGGAGTTAACCACTTTTTCCACCTTTTTAGGTTAGGCCATGCTTACTTTTCAGACCTAGTAGGAGTGGAAGCCGCCAGTGGCTTCAGTGATATCAGCGGCGGTATCATCCATGCCGCTAGCGGCATGAGATTCTGCAGCAAATAGCTTTTGCCATGCTTGCTCGATACCCGGCGGATAATTGATCAAAGTCAATGTTCCACCGGATTTTATCCTATGTAAGCAGCCATTTGCAGCTAAAATAAGGGTTGAACTCTCCATACTTGAAATCTTATAGAGGTTTTTCAGCAATTTTTAGTTAGTTCTAGCGGGATAAGGTATAGAAAAGGTAAGAAAAGGGGATTTAATCCATCTTTTCTTGGTTTTTCTTAGCTGAACTCTCGGATATTTAGGTAGATTTTTGAACTAAAATCACTACAATAGGATTTAGAGACTAAAATCCCCCCACTTACTTCCCAAATCATTATTTTGAGCCCCCGGTGGTGTCATTAGGATCACGAAAAGCTGGATTCATGGCCCAAGGTAAAAATTCTGAGTCTCATAACTCTTTGGCTTTCATTTTAGTTATTTATTGTGATTACTTGTTATTCTGTGCTTAGTTTTGGGTTTTCAGTCGCTTTTCGACAGTTAACTACTGCTGCTGTAAGAAAGTGAAGCCGTCGAAGACACTTAAAGTTGTCGGCGGTATCACTCATGTCGCCAGCGACATCAGTGATACCGCCAGGGGCATCATTTATCCCCAATAGCTCTATTTTCTTGTGGGACCCTTTCTTTATGATACCCAGAATGTCATACAGTCTGCCTGTGTAACTAAAATTGCCAGCGGCATCACTGATGCTGCCGGCTGCTTCATTCATACCATCGGCGGTATAGGGTTCTGGACAACTTGTTTATTTTCGCTTTCATTTCTGACCTAGTTTAATTTCTGAAGCTATGATGTACAGTGCAACAACGAGAGTCCAGAACTTCCTAAAAACAGACCTCACCCCATAACATGTGGCATTTCCACTAATAATCCGGTTAAAATAACAACAGAGTCTAAAATATAGATAAAATGGGATTTTCTAACAAACGATGTTCAAACCCCATTTTTAGCCATCCAACCGGGCTCCATAAATTGTAAAATAAATATGCCATGTTCATGCTAACTCGGGTCTTGTTTGGTCTACTAACTATGCATGTTACATGATATACCTCGTATAATGTTCCGTATCTATACTAACCATTTTTGTGTAGGTAGATTTAGGATAGATGTATGTTAGGCCTTCGGGTATTTTATTTATTGTATAGACAAATGTATAGGATTTGGAAAGCCTTGTAGTTATTCTTTCAACTTCCGCTTTTATTTGTTGGATGACTGTATTTATTTACCGCTTTGAATCCTTGATAACCCCGCTAACAATATATAAACTGAAAACACAATAAGTAGGGTAGATTAAAACTGATTAAGAAAGAATGAAACCTTTTAAATTGGTCAATGAAAAATAGATAATATCATCCGAACTCAAAATCTCTACTTGAGGTATGGTCTACCACCCGGTGGGAAAATCGTACCAAAATTTCCCTGTTGAGCTGAACCGGGTGGCGACTCTTTTTTAAGTATGGGATTTCAATATCGTGTCTTTTGAGCATTAAAATATACAAAACCATTTTCTATCACATCGCGATCACCATATATTTTTAAAAGCTCGGTCCTATGGCCCGCCTCGCAGCCGCCCGTGAAATGTCGTCTGCTCACAGTGACGACTCGTTGGGGATTGATCTCTTTAAATTTGAATTTAAAATTTTCAATAAGTTTAAAAGAATTGGATGATGTATTGAAATCATCAACCAAATTAAAACTTCATTCTTTTTATAACATTTTATCCTTACGCATGTAGATAAATTTGTAAAATTAGGTGCCCCATCTTACCCGAGAAGCTCACGAAAGTATCACTCATGCCCTACAGGAATTGAGGATGCCTAGTGGGTGGATCACTCATTTCAACAAACATGTAAACTCCTACGATAACACCTATTTAGGGAGTGGTTGAGTGACATGGAATCAAGGTAAACTAGAACCTTCTACATCAGTAACCCTATACCAAAGCTGCACTAGAAAAGCCTTAGCACTTCATTCCCTTAGGATTACTAAAACAATAAAAAAAATAAATGGGAAGCACTTCTTTGTCATTTATTGGCATTCAAGTTAGCCTCCATCCTTTTTTAACGGTGTTAAGCGAGAGTCATAAGGTCGAAAGAGGGACATTTGGTATGCTATATGCTACGTGCTCATGCATCACCCTTGCATCAACCTCAAGGGCCAAAACTCAATCAACTTACCCTTACCAATCTCCATTCATGGAAGAGGTTTAGCAACATTAGTAGGACTTCTTTTATACCCCCGTTGAGTCATGACATATCACTATACGTGACGAGGGGTATGAACGTCCCATATATGTTGGACGGATAAACCGCCGCATCATCGCTAACCACGTCTACATGTAGCCATACTTGTCACGCATTGATTATTAAACAAAAATCATTAACTCCATCCATGGCATCACACAATTCTTGGATGATCTGATCTGCTGCCTACCGTTTCAGCTAGGAGAAGGCAAAGTCATCGTCGCACCCCAGTTTGGAGAAGGCGTGAGCATCGCTTGATTCATCATTCTCTCACCCCGATAGTCACACAAAAGTTAAAGGGTTTCTGCATGCTGATTATAGTGGGGAGTCAAATTTAGAGCAGATTTAGTTAGGTTAGAATTCCTCTCAGCCAGCCATATCTTTCTCGAATAATGATGGAAACTCTCCTATGCCTGATGATCAGCTAGCCCCTACTCCCACCTCAAAATCAGGATCTCAGTCGCCTCCTAGTTTTGACTTCGCCAGTTCTATAGCTTAGTTTCTAAACTTAGATGCATTCCAGGCCTCTATGTAAGCCACTGTTTAGGCCAATGTCAGGCAAGCCCTTGAGGATAAGAACTCAGATTGGGTTTCCAAATCCGATATGAAAGCCCACAACATTTCAGCTCAGAATTTGTCCAGCCTTGCAGGGGAAAAATCATATCTACTTATTTTTAACCAACACCCTCAACTCAGCCTATGTAAAGCCCATTCCAATTTAGGCAAGCTTCTGGTTTTCTTCAAACTTCAACAACCTCGTCAATCATTCCCTATAATCCGAGGTCTTTAGCTCAGAGCTCAGTCCCTCTTGTATTCACTCATCTGGCTTCCTCCAATGGATTAGCCCAGCCTCTGCCATCCTTCACCCCTCCTCAGTTTGTTGTAACTCTTGGAGGCACTACCTATCCCTAAAATCCTTTTAGTAGCCAACTGATTGCCCGTCCTTGCTTAGACATACCTCCACAACCTCAACCTATACCAAACTGCGACTAGGTCATACAACCTCTAGGTGTGACACCTAAAGTAGCAGCCTTTGAGCATTAAATGATGGCCTCCTAGACCAATGACCAGGTCACGCATTCTCCGGGTATGATACCTAAGGTCGAAGCTCTCACTCAGCAACCGATCAACGACCAGGTCATGCAATCTCTGGGTGTGCCACCTGAAATCCAGGCCTATATCCACCAAATGATGAATGCCAACTCAAGCCGAGGTAAGGAACTCGAGCGAGGTGAGGATTGGGTTCCTGAAATTTTCACCATGCCTTGTATGGCACATTATGATGGGTCTGGCGCCTCTGTTTCTCACATCATTATGTATGAGCATATAATACATGTATAAAAGTTGAGTGATAAGATAATTACTGAGTTATTCCTATACTCCCTTTAGGGTCCCACTCTTGAAAGGTACCACACCTTGCCTAATCATATTATCACCAATTGGGAAATTCTCTCAGAAGCTCTGATTGAACATTACGGCTTCAATACCATGATGGAGATAACCCTCCAGCACCTTGAGGGAGTCTGTCAGTTGCCTAATGAGACCTTTAAGCAGTATTTCAACCACTGGATGAAAACTCAAGTTCTGATGAAGTCTAAGCTTAGCCTAGAGGAGATGATTGTTAAGCTTTTAGAAGGAACACTTCAGGTTCTCCAAAAGGAAATAGAAACTGACTCCTTTTTGTCCTATAAAGTTGTTTATAAGAAAGTAGAGAACCTTAAGCGATAGCAAGCAGAAAAGGTAAGGAAGCACTTGTTTAGAAAGAACAATAACACTCAGCCTATTATTCTTGTATCTACTAAACCCAAAGCCCCAGTTGCAGTTCAAGCAGTCTCTCAAGCCCCTGCTATAGCCCCGGTAGTCGCTCAAGCTCCACCGGTAGTTATCGTAGTCCAACCTCCTCATCCTCCTTTTACCCTCGCTAATCCGTACAAGCTACCCATCCGGGTTATCTTTAAGCACTTAAGGGAAGCAGGTTATATCCAGTCCCTTCAGGAGTATAAACCTGCCAAATCGGAGAATAAGAACAATTTTTATAATTACCACGTTCAAGTGGGATACCAAACCAACAACTATAAGAGCTTGCTTTTAGCCATTCAGCGTCTTATTAGTGAAGGAAAGATTGTTGAACCGAAAATGGTCCTGAGTGCCATGAACAACCCCTTGCCAAATTTTAGGAACAAGGTGGGCATGATCCATTCTGGCTTACTCGAAGCCATAGTCTTTGACCTACTTAACTGTGAGCTAGGGAGTAACAGTTCAGTTCTTATTATTGGTTCTGGTCTTCCTTCCAATTCAGTCTTTGATCTAATCAGCCAAGCTAATCCAGGGGTTAATTCAGTTTAGGGTATAAAAGTAGATCTAGCTCTGCCTAAGAAAAAAAGCCACAAAACCCGGCCTTTTATGGCTAAGAGGATGAAAACCAAGAAAGAGCAATTTTTCAGTGTCAATTCCTTTATTTCGAAGGAAGATTACTCTGATGAAGATGATGGGGTAGTTGAAGAGACTAAAGTGGTGAGCACTGAATTGTTTTAAGTTGATGCACCTGTGGCTATTAAGCCTAATGAATTGTTCAAAGTTGACCAGAATGAGCTTTTCAGTGTGGATGGGTATGAATTGCTAGACCCGGATTCGAATCCTGATGAACCACCTTATCCTTTTGAAACATGAGCCACTCAAAGTGTCCTACTCAATAATGTTCTCAATATCACTAGGAGTGGCTGAGTGTACTAGCCTGAGGACCTCTATCTCCGCTTAAATGAGGATCTGGTTCCCAAAAGGGTAGGCATCTCTACAAGGCCTCCTTCTCCACCCCCCGAATGTTCCGATAAGCCTTGACGTTGATCCCCTAATCACTCAACTCAAGAATACCCCAAGCTCGTTATAGCATCTGGCAGTTGGTCATCGATTCTGATAGGTATCATAGGGGTCTAATTAATCGACTGCTCAATCTTGAAGCCACTCCGACCGCTTTTGTTATTGAAATGTGCGCCAGGGTTGAGGAGGCTATCCCTCTAAGAAAGCCACTACAGATTACATTCGATGATATTGATCTTTTGGTCAAAGGTAAAGACCATAATAGGGCTCTATTTATTTGTATTCAGATTCTTAATAAGACCATACCCTATGACATGGTTGATGTTGGCTCCGCCTTGAATCTATGCCCCCTAAAAGTCCTCCCTCATCTCGGCATGTCGGAGGAAATGCTTGACAAATATAACACTGTAATTCGGGCTTATGATGACTTGAAGCGCGGTGTAATTTGGGTCTTTGAAGCAGAAGTTATTGTTGGAGCAGTTACAAGTAAAGTACAGTTCACTATCCTTCACATTCCATTCAACTACTCCTTATTGCTTGGCCGACCTTAGCTCCATTCCTTGAGCGTAGTTACCTCTACCCTCCATCAAAAAGTTAAGTTCATCCACTGGAATAAGCTAGGAGTAATTGAGGCTGACGCCGCTTCTATTGTGGTTGTTATGGAAGCCAAGGCTAAGTTGGATGAAGGCCTTCATGTTGATGTGGTCCGCAAATCCGAAAACCAGCTCATGGTTACCATAGTTACCTCCACCTTGGCATTGGGAAACTGATGAAGCATGCTGGGTTCAAACCTAGAAAGGGTTGTGGAATGTATGAACAGGGAATTATCGAGGCCCTAGAACCAAAGGTGCTAGTCCGCAAATCAAGGTAAGGGTATAAGAAGATCTACCACCGTGTCTATACTGGCTACTGTTTAATGGTCACTGTTTACAAAATCCAAGGCAAGAGAACTTATAAGGGGGAACCTGAACCTATTGAACATAATGGGAAAATGTGGCCTGGTTTTGAGATCTTCAAGGATGTTTATAATGTTAAAGTCGACTACATTGTTGTTTCTATTGAACCTAAACCCGTTAAACCTGTTACACCTATCAATGCCATTTCTGATGAGGTCAAGGGTAAGGGAAAGATGTATCCTGAGAATGAGACTGGGGAAAGTGATGAAGAGCCTGTAGATCAGGAAGTTAAAGACATTGTGGCTGCTATGACCAAGGCTATAGCATTTCTGATGAAGAAAGGCTGGAAGGGTGAGAGAATCGGGGAAGAGGATTCCATGATCAAGATCGTGAAAAAGCTCGCCAAGGCCCTAACCGAGAAAGCCAACCTATCCAAGGAACCACCACTCACTACCAACCAAAAGACGACTCTGAAACATGACCTAGATGCCATTCTGATGAAGACTATAGAGGATGCTCCACCTGCTACTGACATTACCACTGAAGCCCCTATACTTGTAGAGGAGGACACCATGGATGTTGTAATTTTTAATATTTCTGATGTATTTGATGCAAACAATGTCACCTATAAGGCTTTCAATTAAATGAATGACTCATGTTTTGCTTACTTGTTTGATGTTTTTCCTGATGGATCCATGCATTCACAAAATAATACATATAATGTTTTCGGTATTAGTGATACTTCTTTGAATGAAATAATTCTAAGTAATGATGACAACCCTAAAATGGTAATCACTTCTAACGACTTAACTCCCAAAGAAAAAAGTGAGATAATAAAAGTGCTTAAAAGACAAGTTAACAATTTTGCCTGGTCGTACGAAGATATGCCTGCAGTTGATCATCACATTGCTGAGCACAGAATTCCAACCAATCCTAAGTTTAGACCTATCAAATAGAAGCTCCGTCGGTTAAGACCAGAATGGGCAAATCAGGTTAAGGTAGAGGTTTCGAGGTTAATCAAGGCTCGCTACATCAAAGTTATAGAATACCCGACTTGGTTGTCCAACATTATTCCGGTTCCAAAGAAGGATGGTAGGGTCCGAGTTTGTTTTGACTTAGGGGATCTCAATAAAGCTTCGCATAAAGTTGACTTCCTGCTTCCTCACATTGATTTTCTAATTGATAGTGCCATAGGGGCAGCTATGTACTTGTTTATGGTCAGATTCTCAGATTACAATCAAATTCGGGTGGACATCATCGATAAGTTTAAGACGGCGTTCATTACAGAATGGGGGGTTTACTACTACAAAGTAATGTCGTTTGGGTTGAAGAATGTCGGGGCCACTTATCAGCGTGCCACAACTATCTCTTGCATGACATGATCTATAAAGAGGTAAAAGTATATGTGGATGATATAATTATGAAGTCTGCTACCCGAGAAGAGCACCCCGCTATTCTTGACATATTCATGACTCGTATAGAGAAGTATAATCTCCGCCTAAATCCAAAGAAGTGTGTGTTTATGGTTACTTCAGGCAAGTTACTGGGGCATGTGGTTAGTCAGAAAGGAATTGAAATGGACCCTAATAGGCCAAAGCCATTAAGGATATGCCTTCACCAAAAATAGAGAAAGAAGTCTGGTCGTTTCTAGGCTCCTTATAGTGGTTCATTGCCCACCTCACTACCATGTGTAAACCTATCTTTAAACTGTTAAGAAAGTAGCAACTAGTGATATAGAATTATCAGTGCTAAGTGGCGTTTGACAGAATCAAAGATTATCTTGTTGACCCACCCATTCTGAAACCCTCCATCCCTAGGAAACCTTTGATCATATACCTGGCTATCAAAGAGTCTTTCGTATGGTCAATGCTTGTCCAAGAATATGATGATAAATGGGAGCATATGATCTACTACTTAAGCAAGTAGTTGTTGGATTATGAAACCCAGTACTCGATTATGGAGAACACTTGCACCACCATGGTTTGGCTCACTAAGAAACTGTGCCACTACTTTCTATCCTACCAAGTCAGAGCTGTGGCTAAGATCAACCCCATGAAGTATCTTTGTCAATCCCCTACTCTAGTCGGTAAACTGTCTTAATGGTTGCTACTTCTCTCTGAGTTTGACCTTGAGTATGTAATGAAGAAGGTTATTAAGGGGCAGATCATGGCAGAATTCTTGGCTAATCAACCGCTTAACTCCGATTATGTTGAGAACTTGGAGTTTCCTGATGAGCAACTCGCAACTGTTACCATCCTTGAGCATGTGTAGACTATATACTTCAATGGTGCTGTGAACAGAAGGGGAGCAGGCCTTGGAGTTATCCTAGTCACACTGGATAATAAAATCATCCTATTGTCTAAATGCTTGGAATTCACTGTCACCAATAATGGGGATGAATGGAAAGCATGTCTGTTCGGTCTTGAGGCTCTCCTATAGGTAGGGGCCTACATGGTGTCTATACTCGGGAACTCCGCTCTTGTGATCCATCAGGTTGTCAGAGATTGGGAAGTCAAAGAAGACTCTCTTTGCCCTTATATCGAGGCAGTCTGAGGCTTTTTCGAGAAGCTCACCTCTTACTTGTATCACCACATCCCCTTGGATGAGAATCAAATTACTAACTCTCTAGCCACCCTGGCCTCCTTGTGGGAGTACCGCAGTAGCAGCCTATCTGTCCATTAGTTCTATTGTCAACTAAGATCCCCTACCATGCTCAGCCATTTTAGCAGGTCCTCGCCATCTCAACCAAAGCCTGTGGGTACTCCAACATCATCTTGTTTCTCCGAACTAGACAATATCCTTCTGATTCTTCTGACTCGGACCATACCACTCTACAGCTGCTTGCTGTCCAATTCCAGATTGTCGATAATGATCTATTCAAGTGCACCAGTGACGGTTTACTACTTCAATGCTTAACTAAATTAGAGGCCCAGAAGGTGATTGATCAGGTCCATGCTGGTGATTGTGGACCTCATATGAATGGTCTCCCTCTCACAAAGAAGATTCAGCATTTGGGATATTTCTAGCTCACTGCAACAGCCAATTGCAACGCCCAAGTCAAGTGGTGCCACCAATGCCAGATTTATAGGGATATGCAGCATCTACCACCCACTGAGCTCCATCATTTATCTATTTATTGGCCATTCTTAGTGTGGGTGATAGACATAATCGGTGAAATTTGCCCTTCATCAATAAACGGGCATAGATTAATTGTGGTAGCGGTGGATTATTTCTCTAAGTGGGTAGAGTCCAAAGCCTACACCAATGTCACTGCCAAGAAGATGGCCAAGTTCATAGAAAAGCACATATTCGCTCGGTATGGACTTCCACACCATATAGTCTCAGATAATGGGGTATTGTTTCAAAGGGCAACCGCCGATCTAATTGAGAAATACAGGATTGAACACCATAGATCTTCTTCGTATAGACCACAAGCCAATGGTGCTATTAAGGTAGCTAATAAATCGGTTAAGAAGATCCTTTCTAAGATGATAGCTGATTATAGGGATTGGGCAAACAAGCTACCTTTTACTATTTGAAGATATCACACAAGTGTCTGTACCTCAACCGATCAAAATCCGTTCTCCCTGGTCTATAGAATGGAGGCAATTTTGCTAATCGAAACTCAAGTAAGCTTTCTAAAGGTTGCATTAGAAGCCAAACTGAAATAATCTGAATGCACTCAGGCATGATTTGAGCAGCTAAACATAATGGATGAGAGTAAGAGCTTTAGATAATCTCTAGATGTATCAGCAGTGTATGGCTCAAGCCTACAACAGCAGGGTTAGACACTAGAATTTTTGTCTGAAAGTTGGAGATCTAGTCCTTAAGCATATGAAACCTTCCACCACTGATGTAAGGGGAAAATTCAGGCCTAATTATGAAGGACCGTACATGATCAGGAAAATGCTTAGTAAAGGGGCAGTGAAGCTTATGGACATGGACGGGAATAAATTTGTGAACCCTATGAACCAGGAAAGGCTTAAGCATTATCACATCTAATGAAAAGAAATAAATCAGAAAAAACAGCATGAAAAAAGATATAATAATCACCCGCCTTTCGATCTTTCACTGATCAGAAAAAATTAAGTTGACACCCAAAGGTCAGTATTCTACAAACTAACCATGCAAAAATTAGGGGATAAGAAAACTTGCTGGATTGAAAACCCAAAAAGGGTGATCTAGGCAAAAAAATCAGGGTAAGTGAGCAAAGAGAGAGTGCTTTCTAGAAAACCGATCTAGGCTAGTTGGCACTGGGAGTTAAATCAATGGGAATATTTACCAAACATCATGTACTTTGTTTTGCTTCACTTAATAAAAGTATCTTTTGCTGAATTCTAAATGCTTATGCTTATGTGAATGATGTGTCCATGCGGTCAAAACAGCTCAAGTAAAAGAATACAGAGTTCACATTATCCTTAATCAATGCGCAAATAAAAAATAAATAAAAGATAAATAATTCTGATAAATTGAAAAGAGCAAGGTCTATGCAAAAGTCGAAATAAGTCTGCTGGATTAAAAACCCAAAAAGGGCAGTCCAGGCAAAAATTAAGTCAAGGTTCGATAGATTGAAAACCGATGGGGGTAGTCTATGCAAAAATTAGAACCAAATAAAAATACAAATAACAAAATAAAGTTCGATAGGTCTTTCACCATGACTAGTCTATGTAAAAGATAGAACTAAAAAAAGAGAGAGAAAGCACATCTCAAGCTGAACTCCCCGCATCATCATCATAATATCTAGAAATACTCCGAAAAGTGGTAGTGGAAAAGGGCCCGAGTCCTTGCTTAGCTCACTCTCCCTCAAAGGGGGCCTATGATCACTTGGATCGAGTCATCAGGCATCTAATCTCAGTAAGCCATCCTCTATAGTGCAAATCAGTCTCAGTGGTCTCTATATGAGCATAGTCTAGAGTCCTAAAGATGGCCTCCCTGGCCTACTTCTCCCAAATGTGATCCACCCACCAGGCCTTGTAGACCCTGCTATGGTTCTAGGGTAGCTTGATCAGAACTCTCTATCGCTTGTCGTACTGACGATAAAGCCAATATAGAGTGTAGCAAGTAATCCTCTCCAGGCCAAGCAACTATATGTAGGATCCCCAGGACTCCACAACCACATCCCGGATCCTCCACCATGGACTGACCCACTGTATCTGTGAATCAGTGTTCTCCTTGATAGCTGATGAAAATCCTCTCGGCTTGGTCCTCTATCGCTAATATGCACGAGTTGATACTTCTTTGGGCTGATACGCGGTGCTAATATCAGCTTGAATTTCTCCATAAGCCATACCTGTAAACAATTTCCATGTAAGTGTAGGAATCAGCAATAATACCTGAAATGGTAAAGGGCATACATGTATCAGCAAGAAGTGATCATCAATCAGGGTATGATCAGTGGAAGCCGCATCCAAGTTAAGCAGTGTCTCTGCTAATCCTAGAGCCATGGGGGAAGCCCCCATGGATATGGGCCTAGTGAGGGAAATCATCCTAAGCGGTGCAATAGCCCCTACTCTGCATATAAACTTAGCCATAAGTAAAAGTGCAACCATAGAAGGCCAAGTAAGATGAGATCTGGGAGCCCTACGGCACCACTCTAACATCGTGCCAAGTTGAAATCCTAGTTAGTCAGGCAGTCAAGACAGAAAATGGTCTATGGAGTCCAAATTCCATAACCCTCTTGGCACGCCATCAGTACCAAAGTGCAACTCTAGAATTGGCAAGGAAACACGCTTGGGATAAGGGATCCCCAGAATAGCGTGAAGCTCCTTGAATAGCGAATATAGCTTAAATGAAGAAAAGCGGAACACGTGGTCCATCTGATCCCAAAAATGGAGCGCTCCACGGATAAATGCTAGGTTGATTAGTCACAAAGCAAAGTACCAAAAGCCCTATAGTCCAAATTTCTATAACTCCTTCCAATCTGCATTTCCCAGGGTTTTGAGAAAGTCCCATAACTGCTGGTTGTGGGTTGCCATGACTAATTTTGGGAAAATGGCTGAAATCTGGATTTCTAGAAATGGAAGCCATCGGTATTATGGATGAAGCCACCGGCGGTTTGGGCAAAGTGGATGGCGATATGAAGTTGAAGCTGGCGGCGGTATGGGTTGCAGGCGGTGTTGTCTATATTATTTAGCAGATTGACTTTTCTCATGCACACGGCGATATTAGTGAAACAGCCGGCAATATGGCACTGTTTCCAGCAAGTTTTGGGCAAGTTTTAACCAGTTTAGACCTGTATTCAACTTGTAAAATGACCTATAATCTGCTTCCAAACATAATTCAAGCATAAAATCAAGATTTATTCAAACCAAAGGCCCAAAGGCGTAAATTTATCAAATCATCCAATCCAAAACAAAAATAAATAGAAAAGCCAAACATTCCAAACCCAATGTATCAAGGGAATACAAACCAAAATCCAAAAGCAAAATAAAACAGTCAAAGCAAAAGAGCAATAATTAAAGGTTGCCTACCACCATCAGTTGGACAAGATGAGAGATCTGCGTGATCCAAGAAGTAGTGGCTGACATCCTCCTTGCCAACCCTCCCTTCAGTCAGCGAAAGACTCCAGGAACTTGCGGTATCGGTAGTGGGGTGCCAACCAGCTATCTTCTTCTTGCGGCTAGCCTCGAGTTTAGAAGAGCGGTCCATATTAAGCTTACTTCTTCTCTCTTATACAGTAGCCTCCAACTGCTCCTCTAGCTCACTAACCCGATGCCTAAGCTCTTGATCTTGAGCCTCTTAAGCATCGGAAAGGGACATCGCCATAAATTCCTACAAAAGAAGACAATAACATTGCACATCATTCATATCATCCATACATGCATTTTTAAGAATTGTGACATCATTCAAGTATACAGGTACCTTGGCAAATAGAGTCTGGGAAACCAAAGTGTCCTGGAGTGCAAAAGCATTCCCTGTTATCGATTCTGCCTCCCTACGGGTAACTTGAAAAATCTAAAAAATAGATGATCAAAAGGCAAATCAAAAAGAGACATGCATAAAGAGGCAGTTTAATGTTTTTAAAGCTCACATGAGTGGTGTTCTAAGGCATGAAGTCAATGGAGTGAGCAACAGAGTTATATTCCTTATGTCGAATTCTCCCCTAGTGTCCAAAAGCAAGAAGGACTCCTCCAAGGTAGTAGAGAGGCACCCCTCCACTATATCAATGTCCTCGGGCCTACCCCAGCCCTGCACTCCACTGCTATCCGGCCTTTTTCTTTTCCTCGGAGGTTCCTAAAAAATAAAATCAACACAAAATACAAGCATAATCAACCATTTTGGAACTAGGCAAGTAACATCTATGTAAAAAAAAGAAGGCATAATCTTACATCGAAAGAATGGTTCCCCTCAGGTGCCATAGGCACTTCATCATGGGCCATCAACGCATCGTCATTGGCCTCATCCTCCCCCTCGGGATCACCTTCACCAAGACCTTTCTCCTCCTTATCCTCACTACTACTCACTTGGCCACCAAGTAGCCATTTTTGCTCCTCCCTCTTCTTCTTCAAGTGGTACTCAATCGTGTCATCTATATGGATGCGAGGGCACATAGGCAGTAAATGCTGCATATGGTGGTCATCAGAACTGAGAACACTCTCTATAACCCGGCCATTCCTATCCAGATATGCGGCTTTATCAGCCTTGGCAGTATTGGCCAAGTGAGGCCACCATAGACCCGTGGGAGGTGGCTTAGGCACCGATCTAGCAGAAGGGGCGACGTTTCTCCAGCCCCGCACTTATTCCCCTAAATACAACTCTTGAGACAAGGGGCACTCATAACGAACCACTAGTCATCCACGTCTTTCCGGGCCGTGGCCACCTCGAAAAGGTTGGGTACCTCATCAAATGGGTCCCGAACAACCTGCACAGACAACTAGATAAACATTCAAGTAAGCATGATGTTATTTCATAAATATATTTTGTTTACTAATGGTTTGTTTAAGTGAGAAGCAGGGTTAAGAGGATAAGTTGCATACCGAGCTAAGCTGTAATCCCCTCAATGATTCTCTATAGCTAGTGAGTACTTGCTAAGCCCCCCGATCCTCCACACCATCGGGCTAAAAAATGTGAATCCGCTGGCACCTTGGTTTTGAACTTAAACAGGGCTAGAATCTGGTGCTCATAGGCCCAAGCATGCACAATCAATAGCTAACCAGTCCAAATCATCTAAAAGAGAAAGCGGGTGAAAATAAGTAAAAAGCATAAGAGAGGATAATTAAATTCTTTCAGAAAAGGGATACCTACAAGAATAAGTGGCCCAACTGAAGGACCTTGCCCTTCTTCCTGGCCCCCGCATCCAGCCTACGGTAAATCTGTGCTAGAATGGCCTTGGGCCAATTCTTTTCTTTGGTGGTCTTGACGTCCTCAACAGCCGAAATCAACCTATAGTTGATCTAGCTACTAGAGACCGGGAAGAATAGCACGGTCAGCATTGAAATCACAAAAGAGCGGACACAGGTATTTCAGTGGGTCTCAAGGACCACTCCTACCTCCATCCAATGCTTTTAAAGCTCCCTGTATGATAGCCGCCCCGAAACAGGCTTTAACCCAAAAAGCTCAGTCACCCTCTTGATCACGGGCTTCTAAAGATAATATTTCTCTAAATAGACGTCAAAGTGGATGATGTGATCGGTCCAAGATAGTCCAGTCATAGCCACCACATTAGAAGGAGTGATGGTCACCTCACCGAAAGTAAGATGGAAAGTGTGAGCGGTCTCTGACAACTTCTCAGTTAGTGCAGTCAAGGCCCAGTGAGATAGTTTTAGGATCCTGTTGGGTAGAATCCTTGCCATATCCCTAAAGCCGGTAGCATCTATGGCATCTCTAAGTGCAGGATTCTTTTCGTCAATATAGGTCCACCATTCTCCGATGGTCCCATACCCCCCATGCACGTAACCTCGTGCGGCTGTAAAATAGAATCAAATAGAAGCAGATAAGTGGTTGTTTTTCATTTCTATAGCTGCTGGAACTGGTCGATATTGCTGCTGGAGTAGTGATACCGCTAATGACATCGGCATACCGCTGGTAGTACGGATGATGCCGCCGGTGATATCTTTATAAGCAGCAATGATATAGCGAGTCTTTTGGGCCTTTCTAAAAGGCCTGAAGCCACTAGTGACATGAGCCAAGCTGCCGGCGGCATCAACTCTACGGGCAGAATCTCAGATTCACCTAAAATCACACCAAATCACGAAAAAATGAAATTAATTAAACCTGAAGCATAAAATCATTAAAATTCGACCCTATAGCATGCAATTTCAGTTTATGTACTTTCAATTTCATGTTTATAACCCTTATCATGGCAAAATTTTGAGTCTAAGGCTGAAATCAAAACTTAACAAACACAACGAGATTCGGGTTTTGTAGGATTATCTGAACATAGTAGAAGTGTTTCTCCTTCTCTGGAATTAGATTTATCGTCTATAGTCCGACATCCTCTCGATTTCCTTAAAATTGTAAGCTATATGCACTGGGCAAACTTTGAGCCCTTCGACAGATAAAGCAGGTAGATTCTCGAGTCTCATGCTTGTAGATTTTTGCCCAAATACTTTCTTCAACATTATGAATTAAAGGAAGAGGAAATATAAGAGATTCTAAAAGGAAGAGGGGGAGTCTGAAACTACTTCTGCCGTCAAAATAGGAAATAAGAGTGTTTTGATTTGTATTGAACACCCACATGGAAATTGAGGAGTCTAAAACTGTGACTCCAAGCCGCCGGCGGTATCAGATTAAAATATCGGTGGTATCAACTCAAGCCGCAAGCGGCTTCACTTTTAACAGGGGCAATTTTGAATTCTGTTAACTAATCAAAGATGCTAGGTGGCACTCCATACCACCAGAAGTATCACCCAAGCCACCAGCAGCATCAAAAATCCTCCAGGGCTGTTTTAGATGCCTTTTCAGCAATTTGATGGAATCCCGGCTCAAGCCTCGACATTTCATGTATTTTTTTAATGATCGTGTTTTTACTATTGATCAAAGGGGAAAATATATTTTTGTTTCAAAAAATTCGATCAACCAGTAAAAATGTCATCTAAAAGTTTGTCTAATCTTGTTTCACTTATCGCTCATTGCAGGTAAAACCACAAGGGGCAGACTCTTTCCACCAAATCTCACAAGATGCTGAAAAGCCCAAGCCCGTTCTTGGCGAACCTGAAAAGCCCAAGCGCATTCTTGGCAAACCTGAAAAAGCCCAAGCCTACTCTTGGCAAACTTGAAAAGCCCAAGCCCACTCTTGGCAAACCAGAAAAGCCCAAGCCCGCTCTTGGCAAACCTGAAAAGCCGAAGCCTGCTCTTGGCAAACCTGAAAAGCCCAAGCCCTTGTTTGGCAAACCTGAAAAGCCCAAGCTCACGCTAAGCAAACCTGAAAAGCCCAATCCCATGCTTGGTAAACCTGAAAAGCCCAAGCCTGCTCTTGGAAAACCTCAAAGCCCAAGGCCGATCAAGGGGCAAACTGAACACCAAATAAAGGTCCTGATAGAGCCAGAATCCAGGCATCCTTTAGGTCCACCCCGCCAAACACCAAATGAAGATCTTAACAGATTCAGAATCTCATCATCCTTTAGATCTGGCACGCCAGCTATTAGTTACATTAACTCTGAGTTATTTTGGGCTGAGTTGTATACTCAGTCACTGATCAAGCACTGCTCACTTAGCTCTCGATATTTAGATTGTGTTTTCAGCTGTATGTGAGGAGACGACCTTTTTTCGCCCCGTCTCGCATGAGATGCAGGAGAGGGAGGAAATGATGAATGTTGTAAAGCGAACTCAGGGATTGATCCCCATTTTAGCATGCAAAGAAAACGATTGATAAAAGCAATGTTGATGTTGAATTTAAGTCCAATTTACAGGTTAAGGTATACGAGACTCAAAATCCTATATTTTAAGATAGAGTCACCACCCGGTTTAGCCCCACCTGGAAAATGGTACGATATTCCCACCGGGTGGTTGGACCGTACCTTAAAAAAGAGATTCCAAGTTCGGATGATGTTGCTTACTTTTCAATTATTAGATAAAAAACGGTTTACATTTTAACAAGCACTACTTTAGTTCTTACGCAATTTAAATCCGGTTAATGTTTGGAGTTTTCAGTTTATATGGCCATACATCACACACAATGCTTTACAAATACCTATACATTTTTCTAATGCGGAAAAAGTAAAAGAACGGATAAATAAATAAGAGGGCGAAACTGGGTCCTAACCAAGCTTACCAAATCGGACCCGGCTATAAACGAGGCAAGATATATACAAGTAAATCGTAAAAAAACATAAATAAATAAGTGACAGAAAATAAACACATAACATAGAGAAAAAAACATTTTTTTGGAATTTTTAGAGTTAAAAATGCATTTTTTAGGCCTTTAATGGCTATTTAATTAATTAAATAATAATTAAGTAAAATAAACTAGATTAAAAATAATTTTAATTTATTCCAGAATTTTTGTGATTTTTGGAAAATTTTTCAGGTGCAAATCAGTGAGAAAGACGAGAAAAATGACTGAAAAATGAACTAAAAAGGAGCTAAAAGCAAACTCAGACACACAATGCTATAGTGACAGCCTTCGCCACTATCGCAATAGTGGCCACTGCTATAGCTATAGAGGTTGCTGCTATAGCTATAGAGGTCACCGCTATAGCGACGGTGGCCAAGGCCATAACTATAGCCTTATCGTCAAAATTCGCTTTTAAGTGGGAAACCGGGTGTTTTTACATCTATAAACTCGAAATCATTCAAGTTTTAAGTCATAATCAGCTATATTTAAACAAATCTGGGCTTAAAACACACAAATAATGTTAATTTTATGAATTTGGGTAAGAAAATACCCAAAAATTGCAAAGAACGGTGTAACCTCTATAGAGGTAGAGTTCACCTCTATAACTATAGCCGTCAACGCTATAAGGGTAGCGGCCAAGGCTATAGGGATAGAGGTGAAGACTATCCCTATAGAGGTCAGACGATTTTTTGACGGTTTTGCAAAAACACCGAAGAAAAGCCAAAGAACAAGCACCAAATCACCAAGAACAGCAGCAAATATCAATAAAAAGCAAGTAAATAGATAATGGAACTCGGTTTTGTTACCTCTAGGCCATGAATCTAACTTGGAAGACTCGAATCAACCCTTGGCGAGATCTTTTTGATGATTTCAGATGGATTAGTGAAGGAAACGGCAACGAAATTAGTGACAGATTATTTAGGTCGTATTTTGATAAAAGTCTCTAAAACCCTATTTAATCCGTTTTAACCTATGATTTCTAGTTGATTTTAGTGTTTAACCTATGAGATTAAGCTAAAGAACAACTAAGAATTGAGATTATAAGAGATTAATCCAGATTCTATGCTTTTCTAGAGATTTCTCTCTCTAGTTCTTAACTTTCTCACTCTAGTTCTTCCTTTTCTCTCTCAAAATGTGATTCTAATTCTAATTTCTGGAGAAAAAGGTCTTTCAATCTCTCTCCTAGATGGGTTTAAATACTCCCACACTAAAAAATACACCGACTTGGATGAATTTTTGGGGAAAATACGTGGCCCAATCAAAAGGAGAGAGGGTAAAGCGAGTGATACGGCTCGAAAATGGCCATGCAAAAGTAGCCGCTGCCGATACGACGGCGGCCCCTATAGCTATGGCGGCCACCGCTACCATGGTAGCAAGAAACGCTACCATGGTAGTAAGGGGTGGCCACAATGGGGGTGGCCACCCCGGCACCGATCACCACCACAAAGGTGGCTGTGGCCATTGCCGCCACTATGGCAGTGGTGGATACCACTCCAATGGCGGCCACTGCTGCTGGAGGTGCCACCGCGGGGGGATGGAGCTAGGGTTAGGTTAGGGTTTTAGGGGGCCAATTAGGGTTTCAACTTCAAATGCTCATAACTTTCATTGGGGTTATCCAATCAAGGTGATTCTTAAAATTCTGGAAACCTCGGAGAGTCTAAAATCCAACGATATAAGAAAGACTACTTAATATGTTCAGATTTTATATAAAATTGAGAAATAAACTACAACGCGCAAGCAAGAGAAAATGGTTAATGCTAAATGCATTTTAATGATTTTTAAGCGCGGTCAAAGGTCCAAAATCATTAAAAAGGTACTTGCCAAACATGATTTAACCCTTAAAGAATAGAACAATTGGTCCATAAAAGGTCAGAGCAAAACATCATCATCGTTCTGTGGGTCACCAAAAGGCTTGTGCTCGTAGGCTACCCCTCGGGAGATTGCCACTTGGCGGGCCAAGTGTGATCTCACAAAAGAGCGAGGGATGGGAGGTTATACCTAAGACAATGGAACCTCGACTAGGTTATCTCTATGGATGGTCATAGGATGCATCATCAACTAACCTATCGAAGGTAGAAAATTCTTTGAGTCGGTTGTACACAGACGGACGGGGGACGCATCATCAACGGATCTATCAAAGTTAAAGATCTGGGTTGGTTGTCTACTATCGGCTTGGGGATGTACCATCGACAGACCTATGAAGAAGGCGAAGCTAAATCGGTTGTCCATTGGTGGTTTAAGGATGCACCATCAACGAACATATCAAGAAAGCGAATCTGAATTAGTTGTCTACCAGTGGTTTGAGGACGCACCATCAACTGACCTATCAAGAAGGTGAAGCTGAATCAGTTGTCTACTGGTGGTTTGAAAATGCACCATCAACGGACCTATCGAGAAGGCAAAGCTGAATCAGTTGTCTACTGGTGGTTTGGGAATGCACCATCAATGGACCTATTGAGAAGGCAAAGCTGAATCAGTTGTCTACTTGTGGTTTGAGAATGCACCATCAACGAACCTATTGAGAAGGCAAAGCTGAATCGGTTATCTACTGGTGGCTTAAGAATGCATCATCAATGGACCTATCAAGAATAGAAACTTGAGAAGTTAGTAGGTATTGTAAATTGTATTTTTAATTGCTTAAATGATTTTGTCAAGACAAAAAATTTTGCTCCTTCAATTAAGCAATAAAAGTGGAATATTAAGAAAAATGAGTTTAGAAGATATCTAGGAAATCCACCGTTAGGTTGATTTTGCAATAATTGTATCAGGATGCCTTTGAGGGACCAAGAGCTACATCGTGGTGTCCTGAAAGGATTTTTTGAATTTTGAATTCGGGATCTTCGGATTGATCATCCATCAGAATTGCCGTATAGCATTCCTGTCAAGGAAGTTTTGAGATATTAGTAATTGGAATGAGTTGTATTTCAATTGCTTAATTGATTTTGTGGAACAAAAAATATGTTTGCTCCTTCAATTAAGCAATTGAAACGGGAGAATGAAAGTTGAGTTAGGATTTCCAGGAGTCTGGAGAAATTGTTGAGGTGTCCATCGGGTTGGTTGTTCATCTGGATTGCCACATGGTGTATCTATTAAGGAAATTTTAAAGCATTGGTAAAAGATATGATTTGCATTTTTATTACTTAATTGATTTTGTGGAATAAAAATATTTTGGCCCCTTCAATTAAGCAATAAAAATGGAAGAACGAAACATAAATTGAGTTGAGATTTTTGGGAGTCCAGAGAAGCGGCTGAGGTTGAGTGTATGGCTCAAAGACATTAGTTGACATGCCCCTTGGACGCGGCCTATAAAATAGGATTGAAGACAATTCTGAGATGTTCCTTGATATGGGTGCTTGCTTAAAGGTCGAGCGTGTGGCTCAAGGATAATTTTTTGTGCTTTATTTCTTATAGAATTCAATATAGAATAATAGATATGACATTTGTGAATATTATGCATGAATGTATGAATGCATGAGCTGCTTGGACTGATCATCCTCCACATCTAAGCTACATGACTGCTTGCCTGATCGATTTTGCTCAATTCGGTTGCTTGCTCGATTGACTTATCCGACCCGGCCTCTTATTAGGAGAGAGAATATATGGAACTACTATGCGGTATGGACAAGACAAGAATGCCCCTAGCAGGGGATTAAGGATGTTGCACAGATTAGACGGGAATACCCCTGGTGGAGAACTATGGAAGTTACAGCGCACACCCTAGGCTTGTATGTTTGGATACCGTGGCTGAGACAAGACCTGTGAATTCTGTATCGCTAGTATGACAAGTGATAGAAGGCTCCTCACGAGCTATTTAAAGCAGCAAGTCGACGGTAAATTGATCGTTGGATTGAGCATGCCGAAGACAAGGGGGTACACGAAGCAAAGTTTGAGATTCTGGATAACGAATGGCTAGACGCTATCACGACCAATGGATTCTACCAAGGATGGTTTCAGCAGATTATGGACTTGAGATGCTTGGTCACGGTCGAGATTGGAGTGGACACGTATAGAGGACGGATTTGAGCTTATCGAATCCACTAGACCAGAGAATGTATTCAGGCACTCTAATGATGATGACGATAATGCAGATGTCTTGATGTGATCAATGGCAGTCATTTATCTTTACTTTGGTTGTCTTAATTTTTGCATAGACCCGAACATTGTGTTGGGCCCATCAAACTTGTTCATTTTGCTTTTAATGTCCTAATTTTTGCCTGGACCTCCTTTTTATGGGTTTTCAATCCAGCAGACTTTCCCTGGCTTTTGCATAGACCTCGCTTCTTTTCAATCTATCATGATTTTTGCCTTTTGTTATCTTTTGAGGAATTGGGCTGACTGCACGAAACCCTTCGCTCGACTTACTTGCAACATTTCGCTTCCTGGGCCCAATATACTCATTCAAGCACAAACTTAAAGGATTTAGTAAAATGACATTTCCAATAAATGAATTAAGTTTGAGTTCATGATGATAATAACCATTTCTATTGACCCAAACTCTGGTGTTAACTAGGGTGTAAAAGTTTTCTAGCCAACACACTCTCATTGTTCACTTTACCCTAACTTTTGCCTAGACTGCCCTTTTTGAGTTTTCAGTCTAGCGGGCTATTCTTACACCATGACTTTTGCCTGAATGGTTTGTAAAACACCAAATAGCGGGATACACCATAATTTTTGCCCGAGTAGTGGAGGACCACTCATCGGGTGATTTATTCTTTTTATTTTTTTATGTGCCGCTTTTCTGGATTTGGTTCTTTTTTGTTAGATATGATAACACTTCAACCTGCTTTGTTTGATAGGATTTACGAACTCATTACCATCGATAATCATGCCCCTTGTGCTGAGTACCTTTCTAGTTGGTCGAGGCATTTCCCATTTGGATAGAATTTCCCCCTGCTTCAGTGTTGGTAGGCTATACTTGCTTCAGAACTGGATCATCGGCTTTTGACGGACACTCCTGATGCTTGGCTCTGTCATTTTGCGTTTTTACTATGCACTGCTGGTACATCTGAAGATTGTTTAAGTTGTCTGAACTATGCTTTGGTCCATGGGAGGTCCGTTTGACTTGGGTACAGTGCGACTCTCAAGGACTTTATCTTTGTTTTGCTTGGGATCACGGCTTCAATAGCATAAACCAATAGGAAAGGCATCAAATTCATGGGAATTTTAACACTTGTTTGACATCTTTGAGGGGCGAATGGTAATTCGTCGGCTCAATCTTTGATCCTTGGAATAGTCTTGGAAAGAAAACTTCTTGATAGGCTGCTTTGTGGTTTCGGTTGCCCCATTAGCTTGTGGTCTGTGAGGCAAAGCCCTACGATGCTCGGTTCTATATTTCTTAATCAAATTAGGGTTTGCCCCTTAGGACTTCAGTGGTTACCCCTTGGGACTGAATCTGAGACTAAGTTGTGAAGTAGGTCATATCGAGCTAAGATATGATTCTCGGTGAACTTGGCCATCTTCTCGGCAATAATGGTGGTGAAAGACTCAGCTTGCCCCTATTTTGAGAAGTAACCTACCCCTACGATGCTGAAACAGTGTTCATTTATTGATGAGGGTCGAATCTCATCTATCATATGTATCCCCCTCGCCGAGAATGACCAGTGAGAAGAGATATAGGGAAGGTTTGTGGTGGCAAAGGAATGGGTATTTGGAAGAATCAATGTTGTATTGGGGTGGGAATTTTGAGAATGGGTGGGTGAAGAAAAGGTAAGCCATAATTCTGTCGAAGGTGATCTGGCAATGTTCTTTCTCCATAATTGGTTGATGCTTCTTCGGTAGTTTGAAAATAAGTTGGCACACAGTTGTGAGGCTCATGACATACCAGCTGACATATTGAATCTATCCAAGGAAGAACTGAGCTTCTTTCTCTATTTTAGGCATGAAGATGTGATGCTCGACAATCTGATGATGAACCCAGGGTAGGGCTAGGTGTGACCAAGTGAAAGCGTTATCACGATCTTTAAGCACTTTTATCTCTCTTTTTCTTTCAGAGGATATGTCATTAGAAATGGTTACCATTTTAGGTTATCAGATGTACTCAAATTTATTTCAGTTAAAGAAACATCATGAATACTGAACATAGTATGCTTATAATATAATGAATGCATGGACCCATCGGGCAAAACATCAAATGAGTAAACAAAACGAGAGTCTTTGATTGAATAAAAAATGTCTTAAAGGCAGAGTTGTTCACATCTAAATACTAGAAAAAGAAAATTACATAAATAGATAGTCATCCTCTACATGTGGAGGGTCTTGATTGGTAGAGTTGGTAGATTAAGAATCCTTTAAAGCTTTCATTGGTGCGTCGTCCAAGTTAAGACCCAGAACTTTCCCTTGTTTGGCTGATTAATTATCTCCTACAATCGCTAGAGACTTCGTGAGATTCTTGTCAGATTTGGTAGTAGAATTGGCTTGTATAGTGGCGTTGGCTGAACTGGAGAAGACCGAAGCTAACAAGAATTCTTTAGGTAGACCAGAATTGATCACACCTACCTCACTATCAGAGCTTGTGATGGTTTCTCCTTAGTATCAGTCTTTCTAGCTAGCTGAGCCATTTTCCCTCTCTCACTAAGCGCCAAATGTCAATTCCTAGAGGTCTATATAGATCTATTGTGTGCCCTACATGAACATGATAGCGACAAAAGTTTCCTCTTTCTTCGGGTGTAGGATCACGATATCCATAAAGAGAGGTAAGCATGCCTTTCTCTAGAAACTTGGCAAACAGGACACTAAGAGGGAGCTTCTATAGAGACATGAATGCTTTCTGAGTAGGTGCCCAAGCAGGTGCGGCTTGAACTATGGAAACATTCTCCTGAGTGACGACTTGAATTGCAGTTGTCTTCTCCTCGATTGAAACTAGAGTAACTTTGAAAGATTGAGAATTATTATTCTTATTAAACCAAGTTTTATCGCTGCTTGGCTTGATAGCTTTTCTCTTTCTCTTCATGACGCTCAATTTTCTCGGCTTTCTCAAAGCCCTTTTGATAAGATTCAAAAGAGTCAGTTTCCATTTCCTTACGGAGAACTGGGAGAGCCCCATCAAGTTGTGTTGGGATCATCTCCTTTAAACTGAGCTTCTATTTCAATAGAACCTGAGTGGACATACACCTATTGAAGTACGATTTGAAGGGCTCACCTTGCTTTTGCATAACGGCTCGAGATGCTGGATAGTTATTTCCATAGTGGAATTGAAGCTATAATGACCAATCAAGGCCTCAGAAAGGAGCTTCCAATCTAGGATTGCTGACTCGAGGAGAGTATTGTACCATTCAAGAGCTGGCCCTGATAGAGTACACGAAAAATAGCTTAGCCAGAACTTTGTCCCCAATTTTCTGGACACGCATAATCCACTCGTACATCACGATGTGGGATTTAGGAGGTCCCTCATCGA
Source organism: Euphorbia pulcherrima (assembly GCA_947683365.1). Taxonomy (NCBI): domain Eukaryota; kingdom Viridiplantae; phylum Streptophyta; class Magnoliopsida; order Malpighiales; family Euphorbiaceae; genus Euphorbia; species Euphorbia pulcherrima. The sequence continues at coordinate 22,033,890 of CANTUS010000009.1, forward strand.
AGTAAGCTTCCATTCTAGGCATTGAAAAGTTCTTCGATACCCAATCTTTATCCCTCACTTCTTCCTTATCTTTATTCTTATTCAGAAGCTGCTTAAAGAATGCCGCCATTTCTGATGTCACGCCTGGAGGCTGCGTTACCTAGTCGTATGGTGTCACGCTCGGAGGCTTTGTGACCTGGTCATTGTGCACTGAGGATGCTCTGAATTGAAATGGCGGAGGAGCAGAGATCTCAATCTGAGGGCAAGCAAAAGAATTCTGGAGGTAAGAGGTTCCGTGTGGAGTAATCACGAAATTAGGAGGAGATTGTGCAAAAGGTGTTGGCGGTGTTGGAGAAACGATAAAGCAACTAGAGGGAACAGCCATCTGCGAAGTAAAACCCCTTGAGAAAGCAGGGAATATAGGAGCCTGACTAATAGGTCTCAAAGGTATAGGAGGAGGGAAGGCAAATGTCAGCGGAGTAAGAGATGGGGGAGGCTGAACCGAGGAAACCTGACCAAACAGAAACTAAACTAGTTAGACAGGTGGAAGCGGAGGGGCTGAAAATTAAGGCTGAACAGGTGGAGGCTGATTAGACACATTCTGAGCGATCTCTATCTGTCCTTGATCTTGAAATATAGGCCCCGCTGGCCTCTGAATCTCTCTCTCTTCCCTAAGTGCCGATCGGACTTGTTCTTAGATGGTGACCCAAAATAGATCAAACTATAAAAACATGGCAATGGCATTGGCTATAACCAAACTGTGACTGATTCTAATCAATCGGAGGATAAGAAACAGGAGGAGGAGAAACCTCAGATAGAACCCCACTAACTGGTGGAATATCAGACATGGTAGAAAGAACTGATTTTGACACTGAACTCACTGGTCGGCAAACCAAACGGCAATCAAGTCAGAGCCAAAGATGAATGTGGCGGCGAGGATGTCTCAACCTAGCTAGAGAGATCGGAAGATGATCAGCCTGAATTGAACCATGAATGAAATGGATGATTACATAATAATCGGAGTGATGAATGCCATATATACAAGGGTGGTTTAGAGAGGTAGAGAGTAGAAGAGCTTATGATGTGAGGCTTAACCCCAAAATAAGTGAGATGTGTGAATTCCTCACCATGCCTAGCGAACTAGATACGGGTCATCGAGACTTAAACGATCTCAGGCATTTTGTTAAATTCCCCCTTCAAGCGAGGGGAGAGTAGAGGTAAGCAAAAACTGAAAAGAAAGGTTAGCCACAGGCAGCCTATACATGAAGTGCGTATGCATGAGCATAATACAAATAGTACACAAAAAGCGAATAAACCTCTTCTAACCTTATGACTCCCGCGCAACGCTGTTCAAAAGATCAGGGGTAACTTTAGTGCCAACAAATGGCAAGAGAGTATGTGCCCTAAATCTAAATTGTTTTGGTGAACCTAAGGGAAAGTTGCTATTGTTAGATTTATCGCAGTTCATAGTCTCAAACTGCTGGTGTCGTGGAATGACACTGTAGAAGGGTCTCGTTTACCTTGATTTCATGTAGCTCAACCACTCCTCAAATGAGTGTGATCACGGGAATTACACGTTGGTTGAAATGAGTGATCCACCCACAAATATCCCGAATTCCTGGCGGGCATGAGGTATACAAGTGAGCTTCACGAGGGTGAAATAATAATGGCACCTTAAACCTAGAATCTAACTAAGCGATGGATTCAAAAGGCATAAGAAATAAAGCGTTGTTATAAAAAACAATTTAGGCACATCATCAAAATCCTTTAGCCAAATTTGAAAAGGAAAGCAATTTTTCAAGTAATAAGTTAAGAGGAAATCCCCAGCAAAGTCGCCACTGTGAGCAGACGACCTTTTTCTGCCCCGTCTCGCGTGAGATGCGGGGGGGAGGAAATGATGAACGTTGTCAAGCAAGCTGAGGGATTGATCCTCAATTTAGCGTGTGAAGAAAACGATTGATAAAAGCGATGTTGATGTTGAATTTAAGTCCAATTTACATGTTAAGGGATACGAGACTTGAAATCCCATATTTTAAGATAGAGTTGCCACCCGGTTTAGCTCCATCGGAAATTTGGGTACGATATTCCCACTGGGTGGTTGGACCGTACCTTAAAACAGAGATTCCAAGTTTGAATGATGTTGCTTACTTTTCATTTATTAAATCAAAAACAGTTTACATTTTAATAAGCGCGACTTTAGTTCTTATGCGATTTTAATCCGGTTAATGTTTAGAGTTTTCAGTTTATATGGCCATACATCACACAAAAGTAGTAAATAAAGCAAGTAAATAATTATTACAAGGCTTTACAAATACCTATACATTTTTCTAATGCGGGAAAAGAAAAAGAACGGATAAATAAATAAGATGGCGAAATCGGGTCCTAACCGAGCTTACCAAATCAGATCCGGCTCCAAACGAGGCAAGATATATACAAGTAAATCATAACTAAAAACATTTATAAATAAATGGCAGAAAATAAACACATAACATGGAGAAAAAACATTTTTTTGGAATTTTTAGAGTTAAAAAGGCATTTTTTAGGCCTTTAATGGCTATTTAATCAATTAAATAATAAATAAGTAAAACAAACCAGATTAAAAATAATTTTAATTTATTCCAGAATTTTAATGATTATTAGAAAAAATTTCGGGTGCAAATCAATGAGAAAAACGCGAAAACGAGTGAAAAACGAACCGAAAATGAGCTAAAAGCAAACTCAGACAAACAATGCTATAGTGACAGCCTTCGCCACTATCGCTATAGTGGCCACCGCTATATCTATAGAGGTCGCCGCTATAGCTATAGAGGTCGTCACTATAACGACGGCGGCCAAGGCCATAACTATAGCCTTGTGTCAAAATTCGCTTTTTAAGGGGGAAATCGGGTGTTTTTACATCCATAAACTTGAAATCATTGAAGTTTTAAGTCATAATCAGCTATATTACAACAGATCTGAACTTAAAACACACAAATAATGTTGATTTTATGGATTTGGGTGAGAAAATACCCAAAAATTGCAAGGAACAGTGTAACCTCTATAGGGTAGAGTTCACCCCTATAACTATAGCCTTCACCGCTATAAGGGTAGCGACTAAGGCTATAGGGATAGAGGTGAAGGCTATCCATATAGAGGTGAGACGATTTTCTAACGGTTTTGCAAATACACCGAAGAAAAGCCAAAGAACAAGCAGCAAATCACCAAGAACAGCAGCAAAACTCAATAAAAATCAAGTAAATAGATAATGGAACTCAGTTTTGTTACCTCTGGGCTGTGAATCTAACTTGGGAGACTCGAATCAACCCTTGGCAAGATCTTTTTGATGATTTCAGACGGAATAGTGATGGAAATGGCGACGAAATCAATGACAGATTATTTAGGTCGTATTTTGAGAAAAGTCTCTAAAACCCTATTTAATCCATTTTAACTTATGATTTTTAATTGATTTTAGTGTTTAAGCTATGAGATTAAGCTAAAGAACAACTAAGAATCAAGATTAAAAGAGATAAAACCAGATTCTATGCTTTTCTATAGCTTTCTCTCTCTAGTTCTTAACTTTCTCAGTCTAGTTCTTTCTTTTCTCTCTCAAAATGTGATTCTAATTCTAATTTAAGGAGAAAAAGGTATTTGAATCTCTCTTTTAGATGGGTTTAAATACTCCCACACTCAAAAATACACTAACTTGGATGAATTTTTGGGGAAAATACGTGGCCCAATCGAGAGGAGAGAGGGCAAAATAGTGACACAGCTCAAAATTGTCCGTGCCAAAGCTAGCACCTCTGGCATGGCTGAGGCCAGTACTGGCACGGTGGTGGCCGCTACAGTTACCGCTACCATGGTAGCAAGGGGTGGCCATAATAGGGGTGGCCAACCCGGCGGCGGTCACAGCCACAATAGTGGAGGTGGTTGCCACCATGGCGGCAGTGGCTGCCACTCCAGTGGCATCCACCACTGCTGGAGGTGCCACCGCCGCTGCCGTCGGCGGCAGCAACAACTGGGATGGAGCTAGGGATAGGTTAGGGTTTTAGGGGGCCGATTAGGGTTTCAACTTTAAATGCTCATAACTTTCACTACGGTTATCTGATCAAGGTGATTCTTGACATTCCAAAAACCTTGAAAAGTCAAGAATCTAAAAATATAAGCAAGACTTGCTAAAAATTTTCGAATTTTAAAGAAAATTGTGAAATAATTTACTGCACGCGAGCGAGAGAAAACGGTTAATTCTAAATGCATTTTAATGATTTTTAAGCGCGGTCAAAGGTCCAAAATATCAAATGGTACTTTCTAAATGTGATTTGACCCTTAAAGAATAGAATAACTGGTCTATAAAAGGTTAGAGCAAAACGTCATCATCCTTTCTCGGGTCACCGAAAAGCCCGTGCTCACACTGTGCTTATTGTTTATTCATTTTGCTGAGTTACTTCTATTTCCAGTAGCTCTGACCATTCCATTTAAGGAAAAATGGAATCTTGTTTTTTATCTTATTACTTTTGCAGACATTAATGAAAAACGTCATATAAAAGATAAAAAGAATTAATGCTACAATAGAGACAAATTAGCAAGCGATTCCAGAGTAAAAAGAGTAATCAGTCAAAACCAAATCGGGATAAAGGATTGCAAATCCCACAACAATGAGCGACTCTGCAAACTCGTCAGATTACCAGAAGGAATGGGAAGATGACACGTAGCAATTCAGCGCAAATTCTCTCTAACGGAAGACTGGCATCAAACCACAAAGATTCAAAATTGAAGCTTTGATTTAATCTGTCTCTAACGGATTGATTTCTATCTCGCAACGGTGTGATTCTATCTCCCAATGGATTGATTTGAAGAAGCAATGGGTGCATAACTGAGCTGGCAAATTGCAGAAGATGCCAAGACCAGTTCAATTGGTACTTTCTTGATTTCATCTATAAAAGGAGTAAGAAGGCAAGCCTTAGAACTCGGTGAATACACCTGAATTTCCAAGAAGCTTAATCTCTGTCAAATTCCAAGCTTTATAGAAATTTAACCAAGAAAGCACTACTCAGTGAGAATCTACTTTACAACAAGAGAGAATAGAATAGATCAATAGAATTGTAATATCATATTATTGTAACTAGATCAACATTTCTATAAGTTGAATCTAGCTCTTGTTTTAACTCTGTTGAGTTGCTGGTAGAAGAGGGTATTCTACTCAATGGGTAAGTGATTACAATTTGGATGGAACTTTCTATAATTGGGACACTCTTGTGAAAGGCTTCTCCGCCTAGGATAAAGGAGTTGAGATTAGTGAATTAAAGCTAAGACACTCTCTTGGGACTAGATGTAAGCACAGGTTGTCAAACCAGTATAAATCTTTGTATTCTTTACTTTGAGTTGAAGTTTTTCCTAGTTTCTAATCAGCCCGCTGACCTTCTCAGCAAGGATTCATTAATCGTGAAAAAGTTATTTGTTTTCATCTAGCGAGTCATTCACCCCCCATGACTCACTGAATATACACATAGGGACTAATGTAACAATTAATAAATTTTCTTAGAATAAGTGTTATTATTATTTTGTTAATAGATTTTAATATTTTAAAATATTATTTATATTATTAATTATAATTCAGTTTCAGTATTTTCAGTTTCAGTACCATTCAGTCCAGTTTCAGTATCATTCGGTTCAATTCAGTTCAGTACCATGAAGTTCAATTCAGTACCATGAAGTTTAATTCAGTTCAGTACAGCTACTTATAAGTTGAAAAGAATAGGGCCTCAATCTTGCACAGCTATACTTGTTATTAGTTGTCAGGTGGCCAAGGTGGTCAAGGTGGTCCTTCCTTGTTGTAAACTCGTATTTGGTAATAGGCAAATCATTTCTCTTTTTGTGACATAATAAGTAGAGGCCTATTTTTAGCATTTGTCCTCACGTGAGTTGTTGCATAGGGATTAGAGCTTTGCCAGTTGGAGATCCTTGCCTTCTCTTGTAAGCCTTATGAGTCTTATGAGTTTGATGGCTTCTGATCTCACAATTTACTTTGTCTTGCGTCACATGCCTTCTAAGCTTAAAAACTGTCTTCTGGTCTTGACTTGTCCTTTGAACACACATCTTCTGACTGATTTTTAGTTATCTTCAAAATTTGGCTTCCGAGTTTTGTGCTTTAGTTTATGAGACTTCTTTACTTCTTCTGAGCTAAGTTCAACATATTCTAATGAACATTATTTTCTAATCTCTTACATTTGTTCTTTCTTTTTTTTAATAGCCTAATAAAGTTTTTATTCAAGTACTAGGCTATTAAAATTATACTTATGGCTTATGATATATGTTTGACTTTTATAAAGATTATAAATGTTATAAAGAACCTTATATGTTATGTTCAAAATTTTTTATCGAACTTTTAAAAAAAAAAATTGAATCTACCACCTCAAACATAAACATTGAGTAGCAAACAGACTTGGATGTAGGCCTAGCCCAAAACTTAGGAGTCCAAGTTGACTCAACTTATAGAAAAAGAAAAGTCGGTTCAAATTTATCCGTTTACCTTGACTTTCATTAACATTAAATTAGTGGTGTAAAATAAATACAAAATTATATATTTACTAAATACATATTAATATTATATCGGTCTAGATAAGAAAGACCTGTTTTAATACTAAAATCAAGCCTAAGTCATACATAAGTTGGGTCACGATGGGTTTGTATCGGACCAAGCCTTTATTTTAGTTTTCTTGCCCAAACTCACCCATGTAGATCGGGCTTTAACAAGCCATGCCCAAGTCCGTAGCAAAGCATGAAGATTAAGGGCCAGTTTGGAATTGTTTTTTTATGCTACTTTTTTTAAAAGTTTCATTTTTAAGCTTTTGCAAGTTGCTGTCCCGAAAAGTTATAGAAATCAATAGGAAACCATTCGTAATATATTATTAAGAGTCAAAATCTTTTGTACAATGTAAAAATATGTTATTGTAAGTGAAATTTTTCTTCACATAATCCAAAAGGCCCAAACTACATAAATTAAATTGCACCAATTATTACCAAAATTGAACCAATTATCAACATATTTTCCTTGTTTCCTTAATTACTTACGAGTGAAAAAAGAAGCATTAAAAGACTAATATAAAAGCCATATACAAGAAAATCTTCTCAACCTTCCACTATTAGTCATAAACCATCAAAAATCACTGAATTTCTTGTCAATTGTTCATCAATAGATTTGTTTCAACCCAATACATATGAACAACAATTTTATTCTGATCGGCTACTCAACTGAAATTCCGATGATCATTTCCTCCAAAAGATCGCCAATCATCTCACAAACTATATCTTCAACATCGAGTCGCATATCCATCCATCTTGATTTTTTCAAGCCCATTTCAATAATTTTCTCCGCCTCCAAATTATGTGCTAAAAGAAGCTCCCAATCAACATGTTCCAATATTTCATGAACCATGTCTCCACTCATTGAAATAGGTTCGGGTTTGATGAATGACAACCAGGGGGAGCATCTCAAATAGAAGATGTATGCTTCTACAACTACTTCATTGACATAGTCAAAGACAAGCCTACTATCGCGAAAACATTGGGTAGGCCCTGCATGAATGTCCTCAAATAATGATAGATCAAGGATTTGGTCCGAGATTCGGCATTTCTGCGAGAGCTCATCCCAAGTAAAGTGACTAGCTTGCAAAACTTTGCTAATATAATTCGACATAGATCCAAATTCTTCACTGGAAGTAACCGAATTGAAATTCTTAGTGACTTGTGATTGAGGAGTAGCTAAACCGTCAGTTCCAATTCGTGCAAGTTGGGACTTTGTGTTTGTCAGGTTTTTGGCATCTTCTGTGAAGAATCGATCGAGCACTGATATTGGACTCAGCTGATCTGTATTGTCCATAATTATGTCAGAATCTTTAAAACTACAACGATCTGAAGGGCTTGAGGAATAATTATCTAGTGAAAGGTTTGATCTTTGAGTCTCCAGAGATGCATCCTGAAGAGGGAAATTCAGTGTCACGAAAAATCGTGAAAGGAATAAAAATAAGGATGTGAACAATTCATGAACCTTACCATTCTTGGAGAAGGCAAGGATGGACTGTCTTCACGTGTATCGACCATCTCATTGCATCGATTTACACCATTATCATGAGAACTATCTAATTTAGAAGTCATTTCCAAGTCTTCATCGATACCTGTTTATACAATAATCATGGAAAATTCATAAAGTTGTAAATTGTTTATGCAAATACAATACAAACAGATTGGAATTGTCATTAAAAAGCTTACCTATTTTACTAAAAGAAACATCAGATGAAGATTTGGGCAACTCTCCAAGATCACAAGCTTCTTTTTCAGCTGAGTTTCTGGAGACCATATCCTCAGCACATTGCTCCGGAACCCTTATGCCATTTGTAGGCTTTGCAGGAGCACTCAACACCGACTGCTGCTTTTTTCTTCTCACTCTTATAGCCCGCATCAACTTTCTTTTCATTTGTTCAAAGGGGAAAATCACAGGTTTAACACATTTCTGTGGAGAGTCAGGACTACTTGTATCTTCACAGTGATGAAAGCTGTTTAGCCGAGGTTTCAAGATTACTATATTCTCCAATGGCTGGCAGTCACCATCCCTAGGATGGCTACTTATTTGATTTTCTGACAATTCAAACTCTGTCTGTAATGGCTTCTGCTGCTCTTTATCTTGAGAGTCTCTCAGGTCCTCAATGTGTTTGACCAAAAGAGAATTGGGGTCCTGTAAGAGCTTTACAAACAAGTCCTTGTTGGAATTCAGTACCTCTAATGCATCCAACAAGTGTTTAGATTCATGGCTTGACCCATCAATCAATTTCTGGTTCATGAATGCTTCAGTTGCTTTGTTCAGATTCACCTGAAGATTGATCTCATTACTATTAGAATTGCAGTCTTTTTCGGCTACGATTTGAAGCGTAGAATTAGAGCGCTGTGCAGTGGAAACATCATAACAACCATAAACAGGTAACCTCTGAGGTCTCCGAGAAGTCTTTGCTGCTTTTCTATGTTTGATTGACTGGTCCTGAGCATGTTCAATATCAGATTGTACAGTTTCCACTTTTGCTGTGGTAATCTTCTTCTTTTGTTCTGCACATGGAAAAATAGAAAAAATATTCTAAATTGTGTAGCGCTAAGCTGATACAACAACAAAAAAAAATCTTAATGACCGAGGCCCTGGCATCGAATACAACAGATATAGAACTCTTACCTATAGAATGTCTGGTTGGGGTTCTACTGTAAGTATCAGAAAGCATCTTTTTTGAGTGACGATGTCGAAAATGGAAGAAACTGATTAGACCATACGCACATCTTGACTTGTATTTTTCGTAGGCCACTGGACTCCTTGGAACAGGGCTCATTGGCATTGGACTCTTAGGCATAGGACTCCTTGCGACAGGGCTCTTGGCCATTGGCATCTTCACCATATGGCTCTTAGGCGATCTCCTCTCCATGGAATCAAATGTCATTGACTGCTAATCTGGGTGTGATTTAAAAAAAAAAAAAAAGAACAATTTTAAGCACTTCATAATTCATATTTTAGGCTCATCTTCTAATAATTGCCCAATTCAACTTGACAAATTTATGTGCTAGACTACCGTACATTTTTACGGTAAATTCCAACAAAAGAATTAAAAAAGTAATTCAAAGAAAGAACCCCTTTTCCCTTTTTTCCTTTCTCGTTCTGGAAAAATAACACAATAAACAATAAATCAAGAGACAGCAAAGAAATAAAAGCAAGAACAAACTTGATAAGGCAATGCTGGAAGACACTTTAACCCATTGTACAATCTCTCTGTCTCTCAACAACAAAATTGAGTATTTAGGACCATAATCACAAGCATTATAAGAGAAACCAAAACAACAACAAAAAAAAAATAGTAAAAGAGAGCTTAGTACCTGAACCCGTAACTGGAAATTTGAAGTAGAAGAAGTGATTTTGTTGGAAAAAAAGGGATAGCTAGAGTAGTAGAGGAGGGGAGCCCAAAATTAAAATTAATAAAACAGAAAAGGGAATCTTTAAGAGTCAATTCTACAAACAGTTAGAGTGCTATAAATTTGGAGCCATAAAAGAGTAGAGACAGACGGGAGAAACTGGAAAGCTGAAGAAGGAGAAAAATTAAATGACGGCTAAATAATAAGCACAACAAAAGGCAAAAGCTTTCAAATGAAGCAATAATTTGTCTCTTCTTTCCTATTTCCCTCTTTGGCTTTCCAATGCAACTTATTTAACACTTTTTTTTATGAAACTATCAACTTATTACTAGCTTATAAATAAATTATCGACTTAATTTTAAAAGTGTTTTTAGTTTTTTCTTGCATAATTTTTTTTAAAATAAATTTGCCTCACGTGGATTTATAATAATAATAAAATAAAAATTTATCTCACTCCATAAAATCACAGCCTCAAAGCTCAACCACTGGTCTAACCCTTTTATCACTCCATTTTATTTAACGTAAGTGTAAAAAAAACAACTGAATTAAGTGACTATTTTTAATTGCACTAAATAGTCAATTTTGAACTTATTTTTTCAAGCCAAAAATACTATTTGAAAATTTTCTTTTACAATGTTATGAAGATTGGGAAATTAATCTCGAATTATGGAACAGGACCTGGTTGCTATATATGTCGGAGAGGGATTCGACTGCATGCAGGCAATATGTTGTTTTTTTTTGGGAAAGTTTTTTAAAATGTTTTATTTAAGGATTCCATTTTTTGAATTTTTTTACTGTGAAAATGATAGGTGTAATGGGGACAAATCAAATTTAAAAGTTCACAAATATTCTCTTTCCTTTTTGCTATTTCTCACCTTATCAATATTAAATTTGATTATTTACATCCTATCATTTCTATACCTAAGGTCAACTGAACATATATATATTTCAAATAATTACTTCTCAGGACCTCAACGTTGCAGGACCGTCAACTTTCACCTCGTTACATTAACCCATTCAAGTTTTGCATTCGAATTGAGTGTCCTATTAGTTGTTTTGATTTGTTATGTCCATGCATGTGAGCACCCCCTAATTAAACATGATAGAGCCACTTCAGGAAGACTTGCAAAAATGATACAGTTGTGTGATCAAATTAGTTTTAAATTTTAATTGTGAAATCATCTCATAGTCTAAATGGTACATCCACAAAGTGGGTGAGGAGGCCCGGGTTCGAACCCTGGCTCTCATGTAAAAGCTCCTGGTTGAAAAAAACAATCCAAAATTGTGAAATCATCTACAAACATTTGCGTCGAAATACTTTGACTAGAAATTAGTTAAGTTTGGTTGGAAGGCTTCCTTCATTTTGAACAACATTACCTCACATTTTGTTATACTGCCTTTAAATTTACATATATGTTTTTATTACTGTAAGCTTATAAAACTCTAATTTGCCTTGTACTTTTTGTCTTCTAATTCATATAAAGCATAAAAAGTATATACTGTATTTATTAAAATAAAAAATAAATAAAACTTCACAGAAACCGTGTGGAATTAAGTTCATGAATATAATATACGTAGGGTTGAATAAACATTGAGTAATTTGGTAATTAATTAAGGTCTCGGGTTGGCAACCAAATTATAATGCTAGCTTTGAAATTTGATGCATAGCTTGCATTTCAAGTGATGTGGGCAACAATAAAATCAATCTTCAGCTTACAAATTCTATGTGAATAGTGTCTGTTAGGTGTAGGGCCGTAAACGAGGCGAACTATTTGGCGTTCGGCTCGGTCAAAGCTCGTTTGAGCTCGGTTCATTAATTAATGAACTTGTTCGGGAACAAAATTTCAAGCTCGTTATCGTAAATGAACCAAGCTTGAACAAGGGGATACTCGACTCGAAAGCTCGTGAATATGCTCGATAAGAGGCTCTGCCAACATGTTCGTTATTAGGCTCGTTAACATATTTACAAACTTTATACATTATATTTATGAAATAGATAGATTATAAACAAATATAAAATAGTGTATGTGAAAAATGGATATAAAAATGTGTAAAGAAAAATATAAAATATAAGATAAAGAGTAAAGGAAAAATATGCATAAAGTGATATATAAAATATAGATAAAAAAAGAGAAAAGATGGATATAAAGCCTAACAAAGGCAATTCGGATCCAATCTAATCCCTACCATATATATTCATCAATCTCTATATGCTCAGTAAAACTCTAATCTCATTTTCCTCTAAAAAACGCAGTCGCCAACACAACATTCCTCCTCTCTTCCTCTTCTTAGTACAGTAAAAATCATGTGGTGTTTAGATCCTTCATCTCTGATCTTTCATCTTACGGATTCTATCTTTTTTATTAGCTGAGCACTCGATTTAAACAAAGCTCGAGATAGGCTCGAAGCTCGGCTCAGGCTTGGGCTCGATTTGACCAAGCTCGAGCTCGATTCGTGTTCGTTAAAATTTAAATGAACAGAGTTTGAATGCATATTTTGACGACAAAATCAAGCCATCTCTCACATTCATCATATAATTTATTCTATTCTTGCAGCATGTATATTTGAAACTATATTTGGACTTCAAATACGTTTGAAGTTTTGCATTAAGTGATTTCGTTGCATGGTATCAAACTTTTTCATATTAGTGATTGAAAGGTTTGTATTATAACGGCTTTGTTTGTTTTTCATTGTTTTCACCGCAAGATGGTCCTGGAGGGGTCACAACTATGGGCGGCATCTTTAAGCCACGTCCACATCCAGACTAATTCTCGATCGCCAATTTGCGGGTGCCTGGAAGGGCATGAATGTTGGCCCTAAGATTTAAGGTTGCTCCATGCACATCCCAGGGCTGTTTGTTTCTATTACATGGTAAAGTTGACATATATTAAGGCCCTGTTCTCTTGGACTGCAATTCAGTTCAGTTCAGACCATTTCAGTTCAATTCAGTTCAGTTCAGCTATTCGTAGTTATAAATTTACACTGAAATAAGTTCAGTTCAGTGTGAGACTATAACCATTATTAGTCTCACACACCCATGTTAGTTTGTCCGCCACCCATGAGAAATTACACGCTAAACTGATATCTCCCGTTGAACTCGAACCAATCACTCAGAAAAGAGATGGACACGCCTCATAAATCCACGTTCTCAGCTGCTGACAACGATCCCTAGCTGTGATTCGTAGATTCCTTTTCCAAAACAGTCTACCGAAAGGATCTACCCCTAGCAAGTACTCACAACCTTGTTGCACCGTGCAAGACTTCCTATTGCAAAGAGAATAGATATCCGAAAAAAGAACGCAAAGGGGACGGTCTGAGGTCCAATTATCATGCCAAAAGGATGCCATAGTCCCGTTGCCCATAACTACCCTAGAGTTATTTTTGAAGAGAGTCCAAAATGATCCCTCCTTCATGCACACCGAATACACACCTTTCCAAATAGGGGGTAGATTTCGCAATTCAGCCCTTTCAAAAGCCATCCACGAGTCAAAACCATAATGTCGTACACAAACGTTGCACCATAACGAGTATTGGTTCAACTCTCGTAATCTCCAAAGCCATTTCAATAATAAACTGCAATTAATGAGCCTCAAGTCCCTAATATATAAGCCGCCCAATTCCTTAGGCAACACAACCGTACTCCAAGCAACCTTACACAGGCCTGTTGTACTCGCATCTCCCTTCCACAGAAAGTTCCTTATTAAACAATTCAGCCTGTCGATGATAGATCCCGGCATTTTATATAAGGACAGAAGATAAATTGGAAGCGTTAATCAACACAAGTTGGCCCCCATATGATAAGCAATTCCCCTTCCAACCCGCTAGTCTGTTCTAAAATTTCACCACTAGAGGATTCCAAGACGAGACCTGTAATCTCTTCCAACTGATAGGGGCTCCCAGATACGTAATCAAAAACTTCTCAACTTTACAACCAACAAAATCAGCACACGCCTGTAACACGTGATCCTGGACATTGACCCCCATTATCGAACTCTTACCATAATTAATCCTTAGACCCAAAATTATTTCGAAGCATCGAAGCACTCTAATGAACATAGGCAAAATATCCACATCAGAAGGCAAGAAACATATAGTATTATCGGCAAATTGCAATACCAAAATATCCCTTGAAGAGTCGTCAACCCTGAACCTAGGCAGTAGGCCGTCCCTAACACTCGCATCTAGCAGCTGTTTTAGGCCCTCAACAGCCAATAGAAAGATAAAAGGAGATAATGTGTCTCCTTGTTTAACTCCTCTCCGAATACCAATTTGATCAATCGGCACCCCATTAACAAAAATCAAAGTAGATGACTATCTTCTGTAATTCCTCAGCCACGAAATCCATTTAGCATCAAACCTCATTCTTTTCATTACCTCATCAATATAAGTCCAGGATACACTATCATAAGATTTGTGAAAGTCTAGTTTCAAAACCAAGCAAGATTGCCTCCGATAATGAATTGTGTGTAACACTTCTAAGGCAATAAATGAACACTCATGTATGTTCTATCCCTTGATGAAACTAAATTGTGATTCTGAAACAAGTTCTAACAAACAGGGTTGTAATCGGTTAGCTAGCACTTTCGCTATAAGTTTATACATCTCATGAATCAATGCAATCGGCTGATAATTAGATAAAAAACATGACCCGAGTACTTTTGGGATTAACACCGTGTACGACATCTTAATAGCTTCAGGCAGCCTGTTTGACATGTAAAAATTCTCAAACAACTGCAATATATCCCTTCTAAGATCAGCCCAAAACCTCTTATAAAAATAAAAGTTAAACCCCTTCGGTCCCGAAGCCTTGTTCTCATCATAAGAACAAAGCGCACCCTAAATTTCTCCGTCTGAAAAATTCGCCGCCAAACCAGTGTTTGAGGCAATATCAACTGATCTAAAGTTCAACGAACTCAACGAAAATGGTACCACCTGCCATTCACTAAATAAATTCGAATAAAAGCCCCTAATTTTATTAACGATCACTCCCGGGTCGCTCACCAATTCCCCATCCACTTCAAGTTGATTTATAGCATTGTTCCTAGCTCTTGCCAAAGCTATCCTGTGAAAACATCTCGTGTTTTCAACTCCCAATAATGCCCATGAGACTCTTGATTGCTGATGTTTAACGTTCTCCAAATTCTTCCTCATGATGCGCAAATCAGCCCTTCTAACTTGATGGTCCAATCCTATCACCCCATCCACTGGTCGAATAGCCTAACTCGACGTAAGACTTATTACACATCCCTCAAGTTCCCGAATTCTTTCTTCTAGTCATCCAAAATTATCAATGTGCCACGGCCGAATGAAGTCTTTCTACTTACACAATTTGAAATGAATGTCACGGTCTAGGAAAGTTGAACTAAGAAGGGCCCATTTTTGTCTTAAGAACAACAAGAAGGCACTATTATCCCACTTCGGGTACAAAAGTTCCTAATGAGTTTCCAACAACTATACTTGTGTATGTGGAGAGAGAGAGAGAGAGAGAGAGTTTGCTCACTATGTGTGATGGAAAATGAAATGAGTAATGGGGAATATATAATATCTTTTAGTTTGGGTCATAAGGATGAATGAGAAATGAGAGTGTCTTAGAACACTATATTGAGAAACTTCTTTAAAAGTTTATATATATCCCTTGTGATTACAATATTCATCTAAAGAAATAATGTTGAGAGGTACCATAAATTATGGTATTCTATGTTGTGGATAACCGTTGTACTTAAAGGGTACAATGATGATAACTTAATCTTTGATTCATTTAAGTTAAAATTTATTTGTGATTATTTTCACTTTAGGTGGTGGACTAATAATATGGATGACAACTAAGCAAAATAAAATATAGTTAATTGCTTGAGAGTTTGAAGTTTATTGAGGCTAAGTATTTGAAGAAATTTCTTAGCAAATATTTCTTTCGGAAATAAAACATCACATATGGTGAAATTATATTGTGATTGTCAAATGACAATATCTGTCTCTAAAATAATATGGACAATCTTGTTGGAGATTTTGTATTGTGAAGTTGCAACTTAAAGATATAAATTATATTCATTAACTAATGTGAGTCAAGAGTGATTTTGGCCAAATCATGTGACTAAATATTTGACATATTTTGGAACCATCAGAGAGGATGGGACTTAAGCCATTTGAAATTAACATAGGTGGGAACCCAACCTACATTAGTGGAGATCCCATGGAATAGGTTCATATGGGTAATAACAAGTCTTTGTTAGTTCTGATAGCACAATAAATAATTTCTCAATCCTAGATGTGTGAAAGTACTATATTGCAAATTTTGAGAGGTTGAGTTAAAGAACTCTTAATGAATTTCATAACTCTTATGAGTGGTGTATAAAGTGCAATATACACTTGAATAAATCACCTACGTAAGTGTGAAGTGGAGCCGCTTCTATGAGATATTGGCACTATCTCTAGAGCACTTATGAGAGACCAGGTGCGCGCATGGCCTATTATGGCGCACCACGTAGTTGAACAGAAACTTACCTTGTTATAATGTGATAGTTAGGATCCCTATCTTACATAGTGAATCTTTGGTTCATAGAAACTCTATGTTTTAAGATAAATTTTATCTATCAAGTATTAGTTCATAGGCCAAAAGACATCATTACTATACATTATATGTCAAACTTGAGATATCCAAAATATTCTTTATTTACGAAAATTCTTTTGAAATAATATTTATCAATCAATGGCTACATTATTTTTTGACCAATTCCATTTTGACCAACGAGATTGTGAATTGGTCAATAACTAATTGATTTGGTCCATTTAAAGTGAGATTGGTTTTACCTTAATTTTAGCAACCATTTTTATAAATATTGATTAACAGCTCTAATTTTTGTATATAAAAGGCAGTAGCATGAGTGGTTTTTATACACAGAAAAAATCACTTTAGCTTTTATTTTCCAAGACAAATTGCTCATACTCTTTTCTCTATTTTCCATTTTAGCGTTATTATATTTTGGATATAATTTTGAGTTTATATTCCTGATCCAATCAATTTAGTTGAAGCGGCTGTTTAATCCTGGAAGGAACTCCAAATATCCTTTAAGGATAGTGTCGTTCGACATGACTCAGCCGATTGGTGTTTCCGTTATTTTAAACTTTGTTTATAATTCACATTATATTTCTATATGATTTCTACTAATTATATTTACGATTTTGTTAGAGGCGAGGACCAGAAAATTAAAGAAGGTGGACAATCCAATTGAGTTGGCACATCCATATCCAAGAGAGAAAACCCGAGAATTGAGATATTTTAATTTATTTATATTTCATCATTGTTGTTATTTTTATTGGTTATATTTATCAATTTATTCTTAATATTGTCTTATTTTTGTAATTGTTAGCCAACATACATAACTAGTAGTATCAAAAAAACACGAGTTTTCATAGTTACACGCAAATATATCCCTCAAAGTAGTCACCCGACTTCCAAAAGGCAAAAACATGTCACAATATAAGCAAAAGCGTACGAGTTCCTAACTAATTAAAACCTCAGGAGATCTTCTTCTTAATTTAACTGAAAGGCCATTTCTCACTACAAGAAATCAAGGAATTTATTGTCACAAAAAAGTAAAAACTTGTCACATAAAATAATATGTGACAACATTTTATTATCACGGGTTCTCATGTATAACTCCATAACAAAAGGTTTTTTCGAAAGTAACAATAAAATGTTGTCACAGATATTATAATTTTTGTGACAATAAAATAATTGTCACATTATATTCATTTGTTACAATTTCTGTTGTTACATAAATGAAAAAAATTGTCACAAATATGCTTGTTGTCACATATTATACAATAAATTGAACTGAAACTACATGACAACTTTAGTAAGTCGTCACTATAAAAATATTGGTGATAGTGAAAATTGTCACAAAAAATAAAATAGTTGTCACCTAATCTTACATGTGACAAGAAAGGATGTCACAAGGAGGTTGTCATGTATAAATCCGCAGCAAAAAGTATTTTCAAATGTAACAATAAAATATTGTCACAAATATTGTAATTTTTTGTGACAATAATTTTATTGTCACATTATTTTCATTTGTAACAACTTTTGTTGTTACTAAAAATAAAAATAATTGTCACAAATATTCTTGTTGTCACGTATTATACCAAAAATTGAACTGAACTACATGATAACTTCAATAAATCGTCACTAAAAAATATTTGTGATGATAAAATTTGTCACAAAAAAGCAAAAAGTTGTCACATAGTCTTTACATGTGACGAGAAATGTTGTCACAAGAAGGTCGTCATGTATAACTTCGTAACAAAAGGTTTTTCCAAATGTAACAAAAAAAT
Source organism: Euphorbia pulcherrima (assembly GCA_947683365.1). NCBI lineage: Eukaryota > Viridiplantae > Streptophyta > Magnoliopsida > Malpighiales > Euphorbiaceae > Euphorbia > Euphorbia pulcherrima. The sequence continues at coordinate 22,052,118 of CANTUS010000009.1, forward strand.
GTTGTCATTTTTGTGTAACTTTTTTATGACAATACTTTTAATGTCACATGATTTTCATTTGTTACAACTTTTGTTGTAATAAGAAAGAAAAGTGACCAATATGTTTGTAATCACGAATTATAATAACATAACATGACAACTTTAGTAAATTGTCACAAAAAGTCTTTATGATAATAAAAGTTATCACATATAAGCAAGAAGTTGTCACATAATCTTACATGTGACAAGAAAAGTTGTTGTCACAAAATCTTTAACTCTTGTGACAATAATTTTTTTGTCACACTTTTTAATTTGTTACAATTTTTTTTGTAATAAAAAAGATAACTAGCCGTCACAAATACATAATTTGGACCAAAGGGAGCTCAAATTTATAGGATCGGTAAATAAAATTCTACATAATGAATACAAGAGAAATTGTAACAACAATTTTGTACATGAACTTGATTGCACCACTACAAAGAATAGGAAAATAACAAACATATTACATTAACGGTAAACATATTGCTTCTTTAACCATAAAGACTCAGGATAAAATAATAAATTCATCCTCGGCTCAGAGCAAACGCAATTATGATCATTCTAACATGATATAAATATAACACATCACAAATTGAAACCAACATTTTAGGTTTTTACCTTTAAAAGAAGTTGGAGTTTATCAATAATGGATTTGATTGGAGCAATGAGAAGCTTATCGATGAATTGCTCACCCATATTAAACCTTATATCCCTCCAATTTGAGGTTAGCTGGAAAGAAGTTGGCAATAAATCCAAATAAAAGTTGGTTCAATATTGAAAGATTAAAGAAGTTCTACAAATTTGTAAACGTTGAGGTTCTACTTCAACACTAAAACTTTCAGAAACATAAAGTAGAAAAGTAAAAATGAAAATATCAAAAACAATACGTGTTAAAGAAGTGCAAAGAAAAAGGAGACCAAAAAGAGACCTCACTGCTAAAATAGGAATCATAGCATTGGAGCCTAAATGTCCCAGTTTATCCTAAACATAAAAATCTATTGTGTATTATGCCTAATGCTGTTAATTATCTACGCCTAAAAAAAGAAGAGTTCTGTGTTAAATTAGTGAGAACAATCTTATAATCGCATCTTATAGTGACCCATGAACTAACTTATTACGATGATCAGATATCTAATCGTAAGCGATGATTAAAAAATAGTCATATTTTCAATGAAAATCTATGGTAAACACAAGTTCACCTGCAATGCAAAGAACTCAAAGTATCCATAAATCTCTAAGAAAGTTCAAATCCAATATTTGAACTGATTGCATAAAGAAGTTTTGCTCTCAAAGTGGTTGCACGTTTGTATGTTGGGAGCTATAGCCATCCAAGTAATCAAGAAGCCATGCAAGAAACCAAGGAAGTGCAAGAATATGGTTAGATAAACACACACAAAGAGAATAAATGCAGTAAACATGTTTTGAAAAGGAAACAATAAAAGATATTGTGTTGCACCTAAGAGTTGAATTAAGAGTACCCTAAGAGTATTGTAGCATGTAGAAGCTGAAGGAAGCCGTTCACCATCATGCCCTCCAATTCGTAGCCCAAAGAGAGACATCACATGGAACCTAAAAGGTATACAATTCTGATGGTCAATTCACACTACAAGAAATTTAGCATTTTATGACGCGTCAAAATCGTCATGAAAACACATTTTTTCGTCACCATAGATAATAGGTGACAAAATAATCATCGTCGTAAGCTTCATCACAGTATGTTCGGCGTATTTTGTTCTTATAACAATTTTCCACTTTGTTATAAAATTTTTTATTTTATATGACGAAACATACATGTGTCATTGTAATTTTTTTGCTTATGTGACAATTATTTTATCAATTTATTAATATTTTGTTGTCATTTTATAATAACTTTCGTCACTAAAGTTTATAATTTATAATGACAAATTTATATTTTATCATATAAAATGTCAATTATGATGACGAACTCCAAATGAATACTAAACATATAAAGTTTTAGTGACACTTCTATTCTCATAAATAACACCCAAGTTTGTCTCTATAACCTATAAGTTGTCACAATAAAGTAATAATATGTGACAACTTGAACTCGTCATGGTATGCATATTTTTTGCGACGTTTTTATATATCATTAATATATAATATTATCATGATGGGTACATAATTCTTGACATTTTTTTATCGTCACATGTGATTAACTTTGATGACAACATGTTTATCGTTATTAAATAATAATGTGACAAAGTATTGCGTCTTCTAAAAGATAATATAATGACAGTCTTAAATTATATTTGTGACTAAATTATAATTGTTAAAAATAGTTATAAATCTTTGTGGCAACATTAACTTGTCATTGTATTAATATTTGTTGCAATGTTTTTTTTATCATTAAATATATAATATTGTCATGATAGGTATATAAAAGGCACATTATATTCAAAATAAATTATAAGAAACAATCATGTTTTCCTAAGTAAATTTTTAACAATAAACGTGAAAAATAAACTCCTAAAATCTAAACAATAAACAAAGTCTAGTAAAGATCATCTTCATGCTGCTTCTCTAATTCCATCAACACGCAACTTGTAAATCAAGTATCTGTATGAAAATCAATAATAGTTTACCTTAATTGAAAAATAAAAAATCAAAACAGGTTTATTTTTCGAATGTTTCAATTGTTCGAAAATAAAAGGTATCTACCATTATGAAGATTGTTCACCTGATTTTGAAGTCCCAATAAGCCTTTCTCAATAGATAAACCATAATTAGGCATAACTTGGGAGAATATAGGATTTTCTTTTCTCATTTTTGTAAATCTTATGCCACCATGAGCCATTAGTTCCCTACAATTCAAAGAAAATATGTTAATTGATTAACCGAAGAGGGAAGCAATTGGTTTTTAAAAATAGGTTTTTTTATTTACAATATTAAGGAGAACAAGAATAATTTTAGATAGCATAAAATTACTATGAAAGCAGATAAATCAAATGATTTTCATTCCAAATATTTTGTTAATGAGAACCCACCAACTTTGATAATACAAGGAATATATGAATTTAACCTAAGAATTTTACAAAGTAGATAAAAGTACCTGAAAACGGAGTTGTGAGATCCTAATGTTTTTTATGAGAATGTTTAATAAAAATTGAAATGGATTAGTACCAATAAGGTAAGATATCCTAATTATTATTATTGCACTACAATTTATTATTTCTCGTACTTCTAGTTTAGTTATTGTTTCCAAATTATCATTTCTAGTAAAGGAAAGATATCCTAATTATTATTATTGCATTACAATTCACTATTTCCCATACTCCTATTTAGTTATTGTTTCCAAGTCATCCGTGTATTCTTATTGAGTATTGTTTATTGGTAAGAATCTCTTTAGGAAAATTCATTACATTCTTTTTATTGCACTATACTATCTCATTATCTAGCATAATTTGTAAAGTAACCCAACTTAAAAAACTTAAAAGTAATATGATAGTTTTTTTTTTTTTAGAAAAAGCCCCCATGAATTTTAAACAAGTTGCTTTTCAAACAAAAAAATTTCAAATGCATTATAATTAAATTATTTGACGTTCTAATGCTCAACAATATTATTTTTCACATTAGTTAGTTTTTCGGCATTTATTTTCTCAGTATAAGCTCCAACATTTTTTATATCAAAAAGTTTTTTCTGTTAACGTCATTAAAGAACGTTATTAATGAATAAAAATCAAAACAATATATCATTGTATGGACTAAAGAAGATTACAAAATATGGACTTATTAATTCAAATATATTAATAATAATATTAAGGAAAGTTATCTTAATTTTATGATAAACATATACTAACCTAGAATTTTAAAATTTGAATTCATATGAAAAAAATCAAATTTACCATGTTTTTTTCATTAAATAATGTCATATTATAAAAATTATTATAAAAATTGACAATTTTCAATCGTCATCAATGCAAATAATAGTGATATTTAGATAACATCACCCAATATAAAATAAATGTACATAACAAAGTTAAAGTTGTCATAGTGTTTCTAACAAAATTATGGCACTTATATTATCACAAAAAAATTATAAACAATGACAATATTCATTGCCATCCATTAACAATGACACATATTATATTTTGTCATAATATACACTAAAAATATTTGACAAAATCTAAATGTAGTCACTCAAAATAAAATATATAACAAAATAAAATCTACATTTTCCTTTTTTGTTAAATCATGGTGTACAAAAAATATCATGTATACAATGACGATTTAAAATCATCATTAATTATCATAATTATAACAAATATTATATATCGTCATAACAATGCATTACAATATATGATAAAAACTTAATAATGTCACTATAAATTAAATTATATGACGAATTAATGTCATATTATTGTTTCTCAAACTATGACAAATATGAAAAGTCACAAAACACTATTTTTACAATAACGGTGCAGTTGTCACTAATTGACTTTAATTTGTCACGGAAAATATCTCCCTCCAAATTTTTTCAACGAGTTTTGGCCTCTAAAAATATATATGACGATATTTCTTTTATCATCACAAAATTATATAATTAGTGACAATAATGCATATTAATTGTGACACTTAATTAATTTGTCATATAAAATTTAAAATAATGACGATTTGTTTTTATTGTCACAATAAAGCTACTAACTATGACAAAATCATGTGCGTCGCAAAATAAACTGTCATAATATGCTGAATTTCTTGTAGTGTCAATTGAATTTCTTTTTTCTTCTTGTTGTTGTCTTTTGATCTTTTAATTTTTTTTGTTTTGAAGGTATAAAATTCTAATGCCCCTTGATGTAAAGCACTCCCCAAAGACCCGAAGACGAGAATTCAAGAGTATACCTTACGGAAGGTAAATGATGGCGGCAGGTGTTTGAACCTAAGTAGTGGAGCTCGAGAGCAGCTGGTAACAAACTTAAGCAACATACATCGTTGATGTGGTTGAAATCCTTTCATTACCTGAAAAGTAAGAGGCAAATAAGGAGCAAGTAAGATATAAATTGCACCAACACACTACGACATATATCAAGATAAACAACAATAAGACTACAATTAATATTATCAAGTTGGGGAAGTGAACAAATGAAAACGAATCTTGGTCTACATGACTGTCTTTGTCATATCTTGTCCTTTCCGATAGACGTGGAACCTGATTATTATAAAACGAGCCAATGAGGACAGAGGAAGGGTGGATACAGTTCATATGGAAGGGAAAAGGGAGTCCATATGGAGATGTTTATGGTTATTAAAAAAAGTGAAAAGAACCACACTAGGCCAATAACATGGAGAAATCTTTTAACAAATTATGAAAAGAAGTTCCACCAGTATGATATGCAAGCTGCTACCGCAACAACTACATCTTCTTAGAACATGGTCCAATTACAATTACATAAGTTTTCATTCAAGTCAAGCATAATTGCACACTTCATCTTTCAAAAACAGTTTGTTGACTCTGTACAGTAATTCTTCCAAATAACATTTGTTTTAAAAAGCAAAGAGTGAGGTATTAAAGATATTAGGAAAGCGAGTTTCCATACAGAACTGATTCAAAAATCAATACATTTAACTAGACCAAAAACTCTAAACTCCATATCATACCTCTCAAAAATGTAGAAGAGTTAAAAGGATAAGCACCTTGAAGTCCAGGTATAGTGTGATTATATGGACCACTTTGAAGTCCAGGGTGAACTGCCTGATGTATTTTGTCTTTATAATCATACTTCACCTGTAGTATTAGGATCATTGGTTATCAAATATAGGTGTTTTACCATAGTTCTTCCATATTTGGGAAACAAGGACTGAAGAAGAGAAATGAATGCACTAAGAATGAATTTAGTATTTAAGGTGGCTCATCCTCCCTCTCAGTACTTCTCTTCTAACACAACAGTATTATATAAAGCTAACTATACAAAAGAGAACAACAGAAAGCCATAAAAGACAAGAGGATGTCGAGTAAGATGTAAAAATTGAAAAGTTGGAAGATAAAAGGAAGGTGGAATGAATTCTTTACTTCTGTAGGAATCAAAATAACATTTCAAAGACAAATTAACAAAGGAGAGTTATCACTACATTACTGGCAGAGTCAAATTGTTTCTTCACATAATTTTCCTCGTTTACCAGGCATCAAGAGAGTTTATGCCACCTCCAATCAACAAGATGCAACAACCGTTAGTTCCAGACAAAAGCAAAAAATAACTGTAAAGAGAAAGGAGAAAGAGTCGTGGGAAATATGAAAATTAGAGTGGCATATGGGGTGGAGGAAGGTGCTACTATAAAATTCACAGTGAGAATAATGATTTTTAAAACCCTAAAACAGTCTAATAACAAAAAGTTCATCATTACAAATCAAAACCCTAAAATCAGCAACATATCAAACATTCACTCACCTGATTAAGTAAGGAAGACCTGCCCAGATAAAGAGTTTTCACGACAGGGCGGTGATGGCAGGGGTGGAGGTTAAAAAACGAGAATCGCGGTAGGGAAAAAACAGAACGAAGAGAGTAAAGTGCAAGGGAATCAGAGATTGGATCTTATTTTACTTTGGCCAAACCAAGGGCAGGGTGATATCCCGCCCACTTATAATTATTATGTTTATTAGAATTATTTGAAATGTAAATATTTATTAGTATTAAAAATCGTATCATATCATAATTTGCAGACACTTATTATTCATGATAGAAAATACGCTAATGATCATAATTGATTATTATTAAATGTTATTGTTATAAATCATTAATTATTACTATTTACTAGTATTACTCATGATAAATAATATTATAATAAATAATATATCATTTTTAATGCTTGTATAAAATTAATAATAATAATAATATTTGTTATTGAATTTTCAATGATAAGTAATGCTGTAGGGTTTAGGGTTTAGGGTTTAGGTTTGCTTTCTTATGACTTCTCAAATAGCCTATAACCTTCTTATAACTTTCATATAGATTTTTCCATTAGATTTTCATATAACCTATAACATTTTTATGTGTTTCATATACCACTTCTATATTAATTCGATATGTTTTGTATAACTTCTCAAGTTAAACTTATTGTCCAAAACTAATAACTTATTTGCAATAAAAACTTTTTATATACCTTTCATAACTTGTTTGCATAAAAACTTATTGTCGCAAATAAATTTCTTACACATTTTCTATAAATAACTTCAATTTACCTTTCATGTACCTTTTCTCCAACTCTATAACTTTATAAACAGCCTAAATTTCCTATAATTTCCCTACACCTTTTCTATATTCCTATCATAACCTTCCATGCAAATTATAATTTTTCATATAACTTATAACTTTTGTGTGTATAACTTTCTTATAGTTTTAATATAAATTTTAATATAGCATATAACTTCCATATACCTCATCTATATACATTTCCCACAACTATTCTTTGACTTTTTCATGTAACTTACAACTTTCATGTACCTTTTATATAACATATAATGTACTTTATAACTTTCATATTACTTTTCATAGAACTTGTAGTATCCTTATAATTATTATATACAATTCATATACCTTGTATAAAACTTCTATGGAACCTATAACTTCTAATTTTTTTATACATTTTCTATAACTTTTCATTATTTGATATAACCTACAACATCCTGTAGAGTATCAATGGGCCTCGAGAGTGTTGGGCTTGATAACTTGAGTGAGCATAAAAGTGGGGTTGACCCTATCTAACACAAAATCAATTGACTTGTGTCAAGGCTCAATCTACACCGCTTATATACCACTCTTTGCCATTACTAGTTTCCCATGCGTGCGATATCTCTAACACTCCCCCTCAAGTGCAACTGGCCGGTACTAGTTGCCACTTATCAAACATTCCTTAGCTTATCTGCTATGAGGCTCAAGGTCATCAACGAGTCTAGTCTTCTCCGCTAGCCCAAACTCCATCAGGACTTTTTAATCATGAATCCAAGATCATTGGTTGCTAGGCCTTCTTCTGCTCTGATACCATGTAAAGAGTCTGCGGGCCTCGAGAGTGTTGAGATTGATAGCTTGAGAGAGCATATAAATGAGGTTGAGCCCATCTAATACAAAACCAATTAACTTGTGTTAAGGCCCAATCTACACCACTTGTATACCATTTTTTGTCATTGTTAGTTTCTCATGTGGGATATCTCCAACACATCACATATAACCTATAATTTTTTTATTAAATCTATAACTATTCTATAACTTTCATAGTCCATTTATATACATTTTCTACAACTTTTTATGGAACCTATAACTTTCTACAAATTTCTTGTACAATTCTTATAACTTTTCATATAACCCATTACTTTCATACACATATCTATAACTTTCATTGAACTTGTAATTTTTCATGCGTTTTATATAACTTTCCTATACCTTTTGTATAACTTATAATGTAAAAAAATAAGAGACAGTTAGAAAAAAAAACTCATTATGAAAATATATGTGAATTTTGTTGTCACTTTTGTACCATTCTTATAACTTTCCAATACATTTTTTATACATTTTCTATAACTTTCTTATATGTTTTGTGACAATAAAAAATTTGTTGTCACGTATTGAATAGTTTTGGTTTCAACCATTACTTGTAACTAAAATATTTTTTGTTTCAAGTTGAACTTATTGTCACAAAAATAATATATGTTTTGCAACAATTTGTATATGTTGTCACACATATAGATGTTGTGACGATAAAAAAATTATTATCACATATTGAATAGTTTTAGTTACAACTTTTACTTGTAACTAAGGTATTTTTTGTTTCAATTTGAACTTATTGTCACGAAAATAATATATGTTTTGCGACAAGCTTTTTATGTCGTCACACGTATAGATTTTGTGACAATAAAAATTATTGTCACATATTCACTAGTTTTAGTTATAAAATTTACTTGTAACTAAAGTATTTTTTTGTTTCAAGTTAAAATTATTGTCATAAAAATAACATTTTTTTTGCTACAAACTTTTTACATTGTCAGACATATAGTTTTTGTGACGATAATAAAATTATTGTCATATAATGAACAGTTTTAGTTACAACTTTTACTTGTAACATAAGTGTTTTTTGTTCCAAAGTGAACTTATTGTCACAAAAATAACATAAGTATTTTTTGTTCCAAAGTGAACTTATTGCAACAAGCTATTTATGTTGTCACACATATATATTTTGTGACAGTTAAAAATTATTGTTACATAAAAAATAACTTTAGTTACAACTTTTACTTGTAACCGAAGTATTTTTTTATTTCAAGTTAAAATTATTGTCACAAAAATAATATACTTTTGCAACAAGCTTTTTATGTTGTTGCGCATATAGTTTTGTGACGATTGAAATTTTATTGTCACGTATTAAATAAATTTAGTTACAACTTTTACTTGTAACATAAGTATTTTTTGTTTCAAGTTAAACTTATAGTCACAAAGTAATGAATTATTTGCAACAAACTTTTTGTGCTGTCACATATATTGTTTTTGTGACAATAAAAAATTATTGTCACATATTGATAATTTTTAGTTACAACTATTACTTTTAACTGAAGTATTTTTTGTTTCAAGTCAAATTTATTGTCACAAAAATAATATATTATTTGTAACAAGTTATTTATGTTGTCACATAAATAGTTTTTGTGATTATAAAATTTGTGTTGTAACAATTTCTAAATTATATGTTACAACTTAAGTTGTAACGGAAAATTATTAGTTACGATCTTAAAATATTGTCACAAAAACATCTATTATATGTGACAATTTTACAATAAAAATTCAAAAAAAACTAATTTTTGTGACGGTAAATTTTTCTTATAACAGGTAATAGCCTTTTTGTGACAGATAAATTGTTACTCCCTCCATCTAGAAATTATTGTCTCTTTAGCCATTTTATTAGTTCTCTTTTTAGTTGTCAATTTAGATTATCAATACATTTTGTACAATTTTTTCTCTAATTTGTCCTTGTATTAATTATGAGAGAGATTATGTATTGTTAAAACTATAAGTGAGTAATTAAGAAGAAAGAGAATTTAGTAAAGGATAAATTAGTCATTTTGATTTTGTAATAAATTTTTCATTGGTTTTGATGATTCGGTTAAATGGACAATATTTTATAGATGGAGGGAGTATAACATATTAACGAATTTGTTGTAGTGTGTTGACAATTTTTAGGTTAATTTTGATGTCTTCGTCTAGGGCAGTTGGCCTAGGGATTCTTGGGTTGGCTTTGGACCTAATAACAAACAGTCATTTTTCTTGGTAATAACGAAACTTATGAATTAGGACCACAAGTCCTAACAACTTGAGCTAATGACTAATGTGTGAGTGGTTATTGTTGTTTATACAAGCAATATCCTACAATACATAGTTATTTATACATGATCACTAATAACTTAAAATTGAATTTGTAGTCTAACTTTTCCAATCAATTTTTTTTTTTGGATATTATTAACCCTTATTTTTAATAACTTTTCTCACTTGGTCTAGTTCAATATCTTTAACTTTCTACTTTTATTTTCCATTAATTCTTAATGTCTTTGGCACTAATCAAAATTAATTAATATAATGGCAGATTTCACATGCTTACCTTTCGCCAAATAATAACGATGAGGAATATTTGTACAACGTTTATTGAATTTGATTTTGACCTTAATTAAGTAATTAAGTAATTTAATGCTCTTTCTTGTTGTATGGTTTTTAAGACTAGATTGAGAATGCGATGATAATTCAAACACGATCACCCCCATTAGTTTGGATGGGGATGACCAGGGATCGAACCCTAGCTCTTTCAAAAAAATCTCACTTCTTCAAAAACACGACCACCTAGTTATTTATAGCTACTTCATACCCACTGAATTTGATTATATAACCGCAAAACATTGATTATTAGTCTTTTCTTGAAAATTTGTAAAATATCTGTATCATGGCTTTCAGTTGTCATTGCTTACAACAATACATAACATTAACTACCACGAACATGCCATGAACATTCGCAATAACTCTGCCAAAATCAATTCGTACTCCTTATTTTAAATATATTGCATTAAAGTTACTTTTGTATATATTTATAAAAAAGGTAACTTTATATTAGTATTAATTTTTTATGATGTTTATACAACTATTCTCTAAATTTGTTGTTCAGTTTTTTTTTAATATGGAATCTATTCTCTATTTTTTTTGTTTAATTTTTTATGGTATTGATGACAAGTTTGTAGTTATTTACTAACTTCTATTCAAATCAATTTCGTAGGAAAGGTGTATGTAGGCATTAGCATTGTTTATATAGTTATACTAGCTTTAACTTTATATGCATTCTTGAATTTCTATCTTGGTTTCTCTATGGTTACTTTACTTTTATAAAATAACCTTCAATTTGCGAGGAACAAATTAACCATGTAATGCATTTTTTTTTTTGTAGATTGTAGCTTACACAAAATGAGAATAAAAATATTAAATGAAAAAGGAACTTCTCAAAGCCCATATAACATAAAGTATTCATATGTTTTTGTTTGTTCTGTTTTGAAATATTTCATTTCAACCATAACTCTTTTTCAAGGATTCTTAAAAATCATTTTGAGGTATTTCAATGTTGTGTAGGTGGAGTATCTGTTATAATTCAAGTATAACTATTTCGGCTCCAGTTTCTAGTTGTCGAGATTTAAAAACATTTCGGGGAAATTGAGTTATGAATTCTATCTTTGAAATTCCTAACCTTAAACTCCATGTTGCCAGGTTGTTTATTCTGGCTGTCTTGTTGTGATCCTGAACTATATTACTATCATTCAAGAGGATACTAATATCCGGTAATACTATAGCTATTTCATTTTGATAATACTCCCTAATATAAATATAAACCTTATTATCAGAATGTTATACGATTGTCCGCTTTTGCGTCATTCATGGCCAACCTCACGGCTTTAAAACACGCGTTGTTCACCCCAAGGCCTTGTTTATATACAAGCCCGGTGGATCCTCCGAGAGCGATGTGGGATTCATTCCTAACACACCCCCTATCGCGATCGTGCTTTATAACAACTTGAAAGATATTGTCCGCTTTGGCGCCGTTTACGGCCAACCTTGTGGCTTTAAAATGTGTCCTTCAAGTGAAGGCCTTCGGAACCCTGTTTATATACAAACCCAGTGGATCCTCCGAGAGCTATGTAAGATTCATTCCTAACACAAAAAATATCTATAGAGATTTGCATCAACATGGAACCTTAGCAATGCATTATACTTGGCTACATTGAATTGTTTCAGTTTGACACATTGAATCTTCTAATTATGCTTTCTCCCTTAATCCAACCCTTTGATAGGAAATTTTTTTATTTATTTGTTACACACTAATTTAAAAATTAGTCAACAAACTGATAATACCTTCAATAACTTCCTTTTAAGTATGAATTTTCAATCGGATGAAATTTATACTACTAAGACTAATTAATAACAATATTGTAACAACCAATTAGATGTAACTCAGCTGATTCACTTTTTTAAAATGGAGGTGGGAGATTCGGGTTCGATACCCAACCTCTTCAAAAATCCTAATTTATACCCCAAAAAAACTATATTTTAACTATTGGATTTTTCTATAGTTATTTATTTACATAAACTATTACTTTACATTGTAAATGATATTAAGTTGGATCTAGTTGTGCTAAAAGTCAAAATTATAAGTATTTTTTGTATTAAAAGTAACTATACAAAACAATTTGACAATTTATAAAGTAATTAAAAATTAGATATGGTATATTATTCCACACTTAGAAACAAGAATTTTGTTTATCAAAATTAGACATGGAGTATCTTTTAATTTAATACCTTGAATTTCAGTCTATTATAACCACGTACATTGAGTTCTTGTTCTACAAGAAAAATAATTTATAAACATCAAAATCGGTTAAAAACACATCATTCATTTCATTTAGTCCGTAAATTGAATTTATTACCGTTTAAAATGAGATTGTTACACTCTATAGTCACATGAGGCATATAGATGTAAGATTAATTTTGATTTCACAATAATGTTTCGGTGTGAACTTAAGAAATTATGAACTCGGGAAATAGATGAATAAAAGGTTGTTTTCTTGGGTTGGTACTCTAACAGTCCACTCAATGTCATGCACTTTGAATTCACCTACTAAGTTAAAGATATTTTTCACTGCTGAGTTCAAAATTCTGTATGAATGATAGAAATTTTGATGGTAGATTTCGGCCATCATTCTCTATAAATACCAAAGGTCCCTGAGCTCCCATACTCGAGCGATACAACAAGCAAATATACCATCTAAAGAGTATTTGTGGCAATTTCTTTAGCTTTTTCATTTCAAAGTTTATACGGAAGTAAGAAATCTTGGAAATTTGTAGTTATTTCAAAATAAATTTATTTTTATATGAGGCTCATAAATAATTCATGTCAACATTACAATTATGAGAAATGTGTAATTATAATTTCATATAATTAATGCATTTGAAATAGTCATATTTGTTAATTAATTTTGTCTTTTAATGGGGCTTTATTGAGTAACCGATATACGTTTTATTTGGCTATAATCTGGGCCTTGATTTCCCTTTAATAACTAACCACTATTATTTCCACAATAAAAGGGTTGCCTTTGTGATTTTGTGATAGGATTGATTTTCCTGGACAGTAGCCATTCTTATTTTTCCAGTTTTGAAATCGTTCATCTGAGTTTTATAAACACAATCTTCCCCTCTTCCAAACAATTAGTTTATGCCTCTAAAATTATTTGTTTTGTTTCCACTTTACTATTCTGGATATAATATCGCATTTCTGTTCCTGATCCAACCAACCAGTTGAAGAAGCTGTTTAATCCTGGGAGGAACTACAAGTATCCTTTAAGGACAATGTCGTTCGACATGACTCAGCTTATTGGTGTTTCCGTTGCTTTAAACTTTGTTTATAATTTCTATTAAATTTGTATATGATTTCTACTAATTATACTTATGTTTTTATTGAAGGTGAGGAACAAAAAAACTAGAGAATGTGGACAATCCAATTGAGTTGGAACCTCCAATCTGAGACAGAAAACCCGAGAATTGATATATTTTAATTTATTGATATTTCATCATTGTTGTTATTTTTATTGGTTATATTTATTCCTGACATTTTCTTATTATTGTAATTGTTAGGCAACAATCTTAAAGGATAGTTGTAGTTTGCGAAAAAAGTGCAAAAGATTTTCAGTCAAGAGAGCTTTTGATGAAGCAGTGGACAAGGGTTTCAACCTTTCGGGGAACTGTGATGCATTAGCAAATGCAAATCAAGGTATGTTTTTATAATATGTGATCCGGTTTCAGTGCTCATATTTGAATTATTTCAAATAGAAATAAAGTTATATTTGGTGTGAGATGAGCTTTTATTATGGTTGTTGATTTGTTTTTGAAGAGATTCTAATGCATATACATATGTGTTAATTTGATTCGTTAATGTATCAGTTTTGGAATACCCAACCTGCCATATTCCCTACAATTTGATGACAATAATTTCTGCTAATTTATTAATGTTTCAAATTAGAAGGGGATATATGCAATCATGTTTTTGTTGTTATACGCCACTGTTTTATAAATATATGAGTATCAGCCTTTTGTTTATATTTGGGAACTGAAGGCTGTGAGAAATATATCAATTCTATATTCAAATGGAATTGGTTTGATTCATGATATGTGATATTTGTGTTTTACATTCCGTTGGAAATATATTTTCAATTTTTACATTCTTGATTGTTTATTATTTTCTTGTGATTATTAATCCTTATTTTTTATGCTTTTATGAAGGAGTTGATTTGTGTTTTAAAGATATTTTAAATCTCTTCCATTTTGAGCTCATATAGAGCATGCTATAGTTAAATAATTTATTCTTATGGTAGTAAGTTTTAATTTAAACTTTCTTCTCAATGCCTCTTATTCTATAAACAATTGCTTATTGTTATGTATTTTGAAAGAGGAATGATAGAAGAACATTGAGAATAATATGTACATTTTTATACTGAATTTTTTGTTTCAGTGTTGATATATGTGGTCTTTGTGTTCATAAAAAAAACTTGTAAGACACCACTTGAATTATTTTTATAATGTAGAATTTTTTAAAAATGTGAGGGTGCATTGATAGAGTTATATTTTTCGTTTTTTAGAAGGGAAAAAGATGGAGAATATATAATATTTTTGACATGAGAATCATAAGGATAAATGAGAGTGTCTTAGAACACTATGTTAAGAAACTTCTTGAGAAGTTTGTGTATATCCCTTATGATTACTATATACAATTAAAGAAATGATGTTGACAGATATCTGAATTATGTTATTTTATGTTGTGGATATCCATTGTATTGTAAGGGTACAATGATGATAATTGAATTTTTGATCCAAACAAGACAAAATTTATTAGTTCACTCATGGTGGTGGAATAATAATATGAATGTCAACTAAGTTAACTATAATAGAGTTTATTACTTGAGAGTTGACGTATATTGAGGCTAAGTGTTCAATAAAATTTCTTAGCAGATATTCCTCTCGGAATAATACCATAAACCTTTGGTGTTAATGGTTATAGAATTGTCATATTACAATATCTATTTCTAATAGTAAGACCTTCAGTGGAAAATTCGCCTTATATACAATATTGTGATGCAATTGCTAAGAGACAAAATTATATTCATCAATCATATAAGTCAAGAGTGATTCTGATCAAATCATCCGACTATACATTTGAGAACTATTTCGGAAACATCTGAGAGGATGAGACTTGAGCCATTTGGAATTAACAAAGGTGGGAAGCCAACCTACATGAGTGGAGATCCCACGGAATATGTTCATATGGGTAATAACAAGCCTTTTGTTAGTTCTGCTAGCACAACAACTATTGTCTCAATCCTAGATGTGAGAAAGTGCTACGTTGCATATCTTGAGAGGTTAATGAATTTCATAGCTCTTATGAGTGGTGTATAAAGTGCAATATACACTTGATGAAATCACCTACGTAAGTGTGAAGTGGGGACGCTTCCATGAGGTATTGGCACTATCTCTAGAGCACTTATAAGAGACCAGGCGCACGCATGGCCTATTATGGTGCACCCTGGCGATGTTCAGAAATGTATCTTGGTATAACGTGATAGCTAAAATCCCTATCTTACATAGTGAATATTTGGTTCATAGTAACTATATGTTTCACCACATATTCCGTAAGATAAAGTTTATCTATCAAGTATTGGTTCATAGTTCAAAAGACACCAATACTATGCATTATATGTCAAACTTGAGATACCCAGAAAAAAAATTTTCAACATTTATTTTGAAATAAGCGGGCGATTGTAAGAAATTTGTAGTTATTTCAAAATAAATTTATTTTTATATGAGGCTTATAAATAATTTCGTGTCAATATTATAATTAGGAGAAATGTATAATTATAATTTCATATAATTAATACATTTGAAATGGTCATATTTGTTAATTAATTTTGTCTTTTAATGGGGCTTTATTGAGTAACCGATATACGCTTTATTTGGCTATAATCTGGGCCTTGATTTCCCTTTAATAACTAACCACTATTATTTCCACAATAAAAGGGTTGCCTTTGTGATTTTGTGATAGGATTGATTTTCCTGGACAGTAGCCATTCTTATTTTTCCAGTTTCGAAATCGTTCATCTGAGTTTTATAAACACAATCTTCCAAACAATTAGTTTCTGCCTCTAAAATTATTTGTTTTGTTTCGACCTTACTATTCTGGATATAATATCGCATTTCTGTTCCTGATCCAACCAACCAGTTGAAGAAGCTGTTTAATCCTGGGAGGAACTACAAGTATCTTTTAAGGACAATGTCGTTCGACATGACTCAGCTTATTGGTGTTTCCGATGCTTTAAACTTCGTTTATAATTTCTATTATGATTTCTACTAACTATACTTACGTTTTTATTGAAGGTGAGGACCAGAAAACTAGAGAATGTGGACAATCCAATTGAGTTGGAACCTCCAATCTGAGACAGAAAACCCGAGAATTGATATATTTTAATTTATTGATATTTCATCATTGTTGTTACTTTTATTGATTATATTTATCAATTTAATGCAGGCATTTTCTTATTATTGGAATTGTTAGCCAATTCACAGAAGCTATTGGTTCATAATGGACTCTCAAATGTACGCTTGATCAAGTATAACATCTATACTTAGGGTTCATCTTTGACACGTATAATTGCAATTGCGATATCTCAAATGAAAATACCATACGCCTTTCAAACGAAAATAAAAAATTAGGTCACTAGTTTGAGTAAAAAAATGTAGCATTACACAAAGAATCACTGTTGATAATTTTCAGATGAAAAGCATAAAATCCTAATTAAAGTGATTTCCTCGAAATAAAGAAGGTAACACTAAAAGAAGCAGCAAAAACACAGATATGAGCCATAACGGGGACAGCCAAACTCGTACATTGTGTTTGAGTTTCATTTGTTGTGCCCCTTTCCTTGTACTCAAAGTTTTCATCATCCCATCCCAGTGAGTTCTTACGCTTGCTTGAATTTGGTGATTTTGTTTTCTTTTTTTCTGCCTTGCTTCATGCCCTTTGCTGTTGTCACTTCAGGTTTCTTATGTGTTGTGTCCTGTGCTCACTCCCCTAATTTTCCCTTTTTCCTTCTTTTTGGAACATAAATTAGCTATTTATTGGTTTTCGAGTCCACTAAGCCAATAAGTTCAGTACTTAATATCCCTTCACTGATTTGAGGAGAATAATCTTGGGGGTTTAGTCCCAACAACTTTTTTTTAATCGATTAAGCCAATAACTAGTTCAGGAGTTTGCTGATTTCAGCAGAATCCTGTTAGTTTCTGTAGGAAGAACGCTACACTTTGCAACTTTTTTCAAATGGGAATCCCTTCACATTGAGCCAATAATTTCCTGATTTTAGCTACTCAATTATAATTTTAATCGGATGGACAACAACTTTTTTTAAAATTTGGCAAAATCCATTAGGCAAACGAGTTCAGGAGTTACTATCCGGCTATCCCATTTCTGATTTCACAGAGCTATTGTAATTCTATTCCAAACAACAATGAAATCTTTAACCTTTTTTCAAGTGGCATTAAGCCTATAAATTTAGGAGTTAATGAACATACTTTTCCAGACCTATATTTAATAGCATTTTGTATTGACAGGATTCAATTTATTCTCGAAAACAGGCTGCATATGAGATTCTTCAACTGATTTTATGCTTCAAAAAACCTCTCAAATGTTAATGGAAATTGGTTTTGTATCTATGCTTTGATTATTCCAAGCATGTCTTCCACCTCTAAATTGCAAGACGAAATGAGATTCCATCGGCGGTGGGACTTCAGAAGAGGAGACGGTGACTTTGATACTTCAAGCAGTGAATCTGAGTACATTTCGGATCATAAAAGGCACAAACCAGTTTCCAGTCCTATTCCTGTCGATAATGCCGAAACAAGCAAATTCCAGTTTAATAACAGCAGCATTTCAGGAAAACCGGAAACAGGTAATTCTGTAAAAGGGAAAAGAGTAAGAGGTAAGATGGCGAGTTTAAAGAAGACCACATCAAGGAAAGTAGTCAGGCGAAAAAAACTCGATCTTAATGCCAACATCAATCCTGCTTTGGATGATCTAAAAAATCACATGAACTCTCTATTACAAGAACTTAAAGTTACTAGGAAGAATCTGTTGTCTTGGATGAGGCAAGAAATGAAGAAATTGGCGGCACAAGAGAAAGCGAATAACTCCAAAGAGAACGCGCAAATTCCAAATAAGAACCCGATAAATTTCGAGGAAAATGAGCAAACGACGAATATAATCAACTTGGAAGAGGATATCGAAATACCGAATAAAAGTCAGGAAAAGGACCAAATGCAGCAATCGAACTGCATTGATTCGGCTAAAAATGGCAATGGTAGAGTCTATAAAAGGTCCAACAAGAGAAAGAAAGTAGCCAATTCTATTAACTCTACTCCTGACCCTGAACATAATACAGGCGCGATTGTATTAGCAAAACCTGAAGAGGATAGAAAGAAGAAATCGGCATTGCCTGACAAGTCGAAGAGCATTGCGTAGGGCATAAGAGGTCAAAATTGTAAAGGCAAAAAAGCTGCCAATTCAAAAAATCAGTGTCAAGTACCCGATTTTAAATTCGGGTATAGCCAAGCTATTGCAGCTGAGCCGAAGTTCTTGTCTGACTCCTCCTGTCAGGTTGCTTCTTCGATGTACTTAACATTGCCATCTATCCTGACTGCGAATCTAAGGCCTCAAACTCCTGTATTTAGATATATCCAACCGAGAATTCCTCAGAATCAACATGGAAATAATATTTCAGAAGTGTCGAATCTAATGCTCGGGTCGAGCAGCCATCTTGGAAACTTTCAGCCTGAAGAAAGGAGTAGAAATTATGGTCAAACTAGCTTTCGAGATATCAGTTTCTTGAACAATAACAACACATTGACTTCGAGTATTGGAAATGGATTCACAGCTCCTCTACATCCCGGGTTTAATATTCCAAACCATTTCAACTCGGAAAATCTAAATAGCAGACCGAACCTGACAATGAATGGAGGTTCAAGTTCAGGTTCAGGATCGGGAAGGTTATCAGGAGGACACCATCCATTCCCAGAATCATACAATATTGCCAACAATGTCCAAATTCCTTCAAGTTATAGGACAGATGGAAGATTAGTTTCATATCAAGACAGTAACCGATTTCCCAAGTGGATTTAAGTGTTGAGGTTGCCTGTAGAAAGTATCAGAATCTGTGAATATTCCAGAACCTTCTTCGACATGAGGGAATCTGAATATTTATCTTGATTTTGCAACTGGCTCAGCGAAGTCAATAACTGTTTTCTTTTGTGATTAGATTATTTTTTTATATGCAAATTTATGAAGCCATTAAGGTAGCGGGAGTTTTTTTAATGTTGTTTTAGTAGTGACTAGTGAGTGGTGCTATATTTAGTGGTTGCTTAATGTGAAGGGAATCATAAGCTTTGGCCATAAGCACTGTGAATTGATTAAGAACAGTGCCAAATTCACTTGTTTAATCTATTTGCAGATTGTTGGCAAATACAGCCCTCAATTAAACTTACAATACTTAAAGGGTCTTCTAGTAAAAAAGTTCTAAAGGTTCTTGACTTGTAGAGAGAGATTTTTTTTTTGTTAGGGGTAGAGATGAAACCATTGTAAAAAGCAGGGTTAGGTGAAGAAGTAGTGTAGGGTTGGCAGTGAGTGATTGTATTGGAATAGAATAGGTGGAGGGGCCGGAAAAGGGGCCAAAAGCTGACAAAACAAAGTGTAATGTGACCCCCACATATTGAAACTGAAATGCATGTGAGGCTGAGTTGTGTGCCATTATACTCTTGTTGCCTCGATTTACTTTTTCAATGTTCTTACTTATTTTAGTTTTAATTTTACTTTTTTTTTTTTTGATACGGCTACATTCAGATCTGATTTAAGTTGTGCGTTTGATTATATGTTAGTATTTTTTGTGTAATTAGATTAACAAATTGATCAATGCGATCGTAATATTTCATCGAACAAGTCGGGAGAATGCGTAGTCCACGCATGTTCGGGTCTATCGCAATATTTAGATTTTGGGGGCAGTGCCCCCGAAAATGGGGTTCAGGGGCAGCAACCCTTTGCGGGATCCAAGGGGCGCTCGCGACAAGGGTTGCGCTCATGGTTGTTCACCTGTGAAACAAATTGTTTTGGCATTTCGAGCCACAATCGCGACTATGGAGTCGCAGTCGCGATATGCGACCTTTGGACAAAAATAACTGTAAAAGCAATTATCTTTGGACGACTATTTCAGTTCTCTACATATAAATAGAACGGGGTGGCAAGAGTACGTTTTACAGACATACACGGTTCGTTTATCACAACAAATCTTTCGTTCTAACCAATTGAGTGTTGTTCAATTGGTACACCACTGAATGTTAGTGCTGAGAGGTCCTAGGTTCAATACCTAGCCTCTTCAAAAAAAATTCTTCAAAAAAAATCTTTCATTCTAAGTTCCTGTAACTTCCTGATTTTAGTCGATTGAATTATTTAGTAGAACAGTCTAATATATTTCAATCTGAAAGTGTTCGTTATGACTTTAAATTTATCCAAATTTCCTATCAATTTTCCCAAATATTATAGTAGTAGAGTCTCTCAATATAAACTTTTTACATTTATTTGAATTTAAGAACTTAGTTAAACAAATGGATTAGAAATTATCAATCATTTCAGTTATAACTTTAGCTAAATCGGATTTCACGTATTTTCCACCGCACCAAAATACGTATGTGGTCTGTTCTCTTTTCTTTCTTTATCTCTTTTCTTTCTTTACCGTTATTTTATTTATTTCTCTTTTGTATGTTATATTGGTACAATTTATACAGGATAAATTTTAAAAAATATATCATATGGTTTGCTCATTTTGTAAAAAGGTGTTTATGAAATTTTTTTTTAAAAGGGTGCATGTGATTTCAAAAATTTGTAAAAAGAGAATTTCCAAAATTTTAAAACCACATTTTAAAGGGTAATTTTATCCATTTTGAAGTGAAATTTTACAGCTTAGTTAATGAAAATATAATACACCTTTGTGATATATTTTAGAATTTTTTTAGAAGTATGAATTATTTTTTAATTAAAATTTAATTATAACTTTAAAAAATCAAAATAAAATAAAAATTTTCCGAATCTTACTCAAATCTTGATATATAATCCTTAAATAATGTAATTAAAATATAAGATTGTTGAATTTATTGAAAAAACTGGTATAGCACTATAATTCCCAAATCACAAGCACCCTTTTGAAAACTTTTGAAACCACAAGCACCCTTTTGAAAAAAAATTTCTACAGGCACTTTTTTAGAAAATGATGAAACCACATGGCATATTTTTTAAGTTTACCCATTTATATACCAGTCTTTTGAGCAATGTTATTAATATCGGATAGGGCCTCATATTGGTGAAGCTAATGGTATACGGTTTTATCGGTATAATTAGTGATTTACCGGTTTTTAATCTTTAAAACATACATATTATTTAGGACTTTCAGAATTGCGACACTTTTTGGATCTATTACTTTTGCATGTTGCGAGATGGATTTTAAAATGTTTCTGCATGTTTTTAGTGTCTATTGCAACCCTTTTTATTCTCTTGCAACGCTTTTTTAGGTCTTTTGTAACTCTTTCTAAGTCTATCACAATACTTTCTAGGTGTCATCATAACCTTTTAAAAAATTATTTTTAAGTTAAACCGTAGCATAACTATAATTAATTTACAATAAAATCGATCAAAGCTGACCGGTACGTTACGATTTTCATAACACTGCTTTTGAGACATGAGTTTGAAATCATTTTCTTCTTGCCTTTTTACGATTTTCAGAAACTATGTATTAAAATATTTTAGAAGTGAAATGCGAACTAAATTAAAAATTTGAAAGCCAGTGTTGAACATTTTAACTAAAATTAAAGGCTTTCATTTTAATGATATATATGTATGTAGCCGTTAACATTTATTTAGGATGTCACTCTCATCACGGGTACATTTCATTGCTATCAATTCTCCTCGGCTAATTTCATTTATTAATGATGTTCATTGCTCTTATTTCTCCTTTATAGTTAGCCCTTCGCGTTACTCTACATATTCTATATGCTAAAACATTAAAATTACCTAATTTTATAAAATAATTATATGTCAAATTTTTGTAATATATCGACATACCCTCTATCAAAATACTACAAATTTAATTAACTTTATTATAACCTTTATATACCCTTAATGATATCAAGAGAAATCTGGATGATGTCATGCGATCTACTCCTTCCATTTTTTTAACTGTCGCTTTGGGTAAGTTTATACATATTAAGAAAACATTAATTAAAAGAATAAATGTATTAAAATGCTCATAACACTAATAATTATTTGAAAAGATGATTGGTCCTTTTTATCTTTTATCATTTACAATGCGCATTAAATAAGGGCAAAATGGGAAAGTTGATCAAGCAATTACATTGGAATTTGAAAGTGACACTTATTAAAAAAATTTATTTAGCTCCAAAGTGATAGTTAAATAAAAATGGAGGGAGTAGGTTATTATTTTTATTTATTTTGACTTATTTTGCATTTATCTCACAAAACAGTTCATTTTTTTGACATGTCGCTCTGGAGTTTTTTATTCATCTCATTTTTATCTTTGAAACAATATCCATTGTGATATATTTTTTCCAAAAAAAAATTTTCGGCTTGTTACATATCTACTACAAGTCTAATACAAGTTTAACATAAGTCTCTTTGTATTTGCAATGTTCATTAAACTGTTATATATCTATTATATATTTGATATATATCTGTTATAAGTCTAGTATAAGTCTGCTATAAGTCTAATGAACATTGTCTTGCAAATACAAAAAGGCTTATATTGCAAATACAAAGAGACTTATGTTAAACTTATACATATCTATTTCAAGTCTAATAGAAGCTTAATATAAGCCTTTTTGTATTTACTATACTCATAGTAATGTTGTATATCTATTATAGATTTTATATAGATCTGTTATAATTCTAGTCATATAAGGTTGTTATAAGTCTAATATAAGTCTTTTTGTATTTGCAATGCTCATGGAACTATTATATATCTCCTATATGTCTGATGCATATATATTACAAGTGTAATACAAGTCTAATATAAGTCCATTGTATTCACAATGCTCATTGAAATATTACATATCTAGCATATGTCTGATACATATATGTTACAAGTCTAACATAAGTCTGTTATAAGTCTAATACAAGGCCCTTTGTATTTGCAATTATTATTAAACTATTATATATCTACTATATGTCTGATACATATATGTTACAAGTCTAATATAAGTCTCTTTGTATTTGCAATGCTCATTGAAGTGTGATATATCTACAACATATTTATTAAAAGTCTAGTATAAGTTTAATATAAGAAGTTTGTCGAATATAAGTCATAACATATGTGTAATAGGGTTGTAATAGGTCGATTTTTTTTGAAAAAATATATCATAATGGATGGCGTTTCGAAAATAAAAATGAGACGAACAAAAAACTTAAAAGCGACATGTAGAAAAAATGAACGGTTTGTGAGATAAATACAAAATAACCCAAAATAAATAAAAATAACAACCCAAATCACATGACATTATCATGATTTTGCATTACATCATCCAGATTTCTCATGACATCATCAATAGACTATAAAAATTATAATAAAGTTAATTAAATTTATAATATTTCTTTTTATTAAATTATTTTAATATTTATTTTATCCAAATAAGCCAAAACAGAAAAATCCCTATTCTAAATTAAACGGACTGAAATGGAATATGAGTTTATTTTGTCTCTGAAATTTGTTTATTTTATTTTAATCATATCACATATAATAACTCTCCGTTACCCATATTCTATGAATGGTAAATTTTTTTTGTCAGAAAATCACAAAACTGAGTTACAACTTGCAACACATGGAGGGTAAACAATTACGTCAAACACACGTCAATTTTTCTCATATTCCCTTATCTAACCACATCCTCAACTTGACATAAAAAAATTTATTATCTCTCTGAATATTGAAGTGACCTCGCAGCTACATTAACTTTAAAAAAGTTTACCAGTTTGCTCCTAATTGACATGTATCAGCTTTTGATTGGAGAGGAAAAAAAATGATATATTTGAAAAGTCAAACCAACCAGAAGCTGATACGTGGCATTTTGAGAGTCAACTGGTGTACTTTTTCAAAGTTGAGGTAGCTACAGAGTCACTTCTAAAGTTCAGGGGGGTAACAAATTTTTTGTGCCAAATTGAGGATGTTATTGATGCATTAAGCCTACATTTTTTTAAAAAAAATTATGTAAAATACAATTATATTATTATATATAAATAAAAATATGTCCACTGGCTTGAACCGTGAATTCAACCGTTATAAATTTAGTTTAAACCACTAAATTAAGAAAAACAACAAACTTATGTAATATATACTTGACTGCATTTTATGATGGTGTTTTATATAACAACTTTATTTTTTACAATATTGTGTCATTAATGACAATATGACATTGGATCAAATTTTATTTTATTCTTCCAATAATAATATAAGAGCAAAAATATGGCATTGGATCAAATTTTATTTTATTCTTTCAATAATAATATGAGAGCAAAAACAATTATTTTTTTAAGTGACTTTATTTTCCATATTTGATCCTTTATAATTATTAGTTATTGGTGTAAAATTTTATTTAATAGTTATAAGAATAAAGTAACGATAACTCTTTTATACAATCGGAATTGTTAGAATTGAAATTTCACATCGCTCTTCGTGTATTAACTGAACTTTTATATAAATGGGGCCCTGAAAACCTTAACTCAAATAATACGTTTTAAAGCAATGAGGTTGGCCATAAAGAGGCCAAAGCAGACAGTATTATTTCGAGCTGTTTATAAGAGAAACCAAAATATAGAAAGATAACGTTTGTTAGAAATAATAGCAAATATACCTATAAAGCTATAATTTACATTTAGGTATGAAATCTGAAACTTACGTTTTCATCCATCGAAGTTAAGAAAACGTTACACCAGAAAGTGATAGAGTGACATAGTTAAGCATTCCATTTTAAATCATTTCAATTTAGTGGAATTATTATTTATTTCTACAAGTGACTTTATCGGTATATGACTTTAATGAATATTGCATTTTTATCTTATCTTAATTAAGTTATTTAGAGTGTATTTGAAAAATTAACTTTTAAAAGAATTTAATTCAATTGAGTGTTGAGTAGAGTTTATGAACCCTATTTAAATTTTTAAAATTAATATTATATATATCTAATTAAAATGATGGACCTCACCACCACAAGTCCACAACTAATTAATCCTAGTCGAACACCTACAGAAAATTCACGTTAATTTGTAATTACTAGTTATCCATTAGTTTCTTTGTTTTTTTTATAACTATCCATTAGTTTCACCCATCAATTAAATTCCAATTCTTTTCTAATTCTTAAAATCAAATTATCAATACATTGCACTTCTAACACCTACCTCCATTTGTTTCTACTGTTTCAAAGATTAAAAGCAAAGTTCAAATTTTGAAAATTGGGTATTTAAATTCTACGTTTCTTCTTTGTTCAATTAAATTTATATATTTGAAAAATTCAATTAATTTATGCCTTATAATTTTTTTTAGTGTTAGTAATGACCAAATTATATACTATTTTTAGAGTATAAAAACTTGAAGAGTAAAGGTATGAATAAAATTTTTGTTTGAATATTATTGAAATAAATATTTATTTACATCGGCTTAAAATTAAAATTTCTTTTTATCTTCACACTTGGACCCTATGAAAAAAAAGCCCTCGATTCGCCACTAATTAAATTCATTTTGTCAAATTTCTTTATTTGAAACCAAATAATATTGATAGAACTTAAATCATGCAAGATTTAAATTTTTATTAATGTAAGGAATAGAAATCTTACCAAAAATTACATGATTTTAAAGGAATTCATTTGAACTAAGTTTTTGAATATTATTTTTACTATATTATTTCTCACATGCTTTTTATATCAATAAGTTGAATTATTTATATAATAATTTTAAAAAAATATTAAATATATATATTTATCAATCAATTAAATTTTTTAATATAAATAATTTAATTAAATTCCATATAATAAATTTAATTTAATTCGTTTCTTTTTTTTAATTGTTTTCAAACGCACCTCAGAAAAGGTGATTTTGATTCTTCTGTATTCAAATTCCAAATCAAATGAGACGATAAACACCAACTAATACTTTGGTGCGATTGTCTCTTTAAAAAAATAGGATAAGCTTAAAAAAATATACTCAATATCAAATTATATTATAAAAATGGATAATTTTATTAATTTTTATCTGAATTTTTACGGGATGGTTATTAAAAATATAATATAAATCTCCAAAAATTACTCAAACTCTGACATATATTTTTTAAATAATGAGGTAAAATTATTCGAATGTTAAATTGTTTAAAATATTCAATTTAACATCACTATTTCAAAGTCAAAGGCCCCTTTTTGCAAAAAATTTTAAACCATAAACTTCATTTTATAAAAAAATCCTCAAATCCGGTTTTACAAATGAGTTAAATTATAAAATATTTTTTTAAGTTTACCCAAAAATTTCTCAATAATTAATAAATCTGATTAAAAAATGATTTTTTTCTTCAAAAGAATATTAAAAGAATTTAATAACTTTAAATTAAGATAAATTATTAAAAAAATAATTATTGAGGTTTATAATCATCCGTTTTTCTTTTATTTCTTTTTCTTTACAAAATGACAAAGGAAAAAGCTTGATACAATGAATCTGGAGTGTTGATACTCGGATCACAACAGCTAACAATTAATTAAATAAATAACTAAAAATTGAAATGTCGAAACGAAAAGAGAAATATTTAATATAAAAAAAAAAGAGGATAAGAACAAGACAGAAACCAACATGTCCAAAATCCAAGACCTGTCAGCATCCTTCTGATCTTTCCAGAACAATCTCTCACCCGTTAGCATTACCCGACTCGTATTCATTCGTTTAAATATTTGTTTGTTTCGTGTTGTTCACAAATAATATATTTATTTTTTTATAAATAATTTATTAATTTATTAATGATTAAACTTATCTACTTATATTTATGAATTACGTCGTCAATTTAATATGAATTATAATATTGAATTGAATAATATTATATATATATATATAATTATTATATTAGTTTAGTTTATATAGCCATATTTTATTTTGAGGATAAATAATTATAAACTCCCTATATTTTATATTATTAGACTACTACTTCTTTAAATTTTTTCAATATAATTAAAACCTCCTTATATTTTATTATCATTCATCTAAAACCTCCTTCTATTTAAAATTTATAACTTTTCGATTCAAATAAAGTGACATGACATTTTTTATTGATGAAAATATTTTTTTTCAATATATTATCTATCCATCTTTCTCTTTTCCATTTCTTCATCTCGACCAAATTTTCATATTTACCAAATTTATTCACCGTCTTTCATGCTCACCTGGAGAACCTATAACTTTTGTTGGAGGTGGACTGAGAATTTCAGAGTTTCTTATTTCAGGATCAGACAATAGAAAAAGGGGTAGGAGAGGTGGATCTAATATAGGTGGCAATAGCGGGTGGGTCTAATCAGTGTTTTAAAAAGTGTTAGGCGTTAGTGGAGCGATCAGAGCTTTAAAAGACCTAAGTGGGGTCTGAGCGGGCACTAGGCGATGTCTAGTGGTGGCCTAGGCAGATTTATATTTTTTTAATTTTTTTTATTATTTTTATATAAAAATATAATTTTAACTCAAACATAAATTATAAAATATTAAAAAACATAATTTAGAGCTTGTTTTAAAATTGGAAATAAGACTTTTATTGTGAGAACACTTTTATGTACTTTCATTTTACCAAATAAGCTATTTTTAGTAGGTTAAAAATATCAAACTATAATTATTATAAGATATTTTAAAAAATTGAATTTAAGAGTTGTTTAGGCGGAAAAAAATCGGATTAAGCGATACTTAGGCGGCAATAAATTAATTAGGGATCTGACAATGCCATGGAAATGAAAAGTCGGACAACAAACTCTAAAATAAAATTTAGGCGGAGGTTGAGCGGGATTAAAATGGAATTTTTGAAACACGGGTCCTAATTTAGATATTTTTTTAGGAAATGAATTTAGGAAAGCAAAATGAGAATTACGATTTCTTTGGAGTGGTCTAATTTAAGAACAATAGATATCTGATGAAAACATGACGGGTACCTCACTTTTTTTTTCGCCCTTTCACTTATATTGCAATTAAACTAATTATATTTTGATTGCATGTGTATCATGCTTGTATGTTACTTATTATGTAAGAATTTATAGAGTAGCTGTTTTTTTTTTTTTTTACTCGTTTTAATTTAAAATTTAAATGTTTTTATCCATATATTTTACATATTAAATCATGTAAAAAGAAAAACAAAATAAAATTAAAAAGAAGAAGACAATGAAAAGCAGCAAAGCATGAAATAAGAAAGTGTAAAACGGAGTTGGATAGGAAATTATTAGAAAAGGGTAAATATGTTAATAAAAAATATTATGTCACTTTTTTATGGAAAAATTGTGAATTTCAATAGAAGGAGTTTTTAGTTGAATGACAATAAAATATAGGTAGGTTTTAATTATATTGAAAAAATTAAGGGAATGAGTAGTATAATAGAGCAAAATACATGGATCTTATAATTATTTATCCTTATTTTAATTGTATAAAATTTTATTTTTGATATTTATTAGTAATAATCGAGCTAGTTTAAGAACATTTATCGAGTCAATTCACGAACTTGTAGTGCCGGCCCTGAGGGTGGTGTAACGGGTACTATCGCCCAGGGCCGAAACTCGGAAGGGGCCTAAATTTTTTATTAATTTTTATGTTTTTAAAAAATAAAAATAGTAATTTTTTTTATTGTTTTTCAATAAAAAATTTGAATTAATTTTTTATAAACTATAGTATAATAGTATAAATTAAAATTTTAAGTGGTTTTATTCATTTAAATTTTTAGTTTCATTTTCCCCAAAATAATTAGGTATAATTAATTTTTATTTTTTTATTCAATTATGTATTTTATTTTATAATTAAATTCCAAAAGTATTGATATGAGTGATAAAATGATTAGCTGAAACACAAAGGTTGAAAGTTTACTCCTAAAAAAAACGTCTTAATCATGCAAAGGTCGGAATTATATAAAAAATTATCACCCAATTTATTTAAAAAAATTATAATTGGACCATTTTTTTAATTAAAAGGGCCCAATATATATGGTTCACTTACTATTTCGCCTAGGGCCTCGAAAATGTCAAGACTGGGCCTACGAACTTGTTTGTGAATCTCTAATCGAGTTTATTCATGAGTTAATAACCCGAGCTTTGGCTTGTTCATGTTCAATTCATTTATAATTTGAGTCATATAATCATGCTCATAAACTGTCATATATAAATCGAATTGAATCAAGTCAAACTTTTATCGAGTCAAATACTAAATTATTCACGAATGACTTGATTGATTTATAGCCATGAATATAACCTCTGTTCATATTTTAATCTAATTTATCTATGTTTCTCTTCACTGACTCCTTATAAAATGTTAATTTCACGCGTATATATATAATTATATTAAGCTATTTAAATTTTACCTATTCAGTTCAACTCGTGTCATTATAAATTAATGTATTCTTACTTTGTCTCAATAATTAGAAAAAATTATGTCAATATTTAGAAAAAATTATGTCGTAAGATTAGCTGTTCTTCTTAATGTACTCTTATCTATCATCTGTAATAAACAATTGAGTATAACTAACAGATAATAGATTAGGATTCTCAGCGGGCAATTTCAATTGGAATAGAAAAGTTATAATCTGTGTCATTCAATTTAAAATGGACGGTTCAAATTTTTTTAAAAAGATGGTAATTAATTTTATATGAAAAATTATAAGCCATCCATTCCAAGTTGAATGGGTCAGATCTTACAAATGCACTCTCAGTTGGATCCAACTCAGATGACCTGGATCCATAACTATTTAGAGAGTGTTTATTTATCATATTATCTGCTGCGGTTAGCAGATAAAACCTCAACAGCTATAAAGCTTATGTGGTTAGGATTTTAGAAACGGCAAACTACTGTAGACAGGTACCTAAAAAATAATAGATAAAAAAGCACCACGATACTTTTTAATTGCTATCTGTTTTTAATAATTTTATTATTTTGTGAATTTAAAGTAATATCCATATCAGTAATTTAGTTTTTTATATTTCTTAGATAAATCAAAATAAATTGAGCATTTCAAATAAACTGATGTCGAAGCGGGCTCCATGATGAGAGCTCGCAAGCTGCAATGAAGATTCTGAGTTGGAATTGTTGGGGATTGGGTATGGACCCGACAATTCAAGAACTTGTGGACCTTGTGTTCTCTAACATGCCCGATGTGGTGTTTCTGATAGAGGTTAAGGCAGGAAGGAGTACGATGAAGAGGGCTAAGTGGAGTATTCGATTTGAGGGTTGCTTTTATATACCGGGAGTTAACTGTGGGGGTGGATTGGCTTTGCTTTGGAGGAAGGTTGAGATGGTTCGGTTGAATAGATATTGTAGGAATTTTATTGATATTATTGTCATGAATGGTGATGTGGCTATGTGGAGACTCACCGTTTTTTATGGCTATCCAAAAATTAATAATCATAGGCGTACAGAATCCTGGAATTGTTTGAGCAGCCTGGTTAGTACTGATTCCTTACTTGGTGTGTTATTGGTGATTTTAATGATATGGTCAGTTCGGAGGAGAAAATTGGCAGTAGGCTGAGACCATTGAATTGGGTGGTTGGTTTTACGGAGGCATTGATGGATTGTAGTCTGATGGATCTTGGAATGTCGGGTTATCAGTTCACTTGGGAATGTAGTCGTGGTCTTGATACTTGGATGGCCGAGCGTTTAGATCGAGCAGTATGTAATTTGGAGTGGATGGAGCTGTTTAGCAATGCATGGGTTCAAAATATTGCTACGTCTGAGTCCGATCATTCAGCCTTGCTACTCCACTGTGAGGCTGTCCATATTCTTACAAAACCCCTTTTCGGTTTGAAAATTCTTGGGCTTAGCTACCGGGTTGTGGAGAGGTGGTGGCGTCATGCTAGAAGTCCTATCCGAATGAGTCAGTTGTTGAAAAATTAAGGCGTTGTGCAGCTAGCTTGGAAGACTGGGGGAATCACCAACACGGTAATTTTAAGCGCCGAATAAGGGCATGCAGGCGTGAACTGGAGCGACATAGATCTTGTTCTGACTTGGAGAGTACGGAATTGTACTTGATAAAAAAGCAAGAGCTTGGTATTTTATTGAAACAACAATCTGCGTATTGGAGACAATGCTCAAAAGTTAATTGGCTGCGTGAAGGGGATCAAAATTCACCTTATTTACATCGTGTTGCGTCTTCCAGGCAGCAAAAAAAATCATTTCAGTGACTGCAAGGGGCTGACGGTAGGTGGTTTGATTGGGGTGGAGGCTTAGAAGAGTTGATTCAAGGCTTCTATGCTAATTTGTTTTTATCTGATGGAGTGCACTTTGATATCATTTTGAGCCTTGTGGAATCCCGTATTTCTATTGACGCCCAGCTTGATCTTGAAAGACCTTTTACTAACGAGGATGTGAAAAACGCATTATTTCAAAATTTCCTGATAAGTCTCTAGGTCCTGATGGTTTTAATCCTGGGTTCTTTCAGAAATTTTGGCACAATGTTGGTAGTGAGGTTGTTAGGAACTGACAGTCATATTGAACATGCATAACAGGCATGGCGGAAATTCAAAATTTTGCCCTTGCCCCCAGGAATTCCTATTAGTTGCATATAAATTAAATAAAGTCTTAACTAAATAATTCTCTACCTAGGTTAGCATACAAAAGGGCTAGGCATACCATAATTCCAAATTATATCCTAGCATGTATATTTTATGCTAAGCATGTTATAACTCTAAGCTATAACCTAAGCATGTTATAACTTTAAGTTATAACCTTAGCATAAAATAAACTAAGCATGCAAAACAACCTAAGTATATTATTAAGTCTAAAAATGCTTAAAGAAAAAGACCTAATAATAAAAGAGAAAGAAGAAAAACTTACCAGTTGAAGCATGTTGTAGCAGAACCCTCTTGCATAAGCCTCCAAGTATAGGATAACCTCTATGAGTATCCACACGAACCCACCAACCAAAACCTCCCGGGGAGGAAGAACTAAGAAGCCTTGAGTACTTGCTAGACCACTCCAGAAGCCTCACCCGAAAATATAAACTAGAGGTGCTTGAATAAATTCAGGCTCCTAAAAAATGACTTCCTCAATTACCCAAGAGATTATTCTTTGCGAATCTCGCTTAGGATTTATGCTTTGAGCTTGGTTCACTGAAAATAGGAGAAGGAGAAGCCTATATATAGGCTTGGGGGAGCAAAATTGCTCCCCACATCCCACGCGGGTATGACCCGCGGATCTAAATGGATCCGCGAGTTATACCAGTGCGCACAGCGTGCTACGCACGCTGTACACCACTGCAAGCCTGGGCTTGCAGGGTTTCTTACAAGCCCAGCTTGCAGTGTGTCTCGCGCTGGGCTGCCCAGCGTGAGACTTCTCAAGCCCGCTGCCTAGCAGCGTGCTAAGAGCCCGCAGTCCCCTTTTGGTGTTCAGTTACTTTTCTATAAAAACTCCAGGTGATTTAGCCAGGTCCAACCTACTAAAATATTTCCAGTCCCTTTTCAAATAAATATTTATTTTTCGACCCTAATAAATTAGTTACCGGTCAAAATAAATTCCTTGCTGTGAGCACGGGATTTTGCAGTCCCTCTCGCGAGACGATGATGACGTGTACCCAATTTTAATGCCTCGAGATAAAAGTTCTCTTTAAAATTTTTATTACCAAAATAACATTCCTTGTGAATCGTATACTTGGTAGAATCCAGTTCGGCATGACCAATAACTCGTCCGGTAGGAGCTTGAACCGATAATTTGCACCCAAATAATAAATACCTATTAAAATATCATTAAAAATAAAAAAGATGTCTTTCCACCCACTATTAAACCACTTTTGATGACTTTTTAGGCTCCTAGGCCCGCTGCCTATCGGTATGCTGGAGATTGATGCCACTAGCGGCATCGGCCATACCGCCGGCGATATCACCATATCACCGGCGGCATCGTCCATACTACCGGCGGCATCGCCATGTCGCCGGCGGCATGACCCGAGGCGGGTCCCTGCACAGACAGCCTTTCGATCACTTTCGGCAGAATTAGTCAAAAAGGTCTCAAAAACCACCCCATTTCACCTATAAAAACACACCTTGAGCTGCAATGGAAGGGACACCACCTAAGGTTAGAGTTTTAATGTTAGAAGGAGAA
Source organism: Euphorbia pulcherrima (assembly GCA_947683365.1). Classification (NCBI taxonomy): domain Eukaryota; kingdom Viridiplantae; phylum Streptophyta; class Magnoliopsida; order Malpighiales; family Euphorbiaceae; genus Euphorbia; species Euphorbia pulcherrima. The sequence goes on from CANTUS010000009.1 coordinate 22,086,103, forward strand.
AATAGATGCTAGTAAGATAAGAATTAGATACGACAGAAAAAAAAGAATTCTAATCCATTTTTTTCTGGTTTTTCTTCTTTGAATTCTCTGATTGTGAGCTTAAAATCAGTAAATCTTATAGTTAAAATCAATTTAATTGGACTTCGAAGTCCGAAACACTTAAATTTACTACTAAATCATCGTAATAAGCTCCCCAGAGGCATTTCTTTTCGGTTCATGAAGAGGTGGATTCAGGACCCCGAGGTAAAAATTCTGAGTCTCACAGCTCTTTGGCATTAATATTACTGATTTGTGTTATTTTTGTTTATTTCTTGGGGTTCCCGGTCATTTTTGACTGTTCCTTGTTGCTGCTACAAGAAATTGAGGTCGCTGGAGACATGTGATGTCGCCGGCGGTATCATCTATATCGCCAAAGAGATCGATGATACCGCCGGTGGTATCGCATTCCCCAGAGATTTCATTTTCTTGTGGGACCCTTTCTTTATGGTACTCAGAAAGCCATGCAACCTGTCTGCATACTGATGTCACCAGCGACATCAATTACGTCGCCGGTGGAATCATCCATGCCGCCAGCGACATCAACCATGTCGGCGGCGGCATCACTTACGTCGGCGGCGGCATGACTTTCTGGACAACAGTTTTGTTTTCATTTGTTCCCAGATTAGTTCATTATCCAAAACTAGGATGTACAGTGTAACGAGGGAGGTCCAAAACCTTCCGAAAGTATACCCTACCCCATAATGTGTGGCATTTTTCACTTATAGCCCGGTTAAAGCAATGATCAAATCTAAAATCAGTTAAAAATGAAATTTCTCACAAACGTCGTTCGAATCTCATTTTAGCCATCCAATCGGGCTTTATAATATTATAAATAAAATATGTCATATCCGTGCTAACTATCTTCTATAGGTAGATGTATATCGGACATTCAGGTATTTTATTTATTGCATAGAAAAAAATGTACAGGATCTGGAAGCCTTGTAATAATTTTATTTTTCTCGCTTATTTTTGAATGGCTGTAAATACTTTATTCATCGTTTCAATTGCTTGATAAACGCAAAAATAACAAAATAACTGAAAACACAAATAAATAGGATGGATTAAACCGATTAAGAAAGAATGAAGTATCTTAACTTGGCCTAATAAAAAATAGATAATATCATCCGGACTTGGAATCTCTACTTAAGGTATGGTCCAACCACCTGGTGGGAAAATAGTACCAAAAATTTTCCGGTTGAGCTGAACCGAGTGGCGATTCTGTTTCAAGTATAGGATTTTGATCTCGTATCTTTTGAACATTAAAATGTGCAAAACCATTTTTCAATCACATCACTCGTATCCCCCGTCATCTTAATAAGGTTGGGCCCATGTAAAACGTCGTCCGCTTACAGTGGTGACTCTGCTGGGGACTGATCTCTTTAAACTTAAACTTATCTTTTCATAAAGTTTAAAGAATTTTGATGATGTATTGAAATCATTGGCCAAACTAAAACTTCATTCTTTTGTATAACATTTTATCCTTACGTGTGTAGATAGTTTAGTAATTTTTAGGTGCCCCATTTTACCTGAGAAGCTCGCGAAGTGTCACTCATGCCCTGTTGGAATTGAGGATGCCTAGTGGGTGGATCACTCATTTTAACCAACACGTAAACTCCTACAGTCACACCTATTTGGGAGTGGTTGAGTAATGTGGAATCAAGGTAAACGAGAACCTTCTACATCAACAATCCTATACTAAAGCCGCACTAGAAAAAGCCTTAGCACATCATTCCCTTAGGGTCACCAGAACAAATAAAATAATTGGGACGCGCTTCTTTTGCCATTACCGATGAGGAAGCCAAACTCCATCCTTCTAAAAAGGCATTACGCGGGAGTCATAAGGTTGGAAGAGGGACGATTTATGTGCTATGTGCTCCGTGATCATGCACCCTCATGCATCGGCTTTAAGAGCCAAAAAGGAAGCAACTTTCCCTTACTACTTCTGCTTATGGAAGAAGTTTAGCAACATATATAGGACTTCTCTTGTACCTCCGTTGCGTCACCACATATCATTATGTATGACGTGAGATACAAACATCCCATGTATGTTGGAGGGATAAGTCGTTGCATCATCTCTGACCATATCTATGTGCAGCCATACTACGATGAAAGGCATGCATACCATCCATACCACTCACGAACCCATTCATGATCTGATCCATCGCCTACCATTTTAGCTAGGAGGAGGCGGACTGATCGTCGCACTCCGGTTTGGAAGAGGATAGAACACCGCTTGATTTGTTGTCCTCCCACCCCGATTATCATCACGAAAGTAAGGGATTCTATACACTGATTCCAGCAGGGAGTCAGATTCAAAACAAGTTCAGTCAAGCCGGAACCCTTCTCAACCAGCCATGTCTTTTCTAAGAAACAAAGGGATCCCTCCTACCGAAGAACCCTCTGACCCTACTTCTAGCTCAGGAACGAGATCCCAGCCATCGCCTGGCTTTGACTTTGCCAGTACTATGGCACAATTCCTAAATTCGGATGCTTGTCAGGCTTCTATCCAAACCACTGTTCAGGCTGCCATTAAACAAGCTCTTGAAGACAGAAATTTCGACTGAGTATCGACATCCGATATTCAGGCCCAGAATGGTTCGACACAGATGTTGACCAGTCTGGTAGCGACAAGACCTATTACACCTATTTTTCAATCGACCCAGCCTATGGCAAGCCCGTTCCAGTTTGGGCAAGCTTCGGCTTTCCTATTAACTTCGACTATTCCATCAGTTGTGCCTTTTAATCCAAGACCCTTCGCTCAAAGTTCTACCCCTCCGGTATTTACTCACCAGTGCCCAGCTTCTCAGCCACTACCCTCTTTCACTAGTCCATAGTTCATTATGGCTCCTAAAGGTACCACCTACCCCCAAAATCCTTTTACTAGCCAGTTGGCCATTCGCCCACCCCTACCTCCGACACTCAACGACCAGGTCACGTAACCACTGGGCGTGGCACCCAAGGTAGCCGCTTTTATCCGATAAATGATAGCTTCTTAAACTGTCAATGACCAGGTCACGTATTCTCCAGGCGCGACACCTGAAGCCCTAGCTATCCCTCATAAACCGGTCACCGACCAGGTCACGCAACCTTCGAGCATGAGACCCGAGATCCAAGCTTACATCAACCACCTCATCACCACTAAGAAATCTGAAAGAGACGAAGACTGGGTCCCCGATAATTTCACTATGCTGAGTATGGCTCATTATGATGGTTCTGGAGCACCCGCCTCTTACATTATAATGTATGAAAGAATAATGCCCGTGAAGAAGTTAAGTGATAAGGTGCTTGCTAAAATGTTTCCTTGCTCACTTCGGGGCCCTGCCCTCGAATGGTATCACACCTTGCCACAGCATATTATCGCCGACTGGAATCTTTTATCTGAGGCATTGAAAGTACATTACGATTTTAATACTATGATGGAAACAACCCTCCAACATCTTGAGAGGGTTCATAAAATGCCCAATAAAACTTTCAAGCAATACTTCAATCGGTGGATGTCAACCCAGGTCTTAATGAAATCCAAGCTAAGCCTTGAGGAAATGATTGTCAAACCCCTCGAAGGGTCTCTCCCCATGTTCCGCAAAGAAATGGCTACTGATTCTTTTCGTCCTACAAGGCTATATTCTAGAAAGCCAAGAAAATCGAGCGTGAAGTAGAGCATGAAAAGGCCGAGAGAGCGGGGAAACCGTGGTTTAGAAAGAATGAAGCCCAACCCTTAGCCCTGGCGCCAGCTAAGCCTAAAGCACCGGCTATAGTCCAAGTTGTTTCTCAAAACCCCGTTGCGCCCCTCGCAATCACCTCAGCTCCACCAGCGGTTGCCAGAATTCAGCCTTCTCGCCCCCCTTTATTTTAGCTAACCCTTATAAGCTGCCCCTATGGGTTATCTTCTAACATTTGAGGGAAGCGAGTTTTATACAGTCCCTTCAGGAATATAAGCCACCTAAACCTAAGGATAAAAATAACTTCTGTAAATATCATATTTAGGTAGGACACCAAACCAACAATTATAAAGCCCTGCTCTCAGCAATTCAATTCTTTATTAGTGAAGTAAAGATCATTGAACCGGACAGAGCTCCAAGCACTATGAATAATCCTTTGCCAAATTTTGGGGACAAGGTTGGCATGGTCCAGTCCGATTTATCTGAAGCCACAATCTTCAATCTCCTTGCTCGGAGGTTGGACAACAATAACTCTATCCTGGCCATCGATTCCAGTCTCTCGTCTTATTCGGTCTTTGATCTAATTAACCAAGCAAACCCCGGGGGTCAATTCTGTCCAGAAGATGGAAGTTGATCCAAACTAGACAAAGCAAGAGAGCCGCATGTCCAAACCATTTATGGTAAGGAGAATGAGAAAACCACTGTTTAGCATGGATTCTTTTGTTTCGAAGGAGGACTACTCCGATGGTGATGAGGAATCGGTTAGAGAAACCAAGGCCGTAACCGCCGAATTGTTCAAGGTTGATCAAAATGACCTTTTTAGCTTGGATAAGTATGAACTTCAAAACCCAAATTCGGACTCTGAGGAACAATAGTATCTATTTGAAACATAAGCCACTAAGAGTGTCTTGCTCGATGATGTCCTTAACATTACCCGAAGTGGTCGTGTATATCAGCCTGAAGATCGATATCTCTACTTAAGCCGAGACCCGATTCCTGGTAGGGTCGGAACCACCGCGAGACCCCCATCTCCACCTCTGCCTGTCCCGACCAGTCTCGAGGTTGACCCTCTTATTACCTAGCTAAAAAACACCCAAGCCCAATACAGTATTTGGCAGCTGGTAATCGACTCCGAAGGGCATCGTAAGGGCTTGATTAAACGACTCCTCGATTTAAAAACTAATCCGGCCACCTCGGTCATTGAGATGTGCGCCACAGTTGGGGAAGGCATTCCCTCTCGAGAAAAGAGCCTTAAATTGTGTTTGACGATTTTGATCTTACACTCGAGGGCAGGGATCACAATAGGGCCTTATTCATCCAAATCTAGGTCCTCGATAAGGTTATCCCGTGTGTTATGGTGGACGATGGCTCCGCTCTAAATCTGTGCCCTCTAAAAATCCTTCCTCGTTTAGGACTGTCAGAGGAGATGCTTGAAAAATCCAGCACAGTTATTAGAGCGTATGATGATTCAAAGCACAATGTAATTGGGACCTTTGAGGCGGAAGTCACTGTGGAAGGCGTGATAAGCAATGTGCGTTTTACTGTACTTGACATTCCTATTACCTATTCTCTATTGCTTGGCCGACCATGGCTTCATGCTTTGGGTGCTGTTCCCTCCACACTACACCAGAAAGTCAAGCTTATTCATGAAGACAAAATGATAACTATAGAGGCCGATCCTGCCACCGTTATGGCTGTTATAGAAGCCAAAGCTAGTTTAGAAAAGGACCTTCAGATTGCCATGATTAGCAAAGTTCAGAAGTCTCCTCCCCTTTGGCACAGCTACCTTCATACGGGCATGGGTAAACTAATGAAGAAATCTGGTTACAAGCCTAGCAGAGGTGAAGGAATACACGAATAGGGAATTGTCGAGGCATTGGAGCCAAAAATTCTTACCCATCGAGCTGGATTGGGATATAAGCCTAGAAAAGCCTATCGCCGGATCCCCTCCTGCTACTGCCGTATGGTCATAGTTTGTGAGATCCAAGGCAGGAGGCCTTATAAGGGAGAGCCTGAGCTGATCGAGTATGGAGGAAAAATGTGGCCTGGCTTCGAGATCTTTAAAGATGTCTACGACTTCAAAACCGGCCGCCTGATAGTTTCGGCCAAACCCAAGCTTGCTAAGCCTAATGCAAAATGTTATTTCTAATGAGGCTAAGGGAAAAGGTAAGATACATCCCAAAGATGAGCCTGAGGGAAGTAATGAAGAGTCTATCGATCCAGAAATTGAAAATGCTATGGCAACCGTGATTGAAGCTATGGCACTGCTGATGAAGAAAGGCTGGAAGGGTGAGAGAATCAGGGAAGAAGATGCTATGATAGCGATAGTAGGGAAACTTGCCAAGGCTCTCGTCCAGAAAACTAACCTATTTGGGGGGGCATCACTCACCATTGCCCAAAAGACCGCTCTGGAGCATGACCTGAGTGCCATTCTGATAGACAATACAAAGGATGCTCCTTCTATTGATGCTACTACTGAAGCCCTTCCACCTGTGGAGGAGGATATGGATGATGTAATTCTTAATATTTCTGATGTGTTTGATGTGAACAATGCTGCTTACAAGGCTTTTAATATAGTGAACAACTCTTGTTTTGCTTACTTGTTTGATGTCTTTCCTGATGGATCCATGCATTCACATAACAATATGCATTAATGTTTTTAGCATTAGTGATACATTATTAAGTGAGATAAACCTAAGTACAGACGAAAATCCTAAAATGGTGACCCTTTCCAAAGATTTAACTCCTGAGGAAAAAAGTGAGATCATAAAAGTGCTTAAAGATCATGCTAACGCTTTTGCCTGGTCATACAAAGACATAACTGAGGTTGATCGACAAATTGCCGAGCATAGAATCCCAACTAACCCTAAATTTCGGCCCGTCAAGCAGAAACTCCACCGGTTGAGGCCAGAATGGGCAGATCGGGTTAAAGCAGAGGTTTCAAGGTTGATTGAAGCTTGATTCATTAAAGTGGTGGAATACCCGACTTGGTTGTCCAACATCGTCCTAGTTCCGAAGAAGGATGGTAGGGTCCGGGTCTGTGTGGATTTCTGAGATCTCAATAAGGCCTCGCCGAAGGACGACTTCCCGATCCCATACATCGATGTCCTAATTGATAGTACCGCCAGGGCAGCTATGTATTCATTCATGGATGGATTCTCAGGGTACAATCAAATTCTGGTTAATATTATCGATAAAGTCAAAACAACATTTATCACTGAATGGGGGGTGTACTGCTACAAGGTAATGTCGTTTGGGTTAAAAAATGCCTAGGCCACTTATCAGCGCTCTGTAACTGCCCTCTTACAAGACATGATCCATAAAGAAGTGGAAGTGTATATGGACGATATGATTGTAAAGTCCGCTACTCGAGAAGAGCACCCTGCTATTCTTGACAGGTTCATGACTCGTATTGAAAAGTACAACCTCCGCCTAAACCCAAAGAAGTGTGTGTTTGGGGTTACCTCCGGCAAACTATTAGGGCACGTAGTTAGCAAAAAAAGGAATCAAAATGGATCCAGATAAAGCCAAAGCCATCAGGGACATGCCTCCACCCAAGACAGAGAAATAAGTCCGATCGTTTTTAGGGTCCTTGTAGTATGTTAGTCGATTCATTGCTCGCCTCACTGCTGTTTGCGAACCCATCTTTAAGCTGTTAAGAAAACAACAACCCATAGTATGGGACGATCACTGCCAAGTGGCATTTGACAAAATCAAGGCATATCTTGTTGATCCACCCGTTTTGACACCCCCCATCCCAAGGGAACCACTCATCCTTTATCTGGCTATCGAGGAAACTTCTGTCAGGGCCATGCTTGTCCAGGAACATGCTGATAAGTGTGAACATGCCATCTACTACCTAAGTAAGAAGTTATTAGATTATGAAACCCGATATTCGATTGTGGAAAAGACCTGCACTACCACGGTTTGGCTCACTAAGAAGCTGTGACATTATTTCCAATCATATCATGTCTAAGCCATGGCTAAGTTTGATCCAATGAAGTTTCTTTGTCAATCCCCTACTCTAGCCGGCAAATTATCCCGATGGTTACTTCTCCTATCTGAGTTTGACATTGAATATGTGACCTGAAAGGTTATTAAAGGGCGGGCTATAGCCGAATTCCTAGCTAGTCATCCCCTCAGCTCTGATTATAAGGAAAATTTAGAGTTTTCTGATGAGCAGCTCACCTCTATTACAATCCTTGACAATGTCTTGATAATGTAATTCGATGACGCTATAAACCACCGGGGAGCAGGTCTCGGGGTCATCATCGTCACGCAGATAATGAGATAATCCCATTGTCCAAGCATTTAGAATTCACTATCACCAACAATGGCACTGAGTATGAAGCTTGTCTATTCGGCCTTGAAGCCCTTTTTCAGGTTCAGGCCCGCCGCATTTCTGCTATCAGGGATTCGGCTTTAGTTGTCCATCAAGTTGTTGGAGATTGGGAAATTAAAGAAGAATCTCTCCATCCTTATGTTGAGGCTATCCGCAAATTGTCGGAGAGGTTTACCTCATACTTATACCGACATGTTCCTCGGGATGAGAATTAAATGGCCAATGATCTCGCCACTCTTGCGTCCGTATAGGCAGGACCTCAGCAGCAGCCTATCCGCCCATTGGTTATGTTGTCCACCAAGATTCCGTACCAGGTTCAATCGGCTCCTCTGATCCTCACCATCTCATCAAAACATTGTTAGTATTCTGACATCATCCTATTCCTTTGGAATGGCCAATATCCTACGAATTCCTCCGACTCAAATCGTACCAATCTACGGCAGCTCATTGTTCAGTTCTAGATTGTGGATAATGATCTATTCAAGCGCACCAGCGATGGCCTGCTTCTCCGTTGCCTCACTGACTCCGAGGCTCAGAACGTAATAACCCAAGTCCATACCGGTGACTGTGGCCCCCATATGAATGGTCTTGCTCTCGCAAAGAAAATCCAACGACTGGGGTATTTTTAGCTCACTCTCACAGCAGATTGCATCACCAAGGTCAAACGATGCCACCAATGCCAGGTTTATGGAGATATGCAGCATCTGCCGCCCATCGAACTCCATCATTTATCCACCCCTTGGCCATTCTCAGCATGGGGGATAGACATAATTGGTGAAATCCGTCCTTCTTTAAGAAACGGCCACAGATTCATTGTGGTAGCAGTGGATTACTTCTCGAAATGGGTGGAAGCCGAATCCTTCACCAATGTCACTACCAAACAGATAGCCAAGTTCATAGAGAAGAATATCTTTGCTCGGTATGGACTCCCACACCATATAGTCTCGGACAATGGTGGGTACAATTTGAAGGAGCAACTGCTTCTCTAATCGAGAAATACGGGATCGAGCACCATAGATCTTCCCCATACAGATCGCAAGCTAATGGGGCTGTTAAGGCAGCTAATAAATTGGTAAAAATGATTCTCTCTAAGATGATAGCTGGTTACAGGGATTGGGCAGATAAGCTACATTTTGCTATTTGGGGATATCACACCAGCATTCGAACCCCGACAGGCCAAACTCCATTATCCCTAGTCTACGGGATGGAAGCGATCTTGCCAGTTGAAACTCAGGTGACCTCCTTAAGAGTCACTCTGGAAGCTAAATTAAAAGAATCTGAATGGGCCCGAGCGAGATTTGAAAAGTTGAACATGATGGATGAGCAGAGGTTAAAGGCCCTCGATAACCTCCAAATGTACATGGCTCGAGCATATAACAGTCGGGTAAGACATTAAAAGTTCCCCCTGAAGGCTGGTGATCTGGTCCTTAAACAGCTGAAACATTCTACCACTGATGCGAGGGGTAAATTTAGGCCAAACTGGGAAGGACCATATGTAATAAAGAATCTGCTTAGCAAAGGGGCAGTTAAGCTTATGGACATGGATGGGAACGAGTTTGTGAATCCCGTGAACCAAGATAGGCTTAAGCGTTATTATATCTAATTCAAAAGAAACAAATCGGAAAAGCGGCACACCAAAAAAACATATATATACGTGATAATTACTCGCCTTTCAGTCTTTTACTAATCGGGCAAAAATTAGGGTGACGCCTGACGATTGGTATCCTGCAAACCAGCCGTGCAAAAATTAGGGGACGAGACAAACCCGCTAGATCGAAAACCCAAAAAGGGCGATAGGCAAAAGTTAGGGTATATGAGTAAAGAGCAAGTGCCTTCTAGAAAACCGATCTAGGCCAGTTGGCACCGAGAGTTAAATCAATGGGAATGTCACCCAAATCATCATGTACTATATTTTATCTCAATTAATGAAAGTATCTCTTTTGTTGAAATCTAAATGCTTATACTTATGTGAATCCTGTATTCATAGGATTAAGACAACTTCAGCAAGCTTTGGATAGAGTACATTTTATTCCATATCATATGCAAAAAATAAAAATAAAAAATAATAATAATAATAAAAAATAATAATAATAATATAAGAGGTCTGATAGTTCTGACAGAAGCAAGTCTTAAAACAAACTTCCTGCATCATCATCATAGTACCTAGAGATCCACCTCGATGACGTAGTAAAGAGGGGCTCCTCCGCTTGCTCCGGGCGCTCCCCCTTGAGGCAGGCCCACGATTGTTTCCGACGGGATGTCAAGCATCTTATCTTAGCGAGCCATCCTCTGTAATGCATGTCGGTCTCGATGGTGTCCACATGATCATAGTCTAGAATCTCAAATACAGCTTCCCTGGACCACTTTTCCCGGATATGGTTAACCCACCTAGCCTTGTAGATTTCGATCTGGTTATGGGTCAGCTTGATGAGGATCCATTGCCTCTTACCATACTGACGACACAACTGATAAGGGGTGTAGAATAAAGACCTCTCCAGACCTATCAGCTGAACACAAGCCCCCCAGGATTTTACAACCACGTCCTGGATCCTCCATCATAGACTAACCCACTGAACCTGTGCATCAGTATACCGCCCCAAAATAGGTACCCAATCATCATATGCCAGCTGATCGAAATCGGCCCTCATAAGCCCCCTCTCCCTCAGATGAACGGGTAGGTACCTCTTCGGATTCCCTTGTGGTGCTTCCCGCAACCTTAGTTTCTCCATCAACCATACCTATAATTCGAATCCATGTGAGGATCGAGAAATAAAATGACAAAATTGAGAAGAACAAAGGTACCTTCAGCAAAATGAGCTAGTCTTCGATAAGTGATGGGTCAACGGAAGCGGCATCCATATTCAGCAGAACATTGGCCAACCCTACAGCCATGGGAGAAGCTCCTGTCGACATGGGGCTGATAAGTGAAATCAGCCTGAGCGAAGCAATCAGGCTCACTCCACACATAAACTCCGCCATAAGTAATAATGCCACCATAGATGGCCAGGCAAGATGGGATCGGGGCGCCCCACGGCACCACTCTAAGACTGCTCTGAGCTAAAACCCAGGTTTGTTAGATAATCATGAGAGAAATGGGTCTACAGAATCCAAATTCCATAACCTTCGAAGAATCCCATCCGCACCAAAATGAAACTCTGGCAGCACTAGGGTCACGCATTTGAGACACGGTACCCCCAAAATAGCGTGAAACTCTTCAAGCAAGGGGCATAGCTCAAAAGTTGAAAATCGAAAGATGTGGTCCATTGGATCCCAAAAAGACAGCGCCGCTCAAAGGAACTCGCGGCTTACGGGCCATGCCGTGACATATCAAAACCCTCAAAGCCTGAATTTTTCAAGCTTCTTCCAGTCCGCATTTCCCAGACTTTACAAAAAACCCCGTAGCTGTTGATTGTGGGTTGCCATGACAGGAATTGACAGAATGGCCGAAATCAGATTTTTGGTGAAGTGATGCCGCCAATGATGTGAGTGATGCTGCCGTCGATGTGAGTGATGCCGCCAACGATGTGGATCAAATTGGGCGGTATCAACTAATGCCGCCGGCGATATGAGCTTTAAGACAGCTTTGTATATATTATTTTAGTTGGTTGATTTTGGGCGATATGGGTCATGCCGCCTGCAGCAGGGAGTTAATTTTTCGGCGGCATCAGAAGCATTTTTATCATTACAGACCTGTACAATACCTGTAAATAATCCTGTAACCCATTTCCAATACCTGTCCAAATACAATCCATTTTATTTGAAGTAAAAAAAGCCCGAAAGCACAAACCATTCAAAAATTCTGAATATCTAGACCACAGAAGTAAAACCCAACAATAAATTCGAATTATTCTAACCCCAATGTGTCAAGGGTACAAATAAAGATCTGAAAAGCAAAACAAAAAGATAAAGCTAAGTATGCCCGCCACTGCCAGCCGGGCGGGATGAAATGTCCTCAGGGCTTACAAGCCAATCACCAACCTCATCCTTATCTTCCTCCCTTCCCTCTGTCATGGGCACACTGCTAGACTCCTCGGCCGCAGTAAACGGGCGTCGACCGGCAGACATCTTCACCCCCCCAAGACTAGTGCTACCGGGGTGCGCACGATCCAGGTTTTGCTTGCTCCTCCGTTCCTAAACGGTAGTGGCTAGCTGACCCTCAAGGTCACTCACACAATGCCAGAGTCCTGCAGTCTCATCCTCATATCTCCGTCGGGCTACATCGGCATCAGACAAAGAAAGGGCCAAGAAATCCTGCAAGCCAAGGAAAAACATCAATAATGCACATCATTCATAACATCCATACATGTATCTTATCTTATTTTAACATAGGAATAAATAGGGAATGTACCTGAATAAGGAGCGATTGCCTGATAAGCGTGTCCCGGAGAGAAAAGTTATTCTCTGCAAGCTGCTCCATATGGCTTCGCGCCACCTGAAAAATCTAAAAGGCAAATCATTAGACACCCGTATCCAAGGGTAAACAAGAAAACAATTATCAGGCCTTACGTAAGTGGTGTCTTCTGGCATAAAGATTGGAGCATGCCGGCTCGAGCCTATTTTCCTAGGGAGGAACTTGCCCCGAGAATTCATCAGCAGGAAATATGGTTTCCATCGGGTTGACCAGCCGCCCCTCCATAAAGTTTATACCCTCTGGTACACCATAGTACCGCATCCCACTCTGGTTATCCTGGCCTCTCTACCTCGCGGGTTCCTGAAAAACACAAAAAATACACGTCAGCAGTGTTCCTGAACAATTGCAAATCATGCACATAAACACAATCATACCTCAAAAGAGTGCTGCCCCCCTTGGGACATTGGCACACTCCCGCCAGCTACATCCGTGCCTGCCTCATCCTCCCCCTCGTGCTCAATCCTAACATCACCTTCAAGCTCCTCATCTTCCTCATCTTCTTCCCCCTCGACATCCGTAATACCTTTGAGGCGCCTTTTCCCCTCCTCCAGCCTTTGCTCATTATGATACTCAATCATATCATTCCTGTGGATGTGGGGACACAAGGGGAAAAGGCGTTACTAGTGCTACTCATAGAGGCCTGGGACGCTAGGGATCACTTGGCCGTTCCCGTCGACATAGTTAGCTTGGTCAGCCTCGGATATAATCACCAGATGAGGCCACCATAAACCCTGGGGAGGATAGATGGGCATCGGTCTATCGGCGACCGGGACAAGCCTCCTGCCCCAGACGCGCTCACCCAAATACCACTACTGGGATAAAGGACACTCCATGGCGAACCGACTGTCGTCCACCTCCCTCCTAGCCCTCGCAACCTCCGTCAGGTTCTCCACCCCATCAAATGGGTCCAACACAAGCTGCACCAACAATCAACCAAAAAGACCAGTATAAATTCATAAACACTTTTTGTTTGATTCTAAGCGTAAAGACAAAGGACTACATCAAAGATTACGCACCGAGCTCAATCGCGCGATCCTCAGGACCTCCCTATACTTGGTGGGATATTTGGCCTTCTCGCCAATACCCTAGTACCAGCGGGCAAGAAAGTGGGAGCCCAGTGGTACGGTCTTCTTAAACTCGACAGGCGGGAGAATCTAGTGCTCAAAGGCCCAAGCCTACACAAATAACAACCAATCAGTTCAAAAAGCATCAGCAATAGATGAGACGTGCACAATCAAGAAAAATGCTTCCGAGAGGATATACTTAGAGTAGCAGATGACAGAGGCGAAGGTCTTTCACCTTCTTACAGGCGCCCATATCTAGCCCGTGGTATATCTGGGCCAAGATGGCCCTTGGCCAATTCTTCTTCCTGATACCCACCACGTCCTCCATGGCGGATATCAGCCCATAATTAATCTTGCTCCCCGAGATCGGAAAAAACAACACTATGAGTAAGGAAATCACAAAGGAGTGGACGCAAGCCTCTCTCTCATCCTCGGGCACCACAGCTACCCGGGTCCAGTATTAGTGCAACTCACCAAAAGACAGCCGCCCTAAGATGGGCTTCAAACCGAACAGCTCCTTCACCCGCCTCACCACGGGTGTCTCGATATAGTATTTATCCATGTAAGCATCGAAGTGAATGACCTCCTCCATCTAGGGAAGCCTGGTCATAGCTACGACATCGGAGGGCGTAATCGTCGCTTCCCCAAATGAGAAGTGAAAAGTATGGGTGGTTTCATACCACCTCTCAGTAAGGGTTATCACAACTGAATGAGAGAGCTTGGGCATTAGCATTGGCATAATTTGGGCCAAGTCCCCGAATCCCGTCTCATTAATGGCGAGTGCAAGCTCTGGATCCTTCTCAGAGATATGGTGCCACCACTCGCCGATGGTGCCCATCCCTCCGGTATAAGTTAGTTCATGCGGCTGTGAAAATCAGAAACAAAATAGATAAGTCCTACTTATTTTCTCATCACTGGAACCTGATAGAAAGCTACTGATGTCACTTCTGCTAGAAGCGATATCGCCGGCGGAATCATTCCATACCGCTGCAGCATGGATGATATCGCCGGTGACATCACTTTAAATAGAAGCAACATCAGACTTCCTTAGGCCTTTTTTCAAAGACTGATGCCGCCAGCGACATCACTCATGTTGCTAGTGACATCACTACCTGCGGGCAGAACCTATTTTCCCAAAATCACACCCATTGTGCCAAAACCATAAAAATCGCAATCAATCAAACAATAAGCCTGAAAATTGTAAAAATTGAACCTAAAGCATGCAATATCAGTTCATAATCAGTCTATTTCACACTTATGACTTATATCATGGCACAATTTCAAGCCCAGGGCCAAATCAAAACTCAACCCAAAAAGAGGAGATTCGGATTTTGCGGGATTACCTAGAAATAGCAGAGGTGTTTTTCCTTCTCTAGGGTTAGATTAGTGATGGGAGAATTGATCCTGTAGCCATACATCTTGGCTGTCTCCTTCAGACTGTAAGCAGTAGGAATGGAGAGAATTTTCAACCCTTCAACAGAGGAATCAGGCAGATTCTCCTTAGCCTTAGCAGATTTGCCCCTGAAAGCCTTGGCGATTCTCTTCATGATTAGAATGACAAAAAAAAATCGGAAAATTTGGAGAAGAGGAGAAGGGGGGTACGATTTTTGTATGTGAGGAAGAGAAAGGAGTTTACTTCCTTTTAAACTGATACGCATAATTCGAGGAGTTTTAATTTATCTGAAACTGCCCACCCATGCCGCCGTTGGCATCACTCCATACCGCCAGCGACATCACTCATGCCGCCGTGACATCACCCCCTATAATTCAAATTTTGAAATTGCTTGACTAATCAAACTTGCTATGTTGCACCCCTGCCGCCGCCGGCATCACGCCATACCGCCAGCGACATCACTCATGCCGCCGGTGACATCGCCCCTTCCAATTTAAATTTTGAACTTGTCTGACCAGTCAAAGCTGCCATATGGCACTCACGCCGCTAGTGACATCATTAATGTCGCCTGCGACATGAACTACCTCCATGACTTTTTCAGCCATCCGCGGTGAGATCTTGATTCTAGCCCTGACATTCCAAAACTTACACAGTGTAAGCCCGACCAAGGGGCAACCACTCTACAAAGCACGAGTCCGACCAAAGGACAACCTATCCACAAAGTGTAAGCCCGACCAAGGGGCAACCAAACACAAAGCTCGAGTTCGACCAAAGGAAAACCTATCCGCAAAGTACAAGTCCGACCAAAGGACAATCTCTCAACAAAGCACAAGTCCGACCAAAGCACAACCTATCCACAAAGCACAGGTCTGACCAAAGGACAATCTCTCCACAGTGTAAGCCCGACCAAGGGGCAACCACTACAGAAAGCACAAGTCCGACCAAAGGAAAACCTATCCACAAAGCATAAGCCTGACCGAGGGGCAACCTCTTCACAAAATGCAAGTCCGATCAAAGGACAAACTCTCCAAAGCTCAAGCCTGACCAAAGGGCAACTGATCTACAAAGCATAAGTTCGACTAAGGGACAATCACCCTGCAAAGCTCAGAGTCCAACCAAGGGACGATCTCTCTACAAAGCTCAAGTCCGACCAAAGCACAACCAATTTACCAAGTATAAGTTTGACCAAGGGACAATCTCCCCGCAAGGATCAAGTTCGACCAAGGGGCATCCTTTCCATAAAGCACAAGTCCGACCAAGGGGCAAACTATTCGCCCATCAGGTATCATTCCTATCCCTTGCTCTTTTGTGTGATCACACTGACCTGCAGCAGTAGTGACCCCCTGAGAGGTAATCTGTGAGCACGGGATTTTGCAGTCTCTCTCGCAAGATGATGATGACGTGTACTCGATTTTAATGCCTCAAGATAAAGGTTCTCTTTAGAATTTTTATTACCAAAATAACATTACTTGTGAATTGTATACTTGGTAGAATCCGGTTTGGCGTGACCAATAACTTGTCTGGTAGGAGCTTGAACCGATAATTTGCACCCAAATAATAAATACCTATTAAAATATCATTAAAAATAAAAAAGTATGCCTTTTCACCTACTATTAAACCACTTTTGATGACTTTTTAGGCTCCTAGGCCCGCTGCTTGTCGGTATGCTGGAGACTGATGCCACTGGCGGCATCGGCCATGCCGCCGTCGATATCACCATGTCACCGGCAGCATCATCCATGTCATCGGCGGCATGGCCATGTCGCCGGCGGCATGACCCGAAGCGGGTCCCTGCACAGACAGGCTTTCGGCCACTTTCGGCGGAATTAGTTAAAAAGGTCTAGAAAACCACCCCATTTCACCTATAAAAACACACCTTGAGCTGCAATGGAAGGGACACCACCTAAGGTTAGAGGTTTAATGTTAGAAGAAGAAAATAGATGCTAGTGAGATAAGAATTAGATAAGACAAAAAAATGGATTCTAATCCATTTTTTTTCCTGGTTTTTCTTCTTTGAATTCTCTGATTGTGAGCTTAAAATCAGTAAATCCTGTAGTTAAAATCAATTTAATTGGACTTTAAAGTCCAAAACACTTAAATTTACTACTAAATCATCGTAATAAGCTCCCCGAAGGCGTTTCTTTTTAGTTCACAAAGAGGTGGATTCAGGACACCGAGGTAAATATTCTGAGTCTCATTGCTCTTTGGCATTAATATTACTGATTTATGTTGATTTTTGTTCATTTTTGTTTATTTCTTGGGGTTCTTGGTCATTTTTTACTGTTCCCTGTTGCTGCTATAAGAAATTGAGGTCACTGGAGATATGTGATATCGCCGACGGTATCATCTATATCGCCAAAGACCTCGATGATACCGCCGATGGTATCGCATTCCCCAGAGATTTCATTTTCTTGTGGGACCCTTTCCTTATGGTAATCAGAAAGTCATGCAACCTGTCTGCATACTAATGTCACCAGCAACATCATTTATGTCGCCGGTGGCATCATCCAAGCCGCCAGCGACATCAACCATGCCGCCGGCGGCATCACTTGCGTCGACGGCAGCATGACTTTCTGGACAATAGTTTTATTTTCATTTGTTCCCAGATTAGTTCATTATCCAAAACTAGGATGTACAGTGTAATGAGAGAGGTCCAAAACCTTCCAAAAACAGACCCTACCCCATGACGTGTGGCATTTTTCACTTATAGCCCGTTTAAAGCAACGATCAAATCTAAAATCGGTTAAAAACGAAATTTCTCACAAACGCTGTTCGAATCTCATTTTTGCCATCCAATCGGGCTTTATAATATTATAAATAAAATTTGTCATATCCGTGCTAACTATCTTCTGTAGGTAGATGTATATCGGACATTTAGGTATTTTATTTATTGCATAGAAAAAAATGTATAGGATCTGGAAGCCTTGTAATAATTTTATTTTTCGCGCTTATTTTTGAATGGCTGTAAATACTTTATTCATCGTTTCAATTGCTTGATAAACGAGAAAATAACAAAATAACTGAAAACACAAACAAATAGGATGGATTAAACCGATCAAGAAAGAATGAAGTATCTTAACTTGGCCTAATGAAAACTAGATAACGTCATCTGAACTCGGAATCTCTACTTAAGGTATGGTCCAACCACCTGGTGGGAAAATCGTACCAAAAATTTTCCGATTGAGCTAAACTGGGTGGCGACTCTATTTTAAGTACGGGATTTCGATCTCGTATCTTTTGAACATTAAACTGTGCAAAAACATTTTCCAATCACATCACTCGCATCCCCCGTCATCTTAACAAGGTTGGGCCCATATAAAACGTCGTACGCTCATAGTTGGTTTATTCAAAATTGATCTAATCAATTTTAACCAATTCCATAATTTATTTATGACCCTAATTGATTAATTACCTGTCAAAATAAATCCTTGGTCCAACCAAATAATAATCTAATTATTATCATGTTATATTTTTGTAATAGAATAAATCTATCTGTTCTTTACTCAGTCCGATGAAGGTCCAATGTGTGTGACCTTATAAGATCCCGAAGTATTAAGCTGTTAAGGCTTAACCAACCCTTGTTCTAATGGAACCATTAGCTTGAGGTTCTAGACCGTGAATAGAACTTGATCACCTTAAATGACTGTAGTACGCCTCTAGCACGGGTCTACCATCCCCCATTACTCGGAACGTCATTTATGCTTATAACTTAATTTTGGTTAATGCAATAGTTATCCAGTGCGATAAATTCCTTCCATTCTTTAATATTAGTACCATCTGATTTATAGGGTTCGGTTAAAGTGTTAACCCACTAATAGCGAGGTTGCTCCAAGCTATCCCAGTAGTTTACTTGTTACCAAAGTATATTGCCTTTTACCATAGTGTGTTTGACTAGAAACCATTTCTATCAAACACATAATTTGATCAGAGGTTTATGGCAATCATCACTTTAATAAGTGACCAGGTACAACTCCTTAATATATCCGGAGTGATAGATTCTTTTCGACTACTCAGCTTACCAACGTGATGTCATCACTATACCCGTAATCACCCGTAACACCCTAAATTAATGAGTGTATAGTAATGACCCAAAGTATAGCAATGGTACCACACAAGGTAACTAGTATCTCAAGTATGAGGACATTCAGAAAGCTTATTGCATGAAGATAAACACTAACACATTGATATACATACCAAGTGTTTGTCTTACTGCGGTCTCTAACATATCTCCCAGATATATCCATGTATCAAACTTAAAGCACCACCTTCAGTCCTTAGGAGATTAACTGCTTGGACCCTTTCTAAGAAAGTTGACCACATGGTAGTCTTTCCGCTTCATCAATATCCTTTCTTGATGAAACTATGACTAGGGATAGTTTAGACATAATCATAATTACATATGAAGCAGGTTCCACCAAATATAGTCCAACTATAATTTCTCTGACTTCATGCTATGATATGTCAAGGACTTTTGTATAGATACATCAATGAATATATTTAACTAGTTATAATATATATATACAAGCAAATTAATATAAACAAAAGATTAAATGCCTTTATTGATTAAACAAATTATTCGTACTATTACATAATTAAGATATATCGCCCTAATTGTCTTAAGGGCATACATCATATCTAACAGAGGTAACTACTTTTTATTTGAATTGTCTATATAATAAAATGTTCCCTGTTGGCTTAAATGATACAAATGTTGTTCTTATCCCTAAGAAGAAAGTGTCGCCTTCTGTTTCTGATCTTCATCCAATTTCTTTATATAATGTGCTTTTTAAGATTATGTCAAAAATGCTTGCCAATAGAATTCAATCGATTATGAATTCTGTTATTTTGCAGTCATATAATGCTTTTATTCCTGGGAGGTTAATTACAGATAATATCTTGACTGGTTTTGAAATAGGCTATTATATTAATCGAAAGCGGTTAGGAAAATCGGGAATGGGGTCCTTAAGGATTGATATGTCCAAAGTTTATGATAGGGTGGAATGGAATTTTATTCAAGCAATGTCATTAAAATTGGGCTTCCTAGTTTACCTTATTGATATCATTATGCTCTCCTTATCTACGGTAACCTACACCATTAAGGATAGAGATGGTAACTTTCAGAAAATTATTCCCCAGAGCGGACTCAGACAGGGTGACCCTCTTTCTCCTTATCTTTCATTATATGTACTGAGGGATTATCTGTGTTAATTTAGGACGGGATTGCTCAGAATCTTCTTCACGGATGTAAAGCAACTCCGAGAGCGCCGATCATTTCACATTTATTTTTTGCTAATGATAGCTTGTTCTTTTTTAAAACCATAAATAAGGAGGCGCGCACTTTGAAGAATATTTTGGTTGTATGAGATCGCTTTAGGTCACCAAATCAATTACAATAAATCATCTATTATTTTTAGCCCTAATGTGACGGATGCAGTGAGGCAATCTATTGTAAATTATTTTGAGGGCGAATGTTGTTGAAAGTCATGGTTCATATTTAGGACTTCCTTCTCTTATTGGAAGGTCTAAAAAATGTGCCTATAACTTTATTGTGAAAAAGGTGAATAAGAAGGTTCAAGGGTGGCGTAATAAAAAGTTATCTCAAGGTGGAAAGGAAGTTATGCTTAAGCCCGTTGCCCAAGCATTACCTACCTGTGCGATGCAGGTCTTCCTTCTCCCGTCTTTTAAATTGCGACTATAGAGAAAATTTTTCTAATTACTGGTGGGGATCCTCTATTCATTGGATGCGGTGGGAACGACTTTGTCAGTCAAAGACGAAGAGTGGCCTGAACTTTCAATGTCTCCGAGAATTTAACAAAGCTTTGTTAGCCAAGGAGGTTTGGCGGCTGATTTCTACATCGGAGGCCTTGGTTAGTCCCATTTTTAAAGCCAAATATTACCCTTACTACTCAATTTTTTAGGCTGCCCATAGATCTAACGCTAGTTTCTTGTGGAAAGGGATTCACTCAGTGCGAAATATTGTTCGTCAGGGTCTGGCATGGTGCATTGGTAATGGGTTATGGGTCAACATCTGGTCTGAGAATTGGCTGCCATCAGTTGCGGCTCTGGCCGTTCAATCTATACCACCCCCGAGGTTCGAGGAAGCGTCGGTTAATATTTTTATTTCATCGGATGGTCGATCTTGGGATGACAATATGCTGCAATTTCTATTCAATGACGCTGAACAACAGTTGATTAGGCGTATTCAATTACCATGGGAGCAAAAAGAAGACGGCTTATATTGGCGCCTTGAACAATCAGGTAACTTCTCGGTTAAATCATGTTATTATTCACTTTTACAGTAATCTAATATTAATAATCTCCCATCTGATTTGATGAGTGTCATTTGGAAGAATATTTGGAACTTGAAAATTCCACCGGAAGTTCATCACTTTCTGTGGAAAGTTGATACAAACTCGTTACCTTCCCTTTGTAGGCTTCGAGAAAGATATATGGATGTTGATTGCTTCTGTGCGCTATGTGGTGATGCTTTTGAAACTAGCTTTCATGCATTGATTGGATGCGCTTTTACATATCCAATTTGGAATGATCTATTTGCTGAGGGTTGGCCTTCTACGATTCATAACTTGACTGAGTGGTGGAGCTGGGTAGCTTTGCAGAATGATAACACTGTTACCAAGGCAGCCTGTATTTTATGGGCTATTTGGGGTTGACGAAACCACTACATTTGGAATAACAAGTTTCAAGCTCCATCTCAAGTTCTGCGACATGGCTTAGGATATCTGTCAGAGTGGAGTTCGGCTACTAACCAAGCTTGCACATCATCCTCGATAGCCCCTTCCACCATTCCTTGGCGCTGTCTGCCAACTCCTTGGTCGAAATGCAACATTGATGCTAGTGTCTTTAACTCGAGGAATGGCATTGGTCATGGAATGGTCCTCTGAAATAATAGTGGTCGCGTCATTGCAGCTTGCTCTACTTTACTCCAACGCGGAGGTGATCCTTTCATAGCAAAAGCCATCAGTTGCAGGGAGGCTCTCTCTTGGCTTCAGGACAACGGTTTTAATAATGTTATTCTTGAGTTGGACGCGTTGAATGTTGTCAATGGTTTGAACAATAGTCTCTCGTTTATATCCCCTATTGGTTTTGTTTTTTCGGATTATAAGAACCTTATTATGGAGTTTTTTTTGTTGCGTATTGTTTTCGTTAACAGGTCTGCGAACCATGCTGCGCATTTGTTAGCTAGAGTGACTGATTCTTCGACATGTAGGAGAACGTGGATTGATTCGTGTCCACCTTTAATTAGAGCTATAATTACCTCTAATTTAATATGAATGACATAATATTCAGTAAAAAAATAAATTGAGCATTTAGTTTTAAAATTACATTAAAACAAACTATTAATATAAACATTCACTATTTTATTTTGTTATTTTTTTTTCTTTTTTCAACTTCATATTTAGACACAAATTTCTATTTGATACTAATGTAGATGAAATGATAAATTTACTGTAATGGACCATAAGAGAGACAAATTTTCATTGTTTATGAAGAGCAAAACTTGACTTTTAAAGTAAAAGAATTGTTTGTGTATATATGACATATGTTAATTTGAATAAGTGTTATACTAGTTTTTTTTAATTACTAATTAATTTAAACTATGTCCAAATGTATCATTTTATATCATATCAGTAATAACACCTGAAAGTTTTACCAAACACTAAATTGCAAATATGTAATTTGAACAACAAACATCACCAGCTAAACACTAACTGCAACAGCAAGCAGTTAACTGCCACAACTATCAATAACAGCTAACAAATATACCAAACGGGGCCTTAATATAATACTACAAATATTCTATAGATCAAATACATGCATAATTAATACAATCCTATATTTTCAAAAAAAAATTATTTGTTTTAGTATTTGTTAAAGAAAAACTACTAAAATTAAATAAAATAAAAATTTAATGTGTATATTTTGTTTCATCAGTTTAACAATATGAATCAGGCCAAAGTTGAAAGTGGTTTGATGGAGTGGTGGTGTTTAGATGGCTATTTGTAAGGGAAAAAAGGGAAGAAAAATGTTGCTTTGTGGCTGGTTTAGGTGATGCACGAAAATTATGAGTTAGGTAGAAGAGAAAATGATTGATTGTAAACAAAGGAAAATGTAACAAGTTGAGTATTTTTGGATCACACATAAAACCCATTAGTTTTTGGATACAAATAAAACCCAAATGTGTTTAAACACACAATTTTACTCAAAATATGATCTAATTACTTGCAAATTTGTTGCCCATTTAAATAAGGAAACAACTAAGAGGTTACAAGCATATTAAAAGGAATTAAAGACAAATGACTCCATACTTTAATCCTATTTTAAACTGGCAATGAAAACACATATTTATTGGTAATAAAGCTTAAAAAATAGCAAATAAACTCCTCCAAATGTCCCTCTTGTGTATGAGCTGGAATTCTTGAGCATAAGTCATAATTTGGGCATATTTTGTTTAGCCTGAAGTTGGTCTTCAAATATGATGGTTTGGAATAGCCCAAAAGACTTCAAAAGTAGTTGGATCTTCATGTTATGTATGGATTCAAAGCATGGATCTTCATTAGGATCGGAATCATCATCTTCTAAAAGTGTGCAAAGGCCCATGTCAAGCATATCTCGAATTGCTAGAACGGATGGACCTCCATCATTCTCCCCTTCTTGGGAAGTTTCCCCTTCAATAGAGACTTGCATCGAATCTTCAACATACTTTGAGAGATCGCTTACATTGAATGCGTTTGAAATCTTGTATGATGATGGCAGCTCTATCATGTAGGCATTCTAATTTATCTTCTTTAGCACTTTGTACGGACCTTCAGCTTTGGGCATGAGCTTGTTCTTCCTTTTTTATGGAAATCTGGCCTTTCTCAAGTACACCCACAGAAGATCTCCTTCTTTGAATTCAACATTTGACTTTAGCTTGGATTGACACTTGTAAACATCATTCTTTCTCTTGATGTGTTCTTTGGCCTTGGCATGAAGTTTGATTATTTCAGCAGCTCTATCTTCAGCCTTTAAGTTTGATGGAATGCTAGAATGCGTCTTAGAACCGTTATAAGCAAATTATGCATGTGCCAACATAGCATCCCAATCCTTCACCAAACTTCTCAAAATGTTACGAAGGCTTCGATTGACCATCTCGGTTTATCCATCAATTTGAGGATGAAATGTTGTGCTGAATTTCAAAGTTATCCCAAGTCGTGCCCATATATGTCTCCAGAAATGACTCAAGAACTTTACATCCCTATCACTTACAATACTCCTTGGAATTCCGTGGAGTTTTACAATATTTTCAAAATACAAGTTCAGAATATGAGATGCATCATTAGTTTTGTTACAAGCAATAAAATGGGCCATTTTAGAAAATCTATCAACAATAACCATAATAGAGTCATGGTTTCTTCTTATTCTTGGCAAGCCAACTATAAAATCAATACTCACATCCTCCCATGGAGCATTTGGAACCGGCAAAGTCATGTATGGACCATGTGCTTGTAATGTCATTTTGGATTGTTTGCATGTATTACAGCTCTCAACAAGTCTTAAAATGTCTATCCACATCTTTAGCCAATAGAAATTTCTACTAGCCATCTCATATGTCTTTCTCTTCCAAAGTGCCCAGCTAGGCCTCCACTATGGACCTCCTTTAGAATTGCTTCCCTTAAAGAACTTTGAGGAATATAAAGAGCATCAAGCTTGAAAAGATAATCATTATGAATTGTGAAATCCCAAAATGCACCATCTTTCCTGACTCTTTCCCAAATCTGACCAAAATCCTCATTATTCTCATACAAAGCTCTTACATCATCAAATCCTATTACATGAGCATGCATGGTACTAAGAACCTCAAATCTCATCGACAATGCATCAGCCATAACATTACTTGGACCATCTGTATACATAACCACAAAATCAAACGATTGCATATATTCAACCCAAGATGCATGTCTTCTACTCAACTTAGCTTGAATTTGAATGTATTTAAGTCCTTGGTGGTCAGTATAAAGAATGAATGAATCTGCCAATAAATAAGTACTCCAATGTCTACAAGCACGCACCAAAGCGTAAAACTCAAGGTTATAGGCTGAATATTTCTTCCTAACTTCATTCAATTTTTCACAAAAAATGCAATAGGCTTACCTTCTTGACTCAAAACAACCCCAATTCCTACCCCACTAGCATCGCACTCTAATTCAAAAGGTGTAGTGAAATTAGGTAAGGATAAAACATGTGCTTTTTCCATGGCATTTTTTAGCGTGTTAAAAGCAATGGTGGCTTAAGGGGTCCATTTAAATGATCTTTTCTTCATGCAATCTGATATTGGACTTGTTATAGTGCTAAAATTTCTAATGAATCGTCTATAAAAAGAACAAAATCCATGAAAACTTCTAACTTGAAACAGATTACTAGGAATTGGCCATTCAATAATAGCCTTAAACTTTTCTGGATCCATACTAATCCCATCTCTGGACACAACATACTGCAAAAAACTAATGGTGCTATCACAAAAATGACACTTCTCCACATTAGCATATAATGATTCACGGTCCAAAACCTCAAAGACAAGTCTCAAATGCACACAATGCTCATGTAAACTACTACTAAAGATCAGAATATCATCAAAATAAACAACCATGAATTTGTTGAGAAAAGGTTTGAGTACCTCATTCATAAGTTGCATGAAAGTGGAAGGTGAATTAGAAAGTCCCATTGGCATAACCAACCATTCATACAACCCCGCATTAGTTTTGAAGGCTGTTTTCCACTCATCTCCTTCCTTAACACAAATTTGATAGAAACCATTCGCGAGATCAATCCTTGAGAACACCGAAGCTCCATGTAATCGATCAAGCATATCATCAAGCCTCGGAATTAGAAACTGATACTTGATTGTGATTTTATTAACAGCTCTAGAATCAATCACCATTCTCCATTTCCCATTCTTTTTGGGTACTATAAATGACAGAACAACACAAGGAGACACACTCTCCCTAATAAATCCCCTTTTTAACAACTCATCAACCTGCTTTTGTAACTCATCACTCTCATTTGGGCTCATTCTATAGGACTCTTTATTAGGAATTTGGGCTCCCAAAACAAAACTTATTTCATGTTGTATGCTTCTAAGAGGGGGTAAATATGAGGGTAATGTGTTTAGAAATACTCTCTCAAACTCACTAATCAAAGATTGTACCTCATTTGTAATGGTACAATTTTGTTTGGGCTCATCTTCCACATCCATTGGGATAAAACTAGGCAGCCTCTCCATGATCTCACTCTTCTCATCATTGGACAATAACCCAACAACTCCAACCTCTTTCTTCTTCTTTCTCTTTTTCGGCGACATAGGTTTGAGTAATATCTTTTGCCCATTATGGAACAAGGTATAAGTATTGGCTGTCCCTTGATGATGAATATCTTTATCATACAACCATGGCCTTTCAAGTAACAAATGACAATCGGTCATAGGAATAATATGGCAGCTCACCTCATCAACATATTTCCCTATAGAAAAAGGAACAAGGCATTTCTTAGTCACTCTTATCTCATATGAAGAATCCAGCCAAGTCAACTTGTAAGGAGTGTCGATTAGCTCGATTTTGAAACCCAACTTATTCACCATCTCATTAGAAACAACATTTTCGCAAGCTCCACTATCAATAACAACTTCACATAGCTTGTTATTTGTTAAGCATCTAGTGTGGAACAAAGATTTCCTCCTCCAATCCTCCTCACTTCTTTCTAAGTTCATAACCCTCATCATAACTAAACATTCCCCATCCTCCATAGCTTCACATTCAAGAACCCCTTCCTCATCATCACATAAACCCAAATCTACCTTATTAGAATCAGCAAGCAACAAACCTTCCTCAATCTCTTCAATTTCCCTTACGGTCATTATCTTTTTTATGAGGAATTCATAAGAAAAATGACCAGAACTTAGGAATTTAAAACATTTCAAGGCATTTTTAGAGGCACTTTTGGTTGGTGGGGCAGTTTGATTAGCTTTGGTTAGGGTGGAAGTGTTTTGGGTGTTTGAGGGGCTTTTTGGTTGTAGTGTGAAGGTAGTTTTTGTAGGGCTAATTGTGAAGTGCTTGAACTTGATTTGTAAGGTGAAGAAAAGTTTGATGGTTTAGAAATG
Source organism: Euphorbia pulcherrima (assembly GCA_947683365.1). Classification (NCBI taxonomy): domain Eukaryota; kingdom Viridiplantae; phylum Streptophyta; class Magnoliopsida; order Malpighiales; family Euphorbiaceae; genus Euphorbia; species Euphorbia pulcherrima. The sequence continues at coordinate 22,113,165 of CANTUS010000009.1, forward strand.
TTTTAGGAAGGTCGAGTATAAGATAAGCTAGCATCGCTTAGGTAAAAACTCACCATGTCTTGAATATCAAGATGTAGTCCTTGGAGAAAATGCCCCATGAGCAGCTCTTTGGTCTCCTCCACTTCATATTTCATAAAAAATTCATCGAACTCCAAGGTATATTGTTCCACAGATTTGGTGCCTTATTGAGACTTAACATCTTCTCAATCATCTTTTACCTATAATGGGATGGTCAAAATACCACATCCATTTCCTCCTTCATTCGACCCCATTGAGTGATTCAAGGTCTCCCTTGTCTAGCCCTTTGCTTCTGCAAATTCTCCCACCAAAGGGCTGCATAACCTTTTAACCTCATGGCCGCAAGTTTCATTTTCTTTTCCTCTGACACTTCCTTTAGATCAAAAGCTTTCTCAATGGAATATATCCATTCTAAGTAGGCATCAGCATCAATTTTACCATGAAATTCGGGTAATTCAATATTGTAATTGAAAAATTCCTCTTGTCTTTCACCACGGGGTGGTGGGCGAAAATTACATTCACCTCTACGAAAAGCTCTTCTTCTAAATCTGCCTCGGTCAAACACGGGTGGTTGTTCATCATCATCATCAGATTCTTCATTAAATTGCTCACCCTCATTTGGATTTCAAAAATTCAATGGTGAATTTTGAACAATCGTTTCAAGAGCATCGTTCTTGGTTCATCTCAATCTCCAACTTCATTTTCTCTACTTCAGCCTTTAATTCTTGTGGGTCAGTAACCACTTTTTTGTCTTTATTTACGACAATAGACATGGTATATAGGCTAGGAATGAGGCAACACTTAGCTCTGGTACCAAATGATGGAGTGGTAGTGTTTGGATGGCTGTTTGTAAGGGAAAAAGGCAAGAAAAATGTTACTTTGTAGCTGGTCTAGGTGATGCACGAAAATTATGAGTAAGGTAAGGTGAAATGGCTTATTTTTTTAGAAAAGGAATGTGTTTAAGTTTATTTGAATGTGTTAAAAGTTGGAATTTCAAAAGAGAAAATGGCAAGTTGTAAAACGAAGGAAAATGTAACAAGTTGAGTGTTTTTGGATCACACACAAACCCCATTAGTTTTTTGAAACTAATAAAACTCAAATGTGTTTAAACGCATAATTCCACTCAAAATATGATCTGATTACTTGCAAATTTATTGCCCCTTTAAATAAAAAAATAACTAAAAGGTTGCAAACATATTATAAGGAATTAAAGACAAATAACTCCATACTTTAATCCTATTTCAACGTAACAATGAAAACACATATTTGTTTCTAATAAAGCTTAAAAAACAGCAAATAAACTCCTCGAACGGCTCTCTTATCTATGAGCTGAAATTCTTGAGTATAAAGCATATTTTGTTGGGCCTGAAGTTAATCTTCAAATATAATGGCTTGAAATAGCCCAAAAGGTTTTAAAAGTAGTTCAACCTTTATATTATATCTTCATCTTTTAAAAGTGTGCAAAGGCCCATAATAAGCGTATCTCAAATGGACCTCAATTATAATTACTTGAATTATAAATGTGAAATATTATTTAGTTACAACTTTATGATAAGAAGAATTGGCCTTGGTACCATTTATAGGTGCACGAATTCTGAATTGAAATATCAGTGAACAACTATTACAACCAATTTTGTCTTCAGCTAAAGCTATTACATATTAACAAGCCACGTACCCCATCTATAAAACAACCCTTATCTCCCATTCTCTCACAAGTGCTTGCTTTTTCGGTAAGAGAGAAAAAGGCAAACAAAGAAAGAAACAAACTTTGTTGGTAGAGAGCAAAAATGGAGGGCAGAGAAGAAGATGTTAGACTTGGAGCCAACAAATTCACAGAAAGGCAGCCAATTGGAACATCAGCTCAAGGAGACAAGGACTACAAGGAGCCACCACCAGCTCCATTGTTTGAGCCCGGTGAGCTATCTTCTTGGTCCTTTTACAGAGCCGGAATCGCCGAGTTCATTGCAACTTTCTTGTTCCTCTACATCACCGTTCTAACAGTCATGGGTTATGCCAAAACCCCCAACAAATGTGCGACTGTGGGTACTCAAGGTATTGCTTGGGCCTTTGGGGGTATGATCTTTGCCCTTGTCTACTGCACTGCTGGTATTTCAGGTAACAACTTTAAATTTCCTATCTTAAACACTTTTTCTTGTTCTTTATACTGGGTTTCTCTCAAAATCTGATTTTGATGATGGGTTTTAACTAGATCTGGATTTTTGATGGAATTTGACAGGTGGGCATATTAACCCAGCTGTGACTTTTGGGTTGTTTTTGGCGAGGAAGTTGTCTTTGACAAGGGCCTTGTTTTATATTGTTATGCAATGTCTTGGAGCTATCTGTGGTGCTGGTGTGGTTAAGGGATTTGAGGGAAACAATGTCTATGAACTCCAAGGAGGCGGTGCTAATGTTGTAGCCCATGGCTATACTAAGGGTGATGGGCTTGGTGCTGAGATCATTGGTACTTTTGTTCTTGTTTACACCGTCTTTTCTGCTACCGATGCCAAGAGAAATGCTAGAGACTCTCATGTCCCTGTAAGTATAAGCTCATAGGTTGTTAAAGATCTAGTTTTGCTCTAAAAGCAAGCATTACAAGAAAATCAGTCACCTGCGCAAGGGATACAGCAACGGAATTTCCGTTGCAAAAGCCCGTATGCAATGGAATTGCAATATACGTGCTTGCAGATTCAACTGGCAGGGTAAGGAAGCTTAAGTGGTGTTCTTGTTGTTGCAGCTATTGGCTCCTCTGCCTATAGGATTTGCAGTGTTTTTGGTTCATTTGGCCACAATTCCCATTACTGGAACTGGAATTAACCCAGCCAGGAGTCTTGGAGCTGCTATAATCTTTAACAAAGACCATGCTTGGGATGACCATGTAAGCAAATTATGGTTACTGAATAGACTAATTGTTTTGCTAACTGTAACTGGTCTTGAATTGATGATTTAATTGCTGTTGTTGATTTGCTGTGTTGTGTTGTGTAGTGGGTCTTCTGGGTTGGACCTTTCATAGGAGCTGCCCTTGCTGCTGTATACCACCAAATAGTCATTCGAGCCATTCCCTTCAAGGCCAGAGATTAATTAATTTAATCTCCCACTTTTAATGTTTTCTTTGCTCGAGATTAATTAATTTAATCTCCCACTTTTAATGTTTTCTTTGCTCTGTGTGAATTTGGTATGTTATGGTTAAATTATTAAATGGAGAATTGGTTTTTTCTGTTGTGGCTTATTTTGCTGTGCTCATCTCTATTGTAGAAGAAGAATTCCTTTTTTCTTCGAGAATAGAGATGAGCACAGCAAATGATGGCCTTGAGTGGTTGCTTTGCTTTGCTTGGAATCTTAACTGAGTTTAATTCAATTTACCATTCCAAGAAAAATAATCATGGTTTGACAATAATGAAAATGTATACGTGCACTTTATTTCCAGTTCGAGGAGTGATAATATAACGAAGTGGATTTGCTTTTTTATTTAATAAATAAAAAATGGACTCTCATACGTCAAATTAATAATGGCAGTGGAGCTCATGTGAAGAAACAAGAACTGATGGCGATAATGTATTTCTTCTACTAGTTTGCAAAAAGAATGTAATATTGGTATTATGGTTAAGTTAGTATGCTTAATGGAGAATAAACTTGTATATGCAAGTTAATATTCATTTCGCAATCATTTACATATATATTATGGTTTCGAGTAGAAGATTTAAGCTTTTGTTGTTTTTTATTTAAACTTTGCTTTATAAACAGCTAAAACCAATTATTCAATGATCAGAAAAAACAATTATTTAAAACTACTTTTAATATCGTTAAGGTAAAAACATTTTTTTAATGATTATACCGACTTTCAAAACTGCTCTTGATTTCAGAAAGGGTGCTCACAACTATAGCCCTTTTTTATATTTGCCCTTTTTATTTATTTAGTATTCTCTCCCTTCTTTTTATAAGTCTTTTTAGATTTTTTTATATTATTTTTTTTGTTTGGCAGTTTAAAATATTAATGTATATTTTACTTCTTTTTTTTTTTCTAATTTACGCTTTCATTTATTATGAGAGAGATTATGAATTGATAGAATTATATGTTTCTAATTAAGAAGAAAGAGAATTTTAGTAGAGGATAAATTAGTTATTTTAAAAGTATAATTAATTTTTTTATTGATATTGATGAAAATCCTGAAATGACTTAAATAAATGAATGGAGGGAGGACAATATAATTAATGTTATTAACTTCTCATTTTTACATTTGCGGCCCCTAAAATTATTTATATATTAGTTATATTTATTTATTAAAAATACTACACTCAATTAAATCTTTTTCAAAATCCTTTTTTTCGAAGCATCGATTGAATAAAATATGGTTTAACTCAGTAATTGGTTAGGTTAAATCCAACTCCATGACTTCAAAAAACATTTAAATTGATTTATAATGAAAGATAATATATAAAATGTTTTAAATTAGTAAATAATTATAATAATTATTGTCAAAAATAAAAAAATAAGTCAAAATAAAAAAATAAACGGCTAACAAATGATTGTATTTGTTTTTTTTGAATGAATGATTGTATTTGTATAAATTTATTTATATCAAATTTTATAAATCTTTTGAAAATTTAAATCATTTATATATTTATTTTTATATAAAATTAAATATATAATATAAAATTAAATATATTTTTAATTTTAATTTATAAGGTATTTTTATCATTTTTGGTGATGCTAAATTTGAAAAGGGACAACGTATATTTTTATTATTTTATTTATAAGGATATCTTTGTTATTATGAGAGGCATTAAATGTAAAAAAGGGCGGGAAACAGCAATTCAGTTTCGAAAAGACCAATAAATATACCGTTGTGTTCAATTTCACTATCTACGCAAATTGATAAAAAAAACATTCTTTATTACTAAAAGAACACTTTTAAGGTTTTCTTTTCTACATAGTCCTTAAAATTGCCTAAACTTCTAACCGAATTATATCATAACTTGTTTTCATTGTAACATATAAAAATTCATAGTCATCTCAAGCAAAGAAAAATATAGAAAGCAACAATAACAACAAAATCATTTTAAAAGGGTTGAATATACGGGACTTTCTGAAGTTATTTCTAAATATTTTTGGGCACCCTAAATTTTATCTATGAGATTTTATTTTTTAAAGTTGATAAAATTGATACAGTTTGTTCTCTCAATAATATTTATCAGTTTTTGGGCATCAGTTTTGCCAACTTTAGGAGTAAGCGTGCCATTTAAAACTTTGAGGTAACTAATAACAGTTAGAGGTGTGTAAATGGTTTCGTAACTAAATTATCGAATCGAACTAAACCGAAATATTAATTTGGTTCGGTTATTTTAAAAATTCGGTTCGATTCAATTCATGAAATGTTCATTATTTTGATTTTTTGGTTTAATTCAATTTTAGTGTAGAAAAATTCATAATAACCGAACCGAACAGAAAGATTTATAATAGATTAAAATAATACTCGTATATATAAATCATAATGCCGCCAGTCCCCTATCCGCCGCCGATTAGATTCCCAGTTCACCGTCTATCTGGCTCTTCCTCTGCTTCACCTCATCTTCGTCTGTTGTCCATCACCATTAACTACTCCGATGGTGTTTCTCTATTTCTTCCCCCCCTCTCTCTTTTTTTCTGCTATTCTAATTTCTCTTATGAATTACAGGGTTTTGATTTTTCAAATTGAACGTTTGATTGCATATTAGCTCACTAGTTTCTGTTATATATGAGGGTGTAATCCTCCAATTTCACTCTCTATGCTTTTATCATGACAGCAATTCGTACGAAATGTAAAGTTAAAGTATACCTTTAGCATTTCACAACAGTATAAGCAAGTTTACTCAATCATTACTTCACCTTTCTATTCGTTTCATTTTTCTTTTTGCGACATCAGTAATTCAGGAAATTTGTAATCTGTCTGTGATTCAAAATGCAAGTAAATGGAAATTTCGGTTGAGTTCGATTTTTATCCGAACCGAATTGTTTGAGTTTGATTAATTCGGTTTTTATTCTTATTTAGTTTGATTCGGTTAACAAAGGCTCGGTACCGAATGTAGCCAACTTGAAGGTTGCGTGCGTATAAGGCTTTGAATCATAAAGTGTCCCCTTCACTGATATTGAATCCTAAGCAATTTTAATATTCTGTAAAATCAGAATCTTGAAAAATGTGGATATTTGGGTGGAAAGGGCCATCTGGGTTTTCAGCTTCTTCCACTGCTGAGGAAGCCACTCGAGGAATCGATGGAACTGATCTCACTGCTATTGTTACAGGTATCTCGATTTCCTTTATTTCAATTCCCCCCAACTTTGTGGAAAATCTGCTTTATAGAAGAGTTGAGATGGTTGTGATCGCTTTTATTCCTCAAAAGTGTTTGGTTATATGCCTCAATCAGCTCTTTATTACTCCAATTGAATCGGATCTAGGTTTCATTAATTGCAAACTCTAGGAAGTACCGTTGACTTATTGCTGATGGTTGTATTAATTTCACTGTCCATTGTGTATTAATTATTGATGTTGCTGATAATGATTTCTCCATTGGTGAATGAAATTACTACAGTATGATTGTTTTTGTCAACTTGTGTATAAGTGAATTCTTCGTTTGGTTATAATTTCAGGAGCATCGAGTGGCATTGGAGTGGAGACAGCAAGAGTTCTTGCTATGAGAGGAGTTCATGTAGTTATGGCAGTAAGGAATGTAGAAACTGGTACAAAAATTAAGGAAGAAATACTGAAAGAAATCCCCTCTGCTAAAGTTGAAGTTATGCAGTTAGATCTTAGCTCAATGGCATCCGTTAGGAAATTTGCCTCTGAATATATTTCAACTGGCCTTCCATTGAATCTCCTTATGTAAGAAACTAACTTATAGTATACAAGTAAGCTGAAATGTTGACTATCATATTGATGCTTGCTTTTTTATTTTGTTGCCATCTTACTGTTTCAATGTACACACATTTTAGAAGTGTTTTGGATTTGGTTAGTATTCTTTTTCTTTGTTTGAAGTAACAATGCAGGTGTCATGGCACCTCCTTTCATGCTATCCCAGGATAATATAGAAATGCAATTTACAACAAACCATCTGGGTAAGTTTCAAATAACCTAGCGGTTGATAATTCCTGAGAATTTTATTGGTCCTGGAAAATTGGAATGCATTTATATATTTGGAGGGGAGCTCTCAAGAAACTTGATAACCGTCTGGCAGGACATTTTCTTCTAACGGATCTCTTGCTGGAGACAATGAAAAACACATCACGTGAAAACAATAAAGAGGGAAGAATTGTTAATCTATCATCAGAAGGACACCGTTTCACCTATCGTGAAGGAATTCGTTTTGATAAAATCAATGACCAATCAGGGTAACGTTATGGTGAACTTATTGTGAATCATATCTGTGTAATCTGCCGAACAAAAAACTCTAGATTGCTTACATAAGTGCATGTAGGCTTTTGTATAATGTAAAATGCATAATGGTACAGTGCTCTGTGTTTCTTAACATTGGTTTGTGCTAATTTACAGATATAACAGCATTTATGCATATGGACAATCAAAGCTGGCCAACATTTTGCATGCTAATGAGCTTGCAAGACGCCTAAAGGTAATCAGCATTTCAAATATTAAACCGTTATAGGCTCCATTCGGATCTGCATTTAAACTATATAATGATCTATGTTTGAATTTCTCAATATAGATAGGCAGCAGTGTTTCGTAGGTGTCTTTGATACCTTACCGAACTATGATTTTTCCTTGGATGGTTGATCTCTGTGCAACAAAATGTTGTTTTATGCTAGTGATAATTTGAAATTCACATTTGACAATAGCTGCAAATAAGCATGTTACTTTGTTTTTTTATTATCTATTGGAAACCTAAGAGAAGTACATGATAATACACAAACTTGAAATTGAGTAAGAATATTGGACGTGTCTGAAATCGTTGACCAGACGAATGATCAAGTACTTTTATTAGCCAAATGATTTAATTTCTGAAAGATGTTTTACCATGTGTGTGTATAGTTTAAGCAGTATATCTCTGCCCTCTCTTCTTTCGGCTGAGCTTCATAATGTAATCACATTATTAGGTCATTTTTTCTCAACTTGTTTTCACCATGGACAGGAAGATGGAGTGGATATAGCAGCTAATTCAGTTCACCCTGGAGCAATCATCACAAATCTTACACGGCATCACACTATTATTGATGGTAATTCTCTAGGTTTGTAATCCCTCTGTTGACTGAGGGAAGGTCTGTAACCTTGACTATGGAGATTTTTTGCTTAATGCAGGCGTGGCATCGCTATTTTTGAAATATTTTCTGAAGAATATCCCACAGGTATGTACGAGTTGTTGAATTAACTTAAACAAGTGAAATCATTTCGATCTTTATGAAATTCGTATACGTGTTGCAGGGGGCAGCAACTACATGCTATGTAGCATTGAATCCACAGGTGAAGGGGGTAACTGGCAAGTATTTTATGGACAGTAACATAGCGAAACCAAGCTCTCTGGCTGTAGACGCAGAATTGGCTAAAAAATTGTGGGATTTCAGCATCAAATTGACCAATCCTTAGCCCAATAATCAAATTCAGGCGTAATGTATGAGCAACCTCTAAATATCAGTATTAGCTCATGCTTCAAAACTATGTATGTATGTATGTATGTATGTATGTATGTATGTATGTGTATGTGATAGAGATGCAAGCTTGTGTATTTGTTGTGCTAAACAAATGGAAGTTGTTGCTGTTACAAATCTTGAATAAACCTGCCAATATAACCTTCAACGAGCAGGATTGAAGCATATGCGAAAGCTAAACTGTGGTGATTATTGATTCTAATAACCTGTAAACTAGGGAATAATTATATATTTTCATGGTGGTTAATTGGATTGGGATTATGTGCAGAGAATTGTAATCCGTGGTTAATTGGCCCTGTACACTCCTTTGCATCTGCAGTTTAAATGACATAATAACTTACTATATCCTATCTCATTTTGGATACTTAGATGTGTTCTGTTTTATGACATGATGCAGTATTTTTTATAATTTGCACACAAGAAAAATCTCATGTGACTCGAGTATCTGTAAATTTATTTAAAAACCGAGTCTGAACCAGAAAATTATGATATTCCCCCCAAAATAAAATCATTTATTAAATTTGTGATTATTCAATCAGAAAACATTACTGTTGTGTTTCCCATTTCTATTATGGGTGAAAATGCAACAATCTTGGCCCTCCAATTACATCGGGGATAAGACACATGCTCAATTCTCGCCCTCCTGTCCTCTTTTTCTATACAATCCTAAAGCCCTCAACATCCGCATTTTCAACCTTTCTTTCTTCACATCTATAAATTCGACCCGTTGCCCTGTTTATCTCAATGCTTAATTCTCCTGCTCCTTTCACCATGTGAAAGAGGTACCTAATGACATATTAAGAAACTCGCTATATTTTACCAAAAAAAAAAAAAGATTAATTATTTATTAAATTATTTTTTTTATAATTAACCAATATTTAAATTTTAAATTAGTCATTAAAATATTACTAAAATTGATGGGTTTGTAGTTTATTTGATTGTCTACGAGCAAATAGATGATGTTCAATATTAATTATGACACATCATATAAGAAAGAGAAAATATAAGAGTTAGTGTAAAGCCATTTTATAGTTATTGTTTACTGTCTCAAGACTATTATTAGAATAGACAGAGAGCAGATAGTCTATTCCAAGAATAGTCTTGCCGCATAGCCAAAAATAGACAATTGATTCAAAGATTGTTCTACACTAGCTTGTCTATTTTCTCTTTCATATATGGGGTGTGGCACAATAAATGTTGGACATTGTCTATTTGATCTTCTACATGTAGACAATTAAATAGACTATCAACTCATCAAATTAATTAACATTTAATATTTAACATTAAAACAAGCTTCTAATTGAGTATTTTTTATTATTTAATTTCATAATCTTAGATAAAACAGACATTGTCTATTTTTAAAATCATTTAGATTATCTAAAGTTCAAATTTTGTAAAGTTGTACATTTCGATCAATCCTAACCATTTATTGAGTTTAAATGATCTAAATTTAATTTTAGAAATTTATAACATCCACATTATAATAAAATCTGAACTATTAAAATTTAATAAACTATTAAAATTAATCAAAATATATAGAGTTTGAATTTTAGACCATCCACGCCTCTATCTGAATCTCCTCTTTTAATCTCTAAGCAACCATCTTTGTATCTTGATTTCTCTTTGCAATTCGACATTTCCTTGGGTTTCTTATTCGATCGGAACTAGGGATTCAAGTTCTGTCCTCTCTGCTCTGAGATTCGATCATTCAATGGCTGCCCAATCTGAGCCTAAATCGGTTCATGATTTCACTGTTAAGGCAACTCTATTGTCCGTAATTGTATCCTTGAAATTGTTAATTGGACATTGGTCTTTAGGTTTTTGGAACTAATTTTGGTCTTATTTCTACTGATTGGTGCTCTGTTAGATAGTGTTAGATATATTCTTAAAAATAGACAATTAGTGTTGTTTCAATTAAGAAATTGAGGCTAGAGTTGATGTTTTTAAGGATAATCAATGGGTAAGCACTTTGCTGTGAGCCATATTGAAGTGAATTTGTGAAACATTTTTATTTTTCACGTTTGTAGTTGACTGACTGTATCAAACATAAATGGGGTTGATAAGTACGTTTGTTGGTGTAGGATGCGAGGGGAAATGACGTTGATCTCAGCATTTACAAGGGGAAGGTTCTCTTGATTGTTAATGTTGCTTCTCAGTGGTATTTATTCATAATTTCATATCCTTCATTGTTGTTATGATGCGAATAAATGTTCATGCAATCCCTATTCGATTTGTCAACCTTGTTGCTGTGATTCTGATTGTTTTTGTATGTGTTTTTTTTATGCAGTGGCCTTACCAATTCAAACTATACGGAGCTCACTGAGCTATATCAGAAATACAAGGATCCAGGTTTGCCTTTACTAATTCTTTATATGATGTCTTCTTCCATTTATTTTGCAAGCATGTCGAATTTCGTATGATTATGCATTTTCCTCAAGAAGCAATTGTAACTTTGGATGATTGAAGCATCCTGAAGCTCTTGAATGTTTACGTTTATACTCTTTACACATTGGGCTCGTTTGGTTCGTGGAAATCCTATTCCGTGAAATAGAAATAGAAATGTATGGAAAGATGTCAAATATGACACATTATTCATCTAGAATCCGTCGACGCACGGATGTAAACTTGGAAAAGCTTCTCCGTGCGTTGACGGATTCTAGACATATACTCTACTATATCTGACATCTTTCCATTCATTTCTATTTCTATTCCACGACGACCATCGATTTATAAGTCTACTCTTTGTATGTTGATTCCAATTGCTCAATTAGTCTCTTCTGGATTATTTGTTACTTAATGAATGATGAGGGCTTTAATATGTAAAAATAATGAAACTGATGATGCTATTCCAATATTCTTATAAATCTACACATTGAATGATTATCATTTATAAACACAGTTGTTGAATTGAGTTTCAAGTTGAGAATCGGATTGCATGTTTTGTGAATTGTGTATTAAATCATCCCATATATTCAGAGTGGATATCAATGAATTTTAACTAATTTTGGGTGAATCGAGTCCAATATTAAGATACATATAGTAAATTGTACCTGTACTATTTGATGACAAATGTTCATAAATCTATACAATAAGCTCTTAATTTATCATTTACATGTTCATTCTGATTTCAAGAGTTCAATTAGGAGTTTTAAGGCCATTTCAGAGTAATGGGGATTCTGAATATGCTTTGTGACCTGCTCCTTTATGTTTATGATATTGTTTTTGTGATCTGAACTCTTGCTTTTGTATCAATTCTGGTTTGGAGATTCTTGCTTTTCCGTGCAACCAGTTTGGATCACAGGAACCTGGGACCAACGAACAGATCCTTGAATTCGCCTGTACTCGCTTCAAAGCCGAGTATCCAATATTTGACAAGGTACGAAATGGAGCATGAACTTATTCATAGCTAAATTTTCCAAATTTTTTCTTACGTTCCCTAAACATGGTAAGTTTTGGAGTATTATATTGCAAAGTTGTAATCTTTGTAGGTTGATGTGAATGGAAACAATGCTGCACCTCTTTACAAGTTCTTGAAGTCTAGCAAAGGTGGTATTTTGGGGGACAGCATAAAGTGGAACTGTTCTAAATTCCTGATAGACAAAGATGGCAATGTGGTTGATCGCTATGCTCCTACTACTTCCCCTCTTAGCATCGAAGTAAAATCCGCAACCCATTGTTCGTTATGTCAAATTTGTGTACACTTTTAGGCATTAACAGATGTTGATGATGGTGGACTGCAGAAAGATGTGAAGAAACTGCTGGGGATTGCGCAGAAACCCGAACTTTGCTTGATCGAATTGTGGTGGAGAATAAATTTGGGTTAAGAGCACTATGAATAAGCATGATGCTCCTATCTGTGAAAATTAAAGATAAATGTTTTCTTTGTTCCAAGTTCCAACTCATTTCATATCTTGCATTTTGGTTTTGTAGTGGAAGAAATAAGCTTTTGGTCCTGTGCTTGAAGACCTTATTTCATTTTGATACCTCTGCTTTTGAAACTAATTTTTGTTAATATAGCAAATCGAAATCCAGGTGTTAATCAACATAGTTTATTTGTGGATGTTTGTTAATTTTTGGGTAGATTTGATATAATAAAAAAAAAAAAAGAAACTGTTGAACTGAAAAATGTATGCCAGTTCTGTGCATAGCCCTGCTACTGAAGAAAGATGGCTGTTTTTCTAATTATTCTTCTTTAAATCTTGAGAAATTTCTGTCATGGGTGCTCTTAAAAAATTGCTCTTTTATGCGATGCCTGTTTGTTTCTTGCAATTAAGACCAGTACCAACCCAGTTTAGAATGATCAATGGCCATTTTTATTTGGTTGGATGTATTGGAAGAAGCTTTTACAGTTTTACTTGGAATTAGCTTCAAAGCAGAATTTCCAATCTCTGACAATCGAACACATTAAAGTTGTCAGTGTCTGAAAGAATCAATTTGTCGTTATGTCGTGTACCCAAATAAATAAGAAGTCTCGTATATGGTTTTATTAATAGACTTTGGCTGTTTCAATTAGGTTGTTGATAAAAGAGGACAATGCGCTGTTCTGTGCAAAGGCACCATTACAACAGTAACAAGAGATAGGACTAAGAAGATGAGAAGTAGAAGCTCAACTTGTTTCTTGTTTTTGTTTTTTAACTGTTGTGAGATGAAATCCGAGGTGAACTTGCTTCATTTTCTTTTGTACTGCTAATGATTCCATCAAAGAGTAATGTAGTTGCAGTGGTTGCAAGGATTTTTAACCTGCCAATGCCATTTTGATTAATGTTTTTTTGTTATTTTGTATCTTGTGTTTGAAATACTATATATTTTTGGTGATTCCTTCATAATTTCACTCACAAGTCACCAAATTCATAAGAAAAAACCCTAATATACATTTCAACATGTGTGGAGGTTTAAAGCATTGCATTCTTGGACCAAGCAACAAGTGCTTTTTTTTGGTAAAGGTCTTAATCTAGTGGTGACGTGATCCTAAATATCATAGGTGATTTTTTCAATGCCGCATATTTTCTTTCAAAGAAATCTTGAACTAGGAAACATATGTTGAAATGTTCAACATTGAAGACTTGGTCATTTGTGTTGGATTGTATCAAGTGGAATCTACTTAAAAGTGAATAAATGCCTGACAGAGTAATCCAAGTAAATCGATCCGTCTGTGCAGCTTTTGTACTATTATTTAGTAGAATAAGATTATGATATGAGCTCTGATTGAGGTGTTGGCCTAGTGATTAACACTGAAGCTGCGATCTCTTGCTGTCCTAGGTTTGAATTACATTCGAGACGGGTTGGAGATTTTTCTTTCCATTTAATATAAGCCAAAACGAAGCAAACTTTTTTTTTTTAAAAAAAAGATTATAATTTGAGGCTTGTTAAGATTCTTGATAATCGTGGCACATGATTGTCATTTGGACTTAAGTGAGTATAAAACATGTCGACTTTACTATTTTATCGAAATCCGATCTAATAAATGGAGCTGTAAGTGATCCAATTAGCTATGTTACACATTATTATTTGTACTAAAAGCTTTAAGTTTAAGTTAGTAGAGGAGGTTGGAAGAAAAGGCAACCTAAGTGGAATTCCATTTTATAAGTTTAAGGTAAGGATACAATTCCTAGTGAATCTAAGAAACTAAGAATCTTTGCTTACTTTATAAAAAAGCAAGAGCTTCAGTAAATATATATACTTTCTTAAGAAAATTTTTTAAAAACTCAATTAAATTCTTTTTATTTAAATTTTTTTGCCTCATTTGAGCTTACATTAAATGAAAAGAAAAATCCCCAACCCGCCCCGGATGTGATTCGAACCCGACGCCTGTAAAAATCAGAGCTTCAATGTCATCCACTAGGCCAACACCTCAATCACTAAAAAAACTCAATTAAATTCTTAAAATATTTTTTTTTTGAAAAACAAATTCTTAAAATATTTGAAAAATAACAAAAAGAAAATCAAATTGTGTTGCGTATTATTTAAAATTATGTTATATGCATATATATGAGATACATATAGCAACATCACCAACATTATTCCTTCAATCAGAACAAGCACACAAATCAACCTTATTATTGAAGCACTATGGGAACTTTAATCAAGCATCAGTCCAAGTGATATCCGTATATCCCCATCTATTATCACTTTCCTTCAACCCTAATGCCTTCCAAACCGCTCTCGATGCATCCACGATATTGTTCGCGCATGGCTGCTGATAAGCATGCTCATCGTCACATCCCATAGTAGAATCGCATTCATCCACCACCATAGCCTTCACGCTTTTTCCATTTCCGTTTATTGTAATAAAATTGTGTCATCTCTTCCTGTTATTGAACCATCCAGTCGATAAAGCGACAACTGGAGTATCATCGTCATGGTATTTTCCGTCACATTCTGATGGTCCACCTCCTTCTCCACCAGCTTCGAAGCTATTAATGGTCAAAGTCGCCTTAGTATGCTGTGAAACTGTAGGCGAACATGCATAGATGTCGTAGGGTTTTCCTTCCTTGCAGCAGTCAGGATCATTGTTGTGGTTACACTCGCCTTTGGGCGGACTCTTTCTCCTCACTTTGCCGCTAGGCTTGCACTTTTGTGCTTCAACAACTATTGTAGAAGCAATAAGTACAAAGAGGACTAGAAGAGGAATAAAGCTCTTTTGCTTCATTTTTTTTAAGAAATGGTCTAGTGTGAAGCAATGATTAGAGTTGAATAAATTGAAGGTATAAATAGGAAGTCGTGGGGGTAAAAGCACGTAAATTTTTAGGCTAATCAATAATTTTAGCAAACAGTAAATAATTGCATTGTGTTTGAGACGTTATATTTTTTTTTTTATTTGTCATTTTATTGTTTGATTCGTTGTAAGGTTCACTGAGGATCTATGTGATAAAATAAAATCAATAGAAATAGACTAATTTATTTGAAGACAAATTAGTTGAGGTGTGCAAGTTGAACTATTTTATTTTTACAGTAAATAATAAAAGGAATCACTGTATATGAATAAGTTCATTAAGCTACTATATGTGGTAGTAGAATCTATCTCTTATATAATAACGTAATATTAAAAGCTATTATTAGTTTTTTTCTACATGTCACCTAGAATTTTCAGATAAAATGGTTTAAAGTTTCTTGTATCTATAGATCTGCCTATTATTTTTTCTAATAGGATTCTCTAAAGCTGAAATTTGACAAAGCTTTATTCATTTCAACCATTTGTTGAATTTTAATACTATAGACTTAGAGTATTATAAACTTGCAAATAATCAAATTTAAATTCCAACCATAAATTCAAACTTACCACCATTTTAACTTTAGACAAACTAAACCCCAAATTTCTGAAAAGCCAAACATATTAATTTGCGGAGAATCTTACAAATTATTAGTAATCTTTATCATTGTACACTTTCTTGCTCAAATAGCTCATGACAAAAAAAAATATTTATTTTGTAAGCAATTGCAACCTATAATTACACTCTTGATGTATTGAGCTATATATTTTGAATTACTGATAAAGTATTATATAGTATGTGTAACTCTTATATGTCTTATTTAACGCATCAACTCAACTATATTATATACGATACAACAACAATAATGACAACTACTACAACAAAAACAACAACAACAACAATAATAATAATAATAATAATAATTTGTTTTAGAACATCATATTTCTCTTCAGATTTCAAACTTCAACTTCGAAATAGGAACATTTAATTTTTGAGGAACCTTAGGCTCGAGTCCAAGACCCCCGACTTCTTTCGTCTCCACATTTAATTTCATAAACGTCTTCTTAAATATGGATAAAAATACACGTTGATATTATACTAATTCTTCTTTTTATATGTCTTACACAGACTACCTTCAGTTATATCATTCACTACTTTGATTAGAATTTGACACCAGTCAAACTATTGTATATTTGTAATTTGAAATATATAAAAAAAAAGTCACTTTTTTTTATTTTGTTATATAAATTTTATTGTTAACAAACAACGGGAAGGTCCCCAAATTAGGACCACTAACTCGATCAACATTCAATGTCTATAAATCAATCTGATTTTTCGCACGATACAGAACACAAGCTACAATTTTATGCACATCAAACACACAACTTGAATATATTTTATTATTTTTGGAGTTCGAGCTACTCGATCAACGTTTCTGCATCTATACATCAATGTCATGTGTTCGAGCTACAGTACAAGGTGAATTTTTTCTTGTTTAATGTAATCACAATAACACAATTTTATTTTTATTATTTTTGTTATTTTTATCGGGAATGCTAGCCCTACATTTGAGCATTATAATATATTTTTTAGTTGAATTTAAATTTTTAAAGTTCACCCAAACCCCGCCTAAACTTTGAAAGCTCCGACCGCCTGACTAACGCCGTTGATAAATAAATTGTGGCCTTAAGAAAAAGCCTAATGCCCCAATCGTCTGACTTGCGCCGCTGATAAATAGATTGTGGCCTTAAGAAAGAGGCTAGTGTATTTCCTCAAGAGTCGGCATGTAGGGAAGAATTGTTAAGCAAAAAAAAAAATGAGCACGTGATCACTATTTCAAGTTCAGTTGTACTTAAAAAAGAGTACCTGAGTTTATACATCGGCAAAATCAATTAGATTTGTGCTAAATAGACCTAAACCCATGTCAAGGGTTGTAAATGAGTCTAGTCAAGTTGAGTCGAGTTTTAAAATGTTTGTGTTCGTTCATTGAATTTCTAATTAAATACGAATCGAGTCGAGCTCGAATTTGAGCTCAAAATTCTGTTCATATTCGTTCATTTAAGTGTTCGCTTGTTCGCGAACTATTCACGAACAACTCATTTATAATTTTGTGTTAGGAATACCGCGCAATTATTTACCGCTCAACTACAGTTACTCTCTTGGAATAATTTAATTGGCAAATGGAGAATAAAATTGTGCAAGAAAATAACAGTAATTGGACACAAGAATTTAACGTGGTTCGGTCAAATTGCCTACCTCCACGATAGACGATAAAAAAAATTTCCACTTAGAATAATACTGGAGATTTACAATACTACTCAAGTGTTTACACTCTTCCAATGACCCCAATACACCCCGATAAAATTCACACAATAAACTAATTACGCAGTCTACTGATCTTAACTCTCTCAATCTCTCACAGATTGTTTATAAACTTTCGAATGATATGGGATTGAACAAATATACGGTTTATATAGCCATACTTACTGGTGTAAATATATTACCATAATTGCAACTCACCGGGAGGGAGACTACCATATTAAATGGTTTTGTCCAAGTGTCTTCATGAGTTAATCAAGTTGTATTTTCAACTTTCTAATGTTCGACTAATATTTTCATTTCAAACTATTTTTCAAATCTCCACCTTAATTTAAAATTACTCTAATCGTTATTCCCGCATTAATTCAAACACTATAAAAATTTGTCAAGTTCCCATACTGAACTTGACCGTAGAAAGGCTCGTAACTTCTCCATCATAGAAGTTATTCTTCCTTTATTTGCATATATCTCTGATGGTTGCTTTTTCGATGCATATGTTTTCTCCACTTTTTGCATCACTCCAAGTTCAACTAAATCTCTAATTGAACTGGCAGGACATCCTCCACATGTTGTACCAGCACTTCGCATCACAGTGCTTCTGATCAATTTACAGGGGTCTCGAATGTTTCTCCCTTTCATAACAACTACGACACCTTTATGAACTTTCAAGACTACAGCTTGAGCAGAAAGCGATAACCTCTGGATTAAAGACAAATCGGCGAAATAAGATTCTTCTTCAATTCTGGAACATGTCGAACTTTCAGTGTTCTAGTAATACCATTGTCCATCTTGATTTGTATTGTGCCGACACCAACTATCAAGAGCTCTTTGTCGTTCTCAAGTAACAATTTTACAACATCAACTTCTTGATAAGTAGAAAACTAGTGTTTATTAGGAGACATGGAAAGTACAAGCCGAATCAAGAATCCATGCATCTTCAGTGCGTTCTTCTGACACTGCTCGCACATCAACGACATTTGTGGAATTCACTTTTTCAGTGACAACATTTGACTCGTCACCTAAATCATCGGAGTCACTATCCCTTTTATCTTTCCGCCTTGGACAATCTTTTCTTATGTGCCTAATTTTATTACATTCATAGCATCTAACCTTAGATTTAGATTTCCACTTGCTTCCATATCCTTTTTCACCATATCTACCTCTTGAGACCATGACCCTTGTCGAATCCTCATATTCATCACCATCAATTTTCTTCTTCAGCTCTTTCAAGTTCAAAGCTCACTTGACACCTTCCACCGTGATAGCGTCTCGACTGAAATTATGAAGTCAATGAAATTGTCATACGAGGATGATAACTTACACAAAAACATCATCGCTTGGTCCTCTTCTTCAATTTTGACATCAATATTTTCCAGATCCAAGATTAAACTCATCAAGATAATCTTTCACTGACGATCCTTCTTCCATGCGTAGAGAATATAACTGTTGTTTCAAGTACAAACGGTTGGTGAATGACTTGGTCATATAGAGTGACTCCAACTTCTTCCATAAGTTAGCATCGGTACTTTCTTTAGCGACTTCTCTTAGAAAATTGTCAGAAAGCCACAATAAAATCGAACTTGTGCTTTATTGACAATATCTTTAATTTCACATTCGTCATATTTTTCTAACAAGGCTTTTTCACCTTCAAGTGCTTTTGACACTTCTTGATGAACCAATAACGCATTCATTTTAATTCGTCATAAATTAAAATCATTTTTGTCATCGAACTTCTCCACTTCATATCGTATTGTTGATTGTCGGCTCGCCATGTCGATATTCAATTAAATTGTCCGAACTCCTTCCGTAACAAAAGAGCAAAAAATTGGGCCGTAGAAATATACTAATAAAGAATATCAGTACCAACACCCGCTCTGATACCAATTTGTTAGGAATAACGCATGATTATTTACTGCTCAACCACAGTTACTCTCTAGGAATAATTTAATTGGCAAATGGAGAATAAGATTGTGCAAGAAAATAACAGTAATTGGACACAAAGGTTTTACGTGGTTCGGCCAAACTGCCTACCTCCACAACAGACGATCAAAGAAATTTCTACTAAGAATAATATTAGAGATTTACAAGACCACTTAAGTGTTTACACTCTCGATGACCCCAATACATCTCGAAAAAGTTCAAACAATAGACTAATTACGTAGTCTACTGATCTTAACTCTCTCAATCTCTCACACAAGCAAAACTAACAATTATTTATAAACTTTCGGATGATCTGCAATTGAACAAATACATGGCTTATATATCCATACTTATTGGCGTGAATATATCACCACAATTGCAACTCAATAATTGGGCGGGAGATAATCATATTAAATGGTTGTGTTCAAGTGTTTTCATTAGTGAACAAAGCTGTATATTCAACTTTCTAATGCCTCCCCAATATTTTTATTTCAAATTACTTTTCATTTTGTTATTGAAAAGTTGGCTAATTTATTTGCGAATGAGCTTGTATATTTTATTTGTGAATAAAATTGTCAAATTAATATATAATTTAAAGTGAGTTATAAAATTGAGTTGGATAATGTTATACATATACTTTGTCGTATTAGTCTAATTTTATATAGTCATACTTTATTTTAATTCTATAAATTTTTTATTTGATATGTAATTATAATAACCGAGCTAGTTCACGAACATTTATCGAATCAGTTCATGAACTTGTTCACGAACCTCTAATCGAGTTGGTTCACGAGTTAACGAGCCGAGCTTTAGCTTGTTCATGTTCAGTTCATTTATAATTCGAGCCATAAATCATGTTCACGAATTGTTCATTTATTAATCGAGTCGAGCCCGAGTCGAGCTTTTATCGAGTCGAACACCGAGCTGTTCACAAACGGCTTGGTTCATTTACACCCCTACCCATGCCGACCACTCCCTAAGGGTCAGCTTGGTTGTGCTTATTTCAACTGTTTTTATAAAAAGCTCCATTTTCGAGCTTTTCCTAAAAGCAGGAGATATGATTTTGGAAAAAAAACAAATCAGAGAGTTATTACTTAGTATGAGGGATCAAATGTGTTTTTCAAATACAAAGTATATAATTATATTATAAGTTTGTGACAACAACTTAACTAGGATAGCGGCTTAAAAAGCAATAGTAAACAAACATTAACAAGACAAAATAAAATTTGCAGACAATGTTCACCGAAGAATCTAGTTGTTTTGGTAAATGATACTTAAGTTTAGCATATCAAATAGAAAATCTAGAAATTCCACTTTTAGTGTTAATTGAAGATGAATTGGAACATAGCTACAAATCATTTTCGATCTGACTTGTACATGCACAGTTCATAATTCACATTTTAAATAGGTCATAATCAACACATAGTGCAACAAAAATATTAATGAGACAGAAGTATAATCTATATGTGTCACAGGTATAATAATGCCACAAGTATGTCCTGTTTAGAACAAGATCGAGAGAATATTTTTAGAGGGTAAAACTAGATGCTTTATGTTGGAGTCCTACAATATTTCTTACGAGTACAAATTGTTGTTTATATTGATGAATCATCGAAATATATATCGATGTTTACATGGCACATGAGCCCAATAAAAATTCGCTTGAGCTATCACCGTCGGTGTAAAATAGTAACTCATTATATTGATGACTACACCTAGCTTCTTAGGACTTGTGTACAAACTTCAGAAAATAAAATTTTGCGGAACAATATAAATATATTTATAGCAAGGGTTTGAATTTTGCAGTCCCCAAATATTGATGGAATGTATTATGATCACTCGCAACAAGTAATTTTTTTAAAAAAGTTTTGGGACTGTATTTGTAAAAAACATCGAAGTTGAGGGTTATGTATGGTTACAATTTAGTCTGACGTGGGCTTCTTCAACGGCGGAATCCAGCTTCAGTTCCATAAGAGAATATACTTTTACAATCTAAAAATGCGACTTGGATAATAATAATTCCTACCTCAGATTCATTCCCCCAATTTCCAACCCAACCAAGGATTACAATAAATTTGCCATTATTTTTGACACCCATGAAACCAAAAGGACACCCTTTTTTAACTCATTCCAACTTTACTAGGTCCTCAAATTACAGAACTAAGTTTGAGAACAAACACACACATTGGACAAGGCCAGAACCCATCATAATGTTTCAAATCTACGACAGATGCATTTACAACAACACATATGTACAAATTCGCCATGTGTCTGTTGCAATTATCCTCTCGTCAAGTCGATATCCATGTGCGGGTTTCTCAACTCCACCTGCCGTTGCACTGGCCACACGTTCATTGTCGATGCCATGAAATTTTGATGCCCCCCTGTACTTGTCTGAAACCCCGACGTTCTACTATCACTGCTGGGCCGGGGTGTGGCATCCCGGTTTAGTTTGGGGCGGCCCACAGGTTTGTCCTTCACCTTAGAAGCACCGTACACGAAACTACATGCCACCACCTGCACATTTAAGTAACATCTCCAGACTTATAACTATGCAAAAAAAACTGAATCGAATGTAAGTTAATGAAGAACAAATTAATAAGATACCTGAACAGGGCCGGCAGCGATAAGCATTCCAATTGCACCACCAACGACATGACCATCGGGACTTGAAAGAGAAGCACTAACACCACCAGTTCGATTTCTTGGCCCACCTTCTTCAGCAACCAAGTATGACCCAGACAAGCATAATATCTCAAATCGACCCTACACACAATAAACATGCCAAATTAGATCCAACTGAACGGCTTTAAAGATTAATAATCGAGACGGAAACATCTAATATGCAACAAAGCTAAAGAAACTCCACAATCTTTCATTTCTTCAAACACCTCTCATCCCAATAAAGTTCGGTGTATTTAACGACAACAACAACATTACCCCAATGCCTAACAAGTGGGGTAAGGGGGGGTCGGGTGAACACAGCCTTACCCCTGTAATCACAAAGAATGTTTCCAATTGAAAACAAAAAAAGGAAAAGAACAAACACAATCAACAAATTTTGCCACCAAACCATATTCAAAATGTGCGTACTTCATTTCAAACCACGAAGTAATGATTAGTAACTTTCTATGGCTCAGTTCTTTTGGACTATACGTCACTGAACAGAATGGACCTCAACTGAATTGAATTGAATATATTAATTATATACATATTAATAAATCTGAATCATTATTAAAATAATAATAAAAAAACCAATTATTTTTAAAACTAATAATCGTAAATACTAATAATTAAAATAATAATACTAAATAATATTAATTAATTTAAATATATAATAATAAAATGAATAATACTAATAAGTTAATGAATATAATAGCATCTAGTTTCAATAAAAAAATTGAATATTAATTTATAATAAATATAAATATATTATTAGTAGTAATAACTTATAATAAATAGTTATTAATAATTATAACAATATTCGATGATAAATAAAGTAATTATCAAAACTATTTCAAATAACATTTAATAATAAAAAAAAATTCTTATATTTATTATCAAATGATAAACTTTTTTTAATAATTATAATTAATTATTACAATTACAAGTAAATACTAATTGTAATTAAAAACTATTTGAATAAGAATTATTATTTGCTATTATTTAACTTATATTATTTATTTACAATAATATTTTAGCAAATCAATTGGAAAGAAACCAAGACCAAATATTATTTTATTTTTTGCTATTTTTGTGTCTTAAGAAGAATCCTAAATAAATTAAAATATCAAGTCAAATCATGATGAAAATAAATTAGGAGAAATTAGAATTTCATTATATGGAAAATCAATATTGTTAATTATTATTGTATAAATCTCATGTAGATTGTATTATACATAATATTGAGAAAAAATACACTCGACATTTGTTTAATTACCATGTACTGATTTAGCTAAATTTGAATATTGTAACTAATTTATAAATTATAAAAAATATTATTTGATATTATAATTATAATTAACAAAATTCAACTATATTAGTAATAATCATTAATAATTATTTTTAGTATTATTAATAACTATTATCATAATAATAAAAATAATAATTATTATAATTATAATTATTTTGTAATAATTTAATATTATTTATTTTATAAATATTATATTAATATTAATTATATTATTTAATTATTAATTTTTTCATATGAATAATTTTTATTGTTATTTATTATTATAGTCAATTGTTATTAATAAATTAGAATGGTAATTTTTATTAATTTTTTTTTATTAATTAGGATTATTCACTATTTATATCAATAACAGTTGAACTGAACTAAACTGAACTCAAACAAATTGCAGTCCAAAAGAAGAGGGCCTAAGTCTCATTTTAAGCATCAATATACTTGATCCTGGAAAAACTATGTAAGTTTACCTGTCAGTCCACTTGAACCCAGAAGGCTAGACCTCAATAAGCAAGTAGTGTGCAGTCAATTAGTCACAGTACAATACAGCCCTAAATAGAGACACGGTAAACTTGGATCCACAGAAAAGCAAGTACACGAAGCTGCCTCGTTCCATTTCCTTTCAAATAAAGTGTTATGAACATAACGAACTCAAAAAAATAGTAACCTACTTGTTATACTTATAGCTTGAATCATTTGCTCCAGGAAACGCCCCTCATATGAGCACGATTTAAAAATTCTCTGTGAAAGCATAGCACCTGAATTTATACTAGAATTTATGACGTTGCATGCTGCTGATTGGTGATTTCTTATTTCTAATACGGCAATGCTCCCATTCCTCCTATGTAAACTCGTGGTTAGGACCAAAAGGGCAGTTTAAAATGAAAAGAAACATCATTTCATCAAGAAATTTGTCCCAAAATGTGGCTCAACTTTAAACATCTAAGACAACCGAAGTAGTAGGGGCTAGTTTTAACCACATTCAATATTGAAGCTCCTAATGATACAATACAACGCACATAATCTGCAAGTTCACCATCTAATCTCTTGCTGTATATTCATTATTTAACCTAACTAACTACATATCATTTATCTAATTCAACTGATCTATCAATTTGACAGGTCTATAACATTGTCATCCGTTATTCAGACTTTGTATTGTTTTTTTTTTTTTATCAGAAACTGCATTCAACTCATTCAGTTCATCTTGTTGAGGTACTACAATCATCTTGAATAGGCATAGGTCTCACATAGTCACATGTAAACCGTCAATAAGATAAAAGCAAATTACAAATCACATAACCACAAATACAAATTTAAATCAAGAAATGCACCAACACAAACATTTCTAACACAATCTCGAGAAAAAGAACTCTCCAAATAAGAAAATAGAATAACTTAATGAATCAAATGTAAATGGTACTATTAATAACCTCAAATGTGGCGGATGGTCCTGAAGATGCTGGCTGACGAAGTGTTACTGAAGAAACTGTACCAGTTCCAGATAAGATGCAAAGGGCTCTAGGCCTTTGTTGGGCAAACGACAGTAATTTTGCAGCAATATCCTGCAAAGACAGACATAAAGTTTTAAATTGACACCCTCAAGGAAATTGACTGACATTCATACATGCACCAAAGCATGGATCCTCAAGCATAACGGAACACATTTTTACAAATCCGAAGTGAATGAATGAATACACCATACCTCTCCAACTCCAATGCGGATGACATGGGGTGAAAATGCTATTCCAGCAGAGCTATTCATCCAGTCACCTACAAAAATAAACCAGCAACAATCAAGCCTTAATCCCACGCCACAAAAATAATCCAGCATAACAAAATTAACATTAATTCTCTCTCATAACAATCATTATTTGGGTAGTACTGTAGTAGAATGAGCAAGTAACCAAAATAATATGAGAACCTTACCCCATTCAACTCCACACAAAAGATCACAACAATAGCATGAATCGAATTTTGAACTCCACATCATCACTTAATGGAATAGGCTAATGGCATGTCTTTTGTTTAGCAATTTAAGAATGAATAAACATCTAAGTATCACTTTCATCTAGAGTAAAACTTGACATCAGTAAGAAAGGTAAATACAAAATGGATGCAAAGCCGAACATTGTTCTCAACAATCAAAACACAAGCAGCATTTAGTTTAAAATTACATCACATAAAGCATTCCACTTGAAACGAACACCTGTAAGTACACCAAGCAAGATCAGACTCACTTACTAGTAAAAGCTCTACACCAAAATTTGACAACTTGTAAGGAAAACTTACCAAGAAGAGCCAACTGCTGCTTCCTTCCGCTTCCAGGTGGCCTCCCTCTTGCCCGTTTAGGACTCATTGGATCCTGTGATGAAGAGGGCTTCGGCCTTACAGGAAGGGGAGACAGTCCAAGAGAAACCTGTCCATCTGGAGCATATTTCCTAGGCCTCCCTCGCTTCTTTTTCACCACTGGATCACTCATCGACACCCCAGAACCAGAAGGCATCGCAATTTCAATGTTTTGACCAAAATTGGAATGTGATGGCTCCATAGCAAATGCTGGACCAGATGAACCTGGCCTTGCATTGGATTGAGCTGGTAAATTCGGGTTAGATAAGGCTCTAAACCCATGAGGGTTATATCCACCAGTCTGTGGTCCAGCACTAACAAACGCACCACCTCTATGAAAGTAATATGGTGTTGAACCACTTGCTAATGCCATGGCTTCTCTTCCATCCATGCATTTAGTGCAAGATCACAAGAACTAAAAGATGACTTTTTTCCCTTTCTTCTTTGCCTAGTAAACTTTGAGCCTTTAGATCCCCTTAGCCCTAACTTCTATACTAAATCAAAGATCACATAAAGGGTAGTTCATTGAAAGGGTTTTGGAAGGGTTTTTTCAAATGCTCAACAAAACAAGCAGAATCCTAAAATCTGGACTCAAAATATTCAAAAAAGAACAACAAAAGAAAACCCTTCAACCCTAAATCTCTTAAACACGAATCCCAGGCCAATTTCACACAAAAAAGAGGGTTTTGCTTGGGTTTTAACAGTGAAAACAAGATCAAGAGAAATAAACAAGAAATTCAAGAAAACCCAGTAACAACCAAAGCTGAACAATGAAGCTAAACAGTAACAAGCTCCATCTTCACCATTGAAGACAATGCTTCAACAAAGGTGAAAGGATCATGACCAAGAACCAAATCCACCCCAAACAAAAAGAGGAGAGATAAAACCCTAGAACAAATTCAAATCTAGGGTTTGGAGAGGAAAATTAGCAGAAGGAGCTGGTAAAGAAAGAAAAAGAAGGCACAGAAAAGACAAGGGGTGAAGAGAGAGAAGAAGAGGAATAGAAAAATGGGAGCTTTTGAAAAAAGGGCGAAGGGGTTTTGTTTGTTTATTGTTAAAGGGAGGTGTTGCGAGAGATTTGACTAAAGACAGAGTGCGAGTGAGTGACACTGTGACAGTGTGGTGGCCTACCCTCTCACCCCACTTCTACCACTTGTCTTTTTCAGGTTTTTACCATGTCTTTGGGCAGTGAGCCTCCATTTTTATTCTTTTTTCTTTTTTCTTATATTTTCTGTCTTTTTTGCTCTTCTTTTTTATTAATGTAGAAGGTTGCAATATTTATTACTTAGAGTCGTATGATATTTGTCTTTGCAAGTACATGATATATTGCTATTTTATAGCCCCACTCCATGATTCCATATGATTAATGTGCTAAGAGCAATACGCAGAATTTATCCTAATAATTTATTATTTTTTTAAATTTTTAAAATAATTTTGTAGTTCCTTCAATTTTTAAAAAGTACTTCTATTCCTCGAATGTCACGTATCAGATTCTGATTGAAGAGTATAAAATTTAAAAAATAACATCTTTGAAAGTCAAACCTATCAGAAGCTGACACGTGACATGTGGGAGCAAAGTGGTGCATTGTTTTAAAGTCGAAGGAGCACGGAGACACTTTGAAAGTTCAGGGGACAGTAAATTTTTTGGGACAAATTCAAATAGTTAGAGATGCATTAAGCCTCGAAAATATATTAGTTTTGCAAAATCACATTTTATGGGTTTATAAGTGAATTTTCGTTCACAATAAAATTAGATTAGGCATTTTTACTCACATTGGTGAATTGTTATAAAATACCGACTTTGTATTTCATTTCATGTTTTTATAATGACGGAATTAGTTTTGTTAAAATGAATATATTAAGAGAGGTGTTTTAAGGGTAGCAATAGGTGGATAGACCAAAAAAAAAGACATGTTTTTTTCTCATTTAATATGGAAATGATAGTTGGTTGCCAAATTTTTTTAAAAACTTTTTTTTTTCATATGGGCTTACATTAAATGGAAAGAAAAACTCACAACCCGTCTCGGATGTGACTCGAATCTGGGACCTCTAGAGATCACAGCTTCAGTGTTAACCACTGGGCCAACACCTCGATCACAGTTGGTTGCCAAATTTGTAATGGCCATTAGCATGTTAAACAAGATTGTTAAAGTTAATAAACTTGTATTTATCAAAAAAAAAAAAGTTAATAAACTTGTCAAATTCTATAACTATGTTGTATGAATTCCTAAATGATATTTCACCCCCGCATAAATAGTGTCCAATTATAGAACTTACGGAGTTATTTTTAATTTTAAGTTTTTAACTTTTATGTAATTCATGTCTAATAAATTTTTTTGAAAAGAGAAAGCATTGTTGTATTTGTTTGAACTTAACAACAAAAACTATTCACTAAACAAAATTTTTTTGGGTTTGTTCCTTTTATTTTCATCTTTTATTAGTTTTTATGTGAAATAATTTACATCTGATATTTTATTGAGCTTTCACCACACGTTCGTCTTCTTAATTGTGGATCTGCTTTTACACAACATAATTATGATAGTTTTAGGGAAATTTTCAATTTCGCCTAATTTATTGCCAATTTTAGCTTAATTACCTAAAGCTCATATTAAGTTTTTAATTAGCCAAAATACGCTTTTTGTAGCTTCTTGACGCCATATTCACTATATTACTTACTTTTATACGTTTTTCATTATAACAGAAATATATCAGATTGATTCTGATATATGACAGATTTATAGTAGACATATAATAGATGTATAACAGATATAAAAGAACATTCAAATCAGTGTTGAAATAAAAAAATGCAGCAGAATTCCTCTTCAGTTATTCAAAATCAATTAGAAAATTGTTTTAGAGATAAAAAGCCCATATGGAAAGAAAAACGCAGATTGCTTTTGATTGTTTGCGCAAGACACGGATTATAGAAGGAAATCGATAATGAATAGATGATTCAGGATGAAAAAGCGCAGGAACGTAGAACAACGATTGTTGATAGGGAGAAAACGAGAAAGAATTTTGAGTTAGAGAGCTACAATTTTCCTGATTTATTTAGCTTCTGTCGCTTATATACACAGCGTATTATGGTTAATTAGTTTTTGAAAAATTCTAAATAGGTTGCTCGCGTTTGTTTGTGATAACTTGGTAATTATTTTGTACAATTAGGTACATTTTAGTGCTTTTTCTTACCGCTGGGTTGCACTCCATCTGAATCTAGTCAAAGATACATGTTGATCTTTCATATTAGGTACCCAAATCAATCTCTTTTAAGCAAAATTATTCTAGATCTGCAAAACTTGTTGGTGTTATGGAGTAAGTTAGAGTTCTTATGGTTGTGGATCTCCGATATATAAAGCGCAGCTTAAGGCAATACAAGTTGCAGAATTATTTAAGTTTAATTTTCTTTATGTGTTTCTCTTATCTTGTGGCAAGTTTTTTCTATCTCCTAATTTAGTGTGATATTATTTCTCTGATTTTGGTAAAATATTTTGTTTGATTTGTATATCAGTCAAGATATACTTAAAGTATTAGTAATTAATGAAATTTTCCTATTTATTAAAAAAATAACAAAACTAAAGCACTTGAAAGGGATTTAAACCATCTGCAGCTCATATGACATAATCGGAAATATTATTTTTCAAGAAATTCAAGTCATTTGTAGTTTATATACAAAATTTCAAAATTGTATACATAAAACAATTTTCAATGAATTGAATTCCTTAAAAAAAATTATTAATTCAATTAAGTTCATTTTATATAGAAAATTTACATAGCTACTACATAAAAATAATTGAATTAAATTCTTTCCAAAACATTGGTTCTAAACACATTCATACTAAAAACCAATTTATATTACATTCCATTTCTTCATGATGACCACATATAATTTTTTTTTCAAATGAACATATTTTTTGATGTGTTCTAGGGATAATACTAAGTGGAGAAAGAAAAGATTTAAAACCTTTTAGACAATGTCCTTTTACTGTCAGGTCTATCCAATTTTTTCACATAATGGTGTTTGACTAATCCAAAATTGAGTAATTTGTGAATTCAAAACAACTTAACAATTCTTAAAATGAATGAATTCGGTGATGTGCTCGAACATTGTTTTATTTTGATTTTTGCTGCATTTTCTTTTTCAATACAGATTAGCTTAGTGGTTAGAACTGAACATGCGGTCTCTTGAGGTCCCAAGTTCGAACCGCATCTGAGGTGCTTTCTATTCAATCTAGCCTCAGTTTGCAATTTTTTTAAATTACATATTACAAGGAATGTAAATAAACATAGCAAAAAAAATTGATAGGTCAATATGCAGAAGATATGGAATTTGGTAATAATTATTGGACACCCTCCCAATTAAAGATTAAAAGTCAAAATTGCCTCAATGCTCCAGCAACTGATATCTTGTCATGCGCTTCCAAAATCTAAAACTTGGATGTTGATTTTAAAGAAAATATGATATTGTGTCTTCAAGAGCTTTTTCCACTAAATGTGTATAATAATGGTTATTGCAAAAAAAATAGATAGCTTCATAGATATAAAATATAAGCTCACTTTTCAAACAGAGAAAATGGATTGATGTTTTATCAACCAAAGATCACATAACGAGTTGCTGACCAAACTGATACAATAAAAATAGGATATGCCATTATCTTAACGATGAACCAAGCCACATTAGAAATGAAAAATTACTAAAATATGCAGTCAACTAAAAACACGATGTGGGTCATTGGTGGATCTAACTAATACAAGTCCTCCCAAGGCTATGGTGTGGCTGTAATCCATAGTCAGCTTGATTTTAAGAATAAAATGGCCAGTAGTTCACTGGTTCAATTTCCCTATTTCCTAGCCTCGAAAGTCTAAACTAACAGCTCCAATTCTAAAAGAATCCAGACACTAAACCATGAAACGCTTGATCCCAGTATAATTTCTCTACAAGAGTGGACAAAACAATGGGACAATTTCCAATTTGAGTGCTAAAAAAGCTGTGTAAATAGTGACGCACTTTCTTCTATATAAAACAATTCCCCTCATCCATTGCGTTCCAACCACCACATGTCCCTTCAAATTTGGAAAATATTCAAAAAGACGAAACTCCTCCTACTTTAGGGGTCAGTAACTCAAGGAAGGTTAAAGTGTGGACCCGTAAGTTCTTCACCATCCTCAATTCTTTCAGATTATGTACAATGCCAATGCAGCTTCTGTTCTTTGATATTCAGAATTCCTGCTTCTGCTTCCGACTTAAACACCTTTTACTGTCCCAATCTACAACTCAAATGTGATTTTGGTGTCTGATACATTGAAATTGTCTCTTTGGTAGTTGTTTCATTTTCTGCCTATTTCGTGTTTGACATATCCAATTTTAGTATGACAGCTTAAGGGAGCAATGACGGTCGACATTCAACAATTCTATGCATGATGTCCACGCTCCAAATCAATGTATTTCAAGTTTTTAGTGTTGTTATATGGACGCTTAATGTACTAAAATTATATAGGTTATAAACCAAATAGGCAGATATTGAATACGATGGATACCAAATAAGCAACAAATGAACGCACCAGACGGGCAATTTTCACAGGACATATACCAAAAGGGCATTTGAGTTATTACACAAGGCCCAAAAAGGCATTTAATTCTTCTGCTTCCTGTTGAAATAATCCAAGTATGCCTGCCAAGAATCAGCTAGTTAATGCACAAATTTAAAAACATCCAGGTTTTGACCCAACTGAGAATTCATCAATTTTGAATCTGATGTAAAAACACAATTCTACTGTCATTCTTATGTTGTTGCTTTAAGAATGTGAATGTAAACTGTGCAAGAAATCAAATTTTCTGCGCTAATATGCTGACAGAGAGAACATTTAAGTTGTAATTCCACTGTTCTGTCCACTGCATAGGCTTCTTAACTTTAAGTTTAACCTCTAATCTGAACCAGAATAACTGCAATCAACTAACTGATTGCCCATTTGACTCAAATTTCTATATGCCTTTCATAAGAGGTTTATTATAATTTCAAATTTCAATGATTGCCGAGTTAAGCTATTCCAAGAGATTAAACAGGCAAGGTTTAGAAGGTCTACAAAAACGACACCTGAAGTATC
This sequence comes from Euphorbia pulcherrima, assembly GCA_947683365.1. Classification (NCBI taxonomy): domain Eukaryota; kingdom Viridiplantae; phylum Streptophyta; class Magnoliopsida; order Malpighiales; family Euphorbiaceae; genus Euphorbia; species Euphorbia pulcherrima. The sequence goes on from CANTUS010000009.1 coordinate 22,145,176, forward strand.
CCTAGAGCAGCATACTTGTCGATAATGGTTTTCGCCTCAACTTGGGGTAACTCCAACGGCCTTATTAATAATTCTGCGTTCTGCAAACAGCAGAAAAAATTAAACACTTTTACCTTCGTATAATGATTACGGTATGCTTTTTTATATTGGTTTTGTAATTTGTTCAAGGGATCAAGGTTTTACTAAGATCCAATACATGGATATGTTGAAATTTCTGCATATAATTAAACATAAATTCATACTCTAGAAGAATATGGCGTGTTTCTCACGTAAAAAACACCTCAATTTAATGAAATTAAACCGACCTTAGATGTAAAAGATTCGTCCCAGAAAGTGTATTTTAGTGTTTCAAGTTTCTCGGTCTTGTTGAGGTCATCAATTAAAAGCTTCACTTGCACAGCCTGATAGAAGAACAAAAAATAAGACCGGGTATTGCAAGAGATCATACTGATAAATGGAAATAGAGAGATGAAAACAAACAGTTGGAGATGCTTTCTGTCTGTCAAAAGGGTAGCCAACAACAAACCCTGTCAGGGAAAGCTCAGATATCTGCATTTAGACACAAGAAATAGGTTCATTTCCGAACTTAGATGTTCTAACTTGTAAAACTATAACCCATTTTCACATGATGCTAACCCTCCAACAGTTAATGACATAAAATCGCAGTACTGTTTCGCACCAAAACACTGTTGAACCAGTGAATACACTATGAAAAAAAGCTATGAAAATGGTAATGCACTCTAACTAGGAGTCGAATTCTACAAAATGCATTATCGTTACAAACGCTGCGGCTTTTCAAGTCTGCAGCAAATTGATGGCCAAAATTTGGGCAAATAATGAAGTTAAGAGCCAAAGTCTGTCAAAAGAAGAATCATTAAAAAGGCAAAACGGGGCCATCCTACAATCACAATCAATTGGTTTCCAAGGCCAGAAATCAGAAAAAGAGTAAATAAAAGAAGCTCAGCTGGAGGAAGCAACAATCCTTAGCTCATAGGATTCTCTTAACATTTTAATTCATTCCACCCCATCATAAGCTTCAAAATGAAAAACTCACAAGGGTTATGAAATCAGCGGCCATGTCATATATGTTAGATTGCTTCCTATAGAGAACACTGCAATAATTAAAAAATGTTTAGTTCATAGATTATCATTGTGAACTGGAACCAAAAAGCAAAAAGTGAAATCATACCCAAGAGGTGAAGCTATTTTGATATCGGGCTCTGAAATAGCTAAACCCACGTACTTGTCACCAACATCCAATCCAAGCAACCTTCCTCCTTTTGATTTTGCCTTAAGAAGGTCTTGAAACAATGACATCGGTTTCACATACTTCATCTATAAACAATGGGAGGCAAGGCAACAGCAAAGAAAGTGAAATTGTAAAGTTAATGAATCAAAAACAGAGAAACAGAAGAAATTTAGGGTTTAGAAGTAGAGAGATTAGAGGTAGAAGAAGAGAGTAAGAGAGAGAGATAGGTTTTGATTATATTTCATTGATTCTTTGCCATTATAATCGGGTAGTATATCTACTGTTGGACCAAGTGTCGTCATAATTTAGGAAGCAGCACAAGTATATTAATCAGCAATGAAGAAAAAAAAAATTCAATTAATATCAGAAATTCTCCGGCAAAGTTCATTTAGAACCGGAAGAATTGAAATTGCAACGGGGTTTAACCTACCTTTCCCGTTGAAGGTGGCGCGGGACTAGAGTATCACCGGAAAGAATATTATCCTCCGGAGAGCAAGATGCAGAATGAAGAGCACAAACCCTTATTGCCACGAATTGCAGCGACAGGGAAGACACGAAAGTAACAAAGCAAACAGAGAGATTTTAGCTTATCGCTTATACGGCGCCGTCCAACTCAAGGACATAGAATTTTAACTGATTTACACAGTTGCATCTTTTACGTTCTACACTCACATTTTTCACGCCAGTACCACTCCTCATTTAGTTTAATTGGATTTGCAAATGTCATTAATTGCTGATAAATCAATGAAAGTTTTGCACTTAAGCTATGATCAGTTGTAATTTTGAGTTAATTTTTAGGAAAAATTGAGGGCTGCTATTGGTATATATTAAAAGAAATTATCATAACGAAAATCCCTAGATGTGTCAATAAAAATACATCCATCATAGATTATGTAACATTTCAATTTTCGTCTCACAGAAACTCCTTAACAACCACTAATACTTGCATACAACCCTTTGGACACCATAATTTGATGTATATACCAAGCTAATTCTAATGTAGCATAACTATAACAGAACAAAAACTCCTTTACAGTATGCAACTCTATTCTACCCCACATGCTTCCTGCTTTCAGATTCATCTTTGCTCTTGGTCTTCAAAAATGTCCTTTGGGGCTCGAATTCTCTTCAACCTCCTCTTCACTCTTGGGCTTTACAAACGGTCTTTGGAAGTAAGTTCGCATCGCTCTTGGGCTTAACGAATGGCCTCTGGGAGTCGATTTCTGTTGGTTTGTTTCTAGTATACAAGACAATAACACATTGAGAGAAGAAGATAACAACTAATTAGCTTAAAATCAGCAACTGTGCCAACTAGGTCACCAAGGCACCAACTGCACAACACACTCCTAAAGACTTTGTAAAAGAAATCACTTTGAACATGGAAGTAATAAGAAAACACAGAATACTCACTGATGCTCACATTCAAACTGCTTCACTGGCTTTCTTGGCTACCTCTATGGTTTTCTCGGGTTCACGGGGACTTACTAGCTTCTTCTCCACTTCTTCGAATTTGGCAGTTGCCCAGGGAGCAGTGCCTACACTTCTAGCAGAATTTGGTCCATCTATTGTGAGCATGGATGCTTCATCCCTCGATGCATACCATGAATGACCACAGGCAATACATTCCAGCTGAAATTCAAATGGTTCAAGGCGAACTGTGAGTCAAACATATGACATAATTCACGCAAGTGGGCAAAAACCAAATATTTTAAGCTCCTTAATTAATATTTTTGTCATAGACCCGAAACACTTTTGCATGAAAAAGCAATTTGAAGGTTCAATAATACCTTATCTTTCCATATATCAGCAGAATTTTGGCAAACTTTAAATCCAGAACCATTACATGTCAGATTAGCAAAGGCATTTTAGTATTGGCTACCATAAGATGACAACATTAGCATGAAAAAGTTAGCACCTAACAGGATGATTATCAGCAACTTAAATAATGAAGACAAAAGAGCAAACAGCTTCTATAGTCAAACATAAGGTCTCTTAAAAAAACCAAACATGAATATATATATAACTACGAAATTAGAAATTCATTACTGAATCTCCTTCCTGAAAACTGAAAACTAATGGGAAGAAAATGAAGAGACAGTACTAACTTCTGCCCCCAAGGGCAATGCCGCTTACCTAATCCAAGCTACAAGATACCCCTTCTTGGCTAACCTGTTTATACTATCTCACTTCAGTCCCCATCCCGAAGGATAACTAACTTCATGCCTAGATTGTACATAGTTCTCCTTTCCTTCTAGAATATTCCTTCCATATATTGGGTCATGGGCAGAAGGTCCAACAAGTGCCCCCTGCTCTGCTCATCTCTTCGTTACACATATATTGTGAAAAAAAATCTTCTAGTGGTTTCACATTTAAACATATAGGATTTGAGACCAGAGCAAACAGAAACTGTAGCATGATATGTGAGAATACCTAGTTAATTAAGAAGAAAATGTATTACCAAAAGCAGTGAGATTTGATCCAAGACGGGGATATTTTCCATGAGGCGTCCAATTCAATCCATATGAAAACATACTCCAATCTACACTTAGTTTTCTCCTTACACATGTATTGAATATGGTTGTATGCAAGCTAAATGATCCCATATGAAAGACTATGTTATCATATTGTGCTGCAGCTAATTCAAAGTTCCAAAAGACTATACATCAAAATGGTAATCTCAAATCATTAAAATCTACATTTATGCAGAAAGTAACACGGGCATGAAAAGCACCTGATAGCGGTCTCCATGTCCTGCTTGGATGATATCCCTTACACCTACTTTAGACACGTTGCATCTTGAACAAGAAACATCTGTCATCTGCAGGCAACAGGCTGAATGTCAGCACTCAGCACAATATTTATGAATAGCAAATAAGCCAGCCAACACGTGAAATTGAAAAACCAAGAAATCACAAAATACCTGCATGCCCGCCGATTCCTCAGGCTCCTTCGTTGCTGTCTCCTCAGCTGTCAATCCTTCCTGAAGACACATTGATTTTAGAATTTTCCATTGCTAATTGAATTACAATAATGGAATCATAGAAAATGAAGAAAAATAGAGATAAAATCATACCTTCAATTCATTAGGCGACATGCTTAATATTTTTGAAGGCTCCAACTCCCCATTGAGGAGTCGTCTGGCCAGAACAGGGCTATGCTGCAAAGGAGAGGGAATTTAGCAAAGTAAAAAAATCAGCAACAGATGATAATCTTTCATGCATATAAACAGTCGTTCTAAATTTTCTTCTTATCAATTATGTATACACAACGCATTTGTATCCCTTTTTCATGCCAAGCCAACACCTAAGGTCCTAAGCATAGTTGTTGAATTAAATCTACATTTTCTTCTTATTAAACTATCTGAGCTTCTTTTATTGTGAAGTCACGGATAACTGTTGCAACTCCACTTTAGGGTCAATTGGAAACAACCTCTTTGTAATTACAGAGGTAAGGTTGGGTACACCCGATCCCCCCTTACCCCACGTGTGTGGGAGCCTTGAAGGCATTGGGGTAATGTTGTTGTTGTTGTTGTTGTTGTTTCTTCTTATCAATTATGTATGCACAATGCATTTGCATCCTTTTTTCATGCCAAGCAACACCTAAGGTCCTAAGCATAGTTGTTAAATTAAAGGCCACGGAGTCGAGGCGCTGCCGCACAGGCACGCACCTAAGGAACAAAGGCACGTGTAACCCCTTCTAGGGTTTTTCTTAAATACTACTGTTGACCATTAGAAATAAAAATAAAGTAAAAGACAGCTGTTGACACATTCTCTCAAGAAAGAAGATGACTTTTTCGGACAAAAGCAGAGACATAAACAGGTTTAATTGAGCTATGCATGGTGTGTCGAGACTTTAGGTTCAAGTCTTATAGTTTAGAATTTTTAGCTTTGGTTGAACTTACGATTCAGATTTCGAGTTGATGATATCATGCATTGGATATGGACATGGTTCAATATTTGTTTTTTATTCTATCATTTGTTGCATTTTAGGAATGTTTATTGTTGTTTTTCATAGTCTTTTGCTTGTTTTTTATCGTTGTGGGCCTTGCATCCCTCGGGCGCCCTGGCGCCTTTGTGCACATTCTGCATTGCACCTGAATAACTATGCACCTAAGACAGAGAAAGCGGGTTGATGCACACAGGCAAGGAAGAACACATGTGTCCAGCCCTAATGGACATACAATAACATAGTATTGCACAGTATTTTTGCATGCTTCCTCAATAGTACAAGCTTTACTGTCCACTGTGCAAAACTATGATTCCACATATATCAGCCTTGAATATTTCTTCCATAAAAAGATTCTTTTATGTTCAATATGTTCTCATAAGTCGTAACGAAAATATATTGTTAACAAGAGAAGTCAAAATGTCCAATTTATATTTAAAATTGACCCATTTCCCTATGCACTTCTTATAAAATTAACCCAGCGCCTGTATGTGGTTGATGTCTTAGCCTAGTGGTTGAGACTGAATCTGTGACTCTAGAGGTCACAGGTTCGAACCACATACGGGGTAGGGTGGAGATTTTTCTTTGTATTTTATAAGCGCATTGGTGCAGATTTATTTTTTTAAAAAAATCCAGCGCCTATATCAAGATCTTCTATAAGAGAAAATCATTTCCATGTTTGCATTGATACCGCCATACAGGATAAACAATTTTATACAAAAGCCAAACATTGATATTAGCAAACGAAATACTTGAAACAACTGGAAAATCATGCACACAACAGCCACACAGTTTGGTATTAAGAAGCAAAATAAACAGAAAATGAATACAAAAGAAACAAAAGTGGATAATTCAAGTATGCAATAGCAGATACCTTGAGATTGAAAAGCAATTGACGCAACTTCTGGTTATATTTCTGAAAATCAGATGACAGAGTTTCATGAGAAGCCTCCTCAAGAGCACTTATAGCAGGAACAACAGCATCTGGCCAGTGAAACGGCTTGCTGGTCTGACAAAAGCAACAAAGAGAAAACATCAACACTAAGCAATTTCGAACAGTTTCAATTTCCAACGTTCTGTACTGTCAATCACAAAATCAAAACCATAAACCTAAGTGAACACAAAAAGACTGTGTATGCGTGTATATACTTGGTGATTATTCTCTTGAGATGCATTTGCAGTACCCTTGGCTTCCTTTTCATGGGCAACACCATCAGAACCAGCTTTCACTTTGTCATCATCTGCACTACACATATACTGAACCCCATGAAGAAGCCTCTCCATCCATTTATCCCGATGTGTATCTCCAGTCAGTACATTAAACTTTTCCAATATTGCATAGTACTCTGATGCATTGCCTACACAGCTTCCTGGAGTTTCAGCTTTTACACTATCAGGTCTTCCAGTTGCTTCTTCATCCCTCGATACATCCAGTGGAGTGATATTCTTTTTACGAAAAATTCTTTTCAATTTTGATGGATCTTCTGCTTCAGAGGGATTTTTTTCCATTTCAATGTCAGGAAGGTCTCTTAATCGTGATAGAGTTTCCTGGACAAGGAGATCAATTTCATGCTGCTTATTCTCCTCATAATCCTTGTCAGTTAACTTCCAAAGCTTCTGTTCTACAGTGTCATATACTTTCTGGACAATGAAACCAGGATACTGTTTGCGATTTGGAAGTTGCTTGTGAATTGGGACAAAATGGACCACACACTTATGCATCACAGACTCAGCTGGAACCTCATCGCGATGGAAACTATAAAATAGTTCCCTAGTATCACGTGATTGCCAGTTTCCACCACCTTTTCTTTCTGCTTCTTCAGGGCGATAAAACCATTGTCCAGTCACCATCACAGCACCTTTTTGTGTCTGAGCAATATCCTATCAGAAGAACATCATTTTCATCATATGCAAGCATACATACGTACATGGTAAATGGTATTGTACACTATAATTGACCAATAGAGTTCATGTTTTAGGAGCATATCAGATCGATCACCAAAAAATTTTGATTTCCTGAAGACAAGAAATTAAAGGAGCACATTTTTTTGAAAGAGGAACACATAAAAAATTCAAAACTAATTTAAAGGCGGTAAATAATCCTTGTGCACCCTAAACATGTAAACCGAGCAACATAAACCTCTTATCAATAGTTAAACTAACTCCTGACTAGTTAAGGCTTCATTATTGATCACTGGTTCCAAGACAGACCTCTTATCAACTTATCAAGACAAGATCATAGCATTATCAACCCCCTTGTTTGTTAAGTGAAAATAAATAATAGCTTGTAACTAGAAAGGAGTTCATCACAGATTTCTGAATAGCAAAAATCCTCTTATCAACTTATCAAAATAAGGCTAAAGCATTGCATACCCCACTTTAACAACTTCTCACAAAATGAGATTATGCACTTCTTTACACAAATATCTTTCATGCAATTATACATTTGTAAGCTTGATAACAGAGGCATGCAATGACAAATAAAATGATGCCTAAGAAGTGTAACACAAATGTGCAAAGAAGATGGACCAATACTCTTTCTGTTAGGATGATACAAAACAAGTTGAATTCTCCGACACAAAAGTTCTAGCTAGGACTGTACAGGAGAATCATAAATTTATTTGAGAAGCTTTACACATGTACCTTGATAATTGCCACATAAGGTTTTTGTTTTTTATCCTCAGGAACTAGAAGTACAGGGTCCTCCTGCAGAATGACAAAAACGTTAGTGGTTTGATAACAGAAACATTAAGAGTTTAAACCTTCACTCTACAAACACCTATTTTGTACACTGCGAGCCACCACTTCCAGACACCTATAATAACCGTATGATACTGTAATACAAATCAATGTCCATTCAATTAATTGTTTGCGTGGTGACAGTATAGTAGTAGCCTCAATTGGATAATAAGAGTTTCTTTGCTGGTTATTGTGTTCTAGGGAAAATTCATTGAAGACAAGAAATGAAAATACTCGACCAAGATAACAACAATTTAAGAAAACAAACACTCAATTTCAAAGTCTCGCCAGAAAGTGCCCAGTGTTGAAAACTTGTTGAAGAATTCTAGTATTAATAAAAGCAAATAACACAGACACAAAACCTAATTTCCCTTGAATGAAAACAAATCAAATTGAAAAACGAGCTTACAAGTTGATATACGTTTCCGTCATAGTCAAAGGATTCATAATGACTTCTCCGTCCTCTTCCTTTCCCGGAAAACTTAACAGCTTCACCAATCGGCTTCGCATCCTCCTGCGGTAAATCTTCCTCTTCAGGATCCTCGTCTTCCGACTCCACCGCTTTCCCTGGCCGTCCTTTCTTGTTATTAGATTGCGGTCCTCTAGTATTGTCTTGTAAATCATCCTCATCGTCATCTTCCGGAAACTTAATTTTCTTTCTCCTTTTCTCATAGTCTTGTGACCTAGATGAGGTTCGCGTCTTTAGTACAGAAGGCAGGTCTTCATCTTCCTCATCGCTAGTAGACACCTGAGCGAATCTCCGGTTCCCCATTTGCAATTGTTAATGTGTTACTGTTATTTTTCGCGCTACCATACGCCATAAATGGGAGGAATTTTGGCGGTGCACGTTGTCGTGACGAAGAATATCAGAATATATTTTGACTTAAATTTTGAACTAAATTACCGTTGTCCCATCTCCTTGCTGCAGCGTAAAATTTCATTTAATTTTTTTTATAATTATTAATTAGTGAGAATTAAAAAATATCTGAACATCGCATCAAACTTTAGAACAAAAATACAGCATATAACAGTAATGAATTCTTTCATATGGTAAGCAAATTTCTTAGTAATACAGTGATTACAATAGTAAAACTAAAAATAAGAAAAAAAAGCTTTCAGGGATCTGTTCAGTTTGAGAAAATAATTTTATTTTTAATTTTTTAATTTTCATTTCTTTTTCAAATTTTAATAAAATTGCAAATGGAAAATATGTTTGATTTGAGATTTTTATATTTTTCTACTTTTAATTTTCTGCCTTTCAATTACATATTTCATATATTTTTTGTTACAAAATAAAATGAGTGTAAAGCATCATAACATAAAAAAAATAGTTAAAATCTCTTTTAGTCGAGAATTTTAAAATTAATCTCTAACAATTTTTATTCTAATTTATATTATTCATAAAATAATAATAACATTAGACACACAAAATTAAGATCATATAAATTATCAAAATTTTACAATCAATAGTTATTATGATTATTTTCAGGTTGGTTATATGTAATCTTATGATTTGTTGTGATAAATTGATTTGAGTTTTTTTTTTCGGTACATTGTAAATTACTTTATTTTATACAAAATAGTCAATATTTTATCATTAGTTTTAAAAAAATTTAATATAATAAAGGGCAATATAATGTTATTTGTAAAAAACATAAAAATATAATACAAACTAAGAGAATATTAAAATAATGACTAGATCTAACTTATTAAATTTTTTTGTTGTTCCTGTAGTTGTGCTTTGATTACATTTATATTCGATTCGGGCTGCACATCTGGCTATAGTGAGTGACTCTCCTAGTAGAGATTTTTTAGGTTCACATGTCTCAAACTTGATACATTGATTAAGTGATACTAAATTGCAGGTAGACCAACCTCATTAGTATAACTAATTTATTAATGAATAGTGGTAAATACTTGGTCCAGTGGATGATAATTGAAGTTGTGGTCATAGAGGTTGCAGGTTTGAGTCCACGTTAGGGCGGAGTGGGATAAAGTTTTTATTTATTATTATTATAAGTCCAAATGAGACAAAAATTTTTTTAAAAAAACTAATTTATTAATGAATACGAAATAAAAAGCATTTCAAATTTCAAATGACCATTACTTCAAATTAACCAATTTAATGTTATTATAAAATATATTATATTCATTATAAGTTTAAATCAAGGATGGTCTTCAGTAAAACTGTAGTGTGGGTCAAGTCCATGCAATTGAAATTGACGTTGAAAGTTACGTAAATTACATGGCTCAGTGTTTTTTCAAATGAAAACACAAGAAAAGTGTTTTCTAAAGCTAATGTAAAGTTGAAAATGTAGAAAAAAAAATTTCAATTTTTTTATTTTAAAAAATACTACAACTAAATAATAAACCTTATTTTTTTTTCCAAAAAACTTTTCTAGAAAACAGCCCATATTTTCCATAACTGAAATAAATGAGCTACACATCTTTGTTCGATAACTTTTTCTTTGTTTGTTTATAATAGATTGATAGCTTACCATGTGATGCTATAAGTTAGGAGAGATGTGCCCGTAGAAATAAAAAAAAAAATTCTTAAAGGATATAGGCATCCGAAAATATATTTTGGCATTAGGAAATTAAAGCAAAAACAACTTAATTAATTGATATTTAGAGTTAAAATCTTTTATCTAATGCTGAAATATGTTATTTTATAAAAGCTTGTGAGTGAAATTTTTTATAATAACAACTGTAACAATAATATTAAACATGCCCGACGTATATCATGGAATATGGATAGACAAGAAATATAAATTCAATTCATTGTCTATAGAGTATTACACATTTACGCCAACCAAACATGCCATTAAAGGGTTATTGGTGGACACCAATATTGTAGTCAATGAACATTAGTCAAAGTTTAATTATAGTTAAATGAAATCAGGGCGGATGCAGAGTCTGATATGAGGGGGTCATAATTAACGGATTTAATTTAAAAAAAATCGATAAAGTTATATATGATAATAATTATATTGATTCAAGATATTAAATAATGGTGAAGACTATGTTAACTTTGTTTTTTACGAAGTAAAATTTACTTTACCCTTTATCGCCATTAAATTAGTGGGTGAAGTTCAATCCAAAGATAATAGCTACAAAATAAGAAAAAAAACAAAGTTACCATAGAATAACCCTTAAATAATACATCAAAATCAAGTCTTCACCGAAAAATAACATAAATATCGAAAAAAATGATATGCTTTTTCAAGTCATGAAAATCGTGAAATACATTTTCGACAATATATTTTTAGTAGTGTATATATTACAAGTGTTAAAGGTTAATTGCAGATCAATATATTTCAAATTTCAATTATGTCCAATTTTAATTTAAGATAGCTGCTAATTTATCAAGCATAGTATTTGATTTCAAATTTAATTTTCTAGTTATAAGTTTTAAATAATTAAATTTACTAAACATATATAACAAAAAAAAATCAAATGAACTTCCATTTTATTTAATTAAAAACTTGGTCAAATTGAATTTGTGTTATTTTTTTAAAAAAAATAATGAATATAATAAATGGTTAGTTGAAATTGAAATTTGAAAAAAAAAAGAATACAGAATTTGGAAGTCGTATAATTCCTTTATGAATAAATAAATGGGCAAAATTTTTAAAATAAAAATATACTCCCAGATTTTAAACGTAGACTATTTAAAGGAAGTTCACCATGCTCAACCAACTCAACCAACTCAACCACCAAATTACTTTTGCTACATTCATACACAAGTACTATTAATATGCAAATTGAGGGGCCTGAGCCACAACCGCCCCTGAATGAAAATGAAATGTGAAATCTAATAATTTCTATTTACCAAGTGTGACATTTCTTTCCATAGTTCAAAAAACGTATGTCTAACATGACTAGAGAAGAGTTAAACTGAACACTGTAATCTTCCCTTTACAAAAAATAAACCACTCTTCTTTAACAACATGTGATTATTTACAAATTTAATTAATATTTTACATATGAAGTTAAATTTAATAAAAAAGAAAGGCTTTTTTTTTAATATATATATATATATATGAACCCTAAAATGGACCCAAAAATTTATGAACCAAAGATTTATTTTTTAATCAATACACATCCAATTTAGTATAATTTGAGCGAAAATGGAATCTTAATGCGATTTTATTACTCATGCGCGTAGCTCAGAATCAGATGTCAAAAATCAAAATTAGCTAATTGGTAAGATAAAGACAAAGGAGAAGCACTGTTCACTCGTATCCTTTACATCCCTTCAATGAAACTTTGAAAATATAAAATTAATCCGCAAAATAACCAATAATTTCTCCAGTAAATATAATTTGTTGAACTAAACATCAAATAATTTCACTGTAATCAATCTCGTGCTATAGACCAAGCTTAACATATTCAATTTTCAACATCTATCCTCTCTCAGCCATCCAAAAAGTATAACATAAATAAACAACGTGCAACTTAAATCAAAAATGGGATTGACAAATTACTGAAATTTCGACTGCTACCTTGTTCATTACTCTCAGTCATTTCCTTGAGGCTCATCCATGATTTTCTTCTTTTACTCGAAGCACCAACAGTCACACCCATTTCATCCTTGTTGTTAGCGCTAGTATTTCCAGATCCTTCTCGTCTTTTCGACCCTGATCTATTTCTCTTTCTTTTCTTCGCGTCCAATAACGTAGTGCCACTTCTGACCAATGGAGTTGCTGGACTGTCAGTTGCAGGGGGCAAAGCTGCTTCATTTCTTACTGTGGCATTCTCCGATAGGGGCTTTGACTTGGCAGGTGTTTTTTGGTTCACCTTAGGCGGACATATTTCTTTCATATGGGCTTTCAGAGTTCCCCTCTTCAGGTTCCTGTGGGAACAGAAGTCGCAATTATATACCACGTTATTCTGAACAGGAGTACTTGGTTTCTTGCGTCTCCTTCTTGCCTTTGCAGAAGTTTTCTCAATGCGCACAGAGCAGTTGAAACCAGGCTGAAGAACGGTCTCACATCTGCCGGAAAAGAATATACATAGAGCTTAGTATTGCAATCAAATCAGAAAATCCTAATACCTCGGGATTTTCAAGAAAGGAGAAAGGATTGCGCTCAAAGCAACAAATGAACAAACTTAAATCAACCTTCAGAAGGCAATACTGCTCTCATATTTCAAATCAACGCAACAAGTCTGTGTTCAATGCTCAAGCATACTTAATATTTCACTCTAGGATGCAATGATTATATGATCAAGCTTAGTGTTGCAATCAAATCAGAAAATCCTAATACCTTGGATATGGTTTCCTAAAAGTCTATGCTCTGTGCAGCAAGGAAAAAAAGTATTCCAAAGAATCTTATAATAATGGAAAACACAATACATATGACATCGCCAAGAGTTTGAAAAGAATAAATTAGGCCTGAAAGGATTGCTGAAAACCATTGCAGTTTAAGGTACCAGCAAATAAAGTGAATATCACTGAGCAACATTTTCAGCAACTTGAATTATTGTAGCATATTCAGTACGAGTGGAAGTGAAGTTTTATGAACGCAAGCAATGAAACTTAAACTCAAGCCAGAGTCTATGATTGGGATGACCACACTATGCATTGCACCAAGCCCTCATAAAAATGATCTACCACTTCACACCTAATTGATGCCTTCAAGGTGCAGAAAAATGACTAAATAGATAACATACAAGGTTTCCACAGTTATCTATTAATCAAAAGGCCTCCCTTCACTTTTTACATCTATACTCGCCTGATAGAGACATGCATAGAAGTTATCTTCAAAACTCACAAACACTTTAGCATTATTGAAAGCACATAACAACAGATGTCCGCACTGATAATAAGTACTCATTACATACATAATTCAACTGACATATTTCAATTAGCAAATAAAGCAGCTCACCCCTTCTTTCTATTCAGTTACAAGCACAAATGACTCCCTCAAAACACTTACAAAAACGAGAGAGCAATGTTTTTCCATCTGAACAGTTGCAGCTATCTAAAATGATTAGAAGTAATGGAGGCATATAGACCTAATATACTAAACTGGCCACATCCCATATCAATAATGAATTGTTAAATCAATAGTAAAGAAAAATATACAGAAGTTTATGGATACCAACCTTTGGCAAGAAAACAGATTAGGATCAGGCGGGATTCCTGAAATTTCCTCCGTAGCAGCCAATTGACGCCCCAAAAAGGCTGAAAGAGAGGGGATTGAAGCTTCTCTGCTGGCCCATACTGCTAACTTTTGCAAGTGTTCAACTTTCAAGAAAGACTTTGAATCGCGGGAGACCCCTTTGGTCTGTGTTCTTCCGGTTGTTTCTTTCCTTAAGGATGTTGAACTGTGAGACAAATTGGATTCGTTTGGTAACTTTTTACTACCTCCTTTCTTTCCCATGTTCTCTTGGAACTTTAATCGAACACTTGGCGGATGAAAGTGAAGTGAAAGAAATAAGAAACTTTAGACATCACCAGAGTAGACAGGACATCGAAATGGGAAACTTTAGACATCACCAAAAAATATCCACATTCAGCGAAATTATTTCAGGCCAGCAAAAGAAATATTCAACAATAAATTAAAGACATAAAAATCAAAAGTTTATTCATTGAAAATCCAACAAAAGATACAACTAAATTAGTCCAAATAACTATCTAAACAAATTACATACTAACAATTATTATTATTATTATTATTACTATTATTATAACAGATGGATTTGAACTACTTAAATCCTGCAAGCTTCTAGTTAAACCACATTGGCAATTGGCTCCTAAATAATCTGAATATCAAGTGAAATAAGTGCATAAGAAGCCAGTGCAGATTTCACCATCTATTGAAAATAAAATACTGCCGACTAAGGCATAGTTGGCCTTAACAAATAAGATTACTAACGAGTCAGGTTCGTATTGCAAACAATTGTAATTACACAAATTTATCTACTGAAAATTCCATCTAAAGTTCTAAACAATAACTAATAACATTTTCTGATTAATTGCATCATGAATCCATTATCCAATTAGCAACATATCATTCGAAATCTCATTAATTGGTAAATGTGATTTTCTGAGTTGACAGACACCCACAAGGAAGAAAGGTCTGTAGACTAATCCGAAATTAAGCTAATAGAGACAAAAATTTGCAATCTGTGCAAAAGATACAGTTAAAAACCATGAAAAAAAATTACAGCAATCGCCAATCATTATCACAACATGTTTTTAAATTGGAATCAAATTAGGGATTTGAACTTTCTAATTGAAACGACTAACCTAATTTGGGCGGCCAATGGAAGTCCGAAACAACTCAACGAATACCGGAATTTTAACGCAAATCAGGAGACGAAAATTTGGGTTGAAGTTGATTGAGTAGAGAGCAAAAGGTTCTGCACATATGCGACTGAGTGCCTGACGAGTTCTTCCCTAATAAGAATATATTATGTTTTTATTTAGCCCCAATCCCAATTTTTCACCTCAAATTCTATAATTTAAAATTACTACAATATTTATTCTTTAATCCTTTACTTTAAATTTTTACTTTAAAATAAAAATATTATTATTCTATTTCTTTTTATCTAACTCAAAATAAAAAATAACTAATTAAACATAAATAAAATAAAATAAAAAAAACAAAAGCAAAAAAATATAATAAAATATTTTTAAAGTTGCAAGAGTGCAACTTCAAATATGAATTTGCATTGTTTCAACCCCATTTTTTTTGGGTACCATTTTGGAGATGCTCTTAAGGACATAAAACAACGTCCTGTTGCATTTAGTTGAAAATGACTATGCTGTTTTTGCGATTTGATTAAAAGAAAAGGTTGAATGCTCTCTGATACTCTCAATTTATGAACTTACATACTTAAACTTGGGTATGAGTTGGGTTAAGACCGATTCGGGCCGAGCTTAATCAAACCTAACTAAAAAACTAACGACCCAAGCCAACCCATCTTATTAATAATTTTACTCAGGCTCGTACCAGGCCGAGCCTTTATAAAAATGTCCAAACCGTCGCCCGACCCGGCCACAATTCTATTTATCCAAAAGTAACTTACATTCATAATAAAAAATATTAAAGTAATTTTAAATTGAATTGGTGTAGAATATGAATGAAAAATTGGAGAGCAATTTTTCTTGACTAATGAAAGGCGTGTGGGCTATTTCATTAATTATAATTGTCTTTTCTCAAATAATTCAGCCACTAAATTGAAACGTATGGACTTATTTTCACACATTGTATTATTGACTATAAAAGTCATGTTAAGTTTCATTGTAATATATCCCAGAAGGATATATTGAGAGAGAGAATTATTTTGAGTGAGATTGAGAGAATTAAGATCAGTAGACTGTTTAATTAGTCTACTGTTTGAATTTTCTCTGGGTGTATTGGGGTCATCGGGAGAGTGTAAACACTTAAGTGGTCTTGTAAATCTCCAGTATTATTCTTAGTGGAAATTTCTTTGATCGTCTGTCGTGGAGGTAGGCAGTTTGGTCGAACCACGTAAAATCCTTGTGTCCAATTGCTCTTATTTTCTTGCATAATTTTATCCTCCACTTGCCAGCAAATTATTCCGAGAGAGTAACGGGAGTCGAGCGGTAAATAATTGCGCGTTATTCCTAACAAATTGGTATCAGAGCGAGGTTGTTGGTACTGATATATTTTTTATCAGTATATTCTTATGGCGCAATTTTTTGCTTGTTTGTTACTGTAAAAGTTTGAAAAATTTAATTGAATATCGATATGGCGGACCGACAATCAGCAATGCGATATGAAGTGGAGAAGTTCGATGGAAAGAATGATTTTAATTTATGGCGAATCAAAATGAAGGCGTTATTAGTTAAACAAGGAGTTTCAAAGGCACTTAAAGAAGAAGAAGCCTTGTTAGAAAAATACGATGATGAAATTGAAGATGTTGTCGAGAAAACACGAAGTTCGATCTTTTTGTGTCTTTCTGACAATGTTCTAAGAGAAGTCGCTGAAGAAACAACCGCTGAAGCTTTATGGAAGAAGCTGGAATCGCTCTATATGACCAAGTCATTCACCAACCGTTTGTCCTTGAAACAACGGTTATATTCTCTCCGTATGCAAGAAGGATCATAGATGAAAGATTATCTTGATGAATTTAATAAGATAATCTTGGATCTTGAAAATATTGATGTAAAAATTGATGAAGAAGACCAGGCGATGGTGTTGCTGTGTAAGTTGCCATCCTTGTATGATAATTTCATCGACACCATACTTTTCAATCGAGACACTATCACGGTGGAAGGTGTCAAGTCAGCTTTGAACGCGAAAGATCTGAAGAAGAAAATTGATGGTGATGAATTTGAGGATCCGGCAAGGGTTATGGTCACAAGAGGTAGATCTGGCGAAAAGGGATCTGGAAGCAAGTGAAAATCCAAATCCAAGAAGGGTGAGATGTTATGAATGTAATGAAACTGGGCACATAAGAAAAGATTGTCCAAGGCGGAAAGATAAAAGGGATAGTGACTTTGATGGTTCAGGTGAGAAGTCAAATGTTGTAGCTGAAAAAGTAAATTCCGCGGATGTCGTGGATGTTCTACCAGTGTCAGAAGAACGCACTGGAGATGCATGGATTCTTGATTCGGCTTGCACTTTCCATATGTCTCCTAATAAACACTGATTTTCTACTTATCAAAAAGTTGATTGTGGAAAAGTGTTACTTGGGAACGACAAAGAACTCTTGGCAGTTGGTTTTGGTACATTCCAAATCAAGATGTATAATGGCATTACTAGAACACTGAAGGTTCGACATGTACCGAAATTGAAGAAAAATCTTATTTCGCCGAGCCGTCTTGAATCCCGAGGTTATCGATTTTCTGCTCGAGGTGGAGTCTTGAAAGTCTATAAAGGTGCCGCAATTGTGATGAAAGGGAGAAACATTCGAGGCCTCTATTATTTGACCAAAAGCACTACGATGCAGAGTGCTGATGCAATATATGGAGGATGTCCTGTCAGTTCAATTGGAGGTTTGGTTGAACCTAGAGTGATGCAAAAGGTGGAGAATATAGGTGCATCGAAAAAGCAACCATCGGAGATATATGTAAATAAAGGTAAAATAGCTTCTATGGTAGAGAAGCTACGAGCTCTTTCTATAGTCAAGTTCGAGTATGGAAACTTGACAGATATTTATAGTGTTTGAAATAATGCGAGAATGAGAGGAATTTCAAATTAAGGGAGAGATTTGTTAAAGTAATTTTAAATTGAATTGGTGTAGAATGTGAATGAAAAATCGGAGAGCAATTTTTCTTGACCAATGAAAGGTGTGTGGACTACTCCATTAATTACAATTGTCTCCTCTCAAATGATTCAGCCAATAAATTGGAAGTATGGACTTGTTTTCACACATTGTATTATTGGCTATAAAAGTCATGTTAAGTTTCATTGTAATATATCTGCAAAGATATATTGAGAGAGAGAATTATTTTGAGTGAGATTGAGAGACTTAAGATCAGTAAATTGCTTAATTAGTCTACTATATGAATTTTTTCTGGGTGTATTGGAGTCATCGGGAGAGTGTAAACACTTGAGTGGTCTTGTAAATCTCCAGTATTATTCTTAGTGGAAATTTCTTTGATCGTCTATCGTGGAGGTAGGCAGTTTGGCCGAACCACGTAAAATCCTTGTGTCCATCTGCTCTTATTTTCTTGCATAATTTTATTTTCCACTTGCCACTAAATTATTTCGAGAGAGTAACCGGAGTCGAGTGATAAATAGTTACTCATTATTCCTAACAAAAAAAAATGATTTCCAAACTAAATTTTAAGATATTCTTTGTTTTTTGAGAAGAGAAGATGATTAGATGCAGATGATTTTTGAATAAGGATAATTTATTATATATATGAAAGTAAAAATACAAATTTGAGAAGTTGAAAAGATAACTTAGAAAAATGAGATAATTGTGTTTTTTGTAATGAAAGATAATTGTGTTTTTTCATTTACTAGCAACAGCTGGATGAGTAATTACTTTGGTAATTAGTCATTATAATCACGTTTTTACATTGATCGCCACTCTTCATTTGATTTTATTATACATACTCATCAATTTATTATAAATAAAATATATATTATGTTAATTTATTATTAATTTATATCGGCCGAGCTTGGATTATAATACTAAAATTGGACCCAACTCAAATATTAATCGGGCCACTATGGGTTTGGATTGGATTGGGCTTATGTTATAAATTACTTGTTCAAGCTCATCCCATAAAGAACGGGCATGGGCGGGCTTTGCGGGCCTGAGGGCTCGTGCCCAGGTCTAGCATATCCAAACTATAAAGTGGACTTTCGAGGTACTTAAATTTGTAAAAAATGGACCTCCGTGCTACCTATTACTGACTTGACACGTGAGGTGTCGCCGTTTGACCGGGGGGCATGTTTGACCTAAAAAAATGAGTAAAAATTTATATAAATTCAATAATTAATAAAAAATTATTAAAAAATCCCTAAATATTTTTTTAATTGCAAAATGACCATCTTTCTCTTTTAGGATGTGTTTGAAAAGCTCAGATTTTCTAAAATATTCTCGCACCAAAATTTTTTTTTCTTTTCCGGATATTTCATAATTTTTTTGAGTTTCCAATTTTTTACCAAAACGGGCCCCGGAAACGTATTTTCACATTTCCGGGCCCTTCCATAAACATTTTCTGAAATCTTTTTGCACCAAATTTATTTCTTTATTTTTTGAATATTTCATAATTTTTTTTGGATTTTTCCATTTTTTACGAAACTGGTATTTTCACATTTTCGGACCCTTCTGGAAACATTTTCTGAAAAATTCTTGCACCAAGTTTATTTTCTTTATTTTCTGGATATTTCATAATTTTTGGGATTTTTTGATTTTTTACGAAACCGGGTCCCGAAACTTATTTTCACATTTTCGGGCCCTTCCGGAAACATTTTCTAAAAAATTCTTGCACCAAATTTATTTTCTTTATTTTTCGGATATTTCATATTTTTGGGGATTTTTCGATTCTTTACGAAATCGGCCCTGAAACGTATTTTCACAATTTCGGGCACTTCCGGAAACATTTTTCTTAAAAATTCTTGCACCAAATTTATTTTCTTTATTTTTCAGATATTTTATAATTTTTTGGTATTTTTCGATTTTTTACAAAATCGGACCCCGAAACATATTTTTACATTTTCAGGCCATTCCGGAAATATTTTTTGAAAAATTCTTGCAAGCAAATTCATTTGGTCGAATGCTCTCTAATACCCCCCAACTTGCGCACTTTTGCCTTAGACATACTCAAACTTTAAAGTGCACCTCCGAGGTACATGAACTTGTCAAAAGTGAGCTTTCGTGCTACCTCAATCCCACTCGCCCAGTCGCAGCCTAGAGAGTGTATTACACTCACTGAGAATGTGGAATTTTGTAAAAGTCAAACCAATGAGTGAATGACACGTGACATTGACTATCAAATTTCAAAAAAACCTTGACAAAATTTCAAACCTTGACTATCAAATTTCAGAAAATGTTTCCGGAAGGGCCAAAAAATGAGAAAATACGTTTCGGAGCCCGGTTTCGTAAAAAATCAAAAAATCCCAACAAATTATGAAATATCCGAAAAATAAAGAAAATAAATTTGGTGCAAAAATTTTGCAGAAAATTTTTCCGGAATGGCCCGGAAATGTGAAAATACGTTTTAGGGCCCGATTTCGTAAAAAATCGAAAAAATCCCAAAAAATTCTGAAATATCCGGAAAATAAAGAAAATAAATTTGGTGCAAAATTTTTTGAGAAAATGTTTTTGAAAGGGTCCGAAATGTAAAAATACGTTTTGGCCCGGTTTCATAAGAAATCAAAAAATCCCAAAACGTTATGAAATATTCAAAAAATAAAGAAAATAAATTTGGTGCAAGAATTTTTCAAAAAATGTGAGCTTTCCAAACACACCATAAAGGAGGAACATGGTCATTTTGCAATTAGAAAAATATTTAGGGATTTTTTAATGATTTTTTTTATTAATTATTGAATTTATATAATTTTTTCACACATTTTTAGGTCAAACACGCATCCCCTTGGTTAAAGGGGGACACCTCACCTGACACATCAGCAACAGGTAGCACAGAGGCTCACTTTTGACAAGTTCAGGTACCTCAGAGGTACACTTCAAAGTTTGGGTATGTCTAAGACCAATGTGCGCATGTTGGGGGGGTGTATTAGAGAGCATTCAGCCAATTTATCTTCTTTATTTTTCGGATATTTCTTATTTTTTTTTGGGATTTTTCGATTTTTTACGAAACTGGGCCTCGAAACGTATTTTCACATTTTTGGGCCCTTCCAAAACATTTTCTGAAAAATTCTTGCACCAAATTTATTTTCTTTATTTTCCGGATATTTCATAACTTTTTGGGATTTTTCATTTTTTTACGAAACGGGGCTCCGAAACATATTTTCACATGTTTAGGCGCTTCCATAAACATTTTCTAATAATTTTCTCCACCCAATTTATTTTCTTTATATAATAAAAGTTACAGGGACTTAAATGAAATTTATCAAGATTTTTTGAAATCAATTGTAGAAGATGTTGTTTTTGGTTGAATTAAAATTACATGGACTTAAAAGAAGTTTTGTTATTTTTTTTTTGAAATTTTGTTAGTTTATGCCACATGTCGTTATGCCATTGGTTTGATTTTTCCAAATTTTTGGTTTTTTTGGTTGAATTAAAATTATAGGGACTTAAAAGGAGTTTTGTCAAGGGTTTTTTTGAAATTTGATAGTTAATTTCATGTGTCATTCACTCATTGGTTTGACTTTTCCAAATTTTCCACATTGTTATCGAGTGTAATACACTCTCCAGGCTGCAACTGGGCGAGTGGGATTGAGGTAGCACGGAAGCTCACTTTTGACAAGTTTAGGTACCTCGGAGGTCCACTTTAAAGTTTGAGTATATCTAAGGCAAAAGTGCGCAAGTTGGAGGGTATTAGAGAGCATTCGACCAAAAGAAAAAGGCCAAATGCATCAAAACTATCCTAAACTTGGTTCAAATAGCCTATTGCCTCCTTAACTTTTAAAAGGACGTATTACCTCCCTCAACTTGACAATTTGCTCCTATTACCCTCCCCAACTTGGTAATTATGCTCATATTACCTCCCTCAATTTGGCAATCATGCTCCTATTTAATGAGCATAAATGAGGGATGTAATAGGCCCTTTTGAAAGTTAGGGCGGGTAATAGAAACATAATTGCCAAGTTGAGGGAGGTAATAGGTCATTTTGAAAGTTGGAGGAGGCAATATGTTAATTGAGCCAAGTTTAGGATGGTTTTTATGTATTTGGCCAAAGAAAAACATAACATATGGTATGGTATGGTATAGTATAGTATCGTACGATATAGTTTCTTGAAAAAGTCTGCTGTGAAGTGTTTTAAAAAACGCTAGGTGCTAGTCGGGCAGTCGGAGCTTCAAAATGCCTAGGCGGGGCTTAGGCGAAACTTAGGCGGGACCTAGGCAGATTTATATTATTTACTTTTAAATATTTCTTATATATATATATATATATATATATATATATATATATATATATAAAGTATAAATTAACTAAAAAGTAAATTACAATAATATAAAATATCAAAAATATAATTTAGGCCATGTTTTAAAAATGGGTAACTTAAGGGAATGCCCTATAGGAGATAGTTATTTAAAGAATAGAAATACATAATTAACAAAATGCACATTGAGAGAAACTTATTTATAAAATACCCAATTATAATAGATTAGGAAGCTGTTTCAAATTCCTATTTTGTAGCTACCCTTACCAATTTGAATTAAAAAAAACACCACCTTACCTTCTGAAACTGGAAAAAATCATGCAACCCACCACCCCCCACAAATTCCAGCTTCCAACAATCGTAACTGGCGAAAGTCACCGTGTGCTTCAAACACCGCCGTGCTTTCCAATTTCCAAACCAGTGGCCGCCCTTTCTAAACTCAAAACCCCGCTGGCATCTAACTAGTGGCCGCCCTTTCTAAAATTGTAACCGCCGTTTTAACCTTCACCGGCGAGAGAGGAGCTTTCATTTCATCACCGATTTCCGATTTCCTTTGATTATCGTAAAGCTTTTAGAGAGAGAAAGAGATGAATAATTAGAGAGTCAGAGGATGAGGAGGAAAGGGGCAAGAGTTATAAGAAAAGGGGAGATAGAAGGAGATTAAATACATAATTAAGATATATAACTAAAATTCAGTTTCTATGAAATTGTATATAGCTAATATACAGTTAAAATAAAACTGTACATAGGTTAGATACAGTTTATATAGTTTCATTGAAACTGTTGTGAGGTGTCAATGACGTGTGGGTCTCCCTTGGCGCCTGTGTGATAGGCGGGGCCCACTGGGAGTTGGTTGGATTTAGGCGTTACAAAACATTTTTAGTTCAAGTTTGCACAAATAGCCAATTTTAATGAATAAAAGAATCGAGACCCAAATCTCGATATAAATGATAGAGCTGCCATCCAAGTTGTCTACTTGGGAAAGAGTTTTGGTACGGTTCCCATTGGGTGGGAGATTCATACCTATTGGATTAGAGATTTGGGTATCGGATGAGTCACTTATTTCTCATTTAGTTGATTCAAAATTACATTCACCGCATAAAACCATTTTTGTTTTCATCATTTGGGGAATTATCACAGAATTCCTATTTTTCTACACTCTTTCACACTCGTTACATGCGTTTACAAATTACAATAAAGCATAACCAATAAAAGGGGGAATAAAAATTACATCTAGGGGAAAATGGGGGAGTTGCAAGAGAACCTATACATTTGTTCTAAGTTATAAAACATAATAAAAATAAATTCCCCTACATCCACAAAGATTAGCACAATTTATAGCGCATCATAAGTCAACATTTCATTAGGAAAAATGTGATTATGTCAGCGTGACAATTTATAGCGCATCAATAGTGCCCAGACTGCTTCTACGATCAGAGAGAAATAAAGAGTCTTCAATGTATTTTATTGTGAAAACACATTTTAACTTTTGTGGGTTGATTTACCAGATTATTAGTGAAAGTGATCGCATGGCAAATAGTGAGTTGGGTTGATTTTAACTGATTAAAAATGAATTCTGGATTTTGCTTGGGGCTGGTACCCGTACGGGTTGGTGGGACCCATATGGCTACCAGGAAGGACCAGTACGGGTATGGTGTACCCGTATGGGTCCTGTCTGTTCCAGGCAAAAGCTTGCAGATTAATGGATGAAAAATAAATTAAAAATGGGATTTTGTTACGTATGAGTATGGCGCACCAATTTAATATCCCAAGGAACCAAGGTGCCAACAAGGCTCATACGGGTTAGGACCAGACCCAAAATAGGAAATAAAAAGGGCAGATGTAATAAAGGAGGCAGAGAATAACAATAATAAAATAACTGAGATGTGAGTCTCTTTGAAACTCAGTAGCGTTACCTTTGCGACGTGAATCCACTTTGAGGCGATCCGTTTAGAGAGCCTAGCCAAAGTAGATGAATCAGGACTATTTAGGTGCGTGTTTGTGTGGATAGAACCTCCCCTAAATCCTAATAAACAAAGCTAGGAATGAATAAAATGTGGACAAAACCTCAGAAGATGAGTTTTCTCCCTATTTTATACCTCATATACCTCAACTATAACATTTCTATCCCTATAGAAACTGCTAGAATTTGTGTATATTATACTTGCTATGTTGTATTATGAATTGTGTGTTAAAATGTGAAGAGAAGGGCCCTATTTATAGGGGAAAGGAGGTATGGACGCAATAAATCGCGTTCATGACCTGCCTTTTCCCGAAATAGGAAAGGATTCCCTTCTAAAAGAGCCTGTTCAGGCAACAAAAGGACCCATACAGGTAGGGCCCCACCCATACGGGTCCTGGGGGACCCATATGGGTTCCCCCCAGGCGTATGGAAGAGATGACTCGTACGGGTCTGCTAGTGGATCCGTACCACCAGGCAGCACCCGTATGGGTCCCTAAGGGCAGACTAGGTCTTCAAAGTTTGGCCAAACTCAACTCTGCAGTAGCGGGAATAGCTCTAATGGATAGCACCTATAAGAGAATGCATCATATAGCTCTCTTCATCATTTCGTGAGAAGGATCGTTAAAATCCAGTGCTCACAGACTGCCCCTCGTGGGATCACTGTATGATCTCACAATATGAGCGAGGGTTTAGAAATCATACCTAAGGTGATGATATGGGTGAGTTTCTTTCTTGAGGAGAATTCTTTTCCTGGGTGTCCCTTTCCTGAGACAGATTGACTTTCCTGCTGATGGTGTATCCTTTTCCTAAGGCAGATGACTCTCCTGACTGATGTATCCCCTTCTTAAGGCAGATCGACTTTCCTATTGCTGATGTCCCCCTTTCTTAAGGTGGATCGACTTTCCTGCTAATGATGTAACCCTTTCTTAAGGCAAATGACTCTTCTGCCGATGGTGTATCCCTTTTCTAAGGTGGATGACTCTCCTACTGGGGAATTCAAATAACTTGAAAAAGAGACAACAATCAAACACCTAGTTAGTCATTGTCTAAGCAGACATATCTTTATTCTTAATTGACTTTTGTGAAAACAAAAATATTTTTCTCCTTCAATAAGTATAAACATGTGTGGATGAAATAAACTGAAAACTATATGCGAGAAATGTCAGATTTGCCCAATTGCTGCTGGTTCTACTACTGGGGAATGCCCCTAGAGTGGGTGCCCCTAGGGTTTTTGATGATGCGGGTATGCCCTTTGATTGATTTTGCTGCTGGGAGATGAGGGTTGGCCCTTGATTGGCTGCTGCTGGGAGATGGGGGGATGCCCCTATATTGGTTCCACTATTGGGAGACGGGGGGATGCTCCTGGATTGGCTGGGGGGATGCCCCTTGGTTGATTCCGCTGCTGGGGAGTATAGTAACATCCTTTGAGTAGAACCTCTTTTATTGGAGGAACTCTTTCCTAGTAAGATTTGTTTATTGGGGAAGAATTCTTGTGCTAGGATGGACCTGTACACAAAAATCATCTTTGTTAGTGACTAACTTGAGAATAGCTTACCTTGATTCTTGATTGACTTTTGTGGAAACTAAAATATTTTTGCCCCTTCAATCAAGGATCAAGGTGAGCACGGGGCTCTCCCCGTGTATAACTGAAATATAGGGCTGAGGAGGAGTGGGGTTGGCCCCGAAATCGGACTGGATGAATTTCTGGTGCTTTCTGAAATATTGGTTCAAAAATCTGCCCCTGGATGGCAAGAGAGGGCCCGTACGGGTGGGCTAGGACCTGTACAGGTGGGGTCCTTGAGAGTTGGGACTTGTACGGGTGGGGTGGGATCCATACGAGTCCCTGTCGGGGGTTTCAAAAGGCCGATTCGACTCTTTTCATCCTGCCTTATACCAAATCTCCCCATTTATGTTTTCCAATGATTTTCTTCCTAGAACCAATCAAAATGTATAAAAAGATCCCAAAGACTAGTCGTTTCTTCCTCAGACTCGAGGATTTGCCCCCGATGGGTGATTCGGGGCTCCGAGAATGCCTAATTTCCATCGAGTACGCTTTTCGTGAAGGGAACTCATTTCTCGGGCTCACTCCTATGTCTGAAGTGCCTCTAATCCCTTCTCCTAATACCCATGCTTCAAAGTTCCAGGTGATTTTTCTAGATTCTCCATTTTCCATTTTTGAACTCTTTAAGAATTTCTCGAATTTTGGCATGAATTAGGGTGTCTTACACCTTGGAATAGAGCCTAAAGCATGTGACTTTAACCTAGGATTCTTTTTCGATAGTTTTGATTGAGTTTTGAATGAGTTTGGATGGTTCTGGATTATTTAGGAATTTTTCTGGCAAATCAACTATTTATAGGGACCCGTAGTGGCAAGGGGGGACTCGTACGGGTCCCATTTTGGTACGGGAGCCTCCAGAGGACCCGTACGGGTGGGGTGGACCCTTATGGGTTCCATCCTCAGGGGTAGAATGCTGGTTACTTTGGTTTCTATAATTCTTTTCTAATTTATAATATGTCTGCTATATTTTAACCCTATTGAGCCATAATTCTATCTTTACAGTTTTAGTACAAGACTGTAGGAGCCCTGAGCTTCTACAAAAAGTGGCATGAGGAGATTCGTACCACGGGGACACCGAGTTGCTAGCCCGTATTGACTCTTTTGGCTATAATGACATTATCGGGGCCATTCCTAAGGCTCTGAAGAAGCTAGCCCCAGGGGCCATTTCAGCCTTAGCAGGGAGATGGTCGAAGACGATCCATACCTTCCATCTATCGATTGGGGAGGTCACTATCACTCCCTCAGATGTATGCGTCGTAATGGGATTGGAGTAGAGCGCGGATATTGTCCACTTTGATATTTATGTCGATAGGTGGCATTCCCGGCCTGAGGTGAAGGCCTACATTACTATATTACTTGGGCTTCATCTAGGAGGGACGAACAAGCTCAAGTACGGGGACCTACATGCTTATTGGACAGGCAGTTGAGTCCTATTGCGACTGATAAAAGGGATCAGTATGCCAGGTCTTTCTTGCTGACGTTTCTGACCACCATCTTTTTCCCATTTATTCGAGCAACCTCAATTATGGTTTGCTCTCCACTTTATAGGATCTCACCGCTGTGCCAGGAAAGAACTGGTGCCAGGCCATTCTGGCACAATTATATTATGGATTGGATGTCGGAGTTTAGGGTGAGCAGTCCGAGCTCAAGATTTATCACCTGATACTACTGGTAAATTCTGAACTGATCTTTTATGCTTTAACCTTTTATTCAAATTGTGTTGCGACTAATTCTTATTTTGTCCTATAGATTTGGGTCTTTGAGCACTAATTCATCCCTAGGCCGGGCTTGCCTATGCAGCCTGAGACGCCATATATTATATCTAGGTGGATGGGGCTTTGGCAGGGTTAACCCTTGACCACAGTGCAACACAAAAATTCCTACGCCAGTTGCGCTCAGATCGGGTAAACTTGTTCCTTATTAAACCTGCATTTTACATTTCAACAAGCCGTTAGTGGAAACTATATTTATTAGGTTGTAATACTCATTGTGCATTTGTTTTGTGCAGGTCATCCAAAAGCCCATGGGAGAGATTGGATATGCATGGGGCTATTGAGCGGATGCGGGTCAGCGTTGATGACCGCTGCTCTGTCTTGGAGGTACCACTCTCCTTTGAGTGGTATTTTGGTGAGTAGGTCCGAGGGTGGAGGACCCATGTCGTAATAGAGAGACCGATCCTTCCCTTGATCCCAGCGGGCGTCTTTTGGCTGCATCTCATGCCGGGGGCTGACTAGGGGTTGTACCTATTGGGTGAGGGGGGCTCGCGTGCTATCTGTAAAGGGCTCCTACATGGAGTTCATCGATTCCTTGCTTCTTCCTCCTTGTAGGAGGATCCACCACAAGGATGTCCCTCTCGAGTTCCACTAGAGTGACAGTGAGGATGATGATGATGATGACGATAATACGGATGGACTGAGGGGCGACCGTGGGGGGCCATCCATAGTTCGGGGTACCAGGGGTTCAGCTAGGTCCGCTACCCCTTCCTCTTAGGTATTTTCTTTGCTTAACATTTGTGAATACTTTGCTGTTTCCTGAAATTGGTTATGATCCTTAGTATGATCATTTATTGCTACAGCCTTCTGCTTCTACACAAAAGAGACCTACTACTGCCCTTGAGCCGCTGGCAAAGCGCTCTCGCGCTTCTGGGTCTATGAGAGAGGGGGTCCTCCGAGCTGAGCTAGATACTTTCTATCGGCTCCTCGATCATTCGGGGAACCAAGCTGTTAAGGAGCTCGAGGGGTCGGTCCAGTCAATCGATTTTACTCTATCCAGCTCTACCCATGCAAGGAATTCCTTGCTTTAATCTTTATCCATTACTTTGATTGCTTAGAATGTCCTATCATGATGTGACCTTTTCCTATTAGGTGACCATCTCTGAGGCTGAGAGGATTGCCTAGGGCTACTTCTCGATGCGGGATCTACTACTGACCCAGGATGTGCTAGCCTTGGTAAGTTTTACCTTTAAAATTTAACAAACTATGCATGATGCATGCCATGACGTTCATGTATGTGTACTGATCTTATGATTTAATTACAGACTCTACTGACCATAGAGCACAGCAAGTATGATCGGGACTTGGATGCTTCTGAGGAGAGAGCCTGATTCTTAGAGGAGCAGCTGTGGATAGCCACCGCTGACCAGGCTAGGGGGCTAGTTGGTGAGGATGACTGAGGACAGGTAGACGCTGGATCCTTCTGATGATGAGTCTGAGGATGATCTTTCTGCATATCGTGTGACTCAGAGGGGTGGAGATCAGCCTGCTGAGGGGGTTGATGCTACTAGGGCTGCTGTAGGGTCATCAAAGACTAGGGCCCCTGCCCAGCCAACTGCTGATACCAGTGAAGCTGAGGATCATATGACTATAGATGTGGATTATCTGCTGGTGGATACATAGGATTAGGTTCCAGAGGATCGGCAGGGACATGATCCCCCGACATCTTACATTATGATTACTTTCTGAACTGTTGATACTTTTGGGCCCTGCGCATCTTGTTTTGAGTGTAAACTTGGATTGGTACTCTTGACATTTAACTTTTATGCATGTGGATTCTTCTTTTTCTGAACTGAGATTATAGAGTATTACAGCTTTGCGAACCCATATTACTTCTATCCAGTGATTTCGTAGCAAGGGGATCGAGTGATGTTCTAACTTTTGCATAGGCCATTCGATGTGAGATGACCCATCGAACATTTATTTTTCTTTCTTTTTGTCCTAATTTTTGCCTGAACTGTCCTTGACGGCTTAGTCCAGCGGACTTTTTCTTTTTAGCTTTAACTTTTGCCTAGACCGCCCTTTCGGGTTTTCAACCTAGCAAGCTTTTTTCTTTATTTTTTCGCCTTAATTTTTGCCTGGATCGCCCTTTCAGGTTTTCAATCCAGTAGGCTTTTCTTTCTTTTCTTTGCCTTAATTTTTGCCAAGACCGCCCTTTTGGGTTCTCAACCCCGCAAGCTTTTTCTTTTTCTTTTGATTCGTCTTAACTTTTGCCTAGACCGCCCTTTCGGGTTTTCAATCCAGCAGACTATCTTAATTTTTGCTTGAATTATCCTAATTGCTCAACCTAGCAGACTTTCACTGAATTTTGCATATGAATAATTTCTTTGGTACTTTTATCTCTTTTGGATTACATGTGTAATGACAAGAATAACAATGATGCACATCATGTAGAGAAAAATTAATGTTCACACACCTGCGATTATTTCACCTAAAGACATGCATGCATTCATAAGACCAAGATTCTTAGAGAAATCATAACATGCTCATTGATGAGATTAATTTGAGTACATAGGCAATGGTAACAATTTCCAATGGTTAACCCCTACTGCCTACTAATCTTTTATAGATTTTTTAGAAAGCAACTGACATTTTTCTCTTGATGCCCTAACTTTTGCCTAAGCCGCACTTTTCGAGTTTTTAGCTTAGCGGGCTTTATTTGCGTTGGATTGCCCTAATTTTTGCCTGACCGATTCACGGAATACCAACCAGCAGGCTGCACCCTAATTTTTGCTCGAGCAGTAGGGGACCACTCGTTGGGTGATTTATTCTTTATTCCTTTTATTCTTTGTGCTGCTTTTTTGTGATTTAATTCTTTTGACCTAGACATGATAATGCTTAAGCCTATCTTGATTTACTGGATTCACAAACTCATTTCTATCCATATCCATAAGCTTGATTCCTCCTTTGCCAAGGACTTTCTTAACTATAAATGGTCCTTCCCAATTAGGCATGAACTTGCCCCTAGCATCGGTGTTGACTTAGAGTAGCTGTTTGAGAACCAGATCACCCGCTTTGAGAGGTTATTTTGGGTATCTAACTCTCTTATTGTAAGTCCAAGCCATGCGTTGCTGGTACATCTGTAGATGGTCAAGTGCTTGGAGCCGCTTTTCATCTATTGCATTTAATTGCTCATATCTAGCCCTTGCCCAATTTGACTCTTTTAACTGAGCTTCAAGTGCTACTCTTAGAGATGTTACTTCTGTTTCAACCGGTAACATAGCTTCCATTCCATATACCAAGGAGAAAGGTGTCTGATCGGTGGGAGTTCTTATACTAGTTCTATACCCCCAAATCATAAAAGGAAGTTTATCAGCCCCATCTCTGTAAGTAGTCACAAGATCTTTTTGATTGACTTATTGGCATTAATGATCAGCTTCCCTTTAGAGCTTCTGAAGGATTTTGGGCACCTTTTAGTGACCCAAGATGTTCTTTATATTTTTCATAACCAGAGCCAGCCTGCTATTGATGCTCTCATGAGTCTTTTTGCCCCTCTTTCTTACCGATGCGTACCCTTGTACCCTTTTCCCCCTTCGTGAAGAAAGATGGACTAAGATTTGTTGTTATCATGTTTTCTAAGCACTTTTATCATCTCTCTTTTACTTGGTGATAGGTTTTAACCATTGGATATTTATACCATTGCAATGTATTCAAAGTCAACTTTATTAATGAATATGATGATATTTTTAAGAATGTTGTTGTTATGAGTGCATGGTGTCATTAGAACGGAATACTCGAGTGAAATGTGAATGAGAAATGCATCAATTTATTCATGACATGCTTTAAGAAGTACTGATGTTACAACTTATTCATGATATGCCTTATAAGCACAATTATTTCCATAAAAAATATTTGCAACATTAAAAAATACATCATTTGAAGTATATTCCACAGGCGGAGGGCCTTGTTGATCAACTTTGGCAATACTGATAGCTGAACTGGTAGCTTCGGTGTACAGGTTTGTAAGCGCTTCTTCGGCTACGACTCTTGCTAAGTTTTTGACAGCCTTGCTAATGAGATTTCCCTTCTCACTTCCCTTCCAATTCTTCCTCATAAGTACCGCTAGTGCCTTGGTTATGGACTCGATTGCTTCTTTCATTTTGTTTTCTTCAGCATTCCCACATACATCCACAAAAACTGAGGTTTCAATCATGCAGTCTTTCTTGAAATCATATACGTCATTGAAGATCTCAAACCCAGGGACCTTCTTGCCCCTTACTTTAGCAGGCTTTTCCTCTCCTGTGAACATCTTTTGCTTGACCTTATCCCCTATCATGAGGCAGGATTGGGGTTTAGACTTTTTAGCACCTGAGCGATTCCCCAAACCAAGCCTGAATGGCCATGAAAGAGGCAAAATGGGTTCCAACATTCCCTGCAGATTCTTTTCGAGCCCCTTTCCTTTCATATAACCTTGCTTCATCATGATCTTTTCGATTTTAAACGATACGTACCCCTTAACTAAAAACTTTATACCCTGGTGAGCTGCAGGCACCCTAGATTTCTTTTCTTTGGCCTCTATAACTGCTATAACAGATGGCTCATTAGCTTCAATGGTCACTATCTTGCCATTGTGGATGAGCTTAACTTTCTGATGGACTGTGGAAGGGATGGCTCCTAATGCATGGAGCCAAGGTCGACCCAATAATAATGAGTAGGTGACGGGAATGTCGAGGACAGTGAATGAGACTTTGGACTTCACTCCTTCAACTATAACTTTTACTTTAAAGACCCCAATGACACTCCTCTTTATATCATCATATGCCTTTATAATAGTATTGGAATTCTTGAACATGGATTCATCCAGCCCTAAGTGAGGAAGGATCTTGGCAGGGTAGAGATTAAGGGTGGAACCGTCATCCACCATAACACATGGGATAGAACGGTCAAAGATTTGCACCCTAATAAAAAGTGCCTTGTTGTGCTTATTTCCTTTTGCTGGGAGGTCTGTCGGATAAAACTTAATGGGTTCAGCTCGATCGGGAGGAGATCTCCTAATAACTGAAAACACTTCAAGCAAAGTGGTAGACGGTGTAGCCTCCATGCTTAACAATTTTTCTACCAGACCCTTGCGATTTTCTTCAGAGTCGATGAGAAGCTGCCAAATGTTATACTTGGCAGGGGTAACTTGCAACTACTGGATGAGAGGGGTGACTTTTAAATCTTTCTTTTCAACACTAACTGGGGTTTGAGTCTCAATAGCAGGCATAAAGGTTGAACCCTGATTGATATTTAGAATGACCTAGATATCTACATCTTTTCCCCTTCTTCTTTTTAGGAGAGGATTGGGAGGAACCCTCCCACTTTGGGTAACATCCAACACCCTATCTTTCATATAACTTCTCCCTTCAGAAGTTTCCACCAAGAAGGCTCGCCCTTTGAGCTCATCATTATCCAACACATAAGCATCGATATCAATTGGTTCTGGTTGAACCAACATAACCCCCTCATCATGAGTTACTTCTAACTCAAATACATTAATGTCAATAGGGACTGGTTCATTGGGTAAAGCCACTAATGAGTGAACCATAGGATTAGCTTGTGAGATCATATTAAGGACATGGTAGGAGGGTAACCCTGACTTGATAGCTGCAACTTGCTTCTCAAAATTTGGCAGGGGGTTATTCATGGTGCTAGGCTTAACCTTAGGTTTGTGAATCTTCTTTTCCCTAATCAAACCACGAATAGCCTCAAGCAGATCTCTACAGGCACTAGTGTGAGATAAGCATAAAACTGATCCCTGTCTTCAGGTTTGGTCAGGATATAGGGCCTGATACTCTAAAGAAGAGCAAGTGCCCTCAACTTAGTGAAGATGGCAGGCAAAGATACTTTCCAAGGGGAAATGCCATCTTCAATGGTACAGACTCTAACCACTTCTTCTTGTACTACCACTATTTTAGGATCGGAGCTAGACTTTGGCTTAGAAGCCTGGGCTGGGGCTAAAGGGTCAATCTTTTTGAACCAAGGTTTGGCCGGCACACTCGCATTCTCCAATTCCTCGATTCTTTCCCATTTCTTAGCTTTTTCAAAGACCTCAACGTAGCTAGAGAATTTATCCATACTAATAACCTTACGATAAGCAGGCAGGGCACCATCCATCAACTTTACGATCATCTCAGGGAGACTTAGTC
Source organism: Euphorbia pulcherrima (assembly GCA_947683365.1). Classification (NCBI taxonomy): domain Eukaryota; kingdom Viridiplantae; phylum Streptophyta; class Magnoliopsida; order Malpighiales; family Euphorbiaceae; genus Euphorbia; species Euphorbia pulcherrima. The sequence goes on from CANTUS010000009.1 coordinate 22,179,031, forward strand.
TATCTTTTAGTAGAACTTGAGTGGCCATCCATCTTTCGAAGTAGGGGTTCAATTTCTCATTGGGGTCCTGCTTGATTGCTTCCAAATTCTATATGGTAGTCTTAATGGTAGCATTGAAACCATACTGCTCAATGAAAGCCTCAGATAAAGCTTTCCAGTTTCCGGCCACCTCATCTGATAGAGTATTGTACCACTCAATAGCAGGACCTTCTAGGGTGTAAGGGAACATTTTAGCTAAGACTATATTACTTAACATTCTAATTCTCATAACCCTCTGATAGGTGGTGATGTGAGATTGAGTTTGGCTAGTTCCCTTACACTTTGCTATGCTAGGCATACTAAAGTTTTTAGGGACCTAATCCTCATCTCTAGCGGTTTGACTAATAATGATGATGGCTGAGAACTGGGATTGGTAGCAAGCAATTTCTGAAGTAGATCACGCAATTCCATGGACAAGGATGATCCCTCCGATTGAGTAATTACACCCAAGGGTAAACCTATTGATTGAGGAAAGGTCATCCCCTTAGGTGTGACCATAAAATTGGGGGTTAGGCCAGATGCCCTAAACTGAAATGGAGGTGGTACAAACCCTTGACTAGGATGAGCAAACTGACTGACAGCTAGTAGAACCACTGTACTCACTGATTGGAATAACTGGCTAACTGAACCAAATGGACCCATAGAACCCAACTGACTGGAAGAATCCTTGCAAGTCCGCACAGGTGGCAACTGAAACTGAGTGAATGGATTATGAGTAACTCTTGATACTTGCTCACGAGTCACTGCATTCATTGCTGTAGCACTAACAGGCGCACTATAAAGAGTATTGACCATTCTCTCTTCTATTATGATTGCCCTGGTGGAAGCTAACATCTTATCATTAATTCATCCATGAACTGATCACTTCCCAAGTACTGAGAGACGTCATTTGCAATCTCCGACCTAACCTCGGCCCTTGACGCATTTGCCTCCTCACTAATAATAACATTCTCAACCTCAACATCAATCTGGCCCTCTAGAGTTAGGATACAAGACATTTCCTCTAGATCATAGACAGAAAGATCAACTAGACCAAACTGACTGCTGGATGAAATACCCAAAGATGGAGGTGGAGCAACCCTTAACTGAACTGGAAGAGAAGGAGGAGCCGGAATTCGAATCAAACGTACCTGAGAACATCGCCAAGTTTTAATCCTTTGAGCTTTGGCTGAGGTGATAACCAAAAGATCTGTACAGGCATGGGATGCATTATGCATGCACAAGTCACAATAATGCATGGCTAGGTTAATTACAGGGGAATGTAATATAACACTTGCAAAGCAATCGATTTCGTCTTTATTTCTCTTGCCAGTTCTGAGGGTATTCTTACTTAGTCTAATCTCATATAGAAAGGGGTACCTAAAAGGTAAAATTCTAAGGCTTTCGATAAGATTGTCATAGGGACATATCAGAAGTTTGATATAGAAGGTTCCCATCGCACCAAGCCTCTTTTAGAGGGAGATAGCAATGAGTGCTCCACCCACTGGAGTGTCCTCAATTCCTGGCGGGCATAGGTGACACTTTCGTAAGTTCCACGGAAATAATAGGGCACCTTAACCTAGCGTTAGAAGAAGAGTGCATCTAACTAAAGAGAGAAGGAGATGAGAAGATAGAGTGTGATAATTTTCCCAAATGATGAAAAAGAAAATGGGTTAATAAAGTAAATGATTTTTGGTGCTCATCTTAATCTTTTAAGCTTTTAAAACAAACCAAAATTTTGCAAGTTAAAAGATTATATCCCTAGTAGAGTCGCCACTGTGAGGTGTCAATGATGTGTGGGTCTCCTTTGGTGCCTATGTGAGAGGCAGGGCCCACTGGGGGTTAGTTGGATTTAGGCGTGACAAAACATTTTTAGTTCAAGTTTGCACAAATAGCCAATTTTAATGAATAAAAGAATCGAGACCTAAATCTCGATACAAATGATAGAGTCACCACCCAAGTTTTCTACTTGGGAAAGAGTTTTGGTATGGTTCCCATTGGGTGGGAGACTCATACTTATTGGATCAGAGATTCGGGTATTGGATGAGTCACTTATTTCTCATTTAGTTGATTCAAAATTACACTCACTGCGTAAAATCGTTTTTGTTTTCATCATTTGGGGAATTATCATAGAAATCCTATTTTTCTACACTTTTTCACACCATTACATGCGTTTACAAATTACAATAAAGCACAAGCAATAAAAGGGGAATAAAAATTACAACCAGGGGAAAATGGGGGAGTCTCAAGAGACCTTATACACTTGTTCTAAGTTATAAAATAAAATAAAAATAAATTCCCCTACATCCATATAGATTAGCATAGTTTATAGCGCATTATGAGTTAGCATTTCATTAGGAAAAATGTGATTATATCAGCGCGGCGATTTTGCGATCGATAGTGTCCGGACGGCTTCTAGGATCGGGGAGAAATAACGCGTGTTCAACGTATTTTGTTGTGAAAACACATTTTAACTTTTGTGGGTTGATTTACCAGATTATTAGTGAAAGTGATCGCATGGAAAATGGTGTGTTGGGTTTATTTTAACTAATTAAAAATGAATTCTGGATTCTACCTGGGGCTGTACCTATACGGCTGGGTGGGATCGGTATGGGTATGGTGTGCCTATACGGGTCCTGTCTAGTCTAGGTAGAAGCTTTGCTCAGTTTAATACGCAGATTAATGGATGAAAAATAAATTAAAAATGGGATTTCCTTCCGTATGAGTATGGCGCACCAATTTAATAGCTCAAGGATGCAAGGTGCGAACAAGGCTCAAACGGGTCAGGACCATACCCGAAATAGGAAATAAAAAGAGCAGATGTAGTAGAGGAGGCAGAGAATAACAATAATAAATAACTGAGATGTGAGTCTTTTTAAAACTCAGGAGAGTTACCTTTGCGGCATGAATCCACTTTGAGGCAATTCCTTTACTAGTTAGAGAGCCTAGCCAAAGTAGATGAATCAAGACTATTTAGGTGAGTGTTTGTGTGGATAAAACCTCCCCTAAATCCTAATAAACAAAGCTACGAATGAATAAAATGTGGACAAAACCTCAGAAGATGGGTTTTCTCCCTATTTTATACCTCCTATACCTCAACTATAACCTTTTTATCCCTATAAAAACTACTAGAATTTGTGTATAATATACTTGGTATGTTGTATTATGAATTATGTATTAATGAGGAGAAGGGCCCTATTTATAGGGGAAAGGAGGTCTGAACGCAATGAATCACGTTCATGACTTGCCTTTTTCCAAAATAGGAAAGGATTCCCTTCCAAAAGAGCCTATCAGGCAACAAGAGGACCCGTATGGGTCCTTAGGGAACCCATACGTGTTGGTCCCTGTGAGAGTCTAATTAAGGTCAGAGGGGGATCAATGACTTTTTTTCACGGGGGATCCTACTCAAAGCACCTACTTCAAGCTATATCCCAATCTCACTACTCACCCAAGTTGGAGATCTTTTACACTTTAGTTTTCTCAAAGGTTTTGGTTTTAGACTTCCTCAAGTTTATGACTTCACTTGGGAATCCTTACAAACAAATTTTGAATGGTTTGGTTCTTGGAGGGATTAAGTAACTGATTGTTTTTAGCGAATTCTCTTGTGTATACTTTCTCAAAATCAACCAGCACCTTCTCAACTTGTTGCCTTTTATAGGATTCCATCATAAATGTAGCTGTTGTGGGTTGTTGAGCTAGAATTAATCTTCATCATTGAAAAGGTAATATATGGCACTTCCGGAACCTTTGATCAATCCGTTAAACATAGATTTTGACCCGTTTGAATCCTTAGGATTGAGGCTGAAAAGTTGTTAGCGATTGTTTTCCTTGTATTTTAGTGATTCACCAACTTTTACGCCAGTATTCTGGAATGTGTATATCACACTCCTTTCTCATTGGTCTAGGTACAAAAGGTTGTTACCTTTTCTCTTTCCTGTGTCAGTCCTTTGTCCTTTTTCTGAAAAGTGCTAGCTGTCATTTTTGTCTTGCTTTTGGGAAAAGGATCTTTGACTTGTTGCCAAAAAGAATGGAGGGAAAAGTTATTTTTAAAACCTTTCCTTTTATCTTTATAACCGTGTCTTTCGGATGATTTTCTCTCTTATTATCTGGATGCTATTCAATCAGTTCTTTCGGATGTTATTTTGGGCGGTTCAAAGTTTGTTTCCTTTCCAAACTTTAATCGGATGCTTCCATTCATACTTAGGTAATTGTCTTCACTTGTCTTGGACTTTGAATGTTTTGATTGTATGTCCGGATAAAGTGACTTAGGTCTTTTTTTACTTAGGTGTTTGTTTACTTCAAACCTGATCCGGATTATTTGTTGTTCCAGATCATTATTTCCAACAATCTCCCCCATTTGATGGAAACAAAAACTTAAGTTATCTAAGCATAAGGAAAGGGGTTTTATGAACTAAGTATGATTCTTAATACTTATTCATTTACAATTTTTACTTCCCCATAATATAAGCATCCCTAAATCCCCCAATATTTTTCAATTCTAGCTTCTAAGGTTTTTCTAGTACAATTGCAGATTGTACTTTAGAAGCAATTTTTTGTAGTAATTTTTCACTATATATACTTCTACTATTAACAATAGTTAACATCAATGAGGTTCAGGATTACAATATATAGCTGTTGTGCAAGATTACAGCTTGTCCATTAATCTGTTTGGCAAACTCTGTTCCAATATCTAGCAGCTATTGTCCAAAGAGTTTAACCATATCTTCCTCAATGAATTTTGTCGAACAGATGAATGGACAGTTCTGGATTCCAAGTTTTACAGGATTACAAGATTACAAGTTCAGGATTACAATAGTTAACATTATTAAGGAGTGCATCTTGTCCATTCATCTGTTTGATAAACTCTGTACCAATTTCTAGCAGCTATTGTGCAAAGAGTTTAAGCATGTCTTTCTCAGTGAATTTTGTCAGCTTGTTCAATATGGCGTATTGCTTTTCATTGAGGCTAGGGAGTGTTGATTTCTCTTCTTTTTTAATAATGAATTTTGACAAGTTTTCAAACTTGGAATCCAGATATTCTTTTAACTCTGTGGTCAGTTTGGATGAGGAGCAGGTGATTTTATTTATGATGGTGGCGTAATTGTTGTTGACTCCTGTGTTAACTTGATCAACAGAATGGTTTGCTACTGCAATACTTGTTTTTTAGCTCATTTAGAACATGAGTGACTTTGGCAAGTGACATTTCTGCCACCAACTTAGTAGTGGGAAAATCCTCCACTTTCTTCTCAATATTCTTCACACTCCCCTTTATTTCCCCTAGTTTTGCTTTCAAGTCTGGATATAAGGATTTTTTATTCAACACTTTCTCCATAAATTTGAGTTGCTTACAGATATTTCGGAGATACTACTTGATATAACTTTCCTCACATTATTCATGTGTAGCATCCTATAGTATTTTCAGCGCTGCAGTAATCTTTTTAACTCTGCTTTGATTTAGACTAGCAATTGGGTTTTTGATTAGACTATCAAAGGAGGAGGTTTTAGATCCTGAGCTACTTCTGGTCTCCTCTGATCTAGATGAGTATTCTTTACTTGTATCTTCTTCAGAGGACTCCTTCTCTTCTTCTTCTTTTCCTTCATCCAACTTGTCCTCTGGAATGGCCTCGCCCTTAGAGTCCACTTCAGAAGTGTTCTTGTTGGGTCCCAGACCATGTCCCTCCTCCGAAATGACTTGTTCCTGGTTGGACTAGTTATCCTTAGATGCACTTGAGGTTTGTGTATCTAAGTTGTCCTGATTCTTATCAATTGTTTCAGGGATAGCAGTAGTATCAACATTGACATCAAAAGAAACCGTGTTAGAGATTACCTCATTTATTGGCGTTTGATTCTGGGTGTCAGCTTCTCCTCTTCCTTCATCGACTTTCACAACCCCCAGATGACTGGAATTGTCCTCAGTCATCCTTTTAAATGCCTTTTCAGGACTTTTAATTACTTCCCCAGGTGTGTTGGTAGTGTCCTCAACACCCTCTACATGTGCCATCTCAGGTCTTTCTTCATGGATAGTTTTAGCTCCTGGATTGAGCAAATTCTTCGAAAGTGGTCCGGTTCTAGGCATGAAGGCAAATAGATCTGCTTTCGGATGTTGGGCGATGGTTGCCATATCTGTTGGATCAATTAGAATGGCATGGGCACTAGAAGAGCCCCCAGGTTCTTCTGTTATGAGCTTGTTAATTTGATTGTTGTCTTTCATGGCTTCCTTTATGATTTCATACTGAGGATAATTCAGAGTGACTTCCTCAGTAGATCCGGGCACATGCTTGCCCTTAGTTTTTGTGGCCTTAGCCAATTCAGCCTCTTCAGTTTTCTTTACAGCTCCCTCATCTATGATGATTCTGGCTGGCTTCTTTGCTTGGCTTTCCTTGGCTGCCACTACCTCATCAAAGGTACATCCTTCTTTGTAAATTATCTTCTTTCTAGTTTAGGAGCTTCATCTTCAGTCTCCTCTTTCTCCACTATAATTGCTGGGGTTATCATAGTTTTCCTTTTCTTATCCACTGGCTTTATCAGCCTACCCCTTGGCTTAGGCTTCTCCAGGCTTTTGTTCAACAATTGAGTGAGGGTTTAGGTATCCTCATCCACCGGAACTAAAGCAAGATCCGGTTGTGCTTTTGGATTGGTTGTTCTGGCCTTCTTTGGAACATGGGCATCTTCAACTAGATTTGCTGCCTTTCTAGCCCTACTCTTTTTCTCATCCCTTAGCTTCTTGGCTTTCTCCTCATTCCATGGCTCACCGAAACTCAACTTTTTGAAATTCTTCTCCAGAATCTCCATTCCTTGAATAGCTAAAATCAGATAGATTAGCTTCATTAGCTATGAGGATTCTAGTGATAAGGGCACCATGTGGGTTTCTGTGCTATTTTAGGTGATGAATAATCAGCACCGGCATGTTCACCACTCTGCTCTCCGCCCAGTATTGGAGTATGCAATGTTAGAAGGAAGATACGGTAGTTAAAGAGCCCTTTCGGATCAGGATCAGCTTGGCAAGATCGTGTTGGAGATATCTTGGTGCTTCTGAAAAGTAGGTTGAGAATATATCTCTAAAGTAACTTGGATGAAGCCACATCTTAGGGTGATACTTCACAAGCAGTTCATCCCTATCATTCCTTAGTTGAACTCCATCATTCTTCATATTGAGATACTTCTCAAAGAATGCTGGTGAGATAGTGATTTACATCCCTTGAACCTTGGTTCTGAGAGCATCATGATAGGAGTGTACTATCAGATTTGAATAGAATTCTCACACCAAGTTCGGATAAGTTGGGCAATTGATCTTGAGGAAATCACCCAGATGTTGATCTTCAATTATTTTGGAGTAGGGGTCTGTTTCAAATAGAAAATTATCTCTCAAGTAGTCAGTGAGGACTACTGAGTTGGTGGGTTTTAGGTTTATGGGTGTGAAGTCTTCATCTTTGAGATCAGATTCTACAAAAATGTTTCTTTGAGGAAGCATTTGGATTTTGTTTTTCAATATTATGGCTGCCATTTGAGTTTTTGAAGAAGTTAGGGTTTGGAAATGGATTTTTGCAGAGTAATAGTAGTGAGTTGCTCGTGCGAGGAAGAAGGGGAAATTTGGGGGCTTTATATAGGATTTCCACAGTGAGGGTATAATGGTAATCCGGACGCAGTTAAAGTTAACCGGATTGATGACATGGCAGACGGAATTTATGAGAGAGGTAGATGGCATTAAAAATGGAGAATGGGAAAGGTTTATCTTTAAAAAGGCCATATAATTTTATCGCGCGTGTAACACCCAATAGATGTTTGAAATTCAAAACGTGTACAGTTACTGTTCAATGCCTTTACTGCCATTTTTCCTTTTTGTCTACTGAGTTGGCAGTCTTTGATATGGATCCAGAGTCAACATAGTTTCTTCTTCTTTTTCGGATTCCTTGACTCATAGAACTTCAAACTAATCCGAATTATCTTCTGGATTTTCCTTTATATTGGATTAGACATTCCAATTGACTCCCTTGGCTTGTTGAATTATTCTTTATTCAGTGGCTTGTTAAAAATATCTGCTCTTTGCTCATTGGTTGGAATGTATACCAATGCAACATCCTTCTCTATCACATGATCCTGGATGAAATGATGCCTGATGTTAACATGCTTCATCCTGCTGTGAAGCTTTGGATTCTTTGATACAACAATGGCACTTTTATTATCACACATTACTTCAACACATCCGGATTGGACTCCATAATCTTCCAATTATTTCTTGATCCATAAGAGTTGAGCTACAAAACTTTCTGCAGCCATATATTCAGCTTCTATGGTCGATAAAGCAACTAATGTTTGCTTTTTGCTATACCATAATACCAAGCAATCTCCAAGAAAGTGACAGCCTCCGGATGTACTCTTTGTTTCAAGATTGTCTCTGCCATAATCTGCATCAGTGAAGCCATGGAGTGTGAATTCTCCATTACTAGGATACCATAACCTAACTTCAGTGGTTCCTAGGAGGTATCTAAGGATTCTGTTTACTACCTTTAGATGTGAATCCTTAGAATTGGCTTGATATCTTGCACAATAGCAAAATGCATATTGTATGTCAGATCTGCTAGCAGTCAAGTATAGAAGTGATCCAATCATTCCTCTATATAGCTTCTAATCAACATCTTCTCCTTCACAATCCTTAGATAGGACTATATCTGAACCTATTGGAGTGGACATTAGCTTGCTTTTGTCCATTTCAAACTTCTTGAGAATCTCCTTGGTGTACTTGGATTGGTTTATAAAAATCCCATCCGGACTCTACTTAATTTGTAAACCAAGGAAGAAGTTAAGTTCTACTATCATGGATATCTCAAATTCTTTCTACATTTGAGTGCTAAATTCTTCACACATCTTTTCATCTGTTGCTCTAAAAATGATGTCATCAACATAAATTTTGGACAAGAATGATATCATCCTTCTTTTTCTTGATGAAAAGAGTTGTATCTGCCTTGCCTCGGATATATCCCTTGGATATAAGAAATGTAGTGAGTCTCTCATACCAAGCTCTTGGTGCTTACTTTAATCCATAGAGAGCCTTCTTTAGTTTGTATACATGATTTGAATGGTTTGGGTCTTCAAATCTAGGTGGATGCTTCACATAGACTTCTTCCTGGATAACTCCATTGAGGAATGCACTTTTGACATCCATTTAGTACAGTGTGAATCCCATGAATGATGCAAAAGCACATAGAATCCAGATTGCCTCCAATCTTGCTACAAGGGCAAATGTTTCTTCAAAGTCAATCCCTTCCTGTTGATTGTAGCCTTGGGCAACCAATCTTGCTTTGTTTCTTACCAATAATTCGAATTCATCTAGCTTATTCTGTAATACCCATTTGGTGCCGATGATTGACTTTCCTTTTGGTGGTGCCATTAGATCCCACACATCATTCCTGGTGAATTGATCTAGTTCTTCTTGCATGGCCATCATCCAGCTTTCATCTCCTTTAGCATCTTGAAATTTCTTTGGCTCAATAAGAGAGACAAAATTAGCATGGCTCATCATCCTGTTGAGTTGTCCTCTTGTTCTAATTGGATTTTAGACATTATCCAAAATGGCTACAACTGGTTGATCTCTATGAGTCTTGACTTCTCTTGGTAGCCCTCCATGCTGGATTGGGGCTTATTCCTCAACTACCTCAACTTCTTCTTCTTGATCACTGAAATTTATCTCATGATTATTGAGATAGCCTTGTGGTTCTTCTGGATTGAGATTGATTCCTTCATCTTCTTTCTTATACTTCTTAATCTAGAAGGAATTTGGAATCTGCACTTCTTCTTTTCTGCAGTGATTTTAACTTCTAGAATTATATCATCCAAATTTGAACCTCTTTTTCCTGCATGGTTAGTCTCATCAAAATCTACATGTATAGACTCTACCACAGTTTGAGTTCGTTTGTTATAGACTCTGTAAGCTTTGCTATATGTTGAGCAGCCAAGGAAAATTGCTTCATCAGAGTTACGATCAAATTTTCCTAATTGCTCTCTATCATTCAGGATGTAGCATTTGCATCTAAAGGCTTTGAAATACCCAATTTTGGGTTTCCTTCCCTTCCAGATTTCATAGGGGGTCTTTTCTAAGGTCTTTCTAATGAGAGCTCTATTTAAAGTATAGCATGTCGTGTTTACGACCTCACCCCAAAAATGTTGGATATGATGTACGCCCTTAAGGCAATTAGGGCAATATATCTTAATTATGTAATAGTACGAATAATTTGTTTAATCAATAAAGACATTTGATCTTTTGTTTATATCAATGTGTTTGTATATATATTATAGCTGGTTAAAATATATTCATTGATGTATGTATGCAAAAGTTCTTGACGTATCATAGAATGAAGTCAGAGAAATTGTAGTTGGACTATATTTGGTGGAACATGCTTCATGTGCAATTATGATTATGTCTAAACTATCCCTAGTCATAGTTTCATCAAGAAAGGATATTGATGAAGCAGAAAGGCTAGCATATGGTCAACTTTCTTGGAAAGGGTCCAAGCAGTTAATCTCCTAAAGACTGAAGGTGGTGCCTTAAGTTTGACACATGGATATAACTGGGAGATATATTGGAGACCACAGTAAGATAAACACTTAGTATATATATCAATGTGTCAGTGTTTATCTTCATGTAATAAGCTTTGCGAATGTCCTCATACTTAAGATACTAGTTACCTTTTGTGGTACTATTGCTATACTTTGGGTCATTACTATGCACTCGTTAATTTAGGGTGTTACGGTGTGATTACGGGTATAGTGATGATAGCACATTGGTAAGCTGAGTAGTCAGAAAGAATCCATCGCTCCTGATATATTAAGGAGTTGTACCTTGCCATTTGTTGAAGTGATGATTGCCATAAACCTCTGGTCAGAGTATGTGTTTGATAGAAATGGTTTCTAGTTAAACACACTATGGAAAAAGGCAATATACTTCGGTAATAAGTAAACTACTGGGATAGCTTGGAGCAACCTCGCTATTAGTGGGTTAACACTTTAACGGAACCCTATAAACCAGATGGTACTAATATTAAAGAATGGAAGGAATTTATCGCACTGGATAACTATTGTATTAACTGGGATTAAGTCATAAGCATAAATGATGTTCCGAGTAATGGGGGATAGTAGACCCTTGCTAGAGGCGTACTACAGTCGTTTAAGGTAATTGAGTTCTATTCACGGTCTAGAGCATCGAGGCAATGGTTCCATTATAACAAGGGTTGGTTAAGCCTTAACAACTCAATACTATGGGATCCTATAAGGTCGCACACATTGGACCTTCATCAAACTAAGTAAAGAACTAATAGATTTATTCTATTACAAAAATATAACATAAATAATAATTAGATTATTATTTGATTGGTTAAAATTGATTAGATCAATTTTGGATCCGGTAACTAATTAATCAGAGTCATAAATAAATTATAATTGATTAGATATATTTTGGTTGGACCAAGAAATTTATTTTGACCGGTAACTAATTTATTAGGGTCGGAAAATAAATATTTATTTGAAATGATTAAAAGGGGAATTTTGCATTGGCGAGTTAAAACCAAAAAGTATGAAATATTTTGTACAAAGTTCGGTTGCACGGAGTATACCGAAAAGTGCACGGACACTGTTGGACAGTGTTCGCGGGAGCCCATGTTCATGGGCTATACAAAGGTATCCCACGAAAGGGCACCATGAGCTGGGCTCGCGGCATAGGCCACGAGGCCCAACTCGTATGCAAGGCATGAGCTTGCCTTGCAAGGTGCCACATGTAGCATGGGCGGGTCACACGCGGATCCTTTGGATTCGCGTGTGAGCCATCCGCGTTACTCCCATCCCACGTTACTTTTGGGGAGCAATTTGTTGCTCCCCAAGCCTATATATAGGCTTCCCCTTCTCTTATTTCAAGTGCACCACAGCTCAGAGCATAAATCCTAAGCGAGATTAGAAAAGTATAATCTCTAGGGTAATTGAGCAAGTTATTTTTGAGGAGCCTGAATTTATTCGGGGACCTCTGGTTTATATTTTCGGGTGAGGCTTCTGGAGTGGTCTAGCAACTACTCGAGGCTTCTTAGTTCTTCCTCCCGGGGAGGTTTTGGTTAGTGGGGTTCGTGTGGATACTCATAAAGGCTATCCTACACTTGGAGGCTTGTGCAAGAGGTCCTGCTAAAACACGCTTCAACTGGTAAGTTCCTTTTCTTTCTCTTTTATTATTAGGACTTTTTCTTTAAGTGTTTTTAGACTTAATAATATGCTTAGTTTATTTTATGCTTAGGTTATAACTTAGAGTTATAACATGCTTAGGTTATAGCTTAGAGTTATAGCTTAGAGTTATAACATGCTTAGCATAAAATATACATGCTAGACATAATTTAGAATTATGGTATGCCTAACCCTTTTGCATGCTAACCTAAGTAGAGAATTATTTAGTTAAGGCTTTATTTAATTTATATGCAACTAATAGGAGTTCCTAGGGACAGAGACAAAATTTTGAATTTCTGCCATGCCTGTTATGCATGTTCAATCTGACTGTCAGTTCCTAACAGTGGTATCAAAGCCTGCCTACTAGTACATCATTAAGTTTGAAGCGAATTGAATATTATTTTCTATATGAAATGATTTGTTTATTTAATTGTTTGGAACAATATTTATGAACTTGTGCATTTTATTTCAAGGTTAGAAAATGGTTACGAATAATTTTGAATAAGCCTACTCAACTTACTCAAATTATACAATTATCAATAATTTATTTAAATTACATGGGTTATAGATGCTTCCGATTTACATGAATTGGAAGAACGAAATTTCTTAGTTCGAGAAAATTCATTGGTCTTCAGATTTGTGACCGTATTTGTTTTGGCTAAGAATTGGACTTGGTGTCTACTCCTCATAGGGCACCTCTACTACCTAGGAACCTATATCGGTGAAATTTGAATTGACCAACTAGGGGATTAATATGAACTAATTTATTTTTAGTATATAAGATGGTGCTTATATATGTTTCTATAACAAAGTAAAAAAATTAAATTTATTGAATAAAAGCTTAAAGGAAATGTAATATAAATATAACAAATAAAAGTGTTAATTATTTTGCAAATAATGTAGGTTGATTGAATAGTTATAATAAAGAGCTGAACCCACCTAAGGTTATACCTTATAAATTAATTCTAAAATTCCCTGAATTAATACAAGTTATTATAATTTTGTCCATGTGATAAAATTCTAGATTAGGTGGGACGTTTAACACTAATAAAATCCCAAAGTAAATATATTAAGGCAAATTATAGTTTTCCTTACTCAAATTTATAATACGATCTCTTTGGGCTATCAAAGTGCTACGCAAAGCGTTCCTGCTAGTCCACATTGATTGGTTGTAAAGTTTGGGATAGGGTCCGCCTTAACAGAACTGGGGTAGTCCGCCATAACATTACGGGCTAGTCCCAGACCTGAGACATATTCAAGGAGATGCTAACATAAGAGCACATGTCCCTTGGGTATAGGGAAGTTGAATGAATTAGCAATTGCATGCGATGCAAATGGAATGGGATTCCAACTGTAACTTACTATTATGACTTGGCTCATAAAATTGGGGGTTATGATAGACTAGTTATAGATGCTACCTACTAGGAAATTTAGCTCGGCTAAAATTCCTGAATTCAATAGAATGGGCTATTGTAAATTTTGAAGAAAATAGTAGGAAAATGAATTTAATTAAAAGTTGTTATATTAAATGCATGTACTTAAACTAACATCTAAACTTTTTTCTTTTCTTATATCTTAGGTTGAATATGAACTCCATTTTGAAAATCCATTTTAAATACATCCAAACTTTCACAGCAATTAACTACCATGAATGGATCAAGGATGTAAGGGATATCCTTAAGGATTATGAATTAGCATAGGTTCTTGAAAATCCATTCACAAAAATTCCTAGCACTGATGCCATGGCTATTATTAAGGATGCATGGTTTAAATATATTAAGGATTCGGTTTATGTCTTACACTTGCTATTAGATACTATGAATCCTGAGATAACTTCACAGTACGATCATATGAGTTTGGAAACCATGTTGATCCATCTAAAGAGTTTGCCTGAAAAGGCAATGTATGAAAGGTTCAAATTAACCAGTGAACTTTCAAGCTCTAAGATTAAGGAAGGGATAAGTGTTGTAGCACACATAAACAAGATTAGAGATTTCTTGGAGAAATTGGGATCTACGGTCGGTCAATCCATAGGATTGGATATCCTGTTGGATTCTTTACCCATCAGCTATGCTAATTTCGTAAAGGAACATTGCTTCAAAGTTTACGACTGTACTTTCCCAGAAATGGTTGATGCGTTGAGAAAATTCAAAGAAGTTTCAAGAGAGTCTACAAACAAACATTCTCCAGAAAATGGCCCGGAGGATCCTGTCACCAAAGGAGTAGTTAAAGGGTTTAAAAGGAAGAAGAGGACATGTAAGTATATCTATGACCAATGTAACGTACCATTGGAACAAGAATTGCAAAGCTCCCACATCTGAACATTTGAAGAAGAAGCCTATAGAGGCATCTACTTCAGGTATGTTTGTAATTGAAACTTTGCTACTTTTCTGCGTGAATCCACTTGGGTGTTAGATATAGGTTGTGGTTCTCATATCTCTACTTCTGTTCAGAGACTAAGGCATAGTAGAAGACTTACAAAAGGAGAGATGGACCTATGTGTGGGGAATGGAGCCAGAGTTGCTGCATTAGCTGTAGGAAGCTTTAATCGTATTTTGCCAAGTGGACTTGTTTTAGTCTTGAATAATTGTTACTACATTCCCAGTGTTACTAAGAATATTATTTCTGTTGCGTGTTAAGCGACAGAAGGATTTGAGATTTTATTTTCGAATAATAATTATCAGATTCATTTAAATAATGTTCTTTTATGGCTATGGAATGTTGAAAGGTGGCATTTATATTCTTGATACTAAAGTTGAAGTTTTTGATATAATTAATGTGAAGAAAGTTAAATTATATAATGAGAATTCTTTCTACTTATAGCATTGTCATTAGGCCACATAAACAAGGATCGCTTAACCAAGTTACATAAGCATGGAGACTTGGGCCCAATAGACTTAGAGTCTTATAGTGATTGCAAACCTTGTTTAAGAGGAAAAATGATAAAGTTACCCTTTCAGGGAAAGGGTGAACGTGCCACGAGTACTTTGGAACTTGTACATACTGATGTGTGTGGTCCATTGAGTGTTCATGCACTAGGAGGATACTCCTACTTCATAACCTTTATTGATGATTACTCACAATACGGTTATTTGTACTTGATGAAGCACAAGACTGAAAGTTTTGAAAAGTTGAAACTATTCAGAGCTGAAGTAGAGAAACAGCTTGAGAAAAGTATTAAAACACTTCAATCGGATCGAGGTGCGGAATACTTAAGTCAGGAGTTTAAGGATTATCTAAAGGAAAATGGGATAGTTCCCCAATGGACCCCTCCTTATACACTCCAACACAATGGAGTGTCAGAAAGGAGGAATTAGACTTTATTAGATATGGTCAGGTCCATGATGAGCCATGTAGATCTTAGTAAATCCTTTAAGGGATATGCACTGCACAGTGCGGTTTATGTTTTAAACAGAGTGCCCTTTAAATTAGTTTATCTTACGCCTTATGAAATATGGCGTAGCAAGAAGCCATCTACAAGTCACTTAAGAGTATGGGGCTGTCCTGTTATGGTAAAGAGGATAGCGTCAGATAAGCTGAATGCCAAGGCTGACAAATGTCTATTCATTGGATATCCAAAAGAAACAATTAGATATCTGTTTTACCAACCCGAAGCACAAAAGGTATTTATGTCTGGGAATGCTCACTTTTTGGAAAAGGAATACTTACTTGCAAAAGTCAGTGGGAGCAATATTGAACTAGAAGTTTAAGAGGAAGAAACAGACAATCAACTAATTAACCCCTTTCCAGATACACAAGAGAGTATGATCCAAGAACAACCTGTCAAAACACAATCATTGCGAAGATCAAGTCGTATTCATAAGGGTCCTGATAGATATGGGTTTATCATCCCTGATGATAA
The DNA here is from genome assembly GCA_947683365.1 of Euphorbia pulcherrima. NCBI lineage: Eukaryota > Viridiplantae > Streptophyta > Magnoliopsida > Malpighiales > Euphorbiaceae > Euphorbia > Euphorbia pulcherrima. The sequence goes on from CANTUS010000009.1 coordinate 22,195,109, forward strand.
GGTACTATATTTGGTGGAACATGCTTCACGTGTAGTTATGATTATGTCTAAAGTACCCCTAGTTATAGTTTCATCAAGAAAGGATATTGATGAAGCAGAAACACTAGCATGTGGTCAACTTTCTTGGAAAGGGTCCAAGCAGTTAATCTTCTAAAGACTGAAGGTGGTGCCTTAAGTTTGACACATGGATATATCTTGGAGATATACTGGAGACTGCAGCAAGATAAACACTTGGTATATATATATCAATGTGTCAGTGTTTATCGTCATGTAATAAGCTTTGCGAATGTCCTCGTACTTAAGATACTAGTTACCTTATGTGGTACTATTGTTATACTTTGGGTCATTACTATGCACTCATTAATTTAGGGTGTTACGGGTGATTACGGGTATAGTGATGACAACACATTGGTAAGCTGAGTAATCGAAAAGAATCCATCGCTCGGAATATATTAAAGAGTTGTACCTTGCCATTTATTGAAGTAATGATTGCCATGAAACTCTGATCAGAGTATGTGTTTGATAGAAATGATTTCTAGTCAAACACACTATGGTAAAAGGCAATATACTTCTGTAACAAGTAAACTACTAGGATAGCTTGGAGCAACCTCGCTATTAGTGGGTTAACACTTTAACGGAACCTTATAAACCAGATGGTACTAATATTAAAGAATGGAAGGAATTTATTGCACTGGATAACTATTACATTAACCGGGATTAAGTCATAAGCATAAATGACGTTCCGAGTAATCGAGGATGGTAGACCCTTGCTAGAGGCGTACTATAGTCGTTTAAGGTAATCAAGTTCTATTCATGGTCTAGAGCATCGAGCCAATGGTTCCATTAGAACAAGGGTTCGTTAAGTCTTAACAGCTCAATACTTCGGGATCCTATAAGGTCACACACATTGGACATTCATCAGACTAAGTAAAGAACTAATAGATTTATTCTATTACAAAAATATAACATAAATAATAATTGGATTATTATTTGATTGGTTAAATTTGATTAGATCAATTTTGGATAGACCAAGGAATTTATTTTGACCGATAACTAATTAATTAAGGTCATAAATAAATTATAATTGATTAGATCAATTTTGGTTGGACCAAGAAATTTATTTGACCGGTAACTAATTTATTAGGGTCGAAAAATAAATATTTATTTGAAATGATTAAAAGGGGAATTTTGCATTGGCGAGTTAAAACCAAAAAGTATGAAATATTTTGTACAAAGTTCGGTTGCACGGAGTACACTGAAAAGTGCCCGAACACTGTTGGGCAGTGTTCGTGGCAGCCCATGTTCATGGGCTGCACAAAGGTAGCCCAAGAAAGGGCACCTCGAGCTGGGTTCGCGGCATGGGCCTCGTATGCAAGGCACGGGATTGCCTTGCAAGCTGCCATATGTAGCTTGCGTAACATGCTGCATGTGGGGCGGGTCACACGCGGATCCTTTGGATTCGCGTGTGAGCAACCCGCATTACTCCCATCCCACATTACTTTTAGGGAGCAATTTTTTGCTCCCCAAGCCTATATATTGGGTTCCCCTTCTCTTGTTTCGAGTGCACCACAGCTCAGAGCATAAATCCTAAGCGAGATTCAAAAAGAAAAATCTCTCAGGTAATTGAGCAAGTTATTTTTGAGGAGCCTGAATTCATTCGGGGACCTCTAGTTTATATTTTTGGGTGAAATTTCTGGAGTGGTCTAGCAACTACTCAAGGCTTCTTAGTTCTTCCTCCCGGGGAGGTTTGGGTTGGTGGGGTTCATGTTGATACTCATAGAGGCTATCCTACACTTGGAGGCTTGTGCAAGAGGATCCTGCTAAAGCACGCTTCAATTGGTAAGTTCCTTTTCTTTCTCTTTTATTATTAGACCTTTTTCTTTAAGCGTTTTTAGACTTAATAATATGCTTAGGTTGTTTTGTATGCTTAGTTTATTTTATGCTTAGGTTATAACTTAGAGTTATAACATGCTTAAGTTATAGCTTAGTGTTATAACATGCTTAGCATAAAATATACATGCTAGGATGTAATTTGGAATTAGGGTACGCCTAGCCCTTTTGCATGCTAACCTAGGTAGAGAATTATTTAGTTGAGGCTTTATTTAATTTATATGCGACTAATAGGAGTTCCTGGGGACAGAGACAAAATTTTGAATTTCTGCCATGCCTGTTGTGCATGTTCAATCTGACTGTCAGTTCCCAACAGTGGTATCAAAGCCTGCCTATTTAATACGTAATTAAGCGAACTTAATATTATTTTCTATATGAATTGATTTGTTTATTTAATTGTTTGGACCAACATATATGAACTTGTGCCTTTTATTTCAAGGTTAGAAAATGGTTATGAATAATTTTGAATAAGCCTGCTCAACTTACTCAAATTATACAAGTATCAATAATTTATTTAAATTACATGGGTTATAGATGCTTCCAATTTACATGAATTGGAAGAACAAAATTTATTAGTTCAAGATAATCCATTGGTCTTATGATTTGTGCCCATATTTGTTCTGGCTAAGGATTGGACTTGGTGTCTACTCCTCATAGGGCACCTCTCCTACCTGGGAACCTATATCGGTGAAATTTGAATTGACCAATTGGGGGATTAATATGAACTAATTTATTTCTAGTATATAAGATGGTGCTTATATATGTTTCTATAACAAAGTAAAAAAATTAAATTTATTAAATAAAAGCTTAAAGGAAATGCAATATAAATATAACAAATAAAAGTGTTAATTATTTTAGCATATAATCTAGGTTGATGGAATAATTATAATAAAGAGCTGAACCCACCTAAAGTTAGACCTTATAAATTAATTCTAAAATTCCCTGAATTAATAGAAGTTATTATAATTTTGTCCATATGATAAAATCCTAGATTAGGTGAGACGTTTAATACCAATAAAATTCCAAAGTAAATATACTAAGGTAAGTTGTAGTCTTCCTTAGTCAAATTTATATTACGGTCTCTTTGGGTTATCAAAGTACTACGCAAAGCGTTCCTTCTAGTCTACACTGATTGGTTGTAAAGTTTGGGATAGGGTCTGCCTTAACAGAACTAGGGTAGTCCGCCATAAAATTGGGAGCTAGGCCTAGAACTGAGACATATTCAAGGAGATGCTAACATAAGAGCACACGTCCCTTGGGTATAGGGAACTTGAATGAATTAGCAATTGCATGCGATGCAAATGGAATGGGATTCCAACTATAACTTACTATTATGACTTGGCTCATAAAATTGGGGGTTACAATAGACTAGTTATAGATGCTACCTACTAGGAAATTTAGCTAGGCTAAAATTCCCGAATTCAATAGAATGGGCTATTGTAAATTTCGAAGAATATAGTAGGAAAATGTATTTAATTAAAAGTCCTTATATTAAATGCATGTACTTAAAATAATATCTAAACTCTTTTCTTTTCTTATATCTTAGGTTGAATATGAACTCCATTTTAAAAATCCATTTTAAATACATCCAAACTTTCACAGTAATTAACTACCGTGAATGGATCAAGGATGTAAGGGATATCCTTAAGGATTATGAATTAGCATACGTTCTTGAAAATCCATTCACAAAAATTCCTAGCACTGATGGACCGACTATTATTAAGGATGCATGGTTGAAATATATTAAGGATTCAGTTTATGTCTTACGCTTGCTGTTAGATACTATAAATCCTGAGATACGTTCATAGTGCGATCACATGAGTCTGCAAACCATGTTGATCCATCTAAAGAGTTTGCCTGAAAAGGCAAGGTATGAAAGGTTCAAATTAACCAGTGAACTTTCAAACTCTAAGATGAAGGAAAGGACAAGTGTTGTATCACACGTCAACAAGATTAGAGTTTTCTTGGAGAAATTGGGATCGTTGGGATCTACGGTCAGTTAATCCTTAGGATTGGATATCCTATTGGATTCTTTACCCATCAGCTATGCTGATTTCATAAAGGAACATTACTTCAAAGTTCACGATTGTACTTTCCCGAAAATGGTTTTTGCATTGAGAAAATTCGATGCTAAAAGTAAAGAAGTTTTAGGAGAGACTACAAACAAACATTCTCCAGAAAATGGCCCGAATGATTTTGTCACCAAAGGAGTAGTTAAAGGGTTTGAAAGGAAGAAGAGGACATGTAAGTATGTCTATGCCCAATGTAACGTACCATTGGAACAAGAATTGCAAAGCTCCTAATTTTGAGCATTTGAAGAAGTAGCCTGCAGAGGCATCTACTTCAGGTGTGTTTGTAATTGAAAACTTTGCTACTTTTCTTTGTGAATCCACTTGGGTATTAGATACTGGTTGTGGTTCTTATATCTGTACTTCTGTGCAGAGACTAAGGAATGGTAGAAGACTTGCAAAAGGGGAGATGGACCTACGTGTGGGGAATGGAGCCAGAGTTGCTGCATTAGCCGTAGGAAGCTTTAATCATATTTTGCCAAGTGGACTTGTTTTAGTCTTGAATAATTGTTACTAAATTCTCAGTGTTACTAAGAATATTATGTCTATTGCGTGTTAAGCGGCAGAAGGATTTGAGATTTTATTTTCGGATAATAATTGTCAGATTCATTTAAATAATGTTCTTTATGGCTATGGAATATTGAAAGGTGGCATTTATATTCTTGATACTAAAGCTGAAGTTTTTAATAGAAATAATATGAAGAAAGTTAAATTAGATAATGAGAATTCCTTCTACTTATGGCATTATCGTTTAGGCCACATAAACAAGGATCACTTAACCAAGTTACATAAGTGTGGAGACTTGGGCCCAATAGACTTAGAGTCTTAGAGTGATTGTGAACCTTGTTTAAGAGGAAAAATGACAAAGTTACCCTTTCAGGGAAAGGGTGAACGTGCCACGAGTATATTGGAACTTATACATACTATGTGTGGTCTATTAAGTGTTCATGCACTAGGAGGATACTCCTACTTCATAACCTTTATTGATGATTACTCATGACACGGTTATTTGTACTTGATAAAGCACAAGTCTGAAAGTCTTGAAACATTCAAACTATTTAGAGCTGAAGTAGAGAAACAGCTTGAGAAAAGTATTAAAATACTTCGATCGAATCGAGGTTAGGAATACTTAAGTCAGGAGTTTTAGGATTATCTTAAGGAAAACGGGATAGTTCCCCTGTGGACCCCTCCTTATATACCCCAACACAATAGAGTGTTAGAAATGAGGAATTGAACTTTATTAATTATGGTCAGGTCCATGATGAGCCATGCAGATCTTAGTAAATCCTTTTGGGGATATGCACTAGAGAGCACGGTTTATATTTTAAACAGAGTGCCCTCTAAATTAGTTGATTTTACGCCTTATGAAAGATGGCGTAACGAGAAGCCATCTCAAAGTCGCTTAAGAGTATGGGGTTATCCTGCTATGGTAAAGAGGATAGCGTCAGATAAGCTAAATGCCAAGGCTGACAGATGTCTGTTCATTGGATATCCAAAGGAAACAATTGGATATTTATTTTACTAACCCGAAGCATAAAAGGTATTTATGTCTCGGAATGCTCACTTTTTTGAAAAGGAACACTTACTTGCAAAAGTCAGTGGGAGCAATATTGAACGGGAAGTTCAAGAGGAAGAAACAGATAATCAATTGATTGACCCCATTCTAGATACACAAGTGAGTATAATCTAAGAATAACCTATGGAAATACAATCATTGTGAAGATCAGGTTGTATTCATAAGGGTCCTAATAGATATGGGCTTATCATCACTGATGATAAGGAACTATATGTCATGGAGGATGATGAACCAAGGACATATGATGAGGCAATGAAAGGCTCAGATTTTGATAAATGGCTAAAAGCCATGAAATCCGAAATGGATTCCATGTACGAGAACCAAGTTTGGAATTTGGTTGATGCACCATAAGAGGTTAGACCAATTGGGTGCAAGTGGGTCTTCAAGAAGAAGACAGACATGGACCGTAATGTAATTACCTATAAAGTAAGGTTGGTTGCGAAAGGTTATAGTCAACGGAAATTTATCGGTTATGATGAAACTTTCTCATCGGTAGCCATGCTTAAATCCATAAGGATACTCCTTACTATTGCTGCTTATTACGATTATGAGATCTGGCAAATGGATGTGAAAATAGCATTCCTGAATGGGAATTTAGATCAGGATGTGCATACGACACAGCCTGAGGGTTTTACATCTCAGAATTACTCGAAGGTATGTAAACTACAAAGATCCATTCATGGACTTAAGTAGGCATCCAGGAGTTGGAATATAAGGTTTGATCAGACAATTTGGGAACTGGATTTCTGCCCAAATGCTAATGAACCTTATGTTTACAAGAAGGTTAGTGGGAGTGCAGTCGTTTTTCTAGTATTGTATGTTTATGACATTATGCTAATAGGAAACGACATTTCTCTTGTTCAAAATGTTAAAGTATGGTTGTCAAAGATATTCTCCATGAAAGACCTTGGTGAAGCAGCATTTATACTAGGTATAAAGATCTATAGGGATCGATCTAAGAGGTTGTTAGGCCTTTCTCAAAGTACATATATAGATAAGGTATTGAATAGGTTCAACCTTGAGCATTCTAAGAAAGGTTATCTCCTGATGAAGAAGGGGATCAACCTATCTAAGGCTGAGTGTCCGAAGAAAGCTCAAGAGAGAATGCACATGAAGTATATACCCTATACATCTGTGATAGGATCCATCATGTATGCTATGATATGTACTAGGCCAAATGTCTCTCAGGCTTTGAGCTTTACGAGTAGATATCAATCAGATCCAGGTGAAAAGCACTAGATGGCCGTCAAGGCAATCCTTAAGTACTTGAGAAGGACTAAGGATGAGTTCTTGATTTATTGAAAAGGTGACCTTAGAATAGAGGTTATACTGACGCGAGTTTTCAATCTGACAAGGATGACTTTAAGTCTTAGTTAGGATTTGTGTATGTGTTAAATGGAGGGGCAGTATGCTGGAAGAGTTCCAAGCAAGAAAGTACTGCTGATTCAACCATGGAATCTGAATACATTGTTGCATGGAAAGCAGCAAAAGAAGCTGTCTAGTTAAAGGGATTTATTGGTGATCTCGGTGTGGTGCCTGAGGCTATTGATCCAATTACTTTACATTGTGATAACAATGGTGCAATAGCTTAAGCAAAGGAAACATGCTCTCATCGAAAAAATAGACATGTATCCATAAAGTATCATATAATCAGGGAGATTGTTAATCCTAAGATAATAAGATTAGAATATGTACCCACTGATTAGAACCTCGCGGATGGTTTGACAAAGCCATTGACTTAAGTCAAGCATGACCAGCATGTTAAAGCATATGGATTAAGACATATGGCTAAGTAGCCTTAGTGCAAGTGGGAGTTTGTTGGATATGATGTATGCCCTTAATGCAATTAGGGCGATATATCTTAATTATGTAATAGTATGAATAATTTGTTTAATCAATAAAGGCATTTGATTTTTTGTTTATATCAATGCGTTTGTATATATATTATAGCTGGTTAAAATATATTCATTGATGAATGTATCCAAAAGTCCTTGACGTATTATAGCATGAAGTCAGAGAAAATATAGTTGGACTATATTTGGTGGAACATGCTTCACGTGCAGTTATGATTATGATGAAACTATCCCTAGTCATAGTTTCATCAAGAAAGGATATTGATGAAGCAGAAATACTAGCATGTGGTCAAATTTCTTGGCAAGGGTCCAAGCAGTTAATCTCCTAAAGACTGAAAGTGGTGCCTTAAGTTTGACACATGGATATATCTGGGAGATATACTGAAGACCGCAGTAAGATAAACACTTGGTATATATATCAATGTGTCAGTGTTTATCGTCATGTAATAAGCTTTGCGAAAGTCCTCATACTTGAGATACTAGTTACCTTATGTGGTACTATTGTTACACTTTGGGTCATTACTATGCACTCATTAATTTAGGGTGTTACGAGTGATTACGGGTATAGTGATGACAGCACAATGGTAAGCTGAGTAGTTGGAAAGAATCCATCACTCAGAATATATTAAAGAGTTATACCTTGCCATTTGTTGAAGTGATGATTGCCATAAAACTCTGATCAGAGTATGTGTTTGATTGAAATGGTTTCTAGTCAAACACACTATGGTAAAAGGCAATATACTTCTGTAACAAGTAAACTACTGGGACAGCTTGGAGCAACCTCGCTATTAGTGGGTTAACACTTTAACCGAAACCTATAAACCAGATGGTACTAATATTAAAGAATGGAAGGAATTCATCACACTGGATAACTATTGCATTAACCCGAATTAAGTCATAAGCATAAATGACGTTCCGAGTAATGGGGGATAGTAGACCCTTGCTAGAGGCGTACTATAGTCGTTTAAGGTAATTAAGTTCTATTCATGGTCTAGAGCATTGAGCCAATGGTTCCATTAGAACAAGGGTTGGTTAATCCTTAACAGCTCAATACTTTGGGATCCTATAAGGTCACACACATTGAACATTCATCGGACTGAGTAAAGAACTAATAGATTTATTCTATTACAAAAATATAACATAAATAATAATTGGATTATTATTTGATTGGTTAAATTTGATTAGATCAATTTTGGATAGTCCAAGGAATTTATTTTGACCGATAACTAATTAATTAGAGTCATAAATAAATTATAATTGATTAGATCAATTTTGGTTGGACCAAGAAATTTATTTTGACCGGTAACTAATTTATTAGGGCCAGAAAATAAATATTTATTTGAAATAATCAAAAGGGGAATCTTGCATTGGCGAGTTAAAATCAAAAAGTATGAAATATTTTGTACAAAGTTCAGTTGCACGGTGTACACTGAAAAGTGCGCGAACACTGTTGGGCAGTGTTCGTGGCAGCCCATGTTCATGGGCTGCACAAAAGTAGCCCAAGAAAGGGCTACGAGGCCCAACTCGCATGCAAGGCGCAAGATTGCCTTGCAAGCTGCCACATGCAGCTTGCGTGGCATGCTGCATGTGGGGCGGGTCACACATGGATCCTTTGGATTCGCGTGTGAGCAACCCGCGTTACTCCTATCCCACATTGCTTTTGGGGAGCAAAATTGCTCCCCAAGCCTATATATAGGCTTCCCCTTCTCTTGTTTCAAGTGCACCACAGCTTAGAGCATAAATCCTAAGCGAGATTCGAAAAGAATAATCTCTCAAGTAATTGAGCAAGTTATTTTTGAGGAGCCTGATTTCATTCGGGGACCTCTATTTTATATTTTCGGGTGAAACTTCTGGAGTGGTCTAGCAACTACTCAAGGCTTCTTAGTTCTTCCTCCCGGGGAGATTTGGGTTGGTGGGGTTCATGTTGATACTCATAGAGGCTATCCTACACTTGGAGGCTACGCTTCAATTGGCAAGTTCCTTTTCTTTCTCTTTTATTATTAGGCCTTTTTGTTTAAGCGTTTTTAGACATAATAATATGCTTAGGTTGTTTTGTATGCTTAGTTTATTTTATGCTTAGGTTATAACTTAGAGTTATAACATGCTTAGGCTATAGCTTAGAGTTATAACATGCTTAGCATAAAATATACATGCTAGGATGTAATTTGGAATTACGGTATGCCTAGCCCTTTTGCATGCTAACCTAGGTAGAGAATTATTTAGTTGAGGTTTTATTTAATTTATATGCGACTAATGGGAGTTCCTGGGGACAGGGATAAAATTTTGAATTTTTGCCATGCCTGTTATGCATGTTCAATCTGACTGTCAGTTCCCAACAGTGGTATCAAAGCCTGCCTATTTAATACGTAATTAAGCGAACTTAATATTATTTTCTATATGAATTGATTTGTTTATTTAATTGTTTGGAACAACATATGTGAACTTGTGCCTTTTATTTCAAGGTTAGAAAATGGTTATGAATAATTTTGAATAAGCCTACTCAACTTACTCAAATTATACAAGTATCAATAATTTATTTAAATTACATGGGTTATAGATGATTACAATTTACATGAATTGGAAAAAACGAAATTTTTTAGTTCAAGAGAATCCTTTGGTCTTCAGATTTGTGCCCGTATTTGTTCTGGCTAAGGATTGGACTTGATGTCTACTCCTCATAGGGTACCTCTCCTACCTAGGAACCTATATCGGTGAAATTTGAATTGACCAACTGGGGGATTTATATGAACTAATTTATTTCTAGTATATAAGATGGTGCTTATATATGTTTCTATAACAAAAAAAATTTAAATTTATTGAATAAAAGCTTAAAGGAAATGCAATATAAATATAACAAATAAAAGTGTTAATTATTTTGCATATAATCTAGGTTGATGGAATAATTATAATAAAGAGCTGAACCCACCTAAAGTTAGACCTTATAAATTAATTCTAAAATTTCCCGAATTAATACAAGTTATTATAATTTTGTCTATCTGATAAAATCCTAGATTAGGTGAGACGTTTAACACCAATAAAATGTCAAAGTAAATATATTAAGGCAAGTTGTAGTCTTCCTTACTCAAATTTATAATACGGTCTCTTTGGGCTATCAAAGTGCTACACAAAGCGTACCTTCTAGTCTATATTGATTGGTTGTAAAGTTTGGGATAGGGTCTGCCTTAACAGAACTGGGGTAGTCCACCATAAAATTAGGGGCTAGGCCTAGAACTGAGACGTATTCAAGGAGATGCTAACATAAGGGCACACGTCCCTTAGGTATAGGGAACTTGAATGAGTTAGCAATTGCATGTGATGCAAATGGAATTGGATTCCAACTGTATTATGACTTGGCTCATAAAATTAGGGGTTATGATAGACTAGTTATAGATGCTACCTACTAGGAAATTTAGCTAGGCTAAAATTCCCGAATTTAATAGAATGAGCTATTGTAAATTTTGAAGAAAACAGTAGGAAAATGTATTTAGTTAAAAGTCCTTATATTAAATGCATGTACTTAAACTAATATCTAAACTCTTTTCTTTTCTTATATCTTTGGTTGAATATGAACTCCATTTTAAAAATCCGTTTTAAACACATCCAAACTTTAATAGCAATTAACTACCATGAATGGATCAAGGATGTAAGGGATATCCTTAAGGATTATGAATTAGCTTACGTTCTTGAAAATCCATTCACAAAAATTCCTAGCACTGATGCACCGGCTATTATTAAGGATGCATGGTTAAAATATATTACGGATTCGGTTTATGTCTTACTCTTGCTGTTAGATACTATGAATCCTGAGATACGTTCATAGTGCGATCACATGAGTCTGCAAACCATATTGATCCATCCAAAGTGTTTGCCTGAAAAGGTAAGGTATGAAAGGTTCAAATTAACCAGTGAACTTTCAAACTCTAAGATGAAGGAAGGGACAAGTGTTGTATCACACATCAACAAGATTAGAGATTTCTTGGAGAAATTGGGATCGTTGGGATCTACGGTCAGTTAATCCTTAGGGTTGGATATCCTGTTGGATTCTTTACCCATCAGCTACGCTGATTTCGTAAAGGAACATTACTTCAAAGTTCAAGATTGTACTTTCCCGGAAATGGTTTTTGCGTTGAGAAAATTCGATGCTAAAAGTTAAGAAGTTTCAGGAGAGACTACAAACAAACATTCTCCAAAAAATGGCCCCGAGGATTCTATCACCAAAGGAGTAGTTGAAGGGTTTAAAAGGAAGAAGAGGACATATAAGTATGTCTATGGCCAATGTAACATACCATTGGAACAAGAATTGCAAAGCTCCTAATTTTGAGCAGTTGAAGAAGAAGCCTGCAGAGGCATCTACTTCAGTTTGTAATTGAAAACTTTGCTACTTTTCTGCGTGAATCCACTTGGGTATTAGATACTGGTTATGGTTCTCATATATGTACTTCTGTGCAGAGACTAAGGAATAGTAGAAGACTTGCAAAAGGGGAGATGGACTTACGTGTGGGGAATGGAACTAGAGTTGCTGCATTAGCCGTAGGAAGCTTTAATCATATTTTGCCAAGTGGACTTATTTTAGTCTTGAATAATTGTTACTACATTCCCAGTGTTACTAAGAATATTGTGTCTGTTGCGTGTTAAGCAGCAGAAAGATTTGAAATTTTATTTTCGAATAATAATTGTCAAATTCGTTTAAATAATGTTCTTTATGGCTATGGAATATTGAAAGGTGGCATTTATATTCTTGATACTAAAGCTGAAGTTTTTAATAGAAATAATATGAAGAAAGTTAAATTAGATAATGAGAATTCCTTCTACTTATGGCATTGTGATTTAGGCCATATAAACAAGGATCACTTAACAAAGTTACATAAGTGTGGAGACTTGGGCCCAATAGACTTAGAGTCTTAGAGTGATTGTGAACTTGTTTAAGAGGAAAAATGACAAAGTTACCCTTTCAGGGAAAGGGTGAACGTGCCACGAGTATATTGGAACTTATACATACTATGTGTGGTCTATTGAGTGTTCATGCACTAGGAGGATACTCCTACTTCGTAACCTTTATTAATGATTGCTCACGATACGGTTATTTGTACTTGATGAAGCACAAGTTTGAAAGTTTTGAAAAGTTCAAACTATTCAGAGCTGAAGTAGAGAAACAGCTTGAGAAAAGTATTAAAACACTTCGATCGGATCGAGGTGGGGAATACTTAAGTCAGGATTTTTAGGATTATCTTAAGGAAAATGGGATAGTTCCTCTGTGGACCCCTCCTTATACACACTAACATAATAGAGTGTCAGAAAGGAGGAATTTTACTTTATTAATTATGGTCAGGTCCATGATGAGCCATGTAGATCTTAGTAAATCCTTTTGAGGATATGCACTAGAGAGCGTGGTTTATGTTTTAAATAGAGTACCCTCTAAATCTGTTGATTTTACACCTTATGAAAGATGGTGTAATAAGTAGCCATCTCTAAGTCACTTAAGAGTATGGGGCTATCCTGCTATGGTAAAGAGGATAGCGTCAGATAAGCTAAATGCCAAGGCTGACAAATGTCTGTTCATTGGATATCCAAAGGAAATAATTGGATATCTATTTTACCAACCTGAAGCACAAAAGGTATTTATGTCTCGGAATGCTTACTTTTTTGAAAAGGAACACTTACTTGCAAAAGTCAGTGGGAGCAATATTGAACGGGGAAGTTCAAGAGGAAGAAATAGGTAATCAACTGATTGACCCCGTTCTAGATACACAAAAGAGTATGATCCAAGAACAACCTGTTGAAACACAATCGTTGTGAAGATCAGGTTGAATTCATAAGGGTCCTGATAGATATGGGTTTATCATCACTGATGATAAGGAACTATATCTCATAGAGGATGATGAACCAAGGACATTTGATGAGGTAATGAAAGGCTCAGATTTTGATAAATGGCTACAAGCCATGAAATCCAAAATGGATTCCATGTACGAGAACCAAGTTTGGAACTTGGTTGATGCACCGCAAGAGGTTAGACCAATTGGGTACAAGTGGGTCTTTAAGAAGAAGACAGACATGGACGGAAATGTAACTACCTATAAAGCAAGGTTGGTTGTGAAAGGTTATAGTCAATGGCAAGGTATCGACTATGATGAAACTTTCTCACCGGTAGCCATGCTTAAATCCATAAGGATACTCCTTGCCATTATTGCTCGTTACGATTATAAGATCTGGCAGATGGATGTAAAAATAGCATTCATGAATGGGGATTTAGACTGGGATGTGTATATGACACAGCCTGAGGGTTTTAGATCTCAGAATGGCTCGAAGGTATGCAAGCTACAGAGATCTATTTATGGACTTAAGCAGGCATCCAAGAGTTGGAATATAAGGTTTGATCAGACAATCCGGGAATTGGATTTCTGCCCAAATGCTAATGAGCCTTATGTTTACAAGAAGGTTAGTGGGAGTGCAGTCATTTTTCTAGTATTGTATGTTGATGACATTCTGCTAATAGGAAATGACATTTCTCTCGTTCAAAATGTTAAAGTATTGTTGTCAATGAAATTCTCCATGAAAGACCTTAGTAAAGCAGCATTTATACTGGGTATAAAGATTTATAGGGATAGATCCAAGAGGCTGTTAGGTCTTTCTCGAAGTACATATATAGACAAGGTATTAAATAGGTTCAACCTTGAGCATTCTAAGAAAGGTTATCTCCCGATGACGAAGGGGATCAACCTAGTTGAGTTTCCAAAGACAGCTTAGGAGAGAATGAGCATGAAGGATATACCCTATGCATTCGCGATAGGATCCATCATGTATGCTATAGTATGTACTAGGCCAGATGTCTCTCGGGCTTTGAGCTTTATCAGCAGATATCAGTCAGATCCAGGTGAAAAGCACTGGATAGCCATCAAGGCAATCCTTAAGTACTTGAGAAGGACTAAGGATGAGTTCTTAATTTATGGACAAGGTGACCTTAGAATCAGAGGTTACATTGACGTGAGTTTTCAATCTGACAAGGATGACTTTAAGTCTCAGTCAGGATTTGTGTGTGTTAAATAGAAGGGCGGTATGCTGGAAGAGTTCCAAGAAAGAAACTACTGCTGATTCAACCATGGAATCTTAATACATTACTGCATGGGAAGCAGCAAAAGAAGCTGTCTAGTTAGATGGATTTATTGGTGATCTCGGTGTGGTGCTATTGACCCAATTACTTTGTATTGTGATAACAATGGTGCCATAGCTCAGGCAAAGGAACCACGATCTTATTAGAAAAACAGACATGTATCCAAAAAGTATCATATAATCAGGGAGATTATTGATGCTCAGATAATAAGATTAGAATATGTACCCACTAATCAGAACCTCGCTAATGGTCTGACAAAGCCATTGACTCAAGCCAAGCATGACCAGCATGTAAAAGCATATGGATTAAGACATATGGCTAATTGGCCCTAGTGTAAGTGGTAGTTTGTTGGATATGATGTATGCCCTTAAGGCAAATAGGGCGATATATCTTAATTAAGTAATGGTACGAATAATTTGTTTAATCAATAAAGGCATTTGATCTTTTGTTTATATCAATGTGTTTGTATATATATTATAGCTGGTTAAAATATATTCATTGATGTATGTATGCAAAAGTCCTTGACGTATCATAGCATAAAGTCAGAGAAATTATAGTTGGACTATATTTGGTGGAACCTGCTTCATGTGCAATTATGATTATGTCTAAACTATCCCTAGTCATAGTTTCATCAAGAAAGGATATTGATGAAGTAGAAAGACTAGCAAGTGGTCAACTTTCTTGGAAAGGGTCCAAGCAGTTAATCTCCTAAAGACTGAAGGTGGTGCCTTAAGTTTGACACATGAATATATCCGGGAGATATATTGGAGACCGCAGTAAGATAAACACTTGGTATATATATCAATGTGTCAGTGTTTATCTTCATGTAATAAGCTTTATGAATGTCCTCATACTTGAGATACTAGTTACCTTATGTGGTACTATTGCGATACCTTAGGCCATTACTATGCACTCATTAATTTCGGGTGTTACGGGTGAATACGGGTATAGTGATGACAACATGTTGGTAAGCTGAGTAGTTAGAAAGACTCCGTCGCTCCAGATATATTAAGGAGTTATACCTTGCCATTTGTTGAAGTGATGGTTGCCTTAAACCTCTAATCAGAGTATGTTTTTGATAGAAATGGTTTCTAGTCAAACACACTATAGTAAAAGGCAATATACTTCAGTAACAAGTAAACTACTGGGATAGCTTGGAGCAACCTCGCTATTAGTGGGTTAACACGTTAACTGAACCCTATAAACTAGATGGTACTAATATTAAATAATGGAATGAATTTATCGCACTGGATAACTATTGCATTAACCGGGATTAAGTCATAAGCATAAATGACGTTTCGAGTAATAGAGGATGGTCGACCCTGGCTAGAGGTGTGAGCGGACGACATTTCGCGCGGCGGCAGAGGGGCCGGGCCGGTAGTGCCGGACCCTTTAGATGAGATGGGGGTATGCGTATGATGTGATTGGAAAATGATTTTGCATATTTCAATACTCAAAAGATACGAGGTCGAAATCTCGTACTTAAATAAGAGTCGCCACCCGATTCAGCTCAACCGGGGAATTTTTGGTACGATTTTTCCACCGGGTGGTTGGACCATACCTTAAGTAGAGATTCCGAGTTCGGATGATGTTATCTATTTTTCATTAGGCCAAGTTAAGATACTTTATTCTTTCTTAATCGGTTTAATCCATAGGTGCAATGGGTCTCATCGCTACTAGACTAGTTAACATCTGTGTCGAACAGTTATGGGCCTGAATATCAGATGCCGTATTCAATCAAAATTTCTATCTACGAGAGCTTGCTTAACGGCTGCCTGAATAGTAGTTTGTGTAGAAGCTTGGAAGACGTCTGAGTTTAGGAACTGTGTCATAGAACTGGCAAAGTCAAAACTAGGTGGTGGTTGGGATCCTGTTCCTGAGCTGGAAATAGGGCCAAAGGGCTCTTCTGGAGGAGGAGTCCCTTCGTTTCTTGGAAAAGACATGGCTGGTCGAGAAGGATTTTAGCTTAACTAACTTGTTCGGAATCTGACTCCCCACTGGAATCAGTGTGTGGAACTCCTTTGACTTCCGTGGTGACAATCAGGGTTAGAGGATGAAATGTCAAGTGGTGTTCTATCCTTTTCCAAACTAGGATGCGGCGATCAGTGCGCCTCCTCCTAGCTGAAATGGTAGGCAGCGGATCAGACCAGCAATGGGTTGGTGAATGGTATGGATGGTATGCATGCCTTTTATTCCTTGGAAGCGATGTATGATACATATAGCTACATGTAGATGTTGTTAGAGATGGCGTGATGGCTTATCCCTCTAACATACGTGGGACGGTTGTATCTCACGTCATACATAGCGACATGTGGTGATGCAACAAGAGAAGTCCTATGTATGTTGCTAAACCTCTTCCACGGGTGGAAGTGGTAAGGGTAAGTTGATTCATTTTTGGCTCTTAAAGCCGATGCATGGTGGTGCATGATCATAGAGCATATAGCACACGAATCGTCCCTCTTCCAACCTTATAACTCCAGCGTAACGCCACTTTGGAAGGATGGAGTTTGGCTTCTTCACCGGTAATGGCGAAAGAAGCGTGTCCCAATTATTTTATTTATTTTGGGTAATCCTAAGGGGAATGATGTGCTAAGGCTTTTTCTAGCGTGGCTTTGGTATGGGGTTGTTGATGTAGAAGGTTCTCGTTTACCTTGATTTTACGTTACTCAACCACTACCCAAAAAGGTGCGATTGTAGGAGTTTACGTGTTGGTCAAAATGAGTGATCCACCCACTAGGCATCCTCAATTCTAACAGGGTAAAAGTGATACTTCGTGAGCTTCTCAGGTAAAATGGGGTACCCAAAATTACCGAACTATCTACGAACGTGAGGATAAAACGTTAAAAAAAAGAACGAAGTTTTAATTTAGCCAATGATTTCAATACATCATCAAAATCTTTTAAACTTTGTGAAAGGAAGTTCAAGTTTAAAGAGATATTCCCTAGCAGAGTTGCCACTGTGAGTAGACGATGTTTCACCCGGCGGCAGCTGGGCCGGGCCCGTAGTGCCAGCCCCTTTAGATGAGATGGAGGTATGCGTATGATGTGATTGGAAAATGATTTTGCATATTTTAATGCTCATAAGATACGATATCGAAATCTCGTACTTAAAATAGAGTCGCCACTCGATTCAGCTCAATCGGAAAATTTTTGGTACGATTTTCCCAACGGGTGGTTGGACCATACCTTAAGTAGAGATTCCGAGTTCGGATGATGTTATCTATTTTTCATTAGGCCAAGTTAAGATGCTTCATTCTTTCTTAATCGGTTTAATCCATCCTATTTATTTGTGTTTTCAGTTATTTTGTTGTTTTCGCGTTTATCAAGCAATTGAAGCAATGAATAAAATATTTACAGCCATAAAAACAAAGTGCGGAAAACAAAATTATTACAAGGCTTCCAAGTCCTATACATTTTTCTATGCAATAAATAAAATAGATGAATGTCTGATATACGTCTGCCTGCAGAAGATTGTTAGCACAGGTATAGCATATTTTATTTACAGTATCATAAAGCCCGATCGGATGGCTAAAATGAGATTCAAACGACATTTTCGAGGAAATTCCATTTTTAATCAA
The DNA here is from genome assembly GCA_947683365.1 of Euphorbia pulcherrima. Classification (NCBI taxonomy): domain Eukaryota; kingdom Viridiplantae; phylum Streptophyta; class Magnoliopsida; order Malpighiales; family Euphorbiaceae; genus Euphorbia; species Euphorbia pulcherrima. The sequence goes on from CANTUS010000009.1 coordinate 22,213,182, forward strand.
ATTTTAGGCTCAATCATTACTTTAACGGGATTATGAGTGAAAATACCCACACATTACGGGGAGGGGTCTGTTTTCAAGAGGTTTTAAACTTCCATCATTACATTATATATTCTAGCTTCAGAAAATAAGCTAATCCGAGAATAAATGAAAATAAAACTGCTGTCCAGAAAGTCATGTCATCGATGATACAACTGATGCTGCCTGCGACATGATTGATGTCGCTGGCGACATCAGTTTGTAGGCAGTAGTGGTGGCAGTAAAAATGACCGAAAACCCAAAAATGAATATAAATCGACGAAAATTAACATAAATCAGTAATATTAATGCCAAAGAGCTATGAGACTCAGGATTTTTACCCCGAGGTCGTGAATCCACCTCTTCGTGAACTGAAAGAAACACCTTCAAGGAGCTTGTTACAACGATTTAGCAATAAATTTACGTGCTTCTGGTTTCTAAATCTAATTAAGTTCATTTTAACTTAAAGACTTGCTGATTTCAAACTCACAATCAGAGAATTCAAAGAAGAAAAACCAGGAAAAATGGATCGGAATCCTTTTTTTCTGTTTTATCTAATTCTTATCTCACTAAAATCTATTCCGAATTTAAATTCCTAACCTTCCTTCTTCAAATGCAGCTCAAGGTGTGCTTTTATAAGTGAAATGGGGTGGTTTTTGAGGCCTTTTTGACTAATTCCGCCGAAAGTGGCCGAAAGGCTGTTTGTGGAGGGACCCATTTTGGGCCATGCCACCGACGGCATGGCTGAAATCGCTGGTGGCATCAGCCTCCAGCATACCAATAGCTAATGGGCCCAAAAGCTTAAAAAGTCGTGAAAAGTGGTTTAATAGTGGGTGGAAATGCATCTTTTTGACTTTTAATAATATCTTAATGGGTATTTATTATTTGGGTGCAAATCATTGGTTCAAGCTACTACTAGATGCGTTATCGGCCACACCGAACTGGATTCTACCAAGTATAAAATTCACAAGGAATATTATTTTGGTAATTAAAATTCTAAAGAGAACTTTTATTTTAAGGCATTAAAATCGGGTACACGTCATCATCGTCTCGCGAGAGGGATTGTAAAATCCCGTGCTCACAGGCTGCCCCTCGGGGGATCACTACTGCCATAGGTCAGTATGATCACATGAAAGAGCAAGGGATAGGAATGATACCTGATGAGCGACTGGTTTGCCCCTTGGTCGGACTTTGTGCTTTGTAGAGAGGTTGCCCCTTGGTCGGACTTATGCTTTGTAGATTGGATGCCCCTTGGTCGGGCTTGTGCTTTGTATGAAATCGTCCTTTGGTCGGACTTATGCTTTGCAGAGTGATTGTCCCTTGGTCGGACTTACGATTTGTGGGAAGGTTCACCCTTTGGTCGGATTTAGGCTTTATAGATTGGATACCCCTTGGTCGAACTTACGCTTTGTAGATTGGATGTCCCTTGGTTGGGCTTGTGCTTTGTATGAAATCATCCTTTGGTCGGACTTATGCTTTGCAGAGTGATTGTCCCTTGGTTGGACCTTGTGCTTTGTAGAGAGGATGCCCTTTGGTTGGACTTACGCTTTGTAGATTGGATGCCCCTTTGTTGGGCTTGTGCTTCGTATGAAATCGTCCTTTGGTCAAACTTATGCTTTACGGAGTGATTGTCCTTTGGTTGGACTTGTGCACAATCTGAATTGGAGGGGCGATGTCGCCGGCGGCATAAATGATATCGCATACGGCATGGATTGATGCCGCCGGCAGTATGAACGGGCAGTTTCAGATAAATTAAAACTCCTCGAATTCTGTGTAGCAGTTTAAGAGGAAGTAAAACTCCCTTCTACCTTATTTATTCAGAAAACCATACCCCTTCACATCTTATTTTCCAAATTTTCTGATTTCTCTTTCATTATTCAAATCATGAAGAGAATCGCCAAGGCTTTCAGCGGTAAGGCTAGATAGGACCTGCCTGATTCCTCTGTCAAAGGATTGAAAATTCTTTCCGTTCCTGCTGCTTATGGCCTGAAGGAGATGACCAAGATGTATGGCTATGGGATCAATTCTCCAATTTCCAACCTGACCCTAGAGAAGGAGAAGCACCTCTGCTATGTTCAGGTAATCATGCAAAATCTGAATCTCCTCTTTTTGGGTTGGATTTCAATTTGGCCTTAGGCTTGAAATTGTGCCATTGTATGGGTCATAAGTGTGAAATAGACTGATTATAAATTGATATTGCAGGCTTTAGGTTCAATTTTTACCGTTTTTAGGCTTATTGTTTGATTGATTGCGATTTTTGTGGTTTTGGCACGATGGGTGCAATTTTGGGAAATAACAAGTTTTGCCCGCAGGTAGTAATGTCGCCAACGACATGAGTGATATCACTGGCAACATCAGTCCTTGTAAAAGGGGGCAAGGGAGTCTGATGTCGCTTCTATTTAAAGCGATATCACCGGCGATATCATTTATACCGCCAGCAGTATGGGATGATGCCACCGGCGATATCACTTCTAGTAGAAGCAACATCAGCAGCTTTCTATTAGACTTCAGTGATGAGAAAATACACAGGACTTATCTGCTTTATTTCTGAATTTGCAGCCATATGAACTGACTTATACTGGGGGGATGGGCACCATTGGCGAGTGGTGGCACCATATTTCAGAGAAGGACCCCGAGCTTGCACTTGCCATCAATGAGATGGGATTTGGAGACCTAGCCTGGATTATGCCAATGCTGAAGCCCAAACTCTCTCATTCAGTCGTGACAGCCCTAACCGAGGGGTGGTCTGAGACCACTCATACTTTTTACTTCTCTTTTGGGGAAGCTACGATTAAACCCTCCGATGTCATAGCCATGACCGGCCTCCCTTAGACGGACGAGGTCATACACTTCGATGCTTACATGGATAAATACCATGTTGAGAGGCCCATGGTGAGGCGGTGAAGGAGTTGTTCAGTCTGAAGCCTGTTTCCGGGCGGCTGTCTTATGGTGAGTTGCACTAATACTGGACCTGGGTAGATGTGGTGCCCGAGGATGAGAGAGAGGCTTGTGTCCGATCCTTCGTGATTTCTTTGCTCACCGTGCTGTTCTTCCCAATCTCAGGGAGCAAGATCAATTATATGCTGATAACTACGATGGAGGACATGGCGGGCATTAATAGGAAGAATTGGTTGAGGGCTATCTTGGCTCAGCTATACCATGGGCTGGACGTGGGAACCCGGAAGAAGGTGAAAGCCCTTTGCCTCTACCATCTGCTGCTCTAGGTATATCTCTTTGGAAGAATTTCCCTTGATTGTGTGCATTTCATTTATTGTTGATGCTTTTTAAACTAATTGGTTATTATTTGTGCAGGCCTGGGCCTTTGAGCACCAGATTCTCCCGCCGGTCGAGTTTAAGAAGACCGTGCCACCGAGCTCTCACTTTCTTGCCCGTTCGTGTGGGGGCATTGGCGGGAAGGCCAAGTACCCTACAAAATATAGGGAGGTCCTGAGGAGCGCGCGATTGAGCTCGATATGCGATTTTTTAACTTAGTTCTTATTTTTACACTTTAGAACAAAACAAAAGCGTTCATGTCTTTATATTGGTTGTTTTGGTTGATGGTTGGTACAACTCATCCTAGATCCATTCGACCGAGTGGAGAATCTGACAGAGATTGCGAGGGTTAGGAGGGAGCTGGACGACCGTCGGTTCGTCATAGAGTATCCTTTGTCCCAACAGTGGTATCTAGGCGAGCGTATCCAGGGTTGGAGGTCCGTCCCGATTGTCGATAGACCGATGCCTGCTGATCCTCCTAAGGGCTTATGGTGGCCCCATCTGGTGCTCACTTCTGAGGCCGATAAGGCCAATTATATTGAGGGGAATGACTGAGTGATTCCTAGCGCTCCTGGCCTCTACGAGCAGCACCAGTGACGTCTACTCCCCTTGTGTCCCTGCATCCATAGGAATGATACAATTGAGTATCATAATGAGCGGTGGCTAGAGGAGGAGAAGAGGCACCTCAAAGGCATCATGGATGTTGAGGAGGAAGAAGACAAAGAAGACGAACAGCTTGAAGGTGATGTTGGAATCGAGCCTGAGGGGGAGGATGAGGCGGGCTCGGATATCGCCGGCGGGAGTGCGCCAATGTCCCAAGGGGGACAACGTTCTTTTGAGGTATGATTATGTTTATGTGCATGATTTTGAAATTGTTTAGGAATGTTGTTGACGTGTGTCTTTCATGTTTCCCAGGAACCCGTGATGAAGAGAGGCCGGGATAACCAGAGTGGGAAACGGTACTATGGTGTGCCGGAGGGCATAAACTTTATGGAGGGGCGTGTGGTCAATCCGATGGAAACCACATTCCTGCTGATGAATTCCAGGGGTGAGTTCCTCCCTAAGAATATAGGCTCGAGCCGGCAGGCTCTAATTTTCATGCTAGAAAATACTACTTACGTAAGGCCTGGTATTTATTTTTTTGTTTAGCCTTGGATGCGGGTGTCTAATGATTTGCCTTTTGGATTTTTCAGGTGGCGTGGAGCCATGTGGAGTAGCTCATAGAGAACAACTTTGTTCTCCGGGATACACTTTTCGGGCAGTCGCTCCTTGCTCAGGTACATTCCCTATTTATGCCTATGTTAGGGTAAGATGCATGTCTGGATGCTATGAATGATATGCATCATTGATGTTTTCTCTGGTTTGCAGGATTTCTTAGCCCTTTCCTTGTTAGTTGCTGATGCAGCCCGGCAGCGGTACGAGGAGGAGACTGCAGACCTACGGCATCGTATGAGTGACCTTGAGGGTCAACTGGCAGCTACCATTCAGGAATGGAGAAGCAAGCAAAATCTGAACCATGCATACCCTGGTACTACCAGTTGTAGGGGGGTCAAGACATATGCCTGCCGACGCCTGCCTGCCGCGGCCGAGGAGTCTAGCAGTGTGCACATGATAGAGGGAAGGGAAGAGGACAATGTTGATGACTAGCTTGTGAGTCTTGAAGACATTTCATCTCGCCCGGCCGGTAGTGGCGGGCATGCCTAGTTTTTCATTTTCATTTTGCTTTTTTATTTCCTTATTTGTACCCTTGATACATTGGGGTTGGAATAATTTGGTTTTTTTGTTAGGTTTTGTTTCTTTTGTGGTCTAGATATTCAGAATTTTTTGGATGGTTTGTGCCTCCGTGCTTTTTATTTGAATAAGAATGGATCACTGTTTGGAAAGTCATTGGAAATGGGTTACAGGATTGTTTATAGGTTTCGTATAGGTCTATAATGGAAAAAAAAGCTTCTGATGTCACCGAAAAATTAACTTCATGTCGCCCGTGGTATGACCCATATCGCCTAAACTCATCCAGCTAAAATAATATATATAGGGCTATTTGAAAGTCCATATCGCCGGCGGCATTATCTAATATCGCCCAATTTGATCTATATCGTCGGCGGCATCATTTACATCGCCGATGGCATCACTCATATTACCGGCGGTATCACTTATCCAGTAATTTGATTTTGACTATTCTGTCAATTCTTGCCATGGCAACCCACAATCAAAAGCTACAGGGTTTTCTGCAAAGTTTGGGGAATGCAGACTGGAAGAGGCTTGAAAAATTTAGGCTTTGGGGGTTTTGATATATCGCGGCGTGGCCTATAAGTCGCAAATTCCTTCGAGCGGCACTATCTTTTTAGGATCCAATGGACCATGTTTTCCGATTTTCATCATTCGAGCTTTGCCCCCTGCTCGAAGAATTCCATGCTATTTTAGGGACACTGTGTCCTAAACGCGTTATGCCAGCATTGTCGGACTTTCATTTTGGCACAGATAGAATTCCTCAAGGGTTATGGAATTTGGATTCTATGGACCTATTTTTGTCTCAGTTGCCCGATAAACCTAGGTTTCAGCTCGGAGCGGTTCTAGAGTGGTGCCGTGGAGTGCCCTAATCCCACTTTGCTTGGCCATTTATAGTGGCATTGCTACTCATAGCGAAGTTTATATGTGGAGTGAGCTCGATTGCTCCGCTCAGGTTGATTTCTCACATCAGCCCTATGTCGACACGAGCTTCTCCCGTGGCTATGGGATTGGCCGATGTTTTGCTGAATGTGGATGCTGCTTCTGTTGACCCGTCACTTATCAGAGATCAGCTCATATTATTACAGGGACCTTTTGTTCTTTCCGGTTCCGCACATTTCTTTCGCCAGTCCTTACCTGAGTTTTGAATTATAGGTATAGTTGATGGAGAAGCTGAAGTTGAGGGAGGCGCCACGAGGGAACCTGAAAAAGTAACTTCCCATCCATCTGAGCGAGAGAGGGCTTATGCAGGCTGATTTCGATGAGCTGTCTTACGATAATTGGGTGCCTATTTTGAGGGGGTATACTGACGCGCAGGTTCAGTGGGTTAGTCCATGGTGGAGAATTTAGGATGTGGTTATAGAATCCTGGGGAGCCTATATCCAATTGATAGGTCTAGAGAAATCTTCATTTTATATGCCTTACCGGTTGTGCCGTCAGTATAGCAAAAGATAAAGAGTCCTAATCAAACTGCCCCATATCCAGATTGGAGTTTACAATGCTAGGTGGGTCAACCATATTTGGGAGAAGTAGTCTAGGGAGGCTGTATTTGAGATTCTGGATTATGATCACATAGAAACCATTGAGACTGATACACATTACAGGGGATGGCTTGCTGAGATAAGAGACTTTCCGACCCGTCGGAAACGGTCATGGGCCCATTTTAAGGGAGAATGTGCGGAGCGGGGGGAGGAGCCCTTTTCTACTATCACATCGAGGCGGATCTCCAGGTACTGCGATGATGATACAGGAAGTTCAATTTGAGCCTTGCTTTTGTCAGAACTATCAGGCCTCCTTTCTTTTTTTTGCATCTAAAATGGAATAAAATGAACTCTATCCAAGGCTTGCTGAAGTTGTCTTAATCTTATGAATACAGGATCCACATAAGCCTAAGCATTTAGATTTCAACAAAAGAGAAACTTTTATTAATTGAGATAAAATAAAGTACATGATGTTTGGTTGACATTCCCATTGATTTAACTCCTGATGCCAACTAGCCGAGACCAGTTTTCTAGAAGGCACTCGCTCTTTGCTCACATACCCTAACTTTTGCCTAGATTGCCCTTTTCGGGTTTTCGATCTAGCGGGTTTATCTCATCCCCTAATTTTTGCATGGCTGGTTTGCAGGATACCTATCATCGGGCGTCACCCCAATATTTGCCCGATCAGTAAAAGACTGAAAGGCAGGTAATTATTACATATATTTTTTTGTGCCACTTTTCTGATTTATTTCTTTTGAATTAGACATGATAAAGCTTAAGCCTGTCTTTGTTTATGGGATTCACAAACTCATTCTCATCCATGTCCATAAGCTTAGCTGCCCCTTTGCTAAGCAGCTTCTTTATTATATATGGTCCTTCCCAATTTGGCCTGAATTTACCCCTCTCATTACTGGTAGAATGTTTCAGTTGCTTAATGACCAGATCACCAGCCTTCAGAGGGGAACTTTTGATGTCTTACCCGACTGTTATATGCTCGAGCCATACGATGTTGGTATATATAGAGGTTGTCAAGGGCCTTTAACCTCTGCTCATCCTTCATGTTCAACTATTTAAATCTCACCCGGGTCCATTCAGATTCTTCTAGTTTAGCCTCTAGAGTGACTCTTAAGGAGGTCACCTGAGTTTCAACTGGCAAGACTACTTCCACCCGTAGACCAGGGAGAACGGAGTTTGGCCAATCGGGGTGCATATGCTGGTGCGATATCCCTAGATAGCAAAATGTAGATTATCTAACCAATCCCTATAATCGGCTATCATCATAGAAAGAATCGTCTTTACCGATTTATTGGCTGCCTCAACAGCTCTATTGGCTTGTGGTATGTATAGAGAAGATCTATGGTGCTCGATCCCGTACTTCTCAATTAGAGAAGCAGTTGCTCCTTAAAATTGTACTCAATTGTCTGAGACTATAAGGTGTGGGAGCCCATACCGAGCAAAGATGTGCTTTTCTATGAACTTGGCCATCTGCTTAGCGGTGAAATTGGTGAAGGATTCGGCTTCCACCCATTTCGAGAAGTAATCCACTACTACCACCATGAATTTGTGGTCGTTTGTCTAAGAAGGATGGATTTCACCTATTATGTCTATCTCCCATGCCGAGAAAGGCCAAGGGGTGGATAAATGATGGAGCTCGGTGGGTGGTAGATGCTGCATATCTCCATAAACCTAGCATTGGTGGCACCGTTTGACCTAGGCGATACAATCGGCTGTGAGAGTGAGCCAAAAGTACCCCAGTCGCTGGATTTTCTTTACGAGAGCAGGAACGTTCATATGAGGGCCACAGTCACTGGCATGGACCTGGGTCATTACGTTCTGAGCCTCGGAGTCAGTGAGGTAACGGAGAAGTAGGCCATTATTGGTGATAGCAAACTCTAAATGTTTGGACAATGGGATTATCTCATTATCTGGTGTGATAATGATGACCCTGAGACCTGCTCCCCGAAAATTCACAGCGCCATCAAAGTACATTGTCCAAACATCATCAAGGGTTGTAACAGAGGCGAGCTATTCATCACAAAACTCTAAATTTTCGTTATAGTTAGAGCTGAGGGGTTAATTAGCCAGGAATTCGGCTATGGCCCGCCCTTTAATGACCTTCTAGGTTATATATTCAATGTCAAACTCAGACAGGAGAAGTAGCCATCGGGACAATTTGCCGGCCAGAGTAGGGGATTGACAAAGAAACTTCATTGGATCGATCTTGGCCACGGCTTAGACGCGATAAGATTGGAAATAATGTCTCAACTTCTTAGTGAGCCAAACTATGGTAGTGCAGGTCTTTTCTACAATCGAATACCGGGTTTCATAATCTAACAACTTTTTGCTCAAATAGTAGATGGAGTGTTAACGCTTATTATCGTGTTCCTGGACGAGCATGGCCCTGACAGAAGTTTCCTCAATGGCCAGATAAAGGATGAGTGGTTTTCCTAGGATGGGGGGTGTCAAGACGGGTGGATCAACAAGATAAGCCTTGATTCTGTCAAATGCTACTTGGCAGTGATCGTTCCATACCATGGGTTGCTATTTCTTTATTAGCTTAAAGATGGGTTTGCAAATAGTAGTGAGGCGAGCAATGAACCGACTAACATACTGTAAGGACCCTAAAAACGATCAAACCTCCTTCTCTGTCTTAGGAGGAGGCATGTCCCTGATGGCTTTGGCTTTCTCTGGATCCATTTCAATCCCTTTCTGGCTAACCACGTATCCCAATAGCTTGCCAGAGGTAACTCTAAATATGCATTTCTTTGGATTCAGGCAGAGATTATACTTTTCAACATAAGTCATGAACCTGTCGAGAACAGCAGGGTGCTCCTCTTGAGTAGCGGATTTCATAATCATATCATCCACGTACACTTCTACTTCTTTATGGATCATATCATGTAGGAGGGTAGTTATAGCTCGCTGATAAGTGGCCCCGGCATTTTTTAATCCGAACAACATTACCTTGTAGCAATGCACCCCCCATTTAGTGATGAACGCTGTTTTGACTTTATCGACAATATTAACCAGAATCTGATTGTACCCCGAGAATCCATCCATGAATGAATACATAGTAACCCTGGCAGTGTTATCAATTAGGACATCGATGTGTGGGAGAGGGAAGTCATCTTTCGGTGAGGCTTTATTGAGACCTTGAAAATCCACACAGACCCAAACCCTACCATCCTTCTTTGGAACTGGGACGATGTTGGACAACCAAGTCGGGTACTCTACCACTTCTATGAATTGAACTTCGATTAACCTTGAGACCTCTGTCTTAACTTGTTCTACCTATTAAGGTCTCAACCGCCAGAGTTTCTGCTTGATAGGTTGAAATTTAGGATCAGTTGGAATTCTGTGCTCGGCGATTTGTCGGTCAACCCCAGGCATGTCTTCGTGCGACCCGGCAAAAGAGTTAACATGATTTTTAAGCACTTTTACGATCTCACTTCTTTCCTTTGGAGTTAAATCTTTGGAAATGGTTACCATTTTAGGATTATCATCTGTACTTAGGTTTATTTCACTAAATAATGTATCACTAATGCCAAAAATATTATGCGTATTGTTATGTGAATGAATGGATCCATCCGGAAAGACATCAAACAAGTAAGCAGAACGGGAGTTATTCGTTACATTAAAATCCTCATAAGCAGCATTGTTTGCTTCAAAAATATCAGAAATATTAAAAATTACATCGTCCATATTCTCCTCCATGGGTGGAGGGGCTTTAGTAGCAACGTCGACGGGAGAAGTGTCCTCTATATTGGCTGTCAGAATGGCACTCAGGTCATGCTCTAGAGCAGTCTTTTGGGCAATGGTGAGTGATGGCCCCTCAGACAGGTTGGCCTTTTCAGTGAGAGCCCTGACAAGTTTTCCTATTATTGCTGTCATAACATCTTCTTCCCCGGTACCCTTCCAGCCTTTCCTCATCAGTAGTGCCATAGCTTTTGTCACGGCTGCCACAACATTCTCAATTTCTGGATCGATAGACTCTTCATTACTTCTCTTAGGCTCATCCTTAGGATACATCTTACCTTTCCTTTTAGCCTTATTAGAAACAACATTGACAGGCGCATCAGGCTCAGTAGGCTGGGGTTCAGCTGAAACTGTCATGTGACCAGTCTCGAAGTCATAAACATCTTCAAAGATCTCAAAGTCGGGCCACATTTTTCCACCATACTTGATTGGCTCAGGCTCCCCCTTATAAGGCCTCTTGCCTTGGATCTCACAAATAGTGACCATGCAGCAGTAGCAAGGAGGGACGTGGTGATAGGCTTTTCTAGGCTTATATCCTAATCCAGCTCGATGGATAAGGATTTTCGGCTCCAATGCCTCAATAATTCCTTATTCGTGTATTCCTCCACCTCTGCTAGGCTTGTAACCAGATTTCTTTATTAGTTTACCCATACCCGCATAAAGGTAGTTGTGCCAAAGGGGAGGGGGCTTCCGAACATTGCTAATTATGGCAATTTAAAAGCTCTTTTCTAGATTAGCTTTGGCTTCCATAGCAGCCATAATGGAAGCGGGATCGGCCTCTATAGTCACCATTTTGTCTTCATGAATTACCTTGATTTTCTGGTGTAGTGTGGAGGGAACTGCACCCAAAGCATAAAGCCATGGTCGGCCAAGCAACAGAGAATAGGTAACGAGAATGTCAAGTACGGTGAAACGCACATTGCTTGCCACACCTTCGATAGTGACTTCCGCCTCAAAAGTCCCAATTACATTGCACTTTGAATCATCATAAGCTCTAATAACCGTGCTAGACCTTTTAAGCATGTACTCTGATAGTCTTAGATAAGGAAGAATTTTTAGAGGGTATAGGTTTAGAGCGGAGCCATCATCCACCACGACGCACGGGATGACCTTATTGAGAATTTGGATTCGGATGAATAAGGCCCTATTGTGATCCCTACCCTCGAGCGTAAGATCAAAACTATTAAATATAATCTGAGGCCCTTTTCTCAAGGGAATGCCTTCTCCTATCGTGGTGCACATTTCAACGACCGAGGTAGTCGGATTAGCTTCCAGATCGAGGAGTCGTTTAATCAAACCCTTGCGATACCCTTCAGAGTCGATTACCAGTTGCCAGATGCTGTATCGGGCTTAGGTGTTTTTTAGCTGGGTAATGGGAGGGTCAACCTCAAGACTAGTAGGTATAGGTGGAGGTGGAGAAGGGGTCTTACAGTAGTTCCAACTCTACCAGGAATCGAGTCTTTACTTAGGCGAAGATATCTGTCTTTTGGCTGATATACACGACTACTCTAAGTAATATTAAGGACATCATCGAGCAAGATGCTCTTAGTGGCTCACATTTCAAAGAGATACTGTTGCTTTTTGGAGTCCGAATCTGGGTTCTATAGCTCATACATGTCCATGCTAAAAAGGTCATTGTGATCAACCTTGAATAAGTTGGTGCTTATGGCCTTGGTCTCCCGAGCGATTTCCCCATCTTCATCAGAATAGTTCTCCTTCAAAATAAAGGAATCTACGCTGAACAGTGTTTTCCCCTCAGCTTTCTTTCTTTTTTCCACGAATGGTTTAGACCTGCGGCTCTCTTACTTTGGCTGGTTTGGATCGATTTCCATTCCCTGGATGGAGTTGACTCCCGAGTTGGCTTGATTAATAACATCTATATCGAACCGTTCTGGGCCTGAATAATCAGATGCCTTATTGGATCGAAATTTTTATCTTCGAGAGCTTGCTTAACGGCTGCCTGAACAGTAGTTTGTGTAGAAGCTTGGAAGGCATCTAAGTTCAGGAACTGTGTTATAGCACTGGCAAAGTCAAAACCAGGTGGTGGTTGGGATCCTGTTCCTAAGTTAGAAATAGGGCCAAAGGGCTCTTCTGGAGGAGGGGTCCCTTTGTTTCTTGGAAAAGACATGGCTGGTCGAGAAGGATTTTAGCTTAACTGAACTTGTTTGGAATCTAACTCCTCGCTGGAATCGGTGTGTGGAACTCCTTCGACTTCCGTGGTGATAATCAGGGTTAGAGGATGACATGTCAAATGGTGTTCTATCCTTTTCCAAGCTAGGGTACGATGATCAGTGCGCCTCCTCCTAGCTGAAATGGTAGGCAGCGAATCAGACCATGAATGGGTTGGTGAATGGTATGGATGGTACGCATGCCTTTTATTCCTTGAAAGCGATGCATGATACCTATATCTACACGTAGATGTGGTTAGAGATGACATGATGGCTTATCCCTCCAATATACGTGGGATGGTTGTATCTCTTATCATATATAGCGATATATGGTGACGCAACGGAGGCACAAGAGAAGTCCTATGTGTGTTGCTAGACCTCTTCCACGGGTGGAAGTGGTAAGGGTAAGTTGATTCATTTTTGGCTCTTAAAGCCGATGCATGGGGTGCATGATCACAGAGCATATAGCACACGAATCGTCCCTCTTCCAACCTTATGACTCCTGCGTAATGCCTCTTTGGAAGGATGGAGTTTGGCTTCTTCACCGGTATTGGCGAAAGAAGCGTGTCCCAATTATTTTATTTATTTTGGGTAATCCTAAGGGGAATGATGTGCTAAGGTTTTTCTAGCTTGGCATTGGTATGGGGTTGTTGATGTAGAAGGTTCTCATTTACCTTGATTCACCATTACTCAACCACTACCCAAATAGGTGAGATCGTAGGAGTTTACGTGTTGGTTAAAATGAGTGATCCACCCACTAGGCATCCTCAATTCCAACAGGGTATGAGTGATACTTCGTGAGCTTCTCGGGTAAAATGGGGCACCCAAAATTATTGAACTATCTACACGTATGAGGATAAAACGTTAAAAAAAAGAATGAAGTTTAATTTGGCAATGATTTCAATACATCATCAAAATCTTTTAAACTTTATGAAAGGAAGTTCAACTTTAAAGAGATATTCCCCAGTAGAGTCGCCACTGTGAGCAGACGATGTTTCGCCCGGCGGCAGCAGGGCCGGGCCTGTAGTGCCAGCCCCTTTAGATGAGATGGAGGTATGCGTATGATGTGATTGGAAAATGATTTTCCATATTTTAATGCTCAAAAGATAAGAGATCGAAATCTCATACTTAAAATAGAGTCGCCACCCGATTCAGCTCAACCGGGAAATTTTTGGTACGATTTTCCCAACGGGTGGTTGGACCATACCTTAAGTAGAGATTCCAAGTTCGGATGACGTCATCTATTTTTCATTAGGCCAAGTTAAGATACTTCATTCTTTCTTAATCGATTTAATCCATCCTATTTATTTGTGTTTTCAGTTATTTTGTTGTTTTTGCGTTTATCAAGCAATTGAAGCAATGAATAAAATATTTACAGCCATAAAAAAATAAGTACGGAAAACAAAATTATTACAAGGCTTCCAAGTCCTATACATTTTTCTATGCAATAAATAAAATACCTGAATGTCTGATATACGTCTGCCTGCAGAAGATTGTTAGCATGGGTATAGCATATTTTATTTACAGTATCATAAAGCCCGGTCGGATGGCTAAAATGAGATTCAAACGACGTTTTCGAGGAAATTCCATTTTTAATCAAATTTTAGGCTGAATCGTTACTTTAATCGGATTATGAGTGAAAATACCCACACATTATAGGGTGGGGTCTATTTTTAAGAGGTTTTGAACTTCCATCATTACATTATATGTTCTAGCTTTGGAAAATAAGCTAATCCAGGAACAAATGAAAATAAAATTGTTATCCAGAAAGTCATATCGCCGATGATACAACTGATGCCGCCGGCGACATGATTGATGTCGTTGGTGACATCAGTTTGTAGGCAGTAGTGGTGGCAGTAAAAATGACCGAAAACCCAAAAATTAATATAAATCGACAAAAATTAACACAAATCAGTAATATTAATGCCAAAGAGCTATGAGACTCAGGATTTTTACCTCGAGGTCATGAATCCACCTCTTCGTGAACCTAAAGAAACACCTCCAGGGAGCTTGTTACGATGATTTAGCAATAAATTTAAGTGCTTCTGGTTTCTAAATCTAATTAAGTTGATTTTAACTTAAAGACTTGCTGATTTCAAACTCACAATCAGATAATTCAAAGAAGAAAAACCAGGAAAAATGGATCGGAATCCTTTTTTTCTATTTTATCTAATTCTTATCTAAAATCTATTCCCACATTAAAATCCTAACCTTCCCTCTTCAAATGCAGCTCAAGGTGTGCTTTTATAGGTGAAATGGGGTGTTTTTTTAGGCCTCTTTGACCAATTCCTTTGAAAGTCGCCAAAAGGCTGTCTGTGGAGGGACCCGTTTCGGGCCATGCTGCCGACGGTATGGCTGATGTCGCCGGCGATATGGTGATGCCGCCGGCGCATGGCTGATGCCGCTGGTGGCATCAGCCTCCAGCATACCGATAGCTAACAGGCCCAAAAGCCTAAAAAGTCGTGAAAAGTGGTTTAATAGTGGGTGGAAAGGCATCTTTTTTACTTTTAATAATATCTTAATGGGTATTTATTATTTAGGTGCAAATCATCGGTTCAAGCTCCTATCGGACGTGTTATCGGCCACACCAAACTAGATTCTACCAAGTATAAAATTCGCGAGGAATATTATTTTGGTAATAAAAATTCTAAAGAGAACTATTATTTTGAGGCATTTAAGTTGGATACACGTCATCATCGTCTCACGAGAGGGACTGCAAAATCCCGTGCTCACAAGAGGCGTACTATAGTCATTTAAGGTAATCGAGTTCTATTCACGGTCTAGAGCATCGAGCCAATGGTTCCATTAGAACAGGGGTTGGTTAAGCCTTAACAGCTCAATACTTCGGGAACCTATAAGGTCACACACATTGGACCTTCATCAGACTGAGTAAAGAACTGATAGATTCATTCTATTACGAATATATAACATAAATAATAATTGGATTATTATTTGATTGGTTAAATTTGATTAGATCAATTTTGGATAGACCAAGGAATTTAATTTGACCGATAACTAATTAATTAGGGTCATAAATAAATTATAATTGATTAGATCAATTTTGGTTGGACCAAGAAATTTATTTTGACTGGTAACTAATTTATTATGGTCGAAAAATAAACATTTATTTGAAAGGATTAAAAGGGGAATTTTGCGTTGGCGCGTTAAAACCGAAAAGTATGAAATATTTTGTACAAAGTTCGATTCCACGGAGTACACCGAAAGGTGGGCGAACACTGCTGGGCAGTGTTCGTGGCAGCCTATGTTCATGGGCTACACAAAGGCAGCTCATGAAAGGGCACTGCGAGCTGGGCTCGCGGCATGGGCCGCGAGTCCCAGCTCGCATGCAAGGGAAGCCCGCAAGGGCTTGCCTTGTAAAATGCCACATGCAGCATGTGTAGTACACTACATGTGGGACAGGTCACACGCAGATCCTTTGGATCCACGTGTGAGCAAACCGCACATCCCACATTGCTTTTGAGGATCAATTTTTTGCTCCCCAAGCCTATATATAGGTTTCCCCTTCTCTTGTTTCAAGTGCACCATAGCTCAGACCATAAATCCTAAGCGAGATTCGAAAAGAACAATCTCTCGGGTAATTGAGCAAGTTATTTTTGAAGAGCCTGAATTTCTTTGGGGACCTCTAGTTTATATTTTTGTGTGAGGCTTCTGGAGTGGTCTAGTAACTACTCAAGGCTTCTTAGTTCTTCCTCCCAGGGAGGTTTTGGTTAGTGGGGTTCGTGTGGATACTCATAGAGGCTATCCTACACTTGGAGGCTTGTGCAAGAGGGTCCTGCTAAAGCACACTTCAACTGGTAAGTTCCTTTTCTTTCTCTTTTATTATTAGGTCATTTTCTTTAAGCATTTTTACACTTAATAATATGCTTAGGTTGTTTTGCATGCTTAGTTTATTTTATGCTTAGGTTATAACTTAGAGTTATAACATGCTTAGGTTATAGCTTAGAGTTATAACATACTTAGGTTATAGCTTAGAGTTATAACATGCTTAGCATAAAATATACATGCTAGGATATAATTTGGAATTATGGTATGCCTAGCCCTTTTGTATGCTAACCTAAGTAGAGAATTATTTAGTTAAGGCTTTATTTAATTTATATACAACTAATAGGAGTTCCTGGGGACAGGGACAAAATTTTGAATTTCCGCCATGCCTGTTATGCATGTTCAATCTGACTGTCAGTTCCCAACAAAAAATACTTTGGCAAATAATTCTCACTTAAGATTGTTCTAGCCATCTCAACTATGGTCCTATTTTTCCTCTCAACAACTCCATTTTGTTGAGGGGTATGAGGGGCAGAGAAGTTATGTTCGATGCCCTTGGAGTCATTAAATTCAGCAAAGTGCTTAGTTTTGAACTCACCACCATTATGACTCCGGATGCGTGTAATGCTTATGCCCTGTTCTACTTCTATCCGGATGAATATTTTTGAGAATTGGTCAAAGGCTTCATCTTTGCTAGCTAGCAAAGCCACCCAGGTATACCGAGAATAATCATCCACAATGGCCATGGTGTATTCTCTTCTAGCTATACTCAATGTTTTGATTAGTCCAAAGAGATCAATATGCAAGAGTTCAAGAACTCTCTTGGAAGGTATGTATGAGATGGAAGGAAATCTTTTCTTATGTCGTTTACTTAGTTGATATGCAGTGGATATGTGATTCCTATCAAAAGCTACCTTAGGCAAACCCACAACCAATTCCTTTTTAGCTAATTTGGACAGGAGGTTCATGCTAACATGTCCCAACCTCCGGTGCCATAGCCATGATTCTTCTTCTTTAGACACCAAGCATATATTCTTTTATCATTTTTAATGTTAACACAATAAATATTATTTACCCTAGGTGCATAAAGAATGAGTTAATTTGACTTACTATCATAGATTGAGCATCCTCCGGAGTCAAATGGGACTTTTCTTCCTTTGTCACAGAGTTGTGCTACACTTAGCAAGTTAAACTTCAGTCCATCAACTAATGAGACATCTTCTATCTTTATTTCAGATCCAATGGTTCTATAGCCAATGATTTGTCCTTTTTTATTGTCTCCAAAGCTTACTTTTCCACCTTTCTTCTGGATTAAAGTGATGAAGGCTTTCTCATCACCAATCATATGCCTTGAGCATCCACTATCAATGTACCATGTAAGTTGATGTTTTGTGGATCTAAAGCATACTTGTAAAACATATCAAGTGGGTTTGGGTACCCAATCAGAATTGGGTCCTCTCGGGTTATCAACCATTTTAGGCCAAGGATAAACATCATAATAACCATTTTTTAATTTACACAATTTAGTAATATGGTTGTTTTTCCCACAAAACCTGCACCTTGAGATGGGTCTGCTTTGCTCCTGCTTTTTTGGATCTTCTTTAGATCCTCCTTTCCATAAATCCCAATATATCCAGTTTCTTGTATACTGGTCTATTCGGAATGTATCCAAAAGCTAGTTAGAGGTGCAAATTCTTCTTTGTGATTCTTTCTTTGCTTGACAGGTTGTTCATTTAATACAGCCTTAGCTTTTCCTTTTTAAGCAGCTCTGAATCTTTGTGCATGAGGTTGCTTGCTCACTTTTCTTTCATTGAGATTTTGGAGCACCGGATTCTTTTGATTAGGATTTTTCGGTCCCAATCTCCCTTGATTTCCCCCTCTTTATGGAGGATCTGGTTTCCTTTTGGATGCCTCCTTCATCAGGGTTAGCTCCCTATCTAGCCTTGTCAAGTTAGCACTTAAGATCTGAACTTGACTTCTCAAAAAATTCTCTTCCACCACATTCATATGCTTTATGGTTCTCGTCAGGTTGATGTCTTGTGACATTACTTCAGCATCTTCGGCTAGCTCGAAAACTTGTCTTTGTGTGGATTTTGTAGCTTTGGTGTTCTTTCTCACATTGTGAATTAATACCTTTCAGGCTCTAGTAAGATCAAGGTTAGAAACAGAATTAGAGTAAGAGTTTACCTCAGTATTGACTGTCTCTAATTCTGAGTCACCAATTTGCTCAGTATCTTGCTTGGATGACTTTCTTCTGGATTGCTCTACTTCCAGATCAGTTAGTGCCATGAACGCTCAATGAGCATTCTCCCTTCTTCTATTGAAGATGAACTGCTACTTTCTTCACTGTTACTCCATTTGGCCACCATAGCTTTCTTCTTGTATTTCTTTTCCCTTCTCAGCTTGGGACACTTGGTTCTAAAGTGCCCTTTTTCTCCACATTTAAAGTAGGCAACATCTTTTTTTAGATCTTTCTTTTCTTCCTGAGCCTTTCTTGTCTTTTCCCTTCTTGAGGTGCCTTCCTTAGGCCTTTTTGATTCAAATCTTCTGGATCTCCTTCTATCCTTTTTCTTTAGGAATTTGTCAAAGTACTTGGCCAGCATAGTAATATCTTCTTCATTGTTCTTTGATTCTTTTGGTAACTTATCTAATCCAAAAGAGGCTGATCCGGCAGAGTCTACCTTAAGTGTAATGGCCTTCTTCTTTTCTTCTGGCTTTCTCTCTTATTGGCTATATCTCTCCGAGGATAACTCTTGAGTTAAGAGATTACCAATGAGCTCATCATAACTATAGAATTTTAAGTCATGAGCTTCTTCAATGGCAGTCTTCTTGTTGTCTCATTCCTTGGTGAGACTCCGGAGCACTTTCTTTACCATCTCGACTTGAGAGATTTCCTTTTCGAGCCTTTTCATCTCATTCACTAGATTGGTGTATCTAGTGTTCATGCTGCTGATTGACTCTTTTGGCTCCATCTTAAAGGTTTCAAGGTTTTGCTGGAGAAAATCAAGCTTGGCTTCTCTCACTTTGTTAGTTTCTTCATAGGATACTTCCAGCTTCCGCAAAATTTCTTGTGCAATCTCACATTCGGCTATCCTATTAAATTCTGTTGCACTAAGAGCATAATGAAGCATGTTAATAGCATTTGCATTTTCACATAACTATTTAAAATCATTTTCATCCTATAAACTTGAGGGCTTTCGGGTAGTGATACCCTTTACTTCGTGAGTAGGCTCATATGGGCCATCTTTAATGACCAACCTTGCTTGCATGCTTTGTGCTTGAATGAAGTTCTTCATTCGCTTTTTCTAAAATTTGTAGTGTTCACCGGTGAAGAGTGGAGGACGGCTCGAGAAGGAGTTCTCTTGTGTATACTTTCTTAAAATCGACCAGCACCTTCTCAACTTGTGAAGCTTCCCTTTTATAGGCTTTCATCATAAATGTAGCCATTGTGGGTTGTTGAGCTTGAATTAATCTTCATCGTTGAAAAGGTAATATGTATATGGCACTTTTGGAATCATTGATCAATCCGTTAGATAGAGATTTTGACCCATTTGAATCCTTGGGATTGAGGCTGAAAAGTTGTCAGTGATCGTTTTCCTTCTATTTTAGTGATTCATCAACTTTTACACTAGTAATCCAGAATGTGTATGTCACACACCTTTCTCATTGGTCTAGGTACAAAAGGTTGTTACCTTTTCTCTTTCCTGTGTCAGTCCTTTGTCATTTTTCTGAAAAGTGCTAGCTGTCGTTTTTGTCTTGCTTTTAGGAAAAGGATCTTTGACTTGTAGACCAAAAAGAATGGAGGGATTATTTTTGAAACTTTTCCTTTTGTCTTTATAACTATGTCTTTCAGATGACTTTCTCTCTTGTTATCCTGATGTTATTCAATAAGTTCTTTCAGATGTTGTGTTGGGCGTTTCAAAGTTTGTTTCCTTTCCAAACTTTAACGGATGCTTCCTTTCATGCTTAGGTAATTGTCTTCACTTGTCTTGGACTTTGAATGTTTTGATTGTACGTCCGTATAAAGTGACTTAGGTCTTTTTGTACTTAGGTGTTTGTTTACTTCAAACCTGATCCGGATTATTTGTTGTTCCGAATCATTGTTTCTAACAGTATGGGTTCCCCCTCAAGCGTATGGAAGAGATGACCCATACGAGTCTGCTAGTGGATCCGTACCACCAGGAAGCACCTGTATGGGTCCCTAAGGGCAGACTAGGTCTCCAAACTTTGGCCAAACTCAACTCTGCAGCAGTGGAAACACCTCCAATGGATAACACCTGCAAGAGAAATGCATCATATAGCTCTCCTCATTGTTTCGTGAGAATGATCGTTAAAATCCAGTGCTCACAACTTTATATAGCTAATATACAGTTTAAATGATCATTTTTTAAACATACTCGGTATATATGGAAGTGTGCATTAGGGAAATAAATAAAACAATTAAGCATTAATGTGCAGCAAAAGCACAACATAAATTGTTCATAAACTCAAAATATATACAACAACGTAAAAGCATATACGATATACAGTTGTTCATATATAGTATGACATATGAGAAAAAAAAACAGAAATCCACAAAATGCTATAAAACAGACCATGTAAATTAACTTCTCTAATGATATAAATAGATATGTAAACATTATTGATGCATGACAATACTAAAACCCTAGGTTGGGCAAAATTAACCCTTTTGCTAACGGTGTACAATATTATTGCCTACCCCTAAAAGATAATGTGCACTCATGAACAGTATTGATGCATGATGGTGCTAAACCCTTTTGCTAACGGTGTACTGTTTAGATGTCTACCCCTAAAAGATATTATTCACGCATGAACAGTATTGATGCATGACGGTACTAAAACCCTAGGTTGGGCAACCTGAACCCTTTTGGTAGCGGTAAACTATATATTTCGCAACGAATTAGGGTCATAGCTGCTATTCATACACCGACAATTTTAAAGAGCTAACATCATTAATATTAAAAGATTTGTATATCAATATACGGTTGACAATATACGGTTTCATTTATGTAAGTACTGTATATCAGTATATATAATATTTACATATTAATATACAGGATTAAACATTTGTGTACGTAGTATTGTATATTGATATACATAATATTTACATAATAATATACAGGATTAAACAATTGTGAATCAAGTATTGTATGTCAATTAGGGTAATAGCTGCAATTCATACACCGGCAGTTTTAAAGAGCTAACATCATTAATATTAGAAGATTTGTATATCAATAAACGATTGACAATATACAATTTCATTTATGCAAGTACTATATATCAGTATACATAATATTTACATAATAATATACAGGATTAAAAAATTGTGTATCGAGTATTGTATATCAATATATAGAATATTTACATAATAATATATAGGATTAAACAATTATGAATCAAGTATTGTATATCAATATACGGTTATAGTATATGATTGTGTACACAATGGGTACCACCGAAGTTGATTCCGATTCCCTTTTAAACTGAAAACCCCTCTTGAAACTGGAAAAATTCTCGACCACTCACACCGTCGAAACCGTTGCAGCCATCCAACCATCAAAACCGTACCATCGCCGCGATTTTCGACCATCAATCGAAAATAGAGATTCAAAATTAGAAAGGGAAAGAAATCATAAATCAAATGCCATAAGGGAAGAAATTGGAAATCATCGAAAGGGAAGAAAGAAATAAAAAAACAAATCGAAAATGAATTGGAATGAAATCATAAATCAGATAGGAAAGAATTCAAAATTGGAAAGGGAAAGAAATCATAAATCAAATGCCATAAGGGAAGAAATCGAAAATCATGGAAAGAGAAGAAAGAAATCGAAAAAAGAAAAGAAATCCAACCAGGTAAGAAGAATTGTAATCTGAAATTGAAATAGGAATTAATCAAAAACCGAAATAGGAATTAATCAAAAAAATGAGAAAGGGAAGAAATCGAAATTTGAATGTTGCAATCGTGATCTCCTACAAAATAGGGATTCCCAAAATAACTACAAATTGGAGTGGGTGTAAAGAATGAATTAGTTTATTAAAAAAAGGTTATTTAATAAATATGTTTCAAAAGGGTCATTTTTAGAATACAAATGTTATAATAGCGCATTTTAGACATTTTCCCTTTAAAAATTATTATGTATTAATTGAACGGTAGAGACCTCCTTATTAGTCGCATAAAATAAATTATTTCTCGGTTTGAGATTCAAAATGATAATTTTATTGTGAGGACACTTTAATGTACTTTAGTTTTACCAACTAAACTACTTTTTTATAAACTATGATTATTACAAATAATCGTATCATAAAAAATCAAAATTAGGCATTGCCTAGGCGGAAAAAAATCGGACTCTGAGGTCCCTAGGAGACAATAAATCGGCCGAGCACTTGATAGCGCCCTAGGAATGAAAAGTCCGGCTTCAAGCTCTAAAATAGCGCCTAGGCGGGGCCTGGGTGGGGATTTTTAAAACATTATTAGATTATGATGTATGATATGGTTTTCTAAAAAAATTAGTTTAATTTGAAGGAAAACCATAGTGAACCACAAAATTTGTGGTTCTAATTTCATGGTTCTATGAACCAATATTATCAAAAACGGACTGAATGTCAAATCAGTGAAGTTAGTGGTTCAAAATTTTTTTGTTCAACCATTTCTTTGATTTCTTGAAATAATAGATTTCATTTGTCTAATATAAGTATAATTTTTCATGAAAATAAAATAAATTGGTAAATGATTAATAATAATAATATTTTGTGAAAGGAAATATGATATAATAAATCAAAATCATTAAATTTTCTTTTAGTGAAGGGAATAAAAAAGTAATAATTTGTGAAACGAAATATGATATAATAAATCAAAATCATTAAATTTTTTTTTTAGATAAGGAAATAAAAAAAGTAGATATTTTGTGAAAGGAAATATAATATAATAACTTAAAACCATTAATAATTCTTTTAGGGAAGGAAATAAAAAAGTTAATATTTTATGGAATGAAATATGATATAATTACTCAAATTTATTAAATATTTTTTTAGGGAAGAAAATAAAAAAAGTAAATATTTTGTGGAATGAAATATGATATAATAACTCTAACCTATTAATTATTCTTTTAGGGAGAGAAACAGAAAAGTAAATATTAATAATAAATTGTTATCTCTTTCTATATAAATATATATACAAAATATCTTAATAGCATTATAACACATTTAAAACACTAAATATTATTTTGGAAATAAATAAAAATAATAAATACCAATGATAAATGTTGATTTACTTCTATGAAATCACGTGGGAAACAATTATTCACTCCGGTTCTAAAAACTAGTCACTCTATACACTTTTCCTTTGCTCCTTTTATTTGTCATTTTCTATTTTTCAATGTAAGTTTTTACTCTCTTCTCCCTATTATACCCTAATTAATTGTAGCTCAATCCCAATTTACATATTACTCAATTAATGCTAATTTAACGATAAATAAGTAATTTTATACCCTCCATTAATTGCCTCTTAAAATTTGTGAATTTCCCCAAAGTGACTGTTGGAAAACAAGGATCCGGAACACAAACAATCCTGATCAGGTTTGAAGTAAACAAAACACCTAAGTATAAAAAGACCTAAGTCATTTATCCGGACTCATATCCAAAACATCCAAAGTCCAAGACAAATGAAGATAATTACCTAAGCATAAACGGAAGCATCCGGTTAAAGTTTGAAAAGGAAACAAACTTTGAACCGCCCAAAACAGCATCCGAAAGAACTGATTGCAGAAGCATCTGGAAGAAGACAAATCCGGATATATTAAGTCTGAAGACATCCGGAAGACTTAATTATCTAGACAAAGGGAATTATTCAAAAATTCCATTCCCTCCATTCTTTTGGTCTCCAAGTTGAAGATCGTTTTCCCTAAAGTAAGACAAAAGCGACAACTAGAACTTTTTCAGAAAAAGGACAAATGACTTACGCCGGACAGAAAAAGGTAACAACCTTTTTTACCTAGACCAATAAGAAGGCGCGTAGAGCTCACACCAAAAAGGCACTGGCGTAAAAGTTGGTGAATCAGTAAAATACAAGGAAAACAATCACTGACAACTTTTCAGCCTCAATCCCAAGGATTCAAATGGGTCAAAATCTTTATCTAACGGATTAATCAACGGCTCTGGAAGTGCCACATCTTACCTAATCAATGGTGAAGATTAAACACAAGTTCAACAACCCACAATGGCTACATTTATGATGGAAGCCTATAAAAGGAAAGCTTCACATGTTGAGAAGGTGCTAGTTGATTTGAGAAAGCAATTAACAAGAGAATTCGTTAAAACAATTAGAAAACACATCCCTCCAAGAATCAAATATTTCCAAATCAGTTTTCAAAAACTAAAACCTTTGAGAAAACCAAAGTGTAAAGATCTCCAACTTGGGTGAGTTGTGAGATTGGGATACAGCTTAAAGTAGGTACTTTGAGTGGGATCTCCTTGTAGGACTCAGCTTAGGTTTGGGTAGAAATTTAAGTGGTATATCCTGCTAAAGACAAGAGGACTCAGCTAGGAGTTGGTGCTTCTAGTGGTATATCTTACATCCGGAAAGGGTTACCATCCGGAGACAACTGTAAGGCTTGATTTCTGCCAGTTGGAAAGAAATCACACTAGTGGAAAAGCTCAAAGGAAGGAACCTTTGGGGACTAGATGTAGGCGGGGCTGAACTAGTATAAATCTCTTGTGTTTGAATTTTCTTTACTCTGCCTTTAATTTATTGCAATTTATATTACTTGCATCATCCAGACCTAAGACATCCAGAACATTCAAACACGCTACACAAGACTTTTTAAAAGTCTAACATTTCCGCGAAAAAGGTCATTCACCCCTCTCTGACCTTATCAATATAAGCACAGGGACCAACATGTAGTATCGGAGCTAGTGCTCAAAACTACAGATCTAAAAATCTCGATCTAAAGGTCCATATTTTGATTCAAATATCAAAATGAGTTTCCAAAACTCACAACTCCTTCCCGAGGGTATGGCCATTACTCGTCCTCCACTCTACACTAGTGAACACTACACGTTCTGGAAAAATTGGATGAAGAACTTTATTCAAGCATAAAGCATGCAAGTATGGTTGGTCATTAAGGATGGCCCATATGAGCCTACTCATTAAGTATAGGGTATAACTACCCGAAAGCCCTCAAGCTTATGAGATAAGAACGATTTTAAAAAGCTGCGTGAAAATGCAAATGATATTAACATGCTTCATTATGCTCTTAATGCAAATGAATTTAACAGGATATTCAGATGTGAGACTACACTAGAGATTTGGCAGAAGCTAGAAGTAACCTATAAAGGAACAAACAAAGTAAGAGAAGCCAAGCTTGATCTACTGCAGCAAAAGCTTGAATCCTCCAAGATAGAGCCAAAAGAGTCAATCAGCAGCATGAACACTAGATATACTAATCTAGTGAATGAAATGAAAAGGCTCAAAAAGGAAATCTCTGAAGTAGATATGGTGAAGAAGGTGCTCCGGAGTCTCACCAAGGAATGGGACAACAGGAAGACTACCATTGAGGAAGCTCATGACTTAAACTTTTATAGTTATGTTCCTTAGAGAGATACAGCCAACAAGAGAAGAAGCCAGAAGAGAAGAAGAAAGCCATTGCACTTAAGGCAGAATCCACCGAATCAGCTTCATCCGGAGAAGAAAAGCAACTCAAGGAGTCTCAAAGTAACAAAGAGCAAATGGATCTACTCTCCAAACAATTTGGTAGATTTTTACAAAAGAAAGAAAGAAGAAATTCCAGAAAACATGAATCCAGAAGAACAAGAGAAGGCACATCTAGAAGAGATAGGCCTAGAAAGAATCCGAAAGAAAAGAGGATTCAGAAATGAAAGCTGCCTGCTTTGAATGTGGGGAGAAAGGTCACTTCAGAACCAAGTGCCATATGCTTAAAAGAACCAAGAAGCACAAGAAAAAGGCAGTGGTGGCTACCTGGAGCAACAGTGAGGAAAGTTATAGCTCATCTTCAACGGAAAAAGAAAAGGAGACTGCTAACTGTGCATTTATGGCACTAACTAATTCGGAAGTAGAGCAATTCGAAAGAAATGCCAATGAGCAAGATACAGTGCAAATTGAAGAATTAGAATTAGAAACAGCCAGTACTAAGGTAAACTCTCGCTCTAATTCTGTTTCTAACCTTGAACTTGCTAGAGCTTTAGCTATTGTGATCAAGAATGTGAGGAAGAACATAAAAGCCATCAAATCCCTAAGAAGATAAGTGATAGAGCTTACTAAAGATGGAGAAGCATTGGCACAAGATGTCAATTTGATAAGAGCCACAAAGCACATTGATGTGGTTGAAGAAAACATCCTGAGAAATCAAGTGTAGATATTAAGTGCTAACTTGGTGGGGTTAGATAGGGAGCTAACTCTGATGAAGGAAGCATCCGAAAGTAGATCAGGTCCTTTACAACCAAGAAGGAATCCAAGTCAAAATACATAAATAAATAAACATCAAGCTGCCAAAGGAAATCCAAAGTCTTCCAACTAGAAAGTGAAGGAGGTTAGCAGGAAACCACAAGCCCAAAGATATACTGCTGCACAAAAAGGAAAAGCTAAGGCCGTATACAATCAGTAACCTGCTAAACAAAGAAGGAATTATGCAACAGAAGTTGCACGCCTAACCAGCTTTTGGATACACACCGGACCATCTACAAGTGTACAAGAAGCTGGATATAGAGGGAACTATAGGAAGGAAGATCTTGAAAAGATCGAAAAGAAGTAGGAGCAGAATAGACCCATCTTAGGGTGCAAGTTTTATGGGAGAAACAATCATATTACTAAATTATGTAGATTTAAAAATGGTTATTATGATGTTAATCCTTGGCCTGAAATGGTTGATAACCCAAGAGGACCCAAATCTGATTGGGTACCTAAACCCACTTGATCTATTTTATAGTTACGCCTTAGATCCACAGTAGATCAACACACTTGGTACATTGATAGTGGATGTTTAAGGCACATGACAGGTGATGAGAAGGCCTTCATCACATTAACCCTGAAGAAGGGAGGCAAAGTAAGCTTTGGAGACAATCAGAAGGGTCAGATCATTGGACATGGAACCATTGGATCTGAATTAAAGATAGAAGATATCTCACTGGTTGATGGACTAAAGTTTAACTTGCTAAGTGTAGCCCAGCTTTGTGATAAAGGAAGAAAAGTCACCTTTAATTCCGGAGGCTGCTCAATCTATGATAGTAAGTCTAATCAATTCATTCTTTATACACTTTGAGTAAACAATGTGTATTCTGTTAACATTAAAAACGAGAAAAATAATATCTTCTTGGTGTCTAAAGAAGAAGAATCATGGCTATGGAACCAGAGGTTGGGATATGTTAGCATAAACCTCCTGTCCAAATTACCTAAAAAGGAATTGGTTATGGGTTTGCCTAAGGTTGCTTTTGATAAGGATCATCTATATACTGCATGTTAATTAGGTAAACAACATAAGAAAAGTTTCCCTTCCATCTCTTACATTCCTTCCAAAAGATTACTTGAGCTCTTTTATATTGATCTCTTTGGTCCAATCAAACCATTGAGTTTAGGTAAAAGAGAATACACCATGGTCATTATGGATGATTATTCTCGTTATACCTGGGTTCTCTTGCTAGCAAGAAAAGAAGAAGCCTTTGACCAATTCTCAAAAACATTCACTTGGATAGAAGTAGAATAGGGCATAAGCATTGCACGCATTCAGAGTGATAATGGTGGTGAGTTATGACTCCAAGGGGATTGAACATAACTTCTCTGCCACTCATACTCCTCAACAAATTAGAGTAGTTGAGAGATAAAATAGGACCATAGTTGAGATGGCTAGAACAATGCTAAATGAGAATTATTTGCCAAAATATTTCTGGGGTGAGGCCGTAAACACAGCATGTTATATTTTGATTAGAGCTCTCAATAGAAAGACCATAGAAAAGACCCCCTATAAAATCTAAAAGGGAAGAAAACCCAAAATTGGGTACTTCACATTTGAATGTAAGTGCTACATCCTAAATGATAGAGAGAAATTAGGAAAATTTCATCCCAAATCTGATGAAGCAATTTTCCTTAGCTACTCAACACATAGCAAGGCTGACATAGTCTTTAACAAATGAACCCAAACTGTGATAGAGTCAATACGTGTAGATTTCGATGAGACTAACCATGTAGGCAAAAGAAGTTCTGCTCCAAAAGATCCCATTCCAGAAGCTGAAAACTCTGGAGAAAAGAAAGAAGTCCAAATTCCTGATTCTTTCTAAATCAAGAAGTACAAAGAAGAAGATGAAGGAATATCATTTGATCCAGAAGTACAACAAGTTGATCTTAATCCATATGAGATATACTTAAATGATGGCCAAGAAGTAGAAGTTGAGGCAGAAATGGAACAAGCCCCATTTCAAGATGAAGATCTACCAAGGGAAGTCTGGACTCGCAGAGATCATCCAGTTACAGCCATTTTGGATAATGTCCAAAATCCAGTCAGAACTAGAGATCAAATCAACAAGATTATAAGCCATGCTGCTTTTGTCTCTTTTATTGAGCCAAAGAATTTTCAAGATGCTGAAGGAGATGAAAGCTGGATGATGGCAATGTAAGAAGAACTAGATCAATTCACTAGGAATGATGTATGGGATCTAGTGGCACCTCCAAAAGGAAAGTCAATTATTGGCACCAAATGGGTATTCCGAAAGAAGCTGGATGAATCTGAAGTAGTGGTGAGAAACAAGGCAAGATTGGTTGCTCAAGGCTATAATCAATGGGAAGGGATTGACGTTGAAGAAACATTTACCCCTGTAGCAAGACTGGAGGCAATCTAGATTCTATGTGCTTTTGTATCGTTCATAGGATTCACACTATTCCAAATGGATGTCAAGAGTGCATTTCTCAATGGAGTTATCCAGGAAGAAGTCTATGTGAAGTAGCCACCTGGATTTGAAGACTCAAAGCATCCGGAATATGTCTACAAACTGAAGAAAGCCCTCTATGGATTGAAGCAAGCACCCAGAGCTTGGTATGAGAGACTCACTACATTTCTTACATCCAAGGGATATATTTGGGGTAAAGCAGATTTAACTCTTTTCATCAAGAAAAAGAAGGATGATATCATTCTAGTCCAAATATATATGGATAGCATCATATTTGAGGCAATAGATGAGAAGATGTGCCAGGAATTCAGCTCTCAGATGCAGAAGAAATTTGAGATGTCCATGATAGGAGAACTAAATTTCTTCCATGGTTTACAAATCAAGCAAAGTCTGGTTGGGATTTTCATTAATCAATCCAAGTATACCAACGAGATTTTGAAGAAGTTTGAAATGGACAAGAGAAAACCACTGTCTACTCCAATGGGATCAGATACAATCCTATCTAAGGATTGTGAGGGAGAAGATGTTGATCAGAAGCTATATAGAGGCATGATTGGTTCACTTCTATACTTAACTACTAGCAAACATGATATACACTATGTAGTCTACTAATAAAGAGGATCCTTAGATACCTCCTAGGAACCACTTAAGTTGGGTTATGGTATCCTAGTAATGGAGAATTTGTTGGGAACTGACAGTCAGATTGAACATGCATAACAGGCATGGCAGAAATTCAAAATTTTATCCCTGTCCCCAGGAACTCCTATTAGTTGCATATAAATTAAATAAAGCCTTAACTAAATAATTCTCTACCTAGGTTAGCATGCAAAAGGACTAGGCAAACTATAATTCCAAATTATATCCTAGCATGTATATTTTATGTTAAGCGTGTTATAACTCTAAGCTTTAACCTAAGCATGTTATAACTCTAAGCTATAACCTAAGCATGTTATAACTCTAAGTTATAACCTAAGCATAAAATAAACTAAGCAAGCAAAACAACCTAAGCATAATTATTAAATCTAAAAATGCTTTAAAGAAAAAGACCTAATAAAAAAGAGAAAGAAAAAGAACTTACCAGTTGAAGCGTGCTTTTGCAGAACCTTTTTGCACAAGCCTCCAAGCGTAGGATAGCCTCTATCAGTATCCACACGAACCCACGAACCAAAACCTCACCAAGAGGTAGAACTGAGAAGCCTTGAGTAGTTGCTAGACCACTCCAGAAGCCTCACCTAAAAATATATACTAGAGGTGCTTAAATAAATTTAAGCTCCTCAAAATTAACTTGTTCGATTACCCGAGAGATTAATCTTTGCAAATCTCAACTTGGGATTTATACTTGAGCTTGGTGCACATGAAACAAAGCCTATATATAGGCTTGGGGAGCAAAAAATTGCTCCCCAAAAGCAATGTGGGATGGGAGTACGCGGGTTGCTCACACGCAGATCCAAAGGATCCGAGTGTGACCCGCTCCACATGTAGTGTGCTACATACACTGCATGCGGCAGCTTCCAAGGCAAGCCCTTACAGGCTTGCCTTGCATGCGAGCTAGGCCTCGCGGCCCATTCCGCGAGCCCAGCTCACGGCGCACCCCTTTAGGGGCTGTGCATGTGCAACCCATTTTTATGGGTTGCCGCGAGCAATGCCCAGCATTGCTCGCGCACCTTTCAGTGTATTCCCGCACACCCGAGCCTGTAAAAATTACTTTTGTACTCTCAGTCCAATTTAACTCGCCAATGCAAAATTCCCCTCTTAATCCTTTTCAAATAAATATTTATTTTCAACCCTAATAAATTAGTTACTAGTCAAAATAAATTTTTTAGTCCAACCAAGATTGATCTAATCAATTATAATTTATTTATGACTCTAATTAATTAGTTACCGGTCAAAATAAATTCCTTGGACTATCCAAAATTGATCTAATCAATTTTAACCAATCAAATAATAATCCAATTATTATTTATGTTATATTTTCGTAATAGTAAATCTATTAGTTCTTTACTTAGTCCGATGAAGGTCCAATGTGTGTGACCTTATAGGATCCCAAAGTATTGAGATTTTAAGGCTTAACCAACCCTTGTTCTAATGGAACCATTGGCTCGATGTTCTAGGCCCTGAATAGAACTCGATTACCTTAAATGACTGTAGTACGCCTCTAGCAAGGGTCTACCATCCCCCATTACTCGGAACGTCATTTATGCTTATGACTTAATCCTAGTTAATGCAATAGTTATCCAGTGCGATAAATTCCTTCCATTCTTTAATATTAGTACCATCTGGTTTATAGGGTTCGGTTAAAGTGTTTACCCACTAATAGCGAGGTTGCTCCAAGCTATCCCAGTAGTTTACTAGTTACCAAAGTATATTGCGTTTTACCATAGTGTGTTTGACTAGAAACCATTTCTATCAAACATATACTCTGATCAGAGGTTTATGGCAATCATCACGTCAACAAGTGGCCAGGTAACTCCTTAATATATCCGGAGTGATGGATTATTTCCGACTACTCAGCTTACCAACGTGCTATCATAACTATACCCGTAATCATCCCTAACACCCTAAATTAATGAGTGCATAGTTATGACCAAAAGTATAACAATAGTACCACACAAGGTAACTAGCATCTCAAGTATGAGGACATTCGCAAAGATTATTGCATGAAGATAAACACTAACACATTGATATATATACCAAGTGTTTATCTTACTACGGTCTTCAATATATCTCCCAGATATATCCATGTGTCAAACTTAAGGCACCACCTTCAGTCTTTAGGAGATTAACTGCTTGGACCCTTTCCAAGAAAGTTGACCACATGCTAGTCTTTTTGCTTCATCAATATCCTTTCTCGATGAAACTATGACATGGGATAGTGTAGACATAATCATAATTGCACATGAAGCAAGTTCCACCAAATATAGTCCAACTATAATTTTTTTGACTTCATACTATGACACGTCAAGGACTTTTGTATACATACATCAATGAATATATTTAACTAGTCATAATATATATACAATCACATTGATATTAACAAAAGATCAAATGCCTTTATTGATTAAACAAATTATTCATACTATTACATGATTAAGATATATGGCCCTAATTGTCTTAAGGGCATACATTATATCCAATAGAATTCACACTCTAAGGCTTCACAGATGTAGACTATGGCAGAGATACTCTTGTAAGAAAGAGTACATCCGGAGGTTGCCATTCCCTTGGAGATTGCCTAGTATCATGGTACAGCAAGAAGAAAACTTTAGTTGCTTTATCAACCACAGAAGCAGGATATATGGCAGCTGGAAGTTACGTAGCTCAACTTCTTTGGATCAAACAATAGTTAAAAGATTATGGAGTTCAATCCGTGTGTGTCGATGTAATGTACGACAACAAAAGGGCCATTGATGTGTCAAAGAATCCAGTGCTCCGTAGCAGGATGAAACATGTAAACATAAGGCATCATTTCATCCCTGATCATGTGATGAAGAAGGATGTTGCACTAGTTTACATTCCAACCAATGAGCAAAGAGCAGATATCTTTACTAAGCCATTAAGTAAAGATCAATTTGGCAAGCTAAGGGAGTCAATTGGGATGTCTAATCCGATTTGAAAAAAATCCGGCAGACAGTCCAAAGTTATTTTGGATCCTTGACAAGACAAGGAATCCAGAAGAGAAGAAGAATTGAAGAAAGCTCAACTCTGGAAGGAATATTGCCACATCAGTAGACAGAAAGGACACATGGCAGTAAAGGCGCTAAAAAGTAACTGTTACTTTTTGAATTTCAAACGTCTATTGGGAGTTACATGTAAGGTAAATTCAATAGCTGGAATTTAAAATAAATCATTCCCATTCTCCGGTTAAATGGAATTTACCTCTCTCCTAAAACTTGGCCTACCATGTCATCAATCCAGCCAAAATTTATGACGTCCGGATTACCAAAATACCCTCGCTTTGGAAAATCTATATAAACCCTCCAAATTTCCTCTTCTTCCTCATGCTAGCAACTTATCTACTATTACTCTACAAAAATATAATCTCAAACCCTAATTCATTTCAACCTCTCAAATGGCTGCCATTATGAAAAGTGAAGGAATTCAAATGCTTCATACTAAAAACATCTTTACAGAGTTTGATATTAAAGATGCAGATTTCAAACCCCTAAAACTCAAAACAAATGACTGTTATTCCCACAGATTTCTTGGGCGATAATTTTCTATTTCAGACAGACCCATACTCCAAACTGATTGAGGATCAACAACTAACTAATTTCCTCAAAATCAATTATCCAATATATCTGGATCTAGTGAGAGAATTCTACGATAATCTCAAAGCCCACTCCTTCCATGACGCTTTGAGAACTAAGGTTCAGGGAAAAATCATAACCATCATTCTAGAATTTTTTGAAAAATATCTAAACATGAAGAATGATGGCGTTCAACTGAGAAGCGATGGAGATGAATAGCAAGTGATGTATGAACCCAAAATGTGGCTGCATCCTAACTATTTTGGCAATAAATGCTCCACATACTTTCCGGAAGTGCCAAGATTCCTCCAACACACACTTGCCAAATCGGTACTAATCCGGAAGGGTTTTCTCACCATAGTGTCATCTTTCCAGCACTGTGTATTACAACAATGGGTGTAGAGTAGAGTTGTTAACATGTCGGTGTTGATCATCCACTACTTAAAGTAGCACAGATATTCCCATGGGGCACTTATCACTCGGATTCTGATTGCAAATGAGGTAAATGTCTCCAGATTCTAGGCTATTAATGGAAAAGAAATCCTAGAGAAAAACTTTAAGAAGCTAAGCTTTGGAGAGACCTAGAACTAGGAGAAAGCTAAAAAGCTAAGGGATGAGAAGAAAACAAGGGCTAGAAAGGCTCTGAATCGGGCTGAAGATGCCCCAATTCTAAAGAAAGCCAAAACCACCAAGCCAAAGGCACAAAAGGAACTTGTCTTGGTTCCGGCAGAGGAAGTTTATAAGGATACTCAAACCCTCACTCAGCTATTAAAGAAGAGCCGAAAAAACCTAAGGCAAGGGGGAGATTGATTAAAACTGCAAACAAAAAGAGGAAATCTACTGAAACAAAGGTTGTGGTTGAGAATGAAGAAACAGGGGATGAAGCCCCAGTATCCAAGACCCGAAAGGGGTGAACCTTTGATGAGGCAGTTAAGCCCAAAAAGCTCAGAAAAAGAAAGCTAAGAAGCTTGTGGGCATTGTGATTGATGAGGAAGCTGCAAAAAGGGCTAAGGAAAAGAAATTGGCCAAAGCCAAAATCATAAAAGGAAAAAATGTACCCGAAATCACTGAGGAAGTCAATCCGAATGATCCTCAGTTTGAAGAGATAAGACAAGCCATAAAGGAAAATACTGAGACCAACAAGAAGCTTACAATAGAAGGACCCGAGGGATCTTCCGGCGCTCAACCAATCCTCATTGATCCAGTAGATATGGCAGCAATTGCCCAAGATCCAGAAGCTGATCATTTTCCATTCCAACCCAGAACTGGACCGCTTTCGGAAAATCTTCTTAATTTGGAAGCTGAAATTCAAATAGATATAAGTCATGTAAAGGCAACTGGAGAGGGCATTGAGGACATTACCAATGGGCTTGGGGAGAGAAATTAAAAGTCCTGAATAGGCATTAGAAGGGGAGATTGAGGACAATGCTAATCTTTCAGCGGTTGAGGTGGAAGCTAATGAAGAAATAAGAGAGGAAGCAACCAATCAAGATCAAGCACAACTCAATGAGGTAATTCCGAATACTATATCATTTGATGTTAATGCTAATTCCTCTACTGTTGATGTTGAAACAGCAGTTAATAACGAGGACAACTTAGATACACATACTCCAAGTGTATCTAAGGAACAAGAGTCCAACCCAGAAGATACCATTCTGGAGGAGGATCAAAGTCCGGTTTCCCAAGGGCACACTCCTAGAGTGGACTGAAGGGGCGAGGCTAGTCTGGGGGAACCACTGGAAGAAGAGAAGGAAGAAGAAGAGGAGGGATTCGTTAAGGCAGAATCATCCATATCTCATAAAACCAGTAGTAGCTCTAGATTAGAGACCCCTCTTGCAAATCAGAATACTAGTTACTAGTGTAAATCAAACTAGAGTTAACAAGATCACAACCGCTCTAAAAATCCTGCAAGAAGCTACCCATGAAGAGCATGAGGAAAGCTATGTAAAATAGAGTCTTCGGAACATCTACAAGCACCTAAAATCCATGGAGAAGGTGCTAATTGAACATTTCTCCTCTCCAGATCTGAAAAATGACATTGGGGAAACAAAGGGATGCCTCAAGAAAATAGAGGAGAAAGTGGAGGACTTTCCCACCGCACACCTGGTTTTAGAAGTCTCCCTTGCCAAGGTAAAATCAATCCTGGAACATTCGGCGTATTCCCGTGCACCCGAGCCTATAAAAATTACTTTTGTACTCTCGGTCCAATTTAAATCGCCAATGCAAAATTCCCCTTTTAATCCTTTTCAAATAAATATTTATTTTTCGACCCTAATAAATTAGTTACCAGTGAAAATAACGTTCTTGGTCCAACTAAAATAGATCTAATCAATTATAATTTATTTATGACTCTAATTAATTAGTTACCGGTCAAAATAAATTCCTTGATCTATCCAAAATTGATCTAATCAATTTTAACCAATCAAATAATAATCCAATTATTATTTATGTTATATTTTCATAATAGAATAAATCTATTAGTTCTTTACTTAGTCCGATGAAGGTCCAATCTATGTGACTTTATAGGATCTCGAAGCATTAAGGTGATAAGGCTTAACCAACCCTTGTTCTAATGGAACCATTGGCTCGATGCTCTAGACCGTGAATAGAACTTGATTACCTTAAACGACTGTAGTACGCCTCTAGCAAGGGTCTACCATCCCCCATTACTCGAAACATCATTTATGCTTATGACTTAATCTTGGTTGATGCAATAGTTATCCAGTGCGATAAATTCCTTCCATTCTTTAATATTAGTACCGTCTGGTTTATAGGGTTCGGTTAAAGTGTTAATCCACTAATAGCGAGGTTGCTCTAAGCTATCCCAGTAGTTTACTTGTTACCGAAGTATATTGCCTTTTACTATAGTGTGTTTGACTAGAAACCATTTCTATCAAACACATACTCTGATCAGAGGTTTATGGCAATCATCACTTCAACAAGTGGCCAGGTACAACTCCTTAATATATCCGAAGCAATGGATTCTTTCCGACTACTTAGCTTACCAACGTGTTGTCATCACTATACCCGTAATCACCCGTAGCACCCTAAATTAATGAGTGTATAGTAATGACCCAAAGTATAGCAATAGTACCACATAAGGTAACTAGCATCTCAAGTACAAGGACATTTGCAAAGCTTATTGCATGAAGATAAACACTAACACGTTGATATATATACCAAGTGTTTATTTTACTATAGTCGGCAATATATCTCCAA
Source organism: Euphorbia pulcherrima (assembly GCA_947683365.1). NCBI lineage: Eukaryota > Viridiplantae > Streptophyta > Magnoliopsida > Malpighiales > Euphorbiaceae > Euphorbia > Euphorbia pulcherrima. Next base: position 22,249,764 of record CANTUS010000009.1, read on the forward strand.
GATATATCCATGTGTCAAACTTAAGGCACCACCTTCAGTCCTTAGGAGATTGACTGCTTGGACCCTTTCCACAAAAGTTGACCACATGCTAGTCTTTTCGCTTCATCAATATCCTTTCTTGATGAAACTATGACTAGGCATAGTTTAGACATAATCATAATTGCAAATAAAGCAGGTTCCACCAGATATAGTCCAACTATAATTTCTTTGACTTCATGCTATGATGTGTCAAGGACTTTTGCATACATACATCAATCAATTTATTTAACCAGCTATAATATATATACACAAAAACACATTGATATAAACAACAGAACAAATGCCTTTATTGATTAAACAAATTATTCATACTATTACATAATTAAGATATATCGCCCTAATTGCCTTAAGGGCATACATCATATCCAACAACTTCCACTAGCAGTAAGGCCAATTAGCCATATGTCTTAAGCCATATGCTTTAACATGCTGGTCATGCTTGACTTGAATCAATGTCTTTGTGAGACCATCCGCCAGGTTCTGATCAATGGGTACATATTCTAATCTTATTATCTTAGCATCAATAATCTCCCTAATTATATGACATTTTCTGGATACATGTTTGTTTTTTCGATGAGAGCGTGGTTCCTTTGCCTAAGCTATGGCACCATGGTTATCATAATACAAACTAATTGGATCAATAGCCTCAGGCACCACACTGAGATCACCAATAAATCCCTTTAACTAGATAGCTTCTTTTACTGCTTTGCATGCAACAATGTATTCAGATTTCGTGGTTGAATCAGCGGTAATTTCTTGCTTAGAACTCTTCCAGCATACCGCCCGTCCATTTAACACATACACAATACCTGACTGAGACTAAAGTCATCATTGTCAGATTGAAAACTCGCGTCAGTGTAACCTCTAATTGTGAGGTCACCTTCTCCATAAATCAAGAACTCATCCTTAGTCCTTCTCAAGTACTTAAGGATTGCCTTGACGGCCATCCAGTGCTTTTCACCTAGATCTGACTGATATCTGCTCGTAAAGCTCAAAGCCTGAGAGACATCCGTCCTAGTACATATTATAGCATACATGATGGATCCTATCGAGGATGCATAGGGTATATCCTTCATATGCATTCTCTCCTGAGCTGTCTTTGGACACTCAGCCTTAGATAGGTTTATCCCCTTTGTCATCGGGAGATAACCTTTCTTAGAATGCTCAAGGTTGAACCTATCCAATACTTTGTCTATATATGTACTTTGAGAAAGACCTAACAGCCTCTTGGATCTACCCCTGTAGATCTTTATACCTAGTATAAATGCTGCTTTACCAAGGTCTTTTATGGAGAACTTTCTTGACAACCACACTTTAACGTTTTGAAGAAGAGAAATGTTGTTTCCTATTAGCAGAATGTCATCAACATACAACACTAGAAAAATGACTGCACTCCCACTAACCTTCTTGTAAACACAAGGCTCATTTGTATTTGGGCAGAAATCTAGTTCCCGGATTGTCTGATCAAACCTTATATTCCAACTCCTGGATGCCTACTTAAGTCCATAAATAGATCTTTGTAGCTTGCATACCTTCGAGCCATTTTGAGATGTAAAACCCTCAGGTTGTGTCATATACACATCCCGATCTAAATCCCCATTCAAGAATGTTATTTTTACATCCATCTGCCAAATCTTATATTTGTAATGAGCAGCAATGCCGAGGAGTATCCTTATCGATTTAAGCATGGCTACTAGTGAGAAGGTTTCATCATAGTCAATACTTTCCCGTTGACTATAACCTTTCGCAACAAACCTTACTTTATAGGTAATTACATTACCATCCATGTCTGTCTTCTTCTTGAAGACCCACTTGCACCCAATTAGTCTAACCTCTTGCGGTGCATTAACCAAATTCCAAACTTGGCTATCGCACATGGAATCCATTTATGATTTCATAGCTTTTAGCCATTTATCAGAATCTGAGCTTTTCATTGCCTCATCATATGTCCTTGGTTCATCATCCTCCATAAGATATAGTTCCTTATCATCAGTGATGATAAACCCATATCTATCGGGACCCTTATGAACACGACCCTTATCATCAGGTTGTTCTTGGATCACACACTCTTGTGTATGTAGAATGGGGTCAATCAGTTGATTGTCTATTTCTTCCTCTTGAACTTCCAGTTCAATATTGCTTCCACTGACTTTTGCAAGTAAGTGTTCCTTTTCCAAAAAGTGAACCTTCCGAGACAAAAATACCTTTTGTGCTTCGGGTTGGTAAAATAGATATCCAATTATTTCCTTTGGATATCTAATGAACAGGCATTTGTCAGCCTTGGCATTCAGCTTATCTAATGCTATCCTCTTTACCATAGCAAGACAGCCCCATACTCTTAAGTGACTTAGAGATGGCTTCTTGTTACACCATCTTTCATAAGGTGTAAAATCAACTGATTTAGAGGGCACTCTGTTTAAAACATAAACTGCGCTCTCCGGTGCATATCCCCAAAAGGATTTGCTAAGATCTGCATAGCTCATCATGGACCTGACCATATCTAATGAAGTTCGATTCCTCCTTTCTGACACTCCATTGTGTTGGGGTGTATAAGGAGGGTTCCACTGGGGACTATCCCAATTTCCTTTAGATAATCCTGAAACTCCCAACTTAAGTATTCTCTACCTCGATCCGATCGAAGTGTTTTAATACTTTTCTCAAGCTGTTTCTCTACTTCAGCTCTGAATAGTTGGAACTTTTCAAAACTTTCAGACTCTTACTTCATCAAGTACAAATAACCATATCGTGAGTAATCATCAATAAAGGTTATGAAGTAGGAGTATCCTCCTAGTGCCTGAACACTCATTGGACCTCACACATCAGTATGTATAAGTTCCAATTTACTCGTGGCCTACTTACCATTTCCTTGAAAGGGTAACTTTGTCATTTTTCCTTTTAAACAAGGTTCGCAATCACCATAAGACTCCAAGTCTATTGGGCCCAAGTCTCCACGCTTATGCAACTTTGTTAAGCAATATTTGTTTATGTGGCCTAATCGACAATGCCATAAGTAGAAGGAATTCTCATTATCTAATTTAACTTTCTTCATTATTTATATTGAAAACTATTATTTTAGTATCAAGAACAGATATGCCACCTATTACATTCCATAACCATAAAGAATATTATTCAAATGAATCTGACAATTATTATTCGAAAATAAAATTTCAAATCCCTCTGCTGCTAAGTACGCAACAAATGCAATATTCTTAGTAACACTTGGAATGTAGTAACAATTATTCAAAACTAAAACAAGTCCACTTGGTAAAATAAGATTAAAGCTTCCTACAGCTAATGCAGTAACTCTGGCTCCATTCCCCACACGTAGGTCCATCTCCCCTTTTGCAAGTCTTCTACTATTCCTTAGTCCCTGCACAGAAGTACAGATATGAGAACCACAACCTGTATTTAATACCCAAGTGGATTCATGAGGAAAAGTAGCAAAATTTTCAATTACAAACATACCTGAAGTAGATGCCTCTGTAGGCTTCTTCTTCAAATGCTTAGAAGCAAGAGCTTTGCAATCCCTCTTCCAATGTCCTGGTTTCCTACATTGGAAGCAGACATACTTAGATGCCTTTTTTTCTTTCTTCTTCTTACTGATTCTTTACTTAGCACCCAATGCCTGCTTCTTCTTCTTAGAAGCCTTGCCTTTTTCAACCAATAGTAGAGGTTTCTAATCCTTCTTGATCTGAGGTTCTACTATTTTCAGCATGTTGATTAATTCAGGGATAGTAGAATTAATCTTGTTCATATAACAGTTAGTCACGAAGCCTGAGTAACTATCTGTCAAGGATATCAACCCAAGGTCAATGCCCAAGTCATGATTCATCTCGAATCCCAATCGATTCAACTTCTCAAGGTATCCCAAGAGTTTTAGTACATGCTGAGAGTAGAGGTGCTAGCCTGCATCTTGGTCCCAAAAAGGAGCTTGGAGATCTCATACCTCTCTGTCCTTTCCCTCTCCGAAAAGAGTTCTTCAAGATGGAGAACCATATCCTCCAAGGGCATGTTCTCATATTATTTCTGAAGCTCAGGATTCATGGACCCCAATATAATACACATAGAAGTCTCACGATCTTTCCTATGCTTCAACCAGGCATCATGTTCCACATGATCCTCAACATTAGGTTCTACAGGGAAAATTTCACTTAGACCATAGGTAATTCCCTCGGATCTGAGAACTATTCTCACAGCTTGGAACCAATCAGAAAAGTTTGAGCCATTCAATTTGGTGTCAAGTAACATACAGAGATTAACATTGGAAGTCATTTTCAACCTAAGATATAAGAAAAGAAAAAAAATTTAGATATTAGTTTAAGTACATGCATTTAATATAAGGTCTTTTAATTAAACACATTTGTTGTACTATTTTCTTCGATATTTACAATAGCTCAATCTATTGAATTCGGGAATTTTCGCCCAGCTAAATTTCCTAGTAAGTAGCATCTATAACTAGTCTACTACAACCCCCAATTTTATAAGTCAAGTCATAATAGTAAGTCATAGTTGGAATCCCGTTCCATTGCATCGCATGCAATTGCTAATTCATTCAAGTTCCCTAATCCTAAGGGTCGTGTGCTCTTATATTAGCATCTCCTTGAATATGTCTCAGATATAGGCCTAGCCCCCAATTTTATGGTAGACTACTCCAGCTCTGTTAAGGCAAACCCTATCCCAAACTTTACAACCAATCAATATGGACTAGAAGGAAGGCTTTGCATAGCACTTTGATAGCCCAAAGAGACCGTATTATAAATTTGAGTAAGGAAGACTACAACTTGCCTTAATATATTTACTTTAGGATTTTATTGGTGTTAAACGTCTCACCCAATCTAGGATTTTATTAGATGGACAAAATTATAATAACTTGTATTAATCAGAAAATTTTAGAATTAATTTATAAGGTCTAACCTTAGGTGGGTTCAGCTCTTTATTATAATTATTTCATCAACCTAGATTATATGCAAATTAGTGAACACTTTTATTTGTTATATTTATATTGCATTTCCTTTAAGCTTTTATTCAATAAATTTAATTTTTTTACTTTATTATAGAAACATATATCTTATATACTAGAAATAAATTAGTTCATATTAATCCCCCCATTGGTCAATTCAAATTTCACCGATATAGGTTCCCAGGTAGGAGATGTGCCCTATGAGGAGTAGACACCAAGTCCAATCCTTAGCCAGAACAATTACGGGGCACAAATCTGAAGACCAATGGATTCCTCGAATTAACAGATTTCGTTATTCCAATTCATGTAAATTGGAAGCATCAATAATCCATGTAATTTAAATAAATTATTGACACTTGTATAATTTGAGAAAGTTGAGCAGGCTTATTCAAAATTATTCATAACCATTTTCTAACATGGAAATGAAAGGCACAAGTTTATATATATTGTTCTAAACAATTAAATAAACAAATCATTTCATATAGAGAATAATATTTAGTTCGCTTATAACTTAATTATGCACTAAATAGGCAGGCTCTGATACCACTGTTGGGAACTGACAGTCAGATTGAACATGCATAACAGGCATGGCAGAAATTCAAAATTTTGTCCCTGTCCCCAGGAACTCCTATTAGTTGCATATAAATTAAACAAAGCCTTAACTAAATAATTCACTACCAAGGTTAGCATGCAAAAGGACTAGGCATACCATAATTCCAAATTATATCCTTGCACATTTATTTTATACTAAGCATGTTATAACTTTAAGCTATAACCTAAGCATGTTATAACTCCAAGCTAAAACTGTAACACCCCGGGTTCGACCGACTGTCCCCACAAACCAACACGAGTCTTTCCAGTGAGCTTTGTCCTCACTCGCTCACTTCTTGGAAATTACTTCCCAGGAGGTCACCCATCCCGAGATTGCTCCAAGTCAAGCACGTTCAACTTTGGAGTTCTCCCGAGTAGGCTCCCGAAAAGAAGGTGCACCTTGTTGGTATAGGTAGTACCAATCAAATCTCTTAAGTCTCTCTTAATTGTAATGTCCCATACCATCACAATCTCGAAACCCTCTCTCTTTCGGGTGTGGACTCGGTTCATTCCTGTCCCCATCGACATCCTTCATGGCCGCTCTTTGCTCAGGTCTTCTACCCCGGCGCCACCCCTCTTAGGACCGGGTCGCTACAGGCCCACCAGCTTCCGCCTGGTTCGTCCCCGAACCACACCGTACTGGGAGAGAGCTGGCTCTGATACCAAACTGTAACACCCCGAGTTCGACCGACTGCCCCCACAAACCAACACGAGTCTTTCCAGTGAGCTTTGTCCTCACTCGCTCACTTCTTGGAAATTACTTCCCAGGAGGTCACCCATCCCGAGATTGCTCCAAGTCAAGCACGTTCAACTTTGGAGTTCTCCCGAGTAGGCTCCCGAAAAGAAGGTGCACCTTGTTGGTATAGGTAGTACTAATCAAATCTCTTAAGTCTCTCTTAATTGTAATGTCCCATACCATCACAATCTCGAAACCCTCTCTCTTTCGGGTGTGGACTCGGTTCATTCCTGTCCCCATCGACATCCTTCATGGCCGCTCTTTGCTCAGGTCTTCTACCCCGGCGCCACCCCTCTTAGGACCGGGTCGCTACAAAAACCTAAGGATAAAATAAACTAAGCACGCAAAACAACCTAACCATAATTATTAAGTCTAAAAACGCTTAAAGAAAAAGACCTAATAATTAAAAGAGAAAGAAAAAGAACGTACCAGTTGAAGCGTGCTTTTGTAGAACCTTCATGCACAGATAGCCTCTATCAGTATCCACACGAACCCACGAACCAAAATCTCCCCGGGAGGAAGAACTAAGAAGCCTCGAGTAGTTGCTAGACCACTCCAGAAGCCTCACCTAAAAATATATAGTAGAGGTGCTTAAATAAATTTAAGCTCCTCAAAATTAACTTGCTCGATTACCCGAGAGATTAATCTTTGCGAATCTTAACTTGGGATTTATACTTGAGCTTGGTGCACTTGAAACAAGAGAAGGGGAAGCCTATATATAGGCTTGGGGAGCAAAAAATTAATCCCCAAAAGCAATGTGGGATGGCATCCCACGCGGGTTGCTCACACACGGATCCAAAGGATCCGCGTATGACCCGCCTCACATGCAGCATGCTACGCACGCTGCATGTGGTAGCTTGCAAGGCAAGCCCTTGCAGGCTTGCCTTGCATGCAAGTTGGGCCTCGCGGCCCATGCCGCGAGCCTAGCTCGTGGTGCACCCCTTTAGGGGCTGCGCATGTGCATCCCATTTTCATGGGCTACCGCGAGCAATGCCCAGCATTGCTCGCGCACCTTTCAGTGTATTCCCGCACACCCGAGCCAGTAAAAATTACTTTTGTACTCTCGGTCCAATTTAACTCGCAAATGAAAAATTCCTCTTCTAATCCTTTTTAAATAAATATTTATTTTTTGACCCTAATAAATTAGTTGCCAGTCAAAATAAATTTCTTGGTCCAACCAAAATAGATCTAATCAATTATAATTTATTCATGACTCTAATTAATTAGTTACCGATCAAAATAAATTCCTTGGTCTATCCAAAATTGATCTAATCAATTTTAACCAATCAAATAATAATCCAATTATTATTTATGTTATATTTTCGTAATGGAATAAATCTATTAGTTCTTTACTTAGTCCGATGAAGGTCCAATGTGTGTGACCTTATAGGATCCCGAAGTATTGAGCTGTTAAGGCTTAACAAACCCTTGTTCTAATGGAACCATTGGCTCGATGCTCTAGACCGTGAATAGAACTCAATTACCTTAGCAAGGGTCTACCATCCCCCATTATTTGGAACATCATTTATGCTTATGACTTAATCCCGATTAATGCATAGTTATCCAGTGCGATAAATTCCTTCCATTCTTTAATATTAGTACCATCTAGTTTATAGGGTTCGATTAAATTGTTAACCCACTAATAGCGAGGTTGCTCCAAGCTATCCCAGTAGTTTACTTGTTACCGAAGTATATTGCCTTTTACCATAGTGTGTTTGACTAGAAACCATTTCTATCAAACACATACTCTGATCAGAGGTTTATAGCAATCATCACTTCAACAAGTGGCCAGGTGCAACTCCTTAATATATCCGGAGCGATGGATTCTTTCCGACTACTCAGCTTATCAACGTGCTATCGTCACTATACCCGTAATCACCCATAGCACCCTAAATTAATGAGTGTATAGTAATGACCTAAAGTACAGCAATAGTACCACACAAGGTAACTAGCATCTCAAGTACGAGGACATTCGCAAAGCTTATTGCATTAAGATAAACACTAACATATTGATATATATACCAAGTGTTTATCTTACTGCGGTCGCCAATATATCTCCCAGATATATCCATGTATCAAACTTAAGGCACCACCTTCAGGCCTTAGGAGATTGACTGCTTGGACCCTTTCCAAGAAAGTTGACCACATGCTAGTCTTTCCGCTTCATCAATATCCTTTCTTGATGAAACTATGACTAGGGATAGTTTAGACATAATCATAATTACACATGAAGCAGGTTCCACCATATATAGTTCAACTATAATTTCTCTGACTTCATGCTATGATGTGTCAAGGACTTTTGTATACATACATCAATGAATATATTTAACCAGCTATAATATATATACATAGAAACGCATTGATATAAACAAAAGAACAAATGCCTTTATTGATTAAACAAATTATTCGTACTATTACATAATTAAGATATATCGCCCTAATTGCCTTAAGGGCATATATCATATCCAACACAAATAAACACCAGCATTCTAAGAGCTAACAGATCAGCAGATCAGGCTAATATTGTAGCCATAAATAACTGTGCTACAGTCATGGACAAGATCACTTCCTCTTCCACAGATCTGTCCACAGAGCTTAAGGAGTACATTGATACCAAGTTTGAAAACTTATCAAAATTCATTCCAGAAAAAGAAGAAAAGGTAGCTCTCCCCAACCTCAATGAAACCTAGCAACCAATTTTGAATAAGCTAACCAAGTTCATAGAAGAAGATCCAACAAAGCTACTTGTCAAATAAATAGACGACATTAGAGAAGAACTTGCTGGACAGTTCAATGGCCAGGATTCAGTCATAGAAAGAATAAGGGATGATCTTCGCAAGGACAATCCATGATATCCGCAAGGATCTAGGCAAAGACCTTGAGAAATTACAGTCCGGACAGTCAAATCTATCGATCTCCGGATCCTCCTCTTCTCCATCTATTCCAGAAAGCCAACTAATTCCAATCATCCAAGACCTTGTCCAGTATATTAGGGACACAGGTTTCTTTGGACATAAGGGCATTACTAATCTTCTCAAGGCTCCCTTTCCATATTTTGATGAGAAAGATAAGGATTATGTGCTAAAGATGCATCCCTACATCACCAGATCTTACACCCAACTTCGGAACCTCTTCAGCCTCTACATCTATCTCCGATAACTATAGATCACATCCTGGAGCAGAGAAGGCACGAAAACTCGGACTACTCCCTCTACTCTAAAGCTTGGTAGGAAAAATGGGACGGAAAGACATATATGGTGATCAATCCCCCTGCTGGAAACAAAAATGGGATGAAAGGTGTAAAGAAAGAAAAAGGCAAAGAAAATGAAGGAGGAGCATCTGAAGCATCCGAAAGGAATAAGACTAGTTATATATCTTGTAAAAATTTTTCTAATAGCTAGATTCACTTATGTATTTCTGTATCCCATAATTCAAAAACTTCATTGATGTTAACTATTGTTAACAGCAGAAGTATATAGTGAATATCTAATTTCTTAAAAATTGCTTCTAAAGTACAATCTGCCATTGTACTACAAAAATATTAGAAGATAGAATTGAAAACTGTTGGGGGAGTAAAGGGATGCAAGAATTCTAGGGGAGTAAAAAAATTATGAATGACTAAGTATCAAGAATCACACTTAGTTTATAAAAACTCCTTTCCTTATGCTTAGATATCTTAGGTTTTTGTTTCCATCAAATGGGGGAGATTGTTGGGAAACAAGGATCCAAAACACAAATAATCCGGATCAGGTTTGAAGTAAACAAAACACCTAAGTATAAAAAGACCTAAGTCACTTATCTGGACTCATATCCAAAAATCCAAAGTCCAAGACAAGTGAAGATAATTACGTAAGCATAAATGGAAGCATCCGGTTAAAGTTTGGAAAGGAAACAAACTTTGAACCGCCCAAAACAGCATCCAAAAGAACTGATTACAGAAGCATCTGGAAGAAGACAAATCTGGATATATTAAGTCTGAAGACATCAGGAAGACTTAATTATCTAGACAAAGGGAATGATTCAAAAATTTCATTCCCTCAATTCTTTTGGTCTCCAAGTCGAAGATCCTTTTCCCTAAAGCAAGATAAAAGTGACAGCTAGCACTTTTTTAGAAAAAGGACAAAGGACTGATACCGGACAGAAAAAGGTAACAACCTTTTTTACCTAGATCAATAAGAAGGCGCATGGAGCTCACACCAAAAAGGTACTGGCGTAAACGTTGGTGAATCACTAAAATACAAGGAAAGCGATCACTGATAACTTTTCAGTCTCAATCCCAAGGATTTAACGGATTAAAATCTCTATCTAACGGATTGATCAATGGCTCCGAAAGTGCCATATCTTACCTAATCAATGATGAAGATTAAACACAAGTTCAACAACCCACAATGGCCACATTTATGATGGAAGCCTATAAAACTAAAGCTTCACATGTTGAGAAGGTGCTAGTTGATTTGAGAAAGCAATTAACAAGAGAATTCGCTAAAACAATCAGAAAACACATCCCTCCAAGAATCAAATATTTCCAAATTAGTTGTAAGGATTCCCAAGTGAGTTATAAACTTGAGGAAGTCCAAAACTAAAACCTTTGAGAAACCAAAGTGTAAAGATCTCCAACTTGGGTGAGTTGTGAGATTGGGATACAGCTTAAAGTAGGTGCTTTTAGTAGGATCTCCCTATAGGACTCAGCTTAGGTTTGGGTAGAAATCTAAGTGGTATATCCTGCTAAAGACAAGAGGACTCAGCTAGGAGTTAGTGCTTCTAGTGGTATATCCTACATCCGGAAGGGGTTACCATCCAGAGACAACTGTAAGGCTTGATTTCTGCCAGATGGAAAGAAATCACACTAGTGGAAAAGCTTAAAGGAAGGAACCTTTAGGGACTGCTTATAGGCAGGGCCGAACTAGTATAAATCTCCTGTGTTTGAATTTCTTTACTCTGCCTTTAATTTACTACAATTTATATTACTTGCATCATCCGGACCCAAAACATCTAGAACATTCAAACACGCTACACAAGACTTTTTAAAAGTCTAACGTATCCGTGAAAAAGGTCATTGACCCCCCCCCCCCTAACCTTATCAACATAAGCATAGGGACCATCAGCGACTAGTTTTTGGAATCGGATGGAGTACTAATTTAAGTTAATTTACCATATTAATAATATAAATAGCGAAAAACAATAAATAAGTTAGTAATTATTTTCTATAAGTATGGAAATATTATTGTAAATTTCTTAATTAGTTAAAAGTATATGTAAATTCCGTGAAACTGGGTTTTGAGTGGTTCACAGGTTCACCGGTTTGAACCTGTTAAAACTGTTTTTCATCAAACCGCTATATTTTAGTAACCGGACTGGACACACTGCTGATAGTTTGAACCATAAAAAGATCATGAAAGAACTATACAACCAAACAAGAAATTTTAAATTAGAACCATAATATATCATACCGTACCATGAAAAAACATAAACAAACAAGGGATTAAGGCCAGTAGCACTTCATCTTCAACCTATGGAAGGGCAACCGTTGAAGCTCTGCAGAGGCAAATCTGACCGAAAAACCCATATTTATGGGGTTTTTCAGCCGCTGGGTGGGTGGCGGCCTCTACAAGTCCCCACCCAGCATCGCCAATAGAAATTGACATAAACACAAAATCACAGGAAGGACATTAGTTAGGGACCCTGAGCAAAATTCGGTTGGTACGGCGGTAAATGCAAACTCGAGGGTTATATTCGCCTTGCTATTAGACATGGCACGACTAGGAATATTGTCGAAAGGATGGTTTCCTCCTCCGCTTGAGACCAAGTTTTTGGAGATTTTAAAGGAAGAGAAGGTAAAAGAAAAGAAAGTAGGGATTTGATTTTAAAGAAAGAGGGTAATTTTAAAATTATGATATTTAAGAGTAAAGAATGAGTTTATAAAGTAAAATAATATAAATTACTTGTATAACCTTTAGAAATAAAGTCGGATGAATAACTTAAAAATTTTAATGTCAAATTTGTAAAATGGACACCGTTCCCTTTAAATCTCATCCATTTACTACAGGTTAGGCATTGCATAATCCAACTTTTTTGCCTAGACGACACATAAACTCAATTTTTTAAGATACTGATATCTATAATAATTATAGTTCATTTTTTTTAACCCACAAAAAATAGCTTAGTTGATAAACATAAGTACATCAAAGTGTTTTTACAATAAAAGTCCCGTTTTCATTTCTAAAACATTGTATAAATTATGAATTTAAATTTTTATGTATTAATAAATATTAAAAACATAAATAGATGCAAATCCGCCTAGGCCCCTGAAAGCCCTAACTATCGACTAGCGCCTAGTGCTTTTTAAAACACTAGTATTAATAAAATCATCAGTATTTCTATTTATGAGATAACTGGAAGTTCAATTAATGAGAGTTTTTTTATGTGGTCAATAGTAAGAATTTTTTTACAAAAAAAAGTTTCGCAACTCGTGTCCATTCCATAGTTTGGAGGCAGTCCGCTAAAAAAATGGTTGTTGGTTATTATTTTTATCTACATGTACGATGAACGGGTCATTTGTAATAAATATATTAATAATAAGTTTATTCTATAATATATATACAAAGAAAATATTAAAGTTAAAAAATATGTTATATCGTGTATCAAATTAAATTATAAAAAACCTCTTTATATACAATATCTGCATCTTATAATGGAATATTTTTAATTATTTCACTTGATCAAATAATTAAAAATATTCCATTATTATTTATTCCATTATTTTTAATTATTTAATTTTTTTAAAAAAATAAGATTATAATTCATACTTTTATTCAGTTATCTTGTAATTCCCTTTCAAATATTTGATGAATAAAAAAGAGTCACATTACTTCTTAAATAGGATTGTAATCAATGGAATAAAATTAAATAAAATCAAGAACAAATTAAATTTTTAAAACATATTTAGGAGATATATTAGTTGATCAAATAATTAAAAATATTCCATTATTATTCAAATTCTATTTTTCAAAATTTAATTGCTAAATCTTTAGTTCCTAAATCAATTTTTTAAAATTATATTTATTGCGATTTTATTAAATATTTATTATAATAATAATAAAAAAAATTTAATTATTTTACTTGATCAAATAATTATAAATATTTTATTATTATCCATAAGGAATAAATACTATTTAAATTTTTTCTTCAATAGGCTTATAATCAATCAATTATCAATGTTTTTTTCCCACTTTAGAGAAAATAACATAAGAATTGCAAAATTTACCAAAAAAATTGGAAAGGTAGAATTAGGAAGAAATAACACTTATTTAAAATGAAACAATCCAACAATACAAAATAAATAATACATAACACCAAATAATAGTTCTGTCAAGTTTGACAATGATACGACAAATACTAATCTTTCTTTAAAAAAAGATCCATATCAATTATTCTTCTCCTTCTTAATCTTCATCGGTTTCGCTCGACTGCTCGAAAGTTGTGCATTATCTTCATCCATCAATATCAACGGTGTCAGAGTTTCATTTCTTATCTCTACTTGTGTGATAGGAGAATTGACCTCATTTTCTGATATCGAATTCTGTCAAACAAAAATATATAAATAAATAAAAGACCTAATTCAAATCATAGTAGATAATGAATAATTTGTACTTATAATATAAATATTAGAAGTACCTTGAAATTTTCATTATCATTTGGAAATTGGTCAACATCGAAATCTGAATCCTATTACTTGTTTACATTCCACCAATTCTGGATCCGATATGTCATAGTAGATATTGTACTTGTTTACATTCCACCAATTTTGCATAGTCTTTACTTCTACTGATCCATTTGCCATCTCTTCACACAGAGTATGCATTTTGAGATGATATTTGAGTTAATCTTTCAGAGCCCGATTGACTAACAGAGAGCAATCTACACTCAAACCATATGAAATTGATATTATGAAAAATATAAAGTATAACATTTTTATGCTGATTATATCTAAATATTTGAATTAAATTAATAGCAAAAAAATAACTTATAGTTTAAAATATGAATTCAATTTTAAATAATAATAAAAATATGTATACATACCAAATAAAACATTTTCATTGACTTTGTTTGGATCAAGAAATTATGTATAAGGGATTAATTCGAATAAATTCAAACTAAAACTTTGGTCATTGACCTCCCAAACAATCGTCCTCGACGAAAATGTTAACCTCCATTCATTTTTTGTTGGCTTAGGTGTTTTGATATTATCCTGGTTGATAATGAAGTTCCTCATATGGTACACTTTGAGTTCTTGAAGATTATCAATAAACTTGGAAATGTTATTTTTTATTACCGTCGCTTGAATGCTATCTCCCTATTGCAATATTACAAAACATCAAAAAAGAGTAGAATTTTTTGTTAGTTTTACGATTTTATTAAACATTTATTGTGATAAATTTTTTACTACTCAATAACAAATAATTTTTTAATATACCTTTTCATATTGCAAAATCATTTCAATAGTAAATATTGAATTTGGTTTATTGCATTCCGGAATGGTCTAAAGGCGGAGAACACGTACTTTGAGGGTCTATTGCATCTTAGTTGTATTTATATCACTTGTAAAATCCGTCTTCAGTTGCACCCTAATTGTGTTGATATCATCTACCGAATTATGTTTCTGCTTCAAGATAGTGAACATTATACTTTTCTATGATTATCTTGTGATTTCCTGTCAAATTTGATGAGGAACAATGAGTCACGTTGATTCTTAAATAATAAAGAGTAAGTACTGTTACAGAATTTAAATTTTTTTCTTAAATAGAATTATAACCAACATAGATAAATAAAATCAAGAACAACAAATTAAATTTTAAATAAATAGATTTATGAGATATATTAGTTAACCAAATAATTTAAAATATTCCATTATATGAGTATGAATAGGATTATAATCAACAAATTTTAATTAGTTAGTATTTAATTTTATATTTTAGTATTATCATCATTAGTATGAATATTAACCAATTTTAAAAACTCATCAAATATTTTATTATTACTATTGTTGTTGTTGTTATTATTATATGAATTTTATTTTAATTTTATATTTTGATATTGTTATGATTAGTATGAATATTAACCAAATTTAAATATCATTATTATAGTAATATAAATTGAAATAATATGGTAATAAAATAAAACAAATTTAATAATAAAATTGAAATATTTCCTTTAAAAGATATAAGACTAAATAAGTCATTCAGGACTTATATATATATATATATATATATATATATATATATATATATATATATATATATATATATATATATATATATATATATATATATTATTGATTAATAATAATAATAATATATTTTCTAATAATTTTAATGTATTTATTCAAATTCCTATAATTATAGTGATTATAACTATTTTTATTTTAGATTTGGTTATATGTAGGGATGTTAATGAGCTGAACCGAGATCAAACCTATCATGGCTCGGCTCAGCTCGATAATAAAATTGCTTGGGCTCGGATCGGCTCAAAGCTTGTTGAGCTTAAAATATTCAAGCTCAACTCATGCTCGTGAAAAGTTTAGCTCGATTCGCGAGCTTACGAACCTAAACGAACCTCCTCTAACTATGTTAAATTTTTTACTATTATTTTCTAAATACAACATTTTGACAAATTTAATATTAATAGTTCAAAAATATGAAACTATGGTATGAAATAAAAAAACACGGTTTCAAATATACATCAAATCTATATCAACTATACAGTACATACTCATATATAGCATAAACTAAAATTTTGTTTCAGATTATATATTATAATAATACAACCTACATAAGAAATTACTAAGAATTTATAATACATACAAAAATTATATGAATCTGTTCGTGAGTTTTTAAATCGAATTATAGAAAATTTGGTTTAGCTTATAAATATCTCAAGTCGATATCAAATTTGAGTCGAACTCTATCGAATCGAGCTTTAATTGAACTTTGACTAAGCTAATCTCAAACTCTTGCGAGCTTTAGGACTTGTTAACCTCCCTAATTACACGTGTGGGGTGTTGTGTACATGGTTTGCGCATTACTCCACTTTGAAACTAGAAAAAAGATTCAATTTATGGGGTTTACATTCTCATTTATTGTTTATCTGAATTTGTTGACTTTTTGTAACGGTGTTAAATGTTTTATATTCTTTTTATTACAAAATGCTTTCTTGTGTTTATTTGTTTATAAAAAAATAATTAGATTCAAAAATAATGTTTAGGTGCTTCGAAAACAGACAAGAAAAAAATATTAATCTTGTCAATTTTTATAAAAAGAAGAAAATGAGGAAAGAATGAGTGGAAGAAGGAGGAGAAAATAGGAAAGAAAATTTGTTAGTGTTTTTTTGAAAAATGTCATGTGACTTATAGGGCTATAAATAAATTGAATTACTTATAAATTATTCGGTGTTCGATTTGGTTAAAGTTTGTTTGAGTTCAATTTGTTAATAAATGAGCTTATTCGTGAATAAAATTTCAGGCTCGTTATCATAAACAAATTAAGCTTAAATAAAGGGATACTCGGCTCGAAAGCTCGTGAACATGCTCGATAAGAGGCTCGTGAACTAGTTCGCCAATAGGCTCGTTATTAGGCTCGTTGACAGGCTTGTTAACATATTTGAAAACTTTATACATTATATTTATGAAATAGATAGATTGTGAATAAATATAAAATAATGTATGTGTAAAATAGATATAAAAATATATAAAGAAATATATAAAAATATAAGGTAAAGAGTAAATGAAAAATATGTATAAAGTGATATATAGAATATAGATGAAAAAAGAGAAAAAATAGATATAAAGCCTAACAAAGGTAATCAGATCCAATTTAATCCCTACTATATGTATTCCTCAATCTCTATTACTTTATATGCTCAGTAAAACTCTAATCTCATTTTCCTCTGAAAAAATACAGCCGCCAATACAACATTCCTCCTCTTCCTCTTCTTAGTACAGTGAAAATCATTTGTGGTGTTTAGATCCTTCATCTCTGATTCTTCATCTTATGTATTCTATCTTTTTTATAAGTTGAGCTCTCGATTTAAACAAAGCTCGAGATAGGCTTGAAGCTTGGCTCGAGCTCTGTTTAACCAAGCTCGAGCTCGGTTCGAGCTCAGTTCGACCAAGCTCGAGCTCGGTTCGTGTTCTTTAAAATTTAAATGAACAGAGCTAGAACAGTCAATATTCGAGCTCGGCTCGATTCGTTTAAAGCCCTAGTGACTTGTCAAATGTATAGGTGGCATACGTGTTAGCCTTTGTTTTGTTGTTGAGTTTGAGTCAGAGAGTTATACGGTGCACTTTTTAAAAGATGAGGGAGTTACAAGGTTACAAAAAAAAGTTTTGAAATAAAGTAGATTTTTAAAGATAAGTTCATGTAACTAATAATGCATAAAATCATTTTTATGTTCATATTAGTAAGTTGAATATGGTATTTTTGAAAGTGATTAACAAATAAGTTCTTAAAATCCAAGTACGAAAACAAGAAATTAAATTATATGTTTTGATTAAGATATTCAAAGCAAATGGATTTACTTGCAAATGGATCTAATTCAAGCAGGCCTTAATATATCACATATCAAATATGAAATTTCATTAGAATAATACAATAAAAAAAATTAAAGATGATTTTGGGCATGTTTGTTACAAGAAGTTCCACCCATAAATTTTGGAGTGTTCGATTTTTTATGAAATCAAGTCCTAAAATGTATTTTTATATTTTCGGGCCTTCCAGAAACATTTTCTAAAAATTTCTTGCACCAAATTTATTTTCTTTATTTTTTGAATTTTTAATAATTTTTTTGGAGTTCTGAAACGAAACCTGACCTCAAAATGTATTTTCACATTTATGAGCCCTTCTGGAAACATTTTTTGAAAATTTATTGCACCAATTATTTTTTTTATTTTCCAAATCTTCCATATTTCTTTTAAATTTCTCGATTTTTTACAAAATCGGGTCTCAGAACATATTTTCACGCTTTCAGACCCTTAGCGGGTTCATTTGGACAGTCAGATGACTATATTTTTTAATTAAACGTTTAATAACACTTGTTGTAGAAGAATGACAATTTTAAAAACATTTTAGAACAAATTCTCTAAAAATCAATTGAATTCGAAGTTTCCAAACAAATAATTTAAAGCGAGAAAATGAATTTAATTGAATTCTGTTAAAGAATTCAATTCAATTTTTATCATTTCTCAAGGAATTGATTTCAAACTCAACAAGGAAATCATGAAAGGGTAAAGGAAGAAAATGAATAGGCCTTGATTCCCCAATATGTTTGGATAGAGTTAGGAAATGGAATACAATTCCCTATTTGGTTTGAAGGGAATGAAAACTGAAATACATCAATTACAGACTACCAAATCAACCATAATTTTTTTTAACTAATGACCCAAAAAGTTGAAATATGTTTGATAAATTCATTCAGTTAGAAATCCCTAACATTTATTCTCGGTTGAACTTTAAAATTACAAATCAATTTGAATGATAATGAAACATCACATTTTCTGGAAATTTAACTTAGAAATTGGGCAAGGGATGGTCTGCACTTAGACAGAAGATAAGATAATGAAAATGATAACCATGATCAAAACTCTGAAAATCCAAACCAATTCCGTCATTGAAATTCAAATGAATTTCATTTTATTTTCTCAAAAAGCAATTTCTATTTCAGATGGCGAGAGAGAATAATTCTAAAATGGAGTTTACTCAAGATGGCTGTAAAATTACAACGACAATAAGGTAACAGTGGCGGAGACGAGGACAATCGGGCCGGAGATAGAGACGAAGGCGATGATAACAATGACTGGCCGCGCAGATTGAGATGACGACAATGAAAGATGACTGGCGGCGGAAGCAGAGATGATGGCAACAACATCAGCTATCAGCAGCGGGGATGGAGAAGACACAACAACAACAACAATGAAGGCGGTGATGGTTACTAGCAAAATAGATATACAATTAGCTTTTGACAAAATAGATTAAGAAAAGGGAATACAAAACCACCTGTATCAAGACTTTAGAGGTAATGGGTTAAAGAGATTAGGGTGATTAATTTAACTCTTTTATATATCTAAACAAACACAGAGGAAAAAGTAGAATTTTTTTCCCTTTTCTAGAACCTGCTGACCAAATGTCCCATAAACCTTTTTTAAAAAAAAAGCACCTTTGCATTATAAACGATAAATTTTTACTGATGTTGCAGTGTTTCATCACATGCAGCCTTGGATGAATTCTCACTCCCGATGTGTATCTATCAAATTACCCTATTAAGGGGTGTTTGATTAAGGGGTTTTAAGAAAGGAAAAAGCAATTAAAATATATGATTCCTTTTATTGTTGTTTGTTTGGATAAAAGAATCTAATGCATTAATATAGGTAATGAGATTACCCCTTTTAAGGGTTTTCCATTCCCCCACTCCACTGGGTATTAGCATTCCCTTTCTTTATTTTTCTCCAATACTATTATCTTAAAATTAAATTTATTATTTTTATTATAAATATATAAAATAATAATAATAATAATAAATATTATTATAATATTATTGCACATTAATTAAAAACAATATTATATAAGTAATAATAATAATAAATGATATTATTATTCTATATAACCAACAATAATATATAAAATATTATTAATTATTTTTTATGTCTTGATAATATTGTTATAAAATATATAGTATTATTATTATTAAATAATAATATTTATTTAATAATAATAAGAATATATAAGAATAATAACAATTATTAATATTATTAAATAATACTTATTATTAAATATTATTTAATAATATTATTTATTTAAATATTATTATTATTCATTTAATTATAAATAATATTATTAATATTATTTATCATTAAAGCCGGGAAGGCGTTTTAGGCGTTTTGTGTTGACTATGCTGAACATAATGTTTGTTGACAGCTTTAATACCTTTGTAAAATTATTCCCATATTTAGCTATTGTATTTATTCGCCTAGCATGATAATTGTTTTACTAAGTTATTATTAGATTTTGTTCTGATAAATGTCTTGTTAGCCTAAGTACGTAAAATAGTCCTGGTATTCCATTCTGTATGGTCCGGTCCCCGTATTGTATGGTATCAAAGCCTGGTATTTTTTATGTATTCTGGTATTATTTGACACACTTTGCCTAATGAATATGATTAGGACTTATAGAGATGCTGTTAAAAACAGCATGGAAGAGGAATATGATATTCCTCAGAACCTAGATCTACTTAATAAGTGGACTATTCCTAAGATTAATCCTAAAACCATTTATAAATATGGTACTTTTGAACGTATAGGATTAAAACAGGTAGTCAAGACTACTGAAGAGACCATTTCCCTTAATAAGGACGAAATGACAATTAAATTATTAAATAATTCCGATGTTAATAAATATCGTAGAATATATAAGTTCCTACATATAGGACTAGTTCAGGTAGCATTTAAACCTTTAACTTTAGAAGGCTTACCTGAAAGTTTCATAGCTGCTCTAAGAGATGCTAGAAACCTAGACTGGAAACAGTCGCTTATGAGCTTAATACAGTCCAGTTTGGCCCAAGGCCCCGTATATTTTAATGTATACCCTAATCTGCAATTATCATTGTCAGATATAAATATTTTAGATGCTTTAACATTAAATGTTAAGACTAATGGGTATAATTATGCCCCTGGATCAGAAGTTATATGTGTCTGCTATAGGATTTATTTCAAGCCATTAATGACTTTAAATCCTCATTGTCAAGTAATTGACAAACCTTTGAATGAAACTATTCTTATAGAATCTAATTACCATAGGTCAGAAATTACTACTCGTAGACCTATTAAATGGGAGGAGATTATATTTCCAGATAATTGGATTATAGAAAAGGCGGTTCCTGCAAGACCAATTACTCAAAATAATCCTACTAGGATTATTCAAACCCAAGAAGGAAATATCCTTATAAATTTTGAAAAACAGAAATTTTTGGAAAATATTCCAATTCCTAGGTCAAGATCTTTAAGATCCAATTTAAGCCATTTTCATATTTCTCCAATTAACAGCTCAAGCCATTCAAACAGTATTCATAATACTGACAATGCACGCCATTCGATATCAAATGTTGAAGGGATTAATAATCCCAATAATTCCAATAACAGTATTAATAATACTGGAAATAAAAATCTGAGACACTCAATGTCAGATATAAACAGAATTAATAATTCTAAAAATGAAATTAATAATTTTGATAACTCATCAAATGAGTCAGATAGAGAATCAGAACTTAACCATGATAGGGTTAATAGGATTCATGTTGATAAAAACAACATAGCATCAGGAATTTATGAAGTTCCGGCAGATATGACTGCCAGTGAAATGAATTTTACCATATGATAGGTAAAACTAAAATTGATTTTAGTCCTGGCTCACAAGCCAGAAAGGAAATCCAAATGGATTTTCAAAAGGATCATTGGAAACCATTTAGAACATGGTTTTTTAATAATTTTACTAAAAATGAAAGAAATAACTTTCAACAAGAATTTTATGAAGAATTAACTCATAAAAATATCAAAGTATCCTTTGTTCACTGGTTTATAGCCAACCATGTAGAAAAATTTATTTCTGTTATAGAAAGGGATTTTAAAAATCCAACAGGAGAAACTATTAAGCAAGTTTTTCCCCCTGTTTATCCTTTCTCAATAGAAAGAGATAATGAAGTAAGGCATTATAATGCTTTCCAAAAAATATTTGAAAATGAAATTATTCAGTCAACCACGCAGCATATTAATGCCCTGGTTAAACAGAAAAATTTCACGAATATTTACCTAATAATATTAGGAGAAAAACTTATGAATATTCATAATAGAGTGGAAAAAATAATTTCCCAAATCCATGAATTAAAAACTATTGTTCATAACAACACTATTACTAGGACTGAAGCAAATAGTAATACTGCAAGTAGTAGTGCTACTCCTAGTATACAGCCCCCTCCAGAGATAAAGGATTTTAAATTAAAATCTTTAGTTGATTTGGACAAATTGTTAAGTGAAAAACTTAGTAATCTCCACATTAATACTCTTGAGGAAGAATTTAGTGATACAATAAGTAACACTAAAAATTATAAAAACGTTCTCATAGACGAAATTAATAAATTGCATAAATATGCAGATAGGCCAAAATAAAATTTGTTTTATTATCCTAGGCCTACACCACAGGATGTTCTTTTTGAAGAACAAGACCTTATAATGAACAATTCATATAGTGGTAAACAAATCTATGAATGGAATATAGATGGTTTTACTGAAAGACAGATTTATAGTGATGTCCACAGAATGCTTATGTATTCTACAATATGTAAAAATAACAGTAATACTGATAAAGTTATTGCTAATATGATTGTAGCAGGTTTTACTGGCCAACTTAAAGGCTGGTGGGATAATTATTTATCCCAAGAAGATAGGACAAAAATTTTGTCAACAGTAAAAGTTGAAAATAATGTTACAACTGAAAATGCAGTATATACACTCATTTTAAATATTATTGAACACTTTACAGGCAGATGGTCTGATAATAGTGAGAATATTAGGACACTATTACAAAATCTTAGATGTCCTACCTTGACCTCTTTTAGGTGGTATAAAGACACCTTTTTAAGCAGAGTCATGGAATTACCTGAGTCAAATAGTGACCACTGGAAATCCAAATTTATAGATGGATTACCTCCTTTATTTGCGGAGAGGGTTAGAAAAAACCTAAGAAAAGGAAATGTACAAATTAATTACACAAGTTATACTTATGGTAAATTAATTGGTACATGTATACAAGAAGGTTTAGCTTTATGCAATGAAATTAAGTTAAACCAGCAAATCAAAAAGCATCATTTAAATGAAAAGATGCAATTAGGCCAATTTTGTGGTCAATTCGGGATTGATAATCCTTCCACTAGCAAACCCCACAAACCTTCTAAAAAGGAGAAATATTATGCTAGTAATAAATTCTTAAAGCGAAAAGCTAAGAGAGAATTTAGAAAGAAAAGAAGGTTGGAAAATAAACCACCTCTTGATAAGTCTACTGTTACTTGTTATAAATGTAACAGAAAAGGTCATTTTGCTAATAAATGCAAATTAAAGAAAAAGATTAATAATCTTAATATCAGTGATGACTTAAAAAATGCTTTATGTAAAATCATGATTAATTCATCCGAGTCAGAAAATAATTCTGATACTGATTACAGTTCTTCTTCAACTGACTCAGAAAATAATCTGACTAAGTTAAAAGATGAAAAAATTCTTTCATCTGAAGCAGACTGTAAATGTAAACAAATAGCTAGAGATTCTAGTGATAGTGATAATGATAATATTTATCAAATTATGTCACAATTTCAGGATATGAAAATAAATGTTATAACTAGTGATAATATCCTAGACATTTTACAATGGATTAAAGATCCAGAACTAAGATTAAAAATCTTAGAAGAGTTTGCAAATAAAACTCAAGCATCTAAAGAAGAGCAATTTACTCTTAAAACTTCTGAACCCTATTCTATGGCAGAAGTTAAAAAGATGCTAAAGCAAAAACAAACTAGTGAAATTACTAGCACTAGTGATTTATCTACCGAGGTTAATAACCTTAAAAATGAAATTAAAGACTTAAAATTAAATAATCAAAGTCTTAATGAAAGGGTTTCTAGATTAGAGAAACTAAAGGGGAAAATGCCTATTAATTATTCCTCATCATCATCTGAAAATAATTCAGAACATGAACAGGATGATTTCCTATCAACCATTGAAGTTATGACTTCACAAAAATGGTACATAAAGATCTCTCTTCTCATAGAAGGAAAAATCTTTAAGGACTTAATTGCACTAGTTGATAGTGGTGCAGATTTAAATTGCATTCAGGAGGGTATAATACCCACTAATTATTTTCATAAGACATCTCAGTCATTAAGGTCTGCCAATGGACAAAGACTTAATATAAGTTTTAAGATTCCTAGGGCTTATATATGCAAAAATAAAATTTGCATACCAACCAATTTTATTTTGGTTAAGGATATAACAAACCAGGTTATACTTGGCACTCCATTCATAAGGAGTTTATTTCCGTTAAATAATATTGATTCTAATGGTTTTACAGGAACCTTTCAAGGAAGTAATATCTACTTTCAATTTGAGACAAAACCAGTCACAAGGTTTTTAAATCAAATTAAAAACTCTTTAATAAGGAGTAAGCAAAATCAAATTTCTTTTTTAAAAGAAGAAATTAATTTTATTAATATTGATAATATGTTAGATAATCCTAAATTACAGGATAAAATTAAATTGATTAATAATCAATTCACTTCAGAAATTTGTAGTGATCACCCTAATGCTTTTTGGAATAGAAAAAAGCATATTGTGTCTTTACCATATGAAGAAGGATTTAATGAAAAATTAATTCCTACTAAGGCAAGACCGTGTCAAATGAATTCAGAATACCTGAATTTATGCAAAGAAGAGATTAATAATCTCCAAAACAAGGGCTTGATAAGACCTTCAAAATCTCCTTGGTCATGTACAGCTTTCTATGTTAATAAACATGCTGAAAAGGAAAGAGGTATACCAAGATTAGTTATAAATTATAAACCACTAAATAAAGTGTTAAAATGGATTAGATATCCTATTCCTAACAAGAAAGATCTTCTTGACAGGCTTCATAATGCCTTAATATTTTCTAAATTCGATTTAAAATCAGGATACTGGCAAATTCAAATCAATGAAAGCGATGTATATAAAACTGCTTTCAATGTACCTTTCGGTCAATATGAATGGAAGGTTATGCCATTTGGGTTAAAAAATGCCCCTTCAGAATTTCAAAACATCATGAATGATATTTTCAACCCTTATTCAGACTTTATAATAGTCTATATTGATGATATTTTAGTATTCTCAAAGAATATTGAAATACATTTCAGACACCTCGAAATTTTTAAAAGAGTTGTCATTCAAAATGGTTTAGTAATATCCAAACCTAAAATGCAATTATTAAAAACCAATATAAGGTTTTTAGGTCATAATATTGACAAAGGAAAAATAATTCCCATAGATAGGAGCATTGAGTTTGCATCGAAATTTCCAGATGAAATAAAAGATAAAACTCAATTACAAAGATTTTTAGGTAGTTTAAATTATATTTCACCCTACCTAAAAGACCTATCTAAGGACACTGCTATCTTATATGATAGACTTAAGAAAGAACCTAAACCTTGGACTAATAGTCACACAGAAGCTGTTAGGTCAATTAAACAAAAAGTTCATAACTTACCTTGTTTAATGTTAGCCAATCCCAAATGGGATAAAGTTATTGAGACAGATGCCTCAGATTTAGGATTTGGTGGAATTTTAAAACAAATATCACCAATAGATAAACAAGAATACCTTGTTAGATTTTATTCTGGTAAATGGAATGACAGCCAGAAAAATTATGCTACTATAGCAAAAGAAATTTTAGCTATACTAAAATGTGTACTGAAATTTCAAGACGATTTATATAATCAAAAGTTTTTAATAAAAACAGACTGTCAAGCAGCTAAATATATGTTTGACAAAGATTTTAAACATGATGTTAGTAAACAAATGTTTGCTAGATGGCAGGCTCAATTAGCCCCTTTTGATTTTACAATTGAATATAAAAAAGGGATAGATAATAGTTTGCCAGATTATTTAACTAGAGAATATTTGTCTGAAACTAATAGTTTCCATTTAAATGTTGCAGGATGAGCACCAAAGGCAACAGGAATAGGGGAAATTCCTCTTATAGAGGACAACCCTCTGGACAGTCCTCCCAAGGTAGAGGCCAATATTCCTCTCATAGAGGCAATGTATTGGCTCAACATGGAAATGTAAGGCTCATGGCACAAAACCTTACTTCCATTGAGAATATTGAAAAGGACTCACTTTATAAGGAGTTCCTTGCTTTTAAAGCTTCTCAAAAGAACCAGAGTAATACTCAGGTTGGATCTAGCAGTCAGTCTGGACCTAATATAAGTCCATCCTATGCTAAAATTGTGGAAGATGATGAATCTGAAGACTTCCCTTATTTTCAGCATAATGAAAAAGAGGTCATACTTCTTTTGGAAAATGATGACATCAAAAGGAAAAATGATGTCTGGGATCTATTCCAAAAATATTAGGACATAGATACAGGAAGTTCTTTTACTGCCGGTTCATACAAAGGCAGAGCCCATTTTGAACATATTCTTATGGCTACTGATTCATGGGAAATAACCCATTTTAAGGCAGGTAAAATATATACCTTCAGCAAGGCCATTATAAAGCGTGTCATAACAGCTAGTGAATGGGGCCTTAGTACTCTTAAGGAGAGGGAGTACCTTCTAGCTGACAATAAAACAGCTATTAAATTCAACTACTGGGATTATGTTGAAGCCTTTCATAGAGTTTTGTTATAACAAAACGCCTAAAACGCCTTCCCGGCTCAATTATAATACGGGGACCGGACCATACAGAATGGAATACCGGGACTATTTTACGTACTTAGGCTAACAAGACATTTATCAGAACAAAATCTAATAATAACTTAGTAAAACAATTATCATGCTAGGCGAATAAATACAATAGCTAAATATGGGAATAATTTTACAAAGGTATTAAAGCTGTCAACAAACATTATGTTCAGCATAGTCAACACAAAACGCCTAAAACGCCTTCCCGGCTCAACGGCTAGATGCGACAAGAGTTTACTAATAAAGTTCTGACTGCTTTAATAATTTAACCCAATTCATTATTATATTTAATGCCTAGCATAAAATTATCTTATAAAGTTATTGCTAGATGAAATTCTAATTAATTTCTTGTCATCTAAGTACATAAAATAATTTAAGTATTCCATTATGTATATCTAGTCTACATAACAATAATATAAAAACATACTATTTTTCAGAGGCATTCATGGCATTATTTAACACAGAAAATTAGCCCACCATATTATGGTGGAATGGACAAAATATTATTAATATAAAATTTACAAAGAGAAGGAATTATACCTTCCGAGCACACGGTGGAGTGAGTCTACAGGCTCCTCCTTAATGTTTATTATTAATATTATTAAATAATACTTATTATTAAATATTATTTAATAATATTATTTATTTAAATATTATTATTATTCATTTAATTATAAATAATATTATTAATATTATTTATCATTAAAAATTTTTTAAAATAATATTTATTTAATAATATTAATATTTATTTAATAATATAAATACTTATAAGTATTATTATATTAATAATACATATTATTAATATTAATATTATTTTTATAATTAATATAAATATTAATTAACAAAGATTATATATAATTATTGTTATTATACTATAATTGAATAATTAATTTTTTCAATCTAAAAAATAATAAATAAAATGAGGAGCAATTTCATTTCCTTTCTTGACTATACCAAACACATAAGACAATAAAAGAGAATTGCATTCCTTTCCTTACCTTTCCCTTTCTTAATTCTCTTTCCCTTTCCTGATATAAATCAAACGCCCCGTAACTGATTACCTATTGAACCTAATAGCATGTGGTTTGTTAAGTAGTTTTTTTGTTCTTTTTATGTTTGGCTACATTACTAAGATCAAATTATTATTTTTTAATTACCAATAACTTGTAGCTCGCTTAACAACACAGACTGAATAAGTTAGAGGTGAATAAGACTTGAATTTCACTAAATACACTTATCATGCGGGGTGGGGAGCCTTAACTGTAACCAAGCCCATAACAAAATTATCTCAATAATAATACTTGTAAATATTATAAAAAAATTATTAATTTTTAATTAAGGTGCTTATTTCTATATTATAATCACAGTATATTTAAAAATCAATGTTAATAGTTTTTTTAATCATAATACTTAATGCTAATCAATTGAAATTGTGTCAATAAGATTTTATAGCTTATAATATACTTTTAAGACTTTTTAATAAACTTATAACAGAAGAGATATTTTGAAACTTCAATTGGCTTTTATGCTATTTGGTATTAATTCGGCCTAAATAAACAATATGTATCTATTATCTACTCATTTATGTAAAATGCCCATTTTATTTAGGGACAAATAGACATTTAGGAAACAATACATATTTTGTTGTAAAGGGTCTAAAAATTAATTGATTTCTTCAATAGAATCAAAATCATTTCAATTGTGAATTCATTTTCGTTTGGATAAAATTGGAGAATTTTATTGTTTAATCTATGAATTCATTTAAATTATTCAATTTTACCATGTTTGTATTTTAAATTGAATAAAGTGATCAAATAAAGAAGGGAGCATTATGGTAAAAAAAATACTATTATTTAGATCCATGTCCAATTCTCACCGCATTTCTTATTTTTTTTAGATGATTTCCATGTCCAACCCCTTATTTTCTACTATAAGCTACTTTCCCCGCTTTCCAAAATTAATCGTTTTAGCCTTTTTATCCTGATTCATTTTATTTATTATATTTGGAATATCAATACAATTTTACAATTGTTTTTCGAATTCACCCTTATATTAATTATGAAAGAGAGTATGTATTGATGAACTTATTAATTAGTAATTAAGAAGAAAGAGAAATTTATTAAGGATATATTAATCATTTTAATAGTGTATTAAATGTTTATTGATTTTGATGAAAAGCTAAAAAATGACTAATTTTTAGAATCGAAGGGAATACTTTTTTAAGTATTGACTTGCTACAATAAATTCACTCTAACAGAGTACTCTATTGAAGGAAATTATAAAGAAATGGATTTGAATACCTACCTTTTTTCATGCCCGAGATCGAATAACGCCACAATGACACCGTTCATATGCAAAGTCTTTGACTAACCCACGTTATGTCGGGATTAAGTCGTTTTCACGACTTCTTCAGGATTAGGAGAAGAAACCCGAGTTTTCGGAATTTACAGGAGAGAGAATGTCTATATATATATATATATATATAATCAAGCCCTTTGAACTCTTGATTATAAGTCGTTTGCTTTATTTGATTCCCCAATTAAATTAAATTACCTAAATTAGATCAGATCCTTTAACCTAATTAACCCGCTCACTGGTGGACTAGATATTTCCTACATCTATTTTTCTACCTTAGAAAAGACTCATTTCATAAAATAATATTTTATTATTAATATTTTTGAAAAGCATTATATTCATATTATTATTAAACAAAAATATTTTAAATATTTATTTATTTTAAATTATAAATATGAATTTAAAATAATGTAATACTTAATATTTATATAATCGTAATTTATATTTAAATAAAAAAGAATATAAATATATTAGATAAAATTATCAATTATAAAAAACATATATAAATTATTAAAAGAATTTATAATTAATAAAATTATATTTTAGTCAGTGGTTTATAAAATCAAAAAAATACCTGACGTCGTAAATATTTGGAAATTGATAAAATGGCTCACGCGTCCGGCGTTTTCTTTATCCTTTTTTGTTCAACGGATATGCAAAGCGGTGAGGGCAGATCTTCCGATTAAGGGCAAGTTCTTCAATAATTTTTGAATCGGTTAGGTCAGATATGTTAAATTGGGCTCATGCTGTGTGCCTTAGAATTGTTTGTTGTCGATGAATGTTTGGAAATTTGCGCGATGCCTTCATGGCTTTGATCTCGGGATGCAGTGGGTGGCGGAGTAAGGTGGCAACCGACTCTTTTCACCGAAATTCATACCCTGGCCCTAAATATTGTCCACTGCATCAGGCAACAATGGCCGCCGCCACCCCCAATCTTGCAACTTTGTTCTTTTCCCTGTGGTTCGTTCTCGTCTGTTTTGTTTTTTTTTATTATGCCCTAATTTAGTACGACGGCGCCACTTTTTTGTTTTTGTTTTTTTAAATCAGAACATTGTCGATTCGTTCCATAAACTCACTTTCGGTTAGGTTTTGCTATATGAATGAACCATGCTCATGATTTCAATTTTTAACTATAGTCTGTTGCTGCTCTGATGCTTCCGCCACATCTGATCTCCTTTGTAAATTTTCACCGTCGGCCAGTAAACTTCAAACTCCCATGTACCACGGTATGGGATTGGTTAGTCTTGCTTATCCTGGAAACTTGAATTTCTATGGTTGTTTAATTTATTGGAAGGAACTTGATTGAAATTTGTTTATTGGATATTGTGAGTTTTTTTATCCCAATTCCCTCGGCAAATGGCCATTTGGTATTGCTTGCAGTTGTTTGTTAATTGTCGTAACCGGTCCGACTGGCGAAACATAATTAAAATAGTCTTTTTCTCGTTTTAAACTATCTTTAGCAAAAGAAGAGAGACAGAGTCGCCACCAATCGAAATTGAGGTGCGATTGGTCACCGAAATGTTAATGGTCTACGAGCTAGAAATTCAAAGGGTTCGGTTGTCGATTACGTGTAGGGAAGAAAAGATACTAATCACCCTACCCCGCCCATAATGGGTACTCGAGATGCGTTTAATTATTTTGGTTCATTTTCATGCTTTATTTAAGAGGGTTCACTTTAAGAAGAAATTATAACATAACTTCTCCTTTGTATGAACTTAAGTTGTTATACCCTTTCAATGTTTATAACATAAACATTGCTACTTGGAAAGAAACAGACCTGCTGGTCATATAATGAAATCGGCGAACTTCTTAATTTACACTTACATTTTTTATCATACTTATCAAAATGAATTTGATTTCTTAGGACGGAATGTTTACTTTGGGTTTTCAGTATGTATTAGGTTAAATTACCCTTGTTAATATTCTCTGCTAGTTATAATGTGATTAACTAAAAAAGGGGACAATATGTTTATAACATAAACATTCTGAGGTTTGCTTAGGAGAAAATGACTTGTTTATAACATAAACATGTATAGTGGTTTTTAATAGGCCCGTTCATTTTACTAGGAGGTAGGGATAGGTACTTTGGATTTTGATTACAGACATTTGGGGCTACTACCAAAACACCCTTGTCCACTTAGCTCTCTTACACGACCTTTCCTTCCACTTTCTCATTCTACTGCCATTTTTCATTTCTTCCTGATATTAATTTAGATTCTAGTGGATAAATTAAAAGTTTATTTCATGCAAGATGACTTTTTGGTTCTCAGGGTAGAAGCGATGAGGAATTCAAAGACGATTTTGGGCAATGGATGCTACTGGGTCGATTATCAAAGCTGATTAATTGGGGATCTGTCAAAACTAAATAGTAAGTTTTCAAAATACCTCAAAGTTTGATGTTCCATATCACTCCCATTCTTGGTGAATTTTTAAGCTGTGTGCATCAGATAATTTCTGAAAGTTTCATATGAAAAAATGAGTTCCAATATTCGTTCCTATTAGCAATCAAGCTTTTGAGATTTTATTCTATTGTCTTATGCAGACACTGGGTACAGTCAATGGCTTCTTAATTCACTCAAAAAATTGCTACCAGGACGGAGGAAAAGACTTCACATAAAGTGAGGTTT
Source organism: Euphorbia pulcherrima (assembly GCA_947683365.1). Taxonomy (NCBI): domain Eukaryota; kingdom Viridiplantae; phylum Streptophyta; class Magnoliopsida; order Malpighiales; family Euphorbiaceae; genus Euphorbia; species Euphorbia pulcherrima. The sequence goes on from CANTUS010000009.1 coordinate 22,281,598, forward strand.
CTTCCCTACACTGTAACTTAATTAAGCATTTCCCGCTTTTCAAATCGCTTTAATGGACTCTTATTCTTATTATTCCTAACTCAGATTTTAGTGGTAATTCACGGGTCACCTGGAGATAAAGAGATTCGGCTCAACAAGTAGTCTTTAAAGGTAATCCTAACCCGCAGGTTGTTTTCATTGTAAACACGATCTAACTCTTACTGTATGTGGATTTTATTTTATCTTTTAGAGACCAGAATCATAACATGACTACAGCCTTGACTTCATTTTATGTTTTTATAGACCAGAATCATAACATGACTATGGCCTTACTCACACTGTATGTTGATTTTATTTTGCGTTTTTATGTACCAAAGTCATAACATGACTACGACCTTGATTTCATTTTACGTTTTTATAGACCAGAATCATAACATGACTACAGCCTTGCTCTTATCGTACGTTGATTTTATTTTACACTTTTACAGACCAGAATTGTAACATGACTACGGCCTTGATTTCGTATTACGTTTTTTATAGACCAGAATCATAACATGACTATGGCCTTGTATTTGGGCTGTACTTATATTCAATGGGAATCTAATTTCTCGTTTGAAAGAAAGTGATTTTTCAGACTTGAAGCAACTAAAAGAGATCTACCATTCAAAGAAAAAAAATTAGGCAATGGGCATCGGTGAAGTATTCATCAGGATGTGTCGAAGTGGGATCTATTGTACTAGAGGTAAGATCTGGGCATATCACCTATAACTTCTGCTTTTTAAATTGCTTTGCTTATATAACATTAACTTATCTCTAAATGTGCAATGAATCAAAGATTTTAATGAGTTGTCTTGAGGACATTTATACGTGTCATTTTAATCTAATCATATTCTTTGAGTCCAGGATTTAATTTCCTTTTTATTGAATATAGATTCAGCGGTGACTTATTTGTTTGTGCATTGCTTTCGCATTTGGGGTTACTATTATGCTAAAATGCAAGAGATCGAAGGCGACCCTACCCTAAGGTGAATCTCCCTCTCCTCTCTGATCTCTACTTTGATCGAAACTATTCTTACTTATAATGCCTTCCCTCTGACCCTGTTCTATTGTCCTTCTATTTCATCATCATTTACTTCTTCAAGTACCCGATTTATGCGATTCTGACGTGGTTATAATGAAAGCACAAGTTGAGTTCCATGATTTAATAATCTACACCCACTTAGTTAATCTAACTGAGCACGTTAGACACTAATCATGTCATGTGTTGAAGTTCCTTTACCTTTTACAATTTCACAGGCCAAGTATCATAACATGATCTTGGGTCTAAATCTGGATCTACATGTTTTGCCCTTTCAGGAACCAAAATCATAACATGTTTGTGGCTGCATCTTTGGGCTAATTTAAAAATTGTGTTTTAGTATCATTTTGTCTCAAGTTTTATTATTTCCTTTGTGTTCACTTAGAATTTCGGACGGTCTTATTTTAGCAGGGGTTCGTCCAACAGGTGAGATTCCAGGATGATGGTCAGTGGAATGGGCCGAAATATAGTTATCTTTTCTTACACCGTTATCCAGCCTATCGCCGGAAAGTGAAAACAGTCTGTTAGTGTTTCAAAGTGAGTGATCAGATCCTTTTTTGTTACTTGTTTCATCAGGTGCTTTCCTGAGGTGGTTTCTCGTAACAAATCAAATGCCTCTACATCAGCCAAACATCTGGGTATTTCTTTATTCATTAAAATTTTACTTTGCGCTGGTAGGCCCTTGAGTGGCCGGTATACGACATGTGTTATTTTTATTTGTCGGACAAAGTTGGGTGTCTAAATTAATATGCAAATGAGAACCTATGTTATGTTTGGTTTTGATTCCCGCTTCTTATGGCATGGATTAGTAAATAGTTATCTCTTTGCTTACCTATAAAATTGAAGATAGGAAACAAAGATTTGTTGGATCATTATTCTTCTTAGGCATTTTAAGGAACAACCCAATTGGTGATTTATTTGTCTTCAAATAATTTAGAGAATAATTGCTTCCTCTGCCTCTGGTGATCAATCTACCCCAACCATTAAGGTTTATTTTTGTAGAGAACATTGATAGTTGAGACTTTGTTTTTTTTTTTATTTAAAGGTGGAGGCCGGAGAACCGGGCTCGATTTTATTAAATAAAAGAAAAGAAACAAAAAGAAAAAAGCTATAAATAAAAAAAGTCAAACAACCATGTAGGCAGTAAAAGAGAACTATTAACTAAAGAGAAAACTTCAGAGGAGGTTTGGGCTCCAGCTTAGCTTGTTCCCTGCGCTCCATCTTAGCTCGAACAGATAACTTTTGTTTACGTGGGCCTTGTGGGATAGCGTCTCCCTCATCTATCTCACGCCAAAAGCTTTCATCGTAAGAAGAGAATGAATACTCTCTCCTGTCAGGAGTCAACTGTATGGCTTTGTTTTTCTGATTTGCCTCTTCTCGTTCCGCAGAATCCGCCCAAGAACCCTGGACACCTCTCTCAGATTGTGAATAGTCCGAATCAACTTCCTCTTGGTCAGCTTCATCCGAAGCATTCGAATCAGAAACTTCGGTAATATGGCCATCAATCGGCTTTTCAATTTCCTCATCTCCGAGATCCGCAACTAAGTTACCAATCTCCAAAGTACCCGGCTCCTTGTTAAACACCTCATTAGCCGCAACCTCAATCACCGCAGTGGCCACACCCTCAATCGCCTCAGAAACCGTTGCCTCAATCTCTAAATTCGCAACCTTTTCTTGATTCTGAGTCTGAACTTGAGTTGAGTTATCCGAACAGATAACAGTATCCTCCTTCCCTTCCCTATGAATATGAGGTTCAGAAGGTCTGTCGGTAGCCTTTCAGATGGGGCTTTGAGACCTCCTATTTTTCCGGTGCCATGTATTGACATCATTGCTTGGCTTAGCGCTCGACACATCTTTTGAGTGCCCTGAAGGCTTACCTTGGGGCTGATTGCGTCTACGCGCAACTGAAGAATGACCAATTGATTGGCATGTGGCACAAATAACCGAGACATTTCATATTCAATAGTAACCCAGAATAAATTCATTTCCGTGTCAACACTAACCTGATCCATCAACGGCCTCGAGAGGTCGATGTCAGCAAGAACTCGAGCGTAATGGCCAAATTCCCCCTCAATAGTGTTTCGGTCAAATTTGATCGGAATGCTGATTCCTTGTGCTACGCAAGTGAGCAGTCTTTTATCCTAGAATTCCCACGACAGATTATACAATTTGATCCAAACTTGCGATGAGGATTGTTTCTTTTTTGTTGGATCAACACCTGCTTTCCGAATTGAGAATCTCATGATTCCGGGTTTAAGATTTAAGTTTCCTGTGGACCAAATTTTTTGCACAGCCTCTGTAGAAGGCATAATGATATGAAAAAAACCTTTTCCAAGAGAGATGAGTTTCCAATCCATTTTACGACCCCAAATAGTATTCAATTTCAGTTTCAGATCCATATGGGTCCATGGTTGATCCCCCTTTACTAAAACAAGACGTCCGATAACAGAATTCATACATGAATCAATACGTTTCTCATAAAATTCAGTCGGTACCTTAATAGATTTGTATCCATTACCGGCGTCTTAAATAGTGACTTTTCCCGATGTTACCATTGAACTCCATGGCTCAATAAATCAGCAGCAGAATCATTGAGAACAGCCGCATAAGAAGATTTTTGATTCGTAACCCTAGGGTTCAAATCTTTGTGATGGCCAGAACCTCCCTTGAACAAGTATATTTCCGGAAAGAGCAAGGAATCATGAAAGCAAAGATCGCCGGCGGCCATGATGGACGACATAAGTCAGATGAAAAGGGCTAGGGTTTCTCGCCCATCACCACTGTCCCTCCTTTCTATTTTAATGTGCTATGAAATCATATTTAATAATTACTCTCATTCTTATCTCGGTAGTTGAGACTTTCAAGTTTCAATAATCTTCAAAAAGAGCGGCCGATAGATGGTCCTAATTCAAGAGAAGAAATTTGTGTATCTGTGTTATCACTAGGTACTCTCCTTTAATTATTTGTACACATCTATGTCTATTCTTGTTCCTTTGCATTCAAATGCTTCATTTAGGTTCGTTCATGCGTTTATGGGATTTTCCACCGGGTTTGGCCATCAACGATTTATTCTGCTCAAGTCCCGGGCTTCAATTGGTTTGCCTAACTATGTTAATGTTGATAGTTGAGTTTTTTTTTTCTAGTTAATAAACTCCGTAGGTGTGAAATTGCAGCTAGATAAACAGCCAGACTCTAAAAGAATTGTAATTAATAGATTCCCAAGGTCCCAAGATAGAGGCAAGAACTCTAAAAGGCCTCTTGAACAACATAAGAACTTAATATTTTTGTGGCACCCAAAACCCTATTGAAAGAAAATTCTGAGTGATTTGTTTAGTGAAACATGAAAATTCTATCTCATATTATATGGGTAGTTTAAGCATATATGCCACCCGACTCTATTTGAAGGTATCCCTAGATTCTAATATATGTTATGATAACTATAATTCTTCGAAGGTTCCAATATGGAGGCAGGAAAACTCTGAAAGGCTTCTTTAAAAACATAAGAACTTAATTTTGTTGGCACTTGAAAACCTATTGAAATAAAATTCTTTGAATTAGGTCCCACTTGGAAAAGCTCACGTACGGCGAAGTTTTTTTTGTTAACATATAGGCAAGAACTCTGAAAGGTCTCTTTAACAAAATAAGAGCTAAATATTTTGTGGCACTCAAAATCCTATTGAAATAAAATTCTTCGATGGTCCCAACAAATTGGCAAGAACTCTGAAAGGCCTCTTTAACAACATAAAAACTTAATATTTTGTGGCACTCAAAAACCTATTGAAAAAAATTATTCGATGGTCCCAACAAAAAGGCAAGAACACTGAAAGGCCTCTTTAAAAATATAAGAACTTAAGTTTTTGTGGCACTTGGAAACCTATTGAAATAAATTTCTTTAACGGTCCCAACAAAGAACTCCGAAGGGCCTCTTTAACAATATAAGAACTTAATATTTTGTGGCACTCGGAAAGCTATTGAAATATTACTCTTCAATGGTCCCAACAAAGAGGCAAGAACTCTGAAAGGCCTTCTTAGCAACGTAAGAACTTAATTTTTTGTGGCACCTAGAAACCTATTGAAATAAAATTCTTCGGTGGTCCCGACAAAGAGGCAAGAACTCTGAAAGGCCTGTTTAACAATATAAAAACTTAATATTTTGTGGCACTCAGAAACCTATTGAAATAAAATCTTCGATGGTCCAAACAAAAAGGGGAACTCTGAAAGGCCTCCGTAACTTCGTAAGAACTTAATTTTTTGTGGCACTCGGAAACCTATTGAAATAAAATTATTCGGTGGTCCTAACAAAGAGGCAAGAACTCTGAAACGGCTCTTTAACAACATAACAACTTAATTTTTTTTTGGCACTCGGAAACCTATTCAAATAAATGCTTCGGTGGTCCCAACAAAGAGGCAAGAACTCCGAAAGGCTTGTTTAACATCATAAGATCATAATATTTTGTGGCACTCGGAAACCTATTAAAATTCTTTGGTGGTCCCAACAAAGAGGCAAGAACTCTGAAAGGCCTTTTTAACAACATAAAAACTTAATTTTTTGTGGCACTCGAAAATCTATTGAAATAAAATTCTTCGGTGGTCCCAACAAAGAGACAAAAACTCTAAAAGAACTCTTTAACAACATAAGAACTTAATATTTTGTGGCACTCGGAAACCTATTGAATAAAATTCTTCGGTGGTCCCAAAAATAGGCAAGAACTCTGAAAGGCCTCTTTAACATCATAAGAACTTAATTTTTTGTGGCATTTGGAAACCTATTGAAATAAAATTATTTGGTGGTCGCAACAAAGAGGCAAGAACTCTGAAAGGCCTCTTCAACAAAATAAGAACTTAATTTATTTTGGCACTCGGAAACCTATTGAAATAAAATGCTTCGATGGCCTCAACGAAGAGGCAAGAACTCCGAAAGGCTTCTTTAACATCATAAGAACTTAATATTTTGTGGCACTCCAAAACCTATTGAAATAAAATTCTTCGGTGGTCCCAAAAAAGAGGCAAGAACTCTGAAAGGGCTCTTTAACAACATAAGAACTCAATTTTTTGTGGCACTCCGAAATCTATTGAAATAAAATTCTTCGGTGGTCCCAACAGAGAGGCAAGAGCTCTGGAAGTCCTCTTTAACAACATAAGAACTTAATATTTTGTGGCACTCGGAAACCTATTGAAAGAAAATTTTTCGGTGGTCCCAACAAAGAGGGAAGAACTCGGAAAGGCCTCTTCGACAACATATGAACTTAATTTTTTGTGGCACACTCGGAAACCTATTGAAATAAAATTTTTCGATGGTCCAACCAAGAACTTTGAAAGGCCTCTTTAACAACTTAAGAACTTAATATTTGGTGGCACTCGAACATTTATTGAAAGAAACTCTTAGATGGTCCCAACAAAGAGGCAAGAACTCTGAAAGACCTCTTAAACAATGTAAGAATTTAATATTTTGTGGCACTCGGAAACCAATTGAAATAAAATTCTTAGGTGGTCCCAACAAAGAGGCAAGAACTCTGAAAGGCCTCTTTAACATCATAAGAACTTAATTTTTTGTGGCACTTGGTAACTTATTAAAATAAAATTCTTCGGTGGTCCCAACAAAGAGGCAAGAATTTTGAAAGGCCTCTTTAACAACATAAGAACTTTATTTTTGTGTACTAGGGAACCTGTTGAAATAAATTTCTTCGATGGTGCCAACCAAGAACTCTGAAAGGCCTCTTTAACAACTTAAGAACTTAATATTTGGTGGCACTCGAAAACCTATTGAAAAAAAATTTCTTCAAAGGTCCCAATGAAGAGGCAAGAATTCTAAAAGACCACTTTAACAACATAAAAATTTAATATTTTTTGGCGCTCTAAAACCTATTGAAATTAAGTTCTTTGATGGTCCAAATAAAAGGGAAGAACTTTGAAAGGCCTCTTTAACATCACAAGAACCTAATTTTTCGTGGCACTCGGAAACCTTTTGAAATAAAATTATTTGGTGGTCCTAACAAAGAGGCAAGAACTCTGAATGGCCTCTTTAACAACATAAGAACTTAATTTTTTTTGGCACTCGGAAACCTATTGAAATAAAATGCTTCGGTGGTTCGAACAAAGAGGCAAGAACTCCGAAAGGCTTCTTTAAAAATATAAGAACTTAATATTTTATGGCACTTGGAAACCTATTGAAATAAAATTCTTCGGTGGTCCCAACAAAGAGGCAAGAACTCTGAAAGGCCTCTTTAACAACAAAAGAACTTAATTTTTTGTGGCACTCAGAAATCTATTGAAATAAAATTCCTCAGAAATCTATTGAAATAAAATTCTTTTGTTATCCCAACAAAGAGCCAAGAATTATGAAAGACCACTTTAACAACATAAGAACTTAATATTTTGTGGTACTCGGAAACCTATTGAAATTAAATTCTTCGGTGGTCCCAACAAAGAGGCAAGAACTCTGAAAGGCTTCTGTAACATCTTAAGAACTTAATTTTTTGTGGCGCTCGGAAACCTATTGAAATAAAATTATTTGGTGGTCCCAACTAAGAGGAAAGAACTCTGAAAGGCCTCTTTAGCAACATAAGAACTTAATTTTTTTGGCAGTTGGAAATCTATTTGAATAAAATGCTTCGGTGGTCCCAACAAAGAGGCAAGAATTCTGAAAGGCCTCTTTAACAGCAAAAGATATTAATTTTTTGTGGCACTCGGAAATCTATTGAACTAAAATTCTTCGATGGTCCCAACAAAGAGGCAAGAACTCTTAAAGACCTCTTTAACAATATAAGAACGTATTATTTGGTGGCATTCTGAAACCTATTGAAATAAAATTCTTCTGGGGTCTAGACAAAGAGGCAAGAACTCTGAAAGGTCTCTTTAACATCATGAGAACTTTATTTTTTGTGGCACTTGGAAACCTATTGAAATAAAATTCTTCGGTGGTCCTAACAAAGAGGCAAGAACTCTGAAAGGCCTTTTTAACAACATGAAAACTTAATATTTTTGGCACTTGTAAACCTATTGAAATAAAATTCTTCGGTGGTCCCAACAAAGAGGGAAGAACTCTGAAAGGCCTCTTTAACACCATAAGAACTTTATTTTTTGTGGCACTCGAAAACCTTTTGAAATAAAATTCTTCGGTGGTCCCAACAAAGAGGCAAGAACTCTGAGAGGCCTCTTTAACAACATAAGAACTTAATTTTTGGTGGTACTCAGGCCCTGTTCTTTTCAACTTATTTTCTGTTCAGTTCAGTTCAGTACCAATCAGTTCAGTTCAGTTTCAGTATTCAATATCCAGTTTCAGTATTCAGCATTCAGCATTCAGTATTCAGAATTCAATATTAAGTTTCTGTTTATGCATTATATCAATATTATTAATGTATATTATTATTCATAAATATTAAAAGCAATGAATATTAATGATAATATCATTTCAATTTCAATTTTAGTTCATTTCTATTTATACATTATATAAATATTATTGATTAATATCAGTAATCACAAATGACAACAAGAAAAAGAAACCAATAATAATATTTTTAACATTATCAATTATTATTTCTAAGATAAATAATTTTGTAGAAAAAATAAATAAATAAAAGTAATAATGTTTTATAAATATTGATAACAATTAAAATAATTAGGTAATATTCATAACAATAATTACAATAAAATATAATAATAATAATTTATAATGGTATATTTAATTATTATTATTTGTAATAATTAATAAATTTTATTAGAATGCATAGTATTATTTAAAGTGTTATTAATTATTATGTATTTTAATGTTTTTAAAATATTATTTATATTATTAATTATAATTCAGTTTCAGTATTTTCAGTTTTAGTATTGTTCAGTTTCAGTACAGTTTAGTTCAGTACCATTCAGTTCAGTTCAGTACCAATTAGTTTGGTTCAATTCAGTACACCTACTTATCAGTTGAAAAGAACGGGGCCTCAGAAACCTATTGAAATAAAATTCTTCGATGGTCCCAACCAAGAACTTTGAAAGGCCTCTTTAACAACTTTGGAACTTTATATTTGGTGGCACTCGAAAACCTATGAAAAAAAAATTCTTCGATGGTCCCAATAAAGAGGCAGGATTTCTGAAAGACCTCTTTAACAGCGTAAAAACTTAATATTTTGTGGCACTCGAAAACTTCTTGAAATAAAATTCTTCGATGGTCCAATCAAAAAGGGAAGAACTCTGAAACGCCTCTTTAATGTCATAAGAACTTAATTTTTCGTGGCACTCAAAAACTTATTGAAATGAAATTCTCTGGTGGTCCCAACAAAGGGGCAAGAACTTTGGAAGTCCTCTTTAACAACATAAGAACTTAATATTTTGTGGCACTCGGAAACCTATTGAAATAAAATTTTTCGGTGGTCCTAACAAAGAGGGAAGAACTCTGAAAGGCCTCTTTAACAACATAAGAACTTAATTTTTTGTGGCACTCGGAAACTTATTGAAGTAAAATTCTTTGATGGTCCAACCAAGAACTGTGAAGGCCTCTTTAACAACTTAAGAACTTAATATTTGGTGGCACTCGAAGACTTATTGAAAAAAAATTCTTAGATGGTCCCAGCAAAGAGGCAAGAACTCTGAAAGACCTTTTTAACAAAATAAGAACTTAATATTTTGTGGCACTCGGAAACCTATTCAAATAAAAATCTTCGGTGGTCCCAACAAAGAGGAAAGAACTTTGAAAGGACTCTTTAACAACATAAGAACTTAATTTTTTGTGGCATTCGGAAATCTATTGAAATAACATTCTTCGGTGGTCCCAACAAAGAGGCAAGAACTTTGAAAGACCTCTTTAACAACATAAGAACTTAATATTTTTTGGCACTCGAAAACCCATTGAAATAAAATTTTTCGGTGGTCCCAACAAAGAGGCAAGAACTTTGAAAGGCCTCTTTAACATCTTGAGAACTTAATTTTTTGTGGCACTCAGAAACCTATTAAAATAAAATTATTCGGTGGTCCCAACAAAGAGGCAAGAACTCTGAAAGGCCTCTTTTACAACATAAGAACTTAATTTTTTTAGCACTGAGAAACCTATCGAAATAAAATGCTTCGAAGGTCCAAGCAAAGAGGCAAGAACTCCCAACAAAGAGCCAAGAAGTCCGAAAGGCCTCTTTAACATCATAAGAACTTAATATTTTGTGGCACTAGGAATCCTATTGCAGTAAAATTCTTCGGTGGTCCCAACAAAGAGGCGAGAACTTCGAAAGGCCTTTTTAACAACAAAAGAACTTAATTTTTTGTGGCACTCGGAAATCTATTGAAATAAATTCTGCAGTGGTCCCAACAGAGAGGCAAGAACTTTGAAAGACCTCTTTAACATCATAAGAACTTAATTTTTTTGTGGCACTCGGATTGAAATAAAAAACTTCGATGCACCCAACCAAGAACTCTGAAAGGCCTCTTTAACATCATGAGAACTTAATTTTGTGTTAAATAAAATTCTTCGGTGGTCCCAACAAAGGGGCAAGAACTCTGAACGGCCTATTTAACTGCATAAAAACTAAATATTTTTTGGCACTCGGAAACCTATTGAAATAAAATCCTTTGGTGGTCCCAACCAAGAGGCAAGAACTCTGGAAGGCCTCTTTAACATCGTTAGAACTTAATTTTTTGTGGCACTCGGAAATCTATTGAAATAAAATTCCTCGGTGGTCCCAACAAAGAGGCAAGAACTCTGAAAGGCCTCTTTAACAACATAAGAACTTATTTTTTTGTGGCACTTGGTAACCTATTGAAATAAAATTCTTCGATGGTCCCAATTGAAAGGCCTCTTTAACAGCTTAAGAACTTGATATTCGGTGGCACTCGATAACCTACTAAAAAAAAAAATCTTCGATGGTCCAAACAAAAAGGCAAGAACTTTGAAAGGCCTCTTTAACAACATAAGAACTTAATTTTTTGTGGCACTCGGAAATCTGTTGAAATAAAATTCTTCGGTGGTCCCAATGAAGAGGCTTGAATTCTGAAAGGCCTCTTTAACAACATAAAAACTTAATATTTTGTGGCACTCAGAAACCTGTTGAAATAAAATTCTTCGGTGGTCCCAACAAAGAGGAAAGAACTCTGAAAGCCTCTTAACAACATAAGAACTTAATTTTTTTGGCACTCGGAAACCTATTGAAATAAAATTATTCGGTGGTCCTAACAAAGAGGCAAGAACTCTGAAAGGCCTTTTTAACAACATGAGAACTTAATTTTTTGTGGCACTCGGAAACCTATGTAAATAAAATTCTTCGATGGTGCCAACCTAGAACTCTGAAAGGCCTCTTTAACAACTTAAGAACTTAATATTTGGTGGCAATCGAAAACCTATTGAAAAAAAAAAATTCTTCGATGGTCCCAACAAAGAGGCAAGAACTCTGAAAGACCTCTTTAGCAACATAAAAACTTAATATTTTGTGGCTCTCGGAAACCTTTTGAAATAAAATTCTTAGATTGTTCAAACAAAAAGGGAAGAACTCTAGAAGGCCTCTTTAACATCATAAGAACTTAATTTTTTGTGGCAGTCGGGAACCTATTGAAATAAAGTTCTTTGGTGGTCCCAACAAAGAGGCAAGAACTTTGGAAGTCCTCTTTAACAACATAAGAACTTAATGTTTTGTGGCACTCGGAAACCTATTGAAATAAAATTCTTCGATGGTCCCAACAAAGAGGGAATAACTCTGAAAGGCCTCCTTAACAACATAAAAATTTAATTTTTTGTGGCACTCGGAAACTTATTGAAATAAAATTCTTCGATGGTCCTAACCAAGAACTCTTAATGGCCTCTTTAACGGCTTAAAAACTTAATATTTGGTGGCACTAGAAAACTTATTGAAAAAAAAATTTTAGATGGTCCCAACAAAGAGGCAAGAACTCTGAAGGACCTCTTTAACAACATGAGAACTTAATTTTTTTTGGCATTCGGAAACCTATTGAAATATAGTTCTTCGGTGGTCCCAACAAAGAGGCAAGAACATTGAAAGGCCTGTTTAACAACGTAAGAACTTTTTTATTAAAAAAACAACATAATAACTAAATTTTTTGTGGCACTCGGAAACCTATTGAACTAATATTCTTCGATGGTCCCAACAAAGAGGCAAGAACTCGAATTCTAAAAGGCCTCTTTATCATTATAAGAATTTAATTTTTTGTGGCACTTGGAAACCTATTGAAATAAAATTCTTTGATGGTCCCAACCTAGAACTCTGAACGGTCTCTTTAACAACACAAGAACTTAATATTTTGTGGTATTCGGAAACCTATTGAAATAAAATTCTTCAATGGTCCCAACAAAGAGGCAAAGACCTCGTTAACAACATAAGAACATAATTTTTGTGGTATTCAAAAACCTATTGAAATAAAATTTTTCGATGGTCCCAACAAAGAGGCTAGAACTCTGAAAGGCTTCTTTAACAACATGAGATCTTTATTTTTTGTGGCACTCGAAAATCTATTGAAATAAAATAATTCAACGGTCCCAACAAAGAGGCAAGAACTCTGAAAGGCCTCTTTAACAACCTAATTTTGGTATCGGAAACTATTGCAATAAAGTTCTTCGATGGTCCCAACAAACGGGCAAGAACTCCGAAAGGCCTCTTTAACAACATAAGAACTTAATTTTTTGTGGCACCCGGAAACCTATTGACAGAAAATTCTTCGAATTAGGTCCCAACATAGAGGCAAGAACTCTGAAAGGTCTGCTTAACAACATAAGAATATGATTTTTTGTGGCATACAGAAACCTATTGAAAGAAAATTCTTTGAAAGTCTCAACAAAGAGGCAAGAACTCAGAAAGGCCTCTTTAACAACATAAGAACTTTAATTTTTTGTGGCATTCAAAAACTTGTTGAAATGAACTTCTTCGAAGGTCCCAACAACGAGGCCAGAACTCTGAAAGGCCCCTTAACAAAATAAGAACTTAATGTTTTGTGGCACCTGAAAACCTATTAAAAGAAAATTCTGAGGGATTTGTTTAGTGAAACATGAAACTGAAAATTCTATCTTATATTATATGGGTAGTGTAAGAATGTATGCAGCCCTTCTCTATTTCGAAGTATCCTCTGGTTATAATATATATTATGATAACTGTAATTGACCAAGAAATAGCAATTCTATTGCATAGTATTAATGTTATGCAACACCTACTCTTGAAAGATTTGTTTAAATTTGAAACAGCCTGTGATTTTATTTTTCTTGAATAAAATGAGATTGCTTCAGCTGGAACATGTAATTTGAAATTCCATTGTATAATGAAAAACATAAGCAGTCAGACTCTAAAAGAATTGTAATTAATGGATTCCAAAGGTCCCAACTGAATGGCATCTTCAATACTTTAAAAACAGTTTTTTCATTGTGACACCCTGAAACCTATTGAAAGAGGCCTCTCTTACAACTTAAGATTATGTTTTTTGGCACCTGGAAATCTATTGAGAGAAATTTCTTCAGACGTCCCAACATAGAGGTAAAGAACTCTGAAAGGCCTCTTTAAAAACATAAGAACGTAATTTTATTTTGTAGCACTCAGAAACCTATTGAAAGAAAATTCTTCGAAAGTCTCGACATAGAGGCAAGAACTCTGAAAGGCCTGTTCTCTAACAACATAAGAACTTAATCATTTGTAGCATCCCAAAACTTATCGAAAGAAAATTTTTTGAAGGTCCAACAAAGAGGCAATGAACTTTGAAAGGCCTCTTTCATAATATAAGAACTTAAGTTTTTGTGGCACCCGTAAACCTATTGAAAGAAAATTCTTCGAAGGTCCCAACATAGAGGCAAGAGGCAAGAACTCTGAAAGTCCTCTTTATCACCATAAGAACTCAATTTCTTGTGACACCTAGAAACCTATTGAAATAAAATTCGTTGGGATTTTCTAAGTGAAACATGAAACTGAAAATTGTATCTCATTTTATATGGGTAGTGTAAGAATATATGTTGCCCGACTCTATTTTTAGGTATCCCGTGATTCTAATATATATTATGATTATCTATAATTAAACATGAAACTAGCAATTTCATTGCGTAGTATTAACGTTAGGCAGCACCTACTCTTTAAAGTTGTGTTCATAATTGAAGCATCCAGTGATTTTATTTTTCCTTAACAAAGATGAGGATTACTTCAACTGAAGCATGTAATTAGAAATTCGACATACATAAGCAGCCATATTCTAAAAGAATTGTTGTAATATCCTGTCACCAAGATTTTGAGTGCCTACAAGAATTTGCATAAAAATTAAAGAACATGGATCGAGCTTGCGAGCCAGTTTATTCAATCTTCTGTATCTTATTGCCTCAAATTTGTTTTTCCAATGACTTTGTGGATTATTACATGGGGACCTGCCATTTTAGTACAAGTGCAATGTTTTGTGTTGTAGTTGCCTGGAATAGAGAAAATTCAATCGTTTGTGCCTTAATTGTTGCTTTGGTTAGTAGATGAATAAATGAGGGGTCTGCAAATTGTTGGAAAATTCAATTTTAGTGAATTGTTGACTTTATGCGTTGGAATAAAATGCGATTCAATGATTCTTGTTACGGTCCGTATTCTCTACTCATCTTTTGTATACTTCCCTATAGTGTTTGAATGAAACTCTTATTCTTATGAGTTTTCAATTCTGATTTTCTTACGTTGATCTGGTTTTGGTCATGTTCTTTTGGGGTCATTTAATTGGTAAAGGTAAAAGATTTCGAAGGTCCCAACATAGAGGGAAGAACTATGAAAGCCGGAAACCTATTGAAAGAAAATTCTCAGGCGGAGGACTAGTAATTTCTAGCAAGAAAACAATAGCAATGGCAGCACAAAACCAACGAAAATCAGGCCAAGTCAGAAAAGACAACGGCGGCCAAGGAAACTTTCATAAACCAAAAAGTTTTTTATGGATTTTCGATTGTGGTGCCACAGACACTATGACTTATGATTTCAATGATATCAAAGTTCAAACCAAGCCCTCAAAAACACATGTTATGGCGGCAAATGGGGAAATAATACCAGTAAATGGTGCTGGGTCAATTGATATATCACCGACTTTGAAATTATCAAATTGTCTCGGTGTTCCGTCATTATCTCATAAATTATCCATTAGTCATGTTACAAAAGAGCTCAATTGTACTGTACTAATGCACCCAACTTTCTGTGTATTGCAGGATATTAGGACGGGAAAAATTATTGGACGTGGCACTGAACGCCAAGGATTGTACTATGTGAATGAAGTTGCCCAACACAACACTGTTATGCTTGCCCATGGAACTGCAGATAGGGAAGCTTGGCTTTGGCACCGGAGATTGGGACATCCATCCACGGGTTATTTACATCTTTTATTCCCTAAGTTTTTTAATTCCAGTGATAAATTACATTGTGAAACATGTGTTATGGCCAAAAGTCATCGAAAAACCTTTAGACCAAATAATATCAGAGTTGCATCACTATTTGACTTAATTCATTCAGATGTATGGGGTCCATCACCTGTTGTGGGTGGCCATGGATTTAGATACCTTCTCCTTTTTGTTGATGATTGTACTCATATGTCGTGGGTATTTTTCTTGAAAAACAAATCAGAAGTCATAGAGAAATTTATCCACTTTTACACAATGATCCAAACCCAATTCAAAGAACCATTCGAATACTACGATCTGATAATGGGGGGGAATTTGTGAATACACATATGAAACAATTTTTCCAAAAACATGGGTTAGTTCATCAGACTTCTTGTCCACATACCCCTGAACAAAATGGTTTAGCCGAAAGGAAAAATAGAATCCTACTAGAAATGACCCGAGCATTTATCATTGAATCCAAAGTCCCTAAAAGTTTTTGGCCTGAAGAATTAGCCACAGCCACATATTTACGTAATAGACTTCCAACCAAAACTCTCAACCTACAAACACCAGTCCAAACCCTAGCCAAATTTACCGATATACCCCCACCTTTGACCCTTCAACCAAGAATTTTTGGTTCGGTTTTTGTCCATATTCCGAAAACAGAGCGAACCAAACTTGACCCATGTGCAGAAAAATGTGTTTTTATCGGATATGGAATTAATAAAAAAGGGTACAGATGTTATAATTCTAAGACACATCATATGTACACCACAATGAACTGAGATTTCCTTGAAACTGAGTATTTTTACCAAACCCAACTCAGTGGTCAGGGGGAGAGCGGAGATACAGACACTTAGTTGGCTTCCTGAAATGGTAATTTTAGAAGTGGAGATAAAAAACAGCAGTACTGTTGGGCATACTTCGGATACTTCTGTACAATCTGAGGAGCTTAGTGTCTCAGAAAGTAATCATCCCAACCTGGTATTTGAGGTAAGAGAATTTGATTCTG
The DNA here is from genome assembly GCA_947683365.1 of Euphorbia pulcherrima. NCBI lineage: Eukaryota > Viridiplantae > Streptophyta > Magnoliopsida > Malpighiales > Euphorbiaceae > Euphorbia > Euphorbia pulcherrima. Next base: position 22,297,966 of record CANTUS010000009.1, read on the forward strand.
AAACTTCTCCCATTTCTATTTCGACTGATCGTGGTGAATATAGAGTTATGAGAGAACAGGTGACAGAGCAAGTGACAGAACACGAGATAGAGAGGGAGGAAGTATTTGCACTACCTCCAAGGCGTAACAGAGGAGTTCCTCATGACAGATTCCCCATAGAAAGAAGCTAGGAGATCAAGATATCCAATAGCTAACATTGCAAGGGGGAGTCTGTCTGTAGAGGCTAAAGCCTTCATTACTGCTTTGTGTAAGGAAGAGATTTCGACCACAGTCGAACATGCTTTGCCATCAGACAAGTGGACTAATGCAATGATGGATGAGATGAATGCCCTCGAAAAAAGCAATAAATGGGAGAAATGTACTCTACCCACAGGAAAGAAACCAGTTGGTTGCCTTTGGGTCTTTACTGTGAAACATAAACCAGATGGCTCAGTTGAGAGATACAAAGCACTGTTGGTAGCAAAAGGATATGCTCAAACCTATGCCATCGACTACTCAGAAACTTTCTCAGCCGTTGCAAAAATTGATATGATTAGGGTATTGTTCTCGATAGCAGCTAATAAAGAATGGCCACTTCATCAATTTGATGTCAAGAATGCTTTTTTACACGGAGACTTAAAGGAAGAAGTCTATATGGAAGCTCCACCTAGTTTTCAAAAGGAATTCAAGAAAGGGGAAGTTTGTAGGCTGAAAAAATCTCTCTATGGGCTAAAGCAATCACCCAGAGCTTGGTTTAGGAGATTCACAGTAGCAATGAGAAAGTATGGGTTCACGCAAGGCAATTCTGACCATATCCTTTTCCTTAAACAAAGAGGTAAACTTGTAACCTGTTTGATTATCTATGTTGATGACATGATCATTACAGGTGATGATGTAGAAGAAATTGCCAAGCTTCGAGAAAGCTTGTTCACAGAATTCGAAATGAAAGACTTGGGAAGATTGAAGTACTTCCTTGGAATCGAAGTGCTAAGATCCAAACAAGGAATCTTCATGTGTCATAAAAAGTATATATTGGATCTGCTAGCTGAGACGGGGATGCTTGACTGCAAACTGGTTGATACGCCCATAATGGTAAATCATGGGCTTAAGATAGATGATGGAGCAGAATTAGCCGACAAAGAGAGATACCAACGATTGGTAGGAAAATTGATATATCTATCACATTCCCGACTAGATATTTCATATGCTATTGGAGTAGTAAGCCAATTCATGCACCGACCTCAAACAAATCACATGGAAGCTGTGTGGAGGATCGTAAGGTGTCTCAAAGGAACAACCGGACATGGAGTTTTGTATAGGGCACATGGTCATCTAAATATTCGAGGGTACACTGATGCTGACTGGGCAGGAAATCCAGTAGATAGAAGATCAACCTCAGGCTATTTTACTTTTGTATGAGGTAATTTAGTCACATGGAGAAGTAAGAAACAAAAGGTAGTTGCGTTATCAAGTGCAGAGGCAGAATTTCGAGGAATAGCTCGAGGGTTAACAGAGATCTTGTGGCTGCAAAAGCTACTAACCGAAATTGGTTTTCCACCATCAAAGACCTGCGAGATAATGTGTGATAACCAAGCGGCCATCCGAATCTCCGAAAATCCAGTGCAGCATGATCGAACGAAACATGTAGAGGTTGGTCGACATTTCATCAAAGAAAAGATCGAAGCAAAAATTGTAAAACTACCCTTCATAAGATCTGAAGACCAATTAGTAGATATTTTTACAAAGGCTGTAAATGGATAGGTGTTTAAAGAAGTGTTAGACAAGTTGTGCATCGGAGATCACTACTCAACTTGAGGGGGAGTGTTAGAAAGGAAAGAATACATTAATTTGGAATGGAATTTTGTTAGAAAGGAAAGAATGAATTGATTTGGAATGAGATTTGTTAGTCATCAATTCCCAATCAAATATGGAAGATTTGAGGAGACAATTATGGAAGACTCATTCAAGTCTCATTATTTCTTTTTAAGTTCTCCCTTATGTAATGATTATTTACGTTGTATATGCCTTTGTATTCTACTATAAAAGCCAGTGTAAAGCTTTTGAAATAATTCACCAAAATAAAAAGCAATTCCTCCATTTCTCTAGTCTCAATTTCTCTTATTTTTCATTTATGTAATTTAAAACATGGTGTTTAGGTTAGTTGAAATCCAAGGTTTTTGGATTGGTGAATTTTTAAAGGCAGATTTAGGCTTAACTGCTTCCAAGAGATCCTTCATTAGATGCTTTTGTAGCCTAGCTTGTTTTATGGCAGTGCACAACTCCTTGAGTCCTGCAAATCTGAGTTCAGGTTTGAGGCCTGCGATGAAGCTCTTCTCATAGAAAGATTCCTGCAACTCTGGATGCTCTCTCTCCATCCGCAGCTTCACTTCCTCAAAATTTTCCTGATATTGTACTACAATAGAGATCTGCTTCAGGTTACTAAGCTGCTCCACAACTTCCTGCACATCCACTTCTCTGAACTTCTTCAACACCTCACCTCCTCTCCGAACTTCTCCCAAGTGACCTTAGAATGGTATTTGATCCAATTACTAAACCACTTCTCCGCTCTCACATTCATGTACAACCCTGTTAACTCCACCTTCTTCTCCTCCACAACTTCAAAAAGTTGGAAATACTTATTGCACTTAGTCAACCAGGTTTGCACTTCCTCCCATTCATACATTGGTAACTCACATTTAGGTAATAGTTTATTGAAGTAAGGAGGTTTAGGATTCTACTGTTCTCCGTTGCTACCAGGACCTTGATAACTGCCAAGCAATCCTTTTCCAGGGGACAGTTGGATCAAACCAAAGAAGTCAGATTTCTCTTTTTGGTTTGAAGAATTGGGTGGGGTTTGGGATGGTTGATTATTCGAGGTAGGGGGTGATTGTTGAAAATAAGTCTTCATCAAGTTGGGTAAGTTGGTTGGCCGACTTTCTGATCTCTTGCTAGAGATATTCAGAGGTATCCCAATGGCTTCTCTGCAACTCCATTAATTCACGCTTCGCGGCTACCAGATCCTTCTCCTTCTGCTGAAAATTCGCTTCCAACTTCTCAAATTGTTATGCGTTTTATTATCCAATCAATCGGTTAAGGAGTGAATCTAATCTTCAACAGCTTCCATTTTCTGCATAGCAGCAGTTTTCCTAACCGTTCACAATCGGTTGGAGGACGCTGGCTCTGATGCTAAATGTGAGGTACAGAAATTGACAGAATTTCGTAACTAGAATTTAGAGGAATTGTTGAGGTAGGAAAAAGAAATAAGGAAAGAATTAGAGAGAAATTAGAGTGGATAAATAACAGAGAGAGAGAGAGATAACTTGGTTATTTTCATTGATTGCCTATGCTGCTCACAATAACAACATATACCGTGTGTAGTAGCAGTTACTAAGTGCTAAGAAGCTGTTACTAATTTGAATACCAACTGACCCACATGGCTCTTAGGGAATTCAAAAACTTAATTAAATTAATTAAGTACTGAAAGCAGTAATTATAGTTGACAATTGAAAACTAAATTAATCGTTTTAACCGCCACTGCCATAATTCTTCTTCTGCCCCTTATTATTCATCCTCTTCCTTCTCTGATACTTGACAGATAGATGTTGAGTTATCATCATTTAGCGTGGCACTGATACATGTACACTAATTTATAAATACCAGACTAAATTACTTGAGTAATTTGAATGTTTGTATATTTTGGCATTGTCTTTTGTGGCTTTGCTTTGATCATCATAATACTTGGACCAAAGCGCAGACACCCAATTGGTCAATTATTTGGGGAATCTTAGGGGATATATTTGGACATGCTTTTACATATATCTATAGATATCTCGAGCTTTTGATTTTGGCACTATTTTGTTGGTTGTTGAACGTTAAATTAAATAATTGGAATTTGGCAGCTAGAAAAATATGGCAATAGGTTGACGATGAAGAAGATGTTTATGGTGTCAGCCATAAATGTAATAGATATGTTTAAAATTCTAATGCTAACTGTATCATATTTTTGAAACCAGTGGCCTTGAATGCAAATTCTACATACTTGAATACTTGGTTGTAATTTAGTTGTGTATTAACTGCCTTAGAGCTTGCCACGATCTTTTTCTCAAGCTCTGCATAAGGTAGTCTGGATTATTTTACTCAATCTTATATAATTTCTGCAGAGCTTTAACTGTTTCTCCTAAGATCTATAGTGTAATAATTTATACTACTTGAATCCCCTTGGATGGGTCTGCTTCTGGATTAATTTATTATTGCATATTGAATACTTGCCACCCTCTGTTTCAGCAAAAGACTTTGCTTGCTGCTTGCCCTGCATTGTTCTACTGTTAAGTTTAGTTAGCTATTGCAAACAAACTATTGGAATTGCATACATGCGTTTCTTTTTTCAATTTCTGGTGGACATTAACTAGTCTGGAATCCTATAAACTCATTTTAGATTGATATATATATATAGTTTGTCTTTAATTGAAGTACATCTACAATGCGTTGTGAAAGGTAGCGCATGCATCTAGTAATAGTAATCCTAATGTTAGCCTTGACTGTTTTTCAATTTATGTATCCCTGATTCACAAATAAAGACAGTTTAAGTCGAATGTATTGTCTTTCTCTTACAATGCACCATATGGCTACAAGAAACTGACTAGTTAAATAGCACCTCAATAAGGGTTCTTAAATCATTACTGCTGCGAAGGTAAATTTCATTGGTAATTTTGCCAAAGAATCAACTTCGAGCTTGAGTTACTCTTTTATGCCATTATATTTCCTACTTGAATCCTTTGAGATGGGTTCGCCAGTCAACATAATTTACCTAGATTTTCAGCAGTCAGTGTAGCTTCTTTTGCAACACTCTTGTAAGTTGTTAGTAGCCATTATTTCCCGAGTTACGCTGCCCTGCTTCTTGCTATTTGTGTATGATCTTTAGAATGATCCTTGAGAATAGGGTATCATAATATTTTGTTTGAAGATTTTAGCGGCATGAGCTCTCTGAGAGTAACTTGTTAGCTTTTTTACTCTTGAATATGTTGTCTGAGCTCTAGCCTGTCTTTGTAGCAACACAGAGAGAACTTTTCCTACCTTACAGGTTACATCACCTGCTCTACTTCAGATAAAGCAGCAGCGTACATTAGTTGTAGCTTAAAAGCTGCAAATCTCTAGAAGCTGATTATTCTTAAAATGTGTTAGATTTTTAGTATAGGTTCTATATGCAATCTCGAAAGTCATTTTTACTAAACGTGAGTTGGTCTTCCATTTTGCTTCTAAACTATTTATCCGACCAAGGTTGAAGCTGCCGAATATGTCCTTAGCAAAATGGACTCATCTTTGCTTGCGTTTTATTGGAATATGTATCTAAGTTTATTTTTCATTTACCCATTGTGATATCATGATCGACGAATTCAATTCAATTGAATTTACTTTTGTCAAATTTCCTTGTTTGAACAAAAATATATCCATTGAATTCAAATCATGTGAGATTTGATTTCTTGTGAATGCAAACATTAGAATTCTTGCAAAAAGTTTCCTAAAAAGAAAAGAATTCTTGCAAAGAGTTTGTATGATTTTAAAGGAATTCATCTTAGCTATGCATTTTGAATATTATTTTTACCATTTTATCATCACATGCGCTTTTTATACTTGAAGCTGTAAAAATACTTGTATGAACTATTTTGGAAAAATGTTGAATATATTAAGTAACATACAATATAAGTTTTAATATAAATGAAGTTTTCAAACAAAAGAATATTTTGTTTGAGAAAATCAATTCCATGAATTATTGAACTTTCATATATTTGGATTCTTGTCCCTAGAATGATGTCTTCTTCCATGTCCCCCATTTCAATTGTTGGCATGTGTCTATTTTAATTATTATTTAATTTCATGTTGGGTTCCTCTTTTCTACAAATATGCTACATGTTAAATAATGAATGGATAGACATGAAAGAGGACACCAATTTCAGGAAAACCCGGGTATAATAACTCTAAAATTTGCAGCGGAAGTTTCTGAGACCTACTTCATGTCATTTTTCAGGGACCCCTTCTCTAGTGGTGAATTTTCTTTTTTTTTTTTTTCTTTTTATCTTTTTATATAATCTGATGTACTTGTGGATTTTGTGAATTATCTGCTTCAATCATGTTGATTCCCCATTCATTACTGAAGATAGGTGTTTTAGGTTAACAAATATTATTTGGATTATATTTGTTTCAGTGGATTCCGTTTATGGGTAACGAATGTGATTTTCTGTTTAGGGATGCTTTGGATGCAAAGTTTATACTGGTCTTGCTTTGGGCATGATCTAGGAGGTATTCTCAGTCATGCTTTGAACTGGTAGGTTGTGATGGCTGGGAATTGTCTTGTGGTATTAGCGTTTCTTTGAAATTAACCAACAATGCTCATCATCTTGCTCAAAATAGTGTTAGACCTCTATTTGCAACTTCTATTCGGTTCAAACCATTCAATTCAGGTCTATTTAATTCATTCAAACTTTAATACAATTAATGAATATAAATAATATATAATCTTTAATAACAAAAATTATATTATAATTTATTAATAAATAATAACAGTAATAATAATAATAATAATAATAATAATAATAATAAATAATTTGTTAATAAGTATTAAATTTAATCATTAGTAATAAAAGTAATAGAAGGTATGTTTGATCATGCACAATTTGTAATAATAAATTTAAATGTTAATTGTACTATTTTTAGTAGTTATGTTATTTATTATTAAATATCATTAGTTATTTGTATTGATTGATGAATCAAGAGAAGGGGTTAACAAAAAGCTAGAGGTGTGAAGAAATGCGTCAGAGTAAAGGTTTTAAGTTAAGTACAGGTAAGATGAATTATTTGCACACTAAGAGCAAGTCCAACCATTTCTCCCATTTTTCATTCCCCAAACCCCATTATGGGGAATCTATAGCGTTTTTGCTTCAATCATTTTCCCCATTTTTCATTCCCCATATTAGGTTCCCTAGAAATAATAATACCTTATTATTATTATATTAATTTATTTACATTATTTCTATTCTACTGAATTAACAAATAATTAAAAAAAATAAAAATAAAACATATATTAATAAAATAATCCATTCCCCAAAATGGGGTTCTCCATATATGGGGACCCCCATACTGGGAACATACCATATGGGAATGGTTGGACTCAACTATTTCGCGTTGTGTTCCCCATTTTGGGGAGAACCATTGGAAGTGCCCTAAGGCTCTATTCTTTTCAACTTCTAAAAGTTGAACTGAACTGAATTAAATTGAACTAAAGTGAGCTGAACTGGACTGAACTGAACTTATTTCAGTGTAAATTTATAACTACGCATAGCTGAACTGAACTGCGCTGAACTGTGCTGAACTAAACTAAAATGAACTACATTGAATTGTAGTCCAAAAGAACAGAGCCTAAGTTCAAATTAAGGAAGGGAGATGAAGTGAAATTGGAAGATACAATCGTGCCAAAATGCAAACGATTTAGGTATTTAGGATCTATCTTCCACGAGGAGGGGTTGATTGATGATGATGTAAACCATGGGAATCAATGTAGGATGGATGAAATGGAGAAGTACTACCGGTGTCTTATGTGAAAAAAGAAACATTTGAAAGTGAAAGGTAAATTCTACAGAACTGTGGTTAGTCCAGCCATGACATACAGGAGTGAATGTTGGGCTATTAAGAAGCAACATATTTAAAGGATGAATGTGGCAGAAATGAGGATGCTTAGGTGGATGAGTAGACATACAAGGATGTATTGATTAGAAATGAGTGCATCCGTCAAAAGATCGGTGTGACACATATTGAGGATAAACTGAGAGAAGGACGACTAAGGTGGTATGAACATGTGCTATATAGACCAATAGATGCCCCAGTTAGAAAATACGAGAACTTAAGGACAGAGAGTAAGGGTAGAGGGAGAGGTAGAACTAAGATTACTTGGAGAGATTATTTCTAAGGACTTGCGTTTGCTAGGTATGGACGAAAATTTAACTTTTGTTAGAGCTTCATGGCGTCGGAAGATCCACCATATATCTGACCTCACCTAGCGTGAGATTTAAGGTTTAATTGGTTGGTTGGTTGGTATTATTAGTTATTATTATTATTATTATTATTATATTTATGATTGATTATTTATTATTATTGCTTATTTATATTCATAGTAATTTTATTTAATAAATTATTATCATTATTTATTAATGTGTATATAATATTTATATAATATTATTTTTTATATTTTTATTGTTAAGTATTAATAATTTATTATTTTTTATATTTATTTTATTAACTGTTATAATAATATTTATAATTATTAGTAGTTTCAGTTCAGATCTATTTAGTTCAGTTCAATTTATCCCGTAAGGATTTATAATATTATATGTTTGTTATTTTAACAAATGTAATAAGAATAATAATAAATAAAAAACAAAATAAGAATATAAAAAAGTTTTTCCTAACCAAGTGAACAGTCAACAAGGTAATGAAGAAATAATTCAATTTTTTTATTTCTTATTTTACTTGAAATAAATTTACTTGGACTAATACATGATTTTCTTTTCATTTTTTTATATCAAGAACAAGGCCTTAATTTTGATCTTGATCAGCATCTCAACTTATGCGATCTTTTTAGTTTTCCATTTTATTGCTATGATCCAGCGGAAACTTTGTTTCTGCTTTACAACATCTTGTATAAATCGATCTTTCTCAAGCCTTCAAGTTTTAATCATTCTTGTACGAATCAAATTCTTGATATAGTAAAACCTCTATAAATTAATACTCGATAAATTAATAATCTCGATAAATTAATAATTTGTCCGGATGAGTACAAAATTGAACCCCAATCAATTAAATAATAAGATAATAAATTTTTTAAAATCCCAGTGTATATATATTGGTCCTACCGAAATTATAAATTAGTAATTATTAAAAGATTCCAAATTTTAAGTTTGTCTAGTAAAAAATGAATTTATAGTCATTTTTTTTGAACTTCAAATCTACACTTTAAATCTTCTCATTACACTTAAGAGTTGGGGCATTATATTCTCGTATTACAATAAAAAGTTGTGAAGAGTTGTGAAGAGTTCTCGTATTTACAGTGTTGAAAGTAATTTGCTATGACCTCTTGAATATCTTTTAGTTTAAGAGTCATAGTTGATGTGATTTTAAAAATTTTCAATATACAAAGTAATTTTTAACCATACTTAATATACATGGAGAAGAAATGTGCCTTGAAACTTATTTTTGTAATTTATTTTTTGGTATCATAAACTAACTTTTTACTTATTAAAAAATAATGAACTTAACAAATTTAATTAATTTATAAATATACATTAAACTTAAAAATTTAAAAGTCATATATAAAAGTTTTTTAAATTAATAAATTTTTAATTTATCACTATATTAATATCTCATTAAAATAATAAAATATTCCGGTAGCGTGTTAGATCTGATTTTCATAGGATTTTTTTGTATTCAAGTGGCATTTGACGGTTATTTTGATGGGGAAGTGACTTTTGATGAGAGAAATAGGTGGAATTGATGGAGTTTCTGGTTTTCAGGCTTTCTAAGTTCGATTTTGTGGGCTTAAACACTGGGCGGTGAAGATTTCTCAAGGTTTTAAACTTTTCTTCAAGTTTATACTAACTATATCGTCTTCTAGTTTTCTATTCTGGCAACTATATGACGACTATGGTTTCCTGATCCTGATTCTACTTTCTATTTTATCCAATTACAAGCTATTACGAGTTTAGAGACAACTACAAGCTCCAATTTCCCCATTTCCCGTTCATCACAGGTTCCTCCTCCTTGGGTAACTATTCTGAGGCCCAATTTGATTCCATCCTGTTCAATTTTTAATGATCTTTGCAATGAAATGCTTAAAATGCGTGGCTCCAATCTGGACCAATTCCATACCAACCAACTAAGTTTCAAATTCCACGTTAAGTGGGGTTGATTATATAGATCTTTCGATTCTATCAAGCTCTATCAAAAGCCAAATTTTCACCCATATCGAGCAAACGCATATTCTTAGAAATAGTTTCCCTCCAAATAATCTTAGGTCGAACTTGGACTAGTTCCATGCCTTAATTAATTTGCATCTGTTTTGCCATGTTCCGCTGATATGCTTCTGTAAGTCCTTGTTTGCTGGAGCATGACACCGGCTGAGCGGTGTCAGGTCCCTCGGGCGCCCTAGGTGCGGGGGGGTCATTGCTTATCCCATGGGACAACTGTCGTTTCAGATAGCCTTGATTTCAATTCTCTTTGTTTTAACGTGATTGACATTAGATGGATGTATTTGTTGGAAAAACTTTGAGTCTTTTGTTACTTTTTAAAAGAAATGTTTTGAAATATTTTTATTGAGAAAATGTCTTGGACAAAATATTTATGAGTGTCTGTTATTGATTTAATTTTTTCATAAAAGTGAATTACAAGTGCAATTAATTTTCTAACGGCTATATTTTAAACAACTCTTTGTAATTCCTTGCGGCTATAGTTTTGATTAAGTATTTTAATTGTAATTAAAAAACCAACAACTATTTTATTAAATTTTGTAACTTTTTATCGCCAAAAATTCTTTTCTTTATCAATGAAAAGGTTGGCGGAATTTTCATATGCAAGGGATAACAATTTTTTACATTCTCTTCTTTCCTCTCTTAATTTTCTGGATATAATAAAGCAATTTTGATTCTTGTCGCCATTCTCAAATCGAGAGTGAAAAAGTTGTTTAATTTTGGAAGGAACTACGAAGTATCCTTTAAAGATAAATGTCTTAGATACGATTCAACTTATTCTAACATTTTCTTTCTAAGTGTTGTTTCAAATTCAATTTTTTGATGCTGAATTCCAGCCTCTAAAAACAACAACCCGATGCCCAAAATTTCAGTCTTTAAGCAACTACTTCAGAGAAAATCGTTGCCTTTGGTCCAACTTCCGAGCTTCTGCAACAGTTTCTTATCAGAGAAGCGTTGCCTTTAGTCCAGCTTCTGAGCTTCTGCAATAGTTTCTTATAAAAAAAATGTTGCCTCTGAACCCGGTCAGCCGTGACGAGGTTAGCCGAGACCAGGTCAGCCCAGGTTCAACTCAGTCAAGTCACTCAGCTCAATCCAGTTTCAGCTCAGCACAGTTTTACGTAGACTTGTCAACAATTTTCCAACACTATTTGCATGCGGTTAGGGCCCAAACACGATCAGAAACTATCTTTCCGTGAAATCCAACCACACTTCTATGCCTCTAGTGCATTAATTTTCATAAAAAATGGGATAAATGAACATATTTGATCCCCGTCTTCATACAAGATCAGTACCAACACTTTGAATTCGATCTTCTCACCTTCTTGGTGTTATCAATTAAAATCTAAAAATGACCATAATGAACTTACATGTTTATTTTCACCAAATAGATGCTCATGGCTTTCATGCATTTGACTTGTATTTTATTGACACGATTCCTTGCTATTATGCAGACTAACCTTTGTTTTGCAGTCGTCTATTCTGTTCCTAGATCTCGTGTATTATATAGACGATTTTTGTAAATTATTTTTACTCTCCGCACTTTATTTTTCGTACCATGGATGATTTACATTTCCGCATCGTGAATGGATTATCATGTTTAGTCGTGTGAGATGATAAAACACCTAAAACAACTAATTCAGTTTAATTTGGCTCTAAAGGTAGCAAATCAATTGACTTCGAATCTTTGTGTCATAGTGTAGGTTTGTCATTTAGACGTACTAGGCTACCAATAAGAGTTGATCCAAGTGGTAAGGGACTTGGTATCGCTTAAGCGAAGTCTCGAGTTCGAGTCCTAGTTGTTGGAAAATTTACACTTTAAAGCATAACGTTGCTTCCAGATAAAGGCAATGCTTTTCTTCAATAACTGTTGCAGAAGCTCGAAATTGGATAAAAGAAAACACTTCATTATTCAAAATTTGCTGCAATAGATCCGGAGGCAACACTTCCGGATGAAAACTGATCCGGATTGATCCGGAGGCAACCTGAAAGAAAGGCAACCATTTTTATAAACTGTTGCAGTAGCTTTGAAACTGGACCAAAGGCAACGCTTTATTGTTCAGAATCTGCTGCAGTAGATCCAGATGCACAACTTATGCAACGGTTTACTGAGATTAGGCAACACTTTCTCCTGAAACCGAAAATGACCTTCAAAAGCTGTAAATAATGATCTTAACCACTTGGAACATCACTGGAACAACAAGAACAAATTTATAAGCGTTAGAATGAGTTGAGTCGAGTAGGAAACTCTGTCCTTAAAGGATACTTCGTAGTTCCTTCTAGGATTAAACAACTCCTTTAAACTCAATTTGAGCTTTGGTACAGGAATCAGAAATGCTTATCCTAACCAGAAAAGAGAGAGAGAGAAGAGAGTAAAAATTAGATACATATCTCACATGAAAAACCCGACCAACCTTTTTATAGGTAAACAAAAGAGTTTATGTCCATAAAAGTTTAGTTGTTACAAAATAATAAGTATGGTGCCTTTAAAACCATAACCGACGGGGGTTACAAATATTTAATCAAATATAACCGTTGGAGAATTAAATTTACTTAAAACTCACTTTTATGAAGGAAATGAAGTTTGTAACTTCCACCATAAACTATTTTGACCACAAGATATTTTTCTCATTAAAAAATATCATAAAACTTATTCTTTTGAAAGTAACATAAAACTCTCATTTTTCGAACAAGTCCCCACAACTTTCAAAAGAAGTTTAAATAAAAAGAATTTTCTGGATATCTCGAGTTTGACACATAATGCATGGAACTGGTGTCTTGTGGACTATGAACCAGAACTTGATAGATAAAATTTACCTTACGAAATATTTGGTGAAACATATAGTTTCTATGAACCAAATAAGCGCTATTGTAAGATAGGGATTTTACCATATCGCATTATACCAAGTACATTTCTGTTCATCGCGGTTTTGCGCGAATAGGCCGTGCGCGTGCCTGGTCTTTGATGAGTGCTCTAGTGATATTGCCAATATTATATCTCATAGAAGCCGCTCCACTTTAAACTCACATAGGTGATATCATCAAGTGTATATTGCACTTTATACACCACTCATAAGAGCTATGAAATCTCATTAAGAGTCCTTTTGACTCAACCTCTCAAGACATGCAACATAGCACTTTTCACACATCTAGGATTTGGGACAATATTTATAGTTCTAGCAGAACTAACGGAAGGCTTGTTAGTACCCATATGAACCTATTCCGTAGGATCTCCACTCATGTAGGTTGGGTTCCCACCCTTTATTAATTTTAAATTGGCTTAAGTCCCATCCTCTCTGATGTATCAAAGATAAATTTCTTTTTCAAAATTTCTTTTTCAAATGGTAGTCAGATGATTTGATCAGAATCACTCGAGACTCAAATGGATAAAATTCTATCTCAATAATATGTCTCAAATGTATGCGTATACTTTTGCCATTATAGGTCTTATTTCTCAAATATATATTGCATCTTGGCATTCTCAATATATTTTGCAATCTCAATACATTGCATGTGTTATAACACTTACTAAGAAAGTTTTCCCAACCACTTAGTCTTATTGTATACTCCAACTCTCAAGCAAGTAACTCTTAACATAGCTTGCTTATAGTTAGTTTTCTTGTTATTATTCTACCACCAAATGTGAGAACATAACCACTAATGAAATGATTCCCATATGAATTTAAAAATTCACTCAACGTCATTGTTCTCCTCATGAACAATGGGAAATTCACTAATGAATTTCTTCTCATATGAATCATATATTCATTCAACATTATTGTTCCTTTCAAGAACAACGGGAAATTCATGATATAGAATACCATATTTAATGGTTCCTCTCAAATATTTTTTTAAGCCTCAATATAGCTTCTCTATAATCAATGAATAGATTATGTGTATGCTTGCTCACATAGCATATGCTACGTCTCAATGTGTGAAACTCATCAAGTACAAATGCATACTTGGATTTAGCCACTAGGTCACGATTATCTTCCCTTAAGTATTGGAATCATAAGGGATACTCACATGATTTACATCATAAAGTTCAAACTTCTCAAGAAGTTTCTCAACAGAGTGTTCTTGAGTTAACAAGACACTCTCATTCATCCTTATGATTCTCATACTCAATATCACATTATCTTCTCTTATGTCTTTCATGACAAATATTGATAATAAGATTATCTTTATTCTATTGACAACATCAATACTCGGAATAAAGATAGCCATATCATCCACAAATAATCACGCATATATCATTAATCACTTTAGCATATACACATATATCCACCTCAAATAATCAAACTTATCAAGGTGCTTGTCAATAAAACACACAAGAACTTAATCACCTTTGAACTCAATTGTAAAAAGAAGCTATAGCAAAAATGTAGAACTAACATATTTATCGGAGCATAAAACCAAAGATTTTCTTGTAGAAAATAAACACCACTTGTAACCAACGGATTTAGCTTCGAAGGATCATAAGCTAAAACACAAATTCTATATTCCAAAGAATAGAAATAAACTTAAAATAAAAAGCTTCTTGCAAACACTTTGATTCGGAGAATGAAATAGCTCCATAAAAATAAAGATTCATCTTCAATCAAACACTTATAAAAATTTTCACCAAACTTTCTTTTCAAAGTTCTCTTGCCTTTCCTCAAAATATCATTTTCAAATAAAAATTTTCACCAAAACTTTCTTTTCAAAGTTCTCTTGCCTTTCCTCAAAATATCATTTTCAAACTCAATTTGAAAAATAGGTGCAACCATGTAAACATCCGGAACAATACTTAAAAATGGAAATCTCTTTAGTGTTTATTGATAACATTCACAAAGAATTTGTGTTCTTTATCTCAAAGATATTATTTCCCAGCACATCACTATGTTCAACATAACTTATGAACACATCAACATAAACTTTTGTCCCTATTTCTCTTTATATAGGTTTGAGAATAATAACCTTAATAAGACACCCCCACACTTTTGAATTTCAAGTTAGGATGATAATCCTCTCTTTTACTCATATAGTGTCTTATCGGTTTCTCATGTGAAATTTTATTTGTATAGAAAACTTAACAAATAATTCCACTAACAAATATCTCAAGTATATATCTAACATATTAAATACGAAACTCATATATATACTTAGTCAAATGACTCACAAAAATATATTCTCATGTGCCTCAAGTTTACTAGAAATTATAAACCATCAAATTTCAAGGTAAACACACCATACTCATATAACCACACATGGTTACTAACAATTTTCCAAACCTGAAATCTGCTCAGTTCCAGATTTCGTAAGTCCAATTCAACTCAAATTTTGAACATGTAAACGAAGTTATTTGACAAAACTTTCTTCTACTCATAAAAACATATATGTCTTAAGTTTCCAACGCCACTAAAAACATGTAAAACGGATTTATATATCTCAAGTTATGTCACAAACAATCAGCTGCGCTCAAAGTTGAAATTCCAGAAAAACGAGATTCTTATCTCAACTTCAATATATATTTCAACCCACTAAACTAAAGAATTTGAAAAATATCCCTTCTAAACATATCTTAATCTATGTCTCATGAAACTATAGAAATAAGAATCACTCAAAGCGGAGTTGTATAACTCAAGAAAACTCATAAACAACTAAGGGTGTTCAAAGCTTAAAAATTTCCAGCAAACATAAAACAAAAGTTTTATCACAAATAGGCTATCACCCAACTCAATAAATTTGAAATCAAGATGTGTCAAAACAACTTAATTCAAAACATATTGATCCACATAAAACATATCAAAACCTCATTTATTTCTCAACAAATAAAAATTTTGATTCAACAATTTTCACCATTTCCAAAACTAAGTTTTGAGCTTATGAAATAAAAATACTCAAATTCAAAACCTTATCTATCACATGGCAAATCTCAAGATTCAACCAAATAGACAAAGAAGAGCAAACACATAAATTGATAATCTCAAAACATATTCTATGGTTCATATAGTTCATTCCGATAACACAGTATCTTTGATTATTAAAACCTTGTCGGACTCAAAAGTTACATTTACTCCATTTTTACCTAAAAGGCTCGCTAAAACCAATTCGGTTTAAACATTAGGAACAAGTAGCACCTCATTATTTGCTAATGATGTGAGCTTAATGAGAACCTTTATTCTTCACTTTCAACTTGGGTATATATGACTATGGAAAATTTTTATTTACTCTCATAAACGTACCTCACTACTCCATAGTCAATAACCCACTCATTCACATCAATCACCTGTTTACTTGTGAAATGACTACAAAAATAATATCATCTACCTAACTATAAGTTGAATAGGATTGTCACATTTCACAACCGTTTTCCTCCATTTAGGAGCGTGGTGGTCACATGTATAAAATTTTCCCATTTCATATTATTGAAGGTTTTATTACTTTTGAGCATATAACCATAGAGAAATTAGTACCATTTTCCTTAGCAAGGATTGGTCTCCATGATGTTTGTCTTTGAGAATATCTCCTTCCAATTGACTTTATTAAGGCCAATGCAACTTTTGCATAAACTTCTACCTCGAGCACACGCAATGGAGCCGTAGACAGTCAAGTGAAATCCAATACACAAAATAATTTGATCTATGGACAACATCATTATGGTAAAGGCCGTAATGCCAGAAGAATAATTACTGCAACGAGTACCCTCATAATTGTATTTAGAAATCAAATATTCCCAAATCTCATTAGCTTCAACTTTCGAAAAATAGCACCAAATTTAATTTTTGCAAATAAACAACTTAGGTTATAGTGGAGGAACAACTGCTTTCATTTTCTTGAAGGAATTGGATCCTGTAGGAGTAGCATAATTTTCCATTACGGAATATCCTTTAAGATTGTTGAAAAATTTGCTCTTTAAAACATAATTCCGGAGTTGCTTCCGGACAGCAACGCTTTTCTTCAATAACCGTTGCAGAAGCTCAAAACTGGATTAAAGGCAACACTTCATTATTCAAAATCTATTGCAATAGGTCCGGAGGCAACACTTCCGGATGAAAACTGATCCGGAGGCAAACTGAATGAAATGCAACCCTTTTTAGAAGCTGTTGCAGTAGCTTTGAAACAGGACCAAAGGCAACTTCTTTATTATTCAGAATCTGTTGCAGTAGATCCAGATGCACAACTTACGCAATGGTTTACTCAGATGAGGCAACACTTTTTGCTGAAACTAAAAATGACCTTCAAAAGCTGTAAATAATGATCTTAACCACTTGGAACATCACTAAAAAAATAAGAACAAATCTATAAGTGTTAGGATGAGTTGAGTCGAGTAGGAGACTCTATCCTTAAAGGATACTTCGTAGTTCCTTCAAGGATTAAACAACTCCTTCAAACTCGATTTGAGCTTGGGTGCAGAATCAGAAATCATGTCCAGAAAAGAGGGAGTGAGAAGAGAGTAAAAATTAGATACATATGTCACATGGAAAATTCGGCCAACCTTTTTATAGGTAATCAAAAGAGTTTATGGCCATAAAAGTTTAGTTGTTACAAAATAATAAGTATGGTGCCTTTAGAATTAGGACCCGTATAGGTCCCCGTCAGGGGTTTTAAAAGGCTGATTAGACTCCTCAAGTCCCGCCTCATACAAAATCTTGGATTCTTCGGCGATTTTCTTTCCAGAACCTACCAAGATGTATAAAAAGATCCCAAAGACTGGCCATTTCACCGTTAGACGCGAGGATTTACCCCTGGTGGGTGATTCGGGGCTTCGAGAATGCCCGGTCTATGTCGGGTATGCTTTTCACGAAGAGGACTCATTTATGGGGCTCACTCCTATCGCTGAAATGCCTTTGATTCCCTCTCCTAATACTCATGCTTCCAAAGTTCAGGTAATTTTGCTGGATTCTCCATTTTCCATTTTCAAACTCTTTGAGAATTTCTCAAATTTTGGCATGAGATAAGGTGTTTCAGACCTTAGAATAGAGCCTGATGCATGTAACTTTAGTCTAGGATGCTTTTAGGATAGTTTTGGATGAGCTTTGGTTGCATTCAGATGATTTTGGATTTTTTGGGAAGTTTTTCGTATAGGGACTGTTTGCAGGGGACCTGTATAGGTGAGGGGGGACCCATACGGGTCTTATTTTTGGTACGGGAGCCTCTAGGGGACCCGTACGGGTCCTATCCTCAGGTACAGAAAGTTAATTTCTTTGATACTTGTATTTCTTTTCTGATTTCTAATTTTTCTGCTGCATTTTGACCATGTTAAGCTGTAATTCTATTTTTGCAATTTCAATATAAGACTGTGGGAGCCCTGAGCTTCTGCAGGAAGTGGTACTAGGAGATCCGTACCAGGAGGGACACTGAGTTGTTGGCCCGCATTGATTCTTTTGGCTTCAGCGACATTATCGGGGCCATCCCTCAGGCTCTGAAGACGCTGGCCCCAGGTGCCATTTCAGCCTTGGAAGAGAGGTGGTCGGAGATGACCCATACTTTCCATCTACCAATCAAGGATGTCACTATCACTCCCGCAGATGTGTGCGCCGCGACGGGATTGGGCTAGAGCAGGAATATCATTCATTTTGATGTTTACGCTGATAGATGGGATTCCCTTCCTGAGGTGAAGGCCCATATTGAGAGATTACTTGGGCTCCGTTTGAGCAGGACGAACAAGCTCAAGTACGGGGACCTACATACTTACTAGATCGAGCAACTGAGTCTTACTGTGGTGGAGAGGAGAGATCAGCACGCCCGATCTTTCCTGCTAACATTCCTTACTACTGTCTTCTTTTCAGTCTATTTATGTAACCTTAACTACGGTTTGCTCTCTATTATAGAGGATCTTGCTGCTGTGCCAGCAAGAACTGGTGCCAGACCATCCTGGCGTAGTTGTATTTTGGATTGGACATCAGAGTTCGGGGTGAGCAGTTCGAGCTCAAGATCTGCCACTTGATTCTACTAGTAAATCCCAGATTGATCTCTTGTGGTTTAACCGTTTGTTCGAACTATGTTGTAACTAATCCTTATTTTGTCTTATAGATTTGGGCCTTTGAGCACTGGTTTACCCCTAGGCCGGGTTTGCCTATGCAGGCCGAGACACCGCACATCATTTCCAGGTGGATGGGGCTTTGGCAGGGTCAGCCCTTGATCACAACGCAGTACAAAGAGTTCCTTTGCCAGCTGCACTCCGATCGGGTAAACTTCTTCCCTACTAAACCTGCATTTTACATTTCACTAAACCATTAGTAGAAACTACATTTACGAGGTTGTGATACTTACAGTGCATTTGTTTTGTGCAGGTCATCCGAGAACCATGGGAAAGATTGGATATTCATGGGGCTATTGAGCGGACGCGGACTGACGTGGATGACCGTCGCTTCGTGCTAGAGTCACCACTCTCCTTCAAGTGGTATTTCGATGAGTGAGTCCTAGGGTGGAGGACCAATGCTATGGTAGAGAGACCGATCCCTCCCCCGATCCCAGCGGGTGTCTTCTGGCCGCATCTGATGTTGTGTACTGACCAGGGGTTGTACTTATTGGGCGAGGGGGCTCGCATGCTATCTGTGGAGGGCTCCTATATCGAGTTCATCGATTCCTCGCTTCTTCCTCCTTGCGAGAGGATTCACCATGAGGATGTCCCTCTCGAGTTCCACTGGAGCAATAGCAATGATGATGATGATGAGGATGGACCGAGGGGTGACCGTAGGGGTCCATCCATCGGGGGCTCGGCTAGGTCTGCTACCCCTTCTTCTTAGGTATGCTTCTAACTTAACCCTTGTGAATACCTGTTGTTTCCTGAAATTGATTGTGATCCTGAGTATGATCCTTTATTCCTATAGCCTTCCACTTCCACGCGGAAGAGGCTTGATACCGCCACTGCTGCTGCTGCCCCTGAGTAGACGAAGCGATCTCGCGCTTTAGGGACCTTGAGGGAGGGAGTCCTACGAGCGAAGCTAGATACTTTCTTTTGGCTCCTCGACCATTCGAGGAAGCGAGCTGTCAAGGAGCTCGAGGATTCGGTCCAGCCCATCGGTTTCACTCCTTCCAGCTCTATCCATGTAAGGAATTATCTGCTTTAATTTTACCCTTCGTAGTGACTACTTAGAATGTCCTATTCTGATGTGACTTTCTCTTTTAGGTGACCATTTTTGAGGCTGAGAGAATTTCCATGGGCTATTTCTCCCTGTGGGATCTACTACTGGCCCAAGATGCGCTAGCCTCGATAAGTTTTACCTGCAAAATTTAACAAACTTTGCATGATGCATGCCATGACATTCATGTATGTGTATTGATCTTATGATTCTATTGCAGACTTTGCTGGCCATGAAGCGTAGCAAGTCCGCTCGGGACTTGGATGCTTTAGAGGAGAGAGACAGATTCTTGGAGGAGCAGCTGTGGGCAGCCACTACTGAGGCTGACCAAGCTAGAGCTGAGAATCTCGACTTAGGCAACGGTTTACTCAGATGAGGCAACACTTTCTGCTGAAATCGAAAATGACCTTCAAAAGCTGTAAATAATTATCTTAGCCACTTGGAACATCACTGAAACAACAAGAACAAATTTATAAGCGTTAGGATGAGTTAAGTCGAGTAAGAGACTCTGTCTTTAAACGATACTTCGTAGTTCCTTCAAGGATTCAACAACTCCTTCAAACTCGATTTGAGCTTGGGTACAAGAATCAGAAATGCTTATCATATCCAGAAAAGAGGGAGAGAGAAGAGACTAAAAATTAAATACATATCTCACATGGAAAACCCAGCCAACCTTTTTATAGGTAAACAAAAGAGTTTATGGCCATAAAAGTTTAGTTGTTACAAAATAATAAGTATGGTGCCGTTAAAACCATAACCGACCGGGGTTACACATATTTAATCAAATATAACCGTTGGAGAATTGAATTTACTTAAAACTCACTTTTATGAAGGAAATAAAGTTTATAACTTTCACCATAAACTATTTTGACCACAAGATATTTTTCTCATTAAAAAATATCATAAAACTTATTCTTTTGAAAGTAACATAAAACCCTTAGTTTTCTAACACTAGTGAATGCAGAAAATCCTCATTGGGAGACTCACCCACCACAGCCAGGTGCGTGACCCGGGTCGGATCTGGACATAGTAGGAGCAAAGCTCCAGTGAACCAGATGAGCAACAAAAAAAATAAATTTAGACGTACTAGGCTATACTAGGATATTTTAATTTTTGGAGGATATTTTAATTTTTGGATGAGGTGATTCAGGTGGTGACTTTATGCATGTAGACTAGTAATGGTGATCCGTTTTTCTTTTAAGAAAACATTACTAGTAAAGTATCCGGTTTTGACATTTATCTTAAAACCCCCCGATTCGCCTCACCCGCGCCTAATCCGTGTTCACAGTGGCGACTTTGTTGTTTCAAGCTATTATTTTCAAAATTTGGAAGACTTGGCTGAATGTTGAAAAAACTTGGCTCAAAATGAGTTAGTTGTTTGAGTACCTTTTGGCATTCGCATTAAATTTGCATTAGTCTCTTCTAACTCAATTAAACACCGAAAACTTTAGCTAGCGGTTAAATCCTTGATTGGTGGGTGGCTCATCGTTTCTTGTAAATTTTGGGAGTCTTGAGATAAGCCACTCATAGCGTCAAAGGCCATTTTAGTTGGTGAAAGCCAAAGGTAATATGCATCAATACGTTGGTAAAGTGTTTAATTGGTGTACATTTATGTTGAATTTATCATTATGTTAGTAAGTATATACAGTAGTTAATAAGCCATGATGATTAGCTCATTCAATGACATTCATTACTTGTTTTTCATGTTAGGTGTCAGACAAATTTTATATGAGATTGGGTATTTAATAACATGTCTATTAGATGTTTGATACACATTTAATTTATATATTACAATAATAAAAAAAATATATCAAGCATCTAACGAAAAGAGTATTAAATTTCCGATCCAATGTAAAAAGTCCCTAGACTCCATTTGATTAAAATATAAAATACTAGTTCTCACCGACAATATGCTATATGAATAAAGACTTACTTGTGGTCCAGATACATATTCGACGTGTTCAACAATTTTTTGACTGAATTCGACAATTACTTTTCTTCTGATATTTGGTATATTAATTTCTTCGGATTTTCTCCATTAGTAACAAGGATTTGGAAACTACACTACACACTAACAAAAATTTGGTTAAATCAGTTTTATTAAAACCAAAAATTTGAAAGAGAAGTATATCTACAGTTATTTTTAGTTGAAGTATTAAATTGTTTCATTTAAAATTAATGAGAATAAAAATTATAATATTTTTTTATATATTTTTCAGCAAAAAAATATACTTTTTAAAACGAATACCTAAATTAATTTATGAATAACATGTAAAAATATTAATTCAAATTAACTTAAATATAGTTTTCAGTCGTATAAATTAGAGATTTTGATTTCAAATTTTAATAAGCAACCATATTCCTAAGATATTAATTTTTAGAAGGAATGATGTGAAAAACGAAATCTAGCTGAATATGCCGGAAAAATAAACATGCCATGTCTTTTAACTCGTTTTTAAAAAAGAGGATCAATTTTTTTTGTTTTAAAATGGGATTAGTGGTTTCAAAATTTAGTAAACATATGACAAAAAAAATCCTTAATTTGAAAATATGTCACGACAAAGAGTAATCATATCCGTTTTGAATTGAAATTTTGCAGGTTGATTAATAAAAATACAATATACCTTCATAATAATTTTTGAAATTTTTTGACAAGTGTAGATATTTTTTTTAATTAAAAGACTGATAATTTTAAAAAATTATAACAAAATGAAAACTTATTCAATTTTTGATATATAATTCGTTAATAATATGGTTAATTTATCGGAATATTACTTTGGTTAAAATCCCATTTATAATATTAGAAAAGAGATATTTTGTAAATTTTTTCCTTTGTTTGATAAGATTTTAAACTACGGTCTTCATTTTAAATTTTTTTTACGATCCTCTTTTTGAAAATGATCGAAAGCACATGGTATATTTTGGAAATACCCCAAGAAATATAACAAATATGATATTTGTATAATTTTGACACTTTAAAAGTCAAATATCTGTAGACCTATAATTTGCAAGTGGGGAGTTAACCATATTTGCAAGTATATAATCAATCATATTTACTTAGCAGGTAGGTTCAAATTTTTATTATCTGTTGTTATAGTTTTCTTAACGAACTACTTGGAATTAGTGTGAGATTTGCAATACTCAAAAGTACTAAAAAAAAATGTTTTCTAAAAGCACACATTTAGTATGTCATTTGCTTATTCTTAATCAAAATAATTATACTACTTAACAACAAGGGCTTGCTTGTAACAAATAAACTCAAAATATGATATTCATTTTGTAAATTTGAAATTCATTTTCAAATAAATTTATATGATTGGTATAACATGTTAAAATATATATATATATATATATATATATATATATATATATATATATTGGATTTAGGGAATTATTGTTCTTGTGTTACGTGGATTTGCAAATTCCACCAAATTTGTGGAATTTTCATGAAATTTTAGTTGTTAAAATTACAAATCTGATTATTGTTCATTCATTTAATTTAATTTAAGCTAAACTGAATAAGTAATCATGGGAAATGAAAGTAATTTTTGTTTGGATTTGGATTTTCTGAGGCTAATGAATAATACATTTCAGTTAATTTTAATTATTTATTGAGTTTAAATAGTTCAAATTTAATTTTAATAATTTATAAGATCCACAATTAAATCTCAACCACTAAAATTTAATTAATAGTTGAAATATATAACTTCATAAAATGAAGTAGTCATGAGAACTTTCAATTCACCAAAAATGCAAAGAGTCAAAGACCAAATAATCCACTGCTAGTCAAATAAGAGAAATTAGTATTGAATCCTTTTAAATCATCTTATAATCAAAGACTGTAAATTAATAAAAAAATATTTAATTAATAAAAAAATATTTAATTAAATCTTTATTAAATATTAATTATAATTTAATCCCGTAAAAATTAAATCCACAGTATAAAAGCCCGTGGACCGGTCAAATAAGAGAAAAGATGACCAATTATTTGCACACCATAACCCAACATACTTATTATTTGAAGTAAATCAATCGGAAGTTACTTCTATTTTTTATATTATTCACACGATATCAATTTTAATACAATACTATACTACTTCCATCTAACGTTGAAAGTGGAATGGAGAATTCCCAAACTTAACGAGGATTTACCCTGATAGAATGGAAAATTTTGATAAGAATTTTCAGGGGATGAAGATTTTTTAATTCCTGAATTCTTAATGGGATGAGGACAAAGTTTTCAAACCCAATAAAATCCCAAACTCGATAAGAAAAACTAATTTTAATTTTTTATAAGTACTATCAATAATCTTATAAAAGTTCTTGATTAAAAGTATATAATAAAATATAATAATATAATAATTACAAGTATTAATTTTTATATATTAATATTAAAAAGTGACAATATACTTAAAAATTAATTTTTAACACCATTTCATTAATCATCTAATTTTTTTTGAAGAATTTTTGAAGAGGCTAAGTATTGAATCTAAGACCTCCCGCCACTAACATTGAGTGGTGTACTAATTGAGCTACACCCAATTGGTTTTATTAATCATCTAATTAATTTTACAATTGAATTGATATTAATTATATTGTATTATTTTTAGTTTTATTTAATTATTTTCACTAATTATATAACTTGTATCAATTTTTTTAACGTATCAATATGAAATAATTTTAGTTTATGTTACTTTGATAAAAAAATTAGCATATTTTTTTGTTAACGGGGAATTGGGGACTCCCCGATGGGGAATGGGGAAAGAATTTTCCCCGGAACCTTAATGGGGATAGGGAATGCGCATTCTCCGCCCCAATAAGCCCAACTTTCAACCATACTTCCATCTAATTTTAAAAATACAAATTTCAAAAAAACCATCTGAACTTCCCTAGGGTTTTCTGTCTTTGCCATTGCCATTCACATTGCCAGTAAAGGATTGTTTGTCAGTTTTTACATTATTTTCAACACCTTTGATCGTCTGCAATCATGGATCCTGACATAGTTGCAGAGGATATTCGTAACATATACATAAACCTAGCCAGGATGAAGAAGAGGAATCAATTCGGATCCCAGTTCCTGTCAAATCGAAGAATGAATACTATTTTGTAGGGAATCTGTTTTCTAATCGTGTTTTCAACGAACGCTCTTTCTAACGAACAATTTCAAATTATGGTCACCCAAGGGAGGCATAAACATCAAGTGGATTGGTCCACAATACATGTTCTTATTTACTTTCTTTCATTAGAGAGATTATGATCGAGTTTGGGATGGGTCACCATGGACCTTTAACAACAAATTACTTGCCTTAGCGCGTGGGAAAGTGAATGAAAACCCAACAGATATTGCATTTACACAATTCCCTATTTGGATACAGGCCTTCGGTGTTCTTGTAGGGTATATCTCAACATAGGTTTGTGAGTCCATTGGAAATTTTGGTGGCGAATTATTGGAAATAGATGAAATTAATTTTAAGGTTTCAAGGCCTTTTTATCTTCGAGTACGGGTGTTAATCAACACATCCAAGCCAATTAAAACAAGGATGAAATTAAAGATTATTAAGAGTGTTCATGTTATGGTCCAGTTTCAACATGAACGACTCCCTTCGATGTGCTTCATTTGTGGGATGTTTGAACATACGAAAAATAGTAGCCTACTCACATACGTGATAGATTCCGACCAACCAAAGAAGATGTATGATCGGACTATTAGAGCACTGACAAAGAGGAAAATAATCATAGAAGAAGATCACTGGCTTAGAGATGAAAACAGTTACAGTTATGTACCTACTAGTTCTTTAATTAAAGCAAAATGGCTAGAGGAATTTTAGAGTGAGTTGACTGATTGTAGCTGAAATGCAGTAAGTAGAATGGTGGAGGATCAAGATAACGAAGTTTTTATGAATGATCAGAAGAGAAAACATATATTGAAAGTGTGAATCACAATGAAGTTTCAGGCTGGGTAAATACTGAAGAGAAAGCGAGCTCTATGGCGAGAGCTCGCCAGCCATTACAAAAATTTTAAGTTGGAATTGTCGCTGCTTAGGCATGGATCGGACAATTGATAAATTAGAGGATTTAGTATCTTCTTACATGCCTGAGATGGTGTTTCTAATGGAAGTGAAAGTAAGAAGGGAGGTAGTAGAACATGCATATAGACGTATTCGGTTTTATGGTATATTCTATGTATCACATATGAATTCGGGAGGTGGATTGGCGTTTTTATGGCGAAGGAGGGAGATGTTTAAGCTACAGTAGGAAATTTATTGACTTGCTCATTGATAATGAAGAATTTCCATGGCGTATAATAGGCTTTTACTGCTTTCCTAAAAATAATAATGCTAGGAGAAAGGAATCATGGTATTTTTTTTGCGAATGTTAGCAAGGATAAGCAGCCTTCCGTGGTGTGTTTTGGGCAATTTTAATGACATGACAACATCTGTAGAGAAAATCGGTGGGAGACCTAGGCCTATGAGTTGGTTATTAGGTTTTCAAGAGACGTTGGCAGATTGTAAACTGTTTTATTTAGGCATGGTTGAGTACCAATACACCTGGGAGTGTAGTAGAGGCTCAACCGCTTGGATTGAACGACTTAATTGGGTCACCTGTAGCATAGAATGGATGGAATATTTTAGTGAGGCTTGGGTTGAAAATATTCCTACTTCAGAGTCTGATCACTCAACAATATTTTTGCATTGTTCAGCTGTCAATATTCAGAGAAAACCTCCATTTTGTTTTGAAAATGGATGGACTGGATTGCATGGTTGCCGAGAAACTGTTGAGAGGTGCTGGTCATCTAATCCAACTGAATCAGTCCGGTCAAGGGCCAAAAAAATGTGCTTTAGAATTGGAAAGTTGGGGGAGAATGCAACACGATGCGTTTAAGAAGCGACTAAAATGATGTAGAGCCGGTTTGGAGCGCTTGATGTTGGAAA
This sequence comes from Euphorbia pulcherrima, assembly GCA_947683365.1. NCBI lineage: Eukaryota > Viridiplantae > Streptophyta > Magnoliopsida > Malpighiales > Euphorbiaceae > Euphorbia > Euphorbia pulcherrima. Next base: position 22,324,957 of record CANTUS010000009.1, read on the forward strand.
ACAATGTCCCTGAAGAAAATTCCTAATTCCAAGAAGATGCATCTTGATAGAGGTTTTGAAGAAAACAAAATCCCAAGACCAAGAAGAATGCATCCGGACAAGACATTGAAGATAACAAAATCCTAACTCAAAGAAGAAAGCATCTGGATAAAAGATCCAAAAGAAAACTATCTCCAAAATTCAAGAAGACAACATCCGGGAAAACATCACTAGAAGAGCTTACGGAAAGCTAAAGTCTAAAGATATCCGGAAGACACATGTCATAAGAAAAAGGGAAATATTCAACGTATTAATTTTCCTCCATATTGGTCTGAAGTCAAACTTACCTTTTTGCCTTGGAGAATGAAAAGAGATAGCTTGTATGAAATCAGTAAAGGACAAAAAGGCTGGCACAGAAAGAGAAAAAGGTAACAATCTTTTTAACCTAGACTAATAGCAAGACGCGTGAAGTCCAAATGAATACAAACATTGCATAGAATTTCGTAGAGTGCAAAAAGGCAAAGAAACGACGTCTGACAACTTTGTTGCCCCAATCCCAACAAATTCAAACAGGACATTTATTGGGTCTAATGGAAAGATCAACTGCTTTGGATGCACCAATACTTATCTGATCAATGGTGAAGATTCAAGATCAAACAACGGCTACATTTATGATCCAAGCTTATAAAAGGGAAGCTTCACAAGTTGAGAAGATGCTGGTTGATTTGAGAAAGCTATAACCTTGAGAAATTTTCTATTCAATCGGTTATAAAAAAATCCCTCCAAGAACCAAACACCTAAGAATCTGTTTGTAAGAATTCTAGAGTGAAATTATAAACTTGAAGAATTCAAAACCCATCTTTTCAAAGATAATTGTTGTAGTATCTCATAATTTGGTGAGTATTGAGATAGGAGACTTAGCTTGAACTAGGGAGAGTTTGAGTGATATATCCCTGTGAGAAAAGGACTTAGCCAAGCTAGGTGTTAGCCTTGGTGGTATATCCTACTTCCGAAAGAGAGAATCTACGGAGACAACTGTTGGAAAATAATGATCCGGAAGAATTAATTCCAAAACAATTCGGATCAAGTTTGAAGAAAAAAAAAATTGTAAGAACTTAAACATGTTATCTCCTAAATCCAAATGGAAGCATCCTGTCTACATCAAGCCATAAGGACATCCATTGAAGATCATAAGTACCTAAGCACATAATGGAAGCATTCGGTTAAAATTTGGAAAGGAAACAAACTTTGAACCGTCCAAAATAGCATCTGGAAGAAGACTGATTGTATAGCATTGGGATACATCGTGACTAAAGAGATTCAGAAGATATAATTAAAAGGAAAAAGGGAAAAGTTTCGAAAAATAACTTTGCCCTCCAACTATTTGGTCAGAAAGTGAAAGATCCTTTCCCCTCATGAAAGACAAAAATGATAGCTAGCACTTTTCAGAAAAGGATAGAAGGACTGACATGGGAAAGAGAAAAAGGTAACAACCATTTTCACCTAGACCAATAGGAATGGCGCGTGAAGATCACGATTCCAGACCTCTGGCGTAAAAGTTGGTGAAACACTAAAATCCAAGGAAAACGATCACTGAAAACTTTTTAGCCCCAATCCCAAGATTTCAAATGGGTTGTGAGGTGTCGATGACGTGTGGGTCTCCCTTGGCGCTTGTGTGAGAAGCAGGGCCCACCGGGGGTTGGTTGGATTTAGGCGTGATAAAACCTTTTTAGTTCAAGTTTGCACAAATAGCCAATTTGAATGAATAAAAGAATCGAGACCAAAATCTCAATACAAATGATAGAGTCGCCACCCAGGTTGTCTATTTAGAAAAGAGTTTTGGTATAGTTCCCATTGGGTGGGAGACTCATACCTATTAGATCAGAGATCCGAGTATCGTTTAAGTCACTTATTTCTCATTTAGTTGATTTAAAATTACATTCACTACATAAAACCGTTTTTGTTTTCATCATTTGGTGAATTATTACAGAAATCCTATTTTTCTACACTCTTTCACACTCATTACATGTGTTTATAGATTACAATAAAGCACAAGCAATAAGTGGGGGAATAAAAATTACAACCGGGGGAAAATGGGGGAATTGCAAGAGAACCTATACATTTGTTCTAAGTTATAAAATAAAATAAAAATAAATTCCCCTGCATCCACAAAGATAAGCACCTTTTATAGTACATCATAACTCAACATTTCATTAGGAAAAATGTGATTATGTTAGCATGGCAGTTTTACGATCGATATTGCCCAGACGGCTTCTAGGATCAGAAAGAAATAACGAGTCTTCAACGTATTTTACTATGAAAACACATTTTAACTTTTGTGGGTTGATTTACCAGATTATTAGTGAAAATGACCTTATGAAAAATGGTTTGTTAGATTGATTTTAAACTGATTGAAATGAGTTTTGGATTCTACATAGGGTTGGTGCTCGTACAGGGTGGGTGGGACCCGTACAACTAATATGGAGGACCGGTACGAGTATGGGGTACCCATACGGGTCCAGTCTGGTCCCAGACAGAAGCTTTGTTCGGTTTAATATGCGGATTAATGGATGAAAAATAAATTAAAAATGGGATTTCCTTCTGTGTGAGTATGGCATACCAATTTAATATCCACAAGGATACAAAGTGCCAACAAGGCTCATACGGGCTAGGACCAGACCCAAAACAGGAAATAAAAAGAGTAGATATAATAGAGGAGACAGAGAATAACAATGAAATAACTAAGATGCGAGTCTCTTTGAAACTCAAGAGCGTTACCTTTGCGGCGTGAATCCACTTTGAGGTGATCCCTTTGTTGTTGAGAGAGTCTAGCCAAAGTAGATGAAATAGTACTATCTGGGTGAGTGTTTGTGTGGGTAGAACCTCCTCTAAATACTAATAAATGAATCTAGGAATGAATAAAATGTGGATAAAACCTCAAGGAATGGGTTTTCTCCCTATTTTATACCTCCTATACCTCTACTATAACCTTTCTATAACTATAGAAACAACTAGAATTTGTGTATAGTATACTTATTATGTTGTATTATGTTATGTGTTATGAAAATGTGAGGAAAAGGGCCATATTTATAGGGGAAGGAGGTCTGAACGCAATAAATCGCGTTCATGGCTTGCCTTTTCCCCGAAGTAGGAAAGGATTCCCTTCTAAAAGAGCCTAATCAGGCAACAAGAGGACCTATACGAGTAGGGCCCCACCCGTACGGGTCCCCCCAGGCATATGAAGGGAATGACCCGTACGGGTCTGCCAGTGGATCCGTACCACCAAGCAGCACGCGTACGGGTCCCTAAGGGCAGACTAGGTCTCCAAACTTTGGCCAAACTCAACTCTGCAGTTGTAGGAATACCTCTGATGGATAATACCTGCTAGAGAATGCATCATATAGCTTTCATCATAATTTGTGAGAAGGATCGCTAAAATCCAGTGCTCATATGGGTCAAAATCTGAGTCTAACGGATTGATCAACGGCTTCAGAGGCGCCACATTTTACCTGATCAATGGTGAAGATTAAATTCAGTTTCAACAACTCACAATGGCTACATTTATGATAGAAGCCTATAAAAGGAAAGCTTCACAAGTTGAGAAGGTGCTGGTTGTTTTGAGAAAGTATACACAAAAGAATTCGCTATAGCAATCAGTTACTTAATCCCTCCAAGAATCAAACAATTCTAAATCAATTTATAAGGATCCCCAATTGAGTTATAAACTTGAGGAACTCCTAAACCAAAATCTTTGAGAAAAACAAAGTGTAAAATCTTATACTTGGGTGAGTAGTGAGATTGGGATATAGCCTTAAGTTGGTGCTTTGAGTAGGATCTCCCTGTAGGACTCAGCTTAGGTTTGGGTAGAAATCTAAGTGGTATATCCTACTAAAGACAAGAGGACTCAGGTAGGAGTTGGTTCTTCTAGTGGTATATCCTACATCCGAAAGGTATTACCATCCAGAGACAAATTGTAAGGCTTGATTCCTGCCAGTTGGAAAGGAATTCACTAGTGGAAAAGCTCAGAAGAAGGAAACTTTGGGGACCGAAGTAGGCAGGGCCAAACTAGGATAAAACTCTGTGTTTGAATTTCTTACCCTTTATTTACTTGCATTATAATTCATATTTGTATCATCCGAATCCATCATATCTAGAACATAATCAAACACGCTATACTAAGACATTTTAAAGTCTGTTAATTCTACTAAAAAGGGTCATTCACCCCCCTCTGACTTTATTTAGACCCTCACAGGGACCAACAAGTGGTATCAGAGCAAGTTCTCAAATTAGAGATCTAACAATATCGAGCTAAAGGTCCATATTTTGATCCAAGAATCAAAATGAGTTTCCAAAACTCACAACTCCTTCCTGAGGGTATGTCTATTACCCATCCTCCACTCTTCACAGGTGAACACTACACGTTTTGGAAGAACCAGATGAAGAACTTCATTCAAGCATAAAGCATGTTAGCATGGATGGCCATTAAAGATGGCCCATATGAGACTACTCATAAAGTAGAGGGTATAACTACCCGAAAGCCCTCAAGTTTATGGGATGATAATGATTATAAAAATTGCATGAAAATGCAAATGCTATTAATATGATTCTTTGTGCTCTCAGTGCAGCCACATTCAATAGGATATCCAGGTGTGAGACTGCACAAGAAATCCGGCAAAAGCTGGAAGTAACCTATGAAGAAACAAATAAGGTCAAAGAAGCTAAAATTGATCTGCTACAACAAAAGCTAGAATCCTTCAAGATAGAGCCTAAAGAATCCATCAATAGCATGAATAATAGATATACCAATCTAGTAAATGAGTTGAAGAGGCTTGGGAAGGAGATCTCAGAAGTAGATATGGTCAAGAAAATACTCTGGAGTCTCACTAAGGATTGGGAGAGTAAAAAGACTGCCATTGATGAAGCTCATGACTTAAATTTCTATAGTTATGATGAACCCATTGGTAATCTCCTAACTCAAGAGTTATCCTTGGAAAGATATAGCAAACATGATAAAAAGCCCGAAGAAAGAAAGAAGGCCAATGCACTCAAGGCAGATTCAGCCGGATCAACCTCTTCCGGATCAGACAAACTACCAAAGGAATCTAATTACACTAAAGAAGATATGGCTATGCTGGCCAAGCATTTTGATAGATTCCTAAAGAAGAAGGATAGGGGGAGATCTAGGAGATATGAATTAAAAAGATTAGAAGAAGGCACTTTAAGAAGGGACAAGCCAAGAAAGGCTCTAGAAAAAAAGAAAGATCCAGAGAAAGATGCTGCCTGCTTTGAATGTGGAGAAAAAGGGCACTTAAGAACCAAATTCCCCAAGCTTAAAAGAGAAAAGATATATAAGAAGAAAGCTATGGTGGCCACATGGAGCAACAGTGAAGAAAGTAGTAGCTCATCTTCCAAAGGAAGAAGAAACTGCCAACTGTGCATTCATGGCATTGACTGATTCGGAAGCAGAACAATCTGGAAGAAATCCATCCAAGCAAGATACAGTGCAAATTGAAGAATTAGGATTAGAGACATCTAGTAGTTGTTGGGAACTGACAGTCATATTGAATATGCATAACAGGCATGGCGGAAATTCAAAATTTTATCTCTGTCCCCAAGAACTCCTATTAGTTGCATATGAATTAAATAAAGCCTTAACTAAATAATTCTCTACCTAGGTTAGCATGCATAGGCTAAGCATACCATAATTCTAAATTATATCCTAGCATAAATATTTTATATTAAGCATGTTATAACTCTAAGCTATAACCTAAGCATGTTATAACTCTAAGCTGTAACTTAAGCATAAAATAAACTAAGCATGCAAAACAACCTAAGCATAATTATTAAGTCTAAAAATGGTTAAAGAAAAAGACCTTATAACTAAAAGAGAAAGAAAGAAAACTTACCAGTTGAAGCGTGCTATAACAGAACCTCCTTGCACAAGCCTCCAAGCCTAGGATAGCATCTATGCATATCCACATGAACCCCACCAACCAAAACCTCCTCAAGAGGAAGAACTAAGGAGCCTTGAGTAGCTGATAAACCACTCCAAGAGCCCCACCCAAAAATATAAACTAGAGGCGCTCGAATAAAATCAAGCTCAAAATAACTTGTTCAATTTAACCTTTATCGTATGAATTATTCTTGAACTTGGTGCAATTTGAAAGGGAGCATGGAGAAGCCTATTTATAGGCTTTGCTCCCCCTAATCCCACATCGGTCAAAATGCAGACTCCAATGGGTCTGCGAGTTGAACCGCCCGTAATGTTCATAACACGCTGCGTGGGGCTTGTGCAAGGCAGGCTCGCAAGAGCCTGCCTTGCATGTGAGCTGGGCCTCATGGCTTGCCATTGGGCTACGCCTTGGGTAGCCTATTTCTATGGGCTGCCGCGAGCAATGCATAGCATTTCTCGCACACCTTTAGGTGCACTTTCGCGCACCCAAGCCTGTATAAAATATATTTTGTACTCTCGGTCCAATTTAACTCACCAAGGAAAAATTTTCTTTTAATCCCTTTCAAATAAATATTTATTTTATGACCTTAATAAATTAGATACCGTTCAAAATAAATATCTTGGCTCATCTAAAATGATGTAATCATTTTCAACCAATTAAATGATAATCCAATTATTATTGTGTCATATTTTCGTAATAGAATAAATCTATTAATCCTTTACTTAGTCCGATGATGGTCTAATGTGTGTGACCTAATAGGATCCCTAAGTATTGAGCTGTTAAGGCTTAACCAACCCTTGTTCTAATGGAACCATTGGCTCGAGGTTCTAGACCGTGAATAGAACTCGATTACCTTAAACAACTGTAGCATGCCTCTAGCAAGGGTCCACCATCCCCCATTACTCGGAAAGTCATTTGTGCTTATGACTTAAACCCGCTTAATACAATAGTATCCAATGCGATGAACTCCTTCCATTCTTTAATATTAGTACCATCTGGTTTATAGGGTTTGGGTAATGTGTTAACCCACTAATAGCAATGTGACTCTAAGCTATTGCAGTTAGTAAATTGTTACCAAAGTATATTGCCTTTTACCATAATGTGTTTGACTAGAAACTATTTCTATCGATAATATATCCGGAGCGATGGATTCTTTTTGACTACGTAGCTTACCAACATGCTGTCATCACCATACCCATAACCAACCATGATACACTAAGTTAATGAGTGTATAGGAATGACCCAAAGTATAGTGATGGTACCACACAAGATAACTATCGTCTCAAGTATAAGGACATTCACAAAGTTTATTGAATGAAGGTAAACACTAACACATTGATATATACACCAAGTGTTTACCTTACTGCAGTCTCCAATATATCTCCCAGATATATCCATGTGTCAAACTTAAGGCACCACCTTCAGTCCTTAGGAGATTGACTGTTTGGACCCTTTCCAAGAAAGTTGACCACATGCTAGCCTATGCCCTTCATCAATATCCTTTTTTTTGATGAAACTATGACTAGGGATAGTTTAGACATAATCATAATTGCACATGAAGTAGGTCTCACTAAATATAGTCCAACTATAATTTCTCTGACTTCATGCTATGATACATCAGGGACTTTTGTATACATACATCAATGAATATATATTAACCAGCCATAATATATTTACAAGTACATCGATATAAATAAAATATTAAATGGCTTTATTAATTAAACAAATTATTCGTACTATAATATAATTAAGATATATTGCCCTAGTTACTTTAAGGGCATACATCATATCCAAAAAACTCCCACTTGCACCAAGCCAATTAGCCATATGTCGTAATCCATATGCTTTAACATGCTGGTCATGTTTGACTTGAGTCAATCGCTTCGTCAGACCATCCGCGAGGTTATGATCAGTGGGTACATATTCTAGTCTTATTATCTTAGCATAAAAAATCTCCCTGATTATATAATACTTTCTAGATTCATGTTTGTTTTTCTAGTGAGACCGTGGTTCTTTTTCCTGAGCTATAGCACCATTGTTATCACAATACAAAGTAATTGGATCAACAGTCTCAGGCACCACACCAAGATCACCAATATATCCCTTTAATCAAACAACTTCTTTTGCTTCTTCACACGCAGTAATGTATTTAGATTCCGTGGTTGAATTAGTAGCAGTTTCTTGCTTTAACACATACACAAAACCCGACTGAGACTTAAAGTCATCCTTATCAGATTGAAAACTCACGTTAGTGTAACCTCTAATTGTGAGATCACCATCTCCATATATCAAGAACTCATCTTTAGTCCTTCTCAAGTACTTAAGAATTGCCTTGATGGCCATCCAGTGCTTTTCACCTGGATCTGACTGATATCTGCTCATAAAGCTCTAAGCCTGAGAGACATCCGACCTAGCACATATCATAGCATACATGATGGATTTCCTTCATGCGCATTCTTTCTTGAGCTATCTTCGGACACTAAGCTTTAGATAGGTTAATCCCCTTTGTCATTGGGAGATAACCTTTCTTCGAATTCTCAAGGTTGAACCTGTTCAATACCTTATCTATATATGTACTTTGAGAAAGACCTAACAACCTCTTGGATCTATCCCAATAGATCGTTACACCTAGTATAAATGCTGCTTTGCCAAGGTCTTTCATGGAGAATTTTCTTGACAACCATACTTTAACATTTTGAAGAAAAGAAATATCATTTCGTATTAGTGGAATGTCATCGACATATAATACTAAGAAAATGACTGAACTCCCACTAATCTTCTAGTAAACACAAGGCTCATTAATGTTTGGACAGAAATCCAGTTCATGGATTGTCTGATCAAACCTTATATTCCAACTCTTGGTTGCCTGCTTAAGTCCATAAATGGATCTTTGCAGTTTGTGTACCTTCGACCCATTCTAAGATGTAAAACCCTCAGGCTGTGTCATATATATATCCCGGTCTAGATCCCCATTCAGGAATGATATTTTAACATCCATATACCAGATCTTATAATTGTAATGAGCAGCAATGGCGAGGAGTATCCTTATGGATTTAAGCATGGCCATCACAGTCAATACCTTCACGTTGACTATAACCTTTTGTAACTAACCTTGCCTTATAGGTAATCACATTACCATCCATGTCAGTCTTCTTCTTGAAGACCCATTTGTACCTGATCGGACTAACCTCTTGTGGTGCATCAACCAAATTCCAAACTTGATTCTCATATATGGAATCCAAATCTGACTTTATGGCTTTAAGCCATTTATCAGAATCTGAGCTTTTTATTGCTTCATCGTAGGTTCTTGGTTCATCATCCTCCATAAGATATAGTTCCTTATCATCAGTGATGATAAAACCATATCTATCAGGACCTTTATGAACATGACATGATCTTTGCAATGCTTGTGTTTTGACAGGTTGTTCTTGGATCACACTTTCTTGTGTATCTAGAACGAGGTCAATCAGCTGATTATCTGTTTCTTCCTTTTGAACCTCAAGTTCAATATTGCTCCCACTATCTTTTGCAAGTAAGTGTTCCTTTTCCAAAAAGTGAGCACTCCGAGACACGAATACCTTTTATACTTCGGGTTGGTAAAACAAATATCCAATAGTTTCCTTTGGATATCCAATGAATAGAAACTTGATAGATTTGGCGCTTAGCTTATTTGATGCTATCCTATTTACCATGGCAGGACAACCCCATACTCTAAGTTGACTTAGAGATGGCCTTTTATTACACCATCTTTCATAAAGTGTAAAATCAACTAATTTAGAGGGCACTCTGTTTAATACATAAACTGAGCTCTCTAATGCATATCCCCAAAAGGATTTACTAAGATCTACTTGGATCATCATGGACTGAACCATATCTAATAAAGTCCAATTCCTCCTTTCAGATGCTCCATTATGTTAGGGTGTATAAGGAGGGGTCTACTGGGGAACTATCCTGTTTTCCTTTAGATAATCCTAAAACTCCTGACTTAAGTATTCTCCACCTCGATCAGATCAAAGTGCTTTAGTACTTTTCTCAAGCTGTTTCTCTACTTCAGTTCTGAATATTTTGAATTTTTCAAAACTTTCAGATTTGTTCTTCATTAAGTACAGATAACCATATCATGAATAATCATTAATAAAGGTTATGAAGTAGGAGTATCCTCCTAGTGCCTGAACACTCATTGGACCACACACATTAGTATGTATAAGTTCCAATGTACTTGTGGCTCATTCACCCTTTCCTTTAAATGGTAACTTTGTCATTTTTCCTTTTAAATAAGGTTCGCAATCACCATAAGACTCCACATCTATTGGGCCTAAGTCTCCACGCTTGTATAACTTAGTTAAGCAATCTTTGTTTATATGGCCTAAATGACAATGCTATAAGTAGAAAGATTTCTTATTATCTAATTTTCTTTTAGTAATGTTTATATTTGAGAATATGATTTTGTAATTACGGAATATCATTTGTCATATTACAATAAAATATCATTCATAACTTTGATAACACCTTTTATCAATTTGGAATAAAATTCCATCCGCTGTGACACAGGAAATAATATTTTATAGTGATAATTGAATTTCGTTCTTTTAGAAATTTTAGCAAAATGGAAGTTTCAAGTTCCTACATCAAGAGGAGCCATCAAGCACTAATGATTTTCCATATGTACAACTCTCCTTTTGCCAAAACTCTACTTCTCAACAGTATCTATACTATCGTATGGATATACAATTCTAATTAGGTATTCCATACGAATTTAGAATTTTTTTGAGATGTAGAAATTCTCAATATTAAACATCTTGAAGTGGAAGCTTTAAGCCTCCTCTTCTCATGCTATGAGACTTTAGCCATTTTGATCTTATTTCTAATATCCCATACTTAAATAAAGATCTTGTTTTCGATATTCCATATTAAAAACAATCATTTTGTCTCCTAGACAAAATTCTCAGTATTCCTTTTACTCTTCTCTTCACTCTACTCTATACTGCTTCAAAACTAGACACCATGTGTGTCCCTTTACTTCTTTGAGATATGAACCATTTAAATTTCTAACTAATTGGTCCCACCAATTTCTATAAAAATATTTTGGTTCAAATTTTCCACCATGGAAAATCCTTTCTCTAAGATGTAAAGACATAGACTTTCAAGTCCATGATTTTTTGATGCCCTTGCAGCTACGGTAACATGGATCCTAACATCTGACTTGATGTTTAACATTGTCTCCTGCCAGTTACTTACATAAGGTAATAGGGACATTAACAACCTCCAAGGTGTTTTATCCTAGTTTCCTTCATGTATTTCATGCATATCTGTTTCAAGCAGAATTGCTTGCATCATGTTGTTTAGACTCGGGCTTATACAATGTACAAGCCAAGCCCAAGGATTTGAGGACTATCCTCACATTTCTAAACAAACCCTTTGCTAGAGCCAATCAAAATTAGTTATCAATGCAAACATTTGTATTGAAATAAATATTTCAACCAAGATGTAAGAAAAGAATTTTTGTTCAGATATTAGTTTTAGTACATGCATTTAATATAAGGTCTTTTATTTAAATACATTTGGCCTACTATTATCTTCAAAATTTACAATAGCCCTTTCTTTTGAATTCGGGAATTTTAGCCCAGCTAAATTTCCTAGTAGGTAGCATCTATAACTAGTCTATTATGACACCCAATTTTATAAGTCAAGTCATATTAGTAAGTTATAGTTGGAATCCCATTCCATTTGCATTGTATGCAATTGCTAATACATTCAAGTTCCCTAATCCCAAAGGATGTGTGCTCTTATTTTAACATCTCCTATAACATGTCTCAGTCCTGCGGCTAGCCCCCAATTTTATGGTGGACTACCTAATCCGGTTAAGGCAGACCCTATCTCAATTTTTATAACCAATCAATGTGGATGAAAAGGAATTCTTTGCGTAGCACTTTGATAACCCAAAGAGACCGTATTATAAATTTGAGTAAGGAAGACTATAACTTGCCTTAATATGTTTACTTTGAGATTTTATTAGTGTTAAACGTCTCACCCAATCTAGGATTTTATCATATGGACATATTTATAATAGTTTATATTAATTCAAAGAATTTTAGAATTATTATAAGGTCCAACCTTAGGTGGGTTCAAGCTACTTATTATAATTATTCCATCAACCTAGATTATATGCAAAATAATTAACTTTTTATTTGTTACATTTATATTGCATTTCCTTTAACCTTTTATTCAATAAATTGAATTTTTACTTTGTTATAGAAACATATATAAACACCATCTTATATGCTAAAAATAAATTAGTCCATTTTAATCTCCCAAGTAAATTCGAGTTGCACCAATATAGGTTCCCAGGTAGGAGAGGTGCCCTTGAAGTAAGTAGCCACCAAGTCCAATCCTTAGCTAGAATAAATATGGGCACAGACTCGAAGACCACAAATCCTTTTGAACTAATAAATTTCGTTTTTACAATTCATGTAAATTGAAAGCATCTATAATCCTTGTAACTTATATAATTTATTGAGTCTTATATAATTTGAGTGATTTGAGCAAGCTTATTCAAAATTATTCGTAACCATTTTCTAACCTTAAAGTGAAAACCCAAGTTCATATATATTGTTCCAAACAATTAAATAAACAACAAATTATTTCATATAGAAAATAAAATTCAGTTCGCTTCTAACTTAATTATGCACTAAATAGGTAGACTCTGATACCATTGTTAGAAACTGATAGTCATACTAAACATGCATAACAGACATGGTGGAAATTCAAAATTTTATCCCTGTCCCCAGGAACGCCTATTAGTTGCATATGTATTAAATAAAGACTTAACTAAATAATTCTCTACCTAGGTTAGCATGCATAGGCTAGGCATACCATAATTCTAAATTAAATCCTACCATAAATATTTTATACTAAGCATGTTATAACTCTAACCTAAGCATAAAATAAACTAATCATGCAAAACAACCTAAGCATAATTATTAAGTCTAAAAATGCTTAAGAAAAAGACCTAATAATTAAAAGAGAAAGAAAGAAAACTTACCAGTTGAAGTGTGCTTTAGCATAACCTCCTTGCACAAGCCTCTAACCCTAGGATAACCTCTATGCGTATCCACACGAACCCCAACAACCAAAACCTCCCTGAGAGGAAGAACTAATGAGCCTTGAGTAGCTGCTAGACCACTCCAAAAGCCCCACCCGAAAATATAAACTAGAGGTGCTCAAATAAAATCAAGCTCCTCAAAATAACTTGTTCAAGTTAACCTTTATTATAGGAATTATTCTTGAACTTGGTGCAATTTGAAAGGGAGCATGGAGAAGCCTACTTATAGGCTTGGGGGAGAAAAATGCTCCCCCATTTTCGATGTGTGATTAGGATTTCTCCTAATCCCACATGGGTCAACATGTAGACCCCCATGGGTCCACGGGTAGACCCACCCGCAGCGTGCATAAGGCAGGCTCTTGCAAGCCTGCCTTACTTGTGAGCCTGCCTAGCATGTGAGCTGGGCCTCACGACCCATGCCCCAATCCCAGCTCACACCGTGCCATTGGACTGCGCCTTGGGTAGCCCATTTCCATGGGCTGCTGCGAGCAATGCCTAGCATTGCTCATGCACCTTTTGGTGCACTTTCGCGCACCCGAGCCTGTAAAAAATATATTTTGTACTCCCGGTCTAATTTAACTCGCCAAGGCAAAATTTCCTTTTTATCCATTTCAAATAAATATTTATTTTATGAGCCTATAAATTAGTTACCAGTCAAAATAAATATCTTGGCTCATCTAAAATGATATAATCATTTTTAACCAATTAAATAATAATCCAATTATTATTGTGTTATATTTTTTGTAATAGAATAAATCTATTATCCCTTACTTAGTCCGATGAAGGTCCAATGTGTGTGACCTGATAAGATCCCGAAATATTGAGCTGTTAAGGCTTAACCAACCCTTATTCTAATGGAACCATTGGCTTGAGGTTCTAGACCATGAATAGAGCTTGATTACAGTAAACAACTGTAGTACGCCTCTACCAAGGGTCCACCATCCCCCATTACTCGAAACATCATTTGTGCTTATGACTTAATCTTGGTTAATGCAATAGTTATCCAATACGATGAACTCCTTCCATTCTTTAATATTAGTACCATTTGGTTTATAGGGTTTGGTTAAAGTGTTAACCCACTAATAACAAGGTTACTCCAAGCTATCCCAGTTAATAACTTGTTACCGAAGTATATTGCCTTTTACCATAGTGTGTTTGACTAGAAACTAAATCTATCAAACACATACTCTTATAAGAGGTTTATAGCAATCATCACTTCAACAAGAGGCCAGGTACAACTCAATATATCCAGAGCGATGGATTCTTTCCGACTACATAGCTTACCAACGTGTTGTTATCACTAGACCCGTAACCACTCGTGACACCCTAAGTTAATGAGTGTATAGGAATGACCCAAAGTATAGTGATGGTACCACACTAGATAACTAGCATCTCAAGTATGAGGATATTCACAAAGTTTATTGCATAAAGGTAAACACTAACACATTAATATATATACCAAGTGTTTAACTTACTGCGGTCTCCAATATATCTCCCAGATATATCCATGTGTCAAACTTAAGGCACCACCTTCAGTCCTTAGGAGATTGACTACTTGGACCCTTTCCAAGAAAGTTGACCACATACTAGCCTATCCGCTTCATCAATATCCTTTCTTGATGAAACTATGACTATGATAGTTTAGACATAATCATATTTGCACATAAAGTAGGTCTCACTAAATATAGTCCAACTATAATTTCTCTGACTTTATGGTATGATACGTCAGGGACTTTTATGTACATACATCAATGAATATATTTTAGCCAGCCATAATATATTTACAAGCACATCGATATAAACAAAAGATTAAAAGCCTCTTTAATTAAACAAATTATTCGTACTATTACATAATTAATATATATCGCCCTAATTACCTTAAGGGCATACATCATATCTAATAGTACTGAGGTAAACTCTCACAATATTTCTATTTCTAACTCTGATCTTGGTAGAGCTTTAGGGGTGGTGATCAATAATGTGAGGAATAACACCAAAGCCATAAAATACCTATAAAGACAAGCTCTGGAGCTAGCTGAAGATGCTGAAGCAATGTCACAAGACATCAATCTGATAAGAACCATAAAGCATATGGATGTGGAGGAAGAGAATTTGCTAAGGAGTTAAGTGCAGATCTCAAGTGCTAACTTGACAGGGCTAGATAGGGAGCTAACCTTGATGAAGGAGAAATCCGAAAGGAAATCAGATCCTCCACAAAGAAGGAGAAATCAAGGGCAAGTTGCCTCAAGAAATCAAAAGAATTCGGTGCCCCCAAATCTAAAGGAAAGAAAAGTTAGCAGGCAATCTCAAGCACATAGATTCACAATTGCTCAAAAAGGAAAAGCTAAGCCTGTATCGAATGAGCAACCTGCCAAACAAAGGAAGAATCATAGAGCAAAAATTGCACCTCCAACCAGATTCTAAATACGCACCGAACATACAAGTATACAAGAAGATGGATATGTTGAAAACTATTAAAAGGAGGATCTAAAGAAGATCCAGAAGAAGCATGAGCAGAGCAGACCCATCTCAGGGTGCAGGTTTTGTATGAAAAACAATCATATTACTAAATTATGTAGATTAAAAAATGGTTATTATGATGTTTATCCTTGGCCTGAAATGGTTGATAACCCGAGAGGATAAAAATCTGATTGGGTACCCAAATCCACTTGATCTATTTTGCAGGTATGCCTTAGATCCATAATATATTAACACACATGGTGCATTGATAGTGGATGCTCAAGACACATGATTGGTGATGAGAAGGCCTTCATCACTTTAATCCGGAAGAAAGGTGGAAGAGTAAGCTTTGGAGACAACTAAAAGGGATAGATCATTGGACATGGAACCATTGGGTCTGAAATAAAAATAGAAGATATCTCACTAGTTGATGGACTAAAGTTCAACTTGCTAAGTGTAGCACAACTATGTGATAAAGGAAGAAAAGTCACCTTTGACTCCAGATGATGCTTAATCTATGATAGTAAGTAAAATCAACTCATTCTTCATGCACCTAGAGTAAATAATGTTTATTGTGTTAACATTAAAAATGAGAAAAAATATATGGTTGGTGTCTAAAGAGGAAGAATCATGGCTATGGCACCGGAGGTTGGGACATGTAAGCATGAACCTCCTGTCTAAATTATCTAAAAAGGAATTGGTTGTGGGTTTGCCTAAGGTAGCTTTTGATAAGGATCACATATACACTGCATGTCAATTAGGTAAATAGCATAGAAAAAACTTCCCTTCCATCTCATACATTCCTTCCAAAAGAGTTCTTGAACTCTTACACATTGATCTCTTTGGTCTAATCAAACCAATGAGTTTAGGTAGAAGAGAATACACCATGGTCATAGTGGATGGTTATTCTCGCTATACTTGGGTTGCTTTGCTAGCTAGCAAAGATGAAGCCTTTGACCATTTCTTAAAGATATTCATTCGGATAGAAGTAGAACAGGGCATAAGCATTGCATGCATCCAGAGTGATAATGGAGGTGAGTAAAAAAACAAGCACTTTGCTGAATTTTGTGACTCCAAGGGCATTGAGCATAATGATTCAGCTCCTCATACACCCTCAACAAAATGGGGTTATTGAAAGGAAAAATATAACCTTACTTGAAATGGCCTGGACAATGTTAAGTGAGAACAATTTGCCTCGATATTTTTGGGGTGAGGCCGTAAATATATCATGCTACATCATAAATAGAGCTCTCATTAGAAAGACTTTAGAAAAGACCCCATATGAAATCTAAAAGGGAAGGAAACCCAAAATTGGGCACTTCAAAGAATGCTACATCCTGAATGATAGAGAGCAATTAGGAAAATTTGATCCAAAGTCTGATGAAGCAATTTTCCTTGGATACTCAACACATAGCAAAGCTTATAGAGTTTATAACAAACGAACCCAAACTGTGGTAGAATCAATACATCTAGATTTTGATGAGACTAACCATAAAGGAAGAAGAAGTTCAAATCCAGAAGATTTAACTCCGAAAGCTGAAAACACTGGAGAAAAAGAATAAGTGCACATTCCAGACTCCTTCTAGATCAAGAAATATAAGGAAGAAGATGAAGGAATTACTCTTAACTCAGAAGTTCCACAAAGTTATCTTAATCACCATGAGATAAACTTTATGGATAATCAAGAAGAAGTTGAACCAATTGAGGAACAACCTCTAGACCAGCATGCAAATCTTTAAATAGAAATCCGGACTCACAGAATTCATCCTATAGAAGCCATTTTGGATGATGTCCAAAATCCAGTAAGAACTAGAGGATGACTCAACCGAATGATGGGCCATGCAGCCTTTGTCTCTCTCATTAAGCCAAAGAAATTCCAAGATGCAGAGGGAGATGAAAGCTGGATGGTGGCAACGCAAGAAGAACTAGATAAATTCACCAGGAATGATGTGTGGGATTTAGTGGCACCACCAAAGGGAAAGTCAATCATTGGCACCAAGTGGGTATTCTGAAACAAGCTAGATGAATCCGAAGTGGTGGTAAGAAGCAAGGCAAGATTGGTTGCCCAAGGCTACAATCAGTAGGATGGCATTGACTTTGAAGAAACCTTTGCTCCTGTAGCAAGATTGGAGACAATTAAAATTCTATGTGTTTTTGCATCATTCATGGGATTCACATTATTCCAAATGGATGTGAAAAGTACATTCCTAAATGAAGTCATTCAAGAAGAAGTCTATGTCAAATAGCCACCTAGGTTTAAAGACTCAAAGCATCCAGATTATGTATACAAACTAAAGAAAGCCCTCTATAGATTGAAGCAAGCACCAAGAGTTTGGTATGAGAGACTCACTACATTTCTCATATCCAAGGGGTATATCCAGGGCAAGGTAGATACAACTCTTTTCATGAAGAAGAAGAAGGATGATGTGATTGTAGTCCAAATTTATGTGGATGAGCAACAGATGAAAAGATGTGTGAAGAATTTAGCACTCAAATGCAGAAGGAGTTTGAGATGTCTATGATGGGAGAAATTAATTTCTTCCTTGGTCTACAAATCAAGCAAAGTCCGGATGAGATTTTTATTAATCAATCCAAGTATACCAAGGAAATTCTAAAGAAATTTGAAATGGACAAAAGCAAGCCAATATCCACTCCCATGGGATCAGATATAGCCTTATCAAAGGATTATGAAGGAGAAGTAGATCAGAAGCTTTATAAAGGAATGATTGGATCACTATTGTATGTGATAGGTAGTAGACCTGACATACATTATGCAGTTTGATACTGTGCAAGATATCAATCAAATCCTAAGGATTCATACCTCAAAGTAGTAAAGAGAATGCTTAGATATCTCCTAGGAACCACTGAAGTTGGATTATGGTATCATAGTAATGGAAACTTCACGCTCCAAGGCTTCACTGATGTAGATTATGGAAGAGACACTCTTGAGAGGAAGAGTACATCCGGAGGCTGTCACTTTCTTAGAGATTGCTTGGTATCATGGTATAGCAAGAAGTAGACTTTAGTTGCTTTATCAACCACAGAAGTAGAATATATGGTAGGAGGAAGTTATGTAGATCAACTCTTATAGATCAAGCAGTAGTTAGAGAATCAAGGAGTTCAATCCGGATGTGAGAGTGTAATGTATGATAACAAAAGTTCCATTGATGTGTCAAAGAATCCAATGCTCCATGGCAGGATGAAGCATGTAAACATTAGACATCATTTCATCTAGGATCATGTAATGAAGAAGGATGTTGCATTGGTTTACATTCCAACCAATGAGTAAAGAGCAGATATCTTTATTAAACCATTAAGTAAAGATCAATTGAACAAGCTAAAGGAGTCAATTGGAATGCCCAACCCAATTTGAAGAAGAATCCGAAAGATGATTAGGGTTTAATTTGAACTTCTATAAGTCAAGAAGTTAGGAGGAAAGAAGAATCAAAATTAACTCTAGTTCCAGAGCAAAGACTGCTAGCTCAGCAGATAGAAAAGACAAATGGCAGTAAAAGTGCTGAAAAGTAACTATACACATTTTGAATTTCAAACGTTTATTGGGCATCCTACGCGCGACAAAAGCAATAGTTATTTTGGAAAATAAACTATTCCAATTCTTTGGCTAAACGACATTTACCTCTCTCATAAATTTTAACTACCACATCATCAATCCGGCCAAAGTTAGCGGTGTTCAAATTACGATTTTACCCTCACTTTAGGAATTCCATAAAAACCCCCAAAAGTCCTTCTTCTTCTTCACACAAGTAATTTTCTACTATTACTCTGTAAATTTTTCTTTAAAAACCCTAAACTCTTCAATGAGTCTAATCTTAAGGATGTAGATTTTACTTCTCTTAAATGGAAAAACCTAGACTCCATTGTACCAACAGACTACTTGGGGGATAATTTTCTGTTCACCACAGAACTTTATTCACAACTAATCAAGGACCAATGCCTTGAAGACTTCCTCAAGATCAATTGTCCCACTTATCTAGATTTGGTCATAGAATTCTACAACAATCTGAGAGCTGACTCTTACTACGATGCTCTCAGAACTACAGTTCAAGGGAAGGTGATTACTGTCACATCGGATTTCTTCGCCAAAAATCTCAATATGAAGAATGTTGGAGTTCAACTGAGGAATTATGGGGATGAACTCTAGGTAATGTACTACCCAGCAAAATGGTTTTGTGCCTGCTATTTTGGAGATAAGTTCTCCACCTACTGGCCTCAAACACCAAGAATCCTTCAACAGGTGTTGGATAAATTGGTCCTTATCCTGAAAGGATCAATAACCACTGCTTCTTCCTTTCAACACTGTGTTATTTAACACAGGGTAGACAATAGGGTTGTAAATATGCATGTATTGATCATTCACTTCCTAAGGCAGCATAGAAACTCTCATAATGCTCTAATTACTAGAATTGTACTTGCTAATGAAGTAAATTTATCCAAAGCTTAATTAATTCAAGGAAAGGAGATCCTTGAAAAGAACTTCAAGAAATTCAGTTTTGGAGAAACATGGGATGAAGAAAAGGCTATAAGACTCAGAGAAGAAAAGAAGGAAAAGACAAGGGTTAGAAAAGTAGAAACTGAAATTGCTCCGGAGGCCAAGAAGGCCAGAATAGCTAAATCCAAGGCTTAAAGTAAGATAAACTTGAAGCGGGTGGTTGAGGAAGATGAGGATGGGGATAGAATTCCTCTCACACAATTAATGAAAACAACACTAGAATAACCTACGAAGCCAAGATGAAGGCTTATTAAAGCTACTGATAAACTGAAGAAGCTAGTCTATGAACTGGAAGCAAGAGAAAACATTGCAGTAGCTGCTGCTGCAATCAAGGAGGGATATAAAAAGGGACAAAAACATATCATTAAAGATATCCTACCAGAGGAGAATGGGTCTGACAGTGAGGAAACCGGAGAAGGGGAACCCACACCTAAAAGGCAGCTCCAAAAGAGGGGTTTAACATTTCGTGAGGCTTATGAGCGGACGACATTTTATATGACTCTTGCAAAGCCGGGCCGGCTGACCGATCTCCTTTTGAAAATGATTGTTGCGTATAATGGTGATTATGAAAATGGTTTATCATGTTTTATCTTCAAGAGATACGAGATCGAAATCCCGTACTTAAAATAGAGTCGCCACTCGGTTCAGCTCAATCGGGAAATTTTGGAATGATTTTCCCATCGGGTGGCAGACCATACCTTAAGTAAAGATTTTATTTAGTTTGTTTTTTATTTATATTGTTGTTTTCGTGTTATTTAGCAAGCATTCAAAAAGCGGGAAATAAATAATTGTTACAGTCATCCAACAAATAAAATGCAGGAAATAAAATAATAATTGCATGACTTTCAAAATACCTATACATTTTTTTATACAATAAGTAAAATACCTGAAGGCCTAGCAAGCATCTAACCTAAAACTACCTGCAAAAAAAGGTTAGCACAAATACGACATATTGTACGAAATATATCATACAGCATGCATAGTTAGTAAACAAGACAAGACCCAAGTAAGTGTGAATATGGCATATTTATTTACAATTTATGGAGCCCGATTGGATGGCTAAAACTAGATTTAAATGGAATTTGCGGGAAAATTCCATTATATCCATATTTTAGACTCGATTGTTGTTTTAACCAGATTATTAGTGAAAATGCCACATGGTATGGGGTGGGGTCTGTTTTTAGAAGGTTCTGGACCTTCGTTATTGCACTGTACATCATAGCTTTGGGAAATTAAACTAGGTCGGAAATAAAAGAAGATCATACTGCCGGTGGTATGACTGATGCCGCCGGCGGCATCAATGATGTCACTAGCGAGCTTAGTTACACAGGCAGGCTATATAACTTTCTAGATACCATAAAGAAAGGGTCCTGCAAGAAAATAGGGCCACTGGGGGCAAATGAGGCCATTGCAGTATCAATGATGTCGCTGGCGGCATGGTTGATACCGTCGATGGCTTCAGCTGCTTCCAGTGGCTTTAGTTTCTTGCAGCAGCCGTTTTTGGCCAAAAAGCGACCAAAAACCCAAAACTAAGCACAAATAGCAACTAAAACACAATAAACAAGCAAAATGAAAGCCAAAGAGCTATGAGACTTAGAATTTTTACCTCGGGGCCATGAATCCACCTCTTCGTTATCTGTATGACATCTTCGAGGAGCTCAAGTGATGATTTTGAAAGGTAATGGGTGATTTTTGGGCTCTAAATCCTATTTTTAGTGATTCTAAACTTGAAAATCTACTTAATATCAGAGAGTTTAGTAGAAAAAACCAAGAAAAGATGGATTGAGTCCCCCTTTCTTACCTTTTCTAAACTTCATCCCACTAAATCTAGCTAAATACTCAAAATCTCTACATGATTTCAAGTATTAAGTGTTGAACCCCTTCGAATGGCAGAGAAATGCTGCTTATATAGGATAAAATTTGTTGGAAATTGCCTTTGATCAATTATCCGTCGGATATTGAGCAAAAAAAGATTGATAGCTGTTCTGCAGAGGAAATGATGCCATCAGCAGCATGGGTGATACCGCCGGCAGTGTCTATGAGGCCAGCAGTGGCGTCACCTTCCTGACAGGTCTAAAAAGCAAGCACGATTCCTGCCTGAAATCCAGGAAGGGAGAGGAAATCCGGCCAAAGGTGTCTTTGATGGAAAAACTGAAATATTGGTGTTTATTTTTGACTTTTAATGGGTTTTTTAGACTAAATTATTTTTTGGGTGAAAATCATCGGTATGAGCTACCACTGGACGTGTTATCAAACATGCCGAACTAAATTTTTTTGAAAATAAAATTCGTAGAGAATTTTATCTCGGTAATAAAAACTCTAAAAAAGAATTTTTATTATGAGGAATAAAATCAGGCATATATCATCATCGTCTCGTGAGAGGGACTGTAAAATTCCATGCTCACTGGCTGCCCCTCGGGGGATCACTGTTGCTACATGTCAGTATGATCGAACAAAAGAGCAAGGTTTTAGGAATGATACCTGATTGATGGCTGGTTTGCCCATTGGTCGGGCTTGAGCTTTGAAGATTTGTTTTCCTTTCGGTCGGACTTGAGCTTTGATGTTGGATTTCCCCTTGGTCGGGCTTGAGCTTCGAAATTTTGAGATTATTGAGCGTCATTCCTGCAACAAGTTATAAGTAGACAAGATTAGGCTGATTTTTAGATGACATTTTTAATGCTTGATTGATTTTGTGAAACAAAAATATTTTTACCCCTTTGATCAACAGTAAAACTGTAATAATGAAAAGTATAAGGGTTTTAAAAGTTCTCGAGGATAATAGGATGGCAGTTAAAATTGAAGGCGGCATGTATAGGGTCATGCTATGTTCTTTGATTAACGCTCGGAGGGGTGAACCCAAAGGTGACATGTACGGGGTCATGCCGGGACCTTCAGTTGGCATTCCAGGGGTGAACCCAAAGGATGACACATATGGAGACTATATTAGGACCTTTAGTTGGCATTCTAGGGGTGAACCCAAAGGATAACACGTATAGGGACTATATCAGGACCTTCAGTTGGCATTCCAGGGGTGAACCCAAAGGATGACATGTATGGAGACTATATCAGGACCTTCAGTTGGCATTCCAGGGGTGAACCCAAAGGATGACATGTATGGGGACTGTATTAGGACCTTTATTTGGCATTCCAGGGGTAAACCTAAAGGATGACATGTACGGGGACTGTGTTAGGGCCTTTAGTTGGCATTCTAGGGGTGAACCTAAAGGATGACATAAATGGAGACTATATCAAGACCTTCAATTGGCATTCCAGGGGTGAACCGAAAGGATGACAAATACGAGGACTGTATCAGGACCTTCATTTAGTGGTCTAGGGGTGAACCCAAAGGATGACATGTATGAGGACTATATCAGGACCTTTAGTTGGCATTCTAGAGGTGAACCCAAAGGATGACATGTACATATCAGGACCTTCAGTTGGCATTCTAAGGGTGAACCTAAAGGATGACACATATAGGGACTATATCAGGACCTTTAGTTGGCGTCCAGGGGATGAACCTGAAGATCGATATGTACAGGGTCATGCCATAATCTCTGGTTGCAATACAGGGGGTGAACTTGAAGAGTAGAATGTACATGGTCATTCCATAATCTCCAATGATGTTCCGCATGGTGGCCTAGAGAATGAGTATATTTGGTTTGCGATTGTGGTTGTTCCTGCAAGGAGTAGTACGAGAAATAACATTAGGCAGATTTTATGTGACATCTTTACTGCTTGATCGATTTTGTGAAACAAAAATATTTTTTCCCCTTCTATCAATAGCAAAAATGTGATAATTAAAGTGCAAAAGTTTTAGAAGTTCTGAGATGTTAAGGTTTTGAGCTGAGATCCTATTGAACTGTTGAAAAGGCAACTACAATGCCCCTGGAAAGTTGATATCACCGGCGGTGTGAAGTGCCATGTGGCAGCTTTGACAGGTTAAAGGAATTTGGAATTTGAATTGGATAAGTTGATATCACTGGCAGCATGGGTGATATCACTAGCGGTGTTAAGTGATGCCGTTGGCGGCTTGAATTGGTAGCTTCATATTAATTAAACTCCTCAAATTCCATGCGGGTGTTTAATATGAATTAAGACACCTCTTCTTCTTATTCCAGAACAGTGTTCGAAATTCTCCTCTCCTCCTCTTTCAAACTGGATTTTCCTTTCATTTTTTTCTCACTTTCATCATGAAGAGGATTTCCAAGGCTCTCAAAGGTAAGTCAACTACTAAGGCTAAGGATGATTTGCCCAATTCTTCTATCCCAAGGCTGAAAATTTGCCCGATTTCCATTGGTTATGGCATAAAGGAATTCGAGAGCATGTATAGCTATAAAGTAAACACGTCCATCACCAATCTCGTCCTGAAAAAAGAAGATCATCTCTTCTGCACCTAGGTGATCCTGCAAAAACTCAATAATTTGTTTTGATTTTTGTGATTTCGATTGTAAAAACTTAAAATTTTGTAGTTATAATGCTTAAGATAAAAAAATAGGGGCGTATAAACTTCATAATGCATGCTAGAGGGCAATTTTTACTTGATTTAAAGCTTCTATTTTGATTAATTTCATTATTTGGTGATTGGGTGCGACATGATTTGATTTTGGGGGCAAAACTGAGTTTTGCTCGCAGGGATTAATGTCACCGGTGGCATGAGTGATGCTACTAGTAGTATTGGGCCTTGTACAAAGGCCTGGACTTTTGCTATATTGCTGCTATTTGCAGCGATATTGCTAGTAACATCATTCATACTGTTGGCGGTATGGCCGATGTCACCGGCGGCATCACTACTTACAGCAGGGGCATCAGCAGCTTTCCAGCAGTTAAAAGGAAATGAGAATAAACTGCAGACTTATCTATTTATTTTTGGTTTTGTTGCCTTTTTACAGCCCCAATTTTGTCACATGTACCGGGGAATGGGAACCATCGGCAAGTGGTGGAAGGTGATAAATAAGCATGACCCCATACTTCAAGCCGCCATTGATGCAATGGGTTTTGGGGCTCTAGCCCAGATTTTGCCGACCATAATGCCTAAACTATCGCACTCGGCCCTCACGGCATTGATTAAGAGGTGGTCGGAAACCACCCACATGTTCCATCTTCCAATTGGTGAGGTTACGATTACCCCGTTAGATATTGTGGCTATGACCGGACTACCTTAGACCGATGAGGTCATTCACTTTGATGTTTATATGGTGAAGCATCGTATCCGGGGACCCGTGGTGAAACGGGTGTCTGAGCTTTTTGGGGTCAAGCCCAAGTCTAACCGTTTATTATACGGGGAGCTGAGCAATTTTTGGAAGAAGAAGAAGGTGGTCCCCAAGTTCCAGAGGGAGGCCTGCGTCCATTCCTTCATCATTTCACTACTGACTGAGCTTTTCTTCCCGATCTCTAGTAGTAAGGTAGATTATGGACTAATTTCAGCGGTCGAGGACGTAGCGATGATCTAAGAGAAAAATTGGTCGAGGGCCATTCTTACCTAGATATACTATGGATTGGATATCAGAGCTAGGAAGAAGGATAAGGTCCTTCGATTGGGCCATCTACTTATTCAGGTATGGTGCTATCTCGTTGTTTTCACTTTTTTAGCATTCTTAGTATGTTTGACTCTTTGATTTCTTTCTTTGCTAACTTGAACTAATGAACTTTTGATTGTACAGGCATGGGCTTTTAAGGATAAGATCCTTCTTGCAGTGGCCTTCTTGACAGAGGTGCTGGCCGATACTCATTTCCTTGCTCGCTGGTGTGGGAGCATCGGGGGCTTCTATCGGTGAAAGACTGGTTTATGGGAAGTGTTGTGGCATTTGAAAATACGCGCGGTAAGCGGTCTTTTAATCCTGTCTAAAATTTGAACAAACTATTAGTATAAATGTATATCATTGACTGTACTTACATTGGTTGTTCTGGTTAGTCAGTGCAGGTGAAAAGGGACCCTTTCGAGGAGGTGCCTAACTTGGCAGTTGTTCACAAAGTGAGGGAGGATATGGATGATATGCAATTTGTGATTGAGTGCCCATTGTCTGTAAAGTGGTATTTGGGTGAGAGAGTGCGCATGTGGAGGGATGTCTTGCCCCCTATTAGGTCTGTGCCTCTGGCTCCCCCGACGGGCTTATAGTGGCCACACTTGACCATTACTGACGAGGATGATAAGGCTAACTTTATTGAGGGAAATGGCTAGGTGGTCGGGAGTGTCCTCGATGTTTATGGTGACTTCACGGGGCAGCTGCTTCCCCTTTGCCCCCATATTCACTCAGATGACACAATCGCATTCCACAACAAGAAAAGGGAACCGAGGGTCCTTAGTGAGGGCGAGATTAGTGAGGGGGAAGAAGAGGATGATGATGATGACAATGGCGGCGGGGATGCCGAGGAGATACCGATTCACGAGGTATATTATTCCTCCGAGGTAAACATCATAATCTATATTTCTTTTCAATTCAACATTGATGCTTATACCTACTTCTGCTTTCGTTGTGTTTTCAGACACCTTCTAAGAAAAGGAGCCGGCCTGAGTCAAGTGAGGCATGAGACTAGGATAGATACAGTGGTGCAGATATAGTGCTAGGGCGCCTCTAGACAGCCTTAGAGAAGTCCTTTATACTTTTAGGCCCTAGTGGTGACTTTCGGATTAGGGAGATTTCTCTGAGCACCCACTCGCTGGACTTTGCACCTCCCGGAACCACACATGTAAGCTTCCTAAGAGCACTCACGCGATCGTTCTTTTCAAGATAGTTCACTTGATTGTCCCATTTTGGATCTTACAGGTTACACGCGGGGAAGCTGAGGGGATAGCGTGGAGCACCTTTGTCCTTAGAGATACCCTAGGGTTAGCAAAGGTCCATTCCGGCTTGATGAGGAATAATGCCTATTTCATTTAGCAATCGGATAAATGAGCCAAAAGGGACTGAATTGTCATCCGAAATCCAAAATTCAAAAATCCACATTCTAGGGAAGGTCCGATTTAGCATTTCCTACTGAAAAATAAAAAAGTCAAAGTTTGGTCAAACATAGATAATTAGCCCTCCGGCTATTTACCAATCTAAGTAAAAAAATCAAATCTTACTGAGATTTGGCCAGGATTTAAGGGATCTGAAATCAAATCCTGTGAGAGTGGTAAATAGCCCGCCGACTAACTACCTATGTAATTAGCCCGTCGGCTAATTACCACCCTTCTATATAAAAGGGTGCAGAGGGGCTAATTACCACCGTTCTATATAAAGGGGTGCACTCCCCTCATTTTCAACAGAGACGAAAATTTTATAAAATCCCAAAATTATCTTTGTGTCCTTTTTCAGTTCCGGGAGTCCCAAAAGTCCCAAAACTCTGTCAAAATACTTCCATATTTGAGCTTCATCACTGACACCCGGTATAAGCTTAGGCTCTAGTATTTTTAGATCAAGATCCCACAGTGATCTTCGGTCTAAAAATGACCTAAATTTCACATTTCCTATAAAAATAATCCAAGATTATAGCATAACTTGGGTTAATCTATTTTCCTACAAAATCACAATCTTCGGCAACTTCGGTCCCGCACCGGCTCTTAAGTCATCCTGGATAGATGAAAAGGTAAACTGAGGGTAATCTGCTCTAAGCCCAACTTTAAAATTCATCTTCATTACTTTTATTATTGAACATTGCATTCCATTTCTCTGTTTAAGTGAGCCACTAGTGCCACTTAAGCTATAATATGTGTACATGAGCTCGCAGGTACGGATGAAACGTCCAGAATGAGAGGAAACTCCATCCGAGTTTCTGGGCCAAAACCCAAGCACTGCCGTTACTCCACCAAAAATTCGATAGAAAATGTCCTTTTATTAAGCTGTTATAATGCCTGTTTTATTTCTTGAATTCAATTTTTAAATAAAACCGTTGTAATACAGAAATTACCACAAATTCTAAAGTTCCAAAATTAATCCAAATAATTTGAACAATATGAGTAACTATTATGTCCGAACTCAGAATCTCATTTTCTCTTCGGTATAAAAATCCCATCATGGATCAGTATTCCATAATTCCCGGTGGAGATGAACCGGATGGCGATTCTATTTTATTTTTAAATAAAGTTAAAATGCTTTATTTTAAAAATATATTTTCTTATTAAAATGTGAAAATATATTTCTTAGTATAATCACATATTTGGCCCACAAAGCTATCACATTTAAGCAAACTGGATTTTCTCAAACCAGACCAAGCCCCGCGGTTTCCTCACACTACACCAAACTGAATTTATGATAACGTCTGCATTACATAAATTTTAGGACTACATAGCATCTACATTCTTCACCCATAAAACAATTTAGGTGTCTTTTGGTGAAGTATCTCCAAGTTCGCTTAGGGCTTGAGGGGTATGGATCCAATCATACCCCTTGTGTAACGTACCAGGACCTTGTTCATTTAAGGGCAAGACTACCTACGTATATTATATGTGGAAAAACTTCCTTTGGTTTCACTTAGGGCCACTGGGACTCGGTACACAAAGGCGCATGGTACCCCAAATTGCACCACATCCTGAGACCGAAACCCACATATAGATGAACCGTAGACACTTTCTTATAGGTCTACCCAAAAACCATGAGTTCACGCGATCAGACTTCGCTAAGTCCTCCATTGACTTCAAAGCGAAGTAACTAAATGGAGTTAAAAGGGTGGTAGGCATGATCTAACCGTTTGCTACCTGTGTAGGTTTATTAAATATTAATAAATTGAAAACAGACATTATAAACATCATGATTATGTGTAAACTAACCACATCTTTGTGCAGCCATGACATTAACATGTGCCATACCATTTCATTAACAGAGACCAGTGAGTCTACCTAGGCTCAACCCATAAGCCAAAACAAACCGAGACAAGTGAGTCCACCTAGGCTCAGCCCAAGAGCTGGAATTAACCAAGACCAGTGGGTCTACCTAGGCTCAACCAGTGACCCATAAATAACCAAGACTAGTAAGCTAACCTAGGCTCAACCTATGAGCCAAAATTAACCAAGAC
Source organism: Euphorbia pulcherrima (assembly GCA_947683365.1). Lineage (NCBI taxonomy): Eukaryota > Viridiplantae > Streptophyta > Magnoliopsida > Malpighiales > Euphorbiaceae > Euphorbia > Euphorbia pulcherrima. The sequence continues at coordinate 22,353,953 of CANTUS010000009.1, forward strand.
TAGTAAGTCCGCCTAGGCTCAGTCCATGAGCCAAAATAGATCGAGACTAGTAAGTCTACGGAGGCTCAACTAGCGACTCGAAAGACATAAACCCTTTTGAGTGGCCCTAGTGTCAGGTCAACCCTTGGACCAATGGGTCAAAACTTTTTGAGTGACCCTAGTGTCAGCTTAACCCTTAGACCAATGAGTCAAAACCTTTTGAGTGACCCATGTGTCAACTCAACCCTTGGACCAATGAGTCAAAACCCTTTGAGTGACCCCAATGTCAGCTCAACCCTTGGACCAATGAGTCAAAACCCTTTTGAGTGACCCTAGTGTTAGCTCAACCATTGGACTAATGAGTCAAAACCTTTCGAGTGACCATAGTGTCAGCTCAAACCTTGGACTAATGAGTCAAAACCCTTTTGAGTGACCCTAGTGTCAGCTCACCCGTTGGACCAATGAGTCAAAACCTTTTGAGTGACCCCCGTATCAAGTCAACTCTTGGACCAATGAGTTAAAACCCTTTGAGCGACCACCCTAGAGTCATCTCCGCCTTTGGACCAATGAGTCAACCTACCTTGACCAGCGAGTCAATCCACCTTCGGGCTTTTGAGTCTGATCCAACTCAGGCCCTTGGTCCTTGACCCATGCATTTGTAATATTCCATAAATATTGCAAGTTATCAATTGCTCCTCAAACGAATGGCATATACCCAAACCTTTTTTTAATTTGATTATACATCTCCATCATTCATTCATTCGCCCACAAGCAAGGTGAGAAAGGCTCAAAACCATGCCCGATGCACTTACTAACACTTGATCTCTTGCTATTTCAGGTTGGAAGTGAGAGAGACGCAGGTTGAGGTGCATTACGGGCAGTCCAAAAGTCACACCCCCACCACCAGTCGAATCTTTAGCTGGATTTTTCTCTGATCCAGAACCCAAAATCGTGAATGTAGATAATGATGCAATTGGCCAATCCCTTTGAAGGATATTTGATGCCCTAGAGTTTTATGATATTTAGGAAAGACTAAGCACTGCTAATGCTCAAAAAACCCAAGAACAAGAAATCAAAATAGCCACACTCAAAGTAAAAATGGCTGATATGGAGAAACTATCTCTGGCAAAGGACAAAACTATTGCCCCCCTCTATGGAGCAGTACATGGATATTAATCAATTCCTGCCTAAGGAGTCAGAGGCCCTTCTAGCTAACTTTGTGATGCCCTACATGGCTCCATATGCTGGCACCAGACCTCCCCACATGCATGTGGAGAGTTATCTCCCAATTATGACTAGCATGAACATCCCTAAGGTTCATATAGTTAATCTGTTTCAAGCAACTATTCATAGGCCTGCCTCTGAGCGGTACATGAGAATGCCAACCGATGTAAAGTCTAATTCGAAGAAGATATGTTCTGTGTTCCTCGAAAACTATGCCTTCAATCTAAAGGTTAAGACTACTCCGCAAGATCTCAAAAGAATTAAGCAATGGCCGAATGAGTCCTTCAAAGAGTTTTATCTAAGGTGGATGGCTATTCGAGTGCTTGTAACTGGGTTACTTGACCAAGATACCCTGATAGTAAAGCTTATTGAGGCTCTAGCCTAAAATATTAATAAAAAATGAAGATGAAAAGATTCGACACCTTCAACGATGTGGTAGACTATGCCAAGAGGCTCGAAAAATATGAAGAAGAAGAACGAGAAAAGAAGCAAGAATAGCAAGCTTATACTAAACCTCGGTATTGGGAGAAAAGCAGTTCTTCGAAATTAGGCACCTCCGAATCCTCGAAAGCCGTTCCTAAAGTAGCGATGGTTACCCAAGTGCAGGCTCACCAATCCATTTCTCCATGGGTGGAATCACTATCTCAAATATTCACCAAACTAAGGAAGTCCAACCAACTCCAGAGCATTAAGCTATTCACTCCGCCTATAGCTGCGGACAGAGACAACTTCTGCGCGTATCATGTGATCAAGAGGCATCGCACTAATGAATGCACTCGACCGCTAAAAGATCTACAGCAGACAATAGCTGATGGAAGAATGAAAGAGCCTAAGAAGAAGCCAAGCACTCAGACTAATCCCGTGCTAAACTTCCAAGCTACAATAAACGCCATCGGTATTCATGTAGAAACTGACGAATATGGTATAAACATTACATACAACTTCTGACATGACCCAGGATAGGGAGACAATATGATCTTTGATAACATGGATATCATCTATATGGTCAACCAGTACGTCCTAAGGATGAGGAGAGAAGGGCTGGACCGATATCTTGTACCGCTACATCTCACATATTGCGGAGATTGAGATCCGAATAAACATCTAGAGGAATTTCTCTAGTTTATGCATAAATAAGGAATAGCCACAATTCCCTCGATTCTTAGAAGGCTCGGCCATAGACTGGCATGATGCGATGCCACTGGAAGGATGCTGGAACTGGTACTTTATAGAAAGATCTTTCCTACACTACTTTAGATGAGCTTTACTGGTGGTTGGCACCATAGGTAGAGTGATATAATACTGGCTAGCAAGATCCATGTACACTCATCTAGATTAGATGAGTTACAACTATATCAGAACGAGTCTGTTTGAATTCAGGAGCTCTTCTGGGGTAGCACATCCAGAAATCCAAGAACTATATGATCCTGAACAAGCATGGAATAACCACATAGACCAGCAAAGATATCTCGTCCTAAATCTAGATGGAGGTGCATGAGACCCATTTGGAGGAATCCGCACCGATATTACAACATATAGCGCCCTTATGGAGGTAACATTTGCCAACATACAAACCATGGTATCCGAGTTCTATATAGCCATAGAAGGAGTCAAAGCTGAGCTAAATGTGGTAGAATAAAACCCGAAAGAGGATCTTGAGGAAGGCCCCGATGCCAAAGAAGATCCTGAGAAGGACCTCGAAGAGGATCCAGAAGAAGACTCTGGTAATGATATCTCAGCTCAGCATGTGCCAAACTAGATCTTTGAGCCATAATCTTTCAAAGATTCGGATGAAGGGGTTGAAGAATTTATGGACTCTAGTGAATCCGATCGCGAGGATGAAAGCAAAGTGGATAACTTGGGGTTTGAATTAGAGACTTTCTTGAATGACACGCTAAATCACTTTTCAGGAGATTTTGAGTACGCGGCTCCCTTCCCCAATTGCATGATGGTTGATTATGACGCTGCCGAGAGCTATGCCTTTTCTCTAGAGCATGAATCCCCGGGTGCCTTATGGTTTGCAGCAAGTGATGATTTTGGAGACTTTACTGACTTTGACTCAGACAACGAATATATCATTAACATGCTTCAGGATAAGGGGTAAGAACCCTCTTACGAATACATTATGGAGTGAATTTGTGCAGAGAATGAACTAGCTCAAAATAGTTGTCAGATCCGGAGCCCCTACTTGAGGGAAGTTTGCCCTATATTCTATGATGGGAACACAAGGCCGCGCTCTCACATCTGTGAATTCGTGCAAATGATGAATGACGGGTACATTCACTATGCCCATTGGCCTAAGAGGTTCCACTGGACTCTCCGAGAAAAGGCAGTTGTTTGGCATGAAGGGCTGACGTTTTACCATAAGTCATTCTAGAATGTTCTTGCCAAGCAATTCATTAACTACTTTACATAAGTCGACCTACTGGAAGATGCAACCCCTGAACTAGATAAGCACAAAAACCCTTTGCTATACTGTGAATGGGAAGCAACCAACATCGCCTTCCTAACATCAATAAAATCAGCCAAGGAATACCCATGGTATACAAACAAATACCGTGATGCTCCAGTCCTTTACGATGATGTGCTAGATCTATTCGGCGAAAATGAACCAACTGACGGAGCCTCCTCATCCATCCATATGATTAGACAGGAATCCAATCCCATCCTATGGCAGATCTTATAAGAGACCCCCGTCATTCCAAAGAAGCAGCTTGAAAAGGTTCCCTTCATGCAGTGGCCTTTCGCTGTAAAGGCCCCATTTTCTATGAACAAGTTGATTAAATTTGGAGAAATACCCCTCGATGAGGATTTCAATAAATTTGAGGTCTTCAAAACAACAAACTCACCAATCCAAGTAGTCAGTCCTATCACTAGAGGAGGAAAAGTCACTGGATCAATAGGCCCGGCTGCACCAAGAACTGGGCCTCTAATACCTCCTACTTTTGTTAATTCCTTAGGGCAGGTAGAAAGCACGATTGTAGATAAACTAAAGGCCACTATAACCAAGATGAGTATCTAGGACCTACTCTTGGTCTCTCAGGATCATAGGCTTGCTATCGTTAAAAAGCTGATGGAAATTGAAACATCTCCTCTAACACACTCAGAATAGGTCTGTGCGCCACTCAATAACGAGACTAGCACTGTTATTCCCAACATTGTCTTCTCAAGATCAGATCTACCTAATGAAGGCATTCACCATAATAAGGCTCTCTACTTGAAGGCCAGTGTCTTCGGGTGCATCATGCCCTGCATAATGATCGCAATGGCTCATCACTAAATATCTGCCCAAAGATATTCTATCGATTCTAGGACTGATCGAGAAGGACCTAAATAAGTCCACAACAGTCATCAAAGCTTACAATAATTCCAAAAGGACTGTCATCGGGATGTTCAAAGTTGAAGTCATTATAGGCAAAATCTCGTCTATAGTACTCTTCACAGTAATAGATATCCTGGTGACTTTCTCGGGAGACCATGGTTCCATTCTTTGGGAGGGGTCCCATCCACCTTGCACCAAAAGATCAAAATCCCATTCCATGGAAAGATTGTTACCCTAGAAGCTGACAAAGCCTCAGTGGTAGTAGCACTGAAGATAGAAGAAAGCAACATGAAAGGGTTCACCACAACCATAATTGGCCAGGAAGTGAACAAGCAATTAGAGGTGTACTGGGGCCCATGGATTTAAGGATACATGCAAAAATACCACACTTATGGAAAAGGACTAGGTGCCTAGGAATAGGGTATTCTAATGGAAGCCCACGGGACTCAATTACACAGGCTCTCGAAGAGTTATTCATAAGTTGACCTTTTATAAGAAGCTACAATAGCCCTACAAAGGAACCCTAAGCTTGTATCAGGGGAGGACTATTCTAGGATTTGAGATCTTCTTAGACATAGTCAAATACAACAAAAATGGAAAAATCTCTATAACCTGCGTAAAGAAGGTCAATCGCCAGCTAGATGTAGGGGCAATCCCATATTAGACTAGGAATGACGAACAGGTACACCAGAAGAAGGTCAAGAAGCTGAGCAGAGAGGAAGAAATCCTTAACACCCTAACGAAGCACCTTCAGGCATAACTCAATATAGTGGAGTAAGCAAGGAGCAAGGGGGATAGCTTGAGCCAAACCAACATGGACATGACCACGACTATGAAAGGCAAAGCGAAGATATAGAAGGAAGACGACGAGAACATCCTGTTAAAGCTAGCTGCCATGGGAGATTCATCCACAATAGAGCTAGACCCTACTGATCAGGATGAGTCTTTTGTTTCCATTTCTAGCTTGTTTGAAATGAATAATGTACTTTATGATGATAATAAGATGAAGAACTTTGCTTATTTAGATTATGTTTCTGATTACGATTCCATGCATCCATTCTAGCATTCATCTAGCATTTTTAGCATTAATAATGATATTATAAAAGAAATTAACTTAAACATAGAAAATGATCTAAAATGGTAAACATTTCCAATCAATTGCCCATTGAACAAGAGAAAGAATTGATAAAAGTATTGAAAAGTCACATTTTAGCCATCTCTTGGTCTCACGAGGATATGCCTGGACTTAACCAGCACGTCGTTGAGCACAAGATCCCCATAGACCCTAAAATTTGGCCAATGAAGCAAAAAATGAGAAGGTTGCATCTAGAATGGGCCGAAGAGGTCAAAGCAGAGGTGGCAAAATAGATCAAGGCAAATTTCGTCGAGGTCGTCGAGTACCCCACTTAGCTATACAATGTAGTACCCGTACCCAAGAAGAATGGTGATGTCCGAGTTTATATCAACTTTAGGCACTTGAATAAGGCTACGCCTAAGGATGATTTCCCGCTACCACACATCGATGTTCTGGTAGATACCGCGATAAGAGCAGCCATGTATTCCTTTATGGATGGATTCTCGGGATACTACTAGATCCTTGTAAATGTAATAGACAAGTTCAAAACCTTATTCATCTCAGAGTGGGGGACTTATTATTTCAGAGTAATGCCTTTCGGGCTTAAGAACGCAGGGGTAACCTACCAGCAAGTAGTCACAACTTTGCGACATGACTTGATCCATAAAGAAGTTGAGGTCTATATGGATGACATGCTTGTGAAATATGATACACCAGAAGAACACTTGGCAGTGCTAGAATGATTCCTCATAAGGATTGAGAAGCACAACCTCTATTTGAACCCGAAAAAGTGCATATTCGGTGTCACATCAGGCAAATTAGTGGGGCACGTAGTTAGACAAAGAGGCATAGAAATGGACCTCGACAAGGCCAATGCTATCAGGGAAATGCCCGTGCCAAAAACCAAGAAAGAAGTAAGAAGCTTCTTGGGGTCCATACAGTATGTCAATCACTTTATAGTACGGTTGACCACCATATATGAGCCTATCTTCAAACTCTTGAGGAAATAGCAGCTGATAGAGTGGAACGACCAATGCCAGGAAGCCTTTGATAGAATTAAAGCTTACCTAATGAATCCTTTGGTATTGAAGCCGCCAATTCTTGGAAGGCCTCTCATTCTCTACTTGGCGATATAAGAAATGTCTATAGGGGCCATGCTAGTTTAGGAACATGAAGATAATAGGGAACCCGCAGTTTATTACCTCAGTAAGAAATTGCTAGAGTGTGAGACTCGATACAGCATTGTAGAAAAGACTTATTCCGCCAGGGTCTAGCTCACCAAAAAGCTCAGGCATTACTTCCAATCATACAGAATCCAAGTAGTTACAAAAGTGGATCCGATGAAGTACTTATGCTAGGCTTCCTCACTAACCAGAAAACTGGCAAGATGGCTCTTATTGCTATCAAAATTTGATATCGAGTACATAACAAAGAAGACCATCAAGGGTATAGTGGTGGCCGAATTCCTAGCAAATCAGCCACTCGAGGAAGGAGAATAAGAAAACTTGGAATTTCTTGATGAATGTCTCGCAACCATGACAGAAAACCTTAAAAAATGGACCATGTTCTTCGATGGTGCTGTCAATAAGTGAGGAGCCGGTTTGGGAGTTATTATCTTTACGCCAGATGGAGCACTTATGCCTTTGTCAAAATGCTTAGAATTTCCCACCACAAATAATAGGGTAGAGTATGAAGCCTATTTGTTCAGGATGTCTACCTTAATCACTCTCAGAGAGGACAAAGTCAAAATTATCGATGATTTGGCTTTGGTCATCAAGCATGTCATAAGGGACTGGGAACTAAAAGAGGAATCCCTCAGGCCTTATTTAGAAGCTCTGTGGAGAAAGCCATGATGTTCAGTGAGTACGAATTTAGTCACATGCCCTGCGAGGAAAATCAGATGGCAGATGCGTTGGCCACTCTAGCCTTCATATGGGAAAGGCCCCAAAAGTAGCCAATTAGACAGCTTGTTATGGAAACAACCCGATCTCCTTACTACGTCTGTCCAATAAGAGGCACTACGGAAGAAGGAACCCCCTGGTATTCCGATATTGTCAAGTTCCTAGAAAATGGCGAATTTCTGGCTAAGGCTATAGATTCTGACAGAAATACGCTGAGAAAGCTCGCTATACAATTCTGCCTGATTAAAGGAGATTTGTTCAAGAGGTCCTCCAATGGCCTATTGTTAAAATGCCTGACACAATAGGAAACTAAAAGGGTAATGAAAGAAGTGTATGTAGGAAACTAAGGTCCACACATGAACGGTGTCCTAATGGCAAAGAAAATCTAAAGAATGGGATACTTTTGGCTAACCATGCTAGCTGATTGTACTTGAGAAGCAAAGACCTGCCATGCTTGTCAGATATATGGGGATATGAGCCACTTACCTCCAACAACATTGCAAAGCTTAACAACACCTTGGCCATTCTCGGCTTGGGGCATCGACATTATTGGTGAAATAAGACCTTCTTTGACTAACGGTCATTGCTTCATTATAGTAGCGGTTGATTACTTTTCCAAGTGGGTTGAAGCAGAATCATATACAAGCATCACGACCAAGAAAATGGCCTAATTTATTCAACAACACATCTTCGCTAGGTACGACATTCCTTATCATGTGGTGAGTGACAATGGTGAGCAGTTCCAAGGAGAAACAACTGATCTTATTGAGAACCATGGGATTGAGCATCATCTCTCTTCGCCTTATCATCCTTAAGCCAATGGAGCTGTAGAAGCAGGTAATAAGGCAATCAAGAAAATCCTCTCCAAGATGATTTCCAACTACCGAGATTAGGCCAATCATTTGCCCTATGCCTTATGGGGATATAGAACTAGTGTCAAGACTTCTATGGGGCAAACTCCTTTCTCCCTTGTTTATGGGATGGAGGCGGTATTGCCCATTGAAATGGAAATCAAGTCTTTATGCATAGCCCTTAAAGCCAGGCTTCCTGAAGATAAATTGGCAAAAGCAAGGCATGAAGAACTGACCTTGATTGACGAAAAGCGATTAGCTGCATTGGAAAATCTACAGTTATACCAACAGCGCATGCCAGGGTTGCAACCGTAAGGTCAAAGGGCAGAGCCAGCCTTTAAAGATGGGTGATTTAGTCCTAAAGCAATCTTGTAAAACACACAAAAATGCTCGATGGAAATTCCAACCGAATTGGGAAGGACCATACGTGGTAAAGAAGACTCTCAATAAAGGGGAAGTAAAGATCTTAGATCTGATCGGCAACGAATTTATGAATTTGGTCAATTGCGACAAGTTGAAGTGCTATATAGTGTAAAAAAAAGAGACAATAATAAAGTCTGTCGAGAGCTAGTAAGGGCCCTTGAGCAAAAATAAAGACTCCAAAATAAAAGAGCGAAGCCTTGGGTAAAATCCATTCGGAGCCTTGGGCAACGGTGGGCATTTCTTGGAAATAAATACCACTTTTCCTTCGTAATAAATAATATCTTTTGTAGTGACATGTTCATGCTAAAAATACTGCATGAGTAGATTAAATGGAAACTGAGAATTGTTTAATGAAACACGCATCCAAACAACATCATTTCATCTTTATTACACATAAAAGTACATTACAAACAGGAAATAGAAGTGACAAAGACGAACGATGAGGCCTCAAGCCTTTATTCTCCTATAGGGAACAAAAGACATATAATGGCAAGCTCGCTAAACCCTAAGGAAGCTTTGAAGCCTCCTAGTCTCATGGAGCCTCTCCTTAAGAGTAGCCAGTCCATGAACAGTTAAAACCCAAATGCGAGAGGCCTCGGAAGGATGGACGTCAAAGGGGGTAGAGTAGTTCATCTCCACCTGAGTGCGGCTAATCCATCTCACGTTAAGATGATAGACCCGAGTATAGGAAAGCTCTAGGCTAATAAGAGTGCACAGGGATGCAGGAAAACCCCGAGATTGACCGTAATGCTTGCACAAGTGATCGAGAGAATAAGTGAGGATCTCAGAAAGGCCATTGAGGACCACACCATCTCTAGCAATGTCAGTGGTCACATGAGTGATTCCCCACCAAGGGCAAACCCAATGGATATCCTCAGCAGCTTGGTTCCCTATGAACACAACCCACTCCTAAATGGTGAAATCTCTATGGGAACGATTACCGATGTGGATTATAGAACATCGCACCTAGTAGGCCCTTGGTAATAATCCATACTCATAGGAACATCACAGAAAGCTTGTCCTAGAGCCAAAGCTATATAAGAAAGCACAAAAAGAAGAAAAATCAATAAAAAGAAATGAAACCACAAGAAGATAAAAAAAAGACGAAAAAAAGAAAAAAGAAAAATAAGATAGCTTGCTGGATTAAAAACCTGAAAAGGCAGTCCAGGAAAAAATTAAGTCAAGCCTGATGAATTGAAAACCTAAAAGAGCGATTCATGCAAATAGAAAGGCCTAAATAAGGGTTACCTGAAGAAGAAGCCTGCTGCCCTTGGTAGTAGCTACAATTCCATTTCAAGAAGCGAGCACGAAGATCAGCATCTCAGCCAAACTAACCGCAATGGGAGATTTCCCCTCTAGCATCTGATCAATGATAGTTAGAAAGGCAAAACTGCAAATCATAGTGGGAACCTCGCAGAGAAAAATCCCCAATAGAAGCAAACATATGAGCGGCAACCAGCTTGCATCGTCAGAATGAAGTCCCCTGACTATGTCGAAAGCCACTTCCAACCTTAGGCCCTCGTCATAGATCAATCTGTGCCTATTAAATCGTTGAAGCTAAAAACAATTCATCAACACATCAAAAAATTTAGGGTGAGGTGCTGGAATAACCAGAGGCATATCAACAGAGGACCGGAGAAGCCCCCAGGACTCCTCGTACAAGGGGCATAGCTCATTGTCCCCAAACCGAAACATGCTGTCAACAGGATCCCAAAACCTGACAGCAACTTTGATCACATTATCTTTGACAAAGACACGGTAATACTCCTTTATGTGTGCTAAACTGCAAACCCCGAGATAATCCCAACCATTGGAGTTCTTCTAATAAACATTTAGATTAGCACGAAAAGGAATGTAGCCCTCCATGGCAAAATTTCACAAGGACAACAGTTCGCTATACGTAGTTTATAGGGCAATCTGCCAATATCTGGTAGATTACCCTAATAAACCCGACCGATAATGAAAAGGAAACACAAAGCGAGGGAATAAAGCAAATTTTATTTATGCAAAAGTATGTTCTTACAAAAGGAGGCACTGCAAATGACCCAAAAGAAAGCAAAACAAAAAAGAAAAAGCCTATCTAATCACCCTACGAGAAGAATCTGGGAGGATCGCCTTGCCCCTATTGCGGCTGCTACTGCGGGTCATCCACCTAAAGCATCCCCAACTGAGCTCAGAGCTGTCGAATCTCCAGCTGTAACATTTCAAAACAAATCATTCATATGCATTTCATGACATTCCATGCATCATTATTAACATAATAAAATAACAAACATATTACCATATCCGAGTTTTGGGTCATCATAAAGCGCTGCTGCTCTTGAATATATCCCCAATCAGAGATGCTGTCAGTAATAGGCACCAGCAAGAATGAAAGATCAAAGCAAGTCAGAACTGCCACGATCCAAAATCAAAAGCTAAAAGAAGAAAAGATAGAGGAGACTTACATGAGTGGCGCTAGTAGGGTAGAAAGTCACCGGATGCTCGGGATCCAGATAAGGCAGAATCATCGGAGTGTAAGTGCTTAGGTCCGAATGGTACATCAGGAACATGGGTGGCTGATATGCCCTTCCACCATTGTCGGGCCCTGAGACCGAACAGATGATGCCGAGGAGCTATCCATGTGAGCAGAAGTAGTCGCGGGTCTCTTCCTACCCTGGTGATCCTACAAAGATGAGAGAATGAGGTCAAGTCAGTCTAACTAAGTGCAATAATCGAAGGAAAAACTCAAGCTAATAAAAGGGAAAGTACTGTCATCCGGATAGCTTCAGGCAAACCTAATCTGGCCTGGCCACTAGGGGCAGAGGTTGAAGGGGAAGAAGACTCAGGGACAGAAGCTGAAGGATCATAATCCTCAGGAGGGTTGTGGATATCCCGCTGGGGAGTAATAGGAATAGGATCTATATTCAGCTAGCCAAGCAGCTACAAATGGCAGAACTCCTCGTATCCCCTAACCCACTTCGGGAAAGTGCTAGAGATACCCATAGAGGCCAATCATGCAAAGTCAGGCGAGCGGCGGTGCTAGAAAACCCATCGAGGAACCTTGGGGACCTACGAAGAAGATGCCAGCCTTGAATGCAATCTCCCAGGTACCACTCTAAAGAGAAGGGGGTCTCTATGATCAGCTGGGTACTCACAAACTCCCCAGCTAATCTCATAACCTCCGGCTAGTGAAGAGAGTGCCCCCAAGGCTGTGTCTTGATCTTCAAGAAAGAAAAGACCAAATAATGATACAATGATTATAGCAGATATAACAATTAAAGGAAATCAAGCAATCATGAAGTATACCTGCTCCTAAGAAAGAGCACGAAGACTGGCAGAGATAGCAGACCCAGACTCCATCTTCCAACCATGAAAATAGTGTGGTAGTTAAGGGCAGAATGGGAAACCGCTGCTTGGCACTAGCTTGGGCCTCGGAAGGATCCCCATCTCAAAAAACTAGATTTGCAAGCAGTCAAGAAAGAGACCAGAGCACCAAAAATGGACAAAATAAAGAAAAGGAAGAGGGCTAAACTCTTACATAGACAGTCTGAAGGCAAGACTTGAACTTGTCAATCCTGTTCCTCACGTAATGGTCAAGAGCCCAGTACAGGTGACCCAATGTGGCTTAGCCCCATTCGTACTCATTAAAGCGGGATGGATCTATCAAAGCTAGCAAGATATGACGATCAAACCCCCAATGGGAAAAAACAGCCACGGCAAGGTAGCAGCCATGAAAGCTTTAGCCTCACAAGCAGCAGTCAGATGCCCTCTATCCCCAGAGGTCCAAAAGGTTATGAGTTTATCGTAAGAAACTCGCCCTAACTTGTCCCCAAAGTATCCAATCATGGCTTCAATGATCTCCACATTAAAGTTATCATAAGTGAAGCAAGCATTAAAATGGATCACATTACCGCGGAAGGGTAGGCCTATGATAGCACAGTAATCCAGCGGAGTGATGGTATACTCCCTATAGTGAAAGTGGAAAGTGTGGGTAGTATCGGACTACCTGCTTAAGATGCAGATAGATGTACCGGCTGGGATGTATGGATACTTGCGATGCCTAATGTACTTACAGCCCTTGACCATCCTCCTTAAGGATGTCCCATCAACAATAGCCTTAGCATCGGGGGATAGCACCTTGTACCACTTATGAAAGTGGGTAACGCTAGCACCATCATGCTTGGTGACCTGAATAATACATGCCATGCATCACACACTAATTTTCGACAATCACACGACTACCATAAATAATAAATCACCCAATAATAAATCATTGCATTACATAAATCATTGTATCAAATATATAAATGAATAATAAAATGGATAAGTTCTTGCGCAAAATAAAACAGTAGTAAGGCTTACCAAAATTTGAGAAAGTTGGTCAGAAGGCTTCAAAGCAGGTGGGATAAAATCCCCCGGAGCAATCCCGTGATACATCCAATTCTGTGGAAGCCCATATAAAGCCTCAGCCGGATCCTTGGAAAGTTCCACTTATTCGCCTTTGATAAGCACATTTCGAGTAGTCACTCAAATGGCCTACAGATCCAAGCAGATGTTGCAAAGCTTGAACAAAGAAGGGGTAGAAGAGGAAAGAAGACGAAAGATATCATCGTAAAAAATAGCTCAAAAGCAGAAATTCTAGGAGAAAGGGAGCAAAACCAGCTGTCATGCATTTACGCATTCCACGTGTTTACACATAATGGCTATAAAAGTTACCATTACATAGGTAATTAGCCCGCCGGATAATTACGCGTATTTTCAAAATTTTCGCAATTTTGCATTTTTCATCCATTTTCTGCATCGTTTTCAAAATGAGTGGACCTAAAAGCTATTTTTACACAGTCATACATGCATCAAGCATCCAAAAATATTTATTTCGACCCCAGATCCATCCTTTAACCTCATGCAACTCATTAATAAATTTTTAATCGAAGGGGAAAAATATATTTTATTTCAAAATTTATCGATTAAAAATATTTTAATTCATTGCATTCCACACACACTATTTTTGTTTGTTTCGCAGGCGACAAAATTTCTAGCACGAAATTTATGTATACGAGGGGCAAACTGTTAGCACAGGTCCGTTCTGGCCCGATGAGGAATAATGGCTATTTTGTTCAGCGATCAGATAAATGAGCCAAAAGGGGCCGAATTGTCATCCGAAATCCAAAATTCAAAAATCCACATTCCAGGGAAGCTCCAATTTAGCAATTCCTACTGAAAAATCGAAAAGTCAAAGTTTGGTCAAACATAGGTAATTAGACAGTAAAAAAATCAAATCTTACCGAGATTTGGCTAGGATTAACGGGATCTGAAATCAAATCCTGTCAGAGTGGTAATTAGCCAGCTAGTTAATTACCTATGTAATTAGCCCGCCTGCTAATTACCACCCTTCTATATAAAGGGGTGCACCCCCCTCATTTTCAACAGAGACAAAAATTTTATTAAATCCCAAAATTACCTTTGTGTTCTTTTTCAGTTCTGGGAGTCCCAAAAGTCCCAAAACTTTGTTAAAATACTTCCAGATTCGAGCTTCATCACCAACACCCGGTATAAGCTTAGTCTCCTGTCTTTTTAGATCAAGATCCTACAGTGATCTTCAGTCTAAACACGACCTAAATTTCACATTTCCTGTAAAAAATCCAAGATTATAGCCATAACTTAGGTTAAATCTATTTTCCTACAAAATCACAATCTTCGGCAACTTTGGTCCCGCACCGGCTCTCAAGTCATCTTGGACAGACGAAAAGGTAAACTGAGGGCAATCGGCTCTAAGCCCAACTTTGAAATTCATCTTGATTACTTTTATTATTGCACATTGCATTCCATTTCTCTGGTTAAGTGAGCCACTGGTGCCACTTAAACTATAATATGTGTAAATGAGCTCGCAGGTACGGATGAAACATCCAGAACGAGAGGAAACTCTATCTGAGTTTCTGGGCCAAAACCCAAGCGCTGCCGTTGCTCTACCAAAAATTTGGTAGAAAATGTCATTTTATTAAGCCGTTATAATGCCCGTTTTATTTCTTAAATTTAATTCTTAAATAAAACCGTTGTGATGCAGAAATTACCAAAAATTCCAAAGTTCCAAAATTAATCCAAACAATTTGAACAATATGAGTAACTATTATTTCCAAACTCAGAATCTCATTTTCTCTTCAGTATAAAAATCCCATCATGGATCAGTATACCACAATTCTCGGTGGAGCTGAACCGGGTGGCGACTCTATTTTATTTTTAAATAAAGTAAAAATGCTTAATTTTAAAAATATCTTTTCTTATTAAAATGTGAAAATATATTTCTTACTATAATCACATTTTTGGCCTAAAAAGCCATCGTATTTAAGGAAACTGGATTTTCTCAAACCAGACCAAGCACCGCAGTTTCGTCAAACTGCACCAAACCGAATTGCGCCCTGCGCACCGCACCCTGCGTGCATAACCAGACCCAAAACCGTCCGCCCGCTCACACCTGGTTTCCTAGACTCTATTTGCTAAGGTACTTGTGTGTTCAAATGATGCTTTAACAATAAAAAGTGCATTTATGAATGTTATAAATGATACGGTTATCGTTGTTTTATTACAGGAATTCATGGCCATGTCGCTTTCAGATGACAACCAGGGTTAGGAAATGTATCGGGAAGAGGTGGCTACAAACCAGAACTCTGGCATTGGGTTGGAGAGTTAGAGCAGCAATTAGATGCCACTATTTATGAGAGGAGGAGTAAGCTCAACCAGGACCATACCCCTCAACCCGAGGCTAGCCGAAAAGGGAAGAAAGCAGCTGGTCAACACCCTACCACTGAGACTGAGGGTTCATGGAGCCTTTCATTGACTGAGGGTACGATGGAAGAGGAGGATGAAGATGTTAACCATTATCTTGTGGATGACATAGAGCTTTCATCTCGTCCAACTAACAGAGGCAGACAGTCTTAGATTTTATTCTTTTCTTGTTCAATTTGTTACCTCTGTTACATTAGGGTCTTGGTTTGTGGTTTGGTTATTTTGAACTTGTGTTTCGATTTGTGGTTTGTCTTTGGGTGATTTGGATTTGATTTGTTTAGGTTTTGGCTTGACTGTTTGGAATATTTGCACCTTCGGGCTTTTTGTTTGAGTAAAAATAGATGTTTGATTTGAACTGCTTCTAGGAATAGGTTATAGGGATCCTTACAGGTTTATGACAGGCTTAAAATGGCCAAAATAAGTCTGAAATTGACAGGGAACAAGTGCCATGCCACCGGCGGTGTGGCTCATGTCGCTATTGGTTTCGGTCATGCCGCCGGCATTTCATTCAAATTGTCGGTGGTATAGGCTCTGGAATTACAGATTTTTGACTTTGTTCTCTTTTTTATTATATTCTTTTTTGTCTCTTTTGACTCTAACTTTTGCACAGACTGCCCCTAGGGGTTTTCAATCTATCGAGCCTTATCTTAACTTTTGCCTAGACCTCCCTTTTTGGGTTTTCAATCCAGCAGACTTATTTTGACTTTTACATAGACCTGGATGTTTTCAGTCTATCCGAATTTATTATCTTTTTCAACTATTGTGCACTATACAAACGAGCTGTGAGTACCTCTAGTTAGCTTGCAAAGTTTCCACCATCTGGCTGCCAGGCATTCATACAGTCATAAGCATAAAGATTTTTAGTATGAAAGATACTTTTACTAAATGAATTTAATCAGAGTACAAGATGTTGGCAATCATTTCCATTAATCAAACTCCTAGTGTTAACCAGTCTTTACAGATTTTCAAGTTAACATCGTATTGTTTTTCTCTAGTGCCCTAATTTTTACCTGAACTGCCCTTTTCGAGTTTTGAGTTTAGCAAGCAATTTTGTGAAGAGATACCCTAAATTTTGCACGGCCAGTTAGCAGAATACCGACCGTTGGGTGTCACTATAATTTTTACCCGATTGGTGAAGGACCGAAAGGCGGGTGATTTATTATATCTATTTTTTTATTATGCTGCTTTTTTTTGATTTATTTCTTTTGATTAGGTGTGATAGCGCTTAAGCCTATCCTGGTTGATTAGGTTGATAAACTCGCTCTTATCCATGCTTATGATCTTGATCGCCTCGTTCATTCGGTATCGTCTTTGACCACATGACGGCCTCCCTAATTTGATATGAACTTCTCCATGTCGTTGGCATTGGAAACTTCTAGATGCCTTAATTCTGGGTCTACAACTTTTGGTGAGGGTATTAGGTATTTGCCTTACTGGTGTGTGCTCGGCCACACCTTTGTAGATTATATAAGGCTCTTAGTGTCTGCTCAACTATCACACTGGATTACTCGATTCATTCCAACCTTCAAAGTTACATCGGGTAACCTCACCTGGATTTCAATTGGACATATTGCAAGGAGCTTGATTTGTGGGAGTTTTGGTGCTTGAAAAGTGCCTTCTTGATTGGTTTGATTGCCGTTCTAATTGCTCCTTTAGTTTGTGGTTTGTACGGTCCTTCCTGGTTAGGCCTGAATTTGCCCCTTACACCGATTATAGAGGGTCTCAACTGTATCTTATTTCCATAAACCAGGTGACGTTTGGTTTGGGGGCTTTTACTTGGTGCCTTCGAAAGGGTGAATGGTAGCTCATTTAGCTGGTTTTCTTGATAGGGTATTTTGCGACTTCAATTGTGTGATTGGCCTATAGCTTGTAGGGTAAAGATACTTGCTCTCATACTTTATGTTCTTGTCAGTGGTTGCCCCCTTAGAAATGATCTTTGTTGCTCGAGGGGTTTAATGCGGGTTAAGTCATGTTAGGTGAATGTGTGTGTCTCTGCGAGTTTGGTCATTTCCTTGGTAGTGACATTGGTGTAAGATTTGGCTTCTTTTTAGGCGATAACATTGGTGTGGGTTTGTGCATAGTCGTGAGGCTGCTGAGTTAATTCCAGAAGAGACTGGTCTCCTCTTTTCGAGATGTTTGGCAATCTGACTATCGATCTTGGGCATATCTTGTGAGCATAACTAGGCAAAAGCATTATCACAATGTTTAAGCACTTTTCTATCTCAGATGTGTTTTGGTAGGAGTTAAATTATTAGAAATGATTACCACGTGGGAGATTCCATTTTTACTCAAATTAATTTCATGTAGTAAAGTATTTTGAATGCCGAAAGTATTATGTGTATGTTCATATGAATGCGTGGGTCGATTAGGCGAAACATGAAACAATTAACATAATAGAAAGTTGCTCATAGAGCTGAGAGTTACAAACATGGAATTGTTTAAACTAAAAGCATAAAGAAATCTAAAGATTACAAATCAAGGCTTTTCATCCTCCATAGGCGGAGGGTCTTCGTTGTTGATGCCGGTGGCGACCTAAGTCTCATTCTGCTTGGTACTTGGCAAGATGTCCCTTACTTGACTCGACTCCCTGATGAGGGCATCGGTGAACTACCTTACGGCCTTGATCATCGGGTTTCTTACTTCGATTTGACTATGTGTCTTTGCTAAAATTGTCATGGCTTTGATCATGGTGGCTATAACCTCCTTGGCCTCTTCATCGTTTGACTCCTCATCCTCGCTGTTGGAGTACAACTTTCCCTTGCCTTTGGAGCAGATGACTTTGATGAGTTCTTGTGGCCCATTCCCTTGTTTAGGTAACCTAGAATTAGACATTCCTGTCTAGTTTTCGGACTCCAGTAGGGGACTATTCATATTGCTATACGCCCTTTTGGGTTCCACAAGCTTCTTATCCCTTATCAAACGTTGTATAGCATTGAGTAAAGCCTTACATTCATTGGTGCGGTGACCTATCAAGACATGATATCTGCAAAAGTTCTTCCTCTTGTCTCTTATGGGGGTTTGTACTTGCAGAGAGACTTGAGAAGACCGTCCTTTCTTAACTAGGCAAATATTACTTTGAGAGGTAAGATCCATAGGATCACACTACCTATAGGACTGCTACTTGGCTGGGTAGTGGCAGTTGGGGTTGGCTTTTGAGAGGCCTTTTTGCCCATCCGGGAGGGGGATGCGCTTGTTTTACCACTGCCATTCAATAAGCACATGCCGGAGTTCTTGGAAACCTGCTCTTTCTGATCATAATTAGCTGCTATCAACTATTGCAAGAGGGTCCCAACCTTGAGTTTCATGCCTGGAGATTGCATGACCTAGTTGTACTGAGGAGGTTAAGAGGTTACAGGTAGCATAAATTGCGATAGAGTGACCAACATCAGGGGAATTGGACTCTAGGCTCATTCCCTTTGCCCTTGGTAAGCAGATAACTATGATTGCATGAGTATTTCATCATCGGGTCTCATGCCTGGAGATTGCATGACCTGGTCATTGGCTTGGGGGATAGATGACTATTGTAAGGTAGCCACAGCCATGGGTGTCACGCTCGGAGTTTACATAACCTGGTCGGAGTTCTGGTTTTAGGGCTTGCTTGATGGATGTCTGTACAACTATCTAAATTAGTTCCTAAATGATGTTTTGGAAATGATTTAAGCTCAGAAACTGGATGATGGCGGCAGTAATTTCAGAGCCAAGAGGTGGTGGATGAGCTATTTCCGAGGTAGGGGTAGGACTAGCCTATTCTTTGGGCAGGGCAGTGTTTTCATCCTTGTGAGTAAGAGACATTGCTAGTTGCGAAGGTTTAGATTGGGAGGAAGACTGTTCGGATCATGAATCAAAGGTCAGACCATGAGTGGGTTATTAATGGTATGGATGGTATGAATGATTTTAGTTTAATAATCGAGCGTGGTAGGTATGGCTACACGTAGATATAGTTAGTGATGATGTGACGATATATCCCTCCAACATACGCAGGATGTTCATACCCATCGTCATACATAGTGATATGTGGTGACTCAACGGGGGTACAAAAGAAGTCCTATGAATGTTGATAAACCTTTTCCATGAACGAAGATTGGTAAGGGTAAGTTGATGGATTTTTGGCCTTGAGTATATAGCACATAGCACTCAAAGCGTCCCTCATCCAACCTTATGACTCCCATGTAATGCCTCTTTGGAAAGGATGGAGTTTGGCTTCTTCACCGATAGTGGCGAAAGAAGTGCGTCCCAATTATTTTCTTTGTTTTGGTAATCCTAAAGGGATGAAGTGCTAAAGCTTTTTCTAGAGCGGCTTTGGTATAGGGTTATTGATGTAGAAGGTTCTCGTTTACCTTGATTCCATGTTACTCAACCACTCGCTAAATAGGTGCGATCGTAGGAGTTTACGTGTTGGTTAAAATGAGTGATCCACCCACTAGGCATCCCCTATTCCAAACGGGGCATGAGTAATACTTTCACGAGCTTCTTGGGTAAAATGGAGCACCTGAAAAATTACTGAACTATCTACATGCGTAAGGATAAAACATCAAGAAAAAGAATGAAGTTTTAATTTGGCCAATGATTTCAACACATCATCAAAATCCTTTAAACTTATTGAAAATTTAAAGTTGAAGTTTAAAGAGATAGATCCCCAATAGAGTCACCACTGTGAGCGGACGACATTTTACGTGACTCTTGCGAAGTTGGGTAGGTCTACCGGTCTCCTTTTGAAAATGATTGTTGCATGTAATGGTGATTGTGACAATGGTTTATCATGTCTTATGTTCAAGAGATGAGATTGAAATCCCGTACTTAAAATAAAGTCGTCACCCGATTCAGCTCAACTGGGAAAATTTGGTATGATTTTACCACCGGGGGTAGACCATACCTTAAGTAGAGATTTTGAGCTCAGATGATGTTATCTATTTTGCATTGGCCAATTTAAAATATTTCATTCTTTCTTAATCGGGTTTTAATTCGGCCTATTTATTGTGTTTTCGGTTTATATTGTTGTTTTCATGTTATTTAGCAAGCATTCAAAAGCAGGAAATAAATAATTATTACAGTCATTCAACAAATAAAATGTAGGAAATGAAATAATAATTACATGGCTTTCGAAATACCTATACATTTTTCTAAAGAATAAGTAAAATACCTGAAGGCCTAGCAAGCATCTAACATAAAACTACCTGCACAGAATGCATAGTTAGTAAACAAGATAAGACCCGAGTTAGTACGAACATGGCATATTTATTTACAATTTATGAAGCCCGGTTGGATGGCTAAAAATGATATTTGAATGGCGTTTGCCGGAAAATTCCGTTATATCCATTTTTTAGACTCAATTATTGTTTTAATTGGATTATTAGTGAAAATGCCATGTGGTATGGGGTGGGGTCTATTTTTAGAAGGTTATGGACCTTCATCGTTGCACTGTACATCCTAGCTTCGGGAAATGAAACTAGGTCAGAAGTAAAAAAGAAAACAAAGCTGCTGTCTAGAAGATCATACCGCCGGCAGTATGACTGAGGCCATAGGCGGTATCGATGATGCCGCTGGTAAGCTCAGTTACACAGGCAGGCCACATGACTTTTTGGATACCATAATGAAAGGGTCTTGTAAGAAAATAGGGCCACTAGGGGAAAATGAGGCAACTAGCGGTATCACGATGCTGCTAGCGGCATGGTTGATACCGCCGGCGGCTTTAGTTTCCTGGAGCAGCAGTTTTTGGCTGGAAAGCAACAAAAATCCAAAACTAAACACAAAAAACAACTAAAACATAACAAACAAGTAAAATGAAAGCCAAAGAGCTATGGGACTCAGAATTTTTACCTCGGGGGCCATGAATCCACCTCTTTGTGATCCATAATACACCTTTGGGGAGCTCAAGTGATGCTTTTGGGAAGTAATGGGTGATTTTTGGGCTCTAAATCCTATTTTTAGTGATTCTAAACCTAAAAATATACTTAATATCAGAGAGTTCAGCAGAGAAAAACCAAGAAAAGATCGATTAAATCCCCCTTTCTTACCTTTTCTAAACTTTATCCCACTAAATCTAGCTAAATACACAAAATCTCTATATGATTTCAAGTCACAAGTGTTGAACCCCTTCAAATGGCTGAGAAATGCTGCTTATATAGGCTAAAATCCATTAGAAATTGCCTTCAATCAATTATCTGTCGGATATCGAGTAAAAAAGGCGGACAACTATTTTGCAGAGAAAATTATGCCGCCGGCGGTATTGATGAAGCCGTCGACGGCCTCACCTTCCTGACAGGTCTGAAAAGCAAGCACGATTCGTGCCAAAAATCGGGGAAGGGGAGACGAAATCCAGCAAAAGGAGATTTTTATAGAAAAACTGAAATATTGGGGTTTATTTTTTACTTTTAATGGGTATTTTGGACTAAATTATTTTTTGGGTAAAAATCATTGGTCCGATCTACCACTGTACATGTTACCGGACACCCCGAACTGAAATTTTCAAAAATAAAATTCATAGAGAATTTTATATTGGTAATAAAAATTCCAAAAAAGAATTTTTATTATGAGGAATAAAATCAAGCATACATCATTATTGTCTCGCGAGAGGGACTGCAAAATCCCGTGCTCATAAGGCTTTAAAAGCGGAGAGAGAGAAACTTCCCATAAAAAAGCCCACTACTGGAATTTCAATTAGAGAGCCATCTCCTAAATCAGCCACACTAGTTAATTTAAGCAAGGGAAAGGAACTGGTAGTGTTCACTGAAAGGCTAGTTCTTCCAGAAAATATACTTCCGGAGGATCCTCAGTATAAGGAAATGATGACTGTGGTCCGGGAAAATCTCAAGACTAGTAAGTTGACCCTGAGGCTCATCCGGAGCAGCAGCCATAGAAAGCCCACCTATCCTCTTAGCTCCAAAGGATTTGGCACTTCTTAAAGAAGCCAATTATTAGGATGAGGATTTATTCAACTTTCAAGCTAGATCAAGGCCTCTTCCGGATAATTTGCTGAATGTAAATTGATGGAGATTGAAAGTCTTTAAAAGGCAACCGGAAGGGATGGTGAGGACAATTCCACCATTTTGAGAAATGAGATGGTTGTAGTTGTAAGTCCTATATAGGCAATTGGAGGGGAGACTGAGGATAGTTCCAGTCTTCCAGATGTTGGGTCAAATGAGCAGAATGAAGCAGATACCCAATAGATAAATTAGGTAATCACTCTGCCATCTATCTCTACTGATAATGAAATTCCTGCTGGTGATGCTATTAAGACGGAGGATAACTTAGGTGCAGATACCTAAACTGCATTTAAGAACAGCTAGTCCATCCCGGAATACAGTGTTCTGGAGGAGGGAAATGGTTAGAGAACCAGTGAGCAAGCTTCTGAAGTAGACTTAAAGGACGAGGCCATTCTAGAGGAAAGGCTGGAAGGGGATAAGAAGGAAGAAAAAGAGCAGAAAAAGTCTGATCAAGAATCGAGAAATGAAGACTCATTCGGATCTGAAACATCAAATAGCAGCTTTGAATCAGTAGAATCCTCCTTATATAAAAAGAAAAAGAAGCCCAAGAAAAAACCAATTATTAACTATAATGTCTCCCGCAATGATAAAATCCGGATGGGATTAACACTGCTTGAACAAGCTACTCTACAAGGATAAAAAGATGATGAGTTCAAACCCTTGCTCGAGAACATATGTGTCCAACTCAGAAGAGTGGAGAGCCTAATGAAAAATAAAATAATGACTCCAAATCTTCAAACTAAATTGGGGTAGATAAAGGGTAGTTTGCAAAGGATTGAGAAGAAGGTAGAGGATTTCCTAACTATTGAATTAATGGTAGAAGTCTCATTGGCCAGGATCACTCCGGTACTAGAATAAATAAGAACAGGTATTGCAGGAGCAAATTGCTCTGCAGATCAAGCACTTATTGGAGGAGACAACAACTGTACTACCCTGATGGAAAAAATCACCTCTACCTCTGCAGATATCACCAATGAGCTTAAAGAGCATATGGACCGGAAGTTTGAAATCTTGGAAAAATTCATTCCAAGAGCAATTGTAGAAGGAGAAAAAGGGATTACATCTACTCTCACAGAACTTAATGAGGAGCACTAAGCCACACAAGAAATGCTCACTAATTTTCTTGGTGAAGGCCTCCCAAAATTACTGAAGAAGCAAATGGATAAAATAAGTAATGACTGTGGCAACCATATATCCGGAGTTAATGACTTGATAAAAAATCTTCAAGAGGCTTTTCATAAGGATCTCATCATGCTCAACACTAGCATCCATAATGTTCGGAGAGATATCTGCTAGGATATAGATCTTATCAAGTCAGGTATGGCTAATCTATCCATCTCCTCCTCCGGATTATCATCTCGTACTCCGAAAAGTCTTCTCATTCCAGTGGTCAATGATTTAGTCAAGCACATAGGCGACACCAGTTTCTTTGGGTATAAGTGCTGTCTGACTCTCCTTAAAAGCATGTTTCCATATTTTGATGAGGACGACCAAGCTCATGCCTTGAAGATGATCCCTTCCATAACTAAATCCTATAAGGAGCTCCAGAATTCTCTAAGGCCACTCCATCTTCTTCCGGCAATGGTTGATACCATCATTGAAAAGCCCCTATAGGGTAATATGATTGATTCTGTCTTCTCCAAAGCTTGGCAATAGAGCTGGGATGGAAAAGATTACATGATCATTGACCCCCAATCTATTGCGAACCAAAAGGGGGAGAAAAGCAAAGGAGGCAAAGGAAAAGGAAAAGAGGGGTAGTCATCTAGAAGTGACAACAAATGAAGAAATCATCTTTAGAATAGCTACTTTTTTCCAATGTAAAAACCTGTAATAGCTAGTTCTTTTTTCAATTATATATTTCTATAATTGTAATTCCAGAAATTCATGAGATAACTATTGTAAACAACAGAAGTATATATAATGAAAAACTTATACAAAAAAATGCTTCTAAGTACAATATGTAATTGCACTTCAAAAACTTACAAGCTAGAATTCAAAAATAATGGGGGAGCTAAGATGCATGGATTATGGGGGAGTAACACTTGTAAATGACTAAGTATCAAGAATTATACTTAGCTCATAAAACCCCTTTTCCATATGCTTAGTTTTTCTTTCCATCAAATGGGGAAGATTGTTGGAAAATAATGATATGGAAGAATTAATTCCAGAACAATCCGGATCAAGTTTGAAGAAAACAAAAACTTGTAAGAACTTAAACATGTTATCTCCTAAATCCAAATGGAAGCATCTGATCCAAATCAAGCCATAAGGACATCCATTAAAGATCATAAGTACTTAAGCACATAATGGAAGCATGCAGTTAAAGTTTGGAAAGGAAACAAACTTTGAACCGTCCAAAACAGCATCCAGAAGAAGACTAATTGTACAGCATCCGGATACATCAAGATCAAAGACATCTGGAACTTTTCACTCCACCCATTTGGTCAAAAAGTCAAAGATCCTTTCCCCTTATGAAAGACAAAAATGACAGCTAGCACTTTTAAGAAAAGGACAGAAGGACTGACATGGGAAAGAGAAAAAGGTAGCAACCTTTTTCACTTAGACCAATAGGAATGGCGTGTGAAGATCACAATTCCGGACCTTTGGTGTAAAAGTTTGTGAAACACTAAAATCCAAGGAAAATGATCACTAACAACTTTTTAGCCCCAATCCCAAAGATTCAAAAGGGCTAAAATCTGAGTCCAATGGATTCATCAATGGCTTTGGAGGGGCCACATTTTACCTGATCAATAGTGAATATTAAATTCAGTTTCAATAACTCACAACAGCTACATTTATGATAGAAGCCTATAAAAGGAAAGCTTTACAAGTTGAGAAGGAGCTAGTTATTTTGAGAAAGTATACATAAGAGAATCCGCTATAGTAATCAGTTACTTAATCCCTCCAAGAATCAAACAATTCCAAATCAGTTTGTAAGGATTCCCAAGTGAGTTATAAACTTGAGGAACTCCAATACCAAAATCTTTGAGAAAAACAAAGTGTAAAATCTCATACTTGGGCGAGTAGTATGATTGGGATATAGCTTGAAGTTGGTGCTTTGAGTGGGATCTCCCTGTAGGACTCAGCTTAGATTTGGGTAGAAATCTAAGTGGTATATCCTGCTAAAGACAAGAGCACTCAGCTAGGAGTTGGTGCTTCTAGTGGTATATCCTACATCCAGAAGGGATTAACATCTAGAGACAAATTATAAGGCTTGATTCCTACCAGTAGGAAAGGAATTCAATAGTGGAAAAGCTCAGAGGAAGGAAACTCCGAGGACTGGAGTAGGTGGGGCTAAACTAGGATAAAACTCTGTGTTTGACTTTCTTACTCTTTATTTACTTGCATTATATTTCATATTTGTATCATTTGGATCCATCATATTCGGAACATAATCAAACACGCTGAACTAAGACTTTTTAAAGCTATTGATTGCACAAAAAAGGGTCATTCACCCCCTCTGACCTTATTTAGACACTCACAGGGACTAACAACAACCTGCAAAGGACTTACCTAAGCTAGGTGTTAGATGTGGTGGTGTATCCTACATCTAGAGGAGAAGAAATCTCTGGAGACAACTGTAAAGGCTTGATTTCTGCCCGTGAAAGAAATCTCTATAGTGGATTTAAGCTCGGAGAAGGAAACTTCGGGGATTGGATGTAAGCAGGGCATAACTAGTATAAAAATCACTGCGTTTGATTTCCTTACTTTAAGCTTTTACTTTGAGTGCTCTTTAATTAATATTTACTTCATCCGAATCCTACAACGCCGGATAAAATATTGCACACTACACAAAGACTTTTTAAAAAGCCTATAATTCCGCAAAAAGGGTCATTCACCCCTCTGACCCAAGTAAATACTTTCTAAGGGACCAACAAGTGGTATTTGTTAGGAACTGATAGTCAGATTGAATATGCATAAGAGGCATGGCGGAAATTCAAAATTTTGTCCCTATCCCCAGGAACTCCTATTAGTTGCATATAAATTAAATAAAGCCTTAACTAAAAAATTCTCTACCTAGGTTAGCATGCTAAAGGACTAGGCATATCGTAATTCCAAATTATATTCTAGCATGTTTATTTTATACTAAGCATATTATAACTCTAAGTTATAACCTAAGCATAAAATAAACTAAGCATGCAAAAATAACCTTAGCATAATTATTAAGTCTAAAAACACTTAAAGAAAAAGACTTAATAATTAAAAGAGAAAGAAAAAAACTTACCAGTTGAAGCGTGCTTTCGAAGAACCTTTTTGCACAAGCCTCCAATAGTACGATAGCCTCTATCAGTATCCACACGAACCCCACCAACCAAAACCTCCCCGGGAGGAAGAACTAAGAAGCCTCAATTAGTTGCTAGACCACTCTAGAAGCCTCACCCAAAAAATATAAACTAGCGGTGCCCGAATAAATTCAGGCTCCACAAAAATTACTTGCTCAATTATCCGAGAGATTAATTATCTCGCTTAGGATTTATGCTTTGAACTTGGTACAATTTGAAAGGAAAGGGAATAGCCTATATATAGGCTTGGGGGAGTAATTGCTCCCCCTTATTCGATGTGGGATGGGAGTAATTAATTACTCCCATCCCATGTGCACATAGCATGTACACGCTACGTGCCACAATTCAAAATGGGCTGCGCAAGTGCAGCCCATTTTCATGGGCTGCTGCGAGCAACGCCCAACATTGCTCACACACCTTTTAGTGTACTCCCGTGCATTCGAGCCTGTACAAAATACTTTTGTATTCTCGGTCCAATTAAACTCGCCAATGCAAAATTCCCCTTTTTAATCCCTTTTCAAATATTTATTTTCTGACCCTAATAAATTAGTCACAAGTCAAAATAAATTTCTTGGTCCTACCAAAATTGATCTAATCAATTATAATTTATTTATGACTCTAATTAATTAGTTACCAGTCAAAATAAATTCATTGGTTTATCTAAAATTGATCTAATCAATTTTAACCAATCAAATAATAATCCAATTATTATTTATGTTATATTTTTACACTAGAATAAATCTACTAGTTCTTTACTTAGTCCGATGGAGGTCCAATGTGTGTGACCTTATAGGATCCCGAAGTATTAAGCTGTTAAGGCTTAACCAACCCGTGTTCTAATGGAACCATTGGCTTGATGCTCTAGACTATGAATAGAACTCGATTACCTTAAATGGCTATAGTACACCTCTAGCAAGGGTCTACCATCCCCTATTACTCGGAACGTCATTTATGCTTATGACTTAATCCCGGTTAATGCAATAGTTATCCAGTGCGATAAATTCCTTCCATTCTTTATTATTAGTACCCTTTGGTTTATAGGGTTCGGTTAAAGTGTTAACCCACTAATAGCGAGGTTGCTCCAAGCTATCCCAGTTATTTACTTGTTACCGAAGTATATTGCCTTTTACGATAGTGTGTTTGACTAGAAACCATTTCTATCAAACACATACTCTGATCAGAGGTTTTTGGCAATCATCACTTCAACAATTGGCCAGGTACAACTGCTTAATATATCCGGAGCGATGGATTCTTTCCGACTACTCAGCTTACCAACGTGCTGTCATCACTATACCCGTAATCACCCAAAGCACTTTAAATAAATTAGTGTATAGTAATGACCTAAAGTATAGCAATAGTACCACACAAGGTAACTAGCATCTCAAGTACGAGGACATTCGCAAAGCTTATTGCACAAAAATAAACACTAACACATTAATATATATACCAAGTGTTTATCTTACTGCGGTCTCTAATATATCTCCCAGATATATCCATGTATCAAACTTAAGGCACCACCTTCAGTCCTTAGGAGATTGACTGCTTGGACCCTTTCTAAGAAAGTTGACCACATGCTAGTCTTTCCATTTCATCAATATCCTTTCTTGATGAAACTATGACTAGGGATAGTTTAGACATAATCATAATTGCACATGAAGCAGGTTCCACCAAATATAGTCCAACTATAATTTCTCTGACTTCATGCTATGATATGTCAAGGACTTTTGCATACATCAATGAATATATATTTAACTAGCTTTAATATATATATATATATATATATATATATATATATATATATATATATATATATATGTATATAAATTGATATAAACAAAAGTTTAAATGCCTTTATTGATTAAACAAATTATTCGTACTATTATATAATTAAGATATATCACCCTAATTGCCTTTAGGGCATACATCATATCCCACAAACTCCCACTTGCACTAAGGCCAATTAGCCACATGTTTTAATCCATATGCTTTAACATGCTGGTGATGTTTGACCTGAGTCAATGGCTTTGTCAGACCATCAGCGAGGTTTTATTAGAAAAACAGACATGTATTTGGAAAGTATCATATAATCAGGGAGATTGTTGATGCTAAGATAATAAGATTAGAATATGTTCCCACTAATCAAAACAGACATGTATTTTTATGGATTTGAGCATGGCTACCAGTGAAAAGGTTACATCATAGTCAATACCTTCTCATTGACTATAACCTTTCGCAACTAATCTTACTTTATAGGTAATTACATTACCGTCCATGTCTGTCTTCTTCTTGAAGACCCATTTGCACCTAATTGGTCTAACCTCTTGCGGTGCATCAACCAAATTCCAAACTTGGTTCTCGTTCATGGAATCCATTTCTGATTTCATGACCTTTTGCCATTTATCAGAATCTGAGCTTTTCATTGCCTGATCATATGTCCTTGGTTCATCATCCTCTATAAGATATAGTTCCTTATCATTAGTGATGATAAACCCATATCTATCGGGACCCTTATAAACATGACTTGATTTTCATAATGATTGTGTTTTGATAGGTTGTTCTTGGATCACACTCTCTTGTGTATCTAGAATGGGGTCAATCAGATGATTGTCTGTCTCTTTCTCTTAAACTTCCAGTTCAATATTGCTCCCATTGACTTTTGCTAGTAAGTGTTCCTTTTCCAAAAAGTGAGCATTCTGAGACATAAATACCTTTTATGCTTCTAAAAGGTAAAACAGATATCCAATTGTTTCCTTTGGATATCCAATGAACAAACATTTATTAGCCTTGGCATTTAGCTTATCTGACGCTACCCTCTTTACCATGGCAGGATATGCCCATACTCTTAAGTGACTTAGAGATGGCTTTTTGTTACACCATCTTTCATAAGGTGTAAAATCAACTGATTTAGAGGGCACTCTGTTTAAGACATAAACCGTGCTCTTCAGTGCATATCCCCAAAAGGATTTACTAAGAACTACATGGCTCATCATGGACCTAACCATATCTAATAAAGTCCTATTCCTTCTTTCTGACACTCTATTGTGTTGGGGTGTATAAGGAGGGGTCCACTGGGGAACTATCCCATTTTCCTTTGGATAATCCTGAAACTCCTAACTTAGGTATTCTCCACCTCGATCCGATCGAAGTGTTTTAATACTTTTCTCAAGCTGTTTCTCTAATTCAGCTCTGAATAGTTTGAATTTTTCAAAACCTTCAGACTTGTGCTTCATCAAGTACAAATAACTATATCATGAGTAATCATCAATAAAGGTTATGAAGTAGGAGTATCCTCTTAGTGCCTGAACACTCATTGGACCACACACATCAGTGTGTATAAGTTCCAATGTACTCGTGGCTCGTTCACCCTTTCCTTTATAGGGTAACTTTGTCATTTTTCCTTTTAAACAAGGTTCACAATCACCATAAGACTCTAAGTCTATTTGGGCCCAAGTCTCCACGGTTATGCAACTTGGTTAAGCGATCTCTATTTATGTGGCCTGACGGCAATGCCATAAGTAGAAGGAATTCTCATTATCTAATTTAACTTTCTTCACATTGTTTATATTGAAAACTTCTGTTTTAGTATCAAGAATAAAAATGCCACCTTTCAACATTCCATAACCATAAAGAATATTATTCAAATGAATCTGACAATTATTGTTCGAAAATAAAATTTCAAATACTTCTGCTGCTAAACATGCAACAGATACAATATTCTTAGTAACACTTGGAATGTAGTAACAATTATCCAAAACTAAAACAAGTCCACTTGGCAAAACAAGACTAAATCTCCTTACGGCTATTGCAGCAACTCTGGCTCCATTTCCCACGCGTAAGTCCATCTCCCCTTTTGCAAGTTTTCTACAGTTCCTTAGTCCCTGCACAGAAGTATAGATATGAGAACCACAATCAGTATCCAATACCCAAGTGGATTCTTGCTAAAAAGTAGCAAAGTTTTCAATTACAAACATACCTGAAGTAGATGCCTCTGTAGGCTTCTTCTTCAAATGCTCAAAAGCAGGAGCTTTACAATCCCTCTTCCAATGTCCCGGTTTCACACATTGGAAGCAGACATACTTAGATGCCTTCTTTTCATTCTTCTTCTTACTAATTCTTTTCTTGGCACCCAGTGCCTGCTTCTTCTTCTTAGTAGAGGTTTCTAATCCTTCTTGATCTAAGGTTCTACTATTTTTAGCTGTTGATTAATTCAGGGATAGTTGAACTAATCCTGTTCATGTAATAATTAGTCACGAAGCCTGAGTAACTATCTATCAAGGACATCAACACAAGGTCAATGCTCAAGTCATGATTCATCTCGAATCCCAATCGATTCAGCTTCTTAAGGTATCCCAAGAGTTTCAGTACATGCAGAGAGGCAGAGGTGCCAGCCTGCATCTTAGTCTCGAAAAGGAGCTTGGAGGTCTCATACCTCTTTGTCCTCTCCCTCTCCGAAAAGAGTTCTTCAAGATGGAGAACCATATCCTCCAAGGGCATGTTCTCATGTTGTTTCTAAAGCTCAAGATTTATGGACCCCAACATAATACACAGGGCAGTCTTACGATCTTTCCTGTTCTTCAACCACGCATCATGTTCCACATAATCCTCAACATCAGGTTCTATAGGGAAAATTTCACGTAGGACATAGGCAATTCCCTTGGATCTGAGAACTATTCTCACTGCTTGGAACTAATTAGAAAAGTTTGAGCCATTCAATTTGGTTTTAAGTAACATATGAAGATTAAAATTGGAAGCCATTTTCAACCTAAGATATAAGAAAAGAAAAATTTTTAGATATTAGTTTAAGTACACGTATTTAATATGAGGACTTTTAAATAAATACATTTTCCTACTATTTTCTTCGAAATTTACAATAACCCATTCTATTGAATTCGGGAATTTTAGCCCAGCTAAATTTCCTAATAGGTAGCATCTATAACTAGTCTATTACAACCCCCAATTTTATGAGTCAAGTCATAATAGAAAGTCATAGTTGGAATCCCATTCCATTTGCATCACATGCAATTGCTAATTCATTCAAGTTCCCTAATCCCAAGGGACGTGTGCTCTTATATTAGCATCTCCTTGAATATGTCTCAGATTTGGGCCTAGCCCCCAATTTTATGGTGGATTACCCCAGCTCTATTAAGGCAGACCCTATCTCAAACTTTACAACCAATCAATGTGGACTAGAAGGAATGCTTTGCGTAGCACTTTGATAGCCTAAAGAGACCGTATTATAAATTTGAGTAAGGAAGACTACAACTTGCCTTAATATATTTACTTTAGGATTTTATTGGTGTTAAACGTCTCATCCAATCTAGGATTTTATCAGATGGACAAAATTATAATAACTTGTATTAATTCAGGGAATTTTAGAATTAATTTATAACGTCTAATCTTATAATTATTCTATCAACCTAGATTATATGCAAAATAATTAACACTTTTATTTGTTATATTAATATTGCATTTCCTTTAAGCTTTTATTCAATAAAATTAATTTTTTTTACTCTGTTATAGAAACATATATAACCACCATCTTATATACTAGAAATAAATTAGTTCATATTAATCCCCTAGTTGGTCAATTCAAATTGCACCGATATAGGTTCCCAGGTAGGAGAGGTGCCCTTTGAGGAGTAGACACCAAGTCCAATCCTTAGCCAGAACAAATACGGGGCACAAACTTGAAGACCATTGGATTCTCTTGAACTAATAAATTTCGTTCTTCCAATTCATGTAAATTGGGGGCATCTATACCCATGTAATTTAAATAAATTATTGACACTTGTATAATTTGAGTAAGTTGAGCAGGCTTATTCAAAATTATTCATAACCATTTTCTAACCTTGAAATGAAAGGCACAATTTTATATATATTGTTCCAAACAATTAAATAAACAAATCATTTCATTTAGAAAATAATATTTAGTTTGCTTCTAACTTAATTATGCACTCAATAGGCAGGCTCTGATACCACTGTTGGGAACTGACAGTCAGATTGAACATGCATAAGAAGCATGACAAAAATTCAAAATTTTATCCCTGTCCCCAGGAACTTGTATTAGTTGCATACAAATTAAAAAAAAGCCTTAACTAAATAATTCTCTACCTAGGTTAGCATGCTAAAGGACTAGACATACCATAATTCCAAATTATATCCTAGCATATTTATTTTATACTAAGCATGTTATAACTCTAAGTTATAACCTAAGCATAAAATAAACTAAGCATGCAAAAATAACCAAAGCATAATTATTAAGTCTAAAAACACTTAAAGAAAAAGAATTAATAATTAGAAGAGAAAGAAAAAGAACTTACCAGTTGAAGCGTGCTTTTGCAGAACCTTTTTGCACAAGCCTCCAATCGTAGGATAGCCTCCATCAGTATCCACACGAACCCCACCAACCAAAACCTCCATGGCACGAATAACTAAGAAGCCTCGAGTAGTTACTAGACCACTATAGAAGCCTCACCCAAAAAATATAAACTAGCGGTGCCCGAATAAATTCAGGCTCCACAAAAATAACTTGCTCAATTGCCCGAGAGATTAATTATCTCGCTTAGGATTTATGCTTTGAGCTTGGTATAATTTGAAAGGAAAGGGAATAGCCTATATATAGGCTTGGGGGAGCAAAATTGGTCCCCCTTATTCAATGTAGGATGGGAGTAATTACTCCCATCTCATGTGCACACAGCGTGTACAAGCTGTGTGCCACAATTCAATATGGCCTGCGCATGTGTAGCCCATTTTCATGGGTTGCTGCGAGCAATGCCTAGCATTGCTCACACACCTTTCGGTGTACTCCCGTGCATTTGAGTTTGTACAAAATACTTTTGTATTCTCTATCCAATTAAATTCGCCAATGCAAAATTCCCCTTTTTAATCCCTTTTCAAATATTTATTTTCTGACCCTAATAAATTAGTCACCAGTCAAAATAAATTTCTTGGTCCAGCCAAAATTGATCGAATCAATTATAATTTATTTATGACTCTAATTAATTAGTTGTTGGTCAAAATAATTTCATTGGCCTGTCTAAAATTGATCTAATCAATTTTAACCAATCAAATAATAATCCAATTATTATTTATGTTATATTTTCGTGATAAAATAAATCTATTAGTTCTTTACTTAGTCTGATGAAGGTCCAATATGTGTGACCTTATAGGATCCCAAAGTATTGAGCTGTAAAGGCTTAACCAACCCGTGTTCTATTGGAACCATTGGCTCAATGCTCTTGACCGTGAATAGAACTCAATTACCTTAAATGACTGTAGTATGCCTCTAACAAGGGTCTACCATTCCCCATTACTCGGAACGTCATTGATGCTTATGACTTAATCCCTATTAATGCAATAGTTATCCAGTGTGATAAATTCCTTCCATTCTTTAATATTAGTACCCTCTGGGTTATAGGGTTCGGTTAAAGTGTTGACCCACTAATAGCGAGGTTGTTCCAAGCTATCCCAGTTATTTACTTGTTACCGAAGTATATTGCCTTTTACCATAGTGTGTTTGAGTAGAAACCATTTCTATAAAAAGATACTCTGGTCAGAGGTTTATGGCAATCATCACTTCAGCAAGTGGCCAGGTACATCTTCTTAATATATTCGGAGCGATGGATTCTTTTCGACTACTCAGCTTACCAATGTACTATCATTACTATACCCATAATCACCCGTAGCACTTTAAATAAATTAGTGTATAGTAATGACCCAAAGTATAGCATTAGCACCACACAAGGTAACTATCATCTCAAGTACGAGGACATTCGCAAAGCTTATTGCACAAAGATAAACACTAACACATTGATATATATACCAATTGTTTATCTTACTGCAGTCTCCAATATATCTCCCAGATATATCCATGTGTCAAACTCGAGGCACCACGTTTAGTCCTTAGGAGATTGACTGTTTGGACCCTTTCCAAGAAAGTTGACCACATGCTAGTCTTTCCATTTCATCAATATCCTTTCTTGATGAAACTATGACTAGGGATAGTTTAGACATAATCATAATTGCACATGAAGTAGGTTCCACCAAATATAGTCCAACTATAATTTCTCTGACTTCGTGCTATAATATGTCAAGGACTTTTGCATACATCAATGAATATATATTTAACCAGCTTTAATATATATATATATACACACACACACATAAGCATATTGATATATACAAAAGATTAAATGCCTTTATTGATTAAACAAATTATTTGTACTATTACATAATTAAGATATATCGCCCTAATTACCTTAAGGGCATACATCATATCCAACAGTATTAGAGTAAGTGCTCATAACTAGAGACTTAAAAATCTCAAGCTAAAGGTCCAACTTGATTCTATAAATCAAGATGAGTTATCAGAACAAGTTACAGCTTCTTCTAGAGGGTTTGTCCATTACTCGCCCCCACTTTTCACCGGTGAACATTATTCATTCTAGAAAAATTGGATGAAGAATTTCATTCAAGCACAAAGCATTCTCAAATGGATGGCCATGAAGGATGG
Organism: Euphorbia pulcherrima; assembly: GCA_947683365.1. Taxonomy (NCBI): domain Eukaryota; kingdom Viridiplantae; phylum Streptophyta; class Magnoliopsida; order Malpighiales; family Euphorbiaceae; genus Euphorbia; species Euphorbia pulcherrima. Next base: position 22,389,271 of record CANTUS010000009.1, read on the forward strand.
CTCATATATTCCCACTTATGAAGTTGAGGGTATCACTACCAGAAAACCCTCTAATCAATGGGATGATAATGATTATAAAAAATTGCGTGAAAACACAAATGCTATTAACATGTTTCATTGTGCTTTGAGTGCAGCTAAGTTTAACAGAATTTTAGGCTGTAAAACTACTCAAGAAACTTGACAAAAGCTTGAGGTGACCTATAAAGGAACCAACAAGGTTCAAGAAGCCAAGATTGATCTTCTCCAGCAAAAGCTAGAAAATTTCAAGATGGAGCCAAAGGAGTCAATCAGCAATATGAATTCTAGATACACTAATCTAGTAAATGAAATGAAAAGACTAGGAAAGGAGATCACTAAAGAGGAGATGATGAAAAAGATTCTCTGGAGTCTTACCAAAGAATGGGACAACAAGAAGACAACCATTGAGGAAGCTCATGACCTAAAATTCGATAGTTATGATGAACTCATTGGAAACCTCCTAACTTAAGAACTATCTCTGGAAAGATATAGTCAGCAAGAAAAGAAGTCTGAAGAGAAGAAGAAGAAAGGAATTGCTCTCAAGGCATACTCCTCTAGATCAGACTCCTTTGGAACAGAAAAACAGTCATGACAATCTCCTTATAAAAATGATGACATGGCTATGTTGGCCAGAAAATCCAATGAATTCCTAAAAAATGAATAAAATAAATCAAGGAGAAGCTCTAGAAGGTTTGATTCTAGAAGAAGGAAAGAGAGCAGCTCAAAAAGGGATAAATATAGAAAAGGTCTGGAAGATAAGAAAGAGCAAGAGAAGGAAATTGCCTGCTTTGAATGTTGTGAAAAAGGACATATCAAAGCACAATGTCCTAAGCTCAAGAAAGAGAAGAAGTACAAAAAAGGCAATGGTGGCCGCATGGAGCGAAAGTGAGGAAAGCAGTAGCTCTTCAACAACAGAAGAAGAAGATACTGCCAACTGTGCATTCATGGCACTAACTAAGCTGGAAGCAAAACATTCTAAAAGAGGAATTACTCAGCAAATCACTAAGCAAGATAAAGATTCAGAGTCTAAGTCAGCTAGTATAGAGGTAAACTGTCACTCTAACTTCATTTCTAATAATAATCTTGCTAGAACTCTAGGAATCGTAATCAACAATCTAGAGAAGAACACCAAAGCCATCAAACTTCTTCAAAGACTAGTAATAGAGCTAACAAAAGATGCTGAAGCAATGGGACAAGATATCAACCTCATAAGGGCTACAAAGCACCGTGAGAATGTTGAAGAAAATTCCATAAGGTCCCAATTCCAAATTTTAAGTGTCAACTTGTTTGGGCTTGAGAGAGAAATAGCCTTAATGAAGGAAGCCGCCGGAAGAAAGCCAAAGCAAGCTGCTGGAAGGAAACTAGAATCTTTAAATCAAGAAGGTACAAAGTCAGCAGACAATCCCAAGCTCAAAGATACATAGCTGCTCAAAAAGGGAAAGCTGTGGTAATCTATAATGAGAAACCAGTCAAGCAAAGAAAGAATCACAAAGCAGAGATAGCCCCTCCAACCAACTACCGGATCCAAATCAGACAAGCAGATTTGCAATTATCAAAAGCCGGATATTCCAGAGATTATGGAAAAGAAGATCTCAAGAATATTAAGAAGAAGCTTGAATAGAACAAACCAATCTCTGGATGCAGGTTTTGAGGTAGAAATAGCCATATGACTAAAATGTGTAGATTTAAAAATGGTTATTATGATGTTTATCCATGGCTGAAAATGGTTATTAACCTGAGAGGACTCAAATCAAATTGGGTACCCAAACCCACTTAATTTGTTTTGTAGGTATACGTGAAGTCCAAAGAAGATCAACAAACTTGGTACATTGATAGTGGATGTTCAAGGCATATGACTAGTGATGAAAGAGCCTTCATCACATTAACTCAGAAGAAGGGAGGAAAAGTAAGCTTTAGAGACAATAAAAAAGGACTGATCATTGGCCAATGAACCATTTGATCTGAATTAAAGATAGAAGATGTCTCTCTAGTTAACGGACTGAAGTTCAACCTACTAAGTGTTTCTCAACTTTATGACAAAGGAAGAAAAGTGATCTTTAAATCCGGAGGTTTCTAAATCATTGATAGTAAGTCCAATTAACTCATTCTTCATGCACTTAGAGTAAATAAAGTTTATGTTGTTAACATTAAAAATGAGATAAAGAATATATGCTTGGTGTCTAAAGAAGAAGAATCATGGCTATCGCATCGGAAGTCGGGACATGTTAGCATGAACCTCCTGTCCAAACTAGCCACAAAGGGAAGGGTTTGCCTAAGGTTGCTTTAATAAGAATCATTTATGCACTACATGTCAACTAGGTAAACAAACTAAAAAAAGTTTGCCTTCCATTCCTTATATCCCTACCGGAAGAGTTCTTGAACTACTTTATATTGATCTCTTTGGTCCAATCAAACCAATGAGCTTAGGTAGAAGAGAATACACCATGGTTATAGTGGATGATTATTCTCGCTATACCTGTGTGGCTTTGCTAGCTATCAAGGATAATGCCTTTGTAAATTTCTCTAAACTATTCATTAGAATAGAGGTAGAACAAGGCATAAGCATTGCTCGCATCCAGAGTGATAATGGAGGAGAATTCAAAAATAAAATTTTTGCTGAATTCTATGATTCCAAAGGCATTGGGCATAACTTCTCTACTCCTCCTACACCTCATCAGAATGAGGTTGTAGAATGGGAGAATAGAACCATTGTTGAAATGGCTCGAACAATGGGAGATGCTGTAAATACTACATGTTACATCCTCAATAGAGATCTCATTAGAAAGAACATGAACAAGACCCCATATGAAATTTGGAAGGCAAAGAAACCTAAAATTTGCTATTTTAAAGCATTTGGATGAAAATGCTACATCTTAAATGATATAGAGCAACTAGGAAAATTTTATCCAAAGTATGATGAAGCAATTTTCCTTGGCTACTCAATACATAGTAAAGCCTATATGGTATATAGCAAAAGAACACAAACTATGGTAGAGTCAATACATGTAGATTTTGATGAGACTAACCATGTAGGAAAGAAAAATCAAGATTCAGATGACGTAGTTCTGGATGAAGCAGAACCAGTGGAGGTTTAGGAACCTTTCCAAGTAAAGAAGTACAAGAAAGAGGATGAAGAAATCAACTTCAAGTTGGATCAATCTTCGGTCTATCCCCATAATGTTGGAATTGATTTCAATGATGAACAAGGGGCAAATGAAGAAATTGAATCTTATATAGAGCAAGCTCCACAGCAACATGAAGATATTCAAAGAGAAATCCGGACTCGTAGGACTCATCCATTAGAAGCTATTTTGGAAAATGTCCAAAATCTAGTTAGAGCTAGAGGACAACTCAATAGGATGATGAGCCATGATGCATTTGTCTCACATATTGAGCCAAAGAAATTTTAGGATGCAGATGGAGATGAAAGCTAGATGATGGCTATGCAAGAAGAACTAAATCAATATACAAGGAATGATGTTTGGGTTCTAGTACCACAACCTGAAGGAAAGTCAGTCATTGGCACAAAGTAGGTCTTCTGGAATAAGCTGGATGAATCTAAAGTGGTAGTGAGAAACAAAGCAAGGTTGGTTGCTCAAGGATATAATCAACAAGAAGGAATAGACTTTGAAGAATCCTTTGCTCTAGTAGCAAGATTGGAGGCAATAAGGATATTATGTGCTTTTTCATCCTATATGGGATTCACCTTTTCCCAAATGGATGTCAAGAGTGCTTTTCTTAATGGAGTTATTCAAGAAGAAGTCTACATTAAACAACCACCAGGGTTTAAAGATTCAAAGGATCCGAAGCATGTTTACAAGTTGAAGAAAGCCCTCTATGGATTGAAGCAAGCACTAAAAGCTTGGTATGAGAGACTCACATCCTTTTAGATACAAACTCTTCATCAAGAAGAAAAAGGGTGATGTCATTCTTGTCTAAATCTATGTGGATGATATCATTTTTGGAGCTACTGGGGAAAGAATGTGTGAAGACTTCAACACTCAAATGAAGAGGGAGTTTGAGATGATGATGATGGGAGAACTCAAATTCTTCCTTGGTCTCCAAATCAAGCAAACTCTGGATGGGATTTTCATAAATTAGTCTGAATACACCCCGGAAATTCTCAAGAAGTTTGACATGGACAAGAGCAAGCCAATGTCCACTCCCATGGGATTAGATACAGTCCTATCAAAGGATTGTGATGGAGAAGAAGTAGATCAAAAGCTATATACAGGGATGGTTAGATCACTTCCATATTTAACTGCAAGTAGACCAAATATTCACTATACAGTTTGCTATTGTGCAAGACATCAAGCCAATCCCAAGGAATCACACCTTAAAGATGTCAAGAGGGTACTAAGATATTTGTTTGGTTTAACTAAATTTGGTCTATGGTATCCCAGTAATGGAAATTTTACATTGCAAGGGTACACTAATGCATATTATGGCAGAGACATGCTTAAAGGTAGAGACATGCTTGAAAGAAAAAGCACATCCGGAGGCTGTCATTTTCTGGGAGATTGATTAGTGTCTTAGTACATTAAGAAGCAAACATCAGTGGCATTATCAACCCTAAAAGCAGAATACATGGCTGCTGGAAGCTATGTTGCTCAACTCCTATAGATCAAATAATAGCTGAAAGACTATAGAGTTCAAGCAGGATGTGTTGATGTGATATGTGACTACAAAAGTGCAATTGGTGTGCCAAAGAATCCAGTGCTATATAGCAGAATGAAGCATGTAAATATCATGTACCATTATATCAGGGATTATGGAATGAAAAAGGATGTGGTTCTTATCTACATTCTAACAAATGAACAAAGGGTAGATATCTTTACTAAACCACTAAATAAAGATCAATTCAACAAGCTTCGAGAGGTAGTTGGAATGTCAAATCCAGTTTGAATTGCTAAGGAAACAAGGAAGAAAATTAAGTTAGATTAATTCAAGTTCCGAAAGAAGAATATTTCAAGCTAAGCAGATAAGAAGTGACAATTGGCAGAAAAAGCGCAAAGTAACTATACATATTTTGAATTTTAAACATTTATAGTACAACCCACGCGCGGTAAATTATAACAGTTACAAAAGAATAAAATTGTTCCCATTCTCCAATTTTCACGCCATTAACTCTCTCCCAAGTTTAACGGACAGGTCATCAATCCCGTTAAACTTAACCACTTCCAGATTATCAAATTACCCTCACTTTCAAAACTCTATAAATAGCCCCCAAATTCCCAATCTTCTTCACACGAGCAACTATCTACTGTTACTCTGCAAAAATTCTCTCAAATTTTCTTCCAATTTTCTCAATGGAAAGAACTAAAAACCAAGCCGTACTCCTTCTAAAACACCAATGCCAAAAAACATCATTCAAAGATGAAGATTTCATTCTAGTAAAGTTCAAAAACCAGGGTGTTTCTGATTTCATTCTAGCAGATGAAGAAACATCATCCAAAGATGAAGATGAAACACCAATAGCATTGTGCCATCTGATTTTCTAGGCGATGAGTACTTATTCACAATAGAACCTTATGTTCAACTACTTATAAAGGACCAAGACATGGAAGTGTTCCTCCGGATGAAAAATCCAACCTATCTCATTCTATTAAAAGAGTTCTATGAAAACTTGAGGGTTCACAACTACACTGACGCTCTTCGGATCACTGTACAAGGGAAGGTAATCATCATATCTCCTCAGTTTTTGTTACCCACTTCAATAAGAAAAATAGTGGGGTATTACTAAGAAATGATGGTGTCAAGTATGATCCAAAGATGTGTCTACTGAAGAGGTTCTTTGGAGATAAATTCTCTATACGCTAGCTGGAGGTCCTAAGGCTACTTCAGTTTTAATGGCCAAGCTACCCCTGATCCGGAAGGGATCCATCAACATAGCATCAACATTTTAACATTGTATTCTCCAGCACAAGGTGGAAAGTAGATAACTCAATACTATTGTGCTCCTTATCCACTACATAAAGCAGCACAAATACTCCCATGGAGGGCTAATCACAAAAATTCTCCTAGAAAATCAAGTGCACCTAACTGGAGCGGAACAAGTTCAGGGCAAGCCCATCTATGAAAAGAACTTCTAGAAATTATTCTTTAATGAGCCTTGGAATGAGGCTAAGGCCCTAGAGCAGAAAAGGGCAAAGCAGAAGAAAAGCAAGGTTAGAAGAACTGGAGAAGCCATTAAGAAGGCTCCGGTAGTGAAGAGGGTAAGAACTATAAGGCCAAACGCTTAGAAAAAGATTGATCTAGAGTATGTAGAGGAATAAACTAAAGAAGTGAATGATGATTCCCTCACTCTCACTCAAATTCTCAAAAAGACTCCTATAAAGCCTAGAAGGAGGCTTGTAAAAGCTACAGAAAAGGAGGCAAAGAAGCCTATGGCAAAGGCTCCAGAAGAGGTACCAGAAGTAGTTACCTCTTTCAAGGCAGGAAGAAAGGTGAGAAGAAGGTCGAGGAACTGCTCATGGAAGGGGTTACTACTTCTGAAAGTATTGGTGAAAAATAGAAGATTGCTCCCAAGAAGAAGTAGGTCAGGAAGGGATCAACCGTATCTCTGGCCTTGAGAGCTAAAAAGGCTAAGATTACTACTAAGGTGGAAACTACTCCAAAGAAACTAGAGGCTGGGATCAAACTCATGGATCCAGCCCCTAAGCCCACAAGAGTATAAATGATGGCTGAGCCTAGGAGAGATAAGGGGAAGAATGTGGAAAAAAATGCGGCAACCTTGCATCCGGAAGATCTAGATTATAACGAGATAATGGCGGCTATCAAGGAGAATCAAAAGATAAATCAGCCTGGTCGCCCAATAGCAGGACCCAGAGGCTCTTCCAGAACTGGTCAAGAAGCTGCTCCTACATCAGGAACTCATCCACCAATCTTCATGCCTCAAGTTAAGATAGACTATGTTAGAGAAGATTATGGTGATGGGGAAGTTAACATGCCAAATCTCCAGCCATTCAAAACCCCTATCCCAGAGTCACTTCTTCTTTCGGAGAAGGCTAGTAAAACTAATGAAGAAGAAGAGGATGCTGCAAGAGCTAAGAGAGTGTAGGGTAAAAGTCTTAAAGAGGCAAACACTGAGGAAGCTATATTGTTGGAAAACCAAGGCAACTTGGATGCAATCGGATCTCCAGTTGAATCTAAGGTAGATGAGCCAATAGATGTACAAACATCAAACCAAGTCCTTGGTTCTAATAGAGTAGAAGCATATGTGTAGGGAGATGATCTAGGATCCAATGAGGATGTGACATTGCATTCTCAAAGGGCGAGGTCAATCTGGAGGAAACGGAGGACAAGGAGGGAGAGAAGAAGGACACAGAGGAAGAAATAGATGCTATTGATGATAATAATGTTGATGATACTGATACTGATACTGATAATGATGATCAGGCATGGAATGATGATGAAAGCACATCCAGTCCCACCTATTCTCCAGCAAGCTCATTTGAACTAAAACCCAAAGCTAACTCTCAAACCAAACCCTCTACCAAGAAGGAGAAAATAAAATTAGCCAGGAAGCTATTAGAAGAAGCTACTGCTGAGGACAAAATAAGCAATAACTCTGACATTGAACCAATCGTCAAAGATATTTATTCTAAATTGCAAGCTATAGAATCCTCAACTCAGTACCTATCCATTCCATAATATTTAAAGAAAGTGTTGGAGGACATTTAGGCAAGATTGACTAACATTGAGCATAAAGTGAATAACTTTCCAAGTGGAGAACAAGTTTCTGAAACTAGTCTCTCAAAGGTCATTCCAGTTGTGAGCGGGCGAACCTATAGATGACTCATAGTGATCTTTGATTCCATTAATATGACCAACGTGGGACTCCCAGGTTTTACTGTGGGGGGTCACCACTAGAGCGCGGGGCTTGTTGTATGAGTGAACATACTTGGCATTTCTAATTGGACTAAGGGATTGAGGACTCCTTTGGAGGTTAGCCCTTTTTATTGCAGAAGTAGGGTCCCAGTTTTATACAATATTAGAGTCACCACCAGGATCAGCTCTTCTGGGAAATTTGTGGTATAGCTAATCCAAATAGGATTCCTATACCGATAAAAAAGAGATTCTAGTTCTAGATGAAATAGTTACTAGCCATTTGAATTTCGATAAATCATATTTTGGAAAAATCTTTTATTATTTCAATAAACAAAAGAGGTGAGTTAGAGAGATACGACCTTTACGGGCCTAGCCCTTGGAGAGTGGGCCCAATGTGATTGGATTACCTTATATGGAAATTAAGAATGCATAGTCAAAAATAATATTTGACCCTCAGTTACCTTTCTTTTGCTTCTTGATGACTTGAAGGATCGGTACTGACTTGAGCCGCATTTACTTCAGATTTCCTCAAGATTTCTATGGGGATAACCTTGGGGATTTTTATGGTGGATTTATTTGAGTGTTTGGAGGAGTTTAGATAGCATTTTAGCTAAAAGCTAGCTTTGAAAGAGCTGTCTATACCTTGGTATAGTTGTGGGATATTTTTGGTATGGGCTTGATACTATAGGGTACCTTTTTCTATGAGGGGGATAACTCGAGTTTGCTATATCTCTCAATTTCTGTTTATTGGCTCCTCGAATGGCTAGAGAACCGTTTCCTTTTATAGGAATTTTGGGAGCATCAATTGACACATGTGGGAGTATTGATCGATGCAAGTCTGTCAGAATAGGCTTGCATTGTCATCAGGCCTAGATTCCCTATGAACGTCAATTGATATATATAGGCTGTGTCGATAGATGCAATTTTGGTGGTGGTAGCCCCACTGAGTCACAATCGTAGGCTTGATGAATCATTAGGGGGATTGACACATGTCCCCATCGATCATCGCAATAGGAAGCGTCGATTGATGCAAGTTAGAGGCTAATAATTAACGATCAACGCAACTTTTCATGGTGCCGTATTTTTGATTCTTTGGAGGGTTTTCAGGATTTTAGGGTGAAACACGATCTTTGTTAGTACCAGTTAACTATCTCTTGAAAAAGGTCTAGGACATCATTAGGCCTGGGACGGACCATGCTCTTAAGCTACCTTTGGTGTACAACAACTTGCACCGTTGAGGTAAAGTTTTTACATACGCAAAGTGAGTACGGTGAGTAAAAAGAGTGCGCATGATTTTACGGGAATTAGGTAACATTATTTGATCGACTAAATTTTTTTTAAAAATATTTTTACCCCTTCGATCAATTAATGTTTGACGGGTTTTGAAAATATTTAGGAAAACCATTTGGAAACTTGCGGTGTGTAATTTGAAAGCTTTACTAGGTCCGTTAGTATTTTTAGAAAACAATTTTCATGATGAAAAAATGCAATTTTCAAAATTAGGACTTAATTAGAGCTGCAATTTTGCCCTGAAAAGATAGAAAATAACCATTTTTTAATGTGCATCGATCGACACATAGGGGGTGTGTCGATCAATGCAACCTTTTAGATTTTGAACCTTGAGTTTCAAGCAGTTACTAACATTAAAAGGTGTGCCAAGATGCGTCGATCGACATATACGGGATGCATCGATCGATGCAATTGCGAGTCCTATAAATTTTATAGTTTGTCTGCAAACAAAACACCTTATGCATCAAATTACTCCTTTTTGCTTTTTTTTCTTCTACAAAGTAGTAGCAATGTTGAGACTTGTAGCTCTCTCTTTTCTCCCGATCTTCATCTGATTCTCATCCGTTATGATGTGGATAAAGATTATGCCATCCAGTGATTGGACTCGTGATCCTATGTCAGTAATGGAGGTAGACATTCATGGAGAGACGATTTGAATTCCATTTGTTAGTATGGAGGATAACTATGAACTTCCCATGAACCGGAGATTTATCGGCGTGGGCAAGGGCGATGCTATTCCCCTTGTTTGAAGCCCGAGCTTAATCTTTCTCATATTCTGGTAAGTCCCTTGATGTTTCTTTTCCCATTTACGATTGGCTTGCTTTAGGGATTTTGTGATGATTTATGCTCCATTGAACGTGATGTGGATTCGATGCTGCTGTAAACTGCTTGTGAATGATTATGTAATTATGAGACTTTTGGACTTAGCGTTGATCGACGCTTCTAGATCTTTGGAATGTGTCGATTGATGCATAAAAGTGTCAATCGATGGTTCTGCTAAAAAAACCTATGTTTTAGGTATTCTGGAACTTTTGTAGTCCCTATAATGTCTTGTCTTGTGTGGGTTGATGCTACTAGTGTGAATTTCTGGGAATTTTAGGATAACTTAATGACTATAAGCCTTGTGACGTCTTAGGAATTCCCCTATCTTGGTTGGAACTTATAAGCTTGCTTATTTGTGCTTAGTGACTATAAGTGTCTTCGATGACTATATATTTTTAATGATACGGGTAGCTTAATGACTATAAGCTTGAGGTTTTGGATGGCGGGATGCGGACTTCCATAGTCCTCGCATAATAAGTATAAGGGGGTATTTTTGTAAATTTTGGTAGTTTTGTGCTTAATGACTATAAGCTTTGTGGAACTTGCTTAATGACTATAAACATGTTTTAGGTAGGATGGTGAATTTTAGATGCTTAATTATTATAAGCGATCCTTTTGTGGTTTTTGATAAAACAATATTCTTGTTTTTGGCAGAAAGTCAATCATTGCGGTGCGAGTAACTTTTTGGATCTTGTTGCTTGGTGGGGAGTTCTTTCTCCCAAGGTAAAGGGTATTTTTGGAGTGCTTAGGTTTTAACGTGTTTATTGAAAAGTTCATTCTGGTGAAGCTTATTCGGTTTTTACATGTGGCCTTCTCACTAATTTTGAGGAGATGGTTCGATTCAACCAGCACTTTCCATTTACCTTGAGGGGAGTATACCATCACGCTGCTAGATTTCGCTGCCATTATGGGCTTGCGTTTTGATGGGTAAATTATCCATTTCAACTGTGTCATGAACATGGGCAATTACGACTCTACGCTTGTTTTGACGTTGCTGGGTTTAACCAGTGAAAGCAAGGAAATTCCTGCCAATGATTTGTACCTTTACTAGTTGACTCTGGAAAATAGGGCCCTAGTTAATGCTGAAGCTCAAGAGCGACATGCTCGCTCCTTTATGTTGTATGCCTTGACCAACACCTTGTTCCATGTTGGTAATTCAACCCTTAACATGAATATTTTGGGCTCTTTTGTAAAATTAGAAAAGTTCAAAGGAATGGCTTAGGGTAGAGCTGCACTTGGGCAACTGTACTTAGCCGTGGACCATTGTGCGAGGAAGCGCACTTTGGAGCTAAAATCTTCAAAACTCATTCTTGAGGTAATGCCAAGTAATTTGTTGTATATTCTTTCGTGTTCTTATCATATCCTTGAGGTAATGCCAAGTAATTTATTGTATATTCTTTCGTGTTCTTATCATGTGCCGACTTCTATTTTACCTTTTTTTTTACAGATTTGGGGTTTTGAGAAGGGGATTATCCCTCGGCCGAAGAAGGCCACGGTTCGAAAAGATATTTCTTACTTCCCTCGCTTCCCCGCCTGGTTGGTTGGGGGAACCTTGATTCTTTCAATGTTGAGAAGAGGATTAAGAACCTCCCATTTGATGAGGTGATCCTTCGTATAACGTTTTCAATTTATACTTTTTTGTGATGTTCACTAGTGATAGGTATGTTTGCAGATCATCCATACTCTGTGGGGGGATGCCTTTAGTTGAAGCGGAGTAATAGCAGCCGCCAGAGAGATGGTACCAAAACGGCTGATTCTAGAAAGCCCTTCTTCTATGGAGTGGTATCTAGGGGAGCGAGTAGTGTAATGCAATAAACCTATGGAGGAGAGATTGGTGCCGATAGAGCTTCTGAGGTCGCTATTCTGGCCAGAGCTAGCCAAGGATCTTAACACTTTGAAGGGGAATGGCGAGATAGTGGCATTGTTTGGTGAGGAGATCCTGTATCCTAGCTTTGTGACTGAGTGCTAGCTTGACTGGCCTCCCGAGGATCACATCGCATCTCAGGGGGTACATCTTTGTCTTCCCATATCTATTTCTTGCACTTCCCAGGTACTAATCTTGTATTATTTTATAGGGAAAAAGGACAAGGGGTCCACATATGTTGGGTGATACCCCTTCCAATGTGACAGGGCACCAATATTACCATTTCCCTATGGTGTTCCACATTTACTAACCCATGTGAGTCTGTTATTATAATTTGTGCCTTATTTTGCTTATGCTGATGTCACCTACTTTTTTTGACAGGTGCCGAGAGAAGATAGCAAGAGAGACTGGCGTCTGCTCTTTGATTTTTAGAATATTATGCTCAAGAACAACTTCAAAATGGCGGTAAGATCTGATAGTACATATTTAATAAATATGCATGGATGTGTGCTTATGTATGTATGGAATGTTTGAAGGGTAGGATTCAAGCGTTGTAGGTGGATGTGGGTCATCTTAGAGCCGATTGTCGAGCACCTCTGCCGATAGGGACTTCCGGCTATGGGGCACAAGGTTATATGCCTAGTTATTCAAGTCAGGCCCGCTTTGTAGGGATGACTTTGCAATTCCCATCGACTCCGCCTTTCATGTCTGCTCCCCCACTCGTGCAGCCACTTCAGGCCGTGCTGAGTCCAGGAACCCTAGAGGGAGTCAGAGATAGCAGCAACGTACCGCGAGTACATGTGGAAGATCCCATTTATTCAAGCAATTTAGGAGGATTTGATAGTTAGGCACTAGTTTTCTGTATACATATTTTTTTAGTGGCCCCGCATGGCTATATTATTCAATACACTTTATTGGTTGGATTTGGCGTGCTTTTGCCCCTTTATTATTTTGCTTTTTTGTGGATCAATGGGTTCTTCAAGGCCCTGTTTATTTCTGATGGATGACTTCCTTTAATTCCTTGACTTATTAGCTTCATTATCTTATTGATTAGTTCTGAAAATGAACTTCTTATGCAGGTGATATTGATTTTGCAATCCATCATCGCCTTTGTTGAGCGAGGATCAAATAGACATGGATAGATTTAAGGTGCAACTGGTGGACTACCTTCGAACTTTGGGTCTGGCTGATTAGAGCCAGCTCTAGGCTGGATGCCTCTTCAACATGCGATATTATTACAACTTTACTTTGGATGATGCATTTCTGCAAAGCGCACTAAGCTTGTGGGATCCTCTTGATCATGTGTTTCGCTTCATAAATCAAGAGTTATGTTTGGTTTAAAGATTTCTGTGCCATTACGGACATCCCTTATAGTTAGGACATTGTGGTGCCTGATTATGGTGCTACTATAGAGCCGCATGACGTCAGTTTTCTCAAGCTTTCTGACTATCAGAGGAATCAAATCATGTCTACCAACCCTAAACACCCTGGATGAATTCTAGGAGTGGCATTAGAGATATGTTCCTCTATACCTACCAACTATCGGAGTTGGGTACCTACCATGGCTACCCTACTCATGGGTAGCTTTCTGTATGAATCAAATAATGGGGTTTGTAATCCACAGTTAGTTCTGTGATTCAGAAAACTCTAGAGGGATCATCCCTCATGGCTGTGATTTTAGCCAAAACTTTCATTTACATGGACTCCATTCACCAAAGCGAAGATGCAATAGTGAAAGGAAGCGGGGCTCCTCCTTCAAGTATATTAACCATTCTTTTCCTTTTTTGTTGTCGTGGATTTTTATTGGCCACGACCACTCTACTAATTTTACTTTATGGCATATATGGCTGGTGGAGCGCTTGAAGGTCATTCAGAAACCATCCAGGCCATCTGGTTCTTACCCCCCGAATGCTTTTTGGAGTCGAGGGATGCAACATGGGCGATAGGAATCAATCTTTGCACGAATGGTTGTACTTTTTGTAGAGGTTGACTGAGAGAGCCATTAGGTGGATTTACCCCTGGTTGAAGATCAATAAGGTGACTGCCCAGACCATACCCAGGGGTGTTCAGTTGTTGGGCCTTAAGCTAGTGTCTTACTATTTCTAGAAATGTGTAAGGTGACAGTATGGTCGTCCTCAATTCATGCTCGAGTATGTTTCTATTTCCCTTATGAAACCCTGGGGCCGGACCACATTCACACTAAGTGGGAGAGTTTCACGTTGGTTGTTGTGAATCATGAGCTTCCATTTAATGAATCACTTGATGGGATATATTTGGAGTGGCTTTTTGCCATCAAGGTAGCGCCTATTGGAGCAGATAGGCTAGCAATCACTCACCGATACAGTCATCACGTGACAGGTCCTAGCCACTAACTTATGTTATGAGTTTGAAAAAAAGCCTTGGATTTACTTTAGGCATGAATGTTTTGCTTTAATGTATGCATGCTTCTTTTCAATGCATCTTATTTCATCTTACAACTTTCATTTTTAGCGTTCATGATTGTGAGCGGACGACCTTTTTCCCACCCTCAAGGACAGCATGAGATGCGTAGCACGGGGGGTGGAAAATCTCGAGCCCTGTGAAGCGTGCCAAGGGACTGATCCTCATTTTAGCGTGATGAAAAGATTGATTTGTTGATGTTGAATTTTAAGTCCAATTTGTGTGTTAAAGGATACGAGATGGAAATCCCATACTTAAAATAGAGTCGCCACCCGGTTCAGCTCAACCGAGAAATTTTGGTACGATTTTCCCACCAAGTGGTAGACCATAACTTAAGTAGAGATTCCGAGTTCGGATAATGTTATCTATTTTACATTAGGCCAAGTTAAAATATTTCATTCTTTCTTAATTGGTTTTAGTCCACCCTATTTATTTGTGTTTTTGGTTCATATATTGTTTTCGAGTTGTCAAGCAATCAAAAGCGGTAAATAAATAATTATTACAGTTATCCAAAAATAAATACAAAAATTAAAATAATAATTATATGGCTTTCCAAATCCCATACATTTTTCTATACGATAAATAAAATACCCGAAGCCTTAGCATCCGTCTAACCTAAATCTACCTGCACAAAATGGTTAGCACAGATACGATACGTATACAGGGTATATCACTCATAGAGGCACCCTCGGCAGTGGAGTCGGGGGGCGGTAGCCTCCCACGGGATCCAAGGGCCAGCGCCCTTGGCAGGGTCGAGGGGCAGCACACCTGATGGCTTCGAGGGGCGGTAGCCCCTTGCAGGGTTCAGGGGTAGTGCCTTGGATGGGGTCTGGGGGCAGAGCCCCGGGCAAGGGTCGAGCTATTAGTGAATATAAGTTCCCTTTCCGAATGAATTTTAGGGAAAAGTCCATTTTGGACACGATCGTTATTTTAACCAAATTATTAGTGAAAATGCCACATATTATGGGGTTTGGACCATTTTCGGGGAGTTATGGATTCCCTTCATGATATTGTACACCCTAGCTTCAGAAATTAAAGTAGGTCAGAAATAAATGAAAAATAAACTATTGTCGAGAACTCCATATTGCCGGCGGTATGACTGAGGCCGCCGGCGGCATCACTGATGTCATCGGCGATCTCAGTTATACTAGTAGGCTGTATGACATTCTGGATATCATAAAGAAAGGGTCCTATAAGAAAGTAAGGACTTTAGGGGCAAATGAGGCAACTGGCGGTATCAATTATGCTGCTGGCGGCATGGTTGATACCATTGGCGGCTTTAAATGCCTTCGGCGGCTTCAGTTTCTTGCAGCAGCTGTTTTTGGCCGGAAAGTGACCAAAAACCCAAAACTAAGTACAAACAGTAACTAAAACACAACAAACAAGTAAAATGAAAGCCAAAGAGCTATGAGACTCAGAATTTTTAACTCGGGGTCGTGAATCCACCTCTTTGTGATCCATTGACACCTTCGGGGAGCTCAAATGATGATTTAGGTAGTGAATGGGGTATTCAAGGCTCTAAAACCTATTAAATTGATTTTTAATCCTAAAGTCTACTGATTTCAAGTTAATATCAGAGAATTCAATGAACAAAAACTAAGAAAAGATGGAGTGACTCCTCTTTTTTGACTTTTTATGGGTATTTTGGACTAGGTTATTTTTTGGGTGTAAATCATCGTTCTGAGCTACCACCGGACGCATCTCGCGAGAGGGGCTGGAAAATCTCGTGCTCACAATGATTTTGTAATGATACAAATTATGGGATGATATCCATGTTTCTGATGCCTTCTCAACGTGATTTTTCTTTATCTCAAATTGGTCCTCAAACGTAATACAACTTGTCCTTGTCCCGATTGATGGGATTTGTGAACTTGTGTCCATCCATATCCATGATTTTTACGGCTCCTTTACTAAGAACTCATTTTATCACGTACGAATCTTCCTAATTTGGGCTAAATTAACCTCTGGGGTCTGTATGAGTGGCTTTGACCAATTTTAACATGAGGTCACCGACTTTGAGAGGTGTGTTGACTCTTCTCACTCGGTTATTATAGGCTTGAGCCATTCATTGTTGGTACATTCTTAAGCTATTGAGACCTTGAATGCATCTTTTGCCGATAGTGTTGAGTGTCTCATAACGGGATCTGGCCTATTCATCTACGCGTAACTTTGGCTCGAGTGCTACACGAAGTGACTTAATTTCAATTTCTACAGGAATAACTGCTTCCATTCCTTATGCTAGAGAGAATGGTGTTTTCCCAATTGGGGTCTTGACGCTGGTTCGATGGACCCAGAGAGCGTAAGGGAGATGATCAGCCCAATCTCGTTGGTAACCACCATTTTGGACTAAATCTTTTTCACTGCTTTGTTGGCTGCTTCCACCGCACTATTAGCTTGAGATAGCAGTTTCACCCTAGAATTGTATCCCGTTGTTAGACACCAAATGATGAGGCACACCGTATCATATGAACATATACCTTTGAATGAACTTTGCCATTTTCTTTGCGGTAATTCCTGTTTAGGATTCAGCTTTAACCCAGTTTGAAAAGTAGTCCATGGCTACTATGAGGATGGCCTGATTTCTCCTATGATGTCTTTCAATTTATACCTTCTAACCCTTTGCTTTAAAATTTTTTAGAGTCCGATCACGGGATCTGTACGAAGCTTCACTGTTCCCTGGGATTGGCTTTGGGCCTTTCCTGCACAGCTTAGGTGGAAGGCGAAGAAGGCCCCCTTCCGTGTGTCTACCATTTCACCACCAAGGCATCTTGAAAGTGAATCATATTCCATGAATATGATATCACACACCTGTAAATTCCCATCTTTGAGCAAAACAATGAATTCCCATTCATTTTCATTGGAAATTGGAATAATTAACAATCCAAATCATTATTCGAATTGAAGCCAAGTGTTGTAGCTCGACTGGTAAAATGTGACTAATGTTACTATGAATTTGGCACTCATGGCACTTCTTGACTAGGCTCATGCAATAAGCTATCATGGTTAGCCAAAAGTATCCCATTCATTGTATTTTCTTGGCCAGCATTACCTCGTTCATATCGGGGCCACATGTTCCTGCACGTATCTCCTGCATGACTTTGTCAACTTCTTCTTGTCTTAAGCACTTGGGTAGGATTCCATCAAAGGATATCCGAAACAATTTCCCCTTGATGAGTTTGAACTGAACTACCAATTTTTGCAAGGTGGTTCTATCGACATCAGTAGCCTCTATAGGGAAAGTAGGATCTTAGAGATATCGAGATATATCATTGTACTAGGGTATTTGTTCAACAAAGATTTATGTGACCAAGGTGAGATAGTATGGAGTGCCTATGACTTCCACTATTATCAGTTTCATGGGTTGCTATTTGGGATTTTCCCATATAGAGGCTAGGTAGCTAACGAGTTTTCCAATTGATTTTCTTCTCTCAACACATGTCGGAATTCGCACTTCCTAAAGAGAGATGCATTTATCCAAATGGATTCAAGGTATAGGCGGAGTGACTACTCTCTCACCTCACAGTCACCTACTACTTGTCTGATGATACGGGCAGAGTATCCAATAACTTCTGCTTCTTCTGCCCTTAGTGTTAGTAGTGAACTTAGGCCGGATAGACATGCCTCACGTTCGACACCATTGTTGGTTACTGGGAATTCTAATCTTTTAAAGAGCAGGATCAATCCTCCTTCAGGGGACACAATTATGACACCTAAACTGGCTCCCTTACGATTTACCACTCTGTCGAAGAACATGGTCCACCTTCGAGGTTCTTTTGTTATCATGGCTAGCTGTTCGTCCATGAATTTGAGGTTCTCAATGCAATCAGATTCCAAAGGTTGGGTGGCCAAAAACTCCACGATGACCCATGTATTCCATATCGAATTCTAATAGGAGAAACAGCCATCGGGATAGCTTCCAAGGAAAGGAGGGTGCTTGACATAGGTATTTCATAGGGTCCACCTTCACAACGGTGTGAATCTTATAGGATTGAAAGTATTATCTAAGCTTTTTGGGTAACCATACCATGGCAACACAGGTTTTTTCAACTATAGTGTATCGGGTTTCGTACTCTAGGAGTTTCTTGCTAAGGAAATAGATGGCATGTTCTTTCTTATCTTCGTGCTCTTGTACGAGCATCACCCCTATAGAGGTTTCTTCAATGGATAGGTTTTAGGTGAGAGCTTTACCTGCCTTAGGTGGTTTCAGTACCGATGGGTTGGATAAGTACGCCTTGATTTGATCAAAGGCTTCCTAGCATAGTGGACTGCAGGCGACCGGTTGCTACTTCCTGAGGAGTTTGAATATGGGGTCAGCGACAGTGATTATTTTAGCGATAAACCTACTGTTGTATTGTAGAGACCCAAGGATACTTTGGACTTCCTTTTTGATTTTAGGTGTAGGCATATCGAGGATTTCCTACACCTTGTCTGGATTGATTTCTATACCTCGTTGGCTAATGATATGACCTAGTAATTTTCTAGTGGTCACTCCAAAGACACACTTCTTTAGGTTGAGTCATAGATTGTACTTCTCTACCTGGGTGAGGAAACGATTGAGCATAGCTGGGTGCTCTTCGGGGGTTGGTGAATTTACCAGCATATCATCTACACACTATTTGACCTCTTTGCAGATTAGGTCGTGAAGTAATATGGTGACTGCCATTTTGTAAGTTTCCCTTGCGTTCTTGAGCTAGAATGACATGACTTTATAGTAGTACATCCCTCATTATGTGATGAAGGCTATTTTGAATTTATCGATGACATTCATTAATATTTGGTTGTATCCTGAGAAACCGTCCATGAAGGAATACATTGCTACTCTGGCAGCGCTGTCGATTAGTACATCTGTGTGGGGTAAGGGAAAGTCATATTTCGGTGAAGCCTTATTGAGATCCTTGAAATCGACATAGTACCATACCCTCCTGTCTTTCTTCACAATAGGTACTATGTTGGCTAACCATTATGGGTATTCTACAACCTCTAGGAACTTGGCCTTGATTTGTTTGGTTATTTTTTCTTTGACTTTCTCGGCCCATTCCGGTCTTAGTCTTCGCAGCTTTTGTTTAACTCGATGGATTTTTGGGTTAGTGGGAATTTTGTGTTCCACAATGGTCCTGTAAACCCTAGGCATGTCATCGTAGGACCAAGCGAATGCCTTTACAAGTGACCTAAGTACTTTTACCAATTCTATCTCAAGTTTAGGACTAAGGTCATTGGAAATTGATATCATTTTAGGGTCATCCTTGGATCCCAAATTTGTTTCTTTTGTGGGACTATCATGAATGCTAAAAATGTTAGATGTATAATGAGATGAATGCATGTAATCAAAAGCACCACACAAATAAGCAAAGTTGTTCATTTTGTTGCCATTATCAGTTCATCACACAAGTTGTTTAATTCAAAAACATTAGAGACTGAGAGATCATTATCAACTTCTGAAATAGGAGCTTTCTCGTTCAGAATTTCTGCACTAGTGCTGACAGTTATGTCTCCGATTTTAGACTTCCCTTTAATCATGATTTGAGCTAGTTTAGAGATTACCTTGTCCATCCCTTCTCCTGCTGATTCTTTTCCTTCCAACTTTGATTTGACTTTCTTTTTCTTGAGATGGGTCTCTATCAATTCGGCCAACCTTGCTGCCTATTTTTTTGACTCTTGACACCTTTTGCCTTTTAGGGGTTTCTTCTTCAGGTGAGGCTTTCCTTTTCTCAGCTTGCCTTCCAGGGTTGGAATCCTTGAAGTTCACAACATTAGAGAATATCTTGAAGCCAGGTATCTCTCCTCCTTCAATTTTGATTGGCTCTGGTTCACCTCAGTATAAGACCTCCCCGGTACGAACGGAGATTTTAGACATATGGCGTCTTTTGGGCCACGACTTCTACTGGCGCCTAGCCCGATAACTGAGTCCAAAAGTGTTATAGATGCCTACCATAAAGTTAAATTCAAGAGAATCATATTCTTGTGCCCTTAGAATGGCCCCTCGAGCTAAGCGTTGACCCATATAATATTTCACCCATTCAGACCATTGGGTTAGTTTCTCATCCTTCCCTATGGTGGCTATGAGAAATTCACCCGTGTATTCTAGGGTGGCATGTATGGCAGCCACGGTGGATTCTTTGTCTACCTTGAGGGTTACTATTTTCCCCTTATAGGGGATCTTCACCTTCTGATGTAAGGTGGAGAGAGCACCCCCTAGCACATGGAACCATGATCGGCCAAGCAACAGGGAAAATGTAACAAGAATGTCAATGACGATGAAAGTCATAAGGGATTTAACTTCTCCTGCCTTTACTATTGCTTTAAAGGTTCCTAGGATGGATCTTTTTGAGTTATCATGGGCCTTAATAACTATGCTAGATCTTTTAAGCATGCTTTCATTCAGTCCTAGGATTGGTAAGATCTTTCATGGACAGACTTTGAGCGCAAAACCATCATATATCATGATGCAAGGCATTTCTCGATCCGAGATCTCAATTTTCAAGTACAACGCTCAATTATGGTGTAGTCTGTCATTTGGTAGATGTGTGGCAGAAAAGACAATGTCTAGGGACTCGACGGGGGTCCTATATCTAATCAGAGTGCATACTTCTGCTGGTAACACTAATGATGGTGCCTCCATATCCAATAATTTCTAGACGATGGCCCTTTTATGAGCTTGGGACCCCCGTAGAAGATCCCAAACACTCATCTTGATAGGTGTATTTATCAGTTGTTCAACTACAAGGGTGCTAATTTCCTTTTTTGAATGGCCTATCGATGGAGTATTTACAGGATTAGGATTGACTTGGATTTGTGGTTAGTAAATAGTCCCGCTTCATATGATGTGATTAACATGCCTTGGCCGGGCTTTACAGGCATCCTCGGGCTCAAACACTGCAAATTTATGGAAATCATGTCTTTTAGCCGTATTGGCTTAGTGGCTTGCGAAGCCAGGGGCTTTGTGCCTCTTCGCTCACAGTGGACGTCTATTAGCAAAGCTATGGTGAGGTTTGCCTAAAGAATCTCATCTATTATGTGTGCTTCCTGCTCATTTCCTCTAATCATGTTAACAATGTCAGACTGAGCCAAGGCAAGTCCATCTAGTATTTCCATGATCTCCGGGCGTGGCACCATTGTAAAAAATGGATATGCCCAGGCCACAGGTCCATCTCTGAGGTATAGCTCCATCCTAGGTGGATCTCCTCTTGGCCCCTTATCGGGTTCTTCCATGGTAAAGTGATAGAGGAATGCTTGACTCAGAATTCCCCAAAAAAAGTAATAATGATGCATGGTCGGGTTATTCCAAGTTCGATTATACCATTCCAAGGCCCTCCCTTCAAGAGTGGTGCCAAAAATTTTGGGCCAATGATGATAATGCTCATTTCTCGAATTCATCACCTCGGTGAATATGACAAGGTAGATCCGAGGGTGCCCACTCCCATCAAATCCGAGTTTTGGTGGTAATTTAGGAAAGAGCATAGTCCCGTGGGTAGCTTCCTAAGTGATTGCAGATTCATAGGCTGCACTGAGCTTATTGTAGAACCTTTAGTCATATTGTATGCTTGTGAATACCATTAGGTTAACAGGAGTGCTAGACTGACATCTCCCCTACCGTGGGTCTCTCCTATTTTCTTGTTTGATTCTCTGGAAAACCAATCTTTCTGTCAGGCCTCCAGTCCCAATTGTATTAAGTTCCACGGGGGTCCAGGCCATAATTCCTAATAGTTCTTCTCTTATTAGATGAGAATATGGGGACTTAGGATCTGGCGAGGGTTGAGCATCTATAATCTCTTCTGATCGTGGATCCTAGAAGTACACTAGTTTGAGTGCCCATAATTGAGGATCAATAGGGATTCTCCTGACATACGTGTATTCATTATCACTTAGGATAATCAGGGTCAACATCCTGTCGCGGTTCTGCAATAGTCGTACAATATGGCACTAGCCTACATGGCATTGGGAAGGGGTATGCCATGCCTCCTAGTCCTTAGGCTAATTCACTACCACCTAGGACACTTCCTGATCCTAAATGGGCAAACTCTATTTCTTCTATATGGTATGGGGTCGATCGGCCGTGTCCATTTGGCATATGGGCAAACTCATCGTAGCTCAAGTGTCTGTGGCCACTTTCGGGTAGCAAATGTACAAATTTTGTCATGCGAGGTGGCTCAGGATGCTTAACTCTTTCATTTGAAGGGCTAGCCTCATTGGGATGTCGGCTACTCTCTTCCACCACAAAGTGAGGATTCAAGTGGGGCGCATATTCCTCGAACCCGTGTGGGCCTGACATCTTCTCATATAGCATGAGTGTGGTGTTGGTGGTATGGTGGATTATGTGCATGGTTCCATCCTCAGGTATGCTTACATAGCTCTCGTAAATGGGCCTAAAGCATATGCACTCGGGGGAAGGTTGAAGGACCTAAGAGTAGGAGCCATTATCATTGCTGGGGGAGGATTTACAAATACCAAACTTGGGCTTGACCGATCAGGAACATAGGAAACATGGTCGGTTCCCCTATGATGCTAAAATCATATAACTCTAAATTTTGGAGGAACCATCTCAGGAATATAATCAGGTCAGAGTCTCCTAAAAACCTAGTCTCATTCTCTTGCTAATTGGCTACGTAGGGGAGACCCTGTGACCTAAGTTCAACTTCGTAAGCCGACACTCTTTTGATTATGTACATTTCATCAAATATGGGGTTGTCATCGAAGTAAGGATCCTCATCTTGGTTATCTAGTCTCTATTCCACTTCTTCATCGAGTGAGATGGCATTAATGAATAATGTCTTGCAGGGTATTAACTCAGTGTCTCCTACCTATAGCCTGGATAAGGCTGTCCTCTTGGTGGTCGATTCTTAGCGTACTACCAAGTCCAATGAGTCACGTGTTGCAAAGGTGCATGCAAGGCTGATGCTTACATCATAAAGATCCCAATACCATTCAATAGGTATACCGTTGTACCAATTGGTAGTTTTCTCATCAAGGAGGGTGGCCAACATGATCAACGACATGGTATGGCTGAGTTGACAGAATGAATTAAGGAGGCTTATGAGATCTGGTCTAAACTCCTTCCTGTCATCCTTAATGTCTATGAGTTTTGCTATTCTCAGGTCTATCAGGCATGCCATGCTATCGCTTGACTACCACCATTCTCGTGCAGGGGCCTCTTCGTGCTGGATAAGATATATTGCATGATTTACTGGAGCGAGGGATTCTTGAAAGATTCTAATCCTGTGGCTAGGGAAGGTTTCAAAGAATTGCTGTTCTAACTCTACCCAGTCCCACAACTGCCTAAGTGACAGGGTAAGATACCAGTCCATTGCATCTTTTATGAGAAGTACGGGTAGGGCAGTGACCATACCGTAGGGTGGAATGTTGTACTATACTAGGAGGGCGTAGAAGTGCTCCATGAATGTGACTGCGTTAGTATTTCATTCATATCTGAGATCTTCTATTGCTAAGACCATAAGCTTCCCGGATTCTCATAACTCTCTTGCACAGATGTTGACCCTATCTATCTCTGTGAGTTCCCACTCAATGTCATTTATCCCAAAACTAGGGTCAAACGAGGAGTTATCCCTTCCACCGTTATCATCTTTATGAAGAAGGATAGCATTAATGGGATATCCAAAGTTCGGAAGTGGTTTATTTTGAGTACTTTGCTTCCATTTTGGTTCTTCTAGATTCCTTTTCTGAACCATCTTTTAGGGATCCCATAGCAATCGAACACACTGATTAGTTCTATATCCTTTTACTACGTGATATGCATAAAAGTTGTCTCTATCAGCCGAAGATGGAGGCACAAAGGGTTTTCAACTTTGCATGCCCCTAGCTTTTCTTAGTTTAGTCAATATTGGAGACATCGATTAAGTCCATGGTGAGATTGGTTAAGGAGGTGTTGGAGCAATTACGGCGGTGACAACCTCCATTTTTCCTACCCTTTGACATAGGAAGGTTTCGGCTGGTAGGATTTTGGCAGAGCCACCCTGTCATACGGTTTATTCTAGGAATAATAGGCTGCTTCCTCCTGCTTGATGCATTCTTCTTCATCATATTTCTGAATTCTTTTAGCATATTCCACAATATCACCGAAAGTGTGGAATATTTTCATCTTCATCTCTTCTCGAAACTTGGATTGCATCCTTCTACCAATTTGATAACCAGGGCATCCATTGTTTTTGGCCCCAACTGCCAGTGATTGAACTGTGACCCATATGCAGTTATAAGCTTCAAAGGGCTCTTTGATACCCTGCCGGACCCTTTCCAGGTCTTGCAAGGTTGTTTCCACCCGAACTTTGTAGGCATAATTTTTTATGAAGGCTGAACTGAGAAACTTTCAGCTTGATTTTACTTGGCTGGATATTCTTATTTACCAATCTATAGCTGGACCTCGTAATGTTGTTTAAAACAAGTTTACCTTGTGGACTGCAGGAGTTCCCATACTCATCATAATGTGCATGTACCTCTCAATGTGGGCTTAAGGGGAACCTGTGCCGTCAAATGGTGGGATGTAGGGCATAACAGAATTAGCACGTAATGGCTCTAGTATTGTGAGTTAGAATTTTTGCGGATCTGTGTATTTGGCGATAGAGGGCCCCATAATACGTTTAAGCTTGGGGAGCATTTCTTCAAAATCTAAGAATTTATTTTCGATTCTATGGCTTTATCATCTAGTCCAGATCCCGAAACCCTGGCGACCCTCATGTTGCTTACGACAGCTTCAAACTTTTTGATGAAATCATTGGAAAGGATCATGTCCTGGACTACCTTAAGTGTTGCCTTTTGGTGATGGGTCATTTGGTCAACCTGGTCTGCGAGTGTCGGATCATCAAAATCTGTCCCCTCAAGTGCCCTTCTCTGAGGCTGCTTCTTTTTATGTGCCAGTGGGAATGGTGCCACGGGCTATTTTGATCTTGTGAGCTAAAACAAAGACAGATTAGTGCATGTCTCTAAATATGATGCATGATCCTATAGACATTTCTAGCATGACTTATGAGATGTGTGCATGCGTGTTGTCCATGATACGTGAGTGCTGTGCGATAATGCACTACTGTGAGATAATGTACTACTATTAGCACGGGCTTTTCAGTATCCCGCGGAACGATGATGACATTTTGCTCTGACCTAATTTTAGGCCTACCATTCTATTATTTCGGAGTCGAATCTCGTTTGGCAAGTATTTTCGTGGCCAGTTTGAGTCTTTAATCACGTCATTTCCCTTGACCGGTTAATTAAATTCAAATTTTAATAATTCAAAAAATTAAGAATAAAAAATAATAAAATAATAATAAAATTACATCTTCCCCCTCATCAGCGCCGCCAACTACGGCAGCGCTACTGCCGGAGCGGCTGTGAGGTGTCGATGACTTGTGGGTCTCCCTTGGCACCTATGTGAGAGGCGAGGCCCATTGGGGGTTTGTTGGATTTAGGCGTGACAAAACATTTTTAGTTAAAGTTTGCACAATAAGCCATTTTTAATGAATAAAAGAATCGAGACCCAAATCTCGATACAAACGATAGAGTCGCCACCCAAGTTGTCTACTCGGGAAAGAGTTTTGGTACGGTTCCTTCTAGGCAGGAGACTCATACCTATTGGATTACAGATTCAGGTATCGAACGAGTCACTTATTTCTCATTTAGTTGATTCAAAATTATATTCACCGCATAAAACCACGTTCGTTTTCATCATTTGGGGAATTATCACAGAAATCCT
Organism: Euphorbia pulcherrima; assembly: GCA_947683365.1. Lineage (NCBI taxonomy): Eukaryota > Viridiplantae > Streptophyta > Magnoliopsida > Malpighiales > Euphorbiaceae > Euphorbia > Euphorbia pulcherrima. The sequence continues at coordinate 22,415,229 of CANTUS010000009.1, forward strand.
ATTTCTACACTCTCTCACACTCGTTACATGCATTTACGTATTATAATAAAGCACAAGCAATAAATGGGGGAATAAAAATTACAACCGGGGGAAAAACGGGGAATTGCAAGAGAGTCTATACATTTGTTCTAAGTTGTAAAATAAAATAAAAATAAATTCCCCTGCATCCACAAAGATTAGCACAGTGCCAGGGCAGCTTCTAGGATCGGAAAGAAATAACAGGTCTTCAATGTATTTTGTTATGGAAGCACATTTTAACTTTTGTAGGTTGATTTGCCGGATTATTAGTGAAAATGATCGCATGGTAAATGCTGAGTTGGATTGATTTCAAACCAGTTTAAAATGAGTTCTGGAATCTGCTTGGGGCTGGTACCAGTATAGGTGGTTGGGACCCGTACGGCTACCAGGGAGGACCGTTACGGGTATGGTGTACCTCGTACGGGTCTTGTCTGGTCTAGAAAGAAACTTGGTTCAATTGAGTTTGTAGATTAATAGATTAATAGGTTGGTGGCAGAAAAATAAAATGAAAAGGGATTTCCCTCTGTATGAGTATGGTGCACCGATCTAATATCTCAATGATACAAGGTACCAACAAGGCTCATACGGGTTAGGACCAGACTCAAAATAAGAAATATAAAGAGTAGAAATAATAGGAGAGAAAAAAGTAACAATAATAGTAAAACTGAAAGGTGAGTCACTTTAAAACTCAGGAGCATTACCTTTACGGCGTGAATCCACTTTGAGATGATCCCTTTACTCTGAGAGAGTCCGGCTAAAGTAGATGGTGAAATAGGACTATTTAGGTGAGTATTTATGTGGACAGAACCTCCCCTAAATCCTAATGAATAAAGTTAGGAATAAATAAAATGTGGACAAAACCTCAAAGAATGGGTTTTGTCCTTATTTTATAACTCATATACCCCCACTATACTTTTTCTATACCTATAGAAATTGCTTAGAACTTTTACTATAATTTTTCTATAGTTTTTCTTCTAATATGAATTGTGTCTTATGAAATGGAGAGAAAGGCCTTATTTAGAGGGTGAAAGCCAGGTCTGAATGCAATAATTCGCATTCAAGACCCGCCTTTTCTTGAAAATAGTAAGAGATTACTACCAAAAGAGGCTGATTAGGCAATCAGAGGACCCGTACAGGTAGGGCCCCACCTATACGGGTACTAGGGGACCCATATGGGTCCCTTCCACATGTATGGAATAGTCTGCTAATGGACCCGTACGGGTCCCTAAGGGTAGACTAGGTCTCCAGACTTTGGCTAAACTCAACTATGCAGTAGTTGGAACACCTCTGATGGACAACACCTGAAAGTAATTGCATCATATAGCTCTTATCATTGTTTTATGAGAAAGATCGTTAAAATCTAGTGCTCACAGACTGTCCCTTATAGGATCATCGTAGATACAAATCTGTATGATCTCACGATGTGAGTGAAGGTGTAGAAATTATACTTGAAGTGATGTTATGGGTGAGTTCCTTTCATAAGGCAAACGTCTTTCCTAGATGTCCATTTCTTGAGGCGGACAACTTTCCTTTGCCAATCTGTATCCCTTTCTTGAGGTGGATGACTTTCCTTGTCCATGCATATCCCTTTCTTGAGGCGGATGACTTTCCTTGCCAATGCGTATCCTTTTCTTAAGGCATATGACTTTCCTTACTAATACGTATCCCTTTCTTGAGGCAGATGACTTTCCTTGCCAATGCATATCCCTTTCTTGAGGTGGTTGACTTTCCTTACCAATGCATATCCCTTTCTTGAGGCGGATGACTTTCCTTACCAATGGGTATCCCTTTCTTGAGGCGGTTGACTTTCCTTGCCAATATGTATCCCTTTCTTGAGGTGGATGACTTTCCTTTTTCAACAGCATATTCCTTTCTTGAGGCGGATAACTTTCCTTTGCTACTGTGCATCCCTGGTGACTCCACTGGGGAAGGTGTGTGTATCCCTTTCCTAAGATAGATCGACTCTCCTGGCCGATGGTGTATCCCTTTCCTAAGGTAGATCGACTTTCCTTACTGATGTATCCCTTTCTTGAGGTGGATCGACTTTCCTGACTAGTGATGTATCCCTTTTCTAAGGCGGATGACTCTCCTACTAGGGAATTTGAATAACCTGAAAAGAGACAACAATCAAATACAGAGTTAGTCATTGTCCAAGCAGACACCTCGTTATTCATAATTGACTTTTGTGAAAAAAAATATTTTTGCCCCTTCAATTAAGAATAAAGATGTGTGGATAAAATAAGTATGTGCGGGAAATGTCAGGTTTGGCCCCGATGGCTGCTGGTTCCATTGCTAGGGAATGCCTCTAGTGTGGGTGCCCCTAGGGTTTTTGATGATGGGGGCATGCCCCTTGACTGATTCTACCACTAGAGGATGGGGGGATGCCCCTAGATTGGTGGGGGGATGCCCCTTGATTGATTCCACTGATTGGAGATAGGGGGTATGCCCCGTGACTAATTCCACAGCTGGGAAATAGGGGGATGCCCCTGGATTAGCTGATTCCAGTATTGGGAGATGAGGGGATGCCCCTGAATTGGTGGGGGATACCCCTTGCATGATCTTACTACTGGAGAGATAGGGGGTATGCTCTTGACTGATTCCACTGTAAGGGAATAGGGGATATCCCCTTGACTGGCTGATTCCGCTACTGGGGAGGTCCTTTTTGATAGGATTTGTTTGCAGGGGAAGAACTCCTATGCTAGGATGGTCCTGTATACAAAAAATTTCTGATAAGTTATCAATTAAAAAATGGCTTACCGTGATTCTTGATTGACTTTTATGGAGATAAAAAATATTTTTCCCCTTCAATCAAGGATCGAGGTGAGCATAGGAACTTGTCCTAAATATAAAATATAGGGGTGAAGAAGAGCGAGGTTGGCCCCGGGCTTGGACTTGATGAATTTCTAGTGCTATATGAAACACTGGTTTGGAAATCCGCCCCCTAGATTATAGGAGAGGGCCCATACGGGGTGGGCCAAGACCCGTACAGGTGGGGTGGGACTTGTATGGGTCCCCGTCAGGGGTTCAAAAGTCTGATCAGTTCCCTCATATCCCACCATATACCAAAACTTCCCTTTTTGCAACTGTGGCAATTTTTCTCCTAAAAATCAACTAAAGGCGTGTAAGAAGATCCCACAGGCCAGCCTCTTTTCCCTTAGACTTGAGGAATTGCCCCTAGTGGGCGATTTGGGACTTCAAGAATGCTCGATTTCTGTCAGGTATTCTTTTCGCAAGGGAGACTCGTTTCTGGGCTCACTCCTATCTCTGAAGTGCCACTGATCCCTTCACGTGAGGCCCACGCTTCAAAACTCCAGGTAATTTTGCTCGATTCTCCATTTTATATTTTTGAACCTTTGAATATTTCTCGGACTTAGGCATGAATTAGTGTGTTTTAGACCTTGGAATAGAGCCTAATGCATATAACTTTAGCCTATGATGCTTCTAGGGTAGTTTTGGATGAGCTTCGGACGAATTTGGATGATTTTGGATTTTTGGGGAGATTTGCAGAGAGGGACTGCTTATAGGGGACCCGTACGGGTGGTAGGGGACCCGTATAGGTCCCATTTTTGGTACGAGTACTCTTGTGGACCCGTATAGGTAGAGCCTACCTATACGGGTCCTGTCTTCCAAGATAGGATGTGGGCTACTTTGATTTTTGCAATCTTTTTTCAATTTCTGACTTTTTTGCTGTGTTCTAACCCTATCAAATTGTAATTCTATCTTTGCAGTTCTAATATAAGACTGTGGGGGCCCAGAGCTTCTGCAGGGAGTGTTATGAGGAGATTCGTGTTGTGGGGGATACAAAGTTGCTGACTTGCATTGATTCCTTAGGCTTTAGTGACATTATAAGGGCCATCCCTCAAGCCCCTAAGATGTTGGCCCCCGGCAGCGTTTCAACTATGATGGAGAGATAGTCAAAGATGACCCATACTTTCCACTTGCCTATTGGGGAGGTTACGATCACTCCCTCGGATGTGTGCACCACGACAGGCCTAGAGCGGAGGGGGGATATGGTCCACTTTGATGTTTGTGCCGACCTGTGGCATTCGCAGCCTTAGGTTAAGGCCTATATAGGAAGACTACTTAGGATTCAATCGGGCAGGATGAATAAGCTCAAGTATGGGGACCTGCATGCTTACTAGATCAGACAGCCTAGTCCTATTGTCGCTGATAGGAGGACCAGTACACCCGGTCTTTCTTGCTGACATTTCTTACCACCGTCTTCTTCCCAGTCTACTTAAGCAATCTTAACTATGGTTTGCTCTCTATTGTAGAGAACCTTGCCGCTATGCTGGGCAAGAACTGGTGTCAGGCCATCCTAGCTCAGCTATACTATGGATTGGACGTCGGATTCTGGGGTGAGCAGCTTGAGCTCAAGATCTACCATCTGATACTATTGGTAAATCCTAAACTAATCTCTTATGCTTTAGCCTTTTGTCTGAACTGGGTTGTAACTAATCCTTATTTTATCTTGCAAATTTGGGCTTTTGAGCATTAGTTGATTTTGAGGTTGGGTTTGCCCATGCAGCCTGAGACACCACATATTATTTCTAGGTGGATGGGGCTTTGGCTGGGCCAACCCTTGACTATAGTGCAGTACTTAGAGTTCCTACGCCAGCTGCATTTGGATCGAGTAAACTTCTTCCCTACTAAACTTGCATTTAACATTTCAATAAACCATTAGTTGAAACTGTATTTACGAGGTTGTGATACTCACAGTGCATTCATTCTATACAGGTTATTCGAGACCCATGGGAGAGATTAGCCATGCATAGGGCTATCGAGAGGATGCGGGCTAGCGTAGATGATCGCTGTTTTATCTTGGAGTAACCACTCTCCTATGAGTGGTATTTTGGTAAGCGGGTCCGAGGGTGGAGGACTAGTGCTAAGGTGGAGAGACCGATCCCTCCCTCAATCCCGTCAAGTGTCTTCTGGCCTCATCTCATGCCGGGAATTACCCAACGGCTCTACTTATTAGGCAAGGGGGCTCACGTTCTATTTGTGGAGGGTTCTTATGCTGAGTTTATTGATTCTTCCATTCTTTCTCACTGTGGGAGGATCCACCATGAGGATTTCCCTCTTGAGTTTCACTATAGCGACGGTGAGGATGCTGATGATGATGACGATGAGGAGGGTGGACCAAGAGGTGACCACAGAGTTCTATCCCTAGCACAGGGCACCTGGGGCTCGACCAGGTCTGCTACCTCTTCTTCACAGGTATACCGCTAACTTAGCCTTTGTGAATAATTTACTGCTTTTTGAAATTGATTATGATCTTGAATCTGACTCTTTGTTGCTACAGCCTTTTGCTTCCATGAGGAAGAGATCTACCATTATTGCTACTCTTGCCCCTGAGCCGTCGGTGAAGCGGTGCCAAGCTTCCGGATCTATGAGGGAGGGCGTCCTCCAAGCTAAGCTAGATACTTTCTTCTGAATCCTCAATCATTCGAGGAAGTGAGCTATCAAGGAGCTCGAGGAGTCGGTCCAGCCTATTGGTTTGACTCCTTCCAGCTCTACTCATGTAAGGAATTTCTGACCTTAATCTTTATTCATTACTGTGATTGCTTAGAATGTCTCGTCCTGATATGACCTTTCCCTTTTAGGTGACCATCTATGAGGCTGAGAGGATTGCTAGGGGCTACTTTTCAGTGCTGGATCTACTACTGGCCTAGGATGGATTAGCCTCAATAAGTTTCTTTTTCCTGCAAAATTTAACAAACTATACAAGCATGCTATGGCATTTATATAAGTGTACTAATTTCATGATTTCCATTGCAGACCCTGTTAGCCATGGAGTGCAGCAAGTCCTCCCAGGACCTAGATGCTTCAGAGGAGAGGGCCCGATTGTTGGAGGAGCAGCTGTAGGCAGCTACCACTGGGGCTAACCAGGCTAGGGTTAAGACCATTTAGGTGAGGGCTGAGATTAAGATGCTGAGGGGCTAGCTTGCTAGGATGACTGAGGATAGGCAGACGCCGGTTCCTTTTGATGATGAGTCTGAGGATGATCTTTTTGCATATCGAGTGACTTAGAGGGGTAGAGATCAGTCTGTTGAGGGTGCTGGTGCTGCTATAGGGACATTGGAGACCAGGGTCCCTACTTAGCCAACTATCAATACTGAGGAGGCTGAGGATCATATGACCATAGATGTGGATTACATGCTAGCAGATACTCAGGACCAGACTCAGGAGGGCCACCAGGGACAGGATCCCCCTATAGCTTAGGTTATGATTACTTTCTAAACTAGTGGTACTTTTGGGCCCTGCGTGGCTTGTTTTGATTGTATACTTTGGATTGGTACTTTTGACATTTGACTTCTATGCATGCTGACTTTCTTTGAATTAGGAGTATCGAGTGAACTTGTATTTTATCCAGTGATTTCATAGTGACGGAACGAGTGATGTTCTAACTTTTGCATAGGCCATTTGATGTGAGGTGACCTATCAGGCATTTATTTTTATTTATTTTTGTCCTAATTTTTGCATGAACTGTCCTTAACGGCTTAGTCTAGCGGACTTTTTCTTTTTAGCTTTAACTTTCGCCTAGACCGCCCTTTCAGGTTTTCACCCTAGCAAGCTTTTTCTTTACTTTTTGCCTTAATTTTTGCTGAGACCGCCCTTTCAGGTTTTCAATCGAGCAACCTTTTCTTTTATTTTGTCTTAACTTTTGCATGGACCACCCTTTCAGGTTTTCAATCCAGCAAACTGTCTTAATATTTACCTGAATTGTCCTTGGCGGCTCAATTCAGCAGAGTTTTTTTTCTGAATTTACATATGCTTTATTTCTTTGAAAATTTTTATTCCTATTGGATTACATGTGAAAGGAATGAATAAAAATGATGTGTTACATGTAGAGAAAAATTGATGTTCACATACTAGCGATTATTTCACCTAAAGACATGCATGCATTCATAAGACCAAGATTCTTAGCAAAATCATTCCATGTTCATTGATGAGATTAATTTGAGTACATAGGCAATGGTAAAAATTTCCAATGGTTAACCCCTGCTGCCTACTAGTCTTTTACAGATTTTCTAGAAAGCAACTGACATTTTTCTCTCGATGCCCGAACTTTTGCCTAAGCTGCCCTTTTCGGGTTTTCAACTTAGCGGGCTTTATTGCATTGGAGTGCCCTAATTTTTTCCTGACTGATTTATGGAATACCGATCAATGAGCTGCACCATCATTTTTTCCCGAGTAGTAGAGGACTGCTTGCCTGGTGTTTTATTCTTTTATTCTTTTATTCTTTGTGCTGCTTTTTTATGATTTAATTCTTTTGACGTAGACATGATAAAGGTTAAGCCTATCTTGATTCACTAGATTCATGAACTCGTTTCCATCCATATCCATAAGCTTGATTTCTCCCTTAATAAGGACTTTCTTCACAACAACGGTCCTTCCCAATTAGGCCTGAACTTGCCCCTAGTGTCAGTGTTGACCTAGCGTAGCTGCTTGAGAACCAGATCACCTGCTTTGAGAGGTTGTTTTGGGTATCTGACTCTATTTTTATAAGCTCGATCCATATGCTGCTGGTACATCTATAAGTGGTCAAGTGCCTTGAGCTACTTTTCATCTATTGCGTTCAACTGTTCATACCTCGCCCTTGCCCAATATGTTTCTTTTAACTGAGCTTCGAGGGCCACTCTTAGAGATCTTACTTCTGTTTCAACTGGTAGTACAACTTCCATCCTGTATACTAGGGAAAATGACGTTTGATCGGTGGGAGTTCTTATACTGGTTCTACACTCCCAAATTGCGAATAGGAGCTTATCAGCCAAGTCCTTGTAGGTGGCCACTGATTTGGACAGAATCTTCTTGATTTGTCAATGATCGGTTTCCCTTTAGAGCTTTTAAAATCAGCCTAGTCATTTTTTGTGACCCAATATTTTTCCTATTCTTTCATAACCAGGGCCAGCCTACTGTTGATGATTTTATGAGTCTTCTTGGTCGTCTTTCTTGGCGATGTATACCTTTGTACCATTTCCCCCTTTTCGTGGAGAAAGATGATCTAAGACTTATCGTTATCTTATTTACTAAGCACATTTATTATCTCTCTTTTTATATGGTAGGTTTTAACCATTGGATATTTATACCATTGCGATGTATTCAAAGTCAACTTCATTAATAAATATGATGATATTTCAAGAATGTTGTTGTTATGAGTGCATGGTGTAATTAGAATAAAATACTCCAGTGAAATGTGAATGGAGGATACATCAATTTATTCATGACATGCTAAAAAAAGTATTGATGTTATAACTTATTCATGATTTTCTTTATAAGCATCATTGTTTGCATCAAAAATATTTGCAACATTAAAAAACACATCATTTGAATCATCCTCCACAGGTGGAGAGCCTTGTGGATCGGCTTTGGCAATACTGTCAGTTGCACTTGTAGTTGCATGTGCTTCTTCGGCTACTGCTCTTGCTAAGCTTTTTGACATCCTTGCTGATGGGATTTCCCTTCTCACTTCCCTTCCAATTTTTCCTCATAAGTTCGATGGGCCATCACCCCTTTTTCTTTTTTGACCCGATAAATTGATCCTATGGAAATATATTCTCCAAGCAGGTCTAAATGCATCAAGTATATTTTCCCAGAGTTGATTGTAACCTAAGAAACCACTTATGAAGGAACATTCCCAGCCCCGAGTAGTAGGATTGTATGACATCCTGGAGGGTAGGGGTTTTGAGAAGTTGTTATCATTGTTTGACCTGCATAAATCTCCTAGTTGGCTTGTGAGATCATATTAAAGACATGGTAGGAGGCCAACCCTGACTCGATAGCTGCAACTTATTTCTAAAAATTTAGCAGGGGGTTATTCATGGTGCCAGTCTTAAGCTCAGGTTCTGGTATCTTCTTGTCCCTAATCAAACCACGAATAGCCTTAAGGAGGTCTCTACAGGCACTAGTACGATGCCCCTTACTGATGTGGTAAGCATAAAATTGATCCCTGTCTTCAGGTTTTGGTGGGACATAGGGCTTGATACTCTGAAGAAGGCCGAGTGCTCTCAACTTAGGGAAGATGGCACGCATAGATGCTTTCCAAGGGGAAATGTTGTCTTTGATAGTACAGACTGCAACCACTTCTTCTACACTACCGCTGCTTTAGGATCAGAGCCAGACTTTGACTTAGAAGCCTAGGCTGGGGCTAAAGGATTGGCCAGTACACTCGCCTTCTCTAGCTCCTTGATTCTTTCCCATTTTTCAACTTTTTTGTAGACCTCAACATAGCTAGAGAATTTATCCATACCAAGAACCTTACGATAAGCAGAGATGGCACCATTCATCAGCTTCACAGTCATCTCGGGGAGGCTTAGCCTTTCTTTCAAAAAAACCTAAGTGGCCATCCATCTTTTGAAATAGGGCTTAAATTTCTCATTAGGAGCCTGCTTGATAACCTCCAAATTCTGTATGGTAGTCTTAATGGTGGCATTGAAACCATATTGCTCAATGAAAGCTTTAGATAAAGCTTTCCAATTTTAACCACTTTCATCTGATAGGGTATTGTACCATTCGATAGTAAGACCTTCTAGGGTGGCCGGGAACATTTCGGCTAGGACTTTATCACCTAACTTTCTGATTCTCATAACCCTCTGATAGGTGGTGATGTGAGATTGAGGTGGACCAATTCCCTTATGCTTTGCTATGCTAGCCATACTAAAGTTTTTAGGGACACAGTCCTCCTCTTTAGTAGTTTGAACTGATAGTGACGACGACTGAGAGCTTGGATTGGCAGCTAGTAATTTTTGAAGAAGATCATGCAATTTTGCGGACAAGGGTGACTCCTCTGATTGAGTAACCGCACCCAAGGGTAAACCTATTCTTAGGTGTGACCATAAAATTAGGGGTTGGGTTAGATGCCCCAAACTGAAATGGAGGCGGTACAAACCCCTAACAAGGCTGAGTAAACTAACTGATGGCTAGTGGAACCACTATACCCACTGACTAAAATGATTGGCTAACTGAACCGAATGGACCCACAGAACCCAACTGACCAAACTAATTGGAAGAACCCCCATGAGTCCGCATAGGTGGCAACTGAAACTGAGTGAATGATTATGAGTAACTCCCAGTACTTGCTCACTAATCACTACATTCACTACTGGATCACTAACAGGTGTGCTATAAGGAGCATTAGCCATTCGCTCTTCGGCCATCCTAATGGAGGCTAACATCTTATCATTCATTTGGTCCTAGAACTGATCACTTCCTAAATACTGTAAGACGACATTTGCAATCTCTGACCTAACCTTGGCCCTCAACGTATTTGCCTCCTCACCAGTAGCAACATTCTTAACCTCAACATCAATCTAGACCTCTAGAGTAAACTCACTAAACTAGCTGCTGGACAAAATACCCAAAGATAAAAGCGGAGCAACCCTTAACTAAACTGGAGGAAGAGATGATGGTGGAAGAGCCAGAATGCGAATCAAATAGAGCTGAGAACATCACCAAGCTCTTTCTCTTTGAGGTTTAGTTTTGGATTAGGTAGTAACCAAGAGATCAGTACATGCATGGGATGCAGTATACATGTATAAATTACAATGAAGTATGGTGGGGTTAATCACAAGGGTATATAACACAACACATGCGAAGTGATCGATTCTGTCCTTATTTCTCCCACCGAGTCTGAGGGTATTCTTCCTTAATCTAGTCTCACACAAAAATCAGAGTACTTATAAGGTAAAATTCTAAGGCTTTTGATAAGAATGGTGTCTGAACATATCGAAAGTTATATGTAGAAGGTTCCCATCATATCAAGCCTCTTCTGGAGGGAGATAGTAATGAGTGCTCCACCCACTAGAGTGTCCCTAATTCCTGGCAGGCATGGGTAACACATTCATGAGTGTTACGGATATAATAGGGCACCTTAATCTAGCACTAGAAGAAGAGCACATCTAACTAAAGAGAGAAGGAGATGAGAAGATAACGTGTGATAATTTTCTCAAATGATGAAAAAGAAAATGGGTTAAATCAAGTAAATGATTTTCGGTGCTCATTTTAATCTTTTAAGCTTTTAAAACAAACCAAAATTTTGCAAGTTAAAAGATTATATCCCCAGCAGAGTTACCACTGTAAGGTATCGATGATTTGTGGGTCTCCCTTAGCGCCTGTGTGAGAGGCGGGGCCCACTGGGGGTTTGTTGGATTTAGGCGTGACAAAACATTTTTATTTAAAGTTTGCACATTAAGCCAATTTTTAATGAATAAAAGAATTGAGACCAAAATCTCAATACAAATGATAGAGTCACCACCCAAGTTGTATACTCAGGAAAGAGTTTTGGTATGGTTCCCTCTGGGTGGGAGACTCATACCTATTGGATCAAAGATTAGGGTATCAGATGAGTCACTTATTTCTCATTTAGTTGATTCAAAATTACATTCGCGGCGTAAAACCATGTTCATTTTCATAATTTGTGGAATTATCATAGAAATACTATTTCTACACTCTTTCACACTCATTACATGCGTTTACATATTACAACAAAGCACAAGTAATAAAAGGGGGAATAAAAATTACAATCAGGGGAAAAATGGGGGAACTACAAGAGAACCTATACATTTATTCTAAGTTATAAAACAAAATAAAAATAAATTCCCCTGCAACCACAAAGATTAGCATAGTTTATAGCACATCATAAGTTAGCATTTCATTAGGAAAATTGTGAATATGTTAGCATGGCAGTTTTACGATTGATAGTGCCCGGGCAGCTTCTAGGATCGGAAAGAAATAACAGGTCTTCAACGTATTTTGTTATGAAAACATATTTTAACTTTTGTGGGTTGATTTACCGGATTATTAGTGAAAATGATCGCATGGCAAATGGTGAGTTGGATTGATTTTTAACCAGTTTAAAATGAGTTCTAGAATCTGCTTGGGGCTGGTACCCGTACGAGTGGGTGCGACCCGTACGGTGACCAGGGAAGACCGGTACGGGTATGGTGTACCCATTCGGGTCCTGTCTAGTCCAGATAGAAACTTGGTTCAATTCAGTTTGCAGATTACTAGATTAATAGGTTGGTGGCAGAAAAATAAATAAACAGGGATTTCCCTCCATATAAGTATGGCGGACACCGATCTAATATCTTGATGATACAAGGTGCCAACAAGCCTCATACAGGTTAGGACCAGACCCAAAACAAGAAATGTAAAGGAGCAGAAAAAATAGGAGAGGCAGAAAGTAACAACAATAATAAAACTAAAATGTGAGTCTCTTTGAAACTCAGGAGCAATACCTTTGCGGCGTGAATCTACTTTGAGATGATCCCTTTACTATAAGAGAGTCTGGCTAACGTAGATGGTGAAATAGGACTATTTAGGTGAGTATTTGTGTGGAAAAAACCTCACCTAAATCCTAATGAATGAAGTTAGGAATGAATGAAATGTGGACAAATCCACAAAGAATGGGTTTCTCCTTATTTTATACCTTCTATGCCCCCACTATACATTTTCTATACCTATAGAAATTGCTTAGAAATTTTACTAAAACTTATCTATAGTTTTTCTTCTAATATGAAGTGTGTCTTATGAAATGAAGGAAAAGGCCCTATTTATAGGGTGAACGTCAGGTCTGAATGCAATAATCCGTATTGAAGACCTGTCTTTTCCCAAAAATGGTAAGAGATTACTTCCGAAAGAGGCTAATTAAGCAATTAGAGGACCCATATGGGTGGGGCCCTACCTAAACGGGTACTAGGGGACCCCATACGGGTCCCCTCCATATTTATGGAAAGAATCAACCAGTACGGGTCTGCCAGTGGATCCACACCACTAGGCAGCACCCGTATGGGTCCCTAAGGGTAGACTAGGTCCCCAAACTTCGGCCAAAGTCAACTCTACAGTTGTAGGAACACCTCTGATGGATAACACCTAAAAGACATTACATCATATAGCTCTCATCGTCATTTCATGAGAAGGATTATTAAAATCCAAAGCTCTCAGAGGCGAGAAGTGCCCCTGTGTTCATCTCACCTTGCCCCATTGTGTCTTGGCAAGACATGGCCACATCGCCGAGATGCGGCAAGTGAGCTATGAGACACTGCTACCGTAGTGTCTTGCAGCACATTGCAGCATCTCACCGCACTCTCAAACGGTGAGTTGCTACCACAGCAACGTCTCAGTCCGAGAAGTTGTACGGGTTTCCGGAGTCCATCGCCAGGTTTATCTTTCTCTCTCTAATTTCGGATAAACTCAATTTTTCCGGGAATCTTTGCATTTTTAGGGACTAATTGAGTTATTTGGATTAAGGCCTATTTAAACCCATTTAATCACCTAATTCAGGACTTTTCGGCAAAATTTAAAACTTAATTTGACATTGACAATCTTCTAGGTTTTAGAGAGAGAAAGCCATTTAAACTTAGGAAATCTAATTAATTTGGATTCCAAAGGTTTGTTTGGCTTAATCCTTTAGCTTAATCTTTAGAATCGACTAGAAATCATAGTTTAAATGAGCTTAAATAGGATTTAGAGACTTTTTCTCACAAAATCGTCGAATTCCGTCACTAAGTTCGTCGCTATTTTCGTCACTATTTCGTCGGATTTCGTCACAAGTTTATTACAAAGCTTTCCAAACGACCGGTTTTAGTCTCAAAACGTGGATTCACGGTCTCTAGGTAACAAAACTAAGTTCCAATCTACTTTTATTTATTTTAGTTTATTATTTGGCTGCCCTTGGTTGTGATTTATGGTTTTTCCCCTTTGTTCGGTATTTCTACAAAATATCTTGACCGATATTTTTGGGTCCGTCTTTTATCATAAAGTCAAGAAATCAAAGTTATTTCGTCATTTTAAGTCCAGATATACGCAAAAATTTTGGAAATCAGCTTAAGATTTCAGTAACCTTGAATTTTCGGGTGTAAAAATACCAATTTTGGACTTTTTGGCACTTTTCCGGTCCTGATGCTCCGGTGGACCTTGAGATGCTACGATGTGCCACCAGTTGCTGCAACGCCAGCGTCTGGAGCTGCATCAGTAGCATCTCAGGCGCCACTCTACCATTTGAACTGGCAAAAATGCTAAAAGGTCCATGTTTTGTGTTTTGACCCTTTTTATCGTTTTCTTATGCTTTTTACCCCGATTTTCACCTGAAAAATTTCCAATTTTATTTATATAATCTGTAAATAATTTAAGTATTTCTAATCTGTTTTTTTAGATTTTATTAGTTGTTTATTTGGTTTAATATTCATTTTAATGGCTTAAAAATGGGTTCTTAATTAAATAAATCTTTTTATAATAATTAAAAATCCCAAAAATATTTTCTCTAATTTTCCTTTATTATTTTAGGTTGTTTAATTTGTTTTATTGATTATTAGGTTGTTTAGATGCTTATTTAAAGGTCCTAATAATGGCGTTGTTAGTCCTGAAAAATCCAAAAATATGTTCTTCTCCCTTGTTTGCATTTTTTTTCCTCATTTATTTTTTTTTTGCATTATTTGTTGTTACTCATGTATATTTTACCTCATTTAGAGCCGGGTCCATTTTGGTAAGTTCGGTTAGGACCCGATTTTGTCCTTTTATTTATTTATCTGCTTTATTTACTTTTCCGCATTAGAAAAAATGTATAGGTATTTGTAAAGCCATGTAATAATTAATTTCCTTGCTTTTTTTTTTTACTTTCGTGTGATGTATGGATATATAAACCGAAAACTCTAAACGATAACCGGATTTAAATCGCATAAGAACTAAAGTCGCGCTTATTAAAATATAAACTTTTTGATCTAATAAATGAAAAGTAAGCAACATCATCCGAACTTCAAATCTCTATTTTAAGGTACGGTCTAACCACCCAATGGGAATATCGTACCCAAATTCCCGATAGAGCTAAACAGGGTGGCAACTCTTTCATAAAATGCGGAATTTCAAGTCTCATATCTCTTAACATCTAAATTGGGCTAAATTCAAACTTTAACATCGATTTTATCAGCCTATCTTTTTCATCACGGTAAAATGAGGATCAATCCCTCGGCTCACTTTGCCACGCTTATTATTTTTCATCGTGCCCACTTCTCATGCGGGTCGCATGTGAAAGGTCGTCCATTCATAATGGCGACTTTAATGGGGATTTCCTTTTAACTTAAAATTTGGAAAATCGCTTTCATTTTCACATATTGGTTAAAGGATTTTGATGATGTGCCTAAATCATTTTTAAATCAAAGTTTTATTTGTTATGCCTTTTGAATCCATCGCTTAGTTAGATACTAGATTTAAGGTGCCATTATTTTACCCCCGTGAAGGTCACTTGTATACCTCATGCCCGCCAGGAATTGGGGATATTTGTGGGTGGATCACTCGTTTCAACCAACGTGTAATTCCCATGATAGTACTCATTTAAGGAGTGGATGACTTACACAAAATCAAGGTAAACGAGACCCTTCTACAGTATTGATCCTTGATACCAGCAATTTGAGACTATGAACCATGATAAATCTAGCAATAGCAACTTCCTCTTAGGTTTGCCAAAATAATTTAGATTTAGGTCGTATACTCTCTTGCCGTTTGTTGGCACTAGAGTTACCCCTAGATCTTTTGAACGGGGTTGTATGGGAGTCATAAGGTTGGAAGAGGTTTATTTGCTTTTGTGTGCTACTTGTGTTGTGCTCATGCATACACACCTGATGCATTGGCCGCCTGTGGCCGACTTTTATTTTTCTTTCGCTTTCCTCTACTCTCCCCTTGCTTGAAGGGGGAATTTAACAAAATGCCTAAGATCGTTCAAGTCCCAACAACCCGTACCTAGTTCGCTAGTCATAGCGAGGGGTGCGCATGTCTCACGCATTTTGGGGTTAAGCTTTGCATCATAAGCTTTTCTGCTCTATACCTCTCTAAACCACCCCCGTATATATAGAATTCATCACTCCAGTTATTATGTAATCATCCATTTCCTTCATGGTTTGATCCGGGCTGATAATCTTTCGATTTCTCTAATTAGGTCAAGATGTCCTTGCCACCATAATCCTCTTTGGCTCTGACTTGATCGCCGTTTAGTTTGCCGATCAGTGATTTCTATTTCAGTTCTAGAATTTGCTCTATCTACCATGTTTAATATTCTTCCAGTTAGTGGGGTTCCATCTGAGGGTACTGCTCCTCTTGCTCCTCCCCTAATTGATTAGAATCAGTCGCAGCTAGGCACCGAGCTAGGCAATGCTATGGCCATATTTTTGCAATCTAATATGTTTTGTGTTACCATCCAAGAGCAAGTCTGAAATGCTCTAAGGGAAGAGAGAGATGCTCAAAGGCCATCGAGGCCTGTATTTCAAGCTCAGGTACAGATAGAGATTACTCAGAAAGGATCCAATCAATCTCCCCCTATTCAGTCTTAGCTTTCAGGTCCACCACTACCACCTGTCAGACCAAGTCGGTTTCAATTTGGTCAGACCTCAGTTCAGCCTTCACCATATTTTGCTTCACTAGTATTTGCTTTTCCTCCTCCTATAGCCTCGACACCTATCAATCAGGCTCCTATACACCCCGCTTTCTCAGGGGGTTTTACCCCGTAAATGGTTGTTCCCTCCAGCAATTTTGTCATCTCTCTAATACCACCAACACCTTTTGCGCCATCACCTCCTAGTTTTGTGTTCACTCTACGCGAAGCTACTAGCCCTCAAAACCACTTTGCTCATCCTTAGATTGAGATCCCAACTCCTCCGCCATTTTAATTTGGAGCCACCTCAGTGCATAATGACCAGGTCATACAGCCTCCAGGTGTGAAACCAATCGACCAGGTCACATAGCCTCTGGGCGTGATGCCTGAAATAGTGGTTTTCTTTAAACAACTTCTGAATAAGAATGAAGAGAAGGAAGAAGAGAGGGACGAAGATTGGGTCCCCAAGAACTTCTTGATGCCCAAAATGGAAGCCTACTCCGGTGAGGGACCTTCCAAATCCCACATTATATTGTACGAACGAATTATGCATGTTTAGAAAATCGAGGATAAAGTTCTTGCTAAGTTGTTTCCGCATACTCTATCAGGGCTAGCTCTCGAATGGTGTAATACTCTCCCAAAGTCAACAATTCTAGATTAGAAGCTCCTTTGCAAAGCCTTAATCAGTCATTATAGATTCAATTCCACCATGGAAACAACTATCCAACATCTCGAAGCCATTAAGAAAAAGAAAGGTGAGTCCTTTAAGTCATACTTCAACAGGTGGATGGCCACTAAAGTTCTATTGAAATAGAAGCTCTGTTTGAAAGAGATGATCCCAAAGCTTCTAAATGGAGCTCTCTCAGTTCTCCATAAAGAAATAGAAACCGATTCTTTTGAGTCATACATGAAGGTGTTTGAGAAAGCCGAGAAGATCAAACGTCACGAAGAAAAAGAGAAAGCTAAAAAGCCAAGTGGCGGTAAACCATGGTTTAATAAGAACAATAATTTTAGAACTTTCAAAGTCGCTATTATCCCAACCGAGGAGAAAACAACTGCAATTCAGGTTATCACCCGAGAGAATGTTTCGGCCTCCCAAGTCGCCACTCACAAGGGTATCTTTGTATCTCCATGGAAGTTGCCCCTTAGTGTCATTTTTGCTAAGCTATAAGAGGCAAGCAAGCTTGACCTATGCGCGAGTATGGACCTTCCATTACTGAAGAGAAAGGAAGCTTCTCCAAGTATCATGTTTAGAGGGGGCATTCAACTGATCAGTTTTGGACTCTAGCTTCCACTATCACTCGTATAGTTAATGAAGGGAAGATCAATGAGCTACCTAGGAAGACCAATATTGAGGATAAGCTATCCCCAAACCCAGGTAGTGAGGTAGGTGCAATCAATTCTGGTCTTCCCAAGGAAATTATGTTGGCCATGGTCTTCTCCAGTTTAGTTGACACCAATATTGAAGCCAATTCTATCGCCAAAGCTAGCAAGAATCTCGCGAGGTCTCTAGCGAATGAAGAAGATAAGTCATCAGCCAAACGAGAGAGAGTTCTTGGTCTCATACTGGACATCATACCAATGAAAGCTACTGAGGATGCCTAATCTACCAGCTCTATCAATCATAACCCTCCGCTTGTGGAGGAGGACTATCTATGATGTAATTTTCTTTTTCGAGTATTTAGATGTGAACAATTCTGCCTTTAAGACTCTTTATTTTAATTAAAGACTCTCTTTTTGCTTATTTGCTTGATGTTTCGCTCGATGGGTCCATGTATTCATTTTATCATAAGCATAATATGTTCAGTATTCATGACGTTTCTCGAACTGAAATAAATTTGAATACACAAAATGGTAACCATTTTCTAATGAACTAACCTCTGAAAGAAAAAGAGAGATAACAAGCGCTTAGAGATCATGATAACACTTTCGCTTGATCATACCTAGACACGCTTAGGGTTTATTTTTAGAATGCCAAGCATCATATCTTCACACCTAAAGCAGAAAAAGAAGCTCAGTACTTCCTTGGATAGGTCTAAAATGTCAATCGGTTCATCGCATGCCACTATATGCCAACTTATGTTCAAGCTACCGAAGAAGCGTCAGTAAATTATAGAGAAAGAGCATCACCAGATCACCTTTTATAGAATTAATGCTTACCTTTTCTTCGCCCACCCATTCTCAAAATTCCCACCCCGATACAACCTTAATCATTACCTATACCATATTGCTTTTCTCTTCTTATTGATTATTCTCAGCGAGGGGGACATATATGATTGGTGATAGTCGACCCTCATCAATAAATGAACACTACTTCATTATTGCAGGGGTAGATTACTTCTCAAAATAGGGGGTAAGCCAAGTCTTTCACTGATATCACCGCCAAGAAGATGGCCAAGTTCATCGAGAAACGCATCTTAGCTCGGTATGACCTACTTTGCCATTTAGTCTCAGAAAATGAGATTCAGTCCAAAGAGGCAACCATTGATTTGATAAAAAAATGGAACCGAGGTCTATAGGGCTTCCCCTCACAGACCGCAAGCTAATGGGGCTATCGAACCTGCAAACCAACTCATCAAGAAGGTTCTCTCAAAGAATACTGCAACAAGATTTAGAGATTGGGTCGATAAGCTACCATTTGCCCTCTAGAGAGGCCAGACAAGTGTTGGAGTCCCTATAAATCTGATGCATGTCTCCTTGGTTTATGGTATGGTAACCACGATCCCAATCAGAACCGAGATGGATTCCTTGAGAGTCACACTAAATCCAAGTCAAAGGGACCCCCATGGACTAAAGCGTAGTTTGAATAGCTTAAACAATCTTCAAGTGTACCAGCAGAGCATACAACAACTGATTCAAGCATTAGGGATACCCATTAAAGGCCAATGATTTGAATTTAAAGAGAGTGAAGCCTACCAATACTGATCCAAGGGGGAATTTCCAACCAAATGGGAAAGTGCCTCGTATAATCAGGAAAAGCACTCAGTACAAGGGGCATAATTATCATCAATAATGAGCTCGTAAACTCTATCAAACAAAGTAGGTTGAAGCATTATCATCTAACAAAAAGAATCAAATCCAGAAAAGCGGCATATAAGAAAATAAATAAAACCAATCACCTGGCGAGTGGTCTTCTACTACTCTGGCAAAAATTAAGGTGTATCCCGGTGATCGGTATTCTACAAATCAGTCAGGAAAAAGTTAGGGTGCAAAGTAGCCCCGCTAGACTGAAAACCCGAAAAGGGCGGTCAAGGCAAAATTAAGGGTAAAGTGAGCAACGAGATTATGTTGGCTAGAAAACCTTTATAGGCTAGTTAACACTAGAATTTGGGTCAATATGAATGGTTATCATCAGTATGTACTCAAACTTACTTCATTTAATGAAAATGTCATTTTACTGAATCCTTTATATTTGTGCCTGAATGAATATATTGGGTCCAAAAGGAGAAATGTTGCGGGTAAGCCAAACGAGGGGTTCCGTGCAGTCAACCCAACTCCTGAAAAGAAATGAAAATAACAATGAAAGGTAAAAATCCTGATAGGCTGAAAATGGCAAGGTCTATGCAAAAGCCAGGAAAAGTTTGGTGGATTAAAAACCCAAAAAGGGCAGTCCAGGCAAAAATTAGGACATAAAAGCAAGATGAACAAGTCTGATAGGCCCAATACAATGTTCGAGTCTATGCAAAAATCAAGGCAAATAGAAACAAAGATAAATGACTGATATCGATTGCATCGAGGTACCTGCATTATCGTCATCGTCACTATAGTGCCTGAATACATTCTCCGGTCTAGTGGATTCAAAGGGCTCAATTTCATCCTCTATCGTGTCCACTCCAATCTCGACCAGGACTGAGCCTCTTGAGTCTGCAATGTCCTAATCTTCTGAAGCCATCCTTGGTAGAATTCATTGGAAGTGATAGCGTCCAGTCATTCGTTATCCAGAATCTTAAACTTCGCTTTATGCACCCCCTTTGTCTTTGACATGCTCGATCTAGCATTCATTTTACAGTCAACTCGCCACTTTGAATAGCTTATAAAGAGCCCTCTATTACTTGTCATACTAACGACATAGAATTCACAGGCCCTTTCTCAGCCATAGTATCCAAACACATGAGTCTTGTGTGTGCTCCACCACATCTCTAGTCCTCCGCCAGGGGCACTCTCGTCTTGTCTATGCCATAATCCAATACTGTATATTCTCCCTCCTAGCAAGCAACTGAGTTAACTAAGATCGATCAGGCAAGCAATAATATAGCTCAAATGTAGAAGGTGATCAGCCCAAGTAGCTTATGCATTCACATATTCATGTATAATATTGTTGATGATCCTGTCTGTTTTTCTATACTGAATTCTATAGGAAATAAAGCAAAGAAAAGTATCCTCGAGCTATACGATCGACCTCCAAGCAAGCACCCATTTTGAGGGGCATTTCATCATGGTTCTCAAGTCTACGTTC
This sequence comes from Euphorbia pulcherrima, assembly GCA_947683365.1. Taxonomy (NCBI): domain Eukaryota; kingdom Viridiplantae; phylum Streptophyta; class Magnoliopsida; order Malpighiales; family Euphorbiaceae; genus Euphorbia; species Euphorbia pulcherrima. The sequence continues at coordinate 22,436,063 of CANTUS010000009.1, forward strand.
ATGGATAAGAGCATCCAAGGGGCATGTCAGCTGGGCTCGATGGACACCTCACCAGCATCTCCTTACTCCCCAAAAATCCTAACCCAACTTATATTTCATTCTTCTATTCTTATTGCTTAACTGAGGGGAAAATTTTTATGTTTCCACACAATCAATTAAGCAATAAAATGCAATTCATATCATCTTCTAACGCTTCAGATTCTCCCTAACAAGTACACCATACGACAATCCCGATGGACAACCAATCCGATGGACAACTAACGCAAGGATTCAAAATCCAACATTCAAAAATTGAAACCTCAAATCATTCTTGAAAGAGTACAAGGTGACAGCGAGAAATCTCAAGTCCATTTTTGAAGCATCCGAGGTGACCGTAAACACATTCAAAGGTCTAAGGTGATCGTAAAGATGTTTAATGGTCTGAGGTGACCGTTGAAACCTCAAGTTTGTTTTTAAAGTGTCCAAGGTGACTGTAATTATGTTCAAAAGGTTTGAGGTGACCATTGAAATCTGAAGTTCATTTTTGAAGTGTCCAAGGTGACTGCAAAGATGTTTAAAAGGTCCGAGGTGACCATTGAAATCTCAAGCTCATTTTTGAAGTTTTTAAGGTGACCATAAAAAGTCTGAGGTGACCATTGAAATTTAAGTCCATTTTTTAAGCATCCGAGGTGACCGCAAAGATGTTCAAAAGTTTTGAGGTGACTGTTGAAATTTAAGTGCATTTTTGAAGCATCCAAGGTGACCACAAAGATGTTTGGTGGATCCGAGGTGACTGTTGGAGTTTAAGTTCATTTTTTAAGGATCTGAGGTGACCACAAAATTGCCAAAGTACCGTAGGAAACCAGCATTCTATCTCAAATCCATGAAGGGGTCAAAGGCAATACCGATTCAAAATTTCTAAGTCAACCTTGGTCTTGATAGGTCTATTGATGGCAATCCCAGAAGGCAACTGGTTCGAGAATCCAAACCTCAGGTATAACTTTCTAACCCTTGCACTTTCGTGGGATCACATTTGACTCGTCAAATGATAATCTCACGAGGGGCAGCTAGTGAGCATGGCCTTTTTAGGGTCCCGCGGAATGATGATGACATTTTGCTCTAATCTAATTTTAGGCCTACCATTCTATTATTTCAGAGTTGAATCACATTTGGCAAGTATTTTCATAGCTAGTTTGAGTCTTCAATCACGTAGTTTCCCTTGACCAGTTAATTAAATTCAAATTTTAATAGTTTAAAAAATTAAGAATAAAAAATCAAAAAATAATAAAATTGCATCTTCCCCCTTAGCGGTGCTACTGTCTGTGGCACGATGCTCTAGCGGCATCGCGAGACACTGTAGGGCGCAGCGAGATGTGCCCCTGTCTGTGTATCACCGTGCCCCATTGCATCTTGGTAAGACATGGCCATAATGTAGCCACGTCGCCGAGACGCGACGTGTGCGCTACGAGATGCTGCCACCGCAGCCTTGCGCGTTAAGTTGCTGCCATAGCAGTGTCTTAGTATGAGACGCTGTGTGGGTTTTCGGAGTTCATCGCCAGGTTCATCTTTCTCTCTCTAATTTATGGATAAACTCGATTTTTCCAGGAATCTTTGCTTTTCTAGGGACTAATTGAGTTATTTGGAGTGAGTAAGGCTTATTTAAACCCATTTAATCACCTAATTCAGGAGTTTTTAGCAAATTTAAAACTTAATTTCTCATTTATAATCTCCTAGGGTTTAGAGAGAGAAAGCCATTTAAACTAGGAAATCTGATTAATTTGGATTCCAAAGGTTAATTTAGCTTAATCTTTTAGCTTAGTCTTTAAAATCGAATAGAAATCATAGGTTAAAACGAGCTTAAATAGGATTTAGAGACTTTTTCTCACAAAATCACTGAATTTCGTCACTAAGTTTGTCGCTATTTTTGCCACAGTTTCATCAGATTTCATCACAAATTCGTCACAAAGCTTGCCAAACGACCAGTTCTAGTCTTAAAACTTGGAATCACGGCCTCTAGGTAACAAAACTGAGTTTCAATCTACTTTTATTTATTTTAGTTTATTATTTGGTTGCCCTTTATTGTGATTTGTGGTTTTTTTCCCTTTGTTTGGTATTTCTACAAATATCTTCATCGGTATTTTTGGGTTCGTCTTTTATCCCAAAGTTGAGAAATCAAAGTTATTTCATCATTTTAAGTCCAGATCTACTGAAAAATTGTTGGAATCGGCTTAAAATTTTAATAACCTTTAATTTTTTGGTGTAAAAATACCGATTTTGGACTTTTTGGCACTTTTTCGGTCCAGATGCTCTGGTGGACCTTGAGATGCTACGGTGTGCCACCAGTTGCTGCAACGACAATGTCTGGGGCTGCTATAGTAGCATCTCAGGTGCCACTCATGCATCTGGACTGGCAAAAATGCCAAAGAGTCTCTATTTGGTGTTTTGCCCCTTTTTTTTTATCATTTTCTTGCATTTTTTACCCCAATTTTCGCCTTAAAAATTTCCAAAAAATTTTATACAATCTATAAATAATTTAATTATTTCTAATCTGTTTTTTAGATTTTTTAGTTGTTTATTTGGTTTAATATTCATTTTAATTGCTTAAAAGTGGGTTCTTAACTAAATAAATCTTTTTATAATATTTTATGTAATTTTCCTTTATTATTTTAGGTTGTTTGGTTTATTTTTTTGATTATTTAGCTATTTAGATGCTTATTTAAAGGTCCGAATAATTGCGTTGATAGTCCCAAAAAATACAAAAAATGTCCTTCTCCCTTGTTTTTGTTTTTTTTCCGCATTTATTTATTTTTGAATTATTTGTGGTTACTCGTGTATATTCTGCCTCATTTGGTGCCGGGTCCATTTTGGTAAGTTCGATTAGGACTCGATTTCACCCTTTTATTTTTTTATCCGCTTTATTTACTTTTCCGCATTAGAAAAAATGTATAGGTATTTGTAAAGCCATTTAATAATTAATTTTCTTACATTTTTTTGCTTTCGTGTGATATATGAATATATAAACTGAAAACTCTAAACGATAATTAGATTTAAATAGCATAAGTACTAAAGTCGCGCTTATTAAAATGTAAACGTTTTAATTTAATAAATGAAAAGTAAGCACATCATCCGAACTTGGAATCTTTGTTTTAAGGTACGGTCCAACCACCCGATGGGAATATCGCACCCAAATTCCCTGTAGAGCTAAACCGGGTGGTGACTCTGTCTTAAAATGTGGGATTTCAAGTCTCGTATCTCTTAACATTGAAATTGGACTAAATTCAAACTTTAACATCGATTTTATCAGTCTATCTTTTTCATCACGCTAAAATGAGGATCAATCCCTCGGCTCAGTTCATCGCCCTTGTTATTTTTCACTGCGCCCGCCTCTCGCACAGGTCATGCAGGAAAGTCATCCTCTCACATCTTTGTTGCCTAATGTCAGGGTCATGTTGCTTAATACCAGGGGTCTGTGCGATGGTGCACTCTAGGAGTGGCTTTTCTAGGATTGTATCGCTTAATACCAGGGGTATGCGTGAAAGTGCACTCTAGGATCAGCTTTTCTAGGATTGTATCGCTCAATACCAGGGGTATGCACAATGGTGCACTCTGAGAGCGGCTTTTCTATGGTTGTATTGCTAAATATCAGGGGTATGCATGATGGTGCACTCTGGGAGCAAATTTTCTAGGGTTGTATCGCTTAATACCAAGGGTATGTGCGATGGTGTGCTCTGGGATTGGCTTTTCTATGGTTATATGACTTAATACCAGGGGTATGCATGATGGTGCACTCTGGGAACTTCTTTTCTAGGGTTGTATCGCTTGTTACTAGGGGTATGTGTGATGGTGCACTCTGGGAGTGGCTTTTCTAGGGTTGTGTCGATTAATACCAGGGGTATGCGTGATGGTGCCTCTAGGAGCGGCTTTTCTAGGGTTTTACATTGCTTAATACCATGGGCATGGTCCATTTATATGGCATGACTATTTTAGTTTATGGTTGCACGCAAATTATGGTTAGCGGTGTATGTGTGATACAATGTTTGAGTAGGCAAACACGTACTTTTTAACTCTCCCTTCCGATATAATTACTTCATCATGGTGAGTATCTTTCCTAGGTGGGGGCTTTTCCTCTATTATCAATCTGGGGTAAGCAAGGATGAACTCTCATTTTGTGATTTTAAGAAAATCATTGGGCATCCCTAAGGGAAGTTTCTAGGGCTACATTGCTATATATTGGGCTAAGCCTGACAGGGTTACAATTGATGGTATCCGTGCATTAAGTTCTTAAGCTCAAGAACTCTAATCAAGTTTAGGAGCCCGTTTTCCACGTTTAATATACTCAAACCTAGTGGCCTTAGTCAAGCCCACTAGATTATATTGTACTACGCACGGCTGGTGAATCCCAACTCCGTGCCCCTATACGAACTCGAGCCAAGTTCTAGAGACACGTCATTAAGAACATCGTGGTTTCAAGTAGGAATGTATACAAATGCTATGCGGTAAACCCTAATAATTCTAAATTCAAATGACTTTCATTATTGCATCTTCAATTGATTTTAGGAAAAATCAATTATAAAAAGAGTGTACTCCCCAATAAAGACACCACTACAAGCGGGCAAACCTTTAGATGGCTCCTTGGGAACTTTGATTGGATTTGTATAGCCAATGCAGGACTCCTGGGTTTTACTGCAGGGGGTCACCACTAGAGCGCGGGGCTCATTGCACAATTGAACATACTTGGCATTTCTAATTGGATAAAAGGATCGAGGACTCCTTTGGGGGTTAGCCCTTATTATTGCAGGAGCAAGATCCCTATTTTCTACAGTATTAGAGTCGCCAGAGGATCAACTCTTCTGGGAAATTGGTTGTATAGCTGATCCGAATAGAATTCTTATACCGATAAAAGAGAGATTCTGGTTCCGAATGAAATAGTTACTTGCCATTTGAATTTGGATAAATCATATTTTGGAAAAATCTTTTATTATTTCAATAAGCAAAAGAGGTGAGTTAGAGAGATACGACCTTTGCAGGCCTAGCCCTTGGAGTGTGGACCCAACGTGATTGGATTACCTCATGTGGAAATTAAAAATGCATGATTGAAAATAATATTTGACCCTTAGTTACCTTTCATTTGCTTCAGGATGACTTGAAGGCCCGACACTGACTGGAACCGCATTTGCTTTGGATTTCCTAGAGATTTCTGTGGGGATAACCTCGAGGATTTTTACGATGGATTTATTTTAGTGTTTGGAGGAGTTCAGATAGCTTTTTAGCTAAAAGCTAGCTTTGGAAGAGGTGTCTATACCTTGGTATAGTTATGGGATATTTTTGGTATGGGCTTGATACTATAGGGGACCTTTTTTATAAGGGGGACTACTTGAGTTTTCTATATCTCTCAATTTCTGTTGATTTCTTCCCCAAATGGCTGGGAACGGTTTCCTTTTATAGGAATTTTAGGAGCGTCAATCGATACATGTAGGAGTGTCGATCAATGCAAGTATGTTAGAATAGGCTTGCACTATAATCAGGCCTAGATTCCTTATGAACGTTGATTGACATAAATAGGTTGTGTCGATTGATGCAATTTTAATGGTGATAGCCCTGTTAGGTCACGGTCGTAGGCTTGATGAGTCATCAGGGGGATTCACACATGTCCCCATTAATCATCATAATAGGAAGTGTCAATCGATATAAGTTGGAGGTCAACAAGTGTCGATCGATGCAACTTTTCATGGTGCCGTATTTTTTATACATTGGAGGGTTTTCAAGATTTTAGGGTGAAATGCGTTCTTCATCAATACCAGTTAACCATTCTTGAAAAATGTCTTGGACATCATTAGGGCTGGGAGGGACCGTGCTCTCACTAGTTTTGGAGCAGCTATCTAAAGCCGCAAATGAAGCAAAATAGGCTGCTTCCAAAGTTGAATCCCAAGTTGATTCATATAATGTAATAGTGCTTGGGCACATTACTACTGCTACATTTGAACTGAAAATAGAGCTCAAGGATTTTATGGAGCAAAAGTTTGAAGATATGATGAAAGCCATTCCTACTGCTGTTACTCAAGGCTCAAGTTGCATATCCTCCGGAATCACCAACCTATCCACAAAGAAGCATAAAATAAAGAAGCTGCTAACCATGCTCCTAAAGAATGAATTACTAGAGCTCCTATCCAAGACAACAGAGGATGTAGTTGTAGATTTTCAAACTGGTATTCATTCTTTGGTTAAAACCATAGGAAATTGGCAGGATATCTTAAATATTGAACTCCTGCATATAGATGAGAGCATTCACAACAACACTAACACCATTTTAGAGGAAATAAAGCAATTCAACCTTGGCATGTCCAACTAAGCCTCTCTGCTCCTTCAACTTCAACTTCAACCCCTTCTATCCTAGAGAGTATGCTCCTTCCTTATATCTAGTAGTTAGTCCAACATATTAGAGATACTGGGTTCGAAGTGCTTACTCACGCTGATCGGGAGCATGTTCCCTTATTTTAAACAAGAGGACTAGCAATATGCCCTACACATGCACCCAAATCTTACAAAGCCAATCCATACTATACCTGCTAAAGTGGATAAAATTATTGAGTAGTAGTTCGCTAGAAAAAAGGATTACACAATTCTCTATGGAGCCTAGGAGAAAAAATGGGATTAGCAAACATCCGATGAAAACCAAAAGGGGGAGAAGAAGGGCGAGAAGGCAGTTCAAGCTGGGAAGGGCAAAGAAAAGAAAATGTAGTTAGAATAGCTAGTTGTAGTATAGCTATTTCTTTTGCCTTGTAATATTTTTTTCACTTGCATTCTTGTGAGCGGGTAGACGTTTTAGGAGGGTTGCACGCGGGGTGCATTTCAGTTTGTTGCGGTTTGAGGAAACCTACAACGCTTAGTCTGGTTTGAGAAAATCAAGTTTGTTTAAATGTGGTGGCTTTATAGCCCTGAAATGTGATTATATTTGAGAAATATGTTTGCACATTTTATTAAGAAAAGATATTTTTAAAATAAAGCATTTTTTACTTTATTTAAAAATAAAATAGAGTCACCACCCGGTTTAGCTCCATCGAGAATTGTGATATACTAATCCAAAATGGGATTTTTATACCGAAGAGAGAACGAGATTCTGAGTTCGCACATGATAGTTACTCATATTGTTCAAATTGTTTGGATTAATTTTGGAATTTTAGAATTTGCTGTAATTTTTGCATTACAACGGCTATATTTAAGAATTAAATTCAAGAAATAAAACGGACATTATAACGGCTTAATAAATAGAAATTTGCTACCAAAATTTTGGCAGAGCAAGGACAGCTCTTGGATCTCGGCCTAGAAACTCGGATAGAGTTTCCTCACATTCTAGATGTTTTATCCGTACCTGCGAGCTTATTTACACATATTTTAGTTCAAGTGGCTCCAGTGGCTCACTTAACCAGAGAAATAAAATGCAATGTGCAATAACAAAATAAGAAAATGAATTTTAAAGTTGGGTTCAAAGCCAGTTACCATTAGTTTACCTTGTTGTATGTCCAGGATGACTTGAGAGCCGGTGCAGGACCGAAGTTGTCGAGCGATGTGATTTGGTTGGAAAATAGATTTAACCCAAGTTATGACTATAATCTTAGATTATTTATATAGGAAATGTAAAATTTAGGTCATTTTTAGACCAAAGATCACTGTGGGATCTTGATCTAAAAAGACCAAAGACTGAGCTTATATCGAGTGTCGATGATGAAGCTTGAATCTGGAAGTGTTTTGACTGATTTTGGGGGCTTTAGGGACTCCCGGAATTGAAAAAGGACACAAAGGTAATTTTGGAATTTCTGAAAATTTGCGTCTCTATTGAAATAGGGGGGTGACCTCGCATTTATAATAGGATGGTAATTAGCCGGCGGCTAGTTATATAGGTAATTAGCCGGCGGGCTAATTACCTATCTGACAAGATTTTACATCAGATCCCGTAAAATCTTGCCAGATCTCGGTAAAATTTGATTTTTTTACCGTAGATAGGTAGTTACCCGGCGGGAGGATTACCTATATTTGGCCAAATTTTGACTTTTTGATTTTTTAGTACAAAATGCTAAATCAGAGCTTCCCCAAAATGTGGATTTTTGAATTTCGGATTTTGGATGACAAATCGATCCTTTTTGGCTCATTTGTCTGATCGCTGAATGAAATAGGCATTATTCCTCATTGGGCCGGAGCAAACCTGTGCTAACAGTTTGCCCCTCGCATACATAAATTTTATCGTATGCGAAACAAACAAAATAGTGTATGTGAAATGCAATGAGTTAAAATATTTTTAATCAATAAATTTTGAAACAAAATATATTTTGCTCCTTTGATTAAAAAAGTATTAATGAGTTGCATGAGGTTAAAATTGACCATTGATCAAAATAAATATTTTTGGATGCTTAATACATGAGTGACTATGTAAGAACAACTTTTAGGTCCGCTCGTTTTGAAAACAATGCAGAAAATGGATGAAATATGCAAAATTGCGAAAATTTTCAAAATACATGTAATTAGCTGACGGGCTAATTACCTATATAATGGAAACTTTTATAGTCGTTATGCATAAACGCGTGGAACACATAAACGTGTGACAACTGGATATGTAATTAGCTGACGGGCTAACTACATAGGTAATTAACCGACGGGCTAATTACTTGCAGTCTATAAATACAGCAGCTTGCCCCTTCTTTTCAGATTTTGTGGGGTGTCCATGTGGTTCATGCTTTATAATATCCACTTGGCCCTGCCGGCCATTCAAGTGACTACTCAAAATGTGCTTATCAATGCTAGCAAGTGGAATTATCTGAGGTTCCTGCTGATGCTTTGTAGGAGCTCCCGCCGAATTGGATGTATCACGGGATCCGTCCGAAGAATCCTACCCACCTGCCTTGAAGCCTTCCAGTCATCTTTCTCAGATTCTGGTAAGCCTTACTGCTGCTTTTATTTTGTGTAAGAACTTATCTATTTTATTGTTTGTTTATTTTATGCAATGATTTTTCGATAATCGTGTGACCTATTGATAGTTGGTGTGTGATATGTGTATATGTGCATAGTCTCAGGTAACCAGTCATAAGGGTGCTAGCATTACCCACTTCCACAAGTGGTAAAAGGTGCTATCTCCCAGCACTAACCCACTTCCACAAGTGGTAAAAGGTGCTATCTCCCAGCACTAAGGCCATTGTTGATAAGACGTCTTTGGGGAGGATGGTGAGGAACTACAAGTATGTGAGGCATCACAAGTATCCGTACATCCCACCTGGTACTTCTACCTATTTTCTGAGTAGGTGGTCCGACACCACTCATACTTTCCACTTCCATTGTGGGGACTACACCATTACTCCATTGGATTACTGCATCATCATAGGACTCCCTTTTCATGGTAATACGATCCACTTCAATGCTTGCTTTACCTACCACAGCTTCAATATGGAAACCTTCGAGGCTTTGATCGGCTACTCTGGGGATAAGCCCAGGTGAATTTCTTGCAAGAAACTCATGACCTTCTAGACTATTGGGGATAGAGGGAATTTGACTTCCTCCTATGAGGCTAGGGATTTTATGGCCGCTACTCTATCATGGCTCTATTTTCCCAATGGGGGTTCGATCATGAATCTCCATATCCTATCGGCCTTGATTGATCCAACCTATTTAGATGACTATGCCTGGGGCCGAGCTGCACTAGGTCATCTATATTAGGCCCTTGACCAGTGCGTAAGGAATAGGATTGGCAAGTTCAAGTCTTTCCTCCAGATTGTCTATGTAAGAATTTAACTCTTTCTCTTCTTTTATGAGCATTCTTGGTTTAACTTTTGGTGCTCTGATTTATTTTATTTCTTTACAGATCTGGCTTTTTGATATGGGGATCCTCCCAGGGACTAAGCTTGTGCAAGGTAGCTTCCCATTTTATCCTCGACTACCATATTACTGGCAAGGTTAGGAGATAGAGTCTCGATCTATGCTTTCTACTGACCTTCGCAGTTTATCTTTGGAGAGGGTATGCTTTACGATTGTTTAACTTGCTTAAATTGCTATATCTGCTAAAATCAGTGTATCATTGTTTGGTCTTTTCTTTCTTATAGATTAAGATGCAGCCTTGGGTCATGATCTTCACTGGCCAGAGGTCATGAGACGAGCTGGGGAGTTTGTGAACACCCGACTGATCATAGAGACTCCTTTTTCTCTAGAGTGGTACTTGGGAGAGTGCATTTAGGGTTGGCATCTCCCTCCCAAGTCAAGTTCTATCCCTTTAGAGGTGCCCCAGTGGATTTACTAGCCATGTAGCTTGCCTAACTTCTCGTTTTTAGCCTCTGGCAGTTTACCTAGTGCCTTCTCAAAGTAAGTCAGGGGATACGAGGAGTTATACGCTCACAACTACTTGGATGGCCGGCAATGGATCATGTTCCTGTCGAGCCTGAGCCAGACTTTTATAACCCTTCTAAGGGTGATGGCCCTTCGACTTCTGCCCCTAGCAGCTAGGCAGGGTCGCTTGTGGCTGTCTGAATGACGGTACGCCTTCTTCATCGGGTTGAATTTTTTCTTTTGTCTTTTTATTGTTGTGCTGATTTAGCTTGGTTGCCTTTGTAGGATCACCAAAGTAGGAAGAGACCTGCAACTACTTCGGCTCACATGGGTATCTCTTCCACGTCATCTAACCTGTCTTAGGGTTCAGCAATGGCAGAGGGACATCGGGGGTTTCAATATCAACAGCCTATGTCTTTGATGTACCATCCAGACCTGAGTACCTATACGCCGGTGGTTTCGCCCTATCTGGATCCTAAGCATCCGATGGCCTTCAATTCGGCCAAGACCACACATGTAAGCTTCTTTTGCCTTTTCCTCTACTTCACTTAGAACCTCGGATCATGATAATTCTTTACTTATCTTTGAGCTTTAGTTCTTACAGGATCCCATTGCTGATAGTATCTTTTGGGGATATATTCAAGGGCAGTAGCGGTTCATGATAAACCAAAACTCCAATCTGGTTGTACATTCAATCCCTGTTATTTTACTACTTTAATGATTGTGAATATATGAATGATCTGTGTTAAAATTTTGCAGTTGGAGATCCGTCGACTTCAGGGTCTATTGGGTATGCTCTAGGTGGATGACCCGCCAGTAGCCACAGCAGGGATAAGGCGATCCTCCTGGATTCTTTCCTCATTAGTAGATAGGCTTTTCTTTTTGTTGCTTTTTTTCTTTCTGGGCCATTTGCAGCGCCCCTTTTTTTTCTTGTATGAACACATTTTTATTTATGAATAAGAGTTTTTCCCTTTATTCCTTTTCTTCATGCTTTCTCTTGTTGTTGATCAAGTTTATTGGGGTAATCTGCCAAAGATTGGTAGATTGCCCCATAAGCCACATGTAGCAAACTGTTACTCTTTGAGATTTCGCCATGGAGAACTACATCCATTTCCATGTAGACTTGAATGTTTATCTATTCTAACGGTTGGGACCGTCTTGGGGTTTGCGGTCTGGTGTATATGAAGGAATACTATCACATCTTTATTAAGGATAATATGATTCAAGCTGCTGTCAGGTTTTGGGACCCTATTGACAACGTGTTCTATTTCAATGAGCAAGAGTTATGCCCCTTGTATGAAGAATTCTATGGGATTTTGAGGTCTTCAACCGACATGCTCCCAGCCATTTTGACTCACCATCATGAGTTCTTTGATCCGCTGATGAATCATTTTCAGTTATAACAATTTGACAGGCATTGATTGACTTGTGATGAGGGCTTGAGGTTGGATGTAGCTTTTAACATAGTTAGGGGACTTTCCTTTGATGATGCGAGGTGGCTCCTGCTCAATTTTCTACTTTTGTTAGGGGTCTTTCTTTGCTAGGTTCCTACTATGATTTGCAGTTTTGCCTTCCTAACTATTGTTGACCAGATGCTAGAGGGGAAATCTCCCATCGTGGTGAGTTTGGCTGAGACATTGATCTTTGTGTGCACTTCTCAGAATGGAACTAAAGCTAATACTAGGGGTAGCAAGCTTCTCCTTCATGTAAATTTTATTTGAGCCTTTCTTTTGCATCCATCGCCCTTTTGGGTTTTCGATCCATCAGGCTTGCCTTAATTTTTGCCTGGATTGCCTTTTCATGTTTTCAATCCAGCAAGCTATTTTTTTATTTTTTTTCTCATTTATTTTTCATTTTTATTTATTTTTATTTATTGCTCTTGTAGCTTTGGCTCTGGGACAAGCTTTCTATATTATCTGTTCCCACAAGCATGAATTATCATCTGAGGGTCTACTGGGCGCGAGGTTCTGTAGTTCACATCAGCAATCGTTCTCACAGAGATTTCTCCTTTGAGGAGTGGGTTGATTTTATGAGTAGCTGAACTGCTGAGGATATTTGTTGGGTTAGCCCTTAGTGGGGTTTCACGCATATGACTGCTGATATTGCTAGAGGCGGTGTGGTCCTCATCGGCCTCTCCGAGATCATCACCAATTCTCTTGGTCACTTGTGTAGGCAGTATGACCATTCTTAGAGGTTTCCTGCATTCCTGTGCACCCTGAATGGCCCAGAGTTGTCCTATACTCGGATCTGTCTTCATGATGTGAGGTGGACTAGTCACACTCGGGTGGAGGTGAACTACTCTATACCTTTTGACATTCATCCTTTAGAGGCTCATCGTAGCTAGGTTGCGAGTACTCGCGAGCTTCCTATCCTTGGAGAGAAGCTCATTGAGACACAGAGACTCCGTAGCTTTCTTGAGGGTCTTTGAGCTTACCACCAGGTGTCTTTCGTTCCAGTGGGAGAATAAAGGCTTTAGGCCTCGTCATTTGTCTTTGTCTTTTTTGTTTGTTGTTTGCAATGTATCTTTACATGTAATAAAGATGAAATGATGTTGTTTAGACGCGTGTTTCATTAAACAATTCACAGTTTTAATTTTATACCCTCAATTAGTACTTTCAACATGAATATGTTATTACTAAAGATATAATTTAAATAGGAAGGGTAAATGGTATTTATTCCCAAGAAATGCCCATAGTTTCCGAAGGTTCGGAATGGATTTTACCTAAGGCTAAGCTCTTTTATTTTGGGGTCTTTATTTTTTCCCAATAGCCCTCACTAGCTCTTAACAGACCTTTGTATTATTTTTCTTACACGAGATAGCGCTTCAGCTTGTCACGATTTACTGGATTCACGAACTCGTTGCCATCTAAGTCTGAGATTTTTACTACCCCTTTTAAATAGAGTCTTTCTTACTACGTATGAACCTTCCCAGTTCAGTTGGAACTTGCCTCGAGCATTCGTATGCATTTTATGAGACTGCTTTAAGACAAGATCACCCATTCTTAGAGGTTGGTCTTGCCCCGTGACTTTGCGGTTGTAAGCCCTAGCCATACACTGTTGGTACAACTGTAGATTTTCTAGTGCAGTTAGCCATTTTTCATCAATCAGAGTCAATTCCTCGTGTCTCTCTTTTGCCCATTCATCTTTGGGAAGCCTAGATTCGAGAGCTATGCATAAGGATTTGATTTCCATTTCAACGGGTAATACAACCTCCATCCCATAGATGTGAGAAAAAGGAATTTGACCCATAGGGGTTTTGACACTAGTTCTATATCCCCATAAGGCATAGGGAAAATGATCTGCCCAATCTCGGTAGTAGGAAATCATCTTGGAGAGGATTTTCTTAATTGCCTTATTAGCCGCTTCCACAGCTCCATTAGCTTGAGGGCAATAGGGTGAAAAGCGATGATGCTCAATCCCGTGCTTCACAATAAGGTCGGTTGTTTCTCCTTGGAACTGTACATCATTATCGCTTACTATGTGATAAAGAATGCCATTCCTAGCAAAGATATATCGCTGAATGAATTAAGACATCTTCTTGGCCATGATGTTCTTGTATGATTTTGCTTCAACCCATTTGGAAAAGTAATTGACAACCACTATAATGAGGCGATAGCCATTAGTCAAAGATGGTCTTATTTCGCTGATGATGTTGATGCCCCAAGCTAAGAATGGCCAGGCGTCATCATGCTTTGTAACATTATTGGAGATAAGTGGATCACATCCCCGTATATCTGACACGCATGGCAAGTCTTTGCTTCTTGAATACAATCAGCTAGCATGGTTAGACAAAAGTATCCCATTCTTTGGATCTTCTTTGCCATCATGACACCGTTCATATGTGGATCGCAGTCTCTCAAATGTACCTCTTTCATTTCCCTTTTAGATTCATATTGGGCCAGACATTTTAACAATAGGCCATCAGAGGACCTCTTGAACAGATCTCCTTTAACTAGGCAAAATTGCACAACGAGCTTTCTCAGCGTATTTCTGTCGGAATCCATAGCCTCATCCAGAAATTCACTATTTTAAGGAACTTGACAATGTCAGAGTACTAGGGTTATTCTTCATTTATGGCATCATTCACAGTGTAGACATAATATGGAGCTCGGGTATTCTCCATAATAAGAGGCTTGATCGGCTGCTTTTGGGGTCCTTTCCATGTAGAGGCTAGAGTAGCCAATGCATCTGCCATTTGATTTTCCTCGTAGGGCATGTGATGAAATTTGCATTCGCTGAACATTACGGTTTTTCTCCATGTAGCCTCTATGTAAGGTCTAAGGGATTCCTTCTTTAATTCCCATCCGCCTATGATGTGCTTGATGACCAAAGCTAAATCGCCAATGATTTTTACCTTGTCCACTCTGAGAGTTATTAGGGCAAACATCCTGAATAAATAGGCTTCATACTCTGCCCTGTTATTCATGGTGAGAAACTCCAGTCGCTTAGACAGAGGTATGAGTGCCCCTTCGGGCATTATGATGATGACCCCCAAACTAGACCCTCACTTGTTAACGGTGCCATCGAAGAACATAGTCCATTTTCTGGGATTCTCTGTTTTGGTTGCAAAACATTCATTAGGAAACTCTAGGTTTTCCTGTTCTCCTCCCTCGAGTGGTTGATTTGCTAGAAATTCGGCCATTGCTCTATCTTTGATGGTCTTCTTAATGATGTACTCGATATCAAATTCTGACAGTAGCAAGAGCCACCTGGCCAGTTTTCTAGTTAATGAGGGAGCCTAGTACAAATACTTCATTGGATCCACTTTCATGATTGCTTGGATCCTGTATGATTGGAAGTAATGCCTGAGCTTCTTAGTGAGCCAAACCATGGCGGAACAAGTTTTCTCCACAATGGTGTATTAGGTTTGATATTCTAGCAATTTCTTGCTAAGGTAATAAACCATGTGTTCTTTCTTATCTTCATGTTCTTGAACTGACATGGCCCCCACTGATGTCTCTTCTATTACTAAGTAGAGAATGAGCAGCCTTTTGAGAATCAGCGGCTTCAGCACTAGAGGGTTTATTAGGTAAGCTTTAATTCTGTCAAAGGCTTCCTGACATTGGTCGTTCCATTCCATTGGCTGTTGTTTTCTCAAGAGCTTAAAGATAGGCTTGTATATGGTAGTCAACCGTGCTATAAAGCGACTGACATACTATATGGATCCCAAGAAACTTCTCACTTCCTTCTCAGTTTTTAGTACAGGCATATTCCTGATGGCATTAGCTTTATCAGGATCCATCTCTTTGCCCCTCTTGCTAAGCTGTGACCCAACAACTTGCCTAATGTGATGCTAAATATGCACTTCTTTGGGTTGAGATAGAGGTTGTATTACTCAATTCTCGTCGGATTTTACAAGCATGTCATCTATGCATACTTCCATTTCTTTTTGGATTAGGTTGTGAAGCAATGTTATGACTACTCGTTGGTAAGTTGCCCCTGCATTTTTGAGCCTGAAAGGCATTACCTTGAAACAGTAGGTCCCCTATTCTGAGTTGAATGTGATTTTGAACTTGTCTATTACGTTCATGATAATCTAGTGATATCCTGAGAATCCATCTATAAAGAAATACATGGCTGCTCTTCCTGCGCTATCTACCAGAACATCGATGTGCGGTAGTGGGAAATCGTCCTTAGCGATGGCTTTTTTCAAGTCCCTAAAGTCAACGTAAACTCAGATGTTGCCACTTTTCTTGGGTAGAGGAATTACATTGGACAACCAAGTGGGGGTATTCGACAACCTCAACGAAATTAGCCTTGATTTGCTTGGCTAATTCTGGTTTGACCTTTTCAGCCCATTCAGGGCTCATTCTTCTCATCTTTTGCTTCACCGGTCAAATTTTTTGGTTTGTGGGGTTGTTGTGATTGGCGATGAACCGATCAAGGCCTAGTATATCTTCATGGGACCAAGCGAAGCCTAAAACGTGATTTTTCAATACTTTTATCAATTCTCTCTCTTGTTTGATGGGCAATTGATTGGAAATGTATACCATTTTTTGATCACCTTTCGTATTTAAGTTAATTTCTTTTATAATATCACTATTTATGTTAAAAGATGCTAGATGAATCGTAGAATGGATGCATGGAATCGTAATAAGAAATGCAATCTGAATAAGCAAAGTTCTTCATCTTATTATCGTCATAAAGTACATTATTAATTTTAAACAAACTAGAAACAAAAACAAAAGACTCATCCTGATCAATAGAGTCTGGCTCTACAACAGATGATTCTTCTATAGCAGCCGGCTTTAATAGGATGTCCTCTTCATCTTCATCTTGTACCTTCACCTTGCCTTTCATGGTTGTGACCATGTCCATGATGGTTTGGCTCAAGTTACCTCCTTTCCTCTTCACTTCTTCCACTATCCTGAGTTGTGCTTGAAGGTGTTTGGTTAGGGTGTTGAGGATCTTCTCCTCTTTACTCAACTTCTTGACCTTCTTTGGGTACATCTGTTCATCAAACTTGATCTGAATTAGGATTGCCCCTACTTCTGGCTGATGACTTGCTCCTTTTAACAAGCAGGTTATGGGACCCCCAACATGCTTGTGGTAGCTAACCATATCTGAGAAAATCTCAAACCCTAGAACCATCTTTCCTTGGTGAGTGACAGGCTCAGATGCACCGTTGTAGGGCTGTTGCATTTTCTTCTGAAAGATTATGTTATGGGTGATTCTTCTAGGGCCTGTATAGCCAAGTCCTGTGGGCTTTCACTCCCCTACCCCTATATTGAAGGTCGGTATTCCCTGTTTGTGGGTACCTAGTCCCTTGCCAGGAGTGTGTGCTTCTGCATGTATCCTTAAATCCATGGGCCCCAGTGCACTTCTGATTGCTTGTTTGATTCTGGCCCAATTATGGCTGTGGTAAATCCCTTCATATGGCTTTCTCCCATTGCTAGTGCTGCCACCACTAATGCCTCATTAGCTTCTAGAGTGACGGTCTTTACACGGAACGGGATCTTGATCTTCTGGTGAAGAGTGGATGGAACTCCTCCCAGACCACGGATCCATGGCCAATTGAGCAGCATAGAGAAGGCTACTAGTATGTCTATTACTGTTAAAAGTACTATGGATGAGACTTCATCGATAGTAACTTCTGCTTTGAATGTGCCAATGACGGTCCTCTTGGAGTTATCATAGGCCTTAATGACTGTGGTAGATTTCTTCAAGTCCCTCTCGGTTAGTCCTAGGATGGGCATGATATCATTAGGATAGACATTCAGTGACAATCCATTGTTGACCATTATACAGGGCATGATGCGCCTAAAAACACTAGCCTCCAAGTAGAGACCTTTGCTATGGCGAATGCCTTCGTCAGGTAGATCCAAGCTTGAGAATATGATATTAGGGATAATAATGCTAGTCTCGCTATTGAGTAGTGTGCAGACTTGTTTTGGTGACGCCAGGGGAGATGTTTCAATTTCTATCAGCTTCTTGACAATAGTGAGCCTGTGATCTTAAGAACCCAGAAGCAGGTCCTAGAAACTCATCTTAGTTGTAGTGTCCTTTAGTTGATCCAAAATCAGGCTTTCTATCTATTCTGAGGGCTTAACAAAAGTAAGAGGTGCTGGGGGCTTAGCTCTTGGTGTAGCTGGGGATACTGATCTAGTGACTTTCCCTCCTCTAGTGATAGGACTGACTACTCGGGTTGGTGAGTTTGTTGTTTTGAAGACCTCGAACTTGTCAAAATCTTCATCAAGTGGTATCTCCCCTAAATCAATAGGCATGTTCATGGGAGCTGGTGCTTTGGTAGAAAACGGCCATTGCATGATGGGGACCTTTTCAGACTGCTTTTCTGGATGATAAATATGATCCGAAAGATGTATCCGGATGCTGCAATATGAATGCAGAATAGTAAAAATAAACAAATATCAAATACATGTAATTTATACTGGTCTGACCCTACCTACGTCCAGTTCCTGGATTTCCTTCTTCCAAGCTTATCCACTAGTGGATTCTTTTTCAACGGGTAGGAATCAAGCATTACAGATTTGTCTTTAGATGATGACTTCTTCCAAAAGTAGGATATACCACTAAAAGCACCAACTTATAGCTGAGTCCTCTCATCTTTAGTAGGATATACCACTTAGCCTTCTACCTCGAATATAAGCCGAGTCCTATAGGGAGATCTTACACAAAGCACCTACTTCAAGTTCTATCC
This sequence comes from Euphorbia pulcherrima, assembly GCA_947683365.1. Classification (NCBI taxonomy): domain Eukaryota; kingdom Viridiplantae; phylum Streptophyta; class Magnoliopsida; order Malpighiales; family Euphorbiaceae; genus Euphorbia; species Euphorbia pulcherrima. The sequence goes on from CANTUS010000009.1 coordinate 22,454,505, forward strand.
CAATCTCCCAACTCACCCAAGTTGGAGATTTTTACACTTTTAGTTTGCAACAAATGGTTGGTTTTGGAGTTCCTCAAGTTTATAGTTTCACTTGGGAATCCTTACAAATAGATTTTCAACTAGGAGTTTCTTGGAGGGATTTTCTCAACTAATTGAATGTATTTCTTTATTACTTGCTTTTGTAAGTCAATCAGTTGCCTTCTCATTTAGTGAAGAGTTCCTTTTATAGGCTTTGAACATAAATGTAGCCATTTGTGGTTGGTGAGCTTTCATTTAATCTTCACCCTTGATCAGGTTGTGAGCTGGAGCTTTTGGATCCATTGATTAGTCCGTTAGACCATATTCTTGGAACTGGTGCTGACAGTTGTCAGAGATCATTTTTCTTGTCATTTTGTGATAAACTAACTTTTATACCAATTGTCATATGGTGTGAGCTCTACGCGCACGTTTATTGGTCTAGTCTAAAAGTAGTTTAGAGTTTCGCTGTCCTTTGTCTGCTCCTTTTGACTTTTCTTTAAACTTTGCCAGTTGTCTTCTATTTACAAAAGGTTCTTTGACTATTGTAGACCAAGGCGATACAAGGAAAGCTGTGTTTTGTTCTTTCCTTAGTTATTTGATATAGGTATTCCGGATGTGTCTTTCAGATGCCTTTTGGACCTATATGTTCCGGATCTTCCTTCTGGAGATGGCTTCAATCAGTTCTTCCAGTTGCAAGTCTTGAGGATGGAAGATTTTTTTCTATTCAAACTTTGCCCAGATGATTTTCCTCCATTGCTTAGGTATCTGATTTTGTTCAATAGCCGATCTTAGCTTTGTCCGGATGCTTCCATTTGGATTTCAAGAGAGTTTCTTACACTTGTTTTTGTTTCTTTCAAACTTGATCTGGATTGATATTAGTTTTTATTATCCGGATCATTGTTTTTCCAACAATCTCCCTTATTTGATGGAATCAAAAAATTTAAGATACTTAATTTTTACTCCCTCATGATTTTAGTATCCAGGCTCCCCCATAATTTTATGACTTATGCTTCTAAGTTTGTTGTAGTACAATTACAGATTGTACTTTAGAAGTGATTTGTTTTGATAGTTAAGAGTTCTCTCTTTATATATACTTCTACTCTTAATAATAGTTAACATCATGAAGTTCAGGGTTACAAGATATAGAAATAGATATAAAGAGAATCTAGCTATTACAATTTTTATCTTGCTAGTTTAACTATCTCTCTGGATGGACCACTCTTCTGGACTTGCACTGTTTTTCCTTTCCCCCTTCGGTCTCCTTGACTATCTTCTTCCTCCCGCTTTTTGCTTCCATCAAGGGGGTCAATGACCATATAGGTGTATTTATCCCAAGACTTCTACCTTGCATAAGTGTAGACAGAGTAGTTTTTATTACCTTTGGGTCGCTCATCAATAATTTGATTTACAATAGGCGGAGTCAGGTAATAAGGATGAAGGTCCCTCCAAAGCTGATCATATGACTATAAGACTTGAGGGAGGATGCGCAGAATCTATTCTTGGTCCTTCGGATCAAAGTAAGGGAACATGGCCTTGGTGAGGATAGTTAAGCCTTTTTGGCTCATGAACCCTAAATCCCCTATAGACTGAACTAGATAGTGCAGGATTGGAATGAGCTAGCACTCTGGAGTATCCTGAGAAGAGGAGGGTTTGGAGATAGACAATTTATTGATTCCGACTTGAAGAAGAGTGATTACATCACTAAGTCCCTTCCGGATATTGTGGATAGATTCCGTCTGATCTTTAATTTCTTTGAAGACGGTTTTCTTCCACTCATTTATTGATTATTCTATGCTGGAGTTTCTTGCTTGCATTTCATCACCCATATCATCAAGAATTTTTTCTTCCAGTTGGGGGAGGATTTTGTCTATAAAGTTTGCAAGCACCTCCTGAGTGACTTGTTGATTAGTCTCCATATTGAGCAGAGTTGGTATTAGATCCCTATCCTCCATAAATTCTGACAAGTTTTCAAACTTGGTATCAATGTAGGCTTTGAGTTATGTGGATAGGTCTGTGGCTATGGAGGACACCTTTTCTAGCACTATTGTGCAGTTATCAGAGGCTAAGTTATTTGCTTGACTGGCATTGTGGTTGGATTCAGAGGTGCTTTCCTTTATTTCATTTAGGAGGGGCTTAATCTCAGAGAGGGAAGCTACTGCTAGAGCTCCAGGTGTTGGGAAGTTCATGATTTGTTGCTCAATTCTGGGCAGGAGTTCAACCATTCTTTAATTTTATTCAAATCTTTGCTGACCTCTTTATTCGACATTTGCCTTAGTAGTTCCTTTTCCACAGCCTTGAGATGGGTCCAGATTATCAAGAGGCTCTTTTTGATAAACCCTTCTTCATGGTGTTCAAGGGTTGCCTCCTGAAGAAGTTTGAGAGCTGCACTTACTTTGGATTCTTTGGAGTTTTCCTTAGGAAGGGTTACTGACTTGATGTCAGGAGGGAATTATTTGTTGGAGGGTCCGGATGATTCACTACCAGATGAGCTTGATTCACTTCTGGAGCTTGAGCTGCTTCCGGAGGGGCTATTATTTGGCGATTTTGAGCTTCCAACTACTCCTACTTCTCTTTTGCTTATTTCCCTTTCCTCCGGATTAGCCTCGCCCCGCAGGATCCACTTCAGAAGTGTGTCCCTTGGAGCTCAGACCTTCTCCATCCTCCAGAGCTATTACATCCAGGATTGGCACTATGGCCTTAGCTACATTTTGAGAGATTGTAGTTAAGTTGTGCTTTTCAGTATTAGATGAGGGATGAAAAGAATTAGGAGTTACCTCATTGATTTGTTATGTCTGACTCTTATCCCTTCTTTCTTCTTCCATCCCTTCCTCTGGATGGCTGGTATTGTCCTCAGCCATTTTAGATGCCTTTTCAGGACTTTCTTCCCCCAGCATGTCAGCACTGTTCTCAACAGCCTTCTGCAATGCCTTTTCAGGACTTTCAAGATTTATGATCTCATAGCTTGGTCCAAGCAGATTTTCTGAAAGTGATTCAGCTATTTCAACAAATAGGAATTTGTATGCTTCTGAAATTTTGGATAGAGTCTCCATGTCTTCTGGGTGTACCAGTATTATGGGAGCTTGAGATGACTCACCCGGACCTTCAGTTGTGTTCCTCTGGTTAATTGCATTATTTTCCTTGATAGCTGCCTGAATCTCAGTGTATTGCTCATCATCTTGTTGTACTAATTTGGTTGAGCTAGGAACATTTTTCCCTGTGCTGGATTTAGCCTTTTCCAACGTAGCCTTCTCTATATAGCTTAGCCTCTTCATTTAACACTATCCTAGCAAGCCTTCTACCCTCATTAGCTCTCTTTTGTTAGGTAGCAAGAGCTTCGTCAAATGTTAGCCCTTTTCTTTGGAGCTGTTTTTGAGGAGGAGCCTCATCCTGTGTTTCCTCATCATCAGCTTCTTCCTCCATCTCAGCCAAAGTTCTCTTTGCTTTCTTTCTTCCAGCTTCAATTGCCTTTGTTGCAATTTTAGGTAGCCCAGTAGTAAGCCCACGTAGTCCCTTCTTGGATGCCGCTTTAATCAATCTGCCTCTGGGTTTTGGTTGTTCAGAGCCTAGGACTTGAGTGAGAGGCAGAGTATCCTCAACAACTTCTTCTTGAACCAGTTCCGTTTGCCTTTTGGCTTTGGATTTTGTGGTTCTAGGCCTCTTGGAACTGGAGCTTCTACCTCCAAATCAGTTACCTTTCTGGATTTAACTTTTCGCTCATCCCTTCTTAACTTCACTTTTTCTTCATCCCATTCTTTATTGAAGCGGAGATTCAAGAAGTTCTTCTCGAGGATTGGGTTTCCATAAATTCCTTCAAATCTAGTGAGATCCACTCCTTCTGCTTGAGGATCCTCGTGATCAAGGCACCATGTGAGTTGACATGGGTCTTGAGATAATGGATGATCAAGACTAGCCAGTTTACTTCCACGCTTCCAACCCAGTGCTATAGAATGTAGTGCTGGAGGGAAGAAACTATAGTCAATGATCCTTTCCTTATCAGAATAAGTTTTGTAAGAGCATGCTGTAGGAATCTGGGCATTTTGGGGAAGTATGTTGAGAACTTGTCGCCAAAATAATTCTGGTGGAGCCACAGCTTGGAGTCATACTCGATTCAGGTCTCATCCCCATCTTTTCGCAACAAAACTCCGGAATTTTTCATCCTTAGATTCTTCTCAAAGAATTCTGGTTTTAGAAGGATAATCTTTCCTTGTACTTCAGTGCGGAGAGCATCAAAGTGATTGTGCGCACTAAGATTTGAGTAGAATTATTTCACCATTTTTGGATAGGTTGGGCAGTTTATTTTGAGAAGATCACCCAAATTCTGATCTTTAATTAGGGTGAAGAAGGGTGGATTTTTGAATAGTTAGTCATCTCCTAGATGATCAGTAGGGATGACAAAATCTGAGGTTTTGAGATTTAAAGGTTCAAAATCTGCTTCTTTCAAGTCATATACTTGAAAGAGGTTTTTGTTTGGTAGGATTTCAAGGGTGTTTGAGGTGTTTTTGGCTGCCATTTTTGAGTTTTTAAAAGATGATGTTTTAGGTTTGAGTTTTTATAGAGTAACAGTTAGATTGTTGCTCATGTGAAGAGGGGAAGGGATTTTGAGAGGGTTTATATAGAATTTTTAAGGTGAGGGTATAATTGTAATCTAGACTCCTGTGTTTTTGACTGGATTGATGATATGGCAGTTGGAATTTTTGGAGAGAGGTGAATTTAGTTTACTCGGAGAATAGGAACGGTTTATTTTTAAATTTACTGCTGTATTTACGGCGCGTGTAACAGCCATTGGACTTTTGAAATTCAAAAAGTAATAGTTACCTTGATGGGCTTTTGCTGCCACACATCATTGTTATCGGCTGACATGGCAGTCTTTCGGAATATACTTTTCCACTCTTCTTATTCTTCCGGAGTGAGGATTTTATCTCAACATCCAGCTTGATTTGAGGCTTTCTTGTGGAGTTTTTCTAGATTGGATTTGACATTCCAATTGATTCTCTTAATTTCCCAAATTGATCCTTACTTAGTGTTTTAGTAAAGATATCAGCTCTTTGTTCATTGGTTGGGACATATACCAATGAAACATCCTTTTTCATCACATGATCCCAGATGAAGTGATGCCTTATGTTGACATGTTTCATCCAGCTATGAAGCACCAGATTGTTTGACACATCAATAGCACTTTTGTTGTCACATAATACATCCACACATCCGAATTATACTACATAATCTTCAAGTTGTTATTTGATCCATAGGAGTTGAGCAACACAACTTCCAACTGCCATATATTCAGCTTCTGTGGTGGATAAGGCAACTGAAGTTTGCTTCTTGCTATACCATGAGACTAAGCAGTCCCCAAGAAAATGACATCCTCCGGATGTACTTTTTCTTTCAAGAGTATCTCTGCCATAATCTGCATCTGTAAATCCCTGGAGAGTAAAATCTCCATTACTAGGATACCATAACCCAACTTCAGTGGTTCCTAGGAGATATCTCAGTATCCTCTTAACAGCCTTGATATGAGAATCCTTTGGATTGGCTTGATATCTTGCATGGTAGCATACTGCATAGTGAATCTCATATCTGTTGGCTGTTAAGTATAGGAGTGTGCCAATCATTCCTCTATATAGCTTTTGATCGACATCTTTTCCTTCGCAGTCCTTCGATAAGATTGTGTCTGAACTCATGGAAGTAGACATTGGTTTGCTGCTGTCCACTTTAAATTTTTTTCGGAATCTCCTTGTTGTATTTTGACTGATTGATAAAGATCTCATTTGGACTTTGTTTGATTTGTAGGCCAAGAAAGAAGTTTAGTTCTCCCATGATGGACATCTCAAATTCCTTCTGCATTTGAGAGCTGAATTCTTTGCACATCTTCTCATCAGTGGCACCAAAAATGATATCATCCACATAGATTTGGACTAAATAATATCATTCTTCTTCTTCTTGATGAAGAGTGTGGTGTCTGATCTGCCTCTAGTATATTCCTATAATATAAGGAATGAGGTTAGTCTTTCATACCAGACTCTTGGTGCCTACTTTAATCCATAGAGTGCTTTCTTTAGTTCGTAGACATGATCTGGATGCTTTGGATCTTCAAATCCGAGTGGTTGCTTGACATATACTTCTTCTTGAATAATGCCATTTAGAAATGCACCTTTAACATCTATTTGGTATAGTGTGAACCCTATGAATGATGCAAAAGCACATAGGATCCGGATTGCTTCTAGTCTTGCTACAGGAGCGAATATTTCTTTGAAATCAATTCCTTCTTGTTGATTGTAGCCTTGAGCAACTAGTCTTGCCTTATTTCTTATTACTGCTTTGGATTCATTAAGTTTCTTTCGGAACACCCATTTAGTGCACATAATTGACTTTCCTTTAGGAGAGGGCTCAAGATCCCTTGCATCATTCTCGGTGAATTGATCTATCTCTTCCTGCATCGCTATTATCTGGCTTTCATCTCCTTCAGCATCTTGAAATTTCTTTGGCTCTATAAGAGAAACAAAAGTAGCGTGACTCATCATCCAATTAAGCTGTCTCTGGTTCTAACTGGATTCTGAATATCGTCTGGAATATTCTCAATGGAATGATCTCTGTGTGTCCGGATTTCTTTTTCCAGACCTTCATGTTGAATTTGGACTTGCTCTTCTTTAGCTTCAACTGTTTCTTCATTAAAGTCAATTTCCTGTGGATTATGATTGACTTGATATGCCTCTGGATTATAGGATTTTTCGTCATCTTCCTCTGTGTATTTCTTGATTTGAAATGAATTAGGGATATCTTTTTCTTTCTTCTCTTCAGATTTTTCAGCTTCCGGAGCGAAGTTCTCCTTTCCTGCAGTGTTAGTTTCATCAAAATCTACATGTATAGTCTCTACTATATATTGGATTCATTTATTGAAGACTTTGTAAGCCTTACTATGTGTTGAGTAGCCTAGGAAAATTGCTTCATCAGATTTAGGATCAAATTTTCCTAATTGCTCTCTATCATTAAGGATGTAGCATTCACATCCAAATGCTTTGAAGTATCCAATTTTCGGTTTTCTTCCCTTCCAGATTTCATAAGGGGTCTTTTCTATAGTTTTTCTGATGAGAGCTCTATTTAAGATGTAGCATGTTGTGTTTACAGCCTAACCCCAGAAATATTTTGGCAAACTATTTTCACTTAGCATTGTTCTTGCCATTTCTACCATGGTCCTATTTTTTCTTTCAATTACTCCATTTTGTTGAGGAGTGTGAGGGGTAGAGAAGTTATGTTCAATGCCCTTGGAGTTGTAAAAGTTAGCAAAATGCTTATTATCAAACTTTTCACCATTATTGCTCCAGATGCATGCAATTTGTATGCCCTGTTGCTTGTTAGTAGGAGAACCCAGGTATATCGAGAATAGTCATCTATAATGACCATAGTGTATTCTCTTTTACCTAAGCTCAGTGGCTTAATTGGACCAAAAAGATCGATGTGTAAGAGCTCAAGTACTCTTTTGGAAGGAATGTATGATATGGAAGGGAAACTTCTCTTATGTTGTTTACCTAATTGACATGCGGTGCATAGATGATCCTTATCGAAAGCAACTTTAGGTAAACCCTCAACTAATTCCTTTTTGGCTAATTTAGACAGAAGATTCATGCTTACATGTCCCAATCTCCGGTGCCATAGCCATGATTCTTCTCCTTTAGACACTAGGCATATATTCTTTTTATCATTTTTAATGTTGACAGAATAGACATTATTTACTCTAGGTGCATAAAGAATAAGTTGATTTGACTTACTATCATAAATTGAGCAGCCTCCAAAGTCAAATGTGACTTTTCTTCCTTTGTCACATAATTGAGCTACACTCAGTAGATTGAATCATAGTCCATCAACTACTGAGACATCTTCAATTTTTAACCTAGATCTAATGATTCCATGACCAATGATTTATCCCTTTTGATTGTCTCTAAAGCTTACTTTGCCTCCCTTCTTCTGGGTTAGTGTGATGAAGGCCGTCTCATCACCTGTCTTGTGCCTTGAGCATCCACTATCAATATACCAAGTGTGTTGATCTACTGTGGATCTAAGGCATACCTGCAAAATAGATCAAGTGGATTTAGGTACCCAATTAGATTTGGGTCCTCTCGGGTTAATAGCCATCTCAGGCCAAGGATAATCATCATAATAGCCATTTTTTAATCTATATGATTTAGTCATATGATTATTTTTTCCACAAAACCTGCATCCTGAAATAGGCATGTTTTGCATTTGCCTCTTGCTGATCTTCTTCAGATCCTTTCTTTTATAGTTGCCTTTATATCCAACTTCTTGTACACTAGTGGATGGTTCGGTATAATTTTGGAGGCTGGTTGGAGGTGCAACTTTAGCATTACAATTTCTTCTCTGTTTGATAGGAAGTTGGTTGTAAGCTATTTTAGCTTTTCCCTTCTAAGCCGCAGTATATCTTTGAGCTTGTGGTTGTCTGCTAACTTCATTTGTCTTTTGATTTTGATTCCTTTGAATCCGGTCATGAGAAGGAGGAGGATCATCTCTTCTTGGATTTTTAGGTTTCCTTCCAGATACTTTCTTCAATAGACTAACTTCTCTTTCTAGTCCCACTACATTTGCGTTCAGAATCTGGACTTGATTTCTCAGGAAGTTTTCTTCTACTACATCAATATGTTTGGTTGTACTAACCAGATTGTTGTCTTATGCCATTACTTCAGCATCTTCAGCTAATTCTAGTATTGCTCTTTTCAGGGATTTGATTGCCTTTGCATTCTTCTTTACTCCTTTGTTAACGATAGTAAGAGCTTTTGCAAGATCAAAGTTAGAGGTAGAGTAAGAGTTTACCTCAGTGTTCGTTAGATTTGATTTTGATTCTCTAATTTGTACCATTTCTTGTCTGGAGGTGTTCCTTCCGGATTGCTCTGTTTCTGGCTCTGTTAGGGCCATGAATGCACAGTTAGCGATTTCCTCGTCTTCTGTTGAGGATGAGCTGCTGCTTTCTTCACTGTTACTCCAAGTAGCAACCATTGCCTTCTTTTTAAGTTTCTTAGCTCTCTTGAGCTTGGGGCATTTTGTCCTAAAGTGGCCTTTTTTGCCACACTCGAACAAGTAGCGTCTTTCTCCGGATCTTTCATTTCTTCCTGATTCCTTCTGTGCTTACTTCTTTCGGAGGTACCTTCTCTTGGTCTCTAAGATTCATACCTTTTTGATCTTCTTCTATCCTTCTTTTATATGAATCGATTTAGCCTTTTAGTCAATAGAGCGAGTTGATCTTTAGTACTCATTGACTTATCTATTTGCTCTTCCTCTCCGGATGAGCCTGATCCGGTGGATTCTACTTTAAGGGCAATGGCCTTCTTATGCTCCACAGGTCTCTTTTCTTATTGACTGTATCTTTCCAAGGATATTTCTTGAGTTAGAAGATTACCAATGAGTTCATCATAACTGTAGAAATTTAAGTCATGAGCTTCCTCAATGATAGTCTTTTTATTGTCCAATTCCTTGGTGAGACTCTGGAGTACTTTCTTGTCCATATCTACTTCTAGAATCTCCTTCCCTCGCCCCTTCATTTCATTTACTAGATTTGTGTATCTAGTGTTCATGCTGTTGATTGATTCTTTAGGCTCCATCTTGAAAGATTCAAACTTTTGTTGGAGTAGATCAAGTTTGGCTTCTCTTACTTTGGTAGTTCCCTCATAGGTTACTTCCAGCTTTTCCCATATCTCTTTAGTAGTTTCACATCCGGATATCCTGTTGAATTCCGCTACACTAAGAGCATAATGAAGCATGTTAATAGCATTTGCGTTTTCGCACAATTTTTTAAAAACATTATCATCCCACATACTTGATGGCTTTGGGGTAGTCATACCTCCTACTTCATAAGTAGGTTCATATGGACCATCTTTAATAACCAACCATACTTTTATACTTTATGACTGGATGAAGTTCTTCATCCGATTTTTCCAGAACGTGTAATGTTCACCGGTGAATAGTGGAGGACGGGTAACAGACATACCCTCGGGAATAAGTTGTGAGTCGTGAAAACTCATTTTGATTTATGAATCAAAATATGTGGACCTTTAGCTTGAGATTATTAGATCTCTAGTTTGAGCACTTGCTCTGATACCACTTGTTGGTCCTTGTTAGAGTATTTATAAGGGCAGAGGGGGGTGAATGGCCCTTTTTTGCGGATTTTATAAACTTGGAAAAAGTCTATGTATAGTGTGTTTGATTATGATCCGAAAGATGAATCTGGATGATTAATGTGATCTGAAAGATGTATCCGGATGATGCATTATAAATGCAGAATAGTAAAAATAAACAAATATCAAACATAAGTAATTTATACTCGTTCGGCCCTGCCTACGTCCAGTCCCCGAAATTTCCTTCTTCCGAGCTTATCCACTAGTGGATTCCTTTTTAACTGGTAGGAATCAAGCCTTACAGATTTGTCTCCGGATGATGACTTCTTCTGAAAGTAGGATATACCACTAGAAGCACCAACTTATAGCTGAGTCCTCTTATCTTTAGTAGGATATACCACTTAGGCTTCTACCTCGAATCTAAGCTGAGTCCTACAGGGAGATCTCACTCAAAGCACCTACTTCAAGTTCTATCCCAATCTCCCAACTCACCCAAGTTGGAGATTTTTACACTTTTGGTTTGCAACAAATGGTTGGTTTTGGAGTTCCTCAAGTATATAGTTTCACTTGGGAATCCTTACAAACAGATTTTGAATTGGGAGTTTCTTGGTGGGATTTTCTCAACTAATTGAATGTATTTCTTTGTTACTTGCTTTTGTAAGTCAATCAGTTGCCTTCTCATTTAGTGAAGAGGTATAGGCTTTGAACATAAATGTAGCCGTTTGGGGTTGGTGAGCTTTCATTTGATCTTTACCCTTGATCAGGTTGTGAGGTAGAGCTTTTGGATTTGTTGATTAGTCCGTTAGACCATATTCTTGGAATTGGTGCTGATAGTTGTTAGTGATCTTTTTTCTTGTCATTTTGTGATACACTAACTTTTATACCAATTGTCAAATGGTGTGAGCTCCACGCGCATTCCTTTATTGGTCTACTATAAAAGTAGTTTAGACTTTCGCTGTCCTTTGTCTGCTCCTTTTGACTTTTCTTTAAACTTTACCTGCTGTCTTCTATTTACAAAAGGTTCTTTGACTATTGTAGACCAAGGCACTACAAGGAAAGCTCTGTTTTATTCTTTCCTTAGTTATTTGATATAGGTCTTCCGAATGTGTCTTCCGGATGTCTTTTGGACCTATATGTTCCGGATCTTCCTTCCAGAGATGGCTTTAATCAGTTCTTTCAGTTGCAAGTCTTAAGGATGGAAGATTGTTTTCTATTCATACTTTGCCTGGATGATTTTCCTCCATTGCTTAGGTTTCTGATTTTGTTTAATAGTCGATCTTAGCTTTGTCCGGATGCTTCCATTTGGATTTCAAGAGAGTTTCTTACACTTGTTTTTGTTTCTTTCAAACTCCAGATTGATATTAGATTTTATTATCCTGATCATTGTTTTTCTAACAGAGGCTGCATCAGATGATTCTCCTTTATCAAACATACTTAGGGCATCGTTGTAGATGAATTGCTTGTCGTTATATTTATTCATGTACCATGGGTATTCTTTGGCTGATTCCATTGACGTTGGACATATAGCGTTGGTTGCTTCCCATTCCTAATATTGTAAGGGATTTTCGTGTCTGTCTAACATAGGAGTTGAGTTTTTTGGCAGTTCAACCCATGTAAAGTAGTCTATGAATTGCTTAGCCAAAAAATTCTAGAACGATTTCTGGTAAAACGTCAGCCTTTTATACCAAACAGCTGCCTTTTCTTGGAGAGTCCAACAGAACCTTTTGGGCTAATAGGCATAATCAATGTACCCGTTGTTCATCATTTGCACAAATTCACGGATGTAAAGGCATGGGCTTGTACTTCTATTATAGAATATAGGGTAAGCCTTGCCTAGATCCGGGTTTCGAATGCGATAACTAGCCCAGGCCAATTCATTTTTAGCACAGATTCTCTCCATGATGTACTCCTGAGGAGGTTCTTGCCCCTCATCTCAAATCATATTATGACATGTTCGCTATCTGAGTCGAAGTCTGCAAAGTCTCCGAAATCGCCACTTGCGGAGGACCATAAGGTACCCGGGGAGTCATGCTCTAGAGAGGAGGCATAACTCTCAGCGTTGTCATAATCAACCATTATGCCATTGGGGAAGGGAGCCTCGTATTCGAAATCTGCAGGCAAGTGATTTTGCTCGTCATTTGAGAAGGTTTCTGATTTGTACCCCAGGTTATCCACTTTGCTTTTATCTTCGTGATCTGATTTGCTGGAGTCCACAAATTCTTCCACTTCCTCATCTGAATCTTTGAAAGGCTGTGGCTCAAAGATCCAGTTTGGCGCATGCTGAGCTAGGATATCATCATCAGAATTTCCTTCTAGATCCTCTTCGGGGTCTTCCTCGGGATCTTCCTCTGGCTCCTCCTCGAGATCCACCTCGGGATCTTCCTCGGGATCTTCCTCGGGATCTTCTTTAGGATCTTTGTCGGGGATTAATTCTGGCCTCGACTCCTTCTATGGCTACATAGAATTTGGACAACGTGGTTCATATGTTGGCAAATATTTCCTCGATAAGGATACCATATATTATAATGTCGGTATGGATCTCTCCAAATAAGTCTCAAGTTCCTTCATCTAGGTTCAGGTCGAGATACCTTTATTGGTCTTTGTGGCTATTCTATGCCTATTTAGGATCATATAGTTCATGAATTTCTATAAGGGTTGTCCCGGAGGAGCTCCCAAATTCTAACAAGCTTGTGCCAACGTAGTTTGGACTCATGTAATCTGGGGAGTCTATATAGGAGGTTGTAGAGGAGAGATATCCTACAAGGCGGTAATATACCGGTCTAGCTATGGTGCCAACCACCAGAAAAGTTCATCTGGGTACGGCTGAGCTACCCTAAAGTGGTGGAGGAAAGATCTCGACACAAAGTACCACTTCCAATGTCCTTCCAGCGGCATTGCGTCGTACCAGTCTATGGCCGGGCCTTCTAAGAATATGGGGAATCGAGGCATAAAACCCATTATAGCCATCCCTTATTCGTGCATAAATCAAAGGAATTCCTCTACATGTTCATTCGGGTCGGAGTCTCCTTGGTATATGAGGTATGGTGGCACTTGGTATTGATCTAGCCCTTCTATCCTCATTCTTTGGACGTATTGATCTACAATGTAGATGATGTCCATGTTGTCGAAGATCATACTATCCCCCCATCCTGGGTCATGTCAGAAGTTATATATTACATCGATACCATATTCATCAGCTTCTACATGAATCCCAATGGCATTCACCATAGCTTGGAAGTTTGGTGGGGGGTTAGTCTGAGTGCTTGGTTTCTTCTCAGGCTCTTTCATTCTCCCATCAACAATCATCTGCTATAGATCTTTTAGTAGCCGAGCGCATTCTTTAGTACGGTGCCCTTTGGTTACATGATAAGTATAAAAATTATCTATGTCTACCACGATAGGCGGAGTAAATAGCTTGATGCTCTGGAGTTGATCCTAGTTTGGTTAATATCTGTGACAGTGATTCTACCCATGGGGAGATAGATTGGTGAGTCTGCACATGAGTAGCCGCTACAACCTTAGCTGGAGCCTTTAGGGACTCAGAATTGTCTTGCTTAGAGGATCCGCCCTGTCCCCAGTATCGAGGTTTAGTATAAGCTTGTTGTTCTTGCTTCTTTGCTCGATCTTCTTCCTTATACTCTCAAGTCTCATATCATAGTCTACCACATCGTTGAAAGTGTTGAACCTTTTCATTTTCATTTCATCACGGTATTTTGGGCTAGAGCCTTCGACAAGCTTCACTATCAGGGCATCTTGGTCTGGTGCCCCGGTTTCAAGTACACAAATAGTCATCCACCTCAAGTAAAACATCTCGAAGGACTTGTTTGGCCATTGTTTGATTCTTTCAAGGTCTTGCAAAGTAGTCTTTATTGGATATGATGTATGCCCTTAAGGCAATTAGGGCGATATATCTTAATTATGTAGTAGTATGAATATTTTGTTTAATCAATAAAGGCATTTAATCTTTTGTTTATATCGATATTTTTGTATATATATTATAGCTAGTTAAAATATATTCATTGTTGTATGTATGCAAAAGTCCTTGACATATCATAGCATGAAGTCAGAGCAATTATAGTTGGACTATATTTGGTGGAACCTACTTCATGTGCAATTATGATTATGTCTAAACTATCCCTAGTCATAATTTTATCAAAAGGGGATATTGATGAAGCGGAAAGACTAGCACGTGGTCAACTTTCTTGGAAAGGGTCCAAGCAGTCAATCTCTGAAGGACTGAAGGTTGTGCCTTAAGTCTGACACATGGATATATCTGGGAGATGTATTGGAGACCACAGTAAGATAAACACTTGGTAAATATATCAATAAGTTAGTGTTTATCTTCATACAATAAGCTTTGCGAATATCCTCATACTTGAGATGCTAGTCACCTTGTGTGGTATTGTTGCTATACTTTGGGTCATTTCTATACACTCATTAATTTAAGGTGTCACGGGTGATTACGGGTATAGTGATGACAACACGTTGGTAGTCTGAGTAGTCGGAAAGAATCCATCGCTCCGGATATATTAAGGAGTTGTACCTGGCTGCTTGTTGAAGTGATGATTACCATAAACCTCTAATTAGAGTATGTGTTTGATAGTAATAGTTTCTAGTCAAACACACTATAGTTAAAGGCAATATACTTCGGGAATAAGAAAATAACTGGGATAGCTTGGAGCAACCTTGCTGTTAGTGGGATAACACTTTAACCGAACCCTATAAACTGGATGGTATTGATATTAAAGAATGGAAGGAGTTCATCGCATTGGATAACTATTGCATTAACCGGGATTAAGTCATAAGAACAAATGAAATTCTGAGTAAAGGGGGATGGTAGACCCTTGCTAGAGGTGTACTACAGTCGTTTAAGGTAATCGAGTTCTATTCACGGTCTAGAACATCGAGCCAATGGTTCTATTAGAACAAGGGTTTGTTAAGCCTTAACAGCTCAACACTTCAGGATCCTATAAGATCACACACATTGGACCTTCATCGGACTGAGTAAAGAATTAATAGATTCATTCTATTATGAAAATATAACATATTTATTATTGGATTATTATTTAATTGCTTAAAAATGATTAGATCATTTTGGATAGACCAAGGAACTTATTTTTGACCGGCAACTAATTTATTAGGGTCATAAAATAAATATTTGATTGGGATAAAGGTTTTTATTTATTGATCGATAGCTAATTTATTAGGGTTATTAAATAAAATATTATTTTAAGGAGAGCCAAAATTGGATTGCCAAGGCGAGGGTTAGACCCTATGTACATAGGCCTTATGCGGCCGAAAGGACTCATGGGGACTATAACGAAAGGCCACACAAGTGCATAGTTCACTTGAGGGCCACATGCCACACAAGCCTAGCTTGCGTGGACACGCTGCTTGGGCTGAGCAAGCGCTTCACAAGCAGCGCTTGCCCAACCGAAGAGGGCCTTCGCGAGCTGGGCTGGTGGGAAAGCCCGCGAGGCCCAGCTTGCGGGACAAGGTAGGCTCATATGAGCTTGCCTTGTGAGGCAATTTGACCCGGCTTGCTGTGCAAACCGGGTCAGCTTGTGGAGCACACAGATCCACTAGGATCAGCGTGTTCCTCAAGGATGGGATGGGTATTTACCCATCCCGCACTAAGGGGGCTCCCTTCTCCATTCCAATTAGCACCAAATTCAAGTGGATCATGAATCTTTAGAATATATATTTTCGGGTGGGAATTTTGGTGTGATCTAGCAATTGCTCAAGGTTCTTCGATTCTTCCTCATTGGGAGGTTTCGGTTAGTGGGGTTCGTGTGGATACTCATAGAGGCTATCCTACCTTGGAGGCTTGTGTAACGAAGTTCTGCTAAAGCACGCTTCAACTGGTAAGTCTTCTAATTTCTCTTTTAATTATTAAGTCTTTTCCTTTAAGTGTTTTTGGACCTAATCATTATGCTTAGGTTATAACGCATGCTTAATTTATTTATATTTAAATTATAACTTAGAGTTGTAATATATTTAATATAAATATTATTGCTAGGATATAATTTAGAATTATTGTACGCATAGCCCTTGCATGCAAACCTAGGTAGAAAATTACTTAGTTGAGGCTTTATTTAATTTATATGCAACTATTACGAGTTCCTCGGGACAGGGGAAAAATTTTGAATTTCCATCGTGCCTGTTATGCATGTTCAAATTGACTGTCAGTTCCCAACAGTGATATCAGAGCCTGCCTATTTAGTGCGTAATTAAGTTAGAAGCAAACTAAATATTATTTTCTATATGAAATGATAATTGATTATTTAATTGTTTGGAACAATATATATATGAACTTGTGCTTTCATTTCAAGGTTAGAAAATGGTTATGAATAATTTAGATTAAGCCTGCTCAACTTACTCAAATTATACAAGTGTCAATAATTTATTTAAATTACATAAGTTATAGATACTTCAAATTTACATGAATTGGAAGAACGAAATTTATTAGTTCAAGAGAATCCATTGGTATTCAGGTTTGTGCCCGTATTTGATCTGGCTTAGAATTGGACTTGGTGTCTACTCAAATTGTAGAGAATCCCAAAGTAAATATATTAAGGCAAGTTGTAGTCTTCCTTACTCAAATTTATAATACGGTCTCTTTGGGCTATCAAAGTGCTACGGAAAGCGTTCCTTCTAGTCCACATTGATTAGTTGTAAAGTTTGGGATATTGTCTGCCTTAACAGAACTGGGGTATTCCACCATAAAATTGGGGGCTAGGCCTAGATTTGAGACATATTTAAGGAGATGCTAATATAAGAGCACACGTCCCTAGTGATTAGGGAACTTGAATGAATTAGCAATTGCATGCGATGCAAATGGAATGGATTTCCAACTATGACTTATTATTATGACTTGACTCATAAAATTGGGGGTTGTAATAGACTAGTTATAGATGCTATCTACTAGGAAATTTAGTTGGGTTAAAATTCCCGAATTCAATAGAATGGGCTATTGTATATATCGAAGAAAATAGTAGGACAAATGTGTTTAATTAAAAGACCTTATATTAAATGCATGTACTTAAACTAATATCTAAACTATTTTTCTTTTCTTATGTCTTAGGTTGAAAATGACTTCCAATGTTAATCTCCATATGTTACTTGACACCAAATTGAATGGCTCGAACTTTTTTGATTGGTTCCGAGCGATAAGAATAGTTCTTAGATCAGAGGGAATTGCCTATGTTCTAAGAGAAATTTTCCCTATTAAACCTAATGTTGAGGATCATGTGGAACATGATGCCTGGTGGAAGCATATGAAAGATTGTGAGATTGCCATGTGAATCATGTTGGGGTCCATGAATCCTGAGCTTCAGAAACAACATGAGAACATGCCCTTGGAGGATATGGTTCTGCATCTTGAAGAGTTCTTTTCGGAGTGAGAAAGGACAGCGAGGTATGAGACCTCCAAGCCCTTTTTTGGGACCAAGATGTAGGCTGGTACCTTTGCCTCTCAGCATGTACTAAAACTCTTAGGATACCTTGAGAAGCTGAATCGATTGGGATTCGAGATAAATCATGGCTTGAGCAATGACCTTGTGTTGATGTCCTTGAAAGATAGTTACTCAGGCTTTATGACTAACTATTGCATGAACAAGATTAATTCTACTATTGTTGAATTAATCAACATGCTAAAAATAGTAGAACCTCAGATCAAGAAAGATCAAAAACCTTTATTGTTGGTTGAGAAAGGCAAGGCTTCTAAGAAGAAGAAACATGCAGTGGATGCCAAGAAAAGAATTAGTAAAAACAAGAAAGAAAAGAATACATCTAAGTATGTCTACTTCCAATGTGGGAAACCGAGATATTGGAAGAGGGATTGCAAAGCTCCTGCTTCTGAGCATATGAAGAAGAAGCCTACAGAGGCATCTACTTCAGGTATGTTTGTAATTGAAAATTTTGCTAATTTCCCACGTGAATCCACTTGGGTATTAGATACTGGTTGTGGTTCTCATATCTGTACTTCTGTGCAGGGACTAAGGAACTATAGAAGACTTGCAAAAGGGGAGATGGACCTACGCATGAGAAATGGAGCTAGAGTTGCTCTATTAGCCGTAGGGAGCTTTACTCTTATTTTGCCAAGTGGACTTGTTTTAGTTTTGAATAATTGTTACTACATTCCAAGCATTACTAAGAATATTATATCTGTTGCGTGTTTAGTAGCAGAAGGATTTGCGATTTTATTTTCGCATAATAATTGTCAGATTTGTATGAATAATGTTCTTTATGGTTATAGGATGTTGAAAGGTGGCATTTATGTTCTTGATACTAAAACAGAAATTTTCAATATAAACAATGTGAAGATAGTTAAATTAGATAATGAGAATTCCTTCTACTTATGGCATTGTCGTTTAGGCCACATAAACAAAGACCGCTTAACCAAGTTGCATAAGTGTGGTGACTTGGGCCCAATAGACTTGCAGTCTTATGGTGATTGTGAACCTTGTTTAAGAGGAAAAATGACAATGTTACCCTTTCAAGGAAAGGGTGAACAGGCCACGAGTGCATTGGAACTTATACATACTGATGTGTGTGGTCCAATGAGTGTTCAGGCACTAGGAGGATACTCCTACTTTATAACCTTTATTGATGATCACTCACAATACGGTTATTTGTACTTGATGAAGCACAAGTCTGAATGTTTTGAAAAGTTCAAACTATTCTGAGCAGAAGTAGAGAAACAGCTTGAGAAAAGTATTAAAACACTTCAATCAGATCGAGGTGGAGAATACTTAAGTTAGGAGTTTCTGGATTATCTAAAGGAAAATGGGATAGTTCCCCAGTGGACTCCTCCTTATATGCCCCAGCACAATGGAGTGTTAGAAAGGAGGAATCAGACTTTATTAGATATGGTTTGGTCCATGATGAGCCATGCAGATCTTAGTAAATCCTTTTGGGGATACGCACTAGAGAGCGCGGTTTATGTTTTAAATAGAGTGCCATCTAAATCAGTTGATTTTACACCTTATGAAAGATGGTGTAATAAGAAACCATCTCTAAGTCACTTAAGAGTATGGGGCTATCCTACTATGGTAAAGAGGATAGCGTTAGATAAGCTGAATGCCAAGGCTGATAAATGTCTGTTCATTAGATATCCAAAGGAAATAATTGGATATATGTTTTACCAACCCAAAGTACAAAAAGTATTTGTGTCTCGGAATGTTCACTTTTTGGAAAAGGAACACTTACTTGCAAAAGTCAGTGGGAGCAATATTGAACTGGAAGTTCAAGAGGAGGAAACAGATAATCAACTGATTGACCCCATTCTAGATACACAAGAAAGTGTGATCCAAGAACAACCTATCGAAACATAATCATTGCGAAGATCAGGTCGTGTTCATAAAGGTCCTGATAGATATGGTTTTATCATTACGGATGATAAAGAACTATATCTCATGGAGGATGGTGAACCAAGGACATATGGTGAGGCAATGAAAAGCTCAGATTCTGATAAATGGCTAAAAGCCATGAAATCAGAAATGGATCCCATGTACGAGAACCAAGTTTGGGGATTTGGTTGATGCACAGCAAGAGGATAGACCGATTGGGTACAAGTGGGTCTTCAAGAAGAAGACAGACATGGACGATAATGTAATTACCCATAAAGCAAGGTTGGTTGCAAAAGGCTATAGTCAATAGGAAGGTATTGACTATGATAAAACTTTCTCACCGGTAGACATGCTTAAATCCATAAGGATACTCCTCGCTATTACTGCTCATTACGATTATAAGATCTGGCAGATGGATGTTAAAACATCATTCCTAAATGGGGGTTTAGACCAGGATGTGTATATGACACAGCCTGAGGGTTTTTACATCTCAAATTGGCTCGAAGGTATGCAAGCTGTAAAGATCCATTTATGGACTTAAGGAGGCATCCAGGAGTTGGAATATATGGTTTGATCAGACAATTCGGGAACTAGATTTCTACCTAAATGCTAATGAGCCTTGTGTTTACAAGAAGGTTAGTGGGATTGTAGTTATTTTTCTAGTATTATATGTTGATGACATTCTGCTAATAGGAAATGACATTTCTCTTCTTCAAAATGTTAAAGTATGGTTATCAAGAAAGTTCTCCATGAAAGACCTTGGTGAAGCAGCATTGATACTAGGTATAAAGATCTATAGAGATAGATTCAAAAGGCTGTTAGGTCTTTCTCAAAGTACATATATAGACCAGGTATTGAATAGGTTGAACCTTAAGCATTCTAAGAAAGGTTATCTCCCAAGGACAAAGGGGATTAACCTGTCTAAGGCTGAGTGTCCGAAGACAGCTTAGGAGAGAATACACATAAAGGATATACCCTATGCATCTGTGATAGGATCCAACATATATGCTATGATATGTACTAGGCCAGATGTCTCTCATGCTTTAAGCTTTATGAGTAGATATTAGTCAGATCCAGGTGAAAAGCACTGGAAGGTCGTCAAGGCAATTCTTAAGTACTTGAGAAGGACTAAGGATGAGTTCTTGATTTATGGACAAGGTGACCTTAAAATCAAAGGTTACACTGACGCGAGTTTTCAATCTGATAAGGATGACTTTAAGTCTCAGTCAGGTTTATTGTATGTGTTAAATGGAGGGACGGTATGCTGGAAGAGTTCTAATCAAGAAACTACTACTGATTCAACCACAGAATCTGAATACATTACTGCATGTGAAGTGGCAAAAGAAGCTATCTAGTTAAAGGGATTTATTGGTGATCTCAGTGTGGTGCCTAAGGCTGTTGATCCAATTACATTGTATTGTGATAACAATGGTGCCATAGCTCAGGCAAAGGAACCACGGTCTCATTAGAAAAACAGACATGTATCCAGAAAGTATCATATAATCAGGGAGATTATTGATGCTAAGATAATAAGATTAGAATATGATGTATGCCCTTTAGTCAATTAGGGCGATAGATCTTAATTATGTAATAGTATGAATATTTTGTTTAATCAATAAAGGCAGTTATTCTTTTGTTTATATCGATGTGTTTGTATATATATTATAGCTGGTTAAAATATATTCATTGATGTATGTATGCAAAAGTCCTTGACATATTATAGCATAAAGTTAGAGAAATTATAGTTGGACTATATTTGGTGGAACCTGGTTCATGTGCAATTACGATTATATCTAAACTATCCCTAGTCATAGTTTCATCAAAAAGGGATATTGATGAAGCGGAAAGACTAGCATATGGTCAACTTTCTTAGAAAGGATCCAAGTAGTCAATCTCCTAAGGACTGAAGGTGGTGCCTTAAGTCTGACACATGGATATAACTGGGAGATATATTGGAGACCGTAGTAAGATAAACACTTGGTAAATAGATCAATGTGTTAGTGTTTATCTTTATGCAATAAGCTTTGTGAATATACTCATACTTGAGATGCTAGTTACCTTGTGTGGTACTGTTCTTATACTTTGGGTCACTTCTATACCCTCATTAATTTAGGGTGTCACGAGTGACTATAGGTATAGTGATGACAACACGTTGGTAGGCTGAGTAGTCGAAAAGAATCCATTGCTCCGAATATGTTAAGGAGTTGCACCAGGTTGCTTGTTAAAGTGATGATTGCCATATACCTCTGATCAGAGTATGTGTTTAATAGAAATAGTTTCTAGTCAAACACACTATGGTAAAAGGCAATATACTTTGGGAACATGTAAATAACTGGGATAGCTTAGAGCAACCTTGCTATTAGTGGGTTAACACTTTAACCGAACATTAAAATCAGATGGTACTAATATTAAAGAATGGAAAGAGTTCATTGCATTGGATAGCTATTGCATTAACTGGGATTAAGTCATACGCACAAATGACGTTCCGAGTAATGGGGGATGGTTGACGCTTACTAGAGGCGTACTACAATTGTTTAAGGTAATGAGTTCTATTCATGGTCTAGAACATCGAGCCAATGGTTCTATTAGAACATGGGTTGGTTAACCCTTAACAGCTCAATACTTCGGGATCCTATAGGGTCACACACATTGGACCTTCATCGAACTGACTAAAGAATTAATAGATTCATTCTATTATGAAAATATAACATATTAATAATTGGATTATTATTTAATTGGTTAAAAATGATTAGATCATTTTGGATAGGCCAAGAAACTTATTTTTGACCGGCAACTAATTTATTAGGGTCATAAAATAAATATTTGATTGAAATAAAGGTTTTTACTTATTGACCGATAACTAATTTAGTAGGGACATTAAATAAAATATTTTTTTAAGGAGAGCCAAAATTGGATTGCCAAGGTGAGGGTTGGACCCTACGCAGATAGGGCCCATGGGCCCGAAAGGACTCGTGGGAACTATACCAAAAGGCCACACAACTGTATAGTGCACTCGTGGCCCATATGCCATGCAAGCCCAGCTTGCATGGGCACACGACGTTGGCTGGGCAAGCGCTGCATAAGCAGCACTTGCCGAGCCTAAGAGGGCCTCTACGAGCTTGGCTCACGGGAAAACTCGTGAGGCCCAACTCACGGGACAAGGCAGCCTCATATCAGCCTGCCTTGTACGGCAAGTAGACCCGACTTGCTGTGCAAGCAGGATCAGCTTAGGGAGCACACGCATCTATTGGGATCTGCGTGTTCCTCAAGGGCAGGATGGGTATTTACCCATCCCGCATTAATTAGGTGGAGCCTTTACTCCACCAATAAAAGGGGGCTCCCTTCTCCATTCCAATTCACACCCAATTCAAGTGGATCTTGAATCTTTATAATATATATTTTCGGGTGGGAATTTTGGGCCAATCTAGCAATTGCTCAAAGTTCTTTGGTTCTTGTTCAATAGGAGGTTTCGGTTGGTGGGGTTCATATGGATACTCATAGAGGCTATCCTACCTTGGAGGCTTGTGTAATGAAGTTCTGCTAAAGCACGCTTCAACTGGTAAGTCTTCTAATTTCTCTTTTAATTATTAAGTCTTTTTCTTTAAGTGTTTTTAGAGTTAATAATTATGCTTAGGTTATAACGCTTGCTTAATTTATTTATATTTAAATTATATCTTACAGTTGTAATATATTTAATATAAATATAATTGCTATGATATAATTTAGAATTATGGTACGCCTAGCCCTTGCATGCTAACCTAAGTAGAGAATTATTTAGTTAAGACTTTATTTAATTTATATGAAACTATTAGGAGTTTCTTGGGACAAGAACAAAATTTTGAATTTACATCTTGCCTGATATGCATGTTCAAATTGACTGTCAGTTCCCAACATTCTTGACCTTCATATTGAAGGCATAATTCTCCAGGAATGCCGAGCATAGCTTCCCCCAATCAGATTTCACGTTCGTTAGCATCCTCATATACCACTCAGAGGCGGGGCCTCGTAAAGTAGCTTAGAATAGATTGACTATATGAACTTTGGGTATGTTCATGCTAGTTATAATTCAAAGATAACTTTCCACACATGCGTGAGAAGGGCTAGTACCAGCATATGGGGCCATGTAAGGAATCACAAAGTTAGCCGGAAGGGCTTCTTACTCCTTTGGAAAGAATTGGTCAATATCCAAATACTTCTCGATGAAGGGAGCAATAGATTTATCTTTAGCCGAGGACAACTTCTCCATGTCTGCCATTTTTGCCTTCAACACTTCTATTTTTATCTCTTACTCTTAGCTTTTCTGAGCGTGAGCAGTACTCAGCCTTTCCTAGATATCACGGGATTCTGGAGCTTTAAGGATTCTTCTGAGGGACTGTCCAACTGTATCATCATCTATCATTGCGATTTCAGGTTCTAGATCGGAGAAGAATCCGGTCTAAGATTCGATTGGTGGTAAGAGTATTACTTTCGGCCTTCCCGTAATACATCTTAGCCTCTATTTCTGATTTTTTTGATAGTCGCCAACTAAAAGGAAATATTTTTTCAATTTTTGTTATAGTTATCATAGCTACTAAAGCAGTTATTGGACTGGCTATTGTTTTATCAATTTATCGTAATAGAAAAATGCACAAATAATAAAGGGGTTTGTGTATATGCCAAGTGCTCAAGGAGCCATCGGCAAAGGTTGTTTACGATATTCATGGAACGTCACAAATGCATGGTGAAAAACCAAGGGCTTGAGTTAGGTTAGACTCGATAGCCTAGGGGTGAATTGACTCATTGGTCCATGGAGTGAGTTGACACTAAGGTCACTCGAAAGGCTTTGACTCATTGGTCCAAGGGGTAAGCTGACACTAGGGTCACTCGAAAGGGTTTTTTGACTCATTGGTCTAAGGGGTAAGCTAACATTAGGGTCACTCAAAGCCTTTGACTCATTGGTCCAAGGGGTTAGCTGACACTAGGGTCACTCAAAGGGTTTTAACTCAATGGTCCAATGGGTGAGCTGACACTAGGGTCAATCAAAGGGTTTTGACTCATTGGTCCAATGGGTGAGTTGACACTAGGGTCACTCAAAGGGTTTCAACTCATTGGTCTAAGGGGTGAGCTAACACTAGGGTCACTCAAAGGGTTTTGACTCATTGGTCCAAGTGGTGACCTGACACTAGGGTCACTCAAAGGGTTTTGACTCATTGGTCCAAGGGGTGAGCTGACACTAGGGTCACTCAAAGGGTTTTGACTCATTGGTCTAAGGGGTGAGCTGACACTAGGGTCACTCAAAGGGTTTTTACTCTTTGGTCTAATGGGTGAGCTAACACTAGGGTCACTCAAAGGGTTTTGACTCATTGGTCTAATGGGTGAGCTGACACTAGGGTCACTCAAAGGGTTTTGACTTATTGGTCCAAGGGGAGAGCTGACACGAGGTCACTCTAAGGGTTTCGCATATCTTAGCTCATGGGTCAAGCCTAGATGGACTTACTAATCTTGGTTATTTTGGATCATGGGCTGGGCCTGAGTGGACCCACTAGTCTCGATCAATTTCGGCTCATGGGCTGAGCCTAGGTAGACTCACCGGTCTCAGTCAATATTAGATTCCTATAGCTAAGGAAATAAAGTGGGATGGCATACATCAATGTCATGGCTACACAAAGATATGGTTAGTTTTCACACAATCATAATGTTTATGATGTCCGTTTTAGTTTATTTATATTTAATAAACCTACATAGGTAGCAAACGGTTAGATCGCACCTACCGCCCTTTTGACTCCATTGGGTTACTTCGCTTTAAAGCCAACGGGGGACTTAGCGAAGTCTGCTCGAGTGCACTCAAGGTTTTTCGGGTAAACCTATAGGGAAGTGTCTATGGTTCATTTATATGTGGGTTTCTATCTCAGCATCGAGTGCGACTGGGGTACCCTGCACCTATGTGTATCGAGTCCCAATGGCCCTAAGTGAACCAAAGGAAAATTTTCCATATATAATACACGTAGGTAGTCTTGCCCTTAAGCGAGCAAGGTCATCATACGTTACACAACGGGTGTGATTGGATCCATACCCCTCAAGTCCTAAGCGAACTTGGAGATACTTTACCAAAAGACACCTAAATTGGTTAAAGGTTAAAGAATGCAGATGCTATGCAGTCCTAAAATTTGTATAATGCAGAAGTTATCACAAATTTCGTAATTCCAAAATTTAATTTGAACTATATTTTAATTATCATGTCAAAAAAAATAATTTTTATAAAAATCGAATTTTTATAAAAATAATTTATCCTCAGCGGAGTCGCCACTGTGAGCGGGTGAACGTTTTAGGAGGGTTGCACGCGGGGTGCGGTATGTGGGTCACATTTTGGTTTGATACGGTTTGAGGAAACCACGGTGCTTAGTCTAGTTTGAGAAAATCCAGTTTCTTTAAATGTGGTGGCTTTATAGGCCAGAAATGTTATTATATTTGAGAACTATGTTTACACATTTTATTAAGAAAATATATTTTTAAAATAAAGCATTTTTTACTTTATTTAAAAATAAAATAGAGTCGCCACCCGGTTCAACTCCACCGGGAATTGTGGTATACTGATCCAAAATGAGATTATTTTACCAAAGAGAAAATGAGATTCTGAGTTCGAACATGATAGTTACTCATATTGTTCAAATTGTTTGGATTAATTTTGGAATTTACGGTAATTTTTGCATTACAACGGCTTTATTTAAGAATTAAATTCAAGAAATAAAACGGATATTTTAACGGCTTAATAAATAAAAATTTGCTACTGAAATTTTGGCAGAGTAACGGCAGCGCTTGGATCTCGGCCCAAAAACTCGCATAGAGTTTCCTCACATTCTAGATGTTTTTATCCGTAACTGCGAGCTTATTTACACATATTATAGTTTAAGTGGCTCTAGTGGCTCACTTAACCAGAGAAATGAAATGCAGTGTACAATATCGAAATAATAAAATGAATTTTAAAGTTAGGTTCAGAGCCGATTACCCTCAGTTTACCTTTTCATTTGTCTAGGATGACTTAAGAGCGGGTGCGGGACCAAAGTTGTCGAGCGTTGTGATTTGGTTGGAAAATAGATTTAACCCAAGTTATGACTATAATCTTTGATTGTTTCTGTAGGAAATGTAAAATTTTGGTCATTTTTAGACCGAAGATCACTGTGGGATCTTGATCTGAAAAGACCGAAGACTGAGCTTATACCAAGTGTCGGTGATGAAGCTCGAATCTGGAAGTGGTTTAACAGAGTTTCAAGGCTTTAGTGACTCCCGGAACTGAAAAAGGACACAAAGATTATTTTGGGATTTCTGGAATTTGCGTCTCTATTGAAATAGGGGGGGTGACCCCGTATTTATACTAGGATGGTAAGTAGCGAGCGGGCTAATTATATAGGTAATTTACCGGAGGGCTAATTACCTATATGTTAAGATTTTACATCGCATCCCGTAAAATCTTGCTAGATCTCGGTAAGATTTGATTTTTTTACTGTAGATAGGTAATTACCCGGCGGGAGGATTACCTATGTTTGACCAAATTTTAACTTTTTGATTTTTTAGTAGAAAATGTTGAATCGGAGCTTCCCCGGAATATGATTTTTGAATTTCGGATTTCGGATGATAATTCGGTCCTTTTTGGCTCATTTGTCTGATCGCTGAATGAAATAAGCATTATTCCTCATCGGGCCGGAGCGAACCTGTGCTAACAATTCTTCTGTATCTTTTGTAATAAAACTTCATTGATGTTAACACTTGTTAACAACAGAAGTAATATATAGTGAAAAACAATTATTCAAAAATTGCTTCTAAGTACAACCATTAATTGTAGAAAAACTTAGAAGCTGATATGCAAAAGTCTTGGGGTTTAGGATGCCCAGATTTTGGGGGAGTAAACTTGTAAATGACTAAGTATTAGAAATTATACTTAGCTCATATCCTAACCATTATAAATGCTTCTGTCCTTAGGTTTTTGTTTCCATCAAAATGGGGGAGATTGTTGGAAAACAATGATCCGGAAGAAAATTCCTCAGTCCAAGAAGATGCATCCAAATGGAGGCTTTAAAGAAAACAAAATCTCAAGCCCAAGAAGAATGCATCTAGACAAGACATTGAAGATAACAAAACCCTAAGTCAAAGAAGAAAGCATCCAGATAAAGATCCAAAAGAAAACTATCTCCAAAATCCAAGAACACAGCATCTGGGAAAAGACCACTACAAGAGCTTCCGAAAAGTTAAAGTCTGAAGATATCCGGAAGACACATGTCACAAGAAAAAGGGAAATATTCAAAGTATTATTTTTCCCTCCATATTGGTCTAAAGTCCAACTTACCTTTTTGCCTTGGGGAATGAAAAAGTGATAGCTTGCACGAAATCAGTAAAGGACAAAAAGGCTAACACGGAAAGAGAAAAAGGTAACAACCTTTCTAACCTAGACCAATATTAAGGCGCGTGGAGTCTAAATGAAGACAAACATTGCATAAAATTTCACAGAGCACAAAAAGCCAACGAAATGATGTCTGGCAACTTTGTTACCCCAATCCCAACAAATTCAAATGAGACATTTATTGGGTCTAATAGAAAGGTCAACGGCTCCGGGTGCACCAACACTTATCTGATAAATGGTGAAGATTCAAGATTAAGCAACACTACATTTATGATCAAAGATTATAAAAGGGAAGCTTCACAAGTCAAGAAGATGCTGGTTGATTTGAGAAAGCTATAACCTTGAGAAATTTGCTATTCAATTAGTGATAAAAAAATCCCTCCAAGAACCAAACACCTAAGAATCTGTTTCTAAGAATTCTCAAGTGAAATTATAAACTTGAAGAATTCAAAACCCATCTTTTCAAACATAATTGTTGTCCCATACTTGGGTGAGTATTGAGATAGGGGACTTATCTTGAACTAGGGAGAGTTTATATCCCTATGATAAAATGACTTAGCCAAGCTAGGTGTTAGCCTTGGTTGTATATCGTACTTCTAAAAGAGAGAATCTACGGAGACAACCTGAAAAGGACTTAGCCAAGCTAGGTGTTAGCTGTGGTGGTGTATCCAACATCCAGAGGAGAAGAAATCTCTGGAGACAACTGTAAAGGCTTGATTTTTACCCATGAAAGAAATCTCACTATAAGCATTGGATTTTAACAATCCTTCTTATGAAACGACAATGAGAGCTACATAATTCATCCTTCTACAAGTGTCGTATACTTGGAGTGGTTTCAATGTAGTTTGGTCACGCTTTGTCAAACATAAACCTTAGGAAACTAGTGCTAAGCCCTAAAAGGTCTAAAATGGTCTAAAATGGTCAAAACCGATCAGTTTTGGGCGATTTCGGGAAGTTTTGGGAAGTTTTGGGCAAAACTGGTTGGACCGGTCCATACAGATCCATAAGGGTTGACCCAAACATGCATCAGTCTATGCGGGTCGACCTGTCGGACCCCGTACGGGTCCACCCAATCTGTACCGGTATGAAAACTTCCCAAATTACCCAATTTGGTACTAACCAGACCCGTACGGGACTAGGCCACCCATATCAGTCCCCCAGACTCCTAAACAGTCAGTTTTAATGCCCCAAATCTGCCATAAATGGATATAATTTGCCATAAGGAAATATAATTTGTCATATGCAAATATAATTTGCCATAAGCAAATATGATTTGCCACATGCAAATATAATTTGCCATAAGTGAATATAATTTGCATTAAGCAAATATAATTTGCCAAAAAAGAATATAATTTGCCATAAGCGAATATAATTTGCCATATGCAAATATAATGTGCCATAAACAAATATAATTTGCCATAAACGCATAAAATCAGTCATTTAATGCATTCAAACCTATTTCCCCCCATAAATAAGAGGCATTTCTTCACATTTCATAAGGGAAAAACATAGGAAAAATATTAGAATAAAACACCAAGATAAGAATATGGTTCTAGTAAGTTCTTGAGGTTATAGCAAGGGTATAAAAGGTATAGAAGTTATTAAATAGGGGGAAAACCATTCCACATTGGTTTTGCCACATTTTATTCCTTTCTAACTTCATATTTAGGATTGGGGAAGGTTCTGTCCACACAAACACTGACCTATATGGTCCTAAATCTATCATTTCACCATCTACTTTGACAAAGTTTCCATTCGGCATTGGAATCGCTCTAAAGTGAATTCACAGCGTAAACGTAACGCTCCTGAGTTTCAAAGAGACTCACATCTCAATTATTTACTTATCGCTCTCCATGTATTCAATTTTATCTATTCTTTTATTCTTGCTTTGGGTCTGGTCCTAACCCATATGAGCCTTGTTGGCACCTTGTGTCCTTAGGGATATTAAACAGGTGCGCCATACTCATATGGAAGGAAATCCCATTTTCATTTCATTTCTCCCTCATTAATCTGATTATTAAATTAAATAGAGTTTCTACCTAGGACCAGATAGGATGCGTACGGGTCCCTCATACCCGTACCGGTCCTCTCCGGCAGCTATACAGGTCCCACCCGCCTATACGGGTATCGGCCCCTAGGCAGAGCCCAGAACTCATTTTTAATCGATTAAAATCAATCCAACTCACCATTTGCCATGCAATCAGGTTCACTTATAATTTGGTAAATTAACCCACTAAGGTTAAAATATGTTTTTATAACAAAATACGTTGAAGATCAGTTATTTTTCTCCGATTCTAGAAGCCGTCTGGGCACTATCGATCATAAAACCACCACGCTAACATAATCACATTTTTCCCTAATAAAATGTTGACTTATGATGTGCTATAAACTGCGCTAATCTTTATGGATGCAGGGGAATTTATTTATCTTATTTTATAACTTAGAACAAATGTATAGGTTCACTCGTAATTCCCCTTTTTCCCCCAGTTGTAATTTTTATTCCCCCATTTATTGCTTTGTTAGCTGCTTCTCCAACCCGAAGTGGATTCTAGGGGAAGGGTAGATCCTAACCTTGCAGCTATTGAATGCATTAAAGAGTGTAAAAAGATAGACTTTTTCTGATGATTCCCCGAATGATGAAAACCAAACAGTTTTACGTGGCTAATCTAATTTTGAATTAACTAAATGAGAAATAAGTGACTCATCCGATACCCAAATCTTTAATCCAAAAGGTATGAGTCTCCCGCCCAATGGGAACCGTACCAAAACTCTTTCCTAAGTAGACAACTTGGGTGATGACTCTATTATTTGTATCAAGATTGGGGTCTGGATTCTTTTTTTCATTAAAATTGGGTAAAATGTATAAACTTGAACTAAATGGTTTCATCACGCCTAAATCAAACCAACCCCTTGTAGCCCCCTCCTCTCACCCAATCGCTAAGGGAGGCCCACACGTCATCGACACCTTACAGTGCAACTCTGCTGGGGATGTAATCTTTTAAGTTGCAAAATGTTGGTTTGTTTTAAAAGCTTAAAAGATTAGATGAGCACCGAAAATCATTTACTTAATTCAACCTGTTTTCTTTTTCATCATTTGGGAAAATTATTACGCTCTATCTTTGATGCACTCTATCTTTATATATTAACCTCACCATGCATCATTATACATGCCTCATACATAATCGAACCCATACATGTATTGATCATTTGGTTCTCATTTGAGAAAAATCAAAGCTTGGCAACCATCTCAAGTTCATTTGGTCCGCATTCGAGTTTCTACTCAACCAAATTCAATTCAATTAAGGGTTGAATCTTTGCCTCCATCTCTTAGTAGTCCATCGTCCAGTCAGTTTGAACAATTGAGGTTTAGTTAGTCTGTATGGTCAGTTTAGCAATCCTTTTCAGTCATGAGGTATGATAGTTCCGCCAGCCGTCAGCTAGTCTATTCAGCCTAGCCAAGGATTTGTGCTGCTAGTGTTTCAGTTTTAGGTACCTAGCCAACGTCCCAACTGCGTAGTCACACCAAGGGGATAGCTTTCCATCATCCAATAGGTTTACCTTTTGGTGTGACTACAAATGCTCAACAACCTTCACCTTCGGTCTAAGCCACAAAAGGGGAAGATTGGATCCCCAAAAAGGATGAAAAGTGGGAAATATTTAAGGAATGAAGTACATTAATGAAGCAGAAAGAGGACTAGTGCCAATACAAGTAGAATCTCAGAATTGGGAGACTACCAAGTCACCGATGGATATTACTGATATTGAAGATGAAGACCCTCCACATCAGGAGGATGATTTCAAAGATGAGGTAACCTTTTAACGATGCTAGTGTTTCAATGCAACATAATGCCACTTTTAAAGCATATCATGAATAAATTGTTGCATTCACATTATGTTTGAGCATTTCATTCTTAAAGATATCGTGCACTCATAAAATCAACGTTCTTAAAAATTTCATCATGTTTATTAAAGAAATTGAATTTGAGTACATCGTAATGGTGTAACGTTCCAATGGTTAAACCTTACCACAAAAAAGAGAGAGATAAAAAGTGCTTAGCAAACATGATAGTCTTAGGTCTTAGCACATTTTTTTCATAAGGGGGGAGGAAGATACACGTTACTAAGGAAGAAAACCAAAAGCCAGAAAAAGGAAAAAAAAAAGAAAAGAAAAGAAAAAAATGGAGGAAGACATACTTCAAAAGCACCGTTGAAGGAAAAGATCTTACAACACAAATCCAAAATCAAGGCAAGCTCAAATCCAATGGTCTTCCAAAACCTTCAAAAGGGTAAAACATCACATCCAAGAAATGGGCATTTCTTATCAATGTAGGTACCTCCCTTGGACCTATATTGCCATCAAAATATCCCTCCAAAAAGGCTTTCTCTGTTTGTTCAAAAAAAGAAAAGAAGACCTCTCACCCTACATAATGATCCCAAACCTTCCCCATATTGACATGACCCCCTTCTTTCACAAAAAGAAAAACCTGTTCATTCCAACACTAGCCCAAGCTTACAAAAATAGAGTCAAATACCCAAAGACCCCCTCAAGGTGGGTAATCTAATTCTTGAATAGCTACTCCCAGCCAACACTAATACTAGGGGCAAATTAGGAAGTTCATGGTTAAGGAAATCCTTGGTAAGGGAGGAATTAAGCTCAGGGATATGGATGGAAATTAGTTTAATTAAGCTCAGGGATATGGATGGAAATGAGTTTATAAATCCAGTGAATCAAGACAGGCTTAAGCGCTATCATGTCTAGGTTAAAAGAAACAAACCATAAGAAACCGACACACTAAAAAAGGAAATAAAGAATAAATCACCTGGCGAGTACTCCCCTACTACTCGGGCAAAAATTAGGGTGCAACCCACTGATCGGTATTCCATAAATTACTTAGGAAAAAGTTAGGGTACTCCAACAAAATAAAGCCTGTTAAGTTGAAAACCCGAAAAAGGGTGGCTCAAGCAAAAGTTAGGGCATCGGAGAAAAAACGCTTTCTGGAAAATCTGTAAAAGGACCAAATAGCGGGTAAGGGTTAACCATTGGCAACTATTACCATTGCCTATACACTCAAATTTGATTTCATTGATGAACATGCTATGATTTGCTAAGAATCGCGGTCTTATGAATGCATGCATGTGTTTAGATGAAATGATCTCAAGTATGTGAACATCAGTTTTCTCTACATTTTGTGCTCTTTGTTAATATCTGTACTACGCGTATCATTCAACCAAAGACAAAATACCGATAAGCCACAAAAAAAATAAGGCTTATGCAAAAGTCGAAAGAAGTCTGCTGAATTGAGCCGCCAAGGATAGTTCAGGAAAAAGTTAAGACAAGAAAGAAAAGTCTGCTGAATTGAGCCGCCAAGGACAATTCAAGCAAAAATTAAGACAAAAGAAAAAAAAAATACAAAATCAGTTTGATAGATTGCATTACATCAGGCGGTCTATCCAAAAGTTAGAACTTAAT
The DNA here is from genome assembly GCA_947683365.1 of Euphorbia pulcherrima. NCBI lineage: Eukaryota > Viridiplantae > Streptophyta > Magnoliopsida > Malpighiales > Euphorbiaceae > Euphorbia > Euphorbia pulcherrima. The sequence goes on from CANTUS010000009.1 coordinate 22,487,838, forward strand.
TAAAAAATGCTAGTATTTTGCACTTGCTTTTGTTCTTCAAGCATCATTTGTAATAGCAATGTTTCACAGTCGGGATTCCTCAAGTTTAGTTTTCCCACTATGAAGCTACTCAATAGCACACATCATTTAAAGTGCCAAGTGCTTCCATTAGCATCATCTAACTTGCACCATGCTATAGTGTTGACACCACAAAGACGCGAAAAGAAAGGAATTATGTTGAGCCAAGCTGCCAAGGATAGTTCAGGCAAGAGTTAAGACAAGAAAGAAAAGCCTACTGGATCGAAAACCCGAAAGGGCGGTCCAAGAAAAAATTAAGGCAACGAAAAAGAAAGAAAAGTCTGTTGGATTAAAAATCCAAAAGGGTGATCCAAGCAAAAGTTAAGACAAGAAAGAAAGAAAAATAAAAAATCAGTTCGATAGATCGCATCACATCAAGCGATCTATTCAAAAGTTTGAACATAAATTAAAAAGCGCCAAGTACTTCCACTAGCATTGTCTAGCTTGCACCATGTTACAGTTCGAACACCTCAAAGATGCACCACCCTAACACGTAAAGAATGAATCTCATCTAATCAAATCGCTCGTGCAAAGAAGCATATGCATCCATATAAACCTGTACGAGCTGACAAATAATGTACAAATTTCATCCAAGTCTTGGTAGTACTCATCAGTCTCAATCGGGCCAGTCTTTTAGTAATCTTGAGCTTCAAAAGTTTGGTTACTAGTCAATTCACTAGCAATTTAAGCCTTTATCAAAGAAGGACAAGACAACAATATCCTCGAGGCAAAGGATCAATCAAGGACTCAGACAATTAAGGAAAGCACAGCCTAATCTATGCTACTAGGGGGTCCTATCCCTAGTGCTCATCCTAGGTGTAGTCTTATGCATCCGCTAGTAGGTCATTCCTATCTATCATCACATGATCCTCTATCCCAAGCAGATTAGGAGACCTAGCCTCTGAAGCTCCTGCTATACTCCCAATAGTAATACTAGTCTCTTATACTCATTACTCTACCTCTTGCTCAGCACCCGCCACCTGAGTGGCCACCAGTGCCACCCGATAAGCCAAACTATCCTCCTCCGATGTAGAATCAGATGGATCAGGTATCTGCTTACCCTTGGCCATCCAAGCCAGCTGGCCCACAACACCTCAACCTCGGCCCTCGCCCAAGCAGTCTTTGCCCAGCCTAGTCAGCTTCAGCATTGCCTACTCGCAACTGCTCCTCTAGGAACCTAGCTCATTCCTCAGAGGCATCCAAATCTTGAGGGGAATTATCACACTCCATAACCAATAGAATCTGCAATGAAAACTAGGGGATCAGTACATATATGTAAGTGTTCATACATCATGCATCAAGTATAGTTTAGCTTATAGTTTTGCAGGTTTGAACTTACGATGAGGGTTATCCTGAACCAACATCAGATCCAACACCAGGAAGAAGCATAAGCCTCATTTAGGTATACACTGTCCATATATAGTTGTGCAAGTACATGAAAGGCATACGAGTCCTCTTTTCTGATTCAAGACAAAGTTCTCACAAGGATGAAGCACAACAATGTCACAAATGCTATTAAAAGGGCACACTAGTCAAACTTGGGTTCCACTTAAAACCCATCCTCTACCATACAGGTCCCCAACAGATCCAACCATACCATTTAATAGCTTCTTTAGCCATACAGGGACAGCAGCAAGTGTACGGCTCCTACCTAGCCATACGGGTCCTCCCTCCTATTTTGGAACAGTTTTCCAAGCAAAACTAGAACTCCTCAGCAGTAGGGACACATTAGATCCAAATAAGGGCCAACCCCACTTCTCAAACCCTAGTCTTTCAGCTAATTAAGGGTTAACCCTCTAGCTCACCTTGATCCTTGATTGAAAGGGGCAAGAATTTTGTTTACACAAAGTCAATCAAAAATCAAGGTAAGCCATATCAAAGCAATTGGTAACATGAATACCTTTTCATGTGCAGGTTCATTCAAGGGGTGGATCCCCAAGATGTCAAAACATCAGGGGACACGATCCCTACATGACATAAGATTCTAGCCCGAACCAAGGAAGTGTTAACCTAGAAGAAATCCTTAGCAAAAAAATCATCTAGAAAGACACCTCCCCCAACAATGAAGTCAATTGGGGGACATCCCTCCATTTCCCAGCAGGGGATACCATCGAGGGGTATCCCCCTATCATCAAACAACCTAAGGGCACCCACCCTAAAGGCACTCCCCAAAGTGATACAATCGAGGGGTATCCCTCCATCATCAAGCACCCTAGGGGCACTCCCTAGTAGTGCCAGCCAATAGAAGGGGTATACTAGGGACACCCCGGTTCAAGTTGGGACCAACCCAACATCATTAAATTCAGTCTTTTCTTTTGATCAGGGAAAGTCCCGAACCACATATCTCAAAGTTTTATTGACTAGTTCCTTTTTCATGTGTACGAACCTAAGGAGATGTATCCCTAGGAAAAGAAGAAATTCCCCCAGCCACACTACCACCTAAGGGGCATCATTCAAAGGACATGCCTAACAAAGGTGTCATCTGGGGGGGACCAGCTAAGGGGCATCTTCCCAAGAAGTATTCCTAGCAACCCGACCATTGGAGGGATCATTTCCCCAACAAGTTAACCATCCAAGGGGCATCCCCCCAACTGGTTAAGTTGCCCAAGGCATTTTCCAGGGGAACCCCCCGGCAGCTAAGTTTCTCTTTCTAGGGGCACCCCCTAGCAATCCAAGTCATCTAGGAGACTTGCTCCTAAGCAGTTAAGCCACTCATAGGCAATTTAACCCCCAGTAGTTATGCTGCTCCAAGGGCATACCAAAGCAGAATTGGGACCAACCCAACATCTGTTCACTCACTCTTTATAGTTAATTAGGGGCAGAACCCAAGTACATCTTAATACTTGATTGAAGGGGAAAATTTTTTGTTCGTAATAAAATCAATCAAGAATTAAGATGTACCATTCAAGGTCATATTCTGATAAAACTTATTTTTCACCTACAGGTTAGACAAGACAGAACTTGAATGCCAACCAAAGGGGCACCTCTTCTCCAACAGAGCATCCACACTAGGATAGTTCATTCTCTAGCAGATGGAACATTCAAGGGGCATCTCCCCTATCCCCTTAAAGAGTCAATCCTTGTCTCCGATAACTAGGCAGTTAGAGAAACCATTCCCTCAGTCAGAAGAATACCCGAGGGGCATCGACCCCAAAGCCTCCTAAGGGCAAAGTTCTAGAGGCACCTCCCCAACTAGTCAAGCTTTCTTGAGATGGTTTCCAAAGACACTCCATAGCACCTATAATGTCCTAGGAACACCTTCCTCTAAACAAGTTAAATTGCCCCCAAGATGTTTTTCCCCAGCAGTCTAAATGGACTAGCCATCCAACGCCTAAATCCTCAGTAGTCAGCTCCCCGAGGGGTACCTCTGAGGAACATTCTAACTCAAAATAGTTGGGCCAAACCTAACATATCTAAACTCAATTTACAGTTTATTCAGGGGCGAACCCCCATCCATACATCTTCATTCTTAATTGAAGGGGTAAAAATTTTTGTTTAACATAAAGTCAATCAAGAATTAAGATGTATCATTTCAGACAATAACTAACCTAACGTTTTTATTGTCTTTTGGGCAGGTAGCTCAACATCAATCAGAAGAGTCATCCGCCTTAGGAAAGGGATACACCATCAGTCAAGAGAGTCATCCGCCTTAGGAAAGAGATACACCAACAGTAGGAGAACCATTCGCCTTAGGAAAGGGATGCAATATCAACCAGGAAAGTCGATCTGCCTTAAGAAAGGGATACAAGGAGAAGTCATTTACCTTACAAAAGGGATACACCAGCATCAGTTAAAGGAAAGCCATCGGCCTTAAGAAAGGGCTACGCACAACAAAGGAGAGATGTTTTCCTTAAGAAAAGAATGCCAAGGAAAGGAGTTCACCTCAAGAAAGGAACCCACCCGTATCACAACATCATAAAGATCTTTATAGGGGTGAACTAGTCAGACTCAGGCTCAACTCAAGCCCATCCCTACTAAGCTTACAGGCACTCACTTCCATTTTCAAAGCAAGATTTCTTACCAAGAGGGAGTGCCAGCCAGTAGAAGGGGCACACTAAGGGCACACCAAGTCAAGATGGGACCAACCCAATATCTCTTCACTCAATCATTATAGCTATATTCAGGGCAAGCCCCCTTGCTCACCTTGTTCCTTGATTGAAGGGGAAAAAATATTTTTGTTTTCACAAAAGTCAATCAAGAATCAAGGTAAGCCATTTTTAATTGATCACTAACAAGGATGATTTTTATGTACAAGTCCATCCCGGCCATAGGAAATTCTCCCTAGCAAACAAATCTTACAAGAAAAGATTTCCCTAGCAGAAAAGAATTCACCAAAAGGGCATTATTATACTCCCAGCTGCGGAGCCAATGTAGGGGCATCCCCCCATTTCCTAGTAGCAGAATCATTCAATCAAGGGGCATCCCCCTATTCCCCAATAGTATAGTTAACCAAGGGGCATCCCCTCATCTCCCAGTAGCTGAATCAGCCAATCTAAGGGCATCTCCCTATTCCCCAAGAGTAGAGTCAACCAAGGGGCATCCCCCTATCTCCCAATAGTGAAATCAACTAATCTAGGGGCATCTCCCCATTCCGCAGCAGTGGAATCAGTAAGGGGCATATCCCTATCATCAAGAGCCCTAGGGCCACCCACCCTAGGGGTATTCCCCAGTAGTGGAATCAGTCAACGGGCACACCCCCATCAAAAAAAACCCTGGGGGCACCCACCCTAGGGCCATTCCCCAGTAGCGAAACTAGTGAGGGGCATTCCATCCCTAAAGCAATCAGGCCAAACCCGATGTTTCTCGCACTTAGTTTTTAGTTTATTTCAAGGGCTAACCCCCATTCACACATCTTTATTCTTAATTAAAGGGGTAAAATATTTTTTGTTTTCATAAAAGTTAATTGAGAATAAAGATGTGTCTGCTTCGACAATGGCTAACTCAATGTTTGATTATTGTATCTTTTTAGGTTATTCAATTTTCCCAACAGGAGAGTCATCCGCCTTATGAAAGGAATACACCATCAGTCGAGAGAGCCATCCACCTTAGGAAACGGATACACCACCAGTAGGAAAATCGATCCACCTCAAGAAAGGGATACATCAGTCAAGAGAGTCATCCACCTCAGGAAAGGGATACACCATTAGCTAGGAAAGTCGATCTGCCTCAAGAAAGGGATACATCAGTTAAGAGAGTCATTCGGCTCAGGAAAGAGATGCACCATCAGTTAGGAAAGTCGATCCACCTCAAAAAGGGATACATCACCAGTTAGAAAAGTAGATCCGCCTTAAGAAAAGGATACACCAGGAGAGTCGATCTGCCTTAAGAAAGGGATACATACACCTTCCTCAGTAGAGTCCCTAGGGATACATAGTAGAAAAGGAAAGTCATCCGTTTTAGGAAAGGGATACACATTGGTAAGGAAAGTCATCTGCCTTAGGAAAGGGATACGCATTAGCAAGGAAAGTCATCCGCCTCAGGAAAGGGATACGTAGTAGCAAAGGAAAGTCATCTGCTTTAGGAAAGGAATACGTATTAGCAAGGAAAGTCATCTGCCTTAGGAAAGGGATACACATTGACAAAGGGAAGTCATCCACCTCAAGCAAAGGGCACCCAAGAAAGGAGTTTTCCTCAAGAAAGGAACTCACCCATATCATCACCTCAGGTATAATTTTTGAACCCTAGCTCAGATCGATAGATCATACAGATCTATATTTGTAGTGACCCCATGAGGGGCAGTCTGTGAGCATTGTATTTTAATGATACTTCTCATGAAATAATGATGAGAGCTACGTAATGCATCCTTCTACAAGTGTTGGGAGCGGGCAAACACTTTCGTGGGATCTGGTTGTGGAAGCGTAGTGCGGTTTGGTTTCGGTTTTGAGAAAATCCGATTTGCATAATTGTAGTGGTTTGTAGGCCAAAATGTAATTGTATTGAGAAAAAATATTTTTAAGATAAAGCATTTTTTTACTTTATTTAAAAATGAAATAAAGTCGCCACTTGGTTCAGCTCAACCGGGAATTGTTGTATACTGTCCCGAAATGGGATTTTTATACCGAAAAAAGTGAGATTCTGAGTTCGGACATAAAAGTCACTCATATTGTTCAAATTGTTTGGATTAATTTTGGAATTTTGGAATTTATGGTGATTTCTGCATTACAACGGCTTTATTTAAGAATTAAATTCAAGTAATAAATCGGGCATTATAATGGCTTAATAAATAGGCATTTTCTACCAAATTTTTGGCAGAGTAACAATAGCAATTGGGTCTGGGCCCGAAAACTCAGATAGAGTTTTCGCACATTATGAATGTTTGTCCGTACCTGCGAGCTTATTTACACATATTGTAATTTAAGTGGCACTAGTGGCTCACTTAACTAGAGAAATGAAATGTAATATGTAATAATAAAGCAATAAAATGTGTTTTAATGAATTTGAAAGTTGGGCTTAGAGCCAATTACCCTCAGTTTACCTTTTCATCTGTCTAGGATGACTTGAGAGCCGGTGTAGGACCAAAGTTGTCAGAGGTTGTGATTTGATTGGAAAATAGATTTAACCCAAGTTATGACTACAATCTTGGATTATTTTTAGGGGAAAATGTGAAATTTGGTCTTTTTTAGACCGAAGATCACTATGGGATCTTGATCTAAAAAGACCCTAAAGTGAGTTTATACCAAATATTGGTGATTGAACTCGAATCTAGGATTATTTTGACAGACTTTCGGGGCTTTTGGGATTCTCGGAACTGAAAAAGGACAAAAAGGTAATTTTGGGATTTTTACAATTTTCACCTCTTCTCCGACATGAGGGGGAGCACCCCTTTATATAGAGGGTTGGTAATTAGCTGGCGGGCTAATTACGTAGGTAAATAGTCAGCGGGCTAATTACTACTCTGATAGGATTTTACATCGGATCACGTAAATCCTGGCCGGATATTGGTAAGATTTAAGTTTTTTTACTGTAGATCAGTAAATAGCCGGCGGGCTAATTACCTATGTTTGACCAAACTTTGACTTTTTGATTTTTCAGTAGGAAATGCTAAATCAGAGCTTCCCTGAAATGTGGATTTCTGAATTTCGGATTTTGGATGACAACTCGGTCCTTTTTGGCTCATTTGTCTGATCACTGAACGAGATAGGCATTATTCCTCATCGGGCCAGAACGGACCTGTGCTAACAGTTTGCCCCTCGCATACATAAATTTTGTGCTAGAAATTTTGTGCTAGAAATTTTGTCATATGCGAAACAAACAAAATAGTGTGTCTGGGATGCAATGACTTAAAAATATTTTTAATCGACAAATTTTGAAATAAAATATATTTTGCCCCTTCGATTAAAATTTTTTTAATAAGTTGCGTGAGGTTAAGGAATTGACCGGGGGTCGAAATAAATATTTTTGGATGCTTGATGCATGTGTGCCTGTGTAAAAATAGATTTTAGGTCCGCTCGTTTTGAAAACGATGCAGAAAATGGATGAAAAATGCAAAATTGCAAAATTTTTGAAAATACAAGTAATTAGCTGGTGGGCTAATTACCTATGTAACTGTAACTTTTATAGCCATTACGCGTAAACATGTGACAGCTGGATGGGTAATTAGCCGGCGGGCTAATTACATAAGTAATTAGTCAGCGGGCTAATTACCATCGGTCTATAAAAGCAGCAGGTTGGCTCCCATTTTCTTCACACCAATAATTCTCTCTTCCTCCTTTTGCGTTTTCTGCTCCCGATTTTCCAAAATTTCTACCTCCGAGCTATTTTCGACAATGATTTCTTTCATCTTCTTCCCTTTTTGGCCACTTCTTTTCAGATTTTGTGGGGTCTCAATGTGGTTCAAGCTTTATAACATCCGCTTGGATCTGCCAGCCATTCAAGTAACCACTTGAAACGTGCTCATTAATGGCAAACAAGTGAAACTTTTTGAGGTTCTGATCGAGGCTTTGTATGGGCTTCCGCTAAATTGGATGTATCACGGGATCGCTTTGGGGGACTTCATTCCACCTGCTTTGAAGCCTTTCGACCATCTTTCTTGGATTTTGGTAAGCTTTACTATTGTTTTTGTTCCGCACAAAGACCTATCTATTTTATTATTTATTTATTTTTTATGCAAAAATTTATTTAATGCAATGATTTATTATTTTCGATAATCATGTGAATTATCAAAAATTGATGTATGATACATGTGTATGCATTATTTAGGTTACCAAGCATGACGGTGATAGCATTACCCACTTTTATAAGTGGTACAAGGTGCTATCCCCAAGTGCCAAGGCCATTGTTGACAGGACATCTTTAGGGAGGATGGTCAGGGATTGCAAGTACATTAGGCACCATAAGTATCCATACATCCTAGTCGGTACATCTACCTACATCTTGAGTAGGTGGTCTGATACTACCCACACTTTTCATTTCCGTTGCGGGGAGTATACCATCACTCCGTTGGATTACTACGCCATCACAGGTTTACCCTTCCACGGTAATGTGATCCATTTCAATGTTTGGTTCACTTATGATAATTTCAATATGGAGATCATTGAAGCTCTAATTGGATACTTCGGGGATAAGTCAAGGCAAGTTTCTTACGAGAAACTCATGACTTTTTGGACCTCTGGGGATAGAGGGTATCTGACAGCTCCTTGTAAGGCTAGAGCTTTCATGGCCGCTACCTTGTCATGGCTATGTTTTCCCACCAGGGGTTCGATCGTGAACTTCCATATTCTGCTGGCTTTGATAGATCCATCTCGCTTTGATGAGTACGCATGGGGCCGAGCCATATTGGGTCACCTATACAGGGCTCTTGACAATATCAGGAACAAGATTGACAACTTTAAGCCTTTTCTTCAGATTGTTTATGTAAGGACTTAACCTTTATCTCTCTTCTTTATGAGTATTTTGTCCATTTTTGGTGTCCTGATCTATTTCTTGACTGCTTGCAAATCTGGTTGTTTGAGATGGGGATCCTTCCAAGGACCAAGCTCGTGCCCAGTAGTGGTTTCCCATTCTGCCCTTGACTGCCACACTATTTTCATGATTGGGAAACGGAGTTTGGTTCTACACTTTCTGCCCGTGTTCGTACCCTTTCTTCGGAGCATGTATGTCTCATAACTTTCTTGGTTTACTTTAATTGCTATATCTGCTACAATCGTTGTATCGACATCTGGCTTTCTTTTTTTTAGATTAGGAAGCAGCCTTGGGGGCATGCTCTTCACTGGCCGGAGGTTATGAGACTCGCTGGGGAGTTTGTGAACACTCGACTGATCATAGAGACCCCCTTCTCTTTGGTGTGGCACCTGGGAGATTGCATTCGATGTTGGCATCTTCCTCCCAGATAGCATTCTATTCCTCCTAAAGTGCCTCAGTGAATGTTTTAGCCTCACCGCTCATCTGACTTTATTCGATTGGCTTCTGAGGGTATCTTTAAAACCTTCCCAGAGCGAGTTGGGGGATACGAGGAATTCTGCCACTTGTAGCTACTTGAATGGCCAGATACGGATCCTTTTCCTGTTACACCTCAGTGGGATACCCATAACCCTCCTGAGGATGACGATCCTTCGGCTTCCATCCCTAAGGCCTCTACCCCTTCAACTTCTATCGCTAGTGGACAGGCCAGATCAGGTTCACTTGAGGCTGTCCAGATGATGGTACTTCCTTTTTTACTAGCTTGAGTTTTTCTTTCTTTTATGGTTGTCATTGTTTTAACTATCGCACTTAGTTAGGCTGACCCAACCTTGCTCTGTTGATTTTGTAGGATCACTAGGGTACGAAGAGACCTGTGACTACTTCTACCCATTTAGGTAGCTCTTCAACATCATCTGACCCATCTCAGGGCCCGATAATGGAGGAGGGGCATCGGGGGGTTGGAGTATCAGCCACCCCTGTTCATGATGTACCGCCCTGACCTGAGCACTTATACCCCAGTCAACCCACCTTATTTGGATCCTAAGCATCCGGTGACTTTCCATCCTACTGGCGCCACTTATATTAGTCTCCTCTGTCTTTTCTTCTTTTATCTTTTGATTTTGGATTATGATAGTTTTGACTTACTTTGATCTGTCATTCTTGTAGATAGCATCTCCGACTGGGGGTATATTCAAGGGCAGCAGCACTTCATATTGATCCAAAACTCGGATATGGCGGTATGTTTGTTATTTCATTATGTTAATGATGATGTATGGCATGTCATAAAATGCATATGAATGATTTGTGTTGAAATATTGCAGTTGGAGATTCGATGGCTCGGAGCTCAGTTGGGGATGCTTCAGGTGGACGACCCACAGCAGCAGCCGCAGTAGGGACAAGGCAATCTTCCCAAATTCTTCCTGTAGGGCAATTGGCTAGGCTTTTTCTTTTCTTTTGTTTTTCCATTTTCTTTTCTTTATTTTGGGCCATTTGCTGTGCCTCTCTCTGTAAGAACACATTTTCGTGTAAATAAATTTTCTTTATTCCCTTGCCTTGTGTTTCCTTTTCATTATTAGTAGAGTTTATCGGGTTAATCTGCCTAATGTTGGCAGATTACCCCATAAACTACGTATAGCGAACTGTTACCCTTGTGAAATTTTGCCATAGAGGGTTACATCCACTTTTGTGTTGATCTGAATGTTTATCTGTAGAACTCTGATGGTTGGATCATCTCAGGGTTTTTGGTTTGGTGCACATGAAGGAGTACTGCCAGGTCTTTATTAAGGACAATATGATCCAAGCAGCTGTCAGATTCTAGGATCTTGTTGACATCATGTTTTGGTTTGGGAAGTTCTGTGGGCTTCTGTGGTTCTCTACCGATATGCCTTCAGTTATCCCAGCACATCGCCCTGAATTTTTTGGTTTGTTGATGAATCATTTTCAGTTACAGTGATTTGATAGGCGTTGATTGACTTGTGATGATGGCTTAAGGTTAGATGTGGCTTTTGACATAGTCAGGGGACTTTCCCCTAATGAAGCGAGTTGGCTTCTGCTCATTTTTCTAGGGGTCTTCCTTTACGAGGGTCCCACTATACTTTGCAGTTTCATCTTCCTGACTATCGTTGATCATATGCTAGAGGGGAAATTTCCCATTGCAGTCATTTTAGCTGAGACACTGATCTTTGTGAACGCTTCTCAGAATAGAACTGAAGCTACTACCAGGGGTAGCAGGCTTCTTTTTTAGGTAATAAATTTTTTTATTTGAGCCTTTCTTTTTGCATGAACCACCCTTTCAGGATTTGATCCATCAGGCTTGCCTTAATTTTTTCCTGGTCTGCCTTTTCAGGTTTTCAATCCAGCAGGCTATCTTTTCTTTTCTTTTTGTCTTCTTTTTTTCTTTTTTTTCTTCTCGTTTTTTTATTTATTGCTTTTTCAGCTTTGGCTTTAGGATAAGCTTTCCGTGTTGTCTATTCCCACAAGCATGGATTATCATCCTAGGACCTACTGGGCACGGGGTTCCATGGTTTGTATTGACAATCGTCCGTATAAAGACTTCACTATCGAGGAGTGGGTTGATTTTATGGGTAGCCGAGCTGCTGAGGATATTCGTTGGGTTTGCCCTTGGTGGAGTATCTTGCATGTGACTACTGATGTTACTAGAGGTGGCGTGGTTCTCATCGGCCTTTCTGAGATGATCACCTACTCTCCTGGTCAGTTGTGCAGGTAGTACGACCATTCTCAGAGTTTTCCTCCATCCCTGTGCACCCTGATTGGCCCGAATTTGTCCTATACTTGGATCAATCATCATGACATAAGGTGGACCAGTCGCACTCAGGTGGAGATGTATTACTCCACGCCTTTTGATATTCATCCTTCTAAGGCTTATCGTATCTGGGTTGCAAGTACTCGTGGGCTTCCTACCCTTAGAGAGAGGCTCATTGAGACGCAGAGACTCTGTAGCTTCCTTGAGGGTCTTTGAGCTTACCCTTATATGTCTTCTTGTTCCTGTGGGAGAATAAAGAAATCAGGCCTCGATGATTATCTTTGTCATTTCCATTCCCTATTCGTAATGCACCTTTATATGTAATAAAGATGAAAAGATGTTATTTGAATGCGTGTTTTAATAAATAATTTACAGTTTCCATTTAATGCAATCATTCAGTATTTTTAACATGAACATGTTACTATAAAAGATATGAGGATAAGTGGTATTATTTCTAAGAAATTCCCACCGTCGCCTAAGGCTCCGAACGGATTTTACCCAAGGCTCCACACTTTTATTTTGGAGTCTTTATTTTTGTTCAAGAGCCTTTACCAGCTCTTGACAGACTTTATTATTATTATCATTTTTTACACGAGATAGCACGTCAGCTTGTCGCGATTGATTGGATTCATGAATTCATTGTCATCCAGATCTGAGATCTTTACTACCCCTTTACTGAGAGTCTTCTTTACCACGTACAGTCTTTCACAATTTGGATGGAATTTCCCTCGAGCATCCATGTGTGTTTTACGAGATTGCTTCAAGACTAAATCACCCATCTTTAAAGGTTGGCTCTCCTCCTTGACTTTGCGGTTGTAAGCTCTGGCCCTAGGCTGTTGGCATATCAACAGATTTTTCAATGCAGCTAATCGCTTTTCGTTGATCAAGGTTAGTTCTTCGTGCCTCGCTTTTGCCCATTTGTCTTTAGGAAGTCTGGCTTCAAGGGCTATATGTAAAGACTTGATTTCCATTTCAATGGGCAATACTGCCTCCATCCTATAGATAAGGGAAAAAGGAGTTTGACCCGTAGGAGTCTTGACACTGGTTCTATATCCCCACAAGGCATAGGATAAATGATCGACCCAATCTTGATAGTTGGAAATCATCTTGGAGAGCATTTTCTTGATTACTTTATTTGCTGCTTCCACAGTTCCGTTGGCTTGAGGATGATAAGGCGAAGAGCGATGATGCTGAATCCCGTGCTTTTTAATGAGATTAGTTATTTCTCCTTGGAACTGCACACCATTGTCACTCACCACATGATAAGGAATGTCGTACCTGGCAAAGATGTGCCGCTAAATAAATCGAGCCATTTTCTTTGCCGTGGTGCTTGTATATGATTCTGCTTCAACCCACTTGGAAAAGTAATCAACCACCACTATAATGTAGCAATGACCATTTGTCGAAGAAGGTCTTATTTCACCAATGATGTAGATGCCCCAGGCCGAGAATGGCCAAGGCATTGTTAAGCTTTGCAATGTTGTCGGAGGTAAATGGCTCACATCTCCATATATCAAACAGGCGTGCCAAGTCCTTGCTTCTTGGATATAATCAGCTAGCATGGTCAGCCAAAAGTACCCTATTCTCTCAATTTTCTTTGCCATCATGATGTCGTTCATATGCGAACTGCAGTCTCCAGATTGTACTTCTTTCATAACCCTTTTAGCTTATTGCTGGGTTAGGCATTTTAGCAGTAGGCCATTTGAGGTCTTTTGAATAGATCTCCTTTAATCAGGCAGAATCACACAACAAGCTTTTTTAGCATATTTTTGTCAGAATCTATAGCTTTAGCCGGGAATTTGCCGTTTTCAGGGAACTTGATGATGTCGGAATACCAAGGTCCTACTTCCATGGTGTCATTTATTGTGCAGACGTAGTAAGGAGATCGGGTTGTTTTCATGACAAAGGGTCTGATCGGCTGCTTTTGGGGCACTTCACATATGGAGTTTAAAGTGGCCAATGCATCTGCCATCTGATTTTCTTCACGGGGCATGTGACTAAATTTGCATTCGCTTAACATCACGGCTTTTCTTCATACAGCTTCCAAGTAAGGCCTAAGGGATTCCTCCTTTAGTTCCCAGTCCCTGTGACATTCTTGATGACCAAAACTGAATCACCGATAATTTTGACTTTATCTGCTCTGAGGGTGATTAGGGCAGACATTCCGAACAAACAAGCTTCATACTCTACCCCATTATTTGTGGTGAGAAATTCTAAGCATTTTGATAGAGGTATGAGTGCTCTATCTGGCATAAAGATGATAGCTCTCAAACTGGTTTCTCGTTTGTTGACTGTGCCATTGAAGAATATGGTCCATCTTATAGGGTTCTCTGTGGTGGCTGCGAGACATTCATCGGGAAATTCTTGGTTGTCTTGTTCTCCTTCCTCGAGCAGTTGATTTGCTAGGAATTTGGACACTACTCTACCCTTGATGGTCTTCTTTGTTACATATTCAATATCAAACTCTGACAGCAACAAGAGCCACCTTGCCAATTTTTCGGTTAGTGAGGGAGCCTGACATAATTACTTATCGGATCAACCTTTGATACTGCCTGGATTCTGTACACTTAGAAGTAATTCCTGAGCTTTCTGGTGAGCTAGACCATGGCAAAACAAGTCTTTTCCATGATGGTGTATGGAGTCTCATACTCTAGCAATTTCTTGCTGAGGTAATAAACCGCGTGTTCCCTCTTGTCTTCATGTTCTTGGACTAGTATGGCACCCACAGATATTTCTTCTATCACCAAGTAGAGAATGAGTGGCCTTCCAAGAATCGGCAGTTTTAGTTCCGGAGGGTTCATTAGTTAAGCTTTAATTCTTTCAAAGGCTTCCTAGCATTGGTTGTTCCACTCTATTGGTTGTTGTTTTCTCAAGAGTTTGAAGATAGGCTCACATATGATGGTCAATCGCGCTGTAAAGCAACTGACATGCTATATGGATCCCAAGAAACTTCTTACTTCTTTCTCGGTTTTCAGCACAGGCATTTCCTTAATAGCATTAGCCTTATCGGGGTCTATTTCTATGCCTCTTTGGATAACCATGTGCCCGAGTAATTTGCCTGATGTGATGCCGAATATACACCTGTTTGGGTTCAAACGGAGGTTGTACTTCTCAATCCTTATGAGCAATCATTCTAGTACTACCGGGTGTTCTTCTGGTATAACAGATTTCACAAGCATGTCATCTATATAGACCTCAACTACTTTATAGATCAAGTCATGTAGTAAGGTTGTGACTGCTCACTAGTAGGTTACCCCTGCGTTTTTGAGTCTGAAAGGCATCACTCTAAAACAATAAGTTCCCCACTCTAAGATGAATGCAGTTTTAAACTTATCTATTACATTTATGAGGATCCGGTGGTATCCTGAGAATCCATCCATAAAGGAATACATGGCCGCTCTCGCAGCGCTATACCAGAACATCAATATGTGGTAGCAGGAAATCATCCTTAGGGGTAGCCTTATTCAAATCCCTGAATTTAACACAAACCCGGACATCACCATTCTTCTTGGGTACGGGGACTACATTGGATAGCTAAGTGGAATACTCGATGACTTCGACAAAATTTGCCTTGATCTGTTTTGCCACCTCTGCTTTGACCTTTTCGGCCCACTCTAGGCGCATTCTTCTCATTTTTGCTTCACCAGCTAGATTTTTGGGTCCGTAGGGGTCTTGTGCTTGGTGATGTGTCGATCAAGTCCAGGCATATCCTCATGTGACCAAGCAAAGGCTAAAACACAATTTTTTAATACCTTTATAAATTCTGTCTCTTGTTCGATGTGTAATTGATTGGAAATGTATACCATTTTTGGATCATCTTTTGTGTTTAAATTAATTTCTTTCATAATATTATTATTGACGTTAAAAATGCTAGATGATTGCTTGAATGGAGGCATGGAATCATCATCAGAAACACAATCCAAATAAGTAAAGTTCTTCATCTTATTATCATCATAAAGTACATTATTCATTTCAAACATGCTAGAAATGGAAACAAAAGACTCATCCTGATCAATAGGGTCTGGCTTCATTGCGGACAATTCTCCTATGGCAGTTGGCTTTAGCGGGATATCCTCATCATCTTCCTCTTGTGCCTTCGCCTTGCCCTTCATAGTCGTGAACATGTCCATGAGGGCTTGGTTTAAGCTACCTCCCTTGCTCCTTACTTCCTCTACTATCTTAAGTTGTGCCTGAAAGTGCTTGGTTAGGGTGTCCAGGATTTCTTCCTCTCCACTCAGCTTCTTGACCTTCTTCAGGTGTACTTGTTTGTCATTCTTGGTCTGATCCGGGATTGCCCCTACATCTATCTGGTGACTGGCCTTCTCTACATAGGTTATGAAGCTTTTGCCAGTCTTGCTGTAGTTGACTACATCTGAGAAAATCTTAAATCCCGGAACAGTCTTACCATGATGAGTATCAGGCTCAGGGGTTCCTCCATATGGCTATTGCAGTTTCTTTTGAAAGGTCGTCTTGTGAATAACTCTTTGAGAGCCTGTGTAACCGAGTCCTGTTATTCTCTTGCCCCTCTATTGAAGGTTGGCATTCCCTGTTCATGGGCGCTTAGTCCTTTGCTAGGAGTGTGGTGTTTTTACATGTATCCCTAAATTCATGGTCCCCAGTACACCTCTGATTGCTTTTTTGCTTCCTGGCCAATTGTGGCTGTGGTGAATCCTTTCATGTTACTTTCTTCCATCTTCAGTGTTGCTACCACTGAGGCTTTGTTGGCTTCTAGGGTAACAATCTTTCCATGGAACGGGATCTTGATCTTCTGGTGCAGGGTGGATAAGACTCCTCCCAAAGCATAGAAACATGGTCTCTCGAGTAGCATGGAGAAAGTCACTAGGATATCTATGACCGTGAAGAGTACTATAGTTGAGATTTCACCGATAGTGACTTCAGCCTTCAAGTAGAGAGCCTTATTATGGCAAATGCCTTTATTAGGTAGATCCAAGCTTGAGAAGACAATGTCAGGGATAACAGTGCTAGTCTCATTATTGAGTAGCACATAAACCAGTTCCAGGGATACCAGAGGAGACGTTTTAATTTCAATCAGCTTTTTAATGATAGCGAGCATGTGATCTTGAGAGCCCATGAGTAGGTCCCAGATACTCATCTTAGTTGTAGTGGCCTTCAGTTGATGCACTATCGGGCTTTCTATCTATTCTGAGGACTTAACAAAAGTAGGAGGTATCAGGGACTCAGTTCTTGGCGTAGCTAGGGCTACTGATCTAGTGACTTTTCCTCCTCCGGTGATAGGACTGACCACCTGGATTAGCTAGTTAGTTGTTTCAAAGACCTCTAACTTGTTGAAATCCTCATCGAGGGGTATTTCTCCTAAGTCAATTGGCTTGTTCACAGAAATCGGTGCCTTGGCAGTGAAGGGCCACTGTATGAAGGGAACCTTTTCATGCTACTTTTCTGGAATAATAAGGTTTTCTTGTAAGATTTGGGATAGGATAGGATTGGATTCCTGCCTGATCTTATAGACGGATGAGGTAGCTCCATTAGTTGGTTCACTTTCGCCGAACAGATCTAGCATATCATCATAAAGGACTGGCGGATTGTAGTATATTTTTGTTTACCATTGGTATTCCTTAGCTGATTCCATTGATGTTAGGCAGGCAACGTTAGTGGCTTCCCATTCCCAGTATAACAAGGGGTTCCCATGCCTATCTAGTTTAAGGGTTATGTCTTCCGGTGGGTCTACCCATGTGAAGTAGTTGATGAATTGCTTGGCCAAAATATTCTAAAATGACTTCAAGTAAAATGTCAGCCCTTTATACCAAATGACTGCCTTTTCTTGGAGAGTCTAGCAGAACCTTTCATCATTAATCATTTGCATGAATTCACGCCTGTGAGGGCGTGGCCTTGTATTTCCATCAAAGAATAAAGGGTAAACTTCCCTCAAGTCCAGGCTCCAGATCCAACAACTATTTTAAGCTAGTTCATTCTCTGTATGAATTCTCTTCATAATGTATTCACGAGATGGTTCTTGGCCCTCGTCCCAGATCATGTTGATGACATGTTCGCTGTCCGAGTCAAATTCTGTAAAGTCTCTAGAATCGCCACTTGTTGTAAATCATAAGGCACCCAGGGAGTCATGCTCTAGAGAAGAGGCGTATCTCTCAGCACAGTCATAATGAACCACCATGCTGTTGGGGAAGGGAGCCTCATACTCAAATCTCCAGATAAGTGATTTAGCTCATCATTCGAGAAAGTCTCTGATTCATACCCCAAGTTATCCACTTTGCTGTCATTTTTGTGATCTGATTCACTAGAGTCCACAAATTCTTCCACCTCTTCATCTGAAACTTTGAAAGGCTGTGGCTCAAAGATCCAGTTTGGCGTGTGTGGAGCTGGGACAAAATTATCAGAATTATCTTCTGGATCCTCTTCGGGGTTCTCCTCGAGATATTCCTCAAGATCTTCCTCAGGATCCTCCTTGGGATCTTCCTCAGGGTCTTCCTTGGGATCTTCCTCGGGATCCTCTACTGGGTTTCTTCTATCATATATGGCTCGGCTTCAACTGCTTCTATGGCTATGCAGAACTCGGATACAATGGTTTGCATGCTGGCAAATGTTTCCTCCATATGGGCACCAAATGTTGTAATGTTGATACAGATTTCTCCAAATGGGTCTCATGCACCTCCATCTAGATTTAGGTCAAGATACCTCTATTGGTCTGCATGGTTACTCCATGCCTGTTTAGGATCATTTAGCTCTTTGATTTCTAGATGTGTTATCCTAAAAGAGCTCCCAAATTCGAACAGACTTGTTCCAACATAATTAGGACTCATGTAATCCAGATGAGTGTACATGGGAGTTTGTGGAGGATGGATATCTTGTCAGCCGGTATTATGTCGGTCTGCCTGTGGTGCCAACCACCAGCAAAGCTCATTCGGGTATAGCTGATACGCCCTGAAGTAGTGGAGGAAAGATCTCTTCATAAAGTACCAATTCCAACATCCTTCTAGTGGCATTGCGTCATACTAGTCCATGGTTAGGCCTCCTAAGAATTGAGGAAACTGTGGTGAGAAACCCATCATGGCTATTCCTTGTTTAGTATAAATTGGAGGAATTCCTCTAAATATTAATTCTGATCTGAATCTTTGAGGTATATGAGATGTGGCGGTATAAGATATCGGTCCAGCCTTTCTCTTCTCATCCTCAGGGCATACTAGTCGACCATGTAGATGATATCCATGTTGTCAAAGATCATATTATCCCCCCATCCTGGGTCATGTTAGAAGTTATCTATTATGTCGATACCGTATTCATCATCTTCTACATGAATCTCAATAGTGTTCACCGTAGCTTGGAAGTTTGGCCGCAGATTAGTCTGTGTGCTTAGCTTCTTCTCATGCTCTTTCATTCTCCCATCAGCTATCATCTGCTGTAGATCTTTTAGTAGCCAAGCGCATTCGTTAGTGCGGTGCCCCTTAGTCACATGATAAACATTGAAATTATCTCTATCTATCGCTATAGGGGGATCAAATGGCTTAATGCTTTAGAGTTGGTTGGACTTCCTTAGCTTGGTGAATATCTGGGATAGTGATTCTACCCATGGAGAGATGGACTGGTGGATCTGTACTTGGATAACTGCTGCCACTTTAGGAGCGGCTTTTGAGGATTCGGGGGTGCATTATTTGGAAGAACCGCCTTTCTCCCAATATCAAGGTTTAGTGTAAGCTTGTTGTTCTTGCTTCTTCGCTCTATATTCTTCCTCATATTTTTCAAGCCTCTTGGCATAGTCCATTACATCATTGAAGGTGTCGAACCTTTTCATTTTCATTTTATCTCGATATTTCGGGCTAAAGCCTTTGACAAGCTTTACTATTAGGGCATCTTGGTCATGTGCCCCGGTTACAAGAACACGAACAGCCATCCACCTTAGATAAAACTCTTTGGAGGACTCATTTGGCCGTTGCTTAATTCTTTCAAGATCTTGTAGAGTAGTCTTGACCTTCAAATTGAAGGCATAGTTCTCAAGCAATGCCGAGCACAACTTCTTCCAATCAGACTTTACATCGGTTGGCATTCTTATGTACCACTCAGAGGTGGGTCCACGAAGAGTTGCATTAAATAGATTGACTATATGAACCTTAGAAATTTTCATGCTAGTCATAATTCGGAGATAACTCTCCACGTACTCGTAGGGAGGTCTAGTGCCAGTTTATGGGGCCATGTAGGGCATCCCAAAGATAGACGGAAGGGCTTCTGACTCCTTAGGTAGAAATTGATAAATATCCACATATTGCTCTATAGAAGGGGCAACAGATTTATCCTTTACCAGAGATAGTTTCTCTATGTCCGCCATTTTTGCTTTGAGTGGGCTATTTCGGTCTCTTATTCTTGGGTTTTTTAGCATTAGCAATGCTCAATCTTTCCAAAATATCATGAAATTCTGGGGCATCAAGAATCCTCCTACGGGATTGGCCAACTACATCATCATCTGTCATCTTAGTTTTAGGTTCTGGATCAGAGAAAAATCTAGCTAGAGATTCAACTGGTGGTGGGTGTGTGACTTTTGGACTGCCCGTAATGCACCTTAACCTTATTTTCTCTCGCTTCCAACCTAAAAAGGAAAGAGATCAAGTGTTAGTAAGAGCATCGGGCATGGCTCTAGGCCTCTCTCACCTTGTCCATGGACGGATGAATGAATGTATGAGTGATCAAATGCATGGATGAATGATGGAGATGTATAATCAAATTAAAAAAGGTTTAGGCATATGCCAATCACTCGAGGAGCAATTGACAACTTGCGATATTCATAGAATATTGCAAACACACGGTTTAAAGACCAAAGGGCTTGAGTCAAATCAGACTTGAAAGCCCGAGGGTGAATTGACTCACTGGTCAAAGGTGGGTTGACTTATTGCTCTAAAGGGTGAGATGACACTAGGGTCACTCAAAGGGTTTTGACTCATTGATCCAAGGGTTGAGCTGATAGTGGGATCACTCAAAGGGTTTCGACTCATTGGTCCAAAGGGTGAGATGACACTAGGGTCACTTGAAGGGTTTCGACTCATTGGTCCAAGGATTGAGCTGACACTAGGGTCACTTAAAGAATTTTGGCTCACTGGTCCAAGGGGTGAGCTGATACTAGGATCACTCAAAGGTTTTTGACTCAGTCCAAGGGTTAAGATGACACTAGGGTTGCATAGAGGATTTTTATTCATTGGTCCAAGGGTTGAGCTGACATTAGGGTCACTCAAAGGGTTTTGACTCATTGGTCCAAAGGGTGAGCTGACACTGGGGTCACTCAAAGGATTTTGACTCATTGGTCCAAGGGGTGAGCTGACACTAAGGTCACTTAAAGGGTTTTGACTCATTGGTCTAAGGGGTGAGCTGACACTATGGTCACTCAAAGGGTTTTGACTCATTAGTCCAAGGGTTGAGATGACATTGGGGTCACTCAAAGGGTTTTGACTCATTGGTCTAAGGGTTGAGCTGACACTCGGGTCACTCAAAGGGTTTTGACTCAATGGTCTAAGGATTGATCTGACACTGGGGTCACTCAAAGGGTTTTGTATTTCGACTCATGGGCTGAGCCTAGGTAGATTTATTGGTCTTGGTTATTCCGGCTCATGGGTTGAGTCTAAGTGGAGTGACTGGTCTTAGTTATTTTGGCTCATGAGCTGAGCCTAGGTGGACTCACTGGTCTCGGTCAATTTAAGCTCATAGGCTGAGCCTAGGTAGACTCACTGATCTCGGTCAATTTCAGCTCATGGGCTTAACCTAGGTGGACTCACTAGTCTCGGTTATTTTGGCTCATGGGTTGAGCCTAGGTGGACTCACTAGTCTCGATAATTTTGGCTCACGGGTTGAGCCTAGGTGGACTCACTGGTCTTGGTCAATTTCAGCTCATGGTCTGAGCCTAGGTGGACTCACTAGTCTCAATTATTTTGGCTCATAGGTTGAGCCTAGGTGGACTCACTAGTCTCGATCAATTTCGGCTCATGGGCTGAGCCTAGGTGGACTCACTGGTCTTAGTTATTTTGGCTCATGGATTGAGCCTAGGTGGACTCACTAGTCTCGGTTATTTTGGCTCATGGGTTGAGCCTAGGTGTACTCACTGGTCTTGGTCAATTTCAGCTCATGGGTTGAGCCTAGGTAGACTCAATAGTCTCGGTTTACTTTGGGCTCCTATGGCTAAGGAAATAAAGTGAGGTTTCGCACAAGAATGTTATGGCTGCACAAAGATGTGGTTAGTTTTCACACAATCATGATGTTTATGATGTCTGTTTTAGTTTATTTATATTTAATAAATCTGCACATGTAGCAAACGCTTAGATCGTGCCTACCGCCCTTTTAACTCCATTGGGTTACTTCACTTTGAAGCCAACGGGGGACTTAGCGTAGTCTGCTTGTGTGCACTCAAGGTTTCTGGGTAGACCTAGGAGAAAGTGTCTACAGTTCAACTATATGTGGGTTTCGGTCTCAAGATTGGGTGCAATTTGGGTTACCCTGCACCTTTGTGTACTGAGTCCCAATGGCCTTAAGCGAACCAAAGGAAGCTTTTCCATATATAATATACATAGGTAGTCTTGCCCTTAAGCGAACAAGGTCCGCGTATGTTATACAAGGGGTGTGATTGGATCCATACCCCTCAAGCCCTAAGCAAACTTGGAGATACTTCACCAAAAGACACCTAAATTGGTTTGGGGTAAAGAATACAGATGCTATGCAGTCTTAAAACTTGTGTAATGCCGAAATTATTACAAATTCCGTAATTTCAAAACATAATTTGAACAATATTTTAATTATCATGTCAAAAAAAAAGAATTTTTATAAAAATCGGGTTTTTATAAAAACGAATATCCCCAGCAGAGTTACCACTGTGAGCTGGCGGACGCTTTTGCGGGATCTAGTTGTGCATGCAGGGTGCGCTTTGGTTTTGGTTTGAGAAAATTTGATTTGCTTAAATGCAGTGGCTTGTAGGCCAAAATTTGATTGTATTGAGAAATACATTTGCACATTTTATTAAGAAAAGACATTTTTAAGATAAATCATTTTTTTACTTTATTTAAAAATGAAATAGAGTCGCCAACTAGTATAGCTCCACAGGGAATTGTGGTATACTGTACTGAAATGGGATTTTTATACTAAAAAGAAAGTGAGATTCTGAGTCCGGACAAAATAGTTACTCATATTGTTCAAATTGTTTGGATTAATTTTGGAATTTTGGAATTTGTGGTAATTTCTGCATTACAACGGCTTTATTTAAGAATTAAATTCAAGAAATAAAACGGGCATTGTAACAGCTTAATAAATAGACATTTTCTACAGAATTTTTGGTAGAGTAACTACAGCACTTGGGTCTGGGCCCGAAAACTCAGATAGAGTTTCCTCACATTTTGGATGTTTGTCTGCACCTGCGAGCTTATTTACACATATTATAATTTAAGTGGCACAAATAGCTCACTTAACTAGAGAAATGAAATGCAATATGTAATAATAAAGCAATAAAAATGTGTTTTAATGAATTTGTAGGTTGGACTTAGGGCCAATTACCCTTAGTTTACCTTTTCGTCTGTCTAGGATGACTTGAGAGCCGGTTGAAGGGCCGAAGTTTTTAGAGGTTGTGATTTGATTGGAAAATAGATTTAACCCAAGTTATGACTATAATCTTGGATTATTTCTAGAGGAAAATGTGAAATTTGGTCGTTTTTAGGTCGAAGATCACTGTGGGATCTTGATCTAAAAAGACCGTGAAGTGATTTTATACCAAATGTTGGTGATAGACCTCGGATATGGGATTATTTTGACAGAGTTTCGGGGCTTTTGGGATTCCTGGAACTGAAAAAGGATACAAAGGTAATTTTGGGAATTCTAATATTTTCGTCTCTTCTCCGAAATGAGGGGTGCACCCCTTTATATTGAGGGTTGGTAATTAGTCGGCGGGTTAATTATATAGGTAAATAGCCCACAGGCGAATTACCACTCTGACAGGATTTTACATCAGATCCCGTAAATCCTGGCCAGATCTTTGTAAGATCTGATTTTTTACTGTAGATCGGTAAATAGCCGGCGGGCTACTTACATATGTTTGACCAAACTTTGACTTTTTTGATTTTTCAGTAGAAAATGTTAAATCGGAGCTTCCTTGGAATGTGGATTTTTGAATTTCGGATTTTGGATGACAATTCGATCCTTTTCGGCTCATTTGTCCGATCGTTGAACGAAATTGGCATTATTCCTCATCGGGCCGGAACGGACCTGTGCTGACAGGTGTTATCTACTTGGAGTCGTTTCAATGTAGTTTGGTCAAGCTTTATCAAACCTAAACCTCAGAAAACCAACGCCTAAGCCCTGAAAGGTCTAAAATGGTCAAAATCGGTCAAAACCGGTTAGTTTCGGGTGATTTCGGGTAGTTTTAGGAAGTTTCGAGCAAAACCAATCGGACTGGTCCATACTGGTCCGTACGAATCCATATGGGTGGACCCAGACCCTCATCGATCAGTACGGGTCGATCGGTCAGACCCGTATGGGTCCACCCAATCTGTACCAGTCCGAAAACTTCCCGAATTGCCCAATTTGGTGCTAACTGGACCCGTACGAGTCCAGACCACCTGTATCGGTCCCCCAGACGCCCAAACAGTCGGTTTTAATGCCCCAAATCTGCCATAAGCGAATATAATTTGCCATAAGCAAATATAATTTGCCATATGCAAATATAATTTGCCATAAGCAGATATAATTTGACATAACAGAATATAATTTGCCATAATTGAATGTAATTTGCCATAAACAAATATAATTTGCATAAACGAATAAAATCAGCTATTCAATGCGTTCAGGCCTATTTTCCCCCATAAATAGGAGGCATTTCTTCATATTTCACGAGGGAAAAACATAGGAAAAATATTAGGATAAAACACCAAGATAATAATATGGTTCTAGCAAGTTCTTGAGGTTATAGCAAGGGTATAGAAGAGGCATATAAGTTATTAAATAGGGGGAAAACCATTCCACATTGGTTTTGCCCATATTTTATTCCTTTCTAACTTCATATTTAGGATTGGGGGAGGTTCTATCCACACAAACACTCACCTAATCGGTCCTAAATCCATCATTTCACCATCTACTTTGACAAAGTTTCCATTAGGCATTGGAATCGCTCTAAAGTGGATTCACAATGTAAAGGTAACGCTCCTAAGTTTCAAGGAGACTCAAATCTCAATTATTTGCTTATCGCTCTCCATCTATTCAATTCTATCTGTTCTTTTATTATTGCTTTTGGTCTGGTCCTAACCCATATGAGCCTTGTTGGCACTTTTGTTTCCTTATGGATATTAAACTGATGTGCCATACTCATACGGAAGGAAATTCAATTTTCATTTCATTTCGCCCTTATTAATCTGATTATTAAATTAAATAGAGTTTCTGCCCGGGACCAGACAAGACCCATACGGGTCCCTCATACCTATACCGGTCCTCCCTGGTAGTTGTACAGATCCCACCAACCCATATGGGTATCGGCCCCCAGGCAGAACCCAGAACTCAATTTAAATGATTAAAATCAATCCAACTCACCATTTGCCATTCAATCAGTTTCACTAATAATCTGGTAAATCGACCCACTAAAGTTAAAATGTTTTTTCATAACAAAATACGTTGAAGATTAGTTATTTCTCTCCGATCTTAGAAGTCGTCCGGGCACTATTGATTGTAAAATAGCCACGCTAAAATAATCACATTTTTTCCTAATAAAATATTGACTTATGATGTGCTATAAATTGCGCTAATTTTTGTCAATGTAGGGGAATTTATTTATTTTATTTTATAACTTAGAACAAATGTATAGGTTCACTCGCAATTCCCTATTTTCCCCTGGTTGTAATTTTTATTCCCCCATTTATTGCTTATGCTTTATTATAAACTATTGAATGCATGAAAGAGTGTAGAAAGATAGACTTTTTGTGATAATTCCTCAAATGATGAAAACCAAACGGTTTTACGCGGTGAATGTAATTTTGAATTAACTAAATGAGATATAAGTGACTCATTCGATACCCAAATTTCTGATTCAAAAGGCATGAGTCTCCCACCCAATGGGAGCCGTACCAAAAATCTTTTCCAAGTAGACAACTTGGGTGGCGACTCTATTATTTGTATTGATGTGGGTCTCAATTCTTTTATTCATTAAATTTGGCTAAAATGTACAAACTTGCACTAAATGGTTTCATCACGCCTAAATCCAACCAACCTCTAGTGGGCCCCGCCTCTCACCAAGGCGCTAAGGGAGACCCACATGACATCGACACCTCACACTCACTAGTGGATTTAAGCTAGGAGGAGGAAACTCCGGGAACTAGATGTAAGCATGGCATAACCAGTATAAAAATCACTGTGTTTGATTTCCTTACTTTAAGCTTTTACTTTAAGTGCTCTTTAATTAATATTTGCTTCATCTAAATCTCATAATGTCATATCATAATATTGCAAGCTACACAAGACTTTTCAAAAAGTCTATTTTTTCGCAAAAAGGTTCATTCAACCCCCTCTAACCCTAGTAAACACTTACTAAGGGACCAACAATCAAAAATTTCACCTGGTTGGGAAGAGGCGAATCAATATATGGCTAAGAAAGGAGAGTTGGGAACTATCGGTAAACAACAAAAAGACTATTGACAGCAAAGATCAAAAATAACATTGCTTAGAGAGGGTGACCAAAATTCGGCCTATTTCCATAAAAAGGCATCTTCAAAGAAACATTTAAATAGTTTTCAGAAACTTCAAAATGAGAATGGGGAATGGATTTAATGGGGAAACGGTTTGGAGGAGGTAATCCTATCTTTCTATTCTGTATTATTCCTATCTAATGATTGTCACTATAACCATATTTTATCAGTCATCAAGCCACGATTATTGGTTGAATCTCTGGCTGGTTTACAATGCAACTTCACAGTAGGTGATGCCTGAATTGCCCTGTTTTAGATATACGATAAAAAATCTCAAGGACCAGATGGCTTTAACTCGGGTTTCTTTCAGAATTTTTGGGATGTTGTTGGACCTGAGGTAACCTTATTCTACCTTAATTATTTTTATAATAAAGAATTTTCGGAGGGCCTAAATGATACAAACATAGTTTTGATCCCTAAGATGAAAGCTCCAACTACTGTATCTTATCTGCGTTCTATATCACTATGTAATGTTCTTTTCAAAATTATGTCAAAAATGCTCCCTAATAGGATTCAACTTGTTATAAATTTTATCATTTTTTATCCCAGAGTGACTTTATTCTTGGGAGGTTGATAACAAAAAATATTCTGATTGGTTTTGAATTGGGCCATTATATTAATAGGAAGAAGTTGGGTTTATCAGGCATGAGCTCTCTTAAAATTGATATGTCTAAGGCCTGCAAAATAGTGTAATGGAAGTTTGTGCATGCTATGTTAAGTAAGATGGGTTTCTCGGTTTTCAGTACTAAGCTTATTATGGCTTTGGTTTCATTCATTGTTGGGAAACAATGATCCGAAAGAATCACATTAAGAACAAATCCGGATCAGGTTTAAAGTATACAAAACCTCTAAGTCAAAGAAGAATACATCTAGATGGATATTGAAGACAAAAAATCACTAAGTCCATGAAGAAGGCATTCAGTTAGAGTTTGGAAAGGAAACAAACTTCTAACTCCTTAAAAACAGCATCAGCAGAAAGAGACTAATTGAGGAGCATCCCTATAAGTTTGAATCTGAAGACATCCGAAAGATTCAACTTACACAATAAAAAGGGAAAATTTTCAAAATTACCTTTTCGCTCCTTATTGGTCTAAAGTCAAAAATTCTTTGTGCTTTGGAGAATAAAAAAGTAACATTTTGCACGCATTTTAGAAAAGGACAATAGCTCTAACTTGGAAAGAGAAAAAGGTAACAACCTTTTTAACATAGACCAATGGTGTAGCGCGTGGAGTCTAAACAAAAGACAAATTTGGATAAAAGTTGGTTGTACACAAAAATCCAAACAAATGACTACTGACACCCATTTGCATCAATCCCAACAATTCAAACCGGTCAAATAATGTATCTAACAGATTAATCAATGGCTCCGGAAGCGCCACCCCATACCTGATCAACGGTAAATGTTGAACCAAGCACGAGTTAGGACTGACTCAGTTGTGCTTAAGTTTTGATCATAACAATTAAGTTCAGTTTGAGATAATTAAATCAA
Source organism: Euphorbia pulcherrima (assembly GCA_947683365.1). Classification (NCBI taxonomy): domain Eukaryota; kingdom Viridiplantae; phylum Streptophyta; class Magnoliopsida; order Malpighiales; family Euphorbiaceae; genus Euphorbia; species Euphorbia pulcherrima. The sequence continues at coordinate 22,515,730 of CANTUS010000009.1, forward strand.
TAATGATGTTGAAATAAATAGTCTATGGTTTTAAGGGAGTTAGTAAATTCAAGGGTAGAATTTCAAGTCTCCGTTGACCTAGCTAGTTAGTTTAACTCTGAGTGGTTTCTGGGTTGAGTACTTACTTATCTCTGACTTAGTATTATTCACTCGGCACTTGATATTTAGATTTTGTTTCAGCTGTGTTCATTTTGTTTTATCATTCCAGCTGAGTTACTCTATGTCTGTCAACGCTGCTGACTTTACCTTTAAGGTAAAAAGGCATCTTTGCTTTTAGTGTTGCTTTTTGCAGGAACATTAATGAGACAAAGACAAAAAGAATTAATGCCTTGACAAGACTCAGAATCATGAAGAAAATGACAAAGTATTCCAATGCAAAGCTGCAACAAGTCAATTACCATTTTGAGTAATTCTACAAATCTACCAACCTTGTATTGCGAACATTATAACATGTCAGAAAACCAAAGGGAATGGGATGAAGACATGTAGCAAGTCAGCGCGAGTTCTCTCTAATGAAAGATTAGCATCAAACGACAAAGGATTCAAATTGAAGCTTAAATTTTAATCAAACAAATTGAAATGTATTTCACAATGGTGCGATTCTATCTCTTAACAGATTGATTTGAAGAAGCAACAGGTTAATTACTGAGCTGTCAACTTCAGAAGATGCCAAGATAAGTTCAAATGGCTACTTTCTCAATCTAACTATAAAAGGAGCAAGAAGATAAGCATTAGAACTTGGTGATTACACCTAAATTTCCCAGAAGCTAAAACTCTGCCAAAATCATAAGCTTTAAGAAATTCTAGCAAGAAAAGCACAACTCAGCGAGAAAGTGCTTAGAACAAGAGAGGATAATATAGATCAATTGATTGTAATATTAGATCATTTGTAACTGGATCAACATTTCTATAAGTTGAATCTAGCTCTTGTTTAAAATCTTTTGAGTTAATGATAGAAGAGGGTATTCTAGTTAGCGGGTGAGCGATTGCAGATTGGAGGGTACTTTCTATAATTGGGAATTTTGTGAAAGGTTCTCCACCTAGGGTAAAGGAGTTGAGATTAGTGAATTAAAGTAGAGACACTATCTCAGGACTAGATGTAAGCACAGGTTGCCAAACTAGTTTAAATATCTCTTTGTTCCTCACTCGTAATTTCCAGTTATTTCTCTCGGCCAGCTGACCTCACTCAGCGAAGCCAGTCATCTCGCGAAAATTTTTTTATAAGTTATTGAGTGAGTCATTCACCCCCCCTCTAACTCATTAAGTGTATGCGTTAGGACCAATAAGTGGTATCAGAGTTGTTCTCATTTCACAGATTTCACAATCTTTGAGATAAAGACCATGGCGTACAAAGGAGAATCTAGTGGAAGGCTCAAGCTTATATTCTACCTGAAGGCATATCAGTTACCAGGCCTACCATGTTCATTGGAGAGCATTATACTTACTAGAAGAATAGAATGGCTATTTTTATTCAGTCCCAGAGTATGCATGCTTGGATGGCCATTGTAGAAGGGCCATATGTTCCATCACATGTAGAAGAATGGAGTTACTATTGATAAGTACTCTACTGAATGGGATAACAATGGTCTGGCCAAACTTAAAGAGAATGTAGCTACTATCAACTATCTTCATTGTGCTCTCGATGCTACTGAGTTTAATCGCATTTCTAGATGCGAGATAGCTAAAGAGATCTGGAAGAAGTTGGAAGTGACTTATGAAGGTACTGACAAGGTGAAAGAGTCCAAGATCAACATCCTAATGAGGGATTATGAGTGGTTTCACATGAAGCCCAAGGAGGATATTTCTAACATGAACACTAGGTTCATGAATATAGTCAATAAGCTGGAAAGACTTGGAAAGACCTTTACAAAAGAAGGAACTGTTAAGAAAATCTTGAGGAGTCTGACTCAGGATTGGGAAGCTAAGAAGAGTACTATTAAAGAAGCTCGTGATTTAAAGACCTACAAGTTTGATGAGCTGATTAGAACTTTTTGACACATAAGATGTCCTTGAAATAATATGAAGATAAGTCCAAGAAGAATAGGTACAAAGAGAAAGAGAACTCAAGCAGAGCTATTGTCCTGAAAGTTGATAATGATGATGAAGAAGAAGATACCTCTGAGGAAGGATATCCAGAGGACAGACAAGAGGAGATAGCTCTAATGACCAAGAATTTCAGGAGATATTTGGGCAAAGAGAAGAACTTTTAAAAGTTCATAAAGACAGGCAAGTATAAGAAGGGAGCAGTTGATAGACTATGAAAGGAATTCAACAAAGAGCATAACAAAGATATAAAGTGCTTCGAATGGTGAAAAGGGGCATATTCAGTCGAGTTGTCCTAAAGCCAAAAAGGACAAGTTCAAGAAGAAGAAAAGTAAAAAAGCCCTTGCTGCTACCTGGAGTGACTCTGAACGAGTCATCATCCTCAAATGAAGAGGCGCATGATTCTGCAAATGTGTGTCTCATGGCTAAGGATGATCGAGTTCACTCATAGTCAGCTGACCAACCAACTACTTCTGCTGCCAGAAAATCAACTGACCAAAGCAATATAACTCTAAGGTAAATTCTGAACTCCCTTTATCTTCTGATGAGCTTGCTGAAGTACTTATTGATGTTACTAATCTAACTAAGAAGTCAACCAAATACATCAGAGTACTTCAGTGGAGGTGTGATGATATAGAAGATGTGAACTCTTCTACATCACTTGACATCCTATACCTGATGGAAAAAGCTTAATACCAAAATGGATATAACAACAAACTCTCTAAGAAATTAGATAAGATAGCTGTTGAATTAACAGCTTTGAAAAAGGTGCAGGTCCCTCCTCAACCTAGTAGGAATACTCAGAGTAACCGCACTCACCACTCTAAGAAGGTTTCTCAAAAGAGTAAAGTGAGCAGGCCTCATCCTAAGGTCATGTGTAATTTTTATGGTAAGCCAAGACATGAGATAGTCATGTGTAGATACAAAAATGGTTACTATAATGAGTATGACTGGTCAAGGATGACCACCATTAATAAGGGAGGACCCAACCAGAAAAGGTATGGGTACCTAAGAAAACTTAACTATTTTATAGGTGAGCCTGAGATCCACTAATGATAGCAGAATGTGGTATTTGGATAGTGGATGCTTGAGGCATATGATAGGTGATGAAAAGCAGTTCATCACATTAGAGTGAAAAAGAAATGGAAGTGTCAGCTTTAGAGACAACAAAAAGGGAAAGATTGTTGCAATGGCACAGTGGGATTCAAGCCTTCAATTGATAATGTCTCTGGTGAAAGTACTAAAGTTCAACTTGCTAAGCATTGCTCAGCTATGTGACAAAGGCAGAAAAGTGATATTTGACTCAGCGGGATGCTCAGTCATTGATGATAACTCCGACCAAACTATTCTTTATGCTCCTAAAATTAATAATGTTTATATGTTTTATTTATCCCCTAGATCTAATGATATTTGCTTAGTTTCTAAGGAGGAAACTCTTGGTTATGGCATAGAAGGTTAGGACATACCAATATGACCAATCTGTCCAAATTAGCCAGAAGTGAACTTATTGAGGGATTATCCAATCTAGCCTTTGAGAAAGATAGACTATGCTCAGCATGCCAACTTGGGAAACAATTTAGAAAGACTTTTAAATCCATAGCTGATATATCTTCTTCTCGTCCTCTGGATCTTCTACACATGGATTTGTTTAGGTCTGTTGTGCTAACAAGTTTAGGTGGAATGAAATACACCCTTGTGGTTGTAGATGATCTGACCAGGTTCACTTCGATTGTCTTGCTAGCTAGCAAAGATGAAATATTTGAATCATTCTCTAAGTTGGCTACCCGGATCATGAATGAAAAAGATCTTAAATTAATAGAATCCGCAGTGACCATGGAAGAGAATTCAAAAACAGGCAGTTTAAGGAATTCTGTTCTAAGCATGGCATTGACCATAAGTTTTTTCCCGTCATACACCTCAGCAGAATGGGGTTATTGAGAGAAAGAATCGCACTATTATAGAGATGGGTCATTCTATGCTGAGTGATAATAATCTACCAAAGTATTTCTGGGGAGAGGCTATTAACATAGCTTGTTACATTCTAAATAGGGTTTTAATTTGCCCAGTTTTGAATAAAACTCCATATGAACTATGGAAGGGGCGCAAGCCCAAGGTTGGTCATCTTAAGGCCTTTGGTTGTAGATGCTTCATATTAAACACTAAAGACCAATTGGCTAAATTTGACCCCAAGGATAATGAAGGAATCTTTCTGGGTTACTAAACACACAGTAGGGCATACAAAGTGTATGTCAAGAGGACTGGCATCTTAGAGGAGTCCATGCATGTAGATTTTGATGAAACTAACAATATAGGTAGACAAGCCAGTGATGATGAAAGATAGAAAGATCCAGTCAGTGGATCAGTCAGTCAGCCGGTAATTATTCCTGATCTAGTGCAAGAAAAGGAAGAACTTGAAGCTGACCACGATAAAATAATCAACTTTGGTGATGATGTGGATGCTCAACCAATGACTGTAGCTTCGCGAGCTGATCCTGATCTACCAAAAGAAGTCAGAACAAGGATAGATCACCTAGTTGACAAGATTTTAGATAGTGTGCAAAATCCAGTGCTGACTAGAGGTTAGCTGAACAGAATGATGAGCCATTCAGCATTTGTATCATTGATTGAACTAAAGAAGTATGAAGATGCTGAATTTGATGATAACTGATGATTGCAATGTAAGAAAAGCTAGACCAATTTAGTAGAAATGAAGTTTGGGATTTAGTGGAAAAACCCAAGGGTAAGTCAATCATTGGCACCAAATGGGTTTTCAAGAATAAGTTAGATGAAGCTGGTAATGTTGTTAGAAACAAAGCTAGAGTTGTTGCTCAAGGCTACAATCAACAAGAAGGCATTGACTATGGAGAAACTTTTGCACCAGTAGCAAGGCTTAAAGCCATAAGAATTCTTTGTGCTTTTGCATCCCATATGAACTTCAAGCTGTTTCAAATGGATGTGAAGAGTGCATTTCTAAATGGTTATATTCAAGAAGAAGTCTATGTCAGACAGCCCCCAGGCTTTGAAGACCCTAAAAATCCAAATCATGTCTTTAAGCTGAAGAAAGCTCTATATGCTGAAACAGGCTCCAAGAGCTTGGTACGAAAGACTAACTAACTTTTTGATCAGCTAAGGTTATGTCAGAGGGAAAGCAAATACAACTTTATTTATCAAGAAAAGGCATCAAGATGTGTTGCTAGTCCAAATCTATATGGATGACATCATTTTTGGAGCAACTGATGAGAAGCTATGCAAAGAGTTTAGCCAGCAGATGAAGAAAGAGTTTGAAATGTCAATGATGGGAGAGCTTAATTTCTTTCTTGGTTTGCAAATTAAGCAAGGTGATGATGGGATCTTCATCAGCCAAGCTAAGTATGCTAAGGAAGTACTCAAGGAGTATGATATGGATAAAGCCAAGCTAATGTCAACACCTATGGCCGTTGGTACTATTTTGAGTAAAGATAAGGTAGGTAAACTTGTAGAGAGTAAGCTCTACAGAGGTATTATTGGTTCTCTACTTTACTTAATTGCTAGTAGGCCTGACATTTAATATGTTGTATGTTATTATGCAAGATATCAATCTGACCCTAGAGAATCCCACTTAGCTGCTATTAAGAGAATTCTCAGGTATTTGCTAGGCTCTATTAATGTAGGTTTATAGTATCCAAGTAATGCAGACTTCACTCTGACATAGACACTAACTATAGAAGAGACAAACTTAAAAGGAAAATCACTACAGGAGGTTGTCATTTCCTTGGTGATTGTCTAGTTACATGGTATAGCAAGAAGCAGACTTTTGTAGCTCTGAGTACAGCTGAGGCAGAGTATATAGCTACAGGAAGTTGTGTAGCACAACTGCTATGGATTAAGCAGCAACTGGAGGATTACGGTATAAAGTCAAATTATCTTGAAGTCATGTAGGACAACAAAAGTGCAATGGACCTATCCAAGAATCCAGTTCAACATGGTAGGATGAAGCATGTCAATATTAGACATCACTTCATAAGGGATCATGTGCTAAAAGGAGAAGTCAAGCTCACATACATTCCAACTGAAGAACAGCAAGCTGATATATTCACAAAGCACATTAGAAAGGATCAATTCAAAATCCTAAGACAACTGATCGGAATTTCCAATCCAATTTGAAGAAATACATCTCACTCTGACCTATTTTGGAGCTGACCAATATGGGGCACACTTTGAGCTTCAGTAAATTAGGTTAAGTATTTCTTTTACCGCTCTAATTTTTGGACACGTCATTAAATTATTACCGGTTATCTTTCAAATTTAAACTTGATAGAAATGGTAGCAAGTTATGAAACGATCCATACTCAGAGCAATTTACCCCGTGTTTTCACCCTCATTAATCGTACAGTATACGTTATGCAATCTAACCATTGAATCTTAAGACCATGGATTATAATTCAAACACATAGCTTTGCAGGTTTGCTCGAAGTGTCTTTAGCTATTTAAGGAGATATTGAGAAAGAGGAAAGGTTACTTTACCAAAATTCCCTTCTCTGCAATTTTCTCTCTAAATCCCTAGATTCTCCATCTTTCTAAAAGCAATCTTTATGGCGAGTACATCAGGAAGAGATTCAAAACCCAGTTTTGATAATCCTCTTTTTGTTTGGGATAAAGATGAGGAGTGTAGGATTACTACTGTGGACCACTGGGCTCAAGCAGCCATTAATTTCAAGGATATAGAAGACTTGTTCATTCTAGCAAGAATAAGATACATTCTAACTAAGTGGGAATTTATAGAAGGAACTGTTGTGGATGAGCCAACAACTGTTGACTTGCTTAGTTTCTCTAGTGATGAATGATTTAGGAGATAGACGTGCCAGCACCATCTTCGGGGATTTTTTGAAATTCCGAGTGGTTACTATGAACAAATCATCGAGCACTTTTTTAGAGGAATTCACATGGTGGAAGGATTTTAGGATATATTTCTAATCACCATGATGGGAAGAAAAGTTTATGTAACTCCAAAGCTTCTCGCTGGGTTACTTGGAATTCGAGAAAGAGGACTCAAAATGCACATTGTGAACGACAAGGATAAAGATAATGTGGGCATCCCTGTTGATTGTGAAGTTCCTCATGACTATATAGTAGAAGAACTTATTGCATCTATGTTCTCTAAAGAAGGTAAGAAGGCTCATGAGCTCGTCACCAAAGTACTGCTGCCTATGACAGGCTCTTCAGGGAGCTGTTCAAAGTTTGAGAGAGTCTTTGTTTACACTCTAACTCAGGGTATGTGCATCAAATAGTCTTTAGCTGTTCTGTACAGGTTTTTAAAAGTGTCCAAGCATATGGTTTATAGCATCTAGTCATGGACATATGTAGGGCATATGAGCTGGATATGGAAGGATGGGCTCGTAAGAGCAAGATCACACTCAAAGTGATAGAGTCAAGAATTCTAAGCAATGCTCATTTTCATGGGTTAAGATATGGAGAAAGGCCCGAAAATACCAAGTACATCAAGCTGAGGAGAAGTCAGAATGAAGGAAGTCAAGGCTATTATACCTGTGAGGAGAATTAGACCTGATGAGGAAGATCAGACATTGGAGGCCTTTGTGGCAGGTGAGCTAGAAAGAATAACCAAGTTCAGAGTAGAAAAAGGAGAAGGAGAAAAGAAGGGTAGTAAGAAGGAGGTCAGGAAGGACTCTAAGTAAGAAAAGGGAAGCTCAGCGAGCTTAGTTCTAGTTTTTGTTCCAAAGAAATCTAGATCTTCTAAGGAATTTAAGGAAGATAAAAGGAAGGAATTGACTTTGAAGGAGATAGAGGAAGAGAAGAGAGCTAAGGAAGAGTTGAGGGAAGAAATGCCCTTAAAGAAAGAGAGGAAACAGAAAGCAGAAGCTGCTCAGCTAGATGTGGCGACTATAAAGGGAAAGGAAGCTACATCAATTTTAGTTCCCTAAATAGGTCAGCCAAAGAAGAAGCTAATAGTGGAGAAATGGATAGGAGTTGCCCAAAATAATGAAGAAGATGAGAGAGTTAAGGCTGCAGAGAAAGAGAGAATAATAAGGAAGTAAGAGGAGATTGAAGCGACTATTAGGAGGAAGGCTGAAGAAGCAGCAGTAGCCAAAGCTACGACTAGCACTGAAGAAGTTTTGTAGAAAGCTATGGCTAGTCTGACTGAGAAGGAAGTAACAGAAGTTGTTGATGAAGTGATAGAGGCTTTGGATTGAATCGACAATCAAAAAGAGTAGGAGGAGGAAGATGATATGATAGAGGTAGAAGTTGTTCAAGTTAATGAGCTAAATTTTTTCCAGCAGGTTAGTTTGACTGCTGAGGAAGTCAAGGAGGCTAGAAAGGAGAGAAAAAGAGGGTTGTTGGAAAGAATGAAAGTAGTCATTGCTGAGGATGAAGGAGATTTAGAGGATAAGGAGGAAGAAGCTGTTGTAGTTGAGCATAGAGCTTAGCTAGCTGAGGTCTCTCAAACTTAGGTCAGTGAGTCCGCTGTTAAAGGTGTTGTAGAGGAGAAGGAGAAGGAAGATAAAGATTTCTTTACTTTCCTAAATGAACCTACCCAAGCACCACTCTCACCTACACCAATCTCTGCCTTACCCCTACCAGAAAACCAAACACCATCCCCTTCAAGCTCAAGCCAAACCAACCAACTATCTGACCAAAATAATCCAGCCACTAACCAATCTGCCATCATACCATATCTTTCCTTAGTAGGATCTCCAATGCGAGAAGTGTTATATTTGGAAGGACCTCCACCAGTTAGAGGACCTCCAAATATTGAAGAGATTACTGAACATCAACAACCCCCACAACAACCTCAACCACAATCACAATTTAATCCAAATACTGCTTTATTGGGAGATATAAGGAGGTTGGAAAGAGAAAGGTTTCTAGGACTGAGGACTAATGTAGAGATTGATGCAGAGATAGCAAAATCATTGATGTCTGAGGAATTTCTGAGGAAGATTGCAAAGGCTGTTGAGCCAGTACAAGGGTTCATGGAGGGTGTTGAGGAAATAAAGGCCCATGTCAGATCATTACCTACCTAATTTTAATTGGTCAAGGCAGTAGTATCCCATACTTTACCCTTGTTATCTGTTGCAAGTAGGCAGGCAGCTGGTCTGTAGATAGGGGTCATAGAGCTAAAGAAGCATATGGCTAAGATATATGAAAGTAACTGCAAAGTGTTGAACGATGAAAGGGATTTTCACAATTCAATGATAAAAAATTCAATCCTCTACTTGAAGCTATGTTGAAGGTGTTAGATGGTTATAGCATACTGAGCAAAGAGAATGATGAAAACACAACTCGCTTGAATGTAGTTGTAGATGGATTAGATGCTCTGATCACAGTGGTAACCCAACGTCATGGGTTACACACTGAGCTGTGAAAAGTGAAGGAGGAGATGCTAGAAGGTGTCAAGAACTCAGAGGGAGCTGTGCTAAATGCCTTGAAGAGGCTTAACATTTTAGATGCTCTGAGTAGTGATATAGTAATGTTGGATGCTAAACTGGAGCCTAATCTTCATCAGAAACTTGGTCACATCAGAGACCAAATCAAGCAAGTTCAAGATCATGTCCTTAATGATGAAGAAGCCCTAGATAAGATTCATAATGAAGTATCTACTCATATCAGTAGCACTCCTATGCTAGAGCGCATTCTTAGAGAAAACAACCAGGCTAAAGCAATAGGATGTCTTACCCAAATGTCCAAAGAAGGTTTGAATGATTAATATCAGGTCAATCTATCTCAATCCCGTGCTTTGGTAGGCTTATTCGCCTTTCTCAGAGAACAAGAGGCTATATCTCACAAAATCTATGAGCTGCTGGAACAGAATTTCTCATCCAATGTCTATGGTCAGCTAGAATCATTTGAAGAGTCTCTGAGCTCATTTGATGATCAAAATCAGGCCATTTTAAATGCAATGGAAATTGGGGAGAAGGACCGCGAGAAGCATGAGAAGGAAGAAAGGGAAAGAGATCAGAGGATTGCTAAATTTTCTTATAATCTGTATAAGGATTTGGAGCGTATTCAGAGAGAATATATTGAGACTAGGAAGAGGAAAGGCAAGGATATTGCTCTGCCTAAAGAAAAGAAGACCAGGTGGGATCAGCAACCTTTTGAGGAGAGAAGAGCCAACTTGGCAGCCCCACCAATGCCTAAAGATTAGAATAGATTTTATGTAATCTGTAGTTCTCAAATGTAAAACTTAGTATAGATTAACTCTTTGTTAATTATACTCAAGTTATTATTAATGGAAGATTACAATTTCTGTTCAAAGTTAAGATCTTCTTAACTTCATATATTATTCTGCTATATACATATGCTCTAATCATTTGCAGAAATATATGAGAAGTTGTGAGGGATGCTAAACTTAGAAAATTCAAGAATTATGGGGGAGTTAGCACTCACTCTGAGCAGATTAAAGATGTTGAACAAACGACAAATCAAGCATGAGTTCAAGGTAACTCTGATCTAAATATCTTATTGATTTAATTCTCGCTAATTTAATTACCTTTGATCAAAATGGGGGAGATTGTTAAACCAAGCACAAGTTAGGACTGACTCAGTGGATGACTCAATTGTGCTTAAGTTTTGATCATAACAACTAAGTTCAGTTTGAGACAATTAAATCAATAATGATGTTGAAATAAATAGTCTATGGTTTTAAGGGAGTTAGTAAATTCAAGGGTAGAATCTCAAGTCTCCGTTGACCTAGCTGTTTAGTTTAACTTTGAGAGGTTTCTGGGCTGAGTACTTACTTAGTCTCTGACTTAGTATTATTCACTCAGCACTTGATATTTAGATTTTATTTCAGCTATGTTCAGTTCATTTTATCTTTCCAGCTGAGTTACTCTATGTCTGTCAACGCTATTGACTTTACCTTTAAGGTAAAAAGGTATCTTTGCTTTTAGTGTTGCTTTTTGCAGGAACATTAATGAGATAAAGACAAAAAGAATTAATGCCTTGATAAGACTCAGAATCATGAAGAAAATGACAAAGTCTTCCAATGCAAATCTGTAACAAGTCAATTACCATTTTGAGTAATTCTGTAGATCTACCAACCTTGTATCGCGCACACTGCAACATGTCAGAAAACTAAAGGGAATAGGATGTAGACATATAGCAAGTCAGTACAAATTCTCTCTAATGAAAGACTGGCATCAAACGGCAAAGGATTCAAATTGAAGCTCGAATTTCAATCTAACGGATTAAAATGTATTTCATAATGGTGTGATTTTATCTCTTAACGGATCGATTTAAAGAAGCAATGGGTGAATTACTGAGCTATCAACTTCAGAAGATGCCAAGACAAGTTTAAATAACTAATTTCTCAATCCAACTATAAAAGGAGCAAGAAGGCAAGCATTAGAACTTGGTGATTACACCTGAATTTCCCAAAAGCTAAAACTGCCAAAATCACAAGCTTTAAGAAATTCTAACAAGAAAAGCACAACTCAGCGAGAATCTACTTAGAACAAGAGAGGATAATATAGATCAATTGACTGTAATATTTGATCATTTATAACTGGATCAACGTTTCTATAAGTTGAATCCAGCTCTTGCTTAAAATCTTTTGAGTTACTAATAGAAGAGGGTATTCTAGTCAGCGGGTGAGCGATTGCATATTAGAGGGTACTTTCAATAATTGGGAATTTTGTGAAAGGCTTCTCAGCCTAGGGTCAAGGAGTTGAGATTAGTGAATTAAAGCCGAGACACTCTCTCGGGACTAGATGTAAGCACAGGTTATCAAACCAGTATAAAAATCTTTGTGTTCCTTAGTTACTCACAATTTCCAGTTATTTCTCTCAGCCAGCTGACCTCACTCAGTAGAGCCAGTCATCTCTCGAAAAAAGTTTTATAAGTAGTTGAGTGAGTCATTCACCCCCCCCCCCCCTTCGACTCAGTAAGTGTACGCATTGTGACTAACAGTAAAGATTCAAGATCAACTTCAACAGTACACAACGACTACATTTATGATCAAAGCCTATAAAAGGGAAGCTTCACATGTTGAGAAGGTGCTAGTTGATTTCACACAAAGGTATTATATTGAGAATTCAAGCTACTTCAATCAGAAAACTTAACCCCCCCAAGAACCTTTAACTCAGATTAGTTTGTAAGAATTCACAAGTGAAAACTCTAAACTTGTAGAATTCAAAACCCTCTTTTATAGAAACCAAATTGTAAAATCTCATACTTGGGTGAGTATTGATGTTGGTACTCAGCTTGAACAATGAAAGTTTGAGTGGTATATCCCTGTAGGACTTAGCTTAAATTTGGGTAGAATTTGAGTGGTTTATCCTGCTAAAGACAAAGGACTCAGCTAGAAGTTGGTGCTTTTAGTGGTATATCCTACATCCGGAAGAGAGGTCATCATCCGGAGACAGTGCGAAAGGACTTAGCTAAAGATTGGTGTCTATGGTTGTACATCGTACATCCGGTGGAGAAAACATCTCTAGAGACAACTATAAAGGCTTGATTCCTGCCCGTTGAACGAAATCTCACTAGTGGACAAAGCTCGTAGGAGGAATTGTTGGGGACTGGACGTAGGTAGGGTCGAACTAGTATAAATCTCTTGTGTTTGATTTTCTATTCAACTTTTACTTTATCGCATTATATTTCATATCTACATCATCTGGACCCATTAACTCCGGACTAAAATCAGACACACTACACAAGACTTTTATAAGTCTATAAATTCTATAAAAAGGGTGATTCACCCCCCTCTAACTCTAAATACTAAGGCATAGGGACCAACAAGTGGTATCAGAGCAAGTACTCCCGACTAGAGATCTAACAATCTCGAGCTAAAGGTTCAAATTTTGATTCAAGAATCGAAATGAGTTTTAATAACTCACAACTTCTTCCGAAGGGTATGTTCATTACCCGACCTCCACTCTTCAACGGTGAACACTACACATTCTGGAAAAACCAAATGAACAATTTCATTCAGGGCCAAAGCATGCTAGCATGGATGGCCATTAAAGATGGTCCATATGTCCCTACCTATTAAGTTGAGGGAATCACTATAAGGAAACTCTCCAATCAATGGGATGAAAATGATTACAAAAAATTGCGTGAAAATGCAAATGCTATTAACAGGCTTCTTTGTGCTCTTAATGTAGCAGAATTTAATTAAATTTCAAGATGTAAAACTGCACAAGAAATCTAGCAGAAGCTTGAAGTGACTTATGAAGGAACAAAGGAGGTGAAGGAAGCCAGGATTGATCTCCTACAACATAAGCTTAAAACCTTCAAGATGGAACCAAAGGAATCAATCAGCAACATGAATACTAGATACACTAATCTGGTTAATGAAATGAAATGAAATGGCTTGGAAAGGAGATCACTGAGGGGGAAATGGTAAAGAAAGTTATCTGGAATCTCACCAAGGAATGGGACAACAAAAAGACTACCATTGAGGAAGCTCATGACTTAAATTTTTATAGTTGTGATGAACTCATTGGTAATCTTTTAACTCAAGAGTTATCCTTGGAAAGATACAGCCAATAAGAGAAGAAGCCTGGGGAAAAGAAGAAAGGAATTGCCCCCAAGGTAGAATTATCCGAAATAGAATCATCTAGAACAGAAAAGAAGGCAAGGGAATCTCAATACAACAAAGAAGAGATGGCTATGCTAGCCAAACAATTCAATAGATTCCTAAGAAAGAAAGAAAGAAAGAAAGAAAGAAAGAAAGAAAGAAATAAGAAGCTCTAGAAAATTTAGTTCTAGAAGAAGAAAAGAGAGCTCCTCCAAGAGAGACAAATTCAGAAAGGCACCGGAAGAAAAGAATGATCTGAAGAAAGAAATAGCCTACTTTGAATGTGGAGAGAAAGGACATTTCAAGTCAAAATGTCCCAACCTCAAAAAGGATAAGAAATATAAGAAGAAGGCAATGGTGGCCACATGGAGTGATAGTGAAGAAAGCAGTAGCTCATCTTCTATAGTGGAAGAAGAAACTACAAATTGTGCATATAACTAAGATGTGTAGATTTAAAAATGGTTATTATGATGTTTATCCTTGGTCTGAAATGGTTGATAACCCAAGAGGACCCAAATCTGATTAGGTACCCAAACCCACTTGATCTATTTTGCAGGTATGCCTTAGATCCATAGAAGATCAACATAAATGGTACATTAATAGTGGATGCTCAAGGCACATGACTGGTGATGAGAAATCCCTCATCACTTTAATCTAGAAGAAAGGTGGAAAAGTAAGCTTCGAAGACAAATAAAAGGGCCATATCATTGGGCATGAAACCAATGGATCTGAATTAAAATAGAAGATGTCTCACTAGTTGATGGACTGAAGTTCAACCTGCTAAGTATTGCAAAACTATGTCACAAAGGGAGAAAAGTCACCTTTAACTCCGGAGGCTTCTCAATCATTGATAGTAAGTCAAATCAACTCATTCTTTATGCACCTAGAGTAAATAATGTATATTCTATTAATAGTAAAAATGAGAAAAAGAATAAATGCCTGGTGTCTAAAGAAGAAGAGTCATGGCTATGGCACCGGAGGTTGAGACGTGTTAGCATGAATCTCCTGTCCAAACTAGCCAAGAAGGAATTGGTTGTGGGTTTGCCTAAGGTTGCTTTTGACAAGGATCATATCTACACTATATGTCAATGAGGTAAACAAAATAGAAAATTTTCCCTTCCATCTCCTATATACCTTCCAAGAGAGTCCTTAAACTCTTGCATATTTATCTCTTTGGCCCAATCAAGCCAATGAGTTTATGTAGAAGAGAATATACTATAGTAATAGTAGATGATTATTCTGGCCATACATGGGTTTCTTTCCTAGCAAGAAAAGATGAAGCCTTTGAACACTTTTCTAAAATATTTATTCGGATAGAAGTAGAATATGGCATAAGCATCGCACGCATCTAGAGTGATAATGGAGGAGAATTCCAAATAATCATTTTGCTGAATTCTGTGAATCCAAAGGCATTAAGCACAACTTTTCAAATCCTCATACACCTAAAAAAATGGCATTGTTGAAAGGAAAAATAAAACAATAGTTGAAATGGCTCAAACAATACTAAATGAGGATAGATTGCCTAAGTACTTCTGGGGAGAGGCCATAAGAATTGCATATTACATCTTAAATAGAGCTCTCATTAGAAAGACTATAGACAAAAACCATATGAAATCTAAAAGGGAAGAAAACCTAAAATTGGGTACTTCAAAGCCTTTGGATGTAAATGCTACATCATAAATGATAGAGAGCAATAAGGAAAACTTGATCCTAAATCTGATGAAACAATTTCCCTTGGCTACTCATTCATGTCAGTGATGAGCAAGGACGAGAAGAAGAAATTGACATAAATCAAGAGCAAGTGCCACAATAGCATGAGGATCTTCAAAGGGAAACCAGGACTCAAAGGAATCATCTGGTGGAAGCTATTTTGGACAAAGTCCAAAATCTAGTTAGGACAAGAGGACAACTTAACAGGATGATGAGTCATGTTGCTTTTGTCTCACTCATGGAACTAAAGAAATCTTAAGATGTACAAGGCGATGAAAGCTAGATGATGGCTATGCAAGAAGAGCTTGATCAATTCACTAGAAATGATGTATAAGATCTAGTGCCACCTTGGAAAGGAAAGTCAATCATTGGCACCAAATGGGTATTCCAGAACAAGCTAGATGAATCCGAAATTATGTTGAGAAACAAAGCAAGATTAGTTGCTCAAGGCTATAATCAGCAAGAAGGTATTGATTTTGAAGAAACATTTGTACCAGTAGCAAGATTGGAAACAATCAGGATCCTATGTGTTTTTGCATCATTCATGGGATTTACCCTATTCTAAATGGATGTCAAAAGTGCTTTTCTAAATGGAGTCATTCAAAAGGAAGTCTATGTCAAGCAACCATTTGGATTTGAAGTTTCAAAGCATTCAGAGCATGTATACAAGTTGAAGAAAGATCTCTATGGATTAAAGCAAGCACCAAGAGCTTGGTATGTGAGACTCACTTCATTTCTCATATCCAAGGGTTACATCCAAGATAAAGCAGACAAAACTCTCTTTATCAAGAAGAAAAAGGGGGATGCCATTGTTGTCCAAATCTATGTGGATGACATCATTTTTTCAGCAATTAATGAAAAGATGTGCAAAGAATTCAACACTCAAATGCAAAATGAATTTGAGATGTCAATGATGGAAGAACTAAACTTCTTCCTTCTTCTTCAAATCAACCAGAGTCTGGATGGAATTTTTATAAACTAGTCTAAGTATACTAAGGAGATTCTAAAGAAGTTTTAAATAGACAAGAGCAAGCAGTTGTCCACCCCATGGGATTAGATACAGTCCTCTCAAATGATTGTGATGGAGAAGATATAGACCATAAGGTTTATAGAGGGATGATTCGATCACTTCTATACTTAACAGCTAGTAGACCTGACATTCATTATGCAGTTTGCTACTATGCAAGGTATCAACCAAATCCAAAGGATTCGCATCTTAAAGCTGTAAAAAGAGTTCTTAGATATCTTCTAGGAACTACTGAAGTTGGTCTATGGTATCTTAGTAATGTCAATTTCACATTACAAGGCTACACAAATGCTAATTATGGCAGAGATATGCTTGAGAGAAAGAGCACATTCGAAGGATGTCATTTTCTTGGAGACTGCTTAGTATCATGGGATAATAATAAGTAAACTTCATTAGCATTATCAACCATAGAAGTTGAATACATGGCTGCAGGAAATTGTGTTGCTCAACTCTTATGGATCAAGCAGCCGTTGGAAGATTATGGTGTCCAAGCGGGACGTGTTGATGTTATGTATGACAACAACAGTGTAATTGATGTGTCAAAGAATCCAGTGCTACATAGCAGGATGAAACATGTAAATATCAAGCACCACTTCATCAGAGATCATGTCATGAAGAAGGATGTAATGTTCGTCTATATTCCAATAAATGAGCAAAGGGCAGATATCTTTACTAAAACACTAAGTAAAGATCAATTTAATAAGATAAGAGAAGCAAATGGAATGTCAAATCCAATTTGAAAAGGGTTCGGAAGACAAATAATAGTTATTTCAGTCATCAGTTGACCAAGCAATCAAGGTTGGAGGAAAAGAGAAAAGAAAAGAAGGATAGTGAGGAAGAAGAATCCTCCGGCTCTGAGGAAATCGGAAGTAGCTTCGGATCAGAAGAAGAATCCTCCTCTGATAGTAAGGTGAGGAGAAAGATCACAAATCCAAAACCCACTAGAGTTGAGAAAGTGAGAATGGCATTGAGCCTATTAGAGCAAGCAACTTTGAAAGGGGAAAAGGAAGATGCGTTCAAGCCCATGCTTCAAGAGATATGAAAGAAAGTGAGATATGTGGAAAATATGCTAAGAAATCAGTCCATGGCTCCAGATCTAAAAGTAGAATTGGGAGGAAGTAAAGAAAATAGTTGGGAACATTGAAAAGAAGGTTCATCAACTCCCAAGTGTCGATCAAGTTGCAGAGACTTCACTTTCAAAAGTCACTCCAGTTCTGAATTAGTTAACTTTAAATATCTCAGAGGCAAATCAAGCTGCAACTCAAGCTACAATCAAAGCTAATAATAATTGCGCAACCATCATGGGGTCCACTAACCTCAAAGCTGAAATCAAAGAGTATGTGGATAGCAAGTTTGAAAACTTGGAAAAATTCATTCCCTCTACTCTCACTGAATCCTCCAAGGACATCACCTTCGGACGCTTTGATCTCAAGGCAGAACAATGGGTTTCTCAAGATGTGATCAAACAATTTCTCAAGACTAATCTGCCTAAATTATTAGCAAAAGCATCAGAAGATATTGGCCATGATTACAAGAATGGTTTGGCTATTGTCATCACCAATATTGGCAACTAGAAGAGCACCTTTGACATTGAGCTCTGGCATCTAAATGAAAGCATTCATAATGTCAGGAAAGGAGTTGTTGAGGAGGTTCAAAAACTATACTCTAGTGTGACTCAACTATCTCTCACTGCTCCTTCTTCTTCCGGAACTAAACCTGCAATTCCAAAGAGCCTGCTACTTTCAATTTTTCAAGATCTTATTCAACACATTAGATATACTGGTTTCTTTGGATATAAATGCCAGCTTACCATGCTAAAAGCTTTGTTCCCATTCTTTGAGGAAGAATACAGACAATATGCTCTAACCATGCACCCCAACCTTATACTTATGCTCAGCTTTAGAAGCTAATTAAACCACTCCATCTTATCCCTACAATAGTAGACAAAATCATTAAAAACATATGGTATGAGATGAAGATTACTCTATCTACTCTGAAGCTTGGGATAAGAAATGGGATGGGAGATCCTATATGGTCATAGAATCCTCCACAAATACCCCCAACAAATGCAAATAAAAAGGGGAAGAAATGCAAAGGCAAGGAAGGTGAAGCTTCTGGGAAAGACAAAGAGTAGTAATAGTTGATTAGAATAGCTATTTTTAGGCGAAGGCAAGGAACGTGAAGATTCCGGGAAAGACAAGGAGTAGTAATAGTTGATTAGAATTGCTATTTTTAGTTGTAAACAAATTTTGTAATAGCTAGTTCTAAAAGTTTTCACTTATATTCTTCTATAATCTGTAGTCTGGAACTTCATTGATGTTAACCATTATTAATAGCAGAAGTATATATAGTGAAAATATCTATTCGAAATTTGCTTCAAATTACAACCTTCAATTGTACTTCAAAAACGTAGAAGCTACAATGCAAAAAGATTGGGGGAGTTAGGATGCTAGAATAATGGGGGAGTTAAATTTGTATATGACTAAGTATCAAGAATCATACTTAGCTCATATTCCCTAGTTCTTATGCTCATTGTACTTAGATTTTTGTTTCAATAAAATAGGGGAGATTATTGGGAAACAATGATCCGGAAGAATCACATCAAGAACTCATCCAAAACCTCTAAGTCCAAGAAGGACACATCTAGATGGATATTGAAGACAACAAATCACTAAGTCCATAAAGAAAGCATCTGGTTAGAGTTTGGAAAGGAAACAAACTTCTAACTCCTTAAAAACAGCATTTGGAGAATGAGACTGATTGAATAGCATCCGGATAAGTTTGAATTTGAAGACACCCAAAAGATTCAACTTACATGGTAGAAAGGGAAAAAGTTCAAAATTACCTTTTCCCTCCTTATTAGTCTAAAACGAAAAATTCTTTATGCTTTGGAGAATGAAAAAGTGACAGCTTGCACGTATTTCAGAAATGGACAAATGGTCTGACTTGAAAAGAGAAAAAGGTAACAACCTTTTTAACATAGGCCAATGGTGTAGCGCATGGAGTCTAAACAAAAGACAAATTTGTATAAAAGTTGGTTGTACATAAAAATCTAAACAAACGACTACTGACACCCTTTTGCATCAATCTCAACAATTCAAATAGGTTAAATAATATGTCTAACGGATTAATCAATGGCTCCAAAAGTGCCCATTCATACCTGATCAACAGTGAAGATTCAAGATCAACCTCAATGGCACACAATGGTTACATTTATGATCAAAGCCCATAAAAGGGAAACTTCACATGTTAAGAAGGTGCTTAGCGATTTCACACAGAGATATTATATTGAGAATTCAAGCTACTTCAATCAGAAAACTTAATCCCCCCAGGAACCTTTAATTTAGATCGGTTTATAAGAATTCACAAGTGAAAACTATAAACTTGTAGAATTCAAAACCTTCTTTTATAGAAAACAAATTAAAATCTCATACCTGGGTGAGTATTGAGGTTGGGGCTCAACTTAAACTAGGATAGTTTGCGTGGTACATCCCTATGGGACACAGCTTAAATATGGGTAGAATTTAAGTGGTATATCCTGCTAAAGAGAAAGGACTCAGCCAGAAGTTGGTGCTTTTGGTGGTATATCCTACATCTGGAAGAGAGGTCATCATCCGGAGACAATGCGAAAGGTCTTAGCTGAAGATTGGAGTCTTTGATGGTATATCCTACATCCGAAGGAGAAAACATCTCCGGAGATAACTATAAAGGCTTGATTCCTGCCCATTGAAAAGAATCTCACTTACGGACAAAGCTCGGAGGAGGAAACTCTTGGGACTGGATGTAGGCTGGGCCGAACTAGTATGCATCTCTTATGTTTGATTTTTCATTCATCTTTTACTTTATTGCATTATATTTCATATATGCCTCATCTGGACCCATTAACTCAGGACTAAAATCAAACACACCACATAAGACTTTTATAAGTGCATAAATTATGCAAAAAAGGTCATTCACCCACATAGGCATAGGGACCAACATCCGTTACCTATACCATTACTCACAAGAATGAAAGGTTTAACAAATTTATCCTAGAACGAGGTTAGGCTTGAGATAGGGGGACCCCATTTCACCTTACTTATTTATTATTTATGCTAAGGGTTTATCTATGTTGATACATGATCATATTGCCACGGGTCTACTCTATGGGTGCAAGATAACACCTCACGCACTAGTTAGTTCGCATTTGTTTTTCGTTGATGGTAGACTTTTCTTCTTTTAATCAATGATCAATGAAGCTAGCACCTTGAAGAATATTTTTTTGCCTAAACGAGATGGCTTCGAGATAGAAAATTAATTTTCAACAAGTCTTCAATTGTTTTCAGGCCCAATGTTGATTAAAAAACACGACAATCTATTGCAACTTGCCAAGGCGTTAATGTAATTGATGGTCACAGCTTGTACCTTGGTTTACCATCTCTTATCGGTTAAACCAAAAAATCTGCATATGATTATATTGTTGAGAGAACTAACAAGAAGATATTGTTGGAAAAATGAGAATATTATGTTACTTTCAAAAGAATATTTTGTGATATTTTTTGTTGAGGAAAATATCTTGTGGTCAAAATAGTTTATGGTGGAAGTTACAAACTCTATTTCCTTCTTAAAAGTGAGTTTTAAGTGAGTTCCATTCTATAATGACTATATTTAGATTAAATGTTTGTAACCCCTGTCGGTTATGGTTTTAAAGACACCATACTTATTGTTTTATAACAACTATTATATTACCTATAAAATGGTTGGTGGGTTTTTCCATTTGTATAGAGAAACCAATTTTTACTCTCTTATCTCTTCCTCTTTTCTGGATATGATAAGCATTTCTGATTCCTGTACCCAAACTCAAATCGAGTTTGAAGGATTTGTTTAATCATGGGAGGAACTACGAAGTATCCTTTAAGGACAGAGTCGCGTACTCGACTCAACTCATGCTAACCATTAACCCATTTTTTTCTGCAATTTTTGTGTCTCAAATTTAGCCTCCGAGTTCAAAATCATCTGCAGAATCCCTGCCCAGAATTTTAGCTTTAAGTGACTACTTCACAGACTAAAGCATTGCCTTTGGTCTAGCTTCTGAGCTTCGATGACAGATTCAAATCCGGAAGTGTTGCCTCTGATCCAATATTTGAGCTTCTGCAGCTATTTTCAAAAAAGTGTTGCCTTTATCCGGAAGCAACTCCGGAACTAGCTTTAAAGAGCAAATGTAGAGCAAACTTTCCAACAATCTTAAAGGATAATTTTGTAATGGAAAATTATGCTACTCCATGGGGATCCAATTCCTTTGAGAAAATGAAAGCAGTTGTTCCTCCACTATAAGCTAAGTTGTTTATTTACAAAAATTAAATTTGGTGCCATTTTTTGAAAGTTGAAGTTAATGAGATTTGGGAATATTTAATTTCCAAATACAATTATGAGGGTGCTCGTAAGCAAAAATTGCATTGGCCTAAATAAAGTCAATTGGAAGGAGATCGGAATAACTAAAGAGAATGAGATAGTCTCAAAGGCAAACACCATGGTGACCGATCCTCGCTAAGGAAAAAGGTACGAATTTCTCTATAGTTAATTTATAAAGCTCAAAAGTAATAAAACCTTTTTTTTGTTACAAAAAAAGTAATAAAACCTTCAATAATATAAAAAGGGAAAACTTTATACATGTGACCACCATGCTCCTAAATGGAGGAAAAGAGTTGTGAAATGTGACAATCCTACTCAACTTATAGTTAAGTAGATGATATTATTTTTGTAGTCATTTCACAAGTAAACATGGTGATTGATGTGAATTAGTGGGTTATTGACTAAGATGTAACGAGGCACGTTTGTGAGAATAAATAAAAATGCTCCCTAGTCATATACACCCAAGTTGGAAGTGGAGAATAAAGGTTCTCCTCAAGCTCACATCTTTAGCATATAATGAGGTGCTATATGTTCCCAATATTTGAACCTAATTGGTTTTAGTGAGCCTTTTAGGCGAAAATGGAGTGAATGTAACTTTTGAGTCCGACAAGGTCATAATGATCAAATATATTGTGTTGTCGGAATGAGCTATATGAACCATAGAATGATTTTTGAGATTATTAATTTATATGTTTTCTTTCCTTTACCAATTTTGTTGAATCGTGATATTTGCATTGTGATAGTTAAGGCTTATGAATTTGAGTATTTCTATTTCATAAGTTCATTTATCAAAGTTTTGAAGGGTGAAAATTTTGTTGAATCAAAATGTTTATTTATTGAGAGATAAATGAGGTTTTGAAATATTTTATGTGGTTTAATATGTTTTTGAATTAAGTTGTTTTGAGACATTTTGATTTCATTTTTATTGAAGTTTGTTGATAGCCTATTTGTAATATAACTTTTGTTTTATGTTTGCTGAAAATTTCAGCTTTGAACACTCTTACTTGTTTATGAATTTTCTTGAGATTTACAACCCCATATTTAGTAATTCTTGTTTATATGGTTTCATGAGACATAGATGAAGTTATGTTTATAAGAAATGTTTTTCAAATTCCTTCGTTTAGTGGGTTGAAATATTTTTTAAAGTTGAGATAAGAATCTCGGTTCTATGGAATTTCAGCTTTGAACATAGCTGATTGTTTGTAGCATAACTTTAGTTATACAAATCAATTTTATGTGTTTTTAGTGGCTTTGGAAACATAATACATATATGTTTTTATGAGTAGAAGAAAGTTTTGTCAAATAACTTTGTTTACATATTTTAATTTTGGGTTGAAGTGGACTCTCGAAATCTGGAACTGAATAGATTTCAATTTTGCAAAATTGTTAGTAACTATGTGTGTTTAAATAAATATATTTTGGTGCATTTACCTTAAAATTTGATGGTTTATAATTTCTAGTAAACTTGAGGCACATGAGAACATGTCGTGAGTTATTATTAAGTATATATGTGAGTATCATATTTAATATGTTAGAAATATACTTGAGATATTTGTTGGTGGAACTATTTGTTACGTTTTCTATACAAATAGAATTTCACATGAGAAACCGAGAAGACACATATGAGAAATCAGAGGATTATCATCCAAATTTGAAATGTTCAAAAGTGTGGGGGTGTTTTATTAAGGTGGTTCTTATCGAATTTATGAAAAGAGAAATATGTTCAAACTTTATGTTTGTATGTTCATAGATTTTGTTGAACATATTGATGTGCTTGGAAATAATATCTTTGAGACAAAAAGTTGGTCCCTGTGAAGGTCTTTATAAGATCAGAGGGGGGTGAATGACCCTTTTTCATGGAATACATAGACTTTAAAAAGTCTTAATATAGTGTGTTTGATTATGATCTCGATGATGAATCCGAATGATACAATTATGCCAATATAATGCAATAAATAAAAAGTTAAAGAAATCAAACACAAAGGATTTTATCATGGTTCGGCCCCGCCTACTCCACTCCCCGGAGTTTCCTTCCTCCGAGCTTTTCCACTAGTGGATTACTTTCCAACTGGTAGGAAACAAGCCTTGCAATTTGTCTCCGGATGGTATCCCCTTACGGATGTAGGATATACCACTAGAAGCGCCAACTCCTAGCTGAGTCCTTTAGCCTTTAGTAGGATATACCACTCAGACTTCTACCCTAAATCTAAGCTGAGTCCTACAGGGAGTTCCCACTCAAAGCACCAACTTTAAGTTGTATCCTCATCTCACAATTTACCTAAGTTGGAGATCCTTACACTCTTGTTTTCACAAAGGTTTTGGTTTTTGGATTTCCTTAAGTTTATAGCTAACTTAGGAATCCTTACAACAGATTTGGAATTAATTGATTCTTAGAGGGATTGTAAATTGATTGAATTACTTGTGCTTTGTTACTTGCTTTTGTCAATCAAACAGCCAACCTTCTCACTTTATGAAGCTTCCCTTTTATAGGCTTTTATCATAAATGTAGCCATTGTGGGTTGTTGAACTTGTAATAAATCTTCACCCCTGAACAGGTTATAGGTGGCACTTCCGGAGCCATTGATCAATCTATTAGACTATAATTCAACCCATTTGAATTCTAGGGATTGATGCTGAAAAGTTTTTAGTGATCGTTTTACTTGGCTTTTTGTGATGCGCCAACGTTTACACCATTAGCTTTTTGGTGTGAGCTCCACGCTCCTCCTTATTGGTCTAGGTGAAAAAGTCTGTTAGCTTTTTCAGTCCGATGTCAGTTCTTTTGTCCTTTTACTAAAATGTGCAAGCTGTCACTTTTGTCTTGTTCATAGGGAAAGGATCTTTGACTTCATAGACCCAAAGGTGGAGGGAAAAGCTATCCTTGAAACTTTTTCCATTGCCTTTAAGCATGAGTCTTCCGGATGTCTTCAGACTCATTATCTTCATATCTCTATGCTTCCTGAGCTAGGATAATCAGTTCTTCCGGATGTTAGTCTTGATGGATTAAAGCTTATTTCCTTTCCAAGCTTTATTCTGATGATTCTATATACTTAGGTACTTAATGTCTTTAATGGACAACCCTGTAGCTGGATCTTTGTCCGGATGTTTCCATTTGGATTTGGGATTTACATAATTCTAAGTTTTTATTTCTTTCAAACCTGATCCGGATAGATTAGTTTAATTTTATGATCCAGATCATTTTATTTCCCAACAATCTCCCCCTTTTGATGGAAACAAAAACTAAGTACAAGGGAATGGAGTGTATATAAACTAAGTATGATTCTTGATACTTAGACATTTACAGATTTTACTCCCCCATAATTCCAGCATCCTAACTGCCCCAATATTTTTTAATTCTAGCTTCTAAGTTTGTTTTAGTGCAATTGCATATTGTACTTCAGAAGCAACATTTTGAGAATTAGATATTTTCTCTATATATACTTCTGTTGTTAATAATTGTTAACATCAATGAAGTTCAGATTTCAAATAAGAGAAACATATAATTATGAATCTAGCTATTACAAGATATTACCAAAAAATATAGCTAGTCTAATTCTCTCTGGATGATCCTTCTTCCTTTTCTTTCCCTTTGCTTGCTCCTTCCCCTTGTAGACTTATCTCCCCCTTTTTGTTGCCAGCTTGGGGATCAATCACCATGCATGTCTTGTTATCCCAAGCCTCTTGCCAAGCATTTGAGTAGATTAAGTAATTAGGATTACCTTTGGATCTTTCAGCAATAATACGGTCAATAGTAGGAGGAGTAACATAGTAAGGCCGGATGGTCTTGTTTAAATTGTCATAGGATTGTTTGATTGACAGAAGAATGCACAAGCCAAACTCTTGATCCTTGGGATCATAGTAAGGGAAGAGGACCTTTAGGAGAGTTGTCATCCCTTTCTGACCAAAGAAGCTGGAATCTCCAATTGCTTGAATGAGGTTATGGAAGACCGAAAGGAGCTGGCTTTCCGAAATAGCAGGAGAGGAAGAGGATCCGGATATTGATAGGTTATTGATTTCGGTCTGGAGTAGGGTGATTTCCTCACTAATCCCTTTTCGGATATTATGTATAGACTCCGTTTGAAGAGAGATTTCTTTGGTGATGGATGCCTACAGTCATTTATTATTTTTTCTAATGCGGTTAGACGGCTCTGTATTTCATTGCCCATGTTATCAAGGACTTTTTCTTAGATTTTGGCAAGAGTTTTCTCAATAAAGTGCACTAGCATTTCCTGGGTGACTTGCTAGTCAATGCCCAGATCCGAGATAGTAGGCTTGAGGTCCTTCTCAGCCATGAATTTTGACAAGTTTTCAAACTTGGTATCCAGATAGGCTTTGATTTCTTCTGAGAGCTCGGAGGAGGAGGAGGAGGTAATTTTTTCAAGTACTATTCCATAACTGTTTAAAGCCAGGGTATTGGCTTGATCAGTTGTTCAGTTAGCTATGGAACCATTTTCTTTAAGCTCATTTAATGTTTGCTTGATCAGGGAGAGAGAGGCTTCTGCTATTGCTCCTAGAGTGGGGAAATCCAAGACTTTGTCTTCTATTTTCTTTACTGAATTTTTTATTTCACCCAACTCCTTCTTTACTTCTGAATTAGCAGCTTGTCTTAGTTGTTCCTTTTCCACCCCTCTTAGATGGGTACATATTGTCCAGAGGCTCTGTTTGATCTACCCTGCCTCATTTTCCTCTTG
Organism: Euphorbia pulcherrima; assembly: GCA_947683365.1. NCBI lineage: Eukaryota > Viridiplantae > Streptophyta > Magnoliopsida > Malpighiales > Euphorbiaceae > Euphorbia > Euphorbia pulcherrima. The sequence continues at coordinate 22,542,101 of CANTUS010000009.1, forward strand.
GACAGCCTCTTTTAACAGATGAAGTGCTGCTGAAACTTTGGCTTTAATTGCATTGTTTACAGGCACTCTTATGGGGCTTACTTTTGGAGGAAATTCTTCTTTAGAGGAGCTGGAGGATTCATCTCTGAAGCTAGAGCTGCTTTTAGAGGTTCATTATCAGCTTTATTATTGGTCTCCTCTAAATGGTACTTATCTTGCTCTTCTCTCCTGTCTTTCGACCTTTCCCCTTAACTGGCCTCGCCTTTAGAGTCCACTTTAGAAGCATTCTCTCAGATCTTAGACCTTATCCCTCCTCTGGAATGATATTATCCGGGTTGGGCTCACCTTCCTTGGATACATTTAGGACATGTGTATCCAAGTTGTCCCTTATCTCAACTAGTATGTCATCACCAGCAGTAATATCAGTGTTAATATTTAAAGTAGCTATAATAGGAAGTACCTCACTAAGTTGTGGTTGGGATAAGATGATTGTCTCTTTATGTGCTCCCACTTCAACCCCTCGATGACAGGAAATGTCCTATATCACCCCTTCTATTGCCTTTTCAGGACTTATGATAACTCCTCCAGGCGTGTTGGAACTATCCTCAACACCCTCTATAATTGCCTTCACAGGACTTATTTCTATAGGGATCTCAGCTTCCAAAATTAGCAGGTTCTCTAGAAGATGTTTTGTAATGGGCAGGAAGTTGAATGATCCAGATTTTGGAATCTTTGAGACCTCAGCCAAGGCAGCTTGATCTATGAGGATTGGGGTAGTTGAGGATCCTCCGAGTCCTTCTATGGCAATATTGTTAATTCTGTAGTTGTCTACCATGGAAGCCATCATCTCTTCATACTGAGGATCCTCCGGAAGGATATCCTCATTCGATCCTGGAACATTCTTCCCTTTTGAGCTTTTGGCCTTAGCCAACTCCTCAACAACTACCCTCTTAGCGGCCTCCTCATCAGTAATCATAGCAGTTGGCTTCTTGGCTGTTTTCTTCTGATGTTTTTGAGCCTTAATTGCTTCATCAAAAGTGCACCTCTTCCGGGTGAACTGCTTCTTTAATGCTGGCATTTCATCTTCGATTTCCTCTTCATCAGACCCATTTCCCCCTTTCAACAATTTTGATGCTTTTCTTTTCTAGCCTTTCTGATAGCCCTCTCTTATTGCAGCAGCAGCTATTGCAACGGTTTCCCTTGCTTTTGGATCACAAACCGATCTTTTCAATAATCAGCTGTCTTAATCAGCCTTCGCCTTGGTTTTGGCTTTTCTGGAGATTTGTTAAGCAGCTGGGTGATTATCTAAGTATCTTTATTCTCCTCTTCATTCGAAATTACAGTCTGCTTTTTTATAGTCTTGGGTTTAGCAGTCCGGGCCTTCTTTGGAACCAGAGCCTCTAATGGATCGGCGGTTTTTCTAGCTTTGCTTTTCCTCTCATCTCTTTGCTTTTTAGCCTTTTCTTCATTCCACTTCTCCCTATAGTTCAATTTCTTAAAGTTCTTTTCCAATATTTCCTTACCAATGACGGATTCAAATCCAGAAAGGTTGATTTTGTTTACAAGGAGGATCCGGGTGATGAGAGCACCGTGAGAATTTATATGCTACTTGAGGAAGTGTATGAGTAGTACAGGCATGTTAACTACCCTGCTTTCTACCTAGTGTTGAAGCACATAGTGTAAAATGAAGACACTATAGTAAGAGATCCTTTCCTTAGGAGCACCAATTTAACCATGACATGCTAAAGGTATCTGGGAATTTAAGGAAAGTATGTGGAGAATTTATCTCCAAAGTAGTTTGGATACAACCACTGTTTGGCTTCATACTTTACTTTTTCGTCATCACCATCAGTTCAAAGCAGAACACCCTCATTTTTCATACACAGATGTTGTTCGAAGAAATCTGGGGTAACAGCAATTTCTTTGCCCTATACCTTGGTTTTAATAGCATCAAACTTGGAGTGAATGCTGAGATTCTTATAAAATTGATTGACCAAGTCAGGATATGTGGGAAGTTGATCTTGAGAAAATCTGTGAGATTTTGATCTTCCATGAGTTTGGAGTAACCATCCGTCTCAAATAAGAAATTGTCCCCCAAATAATCTGTGGGTAGTACGGAGTCGGAAGGTTTGAAACTTACGGGGATGAAGTCTCCATCTTGAAGATCAGACTCTTCAAAGATATTCTTGGTTGGAAGCATTACAGGTCTATCCTCAACCATGATTGCTACCATTTTAAAGAAAAGATTGTAGGAATTAGGGTTTAGGTTTTGATTTTTGTAGAGTAACAGTAGAGGAGTTGCTTGCATGAGGAAGAAGAGTGAATTTGAGGGGTTTATATAGAATTTTCAAAGTAAGGGTAGTTTGGTAATCTAGAAGCCAGTAGTTTGGCTGGATTGATGACATGGCAACCGAATTTTAAGAGAGAGGTAAATTCAGGTTAACCGAAAATGGGAATGGTTTATTTTGAATGATAACTGTCGAATTTACCGCGCGTGTAACACCTAATAGACTTTTGAAATTCAAAAAAGTAACTATCACCTTTAAGCCCTTTTACTGCCATTTGTCCTTCTTGTCTGCTGACGTGGCATACTCTCTTCTGGAATAAATTCCTCTTCAATAGCTCTTCTTTTCCAGACTAGGTTCTCTTGCTAATGATCCACATTAATCTTGGACTGTCTTCTGGATTAGCTTTCAAATATGATTTGACATACCAATTGATTCCCTTAGCTTTCCAAATTGATCTTTACTTAATGGCTTGGTAAAGATATCTGCTCTTTGCTTATTGGTTGGAATGTATACCAATGCAACATCTTTCTTCATTACATGATCTCTAATTAAATAATGCCTTATCTTGACATGCTTCATCCGGCTATGGAGTACTAGATTCTTTGACATATCAATAGCACTTTTGTTGTCACACATAACATCCACACATCCAAATTGAACTCCATAATCTTCAAGTTATTGCTTGATCCAAAGGAGTTAAGCTACACAACTTTTAGCTACCATGTATTCAGCTTCTATAGTGGATAAGGCAACTGAAGTTTGCTTCTTGATGTACCATAGAACTAAGCAATCTCCAAGGAAATGGCAACCTCCGGATGTACTCTTTCTCTCAAGAGTATCCCTGCCATAGTCTGCATCAGTGAACCCTTGGAGTGTGAAATCTCCATTACTAGGATACCATAACCCAACATCAGTGGTTCTTAAGAGGTATCTAAGGATCCTTTTTACTGCCTTTAGATGAGAATCCTTAGGATTGGCTTGATATCCTACACAATAAAAAACTACATAATGTATGTCAAGTCTGCTAGCTGTCAAGTATAGGAGTGAGTCAATCATCCCTCTATAGAGCTTTTGATCAACATCCTCTCCTTCATAATCCTTGGATAGGACTGTATCTGATCCCATTGGTGTGGACATGGGCTTGCTCTTGTCTATTTCAAACTTCTTCAAGATTTCCTTGGTGTACTTTGACTGGTGAATAAAAATCCCATCCAGACTTTGCTTGATTTGTAAACCAAGGAAGAGATTAAGGTCTCCCATCATGGACATCTCAAATTCGTTCTGCATTTGAGAGCTAAATTCTTCACACATCCTTTCATCAGTTGCTCTAAATATGATATCATCCACATAAATTTGGACTAGAATGGTATCATTTTTCTTCTTTTTGATGAATAGTATGGGGTCTGCTTTGCATCTGATATAACCTTTGGATATAAGAAATGAGTTAATCTTTCATACCAACCTCTAGGTGCCTGCTTTAATCCATAGAGAGCCTTCTTCAGCTTGTAGACATGATCCAGATGCTTTGGGTCTTCAAATCAGGGTGGTTGCTTAACATAGACTTCTTCTTGGATAACACCATTTAGAAATGCACTTTTGCCATCCATTTGGTATAGTGTGAACCCCATGAATGATGCAAAAGCATATAGAATCTGGATTGCTTCTAGCCTTGCTACAGGAGCAACGGTTTCTTCAAAATCAATTCCTTCTTGCTGGTTGTAGCCTTGGGCAACTAATCTTGCCTTTTTTCTCACCACCACTCCGGATTCATCAAGTTTGCTCCACAACACCCACTTGGTGCCAATGATTGATTTTCCTTTAGGGGGTGGTACTAGATCCCATACATCTTTCCTGGTGAATTGATCTAGCTCTTCCTGCATTGCCATCATCCAACTTTCATCTCCTTCAGTATCTTGAAATTTCTTTGGCTCTATGAAAGAGACAAAAGTAGCATGACTCATCATCCTATTGAGCTGACCTCTAGTTCTCACTGGATTCTGAACTTCATCCAGAATATTTTCAATGGAATGATCTCTGTGTGTCCGGATCTCCCTATATAGGCCTTCATGTTGAACTGGGACTTGCTCCACTTCAGCTTCAACCACTCCTTCTTGGCCTTCATGAAAGTCAATCTCCTGTGGGTTGAGATTAACTAGTTGCATTTCTAGATCAAAGGATATTCCTTCATCTTCCTCTTTATACTTCTTGATTTGAAATGAATTAGGAATTCATGCTTCCTTCTTTTCTCCAGAGTTTTCATCTTCCAAAACTGGATCTTTCAGAGTGTAGCTTTCCTTTCCTATAGTGTTACTCTCATTAAAATCTACTTGTATTGACTCTACCATAGTTTAGGTTCATTTATTGAAGACTCTATAAGCCTTACTATGTGTTGAGTAGCCAAGGAAAATTGCTTCATCAGATTTAGGATCAAATTTTCCTAGTTGCTCTCTATCATTACAGATGTAGCATTTACATCCGAATGCTTTGAAATACCCGATTTTGGGTTTTCTTGGGTCTTTTCTATAATCTTTCTAATGAGAGCTCTATTTAGAATATAACATGCTGTATTCATGGCCTCTCCCCAGAAGTATTTTGGAAAACAATTTTCATTGAGCATTGTTCTAGCCATCTCAACTATGGTCCTGTTCTTTCTCTCAACAACTCCATTCTGTTGAGGAGTGTGAGGGGCAAAGAAGTTATGTTCAATGCCCTTGGAGTCATAAAAATCAGCAAAATGCTTATTTTTGAATTCTTTACCATTATCACTCCGGATGCGTGCAATGCTTATGTCCTGTTCTACTTCTATCTGGATGAATGTTTTAGAGAATTTGTCAAAGGCCTCATCTTTTCTTGCTAGCAAGAGCACCCAGGTATATCGAGAATAATCATCCACAATAACCATGGTGTACCTAAACTCAATGGTTTGATTGGACCAAAGAGATCAATATGCAAGAGCTCAAGTACTCTTTTGGAAGGAATGTATGAGATGGAAGGGAAACTTTTCTTATGCTTTTTACCTAATTGACATGCAGTGCATAGATGATCTTTATCAAAAGCAACCTTAGGCAGACCCACTACTAATTCCTTTTTGGATAGTTTGGACAGGAGGTTCATGCTGACATGTCCTAACCTCCGGTGCCATAGCCATGATTCTTCTTCTTTAGACACCAAGCAGATATTCTTTTTATCATTTTTAATGTTTATAGAATACACATTATTTACTCTAATTGCATAAAGAAAGAGTTGGTTGGACTTACTATTATAGATTAAGCAGCCTCCGGAGTCAAATGTGACTTTTCTTCCTTTGTTACAAAGTTGGGTCACACTTAGCAAGTTGAATTTCAGTCCATCAACCAGTAAGACATCTTCTATCTTTAACTCAGATCCAATGGTTCCATGACCAATGATTTGTCCCTTTTAATTGTCCCCAAAGCTTACTTTGCCTCCCTTCTTCCGGGTTAGTGTGATGAAGGCCTTCTCATCACCTGTCATATGCCTTGACCATCCACTATCAATGTACCAAGTGTATTGATCTAGTGTGGATCTAAGGCATACCTACAAAATAGATTAAGTGGGTTTAGGTACCCAATCAGATTTGGGTCCTCTTGGGTTAATAACCATCTTAGACCAAGGGTAAACATCAAATACCCATTTTTTAATCTACAGGATTTAGTACTATGATTATTTTTCCTATAAAACCTGCACCCTGAAATGGGTATGTTCTGCTTTTGCTTATCACTGATCTTCTCCAGATCCTTCTTCCCATAGTTCCCTTTATACCCAGCTTTTTGTATACTGGTGGATGGTCTGGTGTGAATCCGAAAACTAGTTGGAGGTGCAACTTCTGCTCCAAAATTTCTTTTTTGTTGGATAGGCTATTTGTTGTAAGCCACCTTAGCCTTTCCCTTTTGAGCAGCAGTATATCTTTAGGCTTGTGGTTGCCTGCTAACTTCCTTCATCCTTTGGTTAGGGGTCTTTTAGAATCTATTCTGAGTAGGAGGATGACTGTCTCTTCTTGGAGCTTTTGTTTCTGGCCTCTTCCTGAACACCTCCTTTAATAGATTGATTTCTCCATCCAGTCTTATTACATTTGCATTTAGAATCTAGACTTGATTCCTACAGAAGCTCTCCTCTACAACATCAATATGTTTGGTTGCTCTAACCAGATTGATGTCTTGTGCCATTACTTTAGCATCTTCTGCCAACTCCATTACTGCTCTTTTAATTGACTTGATTTCTTTTGCATTCTTCTTTACACCCTTGATTACAATAGATAGAGCTCTAGCAAGGTCAAAATTCAAAGCAGAATTGGAACAAGAATTTACCTCAGTGTTTACTGTATCTAATTCTGATCCTTTAATTTGCACTATTTCTTGCTTGGAGGAATTCCTTTTGGATTGCTCTACTTCTGGATTTGTCAGTGCCATGAATGCAAGTTGGTAGTCTCTTATTTTTTTGTTGAAGATGAGCTGCTGCTTTCTTCACTATTGCTCCAGGTAGCTACCATTTCTTTCTTTTTGAACTTCTTAGTTCTCTTAAGCTTGGGACATTTTGTTCTAAAATAGCCTTTTTCTCTACATTCAAAATAGGCAGCATCTTTTTTCAGATCCTTCTTTTCTTTCGGATTTCTTTTGGGCCTGTCCCTTTTGAAAGGTCCTTCTCTTGATCTTCGGGATTCATATTTTCTGGACTTCATTCTTTCTTTCTTTTGTAGGAACCTATTAAGCCTTCTGGTTAATAGAGCTAGTTGCTCCTTAGTACTTTGAGGTTCCGTGGCTTATCCTTCTTCTCCGCATGAAGCTGATCCAGTAGATTCTGCCTTTAGAATAATGGCTTTCTTTTTCTCTTCAGGTTTCTTTTCTTGTTGGTTGTATCTCTCCAAGGATAGCTCTTGAGTTAAGATCTTACCAATGACCTCATCATAACTATAGAAGTTTAGGTCATGAGCTTCCTCAATGGCAGTCTTCTTGTTGTCCCATTCCTTGGTGAGACTCTGGAGCACTTCCTACACCATCTCTACTTCAGGAATTTCCTTTCCGAGCCTCTTCATCTCATTCACTAGATTGGTGTATCTAGTGTTCATATTACTGATGGATTCTTTTAGCTCCATTTTGAAAGCTTCAAACTTCTGCTGGAGTAGATCAAGCTTACCTTCTCTTACTTTGGTGGTTCCTTCATAGGTTACCTCCAGCTTCTCCCAAATCTCTTTTACAGTCTCGTATCTGGATATTCTATTAAATTCAGCTACACTAAGAGCACAATGAAGCATGTTAATAGCATTTGCATTTTCACGCAACTTTTTAAAGTCATTCTCAACCCACATACTTAAGGGCTTTCGAGTACTTATACCCTCTACTTCATAAGTAGGCTCATATGGGCCATCTTTAATGACTATCCATGCTTGCATGGTTTGTGATTGTATGAAGTTCTTCATTTGGTTCTTCCAAATTGTGTAATGTTCACCGATGAAGAGTGGAGGATGAGTAATGGACATACCCTCGGGAAGGAGTTGTGAGTTTTGGAAACTCATTTTAATGTATAAATCATAATATTAGACCCTTAGCTCTAGATTGTTAGATCTCTAGTTTTGAGCCCTTGGTCTGATACCACTTGTTGGTCCCTATAAGGGTCTTTATAAGGTTAGAGGGGGTGAGTGACCCTTTTTCGTGGAATACACAGACTTTAAAAAGTCTTAGTGTAGTGTGTTTGATTATGATCCGGATGATGCAATTATGACAATATAATGCAACAAATAAAAAGTTCAAGAAATCAAACACAAAGGATTTTATCCTAGTTCGGCCCCGCCTACTCCAGTCCCCAGAGTTTCCTTCCTTTGAGTTTTTTCACTAATAGATTCCTTTCTAACTAGCAGGAATCAAACCTTACAATTTGGCTCCGGATGGTAACCCCTTCCGGATGTAGGATATACCACTAGAAGAACCAACTCTTAGCTGAGTCCTTTAGTCTTTAGTAGGATATACCACTCAGACTTCTACCCCGAATCGAAGCTGAGTCCTATAGGGAGTTCTCACTCAAAGCACCAACTTTAAGTTGTATCCTGATCTCACAACTCACCTAAGTTGGAGATCCTTACACTCTTATTTTCACAAAGGTTTTGGTTTTTGGATTTTCTTAAGTTTATAGCTCACTTAGTAATCCTTACAACAGATTTGGAATTAATTGATTCTTGGAGGGATTGTAAAGTGATTGAATTCCTTGTGCTTTGTTACTTGCTTTTGTCAATCAAACAGCCAACCTTCTCATTTTGTGAAGCTTCCCTTTTACTGGCTTCTATCATAAATGTAGCTGTTGTGGGTTGTTAAACTTGTAATAAATCTTCACCCTTGATTAAGTTATAGGTGGTGCTTCTGGAGTCGTTGATCAATCCGTTAGACTATAATTTAACCCTTTTGAATTCTAGGGATTGATGCTGAAAAGTTGTCAATGATTGCTTTACTTGGCTTTTTGCGATGCACTAACTTTTACTTCGTTAGCTTTTTGGTGTGAGCTCCACGCGCCTCCTTATTGGTCTAGGTGAAAAAGTCTGTTAGCTTTTTCAGTCCGGTGTTAGTTCTTTTGTCCTTTACCGAAACATGCAGGCTGTCACTTTTATCTTGGTCATGGGGAAAGGATCTTTGACTTCATAGACCAAAAGGTGGAGGGAAAAGCTATCCTTGAAACTTTTTCCACTGCCTTCAAGCATGAGTCTTCCGGATGTCTTTAGACTCATTGTCTCCAAATCTCTATGCTTCCAGAGCTAGGACAATCAGTTCTTCCAGATGCTGTTCTTGAGGGATTAAAGCTTGTTTCCTTTCCAAGCTTTATTCTGATGATTCCATGTGCTTAGGTACTTGATGTCTTTAATGGACAACCTTGTAGCTGGATCTTTGTCTAGATGTTTCCATTTGGATTGAGATTTACATAGTTTTAAGTTTTTGTTTCTTTCAAACCTGATCCTGATAGATTAGTTTAATTTTGTGATCTGGATCATTGTTTCCAAACACAAAGAACATAAATTCTTTGTGAATGTTTTCAATAAAGACTAGAGAGATTTCCATTTTTAAGTATTGTTTCGGATGTTGACCCGGATGCACCTATTTTTCAAATTGAGTTTGAAAGTGATAATTTGAAGAAAGGAAAGAGAACTTTGAAAAGGAAGTTTTGGTGAAAATTTTTATATGTTTTTGATTGAAGATGAACTTTTATTGTTGGCAAAACTATTTCATCTTTTGAATCAAAGGTTTTAAATGAAGCTTCTTATTATTTGAGTTTGTTTCTATTCTTTGGAATATAGAACTTGTGTTTTAGATTATGGTTCTTCTATATTTTTTGCTATAGCTTCTTTTTAGCTCACCACATGGATCTTAGAATTGCCTTTCAAAAATAAAGTTTTTATATATAGTGCAACTTGAGGGGTATGTAGAGCCTTAACATGGATGGAAAATTGAGAAAGTCTTTGTATGGTTTAGTAACAAGTACCTAAATAATGAGTTGAGAAGTTTTGATCTCTTAAGGTGGATATATGTGTATGTACTAAAGTGATTAATGGTATATGTATGTTTGTCTTTATTCCGAGTATTGATTTTGTCAATAGAATAAAGATAATATTATTATCAATATTTGTCATGAAAGATATAAGAGAAGCCAATGTGATATTAGGTATGTGAATCATAAGGATGAATGAGAGTGTCTTGTTAACACAAGAACACTATATTGAGAAACTTCTTAAGTAGTTTGAATTTTATGATGTAAATCATGTGAGTATCCCTTATGATTCCAATACTCAAGGGAAGATAATCGTGATCTAGTGGTTAAATCCAAGTATGCATTTATACTTGATGAGTTTCACACATTGAGACGTAGCATATGCTATGTGAGCAAGTATACACATATAATCATTGATTATAGATAAGTCATATTGAGACTTAAGAAATATTTGAGAGAAACCATTAAATATGGTATTCTATATAATGAATTTCCCATTTGTACTTGAGAGGAACAATGATGTTAAGTGAATCTTTGATTCATATGAGAAGAAATCCATTAGTGATTTTCCTATTATTCTTGAGGGGAACAATGATGTTGAGTGAATCTTTGATTCATATGGGAAGAAATGTATTGGTGGTTATATTCTCACATTTGATAGTAGAACAATAACATGAAAACCAACTAAACAAGCTATGTTAAGAGTTAGTTGCTTGAGAGTTGGAATAAAATGAGACTAAGTGGTTGGAAAAACCTTTTGAGTAAGTGTAACTTTAAAGTTAACACATTTAATGTATATACATAGAGATTGCAAAAATGCAATATATATTGAGATATAAGACCTATAATGGCAAAAATAAAAAGTATATGTTTGGGAAATATAATTGAGATGGAATTATATCCATTTAAGTCTAGAGTGACTCTGATCAAATCATCTAACTAATATTTGAGAAATAAATTTTTAAAAAAGAAATTTATTTTTGATACATCAGAGAGGATGGGACTTAAGCCAATTTGAAATTAATGAAGGGTGGGACCCAACCTACATGAGTGGAGATCCCACGTAATAGGTTCATATGGGTACTAACAAGCCCTCCGTTAGTTCTGCTAGCACTATAAAAATATTGTCTCAATCCTAGTTGTGAGAAAAGTGTTATGTTGCATATCTTGAGAGGTTGAGTCAAAAGGACTCTTAATGAGATTTCATAGCTCTTATGAGTGATGTATAAAGTTTAATATACACTTGATGATATCACCTATGTGAGTGTGAAGTGGGGCCGCTTCTACAAGATATAATATTGGCAATATCTCTAGAGCACTCATCAAAGACCAAGCACGAGCACGGCCTATACGCTCAAAACCTCGATGGACAGAATTGTACTGGTATAATGCGATATGGTAAAATCTCTATCTTACAATAGCGCTTATTTGGTTCATAGAAACTACATGTTTCACTAAATATTCCGTAAGTTAAATTTTATCTATCAAGTTCTGGTTCATAGTCCATAAGACACCAGTTCCATGCAATATATGTCAAACTCGAGATATCCAGAAAATTCTTTTTATTTAAACTTCTTTTGAAAGTTGTGGGGATTGTTGGAAAAATGAGAATATTATATTACTTTTTAAAGAATATTTTGTGATATTTTTTGTTGAGGAAAATATCTTATGGTCAAAATAGTTTATGGTGTAAGTTACAAACTTTATTTCCTTAATTAAAGTAAGTTTCAAGTGAGTTTAATTCTATAACAGCTATATTTTGATTAAATGTTTATAACCCCCGTCGGTTATGGTTTTAAAGACATCATACTTATTGTTTTATAAGAACTATTTTATTACCTATAAAATGGTTGGTGGGTTTTTCCATTTGTATAGAGAATCCAATTTTTACTCTCTTCTCTCTCTGTCTTTTCTGGATATGATAAGCATTTCTGATTCATGTACCCAAACTCAAATTGAGTTTGAAGGAGTTATTTAATTCAGGGAGGAACTACGAAGTATCCTTTAAGGACAGAGCCTCCTACTCGACTCAACTCATGCTAACCATTAACCCATTTTTTTTGCTATTTTTGTGTCTCAGATTTAGCCTCCGAGTTCAAAATCATCTACAGAATTCCTACCTAGAATTTCAGCTTTAAGCAACTACTTCGGAGAAAAAAGCACTGCATTTGGTCCAGCTTTTGAGCTTCGACAACAGATTCAGATCCGAAAGTGCTGCCTTTGATCCAGTATTTGAGCTTCTGCAACTATTTTTAGAAAAGTGTTGCCTCTGTCCGGAAGCAACTCCGGAACTAGCTTTAAAAAGCAAATTTTCCAACAGATACAAGGTTGGAAGAGGAAGTAGTTTTCTCAATGTGGGAAAGAGATAATAATAAAGTCTGTAGCTCAAGCCTTGCCTAATTATGCTATGCAAGTAATCCTTCTCCCGTCTTACACTATTGCTTTCTTGGAGAAAATTATCTCTAATTTTTGGTGGGGTTCGGGTATCTATTGGATGAGATGGGAAAGGCTTTGTCAATCAAAGGAGAAAGGTGAACTAAATTTTCAGAAGTCAAGGGAATTCAATAAAGCCCTTTTGGCCAAACAAGCTTGGCGTATTATTTCCAATCCGAATATGCTTATGAGTCGCATCTTGAAGCACGAATATTTTCCAAATTGTTGTTCTTTTATGCTCCAATCAAATCCAATGCTAGCTTTTGTGGAGAAGTATTCCACAGACAAAACAAATTATTCATCATGGAATGGGTTGGCATATCGAGGATGGCAGGAGCGTTAACCTGTGGCGAGATAATTAGCCACCTTTGCTAGAATTTCCAGATGAATGGTCTGAAGTTGAACCTGGTTTTGAAGACATGTCTGTGAGCTCCCTTATTAAAACTGACGATCGGTCATAGAATAGTGAATTGTTGGATTTTTTTCTTACTACGGCCGACCAACATCAGGTGCGGCGAGTTCAATTACCTTGGCATAATCAGCCCGACGAGATATACTGGTGACTTGAGTAGTTTGGTTCATACGGGAAAATCATGCTACTATGCTCTGCTCAAACTCTCGGATTTTGATATCTTGCCATCAAACTATACATCCAATGCTGGTAGATTATATGGGATCTGAAAATTCCACTGAGGACCCAACTTTTCTTGTGGAAAATTGCTATAAATTCATTACCAACTATATCTAGACTCGGAGAAAGGTATGTGGAAGTTGATTTTATTGTCCTTTGTGTGGAGATGCAAACAAGGATGATTTTCACGCATTTGTCAGTGGTGCTTTTGCTTATTCAATTTGGAGTGAATTATTTGGAGAGGGGTTGCCTTCTAATATTTCTTCCATGGTCGAATGGTGGTCATGCGTTTGTACCAAAAATAAAGAAACGATCCATAAAGTTTCTTGTGTGCTTTGGGCCTTATAGGTGAGAAGGAATAATTTTATTTGGAATGAGAAGTTTAGATCGACATCCCATGTACTTTGGCATGGCCTTGGCTTTTCGGAAGCATGGAGCTCGGCAAATAAAGGGGCGAATAATGTAGAAACGATAGTCTCTAGAGAGAGATGACGCCCTCCCCTGATTGGTTGGTTGAAGTTTAATATTGACGCAAACGTATTTGATTCGGGAAATTCACTAGGCCATAGTTGTATGATTCGCGACTACACAAGCAAAGAAGTTGTGTCCAGATCAATAATGCTATATGGAGGAGGTGATTCATTCCTAGTCGAGGCTTTGAGTTGCAAGGAAGCTTTGAGTTTGCTTAAAGAAAAGAATTTAAACCAGATTATTATTAAGTCCGATGCCCTAAATGTTATTAATGCATTGAATAACGATCTACAATACCTTTCCCCGATTGGACTCATCTTTTCGGATTATAGATCTCTTTTTACACATTTTCATTCTATTTGTTTTATGTATGTTCATAGGTCTGCAAACCATGTTGCACATCTGTTAGTTAGAGCAGCGAATTTTTCGACAGACATGAGGACTTAGATTTGTCCACCTTGTTTAGAGTTGTGTCCATCTCTAATTAATGCTAATGACTTATTATTCAGTAAAAAAATTTAATTTTAATAATTCATTCAATAGAATAATCAAAACTGATATTATTATAATGCCACTCAAATTTCTTTATTCTTTATAATCAATTTATAATTTTATTAATGCAATTTATCTCTTGATTTATACATTGACAAATTATTAAAGAAATGATAAAAATGTATTAATAATTAAAATTAAAAATTAAGAATTAAGAAGCGAATTAATGAAAAAAAACTAATATCAGAGGGAATATTAAATAAGTATAATTTATGTACTTATACACTTATTTTCATGTTCCTTTGATACAATTTCTTTTATAAAAACTCATATACGAATAAAAATTTTACAAGTATTAAAAATAAATGCATTAACTAAGATCAATATTGGAAAAAAGCAGGATTATATAATAATAAATATAATAATAAAATAAGATGTCATTACTTTATTTTTTACAAAATGCTCATTACTTTACACTTTTCCACCATAAGATGAGTGATGATTATTTTAATCTAATGATAAAAAAATAAAAAAATAATTAAATAAAGTAATTATAAAATATGCTATAAAATAAAGAATTAACTGTATTTATTACTACTAATAGAATAAATGGTAACTTTGTCAATGTTTAATCTTATCTATTTAACCATGTTGATACTAACAAATATTCTTTTTCTAACAATTGCATAATTACGAAACTAAAATCTCCCACTCAAGATGTGTCATATGTTAACTTCAAAACATAAAAACTAATTATTGTTGTCTTTATTAACTATTGGTTCAATGAGGGCCCTTTTTTTTCTAAGTATGGGTGAGAGGGGGTGATTATTTAGGTCTCATTTTTATAGGGGTCCTCTTAATTATTTTATAATTTCTTACCTCTTCTATAGGTTTATAATAATTTAAAAATAGACATGGATAATTCACCTATAAATAATCATCCTTCAATATACTTTATATTTATCTTTGATTAATTACATTTGAGTGACAGAGCATTTAGATTCTAATGCTATTTTTCAATGCTATAACGTGGAATTCGACGTTTTTATTTGATCTTTCATTAAGTGAAATAATAAAGTACGCATTTACATCTTTTAATTTTAAACATTTTACTTATGAAAAGGCCTCAATCTTTCATCTTGCTCTTAATCCCCAAATATAACAGAAACAGACCTTGATTCAATTTAATACCGTAAAAATTAATTATAATTTTCTTAATAATACACAAATTAATGAAATATTATATAACCTCTACTTTATTTTCATCACCATTACCATTAATTGAGTAAATGAACAATATCGTGATAATTGATAAGAAAAAAATAATATTTATTTTATAAAAAATAGAGTAATAATAACCTACCCGATTAATATATAAATTAATAAATTATTCTTTAGTAATTTCTTATCTAGTGAAAACCAAGAAAAGCTGTGAGAAAAAAAAAAGATGTACGGAACCAAGTTTTATGAGAAATTGAAACCGCCACGTAGGCGGTCACATTCGCCGGCATCACCGGTTTCCTGTTGAGAAGTGTTATTTAATTATAAACGACAGAACGGAAAAGTCATCACAGCAAACTTTTCTTCTTCGAGTAACTAAATTAACAGAGACAGATATTCAGATATCCCTTTCCCCCTTGTGCCAAGAATCTAGTTTCTTCTCCTTTTTGTTCTCTAATCTCTTGTCCTTTGATTAGTTCTTCTCCAGGTTCTTCATTTCCTTCCCTGTATATTCAATTTCGAATTTCAACTTCCCTTTATAATGATTGTTTCTTCAATTTCTCTGCCGTGATTGGTGTTTTGATTTGACGGCTATTTTCTGTATATATTTTAAAGATCAGATTACAGTTTTCTTTGGAGGGATTTAGTTGCTCTGTATGACGGGTTGTGGTTAGTTTGGGTTGTGAACAGTTGCGGTGATTGACTGATTGATTATTTTCTGTACAGTCATTTTAGGATTTTGTTGTTGTAAGGCAATTTTATCCTTTCCTCCCCTGTGTGTTTTCTGGGAATATTCTATCTTTAATTTAGCTGCTTCATTGATGTGTGTAACCGTGGGATAATTGAGCGTTAGTTAAGGTTCGTTAAAGATTGAAATTAGGGGAAGTTGGTGAGAACTGTGTTCAAGCTTGCAAGAACTGTAGAGCAGGATTTGTAGCTGTATTCTTGAGCTGTTTCTGGTAGCAAAAATGGCGGATTCAGTTGCTGCAGCAACATCTCTTGTTGGATTGTGTAGGGGAATTTCCGTTACCCACAGAAAGAACTCTTCAACTAATTCTCCCGTTCTGGGTTCACAATTTATGGGAAAGAAACTACTTTCTTTATCTTCATTCCCTAAATTGCACATACTGAAATTCAATAGGTTAGTCAATACCTCAATTAAATACCATGCAATTGAACTAACAAAAGAGACATACTCATTCAAAGGAAAGGAAAGAATACCAAGGAGCTGGACCCACGAATCTGACCCTAACATTGATCGAAAACCCGGTCTCTGGCCACCAGAGAATAGAGCAGACAATCCTTCATTACATAATCCTCTTTTAAGACAAGAAATGATGGGCTGTGGCTGGTTAGGCGCCATATTCGAATGGGAAGGTGTCATAATCGAGGATAATCCCGATTTTGAAAACCAAGCTTGGCTTGCACTTTCCCAAGAAGAAGGCAAATCCCCACCTCCAGCATTCGTTTTGAAATGAATCGAAGGCATGAAAAACGAGCAAGCGATATCTGAAGTTCTCTGTTGGTCACGGGACCCAACAGAAATGAAACGAATGGCCAATAGGAAAGAAGCGATCTACCAAGCGCTACAAGGCGGGGTCTACGAGCTAAGATCCGGGTCTAAAGAATTTGTCAATGTTCTAATGAACTACAAGATACCAATGGCATTGACATCAACTCGCCCACGGAAAACTCTCGAGAATGCCATTAGAAGTATCGGGATTGAAGGATATTTTACTGCTGTTATAGCCGCAGAAGATGTACATAGAGAGAAGCCTGATCCTGAAATGTTCGTATACGCAGCACAGCTTTTGAATTTCATTCCGGAACGTTGTATAGTGTTCGGGAATTCGAATTTGACAGTGGAAGCGGCGCATGATGTTCGAATGAAGTGTGTGGCTGTTGCTAGTAAGCATCCTGCATATGAACTAAGTGCGGCTGACTTAGTTGTGAGACACTTGGATGAGCTTTCGATCGTTGATTTGAAAAATCTTGCTGATATTGAATCGCCAGAATATGGCTCACTCGAGTTAGAGATGGAGCTTGATGAGGATGAGAGAGAGAATCAAAAAAACCGAGACGGGTGTTGATGATGATTTCTGGTAACCCTTTTATGAATTGTACAGTTTACTTAGCAGAATATCAAGAATTATACATTCTGTTGGTGGTAGTTATTTTAGATTACATATTGTAGTACAAATTTAAAAATGTTAGATCCTTGTCGTGAATGAGGAAAAAACTGAATTGATAAAATCTTGAGGGACAAAAAAGAAGAAAGGTTGTCTCAATTGGACTTCCTTGATATTTCTAAGTATATTGTATCATATACATACAATACAAGTTGTCTTTTGATGTTCTCGTAATATGCTTGATGGTGATTTTATTTGGTTTATCTTTTTATAATATACTCGTTACTTTATGATTGATTAAGCTCATATTCATTCAACTTGACACCGATATAGATTATTGGTTTATAAACACTTTTTAGTTCAAGGGCCAGTAATTACTTTAAAAATAGTCCTATCTAAATGGTTAGAAAACGTAACGAAAAGTAATACTACTATCATCCTTATGTAAATTAGGAGTTATTGCATACCATAATAAATTATTTCATGCAGTCTTTCATATTATCAATATTATGCAAATAACGTAGTTATTGCATATTATTTCTAGCTAATTATCGTTCAGCCAATCCAATTAAATTCTAATCACCCCCTCATCTTTTTTAAGTGAAATTAAAAGACCGGTCATTTTTAGAAGTCCATACTTAAAGTGCAATTGCATTTATTTAAAAGAAACTTATGGGCCTTTAATTTATTTGATAATTTGATCTATGGATTAAGATTGTTTTTTTTGAAAAACATGGATTAAGATTGTTTAAGATTATAATATGTTGTTAAGTAATTTATTAGATCATTTGAAAGATGTTTTATTAGGTTGGGGATTTAAAGAAGACTCTAAGAGCTTAAAACTCAATTCAATTACATTTTTTTGAAATTTTTTTTTGCTATTTTATTTATATTATTAAATAAAAAAAAAACTCCATCTACTCCACATGTGTTTTGTACCTATGACCTCCCAATTTATAGATTCAGTCTAAACTAAAAAGCTAAGACATTTACCATTATTTAATTTCATTTTAGTTCAACTTATATATTTAAATTGAAATATAAAGTAAGTTAGAAAAAATACACAGCATTAGCTACTCCATAATTAAACTATATATATACAAAATAAGAAAAAAAAAAGGAAAGAAGGGACACACAAAGTGCAAAAGTGGATGATGATGCCAAAGAAAAAAAAAAGATGCAGACGTGTAAGCAGCCGAGGTAAAGTGGACCATGAAGGGACACATGCCTATTTCATTTTCTTATTTTCTTCCCATTATTTACTGCTGGAATCTGCTCGCCGGCATTTTCACTCCTTCATATCTGAACACTAATATCCATTTCATTTTCACCAAGGGGAGTTTATAGAATGCTTCTGATATTTTGATGAGGATTTGTGCCCAACCTAAAAAATTGAATGAATTAATAACTTATGGTGCTCTAACTTTAATTATTTTAAATATGTAGCATAATATATTAGATTGGCATAAATTCACATCAGAATGTCAGGACTCCTTTTGTAGCCTATGGCATTGAAGTATCACCGTTCTTTGCAGAATAGGTACCCAACATGAGAAGTTTGGATTTGAACTAGGAATTTTACATCCTATGTGTCGAAAAATTAAAGTAAAAGAAAATAATAATGATATAAAAGTTTGATAAGAAATGGCAGACGGCCATTAAATGAATTTATTCAACTTTTCAACTTATTGAATTTTGGGTTCATAGTAATTGATAATTGCTGCTCTATGTCTCCTTCTTACTTCTCCTTGTCTCTTTCTTTTCTTTATATATTTGCACTACATGAGTTCGAGAAAGCGAACTGAGAGTAAGAGCTCTTCAATTTGCTATTGCCATTCTCTTCTCAATTTTTCTTAAGCTTTTGTTCCCGAGGTTCTTAGCAATCTGTTCTTCGGTGATAATATTTTACACTTGGTTAAGTTCGCCTAACGTCTGTTGTTATACTCTGGGAGATAGTTTACCATATACAGGGAAAAATCTGTCTTAAGAAAACCGATTCGGGCCTCAACAGAACCTCCTTTACGGTTATAAGGTTATTTTGGTATTTTTATTATTTTGTGTTAAATATTTTTCTTTTTTATAATTTATTAATTCAAGTTACTAACATCTTGTTGCATTTTGTCTCTTAAAGGAATTACTCTATCTAATAATCTCTCTCACCTCTAAAAATCTTAAGACAGATTTTCTCTATTTGAATGTGTAACTATGTTCATTTAAAAGAGACGAAAATATTTTCATAACTTGGAATACCGTGACTTGGATTACCGAAACTTGGAATACTTAAATTTAGACAAATAATTGGACTTTGGATAATAAGGACTTATTTTGAACACTTGGACCTAATTTGGATAATATACATATTAAAAAAAAGTAACCAAAAAAATAATTAAATCAAAATTTTCATACGGACAATTTTAGTACTTTATTTTTATTTATTGTTTTAAAACTGTTCTAATTTGGTTTGCTTGAAATTTTCAGAATCTATAATGGTTTATCAGATCCCATCAAGTGGAGTAGTTGGTCCTAAAAATGATCAAGTCCACAACGAACAAAACCAAAATAGACAACGTGGTCCTATTGATGCTGATGGACCAACTGCTTTTGGCTACACTGGTTGTAGACCAATTATTTTTGGATTTATAAATTTTGATTCGATTCAAAGAAATGGCTTTGAAAATATCCAAGGATAAGATAACCAAAATAGACAATTTGGTCCTATTGGTTTTGGAGCTAGTTGAAATAAACTTTTGAGTTCTGAGCTTGTTTTGCCTAATGGTCAAGGGGTTTTAGGTTTATACCCTATAACGATACCCGAAAAATCAAAGAAATTCAATGATTCGAATTTCAAAGTTTGGCAACATAAAATGCTATTTTATTTTACTAGCATGGGACACCATAAAATACTGAAAGATGATCCTCCTTTCGTTCTCGAAGGAGTAGATAACGCTTCTCTTCAGTTATTTGTAGATGGTTGGAATCATGTGGATATTCTTTGCAAAAACCATATTTTGAATGGTTTAGTTCAAAACCTCTATGAGAAACATATTGCAAAAGAATTGTTGGATTCCTTAGACAGGAAATGCAAACCTGTGGAAGTGGAAGCTAAGAAATTCTTAGTAGACCAATTATTTAATTGTCATATGATTGAATCAAAACATGTTGCTAATCAAGTTGTGGCGAAAGCAAATGTGAGGGAAGTCTTCAAAGACTTTCAAAAGGGCAAGCAACTTGTTAAACTTAAGTCCAAAAGTGGACCAAATGTTAGCACTTCAGAGAAACAAAAGTTTATTGGAAAACGCTTTAGTCCCAACAAGATGGGTCACAAGTCCTCTTATTGTAAATTGACAAAAATGGTCAATGATATTAAGACAAACATTACAAAAGAAATTACAAAAGATGTATAAGACATCAACGTATGTGCTGTAATTTCTGAGGTTAATATGATTGAATCAAACTCAAAAGAGTGGTGGCTTGATACTGGTGCTACTCGTCATGTGTGTTGTGATAAAGAGTCTTTTGCTAAATTGACTCTTATTGGTAATGGGGGAAAGATCCATGGGCAATTTTGCTACTTCTAATGTCATAGGACATGGAACAGTGATTCTGAAAATGACTTTCGGTAAAGAAGTAAAACTACAAAATGTCTTGTATGTACCAAACATGAGGAAGAATCTGATTTTTGGGAGCCTATTGAGTGCATATTTCAAAATGGTATTTGAATCCCAGAAAATTATTTTTTCTAAATGAGACATGTATGTGGGAAAGGGATGTGAATGTAATGGAACGTTCAAATTATGTTGTATCCCTTGTAAGCCAAATTCTGTGAATAAGAATAACATTGTTGCTTACATGATTGAGTCTTCCAATTTGTGGTATAGTAGACTTAGTTTTGAAATATTACGACGTTTAATTAACTTGAATCATCTACCCACATTTTATATTGATAAAACACATAAATGTGGAATTTGTATTGAGACAAAATTGACAAGATCTTCATTTCAATCCGTTGAAAGAAATTCAGAACCAATTGATTTGATACATACAGATATTTGTGACTTGAAATTTGTTCAATCAAGGGGAGGAAATAAATATTTTGTTACCTTCATTAATGATAGCACAAAATATTGTTATGTATATTTGCTTAAAAGCAAAGAAGAAGCTTTAAAGAAATTTTTACTCTATGAGCAAGAAGCAGAAAACTAACTTAATAAGAAAATTTAGAAGGTAGAAAGTGATCATGGTGGTGAACGCGTTGCTCCATTTGGTGAGTTTTGCTCCCAACATGGAATTACTCACGAAGTAACACCACCATTTTCTCCTCAATCCAATGGAGTAGCTGAACGTAAAAATCGTACTCTAAAAGAGATGATGAATGCAATGTTGACCAGCTCTGGTTTACCACAAAACATGTGGGGTGATGTTGTTTTGTCAGCAAATTATCTTTTAAATAAGATACCCCGTAAGAAATAAGACAAAACTCCTTATGAATTATAGAAGGGTAGAAAACCTTCATATAATTACTTGAAAGTGTGGGGGTGTCTTGCAAAGGTAATGGCTCCATTACCTAAACGAATGAAAATAGGTCCAAAAATGGTGGATTGTATTTTCATTGGATATGTTGAGAATAGTAATGCATATCAATTTCTTGTGCATGAATCTAAAAACTCTAAAATACACAAGAACACTTTGATTGAGTCAAAGGATGCTTCATTTTTTGAAGACGTATTTCTATGTAAGGAAATATATGAAGGGTTGAGATTTAAAAGATCTCGTGAACTTATTGAAAGTAAAGGTCAAGTTGATCAACAAGATGTTGATAACAATGACAAACTTCAATCAATGATTGAAGAAGAAGATCAATATTCTCAAGAAGAGAATAATACGAATAATGAGGTGGAACCTAGAAGAAGTAAATGGGCAAGGGTTGAAAAATCCTATGGTCAAGATTTCTTAACGTATATAGTTAAAGCGGAACCTCAAATGTATAAAGAAGCTATAAGCTCTACTGAAAGACCTTTATGGAAAGAAGCTATAAGGACTGAAATTGATTCCGTTTTGCAAAATTATACATGGGAATTAGTGGACCTTCCTCCTGGAATAAAACCACTAAGTTCTAAATGGATTTTTAAATGTAAGCTAAAAGCTGATGGAACAATTGATAAGTACAAGGCTCAATTAGTCATAAAAGGTTATAAATAAAAAGAAGGCCTTGATTACTTTGATACATATTATCCAGTGTCAAGAATAACCTCCATTAGGATGATACTTACAATTGCCGCTTTACGAAATCTTGAAGTACATCAAATTGATGTGAAAATTGCCTTTCTGAATGGAGATCTTGAAGAAGAAATCTATATGGAACAACCTGAAGGTTGTGTAACTCCAGGTCAAGAAAGGAAAGTTTGTAAATTGGTAAAGTCTTTATATGGGTTAAAGCAAGCACCAAAACAATGACATAAGAAATTTGATGATGTCATGATGGCTAGTGGCTATCACATAAACGAGTGTGACAAATGTGTTTATGTCAAAACTACAAATAAAGGATATGCCATTCTATGCTTGTACGTTGATGGCATACTCATTGTAGGAAGCAATGAAAAGATAGTAAAAAAATACCAAAGATATGTTAAATTTCAAATTTGACATGAAAGATATGGGACTAGCGGATGTAATTTTGGGCATCCAAGTTAAACATTCACCTCAAGGTCTCATATTAACTCAGTCACACTATGTGAACAAAATACTTAACAAGTTTAATACAGATGATTTTTGCATAGCCAAGACACCAATAGACATCGGTAAACACTTGTCTAAGAACAAAGGTGAATGCATAGACCAAGTGGAATATGCAAAGGTTATAGGCAGTCTGATGTACCTTACAAGTTGTGCAAGGCCTGATATTGCTTATACTGTAAGTAGTTTAAGCAGATTTACAAGTAACCCAAGTAAAAGCCATTGGGAAGCAATTATGAGAATACTACGATATTTGCGATATACTCGTAATTATGGACTGCAATATACGAGAGAACCCGCTGTACTAGAAGCATATTCTGATGCCAGTTGGATAGCCGATATCAAGAATTCTAAAGGTACAAGTGGGTATGTTTTCACTCTAGGAGGAGGAGCAGTGTCATGGAAATCCTCAAGGCAAACAATTATAACTCGTTCTATGATGGAAGCTGAGTTTGTAGCCTTAGATAAAAACGGGAGAAGAAGCCGAATGGCTACATGACTTCTTAGAGGATATTCCTGAATGGCCTCAGCCTGTGCCCGCAATTTGTATATATTGTGATAATCAAGCAACGATTAAAAGAGCACAAAATGTTACGTACAACGGTAAGTCGAGACACATGCGTCGTCGACATAATACATTAGACAACTGATCTCAATGGGAGTTATCTCTATTGATTTTGTAGGATCAAAGGATAACATAGTGGATCCGCTAACCAAAGGGTTAAACCGAGATCAAGTTGAAAAGACATCTAAAGGAATGGGACTAAAGCCCATGAATATTTAAGGCTCTATGTGAAGGAAAACCCAACCATGTTTGACTAGAGATCCCAAGATCTTGGTTCAATGGGACAACCTAATTGCATAGACCTTAAGAGGTCACTGTGGGGGTAACCTCGTATCCATTCCTATGATAAACAATGACAATTCATGTTAAGGTTAAGCAATGAATGCTTTTAATGATTAGTTGTGCATCAAAAGTTTGAGCAAAAGAGATCACCTATGTGAGAGTGAAGTGGGGTCGCTTCAAAGGAAACTAATGGGGCTTAGTTGTTGGAAACTCTTGTAGAACTAGGAGATGTTCACGACCATAATGAACATAACCATGAGAACCAAAAACCGAGTTAGATTAATATTTGTGTGAGGTATATCATCGTTTACACAAACAGTAGAATAGTTCAAGGACACCGCATCTACTAATCAGCAGTAAAGTAAATATACTTTCACAAGGGAAAGTTCAATGACTGTAATCCACCTATCCTATGCAAATATTAATGTAGAATTTTATCACCGAATCGAGTCTGTCATTTTCTTATTTTCTTTTATGTGGGGGATTGTTGAAAATTTAAAGTAAAAGAAAATAATAATAATAATAATAATAATAATAATAATAATAATAATAATAATAATATAAAAGTTTGATAAGAAATGGCAAGACGGCCATTAAATGAATTTGTTCAACTTTTCAACTAGTTGAATTTTGGGTTCATAGTAATTGATAATTGCTGCTCTATGTCTCCTTACTGCTCCTTGTCTCTTTCTTTGTCTCTTTCTTTTCTTTATATATTTGCACTACATGAGTTGGAGAAAGCGAACTGAGAGTAAGAGCTCTTCAATTCGCTATTTTCATTCTCTGCTCAATTTTTCTTAAGCTTTTGTTCCCGAGGTACTTAGCAATCTGTTCTTCGGTGATAATATTTTACACTTGGTTGAGTTCGCCTAACGTTTGTTGTTGTATCCTAGGAGACAGTTTATCATATACAAGGCAAAATCTGTCTTAAGGAAACCGATTCGGGCCTCAACAGAACCTCCTTTACGGTTATAAGGTTATTTTGGTATTTTATTATTTTGTGTTAAATATTTTTCTTTTTCATAATTTATTAATTCAAGTTACTAATGTCTTGTTGCATTTTGTCTCTTAAAGGAATTACTGTATCTAATAATCTCTCTCACCTCTAACACTATGAAATATGAACAAATTTGAGTGGGAGAAGTATTGTTAAGGGTGTGTTTAGAAACAATTCCACAAGAAAATGAAAAAGAATTGAATTGAATTCACTTGATTAAATTCAATTGAATTGATTTCTTCAAACAAATTCTTTGTTTGGAAACTTTATTTATATTAGAGAATTCAATTGATTGATAATAAGTTTATTTAACATTTTTTTAAAATTTTATATACACGTAATTTCACTCTTTAAAATAGAAAAACATGTAATATGGTAAAAATTGTTGGAAAAACTTGTGTTTAAAGCTACTTTTAAAAGAACCAATATCCCACATGAGATTTTAACAAGTGAATTTTTGACTTTATATTGAGATGTTCCATATGGGCTTGCTAAGTTGTGAGAGAGAATAGGTGGACTCTCGCACATATGAGAGAAATGGCCCAAAGTCGTTTCTAGTGCAAATCGGTCGATCCCCCCTGCTCGGAACTATTTTATTATTTCTATTGAGAAAATAAGATTTATCAAAAATATTTTATGAATTTAATTTGCATTTCATTTACTTGATCTAGATCTTTCCATTTGCTAGTATACATAGACCTAAAGTTGTAACTTTAACAAGATGGGATCATGGTTGAGATCCACAAGAGGGAATCAAATGATTGTTGCTTCTAGCCCTCCAAAGAGGAGAAACTCATTGCCACTCAGCCATTAACTAAACAGGATCTTGTAGGATTTTTCGCTGCTGGTTGCAAGCCGAAAGAAAACTGGAGAATCGGTACTGAGAAGTTTGGATTTGAACTTGCAACTTCACGTCCTATCACTTATCAACATATCTCACAACTGCTCTATGGCATTGCTGAAAGTTTTGATTGGGATATTATAACGGAAGGAGCCCTTAAACAGGTAACTGAATTTCCCTTTCAATGTGAAACAACTATTCACTAGAAAGTTCTTTTTTTATTGAGACGGGGTTGGCACCCCCATGCTCCTAGACAATATGGCCGAGCCTAAATATATTGATAAAAAAAATAAACCGATTGTTTACAAGATGAAAAAGAAACCAAAATGTTAAGTGAACCGATACATGTCCGATGTCTCGGTCGCAAATATTGTAAACATAAAAGATGAGAAACTATTGACTAGAAAGTTAAGCAGCTCATTTATCATAGAAACAACTTTCAGGGACAGCAGAGCATGACACTTGAGGCTGGTGGTCAAATTGAGCTTAGTGGCACCCCACTACAAACCCTTCATCAAACTCGTGCTGCACTTAATTCGCATTTTTATCAGGTACTTATTTTTTTTTTGTTAATTTTGACATCATCTTTTTTTTTACCACGAGTTGGTCCTGGATGTGTTCCAACTATAGGCGGCATCTTTAAATCATGTCCACATCAAGACTAATCCCCGATCGCCAATTGACATCATCTTTTAATCACATTGAATTAATGCTCAAAAACTCCACGTGGTTGCTTTGTACCAGGTCAAAGCCGTTGCAGAGGAAATGGGAATTGGATTCTTAGGGCTTGGTTTCCAGCCCGAATGGGGACTCAAAGACATGCCTATTATACCCGGGGTATTTATTTTGTATTGTCAAGGGGAATGAACTACACTCTCAAATCTAACATACTTGATGCTTTTCTTGTTTTCAGGCGAGATATGAGATCATGAGTAACTACATGCCTAAAGTGGGATCAACAGGCATTGACGTTATGTTTGAGACATGCACTGTTCAGGTTACATA
The DNA here is from genome assembly GCA_947683365.1 of Euphorbia pulcherrima. NCBI lineage: Eukaryota > Viridiplantae > Streptophyta > Magnoliopsida > Malpighiales > Euphorbiaceae > Euphorbia > Euphorbia pulcherrima. Next base: position 22,568,653 of record CANTUS010000009.1, read on the forward strand.
TCAATTTATTTTCTCTTAATTGGTCATTCTTTTCTTATTGAACTATTTTCTTGCAACGGACAAGAATACTTCTAATAATCATACATTGAAACTGTTCCTAATAGGTAAATCTGGACTTCAGTTCCGAAGCTGACATGATAAGGAAATTCCGCGCTGGGCTTGCTTTGCAGCCAGTGAGAAATTCCCACATTTATATTCAACTTTTGCCTCAATTATATCCATCAAATTCAAAACTATAGCAATTAAGATTCAAAATGTCTGACTTTTATTCATTTCATTTTTATCTTTAAAACTATATGGTTAATGATATTTCATTGAAAAACTATAATAAAACTATAGTAAAGCTATAAGAGATGTTTCCAGATTGTTCTATAGTTATGTTCAATTTTAATAGTTTTCACATAACTATAAAACATAGTTAACTATAATACACTACCCCCATTAGTCTATAGTTCTGATATAGTTTTCATATAGTTATAAACAAAGCTAACTAAAATATATTACCTAGATTTTTCTATAGTTGTGCTATAGTTTTCTTATATTTTCTAACATTTTTTTAACAAGGCAAATATTTTTTTATTTGAAATATGATGATAAGCTTTAAAAAATAATAAAAATATCCTAAACTTATTCAAGTTGTGACGTATAATCTTTAAATAATAAGGTTAAATTATGAGAATGTTGAATTGATTAAAATAGTTTCTGTAACATCACTATTATAAACAAAAAAATATTTTTTATCCTATTTTTGCCAATTTTTTGAAGCCACATACCTCATTTTGTCAAAAAAAATTCTCATAACCCATTTTGCAAATGAATGAAACCACAGTGTACTTTTTTTAAGTTTTTCCTTATAATTTTCGTATGATTATTATATAGTTGTAAAATAAAGTTAACGAAATACACGTAACTATAACAAGAAATGCATCAAATTGACAAAATTTAAGTAAACTATAAAACAACATATACAATTCATTATATTTTTTCTACAGTTATGCTACAGTTGTCATATAGTTATGAAATAAAGTTAACAAAATACGCATAACTATAGCCAAAATTATTATCAATAACCACATTGGCCCACATTAATTTCGGCTGATTAGTCTTTCACAGTAAGTTACCGACTCATGAATTCCTTTACCATTGGGGCTATAGCATAATAACTAGCGCAAGTAGTCCGTTCTGTCCACTACCTGAATCGTTGGAGCACAACCTTTTTTATGTGATGAGAATTTTCAGATTTGGAGGGATGCATTTTGTTGGCTTGGTATTCCGGTCATGATGCCTAATGATGGTTACAACTTCTTTCTCTTACGGTGCACATTTTTCAAGCCTGGAGTCTCTCGTGATTTTGGTAGGTCTCTTTGGTTTATTATAGCATGGAACCTGTGGAAGCGTCGCAACAAAAAGATTTTTCAAGACGAAGCTGACAACGAAGATATTTTAATTGCTAGTATTAATTTTTGTTGGTTTCTTTTTCATTCCTATAAGCGTGATGTAAGCCTTTCGGTATCTGATCTGTTCACGAATTCGAAGGTTCTTACTGTGTAACATTCGATGTAATTTTTTTGGTTCTTGTTTTGAGAACCATTATTAATAAAAGCGGGGTGAGTGTTTTGTAGGCAAGCAGAGGAACCAAGCTAGTTAGGTACTCTATCCAAAATTTTCACCCGCTCCAATCTTTTAGCCGTTGGAGAGATACACTGTCTCTCCAAGGGTTTCTCAAAAAAAAAATAACTATAACCAAAAGGCATCAGGCTGACATATTAAGTAAACTATAGAACAACTATAAAAATTTTGGTAGTAACGACATCTATGGGTTTGTTATAGTTTTGTTATACTCCCTCCCTTTTTAAATAAGTGTCACTTATAGGTGAGAAAAGCTTTTTTAAATAAGTATTGCTTTACGGATTAAAATGTATTTTTATCCATCTCTTTCCCTTGTTAACCTTATTTACTCCTTTATTGCAAAAAGTTAAAAAAAAATAAAGAGGGGGTTTTAAGGGTATAATAATACTTTTACTACCCTATTTAATGTAGCATTGATATATAAGAAAGTGTCCAAAGTGACACTTATTTAAAAAGGGAGGGAGTATCTTTTAAAGAAATATCATCATTGATTTAGTTTCAAAAATAAAAATGAGATGAAGAATAACTCTTAAACGACATGTGAGATAAATGAAAGAGAACAAAAAAGACAAGCTAATTGCATGATATATACGTGGAGATTATATTAGATAATCAAAAATAATATTTCGATAGTTTGTGAGATTATATTAGAACACAAGAGTTGTGTTATTTTCTAGCCAGTGTTTTAAAAAGTGGTGGGTGTTAGTCGGGCTATAACGGCTTTAAAGGGTTTAGTCGGGGTCTGAGTGGGGACTAGGTGGGGTCTGGCGGTGGCTTAGGCGGATTTCTATTTTTGTAATTTTTTATTATTTTATACACAAAAAATATAATTTCAACTAAAAAAATAAATTATAAAATATTAAAAAAATAATTTAGAGCATGTTTAAAAATTGAAAATGAGACTTTTATTGTTAGAACGTTTTTATGTAATTTCATTTTACCAACTAAGCTATTTTTAGTAAGTTAAAAATATCAAAATATAATTATTATAGATCTCAATATCTTAAAAATTTGAATTTAGACGTCGTCTAGGCGGAAAAAATCCGACTAGGCGGTGCGTAGGCGACAATAAATCGATTAGAGGCCTACCAGCGCCATGGAAATGGAAAGTCGGATAACAAACTCTAAAATAGGACCTAGACGAAGCCTAAGCGAAATTATTTTTTAAATAAAGTTTCTAGCTAGTTATGGCATTATTTCCCATTTATGTTTTCACCTTTTTTTAACCAATTAAAACGAACAGATAGCGACAGCTCTATTTGCAAATTCACCTTCCACCGAAGGAAAGCCAAATGGTTATATAAGCGTGAGAGGGTTTATGAACAGAAAATAATATTATTTTTCTATAGCTTCCCCTTGAACTTCTTATCAACTCTTGTTTACTATATGCAGCGAACTTTGTAAAGTATAATGATAAAAGTCGTAATGGCATGCTGCCTTTTGTTTTTGATGACTCGTTTGGGTGAGTTTGTTTTTATTCTCTTCTTTTTTTTATGAAGCAGCGTCTCTTATCTTTGATTTGGACTTGTGGCAAAGCCTTGATCTAGTGGTTGAGCCGTGAAACTGTGATCTTAGAGGTCCCAGGTTCTAGTCCACAAATGGGGTGGGATAAGGTTTTCCTTTATTATTATTGTAAGCCCGTATGAGGCACATTTCAAAAAAATAATCTTTGATTTGTATTTTTTTTGTTTGTTTATTTGTAGGTTTGAGCAATACGTAGATTACGCCCTCGATATTCCGATGCATTTTGTGTATCGGAACAAGAAATATATTGACAGCAGTGGAATGTCATTCAGGGTCTCTATCTGTAATTTGAGATTATTTCCAACAACAATGTCATTTTTTATCTTACTGCTTTTTTTTTCTCAGGACTTTATGGCTGGTAAACTTCCTTGCCTTCCAGGGGAACAGCCAACACTAAATGATTGGGAGAATCACTTGACAAGAATTTTTCCTGAGGTTTATCTTATATGTATTTTGTTCCAATTATTAAAATATACTGTCTAGATGTTGCGGCTTAATTATATATCAACGCAACTATTTTATTTTAGGTCAGACTGAAGCCCTACATGGAAATGAGGGGTGCTGATGGAGGGCCTTTTAGTAGATTGTGTGCCTTCCCAGCACTTTGGGTATTGAAAATTTTTTTTGTTGTTTTTTGAGGAATGAGGATATCAAATTTTGTTTATTCTCTGTTGATTAATTCTGTCACATATCAGGTAGGATTGCTATACGATGATATATCACTTCAAAATGTTGTGGACATGATAGCTGATTGGACTGCTGAAGAAAGACAAATGGTTAAGAACGAGGCAATGCCATTTCCTACTTAATTTCTTTTCTTCAAAAACAGGGTTATGTTTAGTCTTGTATATGTTAATTGAGCGTCTGCATTAAGTAGGTTCCAATGTATGGGCTGAAGACACCATTTCGGGGTGGATTACTGGGGGACGTTGCTGAAGATGTCCTCAAGTTTGCTAAGTTAACTTCTTTGAGCTAACCGTTGCACTTTAATTAATGCATTCACTTATCTTGGAGTCTGCAGGATGGCCTGGAAAGGAGAGGCTTTAATGAAGTTGGGTTCTTAGACGAGGTGGCCAAGGTGGTTAGAACAAGTGATTCACTCTATTAACGTTTTCATGTGAGCTTTGGTAGAAATCAAACAGTAGAAGCTATTAAGGCAGTCGCCTAGGACCTCAAAAATTAAGGCCCCAATAGATTTTTATCTTTACAAATTTATTGCCATATTTTTTTATATTTTCAAGAAAACATATCAGTATCACGACACTCTGATAAATTTGTTTTTTCTTTATAACATTTAGCAGATTAATTTTGATCGACTATAAAATTATTAAAATCTAAATTTTCTGCAATTGGTCTGGTAGTAATGACGAGGATTATTGTGGAAATGGCAGGGGTAACACCAGCTAAGAAGCTCTTGGAGTTGTACAATGGAAAATGGGGGCAATCTGTTGATCCTGTTTTCCAGGAACTACGGTACTGAAATTCCCGCCTTGTTTCTTTGGTGATGTTTGTTGTTTCTCTTTTCATTTCACAAAGAATAAAACATTGTATAACAAGGTTACTTTTTTTAAAAAACCCTCGGAGGGACAGTGTATCCCTCCAACGGCTAAAAGTTTGGAGCAGGTGAAAATTTCGGGGCGAAGTCCCCAGTCAGGCTGGTTTCCGCGCTTACCTACAAAACACCTATCCCTCTTTTATTAAAAATAAAACTTACCCAAGATCTCAAGATGAGATCGTGAAAAAATTAATCACATGAGAGTAGCAAATTTGGGAACATAAATACATCAGATGCAACTAGGCTAACATCACGATTCCTAAGCTTAAAAATAAACCAACATAAATAAATGCTAGAGCCAAGGATGTCGTCTAGCCCAGTAGTCGGGCTTTCGAAGATGTGTTTGTTGCGTCTTCTCCAAATATTCCATGCGATAGTGAACCACAGAGATGCCCCAATTTCACGTCCAATGCCGCTTTTAAAGAAAGATTGCAATAATAGGAGAAATGCATAACCCATTTATGGCATGGCAATAGAAATGCCCAGCCATGAAAACGCCTCTCTCCAAAACTTGTAACTCGGCTGGCAAAAGAACAGGCAATGCTCTAAAGTTTCGGTTTTTTGGCAGAACGGGCAGTTATTATCCTCGATTACATTGCACCCACGCCGAAATAAGAAGTCTCGAGTAGGGAGTCGGTCATAAAACATCATCCAACCAAAGAATTTAATCTTCGGAATCAAGTAAGAATCCCAAATTAATGTAAAGTTTTCAGCAGGAAGTGTCCATCTAGGTTATTGATAATAGCTGTGGCAGAACGATACTGCTGAATAGTCCTTGTGTTTACTAATCTCCCAAATAGCTTTATCAATACTAGCTAAAAAAATCTGTTGTCCACTGTCAGAATTTTCGAATAGGAACGAACAGGAGGAAGCAATCCAATCTTTCAGTTCCGTGCAGCGTTGTTGCCCGGTGATCCTCAATCTCCTTTTCCAAAAAGGCCTCAATTGTGTGTGATTTTAGAATAGAGAGTTACATCCTTCACGAATGGATGAGTGTTTCTTATCGCAAATCTCAAAAAAGATCCGGGAACAGAGATTTGATCGGTGTGTTACCAGTCCAGTTATCATACCAAAAAGAACCAACCATTCCGTTACCAATACGAATACGTAAAAGAGATGAGAAAAAATTCCAATTGTCCGCCTTTCTAAAGCAGCATTTGACTATGCCACGCCAAATAGGGGAGATTACCTTGGAGTCGAGGAGTACGAATTCATGCCATGCGCGTGTTACATAACGCTGGATGCAATACGTGAACACACCGAATCATGATTGGGAATATTCAACTTCTAAATCCATTTAAAAAGCAGACTTGAATTAGTAACCTGAAATCTTGAATGAAAAGGCCACCCAAATGACGTGGTAGGTTTATGGTATTCTAGCTTACTTTACAGATGCCATTCACATTAGAATCAACTCCCTACAAAAAGTTTCGCATAAGATGATTGAGAGTAGAAATCACCGAATTAGGCATTCTGAATAAAGATAGTAAATAAATAGGGAGGGAAGAAAGTACCGATTTAATAAGGATACAATGACCCGCATAAGAGAGACAGCTGCCTTTCCAATTTGCTAGACACAACTTAAATTTCGCAATTAGAGGGTCCAGGCTATGATTGGAGGCTATTTGACAGTAAGCGGAACCCCTAAATATTTACCTGGGAATTTTTCAACCCAACAGCCTAGTAAGTTCGCATAAGATGTAATTGAATTTTCCAAAACATAAACTCCCATCAAAGCACTCTTGTATAATTAATACGAAGGCCTGATATTAATTCGAAACATCTCAGGACACGCATGAAAGTAGGAATATATTATTCCTCAGCCGGGAGAAAGCATAAAGTGTCATCTACAAATTGGAGTAGAGAAACATCGGGTAGCGATTCATCCAAGTGAAATCCCGGTAAAATACCCTCTCTAATACAATAATCTATAAGCTATTTCAGGCCCTCAATGGCTAGAACAAAGATAAACGGTGATAGGGATCACCCTATTTCACACCTTTTCGAATGCGAATTGGAGCACTGGGAATGCCATTAACCAAAATTGAGGTCGTGGAATTTTTCCTATAGTTTGAAATCTAAGAAATCCATTTGTTATGAAAAGCCCATTTTCACGAGAACCGAGTCGATATAACTCTAAGAGATACTGTCGAAAGCTTTGTGAAAATCTAATTTTAGAACTAGACAATATTTTCTTCAGGAGTGCAAGTCGTGAATGATCTCAGATGCTAAGAAAGAACACTCATGGATACTTCTGCCTTTAATGAAGGCAAACTGATTCCCAAACATAAGAGAAGGAAGAACTGCCCGAAGCCGAATGGATAACAGTTTAGCAATGATCTTATAAACTCCATGTATTAGTGATATTGGTCTGAAATTATTCAGCGTGCACGTGCCTGGGATTTTGGGAATCAACATGGTATGCGATGTTTTTATCAAGGTAGGCAGCCTTGAGGTGGCGTGAAATCGATTAAAAATGCCCATGTGTTCTGGTTTCAAAGCATTCCAGAATCATTTGTAGAAAAAGAAGTTGAAACCATCAGCTCCCGGGGCTTTGTTTTCACCACAGGCACAAATACTGCTCCAAATCTCCTCAATTGTGAATGGCACAATCAGGGCTGCATTCTGCTCCACACTAACGATTTGAAAATCTAACTTCCTGAGCGAGAACGGGATCTCAGGATTTGCCATAGAGAGTTTCGCATAGAAGGTTTGGATTATTCAGTTATAACTTGTACATTTGAGGACAGTTCGCCGTTAATTTCTAATTAGGAGATGCGGTTATTATGAAAACGGGCTAATGCGGTTCGATGAAAAAATGTATTATTGTTATCACCCAATAGTGTCCATGAAACCCTTGACTGTTGGTGTCGCAGTTTTTCAAAACAATTTCTGCGATCTTGGAGTAAGGTTCGGGAATTATTTAACTCCAAGTTTTGTTGCACGGTGAGTGGACGCAGAACATTGCTGCTTGTTTGTGCCAAAATCTGGACTTCCAAGTCCTTGATACTCTTTTCCAAATCACCAAAATTATAACGATGCCATGGGTGAATAACTATACTAAGTTTTGATAATTTGAAGGAGATGTCCTTATTCAGATAGGACGAGCAAATGGCTTGCCAGGCGGTGGTAATGAATGGTAAGAAATCTGATCTGTCCCACCAAAAATTGAGAGATCTAAAAGGCTTTGGACCCCGTGGGTGTAGGAATATTTGATCGAAATAAAATGGAAAATGATCAGATAACGTAGTATCCAGTGTCGAAATGGTCATAGACGGCCATTGATCAATAATGTCATACGAAACAAGGACTCTATCAATACGCGAAAAACAAATCCTATTGTGCCAAGTGTAGTCATAACCATGAAGAGGAGGGTCATGTAGTTTGCAATGTATGACAAAGTCCTAAAACGCTTCAATTGACTGATAGCTTCTACCCCCCCTGGATTATATCACCGCAAAATATAATCCTTTATAAACCGGCAATGATAGGCTGTAGTTCCTCCCACAATTCATTCCTTTCAAGATGATTGGTAGGGGCATAAAGGTAAAGAATGTGAAATTCCAGAATTGAAGACGAGAATTTACCCAAAATCCATCTACTTGAAGATTGGATGATTACCCCTTTAAGAATTGAATTATTTTATGAAATTAGAATACCCCCCGAGAGACCATTAGATAGGGAAAAATTATAGGAGAAGTCGTTATGGCCCTAGAAACGATGAACCGTGTGATCATAAATTCCATCAACTTTCGTTTCCATCAATATAAAAAAATTCAACTTGTGGGTACGAATGCAAGAAGACACAAATTATTGCTTGGCCCCGTTCGTGAGATCCCCTCGGCAATTCCAACTTAAGAAAGCTAGAGACATAAGAACATGTAAAATGCCTAGATATCAAGAACTTAATAGTACCTTAAAGCACCATCTTGTCCATGGCTTTCAAGATGATCGGTTTATGTCATTCTTTGAGTAGCCCCAATTTGTTACTCATATCAAAGGACAATTGTTTTTCCCATTTCGGTGCACTTCTCGATTGAGATAGAATAATAATGCGATTCATGTTTAGGATATCTGGTCCTGATGAGACCGAATCCCCCTGTTGGTTAGAAGCTATCGCGTGCAATTTATCTACAGGAGGAATTTGGGTTATAGCAGGCAGCATTCTAATTGGAGTATCATTAGTTTCAGGAATGACACTTAAACTTGTATTTGAATCCAGGTTACCTGTCTACTTCTCATCAAACTTTACTTCAACTTGGAATTATTGAATATTGAAACTTGGATTACTAGTCTAAATTTCGCATAAACACATATTTTTTTATAACAGTTATGTTGAATTATGCATCAGGACTCCTTATTTGAATTTTAGTTTTCTAATTAACTTTGAATAATTTCTTGTTCTACTTAGTCAGTGGTTTCTTTTATTTAGTTTTTATTGAGATATTATTCTCCTATGAAATAGCTATTTAGTTTGTCACTCATTGTTATATAATGACGCCTTAATTATCAAATATAGTATATCAAATTCTCACATTATCATACTTCTACGACTTTATTTTTCTAGCCTTTCAATAAGCAATTCCAATTTTGTTCATCTACTTCTACGTTAGAGAACATTTGAGCAATATCATACTATATTCATCCTATTTTGAATGATTAAGATTGATTACATAACTCCCAACAAAATTCATCTCTCACTTCTTTTCTCTCTATTTCTTTCTAACTTTACTCTAAAACAATTGTGTTACTAAACTTATTTAGAAAAACCGGTTGATTCTATTGCAATTAAAATACTAAATGAACAACTTTTATTAAACTCAAAGGAATATTACAAGAATATTTTCTCAAAATAAAATGCTACAACTCACACTTCTTTCTCTTTCTCTCTTAGAAGTTCTTACTTCTACTTGATTCATAAACACTAAATAACCCACCTATTTATAGGTGAATGAAGTATCCTAAAGCATGACTTATAAATTAGCCAAGTCATCTACATAATACATGTAGATTCTTACTAACCACATTTCACACTACTAAACACAACTTAATTATATCTCCACATCTTACACTTACTTATCACAAATTCTAACTAACTCTCCGCATCTTCTATTTTCCAACCATATATCTAATCTCTCATAACATTTAAAAACATCACTCATTTTTCTGTAACAAAAAATATGCTAAAAAATAGCTTAATTATTTTTCATACTTTTACTTATGATCTTGGACTTAAATGTGTTGGATTTGGATTTTAGGTTTTTAATTTGGATTAAGTTTATGCATGATCCAACACCCCCCTTTAAACTTGATCCTCGGTTAATCCCAATAATGCTCGCAACTTGTAGAAGACATCGTACTTCAGTGGCTTCGTAAAAATATCACCTATTTGATTTTGTATTTTCTCGTACTTCAACGTGACTTTCTTTTGCTCAATACATTCTCTGATAAAATGAAATCCCGTGTCGATGTGCTTGCTTTGATCATGAAACATTGGATTTTTCGCTAATGCCAGGGTTAACTTGCTATCAACAAAAATATTAGTTGGATCATGTTTTGTCATTTGTAGTTCCTTCAATAATCGTCATAGCCATATTGCATGACACACACAAGAGGTTGCGGCAACATATTCAGCTTCACAGGTTGACAATGTCACAATTGGTTGCTTCTTTAAACTCCAAGTGAAAGCTATTTCGCCTAGAAAAAATATGAATCTGCTAGTACTTTTTTGATCATTTTATCTCCTGCCTAATCACTATCAATGTACCCAACTAATTCGAATTTGTCAGATTTTGCAATCCAAAATTAGTTGTACCTTTAACATAGTGGAGTATTCTTTCGTTGCATTCCAATGAGATTCCTTTGGTGCTTCCATGTATCTGCTCACTAGTCCAACTGCATACAAAATGTCTGGCCTTGTGCATGTCAAGTATTTGAGACTCCCAATCAAACTTTAGAAATTTGTCAGTTTGACTCCTACTCCATTTTTATCCTTGGTCAATTTCAAACTGCATTCAACCTGAGTGTTGACTTGATTACTATCTCCATCTTAAATTTCTTCAAGATCTCCTTAGTGAAGCCACTTTAACAAATAGAAACGCCATCATCATTTTGCTTCACTTCAATGCCAAGATAATAAGACATTAGACCAATGTCTGTCATTTTAAATTCATGAGTCATTGTCTTCTTGAAATCATTGAACATTTAAGGATTATTCCCAGTAAAAATAAGATCATCCACATACAGGCAAACAAGAAGAATATCTCTACCTTCCACTTTCACGTACAAGGCATATTCATATAGGCATTTGACAAATCCATTCTCTTGAAAGTATTTGTCAATACGACTGTTCCAAGCTCTCAATGCTTGCTTGAGTCCATGCAACGCCTTATTTAACTTCAATACTTTTTCTTCGTGGCCTTTGACAATGTAACCTATGTTGGGAACCGACAGTCACATTGAACATGAATAACTGTCCCCGGGAACTCCTATTAGTTGCACTTGCACATGAATTAAATAAAGCCTCAAGGAAACAATTCTCTACTTAGGTTAGCATGCATAGGCTAGTCATACCATAATTCTAAATTATATCCTAGCATAAATATTTTACACTATGCATGTTATAACTCCAAGCTATAATGTAAGCATGTTATAACTCTAAGCTATAAACTAAGCATAAAATAATCTAAGCAGGCAAAACAACCTAAGCATAATTATTAAGTCTAAAAACGCTTGAAGAAAAATATCTAATAATTAAAAGAGAAAGAAAGGAAACTTACCAGTTGAAGTGTGCTTTAGCAGAACCTCCTTGCACAAGCCTCCAAGTGTAGGATAGCCTCTATAAGTATCCACACGAACCCCACCAACCAAAACCTCCCCAAGAGGAAGAACTAAGGAGCCTTGAGTAGTTGCTAGACCACTCTAAAAGCCTCACCCAAAAATACAAACTAGAGGTCCCCAAATTAAAATATAATTTGGGGTCCTCAAACTATGATCCGTGAAGATAAAAAAGTTCTTCTTTGACAGCTCGAGAATCCTCATTGAAGACTCTGAAAAAATGCAACAAAGATGTGAACTTGAAGTGTGTTGAGAAGAGGAGGAGAAGACCTCTTTTTATAGGAGGAGCAGAGCAAAATTGCTCTCCATTTAGCAATGTGAGATTGGGAAAATCCCTTTTATTATTATTATGATTATTATTATTATTATTATTATTATTATTATTATTATTATTATTATATATTTCTTTTAATTCTCATTTCTTTTAATTTATTCAAGACCTTAATAAAATTAGTTACCAGTCAAAATAAATTTTTGGCTTAACAAAAAATGATTCAATCATTTTAATTTATTTTATGACCCTAATAAAATTAGTTACTGGTCAAAATAAATTTCTGGCTTAAACGAAAAATGATCTAATCATTTTAATCAATACTTTAATTTATTTGTGACCCTAATAAATTAGTTACCAGTCAAAAATAAATTCCTTGACTTATCCAAAATGATCTAATCATTTTTAACCAATTAAATCATAATCCAATTATTATTATGTTATATTTTCGTAATAGAATAAATCTATTAATTCTTTACTCAGTCCTGTTGATCCAAGGACGAGTTTGGACTGATTCAGTGGATGACTCAGTTGTGCTTAAGTTTTTATCATAACAATTAAGTTAAGAATGGGATAATTAAATCAATAATGATGTTAAAATGAATAGCCTATGGTTGTGTGGAAGTAGTAAATTTAAGGATAGAATTTCAAGTCTCCGCTGACGTAGCTATTTAGTTTAACTATGAGTCGTTTCCGGGCTGAGTACTTACTCGCTGACTTAGTATTATTCACTCAGCACTTGATATTTAGATTTTGTTTCACCTGTCTACATTTCATTTTATCTTTTTAGCTGAGTTACTTTATGTCGGTCAACGCTATTGACTTTACCATTTAAGGTAAAAAGGTATCTTTGCTTTTAGTGTTGCTTTTTTGTAGGAACATTAATGTGACAAAGACAAAAAGAATTAATGCCTTGACAAGATACAGAATTATGAAGAAAATGATAAAGTCTTCCAATACAAAGTAGCAATAAGTCAATTGCCACTTTGGGTAATTCTGCAGATTTACCAACCTTGTATCGCGCACTTTGCAATATGTCAGAAAACCAGAGGGAATGGGATGAAGACACGTGGCAAGTCAGCGCAAGTTCTCTCTACCGGAAGACTGGCATCAAATGACAAAGAATTCAAATTGGAGCTCGGATTTCAATCTAACGGATTGAAATGTATTTCACAACGGTGCAATTCTATCTCTTAACGGATTGATTTGAAGAAGCAACGGGTGAATTGTTGAGCTGTCAATTTCAGAAGATGTCAAGATAAGTTCAATAGCTACCTTCTCAATCCAACTATAAAAGGAGTAAGAAGGCAAGAATTAGACCTTGGTGATTACACCTAAATTTCGTAGAAGTAAAGACTTTGTAAAATTACAAGCTTTAAAGGAATTCTAGTAAGAAAAGTACAACTCAACGAGAATTTGCTTAGAAAAAGAGAGAATAGATTAGATCAATCAATTGTAATATTAGATTATTTGTAACTGGATCAACATTTCTATAAGTTGAGTCCAACTCTTATTTAAACTCTTTTTGAGTTGTTGATAGAAGAGGGTACTCTAGTCAGCGGGTGAGCAATTGCAGTTTGGAGGGTACTTACTATAGTTGGGGAATTTATGAAAGGCTTCTCCACCTAGGGTAAAGGAGTTGTGATTAGTGGATTAAACTTGAGACACACTATCGGGACTAGATGTAAGCATAGATTGTCGAACTAGTATATGTGTTCTTTACTTAATCGCATTTTCCATATTTTTCACTCAGCCAGCTGACCTCACTCAGTAGAGCCTTAACTATCGCAAAAAAGTTTTATAAGTTACCGAGTGAGTCGTTCACCCCCCTCTGACTCATTGAGTATACGCATAGGGACCAACAAGTGGTATCAGAGCCTTTTTCATTTCACAGATTTCACAATCTTTGAGACAAAGACTATGGCATACAAAGGAGAATCCAGTTGAAGGGCTCAAGCTTATATTCTGCCTGAAGCCATGTTAGTAACCAGGCCTCCAATGTTCAATGGAGAGCGTTATACCTACTAGAAGAATAGAATGACTAATTTCATTCAGTCCCAGAGTATGAGTACTTGGATGGCCATTGTAGAAGGGCCATATGTTCCATCACATATGAAGAATGGAGTTACTGTTGATAAGTACTCTACTAAATGGGATGATAATGATTTGGCTAGACTCAAAGAAAATGCAGCTGCTATCAACTATTTTCATTGTGCTCTTGATGCTATTTAGTCTAATCGTGTTTCTAGATGTAAGACAGCAAAAGAGATTTGGAAGAATTTGAAAGTAACTTATGAAGGTACTAACAAGGTGAAAGAGTCCAAGATCAATATCCTTATGAGGGGTTATGAGTGGTTTCACATGAAGCCCAAGGAGGATATTTCCAACATGAACACCAGATTCATAAATATAGTCAATGAGCTAAAAATGCTTAGCAAGACCTTCACACAAGAAGAGACTATCAAGAAGATTCTTAGAAGCTTGACTCAAGATTGGGAAGCCAAGAAGTGTGCTATTGAATAGGCTCATGATTTGAAGACCTACAAGTTTGATGATCTAATTGGAACTCTGTTAACTCATGAGATGTCCTTGAAGCAACATGAACATGAGTCCAAGAAGCACAGGTCCAAAGAGAAAGAGAACTCAAGTAGAGTTATTGTTCTAAAAGCTACTGATGATGAAGAAGAAGAAGAAAATTCCTCTGAGGAAGGATATCCAGTGGATTTAAAAGAAGAGATAGCTCTAATGACTAAGAATTTCAGGAGATATCTGGGTAAAGATAAGAACTTTCAATAGTTCAGAAAGACAGGCAAGTATAAGAAGGGAGCAGTTAATAGACCACAAAAAGAATTCAACAAAGAGCATAACAAAGATGTTAAATACTTTGAATGTGGTAAGAAAGGGCATATTCAGTCAAGTTATCCTTAAGGCTAAGAAGGACAAGTTCAAGAAGAAGAAAAGTAAGAAAGCCCTTGCTGCTACCTAGAGTGACTCTAAATAAGAGTCATCATCCTCAGATGAAGAGGCACATAATTCTGCCAATGTGTGTCTCATGGCTAAGGATGATCAAGTTCACTCAGAGTTAGCTGACCAACCACCAACTTCTGCTGCCAGACAAAGGAAATATCTCTAAGGTAAATTATGAACCCCGTCTTTAGATTAGCTTTCCATAGTACTTAATGATGTCATTAATGTGACTAAGAAGTCAACCACATACATCAAAGTACTTCAGAGGAGGTGTGATGATCTAGAAGATGTTAATTCCTCTACATCACTTGATACCCTATACCTGATGGAAAAAACTGAGTACCAAAATGGATATAACAGTAAACTCACTAAGAAATTAGATGAGTTAGCTACTGAATTAATAGCTTTGAAAAAGGTGTGGGTCCCTCCTCAACCTACTAGGAATACTCAGAGTAATCGCACTCACCACTCTGAGCAGGTTTCTTAAAAGAGTAAAGTTAGCAGGCCTAATCCTAAGGCGGCCTGTAGTTTTAGTGGTAAATTAGGACATGCAACAGTCATATATAGGTACAAAAATGGTTACTATAATGAGTATGACTAGTCAAGGATGACCACCACTAACAAGGGAGGACCTAGCCAGAAAAAGGCATGGGAACCTAAGAAAACTTGATTATTTCATAGGTGAGCCTGAGATCCACTGATGATAGTAGAATGTGGTATTTGGATAGTGGATGCTCGAGGCATATGACAGGTGATGAAAAGCAATTCATCACATTGGAGCGAAGAAGAAATGGAAGCATCAGTTTTGGAGACAATAAGAAAGGAAAGATTATTGGCAATGGCACAGTGGGAGTCAAGCCTTTAATTGATAATGTGTCTCTGGTGAAAGGCCTAAAGTTCAACTTGCTAAGTGTTGCTTGGCTATGTGACAAAGGCAGAAAAGTCATATTTGACTTAGTGGGCTGCTAAGTCATTGATGGTAACTCTGACCAAATTATTCTTTGTGCTCCTAGAATTAATAATGTTTATACGTTTGATTTATCCCCTGGCTCCAATGATATATGCTTAGTTTCTAAGGAGGAAAGCTCATGGCTATAGCACAGAAGGTTAGGACATATCAATATGACCAATCTGTCCAAATTAGCTAGAAATGAACTTGTTGAGGGTTTACCCAATCTAGCCATTGATAAAGATCGACTCTGCTCAGCATGCTAACTTAGGAAATAATTTAGGAAGACCTTTAAATCCATAGCTGATATATCCTCTTCTTGTCCCCTTGATCTTCTACACATGGATTTATTTAGGCCTGTTATACCAACAAGTCTAGGTGGAATGAAATGCACCCTTGTGGTTGTAGATGATCTGACAAGGTTCACTTGGATTGTCTTGCTAGTAAGTAAAGATGAAACATTTGAATCATTCTCTAGGTTGGCTACCCGGATCATGAATGAAAAATACCTTAAAATTAATAGAATCCGCAGTGACCATGGAAGGGAATTCGAAAACATGCAGTTTGAGGAATTTTGTTCCAAGCATGGTATTGACCACAATTTTTCTGCCCCTCATACACCTCGACAGAATGGGGTTGTTGAGAGAAAGAATCGCACTATTGTGGAGATGGGTCATTCTTTGCTGAGTGATAACAATCTACCAAAGTATTTCTAGGGAGAGGGTGTTAACATAGCTTGTTATATTCTAAATAGGGTTTTAATTTGCCCAGTTTTAAGTAAAACTCCTTATGAACTTTGGAAGGGGCGCAAGCCTAAGGTTGGTCATCTCAAGGCCTTTAGTTGTAGATGCTTCATATTAAACACTAAAGACCAATTGACTAAATTTGACCCCAAGGCTGATGAAGGAATCTTTCTGGGTTACTCAATACACAGTAGGGCATACTGAGTGTATGTCAAGAGGACTGGCATCTTAGAGGAGTCTATGCATGTGGATTTTAATGAAACTAATAATGTAGGTATACAAGCTAGTGATGATGAAAGAGAAAAGTAATAAGTCAGTAGATCAATCAGTCAGCCTGTTGTTATTCCTGATCCAGTACAAGAGAAAGAAGAAAATGAAGAAGTTGACTTGGACCAATCAATCAAGTTTGGTGATGATGTAGATGCTCAACCAATGATAGTAGCTCAGCAAGCTAATCCTAATCTACCAAAAGAAGTCAGAGTAAGAAGAGATCACCCAATTGATAAGATTCATAACAGTGTGCAAAATCCAGTGCTGAGTAGAGGTCAGCTGAATAGAATGATGAGCCATTCAGCATTTGTATCATTAATTAAACCAAAGAAGTTTGAAGATGTTGAATTTGATGACAACTGGATAATTATAATGCAAGAAGAGCTAGACCAATTCAGAAGAAATGAAGTTTGGGGTTTGGTGGAGAAACCCAAAGGGAAGTTAGTTATAGGCACCAAATGGGTTTTCAAGAACAAGCTAGATGAAGCTAGTAATGTTGCCAGAAACAGGGCCAGACTGGTTGCTCAAGGATACAATTAAAGGCATTGATTATAGAGAAACATTTGCACCAGTAGCAAGACTTGAAGCCATTAGAATTCTTTATGCTTTTGCATCCCATATGAACTTTAAACTATTTCAAATGGATGTGAAGAGTGCATTTCTTAATGGATATATTCAAGAAGAAGTCTATGTCAGACAGCCCCTAGGCTTTGAAGACCCTAAATATCCAAATCATGTCTTCAAGGTAAAGAAAGCTCTATATGGACTGAAATAGACTCCAAGAGCTTGGTATGAGAGTGACTAACTTTCTGATCAGTAAAGGCTATGTTAGAGGGAAAGTAGGTACAACTCTATTTTCTCAAGAAGAGGCATCAAGATGTGTTGCTAGTCCAAATCTATATGGATGACATCATCTTTAGAGCAACTATTGAAACACTATGCAAAGAGTTCCGCCAGTAGATGAAGAAAGAATTTGAAATGTCTATGATGGGAGAGCTTAATTTCTTTCTTGGTTTGCAAATCATGCAAGGTGATGATGGGATCTTCATCAGCCAAGTGAAGTATGCCAAGGAAGTACTCAAGAAGTTTGACATGGATAAAGCTAAGCCAATGTCAACACCCATAGCCACTGATACTATTCTAAGTAAAGATGAGAGTAAATCTGTAGAGAGTAAGATCTACAGAGGTATTATTGTTTCTCTACTTTACTTAACTGCTAGTAGGCCTGACATTCAATATGCTGTATGTTATTATGCAAGATATTAAGCTGAACCCAGAGAATATCACTTAGCTATTGTTAAGAGAAATCTCAGATGTTTGTTAGGCTCTATTGATGTACGTTTATAGTACCCAAGTAATGCAGACTTCACTTTGGGAGGATATATAAATGCTGACTATGGAAGAGACAAACTTGAAAAGAAAAGCACCACAGGAGGTTGTTGTTTCCTTGGTGATTGTCTGGTTATATGGTACAGCAAGAAGCAGACTTCTGTAGCCCTGAGTACAGCCGAGGCTGAGCACATGGCTACAGGAAGTTATGTAACACAACTGCTATGGATCAAGCAGCAACTAGAGGATTATGGTATAAAGTCAAATTGTCTTGAAGTCATGTGTGACAACAAGAGTGCAATTAACCTATCCAAGAATCTAGTTCAACATGGCAGGATGAAGAATGTCAATGTTAGACATCTCTTTATAAGGGATCATGTACTAAAAGGAGAAGTCAAGCTCACATACATTCCAACTGAAGAACAATGAGCTGACATATTTACAAAGCCTATTAGAAAGGATCAATTCAACATTCTCAGATAGTTGATCGGAATGTCCAATCCAATTTGAAGAAATACATCTCACTCTAACCTAATCTGGAGCTGGCCAAACTAGGGTACACTCTGAGCTTCTACGAATAAGGTTAAGTATTTCTTTTGCCGCTTGAATTTTAGACACGTCATTAATTGTCACCGGATATCTTTCAAATTTAAACTTGATAGAAATGGTAGCAAGTTATGAAATGATCCACATTCAGTAGCAGTTATCCCATGTTTTTTGCCTTCATTAATCCTATGGTATACATTATGCAATCTAATCATTGAATCTTAAGACCATGGATTATAAGTCGTACATGTACCTTTGCAGGTTTATGAGTAGAGTGTTTGGCTATTTAAGGAGAAATTCAGAAAGAGGAAAGGTTACTTTACCAAAATTCCTTCTCTGCAATTTCCTCTATAAATCCCTAAATTCTCCATCTTTCTCAAAGCAAAGTTTCAATAGCAAGCACATCAGGGAGAAATTCTAATCTTTTTGTGAGAAATAAAAAGGATACTTACTGGGTTACTACCAGAGAGCACATGGATCAGTGATCAATCAGTATAGATAAAATCGAAGGAATAAGAATTCCAGCAGGAACTAAGTACACCCCTACTCCTTGGTGTTTCATGGAAAAGATAGAGGTTGATAAACCTACTACAGTAGATATGTTAAGCTTCTGTAGTGATGAGAGATTTGGAAAGTGGACGTCAGCATCACTTAAGAGGTTTCTTTGAACTACCAAATGGATGCTATAAGGAGATAGTGGACAGATTCTATAATGGAATTCATATGGTGGAAGGTCAGAAGGACCTGTTTGTGACCACTATGATGGGGAGAAAGGTGTATGTTACTCCTAAGCTTATCGCTGATCTACTGGAAATGAAGGAAGGAGGCTTGATGTTGTGATTCAACAATGATGAAGATCATGTCAACATCCCTATCGATTATGAAGTCTGCAATGACTATAAGGCAGGTGAACGGATTGCTTCCATGTTCATAAAAGAAGAAAAACAAGCACACAAGTTAGTGACAAAAGTATTGTTGCCTAAGACAGGCTCTACAAGGAGCTGTTCTAAGTTTGAGCGAGTGTTTGTTTATGCGTTGACCCATGGCATGAGCATCAATAGGCCCATGGCCATTCTTCACAGATTCCTGAAGGTCAGTAAGCACATGGTGTATGGACAGCTAGTAATGGAGATTTTCAGGGCCTTTGAGATTGGCATGGAAGGATGGGCCATCAAGAGCAATATTCAAATGAAAGTAGTTAAGTCCAGAATCCTTACCAATGCTCACTTTTATGGACTCAGAGCAAATAAGAGGCCATCCAACGCCAAGTACATAAAGCTGAAGAGAGGGGAAGTTAGAGTAAAGGATCCCAAGGCTATCATGGAAATGAAGCCTATTCAGCACCAAGAGGAGGACCTGACCTTGGATGCCTTTATGGCAAGTGGGCTGGAAAGAATAACTAAGTTTAGAGCTGAAAAAGGAGAAGGAGAAAAGAAAGTTAGTAAGAAGGAGGTCAGGAAGGACTCTAAGAAAAAAAAGAAAGGGAGCTCAGCGAGCTCAGTCCTAGTAGTTGTTCCAAAGAAGATAAGATCTTCCAAGGAAGTTAAAGAAGACAAGAGGAGAGAGATGAATCCTAAGGAAATGGAAGTAGAAAATAGGGCTGAGGAAGAGCTAAGGGAAGAGATGCCTATGAAGAGAGAAAAGAAGAGGAAGACAGATGCTGCTCAGCTAGATGTGGTGACTACAAAAGGAAAGGAAGCTACATCAGTTCCTATTCCCTAAGTAGGTTAGCCAAAGAAGAAGCTGATGGTGAAGAGAGGGATAGGAGTTGTCCAAGATGTAGAAGAAGTTGAGAAAGTAAGGGCTACTGAGGAAGAGAGAATTAAGAAGAAACAGGAGGAGATTGAGTCAACTATAAGAAGAAAGGCTGAAGAAGCAGCAGCAGTAGCTAATGCTAAAGCTAAGGCTAGCATTGGGCAGATTCTAGAAAAGGCTGTAGCTATCTTGGCTAAGAAGGAAGTGCCAGAAGTTGTTGATGAGATAATTAGAGCTCTGGAAGGAATTGATAATCAAGAAGAGCAGGAGGAGGAAGATAATGTAGTGGAAGTAGAGGCTATTGAATTCAATGTGCTAAACTCTGACCAACAAGTCACTCTGACTGCTAGAGAAGTAAAGGAGGCTAGGAAGGAGAGAATGAGGGGCTTGTTGAAGAGAATGAGGATTTTCATTGATGAGGATGAGGGAGATTTGGAGGATAAGGAAAATGAGGAAGTTGTTGTAGTTGAGCACGGAGCTCAGCTGACTGAGGTTTCTCTAAATCAGGTCAGCGAGTCCATAGTTGAAGGTGTTGAAGAGGAGAAGGAGAAGGAAGCTAAAGATTTCTTTACTTTCCCAAACACATCCACCGAAACACCACTCTCACCTACACCAATCTCTGCATTATCCCTACCAGATAACCAAACTCCATCCACATCCAGTTCAAGCCAAATCAACCAACCCTCCAACTAAAACAACCCAAACTCTGAGTAAACAGCCATTATCCCATATCTTTCCCCTATACAATCTCCAGTGCGAGAATTATTATATTTGGAAGGACCTCAAACAGTCAGAGGACCTCCAATCATTGAGGAGATTCCTGAACAACAAAAATAACCTCAACAACCACAACCACAACCATAACCACAACCCCAATTCAATCCAAATGCTACATTATTAGGAGACATAAGGAGGTTGGGAAGAGAAAGGTTCCAGGATTGAGGTCTGATGCTGAGATAGCAAAATCATTGATGTCTGAGGAAGATTGCAAAGGCTCTTGAGCTAGTGCAAGGTTTTATAGAGGCTGTTGAGGAGATAAAAGCCCACGCCAGATCAGTACCTACCCAGTTTTCTTTGGTCAAAGGCAATAGTATCCCATACTTTGCCCTTGTATCTATTGCAGGTAGGCAGGTAGGCAGGCAGCTGGTTTGAAGATGCAAGTTACAGAGCTCAAGAAGCAGATGTCTAAGATCTTTGAGAGCAACTACAAAGTACTCAATGATGAAAGGGATTTTTGCAATTCAATGATAGACAAATTCAATCCCTTACTTGAGGCTATATTGATGATGCTGGATGGTTATAGCATTCTAAGCAAGGAAAATGATGAGAACACAACTCGCTTGAATGCAGTTGGAGATGGACTAGATGCTCTAATCACAGTGGTAACCAAGCATCATGGGTTACACACTGAGTTAAGGAAAGTAAAGGAAAATATGCTAGAAGGAGTCAAGAACTCAGAGGGAGTTGTGCTCAATGCCTTAAAGAGGCTTAACATTTCAGATGCTCTGAGTAGTGATATTGTGATGATAGATGTTGAACTGGAGCCTAATCTTCATCAAAAACTTGGTCACATCAGAGACCAAATCAAGCAAGTTAAAGCTCATGTCCATAATGATGGAGAAGCCCAGGATAAGATTCACAATGAAGTTTCTACTCATATCAGGAGCACTCCTATGCTAGAGCGCATTCTTAGAGAAAACAATCAAGCTAAAGAAATAGAATGTCTCACCCAGGTGTCCAAAGAAGGTTTAAGTGCTCAATATCAGGTTAATCTATCTCAATCCTGTGCTTTGGTAGGATTATTTGCCTTTTTAAGAGAATAAGAAGCTATATCGTAGGAAATCTATGAGCTGCTTGTGCAGAATTTTTCATCAATTGTCTATGGTCTGCTAGAAACATTTGAGGAGTCTCTCAGCTCATTTGATCATCAAACTAAAGCAATTTTAGATGCAATGGCAATGGGGGAGAAGGATCGTGAGAAGCGTGAAAAAGAGGAAAGGGAAATAGAGCAGAGGATGGCTGAATTTTCTTATAATCTATCTAAGGATCTGGAGCGCATTCAAAGAGAATATCTTGAGATAAGAAAAAGGAAAGGCAAGGAGATTGCGCTACCTAAAGAGAAGAATACCAAATGGTATCAACAAGTGTATGAGGAGAGAAGAGCCAATTTAGGAGCCCCGCCTATGCCAAAGGATTAGAATAGAACCTTTGTAATCGCTAGTGCTAAATTGTAAAGCTTAGTATAGAATAACTCTTTATTATCTATACTCAAGTTATTTATCAATAAAAGATTACAATTTCTGTTCTAAGTTAAGATTTTCTTAACTTCATATATTATTTTGCTATATACATATGCTCTGATCATTTGTAGAAATATATGAGAAGTATGGAGGGATGTTGAACTCAGAAAATTCAAGAATTATGGGGGAGTTAGCATTCACTCTAAGCAGATTGAAGATTCTAAACAAAGACATATCAACCATAAGTATAAGGTAACTCTGATCTAAATATCTTATTGATTTAATTCTCGCTTAGTTAATTTTCATTGATCAAAATGGGGGAGATTGTTGAACCAAGCACTAGTTTGGACTGACTCGGTGGATGAATCAGTTGTGCTTAAGTTTTGATCAAAATAATTAAGTTAAGAATGGGATAATTAAATCAATAATGATGTTAAAATGAATAGCCTATGGTTGTGTGGGAGTAGTAAATTCAATGGTAGAATTTCTTGTCTCCGTTGACCTAGCTATTTAGTTTAACTCTAAGTGGTTTCTGGGCTGAGTACTTACTTAGTCGCTGACTTAGTATTATTCACTCAGCACTTGATATTTAGATTTTGCTTTAACTATGTGCATTTTGTTTTATCTTTTCAGCTGAGTTACTTTATGCCTGCAAATGCTGATGACTTTGCCATCTAAGGTAAAAATGTATCTTTGCTTTTAGTGTTGCTTTTTTGCAGGAATATTAATGAGACAAGGATGAAAAGAATTAATGCCTTAACGAGACACATAATTATGAAGAAGATGACAAAGTCTTCCAATGCAAAGCAGCAACAAGTCAATTGCCACTTTGGGTAATTTTGTAGATCTACCAACCTTGTATCATGCACTCTACAACATGTCAGAAAACTAGAGGGAATGGGATGAAGATACGTGGCAAGTCAGCACGAGTTCTCTCTAGCGGAAGACTGGCATCAAACGATAAAGAATTCAAACTAGAGCTTGAATTTCAATCTAACAGATTGAAATGTATTTCACAACGGTGCAATTCTATCTCTTAATGGATCGATTTGAAGAAGCAATGGGTAAATAGCTGGGCTGTTAATTTCAGAAGATGCCTAGATAAGTTTAACGGCTACTTTCTCAATCTAACTATAAAAGGAGCAAGATGGCAAGCATTGGAACTTGGTGATTACACCTAAATTTCCTAGAAGCAAAGACTTTGTAAAATTACAAGCTTTAAAGGAATTATAGTAAGAAAAGCACAACTCAGTGAGAATCTACTTAGAACAAGAGAGAATAGATTAGATCAATCAATTGTAATATTAAATTATTTGTAACTGGATCAACGTTTCTATAAGTTGAGTCTAGCTCTTGTTTAAACTCTTTTTGAGTTGTTGATAGAAGAGGGTATTCTAGTCAGCGGTCAGCGATTGCAGTTTGGGGGGTACTTACTATGATTGGGGAATTTGTGAAAGGCTTTTCTGCCTAGGGTAAAGGAGTTGAGATTAGTGGATTAAAGCCGAGACACTCTCTCGGGACTGGATGTAAGCACAGGTTGCTGAACTAGTATAAAATCTCTGTGTTCTTTACTTGATTGCATTTTCCAGGTTTTTCACTCAACTAGCTGACCTCACTCAGCGGAGCCTTAACTATTGCAAAAAAGTTTTATAAGTTACTGAGTGATTCATTCACCCCCCTCTGACTCATTGAGTGTACGCATAGGGACCAACAAGTCCGATGAAGATCTAATGTGTGTGACCTTATAGGATCTCGAAGTATTGAGCTGTTAAGGCTCAACCAACCCTTGTTCTAATGGAACCATTGGCTCGAGGTTCTAGACCGTGAATAGAATTAGATTACCTTAAATGACTATAGTATGCCTCTAGCAAGGGTCTACCATCCCCCATTACTCGTAATTTCATTTGTGCTTATGACTTAATCCCGGTTAATGCGATAGTTATCCAATGTGATGAACTCCTTCCGTTCTTTAATATTATTACCATCAAGTTTATAGGGTTCGGTTAAAGTGTTAACCCACTAATACCAAGGTTGCTCCAAGCTATCCCAGTTATCAACTTATTACCGAAGTATATTGCCTTTTACCATAGTGTGTTTGACTAGAAACTATTTCTATCAAACACATACTTTGATCAGAGGTTTATAGCAATCATCACTTCAACAAGCGGCCAGGTACAACACCTTAATATATCCAGAACGATGGATTCTTTCCGACTATATAGCTTTCCAATGTGTTGTCATCACTATACCCATAAGCACCCGTGACACCCTAAATTAATGAGTGTATGGGAATGACCCAAAGTATAGTGATGGTACCACACAAGGTAACTAGCATCTCAAGTATGAGGGTATCTTATTGCATAAAGATAAACACTAACACATTGATATATACACCAAGTGTTTACCTTACCGCGGTCTCTAATATAGCTCCCAGATATATCCATGTGTCAAACTTAAGGCACCACCTTCAGCCCTTAGGAGATTGACTGCTTGGACCCTTTTCAAGAAAGTTAACCACATGATAGTCTTACCGCTTCATCAATATCCTTTCTTGATGAAAGTATGACTAGGGATAGTTTAGACATAATCATAATTGCACATGAAGCAGGTCTCACTAAATTACCGCTTCATCAATATCCTTTCTTGATGAAACCATGACTAGGGATAGTTTAGACATAATCATAATTGCACATGAAGTAGGTCTCACTAAATATAGTCCAACTATAATTTCTCTAACTTTATGCTATGATACGTCAAGGACTTTCCTATACATACATAAATGAATATATTTTAGCCGGCCATAATATATTTATAAGCACATCAATATAAACAAAAGATTAAATGCCTTTATTAATTAAACAAATTATTCGTACCATTACATAATTAAGATATATCGCCCTAATTGCCTTAAGAGCATACATCATATTTAAATACCTGGTGGTTATTGAATATAGATTTCTTCCTCCAAGTAGCCATTCAGAAATGCTGATTTTACATCCATTTGGTGAATCTTCCATCCATTCTGGACAGCAACTGAGATCACCAATCTGATGGTCTCCATTCTTGTAATGGGTGCAAACACTTCATCGTAACCAATACCAGGTTTTTGACAATAGCCCTTTGCAATGAGCCTTACTTTGTGTGAAACAATTTTTCCATTTGCATCCTTCTTCGCCTTGAACACCCATTTAACTCCAATGGGATTTTTGTTAGCCAAAAGTTTGGTCAACTCCCATGTCTCATTCTTCTCAATTGCTTAGATCTCTTCTTCCATGGCTTTTCTCCAATTTTCATATTTCATAGCCTCTTTAGTGTCAACGGGCTCACTATCTATGAGATGACAGTAGAGAGTTAGTTCTTCATCAAGCTCTCTAGTGACTTTATAAAGCTCTTCAATGGACAACAATTTCCATAGCCTTTGTCTAGGACTTTCAGTTTCATCCTCTTCTTGTTCGAGAGATACATTCAAAATAGGACTACTTGATGTAATGACTTGGTCCTCCGATTCATGTTGGAAAACAATGATCCGGAAGAACAAGTCCAAGAACAGATTTGGATCAAGTTTGAAGAAGTTTGAAGAAAACAAAAACATAAGAATAATAACATGTTAACTCTGTAATCCAAAATGGAAGAATGTGGTCCAAGACAAGTCATTAGGATATACATTGAAGACCTTAAATACGTAAGCACATAATGGAAGCATCCGGTCAAAGTTTGGAAAGGAAACAAACTTTGAACCATTCAGGATCAGCATCCGAAAGAAGACTAGTTGAAATAGCATACAGATATATCAAGACAAAATTCATCCGGAAGATAAAGTTTACAAGTCAAAGAGAATAATTTAAAAATCATATTTTCCTCCACCTATTGGTCTAAGAGTCAAAGATCCTTCTCCCTTATGCAAGACAAAAAAAAGTTAGCACACTTTTCAGAAAAGGATAGAAGGACTGACATAGGAGAGAGAAAAGGTGACAATCTTTTCTACCTAGACCAATTGGAAAGGCGCGTGAAGCACAAACTCCGAACTTCTGGCATAAAAGTTGGTGAATCACTAAAATACAAGGAAAACGTGTTAGGAACTGACAGTCAAATTGAACATGCATAAGAGGTATGGCGGAAATTCAAAATTTTGTCCCTGTCCCCAGGAACTCCTATTAGTTGCATATAAATTAAATACAGCCTTAACTAAATAATACTCTACCTAGGTTAGCATGCTAAAGGACTAGGCATACCATAATTCTAAATTATATCCTAGCATATTTATTTTACACTAAGCATGTTATAACTCTAAGTTATAACCTATGCATAAAATAAACTAAGCATGCAAAAATAACCTAAGCATAATTATTAAGTCTAAAAACACTTAAAGAAAAAGAATTAATAATTAAAAGAGAAAGAAAAAGAACTTACCAGTTGAAGCGTGCTTTTGCAGAACCTTCTTGCACAAGCCTCCAATCGTAGGATAGCCTCTATCAGTATCCACACGAACCCCACCAACCAAAACCTCCCCAGGATGAAGAACTAAGAAGCCTCAAGTAATTGCTAGACCACTCTAGAAGCCTCACCCAAAAATGTAAACTAGCGGTGCCCGAATAAATTCAGGCTCCATAAAAATAACTTACTCAATTAGCCGAGAGATTAATTATCTCGCTTAGGATTTATACTTTGAGCTTGATACAATTTGAAAGGAAAGGAGATAGCCTATATATAGGCTTTGGGGGAGCAAAATTGCTCCCCCTTAAGCAATGTGGGATGGGAGTAATTAATCACTCCCATCCCATATGTACGCTGTGTGCACATGTGAGGCAAAGCCCTTGTGGGCTTTGCCTTGCTTGTGGGCTGCGCATGTGCAACCCATTTTTATAGGCTGCTGCGAGCAATGCCCAGCATTGCTCGCACACCTTTCGGTATACTCCTGCGCACTCAAGTTTGTACAAAATACTTTTGTTTTTTCGTCCAATATAACTCGTCACGGCAAAATTCCCCTTTTTAATCCTTTTTCAAATATTTATTTTCTGACCCTAATAAATTAGTCACCAGTCAAAATAAATTTTTTGGTCCAACCAAAATTGATCTAATCAATTATAATCCATTTGTGACTCTAATTAATTAGTTACCAAGTCAAAATAAATTCCTTGGTCTATCCAAAATTGATCTAATCAATTTTAACCAATCAAATAATAATCCAATTATTATTTATGTTATATTTTATAATAGAATAAATCTATTAGTTCTATACTTAGTCCAATGAAGGTCCAATGTGTGTGACCTTATAGGATCCCGAAGTATTGAGCTGTTAAGGCTTAACCAACCCTTGTTCTAATGGAACCATTTGCTCGATGCTCTAGACCATGAATAGAACTCAATTACCTGAAACGACTGTAGTACGCCTCTAGCAAGGGTCTACCATCCCCCATTACTCGGAACGTCATTTATGCTTATGACTTAATCCGGGTTAATGGAATAGTTATCCAGCGCGATAAATTCCTTTTATTCTTTAATATTAGTACCATCTGGTTTATTGGGTTCGGTTAAAGTGTTAACCCACTAATAGCGAGGTTGCTCCAAGCTATCCCAGTTATTTACTTGTTACCAAAGTATATTGCCTTTTACTATAGTGTGTTTGACTAGAAACCATTTCTATCAAACACTTACTCTGATCAGAGATTTATAGCAATCATCGCTTCAACAAGTGGCCAGGTACAACTCCTTAATATATCCGGAGCGATGGATTCTTTCTGACTACTCAGCCTACCAATGTGTTGCCATCACTATACCCGTAATCACCCGTAGCACCCTAAATTAATGAGTTCATAGTGATGACCCAAAGTATAGCAATAGTACCGCACAAGGCAACTAGCATCTCAAGTATGAGGACATTCGCAAAGCTTATTGCATGAAGATAAACACCAACACATTAATATTTATACCAAGTGTTTATCTTGCTGCAGTCTCCAATATGTCTCCCAGATATATCCATGTGTCAAGCTTAAGGCACCACCTTCAGTCTTTAGGAGATTAACTGCTTGGATCCTTTCCAAGAAAGTTGACCACATTCTAGTCTTTCCATTTCATCAATATCCTTTCTTGATGAAACTGTGACTAGGGATAGTTTAGACATCATCATAATTGCACATTAAGGAGGTTCCACCAAATATAGTCCAACTATAATTTCTCTGACTTTATGCTATGATATGTCAAGGACTTTTGTATACATACATCAATGAATATATCTTAACCAGCTATATGTATAGAAACACATTGATATAAAAATAAGAACAAATGCCTTTATTGATTAAATAAATTATTTGTACTATTATACAATTAAGATATATCGCCCTAATTGCCTTAAGGGCATACATCATTTCCAATAAACTCCCACTTGCACTAAGGCCAATTAGCCATATATTTTAATCCATATGCTTTAACATGTTGGTCATGTTTGACTTGAGTCAATGGCTTTGTCAGACCATCCGCGAGGTTCTGGTCAGTGGGTACATATTCTAATCTTATTATCTTAGCATCAATAATCTCCCTGATTATATGATACTTTCTGGATACATATCTGTTTTTCTGATGAGGCTGCGGTTCCTTTGCTTGAGCTATGGCACCATTGTTATCACAATATAAAGTAATTAGATCAACAACCTCAGGCACCACACCGAGATCACCAATAAATCTCGTTAACCAGACAGCTTCTTTTGCTGCTTTGCATGCAACAATGTATTCAGATTCCGTGGATGAATCAGTAGTAGTTTCTTGCATAAAACTCTTCCAGCATACTGCCCCTCCATTTAACACATACACAAAACCTGATTGAGACTTAAAGTCATCCTTGTCAGATTGAAAACTCGCATCAGCGTAACCTTTGATAATAAGGTCACCTTCTCTATAAATCAAGAACTCCTCCTTAGTCCTTCTTAAGTACTTAAGGATTGCCTTGACGGCCATCTAATGTTTTTCACCTGGATCTGATTGATATCTGCTCGTAAAGCTCAAAGCCTAAGAGACATCTGGCCTGGTACATATCATAGCATACATGATGGATCCTATCGTGGATGCATAGGGTATATCCTTCATGTGCTTTCTCTCCTAACATATCTTCAGACACTCAGCCTTAGATAGGTTAATCCCCTTTGTCATCGGGAGATAACCTTTCTTAGAATGCTCAAGGTTGAACCTATTCAATACCTTGTCTATATATGTACTTTGAGAAAGACCTAACAGCCTCTTGGATCTATCCCTATAGATCTTTATACCTAGTATAAATGCTGCTTCACCAAGGTCTTTCATGGAGAACTTTCTTGACAACCATACTTTAACGTTTTGAAGAAGAGAAATGTCATTTCCTATAAGCAGAATGCCATCAACATACAATACTAGAAAAATGAGTGCACTTCCACTAACCTTCTTGTAAACACAAGGCTTATTCGCATTTGGGCAGAAATCCAGTTCTTGTATTGTCTGATCAAACCTTATATTCCAACTCCTGGATGCCTGCTTAAGTCCATAAATGGATCTTTGTAGCTTGCATACCTTCAAGCCCTTCTGAGATGTAAAACCCTCAGGTTGTGTCATATACACATCCTAGTCTAAATCCCCATTTTGGAATACTGTTTTACATCTATCTGCCAGATCTCATAATCGTAATGAGCAGCAATGGCAAGGAGTATCCTTATGGATTTGAGCATGGCTACCAGTGAGAAGGTTTCATCATAGTCAATACCTTCCCGTTGACTATAACCTTTCACAACCAACCTTACTTTATAGGTAATTACATTACCGTCCATGTCTGTCTTCTTCTTGAAGACCCATTTGCACCCAATTGGTCTAACCTCTTGCGGTGCATCAACAAAATTCCAACTTGGTTCTTGTACATGGAATCCATTTCTAATTTCATGGCCTTTTGTCATTTATCAGAATCTAAGCTTTTCATTGCCTCATCATATGTCCTTGGTTCATCATCCTCAACAAGATATAATTCCTTATCATTAGTGATGATAAACCCATATCTATCGAGACCTTTATAAACATGACCTGATCTTCGTGATGATTGTGTTTCGACAGGTTGTTCTTGGATCATACTCTCTTGTGTATCTAGAACGGGGTCAATCAGTTGATTATTAGTCTCTTTCTCTTGAACTTCTAGTTCAATATTGCTCCCACTGACTTTTGCAAGTAAGTGTTCCTTTTCCAAAAATTGAGCATTCTGAGACACAAATACCTTTTATGCTTTAGGATGGTAAAACAGATATCCAATTGTTTCCTTTGGATATCCAATGAACAGACATTTATCAGCCTTGGCATTTAGCTTATCTGACGCTATCCTCTTTACCATAGTAGGACAGCCTCATACTCTTAAGTGACTTAGAGATGGCTTTTTGTTACACCATCTTTCATAAGGTGTAAAATCAACTAATTTAGAGGGCACTCTGTTTAAGATATAAACTGCACTCTCCAGTGCATATCCCCAAAAGGATTTACTAAGAAATGCATGGCTCATCATGGACCTGACCATATCTAATAAAGTCCGATTCCTCCTTTTTGACACTCCATTATGTTGGGGTGTATAAGGAGGGGTCCACTAGGGAACTATCCCGTTTTCCTTTAGATAATCCTGAAACTCCTGACTTAAGTATTCTCCACCTCAATCTGATTGAAGTGTTTTAATACTTTTCTCAAGCTGTTTCTCTACTTCAGCTCTAAATAGTTTGAATTTTTCAAAACTTTCAGACTTGTGCTTCATCAAGTACAAATAACCGTATCATGAGTAATCATCAATAAAGGTTATGAAGTAGAAGTATCCTTCTAGTGCCTAAACACTCATTGGACCACATACATCAGTACGTATAAGTTCCAATGTACTTGTGACCCGCTCACCCTTTCCTTGAAAGGGTAACTTTGTCATTTTTCCTTTTAAACAAGGTTCACAATCACCATAAGCCTCTAAGTCTATTGGGCCCAAGTCTCCAAGCATATGCAACTTGGTTAAGCGATCTTTGTTTATGTGGCCTAAATGGCAATGCCATAAGTAGAAGGAATTCTCACTATCTAATTTAACTTTCTTCACATTATTTATATTGAAAACTTCTATTTTAGTATCAAGAACATAAATGCCACTTTTCAACATTCCATAACCATAAAGAATATTATTCAAACGAATCTGACAATAATTATTTGAAAATAAAATTTCAAATCCTTCTGCTGCTAAATATACAACAGATACAATATTCTTAGTAACACTTGGAATGTAGTAACAATTATTCAAAACTAAAACAAGTCCACTTAGCAAAACAGGACTAAAGCTCCCTACGGCTAATGCAGCAACTCTGGCTCCATTTCCTATGCGTAGGTCCATCTCCCCTTTTGCAAGTTTTCTACAGTTCCTTAGTCCCTGCACAGAAGTACAGATATGAGGACCACAACCAATATCCAATACCCAAGTGGATTCTCGCGGAAAAGTAGCAAAATTTTCAATTACAAACATACCTGAAGTATATGCCTCTGTAGGCTTCTTCTTTAAATGCTCAGAAGTAGAGCTTTGCAATCCCTCTTCCAATGTCCCAGTTTCACACATTGGAAGCAGACATACTTATATGCCTTCTTTTCATTCTTCTTCTTACTAATTCTTTTCTTGGCACCCAGTGCCTGCTTCTTCTTCTTAGAAGCCTTGCCTTTTTCAACCAACGGTAGAGGTTTCTGATCCTTCTTGATCTAAGGTTCTACTATTTTCAGTATGTTGATTAATTCAGGGATAGTTGAATTAATCCTATTCATGTAATAGTTAGTCCCGAAGCCTGAGTAACTATCTGTCAAGGACATCAACACAAGGTCAATGCTCAAGTCATGATTCATCTCGAATCCCAATCGATTCAGCTTCTCAAGGTATCCTAAGAATTTCAGTACATGCTGAGAGGCAGAGGTGCCAGCCTGCATCTTGGTCTCGAAAAGGAGCTTGGAGGTCTCATACCTCTCTATCCTCTCCCTCTCCGAAAAGAGTTCTTCAAGATGGAGAACCATATCCTCCAAGGGCATGTTCCCATGTTGTTTATGAAGCTCAGGATTCATGGACCCCAACATAATACACATGGCAGTCTCACGATATTTCCTATGCTTTAACCAGGCATCATGTTCCACATGATCCTCAACATCAGGTTCTACAGGGAAAATTTCACTTAGGACATAGGCAATTCCCTCGGATCTGAGAACTATTCTCACTGCTCGGAACCAATCAGAAAAGTTCGAGCCATTCAATTTGGTGTCAAGTAACATACGGAGATTAAAATTGGAAACCATTTTCAACCTAAGATATAAGAAAAGAAAAGTGTTTAGATATTAGTTTAAGTACATGTATTTAATATGAGGACTTTTAATTAAATACATTTTCCTACTATTTTCTTCGAAATTTACAATAGCACATTCTACTGATTTCGTGAATTTTAGCCCAGCTAAATTTCCTAGTAGGTAGCATTTATAACTAGTATATTACAATCCCCAATTTTATGAGTCAAGTCATAATAGTAAGTCATAGTTGGAATCTCATTCCATTTGCATCGCATGCAATTGTTAATTCATTCAAGTTCCCTAATCCTAAGAGACGTGTGCTCTTATATTAGCATCTCCTTGAATATGTCTCAGATCTGGGCCTAGCCCCCAATTTTATGGTGGACTACCCCAGCTCTATTAAGGCATCTCAAGCTTTATAACCAATCAATGTGGACTAGAAGGAACGCTTTGCGTAGCACTTTGATAGCCCAAGGAAGACTGTAACTTGCCTTAATATATCTACTTTAGGATTTTATTGGTGTTAAACGCCTCACCCAATCTAGGATTTTATCAGATGGACAAAATTATAATAACTTGTATTAATTCAGGGAATTTTAGAATTAATTTATAAGGTCTAACCTTAGGTGGGTTCAGCTCTTTATTATAATTATTTCATCAACCTAAATTATATGCAAAATAATTAAAACTTTTATTTGTTATATTTATATTGCATTTCCTTTAAGCTTTTATTCAATAAATTTAATTTTTTACTTTGTTATAGAAACATATATAACCACCATCTTATATACTAGAAATAAATTAGTTCATATTAATCCCCTGATTGGTCAATCTAAATTGCGCCGATATAGGTTTCCAGGTAGGAGAGGTGCCCTATGAGGAGTAGACACCAAGTTCAATCCTTGGCCAAAACAAATACGGGCACAAACTTGAAGACCAATGGATTCTCTTGAACTAATAAATTTCTTTCTTCCAATTCATGTAAATTGGGAGCATCTATAACCCATGTAATTTAAATAATTATTGACACTTGTATAATTTGAGTAAGTTAAGCAGGCTTATTCAAAATTATTCATAACCATTTTCTAACCTTGAAATGAAAGGCACAAGTTTATATATATTGTTCCAAATAATTAAATAAACAAATTATTTTATTTAGAAAATAATAATTAGTTTGCTTTTAACTTAATTATACACTAAATAGGCAGGCTCTGATACCACTATTGGGAACTGACAGTCAAATTGAACATGGATAAGAGGCATGGCGGAAATTCAAAATTTTGTCCCTGTCCCCAGGAACTCCTATTAGTTGCATATAAATTAAATAAAGCCTTAACTAAATAATTCTCTACTTAGGTTAGCGTGCTAAAGGGACTAGGCATACCATAATTCCAAATTATATCCTAGCATATTTATTTTATATTAAGCATGTTATAACTCTAAGTTATAACCTAAGCATAAAATAAACTAAGAATGCAAAAATAACCTAAGCATAATTATTAAGTCTAAAAACACTTAAAGAAAAAGAATTAATAATTAAAAGAGAATGAAAACGAACTTACCAGTTGAAGCGTTCTTTTGTAGAACCTTCTTGCACAAGCCTTCAATCGTAGGATATCCTCTATTAGTATCCACACGAACCCCACCAACCAAAACCTCCCAAGGATGAAGAACTAAGAAGCCTGAAGTAGTTGCTCGACCACTCTAGAAGCCTCACCCAAAAATATAAACTAGCGGTCCCTGAATAAATTCAGGCTCCATAAAAATAACTTGCTCAATTACCCGAGAGATTAATTATCTCACTTAGGATTTATGCTTTGAACTTGGTACAATTTGAAAGGAAATGAGATAGCCTATATATAGGCTTTGGGGGGAGTAAAATTGCTCCCCCTTAGTGCACACAGCATATGCACGCTGTGTGCACATGCAAGGTTACGCCCTTGTGGGCTTTACCTTGCTTGTGGGCTGCCCATGTGCAGCCCATTTTTATGGGCTTCAGCGAGCAATGCCCAGCATTGCTCGCACACCTTTCGGTATACTCCCGCACACTCGAGCTTGTACAAAATACTTTTGTATTCTCGGTCCAATTGAACTCGCCAATGCAAAATTTCCCTTTTTAATCGTATTTCAAATATTTATTTTCTAACCCTAATAAATTAGTCACCAGTCAAAATAAATTTCTTGGTCCAACCAAAATTGATCTAAACAATTATAATTTATTTATGACTCTAATTAATTAGTTACGGGTCAAAATAAATTCCTTGGTCTATCCAAAATTGATCTAATCAATTTTAACCAATCAAATAATAATCCAATTATTATTTATGTTATATTTTCGTAATAGAATAAATCTATTAGTTCTATACTTAGTCCGATGAAGGTCCAATGTGTGTCACCTTATAGGATCACGAAGTATTGAGCTATTGAGGCTTAACCAACCCTTGTTCTAATGGAACCATTGGCTCGATGCTCTAGACCGTGAATAGAACTCGATTACCTTAAACGACTGTAGTACGCCTCTAGCAAGGGTCTACCATCCCCCATTACTCAGAACGTCATTTATGCTTATGACTTAATCCCGGTTAATGCAATAGTTATCCAGTGCGATAAATTCCTTCCATTCTTTAATATTAATACCATCCGGTTTATTGGGTTCAGTTAAAGTGTTAACCCACTAATAGTGAGGTTGCTCCAAGCTATCCCAGTTATTTACTTGTTACTGAAGTATATTGCCTTTTACCATAGTGTGTTTGACTAGAAACCATTTCTATCAAACACTTACTCTGATCAGAGATTTATAGCAATCATCGCTTCAACAAGTTGCCAGGTACAACTCCTTAATATATCCGAAGCGATGGATTCTTTCCGACTACTCAACCTACCAATGTGTTGTCATCACTATACCTGTAATCACCCGTAGCACCCTAAATTAATGAGTTCAAAGTGATGACCCAAAGTATAGCAATAGTACCACACAAGGCAACTAGCATCTCAAGTATGAGGACATTCGCAAAGCTTATTGCATGAAGATAAACACCAACAAATTGATATTTATACCAAGTGTTTATCTTGTTGCGGTCTCCAATATATCTCCCAGATATATCTATGTGTCAAGCTTAAGGCACCACCTTTAGTCTTTAGGAGATTAACTGCTTGGATCCTTTCCAAGAAAGTTGACCACATGCTAGTCTTTCCATTTCATCAATATCCTTTCTTGATGAAACTGTGACTAGGGATAGTTTAGACATAATCATAATTGCACATGAAGCAGGTTCCACCAAATATAGTCCAACTATAATTTCTCTGACTTCATGCTGTGATATGTCAAGGACTTTTGTATACATACATCAATGAATATATTTTAACCAGCTATATGTATAGAAACACATTGATATAAACAAAAGAACAAATGCCTTTATTGATTAAATAAATTATTCGTACTATTACATAATTAAGATATATCGCCCTAATTGCCTTAAGGGCAAACATCATATCCAACAAAATGATCACTGACAACTTGTTAGTGCAATCCCAAGGATTCAATGGGATAATTAATCAATCTAATAGATTGATCAACGGATCCAGAAGCACCATATATTACCCAATCAATGGTGAAGATTTAATTTAACACAACGTCTACATTAATGATAGAAGCCTATAAAAAGGAAGCTTCACAAGTTGAGAAGGTGCTGGTTGATTCAATAAAGCATAATATTAGAAAATCTGCTATTACAATCAATAACCTAATCCCTCCAAGAACCGAACCATTCAAAATCAGTTTGTAAGAACTCTCAAGTAGAAATTAAAAACTTGTAGAGTTCAAAACCCTTTTTAAAAGAAAAATATATTGTAAAATCTCTCACTTGGGTGAGTATTGAGATTAGGATACAGCTTAGAGTTGGTGCTTCAAGTGGCATCTCCCTGGAGGATTCAACTTAGGTTTGGGTAGAAATCTAAGTGGTATATCCTACTAAAGATAAAAGGACTCAGCTAAGAGTTAGAGCTTCTAGTGGTATATCCTACATCCGAAAGGAGTTACCATCCGGAGATAAATTGTAAGGCTTGATTCCTGCCAGTTGGAAAGGAATCCACTAGCGAAAAAAGCTCAAAGTAAGGACACTTCGAGGACTGGAGTAGGCGGGGCCGAACCAGGGTAAAACTTTGTGTTTGATTTTCTTACTCTTTACTTTATTTTCATAACATTCCATATTTGCATTTTTCGGATCCAATATATCTGGAACATATCAAACACGCTACACAAGACTTTTCAAAGTCTGTTAATTCCGTGAAAAAGGGTCATTCACCCCCCCATGACCTTATATAGATCCTCCCATAGAATGACAAGCGATATCAGAGCAAGTGCTCACAATTAGAGATCTAACAATATCAAGCTAAAGGTCTAATTTTGATCTAAGTATCAAAATGAATTTCTCAAACTCACAACTCCTTCCTGAGGGTATGTCTATTACCCGTCCTCCACTCTTCACTGGTGAACACTACACGTTCTAGAAAAACTATATGAAGAATTTCATTCAAGCACAAAGCATGATGGCTTGGATGGCCATTGAAGATGGCCCATATGTTCCTACTCACGAAGTAGAGGGTATAACTACCCGAAAGCCCTCAAGTTCATGGGATGAGAATGATCTCAAAAGATTGCGTGAAAACACAAATGATATTAATATGCTGCATTATGCTCTTAGTTCAGTTGAATTCAACAGAATATACTGATGTGAAACTGCATAAGAGATCTGGCAAAACCTTGAAGTGACCTATGAAGGAATAAACAAGGTCAAGGAATCCAAAATTGATCTACTACAGCAAAAGGTAGAATCTTTCAAGATGGAACCCAAAGAATCCATTAGTAGTATGAATACTGGATACACTAATCTAGTAATTGAAATGAAGAGGCTTGGGAAGGAGATTTCAGAAGTAGATATGGTCAAGAAAATACTCCGAACTCTTGCCAAGGAATGGGACAGCAAAAAGACTGCCATTGAGGAAGCTCATGACTTAAACTTCTATAGTTATGATGAACTCATTGGTAATCTCCTAACTCAAAAGCTATCCTTGGAGAGATATAGCCAACAGGAGAAAAAGCCTGAAGAAAAAAAGAAGACCATTACGTTCAAGGCAGATTCCATGGGACCAGCTTCCTCTGAATCAGACAAGCAACTAAAGGAATCTCATTGCAGCAAAGAAGATATTGCTATGCTAGACAAATACTTTGATAAATTCTTAAATAAGAAATATAGGAGGAGCTTTAGAAGAAGATATAAGTCCAAGAGATCAAAAGAAGGCACCTCTAGAAGGGACAAGCCAAGAAAAGCTCCGAAAGAAAAGAAAGATCCAGAAAAAGATGTTACCTACTTCGAATGTGGAGAAAAAGGCCACTTCATAACCAAATGCCCCAAGCTTAAAAGACATAAGAAGTACAAAAAGAAGGATATTGTGGCCACGTGGAGCAATAGTGAAGAAAGTAGCAGTTCATCTTCAATAGAGGAAGAAGAAGCCGCTAACTTGACAGATCCAAAAGGAGAACAATCCAGAAGAAATCCATCTAAGCAAGACACTGAGCAAATTGAGGAATCAGTATCAAAGACATCCACCACTAAGGTAAACTCTCACTCTAGTTCTATTTCTAACCTTGATCTTGCTAGAGATTTAGGGGTTGTGATCTACAATGTGAGGAAGAACACTAAAGCCATTAAATCCCTACAAAGACAAATGTTAGAGCTTGTTGAAGATGCTGAAGCATTGGCATAAGATATTAATCTAATAAGGACCACAAAGCAGATTGATATGGTTGAAGAAAACTTCCTAAGAAGCCAAGTATAGATTTTAAGTGCAAACTTAACAGGGCTAGATAAGGAACTAGCTCTAACGAAGGAAGCTTCCAGAAGTAACGCAAAGCCAAGCTCCGGAAGGAAATAAGGACTCCAAAATCAAAAGAAGAATCTAGAACATCCTGAGTAAAGGAAATTCTGGAAGCAACCTCAAGCATAAAGACAAAATGCTCCACCAAATAAAAAGACTCAGAAATTTATAGCTGCTCAAAAGGGAAAGGCTAAGGCAGTGTATACAGATCAACCTGTCAAGCAAAGAAAGAACCATAGAGCAGAGATTGCACCTCCAGCCAGCTTTCGGATTCACACTAGACTGATAAGTATACAAGAAGCCGAATACATTAGAAATTATGGAAAGGAGGATCTTGAGAAGATCTAGAAGAAGCATGAGTAAAGTAAACCCATCTCTGGGTGCATGTTTTGTTGGAAAATAATCATGTTACTAAATTATGTAGATTGGAAAATGGTTATCATGATGTTTATCCTTGGCCTGAAATGGTTGATAACCTGAGAGGATCCAAATCTGATTGGGTACCCAAACCCACTTGATCTGTTTTACTGGATACCTTAGATCCACGGTAGATTAACACACATGGTATATTATTGTGGATACTCAAGGCTCATGGCTGGTATTGAGAATGCATTCATCAATTTAATCCGGAAGGAAGGTGGAAAAGTAAGCTTTGGAGACAAACAAAAGGGACAGATCATTGGACATGGAACCATTGGATTTGAGATAAAGATAGAAGATGTCTCACTAGTTGATAGTCTGAAGTTCAACTTTTATAGTATAGCACAACTTTGTGACAAAGGAAGAAAAGTTACCTTTGATTCCGGAGGCTACTCAATCTTTGATAGTAAGTCAAATTAACTTATTCTTTATTCACCTAGAGTAAACAATGTTTATTATGTTATCATTAAAAATGAGAAAAAGAATATATGCTTGGTGTCTAAAGAAGAAGAATCATGGTTATGGCATCAGAGGTTGGGACATGTAAGCATGAACCTCCTTTCCAAATTAGCCAAAAAGGAATTGGTTGTGGGTTTGCCTAAGGTAGCTTTTGATAAGGATCACATATGCACAGCATGTCAATTAGGTAAACAACATAGAAAAAGCTTCCCTTCTATATCATACACACCTTCCAAGAGAGTTCTTGAACTCTTACACATAGATCTCTTTGGTCCAATTAAACCAATGAGTTTAGGTAGAAGAGGATACATCATAGTCATAGTGGATGATTATTCTTGCTATGCCTGGGTTTCTTTGCTAGCTAGCAAAGATGAAGCCTTTGACCAATTCTAAAAAATATTCATCCGGATAGAAGTAGAACAGGGCATAAGCATTGCACGCATCCGGAGTGATAATGGAGGAGAGTTCAAAAATAAGAACTTCGCTAAATTTTGTGACTCCAAGGGCATTGAGCATAACTTTTCTGCTCCTCATACACCTCAACAAAATGGGGTTGTTGAAAGCAAAGATAGAACATTAGTTGAGATGGCCCGGACAATGCTAAGTGAGAACAATTTTCCTAAGTATTTTTGGGATGAGGCTGTAAACACAACATGCTACATCTTAAATAGAGCTCTCATTAGAAAGACCATAGAAAAGACCCCATGTGAAATCTGAAAGGGAAGGGATGTAAATGCTACATCCTAAATGATAGAGAGCAACTAGGAAAGTTTGATCCTAAATCTGATGAAGCAATTTTCCTTGGGTACTCAACATATAGCAAAGCTTACAGAGTCTATAACAAACGAAAACCATATAGGGAAAAGAAGTTCAAATCCTGAAGATTTAATTCCGAAAGTTGAAAATACTGAAGAAAAAGAGGAAGTGCAGATTCCGAATTCCTTTTAAATCAAGAAATACAAAGAAGAAGATGAAGGAATTGATTTCAATCAAGGAGAACCACAAGGCGATCTCAATCAACATAAGATTAATTTCATGGATGATCAAGAAGTGGAATTTAAAGTAGAAGAGGAATAAGCTCCAATACAATATGAAGACCTTCAAAGAGAAATCCGGACTCACAGGGATTATCCAGTTGAAGCTATTTTGGACAATGTCCAAAATCCAGTTAGAACCAGAGGACAACTCAACCGGATGATGAGTCAATCCGCTTTTATCTCTCTCATTGAGCCAAAGAAATTTCAAGATGTCAAAGGAGATGAAAGTTGGATGATGGCAATGCAAGAAGAACTAGATCAGTTCACCAGAAATGATGTATGGGATCTAGTGCCACTTCTGGAAGGAAAATTAATTATTGGTACCAAATGGGTATTCCGGAACAAGCTAGATGAATCCAGAGTTGTGATAAGAAATAAGGCAAGATTGGTTGCACAAGGCTATAATCAGAAAGAAGGCATTGACTTTAAAGAAACCTTTGCACCAGTAGCAAGATTAGAGGCAATCCAGATTCTATGTGCTTTTGCATCATTTATAGGATTCACACCATTCCAAATGGATGTCAAAAGTGCATTTCTCAATGGAGTTATTCAGGAAGAGGTCTATGTCAAGCAGCCACCTGGATTTGAAGACTCAAAACATCCAGATCATGTGTACAAGCTGAAGAAAGCCCTCTATGGATTGAAGCAAGCACCAAGAGCCTGGTATGAAAGACTCACTTCATTCCTCATATCCAAGGGTTATATCCGGGGTAAAGCAGACACAACTCTCTTCATCAAGAAGAAAAAGGGGGGTGTTATTCTAGTCAAAATCTATGTGGATGTCATCATCTTTGGAGCAACAGATGAGAAAATGTGTGAAGAATTCAGCACTTAAATACTGGCGGAATTTGAGATGTCCATGATTGGAGAATTGAATTTCTTCCTTGGTCTACAAATCAAGCAGAGTCTAGATGGGATTTTCATCAACCAGTCCTAGTATACCAAGGAAATTCTAAAGAAGTTTGAAATGGATGAGAGTAAACCTACGTCCACTCTAATAGGATCAGATATAGTCCTTTCAAAGGATTATGAAGGAGAAGATGTAGATCAGAAGCTTTATAGAGGAATGATTGGTTCACTCTTATACTTGACAACTAGTAGGCCTGGCATACGCTATGCAGTCTGCT
This sequence comes from Euphorbia pulcherrima, assembly GCA_947683365.1. Classification (NCBI taxonomy): domain Eukaryota; kingdom Viridiplantae; phylum Streptophyta; class Magnoliopsida; order Malpighiales; family Euphorbiaceae; genus Euphorbia; species Euphorbia pulcherrima. The sequence goes on from CANTUS010000009.1 coordinate 22,610,472, forward strand.
ACTGTGCAAGATATCAATCCAATTAAAAGGACTCACATCTCAAGGCAGCGAAGAGAATCCTTAGATATCTATTGGGAATAACTGAAGTTGGGTTATGGTATCCTAGTAATGGAGACTTCACACTACAGGGCTTCACAGATGCATACTATGGTAGAGATACTCTTGAAAGAAAGAGTACATCTGGAGGCTGCCACTTCCTTGGAGATTGCTTGGTGTCATGGTATAGTAAAAAGCAAACTTTAGTTGCTTTATCCACCACAGAAGCAGAGTATATGGTAGCTAGAAGTTGTGTTGCTCAACTTTTATGGATCAAGCAGAAATTGGAAGACTATGGAGTTCAATTCGGATGTATTGATGTAATGAGTGACAATAAAAGTCCAATTAATGTGTCAAAAAATCCAGTACTACATAGCAGGATAAAGCATGTCAACATTAGACACCATTTCATCCAGGATCATGCAATAAAGAAGGATGTTGCACTGGTTTACATTCCAATAAAGGAGCAAAGGGCAGATATCTTTACTAAGCCATTAAGTAAAGATCAATTCAACAAGCTAAGAGAGTCAATTGGAATGTCCAATCCAATTTAAAGAAGAATCAGGAAGACAACTTGGGGGTAATTTGGACTTTTATGAGTCAAGGAATCAAGAAGAGAAGAAGAAGTAAAAGCTGACTCTGGATCTAAAAAGATGATTGCCAGCTCAGCAAACAGAAGAGACAAATGGCAGTAAAAATGCAAGAAAAGTAATTGTACACGTTTTGATTTTCAAATGTTTATTGGGCATCACATGTGTGGCAAAAGCAACTATTATTTTACAAAATAAACCGTTCCAATTCTCTAGTTTAAATGCCATTTACCTCTCACCTTAAACTTAACTGCCTCCCCGCTAATCCAGTTAACTTTGATAGAAGATTACCATTATAGCCTCACTTTAGGAATTCTATAAAAAAAACCCCCAAAATCCCTCTTCTTCTTCACGCAAGTAATACTCTTACTATTACTCTATAAATTTCTCTCTAGAAACCCTAGAATCTCAAATCTTTACATCTTTCAAGAGTCTGATCTTAAAGATGAGGATTTCTCTCCTCTAAACCTCAAAAGTCCTGACTCTGTAGTACTTATAGATTACTTGGGGGATAATTTTTATTCACCAGTGAGCCCTAATCCTAGCTCATAAAAGATCAACACCATAAAAACTTCCTAAAGATCAACTATCCCACCTATCCGGACTACGTCAGAGAATTTTATGATAATCTGATGATCCACTCCTACTATAATGCCCTTAGAACTAGAGTACAAGGAAAGGTAATCACTGTCACACCAAAATTCTTTGTGACTCAATTTAGCATGAAGAATTATGGAGTTCAGCCACGAAATGATGGTGATGAGATGTTTTTCAAGTATCATCCAAAGATGTGGCTTTCGATTTGCTACTTTGGAGACAAATACTCCACCTACTAGCCATAAACTCGTAGAATTTTTCAATATGTTCTAGCCAAACTCGTCATAATCCGGAAGGGATCTCTCAAAACACTGTCCTCCTTCCAACACTGTATCTTGCAACATTGGGTGGAGAGTAGAGTTGTGAATATACCCGTGTTGATTATACACTTCTTGAGACAACACAAAAATTCCCAAGCTGCCCTCACAAAAATTCTCCTGGAAAATGGAATCAGTCTATTTGGAGTTCAATCCATTCAGGGGAAGGAGATCTTAGAGAAAAACCTTAAGAAATTGGCTTTTGGAGAAGTCTAGAACGTAGAAAAAGAAATAAAGCAAAGAGAAGAGAAGAGAGAAAAGAGCAAGGTCCAGAAGGTCGGAAATTTACCTGGGAATGCTCCGGTGGCTAAGAAAGCCAGAACCAGTAAGCCCAAGGATCAAAGAAAATTTAACCTCAAGCCTGTAGTTAAGGAAAAGGATGAGGACAAAATGACCATCACTCAATTGTTAAAAATAACTCCGGAGAAGCCTAAGATAAGAGGCAGGCTAATTAAGGTTGCTATAAAGAAGCCTATCTGCCAATTAGAGACCACTAAAAAAATAGTAGTAGCTACTGCTGCTATAAGGAAGGGATGGCAAAAAGGGGAGAAGAGGACTGCTGAAGAGATTTTAGAACTGGAAGAGGACTCCAATAGTAAGGAGATAAGGGATGGGGAGCTTGTCCCAAAGAAGCAATTTATTTGGAAGGATCAACCTTTGATGAGGCACTGAAGGCCAGAAGGGCCAAATTATCTGTGAAAAGACAAACCGCCGGCATCCGTATTAGGGAAACAAGTCCCAAAAGCACAGAAACTACAGATCTGAGTAAAGGTAAAGAGATCGTTAATGTTGGTGAAAAGCCAGTCATTCCAGATAACATAAATCCAGAGGATCCGCAATTCAACAAAATGATGGTTGTAGTTAAAGACAATATGAAAGGTAATAACCTAACCAAAGAGGGACCCAGAGGCTCTTCAGGAATAGCCACTGACTCAACTCATTCAATCCCATTGCCTCAACAAATCTAGCACTTCTCAAGGAGGCTGACTATTCGGATGAAGATTTATTCTTGTTTAAAGCCAGAATAGAGCCTCTTCCAGATAATTTATTAAACACAGAAGTGGAGGTTATAGAATTGGAAAGACCTTAGGAGGCAACTAAAGGGGATGGCGAGGACAATTCCACAGTTCTGAGTCAAGAAGAGCAAGCTTATAAAAGTCCTATAAAGGCAGTTGCAGGGGATACTAAGGACATTTCCGGTCTTCTAAATACTGGGATTAAAAAGCAACCTGAAGAAGAGCACACAGATCTCCAACAGATAAATGAGGTAACCCCCATCCAAAATTCTGATACTGCTAATACTATAAATCAGGATAACTTAGGTGCAGACACACAAACTGCATCTAAGGATGATCAGTCCATCCAGGAGCATAAAACTCTGGAGGATGGAACTAGTCTGGGACCCATCGGGAACACTTCTAAAGTGGACTCTAAGGGCGAGGCTAGTCTGGGGGATAGGTTGGAAGAGGATGAAGAATAGGAAAAGGATGAGTCAAGCAAATCTGAATCTTTCGGATCTAGGAAATCCGAAAGCAGCTCCAGGATAGAAAATTCCTCTTCAGAAAACACTCCAAAGAAGTTAGCATCTTTTCCTAATCCTGGCAGAGTTGATAAACTTACAACAGCACTACAAATGATACAAGAAGTTGCAGTTGAGAGGCGGGAAGAGAGTCATATCAGGCAAACTCTCCAGAGCATATGCACTCAACTCAAATCCACGGAGAGCATAATAAATGAAAAATCCTTGGCTCCAAATTTGAAGTCTGAGTTAGGGGAAATTAAGGGAGTTGTCCAGAGTATTGAAGAGAAAATACAAGGATTCCCCTCTGCTAACCTTATTGTTGAAACCTCCCTCTAAAAAATCACTCCGGTGTTAAATCAACTCAATTCAAATATTGCAGGAGAAAATCACTCTACAGATCAAGCTCTCACCATAGCTGATAATAATTGTGCAACACTGATGGGTAAGATTACCTCCTCCTCAACGGATCTATCACTTGAGCTGAAAGAGCATATAGACCGCAAGTTTGAAAACTTGGAAAAATTCATTCCAGGAGCAGTTGTAGAACCTGGAAAGGGGGATTACATATGGGCTTATGGAGTTAAATGAAGAACATCAGGCTACCCAAGAGATGTTATGTAATTTCTTGGATGAAGGACTCCCCAAACAATTAAAGAAGCTAGATGACATCAAAGAAGATTTTGAAAGCCATCTATTCGGAATAGATAAGCATAAAAAGGATCTGAAAGAGGCATTTCATAAGGATATGAAAACCCTTAATTCTACCCTTCACAATGCCCGAAGAGATATCATTGAGGAAATATAGCTCATAAAGTCAGGTATGGCTAATCTATCTCTTAATGCTCCTTCTACCTCATCCGGAACATCATCTACCAATCCGGATAGCCTTCTCCTCCGCATTTGTCAAGACCTAGTCCAATCCATTGGGGACATAGGATTTTTTGGTTACAAGTGTAGTTTGACTCTCCTTAAGGCTCTCTTCCCATTCTTTGAGGAAGCAGACTAGAAGCATGCTCTAAAGATGATTCCTGACATGGTCAAGTCATACAAGAACCTCAGAGAACAAGTCAAACCACTCCATCCTCTTCCGGCCATAAAAGCGCCTGCAAGGAAATGTGGACTATTCAGTTTATTCAGAGGCTTGGCAAAAGAATTGGGATAATAGAACCCATATGGTCATTGAACCCGAATCTAATGAAAATAACAAGGGGGAGAAGAGCACAAGCAACCAAAGGGAAGGTGATGCAATGGAAGAGTAGATTAGTTTTATTTTCAGAATAGCTAGCCTTTAATGTAAAAATCTATAATAGCTAGTTCTGCAATTTTTCACTTATATATTTTTGTATCTATAACCCGCAACTTCATGAGGTTAACTATTGCTAACAGCAGAAGTATATATAGTGAAAATCATTCTACTCAAAAATTGCCTCTAAGTACAATCCATAATTATACTTCAAAAACTTAGAAGCTAGAATACAAAAATTTTGGGGGAGCTAGGATGCTAAAACTATAGGGGAGCAAAATTTTAAATGACTAAGTATCAAGAATCATACTTAGCTCATAAAAAAACCCATTTCCTTATGCTTATATGTGTTTAGTTTTTGTTTCCATCAAATGAGGGAGATTTTTGGAAAACAATTATCTGAAAGAACAAGTCCAAGAATAGATCCGGATCAAGTTTGAAGAAGTTTGAAGAAAACAAAAACATGTTATCTCCGTAATCCAAAATGGAAGAATGTGGTCCAAGACAAGTCATCAGGACATACATTAAAGACCATAAATACCTAAGCTCATAATGGAAGTATTCAGTTAAAATTTGGAAAGGAAACAAAATTTGAACCATTTAGGATCAGCATCCGGAAGAAGAGTGGTTGAAATAGCATCCGGATATATCAAGTCAAAATTCATCCAGAAGATAAAGTTTACAAGACAAAGGGAATAATTTAAAAATCATATTTCCCTCCACCTTTTGGTCTAAGAGTCCAAGATCCTATTCCCTTATGGAAGATAAAATAACAGCTAGCACATTTTTTAGAAAAGGATAGAAGGACTGACATAGGAGAGAGAAAAGGTAACAACCTTTTCTACCTAGACCAATAGGAAAGGCGCGTGATGCACAAACTCCAGACTTCTGGCATTAAAGTTGGTGAATCACTAAAATACAAGGAAAATGATCACTGACAACTTGTTAGTGTCAATCCCAAGGATTCAACGGGATAATTAATCAGTCTAATCGATTGATCAACGGATCTAGAAGCGCCACATATTACCCGATCAACGGTGAAGATTTAATTCAATACAATGGCTACATTAATGATAGAAGCCTATAAAAAGCAAGCTTAACAAGTTGAGAAGGTGTTGGTTGATTCAATAAAGCATAATGCGAGAAAATCTGCTATTACAATCAATAACCTAATCCCTCCAAGAACCAAACCATTCAAAATCAGTTTGTAAGAACTCTCAAGTAGAAATTATAAACTTGTAGAGTTCAAAACCCTTTTTAAAAGAAAAATCCATTGTAAAATCTCATACTTGGGTGAGTATTGAGATTGGGATATAGCTTAGAGTTGGTGCTTTAAGTGGGATCTCCCTGTAGGACTCAGCTTAGGTTTGGGTAGAAATCTAAGTGGTATATCCTGCTAAAGACAAAAGGACTCAGCTAGGAGTTGGAGCTTCTTGTGGTATATCCTACATCCGAAATGAGTTATCATCCGAAGACAAATTGTAAGGCTTGATTCTTTCCAGTTGCAAAGGAATCCACTAGTGGAAAAAGCTTGGAGTACGGACACTCTGGGGAATGGAGTAGGTGGGGCCAAACCAAGATAAAACTGTGTGTTTGATTTTCTTACTCTTTACTTTATTTGCATAACATTCCATATCTGCATTATCTGGATCCAATATATTCGGAACATATCAAACACGCTACATAAGACTTTTCAAAGTCTGTTAATATCGCGAAAAAGGTTCATTCACCCCCTAACCTTATATAGACCCTCACATGGACCAACAGTTCATGATCGTTACTTTCATCCATGACGTAAGGATAATAACTATAATTTTTCTTGTCATTGTTCCACTCCCAAGTGGCTTCTTTGTCAATGGTAACATCTCTGCTGCTAATTTTCTTTCCTGTATTGGGATCGAACATCTTATAACCTTTAGAAAATTTAGAATAACCAACGAACAAGTATTTTCTACTTTTATCATCTAACTTTCTTCATTCTTCATCAGCAACTTGAAGATGCGCAACACTCCCAAAGACACAAAAATGAGAGATAGTTGGCTTTCTCCCACTCCATGCTTCCTGGGGTGTCATATCTAAAACATTTGTCATTGGGGATCGGTTCAAAATATAGACTGCATAACCAACCACTTCTGCCCACAATTCTTTTGGCAAATTTTTACTCTTCATCATGCTTCTCACCATATCCATCACTGTTCTTTTCTTTCTTTCAACAATGCCATTTTAATGTGGCAATCTCGGGACTAATAAGAAATGATGGATTTCATGGTGCTTATAGAATCTTTTGAATTCATTATATGTGAATTCTCCCCCTCTATCTAATCTTACGGCTTTGATGTAATAGCCACTTTCTTTCTCCACTAACGCCTTGAACTTCTTGAAAGCTCCGAACACTTCTAACTTCTCCTTTAGAAAGTAAACCTATGTCTTCCTGCTATAATCATCAATGAATAGCAAGAAATATTTGTTGCCTCCCAATGATGTTGGTGTCATTGGTCCGCAAACATTGGTATGAATGAGATCAAGGGGTGCCTTAGCTCTCGATATGGATTCCTTTGGAAAACTGGTTCTGGATTGTTTTCCAAAAAGACATCCTTCACAAAGCTGATGGGGTTTATCAATCGGGGGAAGACCATGCACCATATTCTTCTGGCTTAGCAATTTCAACCCTCCAAAGTTAAGATGCCCAAATCTCAAATGCCAAAGCCAATGAGAATCATTCGCATATTCTTTCAAGCACTTTGCAATGTCTGTCTTGATGTTGAGAGTGAACATTCGGTTCTTTCATATAGGCACACTTGCAAGCAGTTCCTTCTTCTTATTCAACAGCTCCAACTTTCGGTTCATCATGTGAACTTGGTAATTTTTCTCCAACAGCTGTCCCAAACTTAAAATGTTGCTTTTAATATTTGGAATATAATACACATTACTGATGAATTGGTGCTCTCCATTCTTTAAACGAATAAGGATTGTTCCTTTTCCTCGAATAGGAACTTTTGAGGAATCCCCAAAGACAACATTTCCACTGAACTATTTGTTCAGTTCAATGAACATCTTCTCATCATCGCACATGTGATTACTCACTCCATTGTCAAGATATCAAATGCTATTTTCTTAACTATGGTCACCTTCACGGGTTAGTAAAATCATGTCAGTTACTTCTTCGTCTTGGATCTTGTTGATTGTCTCCTCTGCTTGGTTCGGTGGGCTCTAACACTCTGCTATGCAATGGCCAAATCTAGAATAATTGTATCATTGGACATTAGACTTATCACATCCATCATTCTGCCTCCAGTTTCCTCTTCCTCTTCCTCATCCACGTCCATGTCCTCGGCCTCCGCCTCTTGTGGACTACTTACTTCGGTCATCATTATCATTTCTTTATAGATTTCTGCCATGTCCTCTTCCTTTTCCGTTTTCTCCATGACCTCTATCGCATACTCGACCGAATTGACTAGCAACTCGGCTATTTTCACCTTCTTCTAATGAAGCAATTGCTGCCAAGACTTGTTCAATAGACTCATTTTTCTGTCTATTCAGCTTTTCCTCTCGTGCTTGCAATGAGCCAACAAGTTTGTCAATGGTCATTGCACTTGTGTCTCGTGATTCTTCGATGGCCACTACTGTGTAGTCAAACTTTGGTAGTAGTGACCGTAGAATTTTTTTCTAGGTTCTCGATTCATCGGGTTTTTCTCCATACTGCCACATTTGATTGACGATAGATTTTACTCGTAAGGAATAATCCATAATTGCTTTTGTTTTCTTCATCTTCATTATTTCAAATTCTCCTCTGAGCATCTAAAGTCGTACCTTAAGTTCTTTCTCTTCTCCTTGAAGTGAAACTCGGAGTATATCCCAAGCTTTCTTGGAGGTGGTCGCTTCCGCCACCTTCTCAATCATGACCTCATCTAATCCTTGATTAGACTAAGAGCCTTCTGGTCAATACAATGACTCTTATGAAAACTGTCTTTTTTGGCTTGAGATGATTGTGCGTCCGCAGCTGGGACTTCATGGCCTTTTTCAACAATATCTCAAACGTCTTGGGCTCCGAGAATCGCCTTCATTTTAATACACCAATTTTTGTAATTGGTCTTGGTAAGCTGAGGGAAACTAAAGGAAACACCTTTGAATTTCATTTTTGTAGAGGTCTTTAAAAAAACTTGTTTCCAAGTATACAGGGGCTACTGCAACACTTTCGGAATCCTTTTGCAACACACTAGACGTATTGTAACACTTTTGCAATTTCTGGCAACACCTCTGGACAGTTGAACGCTCTAACTTAAACGGATTTTTTTAACGTGGCTCGGATACTAGCAATAATTCTTTTCTAATGTGGAAGATCAGATAATGCTGCAACTACAAAGCATACTACGAGTTATAATGGCTCTTGATACAACTTTGTTGGGATTAAGACACGCAATGAACAACTTTTATTAAACTCAAAGGAATATTAACTGACACTTCTTCTCTTTCTCTCTTAGAAGTTCTTACTTCTACTTGATGCATAAGCACTAAATAACCAACCTATTTATACGTGAATGAAGTATCCTAAAGCATGGCTTATAAATTAGCCAAGTCATCTACATAATACATGTAGATTCTTACTAATTTCACACTACTAACCACAACTTAACAACATCTCCACATCTTACACTTACTTATCACAAATTCTAACTAACTCTCCACATCTTCTATTTTCTAACGTATATCAAATCTCTCATAACATTTAAATACATCACTCATTTTCTATAACAAAAAACATGCTAAAAAATATCTTAATTATTTTCCAGGGCTTGGTCTTGAATGTATTGGATTTGGATTTTGGGTTTTTAATTTGGATCCATTTTATGCATGATCCAACAGATTCAGTCATTGGCTGGTTATAAGACCATTTATATAGTAATACATCCTCTCTGAAGTGGGGTTACGCCTATTTCTACCAATTGATGATATCTACAGTGGAGTTAAGCTTATTTTACACTTCAAAAGTTCCTTAAGCTATAAGAAGGAATAACACATGTCTAGTCCCCTAAACTTTTTTTGCTAAATGTCGGCTGAACTTTCACTTATTTGTAGTAGCCCTCTCAACTTGGCAAAAGTGTACTCGCAGCCCCCCCCCCCCCCCTCCCCCCAATGCCACGTGTCAGCTTCTGTTTGGTTTGACTTTTTAAAGATATCGTTTTCCTATTTTTTCTTCTCTCCAGCCAGAAGCTGATACGTGGCATTGAAATGTGCTTGCGGCAATAGTTGTCAAATCGAGATTTGAATCGAGAATTAAAATCCAAATTTTGTGAATTGTGAATCGAGAATCGAATCGAATCGTAAGATTCGGTTAAAGTGCACAAAATTAAAAAATTAAAATATTTGACATGTTAAATTTTAAATATTTCTATATTTTTTGTTTAGAAATACAATTTCAATATAGAAGATCAAATCAACTTACAAGTATTTGAAATTTAAATATAATACAACTATAATCATATAATAAAACAAATTCACATGTATTATAAAACTAAAATTAATCAATTAAAATTTATAATACTTACATTTAAAAAATTAAAAGTTATTGATTGTTATGTAATATCAATTATATAAAATATTATACTAAATTTTTAGTAATATATAGCATGTTATTGATACTACGAATTTATATTTAAATTTTCTAATTAAAGATAAAATTTATAAGAAAAAAATTGAGTTGAAAAAAGTGAGAATATAGTGGGAATTGGAAACATTAAAAGCATGAGGCGGTATGTGTAAGTAGACACATTGGAATTAGTATTTTTGAGCCACTCAAAAGTCAAAAAAACATAATATCCAATTTTCTAATCAAAACAAAGGAACTAAGGAGAAGGCTCTCTTCTTCAACATCAATTTCTCACAAAAACGGTCAGGTTTTAAAATAGCTTTCAAAATAGCAGGAAATGAGGACTACTACAGAAAGATACGACAACCAGATACGGCATATTAAAGCAATAATATCCTTTTCATCTTTCATTTTCGTCATTTTCTTCTTTTTTTCCAAATGTTTCCATTAATCAGCAGAATCGGTGGAATCAACCGATTCATTCGATTCACCACCGATTCAGGATGGATTTCGATTCATCCAATAGATTCGAATTTATTTTTTGGTGAATTAAATCGAATCGTACGATTCGAATCGCGAATCGTACGAATCGTACGATTTTGATAACTATGCTTGCGGCGCCTTTGCTAAGCTGAGGGCTACTACGAACAAGTGAAAGTTTAGTGCGGCACTTGTCAAAACTTGTTCGTGAGTGTGTTACTATGATATGGCATTATTCTGTGAATAAATCTATCGCGTGGCTGACAACAACCATGTGCTTAGTATTTGGTGCAGTTATGCTCATACCCCACCATGTTGCTCTACTACACTGCTGCTTCTATATTATGGATTAGATATTAATAAGAATATAATCAATTGGTAGATATTTCTGTTTTGATGATTGTGGAGTTGATTTTATTTGAAGATGAGTGATATGATCTTCCAAGAAAAATAAATGAAAATATGAGAATATGTATATAAATTATAAAAAAAATGGGAATAATTGAAGGAGATTATGGTGGTTATATAAAACTTTATCTGGCTGGATGAATGCTCTTCAATCGATCATCTTCCCGAGAGTTCATTCATGAATGTCCACTTGTAATTGTTGATTTGGAAATCCAACCAACCGCTTTTTTTTAATATTTACAAGTATCTTCGTTGTGATAATTTTGTTCGGAGCTTAGTCACAGTTAAGGCTCCCCACCCCTTAGTAGGATTCGAATCTTGTTCTCCTCCAACATACTCAGTCTGCGTTGCCAACTTAGCTACATCTTGTTGGTTCCAACAGCTTTAATTTCCTATATATGTGTAGACATCAAGAATGACTGAAATAGATGAAGGTATATATAGGTTAAATTGTGAAAATATAAAGTGCGGACAAGATAGAAAAAATTGCAAAATTGAAGGTTCAAGCTGATGTTTCAACTAATAGATCTATCTCAACTAATTAATCCATTCTGCTGTTAATTTCAAATCAATTAGACTCTGATATATAGCTAATGAATTGATTTAAGATTAAGTTTCATATGCATCATGCTTTGCTTGTATATGAAAAATCATATAATGAGAGCATAGGATTCCAATATAATTAAAGCCAAGTAGCCCCATTTTGTGTGGAGGGCCTTGTTTTGGAAGAGCTTCAATAATTGAGCCTCTCCACCTTCTATTTATTGTTTCAACCTCACATTTTTGGTTTTATATCACTAATCATACACCTAATTTCATTCCACCTCACTAATGCAATCTCAATTACTGATTATTGTGATAGATCCACCTTAATATTACTTTTCCTTGACCAAACTACCCCCATGTAGTAATTTAAGAAAGATGTAATTTGGAGTTCCCGAGTATTTATGCTATTTTCACCTTCACATGATTCTACTAACGCTATTTATGAAAAGTTTCATTATGATCACCAACGTCAATTTGAATGAGATCATATAATTCAAAAAATATTGAAAAATATTTTTGTTATATGTTTGGTTTTGGGAGTACATTGTGTTGTTAATAGTTTGTACTAACTTATAAACAACGTAAATATTTCAATTCATTTATTGTGATTCATATGCAATTTTCAAGTATTTTATTAGTTGAAATGTGGGGTAGAATACATAAAAATAGAAATTGTTAAAAATATATGATTTAATTTTTATATTTAGTAAATTAAGCTTTTATATTTTCTTTGTACTCTCCGATCAATTTTAAGTTTTCATTCTTCTCCAATACGTTTCACTACTGTTCACGTTACTGTTCATTTTTTAAATTTTTTTATCTTATTTTGACATTATCTTTCAAACCGTTCATTTTTTTGACATGTCGCTTTAAAGCTTTTTGTTCGTCTCATTTTTATCTTCGAAACGCTATCCATTGTGATATACTTTTTCAAATTTTTTTCGGTTGTTCGATATTTGGTAAGTAACTGGTGGATACCTGGTAAGAATCGTATTTTAATATGTTTGAATTTCTATTTTTAATTCAACAGAATCTGGTAAGTATTTGGTAAGTATCTGGTAAGAAACCAGTAGGTAACTGGTAAGAATCGTATTTTCAGGTGTTTTTAATTTCTGTTTTTAATTCAACAGAATCTGGTAGGTATCTGGTAAGTAACTGGTAGGTAACTGATAAAAATTGTATTTTTATATATTTTTAATTTTTGATTTTAATTCAACAGAATCTGGAAGGTATCTGGTAAGTATCTGTTTTTCACTCAATAGTTAAAAAAAGTTTTTGAATATATCTGGTAGGTATCTAGTAAGTACCTGGTAATTAAGTATCTAGTAGAGAATGTAAAATGATTTGCAATAAATTCAAAATCACTGTATAAAAAAAATCATGTAATGAATAGATAGAAAACTGGTAAGTAAGTGGTAGATACCTAATAGGAAAAGTTTTTCTAATGAAACCTAACTTGTAACCAATAAAACACAATAAATTTAGAAAAATGATAATATCCAAGCTTGATGAAAATTGCGAATTTAGAAAACTACCAGTTTCTTACCAACTAAATACCAGTTTCTTATATAAAAATTGCGAATTTAGAAAACTATCAGTTTCTTACCATGTAAATACCAGTTTCTTATATAAAAATTGTGAATTTAGAAAACTACTAGTTTCTTACCAAGTAAATACCAAATAACTACCAGATACGCAAAAAAATGAAAATGCAAATCAAATACAAATCTGAAAAAAACATATCAGTATCTTTGATTTTTATCATTCAAAACAGAAATTCAAAAGTTTATATGCAAACCCTTTATATCCAACATAGATTCAAATCTAGAAACAAATCAGAGATAGCCGAATCAAATCAGAGACTCAACTTTTTATCCAACAAATCTGAAAACAAAATAACTTGATCCAGATAACCGAATCAAATTAGAGATTCAAAATAAAAATCAAATCAAATCAAATTCAAAAACAGAGAAAAACCTAATGAAACACCAAAAATCTTACTTGTTTTTGTAGAAATCGGTTGCGGAATGAATGAAGTTATCATTTAAGATTCTTCAATAGTACGCCAATGAAAGATCGTGTAATCTGAAGAGCGAAATTTATGGAAATTTGAAGAGCTAAATCGCTTGAAATTGAAACGTTAATTTGAATAGGGTTAAGAAGGTGGAAAGTAAGGGAGGTGAAAGGTTTGCTTTGGAAAGTATGTCTGGGTATTTTGAAACTTGTTTGGTCAGAGAAAGTTATGAGTTAAATGTTAGAGTGAAAGGAAACTTTAATTTTGGTACATTTATATAAAAAGCCCTAGTATATATGGTTTAATAACACTTCAATCCATTACAAGTTTTATGCTATGAGTTAATTTATAATAATAATAATAATAATAAAATGTGTAGTAGTAGTATTAGTATATGATTTGAGTAGGGGTGTTAGCAAGCCTAGTGGCTCATAAACAATTTGAGATTCGACTCAGTTAAAGCTCGATCAGGGCTTGATTTGATAAAGCTCGACTCAAGTTTGAGATTGGCTCGAGATATTGACAAACCAAGCCAAACTTTTTAAAGTTTAGCTTGGAAGCTCGCAAACATGTTCGTATAATTTTTCAACGTAATATATAATGTTGAACCCAGCACAAGTTTGGACTGACTCAATGGATGAATTAGTAGTGCTTAAGTTTTGATCATAACAATTAAGTTAAGTTTGAGTTAATTAAATCAATAATGAGGTTAAAATAAATAACCTGTGGTTATATAAGAGTTATTGAATTCAAGGGTAGAGTGTCAATTCTCTGTTGACCTAGTTATTTAGTTTTTAGCTCTGAGTTATTTTTGAGATGAGCTGTTTACTTAGTCGCTGACTAGTAACTGTTCACTCAGCACTTGATATTTAGATTATGTTTCAACTGTGTATATTTTTTTTCTATCTTTCACTGAGTTACTTTATTTTAGTCAATGGGGCTTTTCCATTTAAGGAAAATTGGAATCTTTGCTTTCAGTGTTGCTTTTTTGCAGAACATTAATGAGATAAAAACAAAAAGAATTAATGCCTTGACAAGACTCCGGTTTATGAAGAAAAAGACAAAGTCTTCCAGAATGAAGCTGTAAAAAGTCATTTGCCAAATTGGGAAATTCTGCAGATCAACTACATAGTATCGCACGCTCTGCAAACTGTTAGATTACTAGAGGGTATGGGAAGATGACAAGTAGCAAGTCAGTGCGAGTTCTCTCTAACAAAAGACTGCCATCAAATGACAAAGAATTATAATTGAAGCTCGAATCTCAATTTGTAGCTAACGGATTATTTTTAATCTCACAACGGTGTGATTCTATCACCTAATGAATTGATTTGAAGAAGCAATGAGTGAATAGATGAGTTGTCAATTTCAGAAGATGCCAAAGCAAGTTCAACGGCTACATTCTTGATTTCAAGTATAAAAGGAGCAAGAAGGCAAGAGTTAGAACTTGGTGATTACACCTGAATTTCTAAGAAGCAAAATTCTGCCATTTTACAAGTTTGAAGAAGTTCAATCGAGAAAGCAACTACTCAGCGAGAATCAGCTTTACAACAAGAGAGAATAGAATAGATCATTAGACTTGTACAATCTGATTATCTGTAACTAGATCAACGTTCTTATAAATTGATTATAGCTCTTGTTTAAACTTAGTTAAGTTGCTAGTAGAACAGGGTATTCTACTCAGGGGGTGAGCAATTACAGTTAGAAGGGTACTTTCTGTAATTGGGGAAATTTTGGAAAGGCTTCTCCGCCTAGGGTAAAAGAGTTGAGATTAGTGAATTAAAGCCAAGACACTCTCTTAGGACTGGATGTAAGCATCAGTTGCCAAAATAATATAAAATCTTTGTGTTCTTTACTTTGAAGCTTTCCAGAATTCTACTCAGCCAGCTGACCTAATCAGCAGAGTTCACCATATCATGAAAAAGTTATTGTTTTATTATAGCAAGTCATTTACCCCCCCTCCCCTCTAACTCATTGAGTGCACATAGGGACCAACAAGTGGTATCAATGCGAGTTCTCATTATAAAGATTTCACAATCTTGATATAAAGACCATGGCATACAAAGGAGGAGAATCTAGTAGAAGGGCCCAAGCCTACATTCTACCAGAAGGCATGTCAGTCACAAGGCCTCCCATATGTAATGGTGAGCATTATACTTACTAGAAGAACAATATGAAGAATTTCATTCAGTCTTAGAGTATGCATGCTTGGATGGCTATAGTTGAAGGGTCGTATGTCCCTAAAATTGTGAAGAATGGAGTATGCATTGATAAGTACTCTAATGAGTGGGACAATCAGGACTTAGCCAGATTGAAAGAAAATGCAGCTACTATCCACTATATTCATTGCGCTCTTGATGCAACTAAGTTCAACCACATTTCAGGTTGTGAAACTGCTCGAGAGATTTAGAAGAAGTTGGAAGTAACTTATGAAGGCATTGACAAGGTCAAGGAATCCAAGATCAACATCCTCATGAGAGATTATGAGTGGTTTCATATGCAACCCAAGGAAGATATTTCTAACATGAATATTGTCAATGAACTAAAAAGACTTGGCAAGAACTTCATAGAAGAAGAGACTGTCAAGAGGATTTTGAGAAGTTTGACATAACAATGGGATGCAAAGAAGAGTGCTATTGAAGAAGCTCATGATTTGAAGACCTATAAGTTTGATTAGTTGATCGAAACATTGCTGACTCATGAGATAACTTTAAAGCAATATGAAGATGAGTGCAAGAAGCTCAAGCTTAAGGAAAGAGAAAGCTCTAGTAGAGCTATTATTCTTAAGGCTGATGAAGAAGAATCCTTTGAAGGAGAATATCCAGAGGACAGAAAAGGAGAGATAGCACTAATGACTAAGAACTTCACAGGTTCTTAAAGAAAGATAAGAACTTTCAAAGATTCAGAAGGCCCAGCAAGTATAAGAAAGGAGCAGATGATAGACCACGAAAGGAATTCAACAAAGAGAATAACAAAGATATCAAATGCTTTGATTGAGGGGAGAAAGGGCATATCCAGTCTAGCTTTCCTAAAGCTAAGAAGGACATATTCAAGAAGAAAAGGGATAAGAGGGCTCTTGCTGTTACCTGGAGTTACTCTAAATAAGAGTCATCATCCTCATATGAAGAGGCACAAGTTTATGTAAATGTGTGTCTCATGCAAAAGGATGATGAACCTAAATCAAAGTCAGCTGACCAACCATCTACTTCCGTTGCCAATCAATCCGCTGACCAGAGAAGAGATAAAGGAAAGCAAATTTAGGTAAATTTTGAACACCGTTTATCTTCAAATAAACTTGTTGTAGTAAATAATGATGTTATTAATATGACTAAGAAGTAAGCCAAATACATCAAAGTACTCCAGAGGAGGAGTGATGATCTAGAAGATGTCAATTCTTTTACCTCACTTGACATCTTATACCTTATGGAAAAAGTTGAGTAACATGATGGATATAACAACAAGCTCTCTAAGAAAATGGATGAGTTAGCTGTTGAATTAAGATCTTTGAAAAGGGTGTGGGTCCCTCCTCAACCTAGCAAGAATACTCAGAGTAACCACACTCGTCACTCTGAGAAGGTTTCTCAAAAGAGTAAATTGAGCAGGCCCAGTCCTAAGGCTGTATGTAATTTTTATGGAAAGATGGGTCATGCTACAGTCATGTGTAGACACAAAAATGGTTACTATGATAAGTATGACTGGTCAAGGATGACCACCACTAACAAGGGAGGACCCAGCCAGAAAAAGGCATAGGTACCTAAGAAAACTTGATTATTTTGCAGGTGAGCCTGAGATCCACTGATGATACAAGGATGTGGTATTTGGATAGTGGATGCTTGAGGCATATGACTGGTGATGAAAAGCAATTCATCACATTAAAGCGAAAGAGGAATGGAAGTGTCACTTTTGGAGACAGCCAAAAGGGAAAGATTATTGGCAATGGCACTGTGGGAGTCAAGCCTTCAATTGAAAATGTGTCTCTTGTGAAAGGCCTAAAGTTCAACTTTCTAAGCATTGCTCAACTGTGTGACAAAGGCAGGAAAGTAACCTTTGACTCAGTGGGCTGCTCAGTCATTGATGGTAACTCTAACCAAATTATTCTTTATGCTCCTAGAATTAATAATGTTTATATGATTGATTTATCCCCTGGCTTCAATGATATAAGCTTAGTTTCTAAGGAGGAAAACTCATGGATATCGCACAAAAGTTTAGGACATATCAATATGACCAATCTGTCCAAATTAGCCAGAAATGAACTTGTTGAGGGTTTACCCAATCTAGCCTTTGAAAAAGATAGACTCTGCTCATCATGCCAACTTGGGAAATAATTTAGCAAGACCTTTAAATCCTTAGCTGATATATCCTCTTCCCGTCCCTTTGATCTTCTACACATGGATTTGCTTGGGCTAGTGTTTCCAACAAGTCTAGGTGGAATGAAACACACTCTTGTGGGTGTAGATAATCTGACCAGGTTCACTTAGATTGTCTTGCTTGCAAGCAAAGATGAAATATTTAAATCATTCTCTAGGTTGGCTACCCGGACCATGAATGAAGAAGACCTTAAATTAATAGAATTTGCAGTGCCCATGGAAGAGAATTCAAAAACAGGTAGTTTGAGAAGTTCTGTTCTATGCATGGTACTGTCCATAATTTTTCTGCCCCACATACACCTCAGTAGAATGGGGTTATTGAGAGAAAGAATCGCACTATTACGGAGATGGGTCTTTCTATGCAAAGTGATAACAATCTACTAAAGTATTTCTGGGGAGAAGCCATTAACACAGCTTGTTACATTCTAAATAGGGTTTTAATTCTCCTAGTTTTGAATAAAACTCCTTATAAACTTGGGAAGGGGCATAAGCCCAAGGTTGGTCAACTCAAGGCCGTCAGTTGTAAATGCTTCATATTAAACACTAAAGACCAACTGGCTAAATTTGACCCCAAGTCTGATGAAGGAATCTTTCTGGGTTACTCAACACACAATAGGGAATATAGAGTGTATGTCAAGAGGACTAGCATATTAGAGGAGTTAATTCATGTAGATATCGATGAAACTAACAATGCAGGAAGATAAGCCAATGATGATGAAAAAGA
The DNA here is from genome assembly GCA_947683365.1 of Euphorbia pulcherrima. NCBI lineage: Eukaryota > Viridiplantae > Streptophyta > Magnoliopsida > Malpighiales > Euphorbiaceae > Euphorbia > Euphorbia pulcherrima. The sequence goes on from CANTUS010000009.1 coordinate 22,628,900, forward strand.
AAAAGAATAAGTCAGCGGATCAGTCAGTCAGCCCATTGTTATTCCTAATCCAATTCCAGAAAAAGAAGATTATAAAGTTGACTTGGACCAATCCATCAACTTTGGTGATGATAATGATGCTCAATCCATGATTGTAGCTCAGTGAGCTGATCCAGATCTACCAAAAGAAGTCAAAGCAAGGAGAGATCACCCGATTTAGAAGATTCTTGATAATGTACAAAATCCAGTGCTAACCAAAGGCTAGCTGAATAGAATTATGAGTCATTCAACATTTTTTCATTAATTGAACCCAAGAAGTTTGAAGATGTTGAATTCAATGATAACTGGATGATTGCAATGCAAGAAGAGCTAGACCAATTCAAAAAAATGAAGTTTGAGAATTGGTGGAGAAACCCAAAGTCAAGTCAATCATTGGGACTAAATGGTTTTTCAAGAACAAGCTAGATGAAGCTGGTACTATTGTCAGAAACAAGGTCAGACTAGTTGCTCAAGGCTACAATCGACAAGAAGGCATTGACTATGGAGAAACCTCTAGTGGCAAGACTTAAAGCCATAAGAATTCTCTGTGCTTTTGCATCTCATATGAACTTCAAATTGTTTCAAATGGATGTTAAGAGTGCATTTCTTAATGGTTATAGAGGAAGTCTATGTCAGACAGCCCCCAGGCTATGAAGACCCCAAGTTTCCAGACCATATCTTCAAGTTGAAGAAGGCCCTCTATGAGAGACTGCTAACTTTTTACTCAGCAAAGGTTATGTCAGAGAAAAGGCAGATACAACTCTATTTATCAAGAGGAAGCATCAAGATGTGTTGCTTGTCCAAATATATGGTGATGACATCATTTTTTGAGCAACTGATGAGAAGCTTTGCAAAGAGTTTAGCCAGTAGATGAAGAAAGAATTTGAAATGTCAATGATGGGAGAGTTAAATATCTTTCTTGGTTTGTGAATCAAGCAAGATGATGATGGGATCTTCATCAACCAAGATAAGTATGCCAAGGAAGCAATCAAGAAGTTTGACATGGATAAAGCCAAGCCAATGTCAACACCCATGGCCACTAATACAATTCTGAGTAAAGATGAGGAAGATAAACCTATAGAGAGTAATCTCTACAGAGGTATTATTGGTTCTCTACTTTACTTAATTGCTAGTAGGCCTGACATTCAATATATTGTATGTTATTATGCAAGATATCAAGCTGACTCCAGAGAATCTCACTTAGCTGCTGTGAAGAGAATTCTTAGGTTTTTGCTAGGCTCTATTGATGCAAGTTTATGGTATTCAAGTAATGCAGACTTCACTCTAAGAAGATACACTAATGTTGACTATGGAAGAGACAAATTAGAAAGGAAAAGCACCATTGGAGGATGTCATTTCCTTGGTGATTGTCTAGTGACATGGTACAGCAAAAATCAAACTTTTATGACTCTGAGTACTGTTAAGGCTGAGTACATGGCTATAGGAAGTTATGTAGCACAACTACTATGGATCAAGTAGTAATTGGAGGATTATGGTATAAAGTCTAAGTGCCTTAAAGTCATGTATGACAACAAGAGTGCAATTGACCTATCCAAGAATCCAATTCAATATAGCAGGATGAAGCATGTCAACATTAGACATCACTTTATAAGGGATTATGTGCTAAAAGGAGAAGTCAAGCTCACATACATTCCAACTGAAGAATAGCAAGCTGACATCTTCACAAAGCTTATTGGAAAGGATCAATTCAATATCTTGAGAGAACTGATCAAAATGTCCAATCTAATTTGAATAAATATTTTCCCCGCTGACTTATTATGAAGCTGACCTATCTTCCACTCTGAGCTTCTGCGAATTAGGTTAAGTATTTCTTCTTCATGCTTGAATTTTGGACACGTCATTAACACTGTTACCGATTTCTTTTCAAATTCAAAACTGATAGAAATGGTAGTAAGTTTAAAAAATGATCCACATTCAAACGCCTTAACTCCGTGTATTTCGTAATCATTAATCTCATAGTAACTGTTGATCAATCTCACCATTGAATTATGACCATATATTATGAGTCATACATGTAAGCTTTACGTGCCTAGGCGAAGGGTCTTTGGCTTTTTAAGGAGAGATACAGAAGAAGGAAAGGTTACTTTACCAAATTCCTTTTCTGCAATCTTCTTCCTAAATCCCTAAATTCTCTAATTTCTTTTAAACCGATTCTAATTGCGAGTTCTTTAGGAAGATCATCTGAACCCAGTTCTGAGAAAACTCTTTTTGTGAGGAGTGAAGATGATTCATGTTGGGTTACTACCATTGATCATTTGGCGCAAGTAGCGGTGGGAATTGGCAAAAGGGAAGATCTATTCATTCCTGCAGGAACCAAGTACACACCAACTGAGTGGTGTATGAGGGAAGGAGCCAAAGTAGAGGATCATGTCACCGTTGATATGCTAAGTTTCTCTAGCGACGAGCGCTTTGGGAAGTGGACACGCCAACATCGTCTAAGAGGGTTTTTCAAAATACCCAGTGGCTGCTATGAGCAGATTGTGAAAAGATTCTTCCATGGTATTTACATGGTTGAAGGATTCAAGGATATGTTTATAACAACTATGATAGGGAGTAAAGTGTACGTGACTCCCAAACTGATTGCAAATCTCTTGGGAAAGAAGAAAAAAGGGCTAAGAATGCTAGAAGTGAAGGATGAAGAGCATGTGGACATATCAGTGGAGTATGAAGTTCCCGCTGATTACAAGTCTGGTGAACTTATAGCCTCTATGTTCTCGAAGATGGGAAAGCAGGCCCACGAGTTGGTTACTAAGATACTTATCCCAAAAATAGCTTATACTAGAAGCGGCTCTAAATTTGAGAGAGTTTTTGTCTATACTCTCACTGAAGGAATAAGCATCAATTGGCCATTGGCCATTCTGCACATAATTTTAAAGATATCCAAACACATGGTTTATGGGCATCTTGTTATAGAGATATCCAGGGCCTATGAGCTAGATCTAGAAGGATGGGCTCAAAAAAGTGAAAGTGCTCTCAAATTTATTGAGTCAAGAATACTCAGTAATGCTCACTTTCATGGCTTGAGGTGTTAAGAAAAGCCTAAGATCACCAAGTACATTAAGCTAAATAGGGGAGAGGTCAGACTAAAGGACCCAAAAGCTATAATGGCTATGAAGCCAATTAGGCCAGAAGATGAAGACCAAACTCTTGATGCCTTTGTAGCTAGGGTGCTTGAGAGGATAACCAAGCTGAGAGCTAAAAAAGGAGGAGAGAGTGATGGGAAGAAGGAGAGCAAGAAGGAGTTCAGGAGAGACTCCAAGAAGGATGTGAAGAAGGCAAGCTCAACTAGCTCAATTCCTTTGGTTGCCCCTATCCCTAAAAAGGCCAGATTTTCTAAGAGAACCAAGGATGAAAAGCTTAGAGAGCTGACTACCATAAAGAGAGAAGAAGAGAAGAAGGATGAGGAAGAGCTGAGAGAGGAGATGCCTCTGAAAAGATTGAAGAAGAAGAAGAAAAGTGAAGATGCTCAGCTTAATGGTGAGAAGGCTGAAGGACAGGAAGCTACATTTGTTACTGTGCCTCAAGTGGGTCAGCTAAAGAAGAAGTTGATGGTGAAAAAGCTAACTAGCGTAGTCTAGAATGTTTTGGAAGCTAAAAAAATAAAGGCAGCTGAAGCTGCAAGGCTAAAGAAGAAGCAGGAGGATCTAGATGAAGAGATTAGAAGAAGGGCAGATGAGTCAGCTGATCAAAATAAAGCTGAAGTTGAGAGTGCAACTGCAAGCTTGTCTAAGAAGTCAATCCCTAAGGTTGTTAATCAAATAATAGGTGCTTTGTAAGGGATTGAGATTGAAGAAGAGTAGGATGACGATGAAGTAGGTGAGCAAGTTAACTCAGTAGAGTTTGATATGAATGATGAAGAAAAATGCTAGTAGATTATTGTTGTGTCTACTGAGGAGGCTAAGAAGAAGAAAGAGAAAGGAAGAGGAGGATCTTTAAAAAGATGAAGGTTGTATTTGATGAAGATGAAAGAGACCTGGAGGATAAGGAGGAAGGAGAGATTATAGTTGAGCAGGAAGCTCAGCCGACTGAGCAAACTCTAGCTTAGGTCAGTGAGCCAAATATTGAAGGCGCTGAAGGAGAGAAGGATGAGGAGGAGCAAGCTGACACATTTTTATTCCCAAACATTTCCACAGAAGCACCCCTTTCACCTACACCAATCTCTATGCAACCTTTACTTGAAAACCAAACACCATCCACTTCCACCTCTGATCAAATAGCCATCACAAACATCGTTCCATTGCTTTCACCTATTGGATCTCCAGCTCATGAACCATTAATGAGAGAAGGACTAGTCATCAGAAGCCCTCCTACTTTTGAGGAGATTCCAAATGGTCAACAACCACCACAACAACCTCAGCCACAACCCCAATTCAACCCCAAGCTGCTCTTTTAGGAGATATAAGGAGGTTAGGAAGAGAAAGATATATAGGACTGAGGATAGATGAGGAGATTGATGATGTAATTGCCAAATCATTACTGTCTAAGGAAGTATTGAGGGGAATTGCAAAGGCTATTGAGCAAGTGCAAGGTTTTATGGTAGTTGTTGAGGAGATGAAGGCCCATTTCAAGTCTATCCATACTGCATTCTCACTGACCAAGGCAATAGTTTCCCATACTTTGCCCATTCTACTTATTACAGGTAGGAAAGCTGACTACTTGAAGATGGAGGTGTCTGAGCTAAAGAAGATAATGGAGCAGATCTATAAAAGCAACTGCAGAGTAGTCAATGAGAAAAAGGAATTCAGAAACTCCTTGATTGACAAGTTCAATCCAGTTTTGCAGGGGATGCAAGCTATGCTCAGTGGATACAGTATTTTGAGCAAGGAGAATGACACCAACACAACCAAGCTTGATGCTGTGATTGATGCTATCAACGCGCTGATCACTGTTGTTAACAAAAATCAAGGCAACTCCAATGAGATGAAGCAGATGAAGGAAGATATTTTGAAAGGAGTTAAGGCCTTAAAGGAAAAAGTGTTGAAGGTCTTAAAGAGATTGAATATATCTGACGCTCTGAGTAGCGACATCATTATGTCAGAGGCTGAATAAGAACCATCTCTTCACCAGAAGCTTGGTCACATTCATGATCAAATCAAGTCTATTCATGCTGATGTCTTTAATGATTGTCAAGCCATTTATCAGATTTATAAGCAAGTATCCTCACACATCAGAAGCACTCCTATGCTAGAGCGAATCTTAAGAGAGACCAGTCAAGCCAAGCCTCTAGCCAGTCTCACCCAAATTTCCAAGGAAGGGCTGAGTGCTCAGTATCAGGTAAATCAGTCTCAATCTCATTCCATGGTAGCACTCATCTGCTTTCTTAGGGAGCAAGACTTTCTTTCCCAAGAGATCTATGAGTCGCTAGTTCAGAATTTTTCTTATAACATTTATGGCAATCTCAAGTGTTTTAAGGCCTCTCTGAGCTCATTTGATCGTCAAGCTCAGGCCATTTTAGATTCAATGGCAATGGAGGAGAAGGATCGCAAGAAGCGTGAGTAGGAGGAGAAAGAGAGAGATCAAAGGGTTGCTGAGTTCTCGTATGAGTTGTCCAAGGATCTGGAGTGCATTGAAAATTAATATATTAAGACTCGTAAGAGGAAAGGAAAGAAGATTATGCCTCCAAAAGAGAAGAAGTCAAGATGGGATCAGCAAGCGTTTGAGGACAGAAGAGCAAATCTTGGAGGACCACCTATGCCAAAATAGAATAGATTTTCTTGTAAACTTTAGTGCTTTATGTTAACTTAGTATAGGATAACTTTCTATTGATCTGTACTCAGTTATGAATATATAAAGATTACTTATTTTGTTCTAAGCTAAGATCTTATATATATATATATATATATATATATATATATATATATATATATATATATATATATATATATTGCAAAAATATATGAGAAGTGTTGAGGAATGCTGAGCTAAGAGGAATCAAGAATTATGGGGGAGTTAGCATTCACTCTGAGAGAATTGAAGATGCTGAACAAAGATATATCTAGCATTCTATTAAGGTAACTCTAAGCTAAATATCTTATTGATTTAATTTCTCGCTCAATTAATTGTCATTGAACAAAATAGGGGAGATTGTTGAACTTAGCATAAGTTTGAACTGACTCAGTAGTGCTTAAGTTTTGATCATAAGAATTAAGTTAAGTTTGAGTTAATTAAATCAATAATGAGGTTAAAATAAATAAACTATGGTTATATGTGAGTTATTGAATTCAAGGGTAGAATGTCAATTCTCCGTTGACCTAGTTATTTAGTTTTTAACTCTGAGTTGTTTTTGAGATGGACTGTTTACTTAGTCGCTGACTAGTAACTGTTCCCTCAGCGCTTGATATTTAGATTTTATTTCAGCTATGTATATTTTTTCTATCTTTCGCTGAGTTACTTTATTTTAGTCAATGGCACTGACTTTTCCATTTAAGGAGAAATGGAATCTGTGCTTTTAGTGTTGCTTTTTATAGAACATTAATGAGACAAAGACAAAAAGAATTAATGCCTTGACAAGACTCCGGTTTATGAAGAAAAAGACAAAGTCTTCCAGAATCAAGCTGCAAAAAGTCATTGGCCAAATTGGCTAATTTTGCAGATCAACTACATAGTATTGCGCGCTCTACAAACTGTCAGATTACCAGAAGGTATGGGAAGATGACACGTAGCAAGTCAGAGCGAGTTCTCTCTAATGGAAGACTGTCATAAGACGATAAAGAATTCAAATTGAAGCTCGAATCTCAATCTGTCTCTGACGGATTATTTTCAATCTAACAACGATGTGATTCTATCACCTAACAGATTGATTTGAAGAAGCAACGGGTAAATAGATGGGCTGTCAATTTTAGAAGATGCCAAAGCAAGTTCAATGGCTACATTCTTGATTTCAAGTATAAAAGGAGCAAGAAGGCAAGCGTTAGAACTTGGTGATTCCACCTGAATTTCTAAGAAGCAAAATTATGCCATTTTACAACCTTTAAAGAAGTTCAATCGAGAAAGCAACTACTCAGCGAGAATCAGCTTTACAACAAGAGAGAATAGAATAGATCATTAGAATTGTACTATATTATTATCTGTAACTAGATCAACGTTCTTATAAGTTGATTCTAGCTCTTGTTTAAACTTAGTTGAGTTGCTAGTAGAAGAGGGTATTCTACTCAACGGGTGAGCGATTACAATTAGGAGGGTTCTTTCTGTAATTGAGGGCTTTTTCGCCTAGAATAAAGGAGTTCAGATTAGTGAATTAAAGCCAAGACCCTCTCTTGGTACTGGATGTAAGCATAGGTTTCCGAATAAGTATAAAATCTATAGGTTCTTTACTTTAAAGCTTTTCAGAATTCTACTCAGCTAGCTAACCTACTCAGCGGAGTTCACCATATCGCGCAAAAGTTATTATTTTATTATAGTAAGTCATTCACCCCCTCTGACTCATTAAGTCTACACATAGAGACCAACATATAATATTACCAATTTTTTATAGTAAGTTGTTATAGATATGATTTGATTAAGATAATGGGCTTGATTTTGGGATAAACGGGCTAAATATTATTGTAATTAATAAGTTGAAGTGTAACTTTAAGTCTTAACCTAAATCTAAAAGTTGAGCCACTTTCTCATCTCATTTCTTCAACTCTTAATTATGTGAACTGCTTTCTTGATTAAAATTCGATTCAGACTTTTAAAGAGAATCCTTTTGATGTGCAAGTCAAATTTGCTTTTTTTAGATTCAATTTATTGGTTGTTGGTATTATACATTATGTGCTTTGTATTGGTACTTTTGCGATATGCGATTTTCTTATTTAATTTAAAATGTTATTCGATGGGGACTTGAAAATCATTTTCTATTCATTTTAGTCATATTTGCAATCCCCGCCAATGTTTAATTGTATTAAGCATAGGGTTTATGTTGATTGAGGTTGTAGAAATTTTGTGAGTGTCACATGTTTCTGTACTAAGTAAAATTGAAAATGTTGTACTTTTAGTGTGGTTCTCGTAATCGGATAATTATTATTTACATATTTCTTTTTATTCATGCATTAGTTTTAATTTTTTAATTATATATTTAAATTTTATTATGTCAAAATATTATATTTAGAATATAATATTTAAGAATTTGATTTGAGAAAATGAGGTTTGTTTAGCCTTGTCAACTATCGAGCTTGAGCTGAGCTTTAATATTTTAAGCTCGACGAGCTTCAACCGAGCCCGTCTATTTTCATTCACGAGCCGAGTCGAGCCCAGATATGTTCGATCTCGATTCAGCTCGTTAACACCTCTAAATTCGAGTGGTTTTATTTAGTAACTTTATCTTCTTACTTACTTTATCAATATCTCCACTAACTAAATTTTACCTCATTAATACAATAGTAATTGATGAAGTGCAAAATCATTTTTTATTTAACAAAAACAAAATAACTATCGCATTAACCTTTTCATCACTTTCCACAAACCAGACATTTGTAGCTTGTAGCCAAGTATTTCAAAACTGCATGATTGTTTTATGAATTCCAATCAGAAGCAAAAACAAGACAGTAAGAAAAATGGGTATTTTTGGGATCTTTTATGACAGATAGGAATTTGGTAGGTAATTTGCAATCAATGAAGCCAAAGAAACAATAGAAGTGCAGCTTATTGTCTTCTTCCTCATCCAGCTCACAGCTCTAGTTGGAAACTGACATGGCCTCCTCCAAACAACGACACATGAATTCATTCAATATAAACCTCCCAGTTTAATTTACTACTACCTAAAAGTAAAAAGGAAAAATAATATCGAAGTCACAATCTTTAAATCACAGTCCCTCCGACAATCACAATTGGCGTACACCATCCTCTCCTTCCTCACTGAATCTCCACCTTTCCCATTAAAAACCCATTGCCCAAACCAGCTAAAGCTACCATCTTTGAATCGAGATGAGAGAAATCCTACATATCCAAGCTGGCCAATGTGGTAATCAAATTGGGGGAAAGTTTTGGGAGGTTGTGTGTGATGAACATGGAATTGATCCCACTGGGAATTATACAGGCAACTCTCATGTTCAACTTGAGAGAGTTAATGTTTACTACAATGAAGCTAGTGGCGGTAGATATGTGCCTAGAGCTGTGCTAATGGACCTTGAACCAGGGACAATGGACAGCTTAAGAACAGGTCCTTATGGGAAAATATTTAGGCCTGACAACTTTGTTTTTGGCCAAAATGGAGCTGGTAATAATTGGGCTAAAGGTCATTATACTGAAGGAGCTGAATTGATTGATTCTGTTCTTGATGTTGTTCGTAAAGAGGCTGAGAATTGTGATTGTTTACAAGGTAGAATCTCTTGCTTCTCAATTTGCACGCAAGGTTTTTGATAGTTTTCCCCTGAGAAATGTAAGTTTTAATTGGCTAACATAATTGGGGTTTTATGTGATCAGGTTTCCAAATTTGTCATTCACTTGGAGGTGGAACTGGATCAGGAATGGGAACTCTGCTGATATCAAAGATCCGGGAAGAATATCCTGATAGAATGATGTTGACTTTCTCGGTTTTTCCATCTCCTAAGGTCTCTGATACGGTGGTTGAGCCGTACAATGCAACTCTTTCTGTGCATCAGCTAGTTGAAAATGCTGATGAATGTATGGTTCTTGACAATGAGGCACTCTATGATATCTGTTTCAGAACTCTCAAGCTCACCAATCCCAGCTGTAAGTTGTACATAATTGCCCTTTATTTGACAACAATTGATCTGCTATTAGTAGCCTTTAATGTTATGAAACAACGCTCATTCTTTCTCAGGAAAAAGTTCAATGTCACAACTTTAGTGAAACACTCATGTTTATAAGAGATTCTGCTGGTAAATCTGTTGATAATTGGTGAATTTTTAGTTCATTGAGAATTTTCATTGCCATTTACTCATTAAATATTCTTAACTTCAGCACAATGCACATTTGTTTGAGGACTTCTATTGAAATTTACTCACAAGATTTTATTGGTAATGGCTTGGGAGTTGCTAGTTGTAACATAGTATGTTATGAAAAATGTCAATTTGGGCATGTCCCATAACCCAATAAATAGCCCTTTTATCACTTGTTGTTTCAAAGTTGCCCTTTGCTCCCAAGTCCCATGTCTTATAAGAACTTTGAAATGCTAGGCACTAAAGGGATAACTAGGTGTAGGATATGGACCCGAAATGTTATTTCCCATTGTATGTTTGGCGTTAGATAACTTTGTGACTAAAATTGTACATTCTTGCTATATATGTTGCAGTTGGTGATCTAAACCATTTGATTTCAACAACAATGAGTGGAGTAACATGTTGCCTCCGTTTCCCCGGCCAACTGAATTCCGATCTCCGAAAACTAGCCGTAAATTTGATCCCCTTCCCGCGTCTCCACTTTTTCATGGTAGGATTCGCACCTTTAACCTCCCGTGGCTCTCAACAATACCGAGCACTCACCATCCCCGAACTAACCCAACAAATGTGGGACGCCAAGAACATGATGTGTGCAGCCGACCCTCGCCACGGCAGGTACTTGACAGCTTCAGCTATGTTCAGAGGCAAAATGAGCACAAAAGAAGTCGACGAGCAAATGATAAACGTACAAAACAAGAACTCGTCTTACTTTGTTGAATGGATCCCTAACAATGTGAAATCAAGTGTTTGTGACATTCCCCCAACTGGGTTGGCAATGTCTTCCACATTCATGGGAAATTCGACTTCGATTCAGGAAATGTTTAGGCGGGTTTCGGAGCAGTTTACTGTTATGTTTAGGAGGAAAGCGTTTTTGCATTGGTATACAGGGGAAGGAATGGATGAAATGGAGTTTACTGAGGCTGAAAGTAATATGAATGATTTGGTTTCGGAATATCAGCAGTATCAAGATGCTGCGGCTGACCATGATGAAGAGGATGAAGAGGATGAAGAGGCTGAGCAGTGCTAGTTAATGCCGGTGGTTTGCAAGATTCACGGCAAGGGGAAATTTTACGGGAGCCGGGTATTTCGGGTACCCAGCTTCTAATAGATGGCATCTGTCTCAATATACAGTAATCGGGATGAATGTAATCTTTTGGGAGCAGGGTATTTCAAATACTGAGCTCCTTGTAAAAAACCCCGCAGCAAGAGGGCACTACACTGCCGCATGTATTTGCTTTTTTTTGGGGTGTTCTGCTTTATGTGAATGTGGTTTGATGGTGGCCAATAAGAAGGTTATCCTTCTATTATGTCTTTTGTTTGTCAAATTTGTGATTCTTAATGTATAATTTGATTTGTTATTGTGTTTATCTTATTTTGTTTTGTGTCATTTTGTGTTTAGTGCTTTTCCATTTTGAATTCATTAGCAGATTATAATTTGGTCTGCCGCAAACTATAATCAATTTTTTTTTTTGATAATTAATTATAATCAATTTCCATTTCTGATATATTGCAAATTGCTTTATTCTAATTTTCAAATTTTTTTTATAGAAAAAATTTCAATTATATACTTTAGGTACATTTTCTTTTAAAAAGGGATTATGATTTCGGTATGATCACCATTAAATTGAGAAAAAAATTACTTTTGTTGGTAGAAATCATGAATAGTATGGACGTGGATAAACATACAAATTATAAAATATTGGATTAAATAAGCAATTCGGGTCCATAGCTCAGTGGTAGAGCAATTGACTGCAGATCAATAGGTCATCGGTTCGAACCCGGTTGGGCCCTTCTTTTCATTTTGAATTCTTTTAATTTCAACTAAATTGTCAATACAAAGTTTAGTGAATTTAATACTATAATTGCTATGTCTCACAAAATCTTATAAAAATTGTATCTTCCAGTTCTAACTACAATAATTTTTATCATGCCATTAAGGTACAATGTCCATTGTTTTAAAAATTTCTGCCTATGCTCTATTTTGAGGCTTGCTGTTCGACTTTTTATTGCTAGGGCGCTATCAGGCGTTCGGCCCAGTTATTGATGCCTAGGCCCCGCCTAGCCCGATTTTTTCCGCCTATGCGGCGGCTCTTATGCCCTTTTTTTTCAACTTCTAAAAGCTAAACTGAACTGAGTTGAACTGAAGTTGGCAGAACTGAACTGAACTAAACTTATTCCAGTGTAAATTTATAACTACGCATAGCTGAACTGAACTAAACTAAACTGAAGTGGCCTGAACTGATCTGAATTGCATTGAATTATAGTCCAAAAGAACATGACCTTAATTTTTATCTTTTACGATACCATTATTTATAATAACCATAATTTTACCAACAAAAAGTACTTTAATTGATAAAACTAATGTACATTAAAGTGTTTTCACAATAAAATTTTCATTTGGAGTCACAAATCGAGAAATAATATGCTCTATACCACTAATAAGCAGATCTCTACCATTCAATTAGTACTTAGTGATTTTTAAAATATGGTCAAAATTATCTTTTATGATATTTTATATTATTATAATTAACTTTTTAGTTGAATTTATATTTTTATATATATAATAAATATTTAAAAATAAAAAGTATAAATTCGTCTAGGTCCTGCTTAAATTTCGCCCAGATCTCACCTAGACTTTTTGAAGCTTTGACCGCTCGACTAGCCTCAAACGCTTTTTAAAACACTGACAATGTCACTAATTTCAGGACCTAATTCCATGAAAAAAAATTAGACTTGGACTTTTCCTTTTAATTTATCAAATAAATCATTAGTGAGCTATTTTGTTTGAAAAATCCATAAATTTCTTAATTAAAAAATAGACATTTACAAAATAATCAACATCCACACTCCCGTAAAAACCTTAAAAATCTAGCATTTTTGTTAATATATCGTAAGCAAAAAAACACATAATATTATGAAATGTAATGGCATATAGTGGACTGAAAAACATGTTCATAGTGTCTCAAACACTTTTTAGGTCTCCTTCTCCGTTTTCTCATACCCTTTTAGACCAAGTCTGAATAGTTTCGTCAAAATCAGGTACCTGTTAAACTTAAACACACTAGCATTCCAAGTCACATGGCAATTTTTGTTTACAAACGACTCCTTATTCTTTTATCTCGCAGGCTTTACGTAACACATAAGATCATTTATTTACAACGGAATGATATACGAAGTCAACATATCTCAATTAATACAAATAGGATTCAATTAATGACTACACAGAGGGGGGAGGGTGGTTCTCGATCTGGTCCAAGACGAACTGCTCCAAATTCTTATTTTAGTTTTATTTGAAATTCGAATTCGAACGTTTACTAAAAGCAAATTTCAATTTTTCTTTATGAATTTATTTAAAAATTGAAGTTATCTAGTCTTACATTTTGACGAGTTATTCTCTAGTTACGTGGTCATCCAATAGTTCTTAATTGTACAATATATATTTTAAATATAGATTCGGATTTTATGTTTATTACAAAGACTTAAAATTTTGTTAATTATATATGTTTAATAACAGATTTGGATAATTTAGGTGTTAAATTGGATTTGGTAGCTTATATCATAGACACATGTAATTTTTGTTTTCTTAAAAATAGTAAAGCATTTCCTAAAGAAACTCTAGGTTTTGAATCCGAAGAGAAAAAATGGGTTTTTCCAAAAAAAAAAAAACAGATTGAATCACGAAAATATTCCATTTTGATCACAAATCCAAAAGCACCTATTACCCTCTTCCAATTTCATCTCATTCAGTTTCAGTTTCTAACACGTGAATCTTTTTCCAATTTTCTTTGCAGCAAATGTCACATGAAATACTTGAAATGTGACAACAAATTGATAAAAACAGATTTTAGTCCCTTCGACTAAAAGAACTTGCCATAAAAAAAGAGCATAGAAATGTAACAGATAAAATCCAATTAACCATAAACAAATAAAAACTGTACATAAGTTACAAAGATTTTTAAAGACAGACATCTGTTCACTCTCCAAACCAAACTTTTTAAAAACCACCTTCAATCTCTCTACAAAACAAGTAAAAATCTATCCCATTTCATTTATTTTTCCCTACATTTGACTGGTGTTGTGGAAAAGGTCAGCCCACACAAGCTAAGGATCCATTGTTCATATTATGGCAATTACCCTGCAATATTTTCACAAAAACCAACCCATCCAACAATTGATTCAAATGAACTCTTCTACATGATAACCAATCAAACCCGCACAAATCTGGACCAAAGTCTTCGTGTTAGGCTCATAACATTTCGACCATCCTGCCTGAAAAAAAAATCAAGCTATGCAGTCACCCTTGGTGGTCATCTACAATGAAATTCTATGGTCAAGCATTTGTCGCCTTTTTAGTTTCAAGGGTTGATCCCTCTTTAAGAGCTGCTCGAGCCTCGCTCTCCTTTCCCATTGAGAAAAGAGCTACTGCTTGCAAATAAGATGCAATATGCCAAATTGGGGATATTGCTTGGGCTTGAAGAGCGTCGTTTAGTGCTTCCTGTGGCATCCCGCTCATTAGATAAGACAGACTTCTTCGGGCATATACAGTTGGGGACACCATTGTCCCAACATCAATGAACTGCATATATAATGGAACTGTCAGCATAAATCTAATCCATTCTGAAGGCCAAATAAGCAAGCCTATCATACTAAAAAATCATTTTGCCGATAGCATAGTTGCCAAGAGCGCAAACCGCACTCATAGCGCAAGGGTCTCGCTTCTCGCTTCAACGCAAAGCACAAATAAGGCGTTGGCTTTGGGAAACAAAAGCGCACTATTATAAAATTCACAAAATATTATAGGTTTAGAAAATTTATAATATATAGTTACTTAAAACTAATAAATATTACAAAATCACATGTCACAATAGTCCACAACAAGAAACAAGTCTTTAAAATCCAAAGGTCATTAAAAATATCACATTTGTGCTTTTTTGCACTTTTGTGTTTAACAGAAGCGCACAGGATGTGCTTCAAGCGCAAAAGCGAGCGCTTTTCACGACTACGGCACATAGTCGTCAAAAAGGGCGTGACCCTCGGCGCCTCACCATACTACAGGTGAGGTGGTGTTCCAAAGCATGCGCCTAGGGCGTGTGTCTCATTGACACTTTAATTTTTCAGGGTTTTAACTTACTTTATTATGTGATGTCCATCTTTTTTTAAGAGATTTAATTACAATTCAAGGCTAGATATTCCTAATTCAATTCCTATTAAGGCTAGACATACGACCTAATGCAATATGTAAATTTTGCATGCATACATATATATATATATATCTAAGAATTCTCTTGGTTCTTTTTTCTGGTACTGTTATTGCATTTATCATCACTTTTCAAGCAAATATGTTTTAGCAATTTTTTGTGCAGTGCGCCTCTAACAACTATGGTTTTGCCATTCGCTTATTTCACTCGGTGGACAATACACATATAAGATGAAATCCCACATAAAACTAACTCTAGGCTCCATGGCAAAAGCAGTTAGTCCATAATTTGTCCTCTTCGTCTAATTGCAATGGAAGGAAATCTGCTAAGAAATGAACAATCTAACCTGAGAATAGCATTCAATGGCAGCTCTAAAATCTTTATGTCGGAAAGCAGCATCGCCCTTTTTCTTTGAATTCAAAGTATCCTGCATCTGGTTAGTCCACATTTGAAACGAGAGCTGCAAAATAAAACAACAGCACCCAATATATAACCTACATAACAAACTAAAATATAACATATAGTAACAAATAAATAAAGTCCAGATGTCTATCAATAACATACCTCGGTGGCTGCCCCCTCATCATCTTTATATCCAATCTTTTCCAAAATCTCGTGTATGGCAGTTAAATCCATTCTTACGCAAGCCTCGCCAAGAGGTGAAAGAGGCAAATCTGCAGCACCATCGGGTATACCCATCAACTCGTGTGAAGGAACCTGCAGAACATTAACTCAGTCTCGATTTAGCAAGTGACATATAAAAAGTCATATCTTGAAGGGTCGAAGACTACCTCGGTATCCTTCTGAAGAGGAATCAAAGCGGTAACTAGTGACTTTGGATTGGGCCTCTCACGGGGTTCATACTGTAAACATCGAGATGCTAACCGCACTAACTCAGTACCATCGTCATTAGTAAATTGTCCTTCCAAGCAAGAGTCTGTCAGCATTTGGATATTCCTGTCCCTTATCAAGTCCAGTGCCTGGAAGAAATTGCAACTTCAAATTCTCATATCGATCTTATGACTTTTGAGAGTATTCGTATATGTCACGAGAATGAAAGATGTTCCATGCTGAGAACTATATCCCATCATTTTTATTTGAGATTAGAAGCTACAGGATCAAAAAGATAGAATCACATGATACTTTCTTTCTGGCAATACCTCTATTACTACCATAACTTACGAGATAGGGCCGACTAAAGATCAGTCCGTGCATGCCAATAATAATAGAGAAAATAAATTCAAATTATGTTAAAGAAGATCCTTCTTAACTTATGCATACATTCTGCACAAAGAAGTGATCATGCCTAAGAGGTATGCACCTAATCTATTCCTTAGTTCAGTCATAAGAATTCCAAAGAACAGATAATGCCAGGAAAAACAGATTATGTGCTCAAAATCAAGCCAAATTTGCATTCTGTTTTACAGATAAATTTCCTTTAACATTTTTAGAATCATATTGTCCAAATGTGACGCTTTCACGTTGTTCTAAAACTCACTTTGAAACAGGATTTGGGAGAGAAAGACAATAGATACTATGGAAAAGGAAAATGCAGGGTTTCACATTATTAAGAAAACGGCACGCCTAAATCTTAACCAGCCACAATTTGTAGTGGGATACCTTTCAACAATCCGAAACCTAAAAGCCACACGTAGAAATAAGCAACCGTCACCACCCTCAAACCACCTGTTGAGTTTTAAGAAGCCTCCTCAAGGTTCGTTATTCATAGGATATCGAGTTTCCAAGAATTCCACCCAAAAGTCAGGGTAGAACACCACTTGCTAGACTTATCTCTAATTTAAGCTTCTTAACAACGTTTAGAATCCAATAATAATTGGAATCAAATTTCAGCTCTACGCCTTTCAGGAATCTGAAAATGAAGAATTGATTGATACTGCCCTTACTAGAGCCCAAGTTATGTTTTACCTTCTTCCTGTGATGATACCTAACATTTGACATCCAATTACAAATTACAAATTGGAACCACAGTAACATGAATACTACTTACCATTTTTACCACACAATTATGCCTATCTCTGATAAAAAAAAAGAAGACTTTCTCGCTATTGCTATTTCCACTGCTTTTTACAAAAACCCCACCCCTTTTGCTTTTTGGTAGAGTGGGGTGTTGAATTCAGTATACACATTGTAGGTAGGTCTCTACTAGTACATCTATATTCCAAGCACATAGTGGATCCGTCTAGCCAGTCAGAAATCAGTCTACAATGGCATGCCATACACAGTATATACAAATTGAAATACAAAAAAAGAAACAGGGATAGAATACTAGTTTACAGAGACAAAAGAGGGAGGAAGCTATGTAACTTCCCTTTGTATTTCTTTGAAAAGGTGAAAACTGCTTTCAATTCAATCTTATCTTTGATCAAACCACAATTTCACTTTTACAAAGCACAAAAGTTAACCATTCAATACCAAGGAGAAACCTTACATGGCTGGGAGGAATGTGCTTTCCACTGAGAAGGTCAAGCAAGAGTGTGCCAAAGCTATACATTACACTTTCTGGTGTCACTCTCCCTACAAAAAGAACAAAAAGTATATTTACTATAAATGCAATCAACAAATACCAGTGTGACATCTAATTGAGATAAGTGGACAAGCATCAATACATTAACAACTTGAATAGAAAACGTGACTAGCTATCAAGTCTGAAAACCTAAAATAAATCAATGAAAACGAACCCCAACTTAACTGTCTGTAAATTGGAGCACGTATTGAGAAGGAAAGCTTATGTTACATTACCTGTCCTCAGATACTCAGGGGGAGTAAATGCCAGGTTAGTGCTGTAACTTTTTCCATCTCTACTGTTCTTCATCAGACCAAAGCATGATAGTCGGGGATTACCGTCCTGAGAATTAGAAACATACAACGATATTTTTGTGGTATTGGTCACCTATAAAATTGGAGCATATATCGAAAAGAGAACTTACATCATCAAAAACAATTCTATAAGCATTCAGGTCATGATACAGTGCGCGTCCTCTGCTGGTACAATATTCTAAAGCTTGTGCGAGATGTAAAGCCACCCTAAGCCGCATCGCCCACTTCATTGGTTGTGTTTCCCCTTAATAAGTCAACAGGCAAATGTTGGAACGCAAGAAAAAACAAACTACATGAAGAAATTACAGTAATTATGTGCAAACACAGTCAATCAGATTAGATTGATCATCTTATAACCACAGATTATTCATCTATAATCCACTGTAAGCGAAATTAGTCGGATTACAAAACTTAAGCTTTAGTGGTGGAAAATTTTGCATAAAAAGAGAAATGATTATATGACCATAATCTATCAGTATTGGCAGAATTTACGCCAATCCCTAATTTATGAATCTTGTGAATCCCATAAACAAAAATACACCAAGTGCTTAAGCTCGAGAACGGCAGAAAAAACTTACAATGAAATAAGTGTTTTGCTAGAGTATCATTGGGCATAAACTCTGCAACAAGTAGCCTCTCCTCCCCTTCACAGCAGCAACCTAGTAAATTTGCCAGCCTATTGTTCCGGAGCTGACCAACAGCGCGTGCTTCTTCCTAAAGTTATTGAATGTTAAAGTCAAATATTTCAACAATAGATCTATAACTAGGAGAATACCACTTTCATAGCCATAAACTACGATGCATTCAGACTTGTTTAGTTGTAGAAAACCAGGTCTTTTATCTACAAAATTTTTCCATAAAATATAAGCATAGAACTTATTCTTTTATATGTGAATGTTTCCTAAATAGAAAACTGGAAATAGGTTTCTTTTTTTCAAATTTTGCTCTACAACTAGAAAAGAAATATAAAACATGAAAATGGAAACAACTTTATGAAATTAAAAAAACCCTAACATTTCCACGTTACATTTCCGTTTCAAAGAAATAAACTCATTCAAAACAATATGAAATGTTTTCGAGTAGTTTGAGCAAATAATAAAATTTGAAAATTCGTCTGCTGGTAAGTAATCATTTCTAGCAAATTATTCTTAATTTTACTACTACCACTCTTAAAAAATAAATCATGTGAATGCATATTTATATATCAAATATATATGAATATGCCCCCTTGTTTCAATTATTTACATCTTTTCCTACAGTTACGTATCTTATATTAGAAGTTGCATTTCTCGGAATCCATTTCCATACTACATATGCCATAACTATACCATGCCCATATGCTTATATATAGCTCTCAACAACAACAACAACAACAACATTACCCCAATGGCTCCCGCACAAACGGGGTAAGGGGGGGTCGGGTGTACGCAACCTTACCCCTGCAATTACAGAGAGGTTGTTTCCAATTGACCCTAAAGTGGAGTTGCAAACAGCTATCCGTGACATCACAATAAAAAGAAGCTCAGACAGTTTAATGAATCATTTTGCTTTAGTCCATTATAATCTAAAGCCAAAGAATGGTGAATCTTTGGCCCCATCGAAATAATGGACAATTATATATAGCTCTCAATACCATAAAATTTGTGAAAAGAGGAAATGTTACGCTACACTTACCAAAAACTGCCTAGCATCAGGCCAAGCAGATCTATTGAATCTCTTTACAGCAATCCTCCTCTGATTTTCAAGCTTACCCTTATAAACCACATTTGGGGCTTTTTCCCCATGTTCAGAAACTATATTCTCTGAAGCAAAACCTGATGTTGCCATTCTGAGGGTCTCAATGGTGTATTCACGGAAGGCAGGTAAGTCATCAACTTCATTGTTCTCCTCATTTTCTGCCATTACCAACCAAGTCAGATATGAAAACCTCCCTAAAACAAACAAAAGCTACAAAATTCAATATTATGCATCTCTCTCACCCTCGTTTTGGCCCTCAGGAACTGATCCATCTAATTCAGAAGTCCAACAGCACGCAGAGAACTTCGAACATTCACAGCCCATCCCAACACTAAAGTATGAAATTTTGAACAACACCTCAGAAATTATAAAAAAGGCCGTCCAATTTGACTTTTCCAGCAGCTTTACAGATTAGGCCTTCTTCCCAATTGTATAAAAAAAACATTTCACAACTCGAATGTTTATCCAGTGAAAATGGAAAAAGTTGAGCTCTGCCCCAAAATGTTCTTTGGAACAACACCAATAAACCTGTAAGGCCGTAATAGAAAGAAAAAATCAAATCAAATACAAAATAAAGAATCTAATCACACATATCTCCCACAAATCAAATCACACATCAATAAAACTATGTATCAGTTCCTAAATTAAATCTCACAACAATACCAAAATCACAAAGCAGAAACAAAATAACACACCAAGAAAAGAGAGTCAACTCCTTGAAGCACCAAGTCAAATTTAAGCTCCTTTACAAGTGAGCCACTCAAATCGAATCCGAGCGAGAGAAATAAACAAAGACGAGCAGATAGAGTAGAAAACCTGATTAGAGAGCAAAGTGGCAGGTCGATATGAATTAGGGGCAAATTACTCCCAAATTCTAAGTTTTAATTGTTGTTTTCGGGTTTTGAAAACAATGGAAGTGTTTACAACAAGTGGGTTCTTCTTCAACTATGAATCTGAGATCAGTTCTGAACCCAAAAGAAGACTTTTTGCAAGAGCTTTTTTGAGATTTGGATTGAGAAAAAAGAAAACAAAACCAAAATTAGGCAGAGAAGATGAAATATGAAAATAATAAACAAAAGGGTGAAATGTGAGAGAGAAGAGAAGAAAAAGGGAAGAAAAGGTATGGCCTATATGGGGTTTTAGGACATTACAGATGCAATTGGCCTGAGATTGTATTTTGGTTTTTCTCTTTCTTATTTTTTATTTTTTTTTTTAATTTCCACCGACATCACATCACTTCTTTCTTTTTCTCCTTTTTTTTCTCCCAATTTTCTGCTCTTTTTCCCCGTAATCAATTGCCTGCCAATTTAATATTGTTATAAATTTATTTATAATGACCAATATTAATAATGGGTTGAAGATAAGTTTTAGCAATACTAATATATTTCTTCATTTTGACAATTTTATTATTTTTATAAAATTCAATTATCCAAAACCGCTGGCATTTATTAAGTATTATATTATAATTAAATGATCATGAATTAAAAAAAATTAAAAAACATATTGGAATGCATTTTCTTAGGTTTTTAAGCTAGTCGTTTTTAGATTTTTCAATAAAACCAATAAAGGTTTATATATCTTCGATAGAATTCTCTTTCTTGCTAATTACTAATTTATAATTTCATTAATAACTAATCTCGTTTCTAATTCATATAAGGTAAAGTTAGAAAAAAAATATAAAAATTGTATTAATTTTAAATTGACAAATAAAATGAAACACGATAAATAAAACTTAAAATGAATATTTTTTTAAACCGAAGGGAGTTGTTATTATGCTAAGCTATTACAAACAATAACTTGTTTGTGTCCTCTAAACTAGTTTTTAAAATATATAATATAGTGAGTGCATTTAGCATGTTGGATCTGATCTAAGGTATGATATATTTTTTAAATTAGATATTAATTTATTAAATCAATTGGATTATGGGAGGACCAAACCAACACAAAAATAATTAGTTAAGGTTCAGGTTATGATCTTTTTAACTTATAATTCATTCAGTTCAGTATCATTCAGTTTGATTCAGTTTCAGTATTCAATTTTAATTTATAAAATGTGCATATTGTTAATTTATATTAATAATCATAAATAATAAATAAAAAAGTAACTACAAATAATATTGATAATGTTTTAAAAATTATCAATTAGTATTTTATGCAATATATAATTTTATTTGATAATGCACAAACTATTAATAATAATAACAATGATGATCTTTAAACTATATTTGAACAATGCTTATAATTATAAAAAATCCATATAATAATATTTATAATAATAATAATTGCAATAAAATTATTTTATAATATTATTATTCTTATTAGTAAATGTTAGTATAAGATATAATATTATTTAAACTATTATTAATCATTGTTGTTAATTTGTATTAATATTTTTAAAATATTATTGTTATCATTAATTATCTATTTATACATTATATTGTTAATCATTATTATTCATATTATTAATTATTTTTTTTTCAATATTTTTAGTTCAATAAATCAAAAAGAACCGTGCCTCTCAGCTTCAATCATGTACAATTTTAATTTTGGTTATATCTCAATTTAAAATCTAGCTTAGGCGAGCAATAACAATTAAGAAAATAGAGCAACTAAAATGTACTAATCAATACCCTATAAAAGTGATAGATGCCGTTGATTGGTTCCCATGAACATCTCTTTGGGAGTCGAGACAGACAAGTTATATTTATATATCAACTTAATTGATAATAATTTTGAATTATCTGTATAAATAAATACGTGGTAATTAAGAAGTCTACGTCTCTACTCGTCAAATTTACTGTTCAATTTTTATCCGATGGAAGTTTTTTATGATTAATAAATTTTGAAGGATCAAGTGTTCCAATCCGATTGTCCAATAAGCTATCTAAACTCATCTATATGAAAGTTTAATTGACATTGAGATTTAGATGACATTCTAGTTGGAAATTGACTATATATGCAAAGAAATTATAACAACAATAAGAAAAGGCAGAGATAGAATTTAAGAGAAACTTTTATTTCTTATATCCAAGGTATATATCAAATGAAGAATTGAACTCGTATTTATAGAGAAATCCAACGGTAAAAATGGTAAATAAGTAAGAAACATATTACATCAAATATTAATGACATGTAGAAAAGTAGAAAATATATTATATCAAATATTAATGACGTTGACCTCCACATCAATTATATAACAGCCACCTGTATAGTAATAGGCGGCTGATATATCAATTATTCAACACTCCCCATTTGATGTATCATCTGTCGCGAATGGGACACAACCTCCTTAAAAACCTAAGGAAAAACCTTGTGGGATAAAAACCTCAGTTAAGGGAAAAAGAGTACAGTATTTAATCCGCCTTTTCGCGAGTTAACTGGAGATCCTTAAAACGACGCATTTCAATGCTGTAAATCAATTCCTTGAAAGTTGAGGAAGGTAAAGCCTTGGTAAACAAATCTGCTAAATTGTTAAAAGAGCGGATTTACTGATTTCACCATTCTTTTCTTGATCATGAGTGAAGAAAAATTTTGGTGAAATATGTTTTGTTCTGTCTTCTTTAATATAGCATTCCTTCAATTAAGCAATACAAGCAGCATTATCTTCATTTATTGTCGTCAGATCTTCCTTGATCGTAATTTTTCCACATGCTTCTTGGAAATGTTTGATTAATGATGTCAACCACATACAATCATGACTTGCCTTGTGAATCGTTATTAACTCCGTATGATTTGAGGAAGTGGCTGTAATTATTTTGTCGATCGGCAAGATATAGTTGTTCCTCCATATGTGAATAAATAGCCCGTCTGAGATCGAGCTTTATGTGGGTCGGATAAATAACCCGCATCCGCATATCCAACTAATTTAAGCTTAGACTCATATGAATAAAATAAGCCTAAATCAGTAGTTCCTCGAAGGTAGCGCATTATATGTTTAATTCCATTCCAATGTCGTCTTGTAGGTGTAGCGCTGTATCTTGATAATAAATTAACATAGAATGCAATGTCCGATCTTGTGTTATTAGCAAGACACATCAAAGCACCTATTGCGCTTAGATATGGTACTTCAGGACCGAGAACTTTTTCATTATTTTCTCTAGGACGAAAAGCATCCTTTTTCACATCGAGTGATCGTAAAACCATTGGGTTACTCAATGGATGTGCTTTGTCCATATTAAATCGTTTCAGGATATTTTCTGTGTAGTCTGATTGATGCACTAAAATTCCTTTTTCAAGGTGCTGAATTTGCAAACCAAGACACAATTTTGTCTTTCCAAGATCTTTCATCTCAAATTCTTTCTTTAAAGAATCAACTGCTTTTGGAATCTCTTCTGGAGTTCCAATAATATTCAAATGATCAACATAAATTGAGATGATAATAAAATTAGATCCTAATTTTCTTATAAAAACACATGGACAAAATGGATTATTTTTATATCCTTCTTTCAATAAATATTCACTGAGATGGTTATACCACATGCGCCTAGATTATTTTAATCCATATAAGGATCTTTGTAGCTTTATCGAGTAAAGTTCACATTTACCATATTTTTCTTGCAGCTTTAATCCTTTAGGGATTTTCATATAAATATCATTATCAAGCGAACCATAAAGATAAGCTGTGACAACATCCATCAAGTGCATTTGTAAATTTTCCTGCACTATAAAACTAATAAGATATCTAAAAGTTATTACATCCACCGCCGGAGAATATGTCTCCTCATAGTCTATCCCCGGTCTTTGGGAAAAACCTTGTGCAACTAATCTACTTTATATCTTATTATTTCATTTATCTCATTTCTCTTTCTAATAAAAACCCATTTATTACCAACAGGTTTTACGTCCTGTGGTGTTCGAACTACTAGTCCGAATCTTTGCATTTTTCAAGAGAATTCAGCTTTGCTTGAATTGCTTCTTTCCATTTTTGCCAATCATTTCTACTTTGGCATTTTTCAATAGATGTTGGCTCATGATCTATATTTTCATTTTTAATATTAATCGCAACATTACATGAAAAAATATGGTCTATAACTATTTTATTGCGATTCCATCTTCTTTTAGTATTGATATAATTTATTTAAATTTCTTCATTTTCAATAGCTTCAGGTATTTGCACTTCTGGTGCTTGCACTTCTTCTGCAAGTGTATTTATATTGAATCCTCAATGGGAATATCTTCGTTATCAATAACTCTCCTCCTTTTACAATTTTTATTCTTTGAACCAATATGTCGTCTACGCTTCAGGCGTGTTAGAGTATTATCCATAGGTTGTTCTTCAGGAATCTCAATACGAATTGGCACATTTACTGCTGGTATATGCGATTTCGTTACTCTTTTAGGATTAGCGAGTGCATCAGGCAATCGATTTGCTAAATGTTGAAGATGGATTATTCTCTGAACTTCTAGTTCAGAATCATTTGATTTAGGATTCATATGAGAAAGTGATGAAGCATTCCATATTATTTTCTTTTCCAAAATTGGGCTCTTATTCTCTCCCCCTAATTTTGGGAAAGTGCTTTCATCAAAATGACAATTTGTAAATCGTGTAGTAAACATATCATCAGTTAATGCCTCAATATATTTAATTATTGAAGGGGATTCATAACCAACATAAATTCCTAATCTCCTTTGAGGACCCATTTTAGTCCTTTGTGGTAGAGCAATAGGAACATATACCGCGCAACCAGAAACTCTAAGTTGAGAAATACTAAGCTCATGGCCAGAAGCTAATTGTAATGGAGAATAATCGTGATAACTTACTGGTCTTAAATGTATAAGAGATGCTACATGCAAAATTAGCGGTCGTGCAATTAATTACAGACGTTTAATAAATGATTCTGCTAGACCATTTTGTGTATGAACATATGCTACAGGATGTTCAACTTTTATTCCAATCGACATACAATAATCATTAAATGTTTTGGATGTGAATTCCCCAGCATTATCAAGATGAATTGATTTAATAGGATAATCGGAAAACTATGCCCGTAATCTTATAATTTGAACAGGTAACCTTGCAAATGCAATATTTCGTGAAGATAATAAGCATACATGTGACCACCTAGTTGAAGCGTCAATTAGAACCATAAAATATCTAAATGGTTCACATGGTGGATGAATTGGTCCACATATATCACATTGTATACGCTCTAAAAATGCTGACAATTATATTCCAACCTTACTTCTGTAAGGTTTTATTATTAATTTTCCTTGCGAATAAGCAGCACAAAATAATTCATTATTTTGAAGAAGCTTTTGGTTCTTTAAAGGATGCCCATGTGAATTTTCAATAATTTTTCTCATCATTATCGAACCAAGATGACCTAGTCTATCATGACAAATTTTATAAGTATCTGAATCTATAAACTTCTGGTTTATAGTTAAATTGGCCTCAAACATATTAATATATGTATAGTATAAGCCACATGAAAGAGTATAAAATTTTTCAAGTATACATTTCTTACTTGAAATTACTTTTGTAACATAAAGACATTCTTTATTATCTTCGCTCATAGTTTCAATATGATATCCATTTCTGTGAGAATTCAGAAAAAATAATGCATTATTTATAATAAGTTTTGTTCCCCTTTGTAATATAATACTAGCTCTTTCGGAGCCTTCAACCATTTTTGTTTGTTCCGATATTGTGGTAACAATAGTTTCACCCCTTTTAAGAGTATTAAAATATCTTGCCTCTTTGAGAATAGTATGGGTGGTGGCACTATCTACAATACATAAATTTGCTTCATTTTCCTTGAAGTCACATAATACCGGAAAAGAATTCATTTTCTTCATTGAAGAAACGAAAGATGCATTATTATTTATAAATAAACATTATAAAAAGTACATTAATCAACAATAACAAAAGCAAACCAATAATAACATAAAAATTATAATATATTAATTAAGCAAAATATATGAAGTAGTTATTCAAATTTTTTCTTTCCACTGGTGCTGGGTAATAGAAAATCATCCAACTTCATATTGGGGATATCAATAGGGTCATTAGTGGGGTTATTATCATCCAATATAAAATTGGTTTCTGGTTCCGCACATTTCTTGAGGGATGCTTCGTATAAGTTTACCACATGTTTAGCGGTTCTACAAGTTCTTGACCAATGACTAGTCATACCGCATCTATGACATTTATTTTCATCATCTTGACTATTATTTCTTTTATCAAAATTTTCCATTTGATTATTCCACTTCTAGTAGTTATTTGTATTTTTTCACTTCGGGTGAAAATTATTGTTATTATTATTACCAAGTTTCCACTTCTGGTGAAAATTGTTATTATTATATCCTCTACCACCCTCATTACCACGACCTCTACCTCGACCACAACCACGACCATTTCTGCGGCCGCGTCCATTAAAATTATTATGAATTATCGCATTCTCTTCAGGAAATGGATTTATTCCGGTAGGTCGTAATTCATGGTTTTTCAACAGGAGTTGATTTCTCTGTTCTGCTACGAGAATAGTAGTAATTAGTTCACTATATTTCTTATAATCTTTTGCTCTATATTGTTCCTGTAATACCATATTATTCAAATGAAAAGTAGAATATGTATTTTTCAGTAAATCCTCATCAGTTATTTCCTTTCCACATAATCTTAATGTGGATGTAATTTGAAAAAGTTTAGAATTGTATGCACTAACAGATTCAAAATCTTGAAGCCTTAAGTTTATCCATTCATACTGGGCATTTGGTAGAGATATTTACTTAAGGTGTTCAAACCTCTCCTTTAATTGTCTCCAAAGATCTGCAGGATTTTGGACAGTCAAATATTCTGATTGAAGTGCTTCATCAAGATGACGGCGGAGAAAAACTAGAGCTATTGCCTTATACTGAGGTGTAATATTATTATTTTTAATAATAGTATTATTAAGACCCATTGAATCTAGATGCATTTCTGCATCCAGCACCCCAGTAAGATAATTTTTTCCCGATACATCAAGAGGAATAAAGTCCAAACTTTTGATATTAGACATATTAAGAATTATAAGTATAATATATATTTATAGAAAATAAAATAATTATGTCTTACTTTAGATTTATTTGGTGATATCCTTGATCGATAGAGCAAGCTCGTGCTGATAACGTGTTGGAAATTGACTATATATGCAAGGGAATTATAACAACAATAAGAGAAGACAAAGAGAGAATTTGAGAGAAACTTTTATTTCTTATATCTGATGTATATATCAAATGAAGAATTGAATTCCTATTTATAGAGAAATCCAACGGTAAAAAGGGTAAATAAGTAAGAAATATATTACATCAAATATTAATGACAGGTAGAAAAGTAGAAAATATATTATATCAAATATTAATGACATGGACTACACATCAATTATATAACAGCCGCCTGCATAATAACAGGCGGCTAATACATTAATTATTTAATACTATTCATTTTACTATGACTTTTTTTTAGTTTTATTTGTGATTTGTTCCGGTATCAAAAATTAAATTGTTTTCCTACATACTTTAGTGCAAAAAAAAAAAGATAAATTTCCAAGTTATTTAAAATAAATTACTTTACACTTTTATTTTTATTGAATAATAATAGCTAGTATAAAGTTTTATCTCACGTGATAAAAGGCAAAGCAATAATTACCGCTTTTTAAAAAAATACTTATATTTATATTAAATTGAAAGAAAATTCTCAGACCTATATGTATTTTGAACTTAAATTTTAGAGACTATAAGTAATAATCACTTTATTTAAATCAAAATAATAAGAACAAAAAATAATATGTTATTTCCGCAAATTAATAATATAATGTTAATAATATTTTTTATGATAATATGGCTTAGTTAGATTAATACCAACTTGTACAAAACTAAGATGATGATTTTGAATCTGTATGATTATGACAGATAAATACCCCCGTAGGTAGTGTTAATAATTAATTGATTATTAATTTTTAATGTTCCACACGATTACATTAATTATATGTACGTGAGATGGACCATTCGTGTAGTTTGTTTGATAGATGAGATGACAACTCCTTTAGTTAAGTTCCATATCAAATCATAATTAAAAACCATAAAAGATATTTTTATTATCAATTATTATGACAAACTAAAATAAATATCATTATAACACAAATACAACTTATTCAGAAATACATATTGAGTGATTGTGTAAAATATTGATAATATTATACATAAGAAAAGGATTTTTTTTATTTCTAATATATATATATATATATATATATATATATATATATATATTAGAAATATATATATATATATAAATCACATGTCATAAAAATTTCAGAAATTAATATTTAATACTTTAATAAAAATTTTAGAAAGTAATATTTAATACTTTAAACTACTATAGAAGATTATAGGTTGTTGTAGAAATTGTAATAAAGTTTAACATGGTCAAAGTGAAAAGTTAACTTAACTAAACTGGTGACTTAATTAAATTAGAGACTACATTAAGTAGGTGGCTAAATATGGTTGAAAGAAGGCAAAATTTGCGTATAAATAGACCTATAATTTTTGCTAATTCTTTATCCCAATATTTGCCTTCCACTTCTTAACGCATTTGTCTAATTCTTTCTCTTCTCACTTTATAATATTTCTTTGAGTGAAATATTAATTTGGTAGTGTCCGGGGACGTAGGCAAAATTGGCCGAACCTTGTAAATTTTGGT
This sequence comes from Euphorbia pulcherrima, assembly GCA_947683365.1. Taxonomy (NCBI): domain Eukaryota; kingdom Viridiplantae; phylum Streptophyta; class Magnoliopsida; order Malpighiales; family Euphorbiaceae; genus Euphorbia; species Euphorbia pulcherrima. Next base: position 22,658,266 of record CANTUS010000009.1, read on the forward strand.
GTTCTCTATATTTTGTTTTGGTTTTAGCAATAGTTTTGAATTTACTAGTCGCTTCCACAACAATTGATATCAGAGTGTTGGTTTTAGGAGAAATTAGTATGCTCCGTGTGCTATAGGTGTACTACAGTCGGCACATCAGAAAGTTTTTCCTACTTCCGACCCTGTTGTCTAATTGGCATTTAGCAAATTTAAAATTATTGTTAAAACACTCTTTTGTTAAAATCTAGAATAATAATAGTATATTGTTTCGAGTAAATGGAAAAAATTCTATCACCAAGCGATAAGAGCCTAAGAAAATTGGTGTGTAACTGAGACCATTTGTGACTTGACCAATTACCTAGAAAGTTTTTCTAACACACTTGAGTAATATTATTATTTATGATTTTATGGTTTGGCTGAAATGGAGAATCCATTTACAACAAAGGCATCCACATCAAATACTTCAAGTATTTTCAGAGAGTTACTAGAGTAAATTCGAGAGTGATGGTGGAAATCTTTGATGGTAGCGGTCATTTCGGCATGTGACAAAGTGAGGTTCAGGACGCCTTGTTTCAATAGGGTCTTGACAATGCACTTGAAAGAGAGAAACTAGATGAGCTGGGAGAAGGAGATTGGAGTACCCTCAATCGGTTGGCTTGTGGTATAATTCGGTCGTGCTTATCTAGAGAGCAGAAGTATGCATTTTGCAAAGAGACTTTGGCAAATAGATTAATGACGACATTGGAGGAGAAGTTAATAAAGAAGAGCAGTCAGAATAAGCTTTACTTGTAGAAAAGAGTGTTCTGATTTACGTTCACTCGTAGTACCATAATGAACGATCACATCACTGGTTTTAATCAGTTGGTTGCTGATTTGCTGAACCTAGATGTGACATTTGGAGATGAGGATCTCGCCTTGATGTTGTTGGGATCCCTTCCAGAGGAGTTTAAGTTTCTTAAAATGACTCTACTTCATGGGAAGGTTGCTGTAACTCTTAGTGAAGTCTGTGGAGCTTTGTATAGCTATGACTTGAGGAGGAAGGATAAATTGGATAACTCAAGCAGAAGGACTGAAGCCTTGATTATCAGAGGACGCCAGGGGAACCAGGCAAAAGGAAAGAAGGGACGATCAAAGGCAATGTCGAAGTTGAGCAACGATGAATGCGCCTTTTGTAGAGAAAAAGGGCATTGGAAAAATGAGTGTCCTAAGTTGAAGGAGAGAGGCCAATCTGACAAAGGAAAGACTGTTGCAGTGGCTGAGTATGATATGGACTCAGTTTGTTCACTTGTTGTATCGAGTTCTACCAACTCTTCTAGTGTTTGGCTTCTTAATTCTGGATGTAGTTATCATATATGTCCTAATTGAGAATGGTTTTATGATTTCGAGGACCTAGAAGATGGAGTAGTATATGCAGCAAATGATATCCCTATTACCACACATGGGATTGGTTCCATACGATTGAAAAATCAAGATGGATCAATCAGAACTTTGAAAAAAGTTCGCTACGTATCAGATTTATCAAAGAATCTCATTTCTGTGGGAGCCTTAGAAGAAGAAGGTTTCATCGTACAAGCAGAAGGTGGAGTTATGAGGATAATTTTTGGTGAACTGGTGGTGTTGGAGGGTGTTCGAAAGAGTAACAGGTTGTATCATTATCAGGGTACTACTGTTATTAGAACTGCTAAATTGGCTTCTAATGACGAGGTGTTGGAAGCAGTCGGATTATGGCAAATGCGCTTGGGAGAAGTTGGGTTGGTGTATAAGCAAGATAAAGATGGTGATATGGATAAACATCGATCAAATACTGGTTATATGTTCACTTTGGCAAAAGGACCAGCGTGTTGCAAGTCTACTTTACAGTTACCAGACGCTTTGTTTACGATAGAAGCAGAGTATATGGCATGCACAGAGGATGTAAAAGAAGCAATTTGGCTTCAAGGGTTGCTTGATGAGTTGGGGATTCGACATAAGTACGTGAAGGTGCATTGTGATAGTCAGAGAGCTATTGTGTTGGCTAAGAATCAAGATCATCATTCAAGGATGAAGCATATTAATATTTATTACCACTTTATACGAGAGGTTCTCGAAGAAGGTAGAGTTGCAATTCAAACCACAGAGAATCTAGCTGATATTTTTGTAAATGTTGTAAGCTTGGTCAAGTTCCAATGTTATTTGGACTTGATCAATGCTATTGGAAATTGAAGACTGCATTGGTAGACACTACACAAGATAAGAGATTGAAGATGTGGTTTTTGTCAAGGTGGAGATTTGTAGAAATTGTTATAAAGTAAAAAGTTGACTCAACTAAATTGGTGGCTTAATTAAATTGGAGGCTACATTAATTAGGTGGCTAAATATGGTTGAAAGATGGCAAAATTTGTGTATAAATAGACCTATGATCTTTACTAATTCTTCATCCCAACATTTGCCTTCCACTTTTTAAGGCATTTGTCTAATTCTTTCTCTTCTCACTTTATAATATTTCTTTGAGTGAAATATTAATTTGGTAGTGTCTGGGGACATAGGCAAAATTGGCCGAACCTCATAAATTTTGTTGGTCTCTCTATTTTATTTTAGTTTTAGCAATAGTTTTGAATTCCCTAGTCGTTTCCGCAATAGTTGCTCTATTTGTGTATATGCAAAAATGCTTATTACAATAAAACTTAGAGAAATTAATATTTGATAAAATAATACTCTTGCTAAATAGATATTCTGCTTTCGACTTAGGCCAGTCATATTAAAGTAATATTTTCGTTAAATACATTACATGTTAATTAAAATAAGGTATTAAAGACCCAAAAAAATGTAAAGTAATAATATATATATATATATATATATATATATATATATATATAAAGAAGTCCTAAAAGACCTTTTTATCCTTATAATAATAATAATAGTAATAAAATATTCGATGAGGAAAAAAGAGTTACATTAATTTTTAAATAGGATTATAATGCATCAAAAAATCCACGATTGACAATTTCACCAATTATGTCTGTCAAAAAATCCATGTATTTAATTAATTGCTAATTAAAGTTTAAAATATGAAATTTTTTCTTAAATAGGTTTATAATCAACAAAATTAAATAAAATTAAGAACAACAAATTAAATTTTAAACAGAGAATTGACCCCATTCTAAAAAATTTTCTATTCAAGAACAACAAATTAAATTTTACAAAATATGACTCTATTGATTATTATCTTATTTAAGAATTAATGTGATTTCTTTTTCCTCATCAAATACATGACAGGGAATTACAAGATTGCTGCAGAAAATTATATATTATAATCTTACTTAAGAAAAAATTTAAATTTTATGTCAAGTGATTTTTTTCCTTAATTAACTTTTAAACGTTGGACTATTTGGCCTATATAAGGCTGATCATCTTATTATTTTTAACACAGAAAAACTATTCACTACCTTCTCTACTTCATTTGTCTTTCTCTCTTAACCAAATCTGATTGTTTTGTATGTCTACCATTCTAGATATATTATTCGAGTTTTTATTCATGTTCCAACCATTTTTATCCATATTTTTTTGTGTATTACATTTGTATATATGATTACTTCAATTAGACCTTCTTTTGAAATTAATAAAATTAAAATTTTGCTTTTAAACAATCATATTTCTTTTTTTTTTGAAAAAATATTTAGCTAAAAAACATTGGACTGTTTTTTGTCTCTATTACAATTAGGATAAATTATTTTTAGCATCATTAAAAAAATAATATTTCTAATGAATTTGGATGCGATCAATATAGTTTTTTTAACGACAATTAAATTATAAAAAGTTATTTTTATTAACTACATTAATATTTTTAGAAATAAATAGAGATTCGATGTAAAAAATGAGTAAGAACATTGTCAAATTTCAGTGATATAGGAAATGACTCTATAGTTTTGTATTTGTGTGGCTGTATTTTAAATAATAGTCATTGACTTCAATATTTTATAATTTGGAAATACAGACTACTGAGATATTTTATATAAAGAGGTTTTCCGCAATTTAATTTGATACACAATAGAATATATTTTTTTAGCTTTAATATTTTTCTATGTTGTATGTTCTATATATATTACAAAATAAATTTATCATTGATAGACTGATTATAAATAACCTATCCGTACATCAAATCTTAAATAGTATCAAATCTTCAGGTATTCCTAATCACTCAATTTCTTTGAAGGAGGGATGTGCCAGTGATGCTACTTAGGAATATAGATGAAACATCAGAATTGTGTAATGGCATGAAATTGATTGTCACGAGACTAGGAAATCGGGTCATTGAAATAAATATTATATCAGGAAATATGGCTGGAGAAAAAGTGTTCATCCCCAGAATGACATTAACACCATCTGATGCACGACTATCTTTCAAATTTCAAAGAAAGCAATTTCCACTTGCACTGTCATTTGCCATGACTATCAATAAAAGTGAAGGACAATCGCTTTTTTTATGTGGGATTAATTCTTAGAAGACCCGTGTTCACACATGAACAACTTTATGTAGATCCATCGCGGGTGACAAAAAGAGAGGGTTTGAAAAGTATGGTCTACGATGATGATGGACAAGTAACAGATGAAGCTGCAAATGCTATATATAAAGAGGTTTTTTTCGCAATTTAATTTGATACACGATATAACATATTTTTTAGCTTTAATATTTTCTATTTTATATATATATATATATTACAAAATAAACTTATCATTAATATACTTATTACAAATGACCTATCCGTGGATCGCACGGGTACTACACTAGTTACTTGAATAAATATAAAAATTTATATATTTTTCTATACTAATAATACAATGCCAATAACTATTTCTTTTTAAAGTATGAATGTATAGTTGATTGTTTTTCCTTCCCTCCAAAATCAACGATATTCTCATCATTAACTTTTTGAAGAGCGCAAACAATTTCCAGAATTTTTTATCTATATTGTGCCAAATAGTTTGACAGTGTAGTCATTGTTTGAAATGTCTCATCTGACAATACATATAAGAACATTGCTGCTATCATCTTGTTTAGGATCATTCTTATCATCATTATTCGTTACAGACTGAACACTCTCTTTCTTATGCCACGTACTACAAAATACTCTCTAAAATAATAAAAATTTATTTACCGATAAATGAATATTTTATGCATTATCGATAAATTAATAATCTCGATAAATGAATATTTTTTTCCCAATTCCAAGTATATGCATTTATAGATATTTTACTGTATGTTAATTCTTTTAGTGAAGGCGTGGGACGTTTTTCTGATTGAAAAATCAATAAATACACATCTTTTTTTATTGCCCATCTGATTTACCGGAGCTTTGTTCCGACTACATCTAAATCCGACATGGGTCGTGCACCTGGCTGTGGTGTATGAGTCTCCCAATAAGGATTTTTTGCATTCACTAGGACTCAAACTCGAGACATTGCTTAAACGATACCAAGTCGTTTATCACTTGGATCAACCCTTATTAATCAATAAATACACATCTTAAATCTAAAGGGAAACAACAAAATCCAATTTACTATGTGATGCACATAGAGCCATACGTGCATGTCAAAACTTGTCTAGCATGATTGGTAGAATACGAACACTCAACATTATAAAAACACCAAATAAAATTTGTAATGGTTGACATCGAAACTAATATAAGAATTGAAAATTAACAAGTCTAGTACAATATTATGAAGTAAAAATCAATTTAATAACACGGCTAGTGGGATTAGCTTAGTTAGTATCATTATGCATAAAGTATTCATACTGTGGAGATCTCAATTTTATATCTCAAATTATGCAAAAATAGTGTTTGGTAACTGAGCGATGAAATTAGTCCAAGTTACAAAAATAATAGTTTAATTACGAGAGGGGTTAATTAGTAAATTATATTTAATTTTTGTTATTGTTTATGTAAAAAATACAATGCAACATCAAATATATAATCTATAGCTAACTTTTTCCAATGTATTATCTATCTTAGCACTTCATTAATGTGTATTTCTATTCTGCATTCATACAATTCAAGAATCTATAATCTATCGAAGATACTATAATATGGATATACAAAATTTGTTAAACTATGGTTCAATATAATATGTTGGTCCCTGTGAAGGGGTGATATATGAGTCAAAGGAGGTGATTGACTCAATTTCAATTGGATATGAAATAATAGACTTTTAGATAAGTGTGTTTAAATTTAATGATTGATCAGAGTCTATTAATGGATGGTGTTTGATTTCTAGATGAATATTTACTTTAGCAGAATATAGATAATGTTAAAAGCTTAAAGTAAATAAAGACATAGTAAGAAAATCAAACATAGAGTTTTATACTGGTTCGGCCCTGCTTACATCCAGTCTCTGGAGTTTCCTTCCGAGCTTAAATCCACTATTAGTCACTCCTTCTGAGACGGAGAAGCGTTTACAATTTGGAATCCTTTACATGCACAGAGAACCCTTCTCTTGATGCTTCTGATTCCCCAATCTAAGAGTACCTTCCTATTGGATACTTCTAAACCCCAACTTCTCCAAGTTGTGTTTAGGGTTGAAGACCTCAACACCCACACCTAGTCTATTGTGAATCAAAGACCTTACCAAGATACAACGGTTGAAAAGAAATTTTGTGTTCTTGCATCTTTTTGTGTCAAGATACACTTTTTACAACAAATATAAATTTTTATTTTTTACGAGTTTTTCTATTACAAATAAATATGAAATGGGGTTGTTTGCTTTTTGGATTGCACTTTGAGATTGCTTGAATTAGTGTTCTTATGATTAGCTCGTCCAATTTGCTTGTGGTAGATAGAGTCTTATTTATGCTCTCTTGTCTTGAAAATTGATCGTTATTGCGCGCCTTGTGAGAGAGAGTCTCCTTTGTGATTGTTGTTGTGAGAAAAGTTCATTTCTCAAAATGACTTTATTTTGAGAAGTCTCTTGCCGTTATCTCTAAACAAATTCATTAAGACCGCTGGATTAGGTGATAGACTTGTAGTTAATCTTTCCGTTAGATAAATCCAAACTTGGTCAGCTCTATCTTCAGTTTTTTGACTTCCAGGAGTTACACCTTTTTGGTACTTTTTGCTTTTCACCCGTCAGGTGTAAGGTGGCTGAAAGTAACTTTTTGTGTTGTTTGTCAACTCACTTTCTTGGTAGTGTCTTTTCCCTTTTAGTGAAAGTTAGATATCCAACTTTTTAGGATTGCAGAGATTGAGACAACTACTCTTGGAAAGGTGGAATCACGTAATACTTAGGGATCTTCAATTTATGAGAGATATTTGATGCTTTTGAGAAACTTGACTCTTCTGTGTCTCAGAGTGATGTTCTTCTTGGTTTGGCTATTCCTTTAACCATGAGAGATAACCTCTGAGACTATATATTTTGTTTTCCTCCTTCTGGCACATTTGATCCGAGAGAAAATTGTTTCTCCTTAGAATTAGTCTTCTTGTGCTTTCTTATGAGATTTTCCTCTTCTAACTGATTTCTTTGATCTTGGTATTTGTCCTTGGTGTAATGCTTCATGAGTTAAGATATTTGATGATCTTAACATTAAAGTTCTCTTCATGCCTCTGACTTGTAAGTGTTGGGTTCTTTTTAGAGTCTGGTTGAATTTATCCTATCTTCATATGCTTGCATTGGATAGGGGATTGATTGATCTAGTGAGCGTAGAATCTTCTAGGTGATATTTGCTTGATATCACAATCTTCTGATTTTGTACTTCTAGCACAATGATTATCATTTTATCTTTTAAGCGATAACTTATCAGTCCTTCTGAGAATTCATCTTTTATCTTTACAGAGATGCTTTTGATTATCTTCTGGTAATGCGAGCTTGATATGTGATCTGGATAATTATAAGAGCTTCAACTTTTATTGATATAGAAGATATCCTTTGTATTCTTTTTCTTCCCTCTAGGGTGCTTCTAAGCTTCTTTGTCTTTAGCTTTATCTGTCTTCTGAGCGTGCAACGTAGTTTTTGTCTTTTGCTATCTTCAAAACTTAGCTTTTGAGTTTATTTCCCTAGGCTCTGAGAATCTTCTTATGAGTTAGGTCCAACATAATATTTATATTATATTATTATTTAATTAATTTTATAAATAACCACCAAACAATGGTTTGGTATCCACCACCTTCTTAAATAGAAGGTGAAGGCTATAGTGACTTTGTTTTTTGCAAAGTTAAAGTTACTTTGCCCTTCAACACCATTGGATTAGTGAAATGAAATCAATCCAATGGTGATAGTGGCTAGGGGTGTTAATAAGCCTAGTAGCTCACAAACAGTTCGAGATTCGACTCGATTAAAGCTTGGCCAGAGTTCGACTTGATAGAGCTAGACTCGTATCGAGATCGGCTCGAGATATTAACAAGCCAAACCAAGCCTTCTAAGGCTTGGCTCGAAAGCTCGCAAACATGTTCGTATTGTTGGATATGATGTATGCCCTTAAGGCAATTAGGGCGATATATCTTAATTATGTAATGGTACGAATAATTTGTTTAATCAATAAAGGCATTTAATCTTTTATTTATATTGATGTACTTATAAATATATTATGACTGGTTAAAATATATTCATTGATGTATGTATACAAAAGTCCTTGATGTATTATAGCATGAAGTCAGAGAAATTATAGTTGGACTAATATCTAGTGAGACCTGCTTCATGTGCAATTATGATTGTGTCTAAACTATCCCTAGTCATAGTTTCATGAAGAAAGGATATTGATAAAGCGGTAAGACTAGCATGTGGTCAACTTTCTTGGAAAGGGTCCAAGCAGTCAATCTCCTGAGGACTGAAGGTGATGCCTTAAGTTTAACACATGGATATATCTGGGAGATATATTAGAGACCGCAGTAAGGTAAACACTTGGTGTATATATCAATGTGTTAGTGTTTATCTTCATACAACAAGCTTTGCGAATATCCTCATACTTGAGATACTAGTTACCTTTTGAGTACCATCGCTATACTTTGGGTCATTCCCATACACTCATTAATTTAGAGTGTCACGGGTGGTTACGGGTATAGTGATGACAACATGTTGGTAAGCTATGTAGTCGGAAAGAATCCATCACTCTAGATGTATTAAGGAGTTGTACCTGGCCGCTTGTTGAAGTGATGATTGCTATAAACCTTTGATCAGAGTATGTGTTTGATAGAAATAGTTTCTAGTCAAACACACTATGGTAAAAGGCAATATGCTTCGGGAACAAGTTAATAATTGGGATAGCTTGGAGCAACCTTACTATTAGTGGGTTAACGCTTTAACTAAACCCTATAAACTAGATGGTACTAATATTAAAGAATGGAAGGAGTTCATCGCATTGGGAAACTATTGCATTAACCGGGATTAAGTGTTGGAAATAATGATTCGGAATAACAAATAATCCGGATTAGGTTTGTAAACAAAACACCTAAGTACGAAAATACCTAAGTCACTGCATCCGAACATATAAACCAAGACATCCAAAGTCCAAGACAAGTGAAGACAATTACCTAAGTATAAACGGAAGCATCTGGTTAAAATTTGGAAAGGAAACAAACTTTAAACCGCCCAAAACAGCATCCAAAAGAACTGATTGCACAAGCATCTAGAAGAAGACAGATCTAGAAATATTAAGTTTGAAGACATCCAGAAGACTTAAATATCAAGACAAAGGGAATAATTCAAAGTATTAAATTCCCTCCATTCTTTTGGTCTCGAGGTCAAAGGTCCTTTCGCCTAAAGCAAGACAAAAATATTAGCTAGCACTTTTCAGAGAAAGGACAAAGGACTAACACAGGAAAGAGAAAGGGGTAACAACCTTTTTCACCTAGACTAATAAGAAGGCGCGTGGAACTCATACCAAAAATGTACTGGTGTAAAAGTTGGTGAGTCACTAAAATACAATAAAAACGATCACTGACAACTTTTTAGCCTCAATCCCAAGAATTCAAACGGGTCAAAAACTCTGTCTAACGGATTGATCAACGGTTTCGAAAGTGCCATATATTACCTGATCAACGGTGAAGATTTGATTACAGCTCAACGACCCACAATGGCTACATTTATAATGGAAGCTAATAAAAGGGAAGCTTCACAAGTTGAGAAGGTGCTAGTTAATTTCAAGATAGCATATACAAGAGAGCTCGCTAGAAAGCAATCGGTTTATAAATCCCTCTAAGAATCAATTCATTTAAAAATATTTTTATAAGGATTTCCAAGTGAAGTTATAAACTTGAGGAACTCCAAAACCAAAACCTTTGAGGAAACCAAAGTTTAAAAGATCTCCTACTTGGGTGAGTAGTGAGATTGGGATATAGCTTGAAGTAGGTGCTTTGAGTGGGATCTCCCTGTAGGACTCAGCTTAGGTTTGGGTAGAAATCTAAGTGGTATATTCTACTAAAGACAAAAGGACTCAGCTAGGAATTGAGATTTCTAGTGGTATATACTAAATCTAGAAAGGGGGTACCATCCGGAGATAGGTTGCAAGGCTTGATTCCAGCCAGTTGGAAAGGAATCCACTAGTTGAAAAGCTTGGAGGAAGGACTTTCTAGGGACTGGAGTAGGCGGGGCCAAACCAGGATAAAATACTTGTGTTTGAATTTTTAACTCTTTCTTTATTTGCATTACTATTGTCATAACTGCATCATCCGGATCCATCTCCCAAATCATATTCAAACACGCTACACAAAGACTTTTTCAAGTCTGTTTATTCCTCAAAAAAGGGTCCTTCACCCCCCTCTGACCTTATTTAGACCCTCACAAGGACTAACAAGTGGTATCAAAGCAATTGCTCAATCTAGAGATCTAATAATCTCGAGCTAAAGGTCCACATATTTTGAATCAAGAATCAAAAATGAGTTTCCAAAACTCACAGCTCCTTCTGGAGGGTATGTTTATTACCTGTCCTCCACTCTTCATTGATGAACACTACACGTTCTGGAAAAATTGGATAAAGAATTTCATTCAGGATCAAAGCATGATGGCATGGATGGCCATTAAAGATGGTCCATATGAGCCTACTCATGAAGTAGATGGTTTAACTACCCACAATCCCTCAAGTCTATGGGATGAAAATGATTATAAGAGATTGTGTGAAAGTGTAAATTCTATTAACATGCTTCATTATGCTCTTAGTGCAACTGAATTCAATAGGATATCAGGATGCGAGACTGCATAAGAGATCTGGCAGAAACTGGAAGTGGCCTACAAAGGAACAAACAAGGTCAAGGAAGCCAAGATAGATCTACTTCAGTAAAAGTTTGAATCATTAAAGATGGAGCCCAAAGAATCCATCAGTAGCATGAACACTAGATACACCAATCTAGTGAATGAGATGAAGAGGCTGGGAAAGGGGATCTCAGAAGTAGATATGGTCAAGATGGTGCTCCGGAGTCTCACCAAGGAATGGGATAACAAGAAGACTGCCATTGAGGAAGCTCATGACTTAAACTTCTATAGTTATGATGAGCTCATTGGTAATCTCTTGACTCAAGAATTGTCCCTAGAGAGATACAACCAACAAGAAAAAAGGCCGAAAGAAAAGAAGAAGGCCATTACACCTAAGGAAGACTCTGTCGGATCAGCCTCGTCCGGATCAGAAAAGCAGCCAAAAGAATCAAAGTACAGTGAAGAAGATATGGCTATGTTAGCCAAGTACTTTGACAAATTCTTGAAGAAAAAGGATAGAAGGAGATCCAGAAGATTCGAATCAAGAAGGCCTAAGGAAGGCATACCAAGAAGGGATAAGCCAAGAAAGGCTCCGGAAGAAAAGAAGGAACCGAAAAAGGATGCTTCCTGCTTTGAATGTGGGGAAAAAGTGCACTTCAGAACCAAATGCTTCAAGCTGAGAAAGGAAAAGAAATATAAGAAGAAAGCTATGGTGGCCACATAGAGCAATAATGAAGAAGGCAGCAGTTCATCTTCAACAGAAGAAGAAGAGATTGCTCACTATGCATTCATGGCACTGACAGATTTGGAAGCAGAGTAATCCGGAAGAAAATCATCTAAGCAAGACATTGAGCAAATTGGGGATTCAGAATTAGAAACATCAAATACTAAGGTAAATTCTTATTCTAATTTTGTTTCTAACATTGATCTTGCTAGAGCTCTAAAGGTGGTGATCCACAACGTGAGAAAGAACACCAAAGCCATAAAATTCATACAATGACAAATTCTAGAATTAGCTGAAGATGCTGAAGCAATGTCACAAGACATCAACTTGATGAGAGCCACAAAGCATATGGATGTGGTGGAAGAAAACTTCCTGAGAAGTCAAGTTCAAATCTTAAGTGCTACCTTGATAGGGTTAGATGGGGAGCTAACTGTGATGAAGGAAGCATCCGGAAGGAGATCAAGTCCTTCACAACCAAGAAGGAATATAAGGCAAGCTGGTAAGAAAAATCCAAAGCCCTCCAACCAAAAGGAGAAGGAGGTTAGCAGGCAACCTCAAGCCCAAAGATACACTGCTATATAGAAAGGAAAGGCTAAGGCATTCTACAATTAGCAACCTGCCAAACAAAGAAGGAATTATGCAATAGAAGTTGCACCCCCAACTAGCTTATGAATATACACCGAATCAATAATAAGCGTATAAGAAGCTGAATATAGAGGGAACTATAGGAAGGATGATCTTGAGAATATTGAGAAGAAGCAAGAGCAGAACAGACCCATTTCAGGGTGCAGGTTTGTAGGAAAAACAACCATGTTACTAAATTATATAGATTAAAAAATGGTTATTATGATATTTATCCTTGACCTGAAATGGTTGATAACCCAAGAGGACCCAAATCTGATTGGGTACCCAAACCCACTTGATCTGTTTTACAGGTATGCCTTAGATCCATAGAAGATCAACACACATGGTACAATGATAGTGGATGCTCAAGGCACATGAGAGGTCATGAGAAGGCCTTCAACACTTTAATCTGGAAAAGAGGAGGCAAAGTAAGCTTTGGAGACAATGAAAAGGGACAGATCATTGGGCATGGAACCATTGGGTCTGAAATATAAATAGAAGATGTCTCTCTAGTTGATGGACTGAAGTTCAACTTACTCAGTGTAGCACAACTCTGTGATAAAGGAAGAAAAGTCACCTTTGACTCTAGAGGATGCTCAATCTATGATAGTAAGTCTAAACAACTCATTCTTTATTCATCCAGAGTAAATAATGTTTACTGTGTTAACATTAAAAATGAAAAAAAAGAATATATGGTTGGTGTCTAAAGAAGAAGAATCATGGCTATGGCACCGGAGGTTGGGACATATTAGCATGAACCTCCTGTCCAAACTAGCCAAAAAGGAATTGGTAGTGGGTTTGCCTAAGGTTGCTTTTGATAAGGATCATTTATGCACTGCATGTCAATTAGGTAAACAACATAAGAAAGGTTTCCCTTCCATCTCTTACATTCCTTCCAAAAGAATACTTGAGCTCTTGCACACTGATCACTATGGTCCAATCAAACCACTGAGTTTAGGTAGAAGAGAGTACACCACGATCATTGTGGATGATTATTCTCGCTATACCTGGGTCATCTTGCTAGCAAGCAAAGATGAAGCCTTTGACCAATTTTCAAAAACATTCATCCGGATAGAAGTAGAACAAGGCATAAGCATTGCACACATTCAGAGTGATAATGGTGGCGAGTTAAAAAATAAGCACTTTGCTGAATTTTGTGACTCCAAGGGCATTGAACATAACTTCTCTGCCCCTCATACTCCTCAACAAAATGAAGTTGTTGAGAGAAAAAATAGGACCATAGTTGAGATGGCTAGAATAATGCTCAGTGAAAATTGTTTGCCAAAATATTTCTGGGGTGAGGCTGTAAACACAACATGTTATATTTTGAATAGTGCTCTCATTAGAAAGACCCCTATGAAATCTGGAAGGGAAGGAAACCTAAAATTGGGTACTTCAAGGCATTTAGATGTAAGTGCTACATCCTAAATGATAGAGAGCAACTAGGAAAATTTGATCCTAAATCTGATGAAGCAATTTTCCTTCGCTACTCAACACATAGCAAGGCTCACAGAGTCTTCAACAAATGAATCCAAATGAGATAAACTTCAATGATGATCAAAGAGAGGAAGTTGAGGCAGAAGTGGAACAAGCTCCAATCCAGCATGAAGACTTACCAAGAGAGGTCCGAACTCACAGGGATCATCCGGTTATAGCCATTATTGATAATGTCCAAAATTTGGTCAGAACTAGAGGATAACTCAACTGGATGATGAGCCATGTAGCCTTTGTCTCTCTTATTGAGCCAAAGAAATTTCAAGATGCTAAAGGAGATGGAAGCTATATAATGGCTATGCAAGAAGAACTAGATCAGTTCACCAGGGATGATGTGTGGGATCTAGGAGCACCTCCAAAAGGAAAGTCAATCATTAGAACCAAATGGGTATTCAGGAACAAGCTAGATGAATCTGAAGTAGTGGTAAGAAACAAGGCAAGATTGGTTGCCCAAGGCTACAATCAATAGGAAGGGGTTGACTTTGAAGAAACATTTGCCCCTATAGCAAGATTGGAAGCAATCTAAATTCTATGTGCTTTTGCATCATTCATGGGATTCACATTGTTCCAAATGGATGTCAAAAGTACATTCCTCAATGAGGTTATCTAGAAAGAGGTCTATGTGAAGTAGCAACCTTGATTTGAAGACCCAAAGCATTTGGATCATGTGTACAAATTGAAGAAGGCCCTCTATGAATTAAAGCAAGCACTAAGAGCTTGGTATGAGAGACTCACTACATTTCTCATATCCAAGGGGTATATCGGGGTAGGGCAGACATAACTCTTTTCATAAAAAAGAAGACGGATGATATCATTCTAGTCCAAATTTATGTTTATGACATCATCTTTGGAGCAACAGATGAGAAGATGTGTGAAGAATTCATCACTCAAATGTAGAAGGAATTTGAGATGTCCATGATGGGAGAACTTAATTTCTTCCTTGGTTTGCAGATCAAGCATAGTCCAGATGGGATTTTCATAAACCAATCCAAGTATACCAAGGAGATTTTGAAGAAGTTTGAAATGGACAAAAGCAAGCCTATGTCCACTTCAATTGGTCCAGATACAGTCCTATCCAAGGATTTTGAAGGAGAAGAGGTTGATCAGAAGCTATATAGAGGAATGATTGGATCACTTTTATACTTGACAGCTAGCAGACCTGACATACACTATGCAGTTTGCTACTGTGCAAGATATCAAGCCAATCCTCAGGATTCACATCTACAGGCAGTGAAAAGAATCCTTAGATACCTCTTAGGAACCACTAAAGTTGGGTTATGGTATCCTAGTAATTAGGGGTGACCAAATATCGGTTCGGTTAAAAAATCGGATCGAACCGGACCGAACAGAGAATTAAAGAGAGAAAATGTAAGAACCGAATACCGAACCAAATTTATTTCGGTTCGGTCTAAGCCGAATCGAATTATTTTGGTTTGGTACAATTCGGTTCGGTTTTAAATCAAATAGATTTTTTTATTAATTTTTTATTTTTTAAATATAAATTCAATATATAAAATGACTAAAAATCAACATAAATATCTTTCAACACAAATACATTATTGTTAATTTGTAAAGTAAAACTTTATTGTCAAGTATAAAATGTAAATTGAACTAAAAACATAAATAAATTAACATAAAATAAATTAAAAAATAAAAAAAATCCAATTCGGTTTGATTTTTGGTTTTTTCGGTTTTTGACCAAAAAACCGAACCGAACCGAAAATCGAACTAATGAAAATATATGAACCAAAAACCGAACCAAATAAGTTTGGTTCGATTCGGTTTGTATCGGTTCTGTTTGGTTACTCGGTTCGATTCGATTTTTTGTTTTTTTGCTCTCCCCTACTAGTAATGGAGAATTCACACTCCAAGGCTTCTGTGAGGTGTCGATGACGTGTGGGTCTCCCTTGGCGCTTGTGTGAGAGGCGGGGCCCACTGGGGGTTTGGTTGGATTTAGGCGTGACAAAACATTTTTAGTTAAAGTTTGCACAATAAGCCAATTTTAATGAATAAAAGAATCGAGACCCAAATCTCGATACAATTGATAGAGTCGCCACCCAAGTTGTCTACTTGGGAAAGAGTTTTGGTAAGGTTCCCTCTGGGTGGGAGACTCATACCTATTGGATTAGAGATTCGGGTATCGGATGAGTCACTTATTTCTCATTTAGTTGATTCAAAATTACATTCATCGCGTAAAACCGTTTTAGTTTTCATCATTTGGGGATTTATCACAAAAATCCTATTTCTACACTCTTTCACACTCGTTACATGCGTTTACATATTACTGTAAAGCACAAGCAATAAATGAGGGGAATAAAAATTACAACCGGGGGAAATGGGGGAATTGCAAAGAGAACCTATACATTTGTTCTAAGTTATAAAACAAAATAAAAATAAATTCCCCTGCATCCACAGATGTTAGCACAGTTTATAGCACACCATAAACCAACACTTCAGCATAATTTGTGGTGAAAACACGTCTTAACTTTTATGGGTTGATTTACCCGATTATTAGTGAAAATGATCGCATGGCATATGGTGAGTTGGATTGATTTTTAACCAATTAAAATGGGTTTTGGAATCTGCTTGGGTCTGGCACCCGTACAGGTAAGTGGGACCCGTACGCGTACCAGGGAGGACCAGTATAAGTATGGTGTACCCGTACGGGTCCTGTTTGGTCTAGGTAAAAACTTTATTGAGTTCAATTTATAGATTAACAGATTAATGGATTGATGGTAGAAAAATAAAATAAAAAAGGAATTTCTTTCCGTATGAGTATGGCGCACCGATTTGATATCTTTGGGGATATATGGTGCCAACGAGGCTCATTCGGGTTAGGACTAGACCCAAAACAAGAAATGAAAGGAACAAATATAATAGAAGAAATAGGCAACAATAATAAGGAAATAATCGGGATGTGAGTCTCTTTAAAACTCAGGAGCATTACCTTTGCGACATGAATCCACTTTGAGATGATCCCTTTACTATTGAGAGAGTCAGACCAAAGTAGACGGTGAAATAAGACTATTTAGGTAAGTGTTTGTGTGGACAGAACCTCCCCTAAATCCCAATGAATGAAGTTATGAATGAATAAAATATGGATAAAACCTCAAAGAATGGGTTTTCTCCCTATTTTATACCTCCTATACTCCTACTATACCTTTTCTATACCTATAGAAACTGCTAGAATTTTAGTATAATTTTTGTACGAAATGTGTTAGTGTAAAATGTGAAAAGAAGGGCCTATTTATAGGGAAAAGGAGGTCTAAATGCAATAAATCGTATTCATGACCTACCTTTTCCTGAAATAAGATATGATTCCCTTCCAAAAGAGCATGTTTAGGCAATAAGTACCCGTACGGGTGGGGCCCCACCCGTACGAGTACTAGGGGACCCGTACCAGTCCCCTCCAAGCATATGGAAGGGATAACCCATACAGGTCTGCCAGTGGATCCGTACCACCAAGCAGTACCCATAAGGGTCCCTGAGGGCAGACTAGGTCCCCTAACTTTGGCCAAACTCAACTCTGCAGTAGTAGGAACACCTCTGATGGACAACACCTGAAAGACATTGCATCATATAGCTCTTATCATCGTTTCATGAGTAGTATCGTTAAAATCCAGTGCTCACAGCTTCACTGATGCAGATTATGGCTGAGATACTCTTGAGAGGAAGAGTACATCCGGAGGTTGTCATTTCCTTGGAGATTGCTTAGTATCATAGTATAGCAAGAAGCAAACTTCAGTTACCTTATCAACCACAGAAGCAGAATACATGGCAGTAGGAAGTTGTGTAGCTTAACTCCCATGGATCAAGCAATAACTAGAAGATTATGGAGTCCAATTCGGATGTGTGGATTAAATGTGTGACAACAAAAGTGCCATTGATGTGTCAAAAAATCCAGTACTTCGTAGTAGGATGAAACATGTTAACATCAGGCATCATTTCATCCGGGATCATGTGATAAAGAAAGATGTTGCATTGGTTTACATCACAACCAATGAGCAAAGGGCAGACATCTTTACTAAGCCATTAAGTAAAGATCAATTTGGGAGGCTAAGGGAGTCAATTGGAATGTCTAATCCAATTTGAAGAAAATCCGGAAGACAGTATAATGTTAACTTGGATTTTTGGCAAAACAAGGAATCCGGAAGCAAAGAAGAAATGAAGTCAACTCTACTCTGGAGAAGAATATTGCTACATCAGCAGACAAGGATGACATATGGCAGTAAAAGTGCATAAAGGTAACTGCTCCTTTTTGAATTTCAAACGTTTATTGGGAGTTACATGCGCGTAAATTCAACAGCTATTTTTAAAAAATAAACCGTTCCAATTCTCCGGTTAAATGGAATTTACCTCTCTCCTAAATTTTAACCTACCATGTCATCAATCCATCCAAAGTTAACGACGTTCGGATTACCATTATACCCACGCCTCGAAAATTCTATATAAACCCCCAAATTTTCCTCTTCTTCCTCAGGCGAGCAACTCAATATTGTTACTCTGCAGAAATCAAATTTTGAAACCCTAATTCTTAAAAAATCCTTCAATGGCAGCAATCATGATCAGCAATCAAATCCAAACTCTTCCTTCTCAAAACATTTTTGTAGAAAAGGATCTTAAAATAAAGATTTCCTGCCTTTAAACCTCAAAACAAATGACTCACTTATTCCCACTGATTATTTGGGCGATAATTTTTTTTTCAAACTGACTCATACTCAAAACTCATAGAAGATCAAAACCTAGCAGACTTCTTGAAAATCAATTGCCCAATATATCTGGAACTGGTGCACGAGTTCTACAACAACTTAAGAGTTCACAACTATTATGACGCTCTCAAAACCAAGGTTCAGGGAAAAGTGATAACAATCATGTTAGAATTCTTTGAAAAGCACCTTAACATGAAAAATGATGGGGTTTAGATGAGGATATAAGATGATGAAGTGACGGTAGAGTATCACCTAAAAATGTGGCTGCATCCAAACTATTTTGGTGACAAATTCTCAACTTACTTCCCTGAAGTACCAAGATTTCTCTAGCATGCACTAGCAAAGTTTGTTTTGATCCAGAAGGGCTCTCTCACCATAGTATCCTCCTTCCAGCATTGCGTACTACAACACTGGGTAAAGAGCAGAGTAGTAAACATGCCAGTGCTAATTTTCCACTTCCTGTGAAAGTATAGAAACTCTCATGGTGCCCTAATCACTAGAATCCTAGTAGCAAATGAAGTTAATGTCTCAGGATTCTAGGCTGTAAATGGAAAAGAAATCCTGGAGAAAATTTTTTGAAAGCTAAGTATTGGAGAGACTTGGAATGAGAAAAAAGCCAAAAAGTTAAGGGATGAGAAGAAGACAAGGGTTAGGAAGGCAGTAGATCCGGTTGAAGAGGCTCTGGTTCCAAAAAGGGCTAGAACCACTAAGCTAAGAGCACAACCAGATCTTCCAATAGTTCTGGTGGAAGAAATTGATGAGGACACTTAAACCCTCACTCAATTGCTGAAAAAGAGCCTAAAGAAGCCCAAGCCAAGGGGAAGACTAATAAAAGCAACAGACAAGAAAAGAAAAGCTGAAAAAGTCCCCGAGGTGATTGTAGAGGATGTTAAGATAGAGGATGAGGCTCCAAAATAGAAAAAAGGCAGTTCACAAGAAAGAGTACACATTTGATGAGGCAGTTATAGCCTAAAAGAGCAAAGCTAAGAAGCCTACAGGAATAGTGATAAATGAGGAAGCTACAAAAGGCTAGAAGATGAAAATTGGCTGAAACTAGGAAAACAAAGGGCAAAAATGTGCCTGGATCCACTGAGGAAGTCACACCGAAAGACCCTCAGTACGAAGAAATAAGGGAAGCCATTGAAGATAATAATTGGATCAATAACCTCACTATAGAAGGACTCGAAGGCTCTTCCGGTGTTAAGGCCATTATAGTTGATCCAATAGCTATGGCAACTCTAGCCCAAGATCCGTAAGCTGATCATTTTCCATTCATGCCCAGAATTGGACCACTTCCTAAAAATTTGCTAAATATGGAAGCTGAGAAAGTCATTAATAAAAGTCCTGAAAAGGCACATGGAGAGGGTGTTGAGGACATTGCCAACATGCCTGGGGGAGTACATAAAAGTCCCAAAAAGGCTTGTGAAGGGATCACTGAGGACATTTCCAATCATCCGGGGGTTATGGAGGTCGAAGAAGGAGAAGCGGCTCAGGATAATTCAAAAATCTATAAGGTAATTCCTGACACAATTTCATTTGATGCTAACACTGACCCTTCTACTACTGCTATTGAAACAACAAATGATAAAAAGGATAACTTAGATACACATACTCTAAGTGTATCTTAGGAACAAGAGTCCAACCCAGAACACAACATTTTGGAGGAGGGACATGGTCTGGGTTCCCAAGGGCACACTCCTAGAGTGGACTCAAGGGGTGAGGCTAGTCAGGGGAATGGTTGGAAGAGAAGAAAGGAGAAGAGGAAGAAGAATCCATCGGACAAGAATCATCCAGATCCGATGAGACCGGAAGCAGCTCCGAATCTGAATCCCCTCCTTTTGCTAGTCCAATCAGAGTACCAACCTCTAGCATTAATCCAACCAGAGCCAACAAGATAACAACTGCGCTAAAAATCCTTCAAGATGCTACCCATGAGGAATATGAAGAGAGCTACATCAAACAAAGTCTCTGGAACATCTACATGCATCTCAAATCCGTGGAGACAGTATTGCTTCAACAATTCTGTCCTCCAGATTTGAAGGATGAATTAAGGGAGCTCAAAGGAAGTGTTAATAAAATAGAGGAGAAAGTGGAAAGACTTCCCCACTACCGATTTGGTGGCTGAGGTATCGCTCGCAAAGGTCACCCTAGTGCTCAACTAGATAAAAACAAATATCGCAGCAGCAAATCGTTCTGTTGATCAAGCGAAAACCAGAGCCACAAACAACTATGCCACCATCTTGGACAAAATCACATCTTCCTCAACTGACTTATCCACAGAACTAAAGGAGTACATAGGTACCAAGTTTGAAAACTTGTCAAAATTCATTGCTGAAAAAGAAGAGAAGTCTGTACTTCCTAGCCTCAATGAACAGCAGCAGGATATTTTGAATAAGCTCACAAAGTTCATTGAGGAAGACCTGCCCAAACTGTTCGCAAAACAAATGGAGAGAATTGCCCAAGAGGTTGCAGGCCAAATAAATGGGCAGGATGCAGTCATAATTAATGCTAAAGCAAAGCTGCATAAGGACATAATGACTGTTAATAATAGTGTTCACAACTACTGGAGAGACATTGGGCAAGAATTTGAGAAATTGGCATCTACCCTATCTAATCAATCCATTTTCGGATCTTCCTCACCCTCTATTTCAGAGAGTCAGCTTATCCCAGTGCTTCAAGATCTCATTCAACATATTGGGGATACTAGCTTCTTTGGCCATAAAGGAATTGCTACCCTCCTTAAGGCACCCTTCCCTTACTTTGATGAAAAGGATCGTGATTTTGTACTCTAAATGCATCCTTACATCATAAAGTCCTATACCCAGCTCCGGAAGGTCTTTCGACCCTTATATCTAGCTCCAGCCATAGTGGATACTATCATTGATCGAAGAAGAAAAGGGAATGTAGATTACTCTATCTACTCTACGACTTGGTAGCAAAGTTGGGATGGTAAAACATTCGTGGAAATCAACCCCAAGCTGCTGAAAATAAAAAGGGGGAGAATAATGAAGGGGATAAAGCTGCTGAAATGGGAGAAAAGAGCAAGGGCAAAGAGAAGAAGGGAAAAGCATCCGACAAGAAATAATCTTGTAATAGACTAGCTATTTTGCTCTAATGTAAAATCTGTAATAGCTAGCTTTATATTTTTTCACTTATGTATTTCTGTATCATGTAATGATGAACTTCATTGATGTTAACTATAGTTAACAACAAAAGTATATATAGTGAAAATCTATTACAAAAATTTTCTTCTAAAGTATAATCTGAAATTGTACTATAAAAACATTAGAAGCTAGAATTGAAAAATGTTGGGGGAGCTAGGGATGCTAAAATTATGGGGGAGTAAAAAATTTGTAAATGACTAAGTATCAAGAATCATACCTAGATCATAAAACCTCCCTTTCTTTATGCTTAGATGTCTTAGGTTTTTGTTTCCATCAAATGGGGGAGATTGTTGGAAACAATGATCCGGAACAACAAATAATCTGGATCAGGTTTGAAGTAAACAAAACACCTAAGTATGAAAGACCTAGGTCACTGCATCCGGACATATAAACCAAGACATCTAAAGTCCAAGACAAGTGAAGACAATTACCTAAGCATAAACGAAAGCATCCGGTTAAAGTTTGGAGAGGAAACAAACTTTAAACTGCCCAAAATAGCATCCAGAAGAACTGATTGCACAAGCATCCAGATCCAGAAATATTAAGTTTGAAGACATCCGGAAGACTTAAATATCAAGACAAAGGGAATAATTCAAAGTATTAAATTCCCTCCATTCTTTTGGGCTCCAAGTTAAAGTTCCTTTCCCCTAAAGCAAGACAAAAATGACAGCTAGCACTTTTTAGAGAAAGGACAAAGGACTATCACAGGAAAGAGAGAAAGGTAATAACCTTTTTCACCTAGACCAATAAGAAGGCGCGTGGAACTCATACCAAAAAGGTACCGGCGTAAAAGTTGGTGAGTCACTAAAATATAAGGAAAATGATCACTAACAACTTTTCAGCCTCAATCCCAAGAATTCAAACGAATCAAAATCTCTGTTTAATGGATTGATCAATGGTTCTGGAAGAGCCACATATTACCTGATCAACGGTGAAGATTTGACTATAGCTTAACAACCACAACGGCTAAATTTATGATGGAAGCCTATAAAAGGGAAGCTTCACAAGTTGAGAAGGTGCTGCTTGATTTTAAGATAGCATATAATAGAGAACTCATTAGAAAGCAATCAGTTTACAAATCCCTCCAAGAACCAATTCATTTAAAAATCTGTTTGTAAGGTTTCCCAAGTGAAGTTATAAACTTGAGGAAGTCCAAAACCAAAACCTTTGAGAAAACCAAAGTGTAAAAGATCTCCTACTTGGGTGATTAGTGAGATTGGGGTATAGCTTGAAGTAGGTGCTTTGAGTGGGATCTCCCTGTTGGACTCAGCTTAGGTTTGGGTAGAAATCTAAGTGGTATATCCTACTAAAGACAAAACAACTCAGCTAGGAATTGGGATTTCTAGTGATATATCCTACATCCCGAAAGGGGGTACCATCCGGAGACAAGTTGTAAGGCTTGATTCCTGCCAGTTGGAAAGGAATCCACTAGTTGAAAAGCTCAGAGGAAGGAAACTCCGGGGACTGGAGTAGGCGGGGCCAAACCAGGATAAAAAACTTGTGTTTGAATTTCTAACTCTTTATTTAGTTGCATTATTATTGTCATAACTGCATCATCCATCCGCTGGATTATATTCAAACACGCTACGCAAGGACTTTTCAAAGTCTGTTTATTCCACGAAAAAGGGTCATTCACCCCCCTCTGACCTTATTTAGACCCCCACAGGGACCAACATTAAGTCATAAGCATAAATGACGTTCTGAGTAATGGGGGATGGTAGGCTAGAGGCATACTACAGTCGTTTAAGGTAATTGAGTGTTATTCACGGCTAAGAACCTCGAGCCAAAAGTCCCTATAGAACAAGGATTAGTTAAGCCTTAACAGCTCAATACTTCGGGATCCTATAAGGTCATACACATTGGACCTTCATTGGACTGAGTAAAAAATTAATAGATTTATTCTATTACGAAAATATAACGCAATAATAATTGGATTATTATTTAATTAGAGCAATAATTCATTTTTGACCGATAACTAATTTTATTAGAGTCATAAACAAATTAAGAAATTGGTTAAAATGATTAGATCATTTTGGATAAACTAAGAATTTATTTTTGACCGGTAGCTAATTTTTTTAGGGTCATAAATAAATTAAGACATTGGTTAAAATGATTAGATCATTTTGCATAAACCGAGAATTCATTTTGACCGGTAACTAATTTTATTAGGTTCACAAATAAATTAAAGTGTTGATTAAAATGATTTGATCATTTTTTGGTTAAGTCCGAAATTTATTTTGACCGATAACTAATTTTATTAGGGTCATTAATAAATTAAAAGAAAGGAGAATTAAAAGAAATATATATATTAAAAGGGTTTTATCTATCCCACATTGAAAAAATGGAGAAGCATTTTGCTTTCCCAAGCCTATAAATAGGCTTCTCCTTCCTCCTTTTTATTCACACTTCAAGTTCCCGGCTTTGTGGCATTTTTCGAGAGTCTTCAGTGAGGATTTTTGAGCTGTCAAAGAAGAACTTTTTGATCCTCACGGATCATAGTTTGAGGATCATAAATTATATTTTAATTTGGGGACCTCTAGTTTATATTTTCGGGTGGGTTTTTGGAGTGGTCTAGCAACTACTCAAAAGCTTTTTGTTCTTCCTCTCGGGAAGGTTTCGGTTGGTGGGATTCATGTGGATACTCATAGAGGCTATCCTACACTTGGAGTCTTGTGCAAGGAGGTTCTGCTAAAGCACGCTTCAACTGGTAAGTTTTCTTTCTTTCTCTTTTAATTATTAAGTCTTTTTCTTTAAGTGTTTTTTAGACTTAATAATTATGCTTAGGTTATTTTGCATGCTTAGTTTATTTTATGCTTAGGTCATAGCTTAGAGTTATAACATGCTTAGGTTATAGCTTAGAGTTATAACATGCTTAGGTTATAGCCTAGAGTTATAACATGCTTAGTATAAAATATTTATGCTAGGATATAATTTAGAATTATGGTATGCCTAGCCTATGCATGCTAACCTAGGTAGAGAATTGTTTAGTTAAGGCTTTATTTAATTCATATGCAACTAATATGAGTTCCTCGGGACATGGACAAAATTTTTGAATTTCCACCATGCCTGTTATGTATGTTCATTGTGATTGTCAGTTCCCAAACACGTATAATTTTTCTACTTAATAAATTGTATATAATTGGTGAGTAATAATTATTCATGTACAATTATTAAGATAAACTAGCTATCATACTAATTGTAAAATTATTTATTTCTCTAAATGTATGTAAAAATAAATTGCGCAGCTTTTTTTCGGAAATGTATTTTTTGAGACTTTTTTAAAAAATGTAGCAAAATATAATGTTGCTGATGCAACATTTTTTAATTATAGTTGCTATAAATAAATTTTGTTGGTCCCTATATGTACACTCAATGAGTCAGAGAGGGGGGTGAATGACTCACTTAAAAACTTAGTAACTTTTTTTGCGATAATAATGAGCTCCGCTAAGTAGGTCAGCTGGCTGAGTGAAATTCTAAAAAATTCAAAGTAAAGGACACAGAGATTTTTATACTGGTTCGACAACCCATGCTTACATCCAAACCCCCAGAGAGTGTCTCAGCTTTAATACATTAATCTTAACTCCTTTACCCTACGCGGAGAAGCCTCTCACAAATTCCCTAATTGTAGTAAGTACCATCCAAACTGCAATCGCTCACCTGCTAAGTAGAATACCCTCTTCTACCAGCAACTCAATAAGAGTCTAAACAAGAGCTGGATTCAACTTGTAAAATGTTGATCTAGTTACAATAATCAGATATTACAAATCAATGATCTATTCTATTCTCTCTTGTTATACAGTAGATTCTCACTGAGTAGTTTCTTTCTTGCTTGAACTTTTTTAAAGCTTACAAATTGACAGAGTTTTGGCTTCTAAGAAATTCAGGTGTAATCACCAAGTTCTAATGCTTGCCTTCTTGCTCCTTTTATAGCTGGATTGAGAAAGTAGCCGTTGAACTTGCTTTGGCATCTTTTGAAATTGACAGCTCATCTATTCACCTATTGCTTCTTCAAATCAATCGATTAGTAGATAGAATCACACCGTTGTGAGATAGAATCACACCATTGTGAGATAGAAATCAATCCGTTAGATTGAAATTCAAGCTTCAATTTGAATCTTTATTGTTTGATGCCAGTCTTCCGTTAGAGAGAACTCAAGCTGACTTGCCACATGTCTTCTTCACATACCTTCTGGTAATCTGACATGCTGTAGAGAGTGCGATACTATGTAATTAATTCTATAGAATTGCCCAAATTGGCAAATGACTTTTTGCAGCTTGAATATGGAAGACTTTGTCATTTTCTTCATAAACACCAGGTCTTGTCAAGGCATTAATTCTTTTTGTCTTTGTCTCATTTATGTCTTGCAAAAAGTAACACTAAAAGCAAAGATTCCATATCTCCTCAAAATGGAAAGGTCAGTGCCATTGACAGACATAAAGTAACTCAGCAAAATAATGTATCGTAAACCACAGTTGAAACAAAATCTAAATATCAAGTGCTGAGTGAATGTTATTTAGTCAGTGACTAAATTAGATACTCAGCCCAGAACACTCAGAGTTAAACTAAATAACTAGGTCAACGGAGAACTGACAATCTACCCTTAAATTCAATAACTCAGATATAACCATAGATTGTTTATTTTAACATCATTATCGATTTAATTATCTTATACTGAGCTTAATTATTATGATCAAAACTTAAATAGTACTGAGTCAGCCACTAAGTCAGTCAAGCTAGTGCTTGGTTCAATAATCTCCCCCGTTTTGATCAATTAAAATTAAATGAGCGAGAATTAAATCAGTAAGATATCTAGATTAGAGTTACCTTATACTTATGCTTGATATGTCTTTATTCAGCATCTTCATTTTGCTCAGAGCGAATGCTAACTCTCCAATAATCCTTGACTCTTCTGAAATCAGCATTCCTCGATACTTCTCATTTATTTCTGCGAAGAGATCAACACATATATATGCAGCAAAAAATATAAGAAGTTAAAAAGATCTTAACTTGGAACAGAATAAGTAATCTCTTTATAAATGAATAACTTGAGTACAGATAACGAAGAGTTAATCTATACTAAGTTTCACAATCAGCTCTAAAGATTACAAATAATTATATTTTACTTAGGCATTGGTGGTCCTCCAAGATTAGCTCGCCTCTCTTTATAAACCTGTTGTAAAACAATGATCTGGAATCTCAATTAAACTAAAATATCCGGATCAGGTTTGAAAGAAATAAAAACTTAGAATCTCCTAAATCCAAATGGAAGCATTCGGACAGAATCCAGCTACAAGGTCATCCATTGAAGATATCAAGTACCTAAGCATATAGTGGAATCATCAAGATAAAGTTTAGAAAGGAAACAAACTTTAATCTCTCCAGACTAGCATCCAAAAGAACTGATTGCACTAACTCTGAAAGAAGATATATCCGGAGATTTTGAGTCTAAGAGCATCCGAAAGACTCAAATATCAAGACAATGGGAAAAGTTTTAAAGACAACTTTTCCATCCACCTTTTTGGTCTACATAGTCAAAGATCATTTCCCCACATAGAAGACAAAAGAGATAGCTTGCACTTTTTAAAAAAAGGACAAAAGGACTGACACTGGAGAGAAAAAGTTAACAACCTTTCCACCTACACCAATAAGGAGGCGTGTGGAGCTCACGCCAAAAAGTTACTTGTATAAAAGTTGGTAGGCCACTAAAATACAAGGAAAACGATCACTGACATCTTTTCAGCCTCAATTTCAAGGATTCAAATGGGTCAAATTACTATCTAACGGATTGATCAATGACTCCGAAAGCCCCACATCTTACCTTATCAACGGTGAAGAATTGAGTTACAACTCACCAACCCACAATGGCTACATTTATGATCCAAGCCTATAAAAGGGAAACTTCACAAGTTGAGAATGTGTTGGTTGACTTGAGATAGCAATTAACTAAGAGAATTTGCAAGAAGCAATAAAAAATTCATCCCTCCAAGAATCAAATAATTCCAAATTAGTTTGTACGGATTTCTAAGCGAGTTATAAGCTTAAGGAAATCCAAAAACCAAAACCTTTGACAAAAACCAACGTGTAAGAGATCTCCTACTTGTGTGAGTAATGAGTTTGGGATATAGCTTGAAGTAGGTGCTTTGAGTAGGATCTCTCTGTAGGACTCGGCTTCATCAGGGTAGAAGTCTAAGTGGTATATCTTGCTAAAGACAAAAGGACTCAGCTAGGAGTTGGTGCGTCTAGTTATATATCCTACATCCGGAAGGGGATACTATCCAGAGACAACCTGTAAGGCTTGATTCCTGCCAGTTGGAAAGGAATCCATTAGTGGATAACCTCGGAGAAAGGAAACTTCGGGGACTAGATGTAGGCGGGGCTGAACCAGTATAAATCACTGTGTTTGATATTCTTTCCTTTAGTTACTGCATTATATTGTCATTTTTGCATTATCCGGATCCATCCTCTGGATCATAATCAAACACACTACACTTAGACTTGTTAAAGTCTATTAATTCCGTGAAATAGGGTCATTCACCCCCCTCTGACCTTATATAGACCCTTACAGGGACCAACAAGTGGTATCAGAGCAAGTGCTCAAAACTAAAGATATAACAATCTTGAGCTAAAGATCCAAAATTTTGATTCAAACATCAAAATGAGTTTCCAAAACTCATAACTACTTCCTGAGGGTATGTCCATTACCCGTCCTCCACTCTTCACCGGTGAACACTACACATTCTGGAAAAACCGGATGAAGAACTTCATTCAAGCACAAAGCATGCTAGCATAGTTGGTCATCAAGGATGGCCCGTATGAGCCTGCTCATGAAGTAGAGGGTATTGGTCCTTGTTAGAGTATTTATAAGGGCAGAGGGGGGTGAATGGCCCTTTTTTATGGAATTTATAGACTTAGAAAAAGCCTATGTATAGCGTGTTTGATTATGATCCGGAAGATGAATCCAGATGATAAATGTAATCCGAAAGATGTATACGGATGATGCAATATGAATGCAGAATAGTAAAAATACACGAATATCAAACACAAGTAATTTATGTTGGTTCGGCCCTGCCTATGTCTGGTCCTCATAATTTCCTTCTTCTGAGCTTATCCACTAGTGGATTCCTCTTCAACGGGCAGGAATCAAGCCTTACAGATTTATCTCCGGATGATGACTTCTTCCAAAAGTAGGATATACCACTAAAAGCACCAACCTCTAGCTGAGTCCTCTCGTCTTTAGTAGGATATACCACTTAGCCTTCTACCTCGAATCTAAGCTGAGTCCTACAGGGAGATCTCACTCAAAGCACCTACGTCAAGTTCTATCCTAATCTCCTAACTCACCTAAGTTGGAGATTACTACACTTTTAGTTTGCAACAAACGGTTGGTTTTGGAGTTCCTCAAGTTTATAGTTTCACTTGGGAATCCTTACAAACAGATTTTGAATTAGGAGTTTCTTGGAGGGATTTTTTCAACTAATTGAATGTATTTCTTTGTTACTTGCTTTTGTAAGTCAATTAGTTACCTTCTCATTTGGTGAAGAGTTCCTTTTATAGGCTTTAAACATTAATGTAGCCATTTGTGGTTGGTGTGCTTTCATTTAATCTTTACCCTTGATCAGGTTGTGGGGTGGAGCTTTTGGATCCATTGATTAGTCCGTTAGACCATATTCTTGGAATTGGTGCTGACAGTTGTCAGTGATCATTTTTCTTGTCATTTTGTGATACACTAACTTTTATACCAATTATCATATGGTGTGAGCTCCACGTGTGCCTTTATTGGTCTAGTCTAAAGTAGTTTAGACTTTTGCTGTCCTTTATTTGCTCCTTTTGACTTTTCTTTAAACTTTGCCAGCTGTCTTCTATTTATAAAAGGTTCTTTGACTATTGTCGACCAAGGGAGTACAAGGAAAATTGTGTTTTAGTCTTTCTTTAGTTATTTGATATAGGTCTTTCGGATGTGTCTTCTGGATGCCTTTTGGACCTATATGTTCCGGATCTTCCTTCTGGAGATGGCTTCAATCAGTTCTTTCGGTTGCAAGTTATTCAGACTTTGCCTGGATGGTTTACCTCCATTGCTTAGGTTTCTGATTTTGTTCAATAGTCGATCTTAGCTTTGTCCAAATGCTTCCATTTAGATTTCAAGAGAGTTTCTTACACTTGTTTTTGTTTCTTTCAAACTTGATCCAGATTGATATTAGTTTTTATTATCCGGATCATTGTTTTTCTAACAATCTCCCCCATTTGATGGAAACAAAAACTTTAAGATACTTAATTTTTACTCCCCTATGATTTTAGTATCCAGGCTCCCCCATAATTTTATGACTTATGCTTCTAAGTTTGTTGTAGTACAATTACAGATTGTACTTTAGAAGCGATTTGTTTTGATAGTTTAAGAGTTCTCTCTTTATATATACTTTTATTGTTAATAATAGTTAACATCATGAAGTTTAGGGTTACAAGCTATAGAAATAGATATAAAGAGAATCTAGCTATTACAATTTTTATCTAGCTAGCTTAACTATCTCTCCGAATGGACCACTCTTCCGGACTTGCACTGTTTTTTGTTTCCCCCTTCCGTCTCCTTGACTATCTTCTTCCTCCCCCTTTTTACTTCCATCAAGGGGGTCAATGACCATATAGGTGCGTTTATCCCATGACTTCTGCCATGCAGAGGAGTAGACAGAGTAGTTTTTATTACCTTCAGCTCGCTCATCAATAATTTGATTTACAATAGGCAGAGTTAGGTAATAAGGACGAAGGGCCCTTCGGAGCTGATCATATGACTATGAGACTTGAGGGAGGATGTGTAGAATCTGTTCTTGGTCCTTCGGATCAAAGTAAGGGAACATGGCCTTGGTAAGGATAGTTAAGCCTTTTTGGCTCATGAACCCTGAATCCCCTATAGATTGAACCAGATTGTGTAAGATTGGAGTAAGCTAGCACTCTAGAGTATCCGAAGAAGAGGAAGGTCCGGAGATAGACAATTTATTGATTCCGGCTTAAAGAAGAGTGATTTCATCACTAAGTCCCTTCTGGATATTGTGGATAGATTCCATTTGATCTTTAATCTCTTTGAAGACGATTTTCTTCCACTCATTTATTGATTGTTCTATACTGGAGTTTCTTGCTTGCATTTCATCGCTCATATCATCAAGAAATTTTTCTTTTAGTTGGGGGAGGATTTTGTCTATAAAGTTTACAAGCATCTCCTGAGTGATTTGCTGATCAGTCTCTATACTGAGCAGAGTTAGTTTCAGATCCCTATCCTCCATGAATTTTGACAAGTTTTCAAACTTGGTATCAATGTAGTCTTTGAGTTCTATGGATAGGTATGTGGCTGAGGAGGACACCTTTTCTAGCACTGTTGCGTAGTTATCAGAGGCTAAGTTATTTGCTTGACTGGTGTTGTAGTTGGATTTAGAGGTGCTTTCCTTTATCTCATTCAGGAGGGGCTTAATCTCAGAGAGGGAAGTTGCCGCTAGACCTCCAGGTGTTGGGAAGTTCATGACTTGTTGCTCAATTCTGGGAAGGCAGTTTAACATTTCTTTATTTTTACCCAAATCCTTGCGGACCTCTTTATTTGACATTTGCCTCAGTAGTTCCTTTTCTATAGCCTTGAGATGGGTGCAGATGGTCAGGAGGCTCTTTTTGATAAACCCTTCTTTATGGTGTTCAAGGGTTGCCTCCTGAAGAAGTTTGAGAGCTGCACTTACTTTAGAATCTTTGGAGTTTTCATCAGGAAGGGTTACTGACTTAGTGTGATGAGGGAATTGTTTGTTAAAGGGTCCGAATGATTCACTATCGGATGAGCTTGATTCACTTTCGGAGCTTGAACTACTTCCGGAGGGGCTATTATTTGGCGATTTTGAGTCTCCAACTACTCCTACTTCTCTTTTGCTTATTTCCCTTTCCTCCAGATTAGCCTCGCCCACAGGATCCACTTCAGAAGTGTGTCCCTTGGAACTCAAACCTTCTCCCTCCTCCGGAGCTGTTGCATCCGAGATTGGCACTATGGCCTTAGCTACATTTTGGGAGATTATAGCTAAGTTATGCTTTTCAATATTAGATGAGGGATGAAAAAGATTAGGAGTTACCTCATTGATTTATTGTTTCTTACTCTCATCCCTTCTTTCTTCTTTTGTCCCTTCCTCCGGATGGCTGGAATTGTCCTCAGCCATTTTAGATGCCTTTTTAGGACTTTCATCCCTCTGCTTGTTGGCATTGTCCTTAACAGCCTTCTACAATGCCTTTTCAGGACTTTTAAGGTTTATGATCTCACTGCTTGGTCCAAGCAGATTTTTCGAAAGTGGATTTGTTCTTTCAGCAAAGATGAACTCAGCTGCTTCCAGAATTTAGGATAGAGTCTTCATGTCTTCTAGGTGTATAGTATTAGGGGAGCTTGAGATGACTCACTTAGACCTTCAGTTGTTTTCCTTTGGTTTATTGCATTGTTTTCCTTGATAGTTGCGTGAATCTCAGCATATTGTTCATCATCTTGTTGTACTAATTCTGTTGAGCTGGGAGCATTTTTCCCTTTATTGGATTGCGCTTCCTTTGAGGCAGTTTTCTCCCTATACTGCCTTGCTTCCTCATTTAAAATGATTCTAGCAATCCTTCTTCCTTCATTAGCTCTCTTTTGTTGGGCAGCAAGAGCTTCATCAAATGTTAGCCCTTTTCTTTGGAGCTATTTTTGAGGAGGAGCCTTATCCTCTATTTCCTCATTATTAGCTTCTTCCTTCATCTCAGCCAAAGTTCTCTTGGCTTTCTTTCTTCTAGCTTCAATCACCTTTGTTTCAATTTTAGGTAGCCCAGTAGTAAGCCCATGCAGTCCCTTCTTGGATGCTGCTTTAATCAATCTACCTCTGGGTTTTGGTTGTTCAGAGCCTAGGACTTGAGTGAGAGGCAGAGTATCCTCATCAACTTCTTTCAGAACCAGTTCCATTTGCCTTTTGGCTTTGGCTTTTGTGGTTCTAGGCCTCTTGGGAATTGGAGCTACTACTTCTAGATCAGCCACCTTTCTGGATTTAACTTCTCGCTAATCCCTTCTTAACTTCGCTTTTTCTTCATCCCATTCTTCATTGAAGCCGAGATTTAGGAAGTTCTTCTCAAGGATTGACTTTCCATAAATTCCTTCAAATCCAGTGACATCTACTCCTTCCTCTTGAAGGATCCTTGAGATCAAGGCACCATGTGAGTTGACATGGGTCTTGAGATAATGGATGATTAAGACTGGCCAGTTTACTTCCACGCTTCCAACCCAATGCTGTAGAATGCAGTTCTGGAGGGAAGAAATTGTAGTCAATGATCCTTTCCTTATCAAAATAAGCTTTGCAAGAGCATGCTGTAGGAATCTGGGCATTCTGGGGAAGTATGTTGAGAATTTTTCGCCGAAATAATTCTGGTGGAGCCACAGCTTGGAGTCATACTTGATTCCGGTCTCATCCCCATCTTTTCGTAATAAAACTCTGAAATTTTTCATCTTTAGATTCTTCTTAAAGAATTCTAGTGTTAGAAGGATAATCTTTCCTTGTACTTCAGTGCGGAGAGCATCAAAGTGCTTGTGCGCACTAAGATTTGAGTAGAATTCTTTCACCAGTTTTGGATAGGTTGGGCAGTTTATTTAAAAAAGATCATCCAAATTCTGATCATCATTTAGGGTGAAGAAGGGTGGAGTTTTGAATAGGTAGTCATCTCCTAGATGATCTGTAGGGATGACAAAATCTGAGGTTTTGGGATTGAAAGGTTTAAAATCTGTTTCTTTTGAGTCAGATACTTGAAAGTGGCTTTTGCTTGGTAGGATTTTGAGGATGTTTGAGGTGTTTTTTACTGCCATTTTTGAGTTTTTAAAAGATGATGTTTTAGGTTTGAGTTTTTGCAAAGTAACAGTTAGATTGTTGCTCGTGTGAAGAGGAAAAGGGATTTTGAGGGGGTTTATATAGAATTTTTAAGGTGAGGGTATAATTATAATCCGGAATCTGGTGTTTTTGACTGGATTGATGACATGGCAGTCGGAATTTTTGGAGAGAGGTGAATTCAGTTTTCTCGGAGAATGGGAACAGTTTATTTTTGAATTTACTGTTGTATTTACGGCGCATGTAACAACCATTGGACTTTTGAAATTTAAAAAGTAACTGTTAACTTGATGTGCTTTTATTGCCATACGTCATTATTGTCGGCTGACGTGGTAGTCTTCCAGAATCTACTTTTTCACTTTTCTTTTTCTTCCGGAGTGAGGATTTTATCTCAACATCCGGCTTGATTTGAGGCTTTCTTCCGTAGTTTTTCTAGATTGGATTTGACATTCCAATTGATTCTCTTAACTTCCCAAATTGACCCTTACTTAGTGGTTTAGTAAAGATATCGACTCTTTGTTCATTGGTTGGGACATATACCAATGCAATATCCTTTTTCATTGCATGATTCCGGATGAAGTGATGCCTTATGTTGACGTGTTTCATCCGGCTATAAAGCACCGGATTCTTTGACACATCAATAACACTTTTGTTGTCACATAATACATCCACACATCCGGATTATACTTCATAATCTTCAAGTTGTTATTTGATCCATAGGAGTTGAGCAACATAACTTCCAGCTACCATATATTCAACTTCTGTGGTGGATAAGGCAACTGAAGTTTGCTTCTTGCTATACCATGAGACTACGTAGTCCCTAAGAAAATGACATCCTCTAGATGTACTTTTTCTTTTAAGAGTATCGCTGCCATAATCTGCATCTGTAAATCCCTGGAGAGTAAAATCTCCATTACTAGGATACCATTACCCAACTTCAGTGGTTCCTAGGAGATATCTCAGTATCCTCTTAACAGCCTTGATATGAGAATCCTTTGGATTGGCTTGATATCTTGCACAGTAGCATGCTGCATAATGAATGTCAGGTATACTGACTGTTAAGTATAGGAGTGAGCCAATCATTCCACTATATAGCTTTTGATCAACATATTTTCCTTCACAGTCCTTGGATAAGACTGTGTCTGAACTCATGGGAGTAGACATCGGTTTGCTACTGTCCATTTCAAATTTTTTCAGAATCTCCTTGGTGTATTTTGATTGATTGATGAAGATCCCGTCTGGACTTTGTTTGATTTGTAGGCCAAGAAAGAAGTTTAGTTCTCCCATCATGGACATCTCAAATTCCTTCTACATTTGGGAGCTGAATTCTTTGCACATCTTCTCATCAGTGGCACAAAAAATGATATCATCCACATAGATTTGGACTAAAATAATATCATTCTTCTTCTTCTTGATGAAGAGTGTGGTATCTGCTCTGCCTCTAGTATATTCCTTGGATATAAGGAATGAGGTCAGTCTTTTATATTAGGCTCTTGGTGCCTGGTTTAGTCCATAGAGGGCTTTCTTTAGTTTGTAGACATGATCTAAATGCTTTAGATCTTCAAATCTGGGTGATTGCTTGACATATACTTCTTCTTGAATATCGCCATTTAGAAATGCACTTTTGACATCCATTTGGTATAGTGTGAACCCCATGAATGATGCAAAAGTACATAGGATCCGGATTGCTTCTAGTCTTGCTACAGGAGCAAATGTTTCTTCGAAATCAATTCTTTCTTGTTGATTGTAGCCTCGAGCAACTAGTCTCGCCTTATTTCTTATTACTGCTTCGAATTTATCAAGTTTATTTCGGAACACCCATTTAGTGCCTATAATTGACTTTCCTTTGGGAGAGGGCACAAGATCCCATACATCATTCCTGGTGAGTTGATCTAGCTCTTCCTGCATCGCCATCATCTACCTTTCATCTCCTTTAGCATCTTGAAATTTCTTTGGCTCTATGAGAGAGACAAAAGCAGCGTGACTCATCATCCGATTGAGCTATCCTCTAGTTCTAACTGGATTCTGAATATTGTCCAGAATATTCTCAATGGAATGATCTCTGTGTGTCCGGATTTCTCTTTCCAGACCTTTATATTGAATTTAGACTTGCTCTTCTTTAGCTTTAATAGTTTCTTCATTAAAGTCAATTCCCTGTGGATTGTGATTGACTTGATATGCATCTGGATTATAGGATTTTCCCTCATCTTCCTCTGTGTATTTCTTGATTTGAGATGAATCAAGGATATCTTTTTCTTTCTTCTCTTTAGATTTTTCAGCTTCCAGAGCTTGATCTTCCGGAGCAAAGTTCTTCTTTCCTATAGTATTAGTTTCATCGAAATCTACATGTATAGACTCTACTACAGATTGGGTTCATTTATTGAAGACTCTGTAAGCCTTACTATGTGTTGAGTAGCCTAGGAAAATTGCTTCATCAGATTTAGGATCAAATATTCCTAATTGCTCTCTGTCATTAAGGATGTAGCATTTACATCCAAATGCTTTGAAGTATCTGATTTTTGGTTTTCTTCACTTCCAAATTTCATAAGGGGTCTTTTCTATAGTTTTTCTAATGAGAGCTCTATTTAAGATGTAGCATGCTGTGTTTATGGCCTCACCCCAGAAATATTTTGGCAAACTATTTTCACTTAGCATTGTTCTTGCCATTTCTACTATAGTCCTATTTTTTCTTTCTACCAATCCATTTTATTGAGGAGTGTGAGGGGCAGAGAAGTTATGTTCAATGCCCTTGGAGTCACAAAAGTTAGAAAAATGGTTATCTTTGAATTCCCCACCATTATCGCTCCGGATGCGTGCAATGCATATGCTTTGTTCTACTTCTATCCGGATGAATGTTTTGGATAATTGGTCAAATGCTTCATCCTTGCTTGTTAGCAGGAGAACCCAGGTATATTGAGAATAGTCATCTATGATGACCATGGTGTATTCTCTTTTACCTAAGCTCAGTGGCTTAATTAGACCAAAAAGATCAATGTGTAAGAGCTCAAGTACTCTTTTGGTAGGAGTGTATGACATGGAAGGGAAACTTTTCTTATGTTGTTTACCTAATTGACATGCGGAGCATAGATGATCCTTATCAAAAGCAACTTTAGGTAAACCCTCAACTAATTCCTTTTTGGCTAATTTGGACAGGAGATTCATGCTTACATGTCCTAATCTCCGGTGCCATAGCCATGATTCTTCTTTTTTAGACACCAGGCATATATTCTTTATATCATTTTTAATGTTTATAGAATAGACATTATTTACTCTAGGTGCATAAATAATAAGTTGATTTGAATTACTATCATAAATTGAGCAGCCTCCTGAGTCAAATGTGATTTTTCTTCCTTTGTCACTTAATTGAGCTACACTCAGTAGATTGAATCATAGTCCATCAACTAGTGAGACATCTTCAATCTTTAACCCAGATCAAATGATTCCATGACCAATGATCTGTCCCTTTTGATTGTCTCTAAAGCTTACTTTGCCTCCCTTCTTCCGGGTTAATTTGTTGAGCATCCACTATTAATATACTAAGTGTGTTGATCTACTGTGGATATAAGGCATACCTGCAAAATAGATCAAGTGGGTTTGGGTACCCAATCAGATTTGGATCCTCTCAGGTTAATAACCATCTCAGGCCAAGGATAATCATCATAATAGCCATTTTTTAATCTACATGATTTAGTCATATGATTATTTTTTCCACAAAACCTGCATCCTGAAATAGGCATGTTTTGCATTTGCTTCTTGCTGATCTTCTTCAGATCCTTTCTTCCGTAGTTGCCTTTATATCCAGCTTCATGTACACTAGTGGATGGATTGGTATAATTCTGGAGGCTGGTTGGAGGTGCAACTTTAGCATTATGATTTCTTCTCTGTTTGATAGGTAGTTAGTTGTAAGCTATTTTATCTTTTCCCTTCTGAGCCACAGTATATCTTTAAGCTTGTGGTTGTCTGCTAACTTCATTTGTCTTTTGGTTTGGATTCCTTTGAATCTGGTTCTGAGAAGGAGGAGGATCATCTCTTCATGGATTTTTAGGTTTCCTTCCAGATACTTTCTTCAATAGACTAACTTCTCTTTCTAGTCCCACAAAATTTGCGTTCATAATCTGGACTTGATTTCTCAGGAATTTTTCTTCTACTACATCAATATGTTTGGTTGCTCTAACCAAATTGATGTCTTGCAACATTACTTCAACGTCTTCAGCTAATTCTAGTATCGATCTTTTCAGGGATTTGATTGCCTTTGCATTCTTTTTTACTCCCTTGATAACAATAGAAAGAGCTTTTACAAGATCAAAGTCAGAGGTAGAGTTAGAGTAAGAGTTTACCTCAGTGTTTGCTGAATTTTATTTAGATTCTTCAATTTGCATAGTTTCTTGTTTGGAGGTGTTTCCTCCGGATTGCTTTGCTTCCGGCTCTATTAGGGCTATGAATGCACAGTTAGCAATTTCCCTCTTCTTCTGTTGAGGATGAGCTGCTGCTTTCTTCACAGTAGCTCCAAGTAGCAACCATTGCCTTCTTTCTAAGTTTCTTAGCTCTCTTGAGCTTGGGGCATTTTGTCCTGAAGTGGCCTTTTTCGCCACACTCAAAACAAGCAGCGTCTTTCTCCGGATCTTTCCTTTCTTCCGGATTCCTTCTGTGCTTACTTATTTCGGAGGTGCCTTCTCTTGGTCTTCGAGATTTATACCTTTTTGATCTTCTTCTATCCTTCTTTTGTATGAATCAGCCTTTTGGTCAATTAAGCGAGTTGATCTTTAGTACTCATTGACTCATCTATTTACTCTTCCTCTCCAGATGAGCCTGATCCGGTGGATTCTGCTTTAAGAGCAATGGCCTTCTTATGCTCCTCAGGTCTCTTTTCTTATTGACTGTATCTTTCCAAGGATAGTTCTTGAGTTAGAAGATTAGCAATGAGTTCATCATAACTGTAGAAATTCAAGTCATGAGCTTCCTCAATGGTAGTCGTTTTATTGTCCCATTCCTTGGTAAGACTTCGGAGTACTTTCTTGACCATATCTACTTCTAGAATTTCCTTCCTTAGCCTCTTAATTTCATTTACTAGATTTGTGTATCTAGTGTTCATGCTGCTAATTGATTCTTTAGGCTCCATCTTGAAAGATTCAAACTTTTATTGGAGCAGATCAAGTTTGGTTTCTCTAACTTTAGTTGTTCCCTCATTGGTTACTTCCAGCTTTTTGCATATCTCTTTAGCAGTTTCACATCCGGATATCCTATTAAATTCTGCTGCACTAAGAGCACAATGAAAATTGTTAATAGCATTTGTGTTTTCACGTAATTTTTTAAAATCATTATCATCCCACATACTTGATGGCTTTCGGGTCATCATACCTCCTACTTCATAAGTAGGTTCATATGGACCATCTTTAATAACTAACCATATTTGCATACTTTGTGACTGGATGAAGTTCTTCATCCGGTTTTTCCACAATGTGTAGTGTTCACCGGTGAAGAGTGGAGGATGGGTAACAGACATACCCTTGGGAAGAAGTTGTGAGTTGTGAAAACTCATTTTGATTTATAAATCAAAATATGTGGACCTTTAGCTCGAGATTATTAGATCTCTAGTTTGAGCACTTGCTCTGATACCACTTATTAGCCCTTATTAGAGTATTTATAAGGATAGAGGGGGGTGAATGGCACTTTTTCGCGAAATTTATAGACTTAGAAAAAGTCTATGTGTAGCGTGTTTGATTATGATCCGGAAGATGAATCCGGATGATAAATATGATCCGGAAGATGTATCCGGATGATGCAATATGAATGCAGAATATTAAAAATAAATGAATATCAAACACAAGTAATTTATACTAGTTCGGCCCTGCCTACGTTCAGTCCTCAGAATTTCCTTCTTCCAAGCTTATCCACTAGTGAATTCCTTTTCAACGGGCAGGAATCAAGTCTTACAGATTTGTCTCCGGATGATGACTTCTTCCGGAAGTAGGATATACCACTAGAAGCACCAACCTCTAGCTGAGTCCTCTCATCTTTAGTAAGATATACCACTTAGCCTTCTACCTCGAACCTAAGCTGAGTCCTACACGGAGATCTCATCCAAAGCCCCTACTTTAAGTTCTATCCCAATCTCCCAACTCACCCAAGTTGGAGATTACTACACTTTTGGTTTGCAACAAATGGTTGGTTTTGGAGTTCCTTAAGTTTATAGTTTCACTTGGGAATCCTTAAAAACAAATTTTGAATTAAGAGTTTCTTGGACGGATTTTTTCAACTAATTGAATGTATTTCTTTGTTACTTGCTTTTATAAGTCAATCAGTTACCTTCTCATTTGGTGAAGAGTTCCTTTTATAGGCTTTGAACATAAATGTAGCCATTTGTGGTTGGTGAGCTTTCATTTAATCTTCACCCTTGATCAGGTTGTGAGGTGGAGCTTTTGGATCCGTTGATTAGTCCGTTAGACCATATTCTTGGAATTGGTGCTGACAGTTGTCAGTGATCATTTTTCTTGTCATTTTGTGATACACTAACTTTTATACCAATTGTCATATGGTGTGCACTCCACGCGCGCCTTTATTGGTCTAGTCTAAAGTAGTTTAGACTTTCGCTATCATTTGTCCGCTCCTTTTGACTTTTCTTTAAACTTTGCCAGCTATCTTCTATTTACAAAAGGTTCTTTGACAATTGTAGACCAAGGCGGTACAAGGAAAGCTGTGTTTTATTCTTTCCTTATTTATTTGATATAGGTCTTCCGGATGTATCTTTCGGATGCCTTTTGGACCTATATGTTCCGGATCTTCCTTCCGGAGATGGCTTCAATCAGTTCTTCCAGTTGCAAGTCTTGAGGACGGAAGATTGTTTTCTATTCAAACTTTGCTCGGATGATTTTCCTCCATTGTTTAGGTTTCTGATTTTGTTCAATAGTCGATCTTAGCTTTGTCCAGATGCTTCCATTTGTATTTCAAGAGAGTTTCTTACACTTGTTTTTGTTTCTTTCAAACTTGATCCGGATTGATATTAGTTTTTATTATCCGGATCATTGTTTTTCCAACAGAGGGTATGATCACCCGAAAGCCATCACACTTATGGGATGAGAATGATTTTAAAAAATTATGTGAAAAAGCAAATGATATTAACATGCTTCACTGTGCTCTTAGTGCAACAGAATTTAACAGGATATCTAGATGTGAGACTGTAAAGGAGATCTGGGAGAAGCTGGAGGTAACCTATGAAGGAACAAATAAAATAAAAGAAGCAAAAATTGATCTACTCCAGCAAAAAATGGAATCCTTCAATATGGAGCCAAAAGAATCTATCAACAGCATGAACACTAGATATACCAATCTAGTGAATGAGATGAAAAGGCTCTGAAAGGAAATCTCTAAAGTGGAAATGGTGAAGAAGGTGCTCCGGAGTCTTACCAAGGAATGGAATAACAAGAAGACTGCCATTGAGGTAGTTCATGACTTAAATGTTTATAGTTATGATGAGCTCATTGGCAATCTCCTAACTCAAGAATTATCCTTAGAGAGATACAGCCAACAAGAAAAGAAGCCTGAAGAGAAGAAGAAACCAATCGCACTAAAGGCAGAATCCACCAGATCAGCCTCATCCGGTGAAGAAGAGCAAGTCATAGAACCTCAAAGTACCAAGGAGCAACTAGCCCTATTAACTAGACAGCTAAACAAGTTTTTACTAAAGAAAGAAAGGAGGAAGTCCATAATATATGGATCCCCGAAGACCCAGGGAAGGAACATCCAGAAGAGACAAACCTAGAAGAAATCCGGAAGACAAGAAGAATACAAAAAAAGAAGCTGCATGTTTTGAATGTGGGGAGAAAGGCCACTTCAGAACAAAATGCCTTAAGCTTAAAATAACCAAGAAACATAAAAAGAAGGCAATGGTGGCTACCTAGAGCAACAGTGAGGAAAGTAGTAGCTCCTATTCAATAAAAGAAGAAGAGACTGCTAACTGTGCATTCATGGCACTGACTGATCCGGAAGCAGAGCAATCTAGAAAGAATGTCTCTAAGCAAGATACAATGTAAATCAAGACTCAGAATCAGAAACAAAAAATACTGAGATATGCCTTAGACTCACAGTAGATCAACACACTTGGTACATTGATAGTGGATACTCAAGGCACATGATAGGTGATGAGAAGGCCTTCATCACATTAACCCAAAAGAAGGGAGGCAAAGTAAGCTTTGGACACAATCAAAAGGGACAGATCACTAGACATAGAATAATTGGATTTGAGTTGAAAATAGAAGATGTATCATTGGTTGATTGACTAAAATTCAACTTACTGAGTGTAGCCCAACTCTGTGACAAAGGAAGAAAAGCCACATTTGATTTAGGAGGCTGCTTAATCTATGATAGTAAGTCAAATAAACTCATTCTTTATGCACCTAGAGTTAATAATGTTGATTCTGTTAACATTAAAAATGAGAGAAAGAATATTTGCTTGGTGTCTAAAGAAGAAGAATCATGGCTATGGCATCGGAGGTTGGAACATGTTAGCATGAACCTCCTGTCTAAATTAGCTAAAAAGGAATTGGTAGCCGGTTTGCCTAAGGTTGCTTTTGATAAGGATCATTTATGCACTGCATGTCAACTAAGTAAACAACATAAGAAAAGTTTCCGTTCCATCTCCTACATTCCCTCCAAAAGAGTACTTGAGCTCTTGCATATTGATCTCTTTGGTCTAGTCAAACCATTGAGTTTAGGTAGAAGAGAATACACCATGGCAATCATGGATGATTATTCTCGTTATACCTAGGTTCTCTTGCTAGCAAGCAAAGATGAAGCCTTTGACCAATTTGCAAAAACATCCATCTGGATAGAAGTAGAACAGGGCATAAGCATTGCACGCATCCGGAGTGATAATGGTGGTGAGTTTAAAAATAAGCATTT
This sequence comes from Euphorbia pulcherrima, assembly GCA_947683365.1. NCBI lineage: Eukaryota > Viridiplantae > Streptophyta > Magnoliopsida > Malpighiales > Euphorbiaceae > Euphorbia > Euphorbia pulcherrima. The sequence continues at coordinate 22,700,865 of CANTUS010000009.1, forward strand.
TGTTGAATTTTGTGACTCCAAGGGCATTGAACACAATTTCTCTGTCCCTCACACTCCTTAACAGAATGGAGTTATTGAGAGGAAAAATAGGACCATTGTTGAGATGGCTAGAACAATGCTAAGTAAGAATTATTTGCCAAAATATTTATGGGGTGAGGCTATAAACACAGCATGTTACATCTTAAATAGAGCTCTCATTAGAAAGACCATAGAAAAGACCCCCCTGTGAAATCTGGAAGGGAAGAAAACCCAAAATTGGGAACTTTAAGGCATTTGGATGTAAATGCTACATCCTAAATGATAGAGAGCAACTAGGAAAATTTGATCCTAAATCTGATGAAGCAATTTTCCTAGGCTACTCAATACATAGTAAAGCTTACAGAGTCTTCAACAAACGAACACAAACTATGGTGGAGTCAATACATGCAGATTTTGATGAGACTAACCATGAAGGCAAGAAAAGTTCCACTCCGAAAGATGCAGTTCTGGAAGCTGAAAGAAGGAGGCAAAAGTTCCTGATTCATTCAAAATCAAGAAGTACAAAGAGGAAGATGAAGGAATATCTTTTGATCCAGAAGTACAACAAGTCAATCTCAAACCATAAGAGATTGATTTCAATGAAGGATAAGAAAGAGTGGTTGAGACAGAAGTAGAACAAGCCCAAATACGACATAAAAACCTACCAAGGGAAGTCTGGACTCACATAGATCATCTAGTTATAGCCATTTTGGACAATGTCCAAAATCCAGTAAGAACCAGAGATCAACTAAATCGGATGATGAGCCATATTGCTTTTGTCTCTCTCATTGAGCCAAAGAAATTTCAAGATACTGAAGGAGATGAAAGCTGGATGATGGCAATGCAAGAGAGCTAGATCAATTCACTAGAAATGATGTATGAGATCTAGTGGCACCTCCAAAGGGAAAGTCAATCATTGGCACCAAATGGATTTTCCGGAACAAGCTAGATGAATCCAGAGTAATAGTGAGAAATAAAGAAAGATTGGTTGCACAAGGCTACAATCAACAGGAAGGGATTGAATTTAAAGAAACATTAGCCCCTCTAGCAAGACTGGAAGCAATCCAGATTCTATGTGCTATGTCAAAAGTGCATTCCTCAATGGAGTTATCTAGGAAGAAGTCTATGTGAAGCAGCCACCTGGATTTGAAGATTCAAAGCATCCGGATCATGTCTATAAACTAAAGATAGCTCTCTATGGATTGAAGCAAGCACCAAGATCTTGGTATGAGAGACTCACTACATTTCTCATATCCAAAGGGTACATCCGGGGAAAAGCAGATACAACTCTTTTCATAAAGAAAAAGAAGAATGATATCATTATAGTCCAAATTTATGTGGATGATATCATATTTGGAGCAACTGATGAAAGGATGTGTGAAGAGTTCACCTCTCAAATGTAGAAGGAATTTGAGATGTACATAATGGGAGAACTAAATTTCTTCCTTGGTTTACAAATTAAGCAAAGTCCGGATGGGATTTTCATAAATCAATCCAAGTACACCAAGGAGATCTTGAAGAAATTTGAAATGGACAAGAGCAAGCCTATGTCCACTCCAATGGGATCAGATACAGTTCTATCCAAGGATTGTGGAGGAGAAGATGTTGATCAAAAGCTCTATAGAGGGATGATTGGCTCACTTTTATGCCTGATAACTAGTAGGCCTGACATACACTATGCAGTCTATTACTGTGCAAGGTATCAAGCCAATCCTAAGGATTCTCATCTCAAGGCAGTAAAGAAGATTCTTAGATACCTCCTAGGAACCACTGAAGTTTGGTTATGGTATTCTAGTAATGGAGATTTCATACTCCAAGGCTTCACTGATACAAATTATAGCAGGGATGCTCTTGAGAGAAAGAGTACCTCCAGAGAATGCCATTTCCTTGGAGATTGCTTAGTATCATGGTATAGCAAAAAGCAAACTTTAGGTGCTTTATATACTATAGAAGCAGAATATATTAGCTAGAAGTTGTGTGGCTCAACTCCTTTAGACCAAGAAGCAACTAGAAGATTATAGAGTTCAATCCAGATGTGTGGATGTTATATGTGACAACAAAAGTGCTATTGATGTATCAAAGAATCCAGTACTCTATAGTAGGATGAAGCATGTCAATATAAGGCATCATTTCATTAGGGATCATGTGATAAAGAAGGATGTAACTTTGGTATACATTCCAACAAATGATCAAAGAGCAGACATCTTTACTAAGCCAATGAGTAAAGATCAATTTGGGAAGCTAAGGGAGTCAGTTGGTATGTCTAATCTAATTTGAAGAGAATTCGGAAGACAGTCTAAGATTATTTTGGATCATTGGCAAAGTATTAAATCTGAAAGAGAAGAAGCATTGGAGAAAAATTTATTTCGGAGAAAAGAGTGCCAAGTCAGCAGACAAGAATGACAAATGGCAGTAAAAGTGCTTAAAGGTAACAGTTACTTTTTGAATTTCAAATGTTTATTGGCTGTTACACATGCGGAAAATTCAACAGGTGGTTTTCAAAATAAACCGTTCCCATTCTCCGGTTAAATTGAATTTACCTCTCTCCTAAAGTTCCGATTGCCATGTCATCAATCCAGCCAAATTAACGGCATCTGAATTACCAAAATACTCTCGCTTTGAAAAATCTACACAAGCCCCTCAAAATACCTTTTTCTTCATGCGAGCAACTACCTTACTGTTACTCTACAAATTTCAAAACCTAAACCCTAATTCCTTCACTCTTTCTAAAATGGCTGCTATTATGACCAGTGAAGGACCCAAATTGCTTCACCAAAAGAATTGCGTTGAAGAGTCTGATTTTATTGATAAAGACTTCATCCCTATAAACTATGAACCCTCCAACTCTATAATTCCCACTGATTATTTGTGAGATAACTTCCTGTTTGAGACAGATCCTTATTCAAAATTCATCGAAGATCATCACCTGGGAGATTTCCTCAAAATAAATTGTCCAACCTATCTGGACCTTGTACGTGAATTCTACTTAAACCTCAGAGAACACAAGTTTCATGATGCTCTAAGAACTACAGCCTAGGGGAAGGTAATCACTATATCTCTGGGATTTTTTAAAAAGTTTCTGAACATGAAAAATGAAGGGGTCTAACTCAGAAGTGATGAAGATAAACTGGGAGTCAAATATGAACCCAAGCAGTGGCTGCATCCCAATTATTTTGGGGATGAATCTTCAACGTACTTCCCAAAAGTACCAAGATACCTACAACATGCACTAGCCAAATTGGTGCTTATCCGGAAGGGATCTCTCACCACAGTGTCATCCTTCCAGTACTGTGTCTTACATCGTTGGGTAGAGAGTAGAGTGGTTAATATGCCGGTACTAATCATTCACTACCTGAGGCAGCACAGGAATTCTCATGGCGTGCTTATCACCCGGATCCTAGTTGCCAATGAAGTGAACTTAGTTGGATTCAACTCAGTAACCGAAAAGGAAATTCTTGAAAAAATTTCAAAAAGTTGAGTTTTAGGGAGACGTGGAACGAAGAAAAGGCTAAGAATCTAAGGTATGATAAAAAGGCAAGGGCTAGAAAAGCCACGGGTATAGTGGAATCAGCTCCGATTCCTAAGAAAGCCAGAACCACAAAGCCCAAGGCAAAGAAGGAACTTGCTTAAGTTCCAGGTGAGGAAGTCAATGAGGATACTTTATCCTTAACCCAACTGTTGGCCAAATCCCCAGTGAAATCTAAGTCAAGAGGTAGATTGATCAAAGTAGCTGATAAAATGAAAAAGCCAGTCTATGACCTGGAGGCAAGGGAGCCTATTGTAGTGGCTGCTGATGTAATTAGAGAGGGGTACAAAAAGGGATAGAAAAGAAAGGCAACATATATGCTAATAGAAGAGCATGGATCTAAGGAGGAAGAAATAGAGGATGAAGCTCTAATTCCCCGGAAGCAATTCACCCGGAAGGGGTGTACCTTTGATGAGGCTGTAAAGGCCCAAAAAGCTCAAACACACTAAAAGAAGAAGGCCAAAAAGCTTGCGTGCATAATTATTAATGAGGAAGCTACTAGGAGGGTAGTAGTGGAAAATTGACTAAGGCCAAAGTCTCCAAGGGCACATGTGCCCGGATCAAATGAAGATATCCTTCCGGAGGATCCTCAATATGAGGATATGATTGCATCAGTTGCAGAAAATAACCGGATCATTAATTTGATAATATAAGGTCCCGGTGACTCTTTCGGTGCTCAATACATCCATAATGATCTGGTTAATCTGGCTGAAATCTCCTGAGATCCAGAAGCAAAAAATTCCCCCTTCCTGCCCAGATCCGGACCACTCCCTAAAAATCTACTACATGTGGGAGATGAAACCATTGTTGAGAAAAGTCCTGTAAATACAAATGAAGAGACATTTCCAACACACCTGGAGGAGAAAGTAAAAGGCAGTTGTAGGGGGTGATAGAGGACATTTCCTGTCATCCGGGGGTTATGGAGGTGGAAGAAAGAAGAGAAGACTAAGCTAACTAGAATTCGGATCAGTAGATAAATAAGGTAATCCCTAACTCAGTCTCATTCGAGGTTGATACTAATACTACTGCTAGTGATGTAACACTAGACATACAGGAAAACTTAGACATTGCAACTCAAATTGTGTCTAAGGAATAAGTGCCTAACCCAGATAATATTATTTCAGAGGAGGGACAAGGTTTGGGATCCGAAAGGAACACTTCTAAAGTGGACCCTAATGGCAAGACCAGTAAGGGGGAACAGTTGGAAGAAAAGAAGGATGAGAAGACTGGAGAAGTGAAAGAAGAAGAAGAGGAGAGCAGTGGTTCTTTGGGCTAATCCGGAGATGGTTCTTCTAGCTCATCCAGCAATAGTTCCTCAAGCTCATCCAGAGATAAAATTCCTCCCGCTGCTAGCCCCATCAGAATACCTACAGCTAATACAAAGCAGCCAAAGGTAACAGTGGCACTTATACTACTTAAAGAAGCTACTCTTGAAGAAACTGAGGAAAGGTATATCAAGAAGATCTCTGAAATATCTGTAGACATTTAAAGGCTGTAGAAAAAGTCCTCTTAGATGAATTCTAGCCTCTAGATTTGAAGGGAGAGCTTGGGGAATTAAGGAGAGTATGCAAAAAATAGCAGCAAAAGTGGGATTTTCCAACTGCTGATCTGGTACTAGAAGTTTCTCTCGCTAAAGTCACTCTAATTCTAAATGAGCTAAAGGAGAGCACTACTAAGTCAAACAGATCCGCTGCTTAAGCAAATACAGTGGCTTCAAATAATTATGGAACAATCTTAGATAAAATAACCTCTTCTTCCTCAGAGCTCTCAACCAAAATAAAGGAATATATTGATACAAAGTTTAAAAACTTGTCAAAATTCATAGCTGAGAAGGATGTCAAGCCTACCATTATAGAATTGGGAGAAGAACAACAAGCTGTTCAGGATATACTTGTGAATGTTTTGGATGAATCTCTCCCAAAAACCCAAGAAAAAATGTTGGATGATATAGGAGATGAACTTGGAAGCTGTTTGGCCAGACTTGAGAAGATCATAAATGATTGGAAAGCTAACTTCACCAAGGAAGTAAGGCTCCAAATAGAATATATTCATAACATTCGGAGAGGTATTAGTGAAGAGATTATTCTCATTCAAACCAGAATCAATAAACTATCCTTATCAGGATCCTCTTTGGGCCCATCCAATCCTGAAAGCCAACTCCTTCCAATCTTCCACAATCTGGTCCAATGGGGACTCCGGCTTCTTCGGACAAAAAGGGGTGACAACACTGCTTAAGGCACTCTTCCCCTTCTTTGATGAGAAAGATAGATAGTTCATTCTATATTTGCATCTGGCTATCAAACAGACTTATGCTCAACTGAAGAAAGCCATCCGACCCTACAACCTCACTCCAGCCACCGTTTATCATATTATTGATGAGAGGAGCAAAGGTAATGTTGACTACTCTATATACTCTAAAGCTTGGCAAGAAGCTTGGGATACTAGAACCTACATGGTAATCGATCCCCAAGCTGAAAACAAAAAGGGGGAGAAAAGTCAGCAGAATAAATAAGGGGAAGGGACCAAAAAAGGCAAGGAAAATGAGGGAGGACCATCCGGTGGGAGTTAGACTAGCTATAATTCTGTAATAATTTTTGTAATAGCTAGATTCACTATTATGTATCTCTGTAATCTATAATCAAAAGCTTCATCGATGTTAACCAATTTTAACAGCAGAAGTACATATATAGTGAAAGTCTAATTCTAAAAAATTACTTCTAAAGTATAATATGAAATTGTACTATAAAAATATTCACCCCCTCTGACCTTATATAGACCCTCTCAGGGACCAACAAAACTTGTTGATCCCATCTTAATTTCTTTTCCTTAGGCAACGTGATCTCCTTGCCTTTCCTCTTTCTTGTCTCAGTATATTCCCTTTGAATGTGCTCCATATCCTTGGATAAATTATATGAAAATTTAGCTACCCTCTGATCTCTCTCTCCTCTTGCTCACGCTTCTCGCGATCCTTCTCCCCCATTGCCATTGCATCCAAAATGCATGATCTGGCCATAGATGTTGGTGGAAAAGTTTTGCACTTACAGCTCATAGATTTCTTGCAAGATTGCATCCTATTCTCTGAGAAAAGCGAAGAGACCTACCAGAGCATGAGATTACGATGGATTGACCTGGTTCTGAGCATTAAGGCCTTTCTTGGATATCTGGGTGAGACTTACCAGAGCCTTAACTTGATTATTCTCTCTGAGGATTCGCTCTAGCATGAGAGTGCTTCTGATGTGAGTAGTGACTTTTTCATATATCTGATCAATTGCTTGACCATCATTGATGCTGTCTGAATGAACATTCTTGATTTGATCATGAATGTGACCAAGTTTCTGATGGAGCAAGGGTTCTTGTTCAGCATCTGCCATTATAATATCATTATTTAGAGCATCAGATATATTTTAGCCTCTTTAAGGCTCTTATCACTTCTCCCTGTGAGTCCTTGACTCTCTTCAAAATATCTCCTCTCATATGAGTCAGCATATTTAAGTTTCCTTGCTTTGAGACTACTGTAATTAGAGCATTGATAGCATCAATAATTGCATCTAATTTAGAAGTATTAGCATCACTCTCCTTGCTCAAAATGCTGTAGCCACTCAGAACTGCCCGCATTGCCTCCAAGAGGGGATTGGATTTGTCTATTAGGGAATTCTTGAATCCCTCGCCTCATTCAGAACTCTGCAGTTGCTTTCAAAGATTTTCTCCATCTTCTTTTTAAGCTCTACAACTTCCATCTTTAGATAGTCAGGCTTTCTACCTGCAATATTTAACAAAGCCAAAATATGGGACACAATCGCCTTGACCAGTGAGAACTAGGTAGGGCCTGATCTGATATGGGCTTTCATCTCCTCAACAACTTTTACAAACCCTTGCATTGGCTCAACAACATTTGCAAGTCTTCAAGACCTCCTCAGATAGTAAAGATCTTGCAATTTTTGGATCAATTTCAACATCTATCCGAAGTCCTAGATATCTAGCTCTCCATATCCTCTTTATATCTCCCAAGAGCTTAGCCTGGGGGTTGAATTGAGGTTATAGTTGTGGTTGTTGAGGTGGTTATTGTTATAGCTATGGAATCTCCTTAATAACTTGAGGACCTTTGATAACTAGTCCTACTAAAAGCAATGGTTTGCATACAGGAGATCCAATAGGTGACAAGTATGGAATGATAGCCGTTTGGTCAGAGTTTGGGGTGTTTGATTGGTCAGCGGTAGATGTGGATGGTATTTGGGTTTTAAGTAAAGGTAGGGTAGAAATGGGTGTAGGTGAGAGTGGTGTTTTAGTAGATTGGTTTGGAAAAAAATGGTTCTTGGTTCTCCTCTTCCTTCTCTTCAACACCTTCAATAGTGGACTTATTAACTTGATCCTAAGATTGCTCAGTCAGCTGAGCTCCCTACTCAACTACAACTTCTTCATCCTCTTTGTCCTTTAAAGCCCCTTCAGCCTCATCAATCACTTTTTTCATCCTCTTCAACATCCCTCTCTTCCTCTCCTTCCTTGCTTCTTTTTCTTCTCCATCAGTCAAATTGACCCGCTGGTCTGATTCAAGCACATTAAATTCAATAGCTTGCACTTCCACTACTTCATCTTCTTCCTGCTCTTCATGATCTTTAATCCCTTCAAGAGCTCCTATCATCTCTTCTACTACTTCAAGAACCTCCTTATCAGCAAGCTAGCTACTACTGATTTTAAGATTTACTCAGTATTAGCCGTACCTCTTGCTGCTGCTTCTTCAACCTTTCTCCTTATCTCAGGTTCTAGTTCCTCCTTTCTTTTTCTAATTCTTTCCTCCTCAGCATCCTTTACTTTCTCAGCTTCCTCTAGATTCTAAACTATGCCATTTCCGTTCTTCACCATCAGCTTCTTATTGGGCTAACCTACTTGGGGCACAGGAACCGATATAGCTTCCTGTCCTTCAGTAGTCACTCCATCCAGCTGACCTTCATCACTCTTCCTCTTTTTCTGTCTCTTTAGAGGCGTCTCCTCTCTTAGCTCTTCCTCAACTTTCCTTTCTTCTTCCTTTTCTTCAGGAGTCAGCTCACGAGGCTTTTCTTCCTTAGTTCCCTTTGTAGATCTGATCTTTTTTAGGAACAAGGGAAACTACAGAAACTGAGCTCGCTGAGCTCCCTTTCTTCACTTCCTTCTTGGAGTCTCTCTTGACCTCCTTCTTGATAGCCTTCTTTTGAGTCATATCTTCTCCTCTTTCTGCTCTGAGCTTGGTAATCTTCTTAAGCTCATTGTCCACAAAGGAATCTAAAGTTAGATCCTCCTCTTCTGGCGTAATAGGCTTCATTGCCATTATACCTTTTGGATCCTTAGTTCTAACCTCTCCCTTCTTTAGTTTTATGTACTTGGTGTTGTTGGGCTTTTCATTACACCTTAATCCATGAAAATGAGCATTGCTTAATATTCTGGATTCAATCACCTTCAGTGTGATTCTGCTCCCCAGCGCCCATCCTACCAAGTCGAACTCATATGTCATACATATCTCTATCACTAGATGTCCATATACCATGTGCTTAGACACCTTTAAGAACCTACACAAAATTGCTAAGGGCCAATTTATGCACATTCCATGAGCTAGAACATAAATGAAGACTCTCTCAAACTTTGATCAGCTTCCTGTTGAAGTTGTTATAGGTAGCAATACCTTCATTACAAGCTCATGTGATTGCTTCCCTTCCTTAGTGAACATGGATGTTATGAGTTCACCTGCTTTATAGTCAGCGGGAACCTCATAATCAATGGGTATGTCCATATGCTCTTCATCTTTGTTGACTCGCATCCTCAGGCCTCTCTCACGCATTCCCAGCAACCCAGCTAATAGTTTAGGAGTAACATACACTTTTCTCCCCATCAAAGTACTTATAAAAAGATCCTTCTGTCCTTCAACTAGGTGAGTTTCATGAAAGAACCTCATCACTACTTACTCATAGCAACCACTGGGTATCTCGAAGAACCCTCTCAAGTGATGCTGGCACGTCCACTTCCTAAATCTCTCATCACTAGAGAAATTGAGCATATCTACTATAGTTGGTGGCTCCACTTCAGTTCCTTCCATAAAACACCATTTTATCATAATATATTTTGTTCTAGCTGGAATGAATAAATCTTCCCTCTTGTTAATTCCAATTGCCATTTGAGCCTTATAATCCATTGTAGTGACCCAACATATGTTTTTATGATTCCTCAGAAATAGATGTTTCTCACTAAGAGATTCAGATGATCTTCCATATGAACGCGCCATTATAATAGCTTGAAGAAGAATAGAGAAATTTGGGGGTTTTAGGAAGAAATTTGCAGAAAAGAAATTTGGTAAAGTAACCTTTCTTCTTTTTGAAATTCTCCTTAAATAGCCTAAGACTCTTATTTGAGCTCTGCAAAGCTATGTGTATGACTCACAATCCATGGTCATATTTGAATGGTTAAATTGAATAGAGTATACCATAGGATTAATGAAAGCGAGAAACACAGGATAACTGTAGCTGAATATAGATTGTTTTATAACTTGCTACCATTTCTATCAGTTTTGAATTTAAAATAAAATCGGTGACAATTTAATGACATGTCCAAAATTCAAGCGCCAAAAAGAAATACTTAACCTAATTTGCAGAAGCTCAGAGTGTGCCCTAATTCGGTTAGCTTCAGAATTGGTTAGCGGGAAATGTATTTTACAAATTGGACTGGACATTCCGATCAGCTCTCTCAGAGTATTGAATTGATCCTTTCTAATTGGCTTTGTGAATATGTTAGCTTGCTGTTCTTCAGTAGGAATGTATGTGAGCTTGACTTCTCCTTTTAGCATATGATCCCCTATGAAGTGATGTCTAATATTGACATGCTCCATCCTGCTATATTGAATTGGATTCTTGGATAGGTCAATTGCGCTCTTGTTGTCACACATGACTTCAAGACACTTAAACTTTATACCATAATCCTCCAATTGCTGATTAATCCATAGCAGTTGTGCTACACAACTTGCTGCAGCAATGTACTTAGCCTCACTGTACTCAGAGCCACATAAGTCTGCTTCTTACTGTACCATGTTTCTATACAATAACCAAGGAAATGACATCCTTCTGTGGTGCTTTTCCTTTCAAGTTTGTCTCTTTTATAGTCAGAATATGTGTATCCTTTCAGAGTGAAATCTGCATTACTTAGTTACCATAATCCTGCATCAATAGAGCCTAGAAAATACCTGAGAATTCTCTTAACAGCAGCTAAGTGAGATTCTCTGGGGTCAGCTTGATATCTTGCATAATAATATACAGCATATTATATGTCAAGCCTAATAGCAGTTAAGTAAAGTAGAGAACCAATAATACCTCTGTAGAGCTTACTCTCTACAGGTTTACCTTCCTCATCTTTACTCAGAATTGTATCAATGGCCATGGGTGTTGACATTGGTTTAGCTTTATCTATGTCAAAATTCTTGAGTACTTCCTTGGCATACTTAGCTTGGCTGATAAAGATTCCATCTTTGCCTTGCTTGATTTGCAAACCAAGAAAGAAATTAAGATCTCCCATCATTGACATTTCAAACTCTTTCTTCATCTGCTGGTTGAATTCTTTGCATAGCTTTTCATCAGTTGCTCCAGATATAACGTCATCAACATAGATTTGGACTAGCAATACACCTTGATGCTTCTTCTTGATAAACAGAGTTGTATTTGCTTTTCCTCTGATATAACCTTTGTTGAGTAAAAAGTTAGTCAGTCTCCCATACCAAGCTCTTAGAGCCTATTTCAGTCCATACAGAGCCTTCTTCAGCTTGAAGACATGATCTGAATACTTTGGATCTTCAAAGCCTGGGGGCTATCTAACATAGACTTCCTCTTGAATATAACCATTAAGAAATGCACTCTTAACATCCATCTAAAACAAATTCAAATTCATATGAGATGCAAAAGCACAGAGAATTCTTATGACTTCAAGTCTTACTACTGGTGCAAAGGTTTCTTGATAATCAATGCCTTCTTATTGATTGTAGCCTTGAGTAACTAATCTGACCTTATTTCTGACAATATTTCCAGCTTCATCTAGCTTGTTCTTAAAAACCCATTCGGTGCATTTAATTGACTTGCCTCTGGGTTTCTCCAACAGATCCCAAACTTCATTTCTTCTGAATTGGTCTAGCTCTTCTTGCATTGAAATCATCCAGTTGTCATCAAACTTATCATCTTCAAACCTCTTTGGTTCAATCAATGAGACAAATGCTGAATGGTTCATCATTCTATTCAGCAGACCTCTAGTCAGCACTGGATTTTGCACACTATAAAGAATCTTCTCAACTGGGTGATCTCTCCTTGTTCTAACTTCTTTTGGTAGATCAGGATTAACTCGCTAAGCTACTATCATTGGTTGAGTATCCACATCATCACCAAAGTTGATGGATTGGTCCAAGTCAACTTCATAATCTTCCTTTTCTAGTAATGGATCGGGAATTACAATGGGCTGACTGACTGATCCGTTGACTTATTCCTTTTCTCTTTCATCATCACTTGCTTCTTTACCTACACTGTTAGTTTCATCAAAATCTACATGCATTGACTCCTCTAAGATACCAGTTCCCTTAACATACACTCGGTATGCCCTACTGTGTGTTAAGTAATCCAGAAAGATTCCTACATCAGCCTTGGGATCAAATTTAGCCAATTGGTCTTTTGTGTTTAATATGAAGCATTTACAACCAAAGGCCTTGAGATGGCCAACCTTGGGCTTGCGCCCCTTCTAAAGTTCATAAGGAGTTTTATTCAAAACTGGGCAAATTAAAACCCTATTTAGAATGTAACAAGCTGTGTTAACAGCTTCTCCCCAGAAATACTTTAGTAGATTGTTATCACTCTGTTGCTCCCTGTGAGGGTCTTTATAAGGTAGAGGGGGTGAATGACCCTTTTTGCGGAATAAGCAGACTTTAAAAAGTCTTAGTGTAGCGTGTTTGATTATGATCTGGATGATGGATCCAAATGATGCAGTTATGACAATATAATGTAATAGATAAAGAGTTGAAGAAATCACACACAAAGGATTTTATCTTGGTTCGGCCCCGTCTACTCCAGTCCCTAGAGTTTCCTTCCTCCAAGTTTTTCCACTTGTGGATTCCTTTCCAACTGGCAGGAATCAAGCCTTACAACTTGTCTTCGGATGGTAACCCCTTCCTGATGTAGGATATACCACTAGAAGCACCAACTCCTAGCTGAGTCCTTTATTCTTTAGTAGGATATACCACTTAGACTTCTACCACGAATTGAAGCTGAGTCCTACAGTGAGATCCCACTCAAAGCACCAACTTTAAGTTATATCCCAATTTTATAACTCACCCAAGTTTAACCAGAGAATGGGAACAGTTTATTTTAAAAACCAACTGTTGAATTTTCCGGGCATGTAACAGCCAATAAACGTTTGAAATTCAAAAAGTAACTATTACCTTTAAGCGCTTTTACTTCCATTTGTCATTCTTGTCTGCTGAAGTGGCACTCTCTCTTCCAGATTAACTGTCCTCCTCAGGATCCAGATTGATTTTGGATTATTTTCCGGTTTAGCTTAAAATTAGATTTGACATACTAATTGACTCCCTTAGCTTCCCAAATTGATCTTTACTCAGTGGTTTAGTACAGATATCTGCTCTTTGCTCATTGGTTGGAATGTACACTAATGCTACATCCTTCTTCATCACATGATCTCAGATGAAATGATGCCTTATATTGACATGTTTCCTCCTACTATAGAATACTGGATTCTTTGACACATCAATGGCACTTTTACTATCACACACAATATCCACACATCCGAATTGAACTCCATAATCTTCTAATTATTGCTTGATCCAAAGGAGTAGAGCCACACAATTTCCAGCTGCCATATATTCTTCTTCTATAGTAGATAAAGCAAATGAAGTTTGCTTCTTGATGTACCATAAAACTAAGCAATCTCTAAGGAAATGGCAACCTCCGAATGTACTCTTTCTCTCAAGAGTATCTCTGCCATAATCTGCATTAGTGAACCCTTGGAGTGTAGAATCTCCATTACTAGGATACCATAACCCAACTTTAATGGTTCATAGTAGGTATCTAAGGATTCTTTTTACTGCTATGAGATGAGAATTTTTAGGATTGGCTTGATATCTTGCACAGTAATAGACTGCATAATGTATGTCAAGCCTACTAGCTGCCAAGTATAGGAGTGAGCCAATTATCCCTCTATAGAGCTTCTGATCAACATCTTCTCCTTTTCAATCCTTGGATAGGACTATATATGATCCTATAGGAGTGGACATAGGCTTGCTCTTGTCCATTTCAAAATTCTTCAAGATCTCCTTGGTGTATTTTGACTGGTTAATGAAAATCCCATCCAGACTTTGCTTGATTTGTAAACTAAGGAAAAAATTGAGTTCTCCTATCATGGACATCTTAAATTCGTTGTACATTTGAGAGCTGAATTCCTCACACATCTTTTCATCAGTGGCTCCAAATATGATATCATCCACATAAATTTGGACTAGAATATTACCATTTTTCTTTTTTATGCTTCTTGATTTGGAACGAATCAGGGATTTTTGTCTCCTTCTTTTCTCCAGATTCTTCAGCTTCTGGAATTGGATCTTCCAAAGTTGAACTTCTTTTACCTGCATGGTTAGTCTCATCGAATCTGCATGTATAGACTCTACCACAGTTTGGGTCCGTTTATTGAAGACTCTGTAAGCCTTACTATATATTGAGTAGCCAAGGAAAATTGCTTCATCAGATTTTGGATCAAGTTTTACTAGTTGCTCTCTATCATTTAGGATGTAGCATTTACATCCAAATGCCTTAAAGTACCCAATTTTGGGTTTTCTTCCCTTCCAGATTTCATGTGGGGTTTTTTCTATGGTCTTTCTAATGAGAGCTCTATTTAGAATGTCACATGCTATATTTATGGCCTCTCCCTAAAAATATTTTGGCAAACAATTTTCATTAAGCATTGTTCTAGCCATCTCAACTATGGTCCTATTCTTTCTCTCAACAACTCCATTCTGTTGAGGAGTGTGAGGGCAGAGAAGCTATGTTCAATGCCCTTGGAGTCACAAAATCAGCAAAAGGCTTATTTTTGAACTCTCCACCATTATCACTCCGGATGCGTGCAATGCTTATGCCCTATTCTACTTCTATCAGGATGAATGTTTTTGAGAATTGGTCAAATGTTTCATCCTTGCTTGCTAGTAAGAGAACCCAGGTATAATGAGAATAATCATCCACAATGACCATGGTGTATTCTCTTCTACCTAAACTCAATGGTTTAATTGGACCACAGAGATCAATATGTAAGAGCTCAAGTACTCTTTTGGGAGGAATGTAGGAGATGGAAGGTAACTTTTCTTATGTTGTTTACCTAATTGACATGTAGTGCATAGATGATCCTTATCAAAAGCATCCTTAGGTAAACCCACTACTAATTCCTTTTTGGCTAACTTGGATAAGAGGTTCAAGCTAACATGTCCGAACCTCCGATGCTATAGCCATGATTCTTCTTCTCTTAACACCAAGCACATATTATTTTTCTCATTTTTAATGTTTATAGAATAGACATTATTTACTCTAGGTGGATAAAGAATGAGTTGGTTGGACTTACTATCATAAATTGAGCAGCCTCCGGAATCAAATGTGACTTTTCTTCCTTTGTCACTGAGTTGGTCTACACTTAGCAAGATGAATTGAGTCCATCAACCAGTGAGACATCTTCTATCTTTAATTTAGATCCAATGGTTCCATGACCAATGATCTACCCCTTTTGATTGTCTCCAAAGCTTACTTTGCCTCCCTTCTTCCTGGTCAATGTGATAAAGGCCTTCTCATCACCTATCATGTGCCTTGAGCATCCACTATCAATGTACCAAGTGTGTTGATCTACTATAGATCTAAGGCATACCTGCAAAACAGATCAAGTGGGTCTGGGTACCCAATCATATTTAGGTCCTCTCGGGTTAATAACCATCTCAGGCCATGGATTAACATCATAATAACCATTTTTCAATCTAAATAATTTAGTAATATGATTGTTTTTCCCACAAAACCTGCAACCTACAATGGATTTGTTCTGTTCCTACTTCTTTTTTATCTTTTCAAGATCTTCCTTCCCATGGTTCCCTCTATCTAGCTTCTTGTATACTGGCAGATGATCTGGTGTGTATCCGGAAGCTGGTTGGAGGTGCAACTTCTACTATACAATTTCTTCTTTGTTTGGCAGGTTATTGATTGTAAACCACCTTAGCCTTTCCCTTTTGAGTAGCAATATATCTTTGAGCTTGTGGTTTCTTGCTAACCTCCTTCACCTTTTGATTAAAGGGCTTAGGATTTTCTTTGGCATCTTACCTTGGGTTTTTCCCTCTTTGTGGAGGATTAGGTCTCCATCCGGATGCCTCCTTTATTAGGGCTATTTCTTTATCCAGCCCAAGCAGATTAGCACTTAGCATTTGCACTTGATTCTTCAGATAGTTCTCCTCAACTTCATCAATGTGCTTTGCTGATCTGATCAAGTTGACATCTTGTGCCAATGCTTCATTTTCTTTAGCAATCTCTAACACTTGTCTTCTTAAGGACTTGATTGCTTTTGCATTCTTCTTTACACTCTTGATTACAATAGATAAAGCTCTAGCAAGATCAAAGTTAGAAGCAGAATTAGAATAAGAGTTTACCTCAGTGTTTGCTGTTTCTGATTCTGATTCTTTGATTTGCATTGTATCTTGCTTAGAGATATTCTTTTTGGATTGCTCTGCTTTTAGATCAGTCAGTACCATAAATGCACAATTGGCAGTATCTTCTTCTTCTGTTGAAGATGAGCTACTGATTTCTTTACTGTTGCTCCAGGTAGCCACCATTGCCTTCTTCTTATACTTCTTGGTTCTTTTAAGCTTTGGGCATTTTTTCCTAAATTGGCCTTTTTCCCTACATTCAAAACAGGCAGCTTCTTTTTTCGAATCTTTCTTTTCTTCTGGATTCTTTCTAGGACACTCTCTTTTGGATGTCCCTTCCCTTGGTCTTCGGGATTCATTTTTTTGGACTTTCTCCTTTCTTCCTTTTATAGGAACCTGTTGAGCCTTCTAGTTAATAGAGCTAGTTGCTCCTTAGTACTTTAAGTTTTATTGATTTGTCCTTCTTCTCTGGATGAAGCTGATCCGGTGGATTCTACCTTAAGCGCAACAAGTTTCTTCTTCTCTTCAGGCCTGTTGACTGTATCTCTCTAGAGATAGCTCTTGAGTCAAGAGATTTTCAATGAGCTCATCATAAATATAAACATTTAAGTCATGAGCTTCCTCAATGGCAGTCTTCTTACTATCCCATTCGTTGGTAAGACTCCAGAGAACCTTTTTCACCATTTCTACTTTAGAGACTTCCTTTTCGAGCCTTTTCATCTTATTCACTAGATTGGTGTATCTAGTGTTCATTCTACTGATGGATTCTTTTGGCTCCATCTTGAAGGATTCAAGTTTTTGCTGGAGTAGATCAATCTTTGCTTCTTTCACTTTACTTGTTCCTTCATAGGTTACATCCATCTTTTCCCAGATCTCCTTTGCAGTCTCACATCTGGATATCCTATTGAATTCTATTACACTAAGAGCACAATGAAGCATGTTAATAGCATTTGCATTTTTAAGCAACTTTTTAAAATCATTCTCATCCCATAAACGTGATGGCTTTTGGGTGATCATACCCTCTACTTTATGAGTAGCTCATATGGGCCATCCTGGATAACCAACCATGCTTACATGCTTTGTGCTTGTATGAAGTTCTTCATCCGATTTTTACAGAACGTATAGTGTTTACCGGTGAAGAGTGGAGGATGGGTAATGGACATACCCTAGGGAAGGAGTTGTGAGTTTTGGAAACTCATTTTGATGTTTGAATCAAAATTTTAGACCTTTAGCTCGAGATTGTTAGATATTTAGTTTTGAGCACTAGCTCTGATACCACTTATTGGTCCTTGTGAGGGTCTTTATAAGGCCAGGGGGGTGAATGACCCTTTTTCGCAAAATAAGCCGACTTTAAAAAGTCTTAGTTTAGCTGTTTGATCATGATCCGGATGATGCCGTTATGACAATATAATGCAATAGATAAAGAGTTAAAGAAATCAAACATACAGGATTCTATCCTGGTTCGGCCCTGCCTATTCTAGTCCCCGGAGTTTCCTTCCTCCGAGCTTTTCCACTAGTGGATTCCTTTCCAGCTGGTAAGAATCAAGCCTTACAACTTGTCTCCAGATGGTAACCCTTTCCAGATGTAGGATATACCACTAAAAGCACCAACTTTTAGCTGAGTCATTTAGTCTTTAGTAGGATATACCACTTAGACTTCTACCATGAATCTAAGATGAGTCCTACAGGGAGATCCCACTTAAACCACCAACTTTAAGTTATATCCTAGTCTCACAATTCACCCAAGATGGAGATCCTTACACTCTTGTTTTCACAAAGGTTTTGGTTGTGGACTTCCTTAAGTTTATAACTCCCTTAGGAATCCTTACAACAGATTTGGAATTGTTTTATTCTAAAAGGGATGTGATTGCTGATTGCTTAATGCGAATGTTGTTGTTAATAGCTTTTTCAAATCAACCAACCAACCTTCTCAATTTGTGAAGCTTACCTTTTATAGGCTTCCATAATAAATGTAGCCGTTAAGGGTAGTTGAATCTTGAATATAATCTTCCCCCTTGATTAGGTTGTATGTGGCGCTTCTAGAGTTATTGATCAATCTGTTAGACAGTAATTTGACCCATTTGAATTCTTGGGATTGAGGCTGAAGAGATGTTAGTGATCGTTTTCCTTGTATTTCAGTGTCACACCAACTATTATAGCATTAGCTTTTTTATGTGAGCTCTACGCGGCTCCTTATTGGTCTAGGATAAAAAGGTTGTTAGCTTTTTCTGTCCAGTGCCAGTCCTTTTGTCCTTTTTCTAAAAAGTGCAAGCTGTCACTTTTGTCTTGTTCATGGAAAAAGGATCTTTGACTTTGTAGACCAAAAGGTAGGCGATAAAGTTATCTTTGAAACTTTTCCCATTGTCTTCAAGTATGATTCTTCCGGATGACTTTAGACTCATTATCTTCAGATCTTTCTTCTTTTGAAGCTAGTGCAATCAGTTCTTCCGGATGCTGATTTTGAAGGATTAAAGTTTGTTTCCTTTCCAAACTTTATCCTGATAGTTTCAGTATATGCTTAGGAACTTGATGTCTTCAATGGATGACCTTGTGGTTGGATCTTGTTCGGATGTTTCCATTTGGATTTAGGAGTTTAAGTTTTTATTTCTTTCAAACTTGACCAGGATAATTTAGTTCAATTTTTTATCCGGATCATTCTTTCCCAACACACTTAGCATAGAATGACCCATCTCCGCAATAGTGTGATTCTTTCTCTCAATGACCCCATTCTACTGAGGTGTATGAGGGGCAGAAAAATTGTGGTCAATACCATGCTTAAAACAGAATTCCTCGAACTGCCTATTTTTGAATTCTCTTCCATGGTCACTGCGGATTCTATTAATTTTAAAGTCTTTTCATTCATTATCCGGGTAGCCAACCTAGAGAATGATTCAAATATTTCATCTTTACTAGCTAGCAAGACAATCCAAGTGAACCTAGTCAGATCATCTACACAAGGGTGTATTTCATTCCACCTAGACTTGTTGGTACAACAGGCCTAAACAAATCCATGTGTAGAAGATCAAGGGGATGAGAAGAAGATATATCAACTAATGATTTAAAGGTCTTTCTAAATTGTTTCCCAAGTTGGCATGCTGAGCAGAGTCTATCTTTTTCAAAGGTTAGATTGGGTAATCCTTCAACAAGATCATTTATGGCTAATTTGGATAGATTAGTCATATTCATATATCCTAACCTTCTGTGCAATAGGCATGAGTTTTCCTCCTTAGAAACTAAACATATATCATTGGAGCTAGGGGATAAATTAATCATATAAACATTATTAATTCTAGGCGCATAAAGAATAGTATGGTTAGAGTTACCATCAACGACTGAGCAGCCCGGTGAGTCAAATATCACTTTTCTGCCTTTATCACATAGCTGAAAAATGCTTAGCAAGTTAAACTTTAGGCCCTTCACTAGAAACACATTATCAATTGAAGGCTTGACTCTTACAGTGCCATTGCTAATAATCTTTCCCTTTTTATTGTCTCCAAAACTGACACTTTCATTCCTTCTTTCCTCCAATGTGATGAATTACTTTTCATCACCCATCATATGCCTCGAGAATCCACTATCCAAATATCACATTCTTCTGTCATCAATGGATCTCAGGCTCACTTGAAAAATAATTAAGTTTTCTTAGGTACCCATGCCTTTTTCTGGCTGGGTCCTCCCTTGTTAGTGGTGGTCATCCTTGACTAGTCATACTCATCACAGTAACCATTTTTGTGCTTATACATGACTATTGCATGTCCTAACTTTCCACAAAAACTACAAGCGGCCTTAGGATTAGGCCTGCTCACTTTACTCTTTTGAGAAACCTTCTTAGAGTGGTGAGTGCGATTACTCTGAGTATACCTACTAGGTGGAGAAGGGCCCATCTTTTTCAAAGCTGTTAGTTCAGCAGCTAGCTCATCCAATTTCTTACAGAGATTGCTGTTATATCCATTTTGGTACTCAGCTTTTTCCATTAGGTATAGGATGTCAAGTGAGGTAGAAGAGTTGACATCTTCTAGATCATCACACCTCCTCTAGAGTACTTTGATGTATTTGATTGACTTCTTAGTTACATTAATAACATCATTAAGTATTGCGGCAAGCTCATCTTAAGACAAAGGGTTTAAAATATACCTCAGTGTGATTTCCTTTGTCTCTGCTCTAGTCAGCTGATTGATTGGTAGCGGAAGTAGATGGTTGGTCAGCTGACTCTGAGTTGGGTAGATCATCCTTATCCATGAGACACACATCAGCGAAATCTTGTGTCTCTTTATCCAAGGATGATTACTCTTGTTCAGAGTTACTCCAGGTAGCAGCAAGAGCTTTCTTGTTCTTTTTCTTGTTGAACTTGTCCTTCTTAGCTTTGGGATAGCTCGACTGAATATGCCCTTTCTCACCACTTTCAAAGCATTTGATATCTCTGTTATGCTTTTTGTTGAGCTCCTTTTGTGGTCTATCATATGCTCCCTTCTTGTACTTGCCTATCTTTCTAAACTTCTAGAAGTTCTAGTCTTTCCCCAAGTACCTTCTGAAATTCTTAGTCATCAGCGCTATTTCTTCTTTTCTGTCCTCCGAATATTCTTCCGCAGAGGAATCTTCTTCATCATCAGCTCTCAGAACAACAGCTCTGCTTGAGCTCTCTCTTTCCTTGTGCCTGTACTTCTTAGACTCATCTTCATATTGCTTTAAAGACATCTCATGAGTCAGCAAGGTTCCAATCAGCTCATCAAATTTATAAGTCTTCAAATCATGAGCTTCTTCAATAGCACTCTTCTTTGCTTCCCATTCATAAGTCAAGCTTCTAAGGATCTTCTTGACAATATCTTCTTGTTTAAAGTTCTTGCCAAGTCTTTTCAGCTCATTGACAATATTCATTAACCTTATGTTTATGTTGGAAATATCCTCCTTGGGTTTCGTGTGGAATCATTCATAATCCCTTATAAGGATATTGATCTTGGACTCCTTGACTTTGTTAGTTCCTTCATAAGTTACTTCCAACTTCTTCCATATCTCTTTGGCAGTTTGACATCTTAAAATTCGATTAAACTCAATTGCATCAAGAGCACAATGAAGATAGTTGATAGTAGCTGTATTTTCCTTCAGTCTGACCAAGTCCTGATTGTCCCACTCATTAGAGTACTTTTCTACTTTTACTACATTCTTTACGATGGTAAGAACATATGGCCCTTCAACAATAGCCATACAAGCATGCATACTTTGTGACTAGATGGAATTCTTCATCCTATTCTTCCAATATGTATAATGCTCTCAATTGAATATAGGAGGCCTGGTAACTGACATACCTTCTAGCAGAATATAAGCTTGGGCTCTTCCACTGGATTCTCCTTCTTTGTACGCCATGGTCTTTATCTCAAGATCGTAAGATCTATTGAATGAGAACTGCTTTGATACCACTTGTTGGTCCCTATGCGTATACTCAATGAGTTAGAGGGGGGTGAATGACTTACTCAAAAACTTAGTAACTTTTTTTGCGATAATAATGAGCTTTGCTAAGTAGGTCAGTAGGCTGAGTGAAATTCTGAAAAACTTCAAAGTAAAGGACATAGAGATTTTTACACTAGTTTGGCAACCTGTGCTTACATCCACTCCCAAGAGAGTGTCTGGGCTTTAATCCACTAATCTTAACTCCTTTACCCTAGGCGGAGAAGTCTTTCACAAATTCCCTAATCACAGTAAGTACCCTCCAAACTGCAATCGCTCACCCGCTGAGTAGAATACCCTCTTCTATCAACAACTCAATAAGAGTCTAAACAAGAGTTGGATTCAACTTATAAAATGTTGATCCAGTTATAATAATCAGATATTACAAATCAATGATCTATTCTATTCTCTCTTGTTCTAAATCAGATTCTCATTGAGTAGTTGCTTTCTTGCTAAAACTTCTTTAAAGCTTGTAAATTGACAGAGTTTTGGCTTCTGAGAAATTTAGGTGTAATCACCAAGTTCTAATGCTTTCCTTCTTGCTCCTTTTATAGCTGGATTGAGAAAGTAGCCATTGAACTTGCTTTGGCATCTTCTGAATTTGACAGCTCATCTATTCACCCGTTGCTTCTTCAAATCAATCCGTTAGGAGATAGAATTACACCGTTGTGAGATAGAAATCAATCTGTTAGATTGAAATTCGATCTTCAATTTGAATCCTTTGTCGTTTGATGCCAGTCTTCCAATAGAGAAAACTCGCGCTGACTTGCCACGTGTCTTCTTCCCATAGCTTCTGGTAATCTGACATGCTGCAGACCGCGCGATACTATGTAGTTGATTCTGCAGAATTGCCCAAATTGGTAAATGACTTTTTGCAGCTTGAATATGGAAGACTTTGTCATTTTCTTCATAAAAATTGGGTCTTGTCAAGGCATTAATTCTTTTTATCTTTGTTTCATTAATTTCCTGCAAAAAGCAACACTAAAAGCAAAGATTTCATATTTCCTCAAAGGAAAGGTCAGTGCCATTGACAGACATAAAGTAACTCAGAGAAATAATGTATCGTAAAGCACCGTTGAAACAAAATCTAAATATCAAGCGCTGAGTGAATATTACTTAGTCAGCAACTAAAGTAGATACTCAGCCCAGAACACTCAGAGTTAAACTAAATAACTAGGTCAGCGGAGAATTGACATTCTACCCTCAAATTCAATAACTCACATATAACCATAGATTGTTTATTTTACATCATTATTGATTTAATTATCTCATACTGAGCTTAATTGTTATGATCAAAACTTAAGCACTACTGAGTCAGCCACTGAGTCAGTCAAGCTAGTGCTTGGTTCAACAAGTTTTAATCATCAAAGTTGAAACACTTAGGAGGCAACACTCTTGTTTTTCATGCAATAGGGGATATATGGTAGGCTCACTTAACTCACAAACTTGAGAGCTCGAGCCGAGCCCCTATTTTCTAAGCTCGTCGAGCTTCAAGCTGAGCCGAGCCGAGTCGAGCCCAGCCCAATCATTTTCTTTCACGAGCCAAGCTGAGCCCTGCAGTGTTCAGTCTTGGTTCAGCTCATTAACACCCTTAATAGTGGCAAAGTAAGGATAAAACAAAGTCACCATAAAATAACCCCAAATAAAAAATCAAGAAGCGTACACTTATGAGTTCAATTCTCACAATCGAAAAAATTGGCATAAAATGTCCTTTATTTCAAAAAACAATAAGTAATTTTAAAGATACAAATGCAATCTTTAATATTCAATATTTATGAACTGCCAATTTATCAACTTTTTCAACTTAAACTTATTACCCTTAAATTTTTTATACCACTATTTTTAATCAACTAGATCAAAATTAGTAACCACATGCATTTTTACAGAGTTTAATATTTTAATAAGATTGATAACAACAGCATAAACTGTTTCACATGTGATACCATATTGTTCTTAAATTTTTAATTAGGGTACACTTGTGATACCTAGTCAAGTTTTTTAATAAATATTATAACTTTCTTCTGTAGAAAATTTATTATTTATTGTTTCATATACATTTTATAATATGTTCAGAATAACTGCCACTGTTCATTAACTTGAGTAATGCAAAATGTTTTAAGTTTCTTTTGTTAGTGTGTATATAATTAGTGTCTATATAATGTTGGATATTCCACAATGGTCGAGCTTCAAGCACTATAAGAAGATTTTTTAGCTCCTCTTTGCTAATATATGTAACATATTTAGATTAGGTTTCTCTAAAGTTCTAAATAGGTGAAGTTATATACTTTGGCCAATCTTAATCATCCATTGAGTTTTAGTGGTTCAAATTGGTGAAATGGTTAAGATTTAATCATTAAAACTCAATGAATGGTTGAAATTGTCCATAATATATTAATTTATCAATTTAAAACTTTAGATAATCCAAATACAACAGATTTTAGATGTAAAACTTCCTCTATCGATCTCAATATGTATTGTAACTCATTTACAATCAATATATAAATTGCACTTTTTTGACAAGAAACTAAAAAAATTAATATCACACCTATTTATGGGTCGGTGTATGCGCTTCAGTATTCTATATTTGGACACTAATATTCTTATAAAGCTTGGCTCAAATCTGAGCCTGTTAAAGTCTGAAATTTGTGGGTGAGGTTACTTTTTATACAAAAAAAACTGAACTCATCTGATGAACATGAATTTATTTATTATATATAGATGTATTTTATTTAATTATTTTGTGTATATTGTTTAGGTTATTCAATTAACTTACGAAAGTATGTATGTTAATCACGATGCACATTTGTTAGCTAGTATAATCGGCTCTTCTACTAGCAGGGGGATTTGGTTCCACAACCTTTCACCATTTGCTAGAGTTGCATGAAAATCTAATTACATGTAAGATTTAGATATATATCATATTTATTTAAAATTCGCATTTAAAATTATATTTAGCCGACCCAATAATTAAAAATAAAAAACTAGTTATGAGTTGTTATCTAAACTTTAAAATGATATCATAAGTTCAACATAAATTCAAAGTTCTAAAGTGCGATTTAAACTAAACACCAACCAATGGTTATGTTAAAAAAAACTAACAAGGCAAAGCCTAATTCGACCAGGCTTGTCCAACAAACACATCTGCCAATTACTTAACAAATAAAGTAATATATTTTTTACCTTTTGAATAGTAAGGCTAGGAAGTTGTACGTATTATCACAGGTTTTTAATTTCGAATGGTGTCACACAATATTTTATGTTTATGTGGCAGACAAGCAGTGAAATAAAAAAACAATTGATTTGACTCAAGGAGTCCATCCATTGGTGAAACTTGAAAGTAAACGCCACTAACTAATTATGCATATAATTTCAACTATTTTGAAATTTTTTAGGTGATGAAAAACAATTGAAAATGTTGTAATACTCGGTTTTGGGATGGACTCGCACAAGTATCGACTTTCTCAACTGCCGAAAAATTCTTTAAGATATTCCGGAATATGACCCTGCAATCCCTCTAAATAAAATGACAAGATTTTTTGCGAAATGCTCGCATGTTAGAAAAATCATGCTCCACCGTGCAAATTTTAGTTATGTTCAAACATTCATATAATAGCATTTATAAAATTTTCAATAGTTTCCATTTGCTTTGCAGATACAACTGTTTTTATTAAGGGAAAAAGTTATGTTAATAAATATTGAAGGCTACTTCTATTTCACAACACTTGAATGATTTCAACGGATAATTTTGTCTTAATTTTTATGGCTTCAATTCTCAATCCTAAAACGCCATAATATTTATACATAATAATATGATAATAACAGTTTTGAATACCCACCAAGTCCGAGTTAGTTGATCCATCACTTGGTAAAATTATTATATGTATATACTATATAATATTAATATTAAAGTTGTCTCAATTTTGAAACTGTAGAATTGTAAATGGGTTATAATTCAATACTGTGAAACTGAAAATTTATTAATCTATGAATCATTAGTGGCTTAGGAATAAAGATAAAATTATCCAGCTTGAAAAAACTCTTTAACATTCAATGCAAATGAACTTTATTAATCAAGTATTATTTCAAATTAAATTAGCTTTAATTATAGATTGTTTGTTTTTATTTTATTTAACTGCTCTTTACTAAATATAGATCTTAAACTGATTTTTTTTTGAAATATTGATATGAAATAATTTTCTATGTTATTTTTTTTTATTAATAGGAGTTTTATAGGAGTTAAAAATTGATCCATAGTCATCCTCCCACACACCTTATAAATGTACCAATTACACCAAACTCAATTGGTTAATTTATGTTATTAAAGTATGCATCAATTAAAATAAGTATGTTAGAGTGTACAATTAGAAAAATCAGACGAAAAACAGTTTAAAGCTGTTGAGCAATGTCAAATATGTCCTCAAACAACCTTAAAGTGTTTTTGATAACTTAAATTTTAACTTATAAGAAGACATGCACGGAGCCCGTGAGGACCGTTTTTCATGGGATAAGTTTGGACAAATTAATTAGAGAATAAGTTCGATTTGGCACGAATTCGAAGACGTCCGAATAATGTGTATGATATGCTTGGTGTTAATCCTAAAACCTAAGCCTGGCCCGAACTAGTTATTAATGTATTTGTTGCTGAGTGGTGTCCCTTTTATTGTGGGATCCACTTACTGTGTACAATTTGGCCATACGCGTTTGTATTTCCTATAAATAAAGAGACTTCTGCCTCAAATGAGAGCAGGAGAGGAAGAAAACACAGATAAAAATATTATCTGTGTGGAGAAACTTAGGAAAAGGGTTTCTAAGAGTTGGGTAAGAGAGAAAATAGCGAGGTTTTGGGAAACACTTGAGTGCCACTATTTTATAATCTCTTGGTGTACCTACTATTATTTTTATAGTGAAGAATTATTCGGAGTTGGTCCCGTGGTTTTTCCCTAATTCATTAGGGGTTTCCACGTAAAAATCTGCGTATCTTTTTATTCTGCTCCTATTATTTTTCTCGTAATCTATTATTGGGCCTAACAAGTAGTACCAGAGCTGAAGGTTGTTTTATCAGTAAAATCTGTGGATATATTTTTCAAAAATAAATATACCACGACGACGAGAAAATTACGATAAATCCGGTGGCGCAATCCGTTCGAAAAACCGTCGCAGATATGCAATTTGAGTGAATAGTAAAATAGTAACTTGAGTAATAGTATTCATATATAATACTATTCATATTCGGCCATCTTTTATGAATAGTACTATTTAAGTATACGGGAGGCATACTGTTACTATTCCAATATACAAGTATTATTTGGATATATGATACTATTCACATATACAGTCACTATTTATATGAATAGTGAAATTCGTGAATAGTAAAATTTTGCCATTCTTAAATTTTCGACATGGCGAATGACGGTGTAATGATCAAATTGACGGATACAAATTATTCAATGTGGAAATCCAGAATGGAGGACTACCTCAATTGCAAAGATTTGTACGATCCAATTGAGGGTGACGACGCAAAGCCGAAGGATATGAAAGATCAGCAGTGGATAAAGTTGAAGAAGCAGACATTGGGTACAATACGCCAATGGATAGATGCTAGCCTGTACAACCACGTGAGGAACGAAACAGATCCCAAAGTTCTCTGGAAGAAGCTAGAGGATATGTACGAGGCTAAAACTGCTCAAGGAAAAGTGTTCATGATTCGCAAAGTTGTGAACTTGAAACTGACAGAGGGACGATCAATCACACAATACCTGAACGACTTTGAAGGATTCATAAGTGAGTTGGCAGTCACCGATATGTCCTTGGATGATGAGATGCAAGCATGTCTTTTAATGGGAACTCTACCAGATAGCTGGGATACTCTTGTTGTATCACTGAGTAACTCAGCTCCAAATGGTGTGGTAACAATGTCTATGGTAAAGAATAGCCTACTTAATGAAGAACTTCGTAGAAGAGACGTTGCCAGTACCAGTTCACAAGCCCTTGTCACAGAGAATAGGGGCCGAAGCAAGAGTAGAGGTCATGTGAATGGAAAATCGAAAGATAGATCCAAGTCCCGAGAGAAGAGGTCATGCTACCACTGTGGAAAGCAGGGTCATCTCAAAAAGAACTGCCGTTTCCTTAAACAAGAGAATGCAAACCGAAGTCATGATGATGACAAAAACACATCTGCTGTAGTCACAATAGAAGATGGAGAGGTGGCTTTAGTATCTCATGATGCAGATTGTTGTCATGTTGGAGATGCATATACCGAGTGGATTGTGGATTATGGTGCCACATACCACTGTGTTCCAAAAAGGGAATACTTCTCAACCTATAAAGCGGGCGATTATGGTACTATTAAAATGGGAAATAATAGTGTCTCGCAAATGGTGGGAATCGGCGATATCTGCATGAAGGCAAGTGTCGGATGCACATTAACACTTAAAAATGTGCGACACGTTCCAGTTCTTCGGTTGAACTTGTTGTCTGTTAGTGTATTGGACAAGGAAGGTTATCAAAATCATATAGGCAATGGAAATTGGAAACTCACTAAAGGATCGTTGGTGGTGGCAAAAGGAAGATTGTGTTGCTCGCTATACAAAACGCACGCAACAATATGTGCGGGTCAACTGAATACAGTTAGAGATGATGCTTCACCAAATTTGTGCAATAGGCGACTGGCGCATGTTAGTGACAAAAGGTTGAATATACTGGCTAAGAAGTCCCTCATCCCATTAGCCAAAGGAAAAATTAACCCATGTGATCACTGTGATTCTGGGAAGCAACATTGAGTTTCATTTCAGAAAAGCTCTAGAAGGAGAAATAATAAGTTAGAGTTGGTACACTCTGACATTTGTGGTCCCATAGATACAGAATCCATTAGAAGAAGAAGATACTTTCTTGTATTTAATGAGAATGATATCATCAGTGAAAGATCTACAAGTGATGGTGTTATCGATATTACACTAGAGAGCATTCTATCAGATGATGCCACAGAAAGAAGAATGCATCAATCAGAATAAGATGGAGAAGAAGAGCCAGTTGTGAGGGATCAAGATACGATTGTAGATGAAGATATAAATGAAGAGGGTATTGAGCAGGGGGAGCCAGAGAACCCCATTCTACCATAAGAAGAACCTCAATTAAGGAGGTCAATAAGAGAACGCCAACCATCTACAAAATACTCCAGTTCTGATTATATTTTAATCACTGATGAGGGGGAGCCTGAAAGCTTCCAAGATGTGCAATCTTGTAAAGATAAAGATTGTTGGATGAAGGCCATGCAGGAGGAGATGAATTCTTTGAAGAAGAATTACACGTACGAGCTGGTGAAACTTCCTAAAGGGAAGAGAACACTCAAGAACAAATGGGTGTACAAGCTGAAGAAATATAATGAAGACCTAGTGAGATACAAAGCTTGATTGGTTGTCAAAGGCTTTACTCAAAAGAAAGGTATCGACTTTGATGAGATTTTTTCACCAGTTGTGAAAATAAGTTCAATTCGAGTTATGTTAGGTCTTGTATCCAGCTTGAACCTTGAGTTAGAACAACTTGATGTAAAGATCGCGTTCTTGCATGGGGATTTAGAAGAAGAAATTTATATGGAACAATCAGAAGGTTTCAAGGTCAAGGGAAAGGAGGACATGGTTTATCGCATAAAGAAAAGTTTGTATGGGTTAAAACAAGCCCCGCGGCAATGGTATAAAAATTTTGATTCCTTCATGGTGAATCAAGGATATAAGAGGACAGAAGCTGATCCATGTGTATATGTCCAGAAATTCCCTGATGGAAAATTTATCATTCTTCTCTTATATGTTGATGATATGCTAATCGTTGGACCAGATGCCTAAATGATCAGTAAAATGAAGTGTGATTTGTCTAAGGTGTTTGATATGAAGGATTTAGGACCGGCAAGGCAAATTCTTGGAATGGAGATTACCCGAGATCGAAGGTCCAGCAGGGTGTGGTTATCGCAAGAAAAATATATTGAACGGGTACTAGAAAGGTTCAATGTGAAGAATGCTAAACCAGTTAGCACTCCACTTGGCGCTCATTTCAAGTTGAGTAAGAAATCCTACCCTTCAACAGAGAAAAATAGAGAAGATATGTTAAATATTCCATATTCTTCAGCGATCGGAAGTTTGATGTATGCAATGTTGTGTACAAGACCAGACATCGCTCATACAGTTGGAGTTGTGAGTCAATTTCTGTCAAATCCCCAGAAGACACATGGGGTAGTAGTTAAATAGATCTTTAGATACCTGAGAGGAACTTCAAAGTTATGTTTAACATTTGGAGGTGGAAAGCCAGCACTTGTTGGTTACACAGATGCAGATATGGCTGGTGACCTTGATGAAAGAAAATCTACATCAAGTTACTTATTTACATTCTCAGGGGGAACTATTTCATGGCAGTCACGGTTACAAAAGTGTGTTTCATTATCAACAACTGAAGCAGAGTACGTTGCAGCAACAGAAGCAGGAAAGGAAATGCTTTGGTTGAAGCGATTCTTTGAAGAATTGGGTGTGCAACAAGAAGACTTCATAGTTTATTGTGATAGTCAAAGTGCACTAGACTTGAGCAAAAATACTATGTATCATGCACGGACGAAACATATTGATGTAAGATATCATTGGCTCGGACTTGCCATTGTAGAAAAAGAGTTCAAGTTGCAGAAGATTCATACAAACAATAATGCTGCTGATATACTGACAAAGTTTGTACCAAAAGAAAAGCTCGACCAGTGCATTGAAGCAACCGGGATGGAGAGTCCCACAATGTAGTCAAGAGGGGGAGATTTGCTGAGTGGTGTCCCTCTTATTGAGGGACCCACAATGTAATCGAGAGGGGGAGATTTGTTGAGTGGTGTCCCTCTTATTGGCCATACGCGTTTGTATTTCCTATAAATAGAGAGACTTCTGCCTCAAATAAGAGCAGAAGAGGAAGAAAACACAGATGAAAATATTATCTGTGTAGAGAAACTTAGGAAAAGGGTTCCTAAGAGTTGGGTAAGAGAGAAAATAGTGAGGTTTTGGGAAACACTTGAGTGCCACTATTTTGTAATCTCTTGGTGTACCTACTATTATTTTTATAGTAGAGAATTATTCGGAGTTGGTCCCGTGGTTTTTTCCTAATTCATTAGGGGTTTCCATGTAAAAATCTGCGTGTCTTTTTATTCTGCTGCTATTATTTTTCTCGTAATCTATTATTGGGCCTAACATTTGTTGGTCCCGGCATGTATAACTAAACAAGTCAGGGTAGGTGAAAGACTCACTTAACAAAAATTGGCTCTTTTTGGTGTTCTTTTGGAAGAGATGAAACTGGTTTGAGCATGTCAGTTGGGTTGGCTGTAAACAGTGAAAGTGAATAACAGAAAGGAAATAAGACAACGATTCTATACTAGTTCAACAACCTGTGCCTACTCCAGTCCCAAGAGTGTGTCTTGGCTTTAATCCACTAATCTCAGCTCCTTTACCCTAAGTGAAGAAGCCTTTCACAAAAATCCTCAATTACAGATAAGTACCCTCCTCACTGTAATCGCTTACGCTGAGTAGAATACCCTCTTCTACCAGCAACTCAGTTTTTCAATAAAGATTGAAGGATTCAACTTATAGAAACGTTGATTCTTTTACAATAACTGCTATTATAATTGTTTGTTATATTCTACTCTCTCTAAAGCAGAATGTAGGTTAAATAAATGCTTCTCAATTTGAATTTTCTTGTAAACTGTGATTAAACAGAGTTTCATCTTGTAAGAAATTCAAAGTGTAATCACAAAATTCTAATTCTTGCCTTCGTGTTCCTTGTTAATATTTTAGTGTAATTGGATCAACTAGTTTGACCAATGCGATCGTGACATTTCACCGAACAAGTATAGAGAGTGCGGAGTCCACACTTGTTCGGGTACTGTTTACGATTTGGGGGGTCCAAGGGTAGCGCCCCCGGGTGCGGTGTCCAAGGGGCAGCAGCCCCTGGCGGGGTCTAGGGGCAGCGCCCCTAGGCAGGGTCTGAGGGGCGGCAGCCCTTGGCAGGGTCCTAGGGCAACGCCCCAGGCAGGGACCCACGCATCCTTTGGAAAAATTCATCAGAAAATGAATTTTTGTCCGAAATAGTGTATCTGTTGGACACAGCTGAATCTCGGAAGAAACATGTCTTTTGGACATGGCTGCTACCCCAAATAGCATGTCTGTTGACGTTTTGGCTATTTATTTCACAAAAACGATGTTGACCAAGCACAGAAAGAAAAATTCGGTTGAAATTTCACTGCAAACAAATTCTTGTTCTTGATTCTCTTTCTGATTTTATCCGATTGAAAATTTGGTAAACCGACCAAATAAATTTTAATCTGACAGTGTTTTTCGCGACTTCAGAAATATCTAAGTAATCCCCGATTTCCAACATTCCTTTTATAAGCTTGAAGCTTGAAATTAATCGTTGAACTTGTTTGGCCTCATATTCAAATCTCCAGTTCAAATTTTGGCTGTTGCGAGTTTAAATAGATCAGTTAAGAGATAAAATCACGCATTGTCAAATGGAATTCTATCCATTGTGAGATGGACTAAAATTCACTGGAATCTTGTATCTCCTTGATGTCGGAATTCGTTTGAGAGATAGAGCGCACCAATTTCTACGTGTCATCTTCCCATTCCTCTGGTACTCTAACAAATTGCAGTAGCGTGCGGTGGTAGGAGTATACGCGCAACATTTGATCCATTTTGACTTTATCTTGTTGCAGCTTTTCTCCCGACAACTTTTGTTGATTAGCGCAGCTTTTTGACCTTATCTATTGTATATACTTTTTGTCTTATTACTGATGTGTAAAGTGAATCATCAAATCTGCGAAAAAAGACAACAAAGATATTCCCTTTCTCCATGTGTAAAGGTCAACTAAATAACCTACACGGAGTGAATTTTAATGAGAATAAATTCCAATATAAAAATCCAACATCTGTCACACTGAGTTAAGACATAGTCTTAGGTCAACCATATTAAATAACCCTACCCCCAAGTACTTATAATATGCTGGAAAACTAAACTGACTGTATTAACATAATTATTGATTTAGGTCATCTTCTTTTCAATTTTTAAAAGCTGAATTGAACTGAACTGGATTAAAGTGAGCTAAACTAAACTTATTTCAGTGTAAATTTATAACTACGCATAGCTGAACTGAACTGAACTGAAATGAACTGAACTGAACTACAGTAAAACCTCTATAAATTAATATTCGATAAATTAATAACCTCGATAAAATTAATAATTTGTCCAATCCCAACTTGGGACCAGTACAAAATTGGACCCCGATCGATAAAAGAATAAGATAATAACTTTTTTGAAATCCCAGTGTATATATATTGGTCCCAACGAAACTATAAATTAATAATTACTAAAAGATTCTAAATTCTAAGATTGTCTAGTAAAAAAGGAATTTATAGTTACTTATTTTTTGTTGAACTTCAAATCTATATTGAGTTCATCTTTAAATCTCCTCATTGTACTTAAGAGTTGGGGCAATGTCTTCTCGTATTGCAACAAAAAGTTGTGAAGAGTTCTCGTATTTACAATGTCGAAAGCAATTTGATATGGCCTGTTGAATACCTTCTAGTTTAGGAGCCATAGTTGATGTGATTTTAAAAAATTTCAATGGACATTTTATAGTGATTAACTTCTAACCATGTTTAATGTACATGGAGAAGAAATATGCCTTAAAACTTGTTTTTGTAATTTATTTTTTGGTACCATGAACTAACTTTTTACTTATTAAAAAATAATGAACTCGACAAATTTTATTAATTTGTGAATGTATTGGACTTGAAAATTTAAAGGTCATACGTAAAACCTCTTTAAATTAATATATTATTAGTTTATCGATATAATAATATCTCGCTAAATTAATAAAATATCACGATCCCAACATTATTTATTTATAGAGATTTTACATTGAATTGTAGTCCAAAAGAACAGAGCCTTAATCAACCTAAATTGAGTAACTTTGTCATGATCAAAACTTTCTAACACAATTGAGCAGTTCATGGGTCCAACAGTATTAAATAAATATATATTTATTATTTATAATACTAATAATTATTAAAAATTCATTTTCTTGTAAAGTTTAGCATCTAAACTTAATTTTATGACTTATATTACAAACTTTATTATAATTACATTATTATAATACTTTTTTCACAAACCAGGCTTAAAATTTGATTATTTCCCGATCTCGACTTTTATTTTTTATAGGTTGGACCGAGCTTGGGCTACTAATTTTTTATAAGCCCGATTAAACCCAGACTAGCCCGAGTCTACTTAGTAGTATATTATAAGTTGGCTTTTCAAATCTTATATGTAATTAGTTCATAATAGGCATGTTCAACTGTCTGTAGCTCGTCCAGCCCGCTCAAGCTTGAACAAGTATGTATTCTGATATAAGTCTGGTCTATCCCAGTATATATATATATCATTTAGCCTTTGTTTGGTTGATGAGCTTTCATGATTTATTAAAGCATGATATGATATTGTACGATTTGATTTTTCAGAAAATTTTGCTTAAATGAATGGTATGATATGCATGTATTTTATTTATTTTGAGAAGCACTAAATCCATTGTTCAAATTTCATTTTTTTGTAAGTACTTTGTTTTGATCCAATATATGTTGAATCTCTTATATTTTTGTGGTTCAGACAAAACCTGGTAAGAGTTTCCAACATACTCTTTCTAGGTTTGAGTATCGAAACCGATACTTCTATTGATGTGCAATGATTAAACTAATTATCAAGCTAACTCTCGTGAATTGAAAAATTAACTATAAATAATATAAAAAAATACGTGTCATGGAGAAAACGTATAAGCACCTCCTAACAGTAAAGTCAGACTCAGCAGCATTCATATGACAAGAAATTGGTTGAAGGCTTGACACTGCATGGATCCATACAATGAGGCGAAATCTAGCGAAATTTTAAATCTGAGATGCCTAGACAAAATTTTTACAACACTAACTAGGGCCAACCCTAGACATGTGCTAGCTAGAAGTGCGATGACATAGAGTCCGCGATTAAACCCATATTTTTTACTATATCTATAGCTAAGAGAATTTATATTGTGAGCTGAGTATTTTGCCTCATCCTTTTATCCAACTGTCGATTATTTATTAACACTGAATTAAATATTTTCTCATCTTAGGCCTTGTTCTTTTCAACTTTTGAAAGTTGAAATGAACTGAACTGAATTAAAGTTGGCTGAACTGAATTGAACTTATTTTAGTGTAAATTTATAACTACGCATAGCTGAATTGAACTAAACTAAAGTGGTCTGAACTGAACTACATTAAATTATAGTCCAAGAGAACATGACCTTAATTAAATATTTCCTCATAAATACTCAGCTACTAGATGAGAGGAAATTACAAAATATATGGCTCACGATATAAATTCTCCTATAGCTTAAGTAACTTGATGAACTCATTAAATATAGATGTATTAGATTATTAACTTAAAATAAAAACTTTAACTTAGTCTTATAAGAACATATCTCAATTTTATGGAAAAAAATTTCAATAAAAAAGGACACTTATTTCTTATTTCTCTTAAAGCCATCAAGATGTGAGGATCAACCGGAAACTTACGTTACCAAAACACTGCATGCTCATTAACTAGGGGTATGCAGAACCGAATCAGAACCAAAACCCAAATTAAAATCAAATACAATTAACCAAACTGAACTAAATCGAATTTATTTCGATTTTTAAATTCTAAAAAATCTGGAGTTCAGTTTTGGTTTTTGTAACAAAAACCGAAATAAAATGAACCGTACCGAATATACTAATAAATATTATATTTTAATATATGTGTTTATATTATATCTAATAACCAAATTATATTGATAATATGTGATATACTAATTAGTAAACAGTAATAATAGATAAGGGATTTAAACTTAAGTAATCCTAATTAAGAAAAAATCATTTTCCCTTTACAACTTTAAGAATATGATTCATTCTGTAGTTTATTATATATACTTGTCGTACCACTTGAATTAATCTTTTTTTTCGAAATAATTTTCTGGCTTACAATAATAGACAAAGAAAAGCTTCATCCCACTCCACCCGAATGTAGAATCGAACTTGTGACCTCTAAGATCAGAACTTTAAGCTCAACCAGTACTATAGACTAAGCCTTTGACACACTTGAATCAATATCTTCTATATTCCAATATTTAAGTTGTTGTTGTAATTATATATTCTAAAGTTTAATTACTATCAAATTTAATACATTTCAAGATAAAATTATTTTAAATCTCTCTCATATAACATTAAATGAAAAAATAAATTAAAAATTATTTTGTAGATTTTAGACTTTGAGCAATTCGGTTATAACCAAACTGAATCAAATTATATTTGGTTCAATTCACACAGAGCTGAACTATATTCGTTTCGATTTCAGTTTTAATATTTTTAGTAATTTGGGATTCAGTTTGGATCAGTTCGGTCTAATTTTTGAATGAAACCAACATTTGCCCACCGTTATCATTAACTACTTACATATCAATTTTATCAAATATGTTACTAGTTACTACTATTGGCAAGTTAGAAATAGAAATTACTCCCTGATTCCAGTTTCAGTAGTCTTTTTAGCTCTTTTATTAATTCTCTTTTTAATTGTCAATTTTAATTATCAATGCATTTTTACTACTTTTTCTCTAATTTGCT
Source organism: Euphorbia pulcherrima (assembly GCA_947683365.1). Classification (NCBI taxonomy): domain Eukaryota; kingdom Viridiplantae; phylum Streptophyta; class Magnoliopsida; order Malpighiales; family Euphorbiaceae; genus Euphorbia; species Euphorbia pulcherrima. The sequence continues at coordinate 22,737,214 of CANTUS010000009.1, forward strand.
CTTGTATTAATGTGAGAGAGATTGTCTATGAATTAAAATTATAAGTTGGTAATTAAGAAGAAAGATAATATTTGTATGAAATTGTAAAGGATAAATTCGTCATTTTAATAGTATAATAAATATATTATTAGTTTTGATGATAATTAAATGAGCAACTAAAAATAGATGGAGGGAGTATTAACAATGAAAACTCCCAGTCTGAAAACTTCTAAGATGACTTAAGCCCCGTTTAGCAAAACAATTGTTGTTTTGGTTGTGGTTGTTTTTATAGTTGCGATTTGCTATTGCAGGTTTTTATTACGGTTTTATACTGTTGTTATTAACTGATTTTGTGTTTAGTGTTTGGTGAAAATATAATTCACGATTGTGGTTATAGATATAAAATTACTAAAATGGACATATTTAAATATATTACTAAATCAATAATAATAATAAATAAAATTTTAAAACAAAATACATAGAAATTACGTCCATAATGAAAAAAATGAAAAATAAAAGTAACTTCATTAATTACAGACATTATTTAAAGGGTATTAAAGATAAATTAAAATTTGGAAAATTGTTGGTTTTGGCTCATTTCGGCAAAATAAATACTAAAATAACCTAGCAAAGAAAAAAATATCTTTTATCAAAATGCCACAAACTTAATTAACTTTATCATAACCTTTATGTGCTCTTGATGGTGTCATGAGAAATCTGGATAATGTCATGCGAAATCATGAAGATGTCATGCGATTTGAGTTGTTATTTTTATTTATTTTAGCTTATTTTATATTTATCTCACAAACCGTTCATTTTTTTTAACATGCTGCTTTGGAGTTTTTTATTCGTCTCATTTTTATCTTCGAAATGCCATCCATTGTGATATATTTTTTCCCAAAAAATTTTGACCTATTACAAACCTATTACATATGTTATAACTGACTTATATTCGACAAACTTGTTATAATAAACTTACACTAGAGTTGTAACAAATATATTGTAGATATATCACAGTTCAACGAGCATTGCAAATACAAAGAGACTTATATTATATTTGTAACATATATGTATCAGATATGTAGTAGATATATAATAGTTCAATAATAATTGCAAATACAAAGAGCCTTATACTAGACTTATAACAGACTTATGTTAAACTTGTAACATATATGTATCAGACATATACTAGACATATAACAGTTCAATGAGCATTGCGAATACAATGGACTTATATTAGACTTGTATTACACTTGTAATATATATGTATTAGATATATAGGAGATATATGACAGTTCACTCAGCATTGCAAATACAAAAAGACTTATATTAGACTTATAATAGACTTGTACTAGACTTGTAAGAGATATATATCACATCTATAATAGATATATAATAATACAATGAGTATTGCAAATACAAAAAGACTTATATTAGACTTCTATTAAACTTGAAATAGACATGTATGAGATATGTAGTAGATATATAACAGTTCAATGAGCATTGCAAATACAAAGAGACTTATATTAGACTTATAGCAGACTTATACTAGACTTGTAACAGATATATAGCAGATATATAACAGTTCTATGAGCATTACAAATACAAAGAGACTTATGTTAAACTTGTATTAGACTTATAAGAGGTAGAAAGTTTTTTTGGAAAAAATATATCACAATGGATGACGTTTCGAAGATAAAAATGAGACAAACAAAAAACTCCAAAGCGGAATGTAAAAAAAATAAACGGTTTGTGAGATAATTACAAAATAAGCCAAAATAAATAAAAATAACAACCTAAATCGTATGACATCATCAAAGGCGTATAAAGGTTATAATAAAGTTAATTAAGTTTGAAACATTTTGATAGAGAGTATGTTGGTATTTTGTAAAAGTTTAATATGTAATTATTTTATAAAATTAGATCATTTTAGTGTTTTACCCTTAAAATTTAAACCACAAAAGAATTCTAGAAAATATATATTTTAATGTGCTTAAAAAAAAGTAGATGAATCTTATATAAAAAAGACTTAAAATATATTTCAAATTTTAACAAATATTCATTGAACACAAAAAGATACGAAAAAGTTCTATTTATTGTACTACCAGACCTTAACAGTTTCTGTAACAACCAAAAGTTATTAGTATTACAGTAGTAAATAAATTCATTAAATGATACCTTTATTTATCCTTTTTTGGAAATTAATGTTGTGTAGCGGTTCAAGAAACATGCGTGATTATGGTCATTGGTCAAACAAAGACTAAGATCTAAAACCAAATAATCCTAGCCGTTTATCTAAGCCGTGCATTCCTGTTTTGATTCAAGCTTTATTTATTTCACAACTCGCTTATTACAATTACTATGACTGGAAAAAAGTGTACTTTTGACATATGTTCTAATAGGTCACTGAGATAAATTTTAATCGGCTTCCTCCGTTTTTTCAACTATTATTTTTGACTCAAATAAATTTTTTTAATAATTATCATTTTTAATTTTTAATATAATAGTTTGCACATATTTTTTATTTTATCCTTATTTAATGCAATATTAAAAATGATAAAAGATAATAAAGACCAATTATTTTTTTAAATAATTATTAGTATTAGGGTTATTTTAGTACTTTTATTCTCTTGATTATTGTTTTCTTGGTATTGACAAACTTACCAAAAATGATAAGTTAAAAAAACGGAGGGAGTATGTACTAAAAATTAAAGTTTGGGAAATACAAGAAAATACCATTTTTATAGGATATTTTTTTTATATAGCTAACTTTCTTTTTCTTTAGCTGTCTACCATTTTTAAGGTTATTGTTTTTCTCTTTACCACAACCTTCTCTCTTATATTTAATTTGATTTTCGCAACTTAAAATGACTATATATCACAAACCGTTAATTTTTTCGACATGAGCCTTTAGAATATTTTGTTCGTCTCTTTTAAACGAAATCCATATTGAATATTTTTGAAGAAAAAAAAAATTTGCAGTCTTATACCAGTTTTTTACTACCTTTATACAAGGTATAAGAGTTTTTTTTACTTTAAATAGAACAATGTTGCTAATATTTTATGTTATCAACCTGAAAATAAATGAAAAAGTTGTGCTATAAAGACATTATACCACTCTTATACCAGGTATAAGAATTTAAGAAACATTGATAAAATTGGTATAAAATGCCAAAAAAAATTTTTGCTAAAAAAATATTCAATATGGATTTTGTTTTAAAGATAAAAATAAGACGAACAAAATATTCTAAAGCCTCTTGTCGAAAAAAAATAACGGTTTGTGAGATATAGTCGTTTTTAAGTTGTAAAAATCAAATTAATTAGGAGAGGGAGTTGTTACCATGAGAGTTCTTGTATTCATGTAAAAATAAAATTCAAAAGTTAAAATATTATAATTAAGAAAGAGTTTAGGTTATTATGAGAAGTAAGTTTTTATTGTGGGATTTAAAAAATATTGAGTTGGTATTTACAAAATTGAAAGCTCAAAATCTTGTATTTAGCTAAGTTGCCCTTAAAGTTTTAAATCATCATAATATTTGAGCCCTAACTTCTCTGATCGAACTAGTTTCAAAATTAAAGTAGTACGTTCTATCACTATTCACGGTATTGTTCACGCTATTGTTCACATTTTTTTTCATTTTCTCATCTTATTTTCACATTATCTTTCAAACCATTTATTTTTTATATACCGCTTCAGAGTTTTTTGTTCGTCTCATTTTTATCTTCAAAACACCATCCATTGTGATATACTTTTTCAAAAACATTTTTCAACTGTTAAATAAGTGGTAGGTAACTGGTATGTAACTAGTAGGAACCTGGTAGAAATCTTATATTTCATTTAAAATTTGTTCAATCCATCAAGTTTATGTTTGTAACATACTTCTACCATATTTCATATATTAGCATTCTACCAGATACTAACCACATATTGATAGCGTTGTATCCAACATACAGGGTCGGTCCGATCCGGGTCTACCAGGGTGGTCGACCTTGTCTGGTCACAGACCACTTACAAGACAAAAAGAGCGTTAAAGGGGTCACATCGGGGGTTGGCCGACGTAACCCTCTACGATGCCAAGTCAGTGCTTGACATGAGGAAATGAGTAGCATAGTGGGGAGTAGTAAGTTACCTAATATTGTGGGTTAGTGCCTCTTATTGGTGGTTTGGCCCTCTCTTGAGTTGCCATGTGTCCTTTATATGAGCTTGGTGTGTTGGATATGATGTATGCCCTTAAGGCAATTAGGGCGATATATCTTAATTATGTAATAGTACGAATAATTTATTTAATCAATAAAGGCATTTATTCTTTTGTTTATATCAATGTGTTTTTATGTATATATATTATAGCTTGTTAAAGATATTCATTGATGTATGTATACAAAGGTCCTTGACATATCATAGCATGAAGTTAAAGAAATTATAGTTAGACTATATCTGGTGGAACCTGCTTCATGTGCAATTATGATTATGTCTAAACTATCCCTAGTCATAGTTTCATCAAGAAAGGATATTGATGAAGCGGAAAGACTAGCATGTGGTCAACTTTCTTGAAAAGGGTCCAAGCAGTCAATCTCATAAGGACTGAAGGTGGTGCCTTAAGTTTGACACATGGATATATCTGGGAGATATATTGGAGACCGCAGTAAGATAAACACTTGTTGTATATATCAATGTGTTAGTGTTTATCTTTATGCAATAAGCTTTGCGAATGTCCTCGTACTTGAGATGCTAGTTACCTTGTGTGGTACTATTGCTATACTTTGGGTCATTACTATACACTCATTAATTTAGGGTGCTACGGGTGATTACGGGTACAGTAATGATAGAACGTTGGTAAGCTGAGTAGTTGAAAAGAATCCATCGCTCCGGATATATTAAGGAGTTGTACCTGGCCACTTGTTGAAGTGATGATTGCCATAGACCTCTGATCAGAGTATGTGTTTGATAGAAATGGTTTCTAGTCAAACATACTATGTAAAAGGCAATATACTTCGGTAACAAGTAAGCTACTAGGATAGCTTGGAGCAACCTTGCTATTAGTGGGTTAACACTTTAACCGAACCGTACAAACCAGATGGTACTAATATTAAAGAATGGAAGGAATTTATCGCACTGGATAACTATTACATTAACCGGGATTAAGTCATAAGCATAAATGACATTCCGAGTAATGGGGGATGGTAGACCCTTGCTAGAGGCGTACTACAGTCGTTTAAGGTAATCAAGTTCTATTCACGGTCTAGAGCATCGAGCCAATGGTTCCATTAAAACAAGGGTTGGTTAAGCCTTAACAGCTCAATACTTCGGGATCCTATAAGGTCACACACATTGGACCTTCATCGGACTAAGTAAAGAACTAATAGATTTAATCTATTATGAAAATATAATATAAATAATAATTAGATTATTGTTTAATAGGTTAAAATTGATTGGATCAATTTTGCATAGACCAATCAATTTATTTTGACAGACGACTAATTTATTAGAGTCATAAAATAAATGTTTGATTGGAATTAAGAGTTTTTATTTATTGGCAGGTAACTAATTTTATTAGGGTCATTAACTAAGAGGGAGCCAAAGAAAATCGAATTGCCAAGGCGAGGGTTGGACCCTGCACACGTAGGCCCCATGGGCCCGAAAGGACTCGTGGGGACTATAAAGAAAAAGGCCACACGAGGGCATAGTGCACTCGTAGGCTGTGTGCCACGAAAGCCCTGCTTGCGTGGGCACGAGGCTTGGGTTGAGCATGCGCTGCATGTGCAGCGCTTGCCCAGCCCAAGAAGGGCCTTCGCGAGCTAGGCTCACAGGAAAGCCCACGAGCCCCAACTCGCAGGACAAGGCAGGCTCATATAAGCCTACCTTGTTCGGTAAGCCAACCAGGCTTAGCTGGGTTGCCTTGGGCAACACAAGGATCCACTAGGATCCGCGTGTTCCTAAGGGGCGGGATGGGTATTTACCCATCCTGTGTTAATTTGGTGGAGCCTTTGCTCCACCTATAAATAGGGGCTCCTTTCCCCATTCCAATTTGCACCAAATTCAAGTGGATCTTGAATCTCTAGAATATATATTTTCGGGTGGGAATTTTGGAGCGATCTAGCAATTGCTCAAGGTTCTTCAGTTCTTCCTCATTGAGAGGTTTTGGTTGGTGGGGTTTGTGTGGATACTCATAGAGGCTATCCTACTTTGGAGGCTTGTGTAATGAAGTTCTGCTAAAGCACACTTCAACTAGTAAGTCTTCTAATTTCTCTTTTAATTATTAAGTCCTTTTCTTTAAGTGTTTTTAGACTTAATAATTATGCTTAGGTTGTTTTGCATGCTTAGTTCATTATATGCTTAGGTTATAGCTTAGAGTTATAACATGCCTAGGTTATAGCTTTGAGTTATAATATGCTTAGTATAAAATAAATGCGCTAGGATATAATTTGGAATTATGGTATGCCTAGTCCTTTTGCATGCTAACCTAGGTAGAGAATTATTTAGTTAAGGCTTTATTTAATTTATATACAACTAATAAGAGTTCCTGGGGACAGGGAAAAAATTTTGAATTTCCACCATGCCTGTTATGCATGTTCAATTTGATTGTCAGTTCCCAACATGGTGGACAAGTAATGTGATTGGGCTTCGTGGGCCTCATTGATGTTTATAAGATGTCCCCCCTTTGGTTAGTGTTGACTCATTAGGGTCGACCTTAGGTGTGGGTTTGGTTCATTCTTTTACCAAGGTCAGGCCATGGTAGCACCAGGGCTTTATAGATGGCTGAGGTCTTTGTTTCCAAAGGTGTCACCCCAACTCTAATCCGAGCTCCTTCAGGGCTTGTGGTGGGTATGACACTTTGTCTGATCTTTAGCTTCGACTTTGAGGCAAGGTCGAGCTCTTCTCTAATGGTAAGAGGTGGCCAAGGTTCTAACTCTAACTTAGATGTGAGGCCAAGCTATTCTCTTATAAGAAGAAGTGGCCGAGGGTCTATGTTGAATGTGAGACTGAGCACTCATCTTATAGGAAGAGATGGTCGAGCCGAGGTTCTGACTCTAACTTTGAGGTGAGGCCAAGCTCTGCTCTTATGGGAAGAGGTGGCCGAGGCTCTAACTCTATCTTGGAGGCGAGGCCAAGCTCTTCTCTCATGGGAAGGGGTGGCCAAGGCTCTAACTCTTACTTGGAGGTGAGGTCGAGGTCTTCTATAATGGGAAGAGGTAGCTGAGGGTATACCTTAGAGGTGAGGCTGAGATCTTCTCTTATGGGAAGCAGTGGCCGAGGCTCTAACTCCACATTGGAGGCGAGGACAAGCTCTTCTCTTATGGGAAGAGGTGGCCGAGGCTCTACCTTAGAGGCAAGGCCAAGCTCTTCTCTTTTGGGAAGATGTGGCCGAGGGTCTACCTTAAAGGCGATGTCAAGCTCTTCTCTTATGGGAAGAAGTGGCTGAGGCTGGAACTTGGACTCGAGGCTGAGCTCTTCTCGGATGGGAAGAGGTGGCCGAGGCTTAAACTTAGACTTAAGGCCAAGCTCTTCTCTTATAGGAAGAGGTAGCCGAGGCTCTAACTCCAACTTAGAGTTGAGGCTAAGCTCTTCTCTTATGGGAAGGGGTGGCCAAGGGTATGCCTTAGAGGCGAGGCCGAGCTCTTCCCTTATGAGAAGAGGTGGCCGAAGCTTTACCTTGGAGGAGAGGCCAAGCTCTTCTCTTATGGGAAGAGGTGGCCAAGGATCAAACTTGGACTTGAGCCCAAGCTCTTTTGTTATGAGAAGAGGTGGCTGAGGCTCTAACTCTACCTTGGAGGCGAGGCTAAGCTCTTCTCTTATGGGAAGGCCGAGGGTCTACCTTAGAGGCAAGGTTGAGCTCTTCTCTTATGGGAAGAGGTGGTTGAGGCTCGAACTTGGACTCAAGGCCGAGCTCTTCTCTTATGGGAAGAGGTGGCCGAGGCTCTAACTTTGCCTTGGAGGTGAGGCCGAGCTCTTCTCTAATCAGAAGAGGTGGCAGAGGGTCTACCTTAGAGGTGAGCCCAAGCTTTTCTCTTATTGGAAGAGGTGGCCAAGGCTCAAACTTGGACTCAAGGCTGAGCTCTTCTTTCATGGCAAGAGGTGACCGGGGCTCTAACTTTGCTTTGGAGGCAAGGCTAAACTCTTCTCTTATAGAAGATGTGGCTGAGGCTCTACCTTGAAGGCAAGGCCAAGCTCTTCTCTTATGGAAAGAGGTGGCCGAGGCTCAAACTTAGGCTCAAGGTCAAGCTCTTCTCTTATGGGAAGAGGAGACTGAGGCTCTAACTCTGCCTTGGAGGTGAGGCCGAGTTCTTCTCTGATGGGAAGAGGTGGCCGAGACTCTACCTTAGAGGCGAGGCCGAGCTCTTCTCTTATGGGTAGAGGTGGCCGAGGCTCGAACTTGGACTCAGAGGCAAAGCCAAGCTCTTCTCTGAGGTCTACCTTAGAGGTGAGATTGAGCTCTTCTCTTATGGGAAGGGGTGGCCGAGGCTCAAACTTAGACTCGAGGCCAAGCTCTTCTCTTATGGGAAGAGGTTACTGAGGCTCTAAATCTGCCTTAAAGGAGAGGCTGAGCTCTTCTCTGATGGGAAGAGGTGGCCAAGGCTCTACCTTGGAGGTGAGGCTGAGCTCTTCTCTTATGGGAAGAGTTGGCCGAGGCTCTAACTCTACCTTGGAGGTGAGGCCAACCTCTTCTCTTATGGGAAGAGGTGGCTGAGGGTCTACCTTAGAGGTGAGGCCGAGCTATTCTCTTATGGGAAGAGGTGGCTGAGGCTCAAACTTGGACTCGAGGTTAAGCTCTTCTCTTATGGGAAGTGGTGGCCGAGGCTCTAACTTTACCTTAGAGGTGAGGCCGCGCTCTTCTCTAATGAGAATAAGTGGCCGAGGGTCTACCTTAGAGGTGAGCCCGAGCTCTTCACTTATTGGAAGAGGTGGCCGAGGGTCGAACTTGGACTCAAGGCTGAGCTCTTCTCTTATGGGAAGAGGTGGCTGAGGCTCTAACTCTACCTTAGAGGCGAGGCTAAGCTATTCTCTTATGAAAGAGGTGGCCGAGGCTGTACCTTGGAGGTAAGGCCAAGCTCTTCTCTTATGGAAAGAGGTGGTCGAGGTTCAAACTTAGAATTAAGGTCGAGCTCTTCTCTTATATGAAAAGGTGGCCGAGGCTCTAACTCTACCTTGGAGGCAAGGTCGAGTTCTTCTCTGATGGGAAGAGGTGGTCAAGGCTCTACCTTGGATGCGAGGCAGAGCACTTCTCTTATGGGAAGAGGTGGCCGAGGCTCTAGCTCTACCTTGGAGGTGAGGCCGAGTTCTTCTTTGATGGCAAGAGGTGGCTGAGGGTCTACCTTGGAGGCAATGCCAAGCTCTTCTCTTATGGAAAGAGGTAGCCGAGGCTCTAACTCTGCCTTGGATACAAGACCAAGCTCTTCTCTTATTGGAAGAGGTGGTCGAGGCTCAAACTTGGACTCGAGGCCGAGCTCTTGTCTTATGAAAGAGGTGGCCGAGGCTATACCTTGGAGGCGAGGCCAAGCTGTTCTCTTATGAGTAGAGGTGGTCGAGCCTTAAACTTGGACAAGAGGCCGAGCTCTTCTCTTATGGGAAGAGGTGGCCGAGGCTCTGCCTTGGAGGTGAGACCGAGGTCTTCTCTTATTGAAGAGGTGGCCGAGGCTCTACCTTAGAGGTAAGGCTGAACTCTTCTCTAATGAGAAGAGGTGGCCAAGGCTCTACCTTAGAGGCGAGGCTGGGCTCTTTTCTTATGAAAGAGGTGGCCGAGTATGATACCGATTTGAGGAAAAGCGACGACGTCATTTAGGTGAGAGACCCCATTGTTAGAGCCACACATGCTATTTTCTTTGGCTTAATTAGCCATCTATTCTTTATGCTACAAAGGAGTAGATTTATGGAAAGGATATGATTTTTATAGGTAAGACTAAAGATCTGAAGGTCGCGTGTTCGATCCATAGGTGTGCACCAATTTGATAGCGTGGTATCCAATGTACAAGGTTGATTCGGTCCGGGTCTACTATAGTCAGGTCAGGCTTGTGTGGTTAGGGACCACCTATAAGACAGAAAGAGCGTTAGAGGGGTCACGTTGGGGTTTGGACGACGTAACCCTCTCCGATGCCTAAGTCAGTGCTTGACATGGGGAAATGAGTAGCATAGTGGGGAGTAGTAAGTTACCTCTTATTATGGGTTAGTGCCCCTTATATAGATGGTTTGGCACTCTCTTGAGTTGCCATGTGTGTGAGCAGATGACATTTTGGATGGATATGAAGCTGGGCTGGAGGACCGACCTTTTAAAAATAGTGAGTGTGTGGGATATGATAGTAGAAAATGGTTTTGCATATTTTAATGTTTAAAAGACACGAGATTGAAATCCCGTACTTTAAATAGAGTCGCCACCAGGTTCATCTCAACCGGGAAATTTACATACGATTTTCCCACCGGGGGTAGACCATACCTTAAATAGAGATTCCGAGTTCGGATGATGCTATCTATATTACATTGGCCAAGTTAAAAGTTTCCTTATTTCTTATTTGGATTTAATCCACCCTATTTATAGTGTTTTCGATTATATTGTGTTAGCGCGTTGTTTAGCAAGCATTCGACAAATAAATTATTACAATCATCCCAAATAAAGTGCGGAAATTAAAATAATAATTACAAGGCTTTCCAAATCCTATACAATTGTCTAAACAGTAAGTAAAATACCCGAATGCCTAACAATCATCTATCGTAAATCTACCTGCACAAAACGGTTAGCACAAATACGACACGTATATGGGATATATCACATATAACATGCATCATTAGTGAACCAAACAAGACTTGAGTTAGCGTGATCATGGTATATTTATTATACAATTTATGGAGCTCGATTAGATGGCTAAAAATTGTGTTTGAAATGCGTTTGTGAGAAAATCTCATTTTATTTACACTTTAGACTCGATTTGTTGTTTTAACCAGATTATTAGTAAAAATGCCGCATGTTATAGGGTGAGAACTATTTTTGGGGACTTATGGACTCCCATCGTTCCAATGTATATCCTATCTTCGGAAATTAAACTAGGTCGAAAATAAAATGAAATAAAATCTGCTGTCTAGAATGCCATACCGCTGGTGGCATCATTGATGCTGTTGGCGATTTCACTTACACAAGCTTGCAGAATAACATTTTGCGTACCATAAAGAAAGGGTCCCACAATAAAATAAAGCCATTGGTGATGAAGGAAGCCCTTGGCAGTATCATTGATGTCACTGGCGACATGAATGATACCGCCGATGGCTTCACTTGTCACCGACGGTTTCAGCTTCTTGTAGCAACAACAGTTAACGGTCGAAAATGACCGAAAACCCAAAACTAAGCACAAAACAACAAATAAACACAATAATAAATGTCAAAGAGCTATGAGACTCCGAATTTTTACCTCGGGGCCGTGAATCCACCTCTTCGTGATCCAAATGACACCTCCAGGGAGCTTAAAATGATGATTTGGGTAGTGAACTAAGATTCAAGTCTCTAAATCATATTAAGATTTCTCAGTTATCCAGCGGGTATCGAGAAAAGTATGGCAAAATGCTGTCTGCCTGCAAAAGTTAAACCACCGGCGGCATGGATGATACCGCCGGCGGTATTGATGAAGCCGCGGGCGGCTTCACACTCTGCCAAGTTTGATGAGCAAGGCAAGGCCTAGCCTAAAAAGGTGAAAAAGGGGTCAAATCCGCCCAAAAGTGTTTTAAGCGGGATTTTTGGGTAATTAGGGTCATTTTTGAATTTTTTCGGGTATTTAGGACTAAATTAATTTTTGGGTGCAAATCATCGGTTCGAGCTCCCACTGTACGCATTATCAGACACGTCGAACTAAATTTTTCCGAAAATAAAATTCATAAAGAACTTTTTTATCGGTAATCAAAATTCAAAAAGAATTTTTATATTGAGGATTAAAATCAAACATATGTCATCATTATCTCATGAGATGAACTGTAAAATCCCGTGTTCACAATGTGTCTTTTATATGAGCTTGGTGGGCAACTAATGTGATTGGGCTTAGTGGGCCTCATTGATGTTTGAGCATTTATATACTTTGCTATCAGATACCTACCAAATACACTTGTTTGTCTCATTTTTATCTTCGAAACACCATCCATTGTGATATACTTTTTCAAAAACATTCTTTCAACTGTTAAATAACTAGTATGTAACTGGTAGGAACTTGGTAGAAATCTTATATTTCATTGGAAATTTGTTCAATCCATCAAGTTTATGTTTGTAACATATTTGTACCATATTTCATAATGTTGAACCTAACACTAGTTTAGACTGATTCTATGAATGACTCAGTAGTGCTTAAGTTTTGACCATAACAATTAAGTTAAGTTTGAGTTAATTAAATCAATAATAAGGTTAAAATAAATAATATATGGTTATATGTGAGTTATTGAATTCGAGGGTAGAATGTCAATTTTCCGCTGATTTAGTTATTTAGTTTTAACTCTGAGTTGTTTTTGAGCTGAGCTGATTACTTAGTCACTGAGTAGTAACTGTTCACTCAGCGCTTGATATTTAGATTTTATTTTAGCTGTGTATATTTTTTTTATCTTTCGTTGAGTTACTATCTATATCTTAGTCAACGGCAATGACTTTTCTATTTAAGGAAAAATGGAATCTTTTCTTTTAGTGATGCTTTTTACAGAACATCAATGAGACAAAGATAAAAAGAATTAACGCCTTGACAAGACACCGATTTATGAAGAAAAAGAAAAAGTCTTCCAGAATCAAGCTGCAAAAAGTCATTTGCCAAATTGGGAAATTCTACAGATCAATCATATAGTATCGCACGCTCTGCAAACTGTCATATTACCATAAGGTATGGGAAGATGACACATAGTAAGTCAGCACAAGTTCTCTAAAATGGAAGACTGGCATCAAACGATAAAGAATTCAAATTGAAGCTCGAATCTCAATCTATCTCTAATAGATTGTTTTCTATCTCACAACAGTGTGATTCTATCTCCTAACAGATTGATTTGAAGAAGCAACGGGTGAATAGATGAGCTGTCAATTTCAGAAGATGCTAAAGCAAGTTCAAAGACTACATTCTTGATTTCAAGTATAAAAGGAGCAAGAAGGCAAGCATTAGAACTTGGTGATTACACCTAAATTTCTAAGAAACAAAATTCTGTCATTTTGCAAGCTTTAAAGAAGTTCAATCAAGAAAGCAACTACTCAACGAGAATCAGCTTTACAACAAGAGAGAATAGAATAGATCAATAGATTGTATTATCTAATTATCTGTAATTGGATCAACGTTCTTATAAGTTGATTCTAGCTCTTATTTAGACTTAGTTGAGTTGCTAGTAGAAGAGGGTATTTTACTCAGCGGGTGAGTGATTACAGTTTGGAGGGTACTTTTTGTAATTGGGGAAATTTGGTGAAAAGCTTCTCCGCCTAGGGTAAAGGAGTTAAGATTAGTGAATTAACACCAAGTCACTCTCTTGGGACTGGATGTAAGCATAGGTTATTGAAGCAGTATAAAATCTTTATGTTCTTTACTTTGAAGATTTTCTAGATTTCTACTTAGCCAGCTGACCTATTCAGCAGAGTCCATCATATCACGAAAAAGTTACTATTTATTAGAGCGAGTCATTCACCCTCCTCTAACTCATTGAGTGTACGCATAGGGACCGATAAGTGGTATCAGAGCAAGTTCTCATTATAAAGATTTCACAATCTTGAGATAAAGACCATGACATATAAAGGAGGAGAATTCAGTGGAAGGGCCCAAGCCTACATTTTACTAAAAGGCATGTCAGTCATCAGGCCTCCCATGTTTGATGGTGAGCATTATACTTATCGGAAGAACATGATGAAAAATTTCATCCAGTCTCAGAGTATGCGTGCTTGGATGGCTATAGTTGAAGGGTTGTATGTCCCTACAATTGTGAAGAATGGTGTGCATGTTGGTAAGTACTCTGATGAGTGGGACAATCAAGACTTGGCTAGATTAAAGGAAAATGGAGCTGCTATCAACTATCTTCATTGCGCTCTTGATGCAACTGAGTTCAACCGCATTTCAAGCTATGAAACTACTCAAGAGATATGGAAGAAGTTGGAAATAACTTATGAAGGCACTGACAAGGTCTAGAAATCCAAGATCAACATCCTCATGAGAGATTATGAGTGGTTTCATATTCAACCCAAGGAAGATATTTCTAACATTAACACCAGGTGCATGAATATTGCCAGTGAACTAAAAATACTTGGTAAGAACTTCACAGAAGAAGAGGCTGTCAAGAAGATTTAGAGAAGTTTGACACAAGAATGGGATTCAAAGAAGAGTCCTATCGAAGAAGCTCATGATTTGAAGACCTATAATTTTGATGAGCTGATCGGAACCTTGCTGACTCATGAGATGTCCTTGAAGTAATATGAAGATGAGTCTAAGATGCTTAAGCATAAGGAAAGAGAAAGCTCTAGCAAAGCTATTGTTCTTAAGGATGATGAAGAAGATTCCTCTGAAGGAGAATATCTAGAGGACAGCAAGGAAGAGATAGCAGTGATGACCAAGAACTTCAATAGGTTCTTGAAGAAAGATAAGAACTTTCAAAGATTCAGAAGGCCCAGCAAGTACAAGAAAGGAGCAGATGATAGACCATAAATGGAATTCAACAAAAAGCATAACAAAGATATTAAATGCTTTGAATGTGGTGAGAAAGGGAATATCCAATCTAGCTGTCCTAAAGCTAAGAAGGACTTATTTAAGAAGGAAAGGGATAAGAAGGCTCTTGCTGCTACCTAGAGTGACTGAAGAGAGTCATCATCCTCAGATGAAGAGGCACAAGATTCTAGAAATGTGTGTCTTATGGCAAAGGATGATCAAACTAACTTAAAGTCCACTGACCAACCATCTACTTCCGCTGCCAATCAATCAGCTGACTAGAGCACAGAGAAAGGAAAGCGAATTGAGTTAAATTCTAAACCCCCTTTGTCTTCAGATGAACTTGCTGTAGTACTTAATGATGTTATTAATGTGATTAAGAAGTCAGTCAAATACATCAAAGTACTCCAGCGGAGGTGTGATCATCTAGAAGATGTCAATTTTTCTACCTCACTTGACATCTTATACCTTATAGAAAAAGGTGAATACCATGATGGATATAACAACAAACTCGCTAAGAAATGGATGAGTTAGCTGCCAAATTAACAGCTTTGAAAAAGGTGCAGGTCCCTCCTTAACCTAGCAGGAACACTTAGAGTAACCACACTCACCAATATAAGAAGGTTTCTCAAAAGAGTAAAGTGAGTAGGCCCAATCCTAAGGCCGTATGTAATTTCTGTAGTAAGTCAGGACATGTGTGAGCACTGGATTTTAATGACCCTTCTCATGAAAAGATGATGAGAGCTATATTATGCAATGTCTTTCAGGTGTTGTCCATCAGAGGTGTTCCTACTACTGCAGAGTTGAGTTGGCCGATGTTCGGAGACCTAGTCTGCCCTTAGGTACCAGTACAGGTTCTGTCTGGTGGTACGGATCCACTAGCAGACCCGTACGAGCAAATTCCTTCTATATGCATGGAGGGGACCTATTACGGGTCCCTTAGTACTCATATGGGTGGGCCCCACTCATACGGGTCCTCTGATTTCCTAATCAGCCTCTTTCGGAAACTATCTCTTACCATTTTTCGGGAAAAGGCAGGTCTTGAATGCAGTTTATTGCATTCAGACCTGACCCTCACCCTTTAAATATGGCCTTTTCCCCTCATTTCATAACACACACATCTCATACGAAAATTATACTAAAAATCTAGCAAATTCTATAGGTATAGAAAAGGTATAGTGAGGGTATAGGAGGTATAAGATAGGGAGAAAACTCTTCTTTTGAGGTTTTGTCCACATTTTATTTATTCCTAGCTTCTTTTATTAGGATTTAGGGGAGGTTCTCTCCACACAAATACTCACCTAAATGGTCCTATTCCATCATCTACTTTGGCCGGACTCTCTCAACAGTAAAGGGATCATCTCAAAGTGGATTCACGCCGGAAAGGTAACGCTCCTGAGTTTCAAAGAGACTCACATCTCAGTTATTTCATTATTATTATTCTCTATTTCTTCTATTATATTTGTTCCTTTCATTTCATATTTCGGGTCTGGTCCTAGTCCGTATGAGCCTTGTTGGCACCATATATCCCCAAAGATATCAAATCGGTGCGCCATACTCATACGAAGGGAAATCCCTTTAAATTTTTTTCGTGCCATTAATCCATCAATCTGCAAATTAAATTGAACTGAGTTTCTACCTGGTACCAGACAGGACCCGTATGGGTCTCCTTACACCAGTACCGGTCCTCCCTAGTACCCGAATGGGTACCCCCCATCCGTCCGGGTACCAATCCCCATATGGAACTCAGAATTCTCTTTTAATTGGTTAAAAATCAATCCAACTCACCAAATCCCATGCGATCATTTTCACTAATAATCTTGTGAATCAACACCTAATAGTTAAAATGTGTTTTTATAACAAAATGCGTTGAAGACTTGTTATTTCTCTCCGATCCTAGAAACCGTCCGGGTATTATCAATCGTAAAACTGCCACGCTAACATAATCACATTTTCCCTAATGAAATGCTAACTTATGATGTGTCATAAACTGTGCTAATCTTTGAGGATGCAGGGGAATTTATTTTCATTTTGTTTTATAATTAGAACAAATGTATAGGTTCTCTTTGCAATTTCCCCCATTTTTCCCCGGTTGTAATTTTTATTCCCCCATTTATTAATTGTGCTTTATTTTAATATGTAAACGCATATAACGAGTGTGAAAGAGTGTAGAAATAGGGTTTTGTTATAATTCCCTAAATGATGAAAACTAAAATGGTTTTATATGGTGAATGTAATTTTGAATCAACCAAATGAGAAATAAGTGACCCATCCGATACCCAAATCTCTGATCCAATAGGTATGAGTGCCTGCCGAGAGGGAACCGTACCAAAACTCTTTCACAAGTAGTCAACTCGGGTGGTGACTCTATCAATTGTATCGAGATTTAGGTCTCGATTCTTTTATTCATTAAAATTGGCTTATTGTGCAAACTTGAACTAAAAAATGTTTTGTCATGCCTAAATCCAACCAACCCCCAGTGGGTCCCACCTCTCACTCAGGTGCTAAGGGAGACCCACATGTCATCGACACCTCATAGTGGCAACTCTGCTGGGGAGCATAATCTTTTAACTTGTAAATGGGGGATCCTATCCTTAACGATCCTCTATCATCATGTGATCTTCGGCTTTACTAGCACCAGCAGCCGGCTGAGTAGGGCCCTAGTCTCTAAAGTCTCTGCAGCACCCCCAGCCGTACCATTAGCCATACCATCACACTGATCCACTTCCTGCTCCACTCCCGTGCTTTAGGTCACAATCGGCTGAACCCTATAATCCGAAGGAGCATCCGAAGAAGAATTGGATGGCTCAGGAGTTTGCCTACCTTCAGCCATGCGAGCCAGCTGTTCCCACAAAATCTTAGTCTCTCTCCTATCTCTCTCTAAGTTTGCCTTCAGTGTAGGGATTTGATCCAACTCTACAGTGGCTGCCTGCAGTTGCTCCTCTAGGAAGCTAGCCTGATCCTTGATAGCCTCTAAGTCCCGAGCAGATCTATCTCGCTTCATAGCCAGTAGGGTCAGCATAAAAATCATGAGATCAATACGCATATATAAATGTCATAGCATGCATGCATAGTTTGTTATATTTCATAGGTAAATAAGAAGCTCACCGCAGCTAAGGCATCCTGTGCCATCATCAGATCCCTAGTCGAGAAGCACCTTCATGCAATCCTCTCTGCCTCAGCTATAGACACCTATGGAAACCAATTCAGTCAATTTAAAATGTATATCATAAATTTAACAAGGATATAAGCTAAGAGTTTGGCACAAAGGCGCACAAGGGTCACACCAAGAGGAGCAAAGCGGATGGTGTGGACCGACTCCTCTAGCCCGCGTACAACGTGTTTCCCCGAATGGTCAAGGAAGCGGAATGTAGAATTTAGGTTAGCCTAGAGGATGCCTTCCCTGAGGCCTTTGATAGTCTTATCCAGTAACCCCAATGGAGCCTGATCAGCTGGTGCCTCAGGAGCAGTAGCAGCGGCAGCAGCACCATATTGCTTCCGCTTCTGAGTAGAAGACTACAGTTCAAGTTTATAAATTGTCAGACCAATGATATGTACAAGTAATAGCAAAAGAGTAAATGATTCATAGAGTTGAGTCAAAAAATATACCCAAGTAGAGGAGCTCGTGGGCCTAGAAATGCTCTCAGTCTGACTAATTAGGAAAGGTCCCCCGTGGTCACCTCCAGCTCCATCGTCGCCACCCTCATCGTCATCATTGTCGTCGTCATCCCTATAATGGAACTCAAGAGGAGTATCTCCCAAATGGACCCTCGGGCATGGCTGGAGTAGTGAGGTACGGATGAAGTCAGGATAAGAACCCTCAATTGATAACACTCGGGCTCCCTCGCCTAGCAGATACAACCCCTGGTCTATCCACGGCATCAGTTGTGGCCAATATATGCCTACAGGGATAGGTGGAGGGATAGGCCTCTCCACTATAGAGCTTGTCTATCAGTTGTGAACTCGCTTACTTAGGTACCACTCAAAGGAAAGTGGTGACTTCAGAATGAACCGACGGTCATCCACCCCCTATTGTATATCCTCGATCTTGTCGTGGATGACCATGTGCACCCAAGGATCGTGAATAGTCTACATATAATTAGAACATATTGTAAGAACCCTAACTTTGTAAATACAATTTATCACTAACAGCTTGTTAAATTGAAAATACAGGTTGAGGCTTAAAAGGGTTTACCCGATGGGAGCACAGCTAGCGGATATACTCTCGATACTCTACTATAGTCCCAGGCTGCTGTAGCCAGGGACCCATCCACCTGGATGTAATATGAGATGTCTCAGGCTGATCGAATAAGCTTGGCCTGAGGATAAAACGGTGCTCGAATGCCCACATCTGCAAGAAGAATCAAAAGTTAGTCACATGATAGTTTCAATATAAGGCTAAAGGCATAAGGAAAGTTAAGTGTTTTCCAGAAGGAGTAGATGGCTGATCTTCAGCTTAGCCTGCTGGCCCCGAACCTCGACATCCGAGCTATAGTATAGTTGACCTAGAATAGCCTGACACCAGTTCTTACTAGGCACGCTGCAAGATCCTACATAGTAGAAAGCAAACTATAGTTAAGGTTGCTCGAGTATACAGGAAAGAAGAAGGTAGATAGGAGGCTCAAGAGGAAGAACTTGGTATACTGATCCCTCCTGTCCATAGCAATCGGTCTCGGCTGTACTCACCAGTAAGTATACAGCTCCCTATACTTGAGCATGTCCTTCCCACTAGGATGAAGCCTAAGAAATCTCTGTACGTAGTCCTTCACCTCTGCCCATGAATGCCAATGATCGATATACATGTTAAAGTGGATGATATCTCCTCTCCAAGCTAACCCGATTAGTGCACTCATGTCAGACGGGGTGGCAATGACCTCCCATATCGGCAAATGGAAGGTACGGGTAGTCTACGATAACAGCTCAGCCAGTGCAGCGATGGCATTAAGAGCCAAAGTCTTTGGCCCCTCACGGATGGCCCTAACAATATTAGAGAAACCCAGAGCATCAATCTGGACTATCAACTCAGTATCCCTATCGATACTGATCTTCTCATACCACTTCCGGCAGAAACTCAGGGCCCCAATGGTCCTAAAAGGGAACTGCAAAAGCAAAATAGTAGTACAAAAGGGTTAGAATATGGTGATTAAGTAAGAAATTAAAATAAAAGTGCAGTATATAGAGTTTTAAACATTCTATCCTGGATAAGAGTACCTGTACGAGTGGGCCCTACCCGTACGGATACCATACCTGCACTCATATGAAAAGCAAAATCCGTATGAGTCCTCCACACCGATATGAGTCCCTGCAATCTCTGCTCGTCAGAGAAAAAGGTCCCAAAAAGCCATTTTCACCAAAACTCAACCAAATCTCAGCAAAAACTATCCCAAAAGTTCCCTGGACTAAAGTTACATGCATAAGGATCTATTTTAGCACCTAAAAAAGACCCTAAAAGCATCCCAAATCAAAGATTTTCCGAATTGGGGGAAAATAAAAAATGGTGGATTTTGATTGACTTACTTGGAGTTCAGAGGGGTGTGATTCGGTAGAAGGGACCACGGGAACCTCAGAGGAAGGATTAAAGCCGAGAAAAGAGTCCGTTTCCCGAAAAGCATATTAAATTGCCACCGGACATCACCAAAGTTCTGAATTACCAATCTGAGGTAGTTCCTTGTGTCTCAGACCAAATCAACCAACATCGGGACTCTTCTTCTACATCTTTTGATTGATTGGGGTGAGAAATCACTAGAATTTGGAAGAATTAGAACTTTTGGTGAATAGAGGGAAATAAGGATTGTTCGTGTTTTTTTAAAACTACCCCGAAGCATCTGTACCTGCGCCCAACACCCGTATGAGTCCTTATCAGTAAATTGCCACTCGTACCGGTCCGGGTCATCCATATGGGTCCCCTCCTACCACTAGGAGCCAGTTTTGAAGTCAGAGCATCATAAGCATACCCAGTCCAGATTAGGGGACCAACCTCCCTTCTCTTGAACCCTGTATTTCAGTTAATCGTGGGGCAAAACCCTTAGCTTACCTTGATCCTTGATTGAAGGGGCAAAAATTCTCATTTTGGAAAATCGATCAAGAATCAAAGTAAGCCATTTTTGAATTAATCACTAACTAGGAAATATTTATGTGCAAGTCTATCCTAGCATAGGAGTTCTTCCCCAACAAATGAATCTTAACGGGAAAGGCCTCCCCAGCAGAAGAGGCTTTACCCAAAGGATATCACTTCCCTCCCCAGCCAAGGAATCACTCGAAGGGCATACCCCCATCATCAGGAACCCTAGGGGCACCCCATTCTAGGTTCACTCCCTAGCAGAGGAATCACCAGATCCCAAGGGCATCCCCCTATTTCCTAGTAGTAGAGTCACTAGATCCCAAGGGCATCCCCCATTTCCCAGTAGCAGAATCACCAGATCTTAGGGGCATCCCCCCAATTCCCAGTGGTGGAATCATCAGTTAATCTAGGGGCATCCCCCTATTCCTTAGTAATGGAGTTATTAGACCTTGGGGATACCCACCCTAAGAGTATTCCCCAGAGATAAAATAAGCACCGATCAGGCCAAACCCGACATTTCCCACACATAGTTTTTAGTTTATCATCCACACATCTTTATTCTTAATTAAAGGGGCAAAAATATATTTGTTTTCAAAAAAAGTTCAATTAATAATAAAGAGGTGTCTGCTTAGGCAATGACTAATCTCTTTTCAGGTTATTCCAAATCCCCAAGTTAGGAGAGTCATCCTCCTTAGAAAAGGGATACGCCTGTTGCGAGAGTTGATCCGCCTTAAGAAAGGGATACGAGGAGAAGTCATCCGCCTTAAGAAAGGGATATATCATCAGTTAGGAAAGTCATTCACCCCAGGAAAGGGATACGCCAGTCAGGAGAGTTGATCCACCTTAAGAAAGGGATACGAGGAAAAGTCATCCGCCTTAGGAAAGGGATATATTATCAGTTAGGACAGTCATCCGCCATAGGAAAGAGATAGGCCAGTTAGGAGAGCCGATCCGCCTTAAGAAAAGGATACGAGGAGAAGTCATCCACCTCAGGAAAGGGATATGCAAAGGCAAGGAAAGTCATCCATCTTAGGAAAGGGATACGCACCAGTCAGGAAAGTCGATCTGCCTTAAGAAAGGGATACACACACCCTCCCCAGTTGAGTCATGGGGGATATGTACGGTAGCAAAAGGAAAGACATCCACCTCAAGAAAGGGATATGAACACATAGGTAATTAAAGCCATCCGCCTCAGGAAAGGGATACACATTAGCAAGAAAAGTCATCCGCCTCAGAACAAGGGTACACATTACCTAATAGAGTTACAAGGGGTACGCATCAGCAAAGGAAAGAAGTTCACCTCAAGAAAGGAACTAGCCCATATCATCACCATACGTATAATTTCTAAACCCTCGCTCACATCGTGAGATCATACAGATCCGTATCTCCAGTGATCCCATGAGGGGCAGTCTGTGAGCACTAGATTTTAACGATCCTTCTTACAAAATGATGGTGAGAGCTATATGATGTAATGTATTTTAGTTTTTATCCATCAAAGATGTTCCTACTACTGCAGAGTTGAGTTTGGCCAAAGTCCAGAGACCTAGTCTGCCCTTAGGTACCCATACGGGGTTCTGTCTAGTGATACGAATCCATTGGTAGGCCTGTACGGGCATATTCCTTCCATAAGCATGGAGGGGACCCGTATGGGTCCCTTAGTACCCATACGGGTGGGCCCCCACCCATACGGGTGGGCCCCCACCCATACGGGTGCTCTGATTTCCTAATCAGCCTCTTTTAGAAGCTACCTCTTACTATTTTTGGGAAAAGGCAGGTTTTGAATGCGGTTTATTGCATTCAGACCTGACCCTCACCCTACAAATAGGGCCTTTTCCCCTTATTTCATAACACATTTATCTTATATGAAAATTGTACTAAAACTCTAGCAATTTCTATAGGTATAGAAAAGGTATAGCAGGGGGTATAGGAGGTATAAAATAGGGAGAAAACTCTTCTTTTGAGGTTTTGTCCACATTTTATTCATTCCTAGCTTCTTTTATTAGGATTTAGGGGAGGTTCTGTCCACACAAATACTCACCTAAATATTCCTATTCCATCATCTACTTTGGCCGGACTCTCTCAATAGTAAAGGGATCATCTCAAAGTGGATTCATGCCGCAAAGGTAATGCTCCTAAGTTTCAAAGAGACTCACATCTTAGTTATTCCATTATTATTATCCTCTATTTCTTTTATCGTATCTGTTCCTTTCATTTCCTGTTTCGGGTCTGATCCTAACCAGTATGAGCCTTGTTGGCACCATATATCCCCAAAGATATCAAATCGGTGCGCCATACTCATGAGGAGGAAAATCCCTTTTATTTTATTTTCGTACCATTAGTATGTTAATATGTAAATTAAACTAAACTGATTTCTACCTAGGACCAGACAGGACTCGTACGGGTCTCCTTACACCTGTACTGGTCCTTCCCCCTATCTTTACGGGTACCAGCCCCTAGACAGAACCCAAAATCCACTTTTAATCAGTTAAAAATCAATTCAACTCACCACATGCCATGCGATCATTTTCACTAATAATCTGGTAAATCAACCCACAAAAGTTAAAATGTATCTTCATAACAAAATGCGTTGAAGACTTGTTATTTCTCTCCGATCCTAGAAACCGCCAGGGCGTTATCGATCGTAAAACTGCCACGCTAACATAATCACATTTTTCCTCATGAAATGCTGACTTATGATGTGTCATAAACTGTGCTAATCTTTGTGGATGCAGGGGAATTTATTTTTATTTTATTTTATTACTTAAAACAAATGTATAGGTTCTCTTTGCAATTTCCTCCATTTTTCCTCGGTTGTAATTTTTATTCCCCCATTTATTGCTTGTGCTTTATTGTAATATGTAAATGCATGTAACGAGTGTGAAAGAGTATAGAAATAGGATTTCTATGATAATTCCTTAAATGATGAAAACTAAAACGGTTTTACGTGGGGAATGTAATTTTGAATCAACTAAATGAGAAATAAGTGACTCATCCGATACCCAAATCTCTGATCCAATATGTATGAGCCTCCCGCCAAGAGGGAACTGCACCGAAACTCTTTCCCAAGCAGATAACTTGGGTGGCAACTCTATCAATTGTATCAAGATTTGGGTATCGATTCTTTTATTCATTAAAATTGGTTATTGTGCAAACTTGAACTAAAAAATGTTTTGTCACGCCTAAATCAAACAACCCCTAGTGGGCCCCACCTCTCACTCAAGCGCCAAGGGAGACCCATACGTCATCGACACCTCACAACATGCTAAAGTCATATGTAGATACAAAAATGGTTACTATAATGAGTATGACTAGTTAAGGATTACCACTACGAATAAGGGAGGACCCAGCTAGAAAAAGGCATGGGTACCTAAGAAAACTTGATTGTTTTGTAGGTGAGCCTGAGATCCATTGATGATAGAAGAATTTGGTATTTGGATAGAGGATGCTTGAGGCATATGACAGGTGATGAAAAGCAATTCATCATATTGGAGAGAAAAAGGAATGGAAGTGTCAGTTTTTGAGACAACCAAAAGGGAAAGATTGTTGGCAATGGCACTATATGAGTCAAGCCTTCAATTGAAAATGTGTCTCTTATAAAAGGCCTGAAGTTCAATTTGCAAAAAAATAATCTTCGACTCAGCGAGCTGCTCAGTCAATGATGGTAACTCTAACCAAACTATTCTTTATGCTCCTAGAATTAATAATAATTATATGATTGATTTATCCCCTGGCTCTAATGATATATGCTTAGTTTCTAAGGAGGGAAACTCATGGATATGATACAGAAGGTTAGGACATATCTATGAGCACCAAATTTTAACAACCCTTCTCATTAAACGATGATGAGAGCTAGATAATGCAATCTTTTGCAGGTGCTATCCATCAGAGGTATTCCTACTACTGTAGAATTGAGTTTTAGCCAAGTTTGGAGACCTAGTCTGCCCTTAGGGACCCATATGGGTGCTGCCTGGTGGTATAGATCCACCTGTGGACCCATATAGGGTCATTTCCCCATACTCCTGGAGGGGACCCTGTACGGCTCCCCCCTAGACCGGTACAGGTCTCATTCTTGCCTAGTTAGGATGTATGGAAGGTAATCCTTACCTACTTTGGGAGAAATCAGGTCATGAATGCGATGTATTGCATTTAGACCTAATTTCCCCTATAAATAGGGGCCTTTCCTCACCTCTTTTGACAACATATATATAATACATACACAATTCAAGCTATAGAGAAAAAATATTCTAGCCATTTCTATAGGTATAGAAAGGGTATAGTTGAGGTATAGGAGGTATAAAATAGGAAGAAAACCCATTCCTTGAGGTTTTGTCCACATTTTATTCATTCCTAGCTTCATTTATTAGGATTTGGGGGAGGTTCTCTCCACACAAACACTCGCCTAAATAGTCCTAAAATCTCCATTTCAACATCTACTTTGTCTAAAATCTCTCTCAGCAAAGGGATTTGCCTCAAAGTGGATTCACATCGTAAAGGTACACTCCTAAGTTTCAAAGAGACTCACATCCAATTTATATTATCAGTATTTCTCTGTATTCTACCCCATCTACACAAAATCTATTAAAAAAACTAAACTAAGGTTCTGTTTGGACCAAACAGGACCCGTACAGGTCCCCCATTCCCATACGGGTCCCCGCCAGCACCTATACGGGTCCCCGCCCGTACGGGTATTGGCCCATAGGAAAACCAAAAATTCTCTTTTCACTGGTTAAAAATCAATCTAACTCACCATTTGTAATGCAATCATTTTCACTAATAATTTGGTAAATTAACCAACAAAGTTAAACTGTGTTTTTATAACAAAATACGTTGAAGACTCGTTATTTCTCTTCGATTCTAGAAGCCGCTAGGGCACTATCAATCGCAAAACCGCCTCACTAACATAATCACATTTTTCCTAATAAAATGCTAACTTATGATGTGCTATAAACTATGCTAATCTTTATGGATGCAGGAATTTATTTCATTCTATTTATAACTTAGAACAAATGTACCGGTTCTTTCGCAAGTCCCCCATTTTCCCGCGGTTATAATTTTTATTACCCCATTTATTGCTTGTGTTTATTATAATCTATAAATCCATGTAATGAGCATGAAAGAGTGAAGAAAAATAGGATTTCTGTGACAATTCCCCAAATGATGAAAACAAAACGGCTTTATGCGGTGAATGTAATTTTGAATTAATTGAATGAGAAATAAGTTACTCATCGGATACGCAAATCTCTGATCCAAAAGGTATGAGTCTCCCGCCCAATGGGAACCATACCAAAACTCTTTTCCAAGTAGATAACTTGGGTGGTGACTCTATCATTTATCTCAAGATTTAGGTTGCGATTCTTTTATTCATTAAAATTTGCTAAT
The DNA here is from genome assembly GCA_947683365.1 of Euphorbia pulcherrima. Taxonomy (NCBI): domain Eukaryota; kingdom Viridiplantae; phylum Streptophyta; class Magnoliopsida; order Malpighiales; family Euphorbiaceae; genus Euphorbia; species Euphorbia pulcherrima. The sequence goes on from CANTUS010000009.1 coordinate 22,763,258, forward strand.
TGTACAAACTTGAACTAAAAGGTTTCATCACGCCTAAATCCAACCAACCACCAGTGGGCCCCACCTCTTACCCAGGCGCCAAGGGAGACCCCTACATCATCGATACCTCATAGTGGTGACTCTTTTGGGGATATAATCTTTTAACTTGCAAAATTTTGGTTTGTTTTAAAAGCTTAAAAGATTAAGATGAGCAGTGAAAATCATTTACTTAATTTAACCCATTTTCTTCTTCATCATTTGGGAAAATTATTACACACTATCTTCTCATCTCCTTCTCTCTTTATCTGGATGCGCTCTTTTTCTAGTGCTAGATTAAGGTGCCCTATTTTTCAGTGAAACTTTTGAAAGTGTCAACCATGCTTGCCTTGAATTGGGGACTCTCTAGTGGGTGGAGCACTCATGTCCATCTCTCTCCAAAAGAGGCTTGATGCGATGGGAACCTTCTACATCAACTTTGGGTATGTGCTTACACCATTCTTATCTAAAGCCATAGAATTTTACCTTATAGGAACCCATTTCTGTGTAAGATTAGACAAAGGAAGAATACCCTCAGAACTGGTGGGAGAAATAGGGACGGAATTGATCTTTTTGAGTGTGTTGTGTTACATTCCCTTATAATTAACCCTGCTATGCATCATTGTAATTTGTGCATGCATACCGCATCCCATGCATGTACTGATCTTTTAGTTACTACCTCAGCTAAAGCTCAAAAGGTTAAAACTCGATGACATTCTCAAGTCTGTTTGACTCAAATTCTGGTTCCACCACCATAACCTTCTCCTCTTCCTCCAGTTCAGTTAAGGGGTTCTGCACTTCTGTCTAAGGGTATTTCATCCAGCAGTTAGTTTGGTCCACTTGGTTCCGACACTACTCAAGAGCTCGAAGAAATATCTCAAATCCTAACTCCCAAGGACCAAATAGATGTTGAGGTTGAGGATGTTGCTACTGGCGAGGAGGCAAATGCATCAAGGGCTGATGTTAGGTTGAAGATTGCAAATGCCATATCATAGTTCCTGAATCGGGTAAATGATAAGATACTAGCTTCCATCAGGGCAATCTTAACCAAAGAGAGAATGGTCAATACTTCTGATAGCACACCTGTCAGTTCTTTAGTAGTGAATGCAGTAGTTAGTGAGCAGCTGCCCCTCTCGAGAGTTACTCACAATCCATTCTCCCAGTTTCAGTTGCCACTTTTTTGGATCCATGGAGAGTCCTCCAGCTAGTTAGGTCATTTGTTTTCAGTTGGTCCATTTGGTTCAGTTAGGTAGCCGTTGTAGTCGGTGGGTATAGTGGTTCCACCAGCCGTTAGTTAGTTTGCTCATCCTAGTCAAGGGTTTGTACTGCCACCATTTCAGTTCAGGGCGTCAGGCCCAACCCCTAATTTTGTAGTCACACCTAAGGGGATAACATTTCCTCAATCGTCAGGTTTACCCTTGAGTGTGGTTACTCAGCTAGACGGATCATCTTTATCTGTGGAATTATGTGATCTACTACAGAAGTTGCTTGCCACCAATCCCGGCATCTAGCCACCTGCACAGTCAGTTCAAGCCACTAGGGAGGAGAATTGGGAGCCCGAAAACTTTAGTATGCCTAGCATAGCGAAGTATAAGGGAACTGGTCCACCTCAATCTCAGATTATTACCTACAAAAGTATGATGAGGATAAGGAGTCAGGTGATAAGGTTCTTGCTTACATGTTTGCTATTGAATGGTACAACACTTTATTCGATGAAGTAACTAGTGACTAGAAGGCCTTACCTAAGGCTTTCATTCAGCAATATGGCTTCAATGCCACTATCAAAACTACTATATAGAATTTGGAAGCTATCAAGTAGGCCCCCAATGAGAAATTCAAGCCTTATTATGAAAGGTGGATGGCCACCCAGGTTTTGTTGAAAGATCGTCTTAGTCTCCTTGAGATGATTGTGAAGTTAATGGTTAGTGCCTTACCCGCCTACCGCAAGGTTGTTGGTATGGATAATTTCTCTAGCTATATGGAGGTCTTTGAGAAGGCTAAAAAATGGGAAAGGATTGAGGAATCGGAAAAGGCAAGTGTGCCGACCAAACCTTGGTTCAAAAGGAATGACCTGACAGCCTCAGGCCACTAGGCCAAGGTCTAGCTCGTATCCCAAAACCGCAATAGTACAAGAAGATGTTGCAGCAGTCCATACTAGTGAAGATGATATTTTCACTTGGAAGGCATCCCTACCCTCCATCTTCACTAAGTTAATGGCACTTGGTCTTCTCCAAAGTTTCAAAACCTATGTTCCACCTAAGCTAGAGGATAGAGACCAATTTTGTGCTTATCATGTTAGTAAGGGTCATTGCACCGGTCCCTGTAAGGATTTGCTTGAGGCCATTCGGGGCATGATTAGAGATCTAAGAACCTAAACTTAAGCCAAGTACCATGAATAACCCCCTGCCAAATTTTGAAAAGCAAGTTACGACTGTTGAGTCAAGACTGCCCTACCATCATGTCCTCAACATGATCGCACAAGCTAACCCTGTGGTTCATTCAATAGTGCCTTACCTGATAAACCTATCCCTATCGATATTGACGCATATAAATTGGAGGATACTTGCAATGAGGAAACTATATTGGTCCAACCGGAACCGATTGACATCAATTCTTTTGTACTAGAGTATGATGACCTTGAAGAATCAACTTTGTTAGTACAAACCCCTAAGAGGAGAAGCTATATGGAGAATGGGGTGTTACATGTCACCCGAAGTGGAAGGGTTCCTCCTAATGCCCTCTCAAAGAAAAGAAGAGGTGGAGATATTGACATCGATGTCATCCCGAGTGTCAGTCAAGGACCAACCTTTACACCCGCTATTGAGGCTCAAGTTCCGATTGATGTTGGAAAGAAAGATTTGAAAGTCACCCCACTTATCCAGAAATTGCAAATTAATCCTACCAAGTACTATATTTGGCAGCTTCTCATTGACTCTAAAGAACATCATAAGGGTTTGATAGAAAAGTTATTAAGCATGGAGGCTACACCTTCCACTACGTTGTTGAGGTGTTTTCAGTTATTGGGGGATCTTTTCCTAGTTAGGTTAAACCCATTATGTTTTACCCGTCAGATCTCCCAACTGAAGGAAACAAGCATAATATGGCACTCTTTATCAAAGTACAAATTTTTTTTATCATTCTATCCTGTGTCTTATGGTGGATGATGGTTCTGCCCTTAATCTTTGCCTTGCCAAGATACTTCCTCACTTGGGGGTAGATGAATCCATGTTGGAGAAATCCAATACCATTATAAGGGCATATGATGATACGAAGAGGAGTGTCATTGGGGCGTTTGAAGCTGAGGTTACAGTTAGGGGAGTGAAGTCTAAAGTCTTATTCACTGTCTTTGACATCCCCGTCTCTTACTCATTATTGTTGCATCATCCTTGGCTCCATGCATTAGGGGCCGTCCCTTCCACAGACCACAAGAAAGTCAAGGTCATCCATAGTGGCAAGCTAGTGACCATTGAAGCTAATGAACCTTCTTTTATAGTAGCTATGGAAGCCAAGCAAAAGGTATCTATGGTGGCTATAGCTTACCAAGGTACGAAGTTTTTGATTAAGGGATACATATCTCTTAAAATCAAAAATATTATGATGAAGCAAGGTTATGTGAAAGGAAAGGGGCTCAGAAAGAATCTTCAAGGCATACTGGAACCCATTTTGCCTCTTTTGTGGCCATTCAGACTTGGTTTGGGGAATCGCCCAGGTGTTAAGAAGTCCAAGCCCTAGTCCTGCCTTATGATAGGCGCTGAGGTCAAATAAAAGATATTCACGGGTGAGGAAGAACTTGTCGAGGAGAGGGGAAAAAGGTATCTAGTTTTGAGATCTTCAATGATGTTTATGATTTCAAGAAAGACTGCATGACTGAAACCTCAGTTTCTGTGGTAGTATGTGGGAATACTAAAGAAGATAAAATGAATGAAGTAATTGAGTCCATCACTAAGGCCTTAGCGGTACTCATGAGGAAGAATTGGAAGTTGTTGGTCCCTATATGTACACTCACTAAGTCAGAGGGGTGGGGGGGTGGGGTGAATGACTCACTCAAGAACTTATGAAACTTTTTCTCGATAATTAAAGGCTTTACTGAGTGAGTTCAGCTGGCTGAGTGAAATTCTAGAAAATGCAGAAAAGTAAAGGACACAGAGATTTTTATACTAGTTCAGCAACCTGTGCTTACATATATTCTCAAGAGAGTGTCTCGGCTTTAATTCACTAATCTCAACCCTTTTACCCTAGGCGGAGAAGCCTTTCACAAATTCCTTAATTACAGTAAGTACCCTCCAAACTGCAATTGCTCACCCACTGAGTAGAATACCCTCTTCTATCAGCAACTCTCTAAGTTTAAACAAGAGCTGGATTCAACTTATAAAATGTTGATCTAGTTACAATAATCAGATATTACAAGTAAATGATCTATTCTATTCTCTCTTGTTCTAAAGCAGATTTCTAATTGAGTAGGGCTTTCTTGCTTGAACTTCTTTAAAGCTTGTATTTTGATAGAGATTTAGCTTCTGAAAAATTCAGGTGTAATCACCAAGTTTTAACGCTTGCCTTCTTGCTCCTTTTATAGATGGATTGAAAAAGTAGCCGTTGAACTTACTTCGGCATCTTCTGAAATTGATAGCTCATCTATTCACCCATTGCTTTTTCAAATTAATCCGTTAAAAGATAGAATTGCACCATTATGAGATAGAAAATCAATCTATTGGATTGAGATTCAAGCTTTAATTTGAATCCTTTGTCATTTGATGGCAGTCTTTAGTTAGAGAGAACTCGCACTGACTTGCCATGTGTCTTCTTCCCATTCCCTCTAGCATTTTGACGTGTTGCAGAGCTCGCGATACTAGGTTGTTGATCTGTAGAATTGTCCAAATTGGGAAATGACTTTTTGTAGCTTGAATATGGAAGACTTTCTCTTTTTCTCCGTTAATCTGAGTCTTGTCAAGGCATTAATTCTTTTTGTCTTTGTCTCATTAATGTCCTGCAAAAAAGCAACACTAAAATCAAAGATCCCTTTTTACCTTAAAGGGTAAAGTTAGCAACTTTGACAGACTTAAAGCAACTCAGTGAAATATATCATTGTAAAGCACACAGCTAAAACAAAATCTAAATACCAAGTGCTGAGTGAATATTACTTAGTCAGCGACTAAAGTAGATATCAGCCCAGAACAACTTAGAGTTAAACTAAATAGCTAGGTCAGTGGAGACTTGAAATTCTACCCTCAAATTTACTAACTCCTCAACCAATTGTAGACTATTTATTTTAACATCATTATTTATTTAATTAACTCAAACTAAAGTTAATTGTTATGTTAAAAACTTAAGCACTACTGAGTTAGTCAAACTCGTGCATGGTTCAACAATCGCTTCCATTTTGATCAATGGCAATTAACTTGAGCGAGAATTAAATCAATAAGATATCTAGATCAGAGTTACCTTATACTTATGCTTGATATGTCTTTTGTTCAACATCTTCAATTTGCTCAGAGTGAATGCTAACTCCCCTATAATCTTTGAGTTCTCTGAGTTCAGCATTCCTCAATACTTCTCTTACATTTCTGCAAATGATTAACACATATATATGTAGCAGAAAAGATAAGAAGTTAAGAAGATCTTAACTTAGAACAGAATAAGTAATCTTTTATAAATGAATAACTTGAGTATGGACAACGAAGAGTTATCCTATACTAAGTTTTACAATAAGCTCTAACGATTACAAAATTCTATTCTATTTTGGCAAAGGTGGTCCTCCAAGATTTGCTCTCCTTTCTTCATAGACATGCTGATCCCATCTTGATTTCTTCTCTTTGGGCAGCGTTATTTCCTTGCCTTTCCTCTTCATTGTTTCATGATATTCTCTCTGAATGCGCTCCAGATCCTTGGATAGATTGTAAGAAAATTCAGTTATCCTCTGATCTCTCTCCCTTTCCTCTTACTCATGCTACTCGTGATCCTTCTCCCCCATTGCTATTGCATCCAATATGGCTTGGGCTCGATGATCAAACAAGCTTAGTGACTTCTTAAATGATTCTAGCTGACCATAGACATTTGTTAAAAAATGTTGCACAAGGAGCTCATAGATTTCCTGAGATATTACGTCCTATTCTCTGAGAAAGGCAAACAATCCTACTTAAGAACGGGATTGAGATAGATTAACCTGATACTGAGTGCTTAGTCCTTCTTTGGAAATCTGGGTGAGACTAGCCAGAGCCTTTGCTTGATTGTTCTCTTTGAGTATTCGCTCTAGCATGGGAGTGCTCCTTATATGAGTAGTGACTTCATCATGAATCTTGTCAAGTGCTTCTTCATCATTAATGACATTAGCATGAACATGTTTGATTTGATCCTTGATATGACCAAGCTTCAGATGAAGAGTAGGCTCTAGTTCAGCATCTGCCATAATGATATCACTATTTAGAGCATTAGAAATATTGAGCCTCTTTAAGGCTTTAAGCACTTCTCCCTCTAAGTCTTTGACTCCTTTCAAAATATCTCCTCTTATCTGGGTCAGCATATTTGAGTTGCCTTATTTAGAGACTACTATAATTAGTGCATTGATACCATCAATAACTACATCTAACCTGGAAGTATTTGCCTTATTCTCCTTCCTTAGAATGTTGTATCCCTCCAGAACTACTTGTATAGCCTCCAAGCGAGGATTAAATTTGTATATCATTGAGTTCTGGAAATCCCTCTCATCATTAAGTACTTTGCAGTTACTCTCATAGATCTTTTCCATCTTTTTCTTGAGTTCTGCAACTTCCTTCTTCAAATAGTCAGCTTTCCTACCTGCAACAGATAATAAAGGCAATATATGTGATACAATTGCCTTCACCAATGAGAACTGAGTAGGGATTGATTTGAAATGGGCTTTTATCTCCTAAACAGCTTATAGAAAACCTTGCACTGGCTCCACAACCTTTGCAATTCTCCTCAGGACATCATTAGACAATAAAGATTTTGCTATCTCAGCATCAATTTCAGCATCTATCCCTAATCTTAGAAATCTTGCTCTCCCTATCCTCCTTATATCTCCCAATAGCTCTGCTTGGGGGTTAAACTGGGGTTATGGTTGTGGTTGTTGAGGTGATTGTTGTTGTTGTTGTGGTTGTTCTGGTATATCTTCATTGATTGGGAGACCTCTTATGACTGGTCCTTCCAATAATAATGGTTCATGCACTGGAGATCCAATTGGTGAGAGATATAGGATAATGGCTGTTTGGTCAGAGTCTGGGTTAGGTGTTTGGTCAAAGGTGGATGTGGATGGTGTTTGGGTTTCAAGTAAAGGTAGGGCAGAGATAGGTGTTGGTGAGAGTGGTGTTTCAGTAGATAGGTTTTGGAAAAAGAATGGCTCAGGGTTCTCCTCCTCCTTCTCTCCATCGGCACCTTCAACAGTGGACTCGCTGACTTGAGTTTGAGATTCCTCAGTCAGCTGAGCTCCATGCTCAATTACAGTTTCTTCCTCCTTATCATCTAGATCTAGCTCATCTTCATCAATAACCACCTTCATTATTTTCAACAAACTCCTCTTCCTTTCCTTTATAGCTTCGTTCACTTCTTCAGTAGTTAGTTTGACTTGCTGGTCAGAGTTAACCACATCAAACTTAACAGTTTCTATCTCCACAACTTCATCATCTTCCTACTCTTTATGATGTTAATTCCTTCTAGAGCACCAATCATTTGCTTTACAACTTCTGGAACTTCCTTCTCAGCTAAGCTGGCTACTACAGAATTCAAAATTTTTTTAGTATTAACCTTTGCTCTAGCTGCTGCTTCCTCAGCCTTCCTATTGATTTCAGCTTCTATCTCCTCCTACCTATTCCTTATTCTTTCTTCCTCAGCGGCCTTTAGTCTCTCAGCTTCCTTAAGATATTGGACAATTCCAGTCCCTTTCTTCACCATCAACTTCTTCTTGGGTTGACCTACTTGGGTTATAGGAACTGATGTAGCTTCCTTACCTTTAGTAGTCACCTCATCTAGCTAAGCTTTTGCAACTTTCCTCTTCTTCTCCCTTTTCAAAGGCATCTCTTCTTTAACTCCTCTTCAGCCTGCTTTTCCTCCTCAATCTCCTTCAGAGTTCGCTCACGAGGCTTTTCTTCCTTAGTTCCCTTTGAGGATATAGCCTTTTTAGGAACTGGGGCAACTTCAGGAATAGAGCATGATGAGCTCCCTTTCTTTGCTTCCTTCTTGGAGTCTCTCCTGACCTCCTTCTTTACAGACTTCTTTTCAATCATATCCTCTCATTTCTCAGCTCTGAGCTTAGTAATATTTTCAAACTCGCTCTCCACAAAAGTAGCTAGAGTCAAATCTTCCTTTTCTGGTTTAATAGGCTTCATTGTCATAGTGGCCTTTGGATCCTTCACCCTCACTTCTCCTCTTTTCAATTTTATGTACTTGGTGTTGGCTGGCCTCTCATTAGCTCTTAGTCTATGAAAGTGAGCATTGCTCAAAATTCTGGATTCTATTATTTTATGTTGAATGCTACTCTTAGCCATCTATCCTTCCAAATCAAGCTCATAAGCCCTGCATATATCCACCACCAAGTGACCATACACCATGTGCTTGGTGACCTTTAAAAATTTGTGCAGAATAGCCAAGGGCCAATTAATGCTTATGCCATGGGTCAGAGCATAGATAATTACCCTTTCAAACTTAGAGCAGCTTCCAATAGAGCCAGTCTTAGGCAATAGAGCCTGAGTAACAAGCTCATGCGCTTGCTTCCCTTCCTTAGTGAACATAGAAGCTATAAGTTCTCCTGCCTTATAATCATCAAGGACCTCATAGTCTATGGGGATATCTATATGGTCTTCATCATTTATTACTCTCATTTTCAGCCCTCTCTCATGCATCCCTAGCAATCCTACAATTAGCTTGGGGGTAACAAAAACTTTCCTCCCCATTATAGTGGTAACAAATAAATCCTTCTGACCTTCTACCATATGGATTCCATGGTAGAATCTCTTCACCCCCCATTCACAGCACCCACTAGGAATCTCAAAGAATCCTCTGAGTTGATGTTGTCGCATCCATTTGCTAAACCTCTTATCGCTTGAGAAACTTAGCATATCTACAGTAGTTGGCTCCTTCACTTCACCTCCTTCGATAGAACACCATTTGGTAGAAGAATATTTGGTTCCTGTTGGAATATCCGGTTCTTTGATCTTATTGATTCCTACTGCTATCTGAGTAGTATGATCTCTTATAGTAACCCAGCAAGTATCCTTCTTATCCCTTACAAATAGATTAGATTTCCTTCCTGATGTACTCGTAATTGAAGTAGCTTGAAAAAGAATTAGAGAATTCATGATTCAGAGAAGGAGATTGTAGAAGAAGAAATTTGGTAAAGTAACCTTTCCTCTTCTAAATTTCTCCTTAAATAGCCAAAGTCTCCTCATTAAGTCCTGCAAGGCTACGTGTATGACTCATAATCCATGGTCAAAAAGTTTAACGGTGAGATTGCACAGAGTATACCATAGGATTAATGAAAGCGAGAAATATGGGATAACTGCTACTGAATATGGATCATTTCATAACTTGCTACTATTTCTATCAGTTTTAAATTTGAAAAGAAATCGGTAGCAATTTAATGTCGAGTCCAAAATTCAAGCGCCAAAAGAAATACTTAACCTACTTTGCAGAAGCTTAGAGTGTGCCCTAATTTGGTCAGCTTTAGAATAAGTCAAAGTGGAGTGTATTTCTTCAAATTGGATTGGACATTCCAATCGGCTCTCTCAAAGTATTGAATTGATCCTTTCGAATGGGCATTGTGAATATGTCAGCTCATTGTTAGTATGTGAGATTGAGTTCTCCTTTTAGCACATGATCCCTTATGAAGTGATGTCTAATATTGACATGCTTCATCCTGCTATGTTGAATTGGATTCTTGGATAGGTCAATTGCACTCTTGTTGTCATACATGACTTCAAGACACTTAGAATTTATACCATAATCCTCCAATTACTACTTGATCTATAGCAGTTATGCTACATAACTTCCTGCGGCCATGTACTCAGCCTCAGTTGTACTCAGAGCCACAAAAGTCTACTTCTTGCTATACCATGTTACTAGACAATCACCAAGGAAATGACAACCTCCTGTGATGATTTTACTTTCAAGTTTGTCTCTCCCATAGTCAGCATCTGTGTATCCTCTTAGAGTGAAAAATTGCATTACTTCGATACCATAATCCTACATCAACAGAGCCTAGCAAATACATGATAATTCTCTTAACAGTAGCTAAGTGAGATTCTCTAGGGTCAGCTTGATATCTTGCATAATAGCATATAGCATACTGAATGTTAGGCCTACTAGTAGTTAAGTAAAGTAGAGAACCAATAATACCTTTGTAGAGCTTACTCTCTACAGATTTACCTTCCTCATCTTTACTCAGAATAGTATCAGTGACCATGGGTGTTGACATTGGCTTGGCTTATTCCATGTCAAACTTTTTGAGTATTTCCTTGGTATACTTAGCTTCCCTAATGAAGATTTCATCTTTGCCTTGCTTGATTTGCAACCCAAGAATGAAATTAAGCTCTTCCATCATTGACATTTGAAACTCTTTCTTCATCTGTTGACTGAACTCTTTGTATAGCTTTTCATCAGTTGCTCCAAATATGATATCATCAACATATATTTAGACTAGCAACACATCTTGATGCTTCTTCTTGATAAATAGAGTTGTATTTGCTTTTCCTCTAATATAACCTTTGCTGAGTAACAAGTTAGTCAGTCTCTCATACTAAGCTCTTGGAGCCTATTTTAGTCCATATAGAGCCTTCTTTAGCTTAAATACATGATCCAAAAACTTTGGATCTTTAAAGCCCGGAGGCTGTCTGCCATAGACTTCCTCTTGAATATAACCATTGAGAAATTCACTCTTTACGTCCATCTGAAACAACTTGAAGCTCATATGAGATACGAAAGCACAGAGAATTCTTATGGGTTTAAGTCTTGCTACTGGTGCAAATGTTTCTCCATAGTAAATGCCTTCTTGTTGATTGTAGCCTTGATCAACTAATCTGGCCTTATTTTTTGACAATATTTCCAGCTTCATCTAACCTATTCTTGAAAACCCATTTAGTGCCAATTATTGACTTGCCTTTGGGTTTCTCCACCAAATCCCAAACTTCATTTCTTCTGAATTGGTCGAGGTCTTCTTGCATTGCAATCATCTATTTGTCATCAAACTCAACATCTTCAAACTTCTTTGGTTCAATCAATGAGACAAATGTTAAATGTCTCATCATTCTATTCAGCTGACCTATAGTCAGCACTGGATTTTGCACATTATCAAGAATCTTCTCAACTGGTTGATCTCTCCTTGCTCTGGCTTCTTTTGGTAGATCAGGATCAGCTCGCTGAGCTACTATCATTGGTTGAGCATCTATATCATCACCAAGGTTGATTGATTGGTTCCAGTCTACTTCTTCATCTTCTTTTTTGGTACTAGATCAGGAATAATAATGGGCTAACTGACTGATCCACTGACTTGTTCCTTTTCTCTTTCATCATCACTAGCTTCTTTACCTACACTGTTAGATTCATTGAAATCTACATGCATGGACTCCTATAAAATACCAGTTCTCTTGACATACACTCTATATGCCCTACTGTGTGTTGAGTAACCCAGAAAGGTTCTTTCATTAGCCTGGGGTTCAAATTTAGCCAATTGGTCTTTAGTGTTTAATATAAAGCATTTACAACCCTGTTTAGAATATAACAAGCTGTGTTAACAGCCTCTCCCCAGAAATACTTTGGTAGATTGTTATCACTCTACATAGAATGACCCATCTCCACAATAGTGCGATTCTTTCTCTCAACAATCCCATTCTACTAAGGTGTATGTGGGACAAAAAAATTGTGGTCAATAAAATGCTTAGAACATAATTCCTTAAATTGCTTGTTTTCGAATTCCCTTCCATGGTCACTGTGGATTTTATTAATCTTAAGGTCTTTTTCATTCATGATCCGGGTAGCCAACCTAGAGAATGATTCAAATGTTTCATCTTTGCTTGCTAGCAAGACAATCCAAGTGAACCAGGTCAGATCATCTACAACCGTAAGGGCGTATTTCATTCCACCTAGACTTATTGGCACAACAGGCCCACATAAATCCATGTGTAGAAGATCAAGGGGACAAGAAGAAGATATATCAGCAAATGATTTAAAGGTCTTCCTAAATTGTTTCCCAAGTTGGCATACTAAGCAGAGTCTATCTTTTTTAAAGGCTAGATTAGGTAATCCCTCAACAAGTTCATTTCTGGCTAATTTGGATAGATTGGTCATATTGATATGTCCTGACCTTCTATGCTATAGCCATGAGTTTTCCTCCTTCAAAACTAAGCATTTATCATTGGAGCCAGTGGATAAATCAAACATATAAACATTATTAATTCTAGGAGCATAAAGAATAGTTTGGTCAGAGTTACCATCAATGACTGAGCAGCCCACTGAGTCAAACACAACTTTCCTGCCTTTATCACAAAGTTGAGCAACGCTTAGCAAGTTGAACTTTGGGCCTTTCACTAGAGACACATTATCAGTTGAAGGCTTCACTCCTACAGTGCCATTGCAAAGAATCTTTCCCTTTTTGTTGTCTCCAAAACTGACACTTCCATTTCTTCTTCGCTCTAATGTGATGAATTACTTTTCATCACCTGTCATATACCTCAAGCATCCACTATCCAAATACCACATTCTTCTGTCATAAGTGGATCTCGGGCTTACCTGCAAAACAGTTAAGTTTTCTTAAGTACCCATGCCTTTTTCAGGCTGGGTCCTCCCTTGTTAGTGGTGGACATCCTTGACCAATAATACTCATCATAGTAACTATTTTGTGTCTACACATGACTATAGCATGTCCAAACTTTCCATAATAATTTCAGTCACCTTAGGATTAGGGCTGCTCACTTTACTCTTTTAAAAAACCTTCTAACAGTGGTGAGTGTGGTTACTCTAAGTATTCCTGCTAGGTTGAGGAGGGGCCCGCACCTTTTTCAAAGCTGTTAATTCAGCAACTATCTAATCCAATTTCTTAGTGAGTTTGCTGTTATATCCATCTTGGTACTTAGCTTTTTCCATCAGGTATAGGATGTTAAGTGAGGTAGAAGAATTAACATCTTCTAGATCATCATACCTCCTCTAAAGTACTTTGATGTATTTGGTTGACTTCTTAGTCACATTAATGACATCATTAAGTATTGTGGTAAGCTCATCTGAAGACAAAAGGGGTTCAGAAATTACCTCATTGTGATTTCCTTTATCTCTACTCTGGTCAACTGACTGATTGGTAGCGGAACTACATGGTTGGTCAGCTGACTCTGAGTTGGGCAGATCATCCTTAGCCATGAGACACACATTTGTAGAGTCTTATGCCTCTTCATCTGAGGATGATGACTCTTGTTCAGAGTCACTCCAGGTAGTAACAAGGGCTTTCTTACTCTTCTTCTTCTTGAACTTATCCTTTTTAGATTTAGGACAGGTAGACTGAATATGCCCTTTCTCTCCACATTCAAAGCATTTGATATCTGTGTTATGCTCTTTGTTGAACTTGTTTTGTGGTCTATCATCTCCTTCCTTCTTATACTTTCCTATCTTTCTGAACTTTTAAAAGTTCTTATCTTTTCCCAAGTATCTTCTGAAATTCTTGGTCATTAGAGCTATTTCTTCATTTCTATCCTCTGGATATCCGTCCTTAGAGGAATCTTCTTCATCATTATCATCAGCTCTTAGAACAACTGCTCTGCTTGAGCTCTCTTTTTCTTTGTGTCTATGCTTCTTGGACTCATCTTTATATTGATGTAAGGACATCTCATAAGTCAGTAAGGTTCCAATTAGCTCATCAAACTTATAGGTCTTTAAATCATGAGCTTCTTCAATAGCACTCTTCTTGGCTTTCCAATCTTGAGCCAAGCTTCTAAGGATCTTCTTGACAGTCTCTTCTTCTGTGAAGGTCTTGCCAAGTCTTTTCAGCTCATTGACTATATTCATGAACCTGGTGTTCATGTTGGAAATATCCTCCTTGGGCTTCATGTGGAACCACTCATAGTCGCTCATAAGGATATTGATCTTGGACTCTTTCACCTTGTTGGTACCTTCATAAGTCACTTTCAACTTCTTCCATATCTCTTTTGGCAGTCTTGCATCCTGAAACACGATTGAACTCAGTTGTATTAGGAGCGCAATAAAGATAGTTGATGGCAGCTTCATTTTCTTTCAGTCTGATCAAGTCCTGATTGTCCCACTCATCAGAGTACTTATCAATCTTTACTCCATTCTTCACGATGGTAGGAATATATAGCCCTTCAATAATAGCCATCGAACCATGCAGATTTTGCGACTGGATGAAATTCTTCATCCTATTTTTCCAATAAGTATAATGCTCTCCATTGAACATTGGAGGCTAGGTGACTGACATGCCTTCTGGCAGAATATAAGCTTGGGTTCTTCCACTAGATTCTCCTCCTTTGTATGGTATTGTCTTTATCTCACGATTGCTAAATCTTTAAAATGAGAACTGCTTTGATACCACTTGTTGGTCCATATGCGTACACTCACTAAGTCAGAGGAGGGGTGAATGACTCACTCAAGAACTTATGAAACTTTTTCTAGATAATTAAAGGCTCCACTGAGTGAGGTTAGTTGGTTGAGTGAAATTCTGGAAAATGTAGAAATGTAAAGGGAACAAAGATTTTTATACTAGTTCGGCAACCTGTGCTTACATCCAATCCCAAGAGAGTGTCTTGGCTTTAATTCACTAATCTCAACTCCTTTACCCTAGGCGGAGAAGCCTTTCACAAATTCCCCAACTACAGTAAGTACCCTCTAAATTGCAATTGCTCACCCGCTGAGTAGAATACCCTCTTCTATAAACAACTCTCTAAGAGTATAAATAAGAGATGGATTCAACTTATAAAATGTTGATCCAGTTATAATAATCAGATATTACAAGTGAATAATCTATTATATTCTCTCTTGTTCTAAAGCAAATTTCTAGCTGAGTAGCGCTTTCTTGCTTGAACTTCTTTAAAGCTTGTATTGTGACAGAGATTTAGCTTCTGAGAAATTTAGGTGTAATCACAAAGTTCTAACGCTTGCCTTATTGCCCCTTTTATAGATGGATTGAGAAAGAAGCCTTTGAACTTACTTTGGCATCTTCTGAAATTGACAGCTCATCTATTCATACATTGCTTCTTCAAATTGATCCGTTAAGAGATAGAATTACACCGTTGTGAGATAGAAAATCAATCTGTTAGAGTGAGAAGCCATCGAACTTACTTTGGCATCTTCTAAATTTGACAACACATCTATTCACCTATTGCTTCTTCAAATTGATCTGTTAAGAGATAGAATTGCACTGTTGTGAGATAGAAAATCAATCTGTTAGATTGAGATTCAATCTTCAATTTGAATCCTTTATCGTTCAATGCTAGTCTTCCATTAGGGAGAACTCGAGTTGACATGCCACGTGTCTTCTTCCCATTCCCTCTGATTTTCTGACATGTTGCAGAGCGCGCGATACTGGGCTATTGATCTGTAGAATTGCCTAAATGGGGAAATGAATTTTTACAGCTTGAACATGGAAGACTTTGTCTTTTTCTTCATTAATCTGAGTCTTGTGAAGGCATTAATTCTTTTTATCTTTGTCTCATTAATGTCTTACAAAAAGCAACATTAAAAGCAAAGATCCCTTTTTACCTTAAATGGTAAAGTCAGCAGCTTTGACAGACTTAAAGCAACTCAGTGAAATATATCATCGTAAAGCACACAGCTAAAACAAAATCTAAATATCAAACGCTGAGTAAATATTACTTAGTTAGCGACTAAAGTAGATACTTAGCCTAGAACAACTCAGAGTTAAACCAAATAGCTAGGTCAACGGAGACTCAAAATTCTACCCTCAATTTTACTAACTCCTCAACCAACTATAGACTATTTATTTTAACATCGTTATTGATTTAATTAACTCAAACTGAACTTAATTGTTATGATCAAAACTTAAGCACTACTGAGTCAGTCCATGGAGTCATTCAAACTCGTGCTTCGTTCAATAGAAGGGAAGTGAGAAAAGAAATCCCACCCGTAAGGCTGTCAAAAACTTAGCAAGAGCAGTGGCCAAAGAAACGCACGCGAACCTGCCCACCAGAACTACTAGTTCAGCTGTCACTATTGCGAAGTTTAATAAACAAGGCAATCCGCCTGCAGAGGATGATTCAAATGATGTATTTTTTAATGTTACAAACAATGCCACTTATGAGGCATATCATGGATAAGTTGTAGCACATTTATTTAAAACATGTTGTGAATAAATTGATGCATCTCTCATTCACGTTTCACTTGAGTGTTTCATTCTAATGACATCATGCACACATGACAACAAAATTCTTAAAATATCAGCATATTTATTAATGAAGTTGACTTTAAATATATCGTAATGGCATAAATATCCAATGGTTAAAACTTATCACCAAATAAAAGAGAGATTATAAAAGTGCTTAGCAAAGTCTTAGTCCGCCTTTCTTCATAGGGGGGAAAAAGGTATGAGGGTACACGCCGTCAAGAAAGAAGACCAAAAAGACTCATGAGAGTATCAACAGCAGGTTGACTCTAATTATGAAAGTACACCTTAGGTTACATGAGAGCATCAACAACAGGCTGGCTTAAGTTATGAAGAATGGAAAGAACATCTTGGGTTACAAGAAGATACTCAAATCCCTCAGAAACTCTAAAGGGAAGCTGATTGTTAATGATAATAAGTCAATCAAGAAGAATTTTTCCAAGAAAGTGGCTACCTATAGGGATTGGGCTGATAAACTTCCATTCATAGTTTGGGGGTATAGAACCAGTATAAGAACCCCCACTCATTAGACACCTTTCTCCTTGGTATATGGAATGGAAGTTGTATTACCGATTGAAATAGAAGTAAGATCTCTAAGAGTGGCACTCGAAGCTCGGCAAAAAGACACAAATTGGGCAAGGGCTAGGTATGAACAGTTGAATGCAATAGATGAAAAGCAACTCAAAGCAATTGACCACCTACAGATGTACCAGCAGCGTATGCTCAAGCATACAATAACAGAGTCAGATACCCAAAATAACCTCTTAAAGTGGGTGATCTAGTTCTCAAATAGCTACGCTAAGTAAACATTGATGCTAGGGGCAAGTTCAGGCGTAATTGGGAAGGACCATTTGTAGTTAAGAAGGTCCTTGGTAAAGGAGGAATCAAGCTTATGTATATGGACGAAAATGAGTTTGTGAATCCAGTGAATCAAGATAGGCTTAAGCGTTATCATGTCTAGGTCAAAAAGAATTAAATCACAAAAAAGCAACATAAAGAATAAGGGTACCTCAACGCAAACTAGTCAGGCAAAAATAAGGGTACCCCAACGCAAACGAAGCCTGCTAGGTCGAAAACCTGAAAAGGGCGACTTAGGAAAAAGTTAGGGCATCGAGAGAAAAATGTCAGTTGCTTTTGGGAAAATCTGTAAAAGACCAGTAGGTAGTAGGAGTTAACCATTGGAAATTGTTACCATTGCCTATGTAATAAAATTAATCTCATTAATGAACTTGTTATGATTTTGCTAAGAATTTTGGTCTTATGAATGCTGTGATGTGTTGATGACGTGTGGGTCTCCCTTGGTGCCTGTGTGACAGGTGGGGCCTACTAGGGGTTGGTTGAATTTAGGAGTGACAAAACATTTTTAGTTTAAGTTTGCACAATAAGCCAATTTTAATGAATAAAAGAATTGAAACCCAAACCTCGATACAAGTGATAAAGTCACCACCCAAGTTGTCTACTTGGGAAAGAGTTTTAGTACGGTTCCCTCTGGGCTAGAGACTCATACCTATTAGATCAGAGATTCGGGTATCAGATGAATCACTTATTTCTCATTCAGTTGATTCAAATTTACATTCACCATGTAAAACCATTTTTGTTTTCTTTATTTGGGGAATTACCACAGATATCCTATTTTTCTACACTCTTTCACACTCATTACTTGCGTTTATAGATTACAAAAAAGCACAAGCAATATATGGGGGACTAAAAATTACAACCAGGGGAAAATGAGGGAATTGCAAGAGAACCTATACATTTGTTCTAAGTTATAAAACAAAATAACAATAAATTTCCCTTCATCCACAAAGATTAGCACAATTTATAGCACATCATAAGTCAACATTTCATTAGGAAAAATGTGATTATGTTAGTGTGGTGGTTTTACGATCGATAGTGCCGGGCCGGTTTCTAGGATCAGAGAGAAATAACAATTCTTCAACGCATTTTGTTATGAAAATACATTTTAACTTTTGTGGGTTGATTTACTGGATTATTAGTGAAAGTGATCGCATGGCATATGGTGAGCTGGATTGATTTTTAATCGAATTAAAATGAGTTCCGAATTTTGGCTAGAGCTAGTACCCATATGGGTGGGTGTGACCCGTACAGCTACTAGGGAGGACCGGTATGGGTATGGTGTACCCGTACGGGTCCTGTCTGATCCAGGTAGAAACTTTGTTCAGTTTGACTTATAGATTAATAGATTAACAGTAGAAAAGTAAAATAAAATGGGATTTTCCTCTATATAAGTATGGCACACAAATTTAATATCTTGAAGATACAAGGTGCCAAAAAGGATCATACAAGTTAGAAGCAGACACGAAATAGGAAATAAAAAAGAGCAGAAATGATAGAGGAGGTAGAGAATAACAATAACAAAATAATTGAAATGTGAGTCTCTTTAAAACTCAAGAGCGTTACCTTTATAGCGTGAATCCACTTTGGGGCGATCCCTTTACTGTTGAGAGAGTCCAGCCAAAGTAGATGGTGGACTATGACTATTTAGATGAGTATTTATGGGAACAGAACCTCTCCTAAATCTTAATAATTGAAGTTAGGAATGAATAAAATGTTGACAAAACCTCAAGGAATGGGTTTTCCCCTTATTTTATACCTCATATACCTCCATTATATCTTTTCTATACCTATAGAAATTGCTAGCACTTTACTGTAATTTTTCTATAGGTTATTTCTCATATCAATTATATGTGTTATGAAATGAGGGGAAAGGCCTATTTATAGGGTGAGAGTCAGGTCTGAATGCTATAAACCACATTCAAGAGCTGCCTTTTCTCAAAAAATGTAAGAGATTACTTCTAAAAGAGGTTGATTAGGCAATCAGAGGACCTGTACGGGTAGGCCTCCACCCATATGGGTATAAAGGGACATGTACAGGTCCCTTCCATGTGTGTGGAAGGTAATCAGCCATACGGGTCTGACAGTGGATCCGTACCACTAGATAAAACCCATACGGGTACTTAAGGGCAAACTTGGTCTCCAGACTTCGGCCAAACTCAACTTTGCAGTAGTAGGAACACCTCTGATGGACAACACCTACAAGACATTACATTAAATAGCTCTCATCATCATTTTGTGAGAAGGATCGTTAAAATCTAGTGCTCACAGACTGCCCTCATGGGATCACTACATATATGGATCTGTATAATCTCACGATGTGAGCGAGAGTTTAGAAATTATACCTGAGGTGATGACATGGGCGAGTTCCTTTCTTAAGGTGGACTCCTTTCCCGGGGTGCCTTTCTTGAGGTGGATGACCTCCCTTTGCTGATGCGTCTCCGTTTCCTAAGGCAAATGACTTTCTTTGTCAATGCGTATGCATTTCCTGAGGTGGATGACTTTCTTTTGCTGCTACGTATCCCTTTTCGGAGACGGATGACTTTCCTTTGCTACTTTGTATCCTTTTATGGAGAAAAACATTTCTTGGGAATTTTTAGAGTTAAAAATGTATTTTTTAGCTATTTAATCAATTAAATAATTAAATAATTAAAATAAATCAAATTAAAAATATTAATTTATTCCAGAATTTTTGGATTTTTAGAAAATATTTTGGGTGAAAATTGGGGTAAAAAATGCAAGAAAACGGCTAAAAAGGACTTAAAATCAAATTTAGGAACTCAAAGCTATGGCGACAACTTTGACCGCCATCACTATAGCCTTGACCGCTACAGCGGCAGTGGTGAAGGCTATAGTGGCGGCGGTCAAGGCTATCGCTATAGCCTTGGCCGTCGAGATTTGTTTTTAAGGGGGAAATTAGTTTTTTTGCATCCATACACTCGAAATCATTTAAGTTTTAAGTAGTAATCAACTATATATCAATAGATCTAGACTTAAAACACTCAAATAATCTTGATTTTATGGATTTGGGTAAGAAAATACCCAAAACTCACAAGAAATAACGGGACCTCTGTAGGGGTGGAGTTCACGTCCATAGCTATAGCCTTCACCGCTATAACAGTAGCGGCCAAGGCTATAAGGATAGAGGTGAAGGCTATCCCTATAGAGGTCAGATTATTTTCCGACGATTTTCCAAGAACACCAAGGAAAAACTAAGAAATAACACCAACAGCAGCAAGAATAGCAACAATAAATAATAAAATGAAGTAAAAGATTAAGGGAACTCAGTTTTATTACCTCTAGGATGTGAATCAAACTCGTGAGACTCAAATTGGACGTTTGACAAGCTTTAGATGATTTCCCGACGGAATGGCGACGGAATCGGCGATAGAAATAGTGACAGATTATTTGGGTCGTATTTGAGGAAAAGTCTCTAAACCCTATTTAATCCGTTTTAACCTATGATTTCTAATTGATTTTAGTGTTTAAGCTACGATATTAAGCCTAAGAACAACTAAGAATCAAGATTAGGAAGGATTAAACCTAGATTCTATGCTTTTCTTAAGCTTTCTCTCTCTAGTTCTTCCTTTTCTCTCTCTTGTTCTTCATATTCTCTCAAAAATGATTTTCTCATTCTAAATTCAGGAGAAAATTCCTTTAATCTCTCTCTTGGATTGGCTTAAATACTCTTACACTCAAAAATCTACCTACTTAGGTGAATTTTTAGGAAAAATATGTGGCAAAATCGCAAGGAGAGAGAGAGAGAGAGCGAAGTGGCATGACAAAAAAAATGGCCGTGCCAACTCCACCACCGCCGTCATGGCGGTGGACGCTATAGGGGCGGCGGCCACCGGCATGACAATAGCAGCCACCGCCATAAGGGTGGCGATGAAGCCACCCTAGAGGCGGGGGGTGGCCACAACGGGGGTGGCCACCCCGGTGGCATTCACAGCAATAAAGCCGCCCGAGGGCAAGCTGCTGCAACCTCTGCCGCTGGCGATGGCGGCAGCAAAGGGGGCTAGGGTTTAGGTTTTATCTTAGGGTTTAGTTTATGGTTTAGCCTAGGGTTTCTAATTATGGTTAGGTTAGGTTAATTAGGGTAGATTAGGGCTGATTAGGGTTTTGGATTAATTAGGGTATATTAGGGTTTTGGTTAATTAGCGTTTTTAAGGCAGATTAGGGTTTCTACTTCCGACGCCTATAACTTTCACTACGGTTATCTAATTAAGGTGATGCTTGACATTATAAAAAGCTCGGAGAGTGTAGAATCCAACGATATAAATAGAATTTCTGAAAATGTTTGGATCTTATAGAAAATTATGAAACAAATTACTACATGCGAGCAAAAGAAAACGGTTAATTCTAAAAGCATGCGAATGGTACTTATATCCGCCAAAGGTCCAAAATCATCAAAAAAGGTACTTGCAAAATATGATTTAACCTTCAAAGAATAGAACAACTAGACCATACGAGGTCAGAGAACCAAGTTATCATCATTCTAAGGGTCACCAAAAAGCCCCTGCTCACAGGAACCTAATACCATTGTGATGTACTCAAATTCAATTTCTTTAATAAACATGATGAAATTTTTAAGAGTATTGATTTTATGAGTGCATGATATCTTTAAGAATGAAGTGCTCAAACATAATGTGAATGCATCAATTTATTTGTGATATGCTTTATAAGTGGCGTTGTTTGCATCAAAATAACACCAACATTAAAAGGTTACCTCATCCTCCTGATGTGGAGGGTCTTCATCTTTAATCTCGATAGGATCCATTGGTGAATCGGTAGTCTCCCAATATGAGCTTTTACTTGTATTAGCACTAGTCTTCTTTCTGCTTCATCAATGTACTCCATTCCTTAAATATTTCTTTCTTTTCAGCCTTTTTGGGGATCCAATCTTCCCCTCTTGTTGCTTAGACAGTAGGTGAAGGATGTTCAGCATTTGTAGTCACACCAAAGGGTAGACCTGTTGGATGATAGAAGGCTATCCCCTTAGGTGTGGCTACGCAATTGGGACCTTGGCTAGATCCCCCAAACTGAAATACTAACAGCACGAATCCTTAGCTAGGCTGAATAGAATGACTGAAGGCTGGCAGAACTATCATACCCATTGACCATATGGACAAACTGAACCCAACTATCAGAACTAAGGAGACGAAGGTGGAGATTCAACCCTTAGCAGAACTAAATTTAGTTGCGTAGAAACTGGAATGCGGACCAAATGAACTTGAGATGGTTGCCAAGCTTTGATTCTTGCTTATGTTAGCATAGTGGTTTTACGATCGATAGTGCCCAGAAGGCTTCTAGGATCAGAGAGAAATAACTGGTCTTCAACGTGTATTGTTATGAAAATACATTTTAACTTTTGTGGGTTGATTTACCGGATTATTAGTGAAAGTGATCGCATGGCATATGGTGAGTTGGATTGATTTTTAATCGAATTAAAATGAGTTCTGGATTCTCCCTAGAGCTGGTACTCGTACAGGTGGGTGGGACTAGTACGGCTACCAGGGAGGACCAGTACGGGTATAGTGTACCTTTACGGGTCCTGGCAGAAACTTTTTTCAGTTTAACTTGCAGATTAACAGATTAATGGTAGAAAAATAAAATAAAAAGGGATTTCCCTCCGTATGAGTATGGCGCACCAATTTAATATCTCGAAGATACAAGGTGTCAACAAGGCTCATACGGGTTAGGACCGGACCCGAAACAGGAAATAAAAGAGCAAAAATGATAGAGGAGGCATAAAATAATAATGAAATAACTGAGAAGTGAGTCTCTTTGAAACTCAAGAGCGTAACCTTTACGGCGTGAATCCACTTTGAGGTGATCCCTTTATTATTGAGAGAGTCCGGCCAAAGTAGATGTGGAATAGTACTAGTTAGATGAGTAATTGTGTGGATAGAACCTCCCATAAATCGTAATAAACGAAGTTAGGAATGAATAAAATGTGGACAAAACCTCAAGGAATGGGTTTTCTCCCTATTTTACACTTTCTATACCTCTACTATACATTTTCTATACCTATAAAAATTGCTAGAACTTTACTCTAATTCTTCTATAGTTTATTTCTCATATGAATTGTGTGTGTTATGAAATAAGGTGGAAAGGCTCTATTTATAGGGTGAGAGTCAGGTCTGAATGCAATAAACCACATTCAAGATCAGCCTTTTCCCAAAAAAGGTAAGAGATTACTTCTAAAAGAGGCTGAATTAGGCAATCAGAGGATCCGTATGGGTAGGGCCCCACCCGCACGGGTACGATGGGTCCCCTCCACGTGTATGGAAGGTAATCACCTGTATGGGTCTGACAGTGGATCCATACCACTAGATAGAACCTGTACGGGTACCTAAGGGCAGACTAGGTCTTCGGACTTCGGCTGAACTCAACTCTGCAGCAGTAGGAATACCTCTGATGGACAACACCTGTAAGATATTGCATTATATAGCTCTCATCATTATTTTGTGAGAAGGATTGTTAAAATCTAGTGCTCACAAATGCATCCATGTCTTTAGGTGAAATAATCGCAGGTTTGTGAACATCAATTTTTCTCTACGTGTTATGCATTTTGAAACTATCTTCACTACACGTATGTTGTCCAACAAAAGATAAATGTACCGATAGGTCATAAAAGAAATCAGGCCGTGCAAAATTCAAAAATCGTCTGCTAGATCAAAAACCTGAAAGGGCGATCTAGGCTAAAGTTAAGATGAAAAAGAGAAAAGTCTGCTGGATTGAGTCGCTAAGGATAATTCAGGTAAAAATTAAGACAGTCAGCTGAATTAAAAACCCGAAAGGGCGGTCCGGGAAAAAGTTAAGACAAAGAAAGAAAAGCCTACTGGATTGAAAACCCGAAAGGCCGATCCAAGCAAAAGTTAATGCAAAAAATTAAAACAGTCTACTGGATTGAATACCTAAAAGGGCAGTCCAGGCCAAAATTAAGACAAAAAGAAAATAAAGCTTGCTGGATTGAAAACCCGAAAGGGAGGTATAGGAAAAAGTTAAAGCTAAGGGAAAAATAAAAAAATGTCCTTTGTACTGAGCCTTCAAGGACAGTTCAGGCAAAAATTAGGACAAAAATAAATGTTCGATAAGTGAAAATAAATGTTCGATAAGTCCTCTCACATCAAATGGCCTATGCTAAAGTTATAACATCACTTGCGATTACCATGTCTCACAACTGAGATCCCTAGGACTTGGTCCTCTCATTATGAAATCACTTGATAGCACGTATCCCCAGAAGTACTAATCTCTAACCAGCCGAGCTTAGTCTCAATGTTAGCTATACTGTAAACACCGAATTTTACAGTCCCTCTCGCGAGACGATGATGACATACTCCCGATTTTATTCCTAATGATAAAAATTCTTTTTTTTGGAATTTTTATTACCGATAAAAAATTCTTTACAAATTTTATTTTCGGGAAAATTCAATTCGACGTGTCTGATAACGCGTCCGATGGTAGCTTAAACTGATGATTTGTACCCAAAAACCAATTTAGTCCAAAATACCCTAAAGAAATAAAAAAAGACCCCAATAATTCAATTTTCCCATCCCTTATGGCCGGATTTCCTCTCCCTTTGCCCGATTTTGGGCACGAATTTTGCTAGATTTTCAGACCTGCCAAGAGAGCGAGGCCATCGATGGCCTCGCTGATACTGCCGACGGCATTATTCATGCTACCGGCGACATGTCTTTCTACTGCAGAACAGCTGTGTGCCTTTTTGCTCAATATCTGTTGGGTAACTGATCAAAGGTAATTTCCAACAGATTTTAGCTTATGTAAGCAGCATTTCTCAGCCATTTGAAAGGGTTGAACACTTGACACTTTCACTCTTATAGGGATTTTGAGCATTTAGCTACATTTAGTGGAATAAAGTATAGAAAAGGTAGAAAAGAGGATTTAATCCATCTTTTCTTGGTTTTTCTTAACTGAACTCTCTGATACTTAGGTAGATTTTCAGGTTTAGAATCACTAAAATAGGATTCAGTGACTAAAATAACCCCTTCCCAAAATCATCATTTGAGCTCCTCGGAGGTATCATATGGATCATGAAGAGGTGGATTCACGTCCCCGAGGTAAAAATTCCGAGTCTTATAGCTCTTTGGCTTCATTTTACTTGTTTGTTCTATTTTAGTTGCTTTTTGTGCTTAGTTTTGAGTTTTTGGTTGCTTTCTGATCAAAAATAGCTGCAGCAAGAAACTGAAGCCGCTTGCGATATCAACCATGCTGCCAGCGGCATCGTTGATATCGCCAGTGGACTCATTTGACCCCAGTGGCCCCATTTTCTTGTAGGGCCCTATCTTTATGGTATCCAAAATGTTATACAACCTACTTGTGTAACTGAGATTGCTAGTAGCATCAGTGATGCCGCTAGCAGCCTCAGTTATACCGCCGGTGGTATGACCTGCTGAACAGTAGTTTATTTTTTCATTTATTCCTGACCTAGTTTAAATTCCAAAGCTAGGATGTACAGTACAACGATGAAGGTCCAGAACCTTCTAAAAACAGACCTCACCCTATACCATGTGGCATTTTCACTAATAATCTGGTTAAAATAACAATCGAGTCTAAAATTTCAATGAAACAGAATTTTCCCACAAATGCCGTTTAAATTTCATTTTTTAGCCATCCAATTGGGCTCTATAAATTGTAAATAAATATGCCATGTTCATGCTAACTCGGGTTTTGTTTTGTTTACTAACTATGCATGCTATCTGATATATCTAGTAGAACGTGCCGTATTTATGCTAACTGCTTTGTGCAGGTAGATTTAGGTTAGATGAATGCTAGGCCTTCGATTATTTTATTTATTGTATAGAAAAATATATAGGTATTTGGACAGCCATGTAATTATTATTTTTCTTTCTGCATTTTATTTGTTGGATAACTGTAATAATTATTTATTTCCCGATTTTGAATGCTTGTTAAATAAAGAAAAAACAACATATAAACCAAAAACACCATAAATAGAGTGGATTAAAACCAATTAAGAAAGAATGAAATACTTTAACTCGTCCAATATAAAATAGATAACATCATTTGAACTCAAAATCTCTACTTAAGGTATGGTCTACCACCCAGTAGGAAAATCTAACCAAAATTTCCTGGTTGAGCTGAACCGGGTGGCGACTCTATTTTAAGTACGGGATTTTGATCTCGAATCTTTTAAATATAAAACATGATAAACCATTTTCACCATCATGATCACTCTTATTTTCAGGAGAACAGCTCCTCCGGCCTGGCCTCGTGGCCCATGAAATAGCGTCCGCTCACAGTGGCGACTCTGTTGGGGAAATATCTCTTTAAAATTGAACTTAAAATTTTCAATAAGTTTAAAGGATTTTGATAATATGTAGAAATCATTGGCCAAATTAGAACTTCATTCTTTTTTATGACATTTTATCCTTAACGTGTGTAGATATTTTGTTAATATTTAGTGCCCCATTTTACCCAAGAAGCTCATGAAAGTATCACACATGCCATGTTTGGAATTGAGGATACCTAGTGGGTGGATCATTCATTTTAACCAACACGTAAACTCCTGCGATCATACCTATTTGGGGAGTGGTTGAGTAACATGGAATCAACGTAAATGAGAACCTTCTAAATCAACAACCTTATACCAAAGCCGTGCTAGAAAAAAGCCTTAGCACTTCATTCCTTTAGGGCTACCAAAATAAAGAAAATAATTGGGATGCACTTCTTTCGCCATTTCTGGTGAAGAAGCTAACCTTCATCCTTTCCAAAGAGGTGTAACGCAGGAGTCATAAGGTCGGAAGAGGGATGCTTTGTGTGCTATCTGCTACGTGCTCATACATCACCCATGCATCAGCTTTTAGAGTAAAAAATCAATCAACTTACCCTTACCGATCTCCATTCGTGGAAGAGGTTTAGGAGCATCCATAGGACTTCTTTTGTACCCCGATGAGTTACGATATATCACTATGTATGATGAAGGGTACAAACATCACATGAATGTTAGAGGTATAAGCCACCGCATCATCGGTAATGATGTCTATGTGCAGCCATACATATCATGCATCGGTTATTAGATAAAGGTCATTCACCCCATCCATAGCATCATATAATCCATGCATGATATGATCCGCTACCTACCGTTTCAGCTAGGAGGAGGCAAAATTACCATCACTCCCCAGTTTAGAAAAGGCCTTATCACCGCCTGATTCATTGTTCTCTCACCTTGTAGGGATGAGACCTATTGTACCAATTTCTCAATCAACACCTTCAACTCAGCCTATGGTAATCCGTTTCAGTTTGGGCAAACTTCTGCTTTTCTGCCAACTTTGACTACCTAGTCGATTTTTCCTTTCAATCTGAGACTTTTTGCTCAAAGCTCGATTCCCCCAGTATTCATCCATCAGTTTTTAGCTTCTGCTAGCAGGCTAATCCAGCCGCTGCCACCTTTCACTCCTCCTTAGTTTATTGTAACTCCCAGAGGCACTACCTATCCCCAAAATCCTTTTAGTAGCCAAGTGGTCCCTCATCCTCCACCATCTTCACCAGTCAATGACCAAGTCATGCAGCCTTCGAGCATGATACCTGAAGTAGTTGCTTTTATCCGTCAGATGATGGCATCTCAGACCAACCATGACCAGGTTGCACATTCTCCGGGCTTGACACCCGAGGCTGCAGATCTCCCCAACCAGCCGATCAACGACCAGGTCATGCAACCTCTGGGTGTAACACTAGAGATTCAAGCCTACATCAACCGTCTCATAGATGCCAAAGAACACAAAAGAGGAGAGGATTAGGTCCCTGATAATTTTACTATACCGAATATGGCGAATAATGATGGTTCTGGAGCCCCTACTTCCCACATTATCATGTATGAAAGAGTTATATGTGTAAAGAATTTAAGTGATAAAGTTGTTGCTAAAATGTTTCCTTGCTTCCTTCAAGGCCCTACTCTTGAATGGTATCATACTTTACCTCAGAATATTGTCACTAATTGGAAACTTCTTTCTGAGGCTTTGAAACTGCACTATGGTTTTAACAACATGATGGACACTACCCTCCAGCGCCTTGAGGGAGTCCGCCAAATGCCCAATGAAACCTTCAAGCAATATTTTAACCAGTTGATGTCAACCCAGATTCTGATGAAATCTACGCTAAGCCTTAAGGAGATGATTGTTCCTAGAGGGATCTCTTCCCCTATTTCGTAAAGAAATGGCTACTGATTCGTTACTCTCTTATAAGGCTGTGTTTGAAAAAGCCGATAAATTGAATGTGAGGTAGAGCACGAAAAGCCAGAAAAGGTGGGGAAACCCTGGTTCAGAAAGAATAATGATGCTCACCCCTCATCTCTGGCACCTATTAAGCCCAAAGCCTCGGCTATAGTTTAGGCAGTTTCTCAAACCCCTACTGCACCCCTGGCAATTGCTTAAGCTCCGCTAACAATTGCCGCAGTTTAGCCCTCTCATCCTCCTTTCATTTTGGCCAATCCATACAAGTTTCCTCTTCGGGTTATCTTTAAGCGTTTGAGGGAAGCAAGTAATATCCATTCCCTTCAAGAATACAAACCACCTAAACCCGAGGATAAGAACAATTTCTGTAACTGCCACGTTCAAGTGGGTAACCAAACCAACAATTGTAAGGCCTTACTCTCGACTATTCAGCGTCTAGTTAGTGAAGGAAAGATTTTTGAACCTGATAAGGCCCCAAGCACCATTAACAACCCTTTACCGAATTTTAGGAACAATGTGGGCATGGTCCAATCTAGCTTACCCAAAACTGCAATCTTTGATCTCCTTACTAGTGGGTCATGCAGTGGCTATTCCAATCAGGTTATTGGTTTCGGTCTCCCATCTAACTCAGTTTTTTGATCTGATTTGTCAAGCTAATTTGGGATTTAATTCGGTTTAGGGTATGGATGTTGACCGGAATCCGCTTAAGAAAGAATGCCACAGAGCTCAGCCTTTTATGGCTAGGAGAATGAAAGTTGAGAAAAAGCCTCTCTTCAGCGTAGATTCCTTTATTTCAAAGGACGACTATTCTGATGAAAATAAGGGAGTAGTCGAAGTAGCCAAGGCCATAAGCACCGAACTATTTAGGGTCGATTCACTTGCCAATAAGAAGTCGAATGAACTATTCAGGGTTAGTCAGAATGAGCCTTTCAATATGGATGAGTATGAGTTGCAAAACCCAGATTTGGACCCTATTGAATTATAACTATTTGAAATATGAGCCACTCAAAGTGTCTTGCTCAATAATGTCCTCAATATAAATCGGAGTGGCTATGTATATCAGCCTGACGACTGTTGTCTTCATCTGGATAAGGACCCAATTCTAAGAGGATAGGCATAACGGTAAGGCCTCCTTCTCCACCTCTGCCTTTCCCGACTAGCCTCGAGGTTGATCCTCTCATTACTCAACTAAAAAACACCCAAGCCCTTTATAACAAATGGCAGTTGGTAATTGATTCTGATGGGCATCGCAGGGGATTGATTAAATGACTAATCAATTTGGAAGCTACTCCAACCACTTCTATTGTCGAGATGTGTGCTAGGGTCAGGGAAGGCATTCCTCCGAGGAAGGGGCCGCAGATTATATTTGATCATTTCAACTTTTCGCTTGAGGGTAGGCATCATAACAGGGCATTATTCATTCAAATTTAGATCCTCGATAAGATTATCCCCTGTGTCATGGTGGATGATGGCTCTGCCTTAAATCTGTGTCCTTTGAAAGTCCTTCCTCACTTGGGACTATCAGAGGAAATGCTTGCAAAATCCAACATTATTATCCAGGCTTATAATGATTAGAAATGCAATGTGATTGGGGCCTTTGAGGTGAAAGTCACTAGTAAAGGTGTTACGAGAATGGTATGGTTCACTATACTTGACATCCCTATCGCTTACTCTTTATTCCTCGGCTGACCTTGGCTCTATACCTTGGGTGCAATCCCCTCCACTCTTCATCAGAAAATCAAGCTCATTTATAAGGACAAATTGGTAACTATCAAGGCCAATCCCGCTTCTGTTATGGCTATTATGGAAGTCAAAGCTAAATTGGAGGAAGGTCTTCAAATTGCTATGGTTAGTAAGACTGAGAAATCACCTCCCATTTGGCACAGTTATCTCCATGTCGGTATGGGAAAACTGATGAAGAGATCTAGGTATAAGCCTGGTAGAGGTTGCAGAATGTTTGACCAAGGAATTATCAAGGCCTTAGAACCGAAAGTGCTAGTCCGCGGGATTAGGATAAAAACCTAGAAAAGCCTATCGTCAGATTCCTTCCTGCTATTGTCATATGGTGATTTCTTGTAAAATTCAAAGCAAGAGGCCTTATAAAGGAGAGCCCAAACCTATTGAGCATGATAGGAAAATATGGCCCTATTTTGAGATCTTCAAGGATGTCTATGACTTTGAAGCCAACTGCATAATTGTCCCTGCTGAACCCAAACCCACTAAGCCTTTTGCACCTGTCAACGTTGTTTCTAATAAGGCTAAGAGGAAGGGTAAGATGTATCCTGAGGGTGAGTCTGGGGGAAGTAATGAAGAATCCGCTGATCCAGAGGTCTAAGATGTTATGGCTACCATGACCAAAGCTATGGCGTTTCTGATGAAGAAAGGTTGGAAGGGTGAGAGAACCAGGGAAGAGGATGCCATGACCGAGATTATGAGGAAACTTGCCAAGGCCCTGACCGAGAAAGCCAACCTATTCAAAGAACCATCCCTCACCACTGACCAGAAAGCGACTCTAGAATATGACCTGGACACCATTCTGATGAAGACTGCAGAGGATGCTCCTCCTGTTGCTGCTACCACCACTGAAGCCCCTCCACTTGTGGAGGAGGACACTATGGATGGTATAATTTTCAATATTTCTAATCTTTTTTATGCAAAAAATGTTGCCTACCAGGCTTTTAATGCAATGAATGACTCTCATTTTGCTTACTTGTTTGATGTTTTTTCCTGATGGATAGATGCATTCACATAACAATACACATAAATTTTTTGGCATTAGCGATACATCCCTAAGTGAAATAAACCTGAGTTCTGATGATAATCCTAAAATGATAACCATTTTCGATGATTTAACTCCCTGATAATCCTAAAATGATAACCATTTCCAATGATTTAACTCCCGAGGACAAAAGTGAGATAATAAAAGTGCTTAAAGATCATGTTAACGTTTTTGCTTGGTCATACGAAGATATGCCTGGGGTTGATCGTCAAATTGCCGAGCAAGGAAATCCAACCGATCCTAAGTTTAGTCCTATCAAGCAGAAGCTCCATCGGTTAAGACCAGAATGGGCGGATTAGGTTAAGGTAGAGGTTTTGAGGTTGGTTGAAGCTCGATTCGTCAAAGTTGTGGAATATCCAACTTGGTTATCCAACATAGTTCCATTTCCAAAAAAGATGGTAGGGTTCGAGTTTATGTTGACTTCCGAGATCTTAATAAGGCTTCACCTAAAGATGATTTCCCGCTTTCTCACATCGATTTCCTAATTGACAGTGCTGCCAGGGAAGCCATGTAATCATTTGTGGATGGATTCTAGGGTTATAATCAGATTCTAGTGGATATTATCAACAAGGTCAAGATGGTGTTCATTACCGAATGGGGGGTTTATTGCTACAAAGTAATGCCATTTGGGTTAAAATATGTCAGGGCCACTTATTTGCGCGATGTAACCACCAACCTGCACGACATGATCCACAAAAAGGTGGAGGTATATGTGGACAATTTGATTATGAAGTCTGCCACGCAAGAAGAGCACCCTACTATTCTCGACAGATTCATGACTCACATCGAGAAGTACAATCTCCGCTTGAATTTGAAGAAGTGTGTGTTTAGGGTTACTTTAGAAAAGCTACTGGGACATGTGGTCAATCAGAAAGGAATTGAGATGGATCTCGATAAACACAAAGCCATCATAGATATGCCTGTGCTTAAGACAGAGAAAGAAGTCTTATCATTTTTGGGGTCCTTATAGTATGTCAGCCGGTTCATTGCCTGCCTCACTATTATGTGCGAACCCATCTTCAAACTGTTAAGAAAGTAGCAACCAATGTACAGAACAATTAGCGCTAAGTGGCATTTAATAGAATCAAAGCTTAACTTGTTGACCCACCCCCCCTGGAAACCTTTGATCCTATACCTGGCTATCGAGGAGTCCTCTGTAGGGGCAATGCTTGTCTAGGAACATGATGATAAATAGGAGTACATGATCTACTACCTGAGTAAGAAGTTGTTAGACTATGAAACTCGATACTCAACTGTGCAGAAAACCTGCACCACCATGGTTTGGCTTACTAAAAAGTTGCGCCATTATTTCCAATCCTACCGAGTCCAAGCCATGGCTGAGATTGACCCCATGAAGTATCTTTGTCATTCTCCCACTCTAGCCAGTAAATTATCTCGTTGGTTGCTACTTCTCTCCTAGTTTAACATTGAGTATGTAATAAAGAAAGTTATTAAAGGGCGGGCCATGGCTGAATTCCTACCCCTTGACTCCGATTATATTGAGAACTTGGAGTTTCCTGATGAGTAAGTCACCTCCGTCAAAATCCTTAAGCGTGTGTGGACTATATACTTCGACTGTGCTGTGAACCGAAGGGAGCATGCCTTGGAGTTATTATAGTTACATCGGATAACAAAATCATCCCATTGTCCAAACGCTTGGAATTTGCTGTCACCAATATTGGCACTGAATATGAAGCATGTCTATTTGGTCTTGAGGCTCTCCTCCAGTTTAGGGCCCGCATGGTTTCTGTCATCGGTGATTCGACTCTTGTGATCCATCAGGTTGTCAGGGATTGGGAAATTAGAGTAGAATCTCTTCGTCCTTATATCCGAGACTTAACCTAGAAATTCACCTCTTACTTGTACTACCATGGCCCCCTGGATGAGAATCAAATATCTGACTCTCTGGCTACCCTGACCTCCTTATGGGTAGGACCCCAGCAGTAGCCTATTCATCCTCTGGTTCTTTTATCCACTAAGTTCCCCTACCTTGCTCAGCTAGTTCAGCAGGTCCTTGCCATCTCCACCGAGCCTTGTTGGTACTCTAATATCGTCCTATTTCTCCAAACTAGACAATATCCTTCGGATTCCTCTAACTCAGACTATACCACTCTAAGGTGGCTCATTGTCTAGTTCTAGATTATCGATAATGATCTATTCATGTGCACTAGTGACGGTTTACTACTTCATTTCTTAACTGAATTAGAGGCTCAACAGATGATTGATCAGGTCCATGCCGGTGATTATGGCCCTCATATGAATGGTCTTGCTCTTGCAAAGAACATTCAGCGGTTAGGATATTTTTAGCTCACCCTAACGGCCGATTGCATTGGCCAAATAAAACAGTGCCACCACTGCCAGTTTTATGGGGATATGCAACATCTACCACCCACTGAGTTCCATCATTTATCTACCCCTTGGCCATTCTCGGCGTGGGGGATATAGACATAATCGGTGAAATTCATCCTTTATCAATAAATGGCATAGATTTATCGTAGTAGTAGTGGATTATTTCTCAAAATGGGTAAAGGCCGAATCCTACACCAATGTCACCACTAAGAAGATGGCCAAGTTCATGGGGAAGCACATCTTTGCTCAGTATGGACTCCCACATCACGTAGTCTCAGAAAATGGGTACAGTTTCAAGGGGTGACCACTGATCCGATTGAGAAATATGGGATTGAAAACCACAGATCTTCTCCGTACAGACCATAAGCGAATAGTGCTATTAAGGCAACCAATAAATTGGTAAAGAAGATCCTTTCTAAGATGATAGCCGGCTATAAGGATTAGGTCGATAAGCTACCTTTCGCTATTTAGGGATATCACACAGCATCCGTAGCTCGATCGGTCAAACTCTATTCTCCCTGGTCTATGAAGGAAGCAGTCTTGCCAATTGAAACCCAAGTAACCTCACTAAGAGTCGCAATAGAAACCAAGCTGAAAAAATCTGAATGGACTTAGGTGAGGTTTGAATAGCTGAATATGATGGACTAACAGAGGTTAAGGCCCCTCTATAATCTCCAGAAGTACCAGCAGCGCATGCCTCGAGCCTATAATAGTCGGGTAAGACACTAGAAGTTTCCTCTAAAAGCTGGAGATCTAGTCCTCAAACAGCTAAAACCGTCCACCACTAATGCAAGGGGCAAATTCAGGCCTAACTGGAAGGACCGTATGTGATAAAGAGGATGCTTAGTAAAGGGGCGGTTAAGCTTATGGACATGGATGGGAATGAGTTTGTGAACCCTGTAAAATAGGACAGGCTTAAGTGTTTTCACATCTAATTCAAAAGAAATAAATCAGAAAAAGCAGCACACAAAAAATTAGATATAATAATCACCCACCTTTTAGTCTTTTACTGATCGAGAAAAAATTAGGGTGACTCCCGACGGTCGGTATTCTGTAACTAGCCGTGCAAAAATTAGGGGATATGACAAACCCGCTAGATTGAAAATCCGAAAAAGGTGATCAAGGGAAAAATTAGGGTGTGTGAGAAAAGAGAGAGAGTGCCTTCTAGAAAACGGTTCTAGGCTAGTTGGCATCGGGAGTTAAATCAATGGGAATGTTTACCAAACATCGTGTACTTTGTTTTGTTTCACTTAATGAAAGTACCTCTTTTTCTTGAATCTGAATGCTTGTGTTTATGTGAATTTTGTATCTATACGATTAAAATAGCTCAAGTAAACCTAATGCAGAGTTCACATTATTCTAAATCAAACGTGCGCGATAAATGAAGATAATTTTGATAGACTGAAAAGAACAATGTCTATGCAAAAGTAAGAATAAGTCTGCTAGATTGAAAACCCAAAAAGGCCGGTCCAGGCAAAAATTTAGACAAGGTTCGATGGATTAAAAATCCTTAGGGGCAGTCCGTGCAAAAATTAGAACCAAATAAAAGACATATAATAAAATAAAGTTCGATAGGCTTGTCACCCCGACTAGCCTGTGCAAAAGATAGAACTAAAGGAAGCATATCTTAAGCCGAACTCCCCGCATCACCATCATAATACCTGTAAATCCTCCTCAAGGTGGTAGTGGAAAAGGGCTCGTGCTCCTGCTCTGATCGTTCTCCTTCAAAGTAGGCCCATGATCGCTCGGATCAGGTCGCCAAAAGACTAATCTTAATGAGCCATCCTCTATAGTGTATATCAGTCTCAATGGTCTCCACATGAGCATAGTCCAGAGTCTCAAATATGGCTTCCCTGGCCCACTTCTCTCGGGTATGGTTCATCCATCTAGCTTTATAGACCCCGATTTAGTTCTAAGGTAGCTTGATCGGGACTCTCTGTCGCTTGCCGTATTGATGACACAACCGGTAAGGGGTATAAAATGAGGACTTCTCCAACATAAGATCCCTAAGACTCCATAACCATGTCTCGGATCCTCCACTATGGTCTAACCCACTGAATCTATAAATCTATGTATCCCCTTAGAACAAGAATCTAACTATCAAATGTTAGCTGACCGAAATCAGCCCGCGTAAGCCCCCTTTCTCTCAAATGGATGTGTAGGTACTTCTTCGGGGTTCCCTCATAGTGCCTCCTTCAGCTTCAGCTTCTCCATCAGCCATACCTGTAAGCCAATTTCAGATAAGGGCAGAAAGAAGGGAATAATTTGTAAAGTGGGAGAATGAATACCTATAGTTGTGTAAGATGGTAACCGATAAGAGTCAGGTCAGTGGAAGTAAGGTCTGTATTGAGTAGGATCTCGGCTAGTCCTAAGAATATGGGGGAAGCCCCTATCGACATGGGACCTATAAGTGAAATCATCCTGAATGCGGTGATTGGGCCCACTTTGCACATAAACTCCTCCATGAGTAATAGTGCCACCATGGAAGGCCAATCAAGGCCAGATCTAGGGGCCCCTCAGCACTACTCTAGCACTGCACTAAGCTGAAATCCAGGTTTATCAGGAAACTGGGACAGAAATGGGTCCATAAAATCCAAATTCCACAACCCTTGGGGCACACCATCCACACCAAAATGAAACTCTGGGAGTGCTAGGGGCACGCGCTTAGGGCATGGGACCCCTAGTATGGCGTGGAACTCTTCAAGTTAAGGGCATAACTCAAATGAGGAAAATTGGAATAAGATCAAAGAAGTACAAACCAAAATCAAAATCCACAAAAACAGAAATAAAAGGAGAATAAGATCAGCAGGTGGATCTAGAACCGGCCGCCACTGCCGGGTGGGTGAGATGAGACATCCTTATCATTAAGAAGATAGCAGTTTACGACATCATCTTTGGTCCCTAGGATAGCCCAGGAACTCTCAGGAGCACCTCCATGGCGGTGCCCGACTATCACCTTCCTGTCACCTTCCTTCTCCTATAGCACAACTCGCCCGGGGGTGCACGGTCCATATTGTGTTTGCTCCTCCTCTAATGTAAAGTAGCATCTAGCTGGATCTCTAGCTCTCTCAATCGATGTTGTAGCACCCTCGTCTCTTCCTCATACCTTCGCTGGGCCTCGCTAGCATCCGATAGCGTAAGGGCCACAAAGTTCTATAGCCAGAGAAACAACAATAACAACAACAACAGTCCATATCATTCATATCATCCATTCATGCATTTTTATTCTAATGTCATATTTTAATAGGGAATATATATGAGCAAACAAAGTCTGGGAGACAAAAGTATCCTTGAGAGCAAACACATTCCCGGCCAACCGCTCCGCCTCGGCACGAGTAACCTAAAAAATTCAAAGAGCAATCAAAAGGAATTTATAAAAGGCTTATCATATAGTTTGTTCGCATAAATACAAAGCTTACATGAGCATTATTTTTTGACATAAAGTTCAGCGAGTGGCTGCTTGAGGTAGTCTGCCTGGTCTGAAAATCGCCTCTCGAGTTCATCAATAGGAATTGGGTCTCCAAGGTAGTCGAGAGGTGCTACTCGACAAATTTAGCACCCTCGGGCATGCCTTGATATCACATCTCGCTATCCTCAGCCCGACCTCTCTTCTTTTTGGTACCTAAAAAATCCAAAAGGCAAGCATAAGCAACTGTTTTGATCCAAGCATATAGCATAAATATAATCATAAAAAAGAAAGGGTACTATCTCACATCAGAAGAATGATCGGTCCATCCTGGCCAACCACACCCTGCCCCTTGGGATGGCCCTCATCGCCACCGATCCCTTCCTCATTATCATCCTCAATAACAATGTCGCACCTCTGCCTTTTTACCTCTTCCTCCTTCTTCCGATGGAAATAAATAGAGTCATTGCTATGAATGCGGGGGTACATGGGAAGCAAGCATGACATGTGACCATTATAGGGGCATGGGCCACTCCTAAACACTCGGTCGTGTCCCTCTAAATAATCAGCCTTATCGGTCGCACCTGTAATGGTCAAATAAAGCCACTAGAGGCCAGTAGGGGGATCCTCGAGCATAGGCCTAGCAGTAGGCATGAGCTCCCTCCAACCTCGGACTCTCTCCCTTAAGTACCAGGGTAAGGCTAGGGGGCACTCCATAACAAATTGGTGGTCATCCAACTCCCGCCGGACTTTGAGAACATCTACACAGTTGGACACCTCCTTGAAAGGGTCCCGAATAACCTGTCCAATCAAATCAAGCAGAAAATCAATGTAAGAAATTCAAATTCATAAATATATTTTGGTGAGTAATGGTTTGTTGAATGTAAGATAGGGGTAAAAGTCAAAGTAACATATCGAGCCAATCTGCAAGCTCTATAGTGCCTCCCTGTATACAGTAGGATACTTGCCAAGTCCCCTACCTCTTCCACACCACTGGGCAAGGAAATGGGAACCCGACGGTACCGTAGTATTAAATTGCACCGAGGGATAATCTGATGCTCGAATGGCCAGACCTGTACGATTAATAGCTAATCAGTCCAAACGATCAACACACCAAAAAATAAAAAAGCAGCTAGCCATGATAATAAAGCACTATTCAAAAGGGTATACCTGGAGTAGAAAGTGACTCAAGCGAAGGACCTTATCCTTCTTTTGGGCTCCTATGTCCAGCCCATAATACATCTGAGCCAAGATGGTCCTAGGCCAATTCTTCCCTTTAATGACTGCCACATCCTCGATGGCAGAAATCAGCCCGTAGTTGACCTTGCTCCCCTAGACTGAGAAGAACAGCACAATCAACAAAGAAATGACAAAGGAGTGGACACAACCATCCCGTTCAGTCTCAGGGGCCACTTTAACCCCCTTCCAATGCTCATACAATTCCCTATAGCACAACCACCCTACCTTAGGCTTTAACCCAAACAGCTCAGTCACTCTCTTCACCACCGGTACCCTAAGGTGGTTCCTCTCCATATACACATCAAAATGAATCACTTCCTTTGTCCATGGCAGCCCAGTATTTGCCATCATATCAGAAGGGGTAATAGTCATCTCACCGATTTGGAAGTGAAAAGTGTGAGTGGTCTCGGACCACTTCTCAACCAAGGTAGTCAAGGCTGTGTGAGACAGCTTGGGGATCAGTAGGGGCATGGTACGAGCTAAATCCCCTAAACCCATGTCATCTATAGTGGCCATAAGTGTAGAATCCTTCTCCTCGATATTGTGCCACCACTCGCCGATAGTCCTCATACCTCCAGTGCAAGTGTGGGTATGTGGCTACAAAATCAAAAAGGAACGAATCAGTTAAGTAATTCATATTCTAGGTCATTTTACGGTATGGATGATGTCGCTAGCAACATCACTGAAACTAGCAACGACATGGCATACTTCCAGCCTCTTGTAATGGCCTGAAGCCGCTGGAGATAACAGTGATGTCGCTGGCATCCTCATTTCTGTGGACAGAACCCAGTTTTGCCTAAAATCGCACCAAATCGGGCAAAATCACCAAAAATTGCAATTAATCAATTTCAAGGCATAAAAACAACATAAATAGAATAGAAAATAAGCCTATAACATGCATTCAAACCCATATCTATTATTTTTAACATTTAATCTACAAGTTTCAAGTCTAGAACCAAAATCTCCAAAACAAAACAAAAAAGTTTATGTTTTGTAGGATTACCTGGATGTTAGAGATATGATTCTTCTTATCTGGGATGAGATTATCGATTGGAGCTGCTATCCCATACCTGAAAATGACATCGGACTCCTTGAAGCCGTAGCCCACGTGAACCGGGCAAAGTTTCAGCCCCTCAATGGAAGATGCAGGCAGTTCCTCAGACTTAGAACTGCTAGATTTATGTCCGAAGATCTTCTTGATAATTGAGAATTAAAATAAAAGAGAAAAATTGAGTTCTTAAAGAGTAGAGAGAAAAGAGAGAAGTTTCGACTTCTGTAAGTGCAGAAATAGGCGAAAGGAGAGTTTAATCCTACATTAAACA
Source organism: Euphorbia pulcherrima (assembly GCA_947683365.1). Lineage (NCBI taxonomy): Eukaryota > Viridiplantae > Streptophyta > Magnoliopsida > Malpighiales > Euphorbiaceae > Euphorbia > Euphorbia pulcherrima. The sequence goes on from CANTUS010000009.1 coordinate 22,802,778, forward strand.
CCCGCGCAGAATTCAAGGAGTTTGATTTTATCTGAAACTGCCCGTCCATACCACCGATGGCATCAGTCAAATCGCCAGTGGTATCAGTCATGCCGCATGTAGCCTCAACTCTGCCAATTTGAATTTTGAATTTCTTTGATTGGTCAAAGATGCCATATGGCACCCATTTCACTGGCGGCATCACCCAAGCCGTCAGCGACATTAAAATTTCTCCCTGCATTTTTTAGCAAATTTGATGGAATCTCGGCTCCAACTCTGACATCCCGGGACTTTTAAAACCCTTATACTTTGAATTTATCACATTTTTACTGTTGATCGAAGCGGCAAAAACATTTTTATTTCACAAAATCGATCAAGCAGTAAAAACATCATCTAAAATCAGTCTATTCTCATTTACTTATCACTTGTTGCAGGAACGACGCTTCTTAATTTCAAAGCCCAAGCCCCCCTTGGTAAACCTAAAATCCCAAGCCCCGCTTGGCAAATCTCAAAGCTCAAGCCTGACCAATCGATCTCAAAGCCCAAGCCCCACTTGGCAAATCAACATCAAAGCCGAAGCCCAACCAAGGGGCAAATCAATCTCAAAGCTCAAGCCTGACCAAGGGGCAAACCAATCATCAAATCAACAAAGCTCAAGCCCGACCAAGGGGCAAATCAACCTCAAAGCTCAAGCCCAACCAAGGATTGGAGTGGTGGTTTTACGATCGATAGTGCCCGGACGGCTTCTACGATCGAAGAGAAATAACTAGTCTTAAACGTATTTTAGTATGAAAACACATTTTAACTTTTGTAGGTTGATTTATCGGATTATTAGTGAAAGTGATTGCATGGCATATGGTGAGTTGGATTGATTTTTAACCGAATTAAAATGAGTTTTAGATTCTGCTTGGAGCTGGCACCGGTATAGGTGGGTGGGACCCGTACGGCTACTAGGAAGGATCGGTATAGGTATGGTGTACCTATACGGGTCCTGTCTAGTCTAGGCAAAAACTTTGTTCAGTTTGACTTGCAGATTAATAGATTAACAGTAGAAAAATAAAATAAAAAGGGATTTCCCTCCATATGAGTATGGCGCACCAATTTAATATCTCGAAGATACAAGGTGCCAACAAGGCTCATATGGGTTAGCACCAAACCCAAAATAGGAAATAAAAAGAGCATAAATGATAGAGGAGGCAGAGAATAACAATAATGAAATAACTAAAATATGAGTCTCTTTAAAACTCAGGAGAGTCACCTTTGTGGTGTGAATCCACTTTGGGGTGATCCCTTTACTTTTGAAAGAGTCCAACCAAATTAGATGGTGGAATATGATTATTTTGGGGAGTATTTTATGGATGGAACCTCCCCTAAATCCTAATAAACGAAGTTAGGAATGAATAAAATGTGGACAAAACCTCAAGGAATGGGTTTGCTCCTTATTTTATACCTCATATACCTCCACTATACACTTTCGATACCTATTGAAATTGCTAGAACTTTACTATAATTTTTTTATGGTTTATTTCTCATATGAATTGTGTGTGTTATGAAATGAGGGGAAAAGGCCCTATTTATAGGGTGAGAGTCAGGTCTGAATGCAATAAACTGCATTCAAGACCTACCTTTTCCCAAAAAAGGTAAGAAATTACTACCGAAAGAGGCTGATTAGGCAATCAGAGGACCCGTACAGATAGGCCCCCACCCATATGGGTATGAGGGGACCCGTATGCGTATGGAAGGTAATCACCTATACGGGTCTAATAGTGGAATCGTACCACTAGATAGAACTCGTATGTGTACCTAAGGACATACTAGGTCTTCGGACTTCGATCAAACTTAACTCTGCAGCAGTAGGAACACCTCTGATGGACAACACCTGTAAGACATTGCATCATATAGCTCTCATCATCGTTTTATGAGAAGGATCGTTAAAATCCAGTGCTCACAAATGCATGCATGTCTTTAGGGGAAATAATCGCAGGTGTGTGAACATCAATTTTTCTCTACATATTATGCATTCTATTACTATCTTCACTACATGTATGTTGTCCAACGAAAGATAAAAGTACCGATCGGTCACAAAAGAAATTAGGCCTATGCAAAATTCAAAAATTGTCTACTGAATTGAAAACTTGAAAGGCCAATCCAGACAAAAGTTAAGATGAAAAAGGGAAAAGTCTACTGGATTGAGCGCCATTGATAATTCAGGTAAAAATTAAGATAGTCTGCTGGATTGAAAACATGAAATGGCGGTCCAGGCAAAAGTTAAGACAAAGAAAGAAAAGCCTACTGGATTGAAAACCTGAAAGGGCGGTCCAGGCAAAAGTTAGGACAATAAATTAAAATAGTCTACTGGATTGCAAACTTGAAAGGGTGGTCCAGGCAAAAATTAAGACAAAAAGAAAAAAAATCTTGTTCATTTGAAAACCCAAAAGGGCGGTCTAGGAAAAAGTTAAAGCTAAGGGAAAAAGAAAAAAAAATCATTGGACTGAGTTGTTAAGGACAGTTCAGACAAAAATTAGGACAAAAAGAAGTGAAAATAAATGTTCGATAAGTCATCTCACATTGAATGGCTTATGCAAAAGTTAGAACATCACTTGCATTTACCAAGTCTCACAACTGAGATCCCTAGGACTTGGTCCTCTCACTGTGAAATCACTCGATAACACGTAAGCCCAGAAGTGCTAATCTCCGACCAGCCTGGCTTAGTCTCATTGTGATCTATACCGTGAGCACAAGATTTTACAGTCGCTCTCGCGAGACGATGATTACGTACGCCTGATTTTATTCCTCATGATGAAAATTCTCTTTTTCGAATTTTTATTATCAATAAAAAATTCTTTACGAATTTTATTTTTTGAAAAATTCAGTTTGACGTATCCGATAATGCGTTCGATGGTAGCTCAAACCGATGATTTGCATCCAAAAATAATTTAGTCCAAAATACCCTAAAGAAGTAAAAAAAAAGACCACAATAATTCAATTTTTCCCATCAAAATCACTTTTGGTCAGATTTCCTCTCCCTTTCTCCGATTTAAGGCACGAATCGTGATAGCTTTCCAAACCTGCCAGGAGAGCATGGCGATATCATTCATGTCGCCGGCGGCATGGCTTTCTGCTGCAGAATAGTCGTGTGCCTTTTTACTCGATATCTGTTGGATAACTGATCAAAGGCAATTTCCAACGGATTTTAGCCTATACAAGCAGCATTTCTCAACCATTTAAAAGGTTTGAACACTTGACACTTTAAATCTTATAAGGATTTTGTGCATTTAGCTAGATTTAGTGGAATAAATTATAGAAAAGGTAAGAAAAGAGGATTTAATCCATCTTTTTTTGGTTTTTCTTAACTAAACTCTCTGATATTTAGGTAGATTTTCATGTTTAGAATCACTAAAAATAGGATTTAGTGACTAAAATCACCCCCTACTTCTTTGAGCTCCCTGGAGGTGTCATACAGATCACGAAGAGGTGGATTCACGGCCTAGAGGTAAAAATTCTGAGTCTTAGAGCTCTTTGGCTTTCATTTTACTTATTTATTGTGTTTTAGTTGCTGTTTGTGCTTAGTTTTGGGTTTTTGGTCACTTTCCGGCCAAAAATAGCTACTGCAAGAAACTGAACCCTTTAGAGGCATTTAAAGCCGTCGGTTATATCAACCATGCCGCCAGCGGCATCATTGATACTGCCAGTTGCCTCATTTTCCCCCAGTGGCCCCATTTTCTTATAGGACCCTTTCTTTATGGTATCTAGAATGTTATGCAGCCTGCCTATGTAACTAAGATTGCCAACGACATCAGTAATGCTGCCTGTGGTATAACCTTCTAGACAACATTTTATTTTTTCATTTATTCCAGACCTAGTTTAAATTCCGAAGCTAGGATGTACAGTGTAACGATGAAGGTCCAGAACCTTTTGAAAATAAACCTCACCCTATACCATGTGGCATTTTCACTAATAATCCGTTTAAAATGACAATCGAGTCTAAAATTTGAATAAAACGGAATTTTCCCGCAAACGCCGTTTAAATCTCATTTTTTATCCATCCAACCGGGCTCCATAAATTGTAAATAAATATGCCATATTCATGCTAACTCGGGTCTTATTTTATTTACTAACTATGGATGCTATCTGATATATCTCGTACAACGTGTCGTATTTGTGTTAACCGCTTTGTGCAGGTAGATTTAGGTTAGATGAATGTTAGGCCTTCGGGTATTTTATTTATTGTATAGAAAAATGTATATGTATTTGGAAAGCCATGTAATTATTATTTTACTTTCTGCATTTTATTTGTTGGATAACTGTAATAATTATTTATTTTCCGCTTTTTGAATGCTTGTTAAATAACGCAAAAACAACATATAAACCGAAAACACCATAAATAGGATGGGTTAAAATCGATTAAGAAAGAATGAAAAACTTTAACTCGGCCAATGTAAAATAGATAACATCATCCAAACTCGGGATCTCTACTTAAGGTATGGTCTACTACCAGGTGGGAAAATCGTACCCAAATTTCCTGGTTGAGCTGAACCGAGTGGCAACTTTATTTTAAGTACGGGATTTCGATCTCGTATCTTTTGAACATGAAACATGATAAACCATTTTGACCATCACGATCACTCCTTATTTTTAGGAGAACCGCTCCTCCGGCCCGGACTCACAGCCCATAAAATGTCATCTGCTCACATATACCAAGCAGTAATACGGATCTGCAAGTGATAATATTCAATGATCTCAGTTTAGGAAAAGAAAAATCAGCATACATAAAAAGTTAAATGTCAAAAGTACCAATCCAAGTTTACACCAAAGTATCAAACATCCATAAAATAAAAGTGCATCCTAATCTAAGCTACTGGGGGATCCTGTCTTTAGCGATCCTTTAGAGTCTGGTCCTGCATATCTGCCAATAAGTCATCCATATCTATCATCATATGGTCCTCAGATCCACTAGTACGGGTAGCTGGCAAGTCCGGGGCCCTAGTCCCCAAAGTTCCTATAATATTCCTGGCTGCATCGGCTCCCCTAGCATGTTGATCCATCTCCTAATTAGCTTGACCCCTCTGGTTCACTGTCGGAGCCACTCGATAGGCAGAAAGATCATCCTTAGACACAGAATCAGATGGCTCCGATATCTGTCTGTCCTTGGTCATCCATGCTAGCTAGCTCCAAAACATCTCAATCTCGGCCCTCACCCAGGCAATCTCAGCTCTAGCCTGATCAGCCTCAGTAGTGGCTGCTCGTAGCTGCCACCCCAAGAACCTATCTCTCTCCTCAGAAGCATCCAAGTCTTGAGCGAACTTACTGTGCTCCATGGCCAGCAGAGTTTGTAATAGAAATCAGAAGATCAGTACACATATAAAAATGTCATGATACACATCATGCATAGTTTGTTAAACTTTTGTAGGTAAAAGAAACTTACCGAGGCTAGCGCATCCTGAGCTAATAGTAGATCCCAAATAGAGAAATAACCACTTGTGAGCACGGGATTTTGCAGTCCCTCTCGCGAGACGATGATAACGTGTACCCGATTTTAATGCCTCGAAATAAAAGTTCTCTTTAGAATTTTTATTACCAAAATAATATTCCCTTTGAATTTTATACTTGGTAGAATCCAGTTCGGCGTGGTCGATAACGCGTTCGGTAGGAGCTTGAATCGATGATTTACACCCAAATTAAAAAATACCCATTAAAATATAAGTAAAATTCAAAAAGATGCCTTTTGACCCACTTTTACCCACTTTTGACCGCTTTTCATGACTTTTTAGGCTCTTGGGCCAGTTAGCTGTCGGTATGCTGGAGGCTGATGCCACCAGCGGCATCAGCCATGCCGCCTGTGGCATCACCATGTCACCGACGGCATCAGCCATACCATCGGCGACATCATCATGGCCTAAAACGGGTCCCTACACAGATAGCCTTTTGGCCACTTTCGGCGGAGATAGTCAAAAAGGTCTCTAAAAACACCCCAATTTGCCTATAAAAACACACCTTAGGCTGAATTGAGAAAGGGGGTGAAAATTGGGAGGCTGCAATTAGAAGAAATAAGGATGAAATTGAGAGGGAATAGATTTTAGTGAGATAAGAATTAGAAAAGATAGGAAAAAGGATCCTAATCCATTTTTCCTGGTTTTTCTTCTTTGAACTCTCTAATTGTGAGCCTAAGATCAGTGGGTCTTTAAGCTAAAATCGACTTGGTAGAATTTAGATACCTAAAACTCTTAAATTGACTACTAAATCATTGTTGCAAGCTCTCCAGAGGTATTTCTGTTCAGTTCATGAAGAGTTGGATTCACGACCCCGACGTAAAAATCCCGAGTCTCATAGATCTTTGGCATTAATATTACTGATTTGTGCTGATTCTTGTTAATTTGTATTCATTTTTGGATTTTCGATCATTTTTTTACTACTGCCCGCTGCTGCTGCAAGAAATTGAGGTCGCTAGAGACATATAATGTCGCCGGCGGTATCACCCATGTCGTTAGAGACATCATTGATACTGTCGGTGGTATCGCGTTCCCCAGAGACCTCACTTTCTTGCGGAACCCTTTCTTTAGGGTACTCAAAAAGCCTTGTAGCCTATCTGCATACTGATGCCGCCAGAGATATAATTGATGTCGTCGGCGGCATTAATTGCATCATCGGCGGCATGACTTTCTGGACAGCGGTTTTATTTTTCATTTGTTCCCGAACTAGCTTATTTTCCCAAGCTAGAACATATAATGCAATGATGGATGTTCAAAACCTCATGAAAACAGACCCCACCCCATAACGTATGGCATTTTCACTTATTATCCGGTTAAAGCAACGATTGAATCTAAAATTTGGTTTAAAATGGAATTTCCCTCCAAACGCCGTTTAAATCTCATTTTAGCCATCAAACCAGGCTTTATAATATTGTAAACAAAACATGCCATATCCGTGCTAACCATCTACTACGGTAGATGTATATCAGACATTTAGGTATTTTATTTATTGTACAGAAAAATGTACGGGACTTGGAAGCATTATAATAATTTTATTTTCTGCACTTATTTTTGAATGGTTGTAAATATTTTATTCATCGCTCCAATTACTCGATAAACGCAAAAATAACAAAATAACTGAAAACACAAATAAATAGGATGGATTAAACCAATTAAGAAAGAATGAAGTATCTTAACTTGCCTAATGAAAAATAGATAACATCATCTGAACTTAGAATCTCTACTTAAGGTATGGTCCAACCACCCGGTGGGCAAATCATACCAAAACTTTCCCAGTTGAGCTGAACCGGGTGGGGACTCTGTTTTAAGTACGGGATTTCGATCTCGTATCTTTTGAGCATTAAAATGTGCAAAACCATTTTCCAATCACATCATATGCATCCCCCGATACTTAAGGAGGCTGGCCCACCGGCATCACATGCATCACATGCAAAATGTCGCCCGCTCACAGTGGCAACTCTGCTGGGGAATCTCTTGAACTTATCTTGTCCTAAAGTTTAAAAGATTTTGATGACGTATTGAAATCATTGGCCAGATTAAAACTTCATTCTTTTTTATAACGTTTTATCCTTACGTGTGTAGATAGTTCAATAATTTTTAGGTGCCCCATTTTACCCTAGAAGCTCACAAGGTATCACTCATGCCCTGTTGGAATTGAGGATGCCTAGTGGGTGGATCACTCATTTTAACCAACACGTAAACTCTTATGATCACACCTATTTGGGGGCGGTTGGGTAACGTGGAATCAAGGTAAACGAGAACCTTCTACATTAACAACCCTATACCAAAGCCGCGCTAGAAAAAGCCTTAGCACATCATTCCTTTAGGATTACCCAAAACAACAAAAAAAATAAAATAATTAGGACGCGCTTATTTCGCCATTACTGGTGAAGAAGCCAAACTCCATCCTTCCAAAAAGGTGTTACACGGGAGTCATAAGGTTGGAAGAGGGACAATTTGCATGCTATGTGCTCCGCGATCATGCACCCCCATACATCAGCCTTAAGAGCCAAAAATGAATCAACTTACCCTTACTACTTCCGCCCGTGGAAGAAGTTTAGCAACATACGTAGGACTTCTCTTGTGCCTCTGTTGCGTCACCACATATCACTATAGTAGCATGAGATACCAATGTCCCACGTATGATGGAGGGGTAAGCCATCATGTCATCTCTAACCTCACCTACGTGCAGCCATACACATCTCACACCGCTTCCAAAAAAAACATACATACCATCTATACCATTTACAACCCATTCATGGTCTGATCCACGGTTCCTGATCCTAAACAGTCTTCCTCCTGAACTAAGACCTTCACAACCAGCCATGTCTCTTCCTTGCAATGACAAAATTGCCTCACCCAGAGAACAGGGTAATCTTCCCCCCACCTCAGGAGCAATAGTTCACCCTTCGTCTTTTGGGTCAGAGATCACCACCGCTATCATCCAGTTTTTGAACTCGGATCAGTTCCACCAATAGTATGGGTATCCGTCAAGAAAGCCCTATGAAGTTAGAACTTCGACCAGGTCATGCGATCTCCGGGCATGACACCCGATAATAATGCACTCCGATAATCACCGCTAACCACTTACCCCGGATAAAGGGAAGGAGCCTAGAGTCCAATTCCTCCATCATTCTTTAACATCCCAATATTGGTGACTCCATTATTGTTTAAGATCCCCACTACCCCGACGCCTCCTCAGTATGACCAGGTCACGCAACATAAAGTTGAAGCCCTCTCACTCTAATTTGTGACGGCAGGCTACAATCAGAAAGAGGGAAGGGTCCAACCAGAGGGGAACCAGGTCTTTCAAAACACTAACTCACCCATACCCCCACCTTAAATTCTGGTGGACCAAGAGACCTCCTAGAAACTAGCATTAGCTGCCACCATTCAGCCAAACAATGGCCTTAAGTGTAGCACAAATTCGTGAAAACTGCGGCTTAATGTAATCTTTACCGGATTAAGGGAAGCTAGCATTCTTAAACCTCTTCGTGAATTCAATCCTCCCACGAGGGAAGAAGGAAAAGGCTTTTGCAAATATCACATGTTGTTAGGTCACCACACCAATCAATGCAAAGCTTTGGTTCGTACCATCCAACGTCTAGTTAAGGATAAGAAGATTATAGACCCTGAAAGGGCATCCAGCCTCTTACCAGAGTTTAGCGACCAGACACGGATGATCAATCCTGGCTTTCCTAAACAAGGGAATGTGTTGCAAGATCTCATCAAGGCCATCTACTCCAATGGTAGAGGAAAGTCTCACTCCGACAGCAAGGATGAAGAATCTTGATTTGCAATCCTTAGAGTTTAGACTTTTTAGCTCCATGAGCAACTTCCATTTTTCTTACTTATGTCATGTCTCTATCATTTGATCCCGTATTCATATGAGCATACACATGATGCTTTCAGTATTCAAGATATTTTTATTAAATGAAATTAAGCTGAGTACAAATGTAGGCTCTTATATGGTAATCAAATCCAATAATTTAACTCCTGTCAAACACATGTGAGATAATAAAGTGCCTAAAGACCACGATAATGCTTGGTCCCTAGAACAATAGTCAGATTGTTGAACACCAAGGGTCTCTTTCAGAATTAACTCAGAAACGCTACAATGGTACACCTTCAAACTACCAAAGAAGCATCAACTGGTCCCCTGAAACAGAAAATTGAGGCATACACCCACCGAGAATTGATAGAGCCCAACCTCGATCAAATAAACATCGTAGCTGAATGTCACCACCAAGGAGATGACTAAATTCATAGAAAGACACATATTCACCCAGTACAAATTAACCTACACCAAACCCCTCGACCAACAAAGATCAGGGGGTAAACACCTCCTAGAACACCAAGCCTAAGGGCAAGCACCTTCATCCCACAAGCCATAAAGGTGACCACATAACCAATGTCGCATTCAACTTGTCAGATAAACCAACAAAACAAACTACCACTTCTCCTTTCAGAGGCAAGTAGAAGGCCCCCAAACCAAATATCACTTGGTCAAAACCCTCCACCACTAATACAAGGGGCAAATTCAGGCCTAAACTGGAAGGGCTGTGCAAACCGTAAACTGAAGGAGCACTCAAAACAGCAATCAAAATGACAATCGAACCAATAAAAAAGGCTCTCTTTAAGCTCCAAAACCCCGACAAACTAAACTCCTTGTAATGTAGACCACCAGAATCAAAAAAAGGTTACTTGTCATAACCTTGAAGGTCAGAATGAATCGGCTGATCTAGGTAAAAACCGAATGGACACTAAGAACCTTAGAGAATCTGCAAAGGCATAACCAAGCACACAATAACAAATCAAATACCCAACGCCCTTGCCAAGAGTCATAGACCCGACAATGAAGCGACTGAAAACTTTCGATACCGAAGTTAAGTTCAGATCAAATTGAGAAGGCTGTCATGTGACAAAAGATGGTACTAAAATAAGCAGGGCTATTAAAAGTCATGAGCGCAGACAAGAGAGAGCTCATCGGTCTAGTCAATCAGGACAGGCTTAAGCATTATCGGGTCCAAACAAAAGAAATAAACCAGAAAAGCGGCACACCAAAAAAAATATATATGATAATCACCCGCCTTTTGGTCTTTTACTGATTGGATAAAAATTAGGGTGACACCCGACGGTCTGTATCTTGCAAACCAATGGTGCAACAATTAGGGGATAAGTCAATAACGCCTATTGAACTAAAAAACCGAAAAGGGCAGTTCAAACAAAAATTAGGGCATGAGAGAAAAATAGTGAAATGTTAACTTAAAAACCTGTAAAGGCTGGTTAACACCAGGGGTTCCATTAGTGGAAATGATTGCCAACATCTTGTACTCAAGTTAGATTCACTCAATAAAAGTGTCTTTTATACTGAAACCTCTGTGTTTGTGATTGTATGAATGTCTGGCGATCGAGTGATGGAAACGTCGCAAGTAAGCTTAATCAAGGAAGCTCCAAGCTCACAAAAAAAATCCGGATAGACTGAAAACATCTAGGTCTATGCAAAAGTCAGAATAAGTCTGTTAGGTTGAAAACTCGAAAGGGCAGTCTTTGTAAATGTCAGAGTCAAGATGAAGCCAAAATTTCTCCAATTCCCTCTAAATCTGCATTCCCCAGGCTCCATAGGAAGCCCCATTACTGTTAAGTGTGGTTCACTAAAGTAGAATTTGAAGAAATGACTGAATCTGAGTTTCTAAAAAGTTGATATCATTGGCGATATGAGTAATGCCACCGATGACATGGATTATTTTGGGCGATATCAGTTGATGCCGCTATCAACATGGATATAGGCGATTTTGAGGCGATGCACCTGGCGATATGAATGATACCGCTGGCGGCATGAAGTTAATTTTCTGGGCGGCATCAAAAGTAATGTTATCATTTCAGACCTGTACAGAACCTGTAAATAATCCTATACTACATTTCCAATGCCTTTTCAAATAGCTATCCATGTTTATTCAAAGTAAAAAGCCCGCAGGCACAAACCACTCAAATATCCCAAACATCTACCCTGCAACAAAACTAAATTATCCAAACCCCAATGTATCGAGGGTACAAGCAGAAATAAAAAGCAAAATGAAAATATAAAGCTAGGCATAACCGCCGCTGTCGGCTGGGCGAGATGAAATATCTTCGGGACTCACTAGCCAGTCACTAACCTCATCCTCATCCTCCTCCCTGCATTCTATCATCGGAACACTACTAGACTCCTCAACTACAGCAAATGCATGACGACCAGCGGATATCTTTACTCCCCGGTGACTAGTGCTATCGGGGTTTGTGCGATCCAGATTTTGCTTACTCCTCCGCTCTTGAGCAGTAGCCTCCAGCTGACCCTCAAGGTCATTCACATGATGCCAGGGGTTTACAGTCTCCTCCTCGTATCTCTGTCGGGCTACATCGGCATCTGATAAGGAGAGGGCTAAAAAATCTGGTAATCCAACGAAAAACATCAATAATACACATCATTTATAGCATCCATACATTCATCTTATCTTATTTTGACATAGACATAAACAGGGAATGTACCTGAACAAGGACCGATAGCCCGATAAGAGTGTCTCAGAGAGCAAAGTTGTTCTCTACAAGCTGCTCCACATGGCTTCACACCACCTATAAAATCCAAAAGGCAAAACAATAAACACCCATATCTAAGGATAGACTAGAAAGCAATTATCAGGTCTTACGTAAGTGGTGTTTTCTGGCATGAAGATTGGAACATGTTGGCTCGAGCCTATATTCCTAGGGAGGAACTTGCCCCGAGAATTCATCAGCAGGAATGTGGTTTCCATCGGGTTGACCAGACACCCCTCCACGAAGTTTACACCCTCCGATACACCATAGTACTGCATCCCACTCTGGTTATCCCGGACTCTCTTCCTCGTGGGTTCCTAAAAAACACGAAAAATACATGTCGATAGCATTCTTGAACAATTGCAAATCATACACATAAACGTAATCATACCTCAAAAGAGCACAGCCCCCTTGAGACTTTGGCACACTCCCGCCGGCTACATCCACACCTGCCTCATCCTCCCCCTCGGGCTCGATCCCAACATCACCTTCAAGCTCCTCATCTTCCTCGTCCTCTTCCTCCTCGATATCCACAATACCTTTGAGGCGCCTTTTCTCCTCCTCTAGCCTTTGCTCATTATGATACTCAATCATATCATTCCTGTGGATGCAGGGATATAAGGGGAGTAGGCGTTGCTGGTGCTGCTCGTAGAGGCCAGGAATGCTAGGGATCACTCAACCGTTCCCCTCAATGCAATCAGCCTTGTCGGTTTCGGAGGTGATCACCAAATAGGGCCACTATAAGCCCCTGGGGGGATCAGCAGGCACTGGTCTATCGGTAACCAAGACAGACCTGTAGCCCCGGATATGCTCTGCCAGATACCACTGCTGGGATAAAGGACACTCCATAATGAACCGACGATCTTCCACCTTGCTCCTAACCCTCGCAACCTCTATCAGATTCTCTACCCCTTCAAATGGGTCCAGGCTGAGCTGCACCAACAATCAATTGAAACAACCGATATAAGTTCATAAATGCTTAGTTCTAAGTGTAAAGACAAAGGACTAAATCAAAGATCGCATACCGATCTTAATTGCCTGCTCCTCAGGATATCCCTGTACTCAGTGGGATACTTGGCCTTCCCACCAATGCCCCCCCACCAGCAAGCAAGAAAGTGGGAGCCCGGCGGTACGATCTTCTTAAACTCGACTGGCAAGAGAATCTAGTGCTCAAAGGCCCAAGCCTGCATAAATAATAAACAATCAGCTCAAAAAGCATCAGCAATAAATGAGACATGCACAATCAAGAAAAATGCTTTCGAGAGGATATACCTGAAGTAGCAGATGATAGAGGCGAAGTGCTTTCACCTTCTTATGGGCACCCATATCCAGCCCGTGGTATATCTGTGCCAAGATGGCCCTTGGCCAATTCTTCTTCCTGATACCCGCCACGTCCTCCACAACGAATATCAACCCATAATTAATCTTGCTCCCCGAGATCGAAAAAAACAACACCGTGAGCAAGAAAATTACAAAGGATCGGACCAAGCCTCTCTCTCATCATCGGGCACCACATCTACCCTGGTCTAGCATTGGTGCAGATCACCATAAGACAGCCGCCCCGAGATGGGCTTCAAACCGAACAACTCCTTCACCCATCTCACCACGGGCCTCTCAATATGGTATTTATCCTTGTAAGCATCGAAGTGAATGACCTACTCCATCCAGGAAAGCCCAGTCATAGCCATGACATCGGAGGGCGTAATCATCGCTTCCCCGAATGAGAAGTGAAAAGTATAGGTGGTTTCAGACCACCTCTCGGTAACGGCTATCATGATTGAATGAGAGAGCTTGGGAATTAGCATTGGCATAATTTGGGCCAAGTCCCCGAATCCTGTCTTATTAATGGCGAGTGCAAGCCTTGGATCCTTCTCAGAGATATAGTGCCACCACTCGCCGATGGTGCCCATCCCTCCAGTATAAGTCAACTCGTGTGGCTGCAAAAATCAGAAACAAAACAGATAAGTCCTGATTATTTTCTCATCACTAAAACCTGATAGAAAGCTGCTGATGTCGCTTCTACTAGAAGCGATGTCGCCGGCGGCATCACTCCATACCGTCGGCGGCATGGATGATGTCACTTCTGTTTAAAGCGATGTCGCCGGTGACATCATCCATGCCGCCATACATCTTTCCTACGTCTAGGTAATCGCGTAAAACCCAAAACTCAACCTAAAAAGAAGAAATTCGGGTTTTACGTGATTACCTGGACGTAGGAAAGATGTTTTTCCTTCTCTGGGGCCAGATTGGTGATGGGACAATTGATCCCATAGCCATACATCTTGGCTGTCTCCTTTAGGCCATAAACAGTAGGAACTGAGAGGATTTTCAGCCCCTTGATGGAGGAATCAGGAAGATTCTCCCTAGCCTTAGCAGATTTCCCCCTAAAAGCCTTGGCGATTCTCTTCATGATTGGAATGACGGAAAAAAATCAAAAAATTTGGAGAAGAGAAGAAAGGGGGTACGGTTTTTGAATAATGAGGAAGAAAGGAGTTTTACTCCCTTTTAAACCGCCGCATGGAATTCGAGGAGTTTTAATTGATCTGAAACTGCCTACTCATGCCATCAGCGGCATCGCTTCATCCACCAGTGACATCAGTCATGCAGCCGACGGCATCACCCCCTTCAATTCAAATTTTGAAATAGCTTGACCAGTCAAAGCTGCCTCATGGCACTCATGCCGCCAGCGGCATCACTCCATATTGCCAGGGACATCACTCATGCCACCGACAAAATCGCCTCCTTCAAATTGGATTTTTCTGACAAGTCAAAGCTGTGATGTAACACTCATATCGCCAACAATATAAGTCATGCCGCCGGTGATATCAGATCTCTCCATGCTTTTTTCAGCTATCCTTGGTGAAATCTCGGCTCTAGTCCTGACATTTCGAAACTTACACAAAGCCACAATCATAAAATATGCTCATTCTATACGCTACCTAGAGGTTGCGGCATGACCTGCTACATGTCAATCTTTCGGTTCATCCCAGATGCCAATTAAAGGTTCTTGATACAGACCCTGTATGTATCACCCTTAGGGTTCACCCTTCAAACGCCAACTAAAGGTCCCTGATACAGACCTTGTATGTATCACCCTTTAGATTCACCCCCAGAACACCAACCGAAGGTCCCTAATACAGACCCTATATGTATTACCCCTTTTGGTTCACCCCCTAGAACACCAATTGAAGGTCCCTGATACAAACCCTGTATATATCACCCTTTGGGTTCACCCCTCCAAAATTGTAACATAACCCAGAACTACACTCTCCATAAAATACAAGCCCGACCAAGGGGCAAATCTACTCCATAAAATATAAGCCCGACCGAAGGGCAATCTCCTCACAAAGTGAAAGCCTGACCAAAGGGCAATCACTCCATAAAATATAAGCCCGACTGAAGTGCAATTTCCTCATAGAGTGAAAGCCCGACCAAAGGGAAATCACTCTACAAAACATAAGCCCAATAAAAGGGCAATCTCCTCACAAAGTGAAAGCCCAACCACAGGGCAATCACTCCACAAAACATAAGCCCGGCCAAGGGGCAAATCTACTCCACAAAATATAAGCCCGACCGAAGGGCAATCTCCTTACAAAGTGAAAGCCCGACCAAGGGGCAATCACTCCATAAAATATAAGCCCGATCAAAGGGCAATCTCCTCACTAAGTGAAAGCCCGAGAAAGGGGCAATCACTCCATAAAATATAAGCCCGACCGAAGGGCAATCTCCTCACAAAGTGAAAGCCTAACAAAGGGGCAATCACTCCACAAAACATAAGCTCGACAGAAGGGAAATCTACTTATAAAGTGAAAGCCCGACTAAGGGGCAATCACTCCATAAAATATAAGCCCGGCAGAAGGGCAATCTCCTCACAAAGTGAAAGCCCGACCAAGGAGCAATCACTCCACAAAGCATAAGTCTGACCAAATGATAATCTCCTCAAAAAGTATAAGCTCTACCGAAGGGCAATCTCTTCACAAAGTGAAAGCCCGACCAAGAGGCAATCACTCCACAAAACATAAGCCCGACCAAAGTGCAATCTCCTCACAAAGTGAAAGCCCGACCAAGGGGCAATCACTCCATAAAACATAAGCCCGATCGAAGGGCAATCTCCTTACAAAGTGAAAGCCCTACCAAGGAGCAATCACTCCACAAAACATAAGCCCGACCGACGGGCAATCTTCTCATAAAGTGAAAGCTCGACCAAGGGGTAATCACTCTACAAACCATAAGCCCGACTAAAGGATGATCTCCTCATAAAGCTTAAGCCCAACTTTAGGGCAATCTCTTCACAAAGTGAAAGCCCAACCAAGGGGCAATCACTCCATAAAACATAAGCCCAACCGAAGGGCAATCTCCTCACAAAGTGAAAGCCCGACGAAGGGGCAATCACTCCACAAAGCATAAGTCTGACCAAAGGACAATCTCCTCACAAAGCATAAGCCCGACTGAAGGGCAATCTCTTCACAAAGTGAAAGCCCGACCAAGGGGCAATCACTCCACAAAACATAAGCCCGACCGAAGGGCAATCTCCTCATAAAGTGAAAGCCCGACCAAGGGGTAATCACTCCACAAAACATAAGCTCGACCAAAGGATAATCTCCTCACAAACCATAAGCCCGACCGAAGGGCAATCTCTTCACAAAGTGAAAGCCCGACCAAGGGGCAATCACTCTACAAAGCATAAGTCCGACCAAAGGATAATCTCCTCACAAACATAAGCCCGACCGAAGGACAATCTCTTCACAAAGTGAAAGCCCGACCAAGGGGCAATCACTCCACAAAACATAAGCCCGACCGAAGGGCAATCTCCTCACAAAGCGAAAGCCCGACCAAGTGGCAAACCTTTCCGCGAAGCTTAAGCCCGACCAAGGGGCAAACCTCTCTTTGAAGCTCAAGCCCAACCAAGGGGCAATTTCTCTGTGAAGCTTAAGCCTGACCAAGGGGCAAACCTCTCTATAAAGCTTAAGCCCGACCAAGGGACAAACTTCACCACAAAGCTCAAGCCCGACCAAGGGGCAATTTCTCCATGAAGCATAAGCCCGACCAAGGGGTAATTTCTCTACAAAGCTCAAGCCTAACCAAGGGGCAAACCTCTTCCCAAAGCTCAAGCCCGACCAAGGGGCAAACCTCTCCATGAAGCTCAAACCCGACCAAGGGCCAAACCTCTCTACAAAGCTCAAGTTCGATTAAAGGACAATTTCTCTACAAAGCTCAAGTCCGACCAAAGGACAATTTCTCCACAAAGTATAGGTCTGACCAAAGGGCAACCAATCTATAAAGCACAAGTCTGACCAAGGGGCAATCTCTCCTCAAGGATCGAATCCGACCAAGGGGCATCCTTTCCATAAAGCACAAGTCCGACCAAGGGGCAAGCCAGTCATCCCTCAAGTATCATTCCTATCCCTTGATCTTTCATATGATCGTACTGACCTGTGGCAGCAGTGATCCCCCGAGGGGCAGCCTGTGAGTAAGGGATTTTGCAATCCCTCTCGCAAGATGATGATGGCGTGTACCCGATTTTAATGCCTCAAAATAAAAGTTCTCTTTAGAATTTTTATTACCAAAATAATATTCCTTGTGAATTTTATACTTGGTAGAATCTCGTTCGGCATGGTCGATAACGTATTCGGTAGGAGCTTGAACCGATGATTTACACCTAAATTAAAAAAATACCCATTAAAATATAATTAAAATTCAAAAAGATGCCTTTTGACCCACTTTTACCCACTTTTGACCGCTTTTCATGACTTTTTAGGCTCTTAGGCCCATTGGCTATCGGTATGCTGGAGGTTGATGCCACCAGCGGCATCACTATGTTGCCAGTGGCATCAGCCATACCGCCAGTGACATCATCATGTCGCCGGTGCCATGGCCTAAAACGGGCCCCTGCACAGAGAGCCTTTCGACCACTTTCAGCGGAAATAGTCAAAAAGGTCTTGAAAAACACCCTAATTTGCCTATAAAAACACACCTTAGGCTGAATTGAGAAAGGGGGTGAAAATTAGGAGGCTGCAATTGGAATAAATAAGGCTGAAATTGAGAGGGAATAGATTTTATTGAGATAAGAATTAGAAAAGATAGGAAAAAGGATCCTAATCCATTTTTCCTGGTTTTTCTTCTTTGAACTCTCCGATTGTGAGCCTAAGATCAGTAGGTCTTTAAGCTAAATCGACTTGGTAGGATTTAGAGACCTAAAACTCTTAAATTGACTACTAAATCATTGTTACAAGCTCCCCGGAGGTGTTTCTATTCAGTTCATGAAGAGTTGGATTCACGACCACGAGGTGAAAATCCTGAGTCTCATAGCTCTTTCGCATTAATATTACTGATTTGTGCTGATTCTTGTTAATTTGTATTCATTTTTCGATTTTTAGTCATTTTTTTACTGCTGCCCGTTGCTACTGCAAGAAATTGAGGTCGTCGGAGACATATGATATCGCCGATAGTATCACCCATATCGCTAGGGACATCACTGATACCGTCGGTGGCATCACATTCCCCGGAGATGGAACCCTTTCTTTATGGTACTCAAAAAGCCTTATAGCCTGTCTACATAGTGATGCCACCAGAGACATAATTGATGTCCCCAGCGGCATCAGCCATGTCACCAGCAACATCAACCGTATCGCCGACGACATCAGTTGCATCGTCGGCGGCATGACTTTCTGGACGACAATTTTATTTTTCATTTGTTCCTAGACTAGCTTATTTCCCAAGCTAGAACATATAATGCAACGATGGAAGTTTAAAACCTCCTGAAAACAGACCCCACCCCATAACGTGTGGCATTTTCACTTACAATCCGGTTAAAGAAATGATTGAATCTAAAATTTGGTTAAAAACAGAATTTCCCTGCAAACGGCGTTCAAATCTCATTTTAGCCATCCAACTGGGCTTTATAATATTGTAAATAAAACATGCCATATCCGTGCTAACCATCTTCTGCAGTAGATGTATATCAGATATTTGGGTATTTTATTTATTGCACAGAAAAATGTACGGGACTTGGAAGCCTTGTAATAATTTTATTTTCTGCACTTATTTTTGAACGGTTGTAAATATTTTATTCATCGCTCCAATTGCTCGGTAAATGCAAAAATAACAAAATAACTGAAAACACAAATAAATAGGATGGATTAAACCAATTAAGAAAGAATGAAGTATCTCAACTTGGCCTAATGAAAAATTGATAACATCATCCGAACTCTGAATCTCTACTTAAGGTATGGTCCAACCACCCGGTGGGAAAATCGTGCCAAAAATTTCCTAATTGAGCTGAATTGGGTGGCAACTCTGTTTTAAGTACGGGATTTCAATCTCATATCTTTTGAGCATTAAAATATGCAAAACCATTTTCCAATCACATTACATGCATCCCCTGATACTTAAGGAGGCTGGCCCACCGGCCCAACCCCGCTGCCGCCGTGCAAAACATCATTCGCTCACACCCCTAGCAATCCTCTTAACCTCCGAAATGGTCACTTGAAAGAGAAAGTCACATCAGCATGGGACATGGGTGGAGCTGGAAAGGGTAAAACCGATGGGCTGGACTGACTCCTCGAGCTCCTTAATAGCTTGCTTCCCCGAATGATCGAGGAGTAGGAAGAAAGTATCTAGCTTTGCTCATAGGACTCCCTCTCTCATGGTCCTCAAAGCACGGAACCGCTTCATCGGTGGCTCAGGAATAGCAGCAGCAGTCCTCTTCCGCATTGAAGCGGGAGGCTATAATAATAAAAGGTTACATTTAGAGTCACAATCAATTACAAGAAGCAATAAGGTATTCACAAGGGTTAAGTTAGGAAGATACCTGAGAAGAAGAAGTTGTGGACCTAGCCGAGCACTCAGTCCTTCGAACTATAGACGGACCCCCACGGTCACCCCTCGGTCCACCCTCGTCGTCATCATCGTTGTAGTTGTCATCACCATCACTATCACTCTAGTGAAACTCTAGGGGGACATTCTTGTAATAAATCCTCTCACAAGGAGGAAGGAGCAAAGAATCAATAAACTCGGTATAAGAACCTCCCACAGACATCACCTAGGCCCCCTCGCCCAATAAATATAACACCTGATCCATCCCCGGTATTAGGCATGGCTAGAAGACTCCCGCTGGGATTAGGGGAAGGATCGGTCTCTCTACACAGCACTGGTCCTCCACCCTCAGACCTGCTTACCGAAATACCACTCAAAGGACAGTAGTGACTCCATGACAAAGCGGCGGTCATCCACGCCAGCCCGTATCTACTCAATGCCCCTATATTTATCCAACTTCTTCCATGGGTCTCGAACGACCTACACAAAGTAAATGCATTGTGAGTGTCATAACCTCATAAATATAGCTTCTACTAATGGTTTGTTGAAATGTAAGATACATGTTCAACATAAAAGAAATTTTCCCAATCAGAGCGTAACTAGTGGAGGAACTCCCTATACTCTGTTGTGGTCAAAACCTAACGCTGCCTAGGCCCCATTAACCTAGAAATGATATGTGACATTTTAGGATGCATGGGCAAACCTATTCTAGGAATGAGATGATGCTCAAAGGTCCAAATCTGCAAAACAAGGCAAAGTCAGTTGCAAAGTAATTCAAATAAGAGGGTAAAGCGCAAGAGATTGAGTTCAGGAATTATCAGGAGGATCAGGTGGCAGATCTTGAGCTCAGGCTGCTAGCCTTGAACTCTAATGTCTAACCCATAATATAATTGTTCTAGGATGGCCCGAAATTAATTCTTGCCTGATACAGCAGCAAGGTCCTCGATAGTAGAGAGCAAACTATAGTTGAGGTTGCTCGAGTAGATCGGGAAAGACAATAGTGATGAAAAAGATCGGGCATACTAGTCCCTCCTTCCTGCAGCGACAGGGCTCGGTGACCCAATCTAGTAAGAGTGAAGCTCTCCATACTTGAGCTTGTCATTCCTCGAGGATGAAGCCCAAGTAACCTCTCTACATAGGCCTTGACCTCAAGCCAGGAGTGCCATCGATCAGCATAGATGCCAAAGTGGATGATGTCTCCTCTTCAGTCTAATCCTATCAGCACACATATATCTAAAGGAGTCACAATGACCTTCCCGATCGTTAGATGGAAGGTATGGGTCATCTCAGACCATCTCTCAACGAGTGCCAAAATAACACCAGGGGCAAGCGTCTTTAACCCCTGTGGAATAGCCCAAACAATGTCAGAGATCCCTAGTGAATCAATGCAAGTCAATAGCTCGGTATCCTCGCAGTACAAATCTCCTCATACTACTTCATGCAGAAGCTTAGGGCCCCCACAGTCTTGTACTAAAACTGTAAAGACAAAAACATAGTTCAATAGGGTTAGAATATAGTGGACAGGTCAAAAGTCAGAAGAAAGTTGCAGGAAATAGAAAATCAGGCATTCTGTCCCTAGAGACAGGACCCGTACTGGTCTGCCCCACCCATATAGGTCCGTACGTGCCTCTCGTATCAGAAATGAGACCTGTACGGGTCCCCTACAAATAGTAACATCACGCAAATATTCCCCAAAATCCAAAGTTCATCCAAATTTAACCAAAGCTCATTCAAATCAGTCCCTAAAGCATCCTAGACTAAAGTTACATACATCAGGCTCTATTTTAAGGTCTAAAACACCCTAAATTATATTGAAAATCGAGAAATTCCAAAAAACTCAAAAATGGAAAAATGGAGAATCAAGTGAAAATACCTGGAGTTTGGAGGCATGGGTATTAGGAGAAGGGATCAAAGGCACTTCAGAAGTGGGAGTGGCCCCTAAAAATGAGTCCCCCTCGCGAAAAGCAAATCGACCAAAATTGAGCATTCTTGAAGCTCAAAATTGCCTACCTGGGGCAAATGCTCATTTCTGATGAAGAAACAGCCAGTCTTTGGGATCTTTTTATACATTTTGATTAGTTTTAGAGAGAAAATCACCAAAGATTGCAATATGGGAAACTTTTATGTAAGGCGGGATATGAGGGGTCTGATAAGTTTTCGAACCCCCTGACAAGGACCCGTACGGATCCCACCCCACCCGTACAGGTCCCATTCCTTAAGCTTCCTACCCGTACAGGTCCTGGCCCACCTGTATGGGTCCCCTTCTACTATCCAGGGGCAGATTCTGAACTAGCACTTCATGAAAGCACCAGAGATACATCCAGTCCAGAATAGGGGCCAACCCCACTACTCTTAAACTCTGTATTGAAGTTAAAATGTCGGGAAAAACCCCTAGCTCACCCCTGATCCTTGATTGAAGGGGCAAAAACTTTTGTCTTCATAAAATCAATCAAAAATCAAAGTAAGCTAATCTTGAATTGATTACTAACCAGGATAGTTTTCGTGTATAGGTCCACCCTAGCACGGGAAATTTTCCCCAGCAAATAAATCTTACAAGGAGAAACTTCCCCAGTAAAATAGATTTCACCAAAGAATATTATTCTACTCCCCAGCAGCAGAGTCAACCAAGGGGCATTCCCCCGTTTCCCAGTAGCGAAATCAGTCAACTGAAGGGCATTCCCTCCCCCCCCCCATTTCCTAGCAGGGAAATTAACTAATCCAGGGGCACCCCCCATCATTAAATACCCTAGAGGCTTCCTCAGTAGCAGAACCAATCAATAGGCATTCCCCCGAGAGGCACCCTCCAAGGAGCACTCAATCCCAAAGCGGTCGGGCCAAACCCAACATTTCTCGCACTTAGTTTACAGTTTATTCAAGGGACAACCCCCATCCATAAATCTTAATTCTTGATTAAAGGGGCAAAAAAAATTTCATCACAAAGTCAATGAAGAATTAAGATGTGTCAGCTTAGATAATGACTAAATTGGTGTTTAATTGTTGTCTCTTTATAGGTCATTCAGAATCCTCAGCAGGAAAGTCATCCGTCTTAGGAAAGAGATACATTAGCCAAGAAAGTCGATCCGCCTTAAGAAAGGGATACACTAGTCAGGAAAGTCGATTCACCTCAGGAAAGGGATACACCACTAGTTAGGAGAGTCGATCCGCCTTAAGAAAGGGATACACACATCATCCCTAGTAGAGTAACAAAGGATATGCATTGGCAACGAAAAGTCATTCACCTCAAGAAAGGAATGTGCATTGGCAAAGGAAAGTCGTCCACCTCAAGAAAGGAATATGCATTGGCCAAGGAAAGTCATCCACCTCAAGAAAGGCATACGCATTAGTAAAGGAAAGCTGTCAGCCTCAATAAAGAGACACCTGGGAAAGGAGTTTGCCTAAAGAAAGGAACTTACCTGTGTCATCACCTTAGGTATAGTTTCTAAACCCTCGCTCACTTTGTGAGATCATATAGATCCGTATCT
Organism: Euphorbia pulcherrima; assembly: GCA_947683365.1. Lineage (NCBI taxonomy): Eukaryota > Viridiplantae > Streptophyta > Magnoliopsida > Malpighiales > Euphorbiaceae > Euphorbia > Euphorbia pulcherrima. The sequence goes on from CANTUS010000009.1 coordinate 22,826,116, forward strand.
AGAGTGATCCCACGAGGGGCAGTATGTGAGCACTGGATTTTAACGATCCTTCTCATGAAACGATGATGAGATCTTAATAATGTAATCTTTTACAGGTGCTATCCATCAGAGGTGTTCCTACTACTATAGGATTGAGTTTTAGCCAAGTTTGGAGACCTAGTCTGCCCTTAGGGACCCATACGGGTGCTACCTGGTGGTACAGATCCATTAGTGGATCCTTACTGGGTCATTCCCCTATACTCTTAGAGGGGACCCATATGAGTCCCCTCTAACCTATATGGGTCCCGTTCTTGCCTAATCAGGCTGTATGGAAGGTTATCCTTACCTATTTTAGGAAAAATTAGGTCATGAATGCGATTTATTGCATTTAGACCTAATTTCCCCTATAAATAGGGGCCTTTCCTCACCTCTTTTGACAACATATATGCACTACATACACAATACATACTATAGAGAAAAGATATTCTAGCAGTTTCTATAGGTGTAGAAAGGGTATAGTGAGGTATAGGAGGTATAAAATCGGGAGAAAACCCTAAGGTTTTGTCCACATTTTATTCATTCCTAGCTTCATTTATTAGGATTTGGGTGAGGTTCTATCCACATAAATACTCACCTAAATATTCGTAAAATCTCCATTTTAACATCTACTTTGGCTAAACTCTCTCTCTCAGCAAAGGGATCGCCTCAAAGTGGATTCACGTCGTATAGTTACGCTTCTGAGTTTTAAAGAGACTCACATCCCATTTATATTATTAGTATTTTTATGTATTCTGCCCCATCTACACCAATTCTGTAAAACAAAACTAAACTAAGTAATTTTCTAGACTAGACAGGACCCATATGGGTCCCCGCCAGCACTTGTACGGGTACTGACCCCCAAGCAGAACCCAAAATTCTTTTTTAACTAGTTAAAATCAATCTAAATCACTATTTATGATGCGATCATTTTCACTAATAATCCAGTAAATCAACCCGTAAAAGTTAAAATGTGTTTTTATAACAAAATACGTTGAAGACTCGTTATTTCTCTCTGATCCTAGAAGCCGCTCGGGCACTATCGATCACAAAACTGCCACGCTAACATAATCACATTTTTCCTAATAAAATGATGACCTATAGTGTGCTATGAACTGTGCTAATCTTTGTGGATGCAAGGGAATTTATTTTATTCTATTTTATAACTTAGAATAAATGTATAAGTTCTTTCGCAATTCCCCCATTTTCCCCCGGTTGTAATTTTTATTCCCCCATTAATTGCTTATGCTTTATTGTAATTTGTAAACGCATGTAACGAGTGTAGAAAAATAGGATTCCTGTGACAATTCCCCAAATGATGAAAACAAAATGTTTTTACGCGGTGAATGTAATTTTGAATTAACTAAATGAGAAATAAGTGACTCATTCGATACCCGAATCTATGACCCAAAAGGTATGAGTCACCTACCTAATGGAAACCGTACCAAAACTCTTTCCCAAGTAGACAACTTGGATGGCGACTCTATTATTCGTATCGAGATTTGGGTCTCGATTCTTTTATTCATTAAAATTGGCTAATTTACAAACTTGAACTATAAAGGTTTCATCACACCTAAATCCAACCAACCCCCAATGGGCCCCGCCTCTCACCTAGGCACCAAGGGAGACCCACACGTTATCGACACCTCATAATAACAATATTGATCTATCCAAATTAGCCAGACTTGAACTTGTTGAGGGTTTACCCAATCTAGCCTTTGGAAAAGATAGACTCTGCTCAGCATGCCAACTTGAAAAACAATTTAGGAAGACCTTTAAATCCTTAGCTGATATATCTTCTTCTCATCCCCTTGATCTTCTACACATGGATTTGTTTGGGCCAATATTGCCAACAAGTCTAGGTGGAATGAAATACACCCTTATGGTTGTAGATGATCTGACCAGGTTCACTTGGATTATCTTGCTTGCAAGCAAAGATGAAATATTTGAATCATTCTCTAGGTTGGCTACCCGGATCATGAATTAAAAAGACCTTAAAATTAATAGAATCTGTAGTGACCATGGAAGAGAATTCAAAAACAGGCAGTTTGAGGAATTCTATTCCAAGCATGGTATTGACCCCAATTTTTCTGCCCCTCATACACCTCAGTAGAATGGGGTTATTGAGAGAAATAATCGCACTATTGAGTAGATGGGTCGTTCTATGCTGAGTAATTACAATCAACCAAAGTATTTCTAGGAGAAGCTTTTAACACAGCTTATTATATTCTAAATTGGGTTTTAATTTGCCGAGTTTTGAACAAAACTCCTTATGAACTTTGGAAGGGGCACAAGCCCAAGGTTGGTTATCTCAAGGTTTTTAGTTGTAAATGCTTCATATTAAACACTAAAGACCAATTGGCTAAACTTGACCCCATCTGATGAAGGAATCTTTGGGGTTATGCAACACATAGTAGGGTATACAGTGTGTATGTCAAGAGGACTGGCACATTAGAAGAGTCAATGCATGTAGATTTTGATGAAACTAACAATATAGGTAAAGAAGCTAGTGATAATGAAAAATGAAAAGAACAAGTCAGCGGATTAGTTAGTCAACCCATTATTATTCCTGATCCAATTCCAGAAAAAAAAGATTATGAAGTTGACTTAGACCAATCCATCAACTTAGGTGATGATAATGATGCTCGACCCATTATAGTAGCTCAAGGAGTTGATCCTGATCTACCAAAGAAGTCGGATCAAGGAGAGATCACCCAGTTGAGAAGATCCTTGATAGTGTTGCTCAACTGTGTGACTAAGGCAGAAAAATAATCTTTGACTCAACAGGCTGCTCAGTCATTGATGGTAATTTTGACCAAACTATTCTTTATGCTCCTAGAATTAATAATAGTTATATGATTAATTTATCCTCTAGATCTAATGATATATTCTTAGTTTCTAAGGAGGAAAAGTCATGGCTATGTCACAGAAGGTTAGGACATATCAATATGACTAATCTATACAAATTAGCCAGAAATAAACTTGTTGAGGGTTTACCCAATCTAGCCTTTAAAAAAGATAGACTCTACTCAGCATGCCAACTTGGGAAACAATTTAGGAAGACCTTTAAATCCTTAGCTGATATATCTTATTCTCGTCCCCTTGATCTTTTACACATGGATTTATTTGGGCCAGTGTTACCAATAAGTCTAGATGGAATGAAATACACCGTTGTAGTTGTAGATGATCTGACCAGCACTTGGATTGTCTTTCTTGCAAGAAAAGATGAAACATTTAAATCATTCTCTAGATTGGCTACTCAGATTATGAATGAAAAAGACCTTAAAATTAATAGAATTCGCAATGACCATGGAAGAGAATTTGAAAACAGGCAGTTTGAGGAATTATGTTCCAAGCATGGTATTGACCACAATTTTTCTACCCCTCATACACCTTAGCAGAATGGGGTTATTAAGAGAAAGAATCTCACTATTAAGGAGATGGATCATTCTATGCTGAGTGATAACAATCTACCAAAGTATTTCTAGGGAGAAGCTGTTAGCACAACTTGTTATATTCTAAATAGGGTTTTAATTCACCCAGTTTTGAACAAAAATCCTTACAAACTTTGGAAGGGGCACAAGCCCAAGGTTGGTCATCTCAAGGCCTTTGGATGTAAATGCTTCATATTAAACACTAAAGACCAATTGGCTAATTTTGACCCCAAGGCTGATAAAGGTTCTTTCTGGGTTACTCAATACACAGTAGGGCATACAGAGTGTATGTCAAGAGGACTAGCACATTAGAGGAGTCAATGCATGTAGATTTTGTTAAAACTAACAATGCAAGTAAAGAAGCTAGTGATGATGAAAAAGAAAAAGAACAAGTAAGCAGATCAGTCAGTCAGCCCATTGTTATTCCTGATCCAATTCTAGAAAAAGAAGATTATAAAGTTGACTCGGACCAATCCATCAACTTTCGTGATGATAATAATGCTCAACCCATGACAGTAGCTCAGCGAGCTGATCCTAATCTAATAAAAGAAGTCAAAGCAAGGAGAAATCACCCAATTAAAAAGATCCTTGATAGTATGCAAAATCCAGTGTTGACTAGAGGCCATCTAAATAGAATGATGAGTCATTCAGTATTTGTCTCATTAATTGAACCCAAGAAGTTTGAAGAGGCTGAATTCAATGATAATTGGATGATTGCAATGCAAGAAGAGCTGCACCAATTATAAAGACATGAAGTTTGAGATTTTGTGGAGAAACCCAGAGGAAAATCAATTATTGGCACCAAATGTGTTTTTAAGAACAAGCTAGATGAAGCTAGTAATGTTGTCAGAAATTAGGCCAGACTAGTTGCTCAAGGCTACAATCAACAAGAAGGCATTGACTATGGAGAAACCTTTGCACTAGTTGCAAGACTTGAAGCCATAATAATTCTCTGTGCTTTTGCATCTCATATGCACTTTAAATTATTTCAAATGGATGTTAACAGTGCATTTCTTAATGGTTATATTTAAGAGGAAGTCTATGTCAGACAGCTCTTAAGTTTCAAAGACCCCAAGTTTCTAGATCATATCTTCAAGTTAAAGAAGGCTCTCTATGGATTGTAGCAAGCTCTAAGAGCTTGGTATGAGAGAATGACTAAATTTTTACACAGCAAAGATTATATTAGAGGAAACGTAGATACAACTCTATTCATCAAGAGAAAGCATCAAGATGTGTTTCTTATCTAAATTTATGTTGATGATATCCTTTTTGGAGCAACTGATGAGAAGCTATGCAAAGAGTTCAGCTAGCAGATTAAGAAAGAATTTGAAATTTCAATGATGGGAGAGCTTAATTTCTTTCTTGGGTTGCAAATCAAGCAAGGTGATGATGGGATCTTCATCAGCCAAGCTAAGTATGCCAAAGAAGTACTTAAGAAGTTTGACATAGATAAAGCCAAGCCAATGTCAACACCCATGGCCACTAATACAATTCTAAGTAAAGATGAGGAAGGTAAACTTGTAGAGAGTAATCTCTATAGAGGTATTATTGGCTCTCTACTTTACTTAACTGCTAGTAGGCCTAACATTCAATATGTTGTATGTTATTGTGCAAAATATCAAGCTAACCCCAGAGAATCTCAGTTAGGTGCTATTAAGAGAATTCTCAGGTATTTGCTAGGCTTTATTGATGCAGGTTTATGGTATCTGAGTAATGCAGACTTCAGTCTAAGAGGATATAATGATGCTGACTATGGAAGAGACAAATTAGAAAGGAAAAGCACCACTGGAGGATATCATTTCCTTGGTGATTACCTAGTCTCATGGTATAGCAAAAAACACTTTTGTGCTGCTGAGCCTGAGTACATGGTTGCAGGAAGTTATGTAGCACAACTGCTATGGAAGTGGCAATTGGAGGATTATGGTATAAAGTCTAAGTGCCTTGAAGTTATGTGTGATAACAAGAGTGCAATTGACCTATCCAAGAATCTAATTCAACATAGCACGATGAAGAATGTCAATATTAGACGTCACTTCATAAAGGATCATGTGGTAAAAGGAGAAGTCAAGCTCACATACATTCCCACTGAAGAACAGTGAGCCGACATCTTTATAAAGCCTATTGGAAAGGATCAATTCAATATCATGAGAGACTGATCGGAATGTCCAATCCAATTTGAAGAAATATTTTCCCCGCTTACCTATTCTTGAGCTAACCTATCTTTCACTTTGAGCTTCCACGAATTAGCTTAAGTATTTCTTCTTGACGCTTGAATTTTGGAAATGCCATTAAAACTATCATCGGTTTCTTTTCAAATTCAAAACTGGTAGAAATGGTAGCAAGTTCAATAACAATCCACATTTAGATGCTTTAACTCCATGTATATCGTAATCATTAATCTCACAGTAACAATTGATCAATCTTACCGTTGACTTATGACCATGTATTACGAGTCGTACACATAAGCTTTGTAGGCCTAGCAAAGGGTCTTTGGCCATTTAATGAGAGATATAGAAGAAGGAAAGGTTACTTTACCAAATTCCTTTTCTACAATCTTCTTCCTAAATCCCAAAATTCTTTAATTTTTTTAAAGCGTTCTTCAATAAGACCATCAGAACCCAGTTCTGAGGAATTTCTTTTTGTGATGAACGAAGATGATTCATGTTGGGTTATTACCCTGATCATTTAGCATAAGTAGCGATGGGAATTAGCAAAAGAGAAGATCTATTCATTCTTGTAGGAACCGAGTACACGCCCACTGAGTGGTGTTTTAAAGAAGGAGCTGAGGTAGAAGACCCTATCACTGTTGATATGCTTAATTTTTCAAGTGATGAGCGCTTTGGGAAGTGGACGCGCCAACACCGTCTAAGAGGGTTCTTTGAAATTCCTAATGGCAGCTATGAGTATATTGTGAAGAGATTCTTCCATGGCATTCACATGGTTGAAGGATTCAAGGACATGTATATCACCACAATGATGGGGAGGAAGGTATATGTGAATCCCAAGCTAATTGCTAATCTATTGGGAATGACAGAAAGAGGGCTGAGATTACGAGCAGTGAAGGATTAAGAACATATAGACATCCCTGTAAACTATGAAGTTCCCACTGACTACAAGGCTAGTGAACTTATAGCCTCTATATTATCGAAGAAGGGGAAGAAATCTCATGAGTTGGTAACAAAGGTGTTGTTTCCCAAAACTAGGTTTACCAGTAGCTGCTCCAAAGTTGAGAGAGTGTTTCTCTTCGCTCTCACTAAAGGGATGAGTATCAACTGGCCATTGGCCATTCTGCATAGATTTTAAAGGTGTCCAAACATATGGTTTATGGGCATCTTGTGATGGAGATATGCAGGGGCCTATGAGCTAGATCTAGAAGGATGGGCTCAGGAAAGTGGAATCGCTAGTGCTCATTTTTATGGCTCAAGATGTGAGTAAAAGCCCAAGAACACCAATTATATTAAGCTGAAAATAGGAGAGGTTAGAGAAATGACCCAAAAGCTATAATGACTATAAGCCAATTAAGCTAGAAGATGAAGACCAAACTCCTGATGGCTTTATGGCTTAGGAGCTTAAGTGAATAACCAAGCTGAGAGCTGAAAAAGGAGAAGAGAGTGATAAGAAGAAGGTGGTCAGGAGAGACTCCAAGCAGGCTATAAAGAAGGAAAGCTCAGCTAGCTTAAATCCGATGGTTGTCCCTATCCCTAGGAAGTCTAGATTTTCCAAGGGAACCAAGGATGAAAAGCTTAGAGAGCTGACTGCCAAGAAGAAAGAAGAAGAGAAGAAAGCTGAGAAAGAGCTAAGAGAGGAGATGCCTCTAAAAAGATTGAAAAAGAGGAAGAGTGAAGATGCTCAGCTTGATGGTGAGAAGGCTGTAGGACAGGAAGCTACATTAGTTCTTGTGCCTCAAGTAGGTCATCCAAAGAAGAAGCTAATGGTGAAAAAGCTAATTGGTATAGTCCAGAATGTTAAGGAAGTTGAGAAGATAAAAGCAGGTGAAGTTGCGAGGCTAAAGAAGAAGTAAGAGGATCTGAAGGAAAAGATTAGAAGAAGGGTAGAAAAGACAGCTGCTTAGAATAAAGCTGAAGTTTAGAAGGCCTATAAGAAGGCAACTGCAAGTTTTTCTGAGAAGTCAATCCCTGAGGCTGTTAATGAGATGATAGATGCTTTTAAAGGGATTGAGATTGAAGAAGAGCAGGACGACGATAAAGGTGCTAAGCAAGTTAACTCACTAGATTTTTATGTGAATGATGAAGAAGAAGGCTGGTAGAATATTGATGTGTCTGCGGATGAGGCTAAGGAGGAGAGAAGATAAAAGAAGAGGAGGATCTTTAAAAAAAATCATGGTTGTCTTTAATGAGGATGAAGGAGATCTGGAGGATAAGGAGGAAGGAGAGATTGTTGTTGAGAAGGAGAAGAATGAAGTGAACCAAGAAGAATCATTCCTATGCCCGAACCTATCAACTAAAATATCCCTTTCACCTACACCAATCTCTATAAAACCTTTACCTGATTTTGAAAACCAAGCACCATCAACTTCCACCTTTGACCAAACTACAAGCTCTGACCAAATAGCCATCCCAAACATAATCCCAATGCTTTCACCTGTTGGATCTCCAGCTCATGAACCGTTAACGATAGAAGGACCAGTTATCAGAGGTCCTCCTACTTTTGAGCAGATTCCAAATGATCAATAACCACCACAACAACCATAAACTCAACCCCAATTCAAACCCCAAGTTGCTCTTTTGGGAGATATAAGGAGGTTTGGAAGAGAAAGATATCCAAGACTGAGGACAGATGAGGAGATTGATGCTAAAATTGCTTAATCATTATTGTTTGAAGAAGTACTAAGGAGAATTGCCAAGGCTGTTGAGCTAATGCAAGGTTTTATGGTAGCTATTGAGGAAATGAAGGCCAATTCAAGTCTATCCCTACTGCATTCTCACTGACTAAGGCAATAGTTTCACATACTTAGCCCATTCTAAATAATGCAGGTAGGAAAGCTGACTGCTTAAAGATGGAGGTTTCTAAGTTAAAAAAAGAGGATGGAGCAGATCTATAAACTCCCAATAGAGTTATAAATGAAGAGAGAGACTTTAGGAACTCTCTGATTGATAGGTTTAATCCAATCATCCAGAGTATGCAAGCTGTGCTCAGTGGATACAACATTTTGGGCAAGGAAAATGACACCAACATAGCCAAGCTGGATGCTATGATTGATGCTATCAACGCGCTGATCACTATTGTTAATAGAATTCAAGGCAACTCCAATAAGATAAAGCAGATAAAGAAAGATATTTTGAAGGGAGTTAAGGCCTCAGAGGAAGAAGTGTTGAAGGCCTTAAAGAGATTGAATACATCTGATGCTCTAAGCAGCAACATCGTTATGTCAAAGGCTAAACATGAACCATCTCTTCACCAAAAGCTTGGTCACATTTGTGATCAAATCAAGTCTGTTCATGTTGATGTCTTTAATGATGGTCAAGCCATTGATCAGATTCATAAGCAACTGTCCTCACACATCAGAAGCACCCCTATGTTAGAGTAGATCTTAAGAGAGGACAATCAAGCCAAGGCTCTATCCAACCTCACCTAGATTTCCAAGGAAGGGCTAAGGGCTAAGTACCGAGTCAATCAATCTCAATCTCATGCCATGGTAGCACTCATCTATTTTCTCAAGGAGTAGGACTTCCTTTCTTAAGAGATCTATGAGTTGCTAGTTCAGAATTTTTCTTCAAACATTTATGGTGATCTCAAGTGTTTTGAGGCCTCTCTAAGCTCATTTGATCGTCAAGCTTGGGCCATTTTGGCTTCGATGGCAAAAGGGAAGAAGGATCCTGAGAAGCATGAGCGGGAGGAGAAAGAGAGAGATCAAAGGGTATTAGTGTTCTCGTATGAGCAATTCAAGGATCTGGAGCGCATTGAAAAGCAATAGACTAAGACTCGTTAGAGGAAAGGAAAGGAGATTATGCCTCCAAAGAGAAGAAGTCAAGGTGGGATCAGCAAGCATTTGAGGAAAGAAGAGGGAATCTCAGAGGACCACCTATGCCAAAATAGAATAAATTTTCTTGTAATCTTTAGTGCTTAATGTAAACTTGGTATAGGTTAACTTCTGTTGATCTGTACATAGTTATGAATATATAAAGATTACTTGTTCTGTTCTAAGCTAAGGTCTTCTTAACTTCTTATATTTTCTGCTATATATATGTTGCTAATCTTGCAGAAACATATGAGAAGCGTTGAGGAATGCTGACCTAAGAGGAATCAAGAATTATGGGGGAGTTAGCATTCACTCTAAGAAGAATCAAAGATACTGAAAAATTATATATCAAGCATTCTTTTGAGGTAACTCTGATCTAAATATCTTATTGATTTAATTTCTCGCTCAAATAATTGTCATTGATCAAAATGGGGGAGATTGTTGAATCCAGCACTAGTTTGGACTGACTCAGTGGATGACTCTGTAGTGCTTAAGTTTTGACCATAATAATTAAGTTATGTTTGAGTTAATTAAATCAATATTGAGGTTAAAATAAATAATCTATGGTTATATGTGAGTTATTAAATTTGAGGGTAGAATGTCAATTCTTCACTGACCTAGTTAGTTAGTTTTAACTCTGAGTTGTTTTTTAGTCAAGCTGATTACTTAGTCGCTGACTAGTAACTGTTCACTCAGCTCTTGATATTTAGATTTTGTTTCAGCTATGTATATTATATTTCGCTGAGTTACGTTATCTTAGTCAATGGCATTGACTTTTCCATTTAAGGAAAAATGGAATATTTGCTTTTAGTGATGCTTTTTGCAGAACATAAATGAGACAAAGACAAAAAGTATTAATGCCTAGACAAGACTCCGTTTTATGAAGAAAAATATAAAGTCTTCCAGAATCAGCCTGCAAAAAGTCATTTGCCAAATTGGGAAATTCTGTAGATCAACCACATAGTATCACGCGCTCTACAAACTGTCAGATTACCAAAAGGAATGGGAAGATGACACATAGCAAGTCAGCACAAGTTCTCTCTAACAAAAGACTAGCATCAAACGTTAAAGAATTCAAATTGAAGCTCAAATATCAATCTGTCTCTAACAATTGTTTTCTATCTCACAATGGTGTGATTTTATCTCCTAACAGATTGATTAGAAGAAGTAGCAGGTGAATAGATGAGCTTTCAATTTTAGAAGATGCCAAAGCAAGTTCAATGGCTACATTCTTGATTTCAAGTATAAAAGGAGCAAGAAGGCAAGTGTTAGAACTTGGTGACTACACCTGAATTTCTAAGAAGCAAAATTCTGTCATTTTACAAGCATTAAAGAAGTTCAATCAAGAAAGCAACTACTCAGTGAGAATCAGCTTTACAACAAGAGAAAATAGAATTGATCAATAGACTTGTATTAACTGATTATCTATAACTAGATCAAAGTTCTTATAAGTTAATTCTAGCTCTTGTTTAGACTTAGTTGAGTTGCTAGTAGAAGTTGGTATTCTACTCAGTAGGTGAGCGATTACAGTTTGGAGGGTACTTTCTGTAATTGGGGAAATTTGTGAAAGGCTTCTCCGCCTAGGGTAAGGGAGTTGAGATTAGTGAATTAAAGCCAAGACACTCTCTTAGGACTGGATGTAAGCACAGGTTGTCGAACCAGTATAAAATCTTTGTGTTCTTTACTTTAAAGATTTTCTAGATTTCTATTCAGCCAACTGACCTCCTCAGCAAAGTTCATCATATCACGAAAAAGTTACTGTTTTATTAGAGCGAGTCATTCACCCCCCCTCTGACTGATTGAGTGTACGCATAGGGATCAACACATATATTAGCATTCTACCAGATACCTACCAGATACATTCAAAAATAATTTTTGAACTGTTCAATAAGTGGTAGGTAACTGGTAGGAACTTGGTAAAAATCTTATATTTCATTGGAAATTTGTTCAATCCATCAAGTTTATGTTTGTAATATATTTCTACCATATTTCATATATTAGCATTTTACCAGATACATTTGTTCGTCTCATTTTTATCTTCGAAACGCCATCCATTTTGATATACTTTTCCAAAAACATTTTTCAACTGTTAAATAAGTGGTAGGTAACTGGTATGTACCTGGTAGGAACCTGGTAGAAATCTTATATTTCACTGGAAATTTGTTCAATTTATCAAGTTTATATTTGTGACATAATTCTACCATATTTCATATATTAGCATTCTACCAAATACCTACTAGATGCATTTGTTCGTCTCATTTTTATCTTCGAAATGCCATTCATTATGATATACTTTTTCAAAAACATTTTTTCAACTATTAAATATTTGGTAGGTAACTGGAATGTAACTATTAAGAACCTGGTAGAAATCTTGTATTTCATTGGAAATTTGTTCAATCCATCAAGTTTTATGTTTGTAACATATTTCTACCATACTTCATATAATAGCATTCTACCAGATACAGTCAAAATCTTTTTTCAACTATTCATTGGAAGTTTGTTCAACCCACCAAATTTATGTTTGTACCTGGTTTTTACTACACTTCATAAATGTATACCAGCATCCTACCAGACACCTATCAGATTCTGTTGAATTAAAACAGAAATTCAAACATATGAAAATACGATTCTTTCCAGATATCTTCTAGTTACTTACCAGATAGAATAACCAAATTTTTTTTTTAAAAAGGATATCATAATGGATGGCATTTTGAAGATCAAAATGAGACAAACAAAAAACTCTAAAGCCGGCATGTAAAAAATGAACGTTTTAAAAGATAATGTTAAAATAAGATGAAAAATGGAATAGTGTATGAACAGTGTACATAAACAGTAACATGAATAGTAATAAAGTGTATTCTTTGATAATGAAAACTTAAAATTAATTAAAGAGTACAAATAATAAAAAAAATAAAAATTTAAATATAAAACTTAAATATTATATTTTTAATAATATCCCAATTTTATAATCCCACTAATATACATGTCAAGATATGAAATGAAAATCCTATTTTTTCTGTCCAAAAAGGTACTTTGCATATTATTCCATCCACAACATATATATCATATTAGACTTGTTTTTAGGGTAAGCTTGGATACGGTGTATTTATTTAATGATAAACTCATTATGGTCTATATAACAGTAACCATACAAAATTTACACATTGTATGATCTAAGTTTGCCTTAAATGAGGTCAATGTTGTTAATAATATGTTTGTTTTTGTAGTCCATAAATGTATAATTTTACGTTATTGTAATGTATTTTTTGTTGAAAAAAGAAACAAAATCAATTATTTGGGAGAAAATCAACATTTATCACCTTCCATATAATGTCAAATGTATTAGAAAATGAAACAAGATCAAATGATTTGAGATCGGAATCAGTCATCATATCTCATTTATACTTATCATGATTTTAGGAAACAATTATAGAAAGTCATTATGTCTCTTTATTTATTTTTCCTATTTCACATATAAGTTTCTTTGTACAAATGTGTATGACCAGCTATATAAAGCAGTGTGATATCAAATACAAAATACACCAAAATTTAATCATTCTTCCACATCTCTTATTTTTCATTTCCAATTGTCTTATTTTTCATTTTTGTAATTCAAAACATGGTATTAGAGTCAAGTTCTGATCCTGGGACCCGTGGGTTATGGGCCCACCACGCTGGTTCAACAAATATTCCAAGCATTTGGAGTCATATTTTGAATTACAGAAATAAAAAATAAGAGAAATAAAAGAATTGTTTAATTTTCGTGTGTATTGCATTTAATATTACACTGCTTTATATAACAGAATGTACAATGACATGAAAGAAAATAAATCTTTACAAAAGGAAGACTATTGAATAGAAAATAAATATGAAATAAATACATTTTTATAATAGCATCCTAAAATCAAGCTAATGAATAGGAAATGATTACCATAATTTCGATTCCTTAAATTAGATCAATCTTTCCTTTCTAACACTCCCCCTCAAGTTGAGTAGTGGGGTCTCTAATGCACAACTTGTCTAATACCTTTTTGAACACCTTTCCATTTACAGCTTTTGTCAGAATATCTGCTAATTGGTCTTCGGATCTTATGAAGGGTAGCTTTACAATTTCTGCTTCAATTTTTTCTTTCATAAAATGTCGGTCAACCTCTACATGTTTAGTTTGATTATGTTGCACTGGACTTTCAGATATTCAGATGGTTGCCTGGTTATCACACATTATCTCTCACATCTCTGATGGTGGAAATCAATTTCCGTTAATAGCTTTTGTAGCCACAAGATCTCCCTTAGCCCTCAAGTTATACCTCGAAATTTTGCCTCTGCACTTGACAATGCTACTACCTTTTGTTTCTTACTTCTCTAGGTAACCAGATTACCTCTTACGAAAATAAAATAGCCAAAGGTTGATCTTCTATCTACTGGATTTCCTGCCAAGTCAGCATCAGTGTACCCTTAAATATTTAGATGACCATATGACTTGTACAACACTCCATGTCTGGTTGTTCCTTTGAGATGCCTTACGATCCTCCATATAGCTTCCACGTGATTTGCTTGAGGTTGGTGCATGAATTGGCTTACTAATCCAACAGCGTATGAACTATCTGGTCGAGTGTGGGATAGGTAAATCAATTTTCCTACCAATCATTGGTATCTCTCTTTGTTAGCTAATTATGTTCCATCTTCTATTTTAAGCCCATGATTTACCACTATATGCGTGTCAACAGGTTTGCAGTCAAGCATCCCCATTTCAGCTAGCAAATCCAAGATATACTTTCTCTGACATATGAAGATTCCTTGTTTAGATCTTAGCACTTCGATTCCAAAGAAGTACTTCAATCTTCCTAAATCTTTCATTTCGAATTCTGTGAACAAGCTTTCTCGAAGATTGGCAATTTCTTCTACATCATCACTTGTAATGATCATGTCATCAACATAGATAATCAAACAAGTTACAAGTTTACCCCTTCGTTTAAGGAAAAGGGTATGGTCAGAATTGCTTTGCGTGAACCCATACTTTCTCATTGCTACTATGAATCTCCCAAACCAAGCTCTGGGGGATTGCTTTAGCCCACAAAGAGATTTCTTCAGCCTACAAACTTCCCCTTTCTTGAATTCCTTTTGAAAACCAGGTGGAGCTTCTGTGAGCACGGAATTTTCTCATGCCCTAGTCGATGATGAAAGATTGGCTCTATACTTTATTGTGTTCTAATAGTTAAGTTTGAAATTGATTTATGGGAATTGGCCTTGAGAAAATACATTCAGTTCCTCACACCCCTGTCAAAAACCATAAAAAACAATCATTAGGTGTACCCTGGCATTTAACACCGGTACCGTCTTTAGTAGATAAACGTATCGTTATCCCTTGTAACGGTACCGCTATCTATTATTTCCGGTTTAGTTTTAACCGACTCAATTCAAAAGTTCATTCTTGAAATAAACCAAAACCAGTACCAGGCTCCCTAAAAATGGTACCGGTATCGACTTTTTTGGTAGAAAATAAACCTGAATTAATTCAATTTTCCCATTCATTTGGAGAATTAATTATTTTACCCGATTTTACCTCTCATTTTTCACTATAAATAGAGGCCTAAAATCAGTTTTGCATATACAATCATCATCTAACAAATCTATTCTGCGAAATTAGCTGTAGGAAAGTTCTTGCTGAAGTTCTTTCCAAATTCTTTCCAAGTTTTTAAGCAAGTTTAGAATAAATAGGGGAATTTATTTTTGCCTATTTATTCTTTAATGATTTTAAATCATCTCTTCCAATCCAATCATTCTCAACAAGGCTATTCCCGTTTCATTTCAAATCTAACAACAATGAAAAGGTACACAATCTGAAACTAAAATAAGCATTTTTAATTTTTTTCTTGCTTCAATTCACTAAATTTGAATTTATGTTCTATTAATTGAACCAAACTTGTTATAATTGAACTTGACTATAAATTAATCCACTTTATTTTTTTTGTCTCATCTTCATTTCACATTTTATCACCATTAATCCAATTAATTCATGATATAAATTTCTTATATTTCACTTCCATAATATGAGTCATTTATATTCCATCTTATAAATCATTTATATTCCGTAATATAAATTGTTTATATTTCATCCCTATAATATAAATAATTTATATTTTATTTCTATAATATAAATGATTTATATTTCTTTTCCATAATATAATTGATTTGTATCCTAAAATGTAAATAATTCATGTTTCACTTTCCAATTATAATTATGTCATGCTTTATTTCCTATTTTATTTTTATTCCATTTCGATTTCTCATTATGTAATTAATTTATGCTTACTTCTTTTATGTCATAATTAATTCATATTTCATTTTCATCTCTATCATCACACATCATTTTCCTTTCTCGCTATTTCCATTACTTGTCAGTTTCATTAATTATATTTGAGCGGGTAAGAGCTATTTGTGGTGATTTCGTTTGAGGGATTAGCTTGCAACCCTAGTACACTTTTCTATACCTCTCTTCCCATTTCTTCTTGATTTGTGAAATTTTTTTGTCATATTTGAGATTCTACCATCTTTATAATTTTGTGAATTGCTAAATTTGTCATGGCACTATTATGCTGGAAGAACGGCACCGTGATCCTTAACACCAACATTGCTATTCATTTTGGGCCAAAATGCAATATTCCCGCTTTAAACTTTCATTTGTAGGATAATTGCCCATATTCAATTTTTTTTGTATTACATATTATAAGCATGCGGTAATTGTGATAAAATGATGTCATGACCACATTGAGGTGGTGTGTTTTGATTAGAATAGCTCTTCTTCTCATCTTACTTCTCAAAATGAATCTAGGTAATATGTTTGACATTTAGTAAACAATTTTTGGTATTTCAATTTAAATTGGCTAAACAAATCGAATTAGTAATTTGTCCGGACCCAAATCTCTAAATTAAGGTACAGTTTTGTTCTTGGGATAGTACTATACCAGAATTTCCTGGAAGAGCTTATCCAGGTGTCGACTCTATATTTTGAATTATGGATTTAGCTACATCAATCTTTTTAACATTATTTTATAAATTGCTTATGTTCTCTTCTACCTATTCTATTTATTAAAACCCCCAGCCGAGTTACCAAGTTGCCTCGGTTGTCTATAATTAATGCCTCGATTACCCTAAAAAGGAAAGTTGCCTCGGTTGACCCTAATTGACCAGAAAAGGCAAACGCAGTCCGCCCGCGCCTGAAACGTCGTTCGCTTACAGTGGCGACTCTGTTGGGGATCTTTTCTTTTAAAAAATCGTTTATAACATTTGACGAATACCAAAAAATTTGTTCAACCAAATTAACTCAACTTTGTTTATTTTAAGCATCATGTTCATTGCAATAGTTAGATTCTTTTGCATTTTACGGTAGAATCACACTTATTATTTGTCGCGTTACTTTAGCAAAGCTTCGCTATGATTCTTCACGGGGACTTAGGGTTGCCTAGCGGGTAACCACTCATGACAGTATCGGCAATATTCTTTATAGGAATT
This sequence comes from Euphorbia pulcherrima, assembly GCA_947683365.1. Classification (NCBI taxonomy): domain Eukaryota; kingdom Viridiplantae; phylum Streptophyta; class Magnoliopsida; order Malpighiales; family Euphorbiaceae; genus Euphorbia; species Euphorbia pulcherrima. The sequence continues at coordinate 22,843,057 of CANTUS010000009.1, forward strand.
GGGGTACTGTAATGTTGTAGGAACGTTCTTCATCAACAACCCGACTATAAGCTTGCATGTAGTAGCCTAGCAACTTCCCCTTAGGACTACCCTATCACATTTAATAGTTTAGGTTGCGCTTTGTTATCTCATATGGATTTCAAAGTTTTTAGAGCCAAAACTAGATTTAGAAGCTTTTACTCTTTGCTTGGAGTAATAAGGAGGTAACAGGTATAAGGTTGGAGGAATGATTGCCACCTATGTGTTAACTAACCCCCAATGTTGTGCTATAAGTATTTCTATGCTAAATGTTGCCATGTTGAATGTTGCCATGCTAAATGATGAATGTTGCCATGTCATTCGCTATGTTTTGTCTTGTAATCACTATCAAGTCTATCTCATATGCTTTATTCATTGCCCCTAAGTCTTTTCATGAGGTGTCTCACATAGCAGTCACTAGATTCATGCAAACCCCTTTTGAGATAGTATCCTACCGATATCGCCTTTTAGCCTCATGTCCATGATACGTCATTATGCTATCCTATTTTAGAGATGTCACTTTGATATCTAGACTATCCTTTTTGCTTTTGTATATCATCCTCCTTTTCTAGAGATATCCCATAGATGTTTCATCCGATCCTTACCCATGAACAAGTTACATGTATCTCCCAATCATCGTTTCAGAGGCACCACACCAAGGCCTTGCTTAAATCATTATAGCCTTAAGAGATGGCATGTTAACATCTCACCTAAACCCTTATGTCATCATGTATTTACCCATGTTATCGTATCATTTGTCTCTAGAGATGCCCCATCGATGTCTCGCCAAAACTCATCCTATCCATATATAGAGATATCCTGCCAATATTTTATCTTTCATCCATATATCTTTGAAATGCATCACATCATGCATTACTCTAGTCAACCTTATGTCAAGCTTGGGTCCTCGGACCCTAGCAAACCTTTACCTACATTCTGATATCCTATTGATGTTGCATCCATCATGTCTATCCGAACCATAGTCGTATAACATTCTTTCATCACAACCATAAATCAATTTTATGAAAGTCTTGGGAGAAGCTTTGTTTCCTAGAATCCAGGGTTGCATCACCTTTATCCTTCATGAAAGTCTTAGGAGAAGCTTTCTTTCCTTATGTGACTAACAATTTTTTATTTTGTAAGCACATTGGACACACGAGTCTTATCCGAGTCGCATTATATAGCATTAACTATCTTTTGGTAGCCATGTTTGCATACATTCACTTTAAACAAGTTCTTCATTCATTCAATTATCCATGCACAAACCCAAGCATGGCTAATCCGACCTTGGCTCTCTCTTAGTTTAGAAGATGATTGAGGATTGCTTGGTCCAAATTACCCCAGAATCGAGTCCAGCTCTAGCTCAAATGGCTTCCCCTACAAAAATTAATGCTCTTATGGAAGAGATCCTCTCAGCCTTTATCGAGTTGCTGAAGTCTAATCAGTTCAAGGGTACTCTTGAAGATATAGTACAAAAGATGGTGAAAGAAGCTATTGTTAGCATTGAGGTTTCCTGTGAGCAAGGAAATGCTGAAGGCAATTTCAAGCCTCTCCCGGTAAGTTTTTTCATGTTTGTTCCATCACCATACTTTGGGAGCGGGTCACTGGATTTCCATCTGACATGCTATGAGAATTTCATGAAATTGAAAGGTTTGACTGACAAGTAGCTAGTGGCTATATTTCCTAGCACCTTAGAAGGGCTAGCTGCTAAATAGTTCCAGGTTCAGCCTAAGGAAGTAAGGGATGATTGGTTGCAACTCATGAGGGCTTTTCAAGACCATTTTTTGTACAACCTTAAACCTCAAATTAGCATTGGTGATTTGGTCTCCTGGAAGTAAAGGGAGAATGAAGAATTCCATAGATACTATAAGAGGTGGATGGATTTGAGGGTCTTAGTGAATCCAGTACACTCTAAAAAGATCTTGATTGGCATCTTGATCAATGGAACCTTACTTAAAATCAAGAAAGAACTTATGGCTGAAAACTTTAATGAATTAAGTGAGGTCTATGAAGAGGCACTCACCCTCAAAAAATACAGTGCAAAATAAGGTGATAACCATGGCATTTCCCCATGGAAGGATGATCTTTCTATCCTTCTCCGGGAGTTGAGAAAGGTTGGGATCTTAAATGGGTCTTCACCTTATATTGCTTCATGAGTAGATAAAGCTAGCAATTTCTATGCTTATCATGTTGCTGCAGGGCACCGTACCAAAAGCTATAAGACACTTCTGACGGTCATAAAAGGGGTCATAAGGGAAGGGAGAATCACATGTACTACCCTTAAAGAGAACTGAGTCTTCCAAGTCTACATGACTTAGAAAGGAAAACTAGATTTGGAACCCCGCCAGTTGCCCAAATCACCTGAAGATGAGATATGGGAATGCCTTCAATTGGTGAATGAAGATGCTAAGAAATATGAACTAATCAGCCCTTCATCCAAGATCGTTCATATTCCTAAGGGATTTTGATGGGACCTCTTCTCCAGAGGCGCACATTGAAGAGTACTCAGGGTTTATAAAGATCTTCAATTTACATATCGCCAGTTGGCCTGTCAATTTGCGATGACACTCGGCGGAATGGCATTAAAATGACATGATGACCTCCCTCAGTCTCAAAGTCTTTTCTAGGAAGATTTAAGCTAGGCTTTCCTGTCCTATTTTACTTCTCCCCCGTCATAGGAAGAACCCTAAAATGATGCCCCATAGGGAGAAGAGCTGCCACCCTAGGACCCACCTATGATTATAATGGGGAAGAGTTAATCTATTCATTCATGATAGCTTGCTCTAGAATTTTGGAAGGTCCAGAAGAATTACCAGATTTTATTCTTGTTACACCTGTAGGAGTTGAGGCAGGAGAGGAAGAAGAGCTAGTCACTTAGTAGGAAGAGGAGGACGATTTTCTTGTTTCTATTTCTGATGTTTTTTATGTGAACAATAAAGCCTATGAGGCTAATTTATCGTTGAAAAATAATCATTTTGCTTACTTGTTTGATGTCTCACCTAACGGCATGTGCATTTATTTGATCATTCATATAATGTGTTTAGCATACATGATACTTCTATGCATGAACTTAACTTGGGTACAAATGATAATCCTAAATTGGTATATATTACAAATGATATGTCTCCCATAGAGAAAAATGAAATAACAAAAGTCTTAAAAAAGCATGTGATAGCATTTTCTTAGTCCTATGAAGAAATGTCAGGTGTCGATCGTAAAATAGCCGAATATAGAATTCTAACTGATCCTAAGATTAAACCAGTTAAGCAGAAACTTCATCACTTGAGACCTAAATGGGTCGAAAAGGTTAAGGCTGACATATCCAAACAGATCGAAGCCAAGTTCTTAGAAGTGGTTGAATATCCAACTTGGGTGGTAAATGTTGTTCCAGTAGCCAAGAAAGACGGAAGAGTTCGAGTTTGTGTCGATTACCGTGATCTCAATAAAGCTGCACCTAAAGATGATTTCCCGTTGCCACACATTGATGTTTTGGTTGACAGTGCAGCTAAAGCCGTCATGTATTCTTTTATGGATGGGTATTCGGGTTACAATTAGATTCTCATGGACATTTAAGACAAAGTCATGAAAGCTTTCATCATAGAATGGGGAGTTTAGTGTTTCCAAGTTATGCCATTTGGGTTGAAAAACACTGGGGCAACATACTAGAGGGCTGCTACTACCTTGTTACATGACATGATCCACAAAGAAGTTGAAGTCTATGTCAATGACATGTTAGTAAAGTCGTCAACCTGAGAAAAGTATCCTGCTCTCTTGGACTGATTTCTCACTAAAATCATGAAGTACAATCTCCAACTGAATCTGAAGAAGTATGTGTTCGGAGTTACATTCGGGAAATTACTGGGGCACATTATTAGTTACTGAGGTATTGCAATGGATCTTGAAAAAATTAAGGCTATCCGTGAAATGCCTATACCAAAAATCGAGAAAGAAGTCTGATCATTCATGGGTTCTTTATAGTATGTTTAGTAGTTTCATATCTCAACTTAGTATAGTTTGCAAGCTCATATTCAAATTGTTAAGAAAGCAACAGCCAGTGGTGTGGAATGATCGATGTCGAATGGCCTTCAATAGAGTCAAAGCTTACCTAGTGAATCCACCAGTCCTTCAACCTCCGATACAAGGGAAACCTTTGACCTTATATTTGGCTATTGAGGAACATCAGTAGTTATGATGCTAGTCCAAGAACATGAGGATAAGAGAGAACTTGCAATCTATTACCTCAGTAAGAAGTTGTTAGAGTATGAAAGTCGCTACATTATAGTATAAAAAACCTATGCTACTATGGTGTGGCTAACCAAAAAGCTGAGGCACTACTTTCAGTCTTACTAGATCCAGGATGTTGCAAAGATTGACCCTATAAAGTATTTGTGTGTATCACCTGCTTTGGCCAGGAAGTTGTCAAGATGGTTACTACTATTGTCCGAATTCAACATTGAATATGTCATAAAGAAGGTCATCAAAGGACGCATTGTGGCAAATTGATTCTGATTATATGGAGAACCTAGAATTTCCCGATGAACAATTAGCTATGGTAGAAGAGGCAAACCCCTTATAGACCATGTATTTTGATAGTGCAGTCAACAAACGAGGTGCTGGACTTTATGTTATCATTGTCACTCCCTATAATGAAATAATCCCATTGTCCAAATGCCTAGAATTCTCTATCACCAATAATGGAGCAGAATACGAAGCCTATCTTTTTAGGTTAGAAGCGCTCCTCTCAGTTAGGGCAACCAATGTATCAGTAGTGGGTGATTCAGCTCTGGTAATTTGTCAAGTCATAGGAGATAGGGAAATCAAAGAAGAGTCACTTTGCCCTTATCTTGAAGCAGTTTGGGATCTGACAGGAAAGTTCAAATAGTATTTTTATCGGCATGTACTAAGGGAGGAAAATCAGATGGTAGATTCACTAGCAACATTGGCTTCCATATGGGAAAATCCTTAAGAAAAGCTGATGAGACTATTGGTCATGCAATCCTCCAAGACACCTTTCTTTGACCAATCAGTAATGACAGTGGGATAAATTAAAGGAGATCTGTTGTATTCCGACATAGTCCAGTTCTTGAGAGATGGTCTTCACCCTGATGGCGCATCTCAGTCCGATCATACAACATTAAGGAAATTAGTAGTCGAATTCAGTATGGTTGATGGTGTTCTGTTCAAAAGAGCTGGTAATGGGTTACTTCTTAAGTGTTTAACCTGTAAAGAAGCTACTCGCATCATGAGGAACATGCGTTAAGGTAATTGTGGGCCACACATGAGTGGAGTGGCCTTAGTAAAGAAAATACATCATCAGGGTTACTATTAGAGTACTATGATGGTCGATTGCGTATTTGAAGTAAAGAAATGTCACGAATGTCAAATTCATGGATAAATATCACACCTACCACCTACTGAACTCCAAAATTTGTCTGCTCCTTGGCCATTCTTAGCGTGGGGGATAGATATAATTGGCGAGATACGACCATCCTCTATAAATGGTCACCGGTACATAGTAGTGGCAATTGATTACTTCTCAAAGTGGGTTGAGGACAAATCCTACACCAATGTTACCGCCAAGTTTATTGAATGCCAAATTTTTGCTCAATATGGGATTCCTCACCATATTGTTTCCTATAATGGGGTTCAGTTCCAAGAAGAAACAACAGATTTAATTGAGAAATATAGAATAAAGCATCATAGATCATCTCTTTAATAACAATATGCCAATGGAGCGGCTGAAGTAGCCGACAAGGAATTCAAGAAATTCCTATCCAAAATGGTTGTCACATACTACGATTGGGCCGACAAACTTCCTTTCATAGTCTGGGGACATAGAACAAGTGTGCATACTCTGATAAACCAAACGTCATTCTCATTGGTATACGGAATGGAAGTTGTTCTACTTGTTGAGACCAAAGTCAAGTCACTGAGGGTTGCCTTAGAACCTTGGTTGAAAGAAATGGATTGGGTACACGCCAGATTTGAATAACTAAATATGATAAACGAGGAACGACTGAAAGCTTTAGATTTCTTGCAGATGTGCTAGCAACGTATGGCTAGAGCTTACAACAATTGAGTCAGACAGCTGAAAGAACCACTCAAAGTAGGATACATGGTCCTCAAATAATTGAGAAAAGTCAACACCAATAATAAGGGCAAAGTTTGCCCTAATTGGGAAGGTCTATATGTCATCAAAAAGATCCTTGGTAAAGGTGCAGTCAAGATCATAGATATGGATGGCAACAAGTTTATAAGTCCTATCAACCAAGATAAACTCAAGCGCTATCACTTGTAAATAAAAAAATGACAAGATAAAGAATAAGCCTGCCAATTTAAAAACCCGAAAAGGGCAGATTGGGCAAAACTTAGGGCAGCCTGATGATTTGAAAACCTGAAAAGGACGGGTCATATAAAAGTTAAGGCTAATAAAGTCCATTAGACCTTCGTGAGGGGTTCAAGCAAAAATTAGGACTAAACAGTTGAGAGTCGCTAACTATAAAACCGTAACTGGATAGTTAGCAATGAAAGACATGTTATTTATTGTTACCAGCATTTATAACCAGTTTAAGCTCATTCAATAAAAGTGTCATTCTTGCCTAAATTCTCATATGAATGTGATAATAAATGTATTTTGATGTGAAAGTGATTGATTTGCAAGTTTGCATATGTTTCATATTTCTACTCACGCCTTATCTCTCATTCTATGCTTAGACACAATATAAACATAAAAAAAGAGAAATATTTCCAAAAAGGCAAAAATATCCGATAGACTGACAAAAGAACGAGGCCTATGCAAAAGCCAGTAAATTAGTCCATTGGATTGAAAACCCAAAAAGGGCGGTCCAGGCAAAAATTAGGACATATGCAGTTTGATAGGTCGAGGACACAATATAAACTCCCTATATAAAAATTAGAACTGAAAATGGAAATATTGTATCAAAAGTCTAACATGATCACATCAAAATGTCAGACCGCGCGTCGTTTCTACACCTTAAGAAGAATATGTCCATTACCTTTAGAATAGTAGTACCAATCAAGGCTAGCTGTTAGTCATTTTTTCTTAGTAGGCAAATTCTGAATTTCGACAATCCAACCCTTGTATAGCTCATCGGTTGTTACAATCCTCTCAGCTTCATATTTCAGTCGAGCATACTTTGTACATTTTTCCCACCTTTCAGCAAAATGTTCTGGCCAACTAGGAGGATATTCAGTTAGCATGGTCTCACAAAATTCAGTAGGAATCTTCTGAACTTGTCCATACTGCCTACACAACCTGGATGGAAAGTAGGATGTCACCATCAGTAACCTAAGCAATTGCACCCCACCTGGTGACATCACCAATAAGACGTCTAAAATCTTCCACCAAAGGCAAACCCCACGAATCTGAGTTTTAGCATAAGCCTGTAGGATGAGGGTCCACTCGACCAATGATATCATTTGGTGACTCGATATGGTAAAAGCACGCTCTGAAAAATTAGATGGGTTATACTTCTTGATACTCCCCTACGGTGGTTCCCTCAGAGCCCATTTCTCCAAGATCCATACCTGCTAGAAAAGCATTTGTCAATATCTGGAAATTTGGTAAATACCAAGCTCATCATAGCAAGTTACCTGTAATAGTGTGAATTAGTCCCCTATCTAGCTTAGGTCCTTAGAAACAACATCCAAATGAATGAGGGTCTCAGCCACGGTAAAAGTGGCCGGGGAAGCCTCATTAGCCATCTGTGATATCAAAGAAATCAACTAAAAAAGCTCCACAGTCTCACGTAACATGCATATGTATTCACTCAGTATTAGTATAGCAACCATGGAAGGCCAAGCCGGGTGAACCCTGGAAGCATTTTGACACCATTCAAACACCAAGTGAATTTGGAATCCAGCCAAGTTTGGGGTATGAGATAAGAAATTCCGAGGAAATTCGAGCCCAAAAATCCAATCTAAATCCTTCTATAAACCAAAGGTTGGTTGAGGAATTGCTATCTTTACTCATTGAAGAGAAAGGATATTTAAGATTCCACTAAATTCTTCAAACATTGGGCATAGTTCTATACTACCCGAACGAAATACCCAATCGATTGGATCCAATAATGCGCAAACTGCTCCAAGAAGTCTAGAATTCACGGAATCGTCAATATAGTACCTGATATTCCACAGTCCAAATGGTTTCAGCCTTCTCTAGTCCTACCCACACAAATGTTTCAGAAATTGCCTCAGCTCTATGCTATAAAAACCCATTATTCATGAGAATTTCAAGAAATAAATAAAATTATAGCCTATTGAAATAATAACGGTACCGATATTCGTAAAAGCATTACCGTTGTCTCCTAGCTTCTACCGTTGTTTATACAATTCAATTATGATCATTTTTAATGGGGGGTACCAAGATTGTGGAGCATATTAGTTAATATCACTATAACAACCAAGAAAATTAAGAAAAGATTGCAAAAATTGATTCCTATTCATCGAGTGAAAATTATGTACAACCATGATACGTTAAAAGTTCCAAAGAGAAGTGTAAATGTAAAGAAATGCCTAAATCTACTCTAAACCATCTACAGAAAAAGAATCACTAGAGTCTGATCCTTCAGGTCCATCGGGGTCCTCCGTTCCTCCTCACACAGCTGGATCACTAAGCCACTTTGAGCGAAGGTTCCCCAAGCGCTCGGTCTCCATCTTAGAAGCCTCGGCCCGAGTAGTAGCACTCCTAGCCTCTCTCTTAGCTCTGGCTAGCTTCTCAACCATCTCCTATAAAGCTGACTATAAATCTAAACAAATCATGCATCACTCATTATGCAATTAATCATGCATCATGCATAAATTATTTCTACAAGTGTAGGTACTTTACCTCCATAAGGTGTCACTAAGTGGAAAAGAGATCACCAAAAGACTGGTATCCCCTAGCCAACTGCTTCACCACAGCCCAGGGCACCTATAAATCAAAACCAAGCTTAAAGCCTAAAATAAAATCAACATTGAAGATAACAAATCCTCAGGAAGGTTAGAATCTTACATGAGTAGTGTCAGCTGGCACAAACTCCAACTGATGAGCCGATGGAGGGAGTCCTTGGGTCACCTGTCTATCGACTCCCATCAAGATGATAAAAGTGGTATCTAGGGCCATCTAGATACGACCCTCAACTACCTGCACCTGGCCAGTAGACGGAACCACTAGTACTTGATCGACAGCTGGAGCTACCTGAGTTGCAGGAAGGGTCCCGCTACTACCTGAGGTCCTCCCCCTCTTACATGAGCGAACCTATTAAAAAGTGATATTAGACAAAGTAGAAGAAGGCAAGCACAATAATTTTGTAAAATCATAAATGCATACTTAAGGAGCCGGAAGAGTGGTAGGAAAAGGGATCAATCTCGTCATGAAATCAGTATAAGCGCCCTCAAAAGTACCAGCCTGATATCATGTTCCATCCCACAAAGCATCCTGATCCACCTCCCCTACCAAGTGTAGGTAGAATAGATCAACTGGCGGATCAGCAAGAACCACCCTCTCAGCAACAGAGGCTATAGTCCGAAAGCCCCTCACTCTCTCCCCCAAGTACCACTACAAGTACATAGGGCACTCTAACACGAAGCATTAGTCATCGTACAGCTCGCAAGTAGTAATAACTAAGCTCATATTTCTAGAGCCCCCCATGGGTCTCGGCATAGCTACAGGATTATAAAAAGTTAGGGTAAACAATTCTGAAAACTTTGTGTCAATATAGTTTCTACTAACAATAAATTTAAATTTTGTAGATACCTGGTCGACAGTAAGACCCCTTAGATAGGCCCAAAAAGCAATTGTATCCCTTGGCACCTTTTTCCAAGATCGGGTCCAGGAGAGGAAAATAGTCGCCCCTAGGGTAATCTCACCCACCAGCTCGGGTGGAGGAAGGACCTTGTACTCAAGGCCCAAATCTACAAAAGATTAAAGCATTTTCATTATCACATTCATAAATAAAGAAATAAAAAAGCTCACTTTTAAGGATATACCAAAAGGAATAGATAGACACACTTCAGCTCTGTCAGGTCCCCTCGAGCACTAGCATCGAGACCCAAGTAGAGCTGACCAAGTGCCACTTGACACCAATTCGGCTTAGGGACCTGAGTCAGATCTACCAAAGCTCGAAGAAGCTCATATTACACATGGCTCGATCCCCATAGGAAAAGCACAGTAGTAAGCAGGCCAATGAGAAAAGCCTTAATATACTACTTCCTCGAATCATCGGTCAACACTCGCTGCACTAACCAATGATCACGTAACATGGTATACTCTAAGTGATCAAAAATGGGCCTCACACCCAATAATCCCTCAACATAATCCAGAAAATAGGTTCCTCAAAGTGAAACCTATCAGCGTAGACGTCAAAGTGAACTACATCACCTTGAAATGGCAGCCCAGTCATCGCTGCCATGTCAATGGGGTAATCGTCATCTCCCTAATTGGTAAGTGGAAGGTATGGGTGAAATTCAACCACCTCTCTATAAGTACTATCAGGGAAGCACAAGAGGTGTGGGTCCTCTTCAGTCGAAGACTCTCAATCAGCTCACCAAATCTTACATCAGCCACTTCTTGAATTACCTCGATATTGGTGATCTTGTCCCATCATTTCTAACTAAAGGAAAAAGACCTGAGGCCTTCTCTCACATGCTCTTGCACAATAAAATCATGATAAGTATTCTTGTTTGTCAATTTTATAAACTCATACATGTTTGCATGGGGCCTTGTTCCACTTAGAATTGCATTTAAAATGATAAAAATCAGCAAAACTGGTTTCTAGTACCGTTATCTTATGATATTGGTACCGCTATCAATGGTGGTGGGGGACGAATAGGTCCCATTCCACAAGAAAAATCCAAAAACCGCAAAAAAATACATCCAAAAATCACACCTTAAGGCCTAGAATTTCATCATCTAAGGATCTTTAACTACTTAGGAGTCTCAATCAATCCTAAAATCTAACCAAACAGGCATATTTCATTCAAATTAAGTTTATTTTGAAGTTTCTAACCTAAAGCTTTGAATTTTAAAATTTATGAGTTATAAATCATGAAATTAATCTACTAACCAGTTAATGAGAGGCATGTGATCTGTAGGCAAGATCAATAGTAAGCTCGAATCCTCGATCAAGCCCTAGGTGCTTCTCCTCATCCTTAAGATAATACACTCCAGCAATGGACATAACTCAAAGTTCTGAGTCTGGAATTGAGGCTGAAGAACTTGAGGAATAGTCCTACCATTCTTGGAACCTGCCCTGTGAAATATTATCACAAACGGGAGGAAAATTGGTGCGAATTTAAGGAAAATAAGTCAAAATTCCAAGAGAGGTGCAATACACGAGTGAACTATTGTTTGGTGTAAATAGCGCTATTTATAGTTTTTGAATTTGTCAAAACCGTTACTGGAATGACACAATAACGGTACTAATTGTGAGGTGTCAATGCCATGTGAGTCTCCCTTGGCGCCTACCGGCAGGGCCTACTGGAGTGATTGATTGATTAATTTAGGCGTGAAAAAACCTTTTTAGTTCAAGTTTGCACATTTTTACTAATTTTACGAATCAAAGAATCGAGACCCAAATCTCCATAAAAATGATAGAGTCGCCACCCAAGTTGTCTACTTGGGAAAGAGTTTTGGTATGGTTTCCACTGGATGGGAGACTCATACCTTTAGGATCAGAGATTCGGGTATCAGATGAGTCACTTATTTCTCATTTAGTTAATTCAAAATTACATTCACCGCGTAAAATCATTTTATTTTCATCATTTAGGAAATTATTAACGAAATCCTATTTTCTACACTCTTTCACACTCGATTCATGCATTTACAATTTACAATAAAGTACAAGCAATAAAATGGGGAAAAATATACAATCGGGGGAAAATGGGGAAATTGCAAGAGAACCTACACATTTATTCTAAGTTATAAAACAAAATAAAATAAATTCCCCTGCATCCATAAAGATTAGCACAGTTTATAGCACATCATAAGTCAGCATTTTGTTCAGAAAAATGTGATTACGTTACCGTGGCTGTTTTACTATCGATAGTGCCCAGGCGACTTCTAGGATCAGAGAGAAATAACGGGTCTTTAGCATATTTTATTATGAAATCACATTTTAACTTTTTATGGGTTGATTAACCGGATTATTAGTGAAACTAATCACATGGCAAATAGTGATGTTGATTGATTTTACATGTTAAAAAGGGAACTTTGGTTTCTGCCCATGGACAGTACCCGTACGAATGGGATGGGACTCGTACGGCTACTAAGGAGGACCGGTACTAATATGGGGGGACCCGTACGGGTCTTGTCTCATCCCAAGCAGAACCTCAGTTTAGTTAGCAAGCAGATTTATGGAGAAGAAATAGAATAAAATGGGATTTCCTTTCATATGGGTATGGCACACCAGTTTAATATCCTTAAGGACATAAAGGTACCAACAAGGCCCATATGGGTTAGGATCAGAACCAAAACAGGAATAAAATACTAGATGGAATTGAATAGATGGAGAACGACAATAAAATAACTGAGATGTGAGTCTCTTTGAAACTCGGGAGTGTACCTTTATGACGTGAATCCACTTTGAAGTGATCCTTGTGCTGAGAGAGAGTCTAGCCAAAGTAGATGATGAAATGGTGATTTTTAAGAGTGTTTAGGTGAGTATTTATATGGACGAAACCTCCCCCAAATCCTAATGAATGAGGCTAGGAATGAATAAAATGTGGACAAAACCTCAAGGATGGATTTTCTCCCTATTTTATACCTCCTATACCTCAACTATACCCTTTCTAAAGCTATAGAAAATGGCTGAAGAATGCTATCAATTGCCTATAATAATCTTTTCTTTTTTTTTACTTCTAGTTGTTCCTCTTGTGTCTTTTTCGTGTGTTTTTTGAAATGAGGTGCAAAGGCCTCTATTTATAGGGGAAATCGAGTTTGAATGCAATAAATTGCATTCACGACTTGATTTCTCCCAAAATAGAAATATTTATATACTATAAATCCTGATTAGGCAAGTTAAGGACCCATACGGGTGAGGTGGGACCCGTACGGGTCCGATAGGACCTGTACAGGTCCACCCCAAGCGCATGAGGGACTCAACTCAGACGAGTTCACGGGTGGACCTGTACCACTAAACATGACCCATATGAATCCCTAAGGATAGACTAGGTCTATAAACTAGCCCAGACTCGACTCTACAGTAGTAGGAACACCTCTAATGGATAACACCTGTAAAATATTGGATTATCTATCTCTCATCATCATTTTATGAGAAGGATCATTAAGATCTAGTGCTCACAGGCTACCCCTTCTGGGATCACTACAGATACGGATCTGTATGATTGTGAGCAAGTTTAGAAATCATACCTGAGGTGATGACCTAGGTGGGTTCCTTTCTTACAGCGAACTCCTTTCCTGGGTGTTTCTTTCTTGAGGCGGACGGCTTTCCTTTGCTGATGCGTATCCCTTTCTTGAGGTGGATGAATTTCCTTTACTGATGCATATCCCTTTCTTGAGGCGGATGATTTCCCTTTACTGATGTGTATCCCTTTCTTAAGGTGGATGACTTTCCTTTCCTGATGCGTATCCCTTTCTTAAGGTGGATGAATTTCCTTTGCCAATATGTATCCCTAGTGACTCTACTGGAGAAGGTATGTGTATCCTTTTCTTAAGGCGGATTGACTTTCTTGACTGATGATGTATCCTTTTCCTAAGGCAGCTCGACTTTCCTGGCTGATATATACAATTCCTAAGACGGAATGACTTTCTTTATTGATGGTGTATCCCTTTCCTAAGGCGGATTAACTTTCCTGGCTGATGGTGTATCCCTCTCCTAAGGTGGATGACCCTCCTGCTGGGGATTTTGAATGACCCTAAATTGACTGGTTCTATTGCTGGGGAATAGGGGGATGCTCCTTGGTTGACTGATTCCACTGCTAAGGAATAGGAAGATGCCTCTTGGTTGATTCCACTACTGGGGGATGGGGGGATGCCCCTTGGATGATTCCACTACTGAGGAATAGAGCAATGTCTTTTGGTAAACCCTTTTCTGCTGGGGAAGTGTCTCCTTGCAAGACTCACTTATTTGGGAAAATTTTTCCATAGGGAAAATTTTTCCATACTTGGGTGGACCTGTACATAAAAATTATCCATGTTAGTAATCAATTCGTAAATGGCTCACCTTGATTCTTGATTGATTTTATGAAGACAAAAAATTTTGCCCCTTCAATCGAGGATTAAGGTGCTAGGGGTTTTGCCCCTAATTTAACTAAAATATGGAGTTTAGGAGAAGTGGGGTAGGCCCTAGTCTGGACTGGATAGGCCCTTGGTGCTCTCAAAAAGTTTCGGCTCAAAAATTGCCCCTTAATGGTGGGCTAGGACCCGTACGGGTGGGGATTTGGTGAGATGGGACTTGTAAGGGTCCTAGGCGGGGGGGTTTATAATAGAAATACACTCCTCACTTCCCGCCTTACACCAAACTCTCCTATACTAAATTTTTCGATGATTTTCTCACAAAGCTGATCAAAATGTACAAAACAATTCCAAAGACCGGTCATTTTTCTGTTAGGCATGAAGATTTGCCCTGAGTTGGCGATTTGGAGCTTCAAGAATGCCCGATTTTGGTCGGGTAAGCTTTTTGTGAGGGGGATTCATTTCTCGGCCTCACCCCCACTTCTAATATGCCCCTGGTTCCGTCTCTTAATACCGATGCCTCAAAACTTTACGTATTTCATTCAATTCCCCACTTTCCATTTTTGAGATTTTTGGAATTTCTCGATTTTTGGCATGAATTAGGGTGTTTTAGAACCTTGGATGGAGTCTAATGCATGTAACTTTAGTTTAGGATGCTTTTAGGATAGTTTTTGATGACCTTTGGTTGATTTTGGCTTGTTTAAGAAATTTTGGCGATGGGACTATTTTTAGGGACCCATACGGGTGGGGTGGGACCCATACGGGTCCCATTTTTGGTATGGGTGGGGTAACCTCACCCATATAGTGGGGGTGGACTCATACTGGTCCTGCTTCCTAGGATAGAATATCCAAAACATTGTCTTGGGCCATTTTCTTCTGATTTTTTACTGCTCCACTATATGCTAACCTTGCTAAACTATGTTTTTGTCCTTATAGTTCTAGTATAAGAATGTAGGAGCCTTAAGTTTCTATAGAAAGTGGTATAAGGAGATTCGAGCTATAGGGGATACCGAGCTACTAACACGTATTGACTCATTCAGGTTTAGTGACATCATCAGGGTCATCCCTCATGCTCTGAAGGCACTAGCCCAGGGTGCTACTTCAGCTCTAGCATAGAGGTGGTTGGAGATGACCTATACTTTCCATTTGCCGATCAAGGAGGTCACCATCACTCCCCCGGGCATGTGCGCACTGACGGGATTAGATTAGAGTAGGGATATTATTCAGTTTGACGTCTATGCCAACTGATGGCATTCTTGGCCTGAGGTGAAGGCCTGTGTGGAGAGATTACTTGGGCTTTATCCTAGAGGGAAGGATAAGTTCAAGTACGAAGACTTGCATGATTACTAGATCAAGCAGTCGAGCCCTGTCACTTAGGGGAGGAGGGATCAGTATGCCTGGTCCTTCTTACTGGCCTTCCTCTTCACCTTCTTCTTTCCAGTTTACTCGAGCAACCTTAACTATAGTTTTCTCTCAACCATCAAGGATCCTACCGTTGTGCCATGCAAGAATTGGTGTCGGGCCATCTTGGCATAGTTGTACTATACGATAAATGTTGGAGTTTAGGGCCAGCAGTCCGAGCTCAAGATCCTTCATCTAATCCTACTGGTAACTCCTGAACCGATCTCTTATGCTTTAACCTTTTATTCAAATTGCTTTACAACTAACTACACCTTGTCTTGCAGATTTTGGCCTTTGAGCATCGACTGATCCCTAGGCCAGGTTTGCCCATGTAGCTTAAGACGCCTCATATTATCTCTAAGTGGATGGGGTTTTAGTAGAGTTAGGCCCTTACCACAGCAGAGTATAGGGAGTTCCTTCGCCAATTATGCTTTGATCAGATAAACTTCTTTCATGTTGAATTTGTATTTCACATTTTGACAACCATTAGTAGAAACTGTACTTACAAAGTTATGATACTTATAGTGTATTTACTTTGTGTAGGTCATTCGAGACCCATAGGATAAAATTGATATATACAGAGACATCAAGCGGATACGGGAGTGCGTGGATGATCACCGCTTTATGTTGGAGTCTCCGCTCTCCCTAGAGTGGTATTTTGGCGAGGGGGACCAAGATTGGAGGACCAGTGCTGCTATGGAGAGACAGATCCCTTCCCCAATCCCAATAGAGTCTTCTAGCTGCATCTGATGCCTGGGACAGACTAGGGCTATACCTGTTGGGTGAGGGGGCCCGAGTGATGTCAGTATGGGGCTCCTATGCTACATTTATTGATTCTTTGCTCCTTCCTCCTTGCGAGAGGATCCATTTCAAGGATATCCCCCTCGAGTTCCACTAGAGCAATAGTGATGGCGATGATGATGACAATGATGATGAGGGTGGAACGAGGGGCAACCATAGGGGTCCTTTTGTGGTTCGGAGTACTGAGGACCCAGCTAGGTCTACTACACCTTATTCTCATATATCTTCCTAAGTTAGCCTTTGTGAATACCTTATTGCTTCTTAAAATTGACTTTGACCTTGAGTGTAACTGTTTATTATCGGAGCCTCCCGCCTGCATGCAAAAAAGGTCTCCTGTTGCTACCCCTACTGACCCAGAGCCGCCGACAAAGCGGTCTCGCTCTTCGAGGATTCTGAGAGAGGGGGTTCTCTAGATAGAGTTGGATGCTTTCTTCTGGCTCCTCGATCATTTTGGGAAGTAATCTATCAAGGACCTCGAGGAGTCGGTTCATTATATTCACTTTACCCCATCTAGCTCCACTCATGTAAGGAATTCCTATCCCTTAAATCCTCTTTTATAATTTCTACCTGAAATATCTTGGTGTTGACATGATTTTCTTTTGAGGTGATTATGACTGAGGTTAAGAGGATTGCAAGGGGCTTCCTCTCTATTCGAGACCTGATGCTAGCTCAAGATGCACTAGCTTCAGTAAGTTTCTTTTACTTGTAAAAATTTAACAAATTATGCATGATGCATGCTATGATATTTATATACGTGTACTGGTCTCATGATTTCCATTACAAACTCTGCTAGCTATGGAGTGTAGTAGGTCCGCTCAGGACTTGGATGCTTTGGAGGAGCGAGCTAGGTTCCTAGAGGAGCAGTTGCGAGCAGCCACTGCTGAGGCTGATAGGGCAAGAGCGGAGACTGCTCGGGTGAGGGCAAGATCGAGGTATTGCGGGGCCAGCCGACAGACACCTGAGCCATTTAATTCCTTATCTGATGATGATAGCTTAGAATATCGTGTGGCATTGGTGGTGACTCAAGCGATTGAAGGTGAATAGAAGGCAGAGAAATGAGCCAAGGTAGCTGGCCTCTCGACTAAGGATGGTGCTGAAGGAGGGGACCATGTGATGATTGACATGGATGACCTACTTGCTGATGCCTAGCATGAGACTCAGGGTGCGCCTCAAGGACCGGATCCCCCTATGGCTTAGACTTTTTTGTAGCTATTATTTTCTGGATATTTGATACTTTTGGCCCTGTGTGGTTTATTCTGATGTAAACCTAGATTTATATTTTTCCATTTAACTTTTATACATATTGAACTTTTCTGTTTCTGACTTAAAGATTGAATGCTATAGTCTGTAAATCCTTGTTGTCCCTTTTGACATAATTAACAATGAAGCCCATTTACCATGTACTACAAGCAAGTGAGTTAACCGTTGAACATTCTAAGTTCCTGATTGTAATGAACTGACCCAATGCAACTGACAAGAATCACCAAGGCTGGCTAATTGAAATTAGCACTTGTAGGGATATGTGTTATACTATTATTTCACAATAGGAGCATTAAGTTCAAGGAATCCTAGTTGTGAGACATAGCAATTACAAATGATGCTCTAATTATTACAAATACCAGAATGAGGGCTTTTGAATTGAGTTCTAATTTTTTCACAGGCCCCTCGGTGTGAGATAACCTATCGAACATTTTTCTTCATTTCTTTTTGTCCTGATTTTTGCTTGAACTATCCTTGACAGCTTAGTTTAATGGACTTTTCTTTTCTTCTTTTCTTTGCCTTAATTTTGCTTGGACCTCCCTTTCGAATTTTTGATCCAACAAGATTCCTCTTTCTTTTCCTTTCGTATTAACTTTTTCCTGGATCGCCCTTTCGAGTTTTCAATCTAGTAGACATTTTCTGAATTTTCAATAGGTCCGATTTCTTTTGTCGCCTATCAGTATTTTTGTCTTTTGTTGAGTAATGCATGCACAGTAAAGATAATAACAAAGATGCACAAATTTCAGAGAAAAATGGATGTTCACATAACTGTGATTATTTCACCTAAAGACATGCATGCATTCATAAGACCAAAATTCTTAACAAATCATAACATGTTCATTGATGAGATTAATTTGAGTATATAGGCAATGGTAACAATTTTCAATGGTTAACTCCTACTACCTACTGGTCTTTTACAGATTTCCCAGAAAGCAACTACATTTTTCACTTAATACCCTAACTTTTTCCTAAGCCGCCCTTTGTGGGTTTTCAACTTAGCAGGCTTTATTTGCTTTGGAGTACCCTAACTTTTGCCTAACTGGTTTACGAAATATCGATTAGCAGGTTGGTTGCACCCTAATTTTTGCCCGAGCAGTAAAGAATGACTCATTGGGTGACTTATTCTTTATTTCTTTTATTCTTTGTGCTAATTTTCTATGATTTAATTCTTTTGACCTAGACATGATAACACTTAAGTCTATCTTGATTCACTGGATTCACGAACTCATTTCCATCCATATCCATAAGCTTGATTCCTCCCTTACCAAGGACTTTCTTAACTACAAATGGCCCTTCCTAATTAGGCCTATACTTGCCCCTAGCATCGGTGTTGACCTAACGCAGCTGTTTGAGAACCAGATCACCTGCCTTAAGAGGTTGCTTCGGGTATCTAACTCTGTTGTTGTAAGCTTGAGCCATGCACTGTTAGTACATTTGTAGGTGGTCAAGTGCCTTGAGTCGCTTTTCATCTATTGCATTTAATTGTTCATACCAAGCCCTTGCCCAATCTGACTCTTTTAGCCAAGCCTCGAGTGCCACTCATAGAGATCTTACTTCTATTTTGATTGGCAACACGGCTTCCGTTCCATATACCTAGAAGAAAGGTGTCTGATCAGTGGGTATCCTTATGCTGGTTCTATACCCCCAAACTGCAGATGGAAGTTTATCAGCCCAATCCTTGTAGGTAGCCACTATCTTGGAAAAAATGCTCTTGATCGACTTATTTGACATTAATGATCAGCTTTCCTTTAGAGCTTCTGAGGGATTTGAGTATAGACTTGTAACTCAAGGTGTACTTTCCATTCTTCATAACTAGAGCCAGCCTGCTGTTGATCCTCTTATGAGGGGTTACTCCTTACTTTCCATTTTCCATAACCAGAGTCAGCCTGCTATTGATGCTCTTATGAATCTTCTTGGTCATCTTTCTTGATGATGTGACCCACCTTCTCCCCCTCGTGAAGAAAGATGGATCAAGACTAATTGTTGTCATGTTTACTAAGCACTTTATCATCTCTCTTTTTGTTGGTAATTTTTAACCATTGGGTTTCTATGCCATTGCGATATAGTCAAAGTCAACTTCATTAATAAATATGGTGATATTTTTTAAGAATGTTGTTGTTATAAGTGCATGATGTCATTAAAATGAGATACTCATATAAGATATGAATGGGAAATGCATCAATTTAACCATGATATGCCTCATAAGCGGCATTGTTTGGATAAAAAATGTTTGCAACATTAAAAACTACATCATTTAAATCATCCTCCACAAACGAAGGGCCTTGTTGGTCAGCCTTGGTAACACTGGTAGCAGAACTAGTAGTCTCAGTGTACAAGCTCGCGTGAGTTTCTTCGACCACTACTCTCGCTAAGTTCTTGATGGCCTTGCTTATAGGGTTACCCTTCCCATCTCCCTTCCAATTTCTCTTCATGAGTACGGCCAGGGCCTTGGTGATATCTTCGACTACTTCACTCACCTCATCCCCTTTAGTCTTCCCATATACTTCTATAGAAATCGAGGTCTTAATCGCGCAGCCATTCTTGAAGTCGTACACATCATTGAAGATTTCAAAACCAGGGACCTTATTTCCTCCTATCCCGATAGGTTCCTCCTCACCTATGAACACCTTCTTCTTGACCTCAGCCCCTATCATAAGGCAGGACTGGGGCTTGGATTTCTTAGCACCTTCCTAAACCAAGTCTGAGTGGCCACGGCACAGGTATGATGGGCTCCAACATGCCCTGAAGATTCTTCCCAAGCCCCTTTCCTTTCACGTAACCCTGCTTCATCATAATCCTTTTAATTTTAAGGGATATGTATCCCCTAATTGAAAACTTCATACCCTAGTGAGCAACAGCCACCATAGATTCCTTTTCCTAGGCTTCCATAGCCGTTATAATAGATGGTTTGTTAGCCTCAATGGTCACTAGCTTGCCATTGTGGATGAGTTTGACTTTCTGGTGGACCGTGGAAGGGATGACCCCTAATGTATAGAGCCAAAGATGACCCAACACAGTGAGTAAGTGATAGGGATGTCAAAGACGGTGAACAAGACTTTGGACTTCACTTCCCTATTGGTAACTTTAGCTATGAACACTCTAATGACACTACTCTTCGTATCATCATATTACCTATAATAGTATTGGATTTCTCCAACTTGGATTTATCTAGCCCCAAGTGAGGAAGGATCTTGGCGGGGTAGAGATTAAGGATGGAACCATCATCCACCATAATACACGGGATAGAACGATCAAATATTTGCACCTTGATGAAAAGTGCCTTGTTATACTTGTTTCCTTCAGTTGAGAGATCCAATGGATAAAACA
Organism: Euphorbia pulcherrima; assembly: GCA_947683365.1. Classification (NCBI taxonomy): domain Eukaryota; kingdom Viridiplantae; phylum Streptophyta; class Magnoliopsida; order Malpighiales; family Euphorbiaceae; genus Euphorbia; species Euphorbia pulcherrima. The sequence continues at coordinate 22,864,058 of CANTUS010000009.1, forward strand.
TAATGAGTTCAACCTGATTGGAAGAAGACCCTCTAATAACTGAAAACACCTCAACCAAGGTAGTGGAAGGTCTAGCTTCCATGCTTAATAAATTTTCCATTAAACCCTTGTGATAATCCTCGGAGTCGATGAGAAGCTGACAAACGATGTACTTGGTGGGGGTAACTTATAACTACTGGATAAGAGGAGTGACCTTCGAATCTACCTTCCCAATACTAAGCAGAGTTTGAAACTCGATAGTAGGTGTAAAGGTCAGTCCCTGACTGACACTCGGGATGACTTGAATGTCAGCATCTTTACCTCTTCATCTTTTTGGGAGGGCACTAGGAGCAACCCTTCCACTTCGAGTAACATGTAACACCCTATCTTTCATATAGCTTCTCCCCTCAAAGGTTTCTACCAACAAGGTCGGCCCTTCGAGGTCATCATTCTCCAATATATAGGCATCAATATCAATTGGTTTAGGTTAAACCAACATAGCTTTCTCATCATAGATATCTTCTAACTCGTATGCATCAATATCAATAGGGACAGGTTCATCGGGTAAGGCCACTATTGAGTGAACCACAGGATTAGCTTGCATGATCATATTGAAGACATGACGGGAGGGCAGTCCTAACTCAATGGCCGCAACCTGTTTCTCAAAATTTGGAAGGGGGTTATTCATGGTGCTAGGTTTGAGCTTGGGTTCCTGAATCTTCTTATCCGTAATCAGACCATGAATAGCCTCTAGTGAATCCCTACAGGCGCTGCTATGATGAAACTTGCTAACATGATAAGCATAAAATTAATCCATATCCTTAGGTTTGGGCGGAACATAGGGCTTAACACTTTGGAGAAGGCCAAGCGCCCTCAACTTGGTAAATATGGTAGGCAATGTTGCCTTCCATAGAGAAATACCAACCTCAATGGTACGAACTATAGCCACTTCTTCTTGCACTATCGCAGCTTTGGGATCTGGACTAGACCTCAGCTTAGAATCCTAGACTGGGGCTGAAGGGTCATTCTACTTAAACCAAGGTTTGGTCAGCACACTCACCTTCTCCAACTCCTCGATCCTTTCCCATTTCTCGGCCTTCTCAAAGACCTCCACATGGCTAAGGAATTTATCCATACCAAGAACTTTACGGTAAGTAGGCAAGGCACCGTCCATTAACTTTACAATCATCTCGGGGAGACTTAGGCGATCTTTCAATAAGACCTGGGTAGCCATCCAACTTTTAAAATAGGGCATGAACTTCTCATTAAGGGCTGGTTTGATAGCCTCCAAATTCTATATAGTAGTCTTGATAGTGGCGTTGAAACCATACTGCTCAATGAAAGCCTCAAATAAAGCCTTCCAATTTCTGGTCACCTCATCTGAGAAAGTATCGTACCACTCAATAGCAGGACCTTCCAAGGTGCAAGGGAATATCTCAGTGAGGACCTTATCACTTAGCTTCCTTATCCTGTGAGATTAAGGTGGACTAGTTCCCTTATACTTGCTATGCTAGGCATACTAAAGTTTTCAGGGAACTAATACTCCTCTCTAGTTTCTTGAACTGACAGTGTTGATGGTTAAATGATAGGATTGGTAGCAAGCAACTTTTGTAATAGATCATGTAATTCCACGGACAAGGGTGATCCATCCGATTGAGCAATCGCACCCAAGGGTAAACCCGTTGATTGAGGAAAGGTTGTTCCCTTAGGTATGACCACAAAATTAGGGGTTGGACCATATGCCCCATCTGAAATACTGATGGTACGAACCCTAACTTGGTTGAGTGAACTGACTGACGACTAGTGGAACAACTGTTAGCGGACGACCTTTTCCCCGCCCGTGGGGACCGCCTAAGATGCGCCACATAAGGGAAATAACAACTAGCGCTGTGAAGCATGCCGAGGGATTGATCCTCATTTTAGGCGTGATGAAAAACTGATGTCAAAGTTGGATTTAAGTTCAATTTAGGTGTTAAAAGATACGTGATCAAAATTCCGTACTTAAAATAGAGTCGCCACCAGGTTCAGCTCAATTGGGAAATTTTGGTACGATTTTCCCACTAGGTGGTAGACCGTACCTTAAGTAGAGATTCTAAGTTCAGATGATGTTATCTATTTTTCATTAGGCCAAAATAAGATATTTCATTCCTTCTTAATCGGTTTAATCCATCCAATTTATTGTGTTTTCGGTTATTATGTTGTTATCGCGTTTATCAATCATCGAGTAAATTATTATAGTCATCCAAAATTAAATACAGAAATTGAAATTATTATAGGGATTTCAAATCCTATACATTCTCTATGGGATAAATAAAATCCCCGAAGATATAACATCCATCTAACCTAAATCTACCTACACAAAATGGTTAGCACCGATGCGGCACGTTGTACGAGACATATCACGAATCATGTATAGTTAGAAAACCAAACAAGACCCAAGTTAGTGTGAATATGGCATAAATATTTATATCGTTGCGAAGCCCGATTGGATGGCTAAAATGAGATTTGAACGACGTTTGAGGAAAATTCCATTTTTAACCAAATTTTAGACTCGATTGTTATTTTATCCGGATTATTAGTGAAAATGCTACATGGTATGGGGTGGGGTCTATTTTCAGAAGGTTTTAGACCTCCATCATTGTACTGTGTATCCTAGCTTCGGGGAACTAAACTAGGCCGGAAAAGAAAGAAATAAAATAGCTGTCCAGAAGGTTATACCGCCAGCGACATGGCTGATGCCGCCGGCAACATCAGTGATGTCGCTAGAGGCATCAGTCTGTAGGCAGGTTGCATGACTTTCTGAGTACTATAAAGAAAGGGTACTTCAAGGAAGTGAGGCCTCTCGGGAATGTGATGTCACTAGCGGTATCAGCGATATCTCTAGCGATATGAGTGATACCGCGGTGACATCACATGTCTCCGGCGACTTCAATTTCTTGCAGCAGTAGCAGTTAATGGTCGAAAAACAACTGAATGCCCGAAAAGAACACAAATCAACAAGAATCAGTGCAAACTAGCAATATTAATGCCAAAGAGCTTTGAGACTTAAAATTTTTACCTCGGGGTCGTGAATCCACCTCTTCGTGAACCAAAGAATACCTCTGAGGAGCTTGTAATGATGATTTAGAAGTAAATTAGGTACTTAAGTCTCTAAATTCCTATTTAGATTGATTTTAATCTAATGTCTACTGATTTTAGACTCACAATCAGAGAGTTCAAAGAAGAAAAACCAGGAAAAATGGATTCAAATCCTTTTTCCTACTTTTTCTAATTCTTATCTCACTAGAACTACCTTCTCACTCTAGAATTCTATAAGTTCTAATTTCAGATTCCTCCCTTCTTTTTGAAACCTAAGATGTGTTTTTATAGGCAAATTGGGGTGGTCTTCGAGACCTTTCAGCCATTTCACCGAAATGGCCAAAAAGAGACTGTCCCAAGGAGGAAGAAGAAAGCTATCTGCAGAGCCCGATTTGGCCATGTCGCCAGCAATATGGATGATACCACTGGCAGCATGGAGCGATGTCCCTAGCGGCATCAGCTTTCAAAAAGCTGACTGCCAGCTGGCCCAAAGCCTGAAAAGCTGCCAAACATGGGTCAAAGGGGTCAAAGTGGGATTTTTGAATTTTAATGATATTTTAATGGCGATTTAGAGATTTATTTAATTTGGGTGTAAATCATCGGTTCAAGCTCCTACCGAACGCATTATCGGCCATGCCGAACTGGATTCTACCAAGTATAAAGCTTGCAAGGAACATTATACTAGTAATAAAAATTCTAAAGAGAACTTTTATTTTGAGGCATTAAAATCGGGTACATGTCATCATCGTCTCGTGAGAGGGACTGCAAAATCCTATGCTTACAGGCTGCCCCTCGGGGGATCATTGCTGCCACATATCAGTATGATCACACAAAAGAGTAAGGGATAGGAATGATACCTGATGGATGACAGGTTTGCCCCTTGGTCAGACTTGTGCTTTGTAGATTGGTTACCCTTTGGTTGGACTTATGCTTCGTAGAGAGACTGCCCCTTGGTCGGACTTATGCTTTGTGGATTGGTTGCCCCTTGATTAGACATATGCTTCGCAGAGAGATTGCCCCTTAGTCGGACTTATGCTTTATCGATTAGTTACCCATTGGTCGGACTTATGCTTCGCGGAGAGATTGCCCCTTGGTCGGACTTATGCTTTATGGATTGTTGCCCCTTGGTCAGACTTATACTTCGTGGAGAGATTGCCCCTCGGTCGGACTTATGCTTCATGGAGAGATTGCCCCTTGGTCGAACTTATGGTTTGTGGATTGTTGCCCCTTGGTTGGACTTATGCTTCGCAGAGAGATTCTCCCTTGGTCAGACTTATGATTTATGGATTGGTTGCCCCTTGGTCAGACTTATGCTTCGCGGAGAGATTGCCCCTCGGTCGGACTTATGCTTTATGGATTGGTTGCCCTTTGGTCGGACTTATGCTTCATGGAGAGATTGCCCCTTGGTTGGACTTATGCTTTGTGGATTATTGCCCCTTGGTAGGACTTATGCTTCATTGAGAGATTGCCCCTTGGTTGGACTTATGCTTTGTGGATTGGTGGAGTGTAGTTTCGGGTCACGTTACGATCTTGGAGAGGTGAACCCAAAGGGTGATACGTACAAAGCCTATATCAGGGACCTTCAGATGGCATTCTTGGGTTTAACCCAAAGGGTGATACATATAGGGATTGTATCAGGGACCATCAGTTGGCATTCTAGGGGTGAACCCAAAGGGTGATATGTACAGAGATTGTATCAGGGACCTTCAGTTGGCATTCTGGGGGTGAACCCAAAGGGTGATACATATAGAGACTGTATCAGGGACCTTTAGTTGGCATTCTGGGGGTGAACCAAAAGGGTGATACATACAGAGACTGTATCAGGGACCTTCAGTTGGCATTCTGGGGGTGAACCCAAAGGATGATACTTACAGAGACTGTATCAGGGACCTTCAGTTGGCATTCTAGGGGTGAACCAAAAGGGTGATACGTACAGAGACTATATCAGGGACCTTTAGTTGGAGTTCTGGGGGTGAACCAAAAGGGTGATACGTACAGAGACTGCATCAGGGACCTCTAGTTAGTGTTTTGGGGGTGAACCAAAAGGGTGATACGTATAGAGATTGCATTAGGAACCTTCAGTTAGCGTTCGAAGGCTGAACCTGAAGATTGACATGTACCGGGTCATGCTGTAATCTCCAGGTAGTGTACAAAATGAGCATATTGGGTTTACGTCTATGGATTGTACCTGTGAATAGTAGAGAGAGAATAAGATTAGACAGATTTTAGATGACGTTTGTACTGCTTGATCGATTTTGTGAAATAAAAATATTTTTGCCCCTTCGATCAACAGTAAAAACGTAATAACAAGAAGTATAAGGGTTTAGAAGTCCGGGGATGCTGGGGCTAGAGCCGGGATTTTAACGAGGATGGCTGAAAAAGGCATGAAGAGAGCTAATATCGCGGGCAATATGAATGATGTCACTGGCGATTTAAGGAGATGTCGCTGGCGATGTAAGTGCCACGTGGCAGCTTTAACTGGTCAAATAAATTCAAAATTCAAATCGAAGGAGGCGATGTCGCTGGCGGCATGACTGATGTCACTGGTGGTATGGAATGATGCCGTCGGAGGCATGAATCGGGCAATTTCAGATAAACTAAAACTCCTCAAATTCTGTGCGGTTGTTTAAAAGGAAGTAAAACACTCTTCCTTCATGATTCTGCAGAACTGTACCCCCCCTTTCACTCCATTATTCTCCAAATCTTTCGCTTTCTTTGTTATTCTAATCATGAAGAGAATTGTCAAGGCTTTCAAGGGAAAATCCGCTAAGGCTAAGGAGAGCCTGCCTGATTCCTCCATTGAGGGGCTGAAACTTCTCTCGGTTCCTGTTGCTTACGGCTTGAAGGAGATGGGCAAGATGTATGGGTATGGCATCAATTCCCCCATCACCAACCTGACCCTTGAGAAGTTTAAACATCTTTCCTACATCCAGGTAATCCTGCAAAACTCGAAATTCTTCTTTTTAGGTTGAGTTTTGATTCGGCCTTAGGCTCAAAATAGTGTCATGATAGGAGTTATAACCATGAAATAGACTGGTGACAAACTATTATTGCATGTTTTAGGTTCAATTTTTACTATTTTTAGGCTTATGGTTTGATTACTTGTGATTTTGGAGCGATGGGTGCAATTTTTGGGGCAAAACAGGTTCTACCCGCAGGTTATGATGTCGCCGACAACATCACAATGTCGCCAGCGGCATCAGGCCTTGCAAAAAGGCCTAGAAAGGCATGATGCCATTTCTGCTTAAGGTGATGTCACCAGCGACATTGCTTATAGCAGAAGCGACATCAGCAACCTTTCAGCAGGTATCAGCGATGAGAAAATAAACAGGGACTTATCTGTTTTGCTTCTAATTTTTACAACCGCACGGACTGACCTACACTGGAGGTATGGGCACCATTGGCGAGTGGTTGCACCATATTTTGGAAAAGGATCCTGAACTTGCACTAGCCATCAATGAGACGGGCTTTGAGGACTTGGCCCGAATTATGCCCATATTAATGCCAAAGCTCTCCCATCCGGCTGTGACGGCTCTTATAGAAAGGTGATATGAAACCGCCCATACTTTTCACTTCTCATTTGGAGAGGCAACAATCACGCCTTTTGATGTTGTGGCCATGACCGGGCTCCCCTAGACGGACGAGGTCATTCATTTTGACGCCTATATAGATAAATATCACACCGAGAGGCATGTGGTGAGGCGAGTGAAGGAGCTATTTGGTTTGAAGCCCATATCAAGGTGGCTATCTTATGGTGAGTTGCACCAATACTAGACTAAAACAAATGTAGTGCCCGAGGATGATAGAGACACTTGCGTTCGCTCCTTCGTGATTTCCTTGTTCACCATGTTATTTTTCCCGATTTCGGGATGCAAGATCAACTACAGGCTAATATCTGCTCTGAAGGATGTGGCGAACATCAAGAAGAAGAACTGATCGAGGGCCATCTTAGCGCAGATATGTCACGGGCTAGATGCGGGCACTCAGAAGAAGGGGAAGGCCCTCCGTCTCTGCCATCTACTACTTAGGTATACCTACCTTGGAAGCATTTTACTTGATTGCTCATGTCGCATTTACTGTGGATTTTTTTGAACTAATTAATTATTACTTATGTAGGCCTGGGCTTTTGAGCACTAGGTCCTCCCATTTGTTGAGTTCAAGAAGACCGTGCCGTTGGGTTCCATTTTCTCTCCAGCTGGTATGGTGGTATTTGCTGGAAGGCCAAGTACCCCATAAAGTACAGGGAGGTTCTGAGGAGTGTGTGATTGAGCTTGGTATGCGATCTTTTGATTTGTTCCCTGTTTCATACTTAGAACAAAACATTAGTAAACAAAAAGCGTTTATGAATTTACATTATACTTACATCGATTATTTTGGTTGATTGTTGGTGCAGCTTGTCCTGGACCCATTTAATGGGGTAGAGAACCTACTGGAAGTTGTGAGGGTTAGGAAGGAGGTAGATGACCATCCGTATATCATGGAGTGCCCCTTGTCCTAACAGTGGTACTTGGGGGAACGCATCCGGAGCTGGAGGTTTGTCCCTATCGCCAATAGATCGGTGCCTGCGGATCCTCCTAAAGGCTTATGGTGGCCCCATCTAGTGATTACATCCGCAGCTGACCAAGCTGATTATATCGAGGGGAATGGCAGGGTCATTCCAAGCATTCCAGGCTCCTACGAGCAGCACCGGTAGTGTCTACTCCCCTTGAGCCCCCGCATCCATAGGAATGATACAATCGAGTACCATAATGAGCAAAGGCTGGAGGAAGAGAAGAGGTGGCTCAAAGGGATAGTGGATGTTGAGGAGGAGGAAGAAGAATAGGAAGAGGAGGCTAAGATGAAGGTTGAAGACAACGTTGAGATCGAGCCTGAGGGAGAGGACAAGATAGGTGCGGATGTACCTGGCAGAAGTGTGCCGATGTCCCAGGGGGGCACCATTCTTTTGAGGTATGATTGCGTTTATGTGCATGATTTGCAATTGTTTGGGTTAGGAATGTTGCTTATGTGTGTTTTTCATGATATCCAGGAACCTGCAAGAAAAAGAAGTCGGGGACAACCAGAGCGGGATGCAGTACTATGGTGTACCGGAGGGTATAAATTTTATGGAAGGGTGCCTGGTTAACCCGATGGAAACCCAGTTCCTGCCGATGAATTCCCAAGGCGAGTTTCAACCCAAGAACATAGGTCCGATCCGGCATGCTCCGATCTTCATGCCAGAGGGCACTACTTATGTAAGGCTTGAGAACATGATAATTGCTTTCTTACTTACCCTCGAATGCGGGTGCTTATTGATTTGCCCTTTGGATTTTTCAAGTTACATAGAGCCATGTAGAGCAACTAGCAGAGAACAACTTTGCTCTTTGAGACACACTTATTAGGCAATTGCTACTTATTCAGGTACATTCCCTGCTATGATATGCTAAAAATAAGATAAGATGCATGTATGGATGTTATGAATGAAGTGCATTTGACATTTTCCCTGGTTTGTAGGATTTCTTGGCCCTTTCCCTATCGGATGTCGATGCGGCCCGGTGGAGATATGAGGAGGAGACCACAGCACTCAGATACCGTATGAGCAACCTTGAGGGTTAATTGGAGGCTACTGTTTAGGAGCAGAGGAGCAAGCAAAACTTAGATTGCGCGCACCTCGATAGCACCAGTCGTAGAGGAGTGAAGATGTCAGCCCATCGGCGCCCACCTATAGTAACTGAGGAGTCAAGCAGTGTGCCTATGATAGAAGGCAGGGAGAAAGATGAGGATGAGGTTGATGATTGGCTAGTAAGCCCTGAGGACATTTCATCTCGCCCGCCTGGCAATGGCGAGCATGCTTAGATTTATACCTTTATTTTGCTTTTTATTTCAAATTTTGGTTTATACCCTCTATACATTGGGGTTTAAATAATCTGGATTGTCATTTGGTTTTGCTTTGGTAGGCTAGATATTCAAAAAATTTGAATGGTTTGTGCCCTCAGGCTTTTTACTTTGAATAAAATGGATTGCAGTTGAACATGAATTGGAAATGGATTACAGGGTTGTTTACAGGTTTTGTATAGGTCTAAAATGATGAAATTACTTCTGATGCAGTCGGGAAAATTAATTCTATGCCGCTAGCGGCATCATTCATATCACCAGGTGCATCACCTCAAAACCAGCCACACCCATGGCGCTGGCGGCATTATTCATATCGCCCAAATCAACCCATGCTGGCGGCATCGTCCATATCGCTGGCGGCATCAACTTACCAAAAACATAGTTTTAGCCATTAGCAAGCCACACTCAACAGCTACGGGGCTTTTTGCAAAGTCTAGAAAATGCAGATTGGAGGGAGCTGGAGAAATCGGACTTCTTCCTCTTTCTGTTTTTTACTCTAACTTTTGCATAGACTGCCCTAAGGGGTTTTCAATCTATCGAGCCTTATCTTAATTTTTTCCTGGACCGCCCTTTTTGGGGTTTTCAACCTAACAAACTTATTCTGACTTTTGCATAGACCTAGATGTTTTCAGTCTATCCGGATTTTTTAAAGAAACATCGGTGAGGTCAGAGCATCTTTGGTTAAGCTTACTTATGATGTTTCCTTCTCCTGGTCATCAGGCATTCATACAATCACAAGCATAGAGGTTTAAATATGAAAGACACTTTTATTAAGTGAATTTAATTTGAGTACAAGATGTTGGCAATCATTTCTATTAATCGAACTCCTGGTTTTAACCAGCCTTTACAGATTTTCAAGTTAATATCTCACTGTTTTTCTCTCATGCCCTAATTTTTGTCTGAACCACCCTTTTTGGGTTTTCAGTTCAGCAGGCGATATTGACTTATCCCCTAATTTTTGTATGGCTGGTTTGCAGGATACCGATCGTCGCGTGTCATCCTAATTTTTGTCCAATTAATAAAACACCGAAAGGCATGTGATTATCATATATATTTTTTGGTGTGCCGCTTTTGTAATTTATTTCTTTTGTTCAGACCTGATAATGCTTAAGCATGTCCTGGTTGACTAGGTTGATGAACTCGCTCTTGTCCGTGCTCATGACTTTGATAGCCCTGCTCATTTGGTATCATCTTTGGCCACATGACAGCCTTCTCAATTTGATCTGAACTTTTTATTAACATCGGTGTCGGAAGGTTCCAGATGCTTCAATGCCGGGACTATGACTCTTGGCAAGGGTATTAGGTATCTGATTTGCTATTGTGTATTCGTTCGTGGTTTTGCAGATTCCCCAAGGTTTTTAGTGTCCGTTCGATTTTCACCTGGATCACCTGATTCATTCTGACCTTTAAAGTTACATCGGGCAACCTTATTTTGATTTTGATTGGCCATATTGCAAGGAGTTTAGTTTGTGAGAGTTTTGGTGCTTACATAGAGCCTTCTAGGTTGGTTCGATTGCCATTCTAATTGCTATTCTGATTACTCCTTCAGTCTGCGATTTGTACAGCCCTTCCTGGTTAGGCCTGAATTTGCCCCTTGTACCGGTGGTAGAGGGTTTTGACCAAGAGACATTTGGTTCGGGGGGGCCTTTTACTTAGTTGCTTTAAAAGGTGAAATGGTAGCTTGCTTTACTGGTTTACTTGGCAAGGCAATCGCGACTTCCGTTGTATGCTTATCTTTGTGGTTTATGGGGTAAAGGTGCTTACCCTCATACTTTATGCTCTTGGTGGTGGTTGCCCCCTAATCTTTGTTGCTCGAGGGGTTTATTGTGAGTTAATTTGTGGTAGGTGAAGATGTGTTTCTCTGCGAGTTTGGTCATTTCCTTTGTGGTGACATTGGTGTAAGATTCAGCTTGGGTGAAAATGCATGTTGTGATTTTCCATTGCATGGAACTAGTTGATACTTCTTTGGTAGCTTGAAGGTGTACCGTTATGGGGTTGCTGAATTAATTCTAGAAGAGACCTATGGTGTTCCACAATCTGACTATTGATCTGGGGACCAAGCAAAAGCATTATCGCGGTCTGTAAGCACTTTATTATCTCACATGTGTTTGAGATGAGTTAAGTTATTGGATTTGATTACCAAATAAGAATCTTCATTTGTACTCAAACTAATTTCATACAGTAAAATATCCTAAATACTGGAAGCATCATGCGTATGCTCATATGAATGCATGGATCAAATGGTAGGAACATGACATAAGTAAGCAAAATAGAAGTTGCTCATAGAGCTCAAAGTTTGGTATATAAAAACAAAAAAAAGCAAATAAATCTAACGATTACATATTAAAAGACGTCAACCTCCACAGGTGAAGGACCTTGCAAGATCATGCCTTCGGGCGGGAATTGATCGAGAGTGAAGTGTTGGAGGCCTTCTCTAAGGCAAAAGGAGTGTGGCTAGACTGAGCTGTAGCCATTGTCGGAAAAGCTTAGGTGGCTGCTGCCTGGATATCATTGTCTTTTCTAAGCCATACATTTTCCATCTTCCCAGTTTGCTTAAATCTGGCCCTCCTTGCCTCATTGTCAAGGTAAATTTTTCTCTTTCCATCGGCCTGGTCCTTGGAACTGACAACCCTAGTGAGCCTTTGTGGCCCAATCGCTTGTTTAGGTATACTAGAAACGGTTATACTTGCTTGGTTGACGAGCTTTGTGACCCTAGGCATTCTATCCAGCTCGACTATCTTTCATTCCTTCACCAGACGATGTATAGCTCGGGCTAAGGTTTGGCACTCATTCGTGCGATTTCCCCGCTGGACATGATACCCATAAAAGTTTCCCTTCTCGTCTCTAGTGGGTTTTTATACTCACGAAGAGGTTCGATGAGACCATCCCTTCTTAATCTGGTGAAAATCACGTTGAGGGGTAAAACCCAGGGGTTTATAATGGTAGTTGGGATAGGTTCTTGAGAGGCTTTTTAGCTCCTCTCAGCCCGAGATAGAAACACTCTATTACAGCCTTCTGCCAGGTGTATACTAGAACCCTTGGAGACCCGACCACTATTTTCTTGGGGTTCCCTCTCCCTTCGACATGTCGGTACTAGCTGGTGCAAAAAAGCTTCCACCTCATGTATCATGCCCCGAGATTACACTAGCTGACCGTTGGTCAGTTGATGCATGGCTTCAGGTGTCACGCCCAGAGATCGCGTGACCTGGTCGTGGCTTTTGAAGTGACTGTAGGGATAAGGAGTCAGTTGATCAAGTCAGGGACCAGCCATCAGATCATCACCAAAAAGGTTTCACTGGTAGGTCATCCCCCGAGGTGCCGTGTTAAAAGGTGATGGCGGCATTGCTGGTTGTGCTGATTCTTTATAGAGAGCTGAGATTTACTGGGTGAGTTCGTCAGGAAATGGAAGGAAGATTGAGTTTTGGGCCATATACCTTGGGCTTGGAGGTAAGAAAGAGAAAGCTGGCTGAGTCACAAGAGTTTGATCAAGTTGGAATAAACTGGGCTGGGGCCGAGTTAGAACTGACTGGATATGAGGTTGAATGAACCAAGTTGGTCGTGCCCCTGGTAGGCTACCTAAAACCTGGTCTGAGCCATCCCAAATGAAACCACTCTAATATTGAGGCTGACGGTCTAATTCTGAAATCTAACTGGCGATCTCATTTGCTAAGGCTTGCCTGTATTTATTCTTAAATAGTGTTGTGGAAGAGATCTGAATAGACAAATTGGGTCATGGCGGCGATGATTTCCGTGCTGAGAAATGGCGGAAGAACTGGTCCTACGGTAGGGGTGGAACTAACTTGGTCCTCGTATCAGGGCAAGGTCATCATTATAAGGGAGAGTCATGGCTTGTTGCAAAGATCTTAGGAGGAAGGCTGTCTAGGATGATGAACTGTGGGTCAGACCATGAATGGGTTATAAATTGTATGGATGGTATGCATGCTTTTTATTTTTGGAAGCGGTACGTAATATGTATGGCTGCATGTAGATGTGGTTAGAGATGATGTGATGGCTTATCCCTCCAACATACGTGGGACGCTTGTATCTCACGTCATACATAGTGATATGTGGTGACGCAATGGAGGCACAAGAGAAGTCCTACGTATGTTGCTAAACTTCTTCCACGGGCGGAAGTAGTAAGGGTAAGTTGATTCATTTTTGGCTCTTGAAGCCGATGCATGGGGGTGTATGATCAAGGAGTACATAGCACGCAAATCATCCCTCTTTAAACCTTATGACTCTTGTGTAATGCCTTTTTGGAAGGATGGAGTTTGGCTTCTTCACCGGTAATGGCGAAAGAAGTGCATCCCAATTATTTTATTTGTTCTAGTAGCCCTAAAGGAATGAAGTGCTAAGGGTTTTTCTAGCACGGCTTTGGTATAGGATTATTGATGTAGAAGGTTCTCGTTTACCTTGATTTCACATTACTCAACCACTCTCTAAATATATGCGATCGTAGGAGTTTACGTGTTGGTTAAAACAAGTGATCCACCCACTAGGCATCCTCAATTCCAACAGGTCATAAGTGATACTTTTGTAAGCTTCTCGGGTAATATGGGGCACCTAAAGATTACCGAACTATCTACACGAGTGTTTAAGGATAAAACGTCATGAAAAAGAATGAAGTTTTTACTTGGCCAGTGATTTCAATACATCATCAAAATCCTTTAAACTTGTTGAAAATTTTAAGTTCAAGTTTAAAGAGATAAATCCCCAGCAGAGTCGCCACTATGAGTGGACAACCTTTTCCCCGCCCGCTGGGACCGCATAAGATGTGCCACACGGGGGAAATAACAACTGGCGCTATGAAGCGTGCCGAGGGATTGATCCTCATTTTAGGCGTGATGAAAATACTAATGTCGAAGTTGGAATTAAGTTCAATTTAGGTGTTAAAGGGTATGAGATTGAAATCTCGTACTTAAAATAGAGTCGCCACCAGGTTCAGCTCAATCGGAAAATTTTGGTACGATTTTCCCACCAGGTGGTAGACCGTACCTTAAGTAGAGATTCTGAGTTCGGATGATATTATCTATTTTTCATTAGGCCAAGTTAAGATATTTCATTCCTTCTTAATCAGTTCAATCCATCCTATTTATTGTGTTTTCGGTTATTATGTTGTTATCTCGTTTATCAAGCATCGAGTAAATTATTATAGTCATCCAGAAGTAAATACAGAAATTAAAATTATTATAGGGCTTTCAAATCCTATACATTCTCTATACGATAAATAAAATACCCCGAAGGCCTAACATCCATCTAACCTAAATCTACCTGCACAAAATGGTTAGCACCGATGTAGCACATTATGCGAGACATATCACGAATCATGTATAGTTAGCAAACTAAACAAGACTCGAGTTAGCGTTAACATGGCATAAATATTTATATCGTTGTGAAGCCCGATTGGATGGATAAAATGAGATTTGAACGATGTTTGAGGAAAATTTCGTTTTTAACCAAATTTTAGACTCGATTGTTATTTTATCTGAATTATTAGTGAAAATGCCACATGGTATGGGGTGGGGTGGTCAGTTTTCAGAAGGTTTTGGACCTCCATCATTGCACTGTATATCCTAGCTTCGGGAACTAAACTAGGTCAGAAAAAAAAGAAATAAAACAGCTGTCCAGAAGGTCATGTTGTAGGCGACATGGCAGATGCCGCCGGCGACATCAGTGATGTCGCTAGAGGCATCAATTTATAGGCAGGTTGTATGTCTTTCTGAGTACCATAAAGAAAGGGTCCTTCAAGGAAGTGAGGCCTCTAGGGAATGTGATGTCACTAACGCTATCAGCGATGTCTCTAGCAATAAGAGTGATACCGCCGGTGACATCACATGTCTCCTGCGACTTCAGTTTCTTGCAGCAGCAGCGGGTAATGGTCGAAAAATGACAGAAAGCCCAAAAAGAACATAAATCAACAAGAATCAGCACAAACCAACAATATTAATGCCAAAGAGCTTTGAGACTCAGAATTTTTACCTCGGGGCCGTGAATCCACCTCTTCGTGAACCAAGGAACGCCTCTGGGGAGCTTGTAATGATGATTTGGTAGTAAATTGGGTACTTAAGTCTCTAAATTCCTATTTAGATTGATTTTAATCTAATGTCTACTGATTTTAGACTCATAATCAGAGAGTTTAAAGAAGAAAAACCAGGAAAAATGGATTCAAATCCTTTTACCTACCTTTTCTAATTCTTATCTCACTAGAATTA
Source organism: Euphorbia pulcherrima (assembly GCA_947683365.1). NCBI lineage: Eukaryota > Viridiplantae > Streptophyta > Magnoliopsida > Malpighiales > Euphorbiaceae > Euphorbia > Euphorbia pulcherrima. Next base: position 22,879,198 of record CANTUS010000009.1, read on the forward strand.
GCTTCTCACTCTAGAATTCTATAAGTTCTAATTTCAGATTCCTCCCTTCTTTTTGAAACCTAAGGTGTGTTTTAATAGGCAAATTGGGGTGGTCTTTGAGACCTTTCAGCCATTTTCACCGAAATGGCAAAAAAGAGACTGTCCCAAGGAGGAAGAAGAAAGTTATCTGCAGAGTTCGATTTGGCCATGCCGCCGGCGATATAGATGATACTGCCGGTGGCATGGAGCGATGCCGCTAGCGGCATCAGCTTTTAAAAAGCTGACTGCTAGTGGGGCCATAAGCCTGAAAAGCTGCCAAATATGGGTCAAAGGGGTCAAAGCGAGATTTTTGAATTTTAATGATATTTTAATGAGGATTTAGAGATTTATTTAATTTGGGTGTAAATCATTGGTTCAAGCTCCTACCGAACGCGTTATCGGCCACGCCAAACTAGATTCTACCAAGTGTAAAGCTTGCAAGGAACATTATATTAGTAATAAAAATTCTAAAGAGAACTTTTATTTTGAGGGATTAAAATCGGGTACACATCATCATCATCTCGCGAGAGGGACTGTAAAATCTCGTGCTCATAACCACTATACCCACTGATTGTAATGGTTAACTAATTGAACCAAATGGACCAACTAAACCTAACTGACTAAGCTGATTGGAAGATTCTCTGCAAACATGAAGAGGTGGTAACTGAGTCTGAGTGAATGGATTATGAGCAACCTTTGAAAGGGGAGACCGCTTACTAGCCTTTGCGTGAACTGTCGGGGCCCTGATGACTCCACTCTGAGAAACATTAGCCATTCTTTCTTCGGCCAAGATTGCCCTAATGGAAGCTAGCATCTTATCATTCATTTGGTTGAGGAATTGATCACTTCCCAGATACTATAAGACAACATTTGCTATCTTCGGCCAAATATCGCCCCTTGATGCATTTACCTCCTCACTAGTAATTACATCCTTAACCTCAACATTTATCTAGTCATCCTGAGCCAGAATACGAGACATCTCTTCAAGCTGATGGGTAGTATTGAAATCAAATGGACCAAACTGACTGCTGGATGAATCACTTGGAGATAGAGGTAGAGTAACCCTTAACTGAACCGGAGGAGGGGATGGTGGTAGAATAGGGATTCGAATCAAACAGACTTGAGATCGTTGCCAATCTTTAACTCTTTGAACTTTGGCTGAGGTAGTAACCAAAACATTAGTACATGCATGGGATGGAATATGCATAAATGATGCACAACAATGTGTGGTGGGGTTAATTACGAGGGAATGTAACACAACACATGCGAAGCGATTGATTCCATCCTTATTTCTCCCACCAATTTTAAGGGCATTCTTCCTTAGTCTAACCACACACAGAAACGAGGGTACCTAGAAGGTAAAATTCTAAGGTTTTTGATAAGAATGGTGTTGGGACATATCAGAAGTTGATGTAGTAGGCTCTCATTGCACCAAGCCTTAAAGAAGGAGATGACAATGAGTGCTCCACCCACTCGAGTGTCCCCAATTCCTAGTGGGCATAGGTGACACTTTTGTAAGTTTTGCAGAAAAATAGGGCACCTTAACCTAGCTCTAGAAGAAGAGCGCATCTAATAAGAGAGAGAAGGAGATGAGAAGATAAAGTGTAATAATTTTCCCAAAAGATGAAAAAGAGAATGGGTTGAATTAAGTAAATGATTTTCAGTGCTCATCTAAATCTTTTAACCTTTTAAAACAAACCAAAATTTTCCAAGTTAAAAGATTATAATCCCAGTGGAGTCGCCACTGTAAAGTGTCGATGATGTGTGGGCCTCCCTTGGCGCCTACCGTCAGGGCCCACTTGGGTGATTGTTGATTAATTTAGGCGAGATAAAACCTTTTTAGTTCAAGTTTGCACATTTTGACCAATTTTATGAATCAAAGAATCCAGACCCATATCTCGATACAAATCATAGAGTCACCACCTAAGTTGTCTACTTCAGAAAGAGTTTTGGTACGGTTCCCACTGGGCGGGAGACTCATACCTTTTGGATCAGAGATTCAGGTATCGAATGAGTCACTTATTTCTCATTTAGTTAATTCAAAATTACATTCATCGCGTAAAACCATTTTATTTTCATCATTTGGGGAATTATTACGGAAATCATATTTTCTACACTCTTTCTTACTTGATTCATGCGTTTACAATTTACAATAAAGCACAAGCAATAAAATTGGGAAAAAGTTACAATCGGGGGAAAATGAGGAAATTGCAAGAGAACCTATACATTTGTTTTAAGTTATAAAACAAAATAAAATAAATTCCCCTACATCCACAAAGATTAGCACAGTTTATAGCACATCATAAGTCAACATTTTGTTAGGAAAAATGTGATTACGTTAGCGTGGTTATTTTGCGATTGATAGTGCCGGGGTGGCTTCTAGGATCGGAGAGAAATAACGGGTCTTCAGCACATTTTATTATGAAATCACATTTTAACTTTTCATGGGTTGATTTATCGGATTATTAGTGAAATTGATCGCATAGCAAATAGTGATGTTGTTTGATTTTACAGGTTAAAAAGGAAACTTTGGATTTTGCCTAGGGGCTAGTACCCGTATGGAAGGGATGGGACCCGTATGGCTACTACGAAGGACCGGTATGGGTATGGAGGGGACCTGTATGGGTCTTGTCTGGTCCCGGGCAGAACCTCAGTTCTATTAGCAAGCAGATTTATGGAGAAGAAACAGAATAAAATAGGATATCCTTTCATATGGGTATGGCGCACCAGTTTAATATCCCTAAGGACATAAAGGTACTAACAAGGCCCATATAGGTTAGGATCAGACCCAAAACAGGAATAAGACTAGATGGAATTGAATATATGGAGAACAACAATAAAGTAACTGAGAAGCGAGTCTCTTTGAAACTTAGAAGTATACCTTTACGACGTGAATCCACTTTGAAGTGATCCATGTGCTGAGAGAGAGTCTAGCCAAAGTAGATGATGAAATTGTGATTTTTAGGAATGTTTACCTGAGTATTTGTGTGGACAAAACCTCCCCCAAATCCTAATGAACGAGGCTAGGAGTGAATAAAATGCGGACAAAACCTCAAGGAATGGGTTTTCTCCCTATTTTATACCTCCTATACCTCAACTATACCCTTTCTAAACCTATAAAAAATGGCTGAAGAATGCTATTAATTGCCTATAATAATCTTTTCGTTTTTTTACTTCTAGTTGTTCCTCTTGTGTCTTTTTTGTGTTTTTTTAAATGAGGTGCAAAGGCCCCTATTTATAAGGGGAAATCTAGTCTAAATGTAATAAATTGCATTCATGACTTGATTTCTTCCAAAATAGAAAGAATTATCTACCATAATGCCTAATTAGGCAAGTTGAAGACCCGTACGGGTGGGGTGGGACCCATACAGGTTCCATCTCAGGTGCATGAGGGACTCGACCGGTACGGGTTCACTGGTGGACCTGTACCACCAAACATGACCCGAACGGGTCCCTAAGGACATATTAGGTCTCCAAACTCGGCCAGACTCGACTCTGCAGCAATAGGAACAGCTCTAATAGATAACACCTATAAAAGATTGCATTATCTAGCTCTCATCATCGTTTCATGAGAAGGATCATTAAAATCTAGTGCTCACACCGACATCAGTTAAAGCGGTATCAGTATTCATAACTCTAGCAGACTTCTTTCAACATGTCAAACCAAATGCTTGTTCAAAGCAAGTAAGGTAAATATTTTCAAAGGAAATTACATCACTCCCAAGGTATGACATTTCTAAAACAAAACCAAACTTGATTTTTACCGTTTGTGGGAATCATAGCCCCAGCAAATTTCCACTGGCTTGGTCCCTAACCATACAACCAAATATTATTGTTATTTGTAGAAATCATAGCTCCGGCAAATTTCTACTAGCTTGGTCCCTGACCTTATAGCCAATTTTACCTTTTGTCGGAATCATAGCTCCGGTCAATTTCCACTGGCTTGGTCCCTAGCCATACAGCCAAATATTATTGTTATTTGTAGAAATCATAGCTCCAGCAAATTCCTAATGGCTTGGTCCCTGACCATACAGCCAATTTTACCTTTTATGAGAATCATAGCTCCGACAAATTTCCACTGGCTTGATCCCTGACCATACAGCCAAATATTATTGTTATTTGTAGAAATCATAGCTCTAACAAATTTCTACTGGCTTGATCCATGACCATACAGCCAATTTTACCTTTTGTGGGAATCATAGCTCTGGCAAATTTCCACTGGCTTGGTCCCTGACCATACAGCCAAATATTATTATTATTTGTAGAAATCATAGCTCTTGCAAATTTCTATTAGCTTGGTCCCTGAACATACAGCCAATTTTACCTTTTGTGGGAATCATAGCTCGGTATATTTCCACTGGCTTGGTCCGTGACCATATAGCCAAATATTATTGTTACTTGTAGAAATCATAGCTCCGGCAAATTTCTACTTGCTTGGTCCCTGACCATACAGCCAATTTTATTTTTTGTGGGAATCATAGCTCCGGTAAATTTCCACTGGCTTGGTCCCTTACCATACAGCCAAATATTATTGTTATTGTAGAAATCATAGCTCCGACAAATTTCTACTAGCTTGGTCCCTGACCATACAGCCAATTTTTACCTTTGTTAAAATTATAGCTCCGGAAAAATTCCACTGGCTTGGTCCCTGACCATACAGCCAAATATTATTGTTATTTGTAGAAATCATAGCTCCAGCAAATTTCTATTGGCTTGGTCCCTAACCATACAGCCAATTTCCATCAATGCATTAATATTTTACTGCAATACTAACATTTTACTCCCCATATAGTTATTTTTTTCCCCATCAGGGATATTTATCATTTCTTTTCCCCATCAGAGTGGTTTGTTCTCAGCAGATTCTCACCCTGTATGGAGAGATAGACTTTCATTTTAAAGTAGAGTCAATCGAGTACTATCTCCTTTAAAGGCACTTCAGGTATAATCTCTTACCTTGTTCTGTACTCTCTTTTGCAAGATCATAAAAGACTTCGATCTATTATGTCATGCGAGGGGCAGTCGGTGAGCACGGAATTTTCTCATGCCCCTAATCGATGATGAAAGATTGTCTCTATACTTTATCATGTCCTAATAGTTAAGTTTGAAATTGATTTATGGGAATTGGCCTTGAGAAAATACATTCATTTCCTCGCACCCCTATCAAAAACCCTAAAAACAGTCACTATGTGAACACTATCATTTGACACCGGTATCGTCTTTAGTAGATAATGGTACCGTTATCCCTTGTAACGGTACCGCTATATATTATTTCCTGGTTAGTTTTAACCGACTCAATTCAAAAGTTCCTGTTTGAGATTAACTAAAACTGGTACCGGCTTCCCTAAAAAGGGTACCGGTATCAACTTTTTTGAAAGAAAATAAATCTTAATTAATTCAATTTTCCCATTCAGTTGGAGAATTAATTATTTTACCCGATTTTACCTCTCATTTTCCACTATAAATAGAGGCCTAAAATCAGTTTTTCATATACAATCATCATCTATCAAATCTATTCTGCGAAATTAGCTCTAGGAAAGTTCTTACTAAAGTTATGTCCAAATCCTTTCCGAGTTTTTAAGCAAGTTTAGAATAAAGAGGAGAATTTATTCTCGCCTAGTTACTCTTTACTGATTTTAATTCATCTCTTCCAATCCAATCATTCTCCATGAGGCTATTCCCGTTTCATTTCAAATCTAACAACGGATTTACAACGAAAAGGTGCACAATCTGAGACTAAAATAATTATTTTTAATTTATTTCTTGCTTTAATTCACTAAATTTCAATTTATGTTATATTAATTGAACCAAACTTGTTATAATTGGACTTGACTATAAATTAATCCCCTTTATTTTTCATCTCATTTTCATTTCACAATTTATCACCAATAATCCAATTAATTCATAATATAAATTACTTATATTTCATTTCCATAATATGAGTCGTTTATATTCCATCTTATAAATCATTTATATTCTGTAATATAAATTGTTTGGCATATTCTATGGTTACTTTGTTTAACCATTACTTTGTCTTTTTCGCCATTGGATCAAAATAACCACCACTCATCCTATAGTAGAAAAGTACAAAGTAATGGGTACTTTATAAAAAAATAAAGTAACCATAGAATGCACCAAATTGTTTATATTCCATCCCTATAATATAAATAATTTATATTTCATTTCCATGATACAAATGATTTATATTTCTTTTCCATAATATAATTGATTCGCATCCTAAAATGTAAATAATCCATGTTTCACTTTCCAATTATAATTATGTCATGCTCCATTTCCTATGTTATTTTTATTCCATTTCCATTTCTCATTATGCTTAATTATTTTATGCCATGATTAATCCATATCTCATTTTCATCTCTCTTATCATACATCATTTTACTTTCTCACTATTTCCATTACTTGCCAATTTCATTAATCATATTTGAGCGGGTAAGAGCTCTTTGTGGTGATTTCGTTCGAGGAATTAACTTGCAACCCCTAGTACACTTTTCTATACCTCTCTTCTCATTTCTTCTTTATTTGTGAAATTGCCTGTCATATTTGCAATTCTACCATCTTCTTAATTTTGTGAATTGTTAAATTTGTCATAGGACTGTTATGCTGAAAGAACGGCACTGTGATCCTTAAGGCTGACGTTATTCATTTCGGGGCAAAATGCAATATTCCCACTTTAACCTTTTATTTGCAGGCCCAGAATCAATTTGTTTTGTATTACATGTTATAAGCATGCGGTAACTACCATAAAATGATGCCATGACCATATTGAGGTGTTGTGTTTTGATTAGAATAGCTCTTCTTCTCATCTCACTTCTTAAAATGAATCTAGGTAATATATTTGACATTTAATAAACAATTTTTCGTATTTCAATTTAAATTGGCTAAACAAATCGAATAAGTAATTTGTCTGTACCTGAATCTCTAAATTAAGGTATAGTTTTCTTCTTAGGACAGTGCTTCACCAGAATTTCCTAGAAGAGCTGATTCAGGTGGCAATTCTATATTTTGAATTATGGATTTAGCTGTATGAATCTTTTTGACATTATTTTATAAATTATTTTATATTATCTTCTACCAATTCTATTTAATAAAACCATCAACCAAGTTACCAAGTTGCCTCGGCTGCCTATTATTAATGCCTCGATTGCCCTGAAAAGGAAAGTTGCCTCGGTTGACCCTAATTGACCAGAAAAAGCAAAAGCGGTCCACCCGCGCCCGAAAATGTCATCCGCTCACAGCTTCCATATAGACTTCTTCCTTAATGTCTCTGTGCAAAAAGACATTCTTGACTTCAAATTGATGAAGTGGCCATTCTTTAGTTGCTTCTATAGAAAATAGTACCCTAATCGTATCAATTTTTGCAACGGGTGAGAAAGTTTTTAGTAGTTGATGCCATAGGTCTGAGTATATCCCTTTACTACCAATCGTGCTTTGTATCTCTCAACTGAACCATCTGGTTTATGTTTCATAGTAAAGACCCAGCAACAACCTACTAGTTTTTTTCCTATGGGTGGAGTACATTTCTCCCATATATTGCTTCTTTTGAGGGCATTCATCTCATTCATTATTGCATTAGTCCACTTGTCTGATGCTAAAGCATGTTCGACCGTGGTTGGAATCTCTTCCTTACACAAAGATGTAATGAAGGCTTTAGCCTCTACAGACAGACTCCCCCTTGCAATGTTAGCTATTAGATATCTTGATCTCCTAGCTTCTTTCTCTAGGGAATATCTGTTAGGAGGAACTCCTCTATCACACCTTAGAGGTAGTGCAAATACTTCCCCCCTCTCCATCTCATGTTCTGTCACATGTTCTCCCATAACTCTATATTCACCATGATCAATCGAAATATAAATGGGAGAAGTTTTAGAGGCAGATTTTCTTACCTCAGATACCAGGTTGAGATGATTACTTTATGAGACACTAAGCTCCTCAGATTATACAAAAGTATCCAAAGTATGCCCAACAGTATTGTCCTTCTAAAATTACAGCTTTAGGAAGCTAACTAAGTGTGTCTATATCTCTGCCTCCCCATGACCACTGAGTTAGGTCTGGTAAAAAATACTTAATTTCAAAGAAATCACAGTTCATTTTAGTGTACATGTCATGTGTCTTAGGATTATAACATCTGTACCCTTTTTTATCAATTCCATACAAAAACACATTTTTTTGAACATGGGTCAAGTTCGGTTCACTCTGTTTTGGGAATATGGACAAAAACTGAACAACCAAAAATTCTTGGTTGAAAGGTTAAAAGTGGGGGTATTTTGGTAAATTTGGCTAGGGTTTGGATTGGTGTTTGTAGGTTGAGAGTTTTGGTTGGAAGTCTATTGAGTAAATAAGTGGCAGTGGCTAATGCTTCAGGCCAAAAACTTTTAGGGACTTTAGATTCAATAATAAATGTGCGGGTCATTTCTAGTAGGATTTTGTTTTTCCTTTCGGATACACCATTTTGTTCAGGGGTATGTGGACAAGAATTCTGATGAACTAACCTATGTTTTTGGAAAAATTGTTTCATATGTGTATTGACAAATTTCCCCCCATTATCATATCGTAGTATTCGAATTATTCTTTTGAATTAGGTTTGGATCATTGTGTAAAAGTGGATAAATTTCTCTATGACTTATGATTTGTTTTTCAAGAAAAAGACCCACGACATACGAGTACAATCATCAATAAAAAGGAGAAAATATCCAAATCCTTGGCCACCCATAATAGGTGATGGACCCTATACATCCAAATGAACTAAGTCAAATGGTGACGCAACTCTGGTATTATTTGGTCTAAAGGTTTTTCAGTGACTATTGGCCATAACACATGTTTCACAATATAATTTATTGTTGGAATTAAAAAGTTTAGAGAATAGAAGATGTAAGTATCCCGTGGATGGATGTCCCAATCTCCGATGGCAAAGCCAAGCTTCTCTATCTACAGTTCCATGGGTAAGCATAATAGTACTATGCTGGGCAACTTCATCCACGTAGTACAATCCTTGGTGTTCAGTGCCACGTCTAATAATTTTTCCCTTCCTGATATCCTGTAGTACATAGAAAGTTGGGTACATTATTACAGTACAATTGTGCTCTTTTGTAACATGACTAATGGATAATAATTTATGTGATAGTGACGGGATATAGAGACAAGTTGATAATTTCAAAGTAGGTGATATATCAATTGACCCAGCTCCATTTACAGGGATTGTTTCCCTCTTTTGTCGCCATAACATGCATTTTTTAGGGCTTGGTTTGAACTTTGATATCATTAAAATCATAAGCCATAGTGTCTGTGGCACCACAGTAGAAAATCCATGAAGAACTTTTTGGTTTATGAAAGTTTCCTTGACCGCCGTTGCTTTTTCCGACTGGGCCTGATTTTCGTTGACCTTGTGCCACCATTGCTATTGTTTTCATGCTAGAATTACTAGTCCTTCGCCTAGTTTATGATGAGCTCTTCTTATGGTCCTAAGACCGAAAGACACTCAGATACCATGTTTTGAATTATATAAATGAAAAATAAGAGAAACAGAAGAATTGTTTAATTTTTGTGTGTATTGCATTTGATATTACACTACTTTTATATAGCACAATGTACAATGATATGAAATGAAATAAATCTTTACAAAAGGAAGGCTATTGAATATAAAATAAATATGAAATAAATACATTTCTATAATAGCATCCTAAAATCATGGTATTGAATAGGAAATGATTACCATAATTCTAATTCCATATATGACTCTTATTTCCTTTCCAATAAAATATGATTCCAAATTAGATCAATCTTTCCTTTCTAACAAAATTCTGGCCCAATCTAACAAAATCTTGAAACCACCATATTTTGAATTACAGAAATGAAAAATAAGACAATTGGAAATGAAAAATAAGAGAGATGGAAGAATTATTAAATTTTTGTATATTTTGCATTTGATATTGCATTGCTTTATATAGTTGGTCATACACATTTATACAAGGAAACATAATTCTGAAATAGGAAAACAAATAAAGAGATATAATGACTTTCTATAATTGTTTCCTAAAATCATGGTAAGTATAAATGGGATATGATGACTGATTCCGATCTTAAATCGTTTGATCTTGTTTCCTTTTCTAACACATTTGACATTAAACGGAAGGTGATAAATGCTGATTTTCTCCCAAATAATTGATTTTGTTTCCTTTTTCTAACACTCCCCCTCAAGATGAGTAGTGGGATCTCCAATACACAACTTGCTCAAAAGCTTTATTGAAGGTCTTTCTATTTTCTGCCTTTTGTCAAGATGTCTACTAGCCAGTCTTCAGATTTTCTATAAGGCAGTTTTACAATTCTAGCTTATCAATTCATCAAGCCATTTTGGCTATAGTTTTAGAGGATTTCATCTCTTATAGTTTTAGATGATTTAGCATCCAATAGTTTGGGAGGTTTTTGCCTCTAATAGTTTGAGATGATTTCGCGTGCGGTAGTTTGGGAGGATTTCGCCTCTAATAGTTTTAGATGATTTCGCATCCAATAGTTTGAAAGGATTTCGCCTATAATAGTCAATTAAGCCATTTTCAACTTCAATCAACCAAACATTTCGACTTTCATTCTTCATTTTCAGGCATAAGAACACATCTTAAACATCAAAGCTAGTTCTCTTTTGACTGCTAAAATGGTTAAGAATGATCTCTTACTCTATGTATTTTCAATTCAATCATACTAGAACATTTTGAACTAGTTGAACGATGTTTAATTTCAAGTTTCCATATCGCCCTTCTTTTTGGCTTGAAACTTTCTTTTTAATCAAACTTCCACACCGTCCTCCTTTTCGGCTCAGAACTTTGTTGATTTTCAATTTTTGCACCGCCCTTCTTTTTGGATCGGATTATTTATTTGTATTTCAGTTTTCCTTACCACCATTCTTTTCGGTTTTGGAATTTTTTTTGATTTTCTGTTTCTTCATCGCCCTTCTTTTCGGCTTGGAACCATTTGCTTCTTCCTAATATGACATAAATTCTCTTATGCATTGGCTAGATTTTCAAAAAATCTCCCCCTCCAGCCCAACACAGGGAATAATTTCTTTTTATTCATTTCTTTAAGTTCCATCCAAATTTCAAGATTTTGTGCTTCTTCTTGAAACTCTTTTGGCTTATTTTCTCTTATTAGAAAGGAAAGATTGATGTAATTAAAACATGGTGGGCCCAATACAGAAAATCAATAAATATTCCAAAACTGAAAAGAATGGCGGTAAGGAAAATTGAAATACAAACAAATAATCTGAGTCGAAAAGAAGGGTGGTGTGGAAAGTGAAAATCAACAAAGTTCTGAGCCGAAAAGGAGGACAGTGTGGAAGTTTGATTAAAAAGAAAGTTTCAAGCCGAAAAGAATGGCCGTATCAAAACTTCAAATTAAACATCATTCAACTAGTTCAAAATGTTCTAGTATGATTGAATTGAAAATACATGGAGTAAGAGACCATTATTAACCATTTTAGCAATCAAATGAGAACTATCTTTGATGTTTAAGATGTGTTCTTATACCCGAAAATGAAGAATGAAAGTCAAAATGGTTTGATTGATTGAAGCCAAAAATGGCTTAATTGACTTTCAGAGGCAAAAACCTCCCAAACCATTGGATGCGAAAACATCTAAAACTCTTACAGGCGAAAACCTCCCAAACTATTGGATGAACCATCTAAAACTATGAGAGGAAAAATCCTCAAAAACTATAGCCAAAATGGCTTGATGAATTGATAAGTTGAAATTGCAAAACTGCCTTATAGAAAATCCGAAGACCGGCTAGCACACATCTTGACAAAAGCTAGAAAATAGAAAGACCTTCAATAAAGTTTTTGGGCAAGTTGTGTATTGGAGATCCCAATTAGTTGGGAGAAAATCAGCATTTATCACCTTCCATGTAATGTCAAATGTGTTAGAAAAGGAAACAAGATCAAACGATTTGAGATTGGAATCAGTCATCATATCTCATTTATACTTACCATGATTTTAGTAAACAAGTATAGAAAGTCATTAGGTCTCTTTATTTGTTTTCCTATTTCAGAAATATGCTTCCTTGTATAAATGTGTACGACCAGCTATATAAAATAGTGTAATATCAAATGCAAAATACACCAAAATTTAATCATTCTTCCATATCTCTTATTTGTCCAATTGTCTTATTTTTTTCTGTAATTCAAAACATGGTATCAGAGCCAGGTTCCGATCTTAGGACCTGTGGGCTATCGGCCCACCACGCTTCCACCGCGCTACTTTGATTTTGATCCTAAATTTTTCGAAAAAAAATGTTGGAAAAAAGGAAACAAAATCAATTATTTGGGAGAAAATCAGCATTTATCACCTTCCGTATAATGTCAAATGTGTTTGAAAAGGAAATAAGATCAAACGATTTGAGATCGGAATCAGTCATCATATCCCATTTATACTTACCATGGTTTTAGGATACAATTATATAAAGTCGTTATATCTCTTTATTTGTTTTCCTATTTCAGAAATATGTTTCCTTATATTAATGTGTGTGACCAGCTATATAAAGCAATGTAATATCAAATGCAATACACACCAAAATTAAACACTTCCTTATTTTCTCTTATTTTCCATTTATGTAATTAAAACATTTTTAAGCATATTTTCATAATTTAAATACATTTTATATACGCAATCTGTAAATCAAATTGCTCATTTTTTAGGTAAATAAGTAGAGAATATAACAAATGTTTGTCCACATCTTATTAGAGTTAAAACTTACTCACATTATATTTTTGGTAATTAATACTCTCATTGCATTTAACAAGTCTGTCGTTTTTTCTTTCTTTTTTTATTTTAAAAATTTGTCTCGTTAGACTCTTATATATAAGCAATGAAGTCTTAAAAGACTCTTTTACCCTTAAATATTTTAAAAAAATTTATCCTTATACATTTTACATATATAGATTATGTGAGTACTGGATTTTAACGATCTTTCTCAAGAAACGATGATGAGAGCTCTATGATGCATTCTCTTGCAGGTGTTATCCATCAGAGGTGTTCCCACTGCTGCAGAGTTAAGTTTGGCCAAAGTTTGGAGACCTAGTATACCCTTAGGGACCCGTACGGGTGCTTCCTGGTGGTACGGGTCCACTAGTGGACCCCGTACGGGTCATTCCTTCCATACGCCTGGGTGGACACGAACGAGTCCTCTTGTTGCCTGATCAGGCTCTTTTGGAAGGAAATCCTTTCCTATTCCGGGAAAAGGCAGGTCATGAACGCGATTTATTGCGTCCAAACCTCCTTTCACCCTGTACATAGGGCCCTTTCCTCACATTTTCATAAGACGTAACTCATATACAACATAGTAAGTATACTATACACAAATTCTAGTAGTATCTATAGGGATAGCAAGGTTATAATTGAGGTATACGAGGTATAAAATAGGGAGAAAACCCATCTTTTGGGGTTTTGTCCATATTTTATTCATTCCTAGCTTCGTTTATTAGGATTTAGGGGAGATTCTATCCACACAAACACTCGCCTAAATAGTCCTATTTCATCTGCTTTGGCTAGACTCTCTCAACAGTAAAGGAATCGCCTCAAAGAGGATTCAAGCCGTGAAGGTAATGCTCCTAGCTTTCAAAGAGACTCAGATCTCAGTTATTTTATTGTTATTCTCTGCCTCCTCTATTATATCTGTTCTTTTATTTCTACTTTGGGTCTTGTCCTAACCCATATGAGCCTTGTTAGCACCATATGTCCTTAGGGATATTAAATCGGTGTGCCATACTCATATGGAAGGAAATCCAATTCATTTCTCCTCCATTAATTTTTCTATTTTGAACTGATTTTCTGCCTCAGACCAGACAAGACCCGTACTGGTCCCCCATACCCGTATCGGTCCTCCTCGGTACCCGTACGGGTACCAGCCCCAGGCAGAACCCATAATTCATTTTAATTTAGTTAAAAATCAATCCAACTCACCATTTGTCATGCACTTATTTTCACTAATAATCTGATAAATCAACTCACAAAGTTAAAATATGTTTTCATAACAAAATACGTTGAAGACTCGTTATTTCTCTCTGATCCTAGAAGCCGCCCGGGCACTATCGATTGTAAAACTGCCACGCTAACATAATCACATTTTTCCTAATAAAATGCTGACTTATGAGATGCTATAGACTGTCCTAATCTTTGTGGATGCAGGGGAATTTATTTATTTTTATTTTGTTTAATAACTAAGAACAAAATAAGTAGGTTCTCTTGCAATTCCCCCATTTTCCCTCGGTAGTAATTTTTATTCCCTCATTTATTGCTTGTGCTTTATCATAATCTGTAAACGCATGTAACGAGTGTGAAAGAGTGTAGAAAAATAGGATTTCTATGATAACTCCCCAAATAATGAAAATAAAACGGTTTTATGCGGTGAATGTAATTTTGAATTAACTAAATGAGAAATAAGTGACTCATCCAATACCTGAATCTCTGATCCAATAGGTATGAGTCTACCGCCCAATGGGAACTGTACCAAAATTCTTTCCCAAGTAGACAACTTGGGTGGTGACTCTATCATTTGTATCGAGATTTGGGTCTTAATTCTTTTATTCATTAAAATTGGCTATTTATGCAAACTTGAACTAAAAAGGTTTTATCACGCCTGAATCCAACCAACCCTCCAGTGGGCCCCGCCTATCACCTAGACGCTAAGGGAGACCCACACGTCATCGACGCCTCACAGTGGCTACTCTACTGGGGATATAATCTTTTAGCTTGCAAAATTTTGGTTAGCTTTAAAAGCTTAAAAGATTAAAATCAGCACTGGAAATCATTTACTTGATTCAACCTATTTTCTTTTTCATCGTTTGGGAAAATTATCACACTTTATCTTCTCATCTCCTTCTCTCTTTAGTTAGATGCGCTCTTCTTCTAGCGCTAGGTTAAGGTGCCCTATCTTCTCATCTTGCAAAGGTGTTACCCATGCCCGCCAGGAATTGGGGATACTCTAGTAGGTGGAGCACTCATTGCTATCTCCCTCCAAAAGCGGCTTGATGCAATAGGAACCTTCTACATCAAACTTCTGATATGTCCTTATGCCATTCTTATCGAAAGCCTTAGAATTTTTACCTTCTCAGTACCCATTCCTATTTGAGATAAGACTAAGGAAGAATACCCTCAGAATTGGTGGGAGAAATAAAGACGGCATTGATCAAGTCATATGTATTGTGTTATGTTCCCCTGTAATTAACCTAGCCATGCATCATTGTAATTTGTGCATGCATAATGCATCCCATGCATGTACTGATCTTTTGGTTACCACCTCAGTTTAAGATTCAACAAATATCCTCATTCCCAGCTTATCCATGGCTCAATTTAGTCGGTCTATTCAGCCAGTGAACCTAACGCTCCTCACAGCCAGAATGGGTCCTACCTGCTTCATTAAGGGGTCATATTGCAAGTTTACCATAGCAAGGATCTGAGTTAGTTTCCTGACTTCGTGGTTATACCAAAGGGGATAATCCTCCCTTATTTCATAGGTTTACCCTATGGTATGACTCACGACCAGAAGGTTCATCCTATGACTCTCAATGACATCTCACCTTAGGGTACTCCTCTTTTGAGCCTCTTCAAGAAGCTAAAGAAGTACAAGTTGATTGATCATCTCCAACCATATGTTCAGCCAAAGCCAAAGGAGAGGGGCAATTTCTGCTTATATCATGTCAGCTCTAATCATCCGATAAAAATATGTGAGGTTCTCCTCAAAGCCATCATGCTACTCATTGACAAAGGCAAAGTTTGTGAACCCCGGAGAAAAGGGGAGGAAGTAGGCATGATCAACTCAGGATTAGAAGAAGATGAGGTCTAGAAGAGCATCATAAAAGCTAAGAAAGCAAGTAAAGAACCAACCATATTTGACCTTATAAGCAAGTGAAGAACCAACCATATTTGACCTTATGGCAATCAGGCACTGGAGTGGGGAACCTATCCATGTTTTCTTTAAGTGATGGTTGACAGTCTTGGTAGCTATTAAGAGGAAACCTTATGAGAAGGAATTAGATGATCGATTCATCTTTGGGTTATCTCCTCGCCTCCGTGAGATGGCATTTATGAAATCTTACAAGACCATTTTTTAGAGTTATGAAGTTGCCATAGAAGCGAAAAAATGTTTCAAGAAAATAGAAGATAGTGACCCATAAAAAATTAAAGTAGACAAAGCTATAGATGCCCTCACTACATCGATATACACTATATTATGCTTAGGGGATAAAAAGAAGACACCTATTCAGGAAGCCTTGAAGAATCTGGCCCAAGTCATAAGAGAAACTATGGACGATGTATTGACAGAGAAGTAGTTGCAAGACCTGGATCGCGACCTAACCCATATCTTGATGAGTGACCAAGAAGACCCTCCACCTGTGGAAGATGATAATGTAATAATATGTAATGAAAATAATGTAGCCTTTGGGCATCCTGATAATAATGATAGTGATTTTGCTTACTTGATTGATGTTTCAAGTGACGGCACCATGCATTCATCTGACCATAAGCATAACTGTTTTAGCATTCATGATACTTTATTGCATGACATTAATTTGGGAACAAAGGAAAATCCAAAAATGGTAACAATATCCAACGACTTAACTCCTATTAAAAAAAAGAGAGATGATAAAAGTACTTAGAAAACATATTAACGCTTTTGCCTGGTCCTACGAGGACATACCCAAAGAAGTGTGTATTTGTAGTAACTTCTGGGAAACTCCTAGGCCATATCGTCAGTCAATGGGGGATCAAGGTTGACCCTGATAAAGTTAAAGCCATTCAAGAAATGCCTATTCCTAGAACTGAAAGGGAAGTCAGGTCACTTCTTAGATTGGTTACGTATGTGAGCCATTTTTATCCCCTAGTTAACAACAGTGTGTGAGCCAATCTTTAAGTTTTTGAGAAAGAAATAGCCGGTAAAATGGAATGAGCAATGCCAGATGGCCTTCGATAAGATAAAGGCTTACCTCATGAACCCTCCAGTTTTTAAGCCTCCTATGCCCGGTAAGCTGCTGATTCTCTATTTAGCCATAGAGGAGTCATCCATAGGGGCAATGTTGGTCCAAGAGTAAGAGGATAAAAGCGAACACGCCATCTACTATTTGAGTAAGAAGTTGTTATAATATGAGACAAAATACACAATAGTAGAGAAGACGTGTGCAGCAATGGTATGAATAACCAAGAAGTTGAGGCATTACTTCTAGTCCTACAAAATCCAAGCAGTTGCAAAAGTGGACCCAGTGAAGTATCTTTATCAATCCCCCACATTGGCAGGGAAGCTCTCTCGTTGGCTCCTGTTATTATCTGAGTTTGATATCGAGTATGTCATAAAGAAGGTCATTAAGGAGAGAGCAGTGGCTGAATTTTTTGGAAGTCAACCTATAGAGTCTGATTATGTTGAAAATGTTGGGAACTAACAGTCAAATTGAACATGCATAACTGGCACGGCGGAAGTTCAAAATTTTGTCCATGTCCCTAGGAACTCCTATTAGATGCATATAAATAAAATAAAGCCTTAACTAAATAATTCTCTACCTAGGTTAGCATGCATAGGCTAGGAATACCATAATTCTAAATTATATCCTACATATATATTTTTACTAAGCATGTTATAACTCTAAGCTATAACCTAAGCATGTTATAACTCTAAGCTATAACCTACGCATAAAATAAACTAAGCATGCAAAACAACCTAAGCATAATTATTAAGTCTAAAAATGCTTAAAGAAAAATACCTAATAATTAAAAGAGAAAGAAAGAAAACTTACCAATTGAGCTTTAGCAGAACCACCTTGCACAAGCCTCCAAGCGTAGGATAGCCTCTATGAGTATCCACACGAACCCCACCAACCAAAACCACCCCGAGAGGAAGAACTAAGGAGCCTCGAGTAGTTGCTAGACCACTCCAGAAGCCCCACCCAAAAATATAGACAAGAGGTGCTCGATTAAAATCAAGCTCCTCAAAAAGAACTTGCTCAAATACCCGAGAGATTTATCTTTGGGAATCTCGCTTAGGATTTATTGCTTTGAGCTTTTAGTGCAATTGAAAAGGGTGAGGGGAAAGCCTATTTATAGGCTTGGGGAGCAAAATATTGCTCCCCATTTACCAATATGGGATTGGGCAAAAATGCCCAATCCCCATATAGGTCAACAAGCGAACCCCCAGGGGTCAGTGGGTTAACCCGCCTGCAGCGTGCTTTGCACGCTGCATGCCAGCCCCGTAAGGCAGGCCATATTTGGCATGCTTTGCACCGTAAGTGGGCTTACGGGCCTTCCCGTAAACCAAGCTTGCAGGCTAGGCTGTGCTAGGCACACCCAACACTAATGCGACCTAGTATATGGGCTCGCAATGCCGAGCCCACAGCCCTTTAGTCAACCTACCCAAAAAGTGGGCCCCATTTCCGTAGGGTCTGACCACTTTGATGCGATTGGAAAATTCCCTTTTAATCCTTCTTTCAAATAAATATTTATTTTATGACCCTAATAATTTGGTTACCCATCAAAAATAAATTTATTGGTTTATCCAAAATGATCTAATCATTTTTAACTAATTAAATAATAATCCAATTATTAACATGCTACATTTTTGTAATAGAATAGATCTATTAGTTCTTTACTTAGTCCGATGAAGGTCCAATGTGTGTGACCTTATAGGATCCTGAAGTATTGAGCTGTTAAGGCTTAACCAACCCTTGTTCTAATGGAACCGTTGGCTCGAGGTTCTAGATCATGAATAGAACTCGATTACCTTAAATGACTGTAGTACGCCTCTAGCAAGGGTCTACCATCCCCCATTACTCAGAACGTCATTTGTGCTTATGACTTAAACCCGGCTAATACAATAGTTGTCCAATGCAATGAACTCCTTCCATTCTTTAATATTAGTACCATCTAGTTTATAGGGTTTGGTTAAAGTGTTAACCCACTAATAGCAGGGTTACTCCAAGCTATCCCAGTTATTAACTTGTTACTGAAGTATATTGCCTTTTACCATTGTGTTTTTGACTAGAAACTATTTCTATCAAACACATACTCTGATTAGAGGTTTATAGCAATCATCACTTCAACAAGTGCCTAGGTACAATTCCTTAATATATCCGAAGCGATGTATTCTTTTCGACTACTCAGCTTACCAACGTGTTGTCATCACTATACCCGTAATCATCCGTGACACCCGAAATTAATGAGTGTGTGAGAATGACCCAAATTATAGCAATAGTACCACACAAGGTAACTAGTATCTCAAGTATGAGGATATTCGCAAAGCTTATTGCATGAAGATAAACACAAACACATTGATATATACACCAAGTGTTTATCTTACTGCGGTCTCCAATATATCTCCCAAATATATCCATGTGTCAAACTTAAGGCACCACCTCCAGTCCTTATGAGATTGACTGCTTGGACCTTTTCCAAGAAAGTTGACCACATGCTAGTCTTTCTGCTTCATCAATATCCTTTCTTTATGAAACTATGAATAGGGATAGTTTAGACATAACCATAATTGCACATGAAGCAGGTCTCACTAAATTTTAGTCTAACTATAATTTCTCTGACTTCACGCATGATATGTCAAGGACTTGTATACATACATCAATGAATATATTTTAACTAGCTATAATATATTTATAAGTACATCGATATAAACAAAAGATTAAATGCCTTTATTGATATATTCGTACAATTACACAATTAAGATTTATCACCTTAATTGCCTTAAGGGCATACATCAAATCCAACAAACTCTCACTTGCACTAAGGCCAATTAGCCATATGTCTTAATCCATATGCTTTAACATGCTGGCCTTGATTGACTTGAGTCACTGGCTTTATTAGACCATCCGTGAGGTTCTGATCAGTGGGTATATATTCTAGTCTTATTATCTTAGCATGAACAATCTCCCTGATTATATGATACTTTCTGGATACATGTCTATTTTTCTGATAAGACTATAGTTCCTTTGCCTGAGTTATGGCAACATTGTTATCACAATGCAAAGTGATTGGATCAACAGTCTCAGGCACCACACCGAGATCACCAATAAATCATTTTAACCAGATAGCTTCTTTTGTTGCTTCGCATGCAGTAATGTATTCAAATTTCGTGGTTAAATCAGCGGTAGTTTCTTGCTTAGAATTATTCCAGTATACCGGCCCTCATTTAACACATACACAAAACCCGATTCAGACTTAAAGTCTTCCTTATCGGATTGAAAACTCGCTTTAGTGTAACCTCTGGTCACCTTCTCCATAAATCAAGAACTCATCTTTAGTCCTTCTCAAGTACTTAAGAATTGCATTAACGGCCATCCAGTGCTTTTCACCTGAATCTGACTAATATCTGCTCGTAAAGCTCAAAGCCTGAGAGACATCTGGCCTAGTACATATTATAGCATACATGATGGATCCCATCACGGATACATAGGGTATATCCTTCATGCGCATTCTCTCCTAAGCTATCTTCGTACACTCAACCTTAGATAGGTTAATTCCCTTTATCATCAGGAGATAACCTTTCTTTGAATGCTCAAGGTTGAACCTATTCAATACCTTGTCCATATATGTACTTTGAGAAATACCTAACAGCCTCTTGGATCTATCCCTATAGATCTTTATACCTAGTACAAATGCTGCTTCACTAAGGTCTTTCATGGAGAATTTTCTTGATAACCATACTTTAACATTTTGAAGAAGAGAAATATCATTTCCTATTAGTAGAATGTCATCGACATACAATACTAAGAAAACGACTGCACTCCCACTAACCTATTTGTAAATACAAGGCTCATTAATGTTTGGACAGAAATCCAGTTCACGGATTGTCTAATCAAACCTTATATTCCAACTCCTAAATGCCTGCTTAAGTCCATAAATGGACCTTTGTAGCTTTCATACCTTCAAGCCATTCTGAGATGTAAAACCCTCAGGTTGTGTTATATACACATCCCAGTCTAAATCCCCATTCAAGAATGTTGTTTTAACATCCATCTGCCAGATCTCATAATCATAATGAGCAGCAATGGCGAGTAGTATCCTTACGAGTTTAAGCATGGCTACCGGTGAGAAAGTTTCATCATAGTCGATACCTTCATGTTGACTATAACCTTTCCCAACCAACCTTACTTTATAGGTAATTACATTACTATCCATGTCAGTCTTCTTCTTGAAGACCCATTTGCACCCTATCGGTCTAACCTCCTGTGGTGCATCAACCAAATTCCAAACATGGTTCTCATACATGGAATCCATTTCTGATTTCATGGCTTTCAGCCATTTATCATAATCTGAGCTCTTCATTGCCTCATCTTATGTCCTTGGTTCATCATCCTTCAAGAGATACAATTCCTTATCATCAGTTATGATAAAACCATATCTATCGGGACCTTTATGAACATGACCTGGTCTTCACAATGTTTGTATTTCGACAGGTTGTTCTTGGATCTCACTTTCTTGTGTATCTAGAACGGGGTCAATCAACTGAATGTCTTTTTCTTCCCCTTGAACTTCCAGTTCAGTGTTGCTCCCACTAACTTTTGCAAGTAAGTGTTCCTTTTCCAAAAAGTGAGCATTCCGTAACACAAATACCTTTTGTGCTTCAGGTTGGTAAAATAGATATCCTATAGTTTCCTTTGGATATCCAATGAACAGATACTTGTTAGATTTGGCGTTTAGCTTATCTGACGCTATCCTCTTTACCATAGCAGGACAGCCCCATACTCTTAGGTGACTTAAAGATGGCTTTTTATTATACCATCTTCTGTAAGGTGTAAAATCAACTGACTTAGAGGGCACTTTGTTTAATACATAAACCACGCTCTTTAGTGCATATCCCTAAAATAATTTACTGATATTTGCATGGCTCATCATGGACCAAACTATATCTAATAAAGTCTGATTCCTCCTTTCTGACACTCTATTGTGTTAGAGCATATAAGGAGGGGTCCACTGGGGAACTATCCTATTTTCCTTTAGATAATCCTGAAACTCCTGACTTAAATATTCTCCACCTCAATCTGATCGAAGTGCTTTAATACCTTTCTCAAGCTGTTTCTCTACTTCAATTCTGAATAGTTTGAACTTTTCAAAACTTCTAGACTTGTGCTTCATTAAGTACAATTAACGGTATCGTGAATAATCATCAATAAAGGTTATGAAGTAGGAGTATCCTCCTAGTGCCTGAACACTCATTGGACCACACACAATAGTATGTATAAGTTCCAATGTACTCATGGCTCGTTCACCCTTTCCTTTAAAGGGTAACTTCATCATTTTTCCTTTTAAGCAAGGTTCGCAATCACCATAAGAATCTAAGTCTATTGGGCCCAAGTCTCCATGCTAAGGCAACTTGGTTAAGCGATCTTTGTTTATATGTATATGGCCCAAAAGACAATGCCATAAGTAGAAAGATTTCTCATTATCTAATTTTCTCTTAGCAATGTTTATATTTGAGGATATGATTTTGTAATTATGAAATATCATTTGTCATATTATAATAAAATATCATTCATAACTTTGATAATACCTTTTATCAAATTGGAATAAAATTCCATCTACTGTAAAGCAGGAAACAATATTTTATAATGACAATTGAATTTCGTCCTTTTACAAATTTTAACAAAATGGAAATTTCAAGTTCCTACATGACCTGATCATCAGTGATGATAAAACCATATCTATCGGGACCTTTATGAACACAACCTGATCTTCGCAATGAATGTATTTTGACAGGTTGTTCTTAGATCACTTTTTCTTGTGTATCTAGAACGGGGTCAATTAGTTGATTGTCTGTTTCTTTCTCTTGAACTTCCAGTTTAATACTGCTCCCACTAACTTTTGCAAGTAAGTGTTCCTTTTCCAAAAAGTAAGCATTCCACGACAAAAATACCTTCTGTGCTTCGGGTTGGTAAAATAGATATCCAATAGTTTCCTTTGGATATCCAATGAACAAACACTTGTTAGATTTGCCGTTCAGCTTATCTGACACTATCCTCTTTACCATAGCAAGACAGCCCCATGCTTTTAAGTGACTTAGAGATGGCTTTTACTACACCATCTTTCATAAGGTGTAAAATCAACTGATTTAGAGGGCACTCTGTTTAATTGATAAACAACGCTCTCTAGTGCATATCCCCAAAAGGATTTACTGAGATCTGCATGGCTCATCATAGACCGAACCATATCTAATAAAGTCTGATTCCTCCTTTCGGACACTCCATTGTGTTGGGGCGTATAAGGAGGGGTCCATTGGGGAACTATCCCGTTTTCCTTTAGATAATCCTGAAACTCCTAACTTAAGTATTCTCCACCTTGATCCGATCGAAGTGTCTTAATTCTTTTCTTAAGCTATTTCTCTACTTCAGCTCTGAATAGTTTGAACTTTTCAAAACTTTCAGACTTGTGCTTCATTAAGTACAAATAACCATATCATGAATAATCATCAATAAAGGTTATGAAGTAGAAGTATCCTCCTAGTGCCTAAACACTCATTAGATTACACACATCAGTATGTAAGTGTTCCAATGTACTCGTGGCCCGTTCACCCTTTCCTTTAAAGGATAACTTTGTAATTTTTCCTTTTAAACAAGGCTTACAATCACTATAAGACTCCAAGTCTATTGGGCCCAAGTCTCCACGCTTATGCAACTTGGTTAAGCGATCTTTATTTATATGGACAATGCCATGAGTAGAAAGATTTCTCATTATCTAAATATCTCTCTTAGCAATTTGAGAATATGTTTTGTAACTTCGAAATATCATTTGTCATATTCCAATAAAATATCATTCATAGCTTTGATAATACCTTTTATCAAATTGGAATAAAATTCCATCTGTTGTGAAGCAGGAAACAATATTTTATAATGACAATTGAATTTTGTCCTTTTATAAATTTTAGCAAAATGGAAATTCCAAGTTCCTACATCAATAGCAGCCATCAAGCTCTAATGATTTTTTGTAGATACATCTCTCCTTTTGCCAAAACTCTACTCCTCAACAATATTTATACTATCATATGGATATACAATTCTAATTAGGTATTCCATACCAATTTAGAATTTCCTTGAGATGTAGAAATTCTTAATATTAAACATCTTGAAGTGGAAGCTCTAAGCCTCCTCTTCTCATACTATGAGACTTTAGCCATTTTGATCTTATTTCCAATATCCCATATGTAAGTGAAGATCTTGTTTCCAATAATCCATATTAAAAACAGTCATTTTATCTCATAGACAAAATTCTCAGTATTCCTTTTACTCTTCTCTTCACTCTACTCTATCCTGCTTCAAAACTAGACACCATGTGTGTCCCTTTACTTCTTTGAGATATGAACCATTTAAATTTTTAACTAATTGGTCCCACCAATTTCTATTAAAATATTTTGGTTCAAATTTTCCACCATGGAAAATCCTTTCTCTAAGATGTAAAGACATAGACTTTCAAGTCCATTATTTTATGATGCCCTTGTAGCTAAGGTAACATGGATCCTAACATCTGACTTGATGTTTAACCTTGTCTCCTGTCAGCTACTTACATAAGGTAACGGGGATGTTAACAACGTCCAAGGTGTTGTATCCTAGTTTTCTTCATGTATTTCATGTATATCTGTTTTATCCAAAATTACTTACATCATGTTGTTTAGATTCGGGCTTATACAATATACACGCCAAGCCCATGGCTTTGAGGACTATCCTCACATTTCTAAATAAACCCTTTGAAGCTGGAGCTAATCAAAATTAGTTATCAATCCGAACGTTTGTATTTAAATGAAGATTTTTCAACCGAGATATAAGAAAAGAATTATTGTTCAGATATTAGTTTTAGTACATGTATTTGATATAAGGTCTTATAATTAAATACAGTTATCCTACTATTTTCTTTGAAATTTACAATAGCCCATTATATTGAATTCAGGAATTTTAGCCTAGCTAAATTTCCTAGTAGGTAGCATCTATAAATAGTCTATTATGACCCCCAGGAAATTTAGCTAGGCTAAAATTCCCGAATTCAATATAATGGGTTATTGTAAATTTTGAAGAAAATAGTAGGACAAATGTATTTAATTAAAAGACCTTATATTAAATACATGTACTAAAACTAATATCTGAACAATAATTATTTTCTTATATCTCGGTTGAAAAATCTTCATTTAAATACAAACGTTCGCATTGATAACTAATTTTGATTAGCTCTAGCTTCAAAGGGTTTGTTTAGAAATGTGAGGATAGTCCTCAAAGCCATGGGCTTGGCGTGCACATTGTATAAGCCCGAATCTAAACAACATGATGCAAGCAATTCTGCTTAAAACAGATATGCATGAAATACATGAAGGAAACTAGGATACAACACCTTGGATGTTGTTAACATCCCTGTTACCTTATGTAAGTAGCTGGCAAGTGACAAGGTTAAACATCAAGTCAGATGTTAGGATCCATGTTACTTTAGCTACAAGGGCATCATAAAATCATGGACTTGCAAGTATATGTCTTTACATCTTAGAGAAAGGATTTTCTAGGTGGAAAATTTGAACCAAAATATTTTGATAGAAATTGGTAGGACCAATTAGTCAAAAATTTAAATGGTTCATATCTCAAAGAAGTAAAGGGACACATGTTGTCTAGTTTTTTAAGTAGGATAAAGCGAAGTGAAGAGAAAAGTAAAAAGAATACTGAGAATTTTATCGGGGAGACAAAATGATTGTTTTCAATATGAAATATTGGAAACAAGATCTTCATTTCAATATGGGATATTGGAAATAAGATCAAAATGGCTAAGATCTCATAGTATGAGAAGAGGAGGCTTGGAGCTTCCACTTCAAGATGTTTAATACTGAGAATTTCTACATCTCAAGGAAATTCTAAATTGGTATGGAATACCTAATTAGAATTGTATATCCATACAATAGTTTAGATATTATTGAGAAGTAGAGTTTTGGCAAAAAGGCGAGTTGTACCTACGAAAAATCATTAGAGCTTGATGGCTGCTATTGATGTAGGAACTTGGAATTTCCATTTTGCTAAAATTTATAAAAGGACGAAATTCAATTGTCTTTATAAAATATCATTTCCTGCTTCACAGCAGATAGAATTTTATTTTAATTTGATAAAAGGTATTTATAAAGCAATGAATGATATTTTATTGGAATATGACGAATGATATTTCGAAGTTACAACATATATTCTCAAATTGCTAAGAGAGAAAATTAGTTAATGAGAAATCTTTCTGCTTATGGCATTGTCGTTTAGGTCATATAAATAAAGATCGCTAAACCAAGTTGCATAAGCGTGGAGACTTAGGCCCAATAGACTTGGAGTCTTATGGTGATTGCGAACCTTGTTTAAAAGGAAAAATGACAAAGCTATCCTTTAAAGGAAAGGGTGAACGGGCCACGAGTACAATGGAACACTTACATACTGATGTGTGTGATCTAATGAGTGTTCAGGCACTAGGAGGATACTCCTACTTCATAACCTTTATTGATGATTATTCACGATGTGGTTATTTGTACTTAACGAAGAACAAGTCTGAAAGTTTGGAAATGTTCAAACTATTCAGAGCTGAAGTAGAGAAACAGCTTGAGAAAAGTATTAAGACACTTCGATCGGATTGAGGTGGAGAATACTTAAGTTAGGAGTTTCAGGATTATCTAAAGGAAAATGGGATAGTTCCCCAGTGAACCCCTCCTTATACGCCCCAATACAATGGAGTGTCAGAAAGGAGGAATCGGACTTTATTAGATATGGTTCGGTCCATGATGAGCCATGCAGATCTCAGTAAATCCTTTTGGGGATATGCACTAGAGAGCGTTGTTTATAAATTAAATAGACTGCCCTCTAAATCAGTTGATTTTACACCTGACGAAAGACGGTGTAGTAAAAGCCATCTCTAAGTCACTTAAGAGTATGGGGATGTCCGGCTATGGTAAAGAGGATAGCGTCAGATAAGCTGAACGGCAAATCTAACAAGTGTTTGTTCATTGGATATCTAAAGGAAACTATTGGATATCTATTTTACTAACCCGAAGCACATAAGGCATTTGTGTCATGGAATGCTCACTTTTTGGAAAAGGAATACTTACTTGCAAGTGGGAGCAGTTTTGAACTGGAAGTCCAAGAGGAATAAATAGAGAATCAACTGATTGACCCCGTTCTAGATACATAAGAAAGTGTGATCCAAGAATAGCCTATCAAACCATAATGATTGAGAAGATCAGGTCATGTTCGTAAAGGTCCCGATAGATATGGTTTTATCATCACTGATGATAAGGAATTGTATCTTTTAGAAACTGAAAATGATCGCATGGCAAATGGTGAGTTGGATTGATTTTATAGCAGAAATGGATTCCATGTATAAGAACCAAGTTTGGAATTTGGTTAATGCACCATAAAAGGTTAGACCAATTGGGTGCAAGTGGGTCTTCAAGAAGAAGACTGACATGGACGGCAATGTAATTACCTATAGAGCAAGGTTGGTTGGGAAAGGTTATAGTCAACATGAAGGTATCGACTATGACGAAACTTTCTCACCGGCAGCCATGCTTAAATCCATAAGAATACTCCCCGTCATTACTGCTTATTATGATTATGAGATCTGGCAGATGGATGTTAAAATAGCATTCCTGAATGGGTATCTAAAACGAGATTTGTATATGACACAACCTGAGGGTTTTACATATCAGAATGGCTTGAAGGAATACAAGCTACAAAGGTCCATTTATGGACTTAAGCAGGCATCCAGGAGTTTGAATATAAGGTTTGATCAGACAATCCATAAATTGGATTTCTATCCAAACATTAATGAGCCTTGTGTTTACAAGAAGGTTAGTGGGAGTGCAGTCGTTTCCTTAGTATTGTATGTCAATGACATTCTACTAATCGGAACCGATATTTCTCTTCTTCAAAATGTTAAAGTACAGTTATCGAGAAAGTTCTCCATGAAAGACCTTGGTGAAGCAGCATTTATACTAGGTATAAAGATCTATAGGGATAGATCCAAGAGGCTGTTAGGTCTTTCTCAAAGTACATATATAGGCAAGGTATTGAATAGGTTCAACCTTGAGCATTCAAAGAAAGGTCATCTCCCGATAAAAGGGAATTAACCTATCTAAGGTTGAGTATCCAAGACAGCTTAGGAGAGAATGCGTATGAAGGATATACCCTATGAATCCGTAATAGGATCCATCATGTATGCTATGATATGTACTAGGCTAGATGTCTCTCAAGCTTTGAGCTTTACAAGCAGATATCAGTCAGATCCATGTGAAAAGCAATAGATGGCCGTCAAGGCAATTCTTAAGTACTTGAGAAGGACTAAAGATGAGTTCTTGATTTATGGAGAAGGTGACCTCACAATTAGAGGTTACACTGATGCGAGTTTTCAATCTGACAAGGATGACTTTAAGTCTTAGTCAAGTTTTGTGTATGAGTTAAATGGAGGGGCGGTATGCTGGAAGAGTTCTAAGCAAGAAACTATTGCTAATTCAACCACGGAATTTGAATACATTGCTGCATGCGAAGCAGTAAAAGAAGTTGTCTGGTTAAAAGGATTTATTGGTGATCTCGATGTGGTGCCTGAGACTACTGATCCAATTACTTTGTATTATGATAATAATGGTGCTATTGCTCAAGTAAAGGAACCACGGTCTCATCAGAAAAACAAACATGTATCCAAAAAGTATCATATAATCAGGGAGATTGTTGATGCTAAGATGATAAGGCTAGAATATGTACCCCCTGATTAGAACCTCGCGGATGGTCTGACGAAGCCATTGACTCAAGTCAAACATGACTAGCTAATTAAAGCATATGGATTAAGACATATGGCTAATTGGCCTTAGTGCAAGTGGGAGTTTGTTGGATATGATGTATACCCTTAAGGCAATTAGGGCGATATATCTTAATTATGTAATAGTACCAATATTTTGTTTAATCGATAAAGGCATTTAATCTTTTGTTTATATCGATGTGCTTGTATATATATTATAGCTGGTTAAAATATATTCATTGATGTTTGTATACAAAATTCCTTGACGTGTCATAGCATGAAGTCAGAGAAATTATAGTTGGACTATATTTGGTGGAACCTGCTTCATGTGCAATTATGATTATGTCTAAATTATTCCCTATTTATAGTTTCATCAAGAAAGGATATTAATAGAGTGGAAAGACTAGCATGTGGTCAACTTTCTTGGAAAGGGTCCAAGTAGTTAATCTCCTAAGGACTTCAGTTTGACACATGGATATATCTGG
Organism: Euphorbia pulcherrima; assembly: GCA_947683365.1. Taxonomy (NCBI): domain Eukaryota; kingdom Viridiplantae; phylum Streptophyta; class Magnoliopsida; order Malpighiales; family Euphorbiaceae; genus Euphorbia; species Euphorbia pulcherrima. Next base: position 22,908,479 of record CANTUS010000009.1, read on the forward strand.
GAGACATATTGGAGACCGCAGTAAGATAAACAATTGGTATATATATCAATGTGTTAGTGTTTATCTTCATACAATAAGCTCTGCGTATATCCTCATACTTGAGATACTAGTTAACTTGTGTGGTACTATTGCTATACTTTGGGTCATTCCCACACACTCATTAATTCAGGGTGTCACGGGTGATTATGGGTATAGTGATAATATTACGTTGGTAAGCTGAGTAGTCAGAAAGAATCCATCACTCCGGATATATTAAGGAGTTATACCCGGCTACTTGTTGAAATGATGATTGCTATAAACCTCTGATCAGAGTATGTGTTTGATAGAAATAGTTTCTAGTCAAACACACTACGGTAAAAGGCAATATACTTCGGTAATAAGTTAATAATTGGGATAGCTTGGAGCAACCTTGCTATTAGTGGGTTAACACTTTAACCGAACTCTATAAACCAAATGGAACTAATATTAAAGAATGGAAGGAGTTCATTGCACTGGAAAACTATTGCATTAATCGGGATTAAGTCATAAGCATAAATGACGTTCTGAGTAATGGGGGATGGTAGACCCTTACTAAAGGCGTACTACAGTCGTTTAAGGTAATCGAGTTCTATTCACGGTCTAGAAGCTCAAGCCAATGGTTCCATTAGAACAAGGGTTGGTTAAGCCTTAATAGCTCAATACTTCAGGATCCTACAAGGTTACACACATTGGACCTTCATCGAACTATGTAAAGAACTAATAGATTTATTCTATTACGAAAATATAACATATTAATAATTGAATTATTAGTTAATTGGTTAAAAATGATTAGATCATTTTTTATAAACTGAGAAATTTATTTTTGATCGGTAACTAATTTATTAGGGTCATAAAATAAATATTTATTTGAAAAGGATTAAAAGGGATTTTACCTTGGCGAGTTAAATTGGACAGAGGGTACAAAATATATTTTGTACAGGCTTGAGTGCGCGAAAGTACACCAAAAGTTGCGCGAGCAATGTTAGGCATTGCTCGCGGCATCCTATGGGGCAGGCAGCGATCTGGGCCTCGCGGCAAAGCCTGCCTTGTGGTAGCATATGCAGCGTGCATTGCACGCTGCATATGGGGCGTAGCCCGTGGATCCAATTGGATCCAAGGGCATGACCTGCGTGGATCAATTTTACTCATCAAATTAGATCCACGGGAATAACCCACTTTTTAGCATATCCCACACCGAAAAAGGGGGAGCAATTTTGCTTCCCCAAGCGTATAAATAGGTTATCCCCTCACCCCTTTTCATTTGCACCAAGCTCAAGCATAAATCCCAAGTTGAGATTCGCAAAGATTAATCTCTCGGGTAATCGAGCAAGTTCTTTTTGAGGAGCTTGAATTTATTCGGGCATCTCTAGTTTATATTTTCCGGTGGGGCTTTTGGAGTGGTCTAGCAACTACTCAAGGCTCCTTAGTTCTTCCTCTCGAGGAGGTTTTGGTTGGTTTCGTGTGGATACTCATAGAGGCTATACTACGCTTGGAGGCTTGTGCAAGGAAGTTCTGTTAAAGCATGCTTCAACTGGTAATTTTTCTTTCTTTCTCTTTTAATTATTAGGCCTTTTTCTTTAAGCGTTTTTAGACTTAATAATTATGCTTACGTTGTTTTGCATGCTTAGTTTATTTTATGCTTAGGTTATAGCTTAGAGTTATAACATGCTTAGGTTATAGCTTAGAGTTATAACATGCTAAGGTTATAGCTTAGAGTTATAACATGCTTAATATAAAATATATGTGCTAGGATATAATTTAGAATTATGGTATGCCTAGCCCTTTGCATGCTAACCTAGGTAAAGAATTATTTAGTTAAGGCTTTATTTAATTTATATGAATCTATTAGGAGTTCCTGGGGAAAGGGACAAAAATTTAGAATTTCCGCCATGCTTGTTTTGCATGTTCAATTTGACTGTTAATTCCCAACATACTACACACAAATTCTAGTAGTTTCTATGGGGATAGAAAGGTTATAGTTGAGGTATAGGAGGTATAAGATAGGGAGAAACCCATCTTTTGAGGTTTTGTCCACATTTTATTCATTCCTAGCTTCCTTTATTAGGATTTAAGGGAGGTTCTGTCCACACAAACACTCGCCTAAATAGTCCTATTTTCATCTGCTTTGGCTATACTCTCTCAACAGCAAAGGGATCGCCTCAAAGTGGATTCACGCCGTAAAGGTAACGCTCCTGAGTTTCAAAGAGACTCACATCTCAATTATTTTATTGTTATTCTCTGCCTCCTCTATTATATATGTTCTTTTATTTCTACTTTGGGTCTGGTCCTAACCCATATGAGCCTTGTCGGCACCATATGTCCTTAGGGATACTAAATCGGTGCGCCATACTCGTATGGAAGAAAATCCCATTTTTATTTCATTTCTCCTCCATTAATTTGTCTATTTTAAATTGAGTTTCTATATGGGACCAGACAGGACCGATATAGGTCCCCCATACCCGTACTAGTCCTCCCCGGTACCCGTACGGGGTCCCACCTACTCGTACGGGTACCAGCCCCCAAGCAAAACCCAGAATTCATTTTAATTCAGTTAAAAATAATCCAACTCACCATTTGCCATGCGATCATTTCACTAATAATCTCGTAGATCAACTCACAAAAGTTAAAATGTGTTTTTATAGCAAAATACGTTGAAGACTCGTTATTTCTCTCCGTTCCTAGAAGTCACCCAAGCACTATTGATCGTAAAACCGCCACACTAACATAATCACATTTTTCCTAATAAAATGTTGACTTATGAGATGCTATAAACTGTCCTAATTTTTGTGGATGTAGGAGAATTTATTTATTTTTATTTTATTTTATAACTTATAACAAATGTAAGGTTCTCTTGCATTCCCCCATTTTCCCCCGGTTGTAATTTTTATTTCCCTATTTATTGCTTGTGCTTTATTGTAATATGTAAACGCATGTAACGAGTGTGAAAGAGTGTAGAAAAATAGGATTTCTGTGATAACTCCCCAAATGATGAAAACAAAAACGGTTTTATACGGTGAATGTAATTTTGAATTAACTAAATGAGAAATAAGTGACTCATCCAATACCCGAATCTCTGATCCAATAGGTATGAGTCTCCCGCCCAATGGGAACCGTACCAAAACTCTTTACCAAGTAGACAACTTAGGTGGCGACTCTATCATTTATATCGAAATTTGGGTCTCGATTCTTTTATTCATTATAATTGGCTATTTGTGCAAACTTGAACTAAAAAGGTTTTGTCACGCCTAATCCAACAACCCCCAGTGGGTCCCACCTCTCATACAGCGCCAAGGGAGACCCATACGTCATCGACACCTCACAGTTTACTAATTAGTGTTACTTACTATGAATAATAAATGATGAAATTGAAGTCCTAAAAGACTCTTTTACCCTTATACCTTTTTAAAAAATTATCCTAATACATTTTGCATATATAGATTACTAATACTGTTACTTACCATGAATAATAAATGATGAAACTAACTACAAGCAGTATTAATAACATAATGATTATTAATTATTTTTTAATGAGTAAAATCAAAATAACAAATCTATATATAAAAACAATAAAAATTATATTTTAGTCATATTCATAATAATTATAACAATACCAAAATATAAAATTAAAATAATAATAACAACAACAATAATAATAAAATATTTGATGAGGAAAAAAGAGTCGCATCAATTCTTAAATAGGATTATAATCAATATAGTCATATTTTTTAATTTTAATTTATTATTCATATTGTCCAATTGTTTGGAAAAAATTTTACAAGTTGATTCTTATTTTTTTATCAATGTGAATATCTGATATATTATTGCCAACTTTTTCAATTATTTATTGACATATAAGGGCTTTCTTTACTATAATTGATTTTACACTATATATGAGCAGATTTTATTCTCGTCTACAATAATTATTAAATTGGATTTTTTTTCATAAATTTAAATCAATATTAAATTAATGTTTCTTCAATTGGAATTTTACGAAATTGATTTTAATATATTTTTCGAATAGGTTTGATTTAGAAAATTGATAATGATTAATAGCAATAACTACTTTTTATAAGGAAATAATTAATTAGGGTGAATTATAGTTATTGTTATTCACTTATAAATTGTGGCCAATTTTCGCAATCAATATAAACATTTGTATCAAAGCGCATATAGTAAAAATGAAAGACTACACGAGTTTGATAAGCACGGAAGCTATTGAGATAAAAGTTTATACTTTAATATTTGTCGTTATGGATTTATACAGGTTAGTCTTTTTTCAACTGAATACAAAATATCTATTTTACATACTTGGAAGTTGAAACGAATCAACACAAAAATTATAAAATATAATTGTACTTTTAATTTAAATATACGTTGATTTTGAACTTTTGTGCGTTATTTTGGTTTTGTAGGAATAGATGTATAATATCGCTACTTGACATGTTGAATAATATAGTCAGTGCCAACTTTTTTTTTGGTTCCCCATCTGGTTCACTTGAGCTTCACTCTGACTACGTCCAGATCCAACCCGGGTCGCGTACATGGCTGTGGTGGGTGAGTCTCCCAATAAAGATTTTCTGCATTCACTAAGACTCAAACTCGAGACCTTGCTTAAGCGATACCAAGTCGCTTACCACTTGGACCAACCCTTATTGGTAGTCAGTTAGTGCCAGCTTTAACGAAATGAAATATGTACTATGAAACAAATTTTTTGAAGTTTGGACTTACTTATCATTGATATACTTATTATGAATGACATATCCGTGCATCGCACGGGTACTACACTAGTAATAATAACAAAGAAAAACCGCATTCCACCCGCGTCGTATGTGGACTTGAACCTGTGATCTCTAGGACTTCAACTTTAAGGCTCAACCACTAGATCAAGCTTTTGCTACTTAGTGATTTTTTTTCTAGCACCCATAAGTTCAAGTTTAAATAATTATAAAGAACTTCTGAAGTTCTTCCAATAGGATTGTTTATGATTGGAGGTCCAAGAATCTGGTTCCATATTTATTTGTTAGAGCAACATATTCTTCATCATCTCCATGTACCAAGACTTGGATTGCTCATTATTTACTAGAGCTAAATTTGACTCTAATATTTTCAATAGATTATTATACAGGAAAAAATAGATACATAAGAAACCACTTAATACATTTGAATTTTTTTTTTGAAAACTAAGTTGAAGTGGATTAAAGTGAATTGGATTGGACCATTTAACCTCATATGATAGCTGTCTTAATTAAGGATATTTGTTTCATGTTTATTACTAGCTCTTTATAATCCTTGCGTTTAGAAATGCAGTCGCTCGTACTTTATTTAGTGGAATTGCTAATATTGTAGTAAGCCCATAATGTTAATATCAAGTCTTGAGTATGGTGGATGGCGGTTATCTCTAACTTCTTAGGCCAGTTGGTTAGCCTTTTTTAAAAGCTTTTTTCTTAAAGGATTTTGAATAGGTCATGCATTGAACTTAGGATAAATAGATTTTATTTTGAAAAAAATAAATCGGAGTAATTTATTTTAATAGCAGCTTAAAAATTAATGTCAAACTGACCCTTAATTAAAAAATATGCGTTTAGTATTTAGAATCACGGTATCCAACCAAGCAGTCTAACCATATTTTTCTCAAACTTATTTTCTATTTAGTAGATCGGAAATATAAATTTATACTGAAATTCATTACGTGATTTACATTTACTGCAGTGAAAAAAATCTGAGCTTATTTTAGTGTTCTTAAAAGTATAAAGACAGTAGCGCGTGAGGCTCAAAATATAAATTATGAGTGGGGAGTTCTCTCGGTGTTATTGCCCCAATACACAAGGCGAAAACGAGTGGCAGATACGACTCAAGAAACACAAAACGACGACGGGAGATAAAAAACGGAATAGAAAATCAGTGTTTGTGTAAATAAATGGGGGTTCTTAGACCTAAAATATAAACAAATTTGGGTTCATAAAATGCGTTTTCGCAGCCTCCATATATAAAATTCGAGCACTTTATTCATAACCAAAATCTCCCACGAAACTCACTCTTTATCCATCACTCTCTGCATATACCAAGAACACAAGAAAAGAAACCCATCGGCTGTTCTTCAAAAGGTAATCTTCAAACCCTAGAATTTTTCTTTTTAACGTGTTTCATTGTTTCAAGATCTTGAAGTGATTGGATTTTGGATTCAATATTTTTGTGTTTATAGTATGTGAGTAGTTGTGGGAATGGGAAAAGGAAAGCCTAGAGCCGTGGAGAAGGGGGTTTTAGGTCAAAACTTGAGTTCAATAGGGTCTAGTTCATTGCAAGTTCCTCCAGCGCCGGTTTATTATCCTACTGAAGAGGAATTCAAGGATCCTTTAGAGTATATTTATAAGATCAGAACAGAGGCTGAGAAATATGGGATTTGTAAGATTGTACCCCCAAAGAGTTGGTCACCGCCATTTGCATTGGATTTGGATGCTTTTAGCTTTCCCACCAAAACTCAGGCTATTCATCAGTTGCAGGCGAGGCCTGCTTCGTGTGATTCGGAAACTTTTGACTTGGAGTATAGGAGGTTTTTGGAGGATCATTGTGGTAAGAAGTTGAGGAAGAAGGTCATTTTTGAAGGGGAGGAGTTGGATTTGTGTAAGTTGTTTAATGCTGTTAAGAGGTTTGGTGGGTATGATAAAGTTTCCAAGTTGAAGAAGTGGGGGGAGGTTTCTAAGTTTGTGAGGTCTGCAAAGAAGATTTCAGAATGTGCAAAGCATGTCTTGTGCCAATTGTATTTCGAGCATCTGTATGATTATGAGAAATATTATACCCGGTTAAACAAAGGGTTGAATAAATGTTGCAAAAGGGGTGCAACTGAGGATAAGAATCACGGAGATGATCCTAAGATTGTATCATTTAAAAGAAGGCGAAAGAATGCTGACGGTGATAAAGTCAAGGTTTCGAATAATGTGGAGGAGGAAGAGCATGATCAAATATGCGAGCAATGCAAGAGCGGTTTGCATGGTGAAGTGATGCTTTTATGTGATAGATGCAATAAAGGATGGCACATTTATTGTCTCTCACCACCATTGAAGCAAATACCACCTGGTAATTGGTATTGCTTTGAGTGCTTGAACTCAGATAAGGACAGCTTTGGTTTTGTACCTGGTAAACAATTTACGATGGAAGCTTTTAGGCGTGTGGCTGATCGAGCCAAGAGAAAATGGTTTGGATCAGGATCTTCTTCACGAATGCAAATGGAGAAAAAGTTTTGGGAAATTGTGGAGGGGTCAGCAGGTGAAGTAAAAGTTATGTATGGTAGTGATTTGGATACTTCAATATGTGGGAGTGGCTTCCCACGTGTAAATGATCCGAGACCTGAGTCTGTTGATGCTAAGTTGTGGGATGAATACTGTGCCAGCCCCTGGAATCTCAATAACTTGCCCAAGTTGAAAGGTTCCATGCTTCGAGCTGTTCATCATAATATAACCGGTGTTATGGTGCCCTGGCTCTATGTTGGCATGTTGTTCTCATCGTTTTGCTGGCATTTTGAAGATCATTGTTTTTACTCCATGAATTACATGCACTGGTATGCTCATTTATTTCTCTATTCATACTCTGTAATTATTTGAAGTTTCCTTTTTTTATTGAACTTCAAATAACTGTAGCTTGCTGCATTTAATGGTCTACGAAATGATAAATTGAAGTATTTGTATATTGCTAGAAAAGAATTTAACATTTTGTGGAATAGCTCAACTTTTCTAATCCAGATATTAGTAGGGCAATGAAATTCGAACAAAAAATGTGTCTTGTATATCCTTAGCTGTGTGTACACACAAGTCTATGAAATGTTCTATATGATACAGCCAATTTTATTTTGTGAAATTCACCTCATTTGTTATCATCCATTTCTCTTGGAAAGAAATAGGGTACTGATTAATAATAATGCATTAATGCTTCTTAAGTGCGGGCAGTAACTGAAGAATGTCAACTTGATGAGAATATTCTACTTCTATAGGCAGGCGTACCCTTTTGACCAATTGGCAAATATTGAGGTTTCTGTTTTCTTAATGTTTGTGTCTGAATAATAGGAGGTTGTTTTATTTATTTTGTCCGTACTGTCACATATACTGATTTACATATATATTATGCTGTCCTCTTAACCTAGTTATGTGCATGTTTTAGGTTAATATCATTTTATTTCTTGGCTTGGCTTTTGGAATGTTCTACTGTCATTGAAAGCCTAAAACTGTATTCTTTTGGGTTTTTTTAATCTGTATTAATCCTTATGCCTTTGGACTGAATTAAAATGAATTGATTTGGACTGAATTAAATTCAATGTTAATTGATAATTACCTGGAACTGAACACAGTGGAAATGAATTGAAGTCTAAAAGAATAGGGCTTTGCTTTCATTTTGTCTTTAGTAAAAAAATTGTGAAGGTAAAATTTAGCTTAGTTGGGGGGATTGGAAGAAATAATGAGCAAAGTGTGCATACATTGAGGAGAACTGTGCCTGATTAGTTATCTTAAACTATACCTGATTCGTTATCTTAAGTTAATTACTTGAAGGTGAATGCTACAATAACTTCTAGGCTGGCTATGGAAATTGGAAAAAGAAAAGAGGCAAGTTCTGATGTATTGATGTGTGAGTTCTTGTCTATGTACGAAATTGTAAGCTGAAGTTCATGGTTCATCTTGACATTAAGTATGATTTGACAACTGGAGTTCTCCATAATTACAACTTTTATAATCTATTCTATTGTTACAGTTGCAACTTGCAGTCTAGTTCAAAGATTTGCAATTATTATGTACCACCAACTTGTCATCCTCAAGTTTTTTTCGTTATAACTGTATGTTTTAGTTCAATTTATTGAACAATGGGTTATAGGTTAACCATTTGATTTCAATGTGAAATTTTTTCCATCTTCTTTTCACTTTTATTTGCTGATGTTAATTTTATTAAGAAAATATTACTATAGCCATATTATTAGGTTGTCTTCTATGTAGCACGAAAACGGGAAAGGAAACGTCTTCAATTTCCGGAAACGCACGCTATAAACGCAAAAAATAACGAGATTTCAAGTTTTCGAGAGGGAAACGGAAACGGGAAACGTTAGTGTCCGGGAGCTTCCGTGCTTCCTAGGTTGTCTTGCTTTTTATCTATCTCACGAGCTCATATAAAAATATGTATTGTATTTTCAATTAATTAAAACTAGACCTTGCCATGCACAGGACAATACCTGTTTTTGTTATGGTTATGGGGCTGGGAAATCTTCTTCCTGTTACACCTTTGCCAAGCTTTGGAATCTAGTGTAATGCAATGGCTGAAAAAGTTATTATTATAATTATTAGCATTCTGATGTTTCTCATCGGTCCATGTTATTTTTTTGGTATTCATTGCTGGGCTGGGAGGTTGTAATTGTTGTTTATTGGTGTTGGGGATTTTACATTAATCCAATGAATTAGTCAATTAGCCTTTCATCTCATTTGAATATCTCTCGATTTCCTCTTTTTTATGTTGTAATTTTAATGCAACATTTTATATGTGTTCTCTGCAAAAAGAATGGCAACTGAGTTAAATATGGACAATGCTGTGGCTTTTTTTTGGAAATATGAGGTTCAAAATTAGTGTTTGTAAACCTTTAACATGTTGATCCTTTTGTCAAGTTCACCTCTTATGTGCTTATCCTGAAATTTGAACCCGGTTTATGCACAATGCTCGTATGTGATTTGATTGGATAACAATGTGTGAGAATGTTTCTCTTCCTCTTCAATGGTTTTATGATTTAGATTAATAGGATTTACTTTTAAACTTCGTGATATCTACTTTAGCGATTCTATTGGTGGCTGCTTGAAAATTGATGCTATTACTTCTCTGTTATAGGGGGGAGCCAAAATGTTGGTACAGTGTCCCTGGCAGCGAATCCAGTGCTTTTGAGAAGGTAGTCAATTTGCATTTATGCATTCAACTTTCTTTTCTTTATTCTAGTTTGCTACCTCTTGGACATCTCAACTTGGTAGTTGTCATCTTATTTTATACATATTTATAATTTAATTTACATGATATCTTAACCTTTAAGCTCCTTTGTTATTTCTGTGGGTAGCTGACATTATCCTGTACTTGTTTAGGTGATGCGAAACAGTTTTCCAGATCTTTTTGATGCACAACCAGATTTACTGTTTCAGCTTGTTACCATGCTGAACCCATCTGTTTTGCAAGGAAACAGAGTTCCAGTCTATAGTATATTACAGGTTCGACACATAAGATTGACTTTCATATTGTTATTGTTTCTATTGATTCACCATATTACAAAAATGCTTTGTTTGTAAAGCATGATGGGGCGATTTATGTTTTTTGTATGTCTTTAGTCTTTATATGTCCTGGTCAGGATGATGTGCAAGTTAGTGGGTGGTGAATGTTTCATGCACAAACTGCTAGATTTAGTCTGTCAAATTTTCTGATAGCAGTAAGCTATCTTTTAATTTCTTTCCAAAAATGGTTGCTTGCTACTGGTTTCCTAAGCTGTCTCAAAATTCCTCGATACTTTTTATCATATTCCTTTTGTTTGTTGCTAGGAGCCTGGAAATTTTGTCATCACATTCCCCAGATCTTATCATGGAGGATTCAATTTTGGTATGCATATTAGATTGAATTCTATCGAATTTAAAATGACTTAATTATGGTTACATGTCTTTATTAGCTGATAAGTTTTTTTTGGTCGTCTGTATTATTAGGTTTGAATTGTGCAGAAGCGGTCAACTTTGCTCCGGCTGACTGGCTACCTCATGGTGGGTTTGGAGCAGATCTATATCAGAAGTATCACAAAACTGCTGTTTTATCCCATGAAGAGCTTCTTTGCGTAGTGGCCAAGTTTGTAAGTTATCTAGTCACTCTTTAATATTAACTATTTATAAACTTTGAAGAAAATGAAAGTTTCTTGTATGTGTTGTTAAGTGCCACCGAATTAGAAGATCACAAATTTCGTAATATTTTTCATCTTGATTCCTGTGAATCCTGCTTAGTGGTCTAAAATCTTATTCTTTATAGTTTTGTAATAGACTATTAGTTAATGGTAAAACTTAACTGTCAAAGCATCACTTCTTTCTTTTGTAATTAAAGAATGTACTTGCAAGTTAAAATTAACTGTTGCTTGATTTGTCACCACGACTCTATAGACATCTGAAACTGCCAGAGCCAGACTGTTTTTAGCCCTTTTATTCACCGTTCAAAGGGAAGCTTTAACTACAAAAGAGTTCCTGGTACTTCATTGGCAGAGTTGGTTGCTTGTTCATTTGGAACTTGTGATATTTGATTCCAATTTCCAATCTGGGGATGGAATTCTCGAGTAATATTATATTTGTTACGAGACACATGCTATTTTTGCATGATTCTGTTGTCTTTCTGCTTTCTGTGCTGACATTCTGAAAGTACCCATGTGAACTAGAAATGTTTCTGATTATTCTAGCAGGCCAATTGTGAAAGCGAGGTATCACCTTATTTGAAGAAAGAATTACTAAGAATATATACCAAGGAGAAAAGTAGAAGAGAGAAACTTTGGAAAAGTGGCATTACAAAATCTTCTCCTATGTCCCCTCGGAAATGTCCTGATTATGTTGGTACCGAAGAGGTGACACCCTAACTAATACAGTTTTGTCTTTGACTATTTGCATTGTGAACATGCTTATTATAGTTCATTTTGCTCGTTTCAGGACCCAACATGCCTTATATGCAAGCAATATCTTTATCTTTCTGCTGTTGTTTGTCGTTGTAGGCCATCTGCATTTGTATGCCTCGAGGTATGGAACTTGATAATCACTCTTCTTTTTTCTGATTGTCAGTTGTCCTATATTGCATGCCTTTGTTATTTTTATCCTCTCTAAGCTAGCTTTATCTCTGAAAGAGTTGAATATGTCTTCAAATAAACTTCTGCGATGTTGTGATTCATTTAAAATGTCAATGTACATATTAACTAAAGCTGCAGCCCTACTAGTTTGAACTCATTTGCAAGTTCTAACAATTTAGTTAGGTTTTGAAGTCAAGTGTTCTAAGTCCTAGAATAGAAAGTACAAAATTACAAACAAGCTTCAGTGCAAACCAAACATATCAATTTTGGAACTTAATTGGTTTCCATAAAATATTGTGGAGTTCATTTGTGCCAAACCAGCTCTTAGAGGTTTGACATTTTATTTCACTTTGTAGTTAACACTTATGCTTGTCTGATCTTATGATATAATCCTATTTTGGATCCAGTTTCCACATTAGATTGGTTGTACTTTGATATATTATCAACTTCTCAAAGCATTACCGTATCAATGTTTTATTTTGCTCATTTTGGCTATCTTTGGATTTATTGCATTATGCTTAATCAAGCTTGAATGTGTATGCTACATCATGAGGGGGAGTTTTATAGAATCTAGGAGTGGTTGTAGGATCGGTTTAAGGAGTGATTATATGAATTTGATTTTTTATCTTCCTATTCTACTTCAATTACTCTCGTATAAATACGAATAACATCTCTATACAATACACATTACAATTACACAAAATGTAGTTTCTAAAGTTAACAATTAATGATTATAAATTTTTGTTTTACCATTCATAAACTGTTGTGTATTATCCTTGTTTTAAGACCATATTTATAACAGTACAAATAACCTCTTGAACTTAAAAAATATGAATAATTTTTTATAATTAAAATTATTACATTGTAAACAGTAAAAAATACATAAAGATATTAAATTTTTATGAATTCAGAGAATCGGGCTGGCTCGGATTGAACTCATCAATATTCAGTACTCGTTCTTAATATGTCTTGTTTTTAATTGTTCATTGTAACTAAATATTAGCTATTACAGTTATTATTAGTTATTAATTTATTATATAGATAATATCAACCATAATATAATAATAATTATTAAAATTAATTATTAAATTTTGTAATTGGTAATTGTATTATTTTTATTGTCATTTATGATTAGTTATATTAATTAATAATAATAATGTGTATTGAAATGAATCGAACTAAATTGAAGTCCAAAATAACATGGCCATAGCCTTAGAGTCACTAAATAATTCTTTTTCTTCGATCTTGTAAAATTTGAGCTGCCACAAGTTGCAATGTTTCTTGTCCAACTTTGGAAATTATATTATTGGTTGTATAGTTACGTGCTAATTTTCTTATTCCTGTGGAAAAGTGCTTGAGTTGATACTGCTCCTTGTCCAAGTTTCTATCTTTTTCCTTAACTTCTAATGATATGTGTAAACGGATATTGGCTTGCTATATATTCGTAATGCAGCATTGGGAGCATGTATGTGAGTGCAAGCGCAGTAGACTTCGTCTTCTCTATCGTTTCACCCTTGCAGAGTTGTATGATTTGATGCTCAATGTTGATAAATCTGGTTCTGATGAAAGATTGCTGAATAATAGTTCGCAAAGGCACAACAGTTCTGGTGAAATGTACACGTTGACAAAGAAGGTTTGCTCATATTGCTTTTGCCAAGTTGTGAATATTCAGATATTATTGGTAGGGATGACTGAATCACTTGACATCTCCAGATATTGCTTCAAGTCTTTTTCTAGGCAAATTAGTGTAGTCACTGAAAACTAATTTCATTTTCAGCCAAATTTATATTCTGGATATTTTGATATGCCATGAACAGTTTGCTGAATAGTACTTTTCTGGACGAGTTTTATTGTATTATTCTGTAAAGAAACATGTGCTTATAACATTGGTTAGTCCAAATTAAGTTATGAGAAGATGGAAGTGAATTGTGTGAGAGGCTAGGTGCTATTTCATATGCATCTAGTGCTTGTAAAGGTCAAACTAAAGTTGGTAGTGGGACTGTTTTGGTGGGTGGGTGTTTACAGGCTTTGTGGGAGAGATTTCAGCTATAATGCACGGTGTCCCCGTGTCGGACACGTGTCTGACACCGACACGCGTCGGACACACGTCCGACACTCCATTTTCAAAATGGACATGCCACGTAAGCTCGACACGGCACGGACACTCCGTGGACACTTTTCAGACACGGTATGGATTTTTTTTACAGGGAAAAAGTTAGGTTAGGGACACTTCTCTGTCTTCTGACTCCTGCGCCGGCAACCCACGTTGCTTCAGACTTCGGCGCTGACAACATCTGCTGCTTCATACGGTAACTCCGGTACCGACAAACCAACTGAAGATGAAGAGTTGGTGGAGAAGATAGCTCACTTCAATCACCAGAGATGAAAAAAAACAGAGAAAAAAATAAAGAAAGAGATGAGAATGAAGAAGAAAGAGAGAAAAATAAATTACAGCTGTACCACTGGCATAGGGAAGAGGGAATAGAGGGTAGGGTGGGTGTGGGGAAATGGTAATACATCTGTAATTGTAAATTACAGTCTTTATCCCAATTTTTACGTTATTCCATTGGTTTTATCAAACCATATATCCAAAAAATAATAAAAAAAGTTCTTTTTAATCAACGTTAAATGAAAGTGCCGGTGCATTTCAAATTAATAATACCAAAAATGTACAAAAGTTTGAATTTTATTATGCATAAATATTTATATTTTATATATTTTTAATCGCCGTGTCCAAGCCGTGTCCAAATGCATATTTTTTCAAAATTGCCGTATCCGCGTGTTCGTGTCCGTGTCCGTGTCGTGTCTGACACTCGGGGCGTGTCCGTGCAACCTAGGATTTCAGTCATATTGTTCCTAACACAAGTTTGAATTGTTTTGTTTTGCTTGTATTTGTTCATTCAGTGTAGAGATACGTATTGCCCACCCTGTGGTTCAAATTTGGAGTTTTGTCTAGGTAGAACGTAATGTGTAGTGTATGTCTGACTTCATGGATGTTTAAACTATTGCTATTTTCTTTGATTGTAACATTTGTGTAGGTCAAAGGTGGTCAAATCAGTCTGGCTGATCTTGCAGATCAATGGCTTGTACGCTCCTGTAAGATTTTAGAAGATTCATACTCTGGTGGTGCATATGATATGTTATTGACGGAAGCTGAACAATTTCTTTGGGCTGGTTCTGAGATGGATCCGGTGAGTATTGAGACAACTTTTTCTTGTTCGTGTTGTTTTCTGGTATTTAGGTTCTGAATATAAAGTTCAACGAAGATAAATTTATTTCATTTGCAAAATAGGTGCGTGAGAGGGTGAAAATATTGATTGTAGCTCAGAAGTGGGCAGAAGGAATAAGAGATTGTGTTTCTAAAATAAAAACCTGGTATTCTCACTCCAGTTGTGTCAAAAAAGTTGATATGGAGTGTATCAATGCACTGCTGAGTTTGGATCCTGTGCCCTGTAATGAGTCTGAGCATCTTAAGTTGAAGGTAATTATTTTATCTGTATCTGATAGTGTTGTAGACCCTGCCTTCTATATGTTTCCCCATCTGTGTGAAGCCAAACAATATCTGTTTGATCTTACAGGAGCATGCAGACGAAGCCAAGTTTTTGATTCAAGATATTGAGTCTGCGCTGTCTTCATGTTCAAAGGTATCTATATAAATTACCACATTCTGTCTAGTTTCTGAGTTTGGCGATGATGCAAACGGTAGTATTACCATTTTATGGGCAGTAATGGAGCATTTAGTTATTCTATTTTCTCTATTTTTATTAATTCAATTCATCCTTCACATTTCCAGGTCTCTGAGTTGGAGTTATTGTATTCAAGAACTTGTGCTTCTCCAATTCACTTGAAAGAAAGTGAGAAGCTATTGCAAAAACTTTCATCAGTAAAGGTAGATTTATCTGGCATTGATATTTTTGCTTTTTGTTTTTCTTTTTGTATAGATTTCTACTGGTATAACTTGGACATAAATTATCCCTATGGGGTGAAGTGACTGCATATTTATTTTCTTAGAGATGTTTGACTATCGATTTATTTGTCCGAGTAACTAAACCAACTCAGTGTATGCAATTGATTGATAAGTGCATATTTTTTTCTATAATGTTTTGTAAAAATCAAATTGCTTTAGCTTCATAGAAACTTGCAAGTTAAATTGGTTGCTTATTGATTACAGTTATATCGCAATTAGTACAAAACTTTATTCCTTTTCGGTTGCTTAGATTTTTTTGTCATTGTATTGTTATGTTTGTTGCTCATGTGGTTCTACTTATTCTTTAGGAATGGATGGAGTCTGCAAGAAAATGCATCTCAGAAAACCGTACTACTGCAGTTGATATTGATATGCTCTACAAGTTGGAGTCGGAGGTGAAACTGATTCAACTCATTTTTATAAACTGATGATCCTGATATTTTTCTGTCTTGGTTTTGATACTAAATTGTTTTGCTAAGTAGATACCTAAGCTTCAAGTTGAGCTTCCAGAGGAGGAGATGCTGTTGAATCTAGTTAGAGAAGCTAAATCATGTCAGGCTCTTTGCAATGAAATTTTGAGATTTCCGATTAGACTTAAGGTAACATACTCATATAAAGTCCTTTATATCTTGATTTCAATTATTCAAGATTTTAGAGGCATTATATGTGGAACATTTATGTTTTGTAGGATGTTGAGGGTTTACTCGAAGAGTGGAATAGATTCACGGTTAATGTACCAGAGTTGGTGCTTTTAAAGCAATACCACCTTGAAACAATTGCATGGATTGGTAACTATAATGAACTTTTGGTGAATATTCATTTACGGGAAGATCAAGAAATTGTAGTGAATCAATTACAAGGCCTTCTAACAGATGGATCAAATTTAAGAATTCAAGGTTATAAATATTCAAATTGTTTGATTTCAAAATTTGTGAATTTGCTATTATCATGATATGTTGATGTTTGATCATGTTTTTAATAGTGGATGAGAACTTGTCTCTTATTGAGGTTGAGTTGAAGAAGGCTTGTTGCAGACAAAAAGCACTAAAGGTACCCAACGCTTTTACCTTTTCTTTTGTTTAAATTAATGTTCTTCATTTTCAGTTCCCTGCATGTTTTCATATAATGCTTCTCATGCGTTACTAGTGCCCCAGTGTTCAAAAAATTTGATGCTGTTGAATAGTTGCTTGATAACAAATATTGCAAATTGATTGGTAATGGTTGTGAAATTTATGCTATCATCTATCTGTTTCAAATATATTTTTTGGGACTTTATGCAGGCTCGTGATTCCAAACTGTCTTTCGACTTTGCTCAAGAAGTTATTGTGGATTCTTCTGCGTAAGCATCTAGCCTCTTCAGTACTTTAAAACTGAAGATAGGATTTTTGTGCCTGCTTTATTGGTTCTAATTGTTACTGCATACCTGGCAATTTTGTGTTTGTCCTGTAGGCTACAGATTCAGAATGAAAAGTTATTCACTGATTTGTGTGGAGTACTTGATGCTGCTACATCTTGGGAGGAAAGAGCAGCCAATGTTCTTGAAAAGCATGCTCCAATGCCTGAGTTTGAGGACATTTTAAGGTCTTCATCACTTTTTACTGTATATTGTTACTTTATTGCCTATCTTATTCCTTTCTAAATTATAATCATCAAGTTTAATCTTGTAGGTGTGCAGAAGCCGTTTTTTTGATTTTGCCTGCTCTCAATGATGTTAAAAATGCCGTTGCAACAGCCAAGTGCTGGTTAAAGAATTCTGAGCCATTTTTAAGGGCTTCTAGAACAAAATCTGGCTCTTGTTCTCTGCTTAAACTTACGGAGCTGAAGGTTTGCTGTTTGCAGAATATTCTGTTTATTTAAGATTTCAAGATTGAATTTGACCTTAATTATCTAAAGAAAACTCAATTACATGCAGGAATTGATTTTTCAGTCGAAGTCACTTAAAATTACTTTCGACGAAATAAGAATGCTCAACGAGGTTCTAAAAAATTGTGAGGAATGGGAGCAGGTTGCCTGCTGTACATTGCAGGATGCAGCGTATATGCTAGATGCAAGGTGTGTTGCTGATGGATTGAATGATGATCTTACGACAAGAATTGAACTTTTAGCTGCTAGAATGGAATCAATCACAAAGTCTGGTTTGTCCATCGGTTTTGACTTTCCTCAGATTCAACAGCTTCAGAGTGCTTCTCACATGCTGCAGTGGTGCAATACGGCTCTCTCTTTCTGCAATGCTGTTCCTCCTTTAAAGGTCACAGAATTATCAGTCTGAATTCTATATTTTTTCCATTACATCTTTATAAATTGTGTGATAATGTATTATCATGTGCGTTTCTTTTTTGTTTCTTTTTTAGTTCTCTCTAAAGCGTGCAGTTTCAGTTGAATAGTTCTTATAGTTGATTTTTTTTTGTTAATCTGAGACTCTGTCGACTTTTGTTAATGTGTTTGTGCACTGGCTATTTAGATTATTCTCTTTTTCTTTTTAAAATGTAAGAGTATTTTTCTCACTGTTTTAAAAATCCCCGCCTAGCTCCGCCTGGGCCTTGTCTAGGCGCTATTTTGGGGCTTGCCGTCCGACTTTTTCCGCCTAGGCACCGCCTAATCTGATTTTTTCCGCAAGTTTTAAGATACCAATACTTATGATAATTATAGTTCAAAATATTCTCACCGTATAATTCTCATTTTGAATCTCAAACCGAGAAATAATACTCCATAAACCACAAACAATTTGTGATGATATGCGTTTTTAAGGAATTGATTTTAGTGTTGATGTGATTTTATGTAAGAATCGATTACGACTCATGTTGTCATATGCTATACTATGCTTTTGTAATATATTATTACCTTATAATTTGTTTTTTAGTTGAATTTATACTTTTATCTATTAATAAATATAAAAAAATACATATCCGCCTAGGCCCCGCCCAGGCACTGGAAGCCTTGGCTGCCCGACTAGCGCCTAGCGCTTTTGAAAACATTTTTTCTGTAGCATTACTTGCTTGCCCCTTCATGTAATGCATGAGGCATTGGCTTGCCATTAACAAACATTATTGTTTTACTTATATAATCATCTACTGAATTGCAATGTTTTAATAAATCAATATTCAGGGATTAATAGTTAACACCTCTTTGTTGGTTGGCTTTTCTGTTTGTAAAACTTGTGATTTTCCTCACCTTCTTTTGAGATCTGGATTTCTTCTCAGCTTGGTCGTTAAATGAAGAATTTGTGTGTGCTTTCATGTAGGATGTTGAGACCTTGTTGGAGGCTTCTGAAAATCTTTCTGCAACATGCGTCTCTGGTTCTTTGTTTAGCTCTTTAATTGCTGGTCTAAAATGGCTCCAGGAAGTCTTGGAGGCACTTTGTGGGCGAAGTGAATTTGGAAGGTGCCAGCTCAGTGAGGCTGAAGAGCTTCTTTTGAAAGCTCAGGTATTTTGGATTAGCTCTTTGATTCACCTATTTTGGCAATATAGAGCTTTTACTTGAGCTGAGCATAATAATCTAATGCAGAGTATCAGTGTCTCATTTCCAGTCGCTGTTGATCGTCTTGCGAATGCTATTCAGAAACACAAGTGAGTCTTCTCATTTCTTGACATATTTTTCTCTTCTTAGTTGATTAGACCTTTAAACTTACAAGGTTGGATGATGTGTGCATGCATTGTTTTTCTTTTGTCATAATTAGGTAGAAACTTAGTGGAAAAGATGAGTGTCTTTAGTGCATTATTTTGTGTATATAAAAAACAATGGAATCCAGTAAGATTTTGAATGTAGTTTACAATCCAATCTATAGAAACAAAATAATAGAAATACTGCCTTGTTGATTCAGGCGCCCTAATGCATCTAACATAAAATAGTGATAAGAAACAGACTTGAATGGAAATGTTGAAACGATCAGCTACTCCTCCTGATTCTTTCGATTGTTGAGGAAGTAGAGAATCCCAGGTTGTATTAGGTTGGGATTAGGAGTGAAATCCAGGAGATTTGGTCCCCTAAACCTATAAACCATCGCGATCACCTATGAAGTTTATGGATTTTCAAGTAGATATTGATGCTTGTCAGACGTATTGAACCCGCCTTGCATAGTTGTTGGAGGCGCAAGAGGGCGCTTCTAAGGTACGTTAGGCGCAAAAAATATTTGCTTGAAAAGTAAATGCAATAACAATACTATAGAAAAAGAACTAAAAGAATTGTTAGATGTACATATGTATCTAAAATTTACATATTGAGTTAGGAGTACTAACCTTGAATTAATCTAGCGTTAATGGGAATTTTGGGAATTGAATTTGGATTATCTGGCCTTGAATTATTATCAGAACTCTTATGGACAGCACGTATTAAAGTAAATAAATTAAAACCCTGAACATAGTGTCCCTATTGCGCACCAAGGCGGTCCAAGGCGCACACACCTCAGGGACGCCACCTCACCTGTTATAAAGCAAGGCGCCGAGGGTCGCGCCCTTCATGGGGGGATGTGAAAGATATGCTGTCATTTAGTCCGTATTGCATCTATTCCTGACCTCAGTCCTTGTAGCAGTACCTTACCTATTGAAAGAGCAATAAAAGGGGGTAATGGTTGAGTCATGCAAGTTTGCTTGGGTATTTGAAAATGTAGTCTTTTGGGTTTATGCCAGCTTTTCTAGTGCTATTTTTAATGTATCTGTTACTGGTAATTCAATTCTTCTGCAAATTGTAATGTAAATATAGGTTGTGGCGAGAACAAGTTCATCAATTTTTTCATCTTAATTCTGAGGAGCGTTCTTTGGCCCAAATGCTAGAACTTAAGGTTGGTTAATTTCCCTCCTTCGGTTCTTTTTTGTTATTGCTGTTTGTTCATAGAATAACTTTAATATAGATATTCATTGCTAGAGATAGTCTGAGCATTCCATCAGCTGCATTTTTAGTTAGTACAATTTGGTGTGTGGTGGTATGATTCCCTGTTTGTGAATTATGGTCTCCTTGGAAATGCTGGATAAATGACATTCTATTCATGTGAGGATCTAGAATTAGGAAGTATTACACTTATGCATGACTTTATTATTTGATAGAATTTTGTATAGGACTTTCTATGAAGAGGTGTGGTTTTCTGTTTTAAATAAGTTGACAGTCCAACTTTATTAGTTATTTGAGTTCTGCCTTTTTTCTCATTCATTTTGTGTTCGGTTATGGCTATGAAATATATCGTTTTCTTTTGCTATTTAATAATATGCTTGTATATACCTTTAAATTTTTAAAGCTGAAGCGAGTTTGTCACTTTCAGGAACTTGGGAAGGCTGATGCACTTAGTTGCTCTGAGCTAGATACACTTTTACTAGAAGTTGCCAAAGTTGAAAAGTGGAAGAAACAGTGTGCGGAGACCGTACAAATCTCTGTGCATGATGAGAGTTCTTTGTTCTGTGCTTTAAAGAAGGTTTAACAAATTATGCTTGTTGATCTAGGCTTCCATCATCAGATGCATTGTCTTTATATACCTTGGGTATCATGAAATCTTGTCCAATTTTGTGCAGATCAAGCAGTCCCTAGATATGTCTTTGCTCATATTTGGCAAGTGCTTTTCTGAAAGAAATATAATCATGTGCTGTGTTGGTAATGATGAAGATCAGGAAATTTTATTTTGTTCGACATGCAATGACTGGTAAGGTATTTTTGGGTATGTTAACACTTAAAAGTGTTCATCATTTGCGCAGTATTGTTGTCATAATACATATAGATGATAATATGTTTTCCCGATTTGGCACTTACATAACTTTGATTGACTAATGTTCTGGATTGTCTGGACTTGATGAAACTTATCTACTTGTCTTGCACCTTTTTCTCCAACTTAGAGAATAGCGATGCTTCCATTTTCTTTTTATTTAATAGAATATAACCATTGGCTGAAATAATATTTTCGTCACTGCTATAATAATTATCTTAGTTGACTATATGGTCTTGTTAAATGCTTTGTTCTTTGTTATTGTACAGCTACCATAGATGGTGCCTTGGGAAATCATTAGTCGGAGTGGATGATGCAAAAGTTTATGTTTGCTCTTTTTGCCGCTTTCTTGAGGATCCATTATCTAATCAAAATGAAGTTAGTCTGATGGTATGCATTTTGTTATTTGTTCATTTACTTTTACTTGGGATATCTTGAAAGAACTTTTGTATTGTAGTGATTCTCATATTTTCTTTGTTGCCTAAAGAGATGCAGAGGGACTCGACCAGAGTTAAGCATGATGATCAGACTTCTATATGATGCGGAAAATTTCTTTGTTGGGTATTAAGCTGAACTTCTTGTATTCTCTTTTTTTTTGTGGAGTACCCTGGATGAGTTTGTGCATGTTTTTCTCTTCGTGTTGGACCATATTTGAATTTTACAAATTACGGTAGGTTGTCCCAGCATATACCTGTCCCTTACAGTTCACTGCCCCTATGCCAACTCATTATAACTATTCTTTTACCCTCATTCTCATCTTTCCCCTCCTTTTTTTGTAGTACAAAACAGCCAGTTTATCAAGGCTTAATTGATCTCTTCTTTGTGATGGAAACATAAGGTGGCATTGGATTAGTTTTTTTGTGTGTGTGTGTGTGTGTTCACATGCAATTGCTGTTTGCCCTAGTATGTTTTGTTATGCTAACTATCTGGTTAACTGAAGAAATTGGTAGCTAGTTGTCAGGTATTGATTTCTGACTTGTTTGCTTTCAGAACTGTAATTGCAGATATAGAAAAAAGGAGGTAAAGGAGAAGACATTAGGAGAATAGAGGAATTGGAGAGAGAAGGAAATAATTTGAGAGAGAGAAAAGAATGTTATATGTGCAAGAGTGATAATATTTAATAACTATCCAAATCTAGCTAAATCAGGATAGTGACTTGTGCCTTAGGAAGACAAAACTCATAATTAACTAATTTATCTAACTTTTACTAATTGGCTATAAGCCTATAACCTAACCTTCATCAATTAAACTTCTTTCTCTGCTCATGAAACTATTGATTTCTTTCTGACCCATAACTTTATTTCGTTGTGCTTTGTGGTATTATGTCTGAGAGCCTGCTACTGTTGATTTTCACAGGATTGAAGAAAGAGATGTTTTGCGGAAGATTGTGGAGCTTGCTCAGCAATGCAAAACGTGCTTGGCAGAAATTTTGGACTTTGAATCATCTCATATGGATGAAGACCTTATCATTGTCTCTAAAAGAATTATTATTGCTTTGAAGGTTTGTTTCCTGATCATTTCTTAATGTTTTTTACGCCCTCAATGGTCAGATTTCTATTGTTTTGACTAACTAATTGATGTTACAAAAGGTTGAGACTTTTTCTAATATTGGTCTTTTAACGAGCAAGTAAAATTGGCTATCATGGAGATCTCCTAATTGAAGTATCCTGTTATGTAGGCCATTCAAGTAGCAGGAGTGTATGATCATCAGAGTAAGGCTGACATTGAACTGGCAGTAGCTAGAAATTCATGGAGGACGAAAGCTAAGAGACTGGTGGAAGGTCGACAAAAGCCAACAATGCAACAAGTTAGTAGGCATATGAAAGCGGTATGAGCCATTGTTTGATCCAAATGTCTTTGCTGAGGATCAAATGCTATCTTTTCATGAAAGGGCTTTGTCTTTGTGAATGCAAGCCTAAGGAACGATTGCCAAAAGTCATCCTTTATTACAGTTTCGCATTTTGCATCTGGGGATAGGCCTTGCTGGTATTCAAGCTTTTTGTTAATACATGTTTCGAATTTCACATATCTTATCGCAACGTCAAGAACTCTAGAAACAGTTAGAAATTGTAGCTGTCAGTTTCGAGACATGATAAAGAGTGTTGTCATCGCATGCTTTTCTCTACCTCCTCTGCACCAGTGTTCCACTATTACTGTTCTGCTTAATTCTTACCTGTTAGGAATCCGAATAGCATTGTTGCCATCAATTGAGCCACTCTCTTCCACACCTCCCTTGCAAGTACGCCTACATCTGGGGCAAGCACTCTTGTTTGTGACAATGTTTGATGTAAAAGACCTCATATATCTTTCACATTATTTTGGCCCATTTATTTTAATCCAAGACTTCACCATTTCCAGTCCATTCCTCATCACTTTTGTGGAAATGCGGGATACAAGTTACTGGTGCCATCAACATTGTTCCTAATAACAATTACTGAAGTGGAAGTTATTTACATCAGTTTTTTCTCTACAAGGCTGTTGAGGCAGAGATAACCGTATCTTTATCATCTGATGGAACTGGCAGGTCAATTTCATCCACAGATTATGGAGTTTCGTGAAGTTTGACTATTAGATAATTTGACACAATGTTGTCAAATATGTTGTGTATTTGCAAGACTTAATCCCTAGAATCAAATAGAATAACGGATGACCTTTGGCAACCTTCTCTCTGTGTGTGCGTGTGTTTCATTTTCTGGTATGCTGGGAAAGGAGTCTTGTTGAGGCGAAATATGAAGATGCATTGCAGACTACTTTGCTTCCCCTCTTTCCTTTCCTTTGCTCTTGTCTTAATTTGATCCAATATTCTTAAAATACATGTGTTGAAAATACTAGAGTGTCTTTACAGGGAAAGGATATTAACATACACCCTGAAGACCACTTCATGCAGAAGCTCACAAAATTGAAGAATATTGGCCATCAGTGGGCAGATAATGCCAAGAAGGTTTAGATCCCATTTACTTATTATAGTTTATGGTGGCAACTAATTTGTTTATCACTCTGATAACCATTTGATGTTCACAGGTGGCAATGGATCGTGGGGCTCTTGGTTTGGATAAAGTCTTAGAACTTATTTCTGTTTGTGAAAACTTGCCAGTTCAAATTGAAAAGGAAGTTAAGGTAATGCCCTTGGTTGTTTAATGCTTGAAAATCCCAATTCCATATTTGTGTGCTGATATGGCGGTTGGTGCAGTTGTTAAGAGATCGAAGCATGCTGTACTGTATTTGCCGAAAGCCTCTCGATAACAGGGCCAAAGTTAATTGTGATCAATGTGGTGAGTGGTATCATATGGACTGCATCAAATTACCTTTTCGCCCCAAGATATATGTCTGTGCTGCATGTGATCCCCAATACGAGGCCTCTATATCGTCTCAAACAGACTTAGAGAAGTAAGTTCATCATTTAATATCTCTAACTTTCGGCATGTTCTTGTCTTCAAGTATGTTTATTAATTTGATGATAAATTTGCTGGACAGATTAAAATGTGCCAAGTTTGTGGAGCCAAAAACGCCATCTCCACGGCAGGCAAAGAAGGCAATAGAAAGAGAGATAAGCTTAGCACAAAATATAGTAGCAGTTAGTAGGACAAATACGTCATTTCAGTCGAGAGGGATTGATAGATTGTGGTGGCGAAATAGGAAGCCATTTAGAAGAGCAGCGAAAAAGCGAGTTGAGGTTCAATGTCTTTCCCCATTATTTCACATACAAGAGTAGTAGATTGTAGAGTAGTGATCATTAGATTGGTTAATTCAATTGATATGCTAGGCTGTAGTGCAGTTATCTTGTTCCATTTCAATAAAAATTAATTTATTCAGTCATTCAAGCTGGATCCTAATGATATACAATACCATCTCTAGTATCATCTCCATGTCTTAGGGTCTGTTTGGTATTGTATTGCCTTTCAAGTTGTTATCATAAACTTTTAATAGAACTATTGATTAACACATTTTGATCCTTCATACAAATTAAGTAGGAACAGTCTGATTTGTTAAACAAATCTGCATAGGAAAAGTTAAAAATGGAGCTTTTTAGAAAAGCAGCTGAATGTAACAGAGTCAAACCAGCCCTTAACATGTTTTGAAAATGTGATGTCACATGCCGATGTCTTTTTGTACTACATTTGCAACGATTTATATCGTGGCATATAATGTCATGTTTGTCGCAAAACTGGGAACCCTTGGTTCCACTGGATGTATTTTCCTAGGAATATAACAGATGCATTGGTGTATTTTCTGAAATAAAACACGAGCAAGTATATGTTTTTCCATTCTCGTGGTGTTGCTCCGCATAAACTAGTACGAAGGTTATGTAAGCAATTTACTAGTTTGTGCTTTATAGCCCAATTTTCGTTTTTCGGTTTTCTTTTTGTTTTTTTAGTGACTGAATTAAGCTAAAAGGAAAAGGGAACATTCCTGATTCAAATGGTAATGGAATATTACCATTTGCATGACTGATTAGTAATGATTAAGGCCTACCTGCTTTTTCTTGCAAACTTAATTTCCAGGATTGGTGACATAACAAGCATTGAAACACAGAATTGACTGCCATTTAAACACTTTCTATGAAATTATTGGGAGGGCTTTGACCCAAGTGACCAACTTGAATCTCTACAACTGATAGCTTCAATCAATAGTGTAACTTAATTCGTACACCACTCAATATAATGGTGTGAAGTTCTATATTCAGTATCTAAAATTTGACCCATATTATCTTGAAGAACACATCCAACTCCTATAATACTTGGGTTGAATGTATATGCATCAAATTTTTGCTTTACAAAATAAAGTTGTTTTCATACTCGAATTGGTTCTATCAACTACGTGAGACCATTACAACGGATATTCTCTTGTCATTGTTTTGTGGTATAAATTGAAATACTAACTTATAATTTTAATTTAAGTGATTTAAATTAAGTTTTAATCACTGTATAAATTTACGATATTAGCCTCAGTTGAAATATTTTTGTCCACTTAAAATGGACAAGTAACTTTTGGAGTTTGCCTGTGTTCAAAAATTAAGGGGTTATTAGTAAAAGGTGAGATCTGCAATTACTCAATCAAATTACTAAATTAATTATTCATTAAAAATTAGTAGTAATTTAATTATTGGAAACAGATAAATTAAATGCAGGCATCACCCGGTTCTATTACATGCTATTCCCGAAACCGTAATTAAAGAATACAAGCTGCAGCTGACTCAGACAACCCACCCCCATTTTTCAATAATAATCCATCTTCTAAATTTCAAAAACAACCACGTACCCCAATTACCCTCGCAAGCAAGAGATGTTATACTGGAACTCCACTAGCCGCACAAGGGTATAATTGTCTCTTAAACTTCAAATTATCACTCTACTTGAGCAAAAATAAACATGTCATTATTCTAAGACGTTTTTAATTAAACGTTTGTAATGGAAAATAGCTAGAATAATTCCGCATGTTAGGATAAATATTCTGTTCAGCCCACTGTTAATCAATCAATTTTCCTTTTATCCCCTTTCATTTCAAATTTGTCCCTCTAACCCATATTCCACACGAAATTATACTCAACTAAATCACAATTGATCTCTTTTCCTTCAAAATTAACTCATTTAGAGGGGGAAAAATAGTAATTTTTTATACAGTTAAATATCAGTTCGCGTAAAATAAAGTCAAAACAACATAGCAACTTTAAAGTAGTATACTAAAGAAACAATTAATTAATTGGACCAGGACCGAAAATTAATTTTGCCTGCATATTATGAGCTAAACATAATGGCTTTTTTATTCTAGACATGAACAAAAGATGGCAGTCCTATGTCTCTCAGAATCGTGTGAGAGAGAGGTGTAGAGAGAGAGAAACTCCTCCACTTTGTCACTTACCTTCTTTTTCCCTACGAGGCATGCATTTCTCTCTCTAAAAAATACAGACATTTTTCTTTCATTTTTGGGTTGATTGTGAATATGTATGTTGTATGATTGCTTTACTGCTGCCTTTGGTCCACTTGCTGTTGTATTTTCGCTTTACTCTTTCTTCTTCTACTTCCATTGATTCTTTGAAGGTCTAAAGACTCTGTCTTAAAGATGGGTTTTTGCTCTTTTTACAGATTCATAAGTTGATTACAGTCTTTGAGTCCAAGAGATTGATTTGGCTATGATGGTTTTTGCCTGCAGTTTAATGGAATTTTCTTTCAGCTCACTTCTCTGAGATCTGTTGTGTGGGGTATGCCCATTTTTTCTCTTTTTCTTATTTGGCTTAGAATGTAAGTGAAGCTAATGCTTCTGTTAACAGCCATTCTCTTTAGCCTTTACTACTGTTATTCTTATCTTTTTTCCTGAGTTTATTATAGGATTCCTTTGTGGTTCAAAGGGTATCAGTTTTAGGGATCAAGATCAATTTCTGAGGGTTTATTGATCTCAAACTTTAAAAAAAACAAAATTTTGATGGGTAGGATTCTTTATAGAAGAATGTTTATCTGTAAGTTAAGCTCAGTGAACTGTAGAGACAGCTTATTTAGTGTATTCAAACTATGGAGTTTATTAGTTTGGTCTTTAATTTGTCCATATCTCTGATTTCAACTCATTGTAATTGTAAGCAACCGATACTTGTGTGTTGTTCTTAGCTGGTGATTACAGTAATGAAATAATCCTTTTGAAAGCAGTTACCTTTTTGTCTTCAAATTTCTCCTTTATATAGGAATATATTGGGGATCAGTTTTCCGTTAGGGTTCTTATTCAGTTAAGCTACCAAATACATTTTTGTGTTAGCTTTCAATTCTAGGAAATTCTATTTGATTTTAGGTTATCCAAATTTTACATTTTTAGGATTCTTAGATATGAGTAGATTATGTTGCCATTAGTTGCAGATGGCGGTAGTTACAATTCACTTTCTGCTATGAGGCTAACATTCATTTGCTAGTTACTTGCTATATTTGGTTATTGCAGAGTTGTTGTGAAATTACTAAATGGGGCTAGATACCGAGTCGGATTCTCAGAGGAGCTGCAGCTCAGATCTGAGTCCTAACACAGTACTCCCCTTTAGGCAGTTTTCATCCGCCGAAAAGAGAACGAAAAGTAGCAAAGTTAGTCGAAAAGACGAGTTGTTGACAGCTAAGGATGGGTTCACTGAGATAAGCTTTCGTCGATATAGGAGTGCTTCTTGCAAGACTCATAGTAGACCTCTTGAGAGTAAAATTGAGCTTAGGAGAGGTTCAGTTTATCAAAGCTCTCGAGAGGTAAGGGAAATGAAGAAAATCGGCGGTGATGAGAGAAGGAGAAAGATCGAATTATCACAACCAAGTAATAATTCTTTCTCGTTTAGTGTTCTCGATTCTTTGTGTAGTTTGGATGAAGAGAAAACACAAAATAAGTATCCCACATTGTCTAATGGCTTCATTGAGATAGTTCCCGAATTGGTCAAAAGGGAAAAACAATCTGCTGAAAGAGTAAGAAGTGATTCAATTGAGAATTCAACCTTAAAATGTGAACAAATTGTTGTCCCTGTAAATGATGCTAATGAACTTCTCGAAAAGGATGTGTCTTTGACATTTCATAAATCACTTTCTGCCAAAGTTGAAAATCCCTATTGTCCTTCGCCTTCAGAAAGTGATTGCTCGTCTAAAGCTATCTCAAAGTCTCGGTATAACCCTATTAGAAAAATGTTTGATCCATTTATGAAATCTAAATCTTCTAGAAGTCCTTTGGGTCATATATCAGAAACAGTAGATGTCAAAACGACGAAAAATCCAATCTTGAGGAAATCTTTGATGAATGACTTCTCAAACATAGATGTAAAATTGGATACCGATTCTCAGCTTGCAAAGAAAGGTCACCATCAGTCATCTGTGGCATCTTCGCCAGTTCATTTACATGGATGTCTAAAGTTGGAAAGCAAACAAGGCGTACCGTATTTGAAGTTCTCAATGGATTGCCCTGAAGAAACCTTAATAGCTAAGACATGGAAAGGAAACAATTCTTTTAACTGGGTATACACATTTCACTCGAATAATGGTCGAAAGAGAAGCAATGCTACTTCCTGGGGGCTAACTGATGGCAACATGGAGTCCTCGGTAATAGGGCAGATGAAAGTTTCGAGCTTTGTGTGTTCTGAAGTAAAAGATGGAGGCTTTTGTGACAATTCGGTGTTGACTGAATTCGTATTGTATGATATTGCACATGGGAGACAAAGTTTTTCTTCACAAGATGATTCAATTGATAATGATAAACCTCCTAAAAATGAGTTGGGAAATCCTTGCCCTTGGCCATCTTCAATGTTACATTCAGACCTTGAAATTGCTGCAGTTGTTATTCAACTACCAATTGACAAAAGAGAAAGCTTGAAATACGAAATTGGAGATAAGAGTAGCAGTCGAATGCATTCAAATACGATCAACTGCTCAAAAAAAGCGGAGAGAGAAAGTCAAGACAAGGTTAAAGTAGTGATTCCAACTGGAAACCATAGTCTACCAAATGATGAAAGTCGAGGGCCTTCTCGATTGCTCGATAGGTGGAGATCGGGTGGTGGTTGTGATTGTGGTGGATGGGATATGGGCTGTCCTATTACTATCTTTGGCAGTCAAGATGAACCCTTAGTCGCCAATCAACGGTCTTTCGAGATCTTTTTGCAAGTAAACTTCTAACTTGATGCCACATTATTTGCTTGTTTTTCAAAAACTGCATTTGTTGCCCTTTAGATTGGTAAAGTTTGATACTTTCTGCTAATAGATTGGTAAAGTTTGATACTTTCTGCAATTAGATTGGTAAAGTTTGATACTTTCTGCAAATAGTTTGATAAAGTATGAAACTTTCTGCAAATAGTTTGGTAAAGTTTGAAACTTTCTGCAAATAGTTTGGTAAAGTTTGATACTTTCTGGTGTTTTGATAGTACTGATATGTTTTTATGCTTGTTTATCGGCTGTTAGGGAGTGAAACAGAAACTTCCGGCATTAACCATGGCAGTTGTTGAAGAAGGAACATATGCAGTAGATTTTCATGCTCAATTATCAACATTACAAGCGTTTTCGATCTGTGTGGCTGTATTGCATCGAACCGAAGGGTCCAGTGCTAAATCCAGGGAGGATGAAAAAAGCAAGCAATTGTCACATTGCAATTCACTAAAAGTACTAATTGAGGAGGAAGAGAAGACAAAGAAAATCTCGAAGAAAACCGAAGAGATTCAGCAGTCTTACGGGCTAAATCCGCCCTTTTCTCCAATTGCTAGAGTATAAAATGGAGCATAGTTTGAATTTTGTTCTTCAGATGTGCAACAGAGTTAGAATAGATAGTCATCCTGTTCATAAAAAATAACTTGATAGCAAAGGTAACAAATTAAGAGATTGTAGGGTAGTGGTACTAAATTAAACAATTCTGTATTTTAAGGTAATAAAATTCAAAGTCTTGTTGGGGATTAATTGTATATTTTTCAAAATAAATAAATGGTACTCTCTCCATCTTTTAAAAACAGGTATTTTAGCCACTTTTTAAATATTTTTTTACTTGTCATTTTCAAATTTCTACGCACTTTTTGAATTTATTTTTTCAATTATACCCTTATATGTCCCATTATCATTAATTGCAATAAAGTGGAAAAGTAAACATTAATTGGAGGGCAAACTAGTACTTTTCTGCCTTTAAGTAATTAATTCTTTAAAAAGTGTGAAATGTTAAGTAAAAAAAGATGGAGGGAGTGTCATTTTATGGTGTAATTCAATAATGTTGTTGAATTATGATTTTCACTAAATTTGAATGCGAATAATTAGACATGCTACAGAGCCATGTTATTAGTATTACCTCTTAAAGGACATGTTTTTGTGTATTTTTTTGGTCCCCTGGAGCATGCTCCCTGCTTTTGGTGATCTTATAAATCATTTGAAATGTGTTCAAATTTTTGTAAATATGGGACTATTCACTCATATGTTCTATCTTTTCAATGTGATTATAAAAGTTAGGATAAATTAGGCAAGGGTTCAAAAAGCAAGGGGGTCCGGACGGAGGCTAAAAAAGATTAGTAGACCTATAATTATAAGGTGCAGCTTTTAATGTGGTAAGACCCATTTGGGTGTGTTGCATTGGGCAACATAAAAATAAAATGCATTTGAATTAATACTAACACATCGGAAACCAGTCACTTCACGTGGTTAGCATAATTGAAAAAACGATACGCCATTGCCGGGGATCGAACCCTCGTGACAGCCGGGAATACTCGCTGCTTATCCGTTAACAAGCATACAATTTTTTCTGCAGATCACGTTGAAGAAGCACAAGCAATTCAACTTGAAGTACGAAATTTAGCTTATGACAAGCAATATAGGTTTTGTTTTTTTTACCTTGTGATAGCTTAATTTTCTTTAGTTAACTACTTTATGTTCAGCATTTACAATATTCATTTCTTAATATTTTTTCTCTTCTCTACTAAAGTAAATAGCCGCTGAAAGATGTTCTTTAGATACAAATTTGTTTTCCAATAATTTGAGAATGCTGCAGTTATTCTTTCGATTTGAAATTAATAAGATTGGTTCACTAAAAATAAAAGGATCATAACAAGCAAGAAGTCATGTTCATTACATTAAGATTCAGTATCACTGATTCATGGCCAATTCTACCACCATCACAGCTTTTATAGCCTAGTATGGATGCAAGTCAGGACAAGCAAAGACAATAAGAGATCGTGAGGAGGGCTATAAACGAGTCGTGTCGAGCCGAGTTGTGGTCTGTTCATGTTCAGCTCGTTTAATTTTTAATCGAACACGAGTCGAGCCGAGCTAGAATCGAGTTCAAAAGCTTGTTCGTGTTCGACTCATTTACTTGCTCGTTTGTTCACGAACAACTCATTTATTTTGTTTGTGATCAGTTCATTAATTTATTCGCAAACAAGCTCGTTTATTTTTGTTCACAAACACAATTAATAACAAAATATGAAAAAGTAAGCTCTTAATATCATAATATCTCAATAATTAAATGATATTCTTGAACAAAAGACAACGTAGAGAACTTTAAGTTAAGACTTTTAAGTATTTATGCTGTAAATTAATTCTCTCGGTATAAATTTGACCAGTAAGTAGTGTCAATATAAGTCATAAATTGGATTGTGGACTATGTGTTTATATTACAAATACATATTATTTCATCAACTATTTTAAAAATATGTTTTATTATAGTTTTATAAATACGAGAAAATTATAATTGAGTTAGTTCACGAGCTTTTATCGAGCGTGTTCATCAAAAAAAATATCGCCATTAGTATTTACTATTTAATATTCACATTTCACTAACGCCACTGTTGATCCTAAAGAAATATCGTATATACATTTGGAACCATAAATACTTTCCATTTCATGCTTCCCTTTCTAATTAATTTTATGGGATCAATAAAAGCAACGGATACCTCTAAATTGAGAGAAGCAACACAAAGCAAAGTTAGGATTACAGTTATGTCAATTCCAAATGCAATGCCACCATATTTATTGCCACCGTTTTGAAGATTTCGTCGCAGAGGAACTAGCATAAGAATTTTTCCTTGCAGCTGTTAGAAAATGAAAAAGATTTTCACAGCTGGTTAGAGCATGGAGCAAAAGCAAAGCACTAGAACTGATACTACCAGCTTAATCAGGATTCCATGTTGCACAGAAACTTTGAATTTATAGCCTTGTCATGTTTTAAACTAATAAAAAATTATGGAATGTTTTGAGTCTCATTTCTATCTTGTTTTAGAAGATAAAACATGTTTCCTGAAGCAATAGATTCCTATCTTTGATCATCTTCTTCAAGCTCTCAAAAACGAAAACAATAAATCATTTTCACATTTTGCAAAGAAGGAATCATGTCTTATAGTTTTGAATTTTGTTGATAATAATTCTAATATTTTCATTTTCATTTCCAAATCAATTTCCATTTCCTTGCAACGTAGATCAAGATACCCAATAAAGAAACCAAAAAGGAAAACGGAAAAAGAAAAAAGAGAGTTTCAGTGGCATACTTGACAAAGAAG
This sequence comes from Euphorbia pulcherrima, assembly GCA_947683365.1. NCBI lineage: Eukaryota > Viridiplantae > Streptophyta > Magnoliopsida > Malpighiales > Euphorbiaceae > Euphorbia > Euphorbia pulcherrima. The sequence goes on from CANTUS010000009.1 coordinate 22,941,925, forward strand.
CCCTAGGGGAGACGCTGCTTTTAGTTGACAATCGTGAAAGTCTAGGCTCACCTGTCTGTCCCACTCTTTTTGGTGGTCTTGGCAGCTTAGAAGTGAAGCTTGCTCTGCCAACCAACCGAATCATTAGTTGTAACTTGTAAGGTTAAACTCATTCAGTTAAAGCACCTTAGAACACAAAGACGCTAACACAGCCCAACAAGAAAGTAAAAACAGCGAAAGAAATTGAAGCAAGATGCAGATTCAATGATTCATAACTTGTGAATTTAACAATGGTTAATAGTGCCGGGTGTCCAGTAATCTGGAAATAAAATTTGTTATAGATACATGATCAATTGCAGAAAAGCCATCAATTTAACAACTAGTGATCCATGCCGTTAGTTCTCCGTAATCTGTTCTAGAAGTTTCCACAATGCACAAACTTGCAATTTGATAAAGATAGCTGCTAGAATTCAGACTTAATAAAGCATTAATTGACTAAGCTGTAATCTAGACTCAAATATGTATCAGTGTGACAAGAAGAAAACGGGCAATCGGTATTAACTAATACGAAAACCAGTGTACAAGAAATCAAAGGTAAGGCAGCATGTAGATTTGCTAATTGCTAATATGCTTATAAACATTACTTTTGGCTATGAAGGTCTTATGGCCCGAACTAGACATGCTTTCTTTGTATTTAGATAATATAAGCAGAATATCCATAGAAATTAAAATTTTGATTTGCAGAATACTCACTTGTCATGGTTCTCTGTCTTTTGAGCTGGTTTTGCCACTTCAACTGGTCTCACAGTTTCTTGTGATTTTACTGATTCAGGGGCTTCAACCGGTCTCACAGTTGCAGACAATTTAGCAGCTTCAGGGAAAAGAGTGAACTCTACAGAATCTGTTTCGGTACCCATTGAAAGACCCCCATCAGATATGTCACTTAATCTTTCATCAGAATCTCCATCTTCAAAACCTAAGATATCATTGTCTTCTTTAAAATCCTGGCCTCCATCTTTTTTAAATGTTGGTTGAGCCAAACAATCACTTGTCAGCTCCAAGTCACCTACAGACTTTGAATGTGGCAGAAACCCCTTCTGATATTTAAACTCATCCATTGACTGTGTACAACCAGTTTCAGAACGTTTCTCACTGAAATCTGAGCTATTCTCTGCGTCGGAAGCTCCTTTCCTACGAGGTTCCAAGCCTTTCCCTCTAGTCGAAGTTGTTTTAGAGACTTGATGAGGACTACCTAATGAATGCCTTTTTGGAGAATTAGAATCACTCCTCAATGAGTTTGCACCACTTCTCATGCCGTTAGAATTAGTCTTAAGTAGATGCAACCGTTCAATCTCTACGTCTTTCTTTGTAATTGTGTCCTTTAGCGATGCCACCTACAAAAAAGTTATCTTCTAGTCGATAAATAGATGAATGTTTTTAGCTAGGAGAATTAGGAAAGAAATAGGAGAATTCTACAACCTGCTGCATGAGTTCTCTAATATCTCTTCCCTCTTTGTTGCTCTTTGCAGCACCCAACTCAATGCCTGATACCCTCTCAGCAAACTTCAACGTGCTTATAGTTTCAGAATAGGAATCTACATCAGGATTGAGCTGGACAAACATGAGGGTCTTTGCTTGACCACCTAGAATCAAACACAAAATATCATCTCACCAAATTGTGTCAAATTTACACTAAAAAAAGCCATATTTCGTATCACAACTGCGAAAAATAAATACCTAAGGAGCTTTGCAGTACTTGAGTCAATTTACTATTTCTGTAAGGCACATGAGGACTCTTTTGAGCCAAAGCAAATATGACATCCCCAAGCGCAGAAAGTGATTTATTTATATGTTGTGCCTCCCTAAGCCTGTCTCCAGTCACTTCAGTTCGCTCCACCCTTTCACTACCAGCAAGATCTATCAAGTGTAGATTACCACGCATGACAGCACCAGATTCCAAGTCCACCCCACGAACATGAACAGTTAGGACACTGCAACATTATTTTTGTCTTAAAAAATTCAAAGATAAAAGAAATCATCAAGGCAATTTATAGGTAATCTACATCAGAAAGACGAACCTGTGGGATCTACTACTTCTTTCATTCAGGGCTGTAGCGCCAACAGCTCGGTTCATCAGTCCAATGCTCATCAACTCTAAGACATCAGTGGTTGACTTCACAGACTGCATGCTAGCATCTGGAACAGCTAACCCGTTTGGTTGGGTTATATTCCAAATCCCGAGAGTGTGCAAGTTAAGAACAACACAAAAATCTTTATATCAAAATAAAAATAAAGAAAGCAATATTATCCTGTAATTGATACACAAAAATTAATGTCAAGACAAACAAGGAATTGGAAAAAATAGAAAAAAAAATCACTCACGCCATCAATACAATTGCAAGCATATAGAATACGTCAATATGAAAGCATGTAAAAATTATATTAATCAATAATCTGAAGGATATCGTTTATGAGGGCCTTCACTCGAGAGTAGATCACGAACTTGTTCATTGTATATTTCTACCATTTGCACACCAACTTCATACTGAATAAAGCTTTTCCTATTTTGAGAGATTTGGAAAAGATCATGTAATGCTCGATAATTTACCCCCCAGCCTTCTTTTGATGTTAAAGTTGACCCACTCTGAGGAATACATAAACCCAAAACAAAAACTAAATGTGAGTATAGATGCTATGCAACCATATTAATTACATAGAAAACTTGCATATTATTAGTTCAATACCATTGTGTATGTCTTTCCTGAGCCAGTTTGACCATAAGCAAAAATACACCCGTTATATCCGTCTAGAACAGATCGGATCAATGGTCGGGTGTCTAAAAATACCTCCTCTGAAAATGATAACATTCACCAATACAACCATATATTCAATTTGTAATCTTAACAGATGTATGTAATGTTGCACTCATTAGAAGTATCAAAACAAAATAAGGGAAGAGAGAGGATACTCACCTTGACCAGCAGCTGGACCAAAAACCTTGTTGAATTTGAAGATTCTACGACTATCTTTTCCTTGTTTTAGGGGATTTGAAACAACTAATTCACCATTTTCACCAATATATTCAATGGTCGTTTGCTTCTTGCATTGCGCAGGAAGGAATGGCCTTATCCGACAATATACTCTAATGTTTCCTGTACAAGTGATAAAAACAAGTCTAAGTATCAAGCAAGGAGGCCCAATAACTCAAAGTCTGAGTATGACGTACCTTTCAAATCCTGCACTTCATTATACAATCTTCGATTTTCTGCAAGGACCGAATGATAGTTCCCAGCAGTATCAGCTAAACCTTTAAGCTTCACTCCTAGTAAAAGATAAAAGTCATACTCATCACGACAGAAGAGCAAAATCTATCCTAAAGCATGACTCAGTAGCAGATAATTTATTATACCCAAGCATTGGAATTCCTCAAGGAAATTTCCTTTTTCCTTCAAGACTTCCTGCTTCATAGAGTTAGATGCTACCTTTAATTCCTGGCAGAAACAACTTCATTAGTTAATGCAATACATACAATACCCAAAATAAATCAATAGAATTCATATCAAGAACATTTTAGTGAAGACAAACCTTCAAAGCTTTAGATTGATGATCGATAAAGCTGTAATAGGTGCCCTCTTTCTTTCTCCATCGTTTAGATTTAGATTCAGAAAACGACTCGAGTTCTTTGACCTTATTTCTCGAATCAACTAAAAGGAGCTCAAGTTCCTTTATTTTTTTCTCTAACTCGGTTTTTGTTTCTTTAGCCCCTGCCTCCAACATTAAGCAGTGCTCTTCATGTGTCTTCTTGGCTAATTCTAATTCCTGTTTGAACTTGAGTTTCTCACTATCCCACTTATTTTTCTCCTCCTTCAATCTTACAAGATCCAGCTCTTCATGCTTTTCCTTCTGCTCTATTTTGGTTTTCTGTATCTGTAATGCAGAAGAGAGATAAAGGTACATAACAAGAGCGTGCGAAAAAATTGAGATTGACACATTGTTTCTTATGAGTTAGGACTGCACTTTTCTTATCAATTTGTGGGAAAAACAGCATATTACCCATAATTTGAAAATTTAGCCTAAATCTTATTAGTTGTTTACAACCTAGACACACTTACTTCCAAGCATGATGATTAGTACTACAAGCACTAAAACTTCCATGAACACCACAAACATTTATTTTCTTATAGAATTTTTGCACTATAGATATCCATAACAGACATGCGATTCTCGCTGTAAAACACCCACCTAAACAAGTACTGCACAAAGACAAAGAATTTAGAAGTTTCCCTTTACTTCTTACAATTGATGTTCGTGCAAATCCAAGCAATAAAGAATCATCGATAATAGAATTCAAATATAAAAGTTACAAGGTAAAATGGTAGTCGCACCTTTATCTGCTGTAGCTGTGTAAATAGCACCTATTAACATACAAAACAAATGAACTCAAAAACTCAAATCTTACGTTGGAAATGTTACATATAATAGTTCATATTGTCAATCAAACTACCTCAATTTCTTCTGTGGTACCAGATGCAAGGGTCTCAAGTGCTTTTATCTTTGATTGGGACTTCTCCGTGCGAACATTAAAAGTTCTGTTTTGCTGAAAGTATTCAAAACTTTAAGCTTCACTAATCATAAGCCACATGGAATACATGTACACGATGCAGTAGGCACAGATTATTAGAAAAGAATTATCAAGACATTACATCTTTTATGTTCTCTGCTTGAATTGAAAACCGTTGTTCAATAACTTGTACAACTTTCTTCACTATTTGCGCCATCTGCTGTGAAAACCAATTTTAAATTGAATAAATAAATAAGTAAACAAATAATGGGTTGTCAACACACATAAATTATTTACGGAGAGTATAACATCCTCTCACAGCCATACATTTTGAACAAGCCCATTCCTTTCAATGCTAGCATCCAAAATTTTATTCGCTAAACTGAATAGCATTCGAGTCGGGACATTCTGCAAAAGTATTTAAATATATATCATGGAATATTCAATTCGGCTAGTACATAGAATTGTGTAATAGATGTCCAAACATTGGCATGACTGCGTTCAGGATCTTACATCCAATCCATTTAACTTCATGAATTCCAAGATATCAGAATCCGAAAGATCACTGTAGGAACCCTTCAATGACTCATCATGTCCAGCATTATGCAGCAACTCAGCAGACAGCTCTGAAAAAGAAACCAACAAGGACAGGACACATATAAGCTTATATTAAACACATTGTACACAGGAAGGGGTCAGTCCAAGAATAGAAATGAACAAAGAGGCTGTATAGGAAGATTAGATATTAAGAACCACCATCAGTAAACCCAAGCTAGTTTCCCAGTTGCTCTAGTACCAACTACCATAGTAAAGAAAGGCCCAACCAACAAAGGAGTTCAGGTCAAGCAGTAGCAAAAGGAAAACTGCCAAACAAAAATTTTTCTACGGTGCATTTCCAAGCTAATTCCAAGTAACAAACACTTTGTCACCAACCTTCACTTTTGGTCCCATAACAAGTAAATTTCTTACCTAGGATTCACTACAATGTTAGCGCGGTTACTCAACATCATAATAAGCTTGCACTTCAAATAAACAACTTATCTCAATTAAAATACCAAGTCTAGGTAGCAGGTCATAATGACCTTTTTCACTCCCTATATTAGTCCCTTACACATCTTAGTCAGAAACTTTTGCTGCTCACAGCAATCAAACTAAAAATTATAGATTCCATTATTTCACTGGAAAGCATGAGCTTAGTTCAAGTATGAAACATACTCACGTTTATGCATTCCTTTGGTATTTGCCAACAACAGATTCCATAATCTTCTTGTGCTCTGTTTCCCACCAACAGAATCAAAATGTGCTTTAAGTGTACCAAGGCACTGCAACACTGGCACCATATATCCCTGCATAGTAACACAAATTATCTACATATCGAAAAGAGAAGTGGACCTAATAAACCAGGTGTAATCAATATAGATACTAGTGATAGATTGAATATAAGGTCAGGTGGCTCTATTCTGCTTTCAATAACTCATGTTCTCCAGCACCAATAAAACTCTCATCAATGCAAGAGTTACTAACTTGCTATGAGAAAAGAAAGAGTCTCCACACCTGTTGTATGTCTGCAATTACAAACCTAGGCAATCCCATTTCATCCATTGCTGCTAAAAACCTTTTGATTTTCTCAGGACCGGGCTCAGAGTTTCCCCTCTGAAAACCAAAAATATGATGTCCATAAACATATAAACCATATCACCAAAACTAAAGCACTGCCATAAAAATTTAATTAAGCTCATAAATCATGAGAGTAATCCAACCATGTCGACAGAACCAGGGTTCAGCTTGTGCAAAATGCTACACAGAACAGTTCCATCGATCAGACACGCTCTCAATTCTTCTTCGGAAGCTTCCAGAGGCAAATTTAAATGAGGAACCATATAGTTCAGCCATTGAACTAATGACTTCAAACTACCTAAAATCAAACCGAATTTCATCGTAAGGTGCGGACTGTGGAGAATCTAGTTTAGAATCAGCCATAGACATTTTCATGTGCATTGAGAAATTGAGAAAGGCAGTCATTCTCTTACCAGCATCAAAATCTTCGATCTTTTCAATTTCTTCGACACCCTGTCCATGAATTCCATTTGAGCTGCTAAAAGCGCCTTTTCTAGCTACTTTCGTTACTTCATGAAAGTCCATGTTGAAATACCACTGACCTACAGGCCCAATAATTAAGAGTTGAGCACAATGTCATCATAATAAACTGAAAAATGCAAACAAACCGCCTCTATTCTTCCAGATATAAAAATTCGAAAAATCGCTGTAAAGAGCATGCGGTTTTGACTGTTCTGTAGTGCAACCTTGGTGGATTACAATGAGCCAGTTGTTCTTATTTGACAGAAATTCAAACTATTCAGTTGCTTTAAATTAAAATCTCCACAAAAGCTTCTGTACTTGCAAATTATGAATTACAAATAAGAAATTAAAACAATAGAAGACAAAAGTTACACTATCGGTTGTGTGAAAGAATAACAATTCAGAAGAATAAAAACATCAAACTTCTACTTAGCTATGCAAGCAACAACATTCCGCTAAACTGAGACCACTCTGCTACAGATTCAGCTAAAAGGAGGACAAAATATACAAGTAGTAAGAAAATAAACACATAGCCAATTCTTCCCCTCTGCTAAATTAGTTCTACAAAAAACCCAAACAAAGTAAGTAACATTGGAATCAACTCTATTCAAACGTATATTAACTCGACTGACAACCAAGTCTGATTAACCACCCCTACCCCCAAAAGAAAGGGAGCAAGCACGAAACCCTATCAGGTTCAATTTTATGCAAACACAAGCTAATATACACAATGCAGAAAAATCCACCAGATCCAAGCAAAAGCCCTAAATAGCGAGTAAATGGACATTGCAAACGAATAACGGCCCGAACCTGTAATAGCTTTAGAGAAAGTGCAGCTACAATCGTGAAGAAGCTACCATTGGGAAAAGCCGAAATGCAGAAATCAATCAACTACAATGGAGAGAGAAAGGAGAGGCTAGGATCGGGCAATAAACACCAGGTGATTAATTTTCCTTCCTTTTCTTTATTTTTTTCTGAGAAAAACCACAAGAAAGGAAAAGAAAACGAAATTGAAGCTGAGTTGTCTCTCGCTCTCTGTTATGGAGATATTGGTGTTTTTTCCATTATTTGAAATAACAATTAACTGAATCTTATTTTTCTTTAAATTTTAAAATGTGGTCCCCACGTATTTGGAAGTGTGGAACCGTTGCCCGCTTAATTGGAACAGAGTTCCCGCCTTGTACCCTTGTCGCTCTGGTTCACTAACAAATTCAAATTAGTAACGAACCAAAATTAAATAAATAATCAATACATCATCTAATTAAGAATTATGATTATTGTTAATAAAAGCATAACTGTTTAGTGAAATTCAGAACGACAAAGAAGAGGATTTGGAGTAAGTTTTATCTGCCTTCGGTTACTAGCAATGTTGCCGTAAAAACAATGTTGTACCGGCCGATTCGACCGGTTTTACCGTAAACTGATCATGGTTATGGTATGGTTAATTAAAAATGGTTTTTTAAAAATTGAGTTGAATCAAAAAAAATAAGCGAACCGGTTCAAATCCAATTTTTTCCTAAAATTCACAAAACAACCACTAGAAGGCTCTGGCGACATGCATAAAGCGTTGGGAAAGATCTGAAAGCGTTGCAATAGTCACTAAAAACATCACAATCTTCCAAATCCGACGCACCATGCATTACAAGTCTACTAAAATCAATAAATATATATTTTCTAATTTAATTTATGATTTAAATAAAAAAACTCTAATTTATTTTTTTACTTATATTGTAAATTAATAATTTTAAATAATATATATTCTTTTCAAAATAAAAAAATAGATAAAACCATTAATTATATCAGTAGTACCGATTATATCTCATACCACTAATTTTACCGATATGATGTTCAATACAGTTTTGATAACATTGATTACTAGTATTGCTTATAACATTGATTTAATTTTTTTAAATAAAATAATAAATTAACATTTTATTGTAGGAGGATATATGATATAAATCCATATAATAAATATAAAGTGTTCCATTAAAAAAATGTAAATACATTGCCACCATGGATTTATCAATTGGTTGTTTCAAAATTCTACAAATATTGGATTTACGATTTTTTCATCGTGTTAGTAAAAATAAAATTTAAGTAATTTTTACTATACTGTAAAATCGGGCTGCCAGCGAAAAGAATCAACGCGAATGTGACTGATGTGACATCTACGCTAATTTGGCAAAGCCTATATTCTTAAAATATTCAGCAAAATGTTTAAGCAATATTTATGTGGTGATTTTGAGGACATCTTAATTCATATTTTAAAATATTGTCATGAAGTAACATTGGTTCGGAGAGTAACAAGTTTTTGTAGCAAAGTTTTATGTGTACTTCTCTTCAATGGTTTCATAATTTTTTTTAAGTGAAACATTCAGAGATTTGTTGGAAGCCACCAATACAGTGACTCGTAGATGTTGTTCCACTTAAGAATGACACTTGTGTTGCGCGAGTTTTGTATCTAAGGATGAGAATGGGGTAGTCCAGATGACTCATGCAATTTCTATAAGCCTTTGCTTATCTGTGCTTCAGGTTGAGCTAACGAGTTTATTAATAGCACTGCTTTTGACTGTCAAATCTAGCTTTTTGCGGAACAACATCAACATTGTTAATTTGTGAAATGATAAAATTATTGTCTTTACAAATTGTACCAGGACCGTGATTAGTGATATTAGAAGGCTTGCCTGCTATTTTAATGACATTTTTTTATGCGAGCTTAAAATCATTTGTGCTCTTAAACGTTTCAAAAATATTAATAATCAATAAAATTGAGAATGCAATTTTTGATAAAATTTCTTATGAAAAATCGACTGAAATTTGTTTCAAAAAATATTCAGATAACTAGAATTTCAAATGATAATATGGTAATAAAAAATATATGTACATATCAAAGTTTAATAACTCTTTATTGTTTATTAGTGAAATATTAATTTTGTTGGTGGTTTTTTTAACATTCTTCTATTTTACAAAGGCCGCTATTTCATTTTATACTCATGGTCCCGAAAATCTTTGAAACGGCCTTGCTCCACCATTTTTATTATTGCTAATGATATCATCTGTTAATTGTTAATGAAAGATTGCTTATCGATAAAAAAATAAGTAACAAAAAAAATATTTTACCGACTAGGCTAGCTATTTATGACTTGCTAAAGTGTGAAATTAATCGATTCTTTTATTTTTTATCTAAAAGAATATAGCTAATGCATCAAAATACTAGTGCACAGATATATCGACCGGACTCCCATCACTTCGTTACAATAATAATATATAGCTAATAAATGGGCAATTCCGTTAAGCTTAATGGTTCAAGGCAGTGGCGAACCACCTCGAAAGCCTTTTTAATATTAATGGGTATGCAAGCCTTCACAGTGAGGTTCAATCACAAGGGACAATATGATGAACGATATAGTCGAGTAGATCTGTGAAAGGCTCGAGTTTGGAGAAAGCCCCATATACAAGTTTGCTAATCAAAGAATTCAGAGAATTTCAACTTTCAATACATATCATATCATACTATTCAAAAACATCATTTGCCCTCGAATTTGACACGAAAAATTAGATTTCACCATGAATTTTCAAAAGCTTCAACTTCCCCCCTGAATTTGGCAAAAATAAACCAGTTTGCCCCTTGAACTTGGCAAACTAGTAGTTTGTCCATCATTGCTACGTGTCAGCTTGCGATTGGAGAAAAAATCAGAAAAATAATATCTTTGAAAAGTCAAATCAATCAGAAGCTGAAACATGACATTACGGGGGTAAATTGGTGCACTTTTGCCAAGTTCAGGAGGGCAAACTGGTTCACTTTCGCCAAGTTTAGGGGCCAAGTCAAAACTTTTGAAAGTTTAGGGTGACATCCGACTTTCCGTACCAAGTTCAGGGGGCATATGATACTTGTTTCAATAGTTTACCTGGTTTTAAAAATTACTAGTTCCAAATATGGCATATTAGGTAATGTTGGGCATAATTTACTTTAGGCTCAATTACAGTATGGAAAAACTTCGATTTAAATAATACGTGTTTTTCAACAATATAATATCTACTTAAAACGGTTTACCATTGATAATGAGAAGGTCCATCAGGTCAAATCATCACATTCAGGCCCACCTAGTGATAGTTAATAGTCATCTATCAACAAGCTAAGCCCCGCCTCAACCCAATATCAATCGTGCACATGACTCAGGTGATTATGCCATGCCAGCATAATTTCCTCTATGAAAGGACCCTAGCCAAACAATGTGAGGTAATCCATTCCCTTTTTCGTCATTCTCTACCACTTTCATTCCATAAAAATCTAACTTATGCATTGAAGAGGCTATGTAGCGACCTGGTCTATCTCTTCTAACGTATTCTTGACATGCAAATAGCTGGTACTGAAACTATATCAACAACTATTAAAATGAGAAATTAAAGTTCGAAAATTAAAACGTCGTGACCGCGACTGCATTACAAAACCATGGCTTGCACAACATCGACTCAAAACTACATGACCGAGACAAACTGAATATGTCAGCTAACCTAATAAACAATTTGAATACCCGAGGCACTTTGAGTTACATAAATGTATCAATTGCTGAGTAATGAGTAGTAATCATCTTCTGCAGACTGAGAATTTATTTAGCCGTCGTTTGATTTATAATTCTACTTGGTTCATTAAATTAAAGCATGACATGATAAGTAGAATATGATACGGGTTTTTTTTAGTATTTTTGTTTGAATATATGATTTTTTAGAATTTAGATTTTTTAAGGAAATAAGAGCTAGTCCAATCATATTCCCCATTTTTTATTTCTTAAACTTTATGTTGCAGTATTTATAGTGTTTTTACTCCAACCATTGTCCCCATTTTTCATTCCTCATATTAGATTCCCCTAATTATTGTTATATTAATTGCTTTACACCATCTCTATCAATAAAAACTAACACAACATTTAAAAAATAAAAAGTAAAAAGATATTAATATTATAACCAATTCCCAAAATGAGGATTCTCCATATTTGGATAATCCCTATTTTAAAAAATACTATATGGGGAATGATTGAATTGATTTATTCCCAATATTCATGCCCATTCTACAAAACGAGGGATAGTTGGACTTGTTTCAAGAGGTATTTTATGCCAATTTTACATAGTTTTTTGGAAGGGTGTGGCAACCAAACCATATTCCCTAGATTTTTCAAATTTTTTTAGGCCTTTGCACTAAAATATTTTACAGAAAAATATTTTTTAAATTTTTCAAGTATTTATTTTAATTATAAAATAAGTTAAGGGAAAATATTAAACTAATCGAATGTAAAATTCCTTTACATAAAGTGGAAAATGTTTTTCCTTAATTAAAATAGGGAAACATTTTCCCTGAGTAAAAATGACGCTATTTGTTCGTAGATACTGCTCTTGTTTCTCATAAGCGCCAATGGGCCACCTTCCACCATCATAAAATTATATATGATACCGGATATTTAATAACCTTTTCTAATCCAATAATTAGATATTTATGAAAAAATATTTAAATATTCACTCATCTTAATCAAATGATATCTCATAAATATCTAACTATTAAATTGGAAAATATATTAATAGTCGCACCATATATAAAAACCCTCCACAACCGCTCTCTTTCAATAATCAATAAAATTCTCTTCAAGCTTTCCCATTTATGAATTTATGTTTTACGTTTTTTTTAATTTTTCAACAATTATACTGTGTTCTTAATGTATGTTTAATTTAAACTGATTACAGCTTATTGCTTTTTTGAGTGGTATCCTTTAAATGTAGGATTCACTAAAATTAAAAAAAAAAAAGAAAAAGAAGAAAAATATAAACCGAATTCGGTGGTGATTGGTGGCGCAATTAAAGGAATTGAAAGACAACATTTCACGCGTCTTTCAATTCCTATAAATAGAGAGGCATTCTGCCTCATTTCAGTCAGAGATTGATAAAACACAGATATAAGAATATAATCTGTGCATATAAACTTAGGAAAGGGGTTCCTAAGAGTTGGGCAAGAGAGAAAATAGTAAGGTTTTGGGAAACACTTGAGTACCACTATTTTGTAATCTCTTGGTGTACCTACTATTATTTATAGTGGAGAATTATTCGGAGTTTGTCCCGTGGTTTTTCCCTAATTCATTTGGTATTTTCACGTAAAAATCTTTGTGTCTATTTTATTCTGCTGCTATTATCTTTTTTCGTAATCTATTATTGGGCCTAATAAGTGATACCAGAGCCGAAGGTTGTTTTATCAATAAAATCCGTGGATATATTTTTCAAAAATAAATATACCACGACGACGAGAAAATTACGATAAATTCGGTGGCGCAATCCGTTCGAAAAACCGTCGCAGATACGCAATTTGAGTGAATAATAAAATAGTAACTTGAGTAATAGTATTCATATGAATAGTATTATTTAAGTATACGATACTGTTACTATTCCAATATACAAGTATTATTTGGTATACGGTGCTATTCACATATACAGTCACTATTTATGTAAATAGTGAAATTCGTGAATAGTAAAATTTTGTCATTCTTAAATTTTTGACATGGCGAATGACGGTGTAATGATCAAATTGACGGATACAAATTATTCAATGTGGAAATCCAGAATGGAGGACTATCTCAATTACAAAGATTTGTATGATCCAATTGAGGGTGATGACGCAAAGCCGAAGGATATGAAAGATTAGCAATAGATAAAGTTGAAGAAGCAGACATTGGGTACAGTACGCCAATGGATAGATGCTAGCCTGTACAACCACGTGAGGAACGAAACAGATCCCAAAGTTCTCTGGAATAAGCTAGAGGATATGTACGAGGCTAAAAATGCTCAAGGAAAAGTGTTCATGATTCGCAAAGTCATGAACTTGAAACTGATAGAGGGACGATCAATCACACAACACCTGAACGACTTTGAAGGATATATAAGTGAGTTAGCAGTCACCGGTATGTCCTTGGATGATGAGATGCAAGCATGCCTTTTGATGGGAACTCTACCAGATAGCTGGGATACTCTTGTTGTATCACTGAGTAACTCAGCTCCCAATGGTGTGGTAACAATGTCTATGGTTAAGAATAGCCTACTTAATGAAGAACTTCGTAGAAGAGACGTTGCCAGTACCAGTTCACAAGCCCTTGTCACGGAAAACAAGGGTCGAAGCAAGAGTAGAGGTCGTGGGAATAGAAAATCGAAAGATAGATGCAAGTCCCGGGAGAAGAGGTCATGCTACCACTATGGAAAGCATGGCCATCTAAAAAGGAATTGTCGTTTCTTTAAACAAGAGAATGCAAACCGAAGTCATGATAATGACAAAAATACATCTGCTACAGTCACAAAAGAAGATGGAGAGGTGGCTTTAGTATCTCATGATGCAGATTGTTGTCATGTTGAAGATGTAGATACCGAGTGGATTGTAGATTCTGGTGCCTCATACCACTATGTTCCAAAAAGGGAATACTTCTCAACATATAAAGCAGGCGATTATGGTACTATTAAAATGGGAAATAATAGTGTCTCGCAAATGGTGGGAATCAGTGATATCTGCGTGAAGACAAGTGTCGGATGCACATTAACACTTAAAAATGTGCGACACATTCCAGATCTTCGGTTGAACCTGTTGTCTGTTAGTGTATTGGACAAGGAAGGTTATCACAATCATACAGGCAATGGAAATTGGAAACTCACCAAAGGATCGTTGGTGGTGGCGAAAGGAAGATTATGTTGCTCGCTATACAAAATGCACGCAACAATATATGCGAGTCAACTGAATACAGTTGGAGATGATGCTTCACCAAATTTGTGGCATAGGCGACTGGCGCATGTTAGTGAGAAAGGGTTGAATATACTGGCTAAGAAGTCCCTCATCTCATTAGCCAAAGGAAAAATTAACCCGTGTGATCACTCTTTATTTGGGAAGCAACATCGAGTTTCATTTTAGAAAAGCTCTAGAAGGAGAAATAATAAGTTAGAGCTGGTACACTCTGACGTTTGTGGTCCCATGGATACAGAATCCATTGGAGGAAGAAGATACTTTCTTACCTTTATTGATGATTTTTCAAGGAAGACATGGATTTATTTGCTGCGCACAAAGGATGAAGTATTCAAGCACTTTCAGCAATTCCATGCAATGGTGGAAAGGGAGACTGGAGTGCCATTGAAGTGTTTACGCATAGATAATGGTGGCGAGTATATCTCCAAGGAGTTCAAGGATTACTGTAGTCAACATGGTATCAGGCATGAAAAGACAGTTCCTGGTACACCTCAACACAATGGCGTTGCTGAACGAATGAATCGTACCATTGTCGAAAGAGTTAGATCCATGCTCAAAATGGCTACCTTACCTAAGTCATTTTGGGGAGAAGCTGTCAATACTGATGTCTATCTTATCAACCAACTACCTTCAGCACCTTTGGATTTTGATATTCCAGAGAAGGTCTGGACAGGTAGAAATATCTCATACTCTCACTTGAGGGTATTTGGCTACAAGGCATTTATGCATGTTCCTAAAGAGCAAAGGCTAAAGCTTGATGATAAATCAGTTCCTTGCACTATTGTCAGTTATGGAGATGAAGAGTTCGGCTGCAGATTATGGGATCCAGTGAAAAAGAAAATTGTACAGAGCCGAGATGTTGTATTTCAAGAGAATGATATCATATGTGAAAGATCTACAAGTGACGGTGTTATCGATATAACACCAAAGAGCATTCTATCAGATGATGCCACAGAAAGAAGAATGCATCAATCAGAACAAGATGGAAAAGAAGAGCCAGTTGTGAGGGATCAAGATATGATTATAGATGAAGATACGAATGAAGAAGCTATTGAGCAGGGGGAGCCAGAGAACCCCATTCTAGCAGAAGAAGAACCTCAATTAAGGAGGTCAGTCAAAGAACGCCAACCATCTACAAAATACTCCAGTTCTGATTATATTTTAATCACTGATGAGGGGGAGCCTGAAAGCTTCCAAGATGTGCAATCTTGTAAAGATAAAGATTGTTGGATGAAGGCCATGCAGGAGGAGATGAATTCTTTAAAGAAGAATGACACGTACGAGCTGGTAAAACTTCCTAAAGGGAAGAGAACACTTAAGAACAAATGGGTGTACAAGCTGAAGAAAGATGATGGAAACCTGGTGAGATTCAAAGCTCGATTGGTTGTCAAAGGCTTTACTCAAAAGAAAGGTATCGACTTTGACGAGATTTTTTCACCAGTTGTGAAAATGAGTTCCATTCGAGTTGTGCTAGGTCTTGTAACAAGCTTGAACCTTGAGTTAGAACAGCTTGATGTAAAGACCGCATTCTTGCATGGGGATTTAGAAGAAGAAATTTATATGGAACAACCAGAAGGTTTCAAGGTCAAGGGAAAGGAGGACATGATGTGTCGCCTGAAGAAAAGTTTGTATGGGTTAAAACAAGTCCCGCGGCAATGGTATAAAAAGTTTGATTCCTTCATGGTGAATCAAGGATACAAGAGGACAGAAGCTGATCCATGTGTATATGTCCAGAAATTCCCTGATGGAAAATTTATCATTCTTCTCCTATATGTTGATGATATGCTAGTCGTTGGGCCAGATGCCAAAATGATTAGTAAGTTGAAGTGTGATTTGTCTAAGGTGTTTGACATAAAGGATTTGGGACCGGCAAGGCGAATTCTTGGAATGGAGATTATTCGAGATCGGAGGTCCAGCAGGCTGTGGTTATCGCAATAAAAATATATTGAACGGGTACTAGAAAGGTTCAATATGAAGAATACTAAACCAGTAGTTGGATATGATGTATGTCCTTAGGGCAATTAGGGCGATATATCTTAATTATGTAATAGTACGAATAATTTATTTAATCAATAAAGGCATTTGTTCTTTTGTTTATATAAATGTGTTTCTATACATATATATTATAGCTGGTTAAAATATATTCATTGATGTATGTATACAAAATTCCTTGACATATCATAGCATGAAGTCAGAGAAATTATAGTTGGACTATATTTGGTGGAACCTGCTTCATGTGAAATTATGATTATGTCTAAACTATCCCTAGTCATAGTTTCATCAAGAAAGGATATTGATGAAACGGAAAGACTAGCATGTGGTCAACTTTCTGGGAAAGGGTCCAAGCAGTCAATCTCCTAAGGACTGAAGGTGGTGCCTTAAGTTTGACACATGGATATATCTAGGAGATATATTGGAGACCGCAGCAAGATAAACACTTGGTATATATATCAATGTGTTAGTGTTTATCTTCATGCAATAAGCTTTGCGAATGTCCTCATACCTGAGATGCTAGCTACCTTGTATGGTACTATTGCTATACTTTGGGTCATTACTATGCACTCATTAATTTAGGGTGCTAAGGGTGATTACGGGTATAGTGATGATAACACGTTGGTAGGCTGAGTAGTCGGAAAGAATCCATCGCTCCGGATATATTAAGGAGTTGTACCTGGCCACTTGTTGAAGTGGTGATTGCCATAAACATCTGATCAGAGTATGTGTTTGATAGAAATGGTTTCTAGTCAAACACACTATGGTAAAAGGCAATATACTTCGGTAACAAGTAAATAACTGGGATAGCTTGGAGCAACCTCGCTATTAGTGGGTTAACACTTTAACCGAACCCAATAAACCAGATGGTACTAATATTAAAGAATGGAAGGAATTTATCGCACTGGATAACTATTGCATTAACCGGGATTAAGTCATAAGCACAAATGAAGTTCCAAGTAATGGGGGATGGTAGATCCTTGCTAGTGGCGTACTACAGTCGTTTAAGGTAATCGAGTTCTATTCACGGTCTAGAGCATCGAGCCAATGGTTCCATTAGAACAAGGGTTGGTTAAGCCTTAACAGCTCAATACTTTGGGATCCTATAAGGTCACACACATTGGACCTTCATCGGACTAAGTAAAGAACTAATAGATTTATTCTATTACAAAAATATAACATGAATAATAATTGGATTATTGTTTAATTGGTTAAAATTGATTAGATCAATTTTGGATAGACCAAGGAATTTATTTTGACCGATAACTAATTAATTAGAGTCATAAATAAATTATAATTGATTAGATCAATTTTAGTTGGACAAAATTATTTATTTTGACTGGTAACTAACTTATTAGAGTCAAAAATAAAAATTTATTTGAAAGGATTTAAAAGGAATTTTGCATTGGTAAGTTGGAACCGAAAAGTATAAAATATTTTGTACAAAGTTCGGCTGCCGAAAAATGCGCAGCCCTTATTGATGGGCTGCACAAAGGCAGCCCATGAAAAGTGGCGGTTGTGTGCATTAATATATATATATATATATTAATGAGATGGGAGTAATACTCCCATCCCACATCGATGAAAGGGGGAACATTTTTGCTCCCCCAAGCCTATATATAGGCTATTTTCTTTCCTTTCAAATTGTATCAAGCTCAAAGCATAAATTCTAAGCGAGATAATTAATCTCTCGGGTACTTGAGAAAGTTATTTTTGTGGAGCCTGAATTTATTCGGGCACCGCTAGTTTATATTTTTGGGTGAGGCTTCTAGAGTGGTCTAGCAACTACTCGAGGCTTCTTAGTTTTTCCTCCTGGGGAGGTTTTGGTTGGTGGGGTTCGTGTGGATACTGATAGAGGCTATCCTACGACTGGAGGCTTGTGAAAGAAGGTCGTGCAAAAGCACGCTTCAACTGGTAAGTTCTTTTTCTTTCTCTTTTAATTATTAAGTCTTTTTCTTTAAGTGTTTTTAGATTTAATAATTATGCATAGGTTATTTTTGCATGCTTAGTTTATTTTATGCTTAGGTTATAACTTAGAGTTATAACATGCTTAGTATAAAATAAATATGCTAGGATATAATTTGGAATTATGGTATGCCTAGTCCTTTAGCATGCTAACCTAGGTAGAGAATTATTTAGTTAAGGCTTTATTTAATTTATATGCAACTAATAGGAGTTCCTGGGACAGGGACAAAATTTTGAATTTCCGTCATGCCTCTTATGCATGTTCAATTTGACTGTCAGTTCCCAACAGTGGTATCAGAGCCTGCCTATTTAATGCATAATTAAGTTAGAAGCAAACTAAATATTATTTTCTAAATGATATGATTTGTTTATTTAATTGTTTGGAACAATATATATATAAACTTCTGCCTTTCATTTCAAGGTTAGAAGTTAGTTATGAATAATTTTGAATAAGCCTGCTCAACTTAATCAAATTATACAAGTGTCAATAATTTATTTAAATT
Source organism: Euphorbia pulcherrima (assembly GCA_947683365.1). Lineage (NCBI taxonomy): Eukaryota > Viridiplantae > Streptophyta > Magnoliopsida > Malpighiales > Euphorbiaceae > Euphorbia > Euphorbia pulcherrima. Next base: position 22,960,769 of record CANTUS010000009.1, read on the forward strand.
ACATGGGTTGTAGATGCTCCCAATTTACATGAATTAGAAGAACAAAATTTATTAGTTCAAGAGAATCCATTGGTCTTCAAGTTTGTGCCCGTATTTGTTCTGGCTAAGGATTGGACTTGGTCTCTACTCCTCATAGGGCACCTCTCCTACCTGGGAACCTATATCGGTGCAATTTGAATTGACCAATTGGGGATTAATATGAACTAATTTATTTTTAGTATATAAGATGATGCTTATATATGTTTCTATGACAAAGTAAAAAATTAAAATTATTGAATAAAAGCTTAAAGGAAATGCAATATAAATGTAACAAATAAAAGTGTTAATTATTTTGCATATAATCTAGGTTGATGGAATAATTATAATAAAGAGCTGAACCCACCTAAGGTTAGACCTTATAAATTAATTCTAAAATTCCCTGAATTAATACAAGTCATTATAATTTTGTCCATCTGATAAAATCCTAGATTGGGTGAGACATTTAAGACCAATAAAATCCCAAAGTAAGTATATTAAGGCAAGTTATAGTCTTCCTTACTCAAATTTATAATACGGTCTTTTTGGGCTATCAAAGTGCTACGCAAAGCGTTCTTTTTATTCCACATTGATTGGTTGTAAAGTTTGAGATAGGGTCTGCCTTAACAGAGCTGGGGTAGTCCACCATAAAATTGGGGGCTAGGCCAGGATCAGAGACATATTCAAGGAGATGCTAATATAAGAGCACACGTCCCTTGGGATTAGGGAACTTGAATGAATTAGCAATTGCATGCGATGCAAATGGAATGGGATTCCAACTATGACTTACTATTATGACTTGACTCATAAAATTGGGGGTTATAATAGACTAGTTATAGATGCTACCTACTAGGAAATTTAGCTGGGCTAAAATTCACGAATTCAATAGAATAGGCTATTGTAAATTTCGAAGAAAATAGTAGGAAAATGTATTTAATTAAAAGTCCTCATATTAAATACATGTACTTAAACTAATATCTAAACACTTTTCTTTTCTTATGTCTTAGGTTGAAAATGGCTTCCAATTTTAATCTCCGTATGTTACTTGACACCAAATTGAATTGCTCGAACTTTTCTGATTGGTTTCGAGCAGTGAGAATAGTTCTCAGATCTGAGGGAATTGCCTATGTCCTAAGTGAAATTTTTCCTGTAGAACCTGATGTTGAGGATCATGTGGAACATGATGCCTGGTTGAAGCACAGGAAAGATCGTGAGACTGCCATGTGTATTATGTTGGGGTCCATAAATCCTGAGCTTCAGAAACAACATGAGAACATGCCCTTGGAGGATATGGTTCTCCATCTTGAAGAACTCTTTTCGGAGAGGGAGAGGACAGAAAGGTATGAGACCTCCAAGCTCCTTTTCGGGACTAAGATGCAGGCTGGCACCTCTGCCTCTCAGCATGTACTGAAACTTTTGGGATACCTTGAGAAGCTGAATCGATTGGGATTCAAGATGAATCATGACTTGAGCATTGACCTTGTGTTGATGTCCTTGACAGATAGTTACTCAGGCTTTGTAACTAACTATTACATAAACAGGATTAATTCAACTATCCCTGAATTAATTAACATGCTGAAAATAGTAGAACCTCAGATCAAGAAAGATCAGAAACCTCTACTGTTGGTTGAAAAAAGGCAAGGCTTCTAAGAAGAAGAAGCAGGCACTGGGTGCCAAGAAAAGAATCAGTAAGAAGAAGAATGAAAAGAAGGCATCTAAGTATGTCTGCTTCCAATGTGGGAAACCGGGACATTGGAAGAGGGATTGAAAAGCTCCTGCTTTTGAGCATTTGAAGAAGAAGCCTACAGAGGCATCTACTTCAGGTATATTTGTAATTGAAAACTTTGCTACTTTTCCGCAAGAATCCACTTAGGTATTGGATACTGGTTGTGGTTCTCATATCTGTACTTCTGTGCAGGGACTAAGGAACTGTAGAAAACTTGCAAAAGGGGAGATGGACCTACGTGTGGGAAATAGAGCCAGAGTTGCTGTATTAGCCGTAGGGAGCTTTAGTCTTGTTTTGCCAAGTGGACTTGTTAGTTTTGAATAATTGTTATTACATTCCAAGTGTTACTAAGAATATTGTATCTGTTGCGTGTTTAGCAACAGAGGGATTTGAAATTTTATTTTCGAATCATAATTGTCAGATTCGTTTGAATAATATTCTTTATGGTTATGGAATGTTGAAAGGTGGCATTTATATTCTTGATACTAAAACAGAAGTTTTCAATACAAACAATGTGAAGAAAGTTAAATTAGATAATGAGAATTCCTTTTACTTATGGCATTGCCGTTTAGGCCACATAAACAAAGATCGCTTAACCAAGTTGCATAAGCGTGGAGACTTGGGCTCAATAGACTTAGAGTCTTGTGGTGATTGCAAACCTTGTTTAAAAGGAAAAATGACAAAGTTACCCTTTAAAGGAAAGGGTGAACGAGCCACGAGTACATTGGAACTTATACACATTGATGTGTGTGGTCCAATAAGTGTTCAGGCACTAGGAGGATACTCCTACTTCATAACCTTTATTGATGATTACTCACGATACGGCTATTTGTACTTGAAGAAGCACAAGTCTGAAAGTTTTGAAAAATTCAAACTATTCAGAGCTGAAGTAGAGAAACAGCTTGAGAAAAGTATTAAAACACTTCGATCAGATCGAGGTGGAGAATACTTAAGTCAGGAGTTTCAGGATTGTCTAAAGGAAAATGGGATAGTTCCCCAGTGGACCCCTCCTCATACACCCCAACATAATGGAGTGTCAGAAAGGAGGAATCGGACTTTATTAGATATGGTCAGGTCCATGATGAGCCATGCAGTTCTTAGTAAATCCTTTTGGGGATATGCACTTGAGAGCGCGGTTTATGTCTTAAACAGAGTGCCCTCTAAATCAGTTGATTTTACACCTTATGAAAGATGGTGTAACAAAAAGCCATCTCTAAATCACTTAAGAGTATGGGGTTGTCCTGCTATGGTAAAGAGGATAGCGTCAGATAAGCTAAATGCCAAGGCTGACAAATGTCTGTTCATTGGATATCTAAAGGAAATAATTGGGTATCTGTTTTACCAACCTGAAGCACAAAAGGTATTTGTGTCTCGGAATGCTCACTTTTTGGAAAAGGAATACTTACTTGAAAAGGTCAGTGGGAGCAATATTGAACTAGAAGTTCAAGAGGAAGAAACAGATGATCAACTGATTGACCCTGTTCTAGATACACAAGAGAGTGTGATCCAAGAACAAACTGTCGAAACACAATCATTGTGAAGATCAGGTCGTGTTCATAAGGGTCCCGATAGATATAGGTTTATCATCACTAATGATAAGGAACTATATCTTATGGAGGATGATAAACCAAGGACATATGATGAGGCAATGAAAAGCTCAGATTCTGATAAATGGCAAAAGGCCATGAAATCAGAAATGGATTCCATGTATGAGAACCAAGTTTGGAATTTGGTTGATGCACCGTAAGAGGTTAGACCAATTAGGTGCAAATGGGTCTTCAAGAAGAAGATAGACATGGACGGTAATGTAATTACCTATAAAGCAAGGTTGGTTGCGAAAGGTTATAGTCAACGGGAAGGTATTGACTATGATGAAACCTTCTCACCGGTAGCCATGCTCAAATCCATAAGGATACTCCTCGCCATTGCTGCTCATTACGATTGTGCGATCTGGCAGATGGATGTAAAAATAGCATTCCTGAATGGGGATTTAGACCGGGATGTATATATGACACAACCTGAGGGTTTTACATCTCAGAATGGCTTGAAGGTATGCAAGCTACAAAGATCCATTTATGGACTTAAGTAGGCATCCAGGAGTTGGAATATAAGGTTTGATCAGACAATCCGGGAACTGGATTACTGCCTAAATGCAAATGAGCCTTGTGTTTACAAGAAGGTTAGTGGGAGTGTAGTCGTTTTTCTAGTATTGTATGTTGATGACATTCTGCTAATAGGAAATGACATTTCTCTTCTTCAAAACGTTAAAGTATGGTTGTCAAGAAAGTTCTCCATGAAAGACCTTGGTGAAGCAGCATTTATACTAGGTATAAAGATCTACAGGGATAGATCCAAGAGGCTGTTAGGTCTTTCTCAAAGTACATATATAGACAAGGTGTTGAATAGGTTCAACCATGAGCATTTTAAGAAAGGTTATCTCCCAATGACAAAGGGGATTAACCTATCTAAAGCTGAGTGTCCAAAGACAGCTCAAGAGAGAATGCGCATGAAGGATATACCCTATGCATCCGCGATAGGATCCATCATGTATGCTATGATATATACTAGGCCGGATGTCTCTCAGGCTTTGAGCTTTACGAGCAGATATCAGTCAGATCCAGGTGAAAAGCACTAGATGCCCATCAAGGCAATCCTTAAGTACTTGAGAAGGACTAAGGATGAGTTCTTGATTTATGGAGAAGGTGATCTCACTATCAAAGGTTACACTGACGCAAGCTTTCAATCTGACAAGGATGACTTTAAGTCTCAATCAGGTTTTGTGTATGTGTTAAATGGAGGGGCAGTATGCTGGAAGAGTTCCAAGCAAGAAACTACTACTGATTCAACCACGGAATCTGAATACATTGCTGCATGCGAAGCAGCAAAAGAAGCTGTCTGGTTAAAGGGATTTATTGGTGATATCGGTGTGGTGCCTGAGGCTATTGATCCAATTACTTTATATTGTAATAACAATGGTACCATAGCTCAGGCAAAGGAACCACGGTCTCATCAGAAAAATAGACATGTATCCAGAAAGTATCATATAATTAGGGAGATTGTTGATGCTAAGATAATAAGAATAGAATATGTACCCACTGATCCGAACATCGCGGATGGTCTGACAAAGCCATTGACTCAAGTCAAACATGACCGGCATGTTAAAGCATATGGATTAAAACATATGGCTAATTGGCCTTAGTGCAAGTGGGAGTTTGTTGGATATGATGTATGCCCTTAAGGTAATTAGGGCGATATATCTTAATTATGTAATAGTACGAATAATTTATTTAATCAATAAAGGCATTTATTCTTTTGTTTATATCAATGTGTTTTTATACATATATATTATAGCTGGTTAAAATATATTCATTGATGTATGTATACAAAAGTCCTTGACATATCATAGCATGAAGTCAGAGAAATTATAGTTGGACTATATTTGGTGGAACCTGCTTCATGAGAAATTATGATTATGTCTAAACTATCCCAAGTCATAGTTTCATCAAGAAAGGATATTGATGAAACGGAAAGACTAGCATGTGGTCAACTTTCTTGGAAAGGGTCTAAGCAGTCAATCTCCTAAGGACTGAAGGTGGTGCCTTAAGTTTGACACATGGATATATCTAGGAGATATATTGGAGACCGCAGCAAGATAAACACTTGGTATATATATCAATGTGTTAGTGTTTATCTTCATGCAATAAGCTTTGCGAATGTCCTCATACTTGAGATGCTAGCTACCTTGTATGGTACTATTGCTATACTTTGGGTCATTACTATGGACTCATTAATTTAGGGTGCTATGGGTGATTACGGGTATAGTGATGACAGCACGTTGGTAGGCTGAGTAGTCGAAAAGAATCCATCGCTCCGGATATATTAAGGAGTTGTACCTGGCCACTTGTTGAAGTGGTGATTGCCATAAACCTCTGATCAGAGTATGTGTTTGATAGAAATGGTTTCTAGTCAAACACACTATGGTAAAAGGCAATATACTTCGGTAACAAGTAAATAACTGGGATAGCTTGGAGCAACCTCGCTATTAGTGGGTTAACACTTTAACCGAACCCAATAAACCAGATGGTACTAATATTAAAGAATGGAAGGAATTTATCGCATTGGATAACTATTGCATTAACCGGGATTAAGTCATAAGCACAAATGACGTTCCAAGTAATGGGGGATGGTAGATCCTTGCTAGAGGCATACTACAGTCGTTTAAGGTAATCGAGTTCTATTCACGGTCTAGAGCATCAAGCCAACGGTTCCATTAGAACAAGGGTTGGTTAAGCCTTAACAGCTCAATACTTTGGGATCCTATAAGGTCACATACATTGGACCTTCATCGGACTAAGTAAAGAACTAATAGATTTATTCTATTACAAAAATATAACATGAATAATAATTGGATTATTGTTTAATTGGTTAAAATTGATTAGATCAATTTTGGATAGACCAAGGAATTTATTTTGACCGATAACTAATTAATTAGAGTCATAAATAAATTATAATTGATTAGATCAATTTTGGTTGGACCAAATTATTTATTTTGACTGGTAACTAATTTATTAGAGTCAAAAATAAAAATTTATTTGAAAGGATTTAAAAGGAATTTTGCATTGATAAGTTGGAACCGAAAAGTATAAAATATTTTGTACAAAGTTCGGTTGTCGAAAAATGCGCAGCCCTTATTGATGGGCTGCACAAAGGCAGCCCATGAAAAGTGGCGGCTGTGTGTATTATATATATATATATATATATATATATATATATATATATATATATATATATATATATATATATATATATATATATATATATATATATGGGATGGGAGTAATACTCCCATCCCACATCGATGAAAGGGGGAGCATTTTTGCTCCCCCAAGCTTATATATAGGCTATTTTTTTTCCTTTTAAATTGTATCAAGCTCAAAGCATAAATCTTAAGCGAGATAATTAATCTCTCGGGTACTTGAGCAAGTTATTTTTGTGGAGCCTGAATTTATTCGGGCACCGCTAGTTTATATTTTTGGGTGAGGCTTCTATAGTGGTCTAGCAACTATGCGAGGCTTCTTAGTTTTTCCTCCTGGGGAGGTTTTGGTTGGTGGGGTTCGTGTGGATACTGATAAAGGCTATCCTATGACTGGAGGCTTGTGCAAGAAGGTCGTGCAAAAGCACGCTTCAACTGGTAAGTTCTTTTTCTTTCTCTTTTAATTATTAAGTCTTTTTCTTTAAGTGTTTTTAGATTTAATAATTATGCTTAGGTTATTTTTGCATGCTTAGTTTATTTTATGCTTAGGTTATAATTTAGAGTTATAACATGCTTAGTATAAAATAAATATGCTAGGATATAATTTGGAATTATGGTATGCCTAGTCCTTTAGCATGCTAACCTAGGTAGAGAATTATTTAGTTAAGACTTTATTTAATTTATAAACAACTAATAGGAGTTCCTGGGACAGGGACAAAATTTTGAATTTCCGTCATGCCTCTTATGCATGTTCAATTTGACTGTCAGTTCCCAACACCAGTTAGCACTCCACTTGCCGCTCATTTCAAGTTGAGTAAGAAATCCTACCCTTCAACAGAGAAAAATAGAGAAGATATGTCAAATGTTCCATATTCTTCAGCGGTCGGCAGTTTAATGTATGCAATGGTGTGTACAAGACCAGACATAGCTCATGCAGTTGGCGTTGTGAGTAGATTTTTGTCAAATCCCCAGAAGACACATTGGGAAGCAGTTAAATGGATCTTTAGATATCTGAGAGGAACTTCAAAGTTATGTTTAACCTTTGGAGGTGGAAAGTCAGCACTTGTTGGTTACACAGATATGGATATGGCTGGTGACCTTGATGAAAGAAAACCTACATCAGGATACTTATTTACATTCTCAGTGGGAGCTATTTCATGGCAGTCACGGTTACAAAAGTGTGTTTCATTATCAACAATTGAAGCAGAGTACGTTGCAGCAACAGAAGCAGGAAAGGAAATGCTTTGGTTAAAGCGAGTCTTTCAAGCATTGGGTGTGCAAGAAGAAGACTACATAGTTTATTGTGATAGTCAAAGTGCACTAGACTTGAGCAAGAATACTATGTATCATGCGCGGACAAAACATATTGACGTAAGGTATCATTGGCTCAGACTTGCCATTGAAGGAAAAGAGTTCAAGTTGCAGAAGATTCATACAAACAACAATGCTGGCGATATGCTGACAAAAGTCATTCCAAAAGAAAAGTTTGATCAGTGTGTCAAAGCAACCGGGATGTAGAGTCCCACAATATAGTCGGGAGGGGGAGATTTGTTGAGTGGTGTCCCTTCAAATGTGGGACCCACTGAAATTAAAAAAAAAGAAAAAGAAGAAAAATACAAACCGAATTCGGTGGTGATTGGTGGCGTAATTAAAGGAATTGAAAGACAGCATTTCACGCGTCTTTCAATTCCTATAAATAGAGAGGCATTCTGCCTCATTTCAGCCAGAGATTGATAAAACACATATATAAGAATATAATCTGTGCATATAAACTTAGGAAAGGGTTCCTAAGAGTTGGGCAAGAGAGAAAATAGTGAGGTTTTGGGAAACACTTGAGTGCCACTATTTTATAATCTCTTGGTGTTCCTACTATTATTTATAGTGGAGAATTATTCGGAGTTTGTCCCGTGATTTTTCCCTAATTCATTTGGGGTTTCTACATAAAAATCTTTGTGTCTTTTTTATTCTGCTGCTATTATCTTTTCTCGTAATCTATTATTGAGCCTAACACTTTTTCAATTGGAGAAATAAAGAGGATATGGATGAAGATGTTTTCATAGTTATTTGGTTGTGGAGTAGAACAGTTACAATAGTTTTGTAATCTTTGAGCCAAATGGTAGGGCTTCATGTATGATAACTTGGAGAATTTCAATGGAGAGATTTATTTCATTTATCAATTGATAATTTCTCCTCATATGGATTATCTAATACGTATGAAAATTTTGCTTACTGGAATTTAGTTTGCTTGTCTTTTGAGCTATTGTTTCTTATTGTAAGGTTATGTTATCTAGGGGTGTTAACAAGCCTAGTGCCTTGCAAACTGTTCGAGATTTGGCTTGGTCGAAGCTCGGTCAGAGTTTGACTCGATAGAGCTCAACTTGAGTTTGGGATCGGCTCGAGATATTAACAAGTCAAACCAAGCCTTCTATGGTTCGGCTCGAAAGCTCGCAAACATGTTCGTATAATTTTTGTAGTTAATAAATTAGTAAAAAAAATTAATTATATATGATTGGTGAGTAATAATTATTCATTTACGATAATTATTTGTAAAATGATGATTTAAAATAACATGCTACTTCTTTGCAAGAGTGGTCATAAATATGGAATTATATAGGATAGAACATAGAAAGAGACGAAATGAGAGTAATTATGGATTATGGTAAAAATATTGTGATGTTAGTTTAAATTTTTTAAAATTATGCATTTTTTAAGCGCAAATAAATTGCATTATTTTTTTGAAAATGTATTTTCCGATAATTTTTTTGAAAAAGTGTAACAAAATTTCATGTTATTGATGCAATCCTTTTTTTAACTAGTGTTGCCTTAAATCAGTTTTAATCATCAAACACTTAGGGGCAACACTTTTATTTTGTGTTGCAATAGTGCATATATGTTAGGGCTCTTTTAGGCTCGCGAGCTCGAGCCGAGCTTTTCACGAGCCCGAGCCGAGCTTCATTTTTCTAAGCTCAACGAGCTTCGAACCGAGCTGAGCCCAAGTAAATATGTTCACGAGCCGAGCCGAGCCGAACAACAACAACAACAACAATAATAATCTATATATATATAAAAGAAAAGAAGTCCTAAAGGATTTTTTTACCCGTACACCTTTCAAAAGAAATATTTCAATTTTATAATTAAATTTGTTTTATTTTATTACGGTATTATTCCAATTTATATTACTATAAAAAATGGTATTTAAAATTGGTTTATATTCACACTAATCATAATAATACCAAAATATAAATTTGAAATAAAATTAAAATAATAATAACAACAACAACAATAGTAATAATAAAATATTTGATCAGTATTTAAAATTGATTAATATTCATACTAATCATAACAATACCAAAATATAAAATTAAAATAACAACAACAACAACAACAATAATAATAAAATATTTGATCAGAAAAATGAAGTCATATATATTCTTATAGAGTCACAATAATTTTAAATTATAAACCTGTTTAAGAATAAATTATCAATTATATCTGTCAAAAAATTCATGTAATTAATTAATTGCTAATTAAAGTTTAAAATATGGAATTTTTTCTTAAATATGATTATAATCAACAGAATCATATTTTAGTATTTTTATGATTATTATTAATGTTAACCAATTATAAATATCATTATTATAGAAACAAAATAAAGTAAACGTACAACCAATTAATGCAATAATTGCGCAGTAGAATAATTTATAATTGCTGATAAGAATTATATTACAAAACTGACATAGTAATTAATGATTATTTGATCTTTAAAACAATATACAAATTGACATACATAAGGAAAATTCATCAAAATAGTTAACATTTCACTTTTACTATAAATACTAATTAATTAAAATTTGTTGATTATAATCTTATTTAAGAATTAATGTGACTCTTTTTTCCTCATCAAATATTTGTTAGAGAATCACAATATAACTGCAAAAAAGTATAAATTATAAACCTGATTAAAAAAAATTTGAATTTTATGATGATACTTACTTCTATAATGGAATATTTTAAATTATTTAAATTTTATGATGGTAGTTACTTCAATAATGGAATATTTTAAATTATTTGGTTAACTAATATATCTCCTAAATCTATTTATTTAAATTTTAATTTGTTGTTCTTGATTTTATTTAATTTCTATTGGTTATAATCCTATTTAAAAAAATTGAATTTTGTAATAATATTTATTCCTTTTTATTTAAGAATCAGTATGACTCATTTTTCCTCATCAAAATTTCACATAAAATCATAAGATAATTGTAAAAAAGTATAGTGTTCATTATGTTAAAGCAGAAACATAATTCGGTGGATAATATTAACCTAAATATTTACTATTGAAATGGTTTTGCAAGACGAAAAGGTCTGTTATTGTCATTGAGTATTAGAAAATTTATCACAATAAATGTTTAATAAAATCGCATAACTAACAAAAAATTCTACTTTTTTTATGTTCTGTAATATTGCAACAAGGAGAACGCATTCAAACGATGCTAACAAAAAATAACATTTCTATGTTTGTTGATAATCTTCAAGAACTCAAGGTGTACCATACGAGGAACTTCATTATCAATCAGAATAATATCAAAACACCTAAGCCAACAAAAAATGAATGGAGGTTAACATTTTCGTCGAGGACGATTGTTCGGGAGGTTGATGACCAAAATTTTAGTTTGAATTTATTCAAATTAGTCCTTTATACAAAATTGTTCAATTCAAACAAAGTCAATGAAGATGTTGTATTTGGTATGTATACATTTTTTATTTTTATTTTAAATTGAAATCCATATTTTAAACTATAACTAGTAATTAATTAAATACACGGATTTTTTGACAGATGTAATTGGTGAAATTGTTAGCCATGGTGATGTGCAAAGCCATTTCATGAATGAAGCTAACATTGTTTTTCGTGAATTTGGAACTTCAAGACTACGATTATTTATCTACAAATTTTCATGTTATTTACATATATTGTTCCTTATTAATTAAAACTTTATAATGAAATCAAAATGCAGACATAATAGAATATCAACAACGCTCTGGAATGAATTTGTAGAACAAATATTATCTCATTTCAATTCATCTAATGATGAACGAATTATCGTTGTTATGGAGTTGATACGGGCTCGAGAATACAAATGTACTGATTTTTTATTTTTTTATTCTCATGTAATGGAGTTCAACTATAATTTTATAAATCGCTTTTGACCAAAATTACAGTATTTCAATTTAATTTAAAAAATTTCACAAATAAATTGTAAATTTCAATTTTAATATTGTTTGAACAATGTGGATAAGTATGGAGTGGCTAAAAGCATCTCCAATAGATTATGAATTTCAAAATTATGTGATATGTAAAATAGAAGTCCACACGACATAATAATTTTTATATAAATAGACAATATATTTTGAAAAGTTAATTCACAGCACATTATCCATTTGATTTTAACTTTTATTTATTCAAAACTAAATAAAAACAAAACACTGAATTATTTTACTTAATATCGTGTTTATATGAAACCATAATACCTCAAGCTGGCGCTGCTATTTGTGATCTCCTCCTCCTAACTGCCTACATCGTTCTCTTCGGTCAATCAATACTAATAATATTTAAAATTGCTCCTACTAATTTTCATTCAAACAGAGACTTTTGCCCAAATTTTATCATTGGAAACATTAACTTTGCACATAAAACATGACAAAGCATCCAATGTACCCATACAGAACATAAAACCCAAAAACTGGAAATATTGATAAAGAGAAACAATAAATCAAGTGATTTGAGATAAACAAACACCGGTGGAAGAATAGAAATTGGAGGTTTGAAGGGGAAAATAGCAAAATTGAGAAGATAATTGATAAACAAGTGACTAGAGAGATAAAATGATTAGAGAATATTAAATTAATGAGTGAGTTTTCTATTCGATTACCTAATTAGTGAATATTAAATAGACATTTTTTATAATTTGGGATGACATATAGTGACTCGTAAGTTTAGAAATAATTGATAGAATATCTTTAATGTCTATTTGTGTATATATGTCAGTAGAATTTTTAGAATAAAATATCTATTGGAGATGTTCTAATACTTGGTATGCATCTAAAACGTAGATTAATTTGGACCTTTTTGAATTATCGGAATTCAAATCAAGGCAAATATTACAGTTATTTTTTTTGTTATTAATTTATATTACAGTTATTTTTTTCTATTAATTTATTTTAAATTTATATTTTTGGTATTATTATGATTAATATGAATCTTAACCAATTTTAAATAACATTGTTATAGTAATATAAATTGGAATAATATGGTAATAAAATAAAATAAATTTATTTATAAAATTGAAATATTTCTTTTAAAAGCTACAGGGGTAAAAAGTCTCTTAGGACTTGTTTTCTTTTATATATATATAGATTATTATTATTATTGTTGTTATTATTTTATTTTAATTTTATGTTTTAGTATTGTTATAATTAATATAAATATTAACTAATTTTAAATACTTATCAAATATTTTATGATTAATACGAATATTAACCGATTTTAAATACTATTATTATAATAACATAAATTGGAGTAATATGGTAATAAAATAAAATAAATTTAATTATAAAATTAAAATATTTATTTTGAAAGGTATATGGGTAAAATTTTTTTAATATTTCTTTCAAAATACTAATTGTAAATTACCAATTGGTGCATCATGGGGGAACTATACTATTGTAATTAAACACAGTGAAATATTACAAATCTATATAATTGTTAAAATAAAACCATAAAATAAACTGCTAAAGCTAGTAAAGCAGAACTGCAAACACCCTCAAGAAATGGAAGCCGGAGACGAGGTTCAACCTCAGAAGGATCAATCAACGGTTTCAGAGGCCATAGACACTCCAACTGAACGCGATCAACTGTCCGCGTGTACTCAACCTACGGCTATGGCAGGTGACGCCGACACAAGCGAGCCGGAGCTGGCATTGAAACGGAACCAGATCTTGAAGGCTATTGAAGTCGTCGAGAGGGACTCTGTTGCCGTCGCCGAGAGCTTCACCGGTCTGTTCTCTTCTCTCCGTTCGGCTCTATCAGAGGTCAGCTTCTAATTCAATTTTACTACTTTTTGCCCCTTTTTCCAGGCTTTCGTTTGTTTTCCTAGAAAAGTTCTGTAATTACAGGTTACTAGCACCTCCGTTGATCATATGAACTGCCTGGGCGACGCTGCTGGCCGTCTTCAAGAATCAGGTAATTAGTGCTGTTCTTCTTGTTTTGTATCTTTCATTTAAAGGTATGATGCGTGTAATTTTGTTCTTCTGCCACACAGTGCTTGATGCAGCGACGAAGGGAAATCGGTATATAAATTCGTGCCTGAGGTAATTCATTGGATCTGCTGTTGCTTTAGGAGATTTACATTACTGAATCCTAGATAATGGGTATTGCATATGCTTAATGTTTGCAAAAGACGTTAACATTGAGTTTAGATTATTAGTTCAGTGGGACTGTTATTTGGCTGCTCCCAACAGTTCAAGGGCAATGTTAGATCTTATGTTCATCTGTTTACCTCAAATTCTCTTATGTTTTAATTCTGCCGTGTTGAACATTTTACTTAATTTGTAAACACAATTGCATCATACTACTGGCTTAACTAGAGTCATGATATTCCCTTCTGGCTCAAAGCTGGTTGTGCATAATGGTGTGGGATTAGTTTCTAGTTTTCCACCCAGTGTACCCTCCTTTTGGAGACAATCTTTTCTAAGGAATTCAATTCATTTGAAATCATTTTACATACAAGATTCAAAAAATTTATACATAAAATGATTTGAAATGAATTGATTTTCTTCAAAAAGAATGTTTCCAAATACACCCTTAATGACGACGACGACAACAACAACAACAACAACAACATTACCCCAATGCCTTCAAGGCTCCCGCACAAGTGGGGTAAGGGGGGGTCGGGTGTACGCAACCTTACCTCTGTAATTACAAAGAGGTTGTTTCCAATTGACCCTAAAGTGGAGTTGCAACAGCTATCCGTGACTTCACAATAAAAGAAGCTCGGATAGTTTAATGAGTCATTTTGCTTTAGTCCATTTTAATCTAAAGCCAAAGAATGGTGAATCTTTGGCCCCATCAAAATAATGACAAGGTGTAAAATCACCTTGCAATTTGTTGTTGCCTTTTGAAGGTGAGTTTAGAATTTGTAATTATGCTGAGGAATTATCATGTCATATATAAAGGCTTAAGTTCAAGAACCGATAATTGTTAAGATTTAGTTCTGTGGAATTGTTTTTGCCATATTAATTTGTTGCTTCAGAGTTCAGACATATGGACTGGTTAGTCGCAGTGATGTTTAATTGTTTTCTGCCTCATATGGTGTTAGGATAATAGTATGTTAAGGCTTTTCATATTGTAGCTGTCTATCTGTATCTTCTTCAGCATCATTGACATTTGACACTAATCGTTAATAAATTTGTGCCGGATTTCTGGGAACATAGTAGGTCAAAGTTAGAAAAAGAGGTAAAATTGTATTCCTAATGGTTTTTTTGTAACTTACTTTGCAGATTAAATGAGGAGATGAAGGGCGTTGATGTCTTAGCTGGAAAACTGTATCCTTTTGCAGTTGTTTTGCTACTAGTATGCTTGTTTCTCAAGCTCTTTCCCGTATTTTTATATCGACCCTAAATAGTACAGTCTAAAAGATTCATTTTGATATGTCATTAGAGCAAAAATGTGCATTGGCGACTAGATTTTCATCCTTGATGGTTCACAATAATTCTTGTATCAGTGTCCAGGACCAGGTTGCTAATTTTACCAAATCTTGATAATTCATAGTACTATGCAATTCGGTAACAGGGCTTTGCCTCCTGCCACATTGTTTATTGTTGGTTCTCTTTGTTTCCTTAATGCCTGTGAAGAAAAATCCTGAGGAGAAATGTTGATGCTCTAGACACAGCTGTAAATAAACTTCTTCGTCTGCCATGATGTTCATTCGAAATAGGGGGCCGCTATATATAATTCCTACTTCCTAGAGCTCATGTATCTGAGTAGGTGTAAATTGTCTGCTGCTGATAAGGTAGGTGTTTGCTTACTCTGTTCGAAGATTCTGATTTCTGAATATGTCATTGAAATAAGTCGTGCATTGAAACAAATCTTACATTGTTTTGTTTTTTCTTGAACTGACTGTTTTTTGTTGGTGAATGACAAATTTCTCATGCAAGCCAAGGTTTGTGCAACTGTCAGTAATTGATGATCGTAGAATGTTATGAGTCTTAATACAAAATTTACTTGTTTTTGTATGTGAGACTGCATCAAGACAATAAATTTAATGAAAGCATTAGTTCCAAGCTCCTTTTGTTCAGTGAAAATAATTTCCCTTATTAGAATATTTTCAAATTTGTAAAATAAAGATATGATATTATGGTTAGTCCATGTCCTTGTAGTGAATTTTCTCTAACGGGAGAAAGTCAATTGTCTCCATTTGTACTCAAATAAATCTAAAATGACACGTGTCAATATACAATTGGTGGATTTTTGTAACACTTGTCTGCAATTTCTGATGCTGACACTAGTCATTTTAAAATCCATTTCACTATCAAATCCCGAGAAATTAGTCGTAAAAAATGAATATTGGTGTGCTACGATTTGCTAACTCTCTCAAGTAGATTGTTGACAGTAATGGAAAATGCATCCTGAAATTTTTCAAGCTGAGAATTCGAATCTCCATACACCAATCCTGGCAATAATTCATAAACTATATACCTTCTCATATCTTCTCGTTCTTTTACAGAAACATTCATCAGCCTTTCCACAACGTTCTCCTTCATTTGCCTCACTTCTTCAAGGTCAATAAACACCGAATACTTCCTACAATCCTCAGGCAAATGCCACGGGTACTGGTAATAAGCTGTGAATGGATCAAACAGTACCGGTATGCAACCTGAAACAAGCGAATCGAACACCGATTTTCTTGTCGGGCTATCTCCAGGAGGTTGCAAGCAGAATTCTGACTCCATAAATAGCTCTATAATTGTCTCAGGTCGATCACATGCTCCTGATTTGCAATCCAAAAACCGACATTTTTCGCCTGATGAGCTGCATTGGTTGATCAATATCGACCTTATGCTCTCAGGTTGATCAGGCCTTGCCGCCCCTGCAAAACCCACTAGGCTTTTTCGGGTTTCTCGCATTATCTTTAGTTGCCAGGCAATGATTTCATCGTCTGAATGAGGATGGAAGTAGGTAGGATGCGGGATTCCAATGTCGTTGACTTCCCATGGCTGTCGTTCGATTAATAGCTTGATTGGATTTTGCATTTGTTTAAGCTCTAAGAATCTAGTCCCCCATAAAGAATCAGCTTTCCTCCTGAAATCCCAGGAGATTTTTCCTAGTACAAAGACGTGATCTTTTCCGAGTTTTTGAACCCAAGATTTCCTCGATTCGAGCCATTTCATTAAATCCAAACCCAATGTGTCCTTAACATCAACGGAAACATTCTTAAAATGCCATCTTAAGATGTCTAGTCCACCATAGTATGGAACATAGAACATCTTTGCTTCATTCTCATTGTAAACCCGGCAAGGATGCTTCAAAATCCTTGAATGAAAGATCAGCTCCAATGAGTACTGGTGAGTATGAAACCATCCTTTGCCGAGCTTTTCTATCGGCTTACCCAATGCCTCGTTTTCGAAATGTTTACACAAATCGGTCCATGGAATCATATCTCTACATTGGCCTACTAAATCCTTGTTGAACTTTGTTGGAAGATCATATACATAAATCCCTCTTCCATCACACATTGCAGGATTCGAGTTCAAGTCAACATTGGACTTCCATGATCGGTGTAGCTGTAGCTGCTCCTCGACAACCTTTTTCGCGTTTTCAACCTCATTGTTCGTGTATTTGCTGCTCTCTTCTATAAGATTGACTATTTCTTTGATGTTGCCTACTTCTTCGACATTACTGTTGATGCTAGAAATAGAACTATTGTCGATGTTGTGAATTGGGATGTCGAAATTAGGCTGAGTGCCAGCAGAGAGGCAGTAAAGGTCGTTAAGCTTGCGAGACGAAATGCAAAGGTGAACAATTTTGCCGGAAATGATGGTGGTGGAAGAGGACCATAAGAAGATGAGGGTAAAAATAATAGCGAAAGCTGGGATTCGGGATAGAAGGGTGAAGCAAATTGTATGAAAGAAAGAAAATGGTTTGGTTTCATCTTTTTTGGAAAATTTAGATCTCTTCCTGGACATGGAAATGGCCATGCTTGTGAGTGACTAGTGTAGCGTTTTGGTTCTGGTTATCTAGTAGATGGAGTTAGTACTGTCCTTGTTTTCCAACAAAGAACTTGGCTGCACGTATGATGGCATTGAAGCCTAATTTGTGTGCACGTCTATTACCTACTAAAAATATAGAAATGTTGGGTTGTTGAGAAAGTAATCGAAATTTGCAATAGGCTAGTTGTTGCATAATGATTCAAGAGTTGCTCCCAACCATTGAAGAAGATATCTTTTTTTTTTTTTTTAAAAAAAGATCTAAAATAAGCAAGCTCTATCACCCTCTTATAACTGTGGGTTAGAACGCAAAGCAAACAAAGAAAAGCTGGAGTGAAAAATTTTAAAATTTTCTAACTAATACAAATATTTTTTTAATTACATTATGATAACATATTATAAAAAATTATAAAAAGTAAAAAAAAATCTTCGAGTATAATTTTTAAATAATAAAGTTGAATTTTTAGAATGTTAAATTGTTTAAAATATTCAATGCAACACCACTATTTCAAAGCCAAAGACCCCTTTTTGCAAATTTTTTGAAATCACAGACCCTATTTTGAAAAAAAAAATTTTCCTCAGACCCCGTTTTGTAAATGACTGAAATCACAAGGTGCTTTTTTGAAGTTTATCCTTAATAATATATTCTAATACAGTTAATATCAAGATAAATAAGATAATAATATATATTAACTTGTATTTTCAAGAATTTTAATTTTTTTTGGACTTTCTGATAATATTTTTTGTTAATAATATAGTTAATTTCATGATAAATTAAAAATAATATGTTTAATTTATATTCTCAAGTTTAATTTATATTCATGATAAATTAATGTTTTAGCTTAATGGTTAAGACTAAAGTTGTGACCTTAGAGGTCTTAAGTTCGAGTCAAAGGTGAGATGAGGTTTTTTTATTTAATGTAAACATATGCACAATTTTTATTTTATAAAAAATTATATTCTCAAAGACTTATTTTATTTTTTGTAGAATTCCTTAACATTTTGTGGTGGTTTTTGTAATTTTATAGCTTCCAAGTTCTTAATGCCTTTTATTTGGAGAAGTGGAATTAGGATAAGTTTAGAAATATAACAAATAAATATATTAATAACCAAATGATTTTTTTAGGTTAAATTATAGACTTTGACTTTATTAATATAATGGTACATGAATTTTTAAACTTGACATAAAGATACATCAACTTCATATTTTACTAATATTTTGGTTAAAGTTACCTTTAACCTTCAATATTACCTTTGTCTTGATTATTAACAGGTAAATCTTGATTATATTATTTATTTCTCAAGTTTTAGTTTTTCTGTCCCAATTTTGCCGTATGTTCATTAGAGTTAACCGCTGCCTCTTCCGATCCCAATTTATTTCTCATTTTTTGTACAGTTTTTCCTTTCCTTTTGTCTTCCTTTTCTTTCTTTTCATATAAACCCTATATTGAAGAAATCAAAAGTATATCAAATAGGAACAAACGAAATTGATTTCAAGAAAACTGAATTGAAGGAAGAGTCAGTAGAGTAGCAGAAGAAGATTTAATAGGTCATGAAGAAAGAAAAATCGTATACCAAGCGAACAAAGAATAAACAAGTTTCATTCATTTTTAAAACTGAGTCTTTGGAATTTTTTTTTAAAAGGGGTTTCAGTCTGTTAGCAATTGAAGGAATTTTTTCTAACACTGACTGACATGGCAAGGGGCAGTTTTAGAATTTTATAATTATTTTTCCTTTTTCTCAAACCCTAAGACCCGAAAATCCTTCAACAATTCTCCGCGCCGTCTTCTCTCTCAAACACATTTCCAACTACGGTAAAATCCTTTCTTTTTTCTATTTCTACTTCTTCGTTTCAATCTTCACTTTTTCTCTGAGATTCATACCCACTTAGACTTGACTCCACTCGCCGTCGTCTAATTCACTAGTCTCAGAACCTCTTCCGTCAGGACTGGGTTCTCCGACTCCTTCCAACTGAAGTTCCAGCGCCGCCGTCGAGTCCGTTTTCTTTGAAGAGTGATGTTAATCGAAATAACAGTGATGAAGCAAGCGATTTTGTGCATGTGGATGACGGTTTTCTTAGAGTGAACAATGGGATGAAAGTCAGAATCGCCATTGGAGTGATTTTACCGACAATTGTGGTTGGAGTAACAAAACCAGATCTTGGAGCGAAGAAAAATAAAAATTTATTCTTTTTGTATTTGAATGTTATGTAGCTTTTAAAATTTTTCTTTGTAATGGCTGATTTTTGAATTTGGAGGCAAATTTGCCACTTGGTTAAGTATTGTATTTATATGATGTTGAATTCTTAAATGTGGGTTCTCCTGGGTTGTATTGCTTTTCTCCTGGGTTCTTAAGTTTCTTATGGATATGGCTTTGAACTTCTGGATCTTATTCAATCTATTCATTTTTTTGTTTTTGTCGAATTTATTCAACTTTTTTTTTTTGTTGTCTTCTTGAATTAAAATCAATTTATAGTGAACTAGGAATGGGTTTTCAACAGATGAAATTGAAATTAGGAAGATGAAGAAAAAAATTATTTTTTCCCAAATTGCCCCTTGCCAGATCAGCAATTGTAATGACGTTACGAAAAATTCCTCTATTTGCTAACGGACTGAAATCTCAGACTCCCTCTTAAAAAAAAATTTTCAGAAACTCCATTTTAAAAATGAATGAAATCAGAGGGCATATTTTTTAAGTTAATCCTGTATATTATATTATGCCTTTTTAGTGTCAAGGGATTTTTTATGCTTTTCCATTTGAATGTGGACCAAGCTACAGAAGAAATCAATAAAGAGTGTAATTCTCACCCGTGGAACTTTAGATTGTGATTTTGAGTATAGTTGGATATAAACCTGCAAATTAGCAAAGATCAAAGGATCATGGCTTGTTTTCGGGGGAATCTTTGATGTCTAAGTCAGTGACCTAAAAGTAGAATTTCAGTATAAAAATGTCAGAGTTTCGGCCATGTAAAGATAAAATTGAAATTACCTTTTAATGGGTACTTGTATTCATAGGCAGAGACACCCTTTGGAATGTGGGATTGGCAGTTCTTTTTTGAATGGCGATCATGATCCCGATTTGTTAGGAAGCATCAGTCAAAGATTCCTTTTGGTTGTTATTTTCGTGATTTTAGGGGTGGAAGTTTATTGTTAGTGGAAGATGTGTAGACTGGGTAATGACGCAACCTTCTTTGTTGTCTCACGAGCGAGACGGTGAGACGGTTACGCATGTGCTGAGCGTGCTGATACAATCACTAATGAGACGAGGCAGTGTCACACGTAGGGTATACCCGCCTCGAGCATATGTCTAGTTATCATAAGTCCCCCCCACATGCATAGTGAGAAGTCTTCTAGGCTTCAGTCGGCTCGACGTGGGTGCCGTTTGGCGGTTGAAATCCTTGCTACAGCTGTTTTATTTCGCATGCAGTGTGCCGTGACAATAATAAAGCCACATGTGTCCTTCCGGAACCTTCTTCGAGAAAACCTCTCTTCAAATTCAAAAAACTTCAATAAATACCGCTTATTTCCAACAGTGATCACTTATGCTTTCTCTCTTTCTCTTCTGCTCCTGAAATTTTCCAACTTCCTTACGATTCAAATCCGACGATAGTTTCCTGCGATTCTCTGCTTCTTCGTACAACAAAGACCTTTCCATTTGATCCCAACTACAAGTGAGTGTCTTTTAACTTCTTCTCTTTTTAAGTTCTTCGTTTCTTGATAAAAGTACGATAATTTTCTTTCGTTATGAACTGTCAAATGTGGATTGGCTGAATTTGCTCCTTTCGTATTTGCTTCTCTATGAATGTACTTTAGCGCCTTTACACATTTAATGTATTTTAGCACCTTTATCTATTTTCTTTCACTAGGGCCCTGCATTTTAGGAGTAAATTTGAGTTGAGTTTTGCAAGCCCATGTGTTTGTACATTGCTTCTTAGCGAACCTTAGGTTTTAGGGACTAACTTAGTATGCACCGTCTGGGGAGTTGATGTCCTTGAGTCACCCTTTGTGACTCGATTTCTTCTTCGCGAGGCGGTCTCATTTGCTTTAAGCCCATGGCGTGACTTGCTTTTGTTCATATTCCTAGGATGAGTTTATTTAGTAGTACGAGCAGCGACGCTCTATTCGTCATAGCACTAGGTCACCTTATGAAGATTAATCGAGACCTGGACCATCTTCTGGCCTAGCCGGTAACCATCGATAGAACTAACCAATGTCCTTATATTAGGATTAAATGAAAGGCCCGTAGAAAAATGGCTAACCAAGCGGGATCAACCTCCAAGCCCTGAACTCCAGTTAATTATGACGATCCAGAGATTAGGGCTGTAGATGAGTTTGAGGGAGTGGATGACCCGGAGAATTCTACGGGGAGTAATTATAGAGGCGAACAAGAGGATGGTGCCTTGTCTTCACAGCCAGTCCCTAAGCGTAGGAGAGGGAAGGCGGCGGTTGGCCCAAAACGGGCAAGGAAGAGCCGCTCTAAGGTTCTTATGCCTCGAGTTGAGAATATGGTCTCCATCTCCGATCAGACCGATATCTGCTTCGAGGCACAAGTGCATCAGTGGCTAATCGAGAAACCGTACCTGCTTCCATCTCGAGATCAACGAGTCCATACTCCCTCAGAAGGTTATTTTAGTATATATATGGAGCAGGTTTGGGCCGGTTTCACGTATCCACTGCCCGAGGCCATTGCCAAGCTTTTGAACGATTGGGAAGTATGCCCGACCCAAATACATCCCAATTATTGAACGGATATTGTGGGTCACTATCATCTATGCCGGGGCCTGGGTTTTTCATTCGACTTCCATTTTTTCTGCTGTCTTGCTTCTTTTAGGCGGAAGTTGTCTGAGGACCCCTCCATTTTAGTTATAGGAAGGGCTTCTAATATTTCTCGGATAGGTTGCAATCGTCCGTGATTTCAAGCAATTTTATTTTTACATTAAGATTGACCCAAAATACCCTATGTTCTAGACTTGATGGAGAGAAGACATCTCCGAGGAATTGTCTACGGGGGGACTCGAGCTGGATGCCCGTATTGAGATCTTTATTAGGTTGGTGAGGAAATGATGGTCAATGGCGACCATCGCATGGGCATACCTGAATGACATCAAGGTCATCGAGCGGGATGGTCCTGACGTCGTTTATTATGACAGAGGAGTAAATATTCCTGGTAAGCTCACTCGTATTTCATGTTTGTTATTTATTGTTTATTCTTGTTTTAGGATGTCTTCCTGACGTAATACGTCGCTTGCTAAATATTTAGCGAAAGGGACGAAGGACCTTAGCAAGAATAATGTCTAAAAAATGTCAGAGGTGGTTGATTTGATCGGTGATGCAGCCTTGAAGGACTGGGGCAGAGATATAGGCACGAAGAGGCTGAGAGAAGAGACTTCTACTGGGAGAATCTCGCTTCACCTACTGAGATGCCGGTCTAGAAGGGTCATGAGGTATTACATTTTGCTTTTGTATTTTAATTAGCTGCCCCTGCTAAAACTATCTTTGCTTTTCCTTTGTAGGGCTAGGGCCAATCCGACTTGAGTTAGCGTAAGAGCTCGCTATTACTCCAGCCATTACCACCACCGTCTCTCCTTTGATGAGGTTCAAGGAAATCCTCGTGGGGTTGGTTGGCCCCCCAAGGGGAATAAATAGTCCCAAGATTTAGTTGGCACTCCGGAGTACACTACCTCATAATAGGGCAATTCATGTACACTTTGTTTACTATCACACTGTGTCTTAAAGGATTAGTCACTTCAATATTTTCTCCTAATTCTTCTACATGTAACCCTTTCTCTTATGCTAATGCAGTACATATATATGAATGAGATGAACTGGGATCTATCAAAGCATAAACATCGTAATTAAAGAATGAAAATTTACCGACAATAACTTTAGTAGATTCCTGAGTCTCAGGCCCTCGGATTACATAACTTCGCGCCATTCCTCCTGGTCTACCACTCTGCGGTGCTTGTTGAGCCACATTAAGTCCACTTGCCTCACTAGCATTTCCTCTTCCCCTTCCTCTTCCACCTTGAATTGTAGGAGTAGGAACTACTGTAGGTTCAGATGTACTTATCTGTCTTTGAGGACAATTTGCAATCAAATGTTCCCTCGAGCCACATTTAAAGCAGACTCTACCTTTTCCCCAACATTCCCCTATATGCATCCTTCCACAATTAGAACATTATGGAATATTTCCTCTGCCTCGACTTGAAGGTACACTAGCAGCTAACCCCGTACTTATGGTTTATCTTGGTGAAAACCCTCTGAAATGAGACTGTGTTTGTTCTGATGTTCCCTTCTATTTCTTACTTGGAGATTCTAAACTAGCTAGATCCTGCGATTCCTTTTGAAATCCAGACCTTTTTGCCATTCTTTATTGTCTATCTGAATTGATCTTCTCAATGCCCATAGCAGCATCAACAAAGTCATTGAACACTCTAATCCTTTGTGCAAGTAAATGCACTCTAATTTCATCATTCAGCCCATCCTCAAATCTCTTACATCGCTTTACTTCACTGTCAACAATATCACGAGCATACCTCTCGAGTTTGAGGAATTGAATTTCATGTTCTGATATAGTCATTCGTCCTTGTCTCAAAGACAAGAACAATTTCCTCTGGTTATCTTTGAATCGTTCGCTAACGTACTTTTTGTCAAATTGTTCCAAGAAAAGACCCCAGGTGATTTCTCCTGGTCACCTTTCTCTCACAATATTATCCCACCACCTCCTAGCTTATTCTTTGAGTAGACCTTGCACATAATCTAGTCTCTCTTCATCTGTAAAATGAAGCCTAGTCATACACCATTTAGTATGATCAAGCCAATCTTCTGCAAATGCTGGATTCACTATATCCCCTTTGAAGTCATCAGCTGGAAGCTTCTTGATTCTTTCAAGAGGAGTTCTCTCCTCTCTTTTCTTAATATGAGGTACTATAGGAACTTGAGGGATTTGTATATTTCAAAGTACTTGTGTGATTACTTCAGTAGTCATATGTTGAAGTAAAGTAGCTTGTGCTGGAGTAGGTTGTTCGGGAAAGCCATGAACTGGTGGAGGTTCACGTCTTTATTCATCCCTTTGTCTAATACGGACAGTACTCTCAGTATCCTCTTCCTCACTCTGGTTGTGACTACTACTAGCCATAACTTATTCCTGAAAATTGGACCAAAGTGGATCAAACAACTAACATAACATATTTATATCCTAAATAGCATGTACATACTCGTCCTAGAATCGCCTAAACCTCGCTTTGATACCAACAAATGTAACACCCCCTTTATTGAGAGTGCCACAATAACTATAATCACCCAATAAAGAACTCTACTCCACTATATAAAGTTCAATACTTATAGATTACATATGTACAAATACAAATAGAGCGTTTTAAACTCCAAATTATTCTCCAAATATTTCTCAATGCTAATTATTATCCAAATATTTCTCAATACCACTTTACATTTCTCACACTATCTAGTAAATGCCATTATTCTACAAACCATACTATTACATTAAAATATAAATCCACCTCGAGTCTTTCCTTATTTGCTCTTCAAGCTGATCTACTTATACCACTTTGGTCCAAGCTATCTACAAATCTCCACCTACGAGTAGAAAAAAAATAACTACACACTAAGCAATTTGCTTAGTGGTGTCCGTAAAAGAAATACAACAACTTTAAACATTTTTAATACTTTAAAATAGAAATAAAGTATGTTCATAAGTCAAAACAAATTAAACAACTTTATATCCAATTTTTCCAAACACATTAACCATATGTTGCCCAAAATAAATAAGTCCTGAATAACGGTAAAATGGATACGGGAGTAGACAAGCCTGAAGCCGAAGCTTCAATATCAATGTATCGGTCAAGCCCGAAGCTGAAGCTTCAAAATCAATATATCGGTCAAGCCCGAAGCTGAAGCTTCAAAATCAATATATCGGTCAAGCCCGAAGCCGAAGCTTCAATATCAATATATATATATCAGAATATCGGCCAAAGCCCGAAGCCAAAGCTTCAATTGTTTGTACAGTACTGTACCCCCTTTATTGGTGCCAATCTTCCCTGACCCGTATTCTACTCGTTTAATAAGGGCAATAAATCAAAGTAACATCTTAAAAGTTCCAGTATAAATCGTCAATCATAATTCAACATAACTTCAGTAATTAAGAAATTCAAATCCCAAATTTTAAAGCATAAAACTTCAATTAAAACACAATGAAATCAATATTCATACTTTCCAGAAATTTCCAGATTTTGTGACCTGACTTCCCTTGCATTTTTCACAATCAAAACTTCATCAAATCGAAGAACTTTCTTCTAAACATAATTAGTTACATGTATCAGCTTTCCAAAGCCACTAGAATCATAGAAATCCAAATTGTATAACCAAAGTTGTGATCAAAATACTAAACAGTGTACAAAGCTGAGATTTTCCAAAAACAGATTTCATGACTCAACTTCAAACGAAAATTTTGCAATGAAAACAAACGAAATTCAACAAGGTTTCTTCCGAACATATATTCCTTACTTTTTGTAGATATCAATAGAATTAAGAATCATTGAAATTGGATCTATATAACAAGGGGAAACCTTAAAGCAAAACAGGGATACAAATCTGGAAAATTTTCTGAAAAACCGATAAATCGAAATTTGAGACACAAACCTTTTTCTAAGCTCTTTCTAGCTCTCTTCTACCTCTTTTGCCTTCGATTTGCTTGCACTAGCTTCCTCTACAACAGCCATATATAATTATATCAAGATATTGTATAAATAAACTTCCTAACAGGATAAATATGCTTAATCTACCATGAATTCTACTAATTAAGCTTTAATTTCATCAAAAATCACTCACCTCAAATTTGGGTTACTATTCATCCAAATCTTAAAATCTGAAATCCTTCTCTTCTAGTCTTGATTCACTAAAATTGATGACGATAGAGGGCTTATGGATCGATTTCTAACAAGAATTTGAAGTTGAATCGAAGAAATCGGAAGTTTTTAGGTTATGGAATTTTTGATAAAGGAAAGGAAGAAATGGAGAAGGAGAAGGAAATGAAGATGAATGGGATGAATGGGATGAAGGGATACGTATAGGATTTGATTTTCTTTTTTTTTTCAATTTCCAATAATGCCCTTGAACAAATAATTAAATCCCCAATTCATCCCTCTTACTTAATTAACTCTTATTTCTTCATGCCTTATATCCACTAGCAATAATAATAACTACAAAAATAATTTCCATGATATTTTAATACCATAGTAATTTACTATAAGTAAATTTTGAAATTTCGGTTCGTTACACTCCTTAATGTTTTGACCGCTTAGGGATCCTTCAATTGAATAAACCTACACATGAAAAAGTGTTCACGATAGTAGTTGTTCTAAAATGGCTTACCTTGATTCTTGATTGATTTTATAAGAACAAAAATTTTTGCCCCTTCAATCAAGGATCAAGGTGAGCTGGGGATTTTGCCCCTCATATAACAATCATATGGGTTTGAGAGAAGTCGGGTTGGCCCCAATTTAAATTTGATATATCCCTGCTATTTGATGAATCCTTCTTCCACTTAAAAAATGCTTCGAGGTGTGAGGACAAGGACCCATACAGGTGGCATTTTACCGAGGTGAGACCTGTAAGGTGGGGGAGGGACCTTATGGGTCCCTTCTTCAGGGACAGAATGTCCGAAATTGGGTTTTTTGCAACCTTTTTCTAATGGATGGGGGCTTTGGTAGTGTTAATCCTTGAATACACCAAAGTATAGAGAGTTCCTTTGCCAGCTACGCGCCAATCAGGTAAATTTCTTTTATACTGAACCTATATCTTACATTTCAACCAACCATTAGTAGGAACTGTATTTATGAGGTTGTGATACTTACAGTGCCTTTGCTTTGTACAATTCATTCAAGACCTATAGGGGTAGATGGTCATACATGGAGACATCGAGAGGAGGCAAGTAAGCGTGGATGATAGCCACTTTGTGCTGGAGTTCCCGCTCTCCCTAGAGTGGTACTTTGGCGAGAGGGTCCGAGACTAGAGGACCAGTGCTATTTTGGAGAGACCGATCCTTCCACCACCCCTAGTAGGAGTCTTTTGACCATATTCAATGCCTGAGATGGATCAGGGGCTGTACATGTTGGGTGAGGGGACCTGAGTGATGTTAGTGGAGGGCTCCTATGCTGAGCTCATCGACTCTTTGCTTCTTCCTCCTTGTGAGAGGATCCATTTTGAGGACATCCCCCTTGAGTTCCACTAGAGCGATAGCTGAGGTAGAGAGGATCGCTAGGGGTTTCTTCTCCATCCGGGACCTGCTACTAGCTCAGGACGTACTAGCCCCGATAAGTTTCTTTTACCTGTAAAATATAACAAACTATACATGCCATGACATTTATATATGTGTTTATGATTTCCATTGCAGAATCTATTAGCCATAGAGCATGGTAGGTCCGCTCAGGACCTGGAGGCTATCGAGGAGAGGGCTAACTTCTTGGAGGACCAACTACGGGCCTTGACTGCTGAGCCTGATTAGGCTAGGGCTGAGACTGCTCAAGCAAGGATCAAGATGTTGCAGGGTCAGTTGGCATGGATGATTGAGGACAGATAAACATCAAAGCCGCCTGATCTTGTGTCTGAGGAGGACCTTTCTGCGTACCAAGTGGCACCGGCCTTGACCTAGAGGGGTGGAGCCCAACAAGCGGTGGATCAGCGTACTAGGGTAGCTGATGTTGCACCTGGAGGTGCCATGGGGACTGATAACCATGTGATGATCAACATGAATGACCTACTGGCGGACTCGCTGGACCATACTCTGGAGGGGCATTCGAGACAGGATCCCCCAATTGCTTAGACCATGATGTACTTTCTTTTTCTAGATGTTTGATACTTTTGGGTCCTATATGGCATACTTTTGTTGTGAGCTTGGATCGACACTTCTGCCGTTTTACTTTTATGTATGCTAAACTTTTGCTTCTCTGAATGATGTTTTAATTTTTGCATAGGCCATTCAGTGTGAGATGACCTATTGAACTTATATTTATCCTAATTTTTGCCTGAACTATCCTTGACGGCTCAACTCAGTGGACTTTTCTTTTCTTTGCTTTAACTTTTGCCTGGACTGCCCTTTCGGGTTTTCAATCCAGCAAGCTTTTTCTTACTTGTCTGAGTCTTTGATCGACCCTTTGTCTTGAGGATATTGTTGTCTTATCCTTCTTTGATAAAGGCTTAATTTGCTGGTGAATTTGACAAGTAACCAAACTTTTGAAGCTTTATTGAGAGACTGGCCCGATTGAGACCGATGAGTATTACCAAGATTTTGGATGAGATCCGCATGCCTGTTGTAGACTCGTACAGGCTTGTATGGATGCCTATACTTCTTTTTACTGGGGACTTGATTGGATGAGATTCATTCTTTTCACATTAGGGGAATCTGCCTTCGAGGTGTCCAAACTGTAACATGGTGGAAGCTGGATGATGCTAGTGGAAACACTTGGCACTTCAGATGATGTATGCATCCAAGTAGCCTCATAGTGGAAAGCTAAACTTGAGGGATCCCAACTGTGAAATATTGCTATTACAAATGATGCTTGGAGAATGAAAGCAAGTGCAAAATGTTGGCATTTTTTTTATTGAATTCTAACTTTTGCATAGACCGCTTAATGCGATGCGATCTATCGAACTATTTTTGCATTTTTCTTGTCCTAATTTTTGCCTAAATTGTCCTTGGCGGCTCAACTAGCAAACTTTCTCTTTCTTTTCTTTTGTCTTAACTTTTGCCTAAACCATCCTTGGCAGCTCAGTTCAACAGACTTTTTCTGACTTTTGCATAGGCCTTATTTTTTTTCTTTTTTGTGACCTATCGGTATTTTTATCTTTTATTGAATGATACGTACAGTATAGATAATTACAAAGAGCATAAAATGTAGAGGAGAAACTGATATTTACATACTTATGATCAGTTCATCTTAAAGACATGCATGCATTCATAAGACCCAGATTCTTAGCAAATCATATCATGTTTATCGAAGAAATTAAATTTGAGTGCATAGGCAAGGGCATTAGTTTCTAATGGTTAACCCTTACCCGCTTTCTAGTCCTTTTACAGATTTTCTAGAAAGCAACTGATGTGTTTTATCTCGATGCCCTAACTTTTACCTAAGCTGCCCTTTTCGGGTTTTCAACTTAGCGGGGTTTAATTTGAGTTCCCTAACTTTTGCCTTACCAGTTTGTGGAATACTGATTAGCAGGTTGCACCCTAATTTTTGCCTGAGCAGTAGAAGACCAATCACCAGGTGATTTATTCTTTATTTCTTTTATTCGTTGTGCTTCTTTTTATGATTTAATTCTTTTAACCTAAATGCGATAGTGCTTGAGCCTGTCTTGAATCCTGGATTCACGAACTTATTTCCATCCACGTCCATAAGCTTTATTCCTTCTTTACCAAGCACTTTTATAATCTTGGATGGTACTTCCCAATTAGGCCTGAATTTGCCCTTAGTATCAGTATTGACTGGGGCGTAGCTATTTGAGAACCAGATTACCTGCCTTGAGGGGTTGCTTTGGGTAAGCTTTGGCTATTTAGTGTTGGAATGATAGGTTCCTCTCTTTTGTGAAAAAGAGAGGTCATGTTATTGAGGGAAATGTTTGGGATCATTATGTAGGGTGAGCGATCTTCTTTCTTTTGAACAAATGGAGAAAGCATTTTTGGAGGGATATTTTGATGGGAATATAGGTCCAAGGGAGGTACCTATATTGGTAAGAAATTCCCATTTGTTGGATGTGATGGTTTACCCTTTTAGAGGTTTTGGAAGAGCATTGAATTTAAGCTTGCCTTGATTTTGGATTTGTGTTGTAAGATCTTTTCCTTCAATGGTGTTTTTGATGTGAAGTATGTCTTCCTCCTTTCTTTTTCTTTTGGACTCTTGGCTTTCTTTCTTAGTGATGTGTATCTTCCTCCCCGTTATGAAAAGATGAGCTAAGACCCAAGGCTATCATGTTTTCTAAGCACTTTTCATCTCTCTTTTTTGTGGTAAGTTTTAACCATTGGAACCTTATGCCATTGCGATGTACTCATATTCAATTGCTTTAACAAAAATGATGAAATTTTTAAGAATATTGATTTTATGAGTGCACAATATCTTTAAGAATGAAATGCTCAAACATAATGTGAATGCACCAATTTATTTGCGATATGGTTTATAAGTGGCATTGTTTGCATCAAAATACCGGCAACATTAAAAGGTTACCTCATCCTTGAAGTCATCCCCCTGATGTGGAGGGTCTTTACTTTCGATCTTGGTAGGATCCATCGGTGAATCGGTAATCTCCTAATTCCAAGCTTCTACATGTCTTGGCACTAATCTTCTTCATGCTTTGGACTGAAGGAGAAGATCGTTGAGCACTTGTAGTCACACCAAAGGGTAGACCTGTTGGACAATGGAAGGTTGTCCCCTTATGTGTGGCTACGAGGTTGGGACCCTGGCTAGATCCCCCAAACTAAAACATTAACACCACAAATTGTTTGCTAGGCTGAATAGACTGGCTGAAGACTGGTGGAACTATCATATCCCCTAAATCATATAGACCAACTGAACTACACTATCTAAACTGATTGGATGATGGATCTCTGAGAGACAGAGGTGGCAATTCATCCCTTACCTGAACTGAATTTGGTCGAATAGAAACCGGAATGCAGACCAAATGAACTTGAGATTGTTGCCAAACTTTGATTCTTTCTCAGGTGAGAACCAAATGATCAATACATGCATGGGATGGGATATGCATGCACAATTTACAACGATGTATGGCTGGGTTAATTATAAGGATACATAACACAAAACATGCAAATTGATCGATTCCGTCCTTATTTCTTCCGCCGGTTCTAAGGGTTTTCTTCCTTAGTCTAATCCCACACAGAAATCAAGGTACCTAGAAGGTAAAATTCTATGGCTTTCGATAAGAATGGTGTAGGCACATATCAGAAGTTGATGTAGAAGGTTCCCATCACATCAAGCCTCTTTTGGAGGGAGATGGCAATGAGTGCTCCACCTACTAAGGTGTCCCCAATATCCCTGGCGGTCATGGGAATCACCATTGTGAGTGTCACAAAAATAATAGGGCTCCCTATCTTAGCACTAGAAAAGAGCGCATCTAACTAAAGAGAGAAAGAGATGAGAAGATAGAGTGTGATAATTTTCCCAAATGATGAAAACAAAAATGGGTTGAACCAAGTAAATGATTTTCGGTGCTCATCTTAATCTTTTAAGCTTTTAAAATAAACCAAAATTTTGCAAGTTAAAAGATTATATCCCTAGCAGAGTCACCACTATAAGGTATCGATAATGTGTGGGTCTCTCTTAGCGCCTGTGTGAGAGGCGGGGCCTACTGGGGGTTTGGTTGCATTTAGGTGTGACAATACATTTTTTAGTTAAAGTTTGCCCAATAAGCCAATTTTAATGAATAAAATTATCGAGACCCAAATATCGATACAGAGTCGCCACCCAAGCTGTCTACTTGGGAAAGAGTTTTGGTATGGTTCCCTCTGGGTGGGAGACTCATACCTACTAGATCAGAGATTCGGGTATCGGATGAGTCACTTATTTCTCATTTAGTTGATTCAAAATTACATTCACCACCTAAAACCATTTTATTTTTCATCATTTAGGGAATTATCACAGAAATCCTATTTCTATACTCTTTCATGCTCGTTATATGCATTTACATGTTACAATAAAGCACAAGCAATAAATAGGGGGATAAAAATTACAATCAGGGGAAAAGTGGTGAAAATTGCAAAGAGAACCTATACAACTGTTTTAAGTTATAAAGCAAAATGAAAATAAATTCCCTTGCATCCATAGATGTTAGCACAATTTATAGCACACCATAAATCAACACTTTAACATATTTTACTGTGAAAATGCATCTTAACTCTTGTGGGTTGATTTACTAGAGTATTAGTGAAAATATCGCATGAAAAATGGTTAGTTGGGTTGATTTTAACCGATTAAAGATGAGTTCGGGGTTCTGCCTGGGGACCGGTACCCGTACGGGTACTAGGGAGGACCGGTACAGGTATTGTGTACCCATATGGGTCTTGTCTGGTCCTAGACAGAAACTCAGTTTAGTTAAGTTATAGATTACAGATCAATAGATTAGTGGCAGAAAAATAAAATAAAAAAGGATTTCCTTCCGTATGAGTATGGCGCACCAAATTGATGTCCTTGGGCATATATGGTGCCAACAAGGCTCACACGGGTTAGGACCAGACCCGAAACAAGAAATGAAAACAACAAATATAATAGAAGTAACAAGCAATAATAATAATGAAATAACTGAGATGTGAGTCTCTTTAAAACTCAGGAGCGTTACCTTTTCGACGTGAATCCACTTTGAGGCCATCCCTTTACTGTTGAGAGAGCCCGACCAAAGTATATGGAATAGGACTATTTAGGCGAGTATTTGTATGGACAAAATCTCCCCTAAACCCCAATAAAAGAAGCTAGGAATGAATAAAGATAAAACCTCAGAAGAAGGTTTTCTCCCTATTTTACACCTCCTATACCCCCGCTATACCTTTTCTATACCTATAGAAATTGCTAGAGTTTAGTATATATTTGATATGTAGAATGTATATGTAAAATGTGAAGGGAAGGGCCCTTTTTATAGGGGAAAGGAGGTCTGAACGCAATAAATCATGTTTAAGACCTGCCTTTTCCTGAAATAGGAAAGGATTTCCTTCCAAAAGGGCCTATTTAGGCAATAAGAGTACCCGTACGAGTAGGGCCCCACCCATACAGGTACTAGGTGGCCCGTACAGGTCCCCCCCAGGTGTATGGAAGGGATGACCCGTACGGGTCCCCTGGTGGATCCGTACCACCAGGATGTGCCCGTACGAGTCCCTAAAGGCATACTAGGTCTCCAAACTTTGGTCAAACTCAACTCTGCAGTAGTAGGAAATACCCTGATGGACAACACCTGAAAGAAATTACATCATATAGCTCTGATCATAGTTTCGTGAGAAGGATCGCTAAAAGTGCTCACAATTATTTCTTGAGCTATCTTCCGACACCCAGCTTTAGATAGGTTATTCCCCTTTGTATTGGGAGATAACCTTTCTTCTAATGCTCAAGGCCGAACCTATTTTGTACCTTGTCTATATATGTACTTTGAGAAAGACCTAACAACCTTTTGGATCAATCTCTATAGATCTTTATACCCAGCATAAATGCTGCTTCTCCAAGGTCTTTCATGGAGAATTTTCTTGACAACCATACTTTAATATTTTGAAGAAGACAAATGTCATTTCCTATTAGTAATATGTCATCGACATATAATACTAAGAAAACAACTGCACTCCTACTGACCTTCTTGTAAACACAAGGCTCATTAATGTTTCAAAAGATATCCAGTTCACGAATTGTCTGATCAAACCTAACATTCCAACTCCTGGATGCTTGCTTAAGTCCATAAATAGACTTTTGTAGTTTGCATATCTTTGAGCCATTCTGAGATATAAAACCCTTAGGTTTTGCCATATACATATCTCGGTATAAATCCCCATTTAGGAAAGTTGTTTTAACATCCATTTTCCAGATCTCATAATCATTATGAGCAACAATGACGAGGAGTATTCTTTTCGATTTAAGCATGGCTACGGTGAGAAAGTTTCATCGTATTCAATACCTTCGTGTTGACTATAACCTTTCGCAGCCAACCTTGCCTTATAGGTAATCACATTATCATCCATGTTGCTCTTCTTCTTGAAGACCCACTTACACCTGATAAGTCTAACTTCTTCTAGTGCATCGAATAAATTCCGAACTTGGTTTTCGTTTATGGAATCCATTTCTGATTTCATGGCTTTGAGTCATTTATCAGAATCTAAGCTCTTTATTGCTTTATCATAGGTTCCTGGTTCATCATCCTCCATGAGATATAGCTCCCTATCATCAGTGATGATGTAACAATATCTCTTTGGACCTTTATGAACACAACCTAATCTCTGCAATGATTGTGTTTCAACAGGCTATTCTTAGATCATACCTTCTTATGTATCTAGAATGGGGTCAACCAGTTGATTGTCTATTTCTTCCTCTTGAACTTCCAGTTCAAGATTGCTCCCACTAACTTTTGCAAGCAAGTGTTTTTTTCAAGAAAATGAGCACTTCGAGATACGAACACTTTTTGTGCTTCGGGTTGGTAAAATAAATATCCAATAGTTTCCTTTGGATATCAAATGAATAGATATTTGTCAGATTTAGCATCTCGCTTATTTGATGCTATCCTCTTTACCATAGCAGGACAACCCCATACTCTTAGGTGACTCAGAGATGGCCTTTTATTACACCATCTTTCATAAGGCGTAAAATCAACTGATTTAGAGGGCACTGTATTTAATATATAAAATGCGCTCTCTAGAGCATATCTCTAAAAGGATTTATTGAGATCTGCTTGGCTTATCATAGACCGAACCACATCCAATAAAGTCTAATTCCTCCTTTTAAACACTCTATTGTGTTGGGGCTTGTACAGAGGGGTCCACTGGGGTACTATGTTGTTTTCTTTTAGATAATCCTGAAACTCTTGACTTAAGTATTCTCCACCTCGATCAGATCAAAGTGCTTTGATACTTTTCTCAAGTTGTTTCTCTACTTCATTTCTGAATATTTTTCAAAACTTTCAGACTTGTGCTTCATTAAGTACAAATAACTATATCGTGAATAATCATCAATAAAGGTTATAAAGCAGGAGTATCCTCCTAGTGCTTGAACACTCATTGAACCATATACATTTGTATGTATGAGCTCCAATGTACTTGTGGCTCGTTCACCCTTTCTTGTAAAGGGTAACTTTGTCATTTTTCCTTTTAAACAAGGTTCGCAATTACCATAAGACTCTACATCTATTGGGCCTAAGTCTACAACTTGGTTAAGAAATCTTTGTTTATATGGCCTAAATGACAATGCCATAAGTAGAAAGATTTCTCATTATCTAATTTAACTTTCTTCACATTGTTCATAATAAAAACTTCTATTTTAGTATTAAGAACATAAATGCCACCATTCAACATTTTATAGCCGTAAAGAACATTATATAAATGAATCTGACAATTATTATTCAAAAATAAAATTTCAAATTCATTTGCTGCTAAACACGCAATAGAGATAACATTCTTAGTAACATTCGAAATATAGTAGCAATTATTCAAAACTAAAATTAGGCCACTCGCTAAAACAAGACTAAAGCTCCCTATGGCTAATGCAGCAACTCGGGCTCCATTTCCAACACGTAGGTCTATCTCCCCTTTTACAAGCCTCCTACTATTCCTTAGCCCCTACACAAAAGTACAAATGTGAGAACCACAACCAATATCCAATACCCAAGTTGACTCACAAGAAAAAGTAGCATAGTTTTCAATTACAAACATACCTGAAGTAGATGCTTCTGCAGGCTTCTTCTTCAAATGTTCAGAAGTGGGAGCTTTGCGATCCCTCTTCTAGTGTTCCCGCACTAAAAGTAGACATACTTAGA
Organism: Euphorbia pulcherrima; assembly: GCA_947683365.1. Classification (NCBI taxonomy): domain Eukaryota; kingdom Viridiplantae; phylum Streptophyta; class Magnoliopsida; order Malpighiales; family Euphorbiaceae; genus Euphorbia; species Euphorbia pulcherrima. The sequence goes on from CANTUS010000009.1 coordinate 22,997,046, forward strand.
TGTCTTCCTTCCTTTCTTCTTCTTAATGATTCTTTTCTTGGCTGCCAATCCCTTCTTCCATTTATTAGAAGTTTTGCCCTTCTCAAGCAACAGTAGTGTCTTCTGATCTTTCTTGATTTGAGGCTTTACTATCTTTAACATGTTGATTAATTCTAGAATCATAGAATCAATCATGTTCATGTAATAGTTAGTCAAAAAATTGGAGTAACTATCAGTTAAGGACATCAACACAAGGTCAATGCTTAACACATTATTCATTTCAAATCCCAATAGATTTAGCTTCTCAAGGTATCCTAAGAGTTTTAGTACATGCTGAGAGGAAGAGGTGCCATCCTGCATCTTGGTTCCTAAAAGGAGTCTGGAGGTCTTATAGCTCTCTTTCCTTTCTCGCTCAGTAAAGAGCTCCTCAAGATGGAGAACCATGTTCTAAAGATTCATGTTCTCATGTTGTTTCTGAAGTTTAGGGTTCATGGCCCCCCAACATTATACATGTTGCAGACTCACGATCTTTCCTGTGCTTCAACTAGGCATCTTATGCCACTTGATCCTCAACATCAGGCTCAATAGGGAATATTTCATCTAGACAATAGACGATTCCCTCAGATCTGAGAACTATTCTCACAACTCGAAACCAATCAGAAAAGTTCAAGCCATTCAATTTGGTGTCAAGTAACGGACGGAGATTAATATTGGAAGTCATTTTCAACCTACGATGTAAGAAAAGAAAAATTGCTTAGACTTTAGTTTATAGTACATGTATTTATTATAAGGACTTTTAATTAAATACATTTGTCCTACCATTTTTCAAAATTTACAATAGCCCATTCTATTGAATTCTGGAAATCTAGCGTAGCCGGATTTCCTAGTAGGTAGCATCTACAACTATTCTAACATAGCCCCTAATTTTATGAGTCAAGCCACATTAGTAAGTTATAGTTGGAATTCCATTCCATTTGCATCGCATGCAATTGCTAATTTATTCAAGTTCCTTTAAACTTAAGGGACATGTGCTCTTATTTTAGCATCTCCTTTTATGGTGAACTACCCCAATCCTGTTAAGGCAAACCCTATCTCAATATTTATAACTGATCGATGTAGACGAAAGGAAAGCTTTGCACAACACTTTATGGCCGAAAATAATCGTATTATAGATTCGAGTAAGGAAGACTGTAACTTGCCTTAATATATTTACTTTAGGATTTTGTATTGGTATTAAACGTCTCACCCAATATAGGATTTATTAGATGGACATATTTATAATAATTTATATTAATTCATAAAATTTTAGAATTAATTAATAGGTCTAACCTTTAATGGGTCAAACTCTTTATTATATTTTTTCCTTCAACCTAGATTACATGCAAAATTATTAACATTCTTTATTTGTTATATTTTTGCATTTCCATTAATCTTTTATTCAATAATTTAATATTTACTTTGTTATAGAAACATATATAAGAATCATCTTATATACTAGAAATAAATCAATCCATTATTAATCCCCTCTTGGTTAATTCAAGCTGCACCGATATAGGTTCTCAGGTAGGAGAGGTGCCCTATGAGAAGTAGACACCAAGTTCAATCCTTGCCAGAACAAACACGGGCACAAACTTGAAGACCATGGATCCTCTTGAACTAATGAATTTAGTTCTTTCAATTCATGTAAATTGAATGTATCTATAACCCTTTTAACTTGTATAATTTATTGAGTCTTTGATAATTTTGAGTAAGTTGAGCAGGCTTATTCAAAATTATCTAAATCCATTTTCTAACCTTGAAATGAAGGCCTAAGTGCATCTATTGTTTCAAACAACTAACAAACTTTAAATCACTTCATATAGAAAATAAAATTTAGTTCACTTCTAACTTAATTATGCATTAAATAGGCAGACTCTGATACCACTGTTAGAAATTAACAGTCACTTTGAACATCTATAACAGACATGATAGAAATTCAAAATTTTATCCCTTGTCCCTAGGAACTCCTACTAGTTGCATATAGTTAATTAAAGCCTTAACTAAATAAATTCTCTACCTAGGTTAGCATGCATAGGGTAGATATACCATAACTCTAAGTTATATGCTAGCATAAATATTCTATACATAGCATGTTATAACTCTAAGCAATAGCCTAAGCATAAGCATAAAATAAACTAAATATAATTATTAGGTCTAAAAACGCTTAAAGAAAAAGACCTAATAATTAAAAGAGAAAACTTACCATTTGAAGCGTGCTTTAGTAGAACTTTCTTGCACAAGCCTCCAAGTGTAGGGTAGACTCTATGAGTATCCACACGAACCCCACCAACCAAAACCTCCCACGAGGAAGAACCGCAAAGTTTTGAGTAGCTGCTAGACCACTCCAAAACCCACCTGAAAATATTAACTAGAGGTGCCTCAAAATATTTGAGGCTCCTAAAAAATTAGCTCTTAAAGTCAACTTGAGAAAACACATTGGAATCTCAAGTCAACACTCAAAAGGAGCTGTGGTGCATTTGACAAAAGAGGGGGAAAGCCTCCTTATATAGGAGGAGGGGAGCAAAAGGGCTCACACTTTTCCAATGTGGGATTAGGGAAAACCCTAATCCCACAAGGGTCAAACACGCAGAATTGGATCCGTGGGCCTGACCCATGTATAGTGTGCTATACACACTGCGCGGATTACCACGGTGTGCCTTTATGGGCTACGCTTGTGTAGCCGATTTTCATGGGTTGCCGCGAGCACTGCCCAGTAGTGCTCATGCACGTTTTGGTGCACTCTTACGCACCCGAGCATGTACAAAATATATTTTGTACTCTCGGTCCAATTTAACTCACTAAGGCAAAATTCCCCTTTTGATCCTTTTTTTAAATAAATATTTTATTTTATCACCCTAATAAATTAGTTACCGGTCAATAAATAAAATCTCTGGTCTAACCAGGTAATGGTCTAACCATTCTACATTTAGTATTCTTGTAATAGACTAAGTCTATTAATTCTTTACTCAGTCCGATGAAAGCCCAATGTGTGTGACCTTATGGGATCCTGAAGTATTGAGCTATTAAGTTTTGATCAATCCTTATGCTATAGGAACTATTTCCTCGCGGTTCTAGACCATGAATAGAACTCGATTACCTTAAACGACTGTAGTACGCCTCTAGCAAGGGTCCACCATCCCCCATTACTTGAAACATCATTTGTGCTTATGACTTAACCCCGGTTAATGCAATAGTTTCCCAATGTGATGAACTCCTTCCATTCTTTAATATTAGTCCCATATGGTTTATTGGGTTCGATTAAAGTATTAACCCGCTAATAGCAAGGTTACTCCAAGCTATCTTAGTCTATTTACTTGTTACCGAATTATATTTCTTTTACCATAATGTGTTTGATTAGAAACTATTTCTATCAAACACATACTCTGATCAAAGGTTTATAGCAATTATCAATTCAACAAGTGGCCAGGTACAACTCCTTAATATATCCAGAGCGATGGATTATATCCGACTACATAGCTTACCAATGTGTTGTCATTACCATACCCATAATAACCCGTGGCACCCTAAATTAATGAGTGAATAGGTATGACCCAGAGTATAGCAATAGTACCACACAAGGCAACTAGTATCTCAAGTATGAGGATATTTGCAAAGCTACTGTATAAAGATAAACACTAACACTTTGATATATATACCAAGTGTTTATCTTGATGAAACTATGACTAGGGATAGTTTAGACATAATCATAATTGCACATAAAGTAGGTCTCACTAAACATAGTTCCACTATGATATCTCTCTCTTCATGCTATGTTTATGTCAAGGAATTTTGTGCATAGATACCAATGAATGTATTTTAACCAGTCATAATATATATGAACACATTGATATAAACAAAAGATAAAATGCCTTTTTTAATAAAATGAATTTTTCGTACTATTACATAATTAAGATATATCACCCTAATTGACTTAAGGGCATACATCATATCTAATAACATCTCGTTCAGAAGTTGCTGGTAAGTCGCTCCTGCAGTTTTCATCCCAAACAGCATCACCCTGTAATAGTATGTTCCCTCATGGGTAATGAAGGAAGTGTTTTCTTTGTCTTTAGGATCCGCTGGGATCTGATTGTATCCTACCTTTGCTTTGAGCAATGAGTAGATTGCAAATCCAGCGGTTGAGTCTACGAGCTGATCTATGTTTAGCAATGGATAACTGTCCTTGAGAAAGCTTTGTTTAAATCTATGAAGTCTACACACATTCTCCATGAGCCGTTAGGTCTACACACATTCTCCATAAGCTGTTAGGTTTTCTCCCCAGTACTACATTTGCCAGTCATTCCAGGTAATTTACTTTTCAGATGTGACCTGCCTCAAGAAGTTTTCTGATTTCTGCTTAGATCGCTCTTTGTCTTTTTGGGGCATGCTTACATTTCTTTTGTTTCATCAGGGAGGCAGAAGGGTCTATGTTCAGTTTATGGCACATGACTTTGGGTTGGACTCCCTTAATTTTGTCTGGGGACCATGAAAAAGTGTGTTGTTGCTATTTCAATACGCTCACTATAGCTGCTTTTGCCTCTTCTCCCATATCTTTTGCAAGCTTGAGCGTTTTATTCTATCCCACAGTAAGTACCTCTAGGTCTCTGACTAGTTCAGCTCTATCCCGTTCCTCTGCCTCCATCGAGATGTCTTCAGTCTGTAAAGATGCTAGGTATACTTCCTAGGCTACCTATGGGTTACCTACCACCACTATTGCTCTTCTTTGTTGGAATTTGCAGTGTGAGATACTTCATAGAGATAATGGCTTCTGATTCGACCATGGATGGTCACCCCAAGATAATGTTATAGCCAACCGAGATGTCAGCTTATGTTAAATCCACCTCTCCCCTCCAGGTTAGGTCCTTGTCTCCTATTTCCATCTTGAGAGTAATTTATCCCATTGATGGGACAGTTTTTCCTTTGAGCCCTACTAGTTGGTTATAACTCGGCTATGTTATACTATGATGGATTTTTAGCTTATGCAGAGGCGATTTAGCTATCAAGTTCACTGAGCTTACTGTGTCTATCATGACCCTCCTGACAATGTACCCTTCAATTAATGTCTCAATGACCAGGGGGTCAGCATGGTCCTTGTTGAACAAAGCACAAGTTTGACTGACTTAGTGGCTGACTCAGTAAGTATTTAATTTTTTTATCATAACAATTAAGTTCAGTTTGAGTTAATTAAATCAATAATGATGTTAAAATAAATAGTCTATAGATATATGCAGGGTTATTAAAATTCAAGGGTAGAATTTTATATCTCCGCTGACCTAGCTATTTAGTTTAACTCCGAGTTGTTCTGGGCTGAGTATATACGTTAGTCGCTGACTAAATACTATTCACTCAGCACTCGATATTTAGATTATGTTTCAGTTGTGCATAAGTTTATATCTTTCATTGAGATACATTATGTCTGTCAATGGCACTGACCTTCCCATTTGAGGAAAAAAGGAATCTTTGATTTTAGTGTTGCATTTTGCAGGACATTAATGAGACAAAGACAAAAAGAATTAATGCCTTAACAAGACTTGGATTAATGAAGAAAAGGACAAAGTCTTCCAGAGTCAAGCTGCAAAAAGTCATTTGTCAATTTGGATAATTTTACAGATCAACAACATTTTATCGCGCACTCTGCAAAATGTCAGATTACCAGAAGGAATGGAAAGATGACACGTAGCAAGTCAGCACGAGATCTCTCTAACGGAAGATTGGCATCAAACGACAAAGGATTCAAATTGAAAGTCGAATTTTAATCTAATAGATTGATTTCTATCTCACAACGGTGTAATTCTATCTCTTAACGGATCAATTTGAAGAAGCAACGGGTGAATAGATGAGCTGTCAATTTTAGAAGATGCCAAGGCAAGTTCAACGACTATTTTCTTAATCCCAACTATAAAAGGAGCAAGAAGGCGAGCGTTAGAACTTAGTGATTACACCTTATTGGTCCCTATGTGTACACTCACTGAGTCATAAGGGGGTGAATGATTCACTCAAGAACTTATGAAACTTTTTCACGATACTCGAGAGCTCCGCTGAGTGAGGTCAGCTGACTGAGTAAAATTCTCAAAAATGTATCAAAGTAAAGGACACAGAGATTTTTATAGTAGTTCGGCAACCTGTGCTTACATCCAGTCCCATGAGAGTGTCTTGGCTTTAATTCACTAATCTTAACTCCTTTACCCTAGGCGAAGAAGCCTTTCAAAAATTCCCCAATTATGTAAGTACCCTTCAAACTGCAATCGGTCACCCGCTGAGTAGAGTACGCTCTTCTATCAGTAACTCTCTAAGAGTTTAAACAAGAGCTGGATTCAACTTATAAAAATGTTGATCCAGTTACAATAATCAGATATTACAAGTTTATGATCTATTCTATTCTCTCTTATTCTAAAGCATATTCTTGCTGAGTAGTGCTTTCTTGCTTGAACTTCTTTAAAGCTTGTGAATTGGTAAAGTTTTAGCTTCTAAGAAATTCAGGTGCAATCACCAAGTTCTAACACTTGCCTTCTTGCTCCTTTTATTGTTGGATTGGGAAAGTAGCCATTGAACTCACTTTAGCATCTTCTAAAGTTGACAGCTTATCTATCCACCTCTTGCTTCTTCAAATCAATCCATTAAGAGATAGAATTACACCGTTGTAAGATAGAAAATCAATCTGTTAGATTAAGATTCGATCTTCAATTTAAATCCTTTGTTGTTTAATGCCAGTCTTTCGTTAGAGAGAACTCGAGCTGACTTACCACGTGTCTTCTTCCTATTCCCTCTGGTATTCTGACATGTTGCAGAGCTTGCAATACTAAGTTGTTTATCTACAGAATTGCCCAAAATGGCAAATGACTTTTTGCAGCTTGAATATGGAAGGCTTTGTTTTTTTCTTCATTAATCTGAGTCTTGTCAAAGTATTAATTCTTTTTGTCTTTTTCTCATTAATGTCTTGTAAAAAGCAACACTAAAAGCAAATATCCCTTTTTACCTTAAATGGTAAAGTCAGCAGCTTTGACAGACTTAAAGTAACTTAGCAAAATTTATAATCGTAAAGCACACAGCTAAAACAAAATCTAAATATCAAATGCTGAGTGAATATTACTAAGTTAGCGACTAAAGTAAATACTCAACCCAGAACACTCAGAGTTAAACTAAATAGCTAGCTCAGCGGAGACTCGAAATTCTACCCTTGAATTTACTAACTCCTCAAACAACCATAAACCATTTATTTTAACATCATTATTAATTTAATTAACTCAGATTGAACTTAATTGTTATGATCAAAACTTAAGCACTACTGAATCTCCCCCATTTTGATCAATGGCAATTAACTTGAGCGAGTAAATCAATAAGATATCTAGATCAGAGTTACCTTATACTTATGCTTGATATGTCTTTTGGTCAGCATCTCAATTTGCTCAGAGTGAATGCTAACTCCCCCATAATCTTTGACTTCTTTGAGTTCAGCATACCTTAATACTTCTCTTATATTTCTGTAAAAAGATTAACACATATATGCAGCAGAAAATATAAGAAGTTAAGAAGATCTTAACTTAGAACAGAATAAGTAATCTTTTATAAATGGATAACTTGAGTACAGACAACGATGAGTTAATCTATACAAAGTTTTATAATAAGCTCTAAAGATTACAAGTTTCTATTCTATTTTGGCATAGGTGGTCCTCCAAGATTATCTCTCCTTTCTTTATAGACCTGTTGATCCCATTTTGACTTCTTCTCTTTGGGTAGCGCTATTTCCTTGCCTTCTCTCTTCCTTATCTCATGATATCCTCTTTGAATGCGCTCCAAATCCTTAGACAAATTGTATGAAAATTCAGCTACCCCAGATCTCATTTTCTTTCCTCTTTCTCACACTTCTCACAATCCTTCTCACCCATTGCCATTGCATCTAAAATGGCCTAGGCTCAATGATTAAATGAGCTCAAAGATTCTTCAAATGTCTCGAGCTGACCGTAAATGTTGGTGGAAAAATGTTGCACTAACAGCCTGTAGATTTCTTGCGAGATAGCATCTTGTTCTCTGAGAAAGGCAAACAAGCTAGACCATTCTTGGAAATCTGGGTAAGACTTGCCAGAGCCTTTGCCTGATTGTTTTCTCTGAGTATGCGCTCTAGAATGGGAGTGCTCCTAATATGAGTAGTGACTTCTTCATGAATTTGGTCTATTGCTTGACCATCATTGATGATGTTTGAGTGAACCTTTTTGATTTGACCAAGGATGTGACCAAGTTTCTAATGTAGCGATGGTTCCTACTCAGCATTGGCCATAACAATGTTAGTAGTTTGAGCATCTAAAATATTTAGCCTCTTCAAGGCATTAAGCACTGCTCCCTCTGAGTCCTTGACTCCTTTCAACATTTCTTCCTTGGCAACCCTTAGATCAGTATGTATTCCCTGGTGTTGAGTAACAACTGTTATCAGCGCATTAACAGCATTAACAACTGTATCCAAGCGAGTTGTGTTATCACCATTCTGCTTTCTCAGTATGCTATAGCCATCTAGGACTGCTTGCATTGATTCTAATAAGGGATTGAACTTGTCTATCATTGAGTTCCTAAAATCCCTTTCATCATTCAACACCTTGCAATTACTCTCAAAGATCTTCTTCATCTTTTTCTTGAGTTCTGCAACTTCTATCTGCAGATAGTTAGCCTTCCTACCTGCAATAGATAACAAAGGCAAAATGTGGGACACAATTACTTTGATAAGAGAGAATTGAGTAGGGACTAATCTGAAGCGAGCCTTTATTTCCTCATCAGCTTCGACAAAACCTTGCACTGGCTCCACAGCCTTTGCAATTCTCCTCGGAACCTCCTTAGATAGTAAGGATTTGGCAATTTTTTATCAATTTTTGCATCTATCCTCAAACCTGGAAATCTAGCTATCCTTAGCCTTCTTGTATCTCCTAACAACTCTACTCAGGGGTTAAATTGGGGTTGTGGTTATTGAGGTGGTTGTTATTGTTGTGGTTGATCCGGTATCTCTTCAATTATTGGAGGACCTCTTATGACTAGTCCTTTCAATAGTAAAGGTTGATACACTGAAGATCTAATTGGTGAAGGGTATGGAATGATGGTTACTTAGTCAGAGTCTGGGTTGGGTGTTTAGTTAGAGGTAGATATGAATGGTGTTTGGTTTTTAGGTAAGGGCATGGCTGACATGGGTATAGGTGAGAGTGGTGTTTCTGGTGTGGGGTTTTGGAAAAAGAATGGCTCAGGGTTCTCCTCCTCCTTCTCTCCATCAGCTCCTTCAACAACGGACTTGTTGACCTGAGTTTGAGATTCCTCAGTCAGTTGAGCTCCCCGCTCAACTATAACATCTTCCTCCTTATCCTCTAAATCATGCTCATCTTCATCTATTACTACCTTCATCCTCTTCAACAAATCTCTCTTCCTCTCCTTCCTAGCTTCTTTCTTTAGTAGTCAGAGTGACCTACTGCTCAGAGTTAAGCACATTGAATTCAACAACATCAACTTCCACTACATCATCTTCCTCCTACTCCTCCAGGTTTTCAATTCCTTCCAGGGCACCAATCATCTCCTCAATGACTTCAAGAACTTCCTTCTCAGCTAAGCTGGCTACTACAAATTGTAAATTTTTCTCAGTGTTTACCTTTGTTCTAGCTGCTACTTCCTGAGCCTTCGTCCTGATTTCAGCTTCCAACTCCTCCTGCCTTTTTCTAATCCTCTCTTCCGTAGCCGCTTTTACTCTCTCTGCCTCCTCAAGATCTTGGACAATTCCATTGCCTTTCTTCACCATCAACTTCTTCTTGGGCTGACCTACTTGGGGTATAGAAACTTATGTAGCTTTCTTACCTTTAGTAGTCCCCTCATCTAGCTAAGCTTTAATAACTTTCCTCTTCTTCTCCATTTTTAAGGGCATTTCCTCTCTCAATTCCTCTTCATCTTACTTCTCCTCCTTAATCTCCTTTGGAGTCAGCTCGCTGACCTTCTCTTCTTTTGTTCCCTTTGAAGATCTTAGCTTTTTGGGAACAGGGGTAGTAGTAACTGAGCTCACTGACCTCCCTTTCTTTTCCTTCTTGGAGTCTTTCTTGACCTCCTTCTTACTCCCTTTCTTTTCAGCCACTTCTTCTCCCTTCTCAGCTCTGAGCTTGGTAATCCTCTCAAGCTCTTTAGCCACAAAGGCATCTAGAGTCAGATCCTCTTCATTGGGCTAAATAGGCTTCATCTCTATTATAGCCTTTGGATCCTTTACTCTGACTTCCCCTCTCTTCAGCTTTATATACTTGGTGTTGGAAGGTCTCTCATTATATCTCAGTCCATGAAAATGGGCATTATTGAGAACCCTTGACTAAATCACCTTCAGCTGAATATTGTTCTTTGCCGCCCATCCTTCTAAATCGAGCTCATAAGCTTTGCAAATCTCCATTACTAGCTAGCCATACACCATATGCTTGGTGACCTTAAAAAATCTATGTAATATAGCCAGCAGCCAATTAATGCTCATCCCAATGGTTAGAGCATGTACAAATACCCTTTCAAACTTTGAATAGCTCCCTGTAGAGCTTGTCTTGGGCAGAAGAACCTTAGTAACAAGCTCATGTGCTTGCTTTCCTTCCTTGGTGAACAATGAGGCTATGAGTTCACCTGCTTTATAGTCTTATGGAACCTCATAGTCAATGGTGAGATTGCATAGAGCATACCAAAGGATTAATGGAAGTGAGAAACACAGAATAACTGCTACTAAATACAGATCATTTCATAACTTGCTACCAATTCTACCAAGTTTGAATTCGAAAAGAAACTGGTGGCAATTTAATGACTTGTCCAAATTTCAAGCACCAAAAGAGATACTTAACCTAATTCGCAAAAGCTCAGAGTGTTCCTTAATTTGGTCAGCTTCAGAATAGGTCAGAGGGAGTGTATTTATTCAAATTGGATTGGACATTTCGATCAGCTCTCTTAGAGTATTGAATTGATCCTTTCCAATCAACTTTGTGAATATGTCAGCTCATTGTTCTTTAGTAGGAATGTATATGAGCTTGACTTCTTTAGCACATGATCCCTTATGAAGTGATGTCTAATATTGACATGCTTCATCCTGCTATGTTGAATTGGATTCTTGAATAGGTCAATTGCACTCTTGTTATCACACATGACTTCAAGACACTTAAACTTTATACCATAATCCTTCAATTGCTGCTTGATCCATAGCAGTTGTGCTACACAACTTCCTACAGCCATGTACTCAGCCTTAGCTGTAGTCAGAGCCACAGAAGTCTGCTTCTTGCTATACCATGTTACTAGACAATCACCAAGGAAATGACAACCTCCCGTGGTGCTTTTCCTTTCAAGCTTGTCTCTTCCATAGTCAGCATCTGTGTATCTTCTCAGAGTTAAATCTGCATTACTTGGATACCATAATCCTGCATCAATAGAGCCTACTAAATACCTGAGAATTCTCTTAATAGCAGCTAAGTGAGATTCTCTGGGGTTAGCTTGATATCTTACACAATAATATATAATATACTGAATCTCAGGCCTACTAGTAGTTAAGTAAAGTAGAGAACCAATACTACCTCTATAGAGCTTACTCTCTACAGGTTTACCTTCCTCATCTTTACTCAAAATAGTATCAGTGGCCATGGGTGTTGACATTGGCTTGGCTTTATCCATGTCAAACTTCTTGAGTACTTCCTTGGCATACTTAGCTTGGCTAATGAAGATTCCATCTTTGCCTTGCTTGATTTGCAACCCAAAAAAGAAATTAAGCTCTCCTATCATTGACATTTCAAACTCTTTCTTCATCTACTAATAGAACAATTTGCATAGCTTTTCATCAGTTGCTCCAAATATGATATTATCAACATATATTTGGACTAGCAACACATTTTGATGCTTCTTCTTGATAAACAGAGTTGTATCTGCTTTTCCTTTGACATAACCTTTATTGAGTAAAAAGTTAGCCAGTCTCTCATACCAAGCTCTTGGAGCCTATTTTAGTCCATATAGAGCCTTCTTCAGCTTATGGACATGATCTGGAAACTTTGGATCTTCAAAGCCTGGGGTCTGTTTGACATAGACTTCCTCTTAAATATAACCATTAAGAAATGCACTCTTTACATCCATCTGAAACAGCTTGAAGTTCATATGGGATGCAAAAGCACAGAGAATTCTTACGGCTTCAAGTCTTGCTACTGGATAATCAATGCCTTCTTGTTGGTTGTAGCATTGTTTCTGATAACATTTCCAGCTTCATATAACTTATTCTTGAAAACCCATTTAGTGCCAATTATTGACTTGCCTTTGGGTCTCTCCACCAAATCCCAAACTTCATTTCTTCTGAATTGGTCTAACTCTTCTTGCATTGCAATCATCAAGTTGTCGTCAAACTCAACATCTTCAAACTTCTTTGGTTCAATCAATGAGATAAATGCTGAATGACTCATCATTCTGTTCAGCTGACCTCTAGTCAGCACTAAATTTTGCACACTATCAAGAATCTTCTCAATTGGGTGATCTCTCCTTATTTTGACTTCTTTTGGTAGATCAAGATCAGCTCGTTGAGCAACTGTCATTGGTTGAGCATCTACATCATCACCAAAGTTGATTGATTGGTCCAAGTCAACTTTTTCATCTTCTTTTTCTGGTACTGTATCAGGAATAATAATGGGCTAACTAACTGATCTGCTGACTTATTCCTTTTCTCTTTCATCATCACTGGCTTCTTTACCTACTCTATTAGTTTCATTGAAATCTACATGCATGGACTCCTCTAAGATACTAGTTCTCTTAACATACACTCTGTATGCCCTACTGTGTATTGAGTAACCTAGAAAGATTCCTTTATCAGCCTTAGGGTCAAATTTAGCCAATTAGTCTTTAGTGTTTAATATGAAGCATTTACAATCAAAGGCCTTGGGATGACCAACCTTGGGCTTGCGCCCCTTCCAAAGTTCATAAAGAGTTTTGTTCAATACTGGACGAATTAAAACCCTGTTTAGAATATAACAAGCTGTGTTAACAGCCTCTCCCTAGAAATACTTTGGTAGATTGTTATCACTCTGCATAGAATGACCCATCTCCGTAATTATGTGATTCTTTCTCTCAACAACCCCATTCTGCAGAGGTGTATGAGGGGTAGAAAAATTATGGTCAATCCCATGCTTAGAACAAAATTCCTGAAACTGTCTATTTTCGAATTCCCTTCCATGGTCACTGCAGATTCTATTAATTTTAAGGTCTTTTTCATTCATGATCCGGGTAGCCAACCTAGAGAATAATTCAAATGTTTCATCTTTGCTTGCTAGCAAGATAATCCAAGTGAACCTGGTCAGATCATCTACAACCACAAGGGTGTATTTCACTTCGCCTAGACTTGTTGGCACAATAGGCCCAAAAAAATCTATGTGTAGAAGATCAAGGGGATGAGAAGAAGATATATCAACTAATGATTTAAAGGTCTTCCTAAATTGTTTCCCAAGTTAGCATGCTAAGTAGAGTCTATCTTTTTCAAAGGCTAGATTGGGTAATCCCTCAATAAGTTCATTTATGGCTAATTTAGATAGATTGATCATATTGATATTTCCTAACATTCTATGCTACAGCCATGAGTTTTCCTCCTTTGAAACTAAGCATATATCATTAGAGCTGGGGGATAAATCAAACATATAAATATTATTAATTCCAGGAGTATAAAGAATAGTTTGGTCAGTTACCATCAATAACTGAGCAACTCGCTGAGTCAAATACAACTTTCCTGCCTTTGTCATACAACTGAGCAACAATTAGCAAGTTGAACTTTGGGCCTTTCACTAGAGACGCATTATCAATTGAAGGCTTCACTCCTACAGTGCCATTGCCAACAATCTTTCCCTTTTTGTTATCTCTAAAACTGACACCTCCATTTCTTCTTCGCTCCAATGTGATGAATTGCTTTTCATCACCTATCATATGCCTCGAACATCCACTATCCAAATACTACATACTTCTATCATCAGTGGATCTTAGGCTCACCTGCAAAACAGTTAATTTTTCTTAGGTACCTATGCCTTTTTCTGGCTGGGTCCTCCCTTATTAGTGGTGGTCATCCTTTACCAGTCATACTCATCATAGTAACCATTTTTGTGTCTACACATGTTTATAGCATGTCCTGACTTTCCATAAAAATTACAAGCGGCCTTAGGATTAGGCCTGCTCACTTTACTCTTTTGAGAAACCTTCTCAGAGTGGTGAGTGCGGTTACTCTGAGTATTCCTGCTAGGTTGAGGAGGGACCTGCAACTTTTTCAAAGCTGTTAATTCAGCAGCTAGCTCATCCAATTTCTTAGTGAGTTTGCCGTTATATCCATTTTGGTACTCAGCTTTTTCCATCAGGCATAGGATGTCAAGTGAGGTAGAAGAATTGACATCTTCTAGATCATCACACCTCCTCTGAAGTACTTTGATGTATTTGGTTGACTTCTTAGTCATATTAATGACATCATTAAGTACTGTGGTAAGCTCATCTAAAGACAAAGGGGGTTCAAAAATTACCTCAGTGTGATTTCCTTTGTCTCTGCTCTGGTTAGCTGATTGATTGGCAGTGGAACTAGATGGTTGGTCAATTGACTCTGAGTTGGGTAGATCATCCTTATCCATGAGACATACATTGGCAGAGTCTTATGCCTCTTCATTTAAGGATGATGACTATTGTTTAGAGTCACTCCAGGTAGCAGCAAGGGCTTTCTTACTCTTTTTCTTTTTGAACTTGTCCTTCTTAGCTTTACGACAGCTAGATTGAATATGCCCTTTCTCACCAGATTTAATGCATTTAATATCTTTGTTATGCTCTTAATTATACTCCTTTTATGGTCTATCATCTGCTCCCTTCTTATACTTGCCTGTTTTTCTGAACTTTTGGAAGTTCTTATCTTTTCCCAAGTATCTTCTGAAATTCTTGATCATTAGAGCTCTTTCTTCTTTTCTATCCTCTGGACATCCTTCCTCAGTGGAATCTTCTTCATCATCATCAGCTCTCATAACAACAGCTCTGTTTGAGCTCTCTCTTTCCTTGTGCCTGTGCTTCTTGGACTCATCTTTATATTGCTTTAAGGACATCTCAGGAGTCGGCAGGGTTCCAATCAGCTCATCAAATTTCTGGGTCTTCAAATCATAAGCTTCTTCAATAGCACTCTTCTTGGCTTCCCATTCTTGAGTCAAGCTTCTAAGGATCTTCTTGACAGCCTCCTCTTGTAACGACCTGAAATTTCAAAATTTACTTATAATACATTACTATGGTATTAAAATATCATGGAAATTATTTTTGTAGTTATTATTATTATTATTGGATATAAGACATGAGGAAATAAGAGTTAATTAAGTAAGAGGGATGAATTAGGCATTTAATTATTTGTTCAAGGGCATTATTGGAAATTGAAAAAAAATTAAAAAAATAAATACATAGCATATCATATATCTAGCCTCTTCTCTTCTTCTCCATCATCTTCTTCATCTTCTTCATTCATCTCTCCCTTTTCAAAAAAAATTTCCCTAATCCAAAAACTTCCGATTTCTTCGATTCAACTTCAAATTCTTCTTAGAAATTGATCATAAAGCCCTCTATCATCATCAATTTCAGTGAATCAAGGTTAGAAGAAGAGGATTTCAGATTTTAAGGTTCGAATGAACAGTAATCCGAATTTGAGGTGAGTAATTTTTGATGAAATTAAAGCTTAATTAGTAGAATTAATGGTAGATTAAGCATATTTATGGTATTAGGAAGTTTTTTTATACAATATCTTGATAGAATTACATATGGCTATTGTAGAGGAAGCTAGTGCAAGCAAATTAAAGGCAACAGAGGTAGAAGAGAGTTAGAAAGAGCTTAGAAAAAGGTTTGTGTCTCAAATTTGGATTTATGGGTTTTTCGGAAAATTTTCCAGATTTGTACCCCTGTTTTGTTTTAATGTTTTCTCTTGTTATATAAATCCGATTTGAATGATTTTTGATTCTGTTGATATCTATAGAAAAAAAAGAATATATGTTCAGAAGAAACCTTATTGAATTTCGTTCGTTTTCAATGTGAAATTTTTCATTTGAAGTTGAGTCATGAAATCTGTTTTCTGAAAATCTCAGCTTTGAACACTGTTTAGTATTTTGATCATAACTTTGGTTATACAATTTGGATTTACGTGATTCTGGTGGCTTTGGAAAATGAGACATGTGACTAATTATGTTTAGAAGAAACTTCTTCGATTGGATGATTTTTTGATAGTGAAAAATGCAAGGGAAGTCAGGTTACGAAACCTGGAAATTTCTGGAAAATATGAATGTTGATTTTATTGTGTTTTAATTGAAGTTTGATGCTTTAAAATTTAGATTTTGAATTTCTTGATTACTGAAGTTATGTTGAATTATGATTGATGGTTTATACTGGAATTTTTAAGATGTTACTTTGATTTATTGCCCTTATTAAACGAGTAGAATACAGGTCAGGGTAGATTGGCGCCAATAAAGGGAGGGACAGTACTGTACAAACAATTGAAGCTTTGCCTTCGGGCTTCGGCCTATATTCTTATCAATATATATTGATATTAAAGCTTTGGCTTCGGGCTTGACCGATATATTGATTTTGAAGCTTCGGCTTCGGGCTTGAGCTATATATTGATTTTGAAGCTTCAACTTCGGGCTTGACCGATACATTGATATTGAAGCTTCGGCTTCAGGCTTGTCCGCTCCCATATCCATTTTACCGTTATTCAGGACTTGTTTACTTTGGGCAATATATGGTTAAAGCGTTTGGAAAAATTGGAAATAAATTTGATTGTACTTTGAAAGGTTTATGATATAAGTTATTGTATTTCTTTTATGGACACCACTAAGCAAATTATTTAGCATGTAGTTGTTTTTTCTACACGTAGGTGGAGAACTTGTAGATAGCTTGGACCAAAGTGGTATAAGTGGATCAGCTTGAAGAGCAAATAAGGAAAGACTCGAGATGGATTTGTATTTTAATGTAATATTATGGTTTGTAGAATAATGGCATGTACTAGATAGTGTGAGAAATGTAAAGTGGCATTGAGAAATATTTGGAGAATAATTTGGAGTTGGAAACATTATATTTGTATTTGTACATATGTAATCTATAAGTATTGAACTTCATATAGTGGAATAAAGTTGTTTATTGGGTGATTATAGTTACCGTGGCCTAATAAAGGGGGTGTTACATTTGTTGGTATCAGAGCCAAGTTTAGGCGATTCTAGGACTAGTATGTTTATGCCATTTAGGATATAAATATGTTATGTTAGTTGTTTGATCCGCTTTGGTCCAATTTTCAGGAATAAGTTATGGCTAGTAGTCACAGTCAAAATGAGGAAGAGGATACTGAGAGTACAGTTAGAAAAGGGGATGAACAAAGACATAAACCTCCACGAGTTCATGGGTTTCCCAAACAACCTACTCCAGCACAAGCTACTTTACTTCAGCATATGACTACTAAAGTAATCATACAAGTACTTCAAAACATATAAATCCCCCAAGTTCCTGTATTACCTCACATTGAAAGAAGAGAGGACAGAACTCCTCTTGAAAGAATCAAGAAGCTTCCGGCTGATGACTTCAAAGGGGACACAGTGAATCCTGAAATTATAGAAGATTGGCTTGATCATACTAAATGGTGTATGACTAGGCTTCATTTTACAGATGAAGAGAGATTAGATTGTGTGCAAGGTCTACTCAAAGAATAAGCTAGGAGGTGGTGGGATAATATTGTGAGAGAAAGGCGACCCAGAGAAATCACCTGGGGTCTTTTCTTGGAACAATTTGACAGAAAGTACGTTAGTAAATGATTCAAAGATGAACAGAGGAAATTGTTCTTGTCTTTGAGATAGGGATGAATGACTATATCAGAATATGAAATTCAATTCCTCAAACTCGAGAGGTATGCTCGTGATATCGTTGACAGTGAAGTAAAGTGATGTAAGAGATTCGAGGATGGGTTGCATGATGAAATTAGAGTGCATTTACTTGCACAAAGGATTAGGGTGTTCAATGACTTGGTTGATGCTGCTACGGGCATTGAGAAGATCAATTCAGATAGGCAATAAAGAATGGCTAAAAGGTCTGGATTTCAAAAGGGATCACAGGGTCCAGCTAGTTTAGAATCTCCAAGTAAGAAACAGAAGGGAACATCAGAATAAACACAATCTCATTTCAGAGGGTTTTTACCGAGACAAACCATAAGTACGGGGTTAGCGGCTAGTGTACCTTCAGGTAGAGGCAGAGGAAATATTCCATAATGTTCTAATTGTGGAAGGATACATACAGGGGAATGTTAGGGAAAAGGTAGAGTCTGCTTTAAATGTGGCTCGAGGGAACATTTGATTGCAAATTATCCTCAAAGACAGATAAGTACATCTACAGCTGCAGTAGTTCCTACTCCTACAATACAAGGTGGAAGAGGAAGGGGAAGAGGAAATGCTAGTGAGGCAAGTGGACATAATGTGGCTCAACAAGCACCGCAGAGTGGTAGACCGGGAGGAATGGCACGAGGTTATGCAATCCGAGGGCCTGAGACGCTGGAATCTACTAAAGTTATTATCAGTAAATTTTCATTCTTTAATCACGATGTTTATGCTTTGATAGATCCCAGTTCATCTCATTCATATATATGTACTATGGTAGCATAAATGAAAGGGTTACATGTAGAAGAATTAGGAGAAAATATTGAAGTGACTAATCCTTTAGGACACAGTGTGATAGTAAACAAAGTGTATATGAATTGCCCTATTATGATTCAACATCAACTTTTCCTTGTAAATTTAATTGAATTACCTTTCTGAGATTATGATGTTATCTTGGGAATGGATTGGTTATCGAAACATCGAGCTATGGTAGATTGCAAAAACAAAAGAATGTCACTTCAAGTTTCTGATGGAGAAGAAATAGTTATCGTGGGGAAAGATTAGATTATCTCTGTAACATAATTTCTTTTATGAAGACTAAAAGACTTGTTAGGAAGGGATGTCAGGCTACCTAATCTTCGCTCTAGAATTGAAGAAAGGTGAGTTAGAATTGCAGAATATTCCTACGGTATGTGATTTTTCCGATGTATTTCCAGAAGAACTACCGGGTTTGCCACCAAAAAGAGAGGTAGAATTCGCAATTGATGTATTGCCGGGTACCGCACTAGTATCCAAAGCACCATACAGAATGGCGCTTGCTAAACTGAAAGAGTTGAAGATTCAGTTGCAAGAATTGTTAGACAAAGGATTCATATGCCCGAGTATATCCCCATGGGGTGCACCGGTGTTGTTTTTTAAGAAGAAAGATGGGGTCGCTTCGATTATGTATTGATTACCGAGAGTTGAATAAATTGATAGTGAAGAACAAGTATCCATTGCCAAGGATTGAAGACTTATTTAATCAACTCAAGGGTGCCAAATACTTCTCTAAGATTGATTTGAGATCGGGTTACTATCAGATGAGAGTGAAAGATGATGATATTGCAAAGACGGCCTTCAGAACCAGATATGGGCACTATGAATTTTTGGTGATGTCATTTGGTCTAACTAATGCACCAGCAACATTTATGGACCTTATGAACCGTGTCTTTTACTTATATTTAGACCGATTTGTAGTGGTTTTCGTTGATGATATTTTGGTGTATTCTAAGTCACAAGAAGAGCATGATCAACATTTGCGAATAGTTTTCCAAACTTTGATGGAAAATAAATTATATACCAAACTTAGCAAATGTGAGTTTTGGCTTGAAGAAGTTTCTTTTTTAGGCCATGTTGTTTCTGTAGAGGGAATTAAAGTGGATCCTAAAAAGATAGAAGCAGTTCTCGAATGGAAACCACCAAAGAACCCTATGGAAGTCTGAAGTTTCCTTAGCTTAGCAGGGTATTATAGAAGATTTGTGAAGGGATTTTCAGTCATTGCTACTCCGCTGACAAAACTACTTCAAAAGAATGCAAAATTTGAGTGGAATGACAAGTGCCAAGAAAGTTTTGAGAAGTTGAAGGCAATGTTGACAAAAGCACCCATCCTTACCCATCCAGAGCCTGGAAAAGACTTTGTAATCTATAGTGATGCTTCACATAGTGGTCGTGGGTGTGTTTTGATGCAAGAAGGGAAAGTGATTGCCTATGCTTCCAGGCAATTGAAGAATCATGAAAGGAATTATCCTACTCATGATTTAGAAATGGCTGCAATAGTCTTTGCCTTGAAAATTTGGCGATACTATCTTTATGGAGAAAAATGTTATATTTATACAGATCACAAAAGCTTGAAATATTTGCCAACACATAAGGAGTTGAATTTAAGGCAGAGAAGGTGGATGGAATTCATTAAAGATTACGATTGTCTTATTGATTACCATCCAGGAAAGGCTAATGTAGTGGCAAATGCTCTCAATAGAAAGACAATGATGGTACTAAGGGCTATGAATACGGGGTTAGCTCTTACCAGTAGTGGAGCCTTAATTGTCGAATTGAAGATTCAAGATGCACTACTACAACAGGTTAAGCAAGCACAAAATGAAGATGATGACTTGAAGGTCATTCAAGCAAGGACACAAGTGGGTATCGTAGACAACTATATGGTTCGAGAAGATGAATGTCTATATTTTAAAGATAGACTATGTGTGCCAAACAATGAAGAATTAAAGAAAAATATCCTACATAAGGCGCATAGTAGTCCTTATGCGATGCATCTAGGAGCAAACAAGACGTACCAAAATTTGAAGAGCCATTATTAGTGGAATGGGATGAAGAAAGACATTACCAACTATGTTGCTCAATGTCTAACTTGTCAACAGGTGAAAGCCGAACATCAAGTTCCTTCTGGATTGTTGCAACCAATAACAATTCCAGAATGGAAATGGGAAAGAATCATAATGGACTTCGTGACATCTTTACCACTTACACAGAAGAAATATGATGCAGTGTGGGTTATTGTAGATAGATTGATAAAGTCTGCCCACTTTCTTCCAGTTAGAATGGATTATTCACTTGATAGGTTGGCTCAATTATATGTAGATGAGATAGTGCGGCTACACGGAGTGCCTGTTTCAATCATTTCTGATCGAGATCCAAGATTTATTTTGAGATTTTAGAAGAAGTTGTAAGAAGCCTTAGGTAGTAAACTCCATTTCAGTACTTCATTTCATCCTCAAACAGATGGTCAATCTGAAAGAGTTATTTAGGTGTTGGAAGACAAGATGAGAAGTTGTATCATTGAATTTGAGGGAAGTTGGGATAAGTATTTATCCCTCATGGAGTTTTCCTACAATAACAGCTATCAGTCAAGCATACAAATGGCGCCATATGAAGCATTGCATGGAAGAAAATGTCGAACTCCATTACATTGGACCAAACTTAGTGAAAACAAGATTTTGGGAGTGGATTTGATTCAGGAGACAAAGGAGAAGGTAAAACTTATTCAAGAGAGATTGAAGGCTGCATCGGATGCTGATCTAAAAAGAAAAGACATTACTTATGAAGTTGGAGATAAAGTATTTCTCAAAGTATCTCCTTGGAAGAACCTCCTGCGATTTGGCAAGAAAGGCAAGCTCAGTCCGAGATTCATTGGCCCATATGGGGTTGTAAAGAAGGTTGGACCGATAGCTTATCGGTTGTCACTACCCCCGACACTCGACAAAATTCATAATGTGTTCCATGTGTCAATATTAAGGAGATACAGATCAGATCCATCACATATCTTATCTCCTGATGTTGTAGAAATCAAACCCGACCTGACATATGAAGAGGAACCGCTACAAATCTTGGCGAGAGAAGTTAAACAATTGAGAAACAAGTCTATTCCTTTGGTAAAAGTACTTTGGAGGAATCATAAGGTTGAAGAAGCAACTTGGGAACCGGAGGATACAATGAAAACTCAATATCCGCAACTGTTTTCAGGTAATTTTCGAGGATGAAAATTTATAAGAGAGGGAGAATTGTAACGACCTGAAATTTTAAAATTTACTTATAATACATTACTATAGTATTAAAATATCATAGAAATTATTTTTGTAGTTATTATTATTATTATTGGATATAAGACATGAGGAAATAAGAGTTAATTAAGTAAGAGGGATGAATTAGGCATTTAATTATTTGTTCAAGGGCATTATTGAAAATTGAAAAAATAAATTTAAAAAAATAAATACATAGCGTATCATATATCCAGCCTCTTCTCTTCTTCTCCATCATCTTCTTCATCTTCTTCATTCATCTCTCCCTTTTCAAAAAAATTTTCCCTAATCCAAAAACTTCTGATTTCTTCGATTCAACTTCAAATTCTTGTTAGAAATCGATCATAAAGCCCTCTATCATCATTAATTTCAGTGAATCAAGGTTAGAAGAAGAGGATTTCATATTTTAAGGTTTGGGTGAACAGTAACCCGAATTTGAGGTGAGTGATTTTTGATGAAATTAAAGCTTAATTAGTAGAATTAATGGTAGATTAAGCATATTTATGATATTAGGAAGTTTTTTTATACAATATCTTCATAGAATTACATATGGCTATTGATGAGGAAGCTAGTGCAAGCAAATCAAAGGCAAAAGAGGTAGAAGAGAGCTAGAAAGAGCTTAGAAAAAGGTTTGTGTCTCAAATTTTGATTTATCGTTTTTCAGAAAATTTTCCAGATTTGTACCCCTGTTTTGTTTTAATGTTTTCTTTTGTTATATAAATCCGATTTGAATGATTCTTTATTCTATTGATATATAAAGAAAATAAAGAATATATGTTTAGAAGAAACCTTGTTGAATTTCATTCGTTTTCAATGTGAAATTTTCGTTTGAAGTTGAGTCATGAAATCTGTGTTCGAAAAATCTCAGCTTTGTACACTGTTTAGTATTTTGATCATAACTTTGGTTATACAATTTGGATTTGTGTGATTCTGGTGGCTTTGGAAAGCTGAGACATGTGGCTAATTATGTTTAGAAGAAACTTCTTTTATTGGATGATGTTTTATTTGAAAAATGCAAGGGAAGTCAGGTAACGAAACCTGGAAATTTCTGGAAAATATGAATGTTGATTTTATTGTGTTTTAATTGAAGTTTGATGCTTTAAAATTTAGGATTTGAATTTCTTGATTATTGAAGTTATGTTGAATTATGATTGATGGTTTATACTGGAATTTTTAAGATGTTACTTTGATTTATTGCCCTTATTAAACGAGTATAATAAGGGTCAGGGTAGATTGGCGCCAATAAAGGGGGGTATAGTACTGTACAAACAATTGAAGCTTTGGCTTCGGGCTTTGGCCGATATTCTGATAAATATATATTGATATTGAAGCTTTGGCTTCGGGCTTGACCGATATATTGATTTTGAAGCTTCGGCTTCGGGCTTGACCGATATATTGATTTTGAAGCTTCGGCTTTGGGCTTGACCGATACATTGATATTGAAGCTACGGCTTCGGGCTTGTCTGCTCCCGTATCCATTTTACTGTTATTGGAAATAAATTTGATTGTACTTTGAAAGGTTTATAATATAATTTATTGTATTTCTTTTATGGACACCACTAAGCAAATTGCTTAGCGTGTAGTTTTGTTTTCTACACGTAGGTGGAGAACTTATAGATAGCTTGGACCAAAGTGGTATAATTGGATCAGCTTGAAGAGCAAATAAGGAAAGACTCAAGGTGGATTTGTATTTTAATGTAATATTATGGGTTGTAGAATAATGGCATGTACTAGATAGTGTGAGAATTGTAAACTGGCATTGAGAAATATTTGGAGAATAATTTGGAGTTGGAAACATTATATTTGTATTTGTACATATGTAATCTATAAGTATTGAACTTCATATAGTGGAGTAGAGTTGTTCATTGGGTGATTATAGTTACCATGGCACTCCCAATAAAGGGGGTATTACACCTCTTCTGTGAAGGTCTTGCCAAGTCTTTTCAGCTCATTGACTATATTCATGAACCTGGTGTTCATATTGGAAATATCCTCCTTGGGTTTCATGTGGAACCACTCATAATCCCTCATAAGGATATTGATCTTGGACTCTTTCACCTTTTCAGTACCTTCACAAGTCACTTCTAACTTCTTCCATATCTCTTTGGCACTCTCGCATCCTGAAACTCGATTGAACTCAGTTGCATCAAGAGCACAATGAAGATAGTTGATAGCAGTTGCATTTTCTTTTAGTTCGATCAAGTCCTGACTTTCCCAATCATCATAGTACTTATCAACCTTTACTCTATTCTTCACGATGATAGGAACATATGTTCCTTCAACAATAGCCATCCAAGCATGCATACTCTGAGATTGAATGAAATTCTCTATCCTATTGATCCAGAAAGTATAATGCTCTCCATTAAATATTGGAGGCCTGGTGACTGACATACCTTCTGACAGAATATAAGCTTGGGATCTTCTACTAGATTCTCCTCCTATGTACACTATAGTCTTTGTCTCAAGATTGTTAAATCTTTAAAATAAGAACCGCTCTGATACCACTTGTTGGTCTGTATGCATACACTCACTAAGTCAGAGGGGGGGGGGAGGGGGGTGAATGACTCACTCAAGAACTTATAAAACTTTTTTGTGATACTCAAGAGCTCCACTGATTGAGGTTAGCTGGCTGAGTTTGGAAAATGCAACAAAGTAAAGGACACGGAGATTTTTATACTGGTTCGGCAACCTGTGCTTACATCTAGTTCTGAGAGAGTGTCTCGACTTTAATTCACTAATCTCAACTCCTTTACCCTAGGCGGAGAAGCGTTTCACAAATTCCCTAACTACAGTAAATACGCTCTAAACTGCAATCGCTCACCCACTGAGTAGAATACCCTCTTCTATCAGCAACTCTCTAAGAGTTTAAATAAGAGCTGGATTCAACTTATAAAAATGTTGATCTAGTTACAATAATAAGATATTACAAGTTTATGATCTATTCTATTCTCTCTTGTTCTAAAGCAGATTCTCGCTGAGTAGTGCTTTCTTGGTTGAACTTCTTTAAAGCTTGTGAATTGGCAAGGTTTTAGCATCTGAGAAATTCAGGTGTAATCACCAAGTTCTAATACTTTCTTTCTTCCTCCTTTTATAGTGGGATTGGGAAAGTAGTCGTTGAACTTACTTTGGCATCTTCTGAAGTTGACAGCTCATCTATCCACCCATTGCTTCTTCAAATCAATCCGTTAATAGATAGAATTGCACCTTTGTGAGATAGAAAATCAATCCGTTAGATTGAGATTCGAGCTTCAATTTGAATCCTTTATCGTTTAATGCCTGTCTTCTATTAGAGGGAACTCGAGTTGACTTGCTACTTGTCTTTTTCCCATTCCCTCTAGTATTCTGACGTGTTGCAAAGCTTGCGATACTAAGTTGTTGATATGCAGAATTGCCTAAAATGGCAAATGACTTTTTGCAGCTTGAATATGGAAGACTTTGTCTTTTTCTTCATTAATCTAACTCTTGTCAAGGCATTAATTGTTTTTGTCTTTATCTCATTATTATCTTGCAAAAAGCAACACTAAAAGCAAAGATTCTTTTTACCTTAAATGGTAAAGTTAGCAGCATTGATAGACTTAAAGTAACTCAGCAAAATATATAATCGTAAAGCACATGGCTGAAACAAAATCTAAATATCAAGTGCTGAGTGAATATTACTAAGACAGCGACTAAAGTAAATACTCAGCCCAGAACACTCAAAGTTAAACTAAATAGTTAGGTCAGCGGAGACTCAAAATTCTGCCCTTGAATTTACTAACTCCTCAAACAACCATAGACTATTTATTTTAACATCATTATTGATTTAATTAACTCAGACTGAACTTAATTGTTATGATCAAAACTTAAGCACCACTGAGTCAGTCAAACTCATGCTTGGTTCAACACACCTAAATTTCTAAGAAGCTAAAACTTTGCCAATTTACAAGCTTTAAAAGAAGTTCAATCAAAGAAGCAACTACTCAGTGAAGAATCTGCTTTGAACAAGAGAGATTAGAATAGATCATTTGAATTATAATATCTGATTATCTATAACTGGATCAACATTTCTATAAGTTGATTCCAGCTCTTATTTAGAATTAGTTGAGTTGCTAGTAGAAGAGGGTATTCTACTTAGTGGGTGAGCGATTATAGTTTGGAGGGTACTTTCTATAATTGGGGAAATTTGTGGAAGGCTTCTCCGCCCAGGGTAAGGGAGTTGAGATTAGTGGATTAAAGCCAAGACACTCTCTTAGGACTGGATGTAAGCATAGGTTGTTGAACTAGTATAAAAATCTCTGTGTCCTTTACTTTAAAGTTTTTCAGATTTCCACTCAGCCAGCTGACCTACTCAGCGGAGTTCATATAATTATGAAAAAGTTTCCTATGTTATTAAAGTGAGTCATTCACCCCCCGCTCTGACTCATTGAGTGTACGCATAGTGGCCAACAGTCCTTCTTTACCAGCGAATGCCTTTGTTAAGCCTTGTGGACTTCCGCATCTCGGCCCATTAGATCAACGACTCTGGGCTTCAATGACCATCACTACTCCCTTTGCTCTCTAAGACCTCCCTTCTTCGGTCTTAGGATCTTCGGAATGGTTTTCTTTTCTTCTCGGGTAACCCTTTTTACGAACTAGCTGAACTTCCTAGCCCAGATTAAGGTGTGTACCTCTTCAACTAACACTCGACACTCATCTATGTGATGCCCTCTTGATCTATGGAACTCGTAGTATTTTTCTAGGTCGTAACCCACTGTCTGTCCCTCGGGTATTTTTGGGAACCTTAGATTCCTCCTTTCGTTGGTTTTCTTTATTGTGACCAATATCTTGCTAAGGGGGGGTTTAAAGCCATTCTGTTAGCGGTGGCCTATGGGATGCTACCGTGACCAAAGTTGCCTTTATGCTTTCTTGCCGACAGTTATCTCTTCAGTCACCCTGTCTGTCATCTTTCCTCTTCCTAGATTGATTCATCTTATCCACTTCTATCATACTTTTGGCCATGGCAATCATTTGAGTTGTATCCTTAGGCCTTCTTGTAATAATTTATGTCTAAAGCCTGTGGTTTATGGTCCCTCTGATGAGGGCTTCCTTCGCAGTGCTAAAATCTAGGTCGTCGGTGCTAATGCACATTTCATTGAAGTGATGAATGTAGGATCTAAGAGATTCACCTGGTTCCTGCACTATTTCGTGTCTTTCGGCTCACATACGAGGTGGAGGTCGAGCCCAGGAAATGCTTGCAGAACATCTCGCTCAACTGATCCCATAAGCTGACTGAATTGGGCTTTAATTTGTGAGACTAGCATGCGGTCGATCCGATAAGTGTTTGTTCGAAGTAGCGGCATATGTAAGCTTTTGAGGCATAAAACATTTCCATTCTGTTAACATAATGCCGTATGTGAACCACCGGGTTGTCTCTTCCATCGTATAGTTTGGTAAAGATAGGGGCGATGAAATAAGGGTTCAACTAAACATTTAGTATCTTCTTCGCAAACGACGAGTGTTGCTTCTCCACCAATGATTCCTGATATGGCACTGCGAGGTCCTTGAGCAACTTCTTCAGATGTTTCTGAAGCCTGGGATCGTTTTCAGAGTCGCTATCTCCTTGTTCCACCCTCTCGGTGTGCTCGACGTCTGGTTGAGGTTACATCGAATTTCCACCTGTTGGCTAGGAGAACGGGTTAACCCAGGCTAGCTATGTGGCTTCGTATGTATAGGGCATCTGCATCCCCATCTGTGATACTGATGCGCCGGCTGGAAAATAGTGGTTGCCTCATAGGGAGTTGAACGTCTGAAACATTGCCATCATTTGTGCTTGCATCACTTAGTTTGAGGTGGCACTAACTGATAGGATTGTCAAGCTTGTTGTGGGGCCTGTGTTGTCGGCGCCTGGCATGTCTCAAACGTCACTGCGCTTCTGCGGTTTCTGTCCGGAGGGAATAATTCCCTGGCGAGGCCTTGGCGGTTTGGATTTTCTTTGAGGATTCCCTTTATCGTACTCCCAACCAGGTTGTACTCCTCCGCAAAACTGGTTTGGATGACGTGCTGCTACTCCAATGGGATGTTATAATGACGGAAAATCCCGAGCATCTGGTCCACCGCGCTTCTTGGAGGAACCGCCGTGTTTGACGCTTCAGGGATACTAGTGTCGTCGGAGGATATGTGGAAGGCACTGGTTTTCGAAGGGTGGTCATCGTTTATTTCCACCATGATCGTGTTCTCGGGTAGACCAAAATTCTCTTTTTGGGGAGTAAGTTTGGTCCACGCTCACCGCACCACTGAAAGTTCTGCCCTAAAGTGTGATTCACACACGTTGAACTTCAGATTGTGAGTTTGAGTTTGGTTGAATATAAACTTGCAAATTAACAAAGATCAAAGGATTGGGGCTTGTCCCTAGGGGAACCTCCGATGCCTAAGTCAGTGACCTGAAAGTAGGATTTCAGTATAGGCAGAGACCCCCTTAGAATGTGGAATTGGCAGTTCTTTTTTGAATGAGGATCATGATCCCGATTTGTTAGGAAGAATCCGTCAAAGATTCCTTTTGGTTGATATTTCCGTGATTTTTGTGGTGGAAGTTTATCGTTAGTGGAAGACGTGTAGACTAGGTAATGACGCAGTCTTCTTTGTCATCTCTCGAGCGAGACGGTGAGACGATTACGTATGTGCCGAGTGTGGTGATACAATCACTAATGAGACGAGGCCGCGTCACATGTAGGGTATACGGGCCTCGAGCATGTCCAGTTATCAAAGTTTTTTTCTTAGATTGTTGGCAGAGGGTAGAATTGAACATGGAGATAGTAGGGAATATAATTTAAATTCGGTTAAATTTGTGCCACATTGGTACACTTTCTTGAATTTCTTTTTTTTTGTCAATGGCCGACAATTGAGATTATTTAACACATATTTGATTAGGTTATGCCCAAAAATGTAATTTGAATTATATTTGGACATGTTTGGTATTTTTTATATTTTAAATGATCTCTATAATTAATTTGTGAATTTAAATATAATATCTAGGTAATTTTGCACTGTCATTGAGTAGAATTACATTTTACCTAAATGGTAGTTTGTATACAAATTTATTTCCATTTTATTTCCATTAACAGATTTATGAAATTAATCAAAAGAAAAATAAATTATATATATATATATATATATATATTAAAAAATATGGAATAGAAAATATGAGAGATATAAGCAAATATAGGAAAATAGGAGAATACCAGGAGAAGGGGGCTGAAACGAAAAATGAAAGAAAAAACCGTAATTAGTTATTTTTAAAATGAGGTGCAAAATTGGGATAGAAAAATCTAAAGATTGAGAAATAGATAATATAATCAAGGATTTACTTGTTAATAAAGAAGTCAGAGATAATATCGAGGGTTAAAGGTTAATTTATCAATAATTAGTAAAATATGAAGTTAATGTATTTTTATGTTAAATTTTAAAATTTATATAATTTTATGTAAGTAAAGTTAAAGTTTATGTACTGATTTTAATCATTTTTTTTTTGTGAGAATGAACTTTCAAACAAAAAAAAACAATTTAAGAAAGATGAATTCAATTGAATTCTTTTATTTAGTTTAAGGAATTGATTAGGGACAAAGGATTTATGTTTTTTCTTTGTTTTAATTCTCCAATGCCTTTTTTTATCCATTTTAAAGGGATATAGATTCTGGATTAATGACAATTAACAATTATATTAAAGTAAGGTT
The DNA here is from genome assembly GCA_947683365.1 of Euphorbia pulcherrima. Classification (NCBI taxonomy): domain Eukaryota; kingdom Viridiplantae; phylum Streptophyta; class Magnoliopsida; order Malpighiales; family Euphorbiaceae; genus Euphorbia; species Euphorbia pulcherrima. Next base: position 23,026,677 of record CANTUS010000009.1, read on the forward strand.
TTAAAAAGTGCTAGGTGTTAGTTGGGTAGTTGGGGCTTTGAACGTTTAAATGGGGCTTGGATGGGGTCTAGGCAGTGTCTAGGCGGATTTATAAATTTTTTATTTTTTATAATTATTAATAGATAAAAGTATAAATTCAACTAAAAAATTAATTACAATACAATAATGTTTTATAAAAAATATAATTTAGCATATGAAAACATAAGTCTTATTTAATTTTTACATAAAAACACATCAACATTAAAATCAATTCCTTAAAAACAAATATCTTCGCTAATTTTTGTAGTTCATAGCGTACTATTTCTCGGTTTGAGATTCAAAATGAAATTGTATGGTGAAAATATTTTGGTGTACATTAGTTTTACCAACTGTGATACCTTTTTTGAATTGAAAAAATTGAACTATAATTATTATACTTGGAGGGAAACTATTTCTAAGGATATGCGTTTGCTCGGTACAGACGAAAATTTGGCTTTTGATAGAGCTTCATGGCATCAGAAGATCTATATAGCCGACCCCACCTAGTATGAGATTTAAGGCTTAGTTGGTTGGTTGGTATCAGTATCTTAAAAATTAGAGAAAAAATTGGACTGGGTGGTGCCTAGGCGGAAAAGATTGGACTAGGCGGTGCCTAGGCAATAATATATCGGTCCAGCGCCTGATAGCGCCCGAGGAATGAAAATTCGGGGCGAGCCTCGAAATAGCGCCTAGGCGGGAAGTTTTAAAATACTGTATCAAAGAAATGCATCAATAGATATGGCATTTTCATGTTTAGACAAGGATTCTAATCCGTTGTCATAAATATTAGAGCCGGTCCTAACATTTCGAGATCTCTATATAAAAAAGAAATAAAGCCCTACGATAAAAAAAAATTGCATATAAAATTGAATTATATTTAATATGAGTACAATTTTATGGTGTTTTTTAATGTATATTAATAACTTAATTCATTGACACTAAATAAGTTAATAAAATATATTAAAATTAATATATATATATATATATATATATATATATATATATATGTATATATATAATTATAATATTTAGAGCCTTTTTTATTTATAAGTCGTAAATTATTGCACATCTAATCTATATTAAGAACTACGCTGGCTGCTGGATATGGTATTTCCACAATTAAACTAAGATTTCAATCCCAACCCATCTTAATTTTCTAAACACATATTAAAAAAACAATTAAATATTAGTAAATTTTGTATCATAATTGACACCTATCGTTTTAGTCAACAAATAAGAAGTCTTATTTTTTTTAATTTGATTCATATTGACTTATAATAATAATAATAAAAAATTTTATCTCCTCATCCGAATATAAATTTAAAATTATGACCTCTAAAATTATAATTTTAAAGCTCAAATCACTAAATTAAATCTTTGCCACAAATATCATTTATATGTTATAATTATACTTGTCCTAGATGAAACACGCCTACATGCTGGAGTACGTAACTGATGATGGCATGGGTTTTCAAAACACGTAGGATCAAGTCAAAGATATTAATGACTCATATTTGCATAAAGTTCCGTCTCAATTCATGTAGTGGGTTTCAAAGTATCCTAGCTTCCTTAAAAATTGTGTTTATAGTCCAAAAAAATATAAACAACAAGTCACATAAGGTACATATTTTAAAATTTGAGGCAAACGTTTTCCTATTAAAAAATTATTTAAATGAATGAGTTGAAAGATTATAAAACTTGAAAAAATATAAGATATGAGAACGAGTAAAGAAAAATATGAAAAAGTTTTTATCTAGAAATGGAAAAGTTTGATGAGTGAATAATTTGTTTGACTAGTGCTTTTAAAGGTTTGACTATTTATCCTTATGACGCAATTTTGTTCACAGAATTAAACCGTTTTATTAGCATATCATCCAATTATTAAGATATAAATTCAATTGTAGTGCGCCGTTAGTTATATAGCTTTCTCACTGAATCAACACTGTACTGCCGGAGAAGATATCGACGGACGGAAACAGTAGAAAATGACGTTGAAATTGTATGTGTGTAACGCCCCCCCATATAGGGAGCGCCACGGTAACAATAATCACCTAATAAACAACTCTACTCCACTATATAGAGTTCAATACTTATAGATTTCAATATGTACAAATACCAATATAATATTTTAAACTCCAAATTATTCTCCAAATATTTCTCAATGCCACTTTACATTTCTCGCTCTCTAGTACATGCCATTATTCTACAAACCATAATATTACATTAAAATACATATTCACCTCGAGCCTTTCCTTATTTGCTCTTTAAGCTGATCCACCTGTACCACTTTGGTCCAAGCTATCTACAAGTTCTCCACCTACGCGTAGAAAATCAACTACACGCTAAGCAATTTGCTTAGTGGTGTCCATAAAAAAAATATAACAACTTTAAATATTTTTAAAATAGAAACAAAGTATATTTATAAGTCAAAAACAAATTAACCAACTTTATGGAACTAAATCACAAAACTTATATAGTAATCCTTTCAAAGTACAATCAAATTTGTACCCAATTTTTCCAAACACTTTAACCACATATTGCCCAAAGTAAACAAGTCCTGAATAACGGTAAAATGGATACGGGAGCGGACAAGCCCGAAGCCGAAGCTTCAAAATCAATATATCGGTCAAGCCAGAAGCCGAAGCTTCAAAATCAATATATCGGTCAAGCCCGAAGCCGAAGCTTCAAAATCAATATATCGGTCAAGCCCAAAGCCAAAGCTTCAATATCAATATATATATCATAATATCGGCCAACGCCCGAAGCCAAATCTTCAATTGTTTGTACAGTACTCTACCCCCCTTTATTGGCGCCAATCTACCCTGACCCGTATTCTACTCGTTTAATAAGGGCAATAAATCAAAGTAACATCTTAAAAATTCCAATATAAACCATCAATCATAGTTCAACATAACTTCAGTAATTAAGAAATCCAAATCCCAAATTTTTAAGCATCAAACTTCAATTAAAACTCAATAAAATCAATATCATACTTTCCAGATTTTTTCCAGGTTTCATAACCTGATTGCCCTGCATTTTTCACTATAAAAACATCATCCAATCGAAGAACTTTCTTCTAAACATAATTAACCACATGTCTCAGCTTTCCAAAACCACCAGAATCACAGAAATCCAAATTTTATAACCAAAGTTATGATCAAAATACTAAACAGTGTACCAAGCTGAGATTTTCCAAAAATAGATTTTGTGACTCAACTTCAAACGAAAATTTCACATTAAAAACGAACGAAATTCAATAAGGTTTCTTCTGAACATATGTTCCTTACTTTCTGTAGATATCAATAGAATCAAGAATCGTTCAAATCGGATTTATATAACGAGAGAAAACATTAAAACAAAACAGGTATAAAATCTGGAAAATTTCCCCAAAAACCGAGAAATCGAAATTCGAGACACAAATCTTTTTCTATGCTCTTTCTAGCTCTCTTCTACCTCTTTTGCCTTTGATTTACTTGCAATAGCTTCCTCTACAACAGCCATATATAATTCTATCAAGATATTGCATAAATAAACTTCCTAATACCATAAATATGCTTAATCTACCATGAATTCTACTAATTAAGCTTTAATTTTACCAAAAATCACTCACCTCAAACTCGGGTTACTATTCATCCGAATCTTAATATCTGAAATCCTCCTCTTCTGTCTTGATTGACTGAAATTGATGATGATAGAGGGCTTAAGGATCGATTTCTAACAAGAATTTGAAGTTGAATCGAAGAAATCGGAAGTTTTTAGATTAGGGAAAAATTTTGGTAAGGAAAGAAAGGAATAGAGGAGAAGAAAAATGGTGGAGGTGAAGAAGGGATGCAGGATATGATATGCATTTTCTTTTTTTTCTTTTTTTCAATTTCCAATATTGCCCTTGGACAAATAATTAAATGCCCAATTCATCCTTCTTACTATAATTAGCTCTTATTTCCTCATGCCTTATATCCAATAACAACAATAATAATAAAAATAATTTCTATGATATTTTTAATACCATAGTAATTTATTATAAGCAAATTTTGGAAATTTCGGTTCGTTACAGTTCTCCCCCTCTTATGAATTTTCGTCCCGAAAATTTCCTGAAAACAATTGCGGATATTGAGTTTTCATTGTATCCTCCGGTTCCCAAGTTGCTTCTTCAACCTTATGATTCCTCCAAAGTACTTTTACCAAAGGAATAGACTTGTTTCTCAATTGTTTAACCTCTCTCGCCAAGATTTGTACCGGTTCCTCTTCATACGTCAGGTCGGGTTCGATTTCTACGACATCAGGAGATAAGATATGTGATGGATCTGATCTGTATCTACTTAACATTGACACGTGGAACACATTATGAATTTTGTCGAGTGTCGGGGGTAGTGCCAACCGATAAGCTACCGGTCCAACCTTCTCTATAACCTCATATGGGCCAATGAATCTCGGACTGAGCTTGCCTTTCTTGCCAAATCGCAGGACTTTCTTCCAAGGAGATACTTTGAGAAACACTTTATCTCCCACTTCATAAGTAATGTCTTTTCTTTTTAGATCAGCATAAGACTTTTGTCTATCCGATGCAGCCTTCAATCTTTCTTGAATAAGTTTTACCTTCTCTTTTGTCTCCTGAATTAAATCCACTCCCACAATATTGTTTTCACTAAGTTCTGTCCAATATAATGGAGTTCGACATTTTCTTCCATATAATGCTTCATATGGAGCCATTTGTATGCTTGACTGATAGCTGTTATTATAGGCAAACTCCATGAGGGACAAATACTTATCCCAACTTCCTTCAAATTCAATGATACAACTTCTCATCATGTCTTCCAACACCTGAATTACTCTTTCAGATTGACCATCTGTTTGAGGGTGAAATGAAGTACTGAAACGAAGTTTGCTACCTAAGGCCTCTTGCAACTTCTTCCAAAATCTCGAAGTAAATCTTGGATCTCGGTCAGAAATGATTGAAATAGGCACTCCGTGTAGCCTTACTATCTCATTTATATATAACTGAGCTAACCTATCAAGTGAATAATCCATCCTAACTGGAAGAAAGTGGGCAGACTTTGTCAATCTATCCACAACAACCCACACTGCATCATGTTTCTTCTGTGTTAGTGGTAAAGATGTCACAAAGTCCATTGTGATTCTTTCCCATTTCCGTTCTGGAATTTTTATTGGTTGCAATAATCCAGAAGGAACTTGATGTTCTGCTTTCACATGTTGACAAGTTAGACATTGAGCAACATAGTTAGTAATGTCTTTCTTTATTCCATTCCACCAATAATGGCTCTTCAAATTTTTGTACATCTTGTTTGCTCCTGGATGCATCGCATAAGGACTTCTATGCCCCTCTTGTAAGATATTCTTCTTTAATTCTTCATTGTTTGGCACACATAGTCTATCTTTAAAATATAGACACCCATCTTCTCAAACTATATAGTCGTCTACGATACCCACTTGTGTCCGTGCTTGAATAATCTTTAAGTCATCATCTTCATTTTGTGCTTGCTTAACCTGTTGTAATAGTACAGGTTGAATCTTCAATTCTGCAATTAAGGCTCCACTACTGGTAAGAGCTAACCCCATATTCATAGCCCTTAGTGCCATCATTGACTTTCTGCTGAGAGCATCTGCCACTACATTAGCCTTTCCTGGATGGTAATCAATAAGACAATCGTAATCTTTAATGAATTCCATCCACCTTCTTTGCCTTAAATTTAACTCTTTCTGTGTTGGCAAATATTTCAAACTTTTGTGATCTGTATAAATAAAACATTTTTCTCCATAAAGATAATGTCGCCAAATTTTCAAGGCAAAGACTATTGCAGCCAATTCCAAATCATGAGTAGGATAGTTCCTTTCATGATTCTTCAATTGCCTGGAAGCATAGGCAATCACTTTTCCTTCTTGCATCAAAACACACCCAAGACCACTATGTGAAGCATCACTATAGATTACAAAATCTTTTCCAGGTTCTGGTTGGGTAAGGATGGGTGCTTCTGTTAACATCGCTTTCAACTTCTCAAAACTTTCTTGACACTTATGATTCCACTCAAATTTTGCATTCTTTTGAAGTAGTTTCGTCAGTGGGGCAGCAATGACTGAAAATCCTTTCACAAATCTTCTATAATACCCTGCTAAGCCAAGGAAACTTCTGACTTCCGTAGGGTTCTTTGGTGGTTTCCATTCGACAATTGCTTCTATCTTCTTAGGATCCACTTTAATTCCTTCGGCAGAAACAACATGGCCTAAGAAAGAAACTTCTTCAAGCCAAAACTCACATTTGCTAAGTTTGGCATACAATTTATTTTCCTTCAAAGTTTGGAAGACTGTCCGCAAATGTTGATCATGCTCTTCCCGTGACTTAGAATATACCAAAATATCATCAATGAAAACCACTACAAACCTGTCTAAATATAAGTAAAAGACACGGTTCATAAGGTCCATAAATGCTGCTGGTGCATTAGTTAGACCAAATGGCATCACCAAAAATTCATAGTGCCCATATCTAGTTCGAAAAGCCGTCTTTGCAATATCATCATCTTTCACTCTCATCTGATAGTAGCCCGATCTCAAATCAATCTTGGAGAAGTATTTGGCACCCTTGAGTTGATCAAATAAGTCTTCAATCCTCGGTAATGGATACTTGTTTTTCACTGTCAATTTATTCAACTCCCGGTAATCAATACATAATCGGAGTGACCCATATTTCTTCTTAACAAACAACACTGGTGCACCCCATAGGGATATACTCGGGCGTATGAATCCTTTCTCTAACAATTCTTGCAACTGGATCTTCAACTCTTTCAGCTCAGCAGGCGCCATTCTGTATGGTGCTTTGGATACTGGTGCGGTACCCGGCAATACATCAATTGCAAATTCTACCTCTCTTTTTGGTGGCAACCCCGGTAGTTCTTCTGGAAATACAACAGGAAAATCACATATCATAGGAATATTCTGCAATTCTAACTCACCTTCCTTCAATTCTAGAGTGAAGATTAGGTAGGCCTGACATCCCTTCCTAACCAGCCTTTTAGTTTTCATAAAAGAAATTATGTTAGAGAGATAATCGGATCTTTCCCCCATGATAACTATTTCTTCTCCATCAGAAACTTGAAGTGACATTCTTTTGTTTTTGCAATCCACCATAGCTCGATGTTCCGATAACCAATCCATTCCCAAGATAACATCGAAATCTCGAAAAGTTAACTCAATTAAATTTGCATGGAAAGGTTGATGTTGAATCATAATAGGGCAATTCATATACAATTTGTTTACTATCACACTGTGTCCTAAAGGATTAGCCACTTCAATATTTTCTCCTAATTCTTCTACATGCAACCCTTTCTCTTGTGCTAATGCAGTACAGATATATGAATGAGATGACCCAGGATCTGTCAAAGCATAAACATCATGATTAAAGAATGAAAATTTATCGACTATAACTTCGGTAGATTCTCTAGTCTCAGGCCCTCGGATTGCATAACTTCGCGCCATTCCTCCCGGTCTACCACTCTGCGGTGCTTGTTAAGCCACATTATGTCCACTTGAACCACTAGTATTTCCTCTTCCCCTTCCTCTTCCACCTTGCATTGTAGGAGTAGGAACTACTGCAGGTGCAGATGTACTTATCTGTCTTTGCGGATAATTTGCAATCAAATTTTCCCTCGAGCCACATTTAAAGCAGACTCTACCTTTTCCCCAACATTCCCTTGTATGCATCCTTCCACAATTAGAACATTGGGGAATATTTCCTCTATCTCGACCTGAAGGTACACTAGCCGCTGACCCCGCACTTATGGTTTGTCTCGGTGAAAACCCTCTGAAATAAAATTGTGTATGTTCTGATGTTCCCTTCTGTTTCTTACTTGGAGATTCTGAACTAGCTGGACCCTGTGATCCCTTTTGAAATCCAGACCTTTTAGCCATTCTTTGTTGTCTATCTGAATTAATCTTCTCAATGCCCGTAGCAGCATCAACCAAGTCATTGAACACCCTCATCCTTTGTGCAAGTAAATGCACTCTAATTTCATCATTCAGCCCATCCTCGAATCTCTTACATCGCCTCACTTCACTGTCAACGATATCACGAGCATACCTCTCGAGTTTGAGGAATTGAACTTCATATTCTGATACAGTCATTCGTCCCTGTCTCAAAGACAAGAACAATTTCCTCTGCTCATCCTTGAATCGTTCACTAACATACTTTTTGTCAAATTGTTCCAAGAAAAGGCCCCAGGTGATTTCTCCGGGTCGCCTTTCTCTCACAATATTATCCCACCACCTCCTAGATTGTTCTTTGAGTAAACCTTGAACACAGTCTAATCTCTCTTCATCTGTAAAATGAAGCCTAGTCATACACCATTTAGTATGATCAAGCCAATCTTCTGCAATTGCAGGATTCACTGTGTCCCCTTTAAAATCATCAGCCGGAAGCTTCTTGATTCTTTCAAGAGGAGTCCTCTTCTCTCTTCTTTCAACATGAGGTACTACAGGAACTTGAGGGATTTGTATGTTTCGTAGTACTTGTGTGATTACTTCAGTAGTCATATGCTGAAGTAAAGCAGCTTGTGCTGGAGTAGGTTGTTCAGGAAAGCCATGAACTGGTGGTGGTTCATGTCTTTGTTCATCCCCTTGTCTAATACGGACCGTACTCTTAGCATCCTCTTCCTCACTCTGGTTGTGACTACTACTAGCCATAACTTATTCCTAAAAATTAGACCAAAGTGGATCAAACAACTAACATAACATAATTATATCCTTAATGGCATGTACATACTAGTCCTAGAATCACCTAAACCTCAGCTCTGATACCAACAAATGTAACGCCCCCCCATATAGGGAGCGCCACGGTAACAATAATCACCCAATAAACAGCTCTACTCCACTATATAGAGTTCAATACTTATAGATTTCAATATGTACAAATACCAATATAATATTTTAAACTCCAAATTATTCTCCAAATATTTCTCAATGCCACTTTACATTTCTCACTCTCTAGTACATGCCATTATTCTACAAACCATAATATTACATTAAAATACATATTCACCTCGAGCCTTTCCTTATTTGCTCTTTAAGCTGATCCACCTGTACCACTTTGGTCCAAGCTATCTACAAGTTCTCCACCTACGCGTAGAAAATCAACTACACGCTAAGCAATTTGCTTAGTGGTGTCCATAAAAAAATATAACAACTTTAAATATTTTTAAAATAGAAACAAAGTATATTTATAAGTCAAAAACAAATTAACCAACTTTATGGAACTAAATCACAAAACTTATATAGTAATCCTTTCAAAGTACAATCAAATTTGTACCCAATTTTTCCAAACACTTTAACCACATATTGCCCAAAGTAAACAAGTCCTAAATAACGGTAAAATGGATACGGGAGCGGACAAGCCCGAAGCCGAAGCTTCAAAATCAATATATCGGTCAAGCCCAAAGCCAAAGCTTCAATATCAATATATATATCATAATATCGGCCAAAGCCCGAAGCCAAAGCTTCAATTGTTTGTACAGTACTGTACCCCCCTTTATTGGCGCCAATCTACCCTGACCCGTATTCTACTCGTTTAATAAGGGCAATAAATCAAAGTAACATCTTAAAAATTCCAATATAAACCATCAATCATAGTTCAACATAACTTCAGTAATTAAGAAATCCAAATCCCAAATTTTTAAGCATCAAACTTCAATTAAAACTCAATAAAATCAATATCATACTTTTCAGATTTTTTCCAGGTTTCATAACCTGATTGCCCTGCATTTTTCACTATAAAAACATCATCCAATCGAAGAACTTTCTTCTAAACATAATTAACCACATGTCTCAGCTTTCCAAAACCACCAGAATCACAGAAATCCAAATTTTATAACCAAAGTTATGATCAAAATACTAAACAGTGTACCAAGCTGAGATTTTCCAAAAATAGATTTTGTGACTCAACTTCAAACGAAAATTTCACATTAAAAACGAATGAAATTCAATAAGGTTTCTTCTGAACATATGTTCCTTACTTTCTGTAGATATCAATATGATCAAGAATCGTTCAAATCGGATTTATATAACGAGAGAAAACATTAAAACAAAACAGGTATAAAATCTGGAAAATTTCCCGAAAAACCGAGAAATCGAAATTCGAGACACAAACCTTTTTCTATGCTCTTTCTAGCTCTCTTCTACCTCTTTTGCCTTTGATTTACTTGCAATAGCTTCCTCTACAACAGCCATATATAATTCTATCAAGATATTGCATAAATAAACTTCCTAATACCATAAATATGTTTAATCTACCATGAATTCTACTAATTAAGCTTTAATTTCACCAAAAATCACTCACCTCAAACTCGGGTTACTATTCATCCGAATCTTAATATCTGAAATCCTCCTCTTCTGTCTTGATTGACTGAAATTGATGATGATAGAGGGCTTAAGGATCGATTTCTAACAAGAATTTGAAGTTGAATCGAAGAAATCGGAAGTTTTTAGATTAGGGAAAAATTTTGGTAAGGAAAGAAAGGAATAGAGGAGAAGAAAAACGGTGGAGGTGAAGAAGGGATGCAGGATATGATATGCATTTTCTTTTTTTTCTTTTTTTCAATTTCCAATATTGCCCTTGGATAAATAATTAAATGCCCAATTCATCCTTCTTACTATAATTAGATCTTATTTCCTCATGCCTTATATCCAATAACAACAATAACAATAAAAATAATTTCTATGATATTTTTAATACCATAGTAATTTATTATAAGCAAATTTTGGAAATTTCGGTTCGTTACAATGTGCATCGCATCTCTGAGCCTTCTCGCGCTTTGCCCATCTTCTGCAAGTATTTTTTTGTTTCTCTTCTTGTTTTCTGACTTGTTTTTTTTTGGTTTTATCAGATCAAACATCGACTCATTCTGTTAGATGAGCGGTTACGATCCTGTTAATGATCTGATTATTCCTTCTATTTAGGTTGAATGAGATTGAATTTGAAGAGGTTCTCATTGATCTTTCCAATAAACAACACAAGTCTCCAGAATTTCTAGGTTTATTTTATACCATGGCCGTTTCTTTTAAGTTGATTGGCTCAACAAGATTTATTTCTTTTTTGCATTTGAACCATTAGGCTAAAACAATTGTATGGGATAGTTTCCACTTCTAGTGAGCTCTGTTTCAATGAAAAAATCTAAGGATGACACTGAAACCTCTCACTGATGTTTTTCAGAGATAAACCCTATGGGGCAAGTACCAGCTATGTTCCACGGAGATTTTAAGCTATTTGAAAGGTATGCTATGAAATTTTTTCTTTGAATTCTTGTTATGCATCCATTGCACTTGCAACATGCAAATTTGAAATGTAGTTTTTTTATGTATTAGTATAATATACATCATTCATTGTTAAGAAGAATATCAATGATCTATCAAGCAAACTGTTAAGAACTATACTTGTTTGGTGATGGTTCTTAATTTCTGATACTCTACTCATTTAAAAGCTATGAATCTAGAGAAGACTTGTGATTGCTACATTTGTTTGTCCTTAATCTGGTATTTGGAGGGGATGAAGAGCTGAATCTTCTCTTGGTTACATGTTGATAATGAACTGAAATTTTTTAGTCACTGTCCTCCGATTGAAGTACATTTGTTATCAACTAATATCTTTATGCCGTTTTTGCAGCCATGCTATCCTTACCTATCTCGCTGCTGCATTTCCACAAGTAGCAGATAACTGCTAAAATGAGTATCTTATTGGTTCTTTACAATGGATTGGATATGGATAAATCCATTCAAAATCCATTTTTAATGGATAAATCCATATCCGCTCCATATCTAATGGATTTGAAATTTTTATATCCTTATCCATATTTGGATATGGATTTTAAATTTTTAGCCCAAATGATGCAAATTAGCAGTGTTGTCCAAATGATTCCTGATTAGCCCATGTTTAAATATTTCTATTGTATTCAATAATAAATTTTAGCCCACGTTCAAATATCTCTAATTAAACAAAATCAGTACTAGTATACCTAAGTTCTATCCCCAATGTGAAAATAAGTTCCGAGACCCGGTTTCGTAAAAAATCGAAAAATCCCAAAAAATTATGGAAAATCTAGAAAATAAAAAAAATAAATATGGTGCAAGAAATTTTCAGAAAATGTTGTTGGAAGGGATTGGAAATGTGAAAATATGTTCCGGGGCCTGGTTTCGTAAAAAATCGAAAACTCCTTAAAAATTATAGAAAATCCGGAAAATAAAGAAAATAAATGTGGTGCAAGAAATTTTCAGAAAATGTTTCTGAATGGCTCGAAAATGTGAAAATACGTTTCCGGGATCGGTTTCGTAAAAATTTGAAAAATCCCAAAACAATATGGAAAATCCGGAAAATAAAGAAAATAAATATGATGTAAGAAATTTTCAGAAAATGTTTCTGGAGTGGCTTGGAAATGTGAAAATACGTTTCAGGAACCGATTTCGTAAAAAAATGAAAAATCCCAAAAAATTATTGAAAATCCGAAAAATAAAGAAAATAAATGTGGTGCAAGAAATTTTCAAAAAATATTTTTAGAATGGCTCGAAAATGTGAAAATACGTTTCAGAGACCGGTTTCGTAAAAAATCAAAAAATCCCAAAATATTATGGGAAATCCGTAAACAAAGAAAATAAATGTGTTGCAAGAAATTTTCAAAAAATATTTTTGGAATGGCTCGGAAATGTGAAAATACGTTTCAGGGACCAGTTTCGTAAAAAATCGAAAAATCCCAAAAAATTACGAAAAATCTGTAAAACAAGGAAAATAAATGTGGTGCAAGAAATTTTTAGAAAATGTTTTTCGGGTGGCCCGAAAATGTGAAAATACGTTTCATGGACCGGTTTCGTAAAAAATCAAAAAATCCCAAAAAATTATGGAAAATACGGAAAATAGAGAAAATAAATATGGTGCAAGAAATTTTCAGAAAACGTTTTTGGAATGACCCGAAAATGTGCAAATACTTTTCAGGGACCGGTTTCGTGAAAAATCGAAAAAATCCCCAAAAATTATGGAAAAATCCGGAAAATAGAGAAAATCAATGTGGTGCAAGAAATTTTCAAAAAATGTTTTTGGAAGGGCTCGGAAATGTGAAAATACTTTTCAGGGACCAGTTTCGTAAAAAATCGAAAAAAATCCCAATAAATTATGGAAAATTCGGAAAATAGAGAAAATAAATGTGGTGCAAGAAATTTTCAAAAAATATTTGTGGAATGGCTCGAAAATGTAAAAATACGTTTCAGGGACCGGTTTCGTAAAAAATCAAAAACTCCCAAAAAATTATGGAAAATCCGTAAAGTAAAGAAAATAAATGTAGTGCAAGAAATTTTCAGAAAATATTATTGGAATGGCTCGAAAATGTGAAAAAAACGTTTTAGGGACTGGTTTCGTAAAAAATTGAAAAGTTCCAAAAAATTATAGAAAATAAAGAAAATAAATGTGTTATAGATAGACCAAAATAGATTACGCAAAGTAATTAGATTTTGTACAGATAAATCAAACTCAAGTCCAAGTGGATATTCTATCCAAATCCAAATCCATTTTTGTTGGATCCAAATCCAACGGATTTGAAAACAAAAGGATTTGGATGGTACAAAATGGATTTGGATGAAAAGGATATGGATGTAAAATCCACTGTCATCTGTGGTCTTCTAGCAGAAAGTCGTTAAATGTCTGAAGTAGTTGAATTATTAACAGGATAAGTTTAGTGACTGGTACATTTATTTCAGAACATGTTTATAATCAGATCACATGAATGCACATAATATCTTCAGCCTATCTGCATTATATAGTTCTATTGGTGTAGCAGCAGAATGGCGTACACCTGCTATAGTAAATAAATTATTTTCATTTTTCTATAATATCTTGCGTTTTTTCCCTTGAAACCAAAGGTATCCGAGTGATATTCAACAAAGAGCAAAGGTTCAATCTGTTTTGGAGTGGCATCACTCCAATTTACGCTGCGGCACAGGTGATCAGTTAGATTTTTTTAACAAAGCATCTATTTCTTTTGCGGTGTTAATATAGGATTAGCCAATGCTTTGGTTCAGCTTCTGCACAAGTTAGGGCTAACTTCAATCTTACTAGGCTCTTCTTTGATGACTCTGCATTGCATTGAGCTTGTCCCTTTTTTTGTGTATGGTATTTGGGGGATTTAGCAACACAGAGTTATGGTTCTGTTTCTCTATGTACATGAAATCAGATATGATCTGCAATTGATATTTTGTAGAGTCTCATCCAGTGTTTTGCTAATGGAGATTATCTGCTGCCTTCTTTCCAGCAACCTATACTTTTAAGTCAGTGCTATGATGAAGAAGCAGAAGCCAACCGGAGAGAAGAGTGAGGCCTAATCTTCCATTATAAACGAGATGCTGCATTTCGAGAATAAGTACATGTTGCTTATGTGTTCACTCAATAAACATGGTAAGACCGACTCTTTTGAGTAGTGTCTTTTGCTTTTCCACATAAATATGTAACATGATCATGTATTTCGTTACAACTTACACACATTTTGAATGAACGGATCCATTGTATTGTATTTTGTTATCAGGATATCAGGATCCTGTGGAATGAATGAATCCATTTTGTTGATATATATGTCTGTTTCAATACTACACCTAAGTTGGTCCAATCAGCTGGGTACTTATATTGAAGAAAAAATCTGAAGCATGCCTCATCATGTTCTTTTATGCAACTGCAAGTGCCAATATTTGGTGTATTTTTGGCAAGAGGTTCTGACTTCAAACTCAAAGAACTTCAAGGTTGGTGGAATAGAACGGAATGAGGTGGGATAGAAATAGAGTAGACATTTTTCCTTAAAGATTCCTTATGAATTACCTGTTCTGTTCTGCCTTGTTCCATTCACACAAGTGTTCTTTGAGTTGCACTGAATCAAAATGAAGCTTTTCTTGAACAAAAATTTTGCTGATTTCCTTTCCACTCGAAACTCATAACAAGATACATACTTCAAAGAGAGAATTTTATATCAAGTCCTTTTCGCTCTAGGACCTAATCAAGATTCAAATATCTACTTGAAAGTCCTTTTACTCCTAATAGATAGGCCACGTTTCTTTCACTATACACAAAATAAGTAAAAGTAAAATATTTTTCATGTAACATGAAAATTTAGCATAGGAGAAAACGTTATCTCATCCAAAAAAAATGGGAAAAACTCATCTTCAGAAGCACTTTACTCTCGTATCAAGACTTAATTTAGTTATCCTCAAAACACTCGTCCGATAAACCTCTTCTAATGATGGGTTCCAATAGGATTTATGTTTTTCTTAACGCCTTTTTATCTATTTCAAAGAAATAGATTTTGCATTAGCGACAATTCACAATTACATTCGAAGAAATGCATCAATAGATATGACATGTTCAAGTTTATAAGAAGATGTTAGCGATTCAATGTAAAAACACAAAATACATTCTATTCCTTAAATATAACTAGATTATTTATCATAATTGGCACCTATCATTTTCATCAACAAATAAAGTATATCATTTATATGTTATAATTGTATTTGTCAATTTTTCCTAAATGAAACACACCTACATATTCGGTGGACTATAACATCTAGTAATTGATGTAGTCATGAGTTTTGAAGATGAAATAAAAAAATTACTCATATTTATAAGACGTATATATAAAAAGTTTGTTCCAATTCTTTTGGATTTTAAAGTATCATATATTTCTAAAAAATTATGTTATACCCCAATTAATAGGAATAACAATTCACAAAACTTACATATATTAAATTTGAGGGGAATATTATTAGAAATGAAAAAATTGCATCTATGCCATATTCTCTTGGGCTACAATTAGTTTAATTCAGTTTAATTTAACTATGCGTGGTTATAAATTTATACTAAAATAAGTTTAGTTCAATTCAACTTTAAAAAGTAAAAAGAATGGCCTTAACGTATAAAAAAATTTAATTAGAAGGCTGAGTGAGAAAATTGTAAAACTTGAAGGTCGAGCTGTATAAAAATAATACTCTCTCCATATTCTTTTATTTATCTTCGTACGAGTTTCATACTTTTTAATCAATTCATTTATTAATAATATAAAAATACTAATTTACTTTTATATTTATAATTAATACCTTAATTTTTCAATCTAAATATAATTAATGGTAAAGATATAATTGAAAGAATAATGAAAAAATATCTATAAAAAAAAAAGTAAATAATAAGGTAAAATGAGGGTTTTAAAAAGATAGAAAGAGCAGCGGAAAGCGTGGAGGTCCATATGATAAAGTTTATTCCAGAAATAGATTACTTTGAGAAGTGGAATAATTTATTTGATGAGGACAAAAATGGCGGGGTCAATATGACGCATTCCATTCCGTCGCTTTTGTTAAAATGATCATACCGTCTTTAATATCGTATCACCCGACTGGCAAGATACAAATTCAATTTGTGCTGTGCCGTTTGATTGATATATACCTTTCTCATTGTAACCACCGGAGAAGAAAATGGCGTTGAAATTATGTGTGCATCGCGTCTCTCAGCCTTCTCGTGCTTTGCTCATCTTCTGCAAGTATTTTTTTTTTATCTCTTTTTATCCGAATTGTTTCATTTTCTTTTATGGTTTTAGCCTTGATTTTATCAGATCAAACCTCGACTCAGTCTGTAAGATGAGCGTTTACGAGATCTGATTATTTCTTCTGTTTAGGTCGAATGGAATCGAATTTGAAGAGGTCGTCATTGATCTTTCTAACAAACAACACAAGTCTCCAGAATTTCTAGGTATCTTACGAATATATTATATACATGCTTGATGTTTCCTTTTACTTTTGTGTTTTTGCATCCTTATGGAATTTTTATAATAGTGAGCAACCTATGAGTATACAATTACATCTGAATTTGCTTTTGCAGTTATTCATTGTGAAACTACTGTTGATTTTTTCGAGATTTATGCTCTCAGTGAAACTATCTTGTGATGGATTGTTCATTTGACATGGCCTTTTCCTTTTAGATGATTGGCTTGCAACTGTTTAGTCAAATTTGTTTCTTTTTTTGCTTTTGTACTCGTGGATTAAAACAATTGTATAGGATAGTTTCCGCCTCTATTTAGCTCTGTTTCTTGTCTAGTAAACACGATGAACAAATCAAGGATGACTATATCCTTTCACTGATGAATTTCAGAGATCAATCCTATGGGGCAAGTACCAGCTATGGTCCATGGAGATTTTAAGCTATTTGAAAGGTATGACATGGAATCCTTTCATCTTCCTCCATGAATTTTTGTTCCGCATCCATTACAGTTGTAACATGCAAGTTTGAAATGTATTTTATGTATTTATCATTATAATTCATTATTGATTACCAATGATCTATGAAGCAAATTGTTAATGACTATACGCATTTGGTGATGTTTCTTAATTTCTGATTCTACTTATTTAAAAGCTGTGAATCTATTGAAGACTTGTGATTGCTACATTTGTCCTTAATTTGGTTTTTAGGAGGGGATGAAGAATTGATACTTCTTTTAGTTACATGTTGATAATGGACTGAAATTTATTAGTTATTCTCCTTCAATAAAAGTAAAGTTGTTTTTCAACTAATATCTTTATGCTGTCTTTGCAGCCATGCAATCCTTACCTATCTTGCCGCTGCATTTCCCCAAGTTGCAGATGATTGGTAACCTGAGTTTCTTATTGGTTCTATGACATCAGTTTATTTACGATGCTTCATGTCAAATGAAAATTGTTAAATGTCTGATTTAGTTGAACTTAGTACATTAATTTCAGAACATGCCTTAATCAGATCACATGAATGCACATGAAATCTTCAGCACATCCGCCTTATATAGTTCCAGTAGTGTAGCAGCAAAATACAACTGCTATATCAAATAATATTTTTTTCAATATTCCTTTAATATTTTATATTGTTTTCCCTTTAAACAAAAGGTATCCAAGTGATATTAAACAAAGAGCAAAGGTTCAATCTGTGCTGGACTGGCATCACTCCAATTTACGCCGTGGCTCAGGTAATTTTCTGTTTCTCAATGTACTTGGTTCAGTCACTGAATTCTCTGAAATGATATCTCTCTTGCAATTGACATTTTATCAAACCCAACCCAATATTTTGCTAATGGAGATTATATGCTGTCTTTCCAGCAAACTATATTTTTAACAGCAAACTAGCTCCGGCTTTTGGGTTGCCCCTGAACCCAGAAGCTGCTGATGAAGGTAAAAAAGTTTTGGTGGCATCTCTGTCGACATTAGAGTCTTTTTGGCTCAATGACAGTGGGAAGTTTTTAGTTGGACGAGATAAGCCATCTGTGGCAGATCTGAGCCTTGTCTGTGAAATCATGCAACTTGAGGCAAGTGAATTTTTCCTTTCCATGTCATCTGGAAATGCTGCAATTCATAATTTGCTTGAGTAAATAGAATAGTATTTCACGGATAAATACTTTTTTTGGATAGTTCTTGGAAGAAGATGAGCGCAAAAGTATACTAGAGCCATTCAAGAAAGTACAGCAGTGGGTTGAGGACACCAAAAATGCATTGAACCCTCATTTTGACGAAGTGCACGAACTGCTTTTCCAAGTCAGTGCTTCAATGAAGAAGCCGCAGCCAACCACAGCCTAATCTTCCATGATAAATGAAATGCTGCATTTTGAGAATAATAATATTTTGATTTACTATTTTCGCTTAATAAAAATGGAATGAAGGACTCTTTTGAGCACTGTCATTTGCTTTTCCACGACGAACGAATTCACTGTATTGTATCTTGCATCGATGAGTGATAGGATATTTTGGTATAATTCTGTGGAATGAGTCCATTTTGCTGATTTTTTAGGTTCAGCTTATGTTTTGTGCAAAAATTTTAGTGCAGGGGGATGAATTACATGAAATTTGATATAGATATTTCATAGTTTGCTCCAATCAGCTGGATACTTGTGAAAGTACTCCTTGAGGATGAGCATGAATTTGAACTTCTACGGAGCTCATTAAAAATTTTGCGAGCTAAATTTGAACAAGCCAAATCTCTCAGTTCGTTTTAGGATTTAATGTATAATGTCTATACAAGTATATTTCACATGATTCTATTTTATATAAATGTAACATGTACAATGTTTGTGTCAAATGAGTCATATTAGTTTATAACTGTGTACAATGATAACGGACAACAATCCAATTGCTACGTATGTATCCGAACTTTAATCTCTGTTTTAAAAGTCTCTACCTAGTCATGCTTGGGCCCTATTTTAGAGTTTATCGTCCGACTTTTCGTTTCCATGGCGCTGTTAGGCCTCTAACCGATTTATTGTCGCCTAGGCACTGCATACTCCGATTTTTTCCGCCTAGACGACGCATGAATTCAATTTTTTAAGATATCGATATCTATAATAATTATAGTTTGATATTTTCAACCTACTAAAAATAGCTTAGTTGATAAAATAAAAGTACATAAAAGTGTTCTTAAAATAAAAGTTTCATTTCCAATTTTAAAACATGCTCTAAATTATGCTTTATTAATATTTTTTAATTATTTTTTAATTGAAATTATATTTTTATATATAAATAATAAAAAATAAAAAAAAAATACAAATTCACCTAAGCCACCGCCAGTCCCCGCTCAGGTTCCACCTAAACCTTTTGAAACCCTAACCGCCCGACTAACACCTAGCACTTTTTAAAATACAGAGCTTAGCAGAAAAAAAAATGTCCTGTTGTTAACTTTTGGAGATAAAGGCTCATGGTTGACAATACCACGAAGAAAATGCATTAATGGTTGCATTAATGACCATATGATTCAATAAAAAGAATAGATGTCAGTCCTTATCTCTCTCAACTGTGATCACCGAAGTCAACTATAGAGCCTTGTTCTTGCAACTTTACTGATTTCTACTTTGTAAAAGTGGGAGATTACGGGTTCGATGTAGAGCCTTTTCATAATTTATAGGTATATTAATTATTGAGATTGAATTTGTTTATCCAAATGTTATAGGTTCGAATCGTATGCAAAGTAAATTAAATTTTTTTTTATATTTAATAATATAAGCACGTTTATATAAACATAAACACGGTATGATACATGTTAGAAAAATAACTTCTTCCAGCAAGACTCTGCACTTGCAACACTCCCTAGGCCAGAAGACTTCGTCATTTTTATTCCACTCTATTTGTTTGAGAGCATTTTCTTGTTACCTAATATTGACAAAAAATAATTGAGCATTTACTTTGCCCATCTTTTAGCCCAAGTCAACAAGACTCTTAACACTAAACTCTTAGCTTCGGTTTTCTATTTATAGCATCAATTTCACAACTAGTCACTACCCCAATCCTTCAACAATGAAGCCACTTCACTTCAATGTTTCCCATTTTCTCCTATTCCTCTCTGCTCTCATTGCTGCAATTATGATCGTGGAGGCACAAAATTGCTTTCCAAGCGGCAAAGTGAGGGGAAAAAAGCCCCCGAACGACCAATGTAACCATGAAAATGATTCGGATTGCTGCAAGGAAGGCAAATTCTACGATATCTATCTATGTTCATCTTCAAAATCCAAGGCGATTTTGACCCTCAACAGCTTCCAGAGAGGCGGAGACGGAGGAGGACCTTCAGCATGTGATGGAAAATACCATAATGATAATACTCCAGTAGTGGCTCTGTCGACTGGGTGGTTCAACTTCAATAACAGAAAGCGATGCCTAAATTATATTACGATTAACGGAAATGGAAGGAGTGTGAAGGCTATGGTCGTGGATGAATGTGATTCTGCTATGGGATGTGACGAGGAACATTCTTACCAGCCGCCTTGTGTGAATAATATCGTGGATGGATCGAAAGGGGTTTGGAATGCTTTAAGTGTTAAGGAAAGTGATGATAGATATGGATATATGGATATCACTTGGTCTGATGCTTGATTTCCATCTTACATTATATATGCTTAATTTCTTAATTCTAGTAAGTGCTAAGCACTGCTGATTACTCCTTCCATCTTTTTAAAATAGGTGTTCTAGCCACTTGTTCAGATATTTTTTTACTTGTCATTCTTAAATATCGTGGCACTTTTTGGATTATTTTTCTAATTATACCCTCATTTGTCCCATTATCATTTATTGCAATGAAGCGGAAAACTAAACATTAATTAGAGGGTCAAATAGTATTTTTCTACCTTAATTAATTGATTCCTTAAAAAGTATAAAATGTGTTAAAAAGACAAGTAAAAAAAGATGGAGGGATTACTAAATAAGGCATATCCTGTTCGAGCTAAGTAATTAATAAACACATGCTTCTTGAATTTTATTTGGCTTGACTCATTATACCAAAAAATTATACAGACAAACATGATATTATGTACATTATTTAATGCTCTTCAGAAAAAATTCCCATATTACAAATACAAAAAAAATCTCATCTTAATTCATGATTCCAAATCAGAGTTAATACTCAATAGCAGGGCCGTACTGAAAATTTTTGGGGCTTGAGCGGGAAAGGAAATATGGGCCCACGCAGAATTAAAGTATGTTCGACACTTTCAATAACATATTTTATAAAAATTTGTTGAATTGAACCTGTGTTAAACACGATAAATCTTACCCCATCCCTCATACAACTGGAACTCATGTATACAAGTATGACTTTTCAAATGGTCAGTTTTAAATTGAAATCAACAAAATTAAACTCAGCTAGGTATTTTCTTTCTATAGGACTAGCCTTCCAATAAATTGGTAAATCTGATGTAAACTATAGTTGCTTAAAACTTTGTAGCAATATCGGTTACATATCGTTTCATTGATATTTCATGTTTTTCTATGAAATATTAAATTCAAGGGTGATAATTCTAGTTGTTGTGTCACTTTCACGATATCTAATAACTGTGTTTGTCGTGCCATAATTAGGGGTGACAATTCGAATTATGGTGTCATATGTAATATGTGTTATGTTATCGGGTGTGTTGTCCATGATTCTATATTATATAAATGTAACAATTACGATATTTGTGTTAAATATAGGTAAATTTGTTAGAAGCTTGTTAGTAAGGGTATTGAATAAAATAAACAATACTATATTTCATTAAGAATAAGTACATATTACAATATGATTCTTAAAGATATAGAAATGTAACAATTATAATATAATAATACTTAGACCTTTTACCGAAGAAGAAGCTTATTGCGGAGGCCTGAAACTCAGTTTCCTTAATACGATTATTCGTCCGTTGCTGGTGAATTTGTTTTCTAGGATACAACCGCAATCGTTAGTCGAACTCTAGCTGTGTGAAGAGCAATTCACAAGAACCTAAATCTAAGTAGCCTTCTTGTAAAATGAATGAAAACTTTGAGAAATATTTTGTATGAAAACAGAAATAAATCACAAAGTAAACAAGTACAAATATCAGCTGGATTTTTTTTTGAAGAGTGAAAGAGTGAAGAAAAATGTTTAGAGAAGGCTACTAGAATAGGGTATTTATAGGGTAGATGGCATTAACATGAATTAAATTGACTTAAAGGGCATTAACCATTGTAACCGCAAATTTATGGTCATTAAGCCTTATAACCACAAATTTACGATTAACCATGAAGGTTATGAGAAATTATATTGATTAAGGGATTAAAACCCATTAAAATCAAATAAAAATCTGGTGGAAAAAAATATATGACATGTCAATATTTTTTAATACCGAATCACCGATTTAACGCGTCTAAATTTAACAGATGTTCAAACTTTAAGCTACAATTTCCCATTCACCGTTAATCCACTTTAGGCGTATAATATATGGTTGGAAAGCTCTCAAAGCGTTGAATACAATGACATGTTTCATGTTATTCAAATCATAGCTTTTTCATATTATAATATAGCCTAAAGTAGATAATGCACAACATTATCTATTATGCCATTTTTTCCAACAATCCCCCACATGAACGAAAATTGGAAAAGAAAACGAAACAGACGCTTTCAGAAATCGAAGGAAGAAGATGCTCTTCGGCCAATATTTGCATAGGATAGGTAGGCTACAACCTTTGAACCTTCCCTTGTGAAAGTATATTTACTTTACTAGCTGACTAGTAGAGACGATGCCCTTGAACTATTCTGTCGTTTCTGTAAATGATAATATACCCCACACAAATACCAACACATCACAGTTTTTGGTTCTCATGGTTATGTTCGTTATGGTCATGAACATCTCCTGGTTCTGCAAGAATTTTAGACTACTATGCCCTAATAGTAACATTTGAAGCGACCCCACTTCACTCTCACATAGGTGATCTCTTTTGCTCAACCATTCATGCACAAAGGATCATTAAAAGCATGTAGCTTAACCTTAACCCATTTTTATCACTGTTTACATCACAAGAATGGACACAAGGTTACCCCCACAGTGACCACACAAGGTCTATGCAATTAGGTTGTCCCATTTAACCAAGATCTTGGGATCTCCAGTCAAACATGGTTGGGTTTTCCTTCACATAGCTCCTTAAATATTCATGGGCTTAAGTCTCATTCCTTTAGATGTCTTTTCAACTTGATCTCGGTTTAACCCTTTGGTCAGCGGATCCGCAATGTTATCCTTTGATCCTACAAAACCAATAGAGATAACTGATGTTGAGATCAATTATCTAATGGTATTATGTCGACGACGCATGTGTCTCAACTTACCATTATATATAACATTTTTTGTGCTCTTTTAATCGCTGCTTGATTATCGCAATGTACACAAATTGCGAGCACATGCTTAGGCCATTCTAGAATATCCTTTAAGAAGTTACGTAGCCATTCAGCTTCTTCTCCCGTTTTATCCAAGGCTACAAACTCAGATTCCATTGTGGAACGAGTTATAATCATCTGCCTTGAGGATTTCCAAGACACTACTCCTCATCCTAGAGTGAACACATACCCACCTGTACCTTTAGAATTCTTGATGTCAGCTATCCAACTAGCATCAGAATATGCTTCTAGTACAGCAGGTTCTCTTGTATAATGCAGTCCATATTTACGAGTATTTCGCAAATACCTTACTATTCTCACAATCGTATCCCAATGGCTTTTACCCGGGTTACTCGTAAATCTGCTTAAGCTACTTATAGTATAAGCAATATCAGGCCTTGTACAACTTGTAAGGTACATTAGACTGCCTATAACCCTTGTATATTCCACTTGGTCTATGCATTCACCTTTGTTCTTGGACAAATGTAGATTAATGCCTAATAGTGTTTTGGCTGTACCAATATCACCTTTGTTAAACTTGTCAAGTATCTTGTCCACATAGTGTGACTGCATCAATATGAGACCGTTAGGTGAACGTTGAACTTTGATGCCTAAAATTACATCAGCTAGTCCCATATCTTTCATGTCAAATTTAGAATTTAACATATCCTTAGTACATTTTACCATTCTCTCATTGCTTCATTTGGAGTTTTGACATATATACACTTGTCACACTCGTTTATGCGATAGCCACTTGCCATCATGGCATCATCAAATTTCTTATGCCATTGTTTTGGTGCTTGCTTTAAACCATATAAAGACTTCACCAACTTGCATACTTTCCTTTCTTGACCAAAAGCTACATAACCCTCGGGTTGTTCCATGCAGATTTCTTCTTCAAGATCTCCTTTTAGAAAAGCAGTTTTTACATCCATTTGATGTACTTCAAGATTCCACAAAGCAACAATTGCAAGTATCATCTTAATGGATGTTATTCTCGACATTGGAGAATACGTATCAAAGTAATCAAGACCTTCTTTTTGTCTATAACCTTTTATGACTAAACGAGCCTTGTACTTATCAATTGTTCCATCAGCTTTTAGCTTACATTTGAAAATCCATTTAGAAGTTAGTTAGTGACTTGGTTCCGGGAGGAAGGTCCACTAGTTCCCACATATGATTTTGTAAAATGGAATCAATTTCACTCCTTACGGCCTTTTTCTATAAAGGACTTTCAATAGAGCTTATAGCTTCTTTGTACATTTGAGGTTCTGCTTCAACCATATATGTTAAGAAATTCGGACCAAATGATTTTTCAACCCTTGCCCGTTTACTTCTTCTAGGTTCTACCTCATGATCCTTATTATTCTCTTCTTGAGAATTTTTATCATCTTCAATTATTGATTGAAGATTGTCATAGTTATTAACGCCTTGTTGATCAACTTGACCCTCACTTACAATAAGTTCATGAGACCTTTTAGTTTCCGACCATTGGCCTTTTCCCTTACATGGAAATACATCTTCAAAAAATGAAGCGTCCTTTGACTCTATCAATGTGTTCTTGTGTATATCCGGGTTTTTAGATTCATGCACAAGAAACTGATATGCGTTGCTATTACTAGCATAGCCAATGAAAATACAATCCACCGTTTTTGGACC
Organism: Euphorbia pulcherrima; assembly: GCA_947683365.1. Taxonomy (NCBI): domain Eukaryota; kingdom Viridiplantae; phylum Streptophyta; class Magnoliopsida; order Malpighiales; family Euphorbiaceae; genus Euphorbia; species Euphorbia pulcherrima. Next base: position 23,052,028 of record CANTUS010000009.1, read on the forward strand.
TATTTTCATACCTATAGGTAATGGTGCAATTACCTTTGCAAGACACCCCCACACTTTCAAGTAATTATAAGAAGGCTTTCTACCATTCCATAATTCATAAGGGGTTTTGTCTTATTTCTAACGTGGTATCTTATTCAAAAGATAATTTGGTGACAAAACAGTTACCCCACATGTTGTGTGGTAAACCAGAACTGGTTAACATTGTATTCATCATCTCTTTTAGAGTATAATTTTTGCGTTCAGCTACACCGTTTGACTGTGGAGAGTAAGGTGGTGTTAATTCGTGAATAATTCCATTTTGGGAGCAAAACTCGCCAAATGGTGCGACATATTCACCACCACGATCATTTCTAACCTTCTTAATTTTCTTATTAAGTTGGTTTTCTACTTTAGCTTATAGAGTACAAATTTCTCTAAAGCTTCATCTTTGCATTTAAGTAAATACACATAACAATATTTTGTGCTATCAGCTATGAAGGTAATAAAATATTTATTTCCTCCTCTTGATTGAACGTATTTCAAGTCACAAATATCAATATGTATTAGACCAAATAATTCTGAATTTCTTTCAACGGATTGAAATGAAGATCTTGTTAATTTTATCTCAACACACGTTTCACATTTATGTGATTTATCGATCTGAAATGTGGGTATATGATTCAAGTTAATTAAACGTCATAACGTATCAAAATTAACGTGTCCAAGTCTACTATGCCATACATTAGAAGACTCCATCATATAAGCAACAACGTTATTCTCATTAATAGAATTTTACTTATAAGAGATACAATTGAATTTGAACATTCCACTACATTCATATCCGTTTCCCACATACATCTCTCCCTTAGACAAAATAAATTTCTGAGATTCATATACCATCTTGAAGCCGTGTGCACTCAATAGACTCCCGGAAACCAGATTCTTCTTCATGTCAGGTACATACAAGACATTTTGCAGGTTTACTTCTTTGCCGGAAGTCATTTTCAGAATCACCGTTCCATGTCCTTTAACTTTAGAAGTAGCAGAATTTCCCATGAAGAGCTTCTCCCCATTTTCAATTAAAGTCAATCCAGCAAACGACTCTTTGTCACAACACACGTGACGAGTAGTACCAGTGTGAAGCCACCACTCCATTAGGTTTATGTCAGTCATATTGACCTCAGAAATTACACATACGTTGATGTCATATACATCTTTTGTAATTTCTTTTATAACGTTTACCTCAATGTAAGTGAGCATTTTTGTCAATTTACAAATAAATGATTTTCGTCTCATCTTTTTGCAATTTAAGCATTTTCCATTTAACATTTGTCTCTTGGATATGCTTCCATTTTGTCCAATTTTAAACTTACATTTAAAATGTTGTTTGCCATTTTTGGAGTCTCTAATGACCTCCACCACATTAGCTTTCGCCAAAACTTGATTAGCAATAGAAAATTTTCTATTTAAGGAATCCCACAATTCTTTTGCAATACGTTTAATAGTACACACCTCATATAAGTCAATGACTAAGTCATTGAATATATAATTTTTGCAAAGAAAAACCATATGATTCCAACAATCCATAAATAATTGAAAAGAAGAGTTAACCATTCCAACATGAGATTCATCTTTCAACATATTATGGTGTTCCATTCTAGTAAAATGGAAAAACATTTTATGTTGCCAAACTTTGAAATTTGAACCACCAAATTTCTCCGATCTTTTAAGAGTTGAAATAAGATACAATCTCAAAGCAACCTCATGATCATTAGGCATAACAATTGTTAAACTTGAAAGTTCATTTCCATTAGGTCCAGCACCAATAGGACCAATTTGTCCATTTTGGCTATTCTGGCCTGGAATCGTTTTTTGAACCATTACCTCCAATCGGTAAAATAATGTTCATAATTTTCTCAATTCACAATCTAATATACTACAGAGTAAGTCAGATACTTGTAAACGAGAAAAACCAAGAAAGAGAAGAAAGAGAATTTTTTTTATGAAAACTAATTTTCTGTTTTTTTATATGAACAACGTTTTGTCCAAAAAAGTAGTCTTCAAGAATTCCAGTGTAACCTGCACTTAATCGCAAAAAAAATATAGACATAATTATCTTAAGATTGTTAGAAACTTCTTAGTAGCGGTATAGAATAAAATAAACAATACTATATTTCATTAAGAATAAATAAATATTACAATATAATTCTCAAAGTTATAGAAATGTAACAATTATAATATAATAATACTTAAACCTTTTACCGAAGAAGAAGCTTATTGCGGAGGCCTGAAACTTAGTTTCCTTAAGACAATTATTCGTCCGCTGTCGGTGAATTTGTCTCCCAGAATACAACCGCAATCGTTAGTCGAACTCTAACTGTATGAAGATCAATTCACAAGAACCTAAATCTAAGTAGCCTTCTTGTAAAAGGAATGGAAACTTTGTGAGATATTTTTAGTATGAAAACAAAAAATAAATCACAAAGTAAACAAGCACAAATACCAGTCGGATTTTTTTTTCAAGAGTGAAAGAGTGAATAAAAGTGTTTAGAGAAGGCTACTAAAATAGGGTATTTATAGGATAGATGGCATTAATATGGATTAAATTGACTTAAAGGGTATTAACCCTTGTAACCACAAATTTAAGATCATTAAGCCTTATAACCACAAATTTATGGTCATTAACCATAAAAGTTGTGAGAAATTATATTGATTAAGGGATTAAAACCCATTAAAATCAAATAAAAATCTGGTGAAAAAATATATGACATGTCAATATTTTTTCAATACCGAATCACCGATTTAACGCGTGTAAATTTGACATATGTTCAAACTTTAAACTACAATTTCTCATTTACCATTAATCCGTTTTAGGCGTATAATATACCGTTGGAAAGCTCTTGAAGCATAGAATACAATGACATATTTCATGTTATTCAAATCGTAACTTTTTCATATTATAATATAACCTAAAATAAATAATGCATTATGCCATTTTTTCAAACAAAATTTTATAGTTGTGTTACTACTCAACGGACAACAATCCATGGTCTATATCAACCCAAACTTTAATAGGAAAAGTTCTCTAACTATTAACTTTTGGAGTCAAAGGAATACCATGATAACAATACTTTCATTTAATGACCACGAGATTCAATAGAAAGAAGAGATGTCACAAGTTTACTAATTACTCCCTACTCTATTTTCATCAATGTTTTAAAAAGCCCTAAGGCAATTAAGACTTTAAAATATTTAGATGGGGTTTAGGCGGGATTTAAGTGGATTTGTATTTTTTATTTTTTAAATATTTTTTAATATATAAAAATATAAATTCAACTAAAAAATAAATTTTAATAATATAAAATGTAAAATATAAAAATAATAACTTAAAGCATGTTTTAATAATAGTGTTTTGAAAAATCCCGCCTAGGCACCGCATAGACAGTCCACCTAGGCCGATTTTTAAACAAAAAACCCCGCCTAGAATCTCCTAGGACCACCTAGCCCCGCCTTGGACTGCCTAGTCCCGCCTAAATCGGTCAACCGTATAGAACCGCCCGACTACCTAAAATCACGGCGGTGTTATGAGAAATCCTGCTTAGGCGCCGCCTAGCCTGATTTTTAAACCACTGATTTTTATGAGTAATTTAAGATTTTTCAATTGTTGTCTTTTTATAGGTTACTTTAGATTATTAATGTACTTTTCATCTTTTTTCTCTATTTTACCGTTGTAATAATTAGGAGAGAGGATATGTACTACTCCATCCGATTCTAAAAACTAGTCGCTTAAAACCAATAAAAATTTACTACTCCTCCGATTCCAAATAAGTGACATTTTAAACTTTTCATCGAAATCAATAAAACATTAATTAAATAATTAAAAAGACTAATTTATCCTTTATAAAATTCTTTTTCTTCATAATTACCAACTTATAATTTCAACAATACTTAACCTCTTTCCTAATTAATGCAAGGATAAATTAAAGAAAGAATGATAAATATTGCATTGATAATCTAAATGATCACTTATTTGGAACCAAAATAAAAAGACCAAAATGTCATTTATTTGGAACCGGAGGGAGTACATCGTTAAAATGACTAATGTATCATTTACTATAAAATTCTCTTTCTTCTTAATTATCACCTTATAATTTCATCAATACTTAATCTCTTTCCTAATTAATATAAGGGTAAATTAGAGAAAAAAGTGTTAAAGTTGCATTGATATTCTAAAATAACAAATATAAAAGGAACCAAGAACAAAAGTCTAAAATGACTAATTTTTGGAACATGAGAGAGTAATGAAATTATAAGTTGATAATTAGTAAGAGAAGGATTTTAATATAAAAACTACAAGGGTAAATTACTCTTTCTACTAATGTAATAAATGCTTTGTTGGTTTTTATGAATTGGTTTAAGAGACTTATAATATTACTCCCTCCGTTTTTTAATAAGTGTCACTTTAAATAGGTTCTCACATACTAATGTCACTTTAAATAGAGCAATAAAAGTACTAATATACCCTTAAAACAATTCATCTTTTTAATACATAAATAGACATTTTATTTTTTTTATTATTAAAGTAAAAATAAAAAAGATAAAAAGATAAAAAAATATATTATATTTTACAAAATGACACTTACTAACAAAAATTATTCGCAATTATTGAAAAAATTGGAGGGAGTAGTGTATATTAAGATGATATAAACAAAAAGGTTCATTTTATTTTTAATTAGAATATGATATTTGGCATCTTAATCATCTAGATAACGTGTGATACAAGTTAGACAAACAACTTCCTCCAGCTGGACTCTCCACTTGCTACAGTATGCTTTTCTCTTATACTCTGCCTAAAGCATGCACGATAGGCTAGACTTGGTCATTTTTTTCCAATTTATTGGTTTGCGAGCATTTTCCTGTTATCCAATACTGACTAAAATAATTGAGCATTTACTTTGCCCATCTTTTGGCCCAAGTCAACACCACACTCTTAGCTTCGGTTTTCTATTTATAGCATTAGTTTCACAACTAGTCACTACTCCAATCCTTCAACAATGAAGCCACTTCACTTTAATCTTACCCATTTTCTCTTACTCTTTATTCTCATTGCTACAACTGTGATTGTGCAGGCACAAAATTGCTTTCCAAGCGGCAAAGTGAGGGGGACAAAGCCCCCGAACGACCAATGTAACCATGAAAATGATTCTGAGTGCTGCAAAGAAGGCGAATTCTACAACATCTATCAATGTTCGCCTTCAAAATCCAAGGCAATTTTGACCCTCAACAGCTTTCAGAAAGGCGGAGATGGAGGAGGACCTTCAGCGTGTGATGGAAAATACCATAATGATAATACTCCAGTAGTTGCCTTATCGACTGGGTGGTTCAATTTCAATATCAAAAAACGATGCCTAAATTACATTATGATAAATGGAAATGGAAGGAGTGTGAAGGCTATGGTTGTGGATGAATGTGATTCTACTATGGGATGTGACGAGGAGCATGCTTATCAGCCGCCTTGTGCGAACAATATCGTGGATGGATCGAAAGCGGTTTGGAATGCTTTAGGTGTTCAGGAAAGTGATGATAGATATGGATATATGGATATCACTTGGTCTGATGCTTGATTTCCTTCTTTAATATATGCTTGATTTCTTAAGTATAGTAAGTGCTAAGTAAGTGGTACTGCTAAGGCATATCCTTTAAATGTTTGAATTAAGTAAATAATAAACACATGCTTGTTGAATTCTATTTGGCTGGCTCATTTTAATATTATACCAATAATATTACAGAAACAAACATGATATTATGTACATGATTTACAGCTTTTTTTAGAAAAAAATTTACGAATTACATATACAAAGAAAAATCTTACCTTATTCTTCATATAAATCGAATTCATGATCTCAAATCAGAGTAAAAATATCAATCATAACTTTTTGAATATCAAAATTTATTGGACAAAACTTAGATGCATAAACATTCATATACTATTAATTAAATAAATGTTTACGAATACTTTATGATTTTAATGAGGGTTCTATGTTACTTTCAAAAGAATAAGTTTTATGATATTTTTTATTGAGAAAAATATCTTTGATCAATTGTTTTAATTGTGGCTGTTACAGATTTTAATTCCTCAATATATCTGAGTTTTATTTGTATTTAAAACTCTAACAACTATATTTTTATAAGTATTGTGGTTACAGTTTTTAAATGTTTGTAACTCCTGCGGTTATGGTTTTGATTAAGTATTTTAATTGTAATTAAAACACTAAACGGTTATTTTATTAATTTTTGTAACAGCAAAACTTTTATTACTATAAACTCTTTTGTTTACCCATAAAATGGATGGTGGGTTTTTCCATTTAAATAGTGAATCCAATTTTTTACTCTCTTCTCTCTCTCTCTCTCTTTTTCTAGATATGATAAGCATTTCTGATTCCTGTACCCAAACTCAAATCGAGTTTGAAGGAGTTGTTTAATCATGGGAGGAACTACGAAGTATCCTTTAATGATGGAGTCTCATACTCAACTCAACTCATGCTAACTATTAACCCATTTTTTCTGCTATTTTTGCGTCTTAGATTTAGCCTCCGAGTTCAAAATCATCTGCTGAATTCCTGCCCAGAATTTTAGTTTTAAGCAACTCTTTCAGATGAAAAAGCGTTGCCTTTGGTCCTGTTTCTGATCTACTGCAACAGATACTAATCAGACAAAGCGTTGCCTTTGGTCCATTTTTGAGCTATTGCAACAGTTTTAAAAAAGTGTTGCCTACTCAATACTCGGACCACCCTAAAGAGCAAATTTCTCCAACAATCTTAAAGGATATTCCGTACTAGAAAATTATGCTACTCCTATGAGATCCAATTCCTTCGAGAAAATGAAAGCATGTTTTCCTCCACTATAAGCTAAGTTGTTTATTTGTAAAAATTAAATTTAGTGCTATTTTTCGAAAGTTGAAGCTAATGAGATTTGGGAATATTTTATTTCCAAATGCAATCATGGGGGGTGCTTGTAAGCAAAAGTTGCACTGGCTTAAATAAAGTCAATTGGAAGGAGATCGGAATAACTAAAGAGAACGAGGTAGTCTCAAAGGCAAACACCATGGAGACCAATCCTCGCTAAGGAAAAAGGTATGAGTTTCTTTATGGTTAATTTATAAAGCTCAAAAGTAATAAAACCTTCAATAATATAAAAGGGAAAATTTTATAAATGTGACCACCATGCTCATAAATGGAGGAAGAGAGTTGTGAAATGCGACAATCCTACTCAACTTATAGTTAAGTGGATGATATTATTTTTGTAGTCATTTCACAAGTAAACATGGTGATTGATGTGAATGAGTGGGTTATTGACTATGGAGTAACGAGGCACGTTTGTGAGAATAAATAAAAATCCTCTCTAGTCATATACACCTAAGTTGAAAGTGGAGAATAAAGGTTCTCCTCAATCTCACATCTTTAGCACATAATGAGGTGCTACTTGTTCCCAATTTTAAAATGAATCGGTTTCAGTGAGCCTTTTAGGCGAAAATAGAGTGAAGGTAACTTTTGAGTCCAACAAGGTTATAATGACCAAATATATTGTGTTGTCGGAATGAGCTATATGAACCATAGGATAATTTTTGAGATTATTTACTTATACGTTTGCTCTTCTTTTGCCTATTTGGTTGATTTGTGAGGTTTGCATTGTGGTTTATGAATTTGAGTATTTTAATTTCATAAGCTCAAAACTTTCAAGTTTTGGAAAGGGTGAAAATTGTTGAATCAAAATTTTTATTTGTCGATATTTTGATATATTTTATGTGGTTTAATATGTTTTGATTTAAGTTATTTTGAGACATCTTGATTTTAAGTTTATTGGAGTTGGTTGATAGCCTATATGTGATAAAACTTTTGTTTTATGTTTGCTGAAAATTTTTCAGTTTTGAACACTCTTGATTGTTTATGAGTTTTCTTGAGATTTACAGATCCGTTTTGAGTGATTCTTGTTTCTATAGTTTCATGAGACATAGATGAAGATATGTTTATAAGGAATGTTTTTCAAATTCTTTTTTTTAGTGGGTTGAAATATTTTTTGAAGTTGAGATAAGAATCTCGGTTTTCTGGAATTTCAGCTTTGAGCGCAAATGATTGTTTGTAGCATAATATATATATATATATATATATATATATCTGTTTTAAGTGTTTTCCATGGCGTTGAAAACTTAAGACATATATGTTTTTATGTGTAGAAGAAAGTTTTGTCAAATAACTTCGTTTACATATTCAAAATTTGAGTTGAAGTGGACTTCACAAAATATGGAACTGAATAGATTTCAGGTTTGCAAAATTGTTAGTAACCATGTGTGGTTATATGAGTATAATTTTGGTGCGTTTACCTTGAAATTTAATGGTTTAAAATTTCTAGTAAATATGAGACACATGAGAACATGTTGTGAGTTATTATTTAGTATATATATAAGTTTCATATTTAATATGTTAGATATATACTTGAGATATTTGTTGGTGGAACTATTTGTTAAGATTTCTATCCAAATAGAAATTCACATGAGAAATCGATAAGACACCATATGAGTTATGAGAGGACTATTATCCTAATTTAAAATATTCAAAAGTGTGGGGGTGTCTTATTAAAGTTATTATTCTTGGACCTATATAAAGAGAAATAGATACTGTACACTAAAAAAAACGGAGTTTAGAAGACAAATACTTGGGGACAACTCAAAAATTCAGTTCTCTAATACCGGGTTCTGGGTGATATCAGGGACAGAAGTTATAATGGTCCTCAATTTATATTCCTTGTGGAGAAGGCAACAACTTTATTAAATAAAATAATAAAATTGATAAAAAAAAGAGCCCAATTCAAAATTTGCATCCGGTCTCTTTTAATCTCTATAGCCCTACAGTCCTAGACCTAGTATTACAGATTCACAATCTCTCAGATTCCCTCATCTATTTTTGATCAATTTCTAACACCTGCTGCTGGATATCCTATTTTGTTCATAAATCACACTCGTCGATCGGCTATTCTCCACAGGTAGGTATTTGTTCACTCTCTTTCAGATAGAATGAACTATCTGAAAACCCTAATTTGTTTTTTTATCTCTGTAAGTTTACAAGCAAGTTTTAGAAGGGCCAATGGGATAAAGTGGGATGCATTTCTGATTGGAAATAATACAGAGCTTGCCTCTCTCTATTACTCTGCCTTCCTTCCTCTGTTTTCTTCATCTGTATCGAAAGTTTTGTGGTTCTAATTTTTCTCTTATTTTTTTCTTAATAGGAAATTTGAATAATAAACATCTAAGTCGCTTATTGGAAGGTGAAAAAAATCTTGCCCGAGTTTCGAAATTAAGTCAATCAAGACGTCCAAGCTTCACCTGCTCGTTTCTAAATATTTACACTCTCCATTCATGTTTACAAATATAACAATAGATTCAAGGTAATTGATTCTCTCACATTCAATTCTAGGTTTTGGGTAACTAAAACTTGTGGTTGTATAATTTGAATTTTGACCCATTAAAATTTGTTGGTATTCTCTGAAAGTAGGGAAAATGTTATTCAATCATAATATTGATATTGAATGCACATGCGATTGTCCTCGGTCATGTAATTGGTAGCACTGGCAATATTGCACTTGTAAAATGTACTTCAATTAGCATACCTAGTAGCAATGTAAGTGTAACAATCTGAAATTTCAAAATTTACTTATAATAAATTATTATGGTATTAAACTATCATGGAAATTATTTTTGTAATTATTATTATTATTGGATATAAGACATGAGGAAGTAAGTTAATTAAGTTAAATAGATGATTTAGACATTTAATTATTTGTTCAAGGACATTATTGGAAATTGAAAAAAAAAACTATCATAAAATCCTTTACGTATAATCCTCTCTTCTTCTCCCCTTCATCTTCATTTTTCTTCATTCTCCCATATACCAAAATCCAAAAATTTTCCCTAATCTAAAAACTTCCGATTTCTTCAATTCAACTTCAAATTCTTCTTAGAAATCGATCCTTAAGCCCTCTATCATCATCAATTTCAGTGAATTAAGGTTAGAAGAAGAGGATTTCAGTTTCTAAGTTTTGGATGAATAGTAACCCGAATTTGAGTTGAGTGATTTTTGATGAAATTGAAGCTTAATTAGTAGAATTCATGGTACGTTAAGCATATTTATGGTATTACGAAGTTTATTTATACAATATCTTGATAGAATTATATATGGCTATTGTAGAGGGATTGTGAGTGGACGACGTTTCGCGTGGCGGCAGCGGGGGCAGGCCCGGTCGGGCCGGCCCATTTTGGGTGTCGGGGAGATGAGTGTGGTGTGGTTGGAAAATGATTTTGCATATTTTAATGCTTAAAAGATACGAGATCGAAATCCCGTACTTAGAATAGAGTCGCCACCCGGTTCAGCTCAACCGGGAAATTTTTGGTACGATTTTCCCACCGGGTGGTTGAACCATACCTTAAGTAGAGATTCCGAGTTCGGATGATGTTATCTACTTTTCATTAGGCCAAGTTAAGATACTTCATTCTTTCTTAATCGATTTGATCCATCCGATTTATTTGTATTTTCGGTTATTTTGTTGTTTTTGCGTTTATCAAGCAATTGAACCGATAAATAAAATATTCACAGCGATAAAAGAAAAATAAGCGCGGAAAGTAAAATTATTACAAGGCCTTCAAGTGTTTTGAAAGATCTGGTCCTCCTCTGATTGGACCCTTCCCTCTTTCTGATAGCAGCCTACTGTCATCAATTGACGCGAGAATTCTTCAACTTTGTGTTGGATGACCTGGTCGTATTGAGGAAGCGTCAGGGTAGTGGGGACCTTAAATTGTGATGGGGTGACCAACGTCGGAGATAAGGTGTTAAAGAATGGTGGAAGAATTGGACTCTGGGCTCCTTCCCTTTGTCCGGGGTAAGCGGTTGGCAATGATTGCCAGAGTGTATGGCCATCAGGTGTCATGCCCGGAGATCGCATGACCCGGTCGAAGTCCTAACTTCCTAGGGCCTTCTTGACGGACACACACTAGTTCCTAAATGATGTTTCAGAACTGATTAGAGTTCAGAAACTAGACGACAGCAGCAATGATCTCTGATCCAAGAGACAGAGAGTGAACCGTTGCTCCTGAGGTGGGGGGAAGACCACTCTCTTCTCCGGGTGAGGTAGAGTTGTCATTGTGAGGAAGAGACATGGCTTAGTTGTGAAGGTCTCGGTTCAAGAGGAAGACTGTTTAGGATCATGAGCCGTGGATCAGACCATGAATGGGTTGTAAATGGTATGGATGGTATGTATGTATGTCTTTTTTTTATTGGAAGCGGTGCATGATATGTATGGCTGCACGTAGATGTGGTTAGAGATAATGTGATGGTTTATCCCTTCAACATTCATGGGACGTTTGTATCTCACGTCTTACATAGCGATATGTGGTGACACAATAGAGGCACAAGAAGTCCTACGTATGTTGCTAAACCTTTTCCACGGGTGGAAGTGATAAGGGTAAGTTGATTCATTTTTGGCTCTTAAAGCTGATGCATGGGGATGCATGATCATAGAGCACATAGCATGCGAATTGGCCCTGTTCCAACCTTATGACTCCCACGTAACGCCTCTTTAGTAGGATAGAGTTTGGCTGCTTCACCAATAATGGCGAAAGAAGCGCATCCCAATTATTTTATTTGTTTTGGGTAGTCCTAAGGGGAATGATGTGCTAAGGCTTTTTTCTAACGCAGCTTTTGTATAGGGTTGTTGATGTAGAAGGTTCTCGTTTACCTTGATTCCACGTTACTCAACCACTACCCAAATGGGCGCGATCATAGGAGTTTACGTGTTAGTTAAAATGAGTGATCCATCCACTAGGCATCCTCAATTCCAACAGGGCATGAGTGATACTTTGTGAGCTTCTCGGGTGAAATAGGGCAACTTAAATTACCGAACTATCTACACACGTAAGGATAAGACGTCATTAGAAAAGAATGAAGTTTTAATTTGGCCATTGATTTCAATACATCATCAAAATATTTTAAACTATGAAAGAAGATCCAAGTTTAAAGAAAGTTCCCAGCAGAGTCGCCACTATGAGCGGACGACGTTTCGCGCAACGGTGGGCCCGGTCGGGCAGGCCCGTTTTGGGTGTCGGGGAGATGAGTGTGATGTGGTTGGAAAATGATTTTGCATATTTTAATGCTTAAAAGATACGAGATCGAAATCCCATACTTAGAATAGAGTCGCCACCCGGTTCAGCTCAATGGGGAAATTTTTGGTACGATTTTCCCACCGGGTGGTTGGACCATACCTTAAGTAGAGATTCCGAGTTTGAATGATGTTATCTACTTTTCATTAGGCCAACTTAAGATCCTTAGTTCTTTCTTAATCGATTTGATCTATCCTATTTATTTGTATTTTTGGTTATTTTGTTGTTTTTGCGTTTATCAAGCAATTGAAGCGATAAATAAAATATTCACAGCGATAAAAGAAAAATAAGCGCGAAAAGTAAAATTATTACAAGACCTTCAAGTCCTATACATTTTTCTATGCAATAAATAAAGTACTTGAATATTCGATATTCGTCCGCCTGTAGAAGATTGTTAGTACAGGTATAGCATACTTTATTTACAGTATTATAAAGCCCGATCGGATGGCTAAAATAGAATTTGACCGACGTTTTCGAGGAAATTCCATTTTTACGTAATTTTTAGGCTCAATCATTATTTTAACCGGATTATAAGTGAAAATATCACTCTTTGTGGGGCGGGGTCTATTTTCAGGGGGTTTTGAACCTCCATCGTTACGCTATATATCCTAGCTTCAGAAAATAAGCTAGTTTGGGAACAAATAAAAACAAAACTGCTGTCTAAAAAGTCATGCCACCGGTGGGGCATATGATGCCCCCGGTAACATGGTTTATATCGCTGGCGGCATGCCTGATGCCACCGGCGACATCAGCATGCAGACAGGCACAGGGCTTTCTGAGTACCACAAAGAAAGGGTATCATAAGAAAGTGAGGTCTCTGGGGAATGCGATGCTAATAGCGGTATCAACGATGTCTCTGGCGATATGGGTGATTCAGTCGGCAACATCGCATATCTCCGGTGACTTCAATTTCTTACAGCAGCAGTGATTGGCAGTCAAAGTGACCGAAAACTTAATAATGAACACAAATCAATAAAAATTAACACAAGCCAGTAGTAATAATGCCAAAGAGCTATGAGACTCAGGATTTTCACCTCGGGGTAGTGAATCCAACTCTTTGTGAATTGAATAATAACACCTCTGGGGAGCTTGCAATGATAATTTGATTGTCAATTTAAAGGTTTTAGGTCTCTAAGTCCTATCAAGTTGATTTAACCCAAAAACCCACTGATTTAAGCTCACAATCAGAGAGTTTGAAGAAGAAAAATCGGAAAAAATGGATTAGAATCCTTTTTCCTGCCTTTTCTAGTTCTTATCTCACTAAGATCTATTCTCTCGATTTCAGCCTCTCAATTGCTCAATTTTATCTCCTTCCCTATACAATTTCAGTCCCCCCTATTTTGCAGCTTAAGGTGCCTTTTTATAGGCAAATTAGGGTGTTTTTCGAGACCTTTTTGACTTATTCCGCCGAAAGTGGCCAAAAGGCTGTCTGTGGAGGGACTCATTTTAGGCCATGCCACCGGTGACATGATGATGTCGCTGGCAATATGGTGATGCCGGCGGCGGCATGGATGATGTCGGTGGCAACATCATCCTCCAGCATACCGACAACCAAAGGGTTAAAAAGCCTAAAAAGTCGGGAAAAGTGATTCAATAGTGGGTGGAAAGGTATCTTTTTGAATTTTAATTATATTTTAATGGGTATTGTTTATTGGGTGTGAATCATCGGCTCAAGCTCCTACCGGATGCGTTATTGGCCACGCCGAACTAGATTCTACCAAGTATAAAATTCACAAGGAATATTATTTTGGTAATAAAAATTCTAAAGAGAACTTTTATTTTGAGGCATTAAAATCGGGTACACGTCATCATCGTCTCGCGAGAGGGACTACAAAATCCTGTGCTCATAGGCTACCTCTCAGGGGATCACTGCTGCCACAGGTCAGTATGATCACATGAAAGAGCAAGGTATAGGAATGATACCTGAGGGATGACTGGTTTGTCCCTTGGTCGGACTTACGCTTTGTAGGTTGGTTGCCCCTTTGACGAACTTACGCTTTGTAGGTTGGTTGCCCCTTGGTCGGACTTACGCTTTATAGATTGGTTGCCCCTTGGTCGGACTTATGCTTTGTAGATTGGTTGCCCCTTGGTCGGACTTATGCTTTGTAGATTGGTTGCCCCTTGGTCGGACTTACGCTTTGTAGATTGGTTGCCCCTTGGTTGGACTTACGCTTTGTAGATTGGTTGCCTCTGGGTCGGACTTACGCTTTGTAGATTGGTTGCCTCTGGGTCAGACTTACGCTTTGTAGATTGGTTGCCCCTCGGTCGGACTTATGCTTTGTAGATTGGTTGTCCCTTGGTCGGACTTATGCTTTATAGATTGGTTGCCCCTCGGTCGGACTTATGCTTTATCAAGAATTTATCCTTTAGTCGGACTTGTGCTTTGCGGAGAATTTGTCCTTTGGTCGGACTTGCACATTGTGGAGAATTTATCCTTTGGTCGGACTTGCGCTTTGTCGAGAATTTGTCCTTTGGTCGGACTTGTGCTTTCTGGAGAATTTATCCTATGGTCGGACTTATGCTTTGCGAAGAATTTGTCCTTTAGTCGGACTTATGCTTTCTGGAGAATTTGTCCTTTGGTCAGACTTGCGCTTTGTGGAGAATTTGTCCTTTGGTCGAACTTGCGCTTTGTGGAGAATTTGTCCTTTGGTCGGACTTATGCTTTGTGGAGAATTTGTCATTTGGTCGGACTTAGGTTTTGTAGAAATTGTCCCTTGGTTAGGCTTCTGCTTTGTATAGTGATTGTCCTATGGTCGGCCTTGAGCTTTGTGGGGAAATTGTCCTTTGGTCGGACTTGTGCTTTGTGAAGATTGTCCCTTGGTCAGACTTAGGTTTTGTAGAAATTGTCCCTTGGTCGGGCTTGTGCTTTGTATAGTGATTGTCCTTTGGTCGGACTTTTACCTTGAAGAGATTGCCCTTTGGTCGGGCTTTTCACTTTGTGAGGAGATTGCCCTTCTGTCGGTGCTTATATTTTATACAGTGATTGTCCTTTGGTCGGACTCGTGTCTTGTATAGCGGTTGTCCTTTGGTCGGACTTTCACTTTGAAGAGACTTCGGTCGGGCTTGTGTTTGGGATAGTGATTGTCCTTTGGTTGGACTTTCACTTTGTGAGGGGATTGCCCTTCAGTCGGGCTCATGCTTTATGGAGTTATTGCCCTTTGGTCGAATTTTTACCTTGAAGAGATTGCCCTCCAGTCGGGCTTATGTTTTGTGTAGTGACTGTCCTTCGATTGGACTTATACTTGAAAAGATCGCCCTTTGGTTGGGCTTGTGTTTGGTATAGTGATTGTCCTTTGGTTGGACTTTCACTTCGAAGAGATTGCCCTCCGGTTGGGCTTGTGTTTGGTATAGTGATTGTCCTTTGGTCGGACTTTCACTTTGAAGAGATCGCCCTTCGGTTGGGCTTGGTATAGTGATTGTCCTTTGGTCGGACTTTCACTTTGAAGAGATCGCCCTTCGGTTGGGCTTATGTTTGGTATAGTGATTGTCCTTTAGTCGGACTTTCACTTCGAAGAGATTGCCCTCCGGTTGGGCTTGTGTTTGGTATAGTGATTGTCCTTTGGTCGGACTTTCACTTTGAAGAGATCGCCCTTCGGTTGGGCTTGTGTTTTATACAGTGATTTTGCCCTTTGGTTGGGCTTTCATTTTGTGGTGTGATTGCTCCTTGGTCGGGCTTTCACTTTGTGAGGAGATTGCCCTTCGGTTGGGCTTAGGAATCTGATTTGGAGGTGCAATGTCGCCGGCGGCATGAATGATGTCACTGGCGGCATCGATTGATGTCACCGGCTGCATGGTTTGATGTTGCCAGCGGCATGAGTGCCACGTAGCAGCTTTGACTGGTCAGATAATTTTAAAATTTAAACTGAAGGAGGCGATGTCGCCGGCGACATGAGTGATGTCGCTGGCAGCATGGGTTGATGTCGCCAGCGACATTAGTGCCACGTGGCAGCTTTGACTGGTTAGATAATTTCAAAATTTGAATTGAAGGATGCGATGTCGCCGGTGACATGAGTGATGTCGCTGGCGGCATGGGTTGATGTTGCCGGCGGCATGAATTGACAGTTTTAGATGAATTAAAACTCCTCGAATCCCGCACGGTAGTTTAAAAGGGAATGGAGCTTCCCTTCTTCCTCACTATTCAGAAACCGCATCCCCCTCTCTTCTTCTTCTCTAAAGCTTTTTGATTTCTTCCTTTGTTTTTGAAATCATGAAGAGAATCACCAAGGCTTTCAGGGGAAAATCCAAGGCTAAGGAGAGCCTACCTGATTCTTCTGTTGAGGGATTGAAAATCCTCTCTGTTCCTACTGCATATGGCCTGAAGGAGATGGCCAAAATGTATGGTTATGGCATTAACTCTCTTATCACCAATCTGACTCCGGAGAAGGAGAAACACCTCTGTTATGTTTAGGTAATCTCACAAAAACTCGATTCTCTTCTTTTTGGGTTCAATTTGATTTGGCTTTAGATTTGAAATCATGCCATGATAGGGTTTTAAATGTGAAATAGATTGGTCATATTGCATGCTTTAGGATTGATTTTTACCATTTTTGGGCTTATTGTTCGATTGATTGTGATTTTTGTGATTTTGGCACGATGGGTGCGATTTTGTGAGAAAACTGGTTCTGCCCGCACATAGTGATGTCGCTAGCGACATGAGTGATATCGCTGGCGACATCAGACCTTGCAAAAGGGCTTATGGGAGTCTGATGTCGCTTCTGTTTAAGGTGATGTCGCTAGCGACATGAACCATGCCGCTAGCGGTATGGAGTGATGTCGCCAGCAACATGAACCATGCTGCTAGCGGTATGAAGTGATGCCACCGGCGACATGGCTTTTAACAGAGGCGACATCAACAGCTTTTCTGATAAAAAAATAAGCAGGACTGATCAGTTTTGTTTTCAATTTTGCAGCCATATGAGCTGACTTACACAGCGGGAATGGGCACCATCGGTGAATGGTGGCACCATATCTCGGAGAACAACCCTGAGCTCACGCTTGTAATTAATGAGATAGGGTTTAGGGATTTGGCATGGATAATGCCTATGCTGATGCCTAAGCTTTCTCATTCTGCAGTAACGGCCCTAACTGAGAGGTGGTCCGAGACTACCCATACCTTCCATTTCTCTTTTGGGGAAGCTACAATTACCCCCTCTGATGTAGTAGCCACGATCGGCCTCCCCTGGATGGATGAGGTCATACATTTTGATGCTTACATGGATAAGTACCATGTTGAGAGGCCTGTGGTGAGGTGAGTGAAGGAGTTGTTTGGTCTGAAGCTCGTTTCTAGGCGGCTGTCCTATGGAGAGTTGTACCATCACTAGACCCGAGTAGATGTAGTGCCTGAGGAGGAGAGGGAGGCTTGCGTCCGATCCTTCGTGATTTCTCTACTCACTGTGCTGTTCTTCCCAATCTCGGGGAGTAAGATCAATTATATGCTTATAACCGCAGTGGAAGATGTGCCGGGAATCAGGAGGAAGAATTGGCCGAGGGCCATATTGGCCCAGTTTACCATGGGTTGGACGTGGGAGCCCAGAAGAAGGAGAAAGCCCTTCGCCTTTGCCACCTACTACTCCAGGTATAACTTTTTGGAAAGATTTCTCTTGATAGCATGCGTTCTCATTTATTGCATGACGTTTTTGTATTGATTGGTCGTCATTTGTGCAGGCCTGGGCCTTCGAGCATCAGATCCTCCCGCCGGTGGAGTTTAAGAAGGTTGTGCTGCAGAGCTCTCATTTCCTCACTCGCTGGTGCGGGGGCATCGGTGGGAAGGCCAAGTACCCTACGAAGTATAGGGAGGTCCTAAGGAGCGTGTAGTTGAGCTCGGTATGCAATTTTTTTTTTTATTATTATTATTTTTTATTTATTTATTATTTATTTAATTTTTTTAATTTTTTTAATTTTATTTTATTTTTTTAACAAAAAATTGCCTATGGACTTATATTGTTTGTTTTGATGTAGCTCGTCTTGGATCCATTCGATGGGGTGGAGAATTTGGCCGAGGTCGCAAGGGTCCGGAGGGAGGTGGATGACCGCCGGTTCGTGATCGAGTGCCCTCTATCCCAGCAGTGGTATCTAGGCGAGCGCGTCCGGGACTGGAGGTCTGTCCCGGTGGCTACTAGACCGGCGCCTGTCGATCCTCCTAGGGGCTTATGGTGGCCCCATTTGGTGATCTCTTTCGAGGCTGACAAAGCTGATTATATTGAAGGGAACGGCCGAGTGATCCCTAGTGTTCCTGGCCTCTACGAGCAGCTTCTGCAGCGTCTACTCCCTGTGTGTCCTCGCATCCATGGAAATGATACGATTGAGTATCATAACGAGCAACGGTTGGAGGATGAGAAGAGACACCTCAGAGGCGTTATGGACGTTGATGAGGAGGAGGAGGATGAGGATGAGGTGCTTGAAGGGGATGTTGCGGTCGACCCTGAGGGAGATGATGAGGTTGGAACGGATGTAGCTGCTAGGAGCGTGCCAATGTCCCAAGGGGAGCAACATTCTTTTAAGGTATGACTGTTCTTATGTGTATGATTTTGAAGTCGTTTAGGAACGTTGTTGACGTATGGCTTTTATGTTTTGCAGGAACCCGCGAGAAAGTGGGGCTGGGATAACCAAAGTAGGACCCGATACTATGGTGTGCCGCAGGGCATAAACTTTGTGGAGGGACGATTGGTCAATCCGTTGGAAACCACCTTCCTATTGATGAACTCCAGAGGCGAATTCTCCCATAGGAATATTGGCTCAAGCTGGCAAGCTCCAATTTTCATGCCTGAAAATACTACTTACGTAAGGCCTAATAATTATTTTCTTATTAAGCTTTGGATGCGGTTGTCTAAGGATTTGCCTTTTGGATTTTCCAGGTGGCACGGAGTCACGTGGAGTAGCTTGTAGAGAACAATTTTGTTCTCCGGGATACCCTTATTGGACAGTCGCTCCTCGTTTAGGTAATTTATGCACATGTTAAGATGGGATGTATGTATGGATGTTATGCATGACATGCACTGCTAATATTTTCTCTGGTTTGCAGGATTTCTTAGCCCTTTCCTTGTCTAATGCTGATGTAGCCCGACGGCGATATGAGGAGGAGACTGCGGTCTTACAGCATCGCGTGAGCGATCTCGAGGGTCAGCTGGTACCCATCGCTCAGGAACGGAGAAGTAAGCAAAACCTGGACTGTGTGCACCCCGGGGTACCAGTGGTAGGGGGATCAAGATGTCCGCCGGCTGACGTGCATTTACTGCAGCTGAGGAGTCCAATAGTGTTCCTATGACAGAGGGAAGGGAGGAAGACGAGGATGATGTTGACGATTGGCTCGCAAGCCCTGATGACATTTCATCTCGCCTGGCCGGTTGTGGCGGGCATGCTTAGTTTTACTTTATTTTGCCTTTTTTTAGTTCTTTGTTTGTACCCTCGATACATTGGGGTTTGGTTTTGGGATATTTTGAGTGATTTGCGCCTCTGGGCTTTTATTTTGAATAAAAGAATGAATTGCTATTTGATAAGGCATTGGAAACATAGCATAGGATTGTTTACAGGTTTTTGTACAGGTCTGAAATGAAAGAAACGCTTCTGATGCCGCCCAGCAAATTAACTCCATGCCGTTAGCAGCATCAACTGATATCGCCTAAAATGATCCATGCCGCCGGCGGTATCATTCTGATTGACAGGTGCATCGCTTGAAAACCGGCTATACCCATGTCGCTGGCAGCATCAACTAATATTGCCCGAAATAACCCATGTCACCGGTGACATCATTAAAATCATCGGCGGTATCAATTTTCTAGCAATCGGGTTTTGATTATTCTGTCCATTCCTGTCATGGTAAAGCTATAAGGTTTTCTGTAGAGTCTGGGGAATGTAGATTTTGAGCTCCAACTTGACCCTATCGTTTGTATAGACTGTTCTTTTGAGTTTTCGACCTAACTGACTTATTCCGTCCTTTGAGTGCGTAGTATCTTCAATTAAGCTTACTTGCGATGTTTCCATCCTTTGATCGCCAAACATTCATACAATCACAAACACAGATGTTTCAGTACGAAAGACACTTTTATTGAGTGAATCTAATTTGAGTACAAGATGTTGGCAATCATTTCCATTATGGAACCCCTGGTGTTAACCAGCCTTTACAGGTTTTTAAGTTAACATCTCACTGTTTTTCTCTTGTGCCTTAATTTTTGTCTAAACCGCCCTTTTTGGGTTTTCAGTTCAGCAGGCGTTATTGACTTATCCCCTAATTTTTGTACAGTCGGTTTGTAGGATACCGACCGTCGGGTATAACCCTAATTTTTGCCCCATCAGTAGAAGACCAACAGGCGGGGCGATTATTGTATATTTTTTAGTGTGCCACTTTTCTTATTTATTTCTTTTGTTTAGACATGATAAATGCTTAAGCCTATTCTGGTCGACTAGATCAATGAACTCGTTCTTGCCTATGCTTATGACTTCGGTACCATCCTTAGCCATATGAAAACCTTCTCAATTTGGTCAGAGCTTTTCACTGGTATCGAAGGTCTTCAGATGCTTCAATGTCAGGCCTATGGCTCTCGGCAACGCCTTTGTGTATTTGATTCGCTATTATGCGCTTAGTTATGCTTTTACAGATATTCTTGGTGTCCAATGGTTTTTGCCTAGATCACCCAATTCACTCTAACATTTATCGGATAACATTGTTTTGATTTTGGCTGACCTTATTGCAAGCTATTTAGTTTGCAAGAGTTTTTGGAGCTTACCCAAAGCTTTATTGATCGGTTTGATTGTCGTCCTGATTCCTATCCTGGGTGCTCCTTCAGTCTGTGGTTTGCAGAGCTCTTCTTGTTTAGGCCTAAATATGCACCCAGTATCGGTGGTAAAGGGTTTTGAACAAGGGGTGTTTGGTTTGAGGACCTTTTGTTTGGTGCTTTTGAAGTGGTAGTTTGCTTTGTTGGTTTATTTGGCAAGCTAATTGCGACATTGGTTGCGCGATCATCTTTGTGGCTTGTAGGATGAAGGCGTTTGCCTTTAGACTTGGTGTTCTAGGAAGTGGTTGCCCCCTGACCTTTGTTAGTCGAAGGGTTTGTTGGGGTTGATTCGTACTGGGTGAAGATGTGTTTCCCTTCAAATTTGGTCATGTTCTTGGTGGTGACATTGGTCTGAGATTTGGCTACGATGTTTATTTGATGGAGGTTAGGCTCCGTTAGGTGTAAGCCTTGATTCTCTATTTTAGGGGATCGGTTGATACTTCTTTGGTAGCTTGAAGGTGTACCGTCGTAGGGTTATCGAGTTAATTCTAGAAGAGACCCATGGCGTTTCAACAATCTGATTATTTGAGCTAAGCAAAAGCATTATCATGGTCTTTAAGCACTTTATTATCTCACATGTGTTTAACAGGGGTTAAATTATTAGATTTGATTACCACATAAAAGCCTACATCTGTACTCAGCTTAATTTCATTCAATAAAAATATCTTAAATACTGAAAGCATCATATGTATGCTCATATGAAGGTGCGGATCAAATGATAAAGACATGACATAAGTAAGAAAAATGAAAGTTGCTCATGGAGCTAAAAAGCCTGAACTCTAAGGATTGCAAATCGGGACTCTTCGTCCTCGGCGTCGGAGCGCGATTTTCCCCTACCATTGGAGTAGATGGCCTTGATGGGATCTTGAAGTGCATTCCATTGTTTGGAAAATTCGGGATTAATCGTCCGTGTCTTGTTGCCAGACTCTGGTACGGGCAGGATGTCCTTTCAAGGTCGGTAATCTTCTAATCATCCACCAGACATTGGATGGTATGGACCAAAGCTTTGCAATGATTAGTGTGGTGACCTGACAATATATGATATCCGCAAAAGCCTTTTCCTTCTTCTCTCAAGGGGGGGATTGAATTCGTGAAGAGGTTTAAGAATTCCAGCTTCCCTTAATCAGGTGAAGATTACATTAAGCGGTAGTTTCCACGGATTTGTTCCATACTTAAGACCGTCGTTTGGCTGAATAATGGCAGCTGGTGCCAATTTTTGAGAGGTCTCTTAGTCTACCATGATTTGAGGTAGGGGGTATTGGTGGGTCAGTGTTTTGAAAGATCTGGTCCTCCTCTGATTGGACCCTTCCCTCTTTCTGATAGCAGCCTACTGTCATCAATTGACGCGAGAAGTCTTCAACTTTGTGTTGCATGATCTGGTCGTATTGAGGAAGCGTTAGGGTAGTGGGGACCTTAAATTGTGATGGGGTGACCAACGTCGGAGATAAGGTGTTAAAGAATGGTGGAAGAATTGGACTCTAGGCTCCTTCCCTTTGTCTGGGGTAAGCGGTTGGCTGTGATTGCCAGAGTGTATTGCCATCAGGTGTCATGCCCGGAGATCGCATGACCCAGTCGAAGTCTTGACTTCCTAGGGCCTTCTTGATGGACACACACACTAGCTCCTGAATGATGTTTCAGAACTGATCGGAGTTCAGAAACTGGATGATAGCAGCAGTGATCTCTAATCCAAGAGACAGAGAGTGAACCGTTGCTCCTAAGGTGGGGGGAAGACCACTCTGTTCTCTGGGTGAGGTAGATTAGTCATAATGAGGAAGAGACATGGCTTGGTTGTGAAGGTCTCGGTTCAAGAGGAAGACTATTTAGGATCATGAGCCGTGGATCAAACCATGAATGGGTTGTAAATGGTATGGATGGTATGTATGTATGTCTTTTTTTATTGGAAGTGGTGCGTGATATGTATGGCTGCACGTAGATGTGGTTAAAGATAATGTGATGGTTTATCCCTTCAACATTCATGGGACATTTGTATCTCACGTCTTACATAGCGATATATGGTGACGCAATAGAGGCACAAGAAGTCCTACGTATGTTGCTAAACCTTTTACACGGGTGGAAGTGATAAGGGTAAGTTGATTCATTTTTGGCTCTTAAAGCCAATGCATGGCGGTGCATGATCATAGAGCACATAGCATGCGAATCGGCCCTGTTCCAACCTTATGACTCCCGCGTAACGCCTCTTTGGTAGGATAGAGTTTGGCTGCTTCACCGGTAATGGCGAAAGAAGCGCATCCTAATTATTTTATTTGTTTTGGGTAGTCCTAAGGGGAATGATGTGCTAAGGCTTTTTTCTAACGCAGCTTTGGATAGGGTTGTTGATGTAGAAGGTTCTCGTTTACCTTGGTTCCACGTTACTCAACCACTACCCAAATGGGCACGATCATAGGAGTTTACATGTTGGTTAAAACGAGTGATCCACCCACTAGGCATCCTCAATTCCAACAGGGCATGAGTGATACTTTGTGAGCTTCTCGGGTGAAATAGGGCACCTAAAATTACCGAACTATCTACACGCGTAAGGACAAGAAGTCATAAGAAAAGAATGAAGTTTTAATTTGGCCAATGATTTCAATACATCATCAAAATATTTTAAACTATGAAAGAAGATCCAAGTTTAAAGAAAGTCCCCAGCAGAGTCGCCAATGTGAGCGGACAATGTTTCACGTGGCAGCAGCGGGGGCGGGCCCGGTCGGGCCGGCCCGTTTTAGGTGTCGGGGAGATGAGTGTAATGTGGTTGGAAAATGATTTTGCTTATTTTAATGCTTAAAAGATACGAGATTGAAATCCCGTACTTGGAATAGAGTCGCCACCCGGTTCAGCTCAACCAGGAAATTTTTGGTACGATTTTCCCGCCGGGTGGTTAGACCATACCTTAAGTAGAGGTTCCAAGTTTGAATGATGTTATCTACTTTTCATTAAGCCAAGTTAAGATACTACATTCTTTCTTAATCGATTTGATCCATCCTATTTATTTGTATTTTTGGTTATTTTGTTGTTTTTGCGTTTATCAAGCAATTGAAGCGATAAATAAAATATTCACAGCGATAAAAGAAAAAAAAGCGCGGAAAGTAAAATTATTACAAGGCCTTCAAGTCCTATACATTTTTCTATGCAATAAATGAAGTACCTGAATATTCGATATTCGTCCGCCTGCAGAAGATTGTTAGTACAGGTATAGCATACTTTATTTACAATATTATAAAGCCCGATCGGATGGCTAAAATAGAATTTGACCGGCGTTTTCGAGGAAATTCCATTTTTAAGTAATTTTTAGGCTCAATCATTATTTTAACCAGATTATAAGTGAAAATGCCACTCTTTGTAGGGCGGGGTCTATTTTCAGGGGGTTTTGAACCTCCATCGTTACACTATATGTCCTAGCTTCAGAAAATAAGCTAGTTCGGGAACAAACAAAAACAAAACTGCTGTCCAGAAAGTCATGCCGCCGGTGGGGCATATGATGCCGCTGGCGTCATGGTTTATGTCGCTGGCGGCATGGCTGATGCCGTCGGCGATATCAATTATGTCGCAGGCGATATCAGCATGCTGACAAGCACAGGGCTTTCTGAGTACGGCAAAGAAAGGGTCCAGCAAGAAAGTGAGGTCTCTCGGGAATGCGATGCTAACGGCGGTATCAACTATGTCTCTGGCGACATGGGTGATTCAGCCGGCAACATCGCATGTCTCCGGTGACTTCAATTTCTTATAGTAGTAGCGATTAGCAGTCAAAGTGACTGAAAACTCAAAAATGAACACAAATCAATAAAAATTAACACAAGCCAGTAGTAATAATGCCAAAGAGCTATGAGACTCACGATTTTCACCTCGGGGTAGTGAATCCAACTCTTTATGAACTGAACAATAACACCTCCGGGGAGCTTGCAATGATAATTTGATTCTTAATTTAAAGGTTTTAGGTCTCTAAGTCCTATCAAGTTGATTTAACCCAAAAACCCACTAATTTGAGCTCACAATCAGAGAGTTCGAAGTAGAAAAATTTGGAAAAATGGATTAGAATCCTTTTTCCTCCCTTTTCTAGTTCTTATCTAACTAAGATCTGTTCTCTCGATTTTAGCCTCTCAATTGCTCAATTTTAGCTCCTTCCCTATACAATTTCAGTCCCCCCTATTTTGCAGCTTAAGGTGCCTTTTTATAGGCAAATTGGGGTGTTTTTTGAGACCTTTTTGACTTATTCCTCCGAAAGTGGCCGAAAGACTGTCTGTGGAGGGACCCATTTTAGGCCATGCCGCCGGCGACATGATGATGTCGCCGACGGCATGGATGATGTCGGTGGTGACATCATCCTCCAGCATACCGATAACCAACGGGTCACAAGGAATATTAAAAAGTCAGGAGAAGTGGTTTAATAGTAGGTGGAAAGGTATCTTTTTGAATTTTAATTATATTTTAATGGGTATTGTTTAATTTGGGTGTAAATCATCGGTTCAAGCTCCTACCAGACGAGTTATCGGCCACGCCGAACTAGATTCTACCAAGTATAAAATTCACAAGGAATATTATTTTGGTAATAAAAATTCTAAAGATAACTTTTATTATGAGGCATTAAAATCGGGTACATGTCATCATCGTCTTACAAGAGGGACTGCAAAATCCCGTGCTCACAGGGAGCTAGTGCAAGCAAATCAATGGCAAAAGAAGTAGAAGAGAGCTAGAAAGAGCTTAGAAAAAGGTTTGTTTCTCTAATTTCGATTTCTCGGTTTTTTGGAAAAACTTCCAGATTTATATCCTTGTTTTTTTAATGTTTTCTCTTGTTATATAAATCCGATTTGAATGATTCTTGATCCTATTGATATTTAAAGAAACTAAGGAATATATGTTCAGAAGAAACCTTGTTGAATTTCGTTCGTTTTCAATATGAAATTTTCGTTTGAAGTTGAGTCATGAAATCTATTTTTGGAAAATCTCAGCTGTGTACACTGTTTAGTATTTTGATGATAACTTTGGTTACACAATTTGGATTTCTGTGATTCTGGTGGATTTGGAAAGCTGAGACATGTTGCTAATTGTGTCTAGACAAAACATCTTCGATTGGATGATGTTTTAATAGTGAAAAATGCAGGGGAAGTCAGGTCACGAAATCTGCAAATTTCTGGAAAATATGAATGTTGATTTTATTGTGTTTTAATTGTAGTTTGATGCTTTAAAATTTAGGATTTGAATCTCTTAATTACTCAAGTTATGTTGAATTATGTTTGATGGTTTATACTGAAATTTTTAAGATGTTACTTTGATTTATTGCCCTTATTAAAAGAGTAGAATACGGGTCATGGTAGATTGGCGCTAATAAAGGGGGTACAGTACTGTACAAACAATTGAAGCTTTGGCTTCGAGCTTCGGCCGGTATTCTGATAAATATATATTGATATTGAAGCTTTGGCTTCGGGGTTGACCAATATATTGATTTTGAAGCTTCGGCTTCGGGCTTGACCGATACATTGATATTGAAGCTTCGGCTTAGGGCTTGTCCGCTCCCGTATCCATTTTACCGTTATTCATGATTTGTTTACTTTGGGCAATATATGGTTAATGTGTTTGGAAAAATTGGAATAAATTTAATTGTACTTTGAAAGGTTTATAATATAAGTTTTGTGTTTTGGTTTTATAAAGTTGTTTAATTTATTTTTGACTTGTGAACATACTTTGTTTCTATTTTAAAGTGTTAAAAATGTTCAAAGTTGTTGTATTTCTTTTACGTACACCACTAATAAAATTGCTTAGCAAATTGCTTAGCGTGTAGTTTATTTTCTACACGCAGAAACTAAAGATTGTAGATTGCTTGGACCAAAGCGGTATAAGTGGATCAGCTTGAAGAGCATATAATGAAAGACTCGAGGTGGATTTGTATTTTAATGTAATATTATGGTTTGTAGAATAATGACATGTACTAGATAGTGTGAGAAATATAAAGTGGCATTAAGAAATATTTAGAGAACAATTTGGAGTTGGAAACATTATATTTGTATTTGTACATATTAAATCTATAAGTATTGAACTTTATATAGTGGAGTAGAGTTGTTTATTGAGTGATTATAGTTACTCTGGTACTCCCTATAAATGAGGTGTTACAGTAAGCCATAGGCTCTGAGATAGCTAATATAGCTTATTAATTACATTGCCTATGAGAACCTAATTTACTTGTGTTTTAGTTTGTTGTTATACAGTTTGAGTGTCTCATGAAAATCAAGGTTGGACTAAAATAACAATTGAATGTTCTATTGAATTCTATTTTGACTTTTTGAGTGATTTATGTATAGGAAGACTGACTCTTTGTATCAATAAGAAAAAATTACATGGCATTTAAAAATCGTTTGTCAAATAGAAGTATAAAGTAACCTATTAGCATCTAGTATTGTGATTAGTTGCTTGTAGAAGTATGGAACCTAATACTTATATTGATCTATTAAAGAATAGTTGATGAGAAGTAGATTGCATGCATAGTATCTTGAATTATATTTATGAGTCTATGACTGATTTATTTGTGTTTTTTTTCATCTTTACCTAGTGTGGAAGTTGAACAGAGGACATAAGTTGTCTTTGTTGTGTAAAGATGAATATTCATCTGGAGACAATACCGTCTCCATTTAATTTGGAGACAATAATTATCATCTTTTTCTAAGACGAATATTCATCTTATTCATCTTCTAATAGAGGACATAAGTCGTCTTTGTTGTGTAGGGATGAAATTTGTCCCACATTTTAAGGACAAATACTTATCTCTAATACTAGGGATAAAAGTCATCTTCTATTAATAGGGACGACAATCATCTCTCATATTAGAGACGAAATTTGTCCATATTCTCAGAGACAGATATCATCCTAAAAAATAGAGACGACATTCCACTTTTCGTCCCCTTTACTTTCAGGTACGGAGGCATCGGACACATATGAAGAGGACGATAAAATTGTCTCCTTAAGTTTAGAGGACGATTTTTCATACTTTTGAGGACAATTTTAGTTGTCCCCAAAAGTCTTTTTTTATAGTGGTATGTTCGTAAGTTATGTTGAACATAGTGATGTGCTTGAAAATAATATCTTTGAGACAAAGAACATAAATTCTTTGTGAATATTTTTAATGAAGGCTAGAGAGGTTTCCATTTTTAAGTATTGTTCCGGATATTGATCAGGTTGCACCTATTTTTCAAATTGAATTTGAAAATGATAATTTGAGGAAAGGAAAGAGAACTTTGAAAAGAAAGTTTTGGTGAAAATTTTTATATGTGTTTGATTGAAGATGAACTTTTATTGTTGGCAAAACTATTTCATCTTTTGAATTAAAGGTTTTGAATGAAGCTTCTTATTGTTTGGGTTTGTTTCTATCCTTTGGGATATAGAACTTGTGTATTAGTTCATGATCCTTCGAAGCTAAATCCGTTGGTTGCAAGTTGTGTTTATTTTCTATAAAAAAATCTTTGGTTTTATACTCCAATAAATGTGTTTCTTCTATATTTTTGTTATAACTTCTTTTTACAATTGAGTTCACCACATGGGTGTTAAAATTGCCTTTCAAAATAAAGTTTTTATATATGGTGCATCTTAAGGGGTATTTAGAGCCTGGACATGGTTGGAAAGTTGAGAAAGTCTTTGTATGGTTTAGTAACAAGCACCTAAATAATGAGAAGTTTGATCTCTTAAGGTGGATTTATGTGTATATTTTTTTTGAAAACCCCCAAGAGGAACATTGTGTCCCTCTGGAAGGAAAAACTTTGAAATAGGAGAAAATTTCGGGGCGGACATCCCAACTACGTTGGTGCCTCCGTTTACCTACAAAATGCCCACCTCTCTTTATTAATTAAAACTCCAAATGCAGCTCACAAGATGAGAGCGTCAGTGGAGAACAATTACAACCTAGTTGGTGAATCGGAGCATAAAAGCCGACACTAAAGGCATAAAGTTTCTGTTACATCGATAAGCAAACAACAAAAAAATGATTGCTAACTATTGCCAAGTAAGACGCTCGGACAGTTAGATACATCAGAAGCAACAAAATTAAGGTTCCGTCGTTTGTACTTGAAGAAAAACCAGCATAGGTAGATGCAATATCCAAGATGATCCTCGGTGCTAAGAACCTCTTAAAACACGAACTTATTCCTCCTCTTCCAAATAGCCCACGCAATCATAAACCATAAAGACGTACCAAACTCACGACCAATACCCGGGGAAAAATGAGCACACCAGGTTAATAAAAACTCGTAACCCTTCAATGGCATTGTTACTAAAATTCCTAATAATGAAAAAGTTTGAGCCCACATGCGATAACTACCCGAGCAATGAAATAAAGCATGTTCAATTGATTCCGTTTCCTCACAAAACGGACACTTCTCATCCAAAATCGCTTGGCACCTACGGCTAAAAAGAAAAACCTTTGTTGGGAGATGTCTATGAAACACTAACCAACCAAAAAATTTCACTTTAGGAAGAAGGCATGCGTTCCACACCACCATGAAATCAGATTCTGGATTAGTCCATTGTGGCATCCAATAAAAACCCAAACAAAAAGAGGCGGCCGAAAAGACATTGTTTGCTCCCAAATCCCATAAGAATCGATCCCCCACCCCCTGAAACACAACTTGAAGCTGTTGCCCTAACGTGACGCCAGCCTCAGCTTCCAAAAAAATCGCAGGACAGGTTTGGCCTATCCAATTCTGAAGCTGGGAACACCTATCTTTATATGATATATGTGTGATTATATGTGGATGATATGGTTATCTTTATTCTGGGTATTGATGTTGTCAATAGAATAAAGATAATCTTATCATCAATATTTATCATGAAAGACATAAGAGAAGCCAATGTGATATTGAGTATGAGAATCATAAGGATGAATGAGAGTGTCTTGTTAACACAAGTAAACTATGTTGAGAAACTTATTGAGAAGTTTGAATTTTATGATGTAAATCATGTGAGTATCCTTTATAATTTCATACTTAATAAGAGGAAGATAATGATGATCTAGTGGCTAAATCCAAGTATGCATTTGTACTTGATGAGTTTTACACATTGAGACATAGCATATGCTATGTGAGTAAATATACACATAATCCAAATGTTGATAATTGAGAAGCCATATTGAGGCTTATGAAATATTTGAGAGGAACCATGAAATATGGTATTCTATATAATGGATTTCCCATTGTTCTTGAGGGGAACAATAATGTTGAGTAAATCTTTGATTCATATGAGAAGAAATTCATTAGTGAATTTCCCATTGTTCTTGAGGGGAACAATGAAGTTGAGTGAATTTTTAATTCATATGGGAATAATTTCATTAGTGGTTATGTTCTTACATTTACTGGTAGAACAATAACATGAAAACCAACTAAGCAAGCTATGTTAAGAGTTAGTTGCTTGAGAGTTGGAATAAAATGAGACTAAGTGGTTGGAAAAACCTTCTTAGTAAGTGTTACTTTATAAAACATGTTCAATGTATATACATTGTTATTGCAAAATGGCAATATATGTTGAGATATAAGACCTATAGTGGCAAAAATAAAACATATACATTTGAGACATATTATTGAGATGAAATTTTATCCATTTAAGTCTAGAGTGATTCTGATCAAATTATCTGACTAATTTTTTAGAAATAAATTTTTGAAAAAGAAACTTATTTTTATACATCAGACAGGATGGGACTTAAGCCAATTTGAAATTAATGAAGGGTGGGAACCCAACCTACATGAGTGGAGATCCCACAGAATAGGTTCATATGGGAATTAACAAGCCTTCTGTTAGTTCTGCTAGCACTACAAAATATTGTCCCAATCCTAGATGTGAGGAAAGTGCGATGGTGCATATCTTGAGAGGTTGAGTCAAAAGGACTCTTAATGAGATTTCATAGCTCTTATGAGTGGTGTATAAAGCGCAATATACCCTTGATGATATCACCTACGAGAGTGTGAAGTGGGACCCCTTATATGAGATATAATATTGGCAATATCTCTAGAGCACTCATCAAAGACCAGGCACGCGCACGGCCTATTCGCACAAAATCGCGATGGACAGAAATGTACTTGGTATAATGCGATATGGTAAAATCCCTATCTTACAATAGCGCTTATTTAGTTCATAGAAACTATATGTTTCACCAAATATTCCGTAAGTTAAATTTTATCTATCAAGTTCTGGTTCATGGTGCACAAGACACCAGTTCCATGCATTATATGTCAAACTTGAGATATCTAGAAAATCTTTTTATTTAAACTTCTTTTGAAAGTTGTGGGGGGTTGTTGGAAAATAAGAGTTTTATATTACTTTCAAAAGAATAAGTTTTATGATATTTTTTTATTGAGAAAAATATCTTTAGTCAATTGTTTAAATTGTGGTTGTTACTGATTTTAATTCCTTAATAAATGTGAGTTTTATTTGTATTTAAAACTCTAATAGCTATATTTTCTTAAATATTGTGGTTACAGTTTTTAAGTGTTTGTAACTCCTGCAGTTATGGTTTTGATTAAGTGTTTTAATTGTAATTAAAACACTAAACGACTATTTTATTAATTTTTGTAACAACAAAACTTTTACGACCATAAACGCTGTTGTTTACCTATAAAATGGATGGTGGGTTTTTCCATTTAAATAGTGAATCCAAATTTTTACTCTATTCTCTCTCCCTCTTTTCTGGATATGATAAGCATTTATGATTCATGTACACAAACTCAAATCGAGTTTGATTGAGTTGTTTAATTATGGGAGGAACTACGAAGTATCCTTTAATGACAAAGTCTCCTACTCAAATCAACTCATGCTAACCATTAACCCATTTTTTTCCTGCTATTTTTGTGTCTCAGACTTAGCCTCCGAGTTCAATATCATCTGCTGAATTCCTGCCCAGAATTTCAGTTTTAAACAACTATTTTAAAGGAAAAAACGTTGCCTATGGTCCAGTTTCTGATCTACTGCAACAGATACTACTTAGACAAAGCGTTGCCTTTGGTCCAATTTCCGATCTATTGCAACAGTTCCAGAAAAGTGTTGCCTAATAAATACTCCGGATCACCCAAAATAGCAAATTTCTCCAACATTAATTACATGCTTTTCCTCTCTTCCCCAATTTTTCCTTTTATTAGATATTTCTTCCTTCACATTCATTACATCGGTAAAATCCATCTTCATCTCCTGTTTCAATTTAAATCCCTAATATCACTCTCACACATCAAACTGCCGATTTCACCTTGATTCATCTTGAAATTCGACTCCTCCCTAACCTGATATCACTCCTCTCCTCCTTGTGCTTAATTGGCCCCTAGGTACGAAACGACTTCAAGTCGCTGGCTTTCCAAAGTGGTGAGCAGAATTCATTCAACTCGACAGATTGCCTTCTCTCTCGAGCACAAGCGGCATTAGGTCCACAAACTTCGTTGATTAAGGTACACCTTTAATCAAGCTTGTGGATTTTCGGATTCATAAAGCTTCTCTTATTCCCATAGCATATAACCTGATTTGAATCTTCTTTATATTGATAGTTTGAATAATAATTTGGTATATATTGATAGTTATTAGTTAATAATTTGATAACTTATTCTATGTTTTTTCTTGTTAATTGCAGCTCACCAGATCCAAGTATGTGAGATACAAATAAATTGACGTGTACGTCAAAGTACTATCTCCATCTGAGCTTTACCTATGTTCTTACTGGAGTTGACATACAAATTCAATTGAAGATTAGAAGTTAGATTGGAATTCTTTATACTTGATATCTTTTGGAGTGTCTTATTATTTAGATTTGTCAATCAATATTATTGGCTTTTGATTCTATAAAGTACTCTTGTATTAGTCTTTAAATATAAATAAAAATTTATTTGGTTATTTATTTTGCTTGCACAATATATATATATATATATATATATATATATATATATATAATTGTTTCTTTTTACAATGATAAATAATTGTCCCCAAATACACGTAATAAATCGTCTCATCTATATAAGAACGACATTTTTTCTTTCATAAAAGACACTGTGAGCACGAGATTTTGCAGTCCCTCTTGCGAGACTATGATGACGTGTACCCGATTTTAATGACTCAAAATAAAAGTTCTCTTTAGAATTTTTATTACCAAAATAATATTCCTCGCGAATTTTATACTTGGTAGAATCCAGTTCGTCGTGGCTGATAACTCGTCCGTTAGGAGCTTGAACCAATGATTTACATCCAAATTAAAAAATTCCCATTAAAATATCATTAAAAATCAAAAAGATACCTTTTCACCCACTATTAAACCACTTTAGGCGTCTTTTTAGGCTCCTAGGCCCGCTGTTTGTCGGTATGCTGAAGGCTGATCCCACCAGCAGCATCAGTCATGCCACCGACGACATCGCTATATTGCTAGCAGCATCATCCATACCACTGGCGGCATCGCCATGTCGCCGGTGGCATGACCCGAGATGGGTCCTTGCACAGACAGCCTTTCGGCCACTTTCAGCGGAATTGGTCAAAAAGGTCTCGAAAAACACCCCATTTCACCTATAAAAGCACACCTTGAGCTGCAATTTAAGGAGGGGGATCCATCTAATGTTAGGATTTTAAGGTTAGAATAAGAAAATAGATTTTAGTGAGATAAGAATTAGATAAGGTAGAAAAAAAGGATTCCGATCCATTTTTCCTGGTTTTTCTTCTTTGAATTCTCTGATTGTGAGCTTAAAATTAGTAAATCCTGTGGTTAAAAATCAAATTAATTGGATTTAGAAACCCGAAACACTCGAATTTACTACTAAATCATAGTAATAAGCTCCCCGGAGGTGTTTCTTTTCGGTTCACGAAGAGGTGGATTCACGGCCTCGAGGTAAAAATCTTGTCTCATAGCTCTTTGGCATTAATATTGCTGATTTGTGTTAATTTTTGTTAATTTATATTCATTTTCAAGTTTTTGGTCATTTTTTGCTATTATCCCTGCTGCTAGAAATTGAAGTCGCCAGAGACATGTGATGTCGCCGGCGGTATCAGCTATGTCGCCAGAGACATCACTGATACCGCCGGTGGCATCACATTCCTCGGAGACTTCATTTTCTTGAGGGACCATTTCTTTATGGTATTCAGAAAGCCATGCAACTTGCCTGCATACTGATGTCACCAGCGATATCATTGATATCGCTGGCGGCATCACTTGCGTCGTCGGTGGCAGGACTTTCTGGATAGCAGTTTTATTTTCATTTGTTCCGAGATTAGCTACTATCCAAAATTAGGATGTACAGTGTAACAAGGGAGGTCCAAAACCTTCCGAAAATAGACCCCACCCCATGACGTGTGGCATTTTTTCATTTATATTCCTGTTAAAGCAAAGATCAAATCTAAAATTTGGTTAAAAACGGAATTCCCACAAACACCATTCGAATCTCATTTTAGCCATCCAATCGGGCTTTATAATATAGTAAATAAAATATGTCATATCCGTGCTAACCATCCTCTGCAGGTAGATGTAAATCGAACATTCAGGTATTTTACTCATCGTATAGAAAAATGTACAGGATTTGAAAGCTTTGTAATAACTTTATTTTCCGCCCTTATTTTTGAATGGCTATAAATATTCTATTCATCGTTTTAATTGCTTGATAAATGCAAAAATAACAAAATAACTGAAAACACAAATAAATAGGATGTATTAAACCGATTAAAAAGAATGAAGTATCTTAATTTGGCCTAATGAAAAATAGATAACATCATCCGAACTCGGAATCTCTACTTAAGGTATGGTCCAACCACCCGGTGGGAAAATTATACCAAAATTTCTCGGTTGATCTGAACCGGGTGGCGACTCTATTTTAAGTACGGGATTCCAATCTCGTATCTTTTGAACATTGAAATGTGCAAATCCATTTTCCGATCAATCAATCACACATCTCCCCGTCATTTCACGAGGCCGGCCTACCGGCCCGGCTCGTCATAGCCGCCGCGCGAAACGTCTTTCGCTCACAGTGGCGACTCTATTGGGGACCTCTCTTAAACTTTCTTTTAATAAAGTTTAAAAGATTTTGATGATGTATTGAAATCATTGGCCAAATTAAAACTTCATTCTTTTTGATAACATTTTATCCTTATGCGTGTAGATAGTTCAGTAATTTTTAGGTGCCTTATTAAGCTCGCGAAGTGTCACTCATGCCCTGTTGGAATTGAGAATGCCTAGTGGGTGGATCACTCGTTTTAACCAACATATAAACTCCTACAATCACACCTATTCGGGGGTGGTTGAGTAACGTGGAATCAAGGTAAACGAGAACCTTCTACATCAACAACCCTATACCAAAGCCGCGCTAGAAAAAGCCTTAGCACATCATTCCCTTAGGGTCACCAGAACAAATGAAATAATTGGGACACACTTCTTTCGCCATTATCGGTGAAGAAGCCAAACTCCATCCTTCTAAAAAGGCATTACGTGGGAGTCATAAGGTTGGAAGAGGGACGATTTGTATGCTATGTGCTCCGTGATCATTCACCCCCATGCATCGGCTTCAAGAGCCAGAAAGGAATCAACTTACCCTTACTACTTTCGCTTATGGAAGAAGTTTAGTAACACATGTAGGACTTCTCTTGTACCTCCATTGCGTTACCACATATCATTATGTATGACGTGAGATGCAAACGTCCCACGTATGTTAGAGGGATAAGCCGTCGCATCATCTCTAACCATATCTATGTGCAGCCATACAATAATGAAAGGCATGCATACCATCCATACCACTCATAAACCAATTCATGATCTGATCCACCACCTATCATTTCAGCTAGGAGGAGGCGGACTGATCGTCGCACCCCAATTTGGAAGAGGATAGAACACCGCTTAATTCATAGTTCCCTCACCCCGATTGTCATCACAGAAGTTGAAGGGATTCCACACACTGATTTCAACAAGGAGTCAGATTTGGAACAAGTTTAGTTAAGCTGGAACCCTTCTCAACCAGCCATGTCTTTTCCAAGGAACAAAGGGACCCCTCCTACCAAAAAACCCTCCGATCCTACTTCCAGCTCAGGAACGAGATCCCAGCCGCCCCCTGGCTTCAACTTTGCCAGTGCTATGGCACAATTCTTGAATTCGGATACTTTTCAGGCTTCTATCCAAACCACTATTCAGGTTGCCATTAAGCAAGCTCTCGAAGACAGAAATTCTAATCGAGTATCGACATCCGATACTCAGGCCCAGAATGGTTCGACATAGATGTTGACGAGTCTGGTAGTGATAAGACCTGTCGCACCTACTTTTCAATCAACCCAGCCTATGGCAAGCCCGTTCCAGATTCGGCAATCTTTGGCTTTCCTATCAACTTCGACTGTTCCATCAGTTGTGCCTTTTAATCCAAGACCCTTCACTCAAAGTTCTACCTCTCTGGTATTTACTCACCAATACCCAACTTCTCAGCCACTACCCTCTTTCACTCCTTCGCAGTTGGTTGTGACTCCCAAGGGCACCTCCTACCCCTAAAATCCTTTTGCTAGCCAATTGACCATTCGCCCTTTGCTACCTCTGACACTCAATGACTAGATCATGCAACCACCGGGCATAACACCTGAGCTAGCCACTTTTGTCCAATAAATGATAGCTTCCTAAACTATCAACGATTAGGTAGCATATTCTCCGGGCGCGACACCGAAAACCCTAGCTATCCCTCATAAACCGATCAGCGACCGATCACGCAACCTCCGGGTGTGACACCCGAGATCCAAGCTTACATCAACCACTAAGAAATTTGAAAGAGACAAAGACTCGGTCCCCGATAATTTCACTATATCGAGTATAGCTCACTATGAAGGTTCTAAAGCACCTGCCTCTCACATCATAATGTATAAAAGAATAATGCGCGTGAAGAAGCTAAGTGATAAAGTGCTTGCTAAAATGTTTCCTTGCTCCCTTTGGGGCCCTGCCCTCGAATGGTATAACACCTTGCCGCAGCATATTATCGCCGACTGGAATCTTTTATCTGAGGCATTGAAAGTACATTATGGTTTTAATACTATAATGGAAATAACCCTTCAACATCTTGAGAGGGTCCATCAAATGCCCAACGAAACTTTCAAGCAATACTTTAATCGGTGGATGTCAACCCAGGTCTTAATGAAATCCAAGCTAAGCCTCGAGGAAATGATTGTCAAACTCCTTGAAGGGTCTCTCCCCCTGTTCCATAAAGAAATGGCTACCGATTCTTTCCTATCCTACAAGGCTGTATTCGAGAAGGCCAAGAAAATCAAGCATGAGGCAGAGCGTGAAAAGGCCGAGAGAGCAGGGAAATCGTGGTTTAAAAAGAATGAAGCCCAACCCTTAGCCCTGGCGCCAGCTAGGCCTAAAGCACCGGCTACAGTTTAAGTTGTTTCTCAAACCCCTACTGCACCCCTCACAATCACCTCAGCTCCACTGGCAATTGCCATAATTCAGCCTCCTCGCCCCCCCTTTTGTCTTGGCTAACCCTTATAAGCCGCCCCTACGAGTCATCTTCTAATGTTTGAGGGAAGTGGGTTTTGTACAGTCCCTTCAGGAATACAAGCCACCTAGACCTGAGGATAAAAATAACTTCTGTAACTATCATGTTCAGGTAGGACACCAAACCAACAATTGCAAAGCCTTACTCTCAGCAATTCAATGATTGGTGAACCGGACAGAGCTCC
Organism: Euphorbia pulcherrima; assembly: GCA_947683365.1. Classification (NCBI taxonomy): domain Eukaryota; kingdom Viridiplantae; phylum Streptophyta; class Magnoliopsida; order Malpighiales; family Euphorbiaceae; genus Euphorbia; species Euphorbia pulcherrima. The sequence continues at coordinate 23,089,615 of CANTUS010000009.1, forward strand.
AAGCACCATGAATAATCCTTTGCCAAATTTTGGGGACAAGGTTGGCATGGTCCAGTCTAGTTTATCTAAAGCCACAATATTCGATCTCCTTGCTCGGAGGCCAGATAATAATAGCTCTATCCTAGTCATCGGTTCGGGTCTCCCATCTTATTCGATCTTTGAACTAATCAATCAAGCCAAACCGGGGGTCAATTCTATCTAGAAGATGGAAGTTGATCCAAACTAGATAAAGCAAAAGAGCCGCAGGTCTAAACCATTCATGGCAAGAAGAATAAAAAAACCATTATTTAGCGTGAATTCCTTCATTTTAAAGGAGGACTACTTCGTTGGTGATGAGGAATCGGTTAGAGAAACTAGGGCCGTAAGCACCGAATCATTCAAGGTTGATCAAAATGACCTTTTTATCGTGGATAAGCATGAACTTCAAAACCCAGATTCAGACTCTAAGGAACAATAGTATCTATTTGAAACATGAGCCACTAAGAGTGTCTTGCTCGGTGATGTCCTTAGCATTACCTAGAGTGGCTGCGTATATCAGCCTGAAGACCGATATCTCCATTTAAGCCGAGATCCGGTTCCCGATAGGGTCGAAATTACCACAAGACCCCCATCTCCACCTCCATCTATCCCAACCAGTCTCAAGGTTGACCCTCTCATTACTCAGCTTAAAAACACCTAAGCCTGATACAGTATTTGGCAGCTTATAATTGACTCCGAAGGGTATCGTAAGGGCTTAATTAAATGACTCCTCGATTTGGAAGCTAATCCGGCCACCTCAGCCGTTGAGATATACGCCACGGTTGGGGAAGGCATTCCCCCAAGAAAGGGGCCTCAGATCGTGTTCGACCGCTTTGATCTTACACTCGAGGGTAGGGATCATAATAGGGCCTTATTCATCCAAATCTAGGTCCTCGATAAGGTTATCCCGTGTGTCATGGTGGATGATGGCTCCGCTCTAAATCTGTGCCCTCTAAAAATCCTTCCCTATCTAGGACTGCCAGAGAAGATACTTGAAAAATCCAGCACAGTTATTAGAGCATATGATGATTCAAAGCGTAATGTAATTGGGACCTTTGAGGCAGAAGTCACTATGGAAGGCATGATAAGTAATATGCGTTTCACTATACTTGACATTCCTATTACCTACTCTCTATTGCTTGGCCAACAATGGCTTCACGCTTTAGGCTCTGTTCCCTCCACACTATACCAGAAAATCAAGCTAATTCATGAAGACAGAATGGTGACTATAGAGATCGATCCCGCTTCTGTTATGGCAGTTATGGAAGCTGAAGCTAGTTTAGAAAAGGACCTTCAGATTGCCATGATTAGCAAAGTTTAGAAGTCTCCTCCCCTTGGGCATAGCTATCTTCATGTGGGTATGGGTAAACTAATGAAGAAATCTGGTTATAAGCCTGGGAGATGTGGAGGAATACACGAATAGGGAATTATCAAGGCATTAGAGCCAAAAATCCTTACCCATCGAGCTGGGTTGGGATATATGCCCAGAAAAGCCTATCGCTGCATTCCCTCCTGCTACTATCGCATGGTCACTATTTGTGAGATCTAAGGTAAGAGGGCTTATAAGGGAGAGCCTGAGCTAATCGAGTATGGAGGAAAAATATGGCCCAGCTTTGAAATCTTTAAAGATGTCTATGACTTCGAGATCGGTCGCATGATGGTTTCAACTGAACCCAAGCCTACTGAGCCTGATACGCTTGTCAATATTGTTTCTGATAAGGCTAAGTGAAAAGGTAAGATGCATCCTGAAGATGAGCCTGAGGGAAGTAATGAAGAGTCTATCGATCTAGAAATTGAAAATGTTGAGGCAACCGTAACTGAAGCTATGGCACTGCTGATGAAGAAGGGCTGGAAGAGTAAGGGAACCAGGGAAGAAGATGTTATGGCAGCGATAGTAGGGAAACTCGCCAGGGCTCTCGCCAAGAAAGCCGACCTGTCTAGGGGGCCATCACTCACCATTGCCCAAAAGACTGCTCTAGAGCATGACTTGGGCATCATTCTGATAGACAATATAGAGGATGGTCCTCCTATTGATGTTGCTACTGAAGTCCCTCCGCCTATAGAAGAGGATATGGACGATGTAATTCTTAATATCTCTGATGTGTTTGATGCAAACAATACTGCTTACGTAGCTTTTAATGCAATGAATAACTCCCATTCTTCTTACTTGTTTGATGTCTAACCTGATGGATCCATGCATTCACATAATAATACGCATAATGTTTTTGGCATTAGTGATACATTATTAAGTGAAATAAACCTAAGTACAGATGACAATCCCAAAATGGTGACCATTTCCAAAGATTTAACTCTCGAGGAAAGAAGTGAGATCATAAAAGTGCTTAAAAATCATGTTAACACTTTTACGTGGTCGTACGAAGACATGCCTGGGGTCGACCGATAAATTACCAAACACAAAATCCCAACTGATCCTAATTTTCGGTATGTCAAGCAAAAACTTCGTCGGTTGAGACCAGAATGGGCAAAACAGGTTAAGACAGAGGTTTTAAGGCTGATTGAAACTTGATTCATTGAAGTGGTAGAATACTTGACTTGGTTGTCCAACATCGTCCCAGTTTTGAAGAAGGATGGTAGGGACCGGGTCTGTGTGGATTTCTGAGATCTCAATAAAGCCTCGCCGAAAGACGACTTCCCACTCCCACACATCAATGTCCTGATTGATAGCGCTGCTAGGGCGGTTATGTATTCATTCATGGACGGGTTCTCGGGGTATAATCAGATTCTAGTTAATATTATCGACAAAGTCAAAACAGCGTTCATCACTAAATGGGGGGTGTATTACTACAAGGTAATGCCATTCGGATTGAAAAATGCCAGGGCCACTAATCAGCATGCTGTAACCACCCTCTTACATGGCATGATCTATAAGAAGTGGAAGTTTATATGGACGACATGATTATGAAGTCCACTACTCGGGAGGAGCACCCTGCTATTCTCGACAAGTTCATGACTTGTATTGAAAAGTATAACCTCCACCTGAATCTAAAGAAGTGCGTATTTAGAGTTACCTCTGGCAAGATGTTGGGATACGTGGTTAGCCAGAAAGGGATTGAAATGGATCTAGACAAAGCTAAAGCCATCAGGGACATGCCTCCCCCTAAGATAGAGAGGGAGTTCCGATCATTTTTAGGGTCCTTACAGTATGTTAGTCAGTTCATTGCTCGCCTCACTACTATTTGTGAACCCATCTTTAAGTTGTTAAGAAAACAATAACCCATGGTATGGAACGATCACTGCTAAGTAGCGTTTGACAGAATCAAGGCGCATCTTGTTGATCCACCTATCTTGACACCCCCCATCCCAGGGAAACCACTCATCCTATATCTGGCTATCGAAGAAACTTCCGTCGGGGCCATGCTTGTCCAAGAATATGCTGATAAGTGTGAACATGCCATCTACTACTTGAGCAAGAACTTATTAGATTATGAAACCCGGTATTCGATTGTAGAAAAGACCTGCACTACCATGGTTTGGCTCACTAATAAGTTGCGACATTATTTCCAATCTTATCGCGTCCAAGCCGTGGCCAAAATTGATCCAATGAAGTTTCTTTGTCAATCCCCTACTCTAGCAGGCAAATTATCCCGATGGCTACTTCTCTTGTCTAATTTTGACATTGAATATATAACCCAGAAGGTCATTAAGGGGCGGGCCGTAGCCGAATTCCTGGCTAATCAACCTCTCAGCTTTGACTATAAGGAAAATTTGGAATTTCCTGATGAACAGCTCGCCTCCATTACAATCCTTGATGATGTTTGAACAATGTACTTCGACGGTGCTATGAACCACCAGGGAGCAGGTCTTGGGGTCATCATCGTCATGCCAGATAATGAGATAATCCCATTATCCAAATGCTTAGAATTTGCTATCACCAACAACGACACTGAGTATGAAGCTTGTTTGTTCGGCCTTGAGGCTCTTCTTCAGGTTCAGGCCCGCCGCGTATCCATCATCGGAGATTTAGCTCTAGTTGTTTGTCAGGCTATCGAGGATTGGGAAATTAAAGAAGAATCTCTCCGTCCTTATGTTGAGGCCATCCATGAATTGTCTGAGAAATTTACCTTGTGCTTGTACCGCCATGTCCCTCGGGACGAGAATCAAATGGCGGATGCTCTCGCCACTCTCACGTCCATATAGGAAGGACCCCAGCAGCAGCCTATCTGCCCTTTGGTTTTGTTGTCCACCAAGATCCCATATCATGTTCAATTGGATCCTCCAATCCTCACTGTTTCATCCGAACCTTATTAGTATTCTGACATCGTTCTATTCTTTCAGACTGACCAATACCCTATGGATTCTTTTGACTCGGACCATTCCACCATACGATGACTCACTGTCCAATTTCGTATTGTGGATGATGATCCATTCAAGCACACCAGCAATGGCCTACTTCTCCGTTGCCTCACTAACTCCGAGGCTGACCTAGGTCCATACCGGTGACTGTGGCCCTTATATGAATGGTCTTGCTCTCGCAAAGAAAATCCAACGGTTAGGGTATTTTTGGCTCACTCTCACAGTCGATTGCATCGCCTAGGTCAAATGATGCCACTAATGCCAGGTTTACTGGGATATGCAGCATCTGCCGCCCACCGAACTCCACCACTTGTCCACCCCTTGGCTATTCTCGGCATGGGGGATAGACATAATGGGTAAAATCCATCCTTCTTCGATAAACGGCTATAGATTCATTATAGTAGCAGTAGATTACTTCTCGAAATGGGTAGAAGCTGAATCCTTCACCAATGTCACCGCCAAGCAGATGGCCAAGTTCATAGAGAGGAACATCTTCGCCCGGTATGGACTCCCACATCATATAGTCTTAGACAATGGAGTATAATTTCAAGGAATAACTGCTTCTCTAATCGAGAAATATAGGATCGAGCATCGTAGATCTTCTCTATACAGACAACAAGCCAATGGAGCTGTTGAGGCAGCTAATAAATCGGTAAAGACGATTCTCTCTAAGATGATAATCAGTTACAGGGATTGGGCAGATAAGCTACATTTTGCTATTTGGGGATATTGCACCAGCATTCGTACCCTACTGGCCAAACTCCATTCTCCCTGGTCTACGGGATGGAAGCGGTCTTGCTAGTTGAAACTCAGGTGACCTCCTTAACAGTCACTCAAGAGGCTAAATTAAAAGAATTTGAATGGACCCAGGCGAGATTTGAACAGTTGAACATGATGGATGAGCAGAGGTTAAAGGCCCTCGATAACCTCCAGATGTACCAACAGCATATGGCTCGGGCATATAACAGTCGGGTAAGACATTAGAAGTTCCCCCTGAAAGCTGGTGATCTAGTCCTTAAAGAACTGAAACATTCTACCACTGATCAGAGGGGTAAATTCAGGCCAAACTGGGAAGGACCATATGTAATAAGGAAGCTGCTTAGCAAGGGGGTAGTTAAGCTTATGGACATGGATGGGAATGAGTTTGTGAATCCTGTGAACCAAGACAGGCTTAAGCATTATCATATCTAATTCAAAAGAAACAAATCAGAAAAGCGGCATACAAAAAAAATATATACGTAATAATTACCCGCCTTTCGGTCTTTTACTGATCGGGCAAAAATTAGGGTGACGCCCGACGATTGGTATCCTGCAAACCAGTCGTGCAAAAATTAGGGGAGGAGACAAACCCGCTAGATCGAAAACCCAAAAAGGGAGATCTAGGCAAAAGTTAGGGTATGTGAGCAAAGAGCGAGTGCCTTCTAGAAAACTGATCTAGGCTAGTTGGCACCGGGAGTTAAATCAATGGGAATGTCAACCAAACGTCATGTACTTTATTTTATCTCAATTAATGATAGTTTCTCTTTTGTTGAAATCTAAATGCTTAGGCTTATGTGGATCCTGTATTCATAGGATTAAGACAACTTTAGTAAGCCCAGGACAGAGTTCATTTTATTCCATTAAAAAAACAAAAAAACAAATAATAATAATAATAATAATAATAATAATAATAATAATAAAAGAGGTCTGATAGTTCTGACAAAAGCAAGTCTCAAATCGAGCTTCCCGCATCATCATCATAGTACCTAGAGATCCATCTCGATATGGTAGTAGAAAGGGGCTCCTCCCCCTGCACCACACGTTCCCCCTCAAAACAGGCTCATGACCGCTTCTGACGGGTAGGCAAGCCTCTTTTCTCAGCAAGCCATCCCCTATTATATGTGTCAGTCTCAATGGTTTCAATGTGATCATAATCTAGAATCTCAAATACAGCTTCCCTGGACCACTTCTCCCGAATATGGTTGACCCACCTAGCTTTGTAAACTCCAATCTTGTTGTGGGGCAGTTTGATTAGGATTCTTTATCTATTGCCATACTGACGGCATAGCCGGTAAGGGGTGTAAAACAAAGATTTCTCCAGACCTATCAATTGAACACAGGCTCCCCAGGATTCCACAACCATATCCTGAATTCTCCACCATGGACTAACCCACTAAACTTATGAGTCAGTATACTCCCTCAAAATAGGCACCCAATCATCGTATGTCAGCTTGTCGAAATCAGCCCGTATAAGCCCTCTCTCCCTCAGATGGACGGGAAGATACTTTTTCAGATTCCCTTGTGGCGCCTCCCTCAACCTTAATTTCTCCATCAGCCATACCTATAATTTAAACTCAGGTAAGGATTGGGGAAAGAAATGTGCAGAATCGAAAAAGAACAAAAGGTACTTGTAATAATATAAACTAGTCTCCGATAAGTAATAGGTCAACGGAAGCAGCATCCACGTTCAGCAAAACATCGGCCAATGCCATAGCCACGGGAGAAGCCCCTGTCGATATAGGGCTGATGAGTGAAATCAGCTTGGGTGGAGCAATTAGGCTCACTCCGCATATAAATCCGCCATGAGTAGCAATGCCACCATAAACGGCCAAGCAAAGTGGGATCAGGGCGCTCTACAGCACCACTCTAGAACCGCTCCAAGCTAAAACTTAGGTTTATCAGGCAACTGAGACAGAAATGGGTCCATAGAATCCAAATTTCGTAACCCTCAAGGAATTCCATCTGCGTCAAAATGAAAGTCCGGTAGCACTAGCATAATGCGTTTAGGACACGGTGTCCCTAAAATAGCGTGGAATTCTTTGAGCAAGGGACAAAGCTCAAACAATGAAAATCGAAAAACATGGTCCATTAGATCCCAAAAAGTTAGCGCCGCTTGAAGGAACTCGCTGCTTATAGGCCACGCTGCGATATATCGAAACCCCCAAAGCCTGAATTTTTCAAGCTTCTTCCAGTCTGCATTTCCCAGACTTTGTAGAAAACCCCGTAGCTTTTGATTGTGGGTTACCATGATAGGAATTGACAGAATGGTTGAAATCATATTATTGGAGAAGTGATACCGCCAGTGATGTAAGTGATGTGGCCGATGATGTAAATGATGTTGCCGGTGATATGGATCGAATTGGGCGATATCAGCTGATGCCGCCGGCGATATGGGCTTTTAGATAGCCTTGTATATATTATTTTAGCTGGTTGAGTTTGGGCGATATGGGTCATGCCGTCGGTGGCATGAAATTAATCTTCTGGCGACATCAGAAGCATTTTTCTCATTGCAGACCTGTACAAAACCTGTAAACAATCCTATAACCCATTTCCAATACCTATTCAAATGCAATCCATTTTATTTGAAGTGAAAAAGCCCAAAGGCACAAACCATCCAAAAATTTTGAATATCTAGACCACAGAAACAAAACCCAACAATAAATCTGAATTATTCTAACCCTAATGTATCAAGGGTACAAACAAAGAACTGAAAAGCAAAATAAAAATATAAAGCTAAGTATACCCGCTACTGCCGGCCGAGCGGGATGAAATGTCATCAGGGCTTACAAGCCAATCTCTAACATCGTCCTCATCTTCCACCCTTCCCTCTGTCATGGGCACACTGCTAGACTCCTCGGTCGCGGTAAACGAGCATCGGTAGGCAGACATCTTCACCCCCCTAGGACTGGTGCTACCGGGGTGCACAAAATCCAGATTTTGCTTACTCCTCCATTCCTAAATGGTAGCTGCTAGCTGACCCTTAAGGTCACTCACACGACGCCGGAGTCCTGCAGTCTCCTCCTTATATCTTTGTCGGGCTGCATCGGCATCTGATAAGGAAAGGGCCAAGAAATCTTGCAAACTAGGGAAAACATCAACAATGCATATCATTCATAGCATCCATACATGCATTTTATCTTATTTTAGCATAGGCATAAATACAGTGATTACCCGATAAGTGTGTCCCAGATAGCAAAGTTGTTCTCTATAAGCTGCTCTACATGGCTTCGCGCCACCTGAAAAATACAAAAGGCAAATCATTAGACTCCCGCATCCAAGGGTAAACAAGAAAATAATTATCGGGCCTTACGTAATAGTGTTTTTGCCATAAAGATGGGAGCATGCCGGCTCGAGCCTATATTCCTGGGGAGGAACTTGCCCCAAGAATTCATTAGCAGGAATGTGGCTTCTATCGGGTTGACCAGACACCCCTCCACAAAATCTATACCCTCCGATACACCATAGTACCAGGTCCCACTCTGGTTATCCCAGCCTCTCTTCCCCGCAGGTTCCTGGAAAACTCGAAAGACACATATCAGCAATATTCCTATACAATTTTAAAATTAGGCACATAAACACAATCATACCTCAAAAGAACATTGCCCCCCTTGGGACATTGGCACACTCCCATCGGCTACATCTGCACCTGCCTCATCCACCCCCTCGGGCTCAATCCCAAAATCACCTTCAAGCTCTTCATCTTCTTCGTCTTCTTCCTCCTCAACATCCACGATACCTTTGAGGTGCCTCTTCTCCTCCTCCATCAGTTGTTCATTATGATACTCAATCATATCATTCCTATGGATGCGGGGACACAAGGGGAGTAGACGCTGCTAGTGCTGCTCATAGAGGCCAGGGACGCTAGGGATCACTCGGCCGTTCGCCTCAATATAATTAGCCTTGTCAGCCTTAGAGGTGATCACCAAATAGGGCCACCATAAGCCCCTAGGAGGATCAGCATACACCGGTTTATCGACGGGATAGTCTTCTTAAACTTGACTGGTGGGAGAATTTGGTGCTCAAAGGCCCATACCTGCATAAATAACAACCAACTAGATTAAAAAGCATCAGCAATAAATAAGACTGCACAAAAATAAAAACTTTTGAGAGGATATACCTAGAGTAGCAGATGACAGAGGCGAAGAACTTTCACCTTCTTATGGGTGCCCACATTCCAGCCCATGGTATATCTATGCCAAAATGGCCTTTGGCCAATTCTTCCTCCTAATACCCGCCACATCCTCCACAGCGGATATCAGCCTATAATTAATCTTGCTTCCCGAGATCGAAAAAAACAACACCGTGAGCAAGGAAATCACAAAGGATTGGACACAAGCCTCTCTCTCATCATCGGGCACCACATCTATCGGGGTCTAGTGTTGGTGTAGCTCACCATAAGACAGCCGCCCTGAGATGGGCTTCAAACTTAACAGCTCCTTCACCCGTCTCACCATGGGCCTCTCAATATGGTATTTATCCATGTAAGCGTCGAAGTGAATGACCTCCTCCATCCAAGGAAGCTCGGTCATAGCCACGACGTTGAAGGGCATAATTGTCGCTTTCCCGAATGAGAATTGAAAAGTATGGGTGGTCTCAGACCACCTCTCGGTTAGGGCTGTCACGCCTGAATGAGAGAGCTTGGGCATTAGCATTGGCATAATCTGGGCCAGATCCCCGAATCCCGTCTCGTTAATGGCGAGTGCAAGCTCTGGATCGTTCTCAGAGATATGGTGCCACCACTCGCCGATGGTGCCCATCCCTCCGATATAAGTCATCTCGTGTGGCTGTAAAAATCAGAAACAAAATAGATAAGTCCTGATTATTTTCTCATCACTGAAACCTGATAGAAAGCTGCTGATGTCACTTCTGCTAGAAGCGATGTCGCCAGCGGCATCACTCCATACCGCCGGCAGCATAGATGATATCGCCGGCGAAATCGCTTTCAACAAAAGCAACATCAGACTTCCTTAGGCCATTTTGCAAGGACTGATGCCACTAGCGACATCACTTATATCGCCGGTGATATCACTATCTGCGGGCAGAACCTGTTTTTCCCCAAAATCGCACCCATCATGCCAAAACCATAAAAATCGTAATCAATCAAACAATAAGCCTGAAAACGATAAAAATCAAACCTAAAGCATGCAATATCAGTCTATTTCACACTTATGACTCCTATCACGACACAATTTCAAGCCTAAGGCCAAATCGAAACTCAACCCAAAAAGAGGACATTCGGGTTTTGCGGGATTACCTGGACATTGCAGAGGTGCTTTTCCTTTTATAGGGTCAGATTAGTGATAGGAGAATTGATCCCATAGCCATACATCTTGGCTGACTCCTTCAGGCCATAAGCAGCAGGAACGAAGAGAATTTTCAACCCTTCGACAGAGGAATCTGGCAGATTCTCCCTAGCCTTAGTAGATTTGTCCCTGAAAGCCTTAGCGATTCTCTTCATGATTAGAATGACAGAAAGAAAAAAATAAAAAATTTGCAGAAGAGGAAAAGGAGGGGTATGATTTTTGTATGTGAGGAAGAGGAGTTTACTTTCTATTAAACTATCGCGCGGAATTTGAGGAGTTTTAATTTATCTGCAACTGTCCACTCATGCCACCGGTGGCATCACGCATACCGCCAGCGACTTCACTCATGCCGCAGGTGACATTGCACCCTTCAATTCAAAATTTGAAATTGTTTGACTAGTCAAAGCTACCACATGGCCATCATGCCGCCAGCGGCATCTCTCCCTACCGCCAGCGACATTACCATGCCGCCGGTGATATCGCCCCCTCCAATTCAAATTTTAGCAAGTCCGACCAAAGGGCCACCTATCCATAAAGCACAAGTCCGACCAAAGGAGAGCCTATTCATAAAGCGCAAGCCCGACCAAGGGGCAACCAATCTATAAAACAAAAGTTCGACCAAGGGACAATCTCTCCACAAAGCGCAAGTCCGACCAAAGGACAATCTCTCCTCAAAGCACAAGTCCGATCGAAGGATAGCCTATCCACAAAGCTTAAACCCGACCAAGGGGAAACCAATCTATAAAATAAAAGTCCGACCAAGGGACAATCTCTCCATAAAGCACAAGTCCGACCAAAAGGACAATCTCTCCACAAAGCACAAGTCCGACCGAAGGACAGCCTATCCACAAAGTGCAAGCCCGACCAAGGAGCAACCAATATACAAAACAATAGTCCGACCAAGGGATAACCTCTCCACAAAGCACAAGTCTGACCAAAGGGCAATCTCTCCACAAAGCATAAGTCTGACCGAAGGACAGCCTATCCACAAAGTACAAGCCCGACCAAGGGGCAACCAATCTACAAAACAAAAGTCCGACCAAGGGACAATATCTCCATAAAGGATCAAGTCCGACCAAAGGACAATCTCTCCACAAAGCTCAAGTCCGACCAAAGGACAAACTCTCCACAAAGCTCGAGTCCGACCAAAGGGCGAACCCTCCACAAAGCGTAGACCCGACCAAGGGGCAACCAATCTACAAAGCCCGACCAAAGGGCATCCTTTCGCGAAGCACAAATCTGACCAAAGGACAAACTCTCCACAAACCTCAAGTCCGACCAAGGGATGACAAACCTACAAAGGATTAAGTCCGACTAAGGGGCATCCTTTCTATAAAGCACAAATCCAACCAAAAGACAATCCTATCCACAAAGCACAAGTCTGACCAAGGGGTAAACCAGTCACTCGTCAGGTATCATTCTTATCCCTTGCTCTTTCGTGCGATCATACTGACCTGTAGTAGTAGTGAACCTCCGAGGGATAGCTTGTGAGCACGGGATTTTGCAGTCCCTCTCGCGAGACGATGATGACGTGTACCTAATTTTAATGCCTCAAAATAAAAGTTCTCTTTAGAATTTTTATTACCAAAATAATATTCCTCGCGAATTTTATACTTGGTAGAATCCAGTTCAGTGTGGCTGATAACGCGTCCGATATGAGCTTGAACCGATGATTTACACCCAAATTAAAAATTACCCATTAAAATATACCTTTTCACCCACTATTAAACCACTTCAGGCAACTTTTTAGGCCCCTAGGCCCTCTGTCTGTCGGTATGCTGGAGCCTGATGCCACCAGCGGCATCAGTCATACCACCGGTGACATCACCATATCGCCGGCGGCATCATCTATACCGCCGGCGGCATCGCCATATCACCGGCGGCATGAGTCGAGACGGGTCCCTGCACAGATAGCCTTTCGGCCACTTTTGGCGGAATTGGTCAAAAAGGCCTCAAAAAACACCCCATTTCACCTATAAAACACCTTGAGCTGCAACGTAAGAAGGGGGGGACCATCTAATGTTAGGATTTTAAAGTTAGAATGAGAAAATAAATTTTAGTGAGATAGAATTAGATAAGGCAGAAAAAAAGGATTCCGATCCATTTTTCCTGGTTTTTCTTCTTTGAATTCTCTGATTGTGAGCTTAAAATCAGTAAATCCTGTGGTTAAAGATCAACTTAATTGGATTTAGAAACCCAAAACACTCGAATTTACTACTAAATTGTCGTAACAAGCTCCCTGGAGGCGTTTCTTTTTGGTTCACGAAGAGGTGGATTCACGGCCTCGAGGTAAAAATCCTGAGTCTCATAGCTCTTTGGCATTAATATTGCTGATTTATGTTAATTTATGTTAATTTATATTCATTTTCTGGTTTTTGGTCATTTTTTACTGTTATCCCTGCTGCTGCGAGAAATTGAAGTCATCGGCGACATGTGATGTCGCCGGCGGTATCAGCCATATCGCCAGAGACATCATTGATACCCCCTTTCTTTATGGTATTCATAAAGCCAGGCAACTTGCCTGCATACTGATGTCACCAGCGATATCATTGATGTCGCCAGCGGTATTATCCATACCGCCAGCGGCATCACTTGCATCGTCGGCGGCATGACTTTCTGGATAGCAGTTTTATTTTCATTTGTTCCCAGATTAGCTACTATCCAAAATTAGGATGTACACCAAAAACAGACCCCACCCCATAACGTGTGGCATTTTTTCATTTATAAGCCTGTTAAAGCAAAGATCAAATCTAAAATTTGGTTAAAAACGGAATTCCCACAAACACCGTTCGAATCTCGTTTTAGCCATCCAATTGGGCTTTATAATATAGTAAATAAAATATGTCATATCCGTGCTAACCATCCTCTGTAGGTAGATGTAAATCGGACATTCAGGTATTTTATTCATCGTATAGAAAAATGTACAGGATTTGAAAGCTTTGTAATAACTTTATTTTCCGCGCTTATTTTTGAATGGCTGTAAATATTCTATTCATCGTTTCAATTGCTTGATAAATGCGAAAATAACAGAAAAACTGAAAACACAAATAAATAGGATGGATTAAACCGATTAAAAAGAATGAAGTATCTTAATTTGGCCTAATGAAAAATAGATAACATCATCCGAACTCGGAATCTCTACTTAAGGTATGGTCCAACCACCCGGTGGGAAACTCATACCAAAATTTCCCCGGTTGAGCTGAACCGGGTGGCGACTCTATTTTAAGTACGGGATTCCGATCTCGTATCTTTTGAACATTGAAATGTGCAAATCCATTTTCCGATCACATCAATCACACATCTCCCCGTCATTTCGAGAGGCTGGCCCACCGGCCCGGCCGGTGGCAGCCGCCACGCGAAACATCATTCGCTCACAGATACGTATTTGTCCTCTACTCATGGGATAAGATCGTCTCCTCTGTACAGAGATGACATATGTCCCCTTGATTAAAGACAAATAATTATCCTCTCTTTTTTTGGACAAAAATCGTCTCCTTGTGTAGGGACGGCAATTGTCCCTTTGTTTAAGACACATAATTGTCGTTGAATGCAGGGACAAAAGTTGTCTCTATTTTTTAGAGACAACAATTGTCCCTCTTATTAAGACAATTAACGATCTTTTATTTTAGGGACAAAATCGTCTCCTTTGTTTATGGATGACATTTGTCCCTTTATTTTGGGACACATAGTTGTTCTCTAATGGAGATACAAAAGTTGTCCCCGTTACAACAATTGTGCCTCTTATTTAGGACAATTATCCGTCTTCTATTTTTTGGACAAAAGTCGTCTTCGTTTCCTAGGGACGACATTCGTCTCTTCCAATAGGGACAAAATTTGTCTCTATTTTAGGAGACGACATCCGTCTTCAAAATTAGGGATAATATCCTCTTTTTCGTCCCCTAAAAAATCAGGGACGGAGGAATTTACAACGATTATTGAGGACAAAAATGCCGTCCCCAAAATTATAGGAGACGATTTTTCCCACTTTTTAGGACAAATTTAGTTGTCTTCTTATGCCATTTTTTTGTCGTGATATGCGTCAAGTCAAATCGATAAATCTATATCACATTGATATATTAGAGGTTGAAAAATTGATAAATCTGCTCTTAAGATGTATGGTTTGGGGTATAAAAAATGTATATGAAGTTAGGGCCCTTTTCCAAACCCTTATTCTCATACTATTTTGGTATTTCAGCAATTATAGAACAAAATTCCAACAGATAAAGGACATTGTGTTTCTATTTACATTTTTTCAACAAATGACAAATTTCTGAATTTTTATATCATTTCAGTTTCTGTTTTCTATTCTCTATTTGTTTGTTCATCTCTTTTACATGTGTCAAAGACAATAAATATAAGACACATTAGAGAACAAATAAGGGAAGACAACATTTTTTTTTCCTTACTATACATTCTAAATTTGTAACTCCTCATAACTTCACAAGATATGGATTAACTGCACAAATGGCTGTTAAAGTTTGAGATTGTTTTATGCTTATATAATATAAAAGGCTTTAATTTATAGTAATATAGTCAATTAATTTTTGTTCAGGTTGTAAAGTATTATCATGGACAAATCAACATAATATACTAGTACGATGCTACGTCAACTTCAACAAATAAATACGACATGTGCCACGGTTTTAGTACCTGGGTACAATTTTACATAGAAAAATAAAAAATTCGAAATTTGGGTGGAATTGTTGGGTTGCCACATTATATCAAATTTAAATAAATTTATCGCGGATTTCAAAAGATTTAAGAACATTAACTTTATCAAAGTTGTAATGAAATTTAGTGGCTTTATATATAAAAATTAAGGTTTGGTGATCATAGACATAAATTTCAAATTTCTCAAACCATTGTTGTAATTCACCCTAACAAATAATATGATTTAAATTATATATTCAAGTACATATCTTTTGCAATATTTTCTTCTTATAATAAGAATTCTAGAAAGATTCGAATGAAATGAATTTCTATTAGGAACTTTCCAATGAATGGAAGAAGACTATTCTCACCTACAAAAGCTAGAATATGTCGATTGAAAGTTCTCTGTAAGGGTGTGTTTTCAACACGCTAGAACTTCAGAAAAGGGAGTGGATGTTGACTAGGGATTGAACCTGTAAAACAATTAAAGATCAAAGGATTGGGGCTTGTCCCCGGGGGAACCTCCGATGCCTAAGTCAGTAACTTGAAAAAGTATATTGTGTAGAGGAAATGGCAGAGTTTACATAGGGAGTCTAGAACAGATTACCATTTCAGTGGTAGGCTTTTGATATTTATAGGCCTCCTCATGACCGTTACCCATGATCTAGCGGTTACGAGTTTGAAAGTGGGATTATGATTCCGAGATTGTAGGGAGATTAGGTCAAATCCCGTTAGTTCCTTATTTTTAGGGATAATGAATACTGCCAGTTGAGGTAGTGGGAGTTTTCCTAGATTGGTGATAATTCTTCCCACTATCTCACCCTCGAAGCGGCGAGCCGGCTACCTGAGCGATCTTACCGGCCCCAAGAGGATGACCACTCATACTTCCGGGCTGAGATGGCGGGACAGTTATTCCAGTAACTCAATCGAGGAGGGATTAGGTTAGTTTAACTCTAACGCGTCTGATAAAATGTCAACATGGTTTGAGGCAATGCATGATTGCGCCGGTGGCAAGCACGCGCCCCAATCATATATTCAATTATCAGAAGTCCCCCCGTAAGTGTTAGAAATGTCTTTTAGGCTTTTCCTTGGCTCGAGGAGCGTTCTACCTGGCGGTTGTGATTCTGATAATGATTATGCAGCCACCTCGCGTATCATGCTGAGTAATTGCAATCAGAAGTCCCCCCGTAAGTGTTTGAAATTTCTTTTAGGCTTTTCCTTGGCTCGAGGAGCACTCCGCTTGGTGGTTGTGATTCTGATAATGATTGCGTAGCCACCTCGCGTATCGTGTTGATTAATTACAATGCGCCATGTGTCCTTCTGAACCCTTCCCCAAGAAGACACCTGTTCATTTTCAAAATCCCTTACAAAAATCGCTCATTTTCGACAGCTCATACTTTTCGTTTGTCCTCCTTTGCGGTGTTAGTATTTTTCCGGTGAGAAATTTTGCTCCAATTTTTCGGTGTTCAATCCGCATTTCTTCACGACAGCAAGGGCCTTTCCTTTCGATCCTGATTACAAGTGAGTGTCTTGCCGTTCTTCCTTTCCTCTATACTATTTTTTTTGGCTTGTGATTTGTTGGTAGTTGTATGGATTATTATACGAGATTATGTGTGGAAAGTATTTCTTTTGTGTTACTGACCTTATAGCTTGCACGCTTTTTTGATTTTCCTTCTTCCACTGTGGTTGCTATTATGAGTGCTTTTCAGCACTCTTGATGGAAACCTTAAAGTTGTGTGCCCAGGTATCTTGTTCTATAGTGTGTTCTAGAGGTTAGGGCCAATTTGCTGTGTATTATCAGTCCAAGCCGCTTTTTGAGGGGTGTTCATATTTTTGACCTCCTTACTGTGAGACCATGCCCCTCAATTTTGGCCCAAGGCGTAACTTATTAATTGTGTTGCTAGGATGAGTTCGTGTAGTAGTATGAGTAGCGACACTCTATTTGTCATGACATTAACTAGCCTCATGATGCTTAGCCGGGACCTGGATCGTCTTCTGGCCCAGCCGGTAACCATCAATAGAACTAACCAATGTCCTTCTATTAGGATTAAACGAAGGGCCCATAGGATAATGGCTAACTAGGCAGGATCAACTTCCAAGCTATGGACCCCCGTTAATTCGGACGACACGAAGATCGGGGCTGTAGATGAATTTGATGGAGTGGACGGCCGAGGGAATTCAATGGGGAGTAATTCTAGGGGCGAGCAAGAGTGTGGTATGTCGTTGCCACAGCCGGTCCCCAAATGTGGGAGCAACGGGGCAATGTCTGGCAGGAAGCAACCTAGAAAGAGCCGTGACAGGGGTCCAATGCCCCGAATCAAGAATATGGTTCTATTTCCGATAAGGTCAACATCTGCTTTGAGGCGCAGGAACACAAATGGTTGATTAGGAAATCGTGCCTACTGCTGTCTCAAGATCAAAGGATTCACACTCCTCTGGACGGTTATTTTAGTATTTATATGGAGCAAATTTGGGCTGGATTCACATATCCTCTACCTAAGCCCCTTGCCAAGCTTCTGTGTGACTAGGACGTCTGTCCGGCCCAAATACACCCCAATTGTTGGACAGACATTGTGGGGCATTATCATCTGTACAAGGGTTTGGATTTTAGGTTCGACTTGTCTTTTTTCCAACGTCTCGCCTTGTAACGAACCGAAATTTTAAAATTTACTTATAATAAATTACTATGGTATTAAAATATCATGAAAATTATTTTTGTAGTTATTATTATTGTTATTGGATATAAGACATGAGGAAATAAGAGTTAATTAAGTAAGAGGGATGAATTAGGCATTTAATTATTTGTTCAAGGGCATTATTGGAAATTGAAAAAAAAACCTATCATAAATCTATACGAATCCTTTCTTTCTTCTCCATTTCATCTTCTTCTCCATTTCCTTATACCTTATCAAAAATTTCCCTAATCTAAAAACTTCCGATTTATTCGATTCAACTTCAAAATCTTGTTAGAAATCGATCCTTAAGCCCTCTATCATCATTAATTTCAGTGAATCAAGGTTAGAAGAAGAGGATTTCAGATTTTAAGGTTCAGATGAATAGTAATCCGAATTTAAGGTGAGTGATTTTTTATGACATTAAAGCTTAATTAGTAGAATTCATGGTAGATTAAGCATATTTATGATATTAGGAAGTTTATTTATACAATATCTTGATAGAATTATATATGGTTATTGTAGAGGAAGCTAGTGCAAGCAAATCAAAGGCAAAAGAGGTAGAAGAGAGCTAGAAAAAGCTTAGAAAAAGGTTTGTGTCTCAAATTTCGATTTCTCGGTTTTTCGGAAAATTTTCCAGATTTGTATATCTGTTTTGTTTTAATGTTTTCTCTTGTTATATAAATCCGATTTGAATGATTCTTGATTCTATTGATATCTACAGAAACTAAGGAATATATGCTCAGAAGAAACTTTGTTGAATTTCGTTCGTTTTTAAATGTGAAATTTTCGTTTGAAGTTGAGTCATGAAATCTGTTTTCGGAAAATCTCAGCTTTGTACACTGTTTAGTATTTTGATCATAACTTTGGTTATACAATTTGGATTTCCATGATTCTGGTGGTTTTGGAAACCTGAGACATGTGGCTAATTATGTTTAGAAGAAAGTTCTTCTATTGGATGATGTTTCAATAGTGGAAAATACAAGTGAAGCCAGGTCACGAAATCTGGAAATTTCTGGAAAGTATGAATATTGATTTTATTGTGATTTAATTGAAATTTTATGCTTTAAAATTTGGGATTTGAATTTCTTAATTACTGAAGTTATGTTGAATTATGATTGATGGTTTATACTGAAATTTTTAAGATGTTACTTTGATTTATTGCCCTTATTAAACGAGTAGAATACGGGTCAGGGTAGATTGGCGCCAATAAAGGGGGGTACAGTACTGTACAAACAATTGAAGCTTTGGCTTTGGGCTTCGGCCGATATTTTGATAAATATATATTGATATTGAAGCTTCAGCCTCGGGCTTGACCGATATATTGATTTTGAAGCTTCGGCTTCAGGCTTGACCGATATATTGATTTTGAAGCTTCGGCTTCGGGCTTGACCGGTACATTGATATTGAAGCTTCGGCTTCGGGCTTGTCCACTCCCGTGTCCATTTTACCGTTATTCAAGACTTGTTTACTTTGGGCAATATATGGTTAACGTGTTTGAAAAAATTGGATATAAATTTGATTGTACTTTGAAAGGTTTATAATATAAGTTTTGTGTTTTGGTTTTATAAAATTGTTTAATTTGTTTTTGACTTATGACTTTGTTTTTATTTTTAAAGTGTTAAAAATGTTCAAAGTTATTGTATTTCTTTTATGGACACCACTAAGTAAATTGCTTAGCGTGTAGTTGTTTTTCTACACGTAGGTAGAGAATAGCTTGGACCAAAGTGGTATAAGTGGATCAGCTTGAAGAGCAAATAAGGAAAGACTCAAGGTGGATTTGTATTTTAATGTAATATTATGGTTTGTAGAATAATGGCATGTACTAGATAATGTGAGAAATGTAAAGTGGTATTGAGAAATATTTGGAAAATAATTAGCATTGAGAAATATTTGGAGAATAATTTGGAGTTTGAAACGCTATATTTGTATTTGTACATATGTAATCTATAAGTATTGAACTCTATATAGTGGAGTAGGGTTCTTTATTGGGTGATTATTATTACTGTGGCACTCCCTATAAAGGGGGTGTTACATGCCTCTTTTAGGAAAAAAATGCACAGAAGATCATCTTCACTTTAGTCATAGAGAGGGTTTCTATTATTTCTCGGATCGGCCTCAATCCATCTGGGATTTTAAAAAATTTTATTTCTTTCTCAAGGTAGACCCCAAATTCCCTAGATTCTCGACTCGTTGGAGTGTAGATATTCCCCAAGGATTGCCCATGAGGGGACTTCAGCCAGATATGTGCATTGATGTTTTTAAAGGGTTGGAGCAGGAATGGTGGTCTTTGGCGGCCATCGCTTGAGCCTACTTAATTGACCTCATAGTTATCGACTAGGACGGTCCTGACATTTTCTATTATAACGGGGAGGTGAACATTCCTAGTAAGCTTACTTGTCATTTATTTGTTATTTCAGGATGTCATCCCTGCTTAACGCGTTGCTTGCTAAACATCTAGCGAGAGGGATGAAAGATTTGAGCAGGTAGAACGCCCAGAGTGCACTAGAGGTACTTGACTTAACCGATGATATAGTTCTCAGGGTGGAAATCGAAGGCGTCGGTAAGGGCCCTACTGTGGATAAGAAGAGGTCGAGAGAAAAGGCTATGGCCTCGAAGAAGAACGTTTCGCCTGCTAAGGCGGTGCCCAAAAGGGGGCGAGAGGTACTTTAAACAAATTCTCGTATTTCAAGCATTTGTTTAAGAATCCCACTAACTTGGTTTTTTTCTTTATGGGCTTAGGATCCGGCCACGATGAGCCAACAACAAGAGTTGGCTTTGAAACTAGCTGCTGTTACCACCGCCTCTCCTTCGGCTAGATTCAAGGAAGGGCTTGTAGAGCTAATTGGGCCTCAAAGGGGGATAACTAGCCCTCAGCTTCAGCTGGCTCTCCGGAGCACACTTCCTCTTCTCTGAGAGAGGGAGGCTTATAAGAAGGAGGCCAATATAGTGGTGACTGGGATCATGGTTGACCAGGCCTCAGAGGTTATGTTAGTCACTTGTGTAAATTTCTCCTTTTTGTTGTTGTTTATAGGATTTAACTACAACTGTCGAACCTGCAGCTGATATCTTGATGCATTGATATGCACTCCTGAAGCCAACATTATGCAAAGGTGAAGGCAGACCTTTAGCCGGCAAAAGCCGAGGCGCAGGCGACCAAGAAGGAGATGACCGCGGCTAAGTAGAGAGAAGCCAAGGCTGTGAAGGGAAAAGAGGAAGCCGAGGCAACGTTGGCTAAGGCAAAGAAAGAGCTCAAAAACTTGCGCTAAGCCCACACCCAAATCCTCTCCCGCAACACCCTTTTAGGGAAGGTTTCGGGGCTGTCACAAGGAAAGGTTGTGAAGCTCAAGGCAGAAACGAGATGTCAAGCTGGATAGCCTTGTGAAGAGGATGGAGAAGGTGAGCCATGTATTTAGGCAACGATTGCTTGAGGCAGTGCGTCAACACTGGCCAGAGTTTTCCGAGGAGATGGTAAGCGACGTTAATTTTCCAACTTTTGAGGAAGTTCCCGATAGTCCTCTTCCTAATCAAATGGATCCTTCTGCAGGAAATAAGGTTCGCGAGGCATTACCCGTGAGCTCACCACTAGTACTGCACCAAGACCCTCCTGCTCCTTAGTTTGGATTTTTTTTGTCTTTGTTTTGTACTTGAGGCCTTGTAACTATTGACAATTTTTATTTTATGCCAAGTATTTTTTGCTTCGATCGTCGAATTTTTATGCTTCTGCCATTTACCTTTGGCATATTTTATGCTTTGTGTTTGCTTATTTGTATGAATGCTTTTATTTTGCATGTATATGTGTGATTACCCACCTAGGGGTTTTGTTACTTAGATTTATCCAAGTATTGCTTTGTATGATTTGTCTAAGGCTCATTAGCTTAGCTGTGGGACTTTTTGGTACCAAGTCTTGCGGGTTAAGTTATAGCCCTTGTTTAGTTTAGCTAAGGCCTGTTAACTTAGCTGCAGATGTTTGTTTGATTATCTAAGGCTTGTTAGCTTAGGCTGAGTTGCACAGCTTAGGAGTGAGGTAGTGGGCACTATCAGGCGCTTGAAACAATTATAGTTAAAGGCTAAGTAAAGATAAAAGCGACCACAAGATGAAATTGAATAAAGTGCTTTTATTGATGGGTAGAATAGATTACAAGTGATTACATCGTCCGGTGCTTTGTTAGCCGGCAAAGGCTTAGGGGACACCGCCTCGTTAAAAACCTTCCCGAGGAAAAAAACCAGTGGGAAAAAATCCAAGGAAAGGAAAAGAGTGTGGTCATCTGGTTCCCTAGTCGTTGGAGGCTTTGTAGTATGGCCTCAAATTAGAAATGTTCCATATTCTGGGTAACTCTTTATCGTTGAGATCGCTGAGGCGGTACGTTGCCTGACCTAGGGCTTCATTTATCTTGTATGGTCCTTCCCAGTTAGCTCCTAGTTTGCCTTTGCCCTCACGAGACTGTGAAGCGGTGGTGTCTTTAGGTACTAGATCCCCTTCTTTGAGCCGTAGGCTTCTGACCTTTCTATCGTGATATTTGGAAATTTTGGCTTTAAGGCGGCCATCCTGATGCAATCTCGTTATCTTCTTACTTTGAGGTTGTCTAGGTGGTGCCTTAGGTTGATATCATTCTGCTCTTCAGAGTAATAGATAACTCTGTTAGTCGGGGCCACAATTTCCACTAGGATTATGGCTTCCGTCCCGTGCATAAGGGGGTAGGGCGTCTCGCCTGTTGGCCTGCATGGGGTAGTCTGGTAGGACCACAGTATGCTTATGAGCTCATACGGCCAAGATCATTTCCTTCCTACTTCAAGGCGCTTCTTTAACCCTTCACCGAGCATTCTGTTGGTGACCTTCGTCTAGCCGTTCGTCTGCAAATGCGCTACGGAGGAAAAGTGATTCTTTATCTTCAGTCCTTGGCAGAATTTTAGGAACTTCTTTGATCTAAATTGGGTGCCACTGTCTACCATTAATTTCCTTGGGACCCCAAATATCGTGATAATGTTTTTCTAGACGAAGTCAATGACCTTTTTTGGGGTGCTGGTGTTCACAGCTACCGCCTCGACCCGCTTAGTGAAGTGATCGATGGCAACAATTACAAACTTCCTTTGTCCGCTGGCCTCTGGCAATGGTCCGGCTATGTCAATTCCCCATGTTGAAAAAGGCTAGGCGATTATGAGAGGTTGTTGGCTAGCTTGAAAGATGTGCATCTTTCTGGTGTGTAGTTGGCATGGATGGCAGTTTTCAACATAGTTCATGGCGTCTGCCTCCATTGTTTCCCAGTAGTAACCTTCCAAGTTGACCCTTCTTAGTAAGGTGGATGCCGCCTGGTGGGATGTACAAACTCCTTCATGTAGTTCTTCCAGGATGCTCTTGCCTTGAGACAAAGTAACACATTTCTGCCAGGCATCCGTATAGGATTTTTGTAGAGCTCGCCGTCTCTAAGAGAGTATCTCATGGATTTTCAGACGTTCTTGGAGGTTTCATCCTTGTCGTCTGGGAGTTTATCTTCTTTGAGGTAGGTAATTATAGGTCGACGCCAGTCATTTCTTTCCTCAATGCAAAACATCTCCTCTTCTTCACAGCTTGGATTGACTAGGACTTCATATAGGCAACTTACCTTCTTGCAGTCATCTGGGCTGGCTGCAGCTTTTGCTAGCTCATTTGCTGACTCATTTTGAGCTCGAGGGATATGCTCAACTTTCCACCCCGTCCCTTTCTTCTCTAGATTTTCCACCAAAGTTTGTACCTTACATAAATATTTGACCATGTTTTCTTCCTTTATCTCGAAGTTTCTGTTGATTTGGTTGGACACCATACATAAGTCACTTCAAATGATTACCTTGTCGAGAGCAACCTCAGTTACCAGCTCTAGGCCCTTGATCATAGCCTCATATTCTATAGCATTGTTGGCTGCCGGGAAAGCGAGTTTGGCCACATACGTAAGGCGGACATGATCCGACCCTTTTATCAATACCCAACATCGGCTCCCTCGTTCGATGAAGCTCTGTCTACATAGATGATCTAGGGTTCCATTTTGATTATTTATGTCAGCTCCAGACTTGCGAATTCTACCACAAAATCGGTCAGCACCCGTGCATTCAAAGCCGTCCTCCCCTTAAACCTGAGATCAAATTCTCCCAGCCGTACTGCCGATTTGGCCATTCTACCCGATGTCTCTGGCCTTTGTAGCACTTTCTTCAAAGAAAAACTAGTTCTCACAATTATGGTGTGCGTCTAGAAGTAGGGCCTTAATCTCACAGATACAGAAATTGAGCTTAAGGCTAGCTTCTCGATCTTTGGGTACCTTAGTTCCGCATTCTTCAGTACCTTGCTAGTGTAATAGATGGGATGCTGCTCGTTGTCTTACTCCTTTACTAGGACTACCCCAACCGCTTCATCAATAGCTTCCAAATAGATGTATAGTGGTTCGCCATGAACGGCACGGCTGAGAAGCGGGGGCAAAGCCAGGAATTTCTTCAAGTTTTTGAAGGTTAGATCACAGCACTTATCCCATTTGAAGGCTTTGTCTTGCTTAATTGCCTTGTCTAAAGGCATGCATCTCTTTATGGAAAAGGAGATAAACCGTCCAAGGCATTGATTCGGCCATTGAGACGTTGCACCTTGTTCAAATTTCGAGGCGGTTGCATGTTGATGATAGCTTCAATTTTTTAGGGTTATCTTCTATACCTCTTTTGGAGATGAGAATCCTAGGAACTTGCCACACTTTACTCCAAAAGTGCATTTCTTTGGGTTTAGTTTCAGCCGATACTTTTGCAGCACCTTGTAGGCCTTCTCAATACCAGCTATGTGGTTGGCCTCATCTTTTCTCTTTATAATCATGTCGTCTATATATACCTTGATGTTTTCACCTATCTTCCCTTTGAACATCTCTTTTACGAGTTGCTGGTAAGTAGCTCCTGCATTTTTAAGTCTGAACGACATCACCTTGTAACATTACATTCCATCATGTTTGATGAAGGAAGTCTTCTCTTCGTTCTCAGGGTCCATTGGGATCTGATGATATCCTGGCTTAGCATCCAGTAGGGAGTAGACTACAAATCTAGCCATTGAGTCTACGAGCTGGTCGATGCTTGGCAAAGGGTAGCTGTCCTTGGGGTAGGCTTTGTTCAAGTTCTTGAAGTCTACATACATTCACCACGAGCCATTAGGCTTTTTTACCAGTACCATATTGGCTAGCCACTCGGGGTAGTTCACTTTTTGAATGTGACCCGCCCCAAGCAGCTTCTTGATTTCTGCTTCAATCACCTTTTTCCATTCGGGGGTGTGCTTACGTTTCTTTTGCCTCACTAGGGAGGCCGAAGGGTCTATATTCAGCTTGTGGCATATAACCTCGGGGCGTAGGCTCTCAATGTCGCCTAGGGACTATGAGAAAGTGTGTTGTTGTTCTCTCAACACCCTTGTTATGGTAGCTTTCATTTCTTCTCCCAAATCCTTCACGAGCTTGAGCGTTCTATTCTAGCCTACGGTAAGAATTTCTAGGTCTCCCACTGGCTCTGCCCTTTCTTATTCCTTCACCTTGATAGAGACGGTTCTGTCAGCAATGATGCTAAATATGTTTCCTAGGCTATCTATGGGTTACCCACTGCTACTGTCGTTCCTTTCTTGGTTAGGATTTGAAGTGTTAAATATTTCATGGAGATGGCGGCTTCCGACTCGACCAAAAATGGCCGTCCCAAAATGATGTTGTAACCAACTGAGATATCAGCTATAGTGAACTCTACTTCCCCTCTCCAAGTTAGGTCCTTGTCTCCTACCTCCAGGGTAACTTGTCCTATTGATGGGACAGTTTGCCCTCTAAGCCCTATAAGGGGATTGTATCCTAGCTGGGTTCTACCGTGGTGGACGTCTAGCTGCTGCAGTGCTGACTTGGTTATCAAATTGACTGAGCTTCATGTGTCAATCAAGACCCTTCTGACTATATATCCTTCGGTCAGCATCTTAATGACTAGGGGGTCTGCGTGGTCCTTCTTTACTAGTGAATGCCTTTGACAGGCTTTAAAAAGTTTAGCGTCTCTTCCCGTTAAATCTACTATCTTGGGTTTCTTATGGGGTGACTCGAATCCTGGACCCCATGCTATTACCATTACCAGTGCTTTTGCTTTTTGTGCCTTATCATCTCCAGACTTTGATGTCTCTGGGGAAGCTTTATTTTCTTCCCTTGTGAGTCTTTTAACAAATTGGCTGAATTTTTCGGCTCGAGTCAAGCCGTGCACTTTGTCTGCCAACACCCGACACTTATTTGTGTGATGCCCTCTTGCTCAGTAGAACTCACAATATTTCCTCAGGCCGCGGCCTACTGGCCCTCGGGTATCTTTGGGAACCTCAGGTTTCTCCTCTCAATAGTCTTTTTTATTGCAACCAATATCTGGCTGAGCGGGGCATTCAAAGTTGTCCAGTTGACATCGGCTCGTGGGATGTTGCTTCTACCAGAGCCGCCTGAAGGTTTTCTTGGGCGGCAATCATCTCTCTGATCGCTTGATTTTTCTTTAACTTTCCTCTTTCTGGATCTGTTCATTTCATGCACTTCAATCATGCTCTTGGCCATAGCTATCATCTATGTAGTGTCTCTAGGCCTCCTCATGATTATTTCCGTGCGGAGCCTATCGTTCTTCGTACCTCAAATAAGGGTTTCCTTAGCAGTGCTGAAATTGAGGTCATCGGTACTGATGCATACTTCATTGAAGGGGTGGATGTAGGATCTGAGTGACTTGTCTGGCTCCTGGACAACCTCGTGTAGTTGTCGGATCACATACGAGGTGGGAGTGGAGCCGAGGAAGTGCTTACAGAATATCTCGCTTAATTGGTCCCAGGAGCCGATAGAGTTGGGCTTCAATTTGTGGAACTAGTATGCTGTGGGTCCGATGAGTGTCTGCTTAAAGCAGTGGCATATGTAGGCTTTCGAGGCATAGACCATCTCCATCCTATTCACATAATGCCTCATGTGAACCACCGGTCATCGCGGCCATCGTATAGTTTCGTGAAGATGGGAGCAATGAAGTACGGATTCAATTAGACACTCCAAATTTTCTTGGTGAATGGGGAGAGCCTCTTCTCCACTATCGACTCCCGGTACGGTATTGCTAGGTCTTTCATCAGCTTCTTAAGGTTTCCTCTAAGCTTAGGGTCAATTTTTGAGTCGCTATCTCCTTTGTCCATATTATCCGCCGGCTCGGTGTCTGAAGGATGGGGAGCGGATGGCGTGCCTAGAGCCTGGGAAAAGGGGTTCATCCAGGCTGACAGAGATGCTCTATATAAGTACGGCATCAGCATGCCCATGGGTGGCGCTGGTACTTCGGTTGGGAAATAGGGGTTACGGCCTGGGGAACTGAAGGCTCAAAACATCGCTAGCATCTGCGCTTGCATCGCCGAGTTTAAGGCAGCGCTAACTTGAGGAATCGTCAACGCCGGTTAGGGAGCCACGGCAGGGAGCACCTCTGTAATGGTGGTTGCTTGGTGATTATCATCAGAGGGGAACAACTCTCTAGCTAGACCTTGGCGATTGGGTCCGTCATCGGGGATTCCCTGAAGGGTAGTCCCCACCATATTGTACTGCTCCACGAACCCTATTCTGATGGTTTGCTGTTACTGCGGCGGGATGTTGTAATCCCTAAAGATTTTCAACATCTGCTCCATGGCACTCCGTGGTGGGGGCGTTGTAGAGGAGCCTCCAAGACTGGTAAATCACTGAGGGGTCCCCTGGAGAGCGCCAGTTTTGGAAGGATGGCTGTCGTTGATTTCCACCATTTTCGTGTTCTCAGGTAAACCAAAGTTCTTGAATGGATCAAGTAAATTTGGTCCACGCTCACCACACTACTAAAAGTTCTTCGCAAAGGTGTGTTTTCAATGCGTTAGAACTTTAGAAAAGGGATTAGGATGTTGACTAGGGATTGAACCTACAAAACAATCAAAGATCAAAGTATTGGGGCTTGTCCCCGTGGGGAACGTCCGTTGCCTAAGTCAGTAACTTGAAAAAGTATATTGTGAGTAGGAAATGGCAGAGCTTACGTAGGGAGTCTAGAACAGATTACCATTTCAGTGGTAGGCTTTTGGTATTTATAGGCCTCCTCATGATCGTTACCCGTGATCTGGCGGTTACGAGTTTGAAAGTGAGATTATGATTCCAAGATTGTAGGGATCAAATCCCGTTAGTTCCTTATTTTTAGGGATAATGAATACTGTCAGTGGAGGTAGTGGGAGTTTTCCCAGACTGGTGATAATTCTTCCCACTATCTCACCCTCGAAGCGGCGAGCCGGCTACCCGAGCGATCTTACCGGCCCCAGGAGGATGACCACCCATACGTCCGGGCCGAGACGGCGGGACGGTTATTCCAGTAACTCAGGCGGGGGAAAGTTACTCTAAAGCGTCTGATAAAATGTCAGCATGGTTTAAGGCGATGCATGATTGGGTCGGTGGCAAGCACGCGCCCCAATCATATATTCAATTATCACTTGGGGTAGTCTTACCGGGGGTCATTGTAAAATAAAAACTATAATGGTAATACAGTGGTGGAATTTAAATATGATAGTTCATTGTAGTTCTATGAAGAAGCGAGATGCATCACATGTGGACTGCATTGCCAAGAATGCAACCTGCCCCGGGTGTGACACAATTTCAATCTGTTGCCACTGTTTTAAAAATCTCCGCCTAATCCCATCCAGACTCCATTCAGGCTCTATTTTAGGGTTTATTGTCCGACTTTTTATTCCTAGGGCGCTAGGCCGATTTACTATCGCCTAGGCTCCACCTAGCCCGATTTTTTTTCGCCTAGGCGGCGCTTAATTTTGATTTTTTATAATACTATTATTTATAATAATCATAGTTTACCAACAAAAAGTACTTTAGTTGGTAAAACTAATGTACATTGAAGTGTTTTCACAATGAAATTTCATTTTGAGTCACAAACCAAGAAACAATATGCTCTATACCACTAATAAGGAGGTCTATACCTTTTCAATTAGCACTTGATTTTTAAAATATGGTTTAAATTATCTTTTATGATATTTTATATTATTATAATTTACTTTTTAGTTGAATTTATATTTTTATATATATGATGAATATTTAAAAATAAAAAATACTAATCTGCTTAGGTTCTGCCCAGATTTCGCCTAGGTTCCGCCCAAATTCTATCTAAATTCTATCTAAGCATTTTAGAGTTCTAACCATCCGTCTAGCGCCTAGCACTTTTTAAAAAAACTACTAACAGCCCATGAGTTCATTTACGGAAAATAACCAATGTCAACAACAATTATAATTCATTTTTCGAGGTGATTTTGTTGTTTGTCATTAGTGATTTTAGATAAATAAATGTTAAAAAGTAAGAAAAAAATTGAAAGGGTTGGAGAGATTTCTTTTATATAAATGTTTGAGGGAATTTTGAAAATGAAGAAAAGAGCAAAAATATATTTTAGAGGGGTAAATAATTATAATATTTTTATATTTTACATACACTATTATCTTTTTCAATTTTTTTAATATAATTTAAATTTCTCTATATTTTATTTTTATCCAACTAAAACCTGCTTTAGTTAGATTTTATAACTTTTCCATTCAAATAAATTTATTTTTTTAAAAATTGCTCAAGTCTTTCTCTTTTCAATGTAACTTCTTTTTACATTTTCATTCATAACTTGTGTTTTTCTTCATTTCCCCTTCTTTCATTTCCAGCCTTCTTTTGTTGCTTTATCAAAATTTGGAACTAAGCAATTAAGCATGGAGGAAGACCAATTTTTAATTAGATATATGCAAATTTGATTTTAAAACAATTTGTACTTCTTCTTCGATTTTTCAGTAATTATGACAGTTGTGGCCTTTAGTTGCTGTTAATAAGTATAAATCAATTAATCAAGCCCAACCTAACACCAAATTAATCAACAAGAATATTGAAAAGCAAATCTGTCTATCACTAGTTAAAATGCTCACCACTGTGAGTTCGTGACATGATATGTAATCCTATTATATAACTATTATTAAAATCATTATATCTTCCTTTAACCAGTTGTTTATTTATTTTAATTGGATACTTAAAAGAGCGTACAACAATATTTAGAAAAAATATATGTATCTTATTTCGAACAGAAAAATAATCACAATATTTTAAAGCGATATATTAACCTTAAATTTTGATAAAGTAATGAAAGAAGGCTGAAAATGAAAGAATGGAAACCAAGAAACATATGTGAAAATGTAATGGAAAAAAGGCAGCTGGACAAAAAAATAAAGATAAGGGCAAAATTGTCAATACATAAGCTATTTTGATAGAAAAGTTGTAAAATTAAATGAAAAGAGATTTTAGTTGGATAGAAGTAAAATATATAGAGGTTTTAATTACATTAAAAAACTTGGGAAATGTGGTAATGTATTAGTGCAAACGGAGGTTATAATAATTTAGCCTTGAGGGATAGTGAAATCATGCATACCATGTGAATATGTTAAATAGAAAATAAATGTTGACACATTTATAGCAAACAAACTGGGCTAATCCATAGAGGCCCAGGTCACTCGTTTAACAAATTGGGCTAATGCATAGCTGTAGCCCATATAACGCACAAAAGATGAAGGTGAAACTTCTCCAATATCAGCCTATAATTCTTCAGGCTTTAGTGGGCTTGGTTTGAACTTCGTCAAAAGTTGACTGTCCAAGCTCCGTTGGACGGGTAGTGATTCAGTTTTAATGTAGCATTCAAATTTGCAGTAACTAGTTATTCCATCCATACACTACATGTATATAGAAATATATATTTTCTAAATAAAGTATGAGAGAGCTAATAAACATGCAACAAATATCCTTAATTAAGACAACTGTGAAGTTCTCTTGGAGTTTAACTAATTTAGTTCAGTTTACTTTAATTTACTTCAATTCTGCATAGTTTTAAATATACATTGAAATAAATTTTTTAATATAGTTCAGTTAAGTTTTCAAATATTCTACCAAAATATTATGCTCTTTCTTCTAATGTGTACTTTACTTTTTTTTTAAAAAAAACAAGTTCACATGCATTATATCATATGGTTTCACATTTATCATTTTTTGTATAGTAGTCCATCAAATGATATTAGAATCAGATTTAGCTCTAATAAATCGTCGGTAAGAATTGATCAAGTCTTCATATATGGTGAAGGATATGTTGCTATAGCAAATAAATATGATTCGTGGACCTCCAATCAAAAACAACTTCAAAAAACTTCAAAAGTTGTTTACAATTATTGAAACTTAAACTTATGGGGTGCTATAAAAAAATCATTCTTTAAAGCACTAAGTGCTAACCATAATAGGCAATGTGGAAGCGCTAGATCCTCAATTTTCTGATATATCGATTTCATACTCAACCCTCGGCAAATCTTCATTGTGCGGCATGAGCTCTTGACTCAGAGCTCACTTTCAAGTTTATGACTTTTGCCACATCGCTCGCCTTTGACAAAGCACTACCAAATGGGTGTGTTGTAAGCATCCATGTAACCCTAAAAGGATTGGGTGTCCCTAACATTGGGTTGACTCAACAACATTGTTCATGGCTCTGAAATCATGCACGTATTTACACATAATCCCAAAAGATACCCATTAAGGTTGAGATTTCTCCAGGAGCATTTTTTGGTCTGTGGGATTTCAACATGTGTTGAGGTTGATTACTTCATTCTCCCCCAATGATAGATCTTGACGCCACTTTCATATTCCATGATTGGTGACGAGCTCCATAATTTAGAAGAGTGGATCTGCAGACAAGACTATAACAATTGACAGTCACGTAACCAAGCGGTGCGGAGCACAAAAATCAGACAAAAACAATTAAACTCACTGGCCACCTTTTTTGAGTTAGCTTTAGCCAAGACATTAAAAATTGCAAATAAAAAATTGGGTGGTTGGGTAAAGAAAACTTGAGACACGTAACACCATTTTTCTTGTTAAATAATGTTAACCATATGTATTCATTGTCAAAATGATATCGGCAGAGAAAGTTGAATTGGAATTTACATCTTAATTAATTAAATTATCTCATTCTATAATTGAAAGCGAACAGTAACGTATATCACTATACATGTGTTATCCCTGAAATTAGGGGTCGGTTAACAATATCTCATAAATAAGTTTAAGGCAGGCTCAAAAATAAAATAACTAGCACAAATCTTGAAAGTTCAAACACACAAAATAAAATAATATCAACATCATAATCTTGTTTGTTTACTAGTACTATCATTCCTTGGAGACAATAACTAACACGTAGCTTAAACAACAAATAATATAACATCAATATATCATCATTCTTTAATTACAAATATATCAATAAACGAAACACTCGGCTTCTTTAATTTAAAGGTTGAGAATTTATTAACAGTTAATTAATTATTTTCTCATTCTAATTAAATTCTTCATAATAAATTCTCAATCCTTGAACAACAGGAAGATGTAAAAATCCATGTGTTTAATATAAATTCCCAATAAACAGATTAATTACGGAGCTGGGTTAAAAAAAATTTTGGACACCATGTTCCGAATGGCAATCCCCTTCAAACCAAATCAATTATGAAAAAAACACAAGTCATAAACTGTTTTTGAAGCTCAACATAGTACAATATCAGTCCCCAAATACAGTGAACTAGAATTTAACATGAACATTTGGTTTATAGAATGAATAAAAAATAGTGTTGTATTCGGCCGGTCGAACCAGAAAAATCCGGTTCTGGTAATAAAAAGGGGTCGGGTGATAATAAAAACTCACTTTACTATGACTCTCTAAAGATATGGTGGCCCGACTGGTTGAATCATTGATCCGGTGACCCGGATCGAGTTAATGGGTCACTAATTTGAATATTTTTATTTAATGTTTAAATAAAAATTTATTAAATCATAACCATTAAAGTTTATACGATTTAAAAGTTTAATAAATTTAATTTTAATAAGAGTCATGCTTTTCAATGTCATTTTTTTCAATTTCAATTTCCAAAGCTTGTATTATTTTTTTGAAGTATTATTGTTGAACTTATGTATAATTTCTAATTTTTATATTTTTTATTGTAACTTTAATTGTTTTCAATGTAAAACAATAATTTATTGGTTAACTTTAATTTTTTTTCAATCTAAAATGTTAGTTTGCAATTTAATGAATTATGAAAATTAATTTATGTAAATACTAGAATATAATTTAAGTATTTTTTTACTTATTTTTTATCTTACATTTTTGTATTATGGAATAGTTTATTCTTTAATATATCATATATTAATCTTTAAAATATTAAAAAGTATAAATTTTACATATATCTATTATAAACTGTTCAACCCTGGTTTAACCCAGTCGACCCATCAACCCTTGACCCTCTACCTTCAATGATTTGAGGGGTCGGGCCAGATTTGATAATCATAATAAAAAAATGTTAAATATAGTAGACTATTTATCTTGAATTTATCATTCCGTGGAAAAACTATTCTCTAACAAGTGGATACATATGATTTTATTCCGCTTAGTAATTTATATCCCAATGGTGAATCCAGAATCCATTTTCTATGGGGTCCAAGTATACACAAACTAGGTTGAGCCTTATGGACTTTAACTAAAAAAATTCAACCTAAATCATGTCCAGCTCATATCTTAGAACTTCGAACTTGTGTCAAGATGATCAAATCATTTTCAAGAACTGCTCACAATTCATAAATATTTTTTTTTACAAAAGTATTTTGAATGAACTAAATAGAAACTAAAGAAAAATTTTATAGAAATATGTATAAAGCGATACGTAATTATATTTTGAATTTTAAAATATAGTATGTCTTGTTGTAATCCAATTTTAAAGTCCAATATACTAAAATATAAAAATATAAAATAATTATTAAATATAACATACATATAATAAATAAAATTATTGATCATGCCAAACTCAAATATTTATATAAAATTTAGGTTCAACTCATAAGATTTAGAGCTTCGCCAAGCTCAAACTCAAGCTAGAACTTGTGAAAATTTGAATTTTATATCATGGTAAAAATGTGATGGTAAAAAAGATGTGTGTGAACATTTTATTAGAGTTGAAATATATTTTATATAATCTTATTTATATTAAAACCTAACCATCATTATTCTTCTTATCTTTGAAAAATAAATTACTCACAATTTTCAATTTCCCACGATTGCTACAATAGGGTGGTGACCACTAGATTATTTTAGGGAAAATTTTAAAAAGTACCTTTATAATTTCATACATTTGTAAAACGGGGTCTAAGAAATTATTTTTTATAAAATGGGTTCAATGGTTTTAATAATTAGTAAAAAGATGAGAAAAAATATTCTTTTGTTTAAAATAGTGGTGCTGCAGAATATATTTTAATCGATTCAACATTCTCCCAATTTAACCTATTATTTAAAAATTATGCGTCACGCTTTGAGTATGTTTCGAAGATTTTTTCCCATTTTTATGATTTTTTAAATTGATTATCATATCTTAATTAAAAAATATTTTCACTGTTAAAAAAATTTCAAAAATTATGTATATTGTATTTTTATTAACTAATGCACAAAATTTCAGATAAAAATAAAAAAGATTACTTATTGTCGTGGCATAATCCAGGGACTCAAATCTGCTATCCCCATTATTGTGTCCATTTCCATGTACCCCACTCAATCCTTGCCATGTGTCCATTTTTTCCTTCATTTCATTTACTTAATGGTGGAATATGAAATAAACACAATTGAAGAACCAAAAGAATAGATTTCATTGAATCGAATTTGGATTATAAGAAGAGAAAAAAGCTCTGTTCTTAGAATAGAGGAGAAGAACTCTAAAAAGACTAACTAACTCGATATAATGGCTATAAACCGTATTTATACTAGGAAAAGACTGAAAGTACTAAATGCCCTTTTTAAGTTTTATATCACTATTCTCATTACCCCCCACAAGACCAACATCATGAATATCAACCAATCCAAGTTTCCTGATTCGTTCTTTATGTGCTAGAGAGTGGAATGCTTTTGTGAATGAATCTGAAAGCTGCTCCTTTGTTCATACTGGTAGTAGGTGAATGATACGGTCTTGAACTTTTGATCTCACATAATGACAGTTTATTTTCCAATGCTCTGTTCTTTCATGGAACAACATTCCTTGGAATATGAATGGCTGAGATATTGTCACAATGCATTGTTGCAGGCTTGTCATGTTTGATTTTGAAATCTTTCAGTAGGTATAAAATCCACTATATTTCAGCTGTTGTAGTTGACATGGCCCTATATTCAGCTTCAGTTGAACTCTTGCTTATTGTATTTTGCTTTTTTTTTTAATTTCCAACTGATTAGAGAATCTCCTAGGAAAATGCAATATCCAGTTATTGACCTCCTAGACTCCTTGCAATTTCCCTAATCTGCATCTGTGTAAGCCTTTATGTCTGTTCCTGCATTAGATGAATAAAACAACCCTTGTGCTGGTTTCCCTTTTAGGTACTGCAATTTTTTGTTAGCTGCATTTAAGTGGCTTGCATGTGGATTTTCTAAATTTTGAGATATTTGCTGGACTGCAAAGGCAATGTCAGGTCTCATATTTGTGAGATACAAGAGTTTCCAATCGGTTTCCTGTAGTAAGTGTTATCCTCTAATACATGAAATTATAGATGGTCAACAACAACCATGCTTAATTGTGTAGAACAAGGTTTATAGTCCAAGTATCCATATTCAGCCAATACATCTAAAACATATTTTCTCTGGTATATGAGAATTCCCTTTTTAGATCTCATTACTTCAATGCCCAAAATATATTTGAGTTTGCCTAAATCGTTTATAGTGAAACAATCATTTAAGTATGATTTTATTTCAACAATAGCTTTTTGACTATTGCTTGCTAAAATCACATCATCTATATATACTACTAGAGCAATGAATTTTGTTTTATCTTGTTTAATAAACAAAAAGGGGTCAGCTTATGACTGAGTAAACCCAACAAAGACGGGTCAGCTTGTGACTGAGTAAACCCTTTCTTTATTAAATAAGAAGTTAATGCAGAATTTCATTGTCTACTAGCTTGTTTCAATCCATACAAAGATTTAGTTAGTCTACAAACAACATTAGGGATATCAGTAGTAATTCCTTGAGGCAATTCCATATAAAATTCTTCATCTAAATTATTTCTATGCAAGAAGGCATTGTTAATGTCTAATTGCTCCAAATACTAGTTATTCTTAGCGGCTAGTGCATGAATAATTCTAATAGTTGTGATCTTTGCCACTGGGGAAAAAGTCTCCAAATAATCAATTCCAGGTTGTAGGGTATATCCCTTAGCAACCAATATTGCTTTATATCTTTCTATATTTCTATCATTTTCCTTTTTATTTTATATACCCATTTGCAACCTATTGAAACTTTCCCAGGTGGCAGAGATACAATGTTCCAAGTTTTATTTTTATCTAGATCATCAGGCTCCAATTTCATGGCTTCCTGCCAATTGACATCATTTTTTGCTATGTTATAATTTTTTTTTGTTCAGTTTCAGCAACAATGGCCATTGAGTAATTTTTATGAGTTTCACTTAAATTTGCATATGAAATAACAGTATATAAAGGATAGTTCTTTTTACCTTCATAGACATCAGCATTATTGTGTTTGGCCAAGTAACAATGATAATCTTGAAGGTACTTTGGTTGGTTATGCTCTCTTTGAGTTAAAAGTTGGATAGGAACTATATTTTCAATAATTTGAGGAGATTCATCCACTTGTTCTCCATTCTGTTCAATATAAGGAAACAAACACTCAAAGAATTCCACATTTCTAGTTTTAGTAGTAGTTTGAGTTTCAAGGTCATAAACTCTATAACCTTTTACACCCTCAACATATCCTAGAAAAATATCTTTTATGCCTCTGGGATCAAATTTAGTTCTATTTCTAGATAAGGAACTATGATAACATAAGCATCCAAAGGTTTCAGCTTGTCATACTATGGTGTTTTACCATACATTATTTCAAAAGGACTTATATTCTTTAGCAATGGTGTAGGTAATCTATTGATTAGATGCACAACATAACCAATGAAAAATTCCAAAAAGTTCTAGGCAACTTACTTTGAAACTTAAGTGATCTAGACACATTAAGAATGTGTTGGTGCTTTTTCTCCACTAAACCATATTGCTCAGGGGTTGCAACACAAGACATCTGATGTAAAATACCATTTTGACTATAAAAGGAATTCAAACTCAATTCCAATATCAGTTCGAATAGTCTTAATGGTTTTGTCAAATTGTACCTGTACCATTTTATAAAAGTTCTTAACAACTTGAGATGCCTCACCCTTACAGCCCAAGTGTACCTTGAAAAATCTTCAACAATGGTAACAAAATATCTAAAACCATCCAAAGACATGTTAGTATGTCCTCAAATATCAATATGAACTAAATCAAATAAGGCATGAGATACAAAAATAGAAATAAGAAATGGTTTTCTATTCATTTTTGCTTGGTAACATATATCACATACTAAATCTGTGGACATTACAATATCAGGGAATTGTTTATGTAAAATTTTCATAATAAAATTGGACAAGTGTCCTAGTCTATAATGTCATAAATCCTCCCTATTATAGCTTGTAATAAAGGCAAGATCATTATTAAATATAGAGAAACTACACTTTACAATGTCAAGTTGGTATAAGCCATTTGAAGCTTCAGCTAAACCAATCCTCTTCTTGGTTATAGCTTCATGGATAAGACAAGTATTGGTAGAAAAAAGCAACTCACAACCAAGAGTTGAAGCCATCTTAGTTACAGAAATCAAATTATACTTAAAGGATGACACATATAACACATCATGCAAAACAAGCTTTTCACTTAGATAAACATTACCTATATGAGCAGCACTTAATCTCATATTATTTGAAGCAACACATTCTAATCTTTTATAGTTTTGACACTTTTAAAATGTTTCAAAGATCCAGATATATGACTAGTTGCTCATGAGTCAACAATCCAAACATGACTTATATCAGTCAAAGAGGTACCGGATGTTGAGGCATTTACATATTCATATTTCTCTAAAGTGGATGTGAGTTTATCAGCAGGAATGACTCTAGCAGTTGCTGCATAAGTTGTTCTTGCTTCAGCCTTGATTTGACCTTGTTGTTGAAACATTTGAGCTAACTGGTTTATTAGAGCTTGAGTGAAAGAGCCATTACTAGCATTGTTTTCTGAATCTCCCTCAAAAACTTCATTGTTATCATTTTGACCACAGTATTAGAAACAATGATCCGAAACAACAAATAATCCGGATCTGGTATGAAGTAAACAAAACACCTAAGTACAAAAAGACCTAAGTCACTTACCCGGACATATAACCAAAACATCCAAAGTTCAAGACAGGTGAAGACAATTAGCTAAGCATAAATGGAAGCATCCAGTTAGATTTTGGAAAGGAAATAAACTTTGAACCGCCCAAAACAGTATTTGAAAGAACTGATTGCACTAGCATTCGGAAGAAGACAAATTCGAGTCTAAAAACATCCGAAAGGGAATAATCCGAAAATTCCATTCCCTCCATCTTTTTGATCTGCAAGTCAAAGATCCTTTTCCCTAAAGCAAGACAAAAATGATAGCTAGCACTTTTTAGAAAAAGGACAAAGGACTGACACAAGAAAGAGAAAAGGTAACAACTTTTTCACCTCGACCAATGAGAAAGGCACATGGAACTCACACCAAAACAGCAATGGCTTAAAAGTTGGTGAGTCACTAAAATACAAGGAAAACGATCACTCATAACTTTTTAGCCTCAATCCCAAGGATTCAAATGGGTCAAAATCTCTATCTAATGGATTGATCAGCGGTTCCGGAAGTGCCATATATTACCTAATCAACAGTGAAGATTTAATTACAGCTCAATAACCGACAACGACTACATTTATGATGGAAGCCTATAAAAGGGAAGCTTCACAAGTTAAGAAGGTGCTGGTTGATTTTGAGAAAGCATTAACAAGAGAATTCGCTAAAGCAATCAGTAAACACATCCCTCCAAGAATCAACCAAATTCTAAATCTGTTTGTAAGGATTCCCAAGTGAAATTATAAACTTGAGGAAGTCCAAAACTAAAAACTTTAAGAAAATAAAGTGTAAAAGATCTCCTACTTGGGTGAGTAGTGAGATTGGGATACAGCTTGAAGTAGGTGGTTTGAGTGGGATCTCCCTATAGGATTTAGCTTAGGTTTGGGTAGAAATCTAAGTGGTATATCCTTCTAAAGACAAGAGAACTCGGCTAGGAGATGGTGCTTCTAGTGGTATATCCTACATCCGGAAGGGATTACCATCTGGAGACAAATTGTAAGGCTTGATTCCTACCATTTGGAAAGGAATCCATTAGTTGAAATGCTCGGAGGAAGGAAAATCTGGGGACTGAAGTAGGCGAGGTCGAACCAGGATAAAATCTTTGTGTTTGATTTTCTAACTCTTTACTTTTTGAATTATATTTCATATTTGCATCATTTGGATCCATCATCCGGAACATAATCAAACACGCCAAAAAAGTTTCGCCCCCCCCACTCTGACCTTAATTAGACCCTCACAGGGACCAACGAGTGGTATTAGAGCAAGTGCTCAAAACTAAAGATCTAACAATCTCAAGCTAAAGGTCCAAATTTTGATCCAAGTATCAAAATGAGTTTCCAAAACTCATAAATCCTTCCCGAGGGTATGTCCATTACCCATCCTCCACTCTTCACCGGTGAACACTATACGTTCTTAAAAAATTAGATGAAGAACTTCATTCAAGCACAAAGCATGCAAGCATGGTTGGTCATTAAAGATGGCCCATATGAGCCTACCCACGAAGTAGAGGGTATCACTACCCGAAAATCCTCAAGTTTATGGGATGAGAATGATTTTAAAAAATTGCATGAAAATGCAAATGCTATTAACTTGCTTCATTATGCTCTTAGTGCAGCAGAATTTAACGGGATATCCTGATGTGAGACTACATAAGAAATTTGGCAGAAGCTGGAAGTAACCTATGAAGGAACCAACAAAGTGAGAGAAGCTAAGCTTGATTTACTCCAATAAAAGCTTGAAACCTTCAAGATGGAGCCAAAAAGAGTCAATCATCAGCATGAACACTAGATACACCAATCTAGTGACTGAGATGAAAAGGCTCGAAAAGGAAATCTCTGAAGTAGAGATGGTAAAGTAAGGGCTTCAGAGTCTCACCAAGGAATGGGATAGCAAGAAGACTGCCATTGAAGAAGCTCATGACTTAAACTTCTATAGTTATGATAAGCTCATTGGTAATCTCTTAACTAAAGAGTTATCCTTGGAGAGATATAGCCAACAAGAGAGCAAGCTAGAAGAAAAGAAGAAGGCCATTGCACTTAAGGCAGACTCTATTGGATCAGCGTCTTCCAGATCAGAAAAGCAGCCAAAGGAATCTAGCTCTAGCAAAGAAGATATGGCTATGTTGGCTAGATACTTTGATAGATTCCTAAGAAGAAAGATAGGAGGAGATCCAGAAGACATGACTCTAAAAAGTCAAAGGAAGGCACCTCTAGAAGAGATAGGGTAAGAAAGACTTAGGAAGATAAGAAGAATCCAGAAAAAGAAGATGCCTGCTTCGAATGTGAAGAAAAGGGCCATTACAGAACCAAATACCCCAAGCTTAAAAGAGATAGGAAACACAAGAAGAAGGCAATGGTGGCCACTTAGAGCAATAGTGAAGAAAGCAGTTGCTCATCTTCAACAGAAGACGAAGAAACTATAAATTGTGCATTCATGGCACTAACTGATCCGAAAGCAGAATAATCCGAAAGATGTCCATCCAAGTAAGATATTGTGCAGATTGAAGAATTATAATCAGAATTAGAGACATCCAGTACTGAGGTAAACTCTCACTCTAATTATCTTTCTAACTTTGAACTTGCTAGAGCTTTAGGGATTGTGATCAAGAATGTGAGGAAGAACACAAAAGCTATCAAATCCCTAAGAAGATATGTGATGGAACTTGCTGAAGATGTTGAAGCCTTAGCACAAGATGTCAATTTTATAAGAGCCACCAAACATATTGATGTGGTTGAAGAAAACTTCCTGAAAAATCAATTGAGATCTTAAATGCTAACTTGATGGGGTTAGATAGGGAGCTAACTCTGATGAAGGAAGCATCCAGAAGGAAACCAGGTTCTTCACTACCAAAAAGGAATCCAAAGCAGGGAACATAAAGAAATCAAAACTCAGGTTCTAAGAGGAATTCAAGACCCTCAAATAAGAATGAGAAGAAGCCTCAATGGCAACCTCAAGCAGAAAGATACACATCTACTCAAAAGGGAAAAGCTAAAGCTGTATCAAATGAGCAACCTGCCAAGAATTACAAAGCAGAAGTTGCACCTCCAACCAGCTTCCGCATACATTCCGGATAGACTAGTATACAAGAATCTAGATATGTTGGAAACTATAGAAAGGAGGATCTCAAGAAGATCCAAAAGAAGCAGGAGCAAAGCAAACCATCTCTGAGTGCAGGTTTTGTGGGACAAATAACCATATTACTAGATTATGTAGATTAAAAAATGGTTATTATTATGTTTATCCTTAGCCTGAAATGGTTGATAACCCTAAGAGGACCCAAATCTGATTGGGTACCCAAACCCACTTGATCTATTTTGTAGGTATGCCTTAGATCCACATAAGATCAACACAAATGGTACATTAATAGTGGATGCTCAAGGCACATGAATGGTGATGAGAAAGCCTTCATCACTTTAATCTGGAAGAAAGGTGGAAAGGTAAGCTTTGGAGATAATCAAAAGGGACAGATCATTGGCCATGGAACCATTGGATCTGAAATACAGATAGAAGATGTCTGTCTAGTTGATGGACTGAAGTTCAACTTACTTAGTGTTGCAAAACTTTATGATAAAGGAAGAAAAGTCATCTTTGACTCCGGAGGATGCTCATCTATGATAGTAAGTCTAATCAACTTATTCTATATGAACCTGGAGTAAATAATGTTTATTTTGTTAATATTAAAAATGATAAAAAGAACATATACTTGGTGTATAAAGAAGAAGAATCATGGCTATGGCACCAGAGGTTGGGACATGTAAGCATGAACCTCCTGTCCAAATTAGCCAAAAAGGAATTGGTTGTGGGTTTGCCTAAGATAGCTTTTAATAAGGATCACATATGCACTGCATGTCAATTAGGTAAACAGCATAAGAAGAGCTTCCCTTCCATCTCATACATACCTTCGAAGAGAGTTCTTGAACTCTTGCATATTGATCTCTTTGATCCAATCAAAC
This sequence comes from Euphorbia pulcherrima, assembly GCA_947683365.1. Taxonomy (NCBI): domain Eukaryota; kingdom Viridiplantae; phylum Streptophyta; class Magnoliopsida; order Malpighiales; family Euphorbiaceae; genus Euphorbia; species Euphorbia pulcherrima. The sequence continues at coordinate 23,131,567 of CANTUS010000009.1, forward strand.
CATTGAGTATAGGTAAAAGAAAATACACCACGGTAATTATGGATGATTATTCTCGTTATACCTGGGTGGCTTTGCTAGCTAGCAAAGATGAAGACTTTGACCAATTCTCAAAACTATTCATCCGAATAGAAGTAGAATAGGGCATAAGCATTACACGCATCCGAAGTGATAATGGTTGTGAGTTCAAAAATAAGTACTTTGATGAATTTTGTGACTCTAAGGGCATTGAACATAACTTCTCTGCCCCTCATACCCCTCAACAAAATGGAGTTGTTGAGAGGAAAAATAGGACCATGGTTGAGATGGCTAGAACAATGCTAAGTGAGAATTGTTTACCGAAGTATTCCTAGGGTGATAACATACTATATTTTAAATAGAGCTCTCAGTAGAAAGACCTTAGAAAAGACCCCCTATGAAACCTGGAATAGAAGGAAACCCAAAATTGGGTATTTCAAAGTCTTTGGATGTAAATGCTACATCTTTAATGATAGAGAGCAACTAGGAAAATTTGATCCTAAGTCTGATGAAGCAATTTTCCTTGGCTACTCAACACATAGCAAAGCTTATAGAGTTTATAACGAACGAACCCAAACTGTGGTAGAGTTAATACATGTAGATTTTGATGAGACTAACCATGCAGGAAGAAGAAATTAAAATTTGGAAGATCTAACTCCGGAAGTTGAAAGCACTGGAGAAAAAGAAGAAGTGCAGATTCCAGATTCCTTTCAGATCAAGAAACACAAGGAAGAAGATGAAGGAATTGATTTCAACTCAAAATTTTCTCAAGGTTATCTCAATCATCAAGAGATAAACTTTATGGATAATCAAGAAGGAATTGAAGCAATCGAGGAATAAGCTCCAGACCAGCATGCACATCTTCAAAGAGAAATCCGGACTCATAAAAATCATCCGACAGAAGCCATTTTGGATGATGTCTAAAATCCAGTCAGAACTAGAGGGCAACTCAATAGGATGATGAGCCATGCTGCTTTTATCTCTCTCATTAAGCCAAAAAAATTTTAAGATCCTGAAGGAGATGAAAGCTGGATGATGGCAATGCAAGAAGAACTAGATCCGTTCACCGGAAATGATGTATGGGATCTAGTATCACCACTAAAAGGAAATTCAATCATTGGCACCAAGTGGGTATTCAGGAACAAGCTAGATGAGTTTGGAGTAGTGGTGAGAAACAAGGCAAGATTGGTAGCCCAAGGCTACAATCAATAAGAAGGGATTGATTTTGAAGAAATGCTTGCCCCTGTAGCAAGATTGGAGGCAATCCGGATCCTATGTGCTTTTACATCATTCATGGGGTTTACATTGTTCCTAATGGATGTCAAAAGTGCATTCCTAAATGAAGTTATCCAGGAAGAAGTCTATGTGAAGTAGCCACCTCGATTTGAAGACCCAAGGCATCCCGATCGTGTATACAAACTGAAGAAGGCTCTCTATGGATTAAAGCAAGCACCAAGAGTTTGGTATGAGAGACTCACTACATTTCTTATATCCAAGGGATATATTCAGGGCAAGGCAGATACAACTCTTTTCATCAAGAAGAAGAAGGATGATATCATTCTTGTCCAAATTTATGCTGATGACATCAATTTTGGAGAAACAGATGAAAAGATGTGTGAACAATTCAATACTAAAATGCAGAAAGAATTTGAGATGTCCATGATGTGAGAACTTAACTTCTTCCTTGGTTTACAAATCAAGCAGAGTCTGGATGGGATTTTTATAAACCAATCCAAGTACACCAAGGAGATTCTCGAGAAGTTTAAAATGGACAAAAGCAAGCTAATGTCCACTCCAATGGGCTCAGATACAGTCCTATCCAAGGATTGTGAAGGAGATGATGTCGATCAGAAGCTATATAGAGGAATGATTGGATTACTTCTATACTTGACAGCTAGCATCCCTGACATACACTATGCAGTTTATTACTATGCAAGATATCAAGCCAATCCTAAGGATTCACATCTAAAGGCAGTAAAGAGAATCCTTAGTTACCTCCTAGGAACCATTGAAGTTGGGTTATGGTATCCTAATAATGGAGAATTCACACTCTAAGGCTTCACTACTCTTGAGAGGAAGAGTACATCCGAAGGATGTCATTTTCTTGGAGATTGCTTGGTATTATGGTATAGCAAAACGTAAACATTAGTTGCTTCATCAACCACAGAAGTTAAATATATAGCAGCAAGAAGTTGTGTAGCTCAACTACTACGGATCAAGCAACAATTGGAAGACTATGGAGTACAATCCGGATGTGTTGAAGTGATGTGTGACAACAAAAGTGCCATTGATGTGTCAAAGAATCCAGTACTTCACAGCAGGATGAAACATGTAAACATGAGGCATCATTTCATCCGGGATCATGAGATGAAGAAGGATGTTGTATTGGTATACATTCCAACCAATGAGCAAAGAGCAGATATCTTTACCAAGCCTCTGAGTAAAGATCAATTTAACAAGCTAAGGGAGTCAATTGGAATGTCTAATCCAATTTAAAGGAAAATCCGGAAGACAATTTGGATTAGTTTGAAGCTCTATGAGTCAAGGAATCAGGAAAAGAAGAAGAAATTATGTTGACTCTAGATCCAGAACTAAGATTGCCAGCTAAGCAGACAAAAAGGACAAATGGCAGTAAAGGCATTGAAAAGTAACTATACACGTTTTGAATTTCAAACGTCTATTGGGTGTTACACGCGCTGTAAAATTAAATGGCCATTTTAAGAATAAACCTTTCCCATTCTCCGGTTTTAACACCATTCACTTCTCTCATAAATTTCATCTGCTATGTCATCAATCTAGTTAACTTTAACTATGTCCAGATTACCATTATACCCTCACTTTGGAAATTCTATATAAACCCCCCAAATTTCCCCTTCTTCCTCACGCGAGCTACTAACTGCTGTTACTCTGCAAAAATCCATTTCCAAACCCTAATTTCTTCAAAAACTGTCAAATGGCAGCCATAATTTTGAACAACAAAATCCAAATGCTTCCTCAAAGGAACATGTTTGTAGAATCTGATCTCAAGCATGAAGACTTCACACCCATAAACCTAAAACCCACTGACTCAGTAGTTCCCGCTGACTACTTGGGCGATAATTTTCTATTTGAAATAGACTCCTACTCCAAACCCATTTAAGATCAACATCTGGGTGATTTCCTCAAGATCAATTGCCCAACTTATCCGGATTTGGTGCAGGAACTCTTCTCAAATCTAAGAGTACACTCCTACCATAATGTTCTTAGAACCATGGTTCAAGGGAAGGAAATCACTATCACTCTAGAATTCTTTGAAAAGTACCTTAATATGAAGAATAATGGTGTTCAACTACAGAATGATGGGGATGAACTGCTTGTGAAGTGTCACCCCTAGAAGTGGCTTCATGTCAACTACTTTGGAGATAAATTCTTAACCTATTTTTCGGAAGTACCAAGATATCTCCAACACACTCTTGCCAAGTTCATCTTGATCCGGAAGGGCTCTCTAACTACCTTATCCTCCTTCCAATATTGCATGTTACAACACTGGGTAGAGAGTAGAGTGGTGAACATGTCGGTACTAATTATCCACTATCTGAGACAACACAGGAACTCCCACCGTACCCTGATCACAGGAATTCTTATTGTAAATGGAGTGAATATCTCCAAATTCCAGTTAATCCAATGGAAAGAAATTCTTTAGAAGAACTTCAAGAAGCTGACCTTTGGAGAAACCTGGAATAAGGCAAAGGCCATCAAGCAAAGGAATGAGAAGAAGAGCAAGGCTAGGAAAGTAGTGGATTCGGTTGAAGATGCTCCGATTCCTAAGGAGGCTAGAACCACCAAACCCAAAGCAAAATAGCAGGTAGCTTTGGTTCTGGTGGAAGAGGTTGATGAGGATACTTAAACCCTTACTCAACTTATGAACAAGAGTCCGGAGAAGCCTAAGAAAAGAGGAAGATTGATAAAGGTAGCAGCCAAGAAGGGGAGAAATGTGGAGACCCTAGAAGTTGTAGTAGAGGATGAGGAGACTAAAGAAGAAGCTCCAGAACCCAAGAGGAGGCAGTTCACTAGAAAGGGTTGCACGTTTGATGAGGTCATGGCAGCCTAGAAGAGCAAAACTAAGAAGCCTGTCGGAATTGTGATTGATGAAGAAGCTACAAAAAAAGGCTGAAAAAGAAGAATTGGGTAAGGCCAGGAAAACCAAGGGCAAGCATGTGCCCGATCTACTGAGGAAACCACTCCGAATGATCCTCAATATAAGATCATAAAGGAAGCCAAGAAGGATAACAACCTGATCAACAAGCTCACAATAGAAGGACTTGGAGGCTCTTTCGGTGCCCAGGCAATTCTAATTGATCCAATAGACATGGCAACCATTGCCCAGGTTCCGAAAGCAGACCTTTTTGCCTTCACACGAAGAATCGGAGCACTTTTAGAGAATTTGCTTAATTCGAAAGATAAGACCATTCATGAGAAATACCTAAAAATGCATATATAGAAGGTGTTGAGGACACTACCAATACGCTTATGGAAGTAATTAAAAGTCTTGAAAAGGCATTTGAAGGGATGACTGAGGACATTTCTTATCATCCGGGGGTTGTGGAAGTTGATGAAGGAAGAAGAGAAGCTGACACTCAGGATTAAACACCAGTAAATAAGGTAATCCCTGACACGATTTCTTTTGATATCAATGTTGATACTACTGCTATTCCTAAAATAGTAGATAAGAATCAGGATAACTTAGATACACAAACCCCAAGTGCATCTAAGGACAACCAGTCTAACCCGAAACAAATTATTCTGAAGGAGGGACATGGTCTGGGACCCAACGAGAACACTTCTAAAGTGGACTCTAAGGGCAAGGCCATTCCGGAGGAAAGGTTGGAAGAAGGGAAAGAAGAAGAAGAGGAGGAGTCCTCTGAAGAAGATACAAGTAAAGAAGACTCATCTGGATCAGATGAAACCGGAAGTAGCTCAGGATCTGAAACCTCCTCCTCTAAAAGTCTAATTAAAAAGCCAACTGCTAGTCTAAATCAAACCAGAGTTAAAAAGATTACGACAGCGCTAAAAATGCTATAGGATGCTACACATGAAGAACATGAGGAAAGTTATATGAAGTAGTGTCTCCGAAATATCTGTAAGCAACTCAAATCAGTGGAGAAATTGTTGAATAAAAAATCCTCAACTTCGGACTTGAGAGCAGAATTAAGGGAAATAAAAGGGAGTGCTCAGAAGATTGAGAAGAAAGTGGCGGAGTTTCCCACTGCTGATCTAGTGGCAGAGGTTTCCCTTGCTAAAGTGACTCCAGTGCTGGACTAGAACAACACTAGCATTGCAGGAGCTAATCGTTCTATAGATCAGGCTAATACAGTAGCCACAAATAACTGCGCTACCCTCATGGAAAAAATTACCTCCTCCTCAACTAATCTGTCCACAGAACTGAAGGAGTATGTAGATTCTAAGTTTGAAAACTTGTCATAATTCATGGCTGAGTAGAATGTCAACTCCAACATCACTAGCCTAAATGAAAAGCAACAGGCTACACTAGATAAACTCACAAAATTCATCAATGATGAAATGCCCAAACTTCTTGCCAAACAGATGGAAAATATTGCTTAAGAGTTTGCAGGCCAAATGAATGGGTAGGACACAGTCATCAACAACGTCAAGGAGGAACTCACAAAGACCTCATGACTGCCAACACATGCATTCAAAACTACCGTCGAGATATGGGTAAGGAATTTGAGAAATTAGAGTCCAAATTATCCAACTTATCCATGTCCGGAACTTCCTTACCTTTTATTCCGGAAAGTCAACTCATTCCAGTCCTTCAAGATCTCATCCAACATATTGGGATACTGGCTTCTTTGGCCATAAAGGAATTGCTACTCTCCTAAAGGCCCTCTTCCCCTACTTTGATGAGAAGGATCACAAACATGTTCTAAATATGCATCCATACATCACAAAGTCATATATCCAACTCTGAAAGGTCTTCCAACCCCTGCATTTAACTCCAGCCATAGTTGACAATATAATAGAGCAGAAAAGAGAAGGAAATTTAGATTATTCCATTTACTCCAAGGATTGGCAGGAGAGCTGGGTGGTAAAACCTACATGGTGATAACCCCCAGGCTGATGCAAAAAAAGGGGGAGAACAAAGCTGAAAAGGGGGAGAAGAGCAAGGGAAAAGAGAAAGAAGGAGAGCCATCTAGAAGAAGAACATAAAGATCCTTAGATTAGCTATTTTGTTCCAATGTAAAATCTGTAATAGCTAGTTTCATCTTTTTCACTTATATACTTTTGTAATTGTAATTCCGGATTGATGTTAACTATTGTTAACAGTAGAAGTGTATATAGTGAAAAATTGCTTCTAAAGTACAATATGCAATTGTACTAGAAAAACCATGGAAGCTAGAATTGAAAAATGTTGGGGGAGTTTTGGGATGCTAAAATTATGGGGGAGTAAAAATTGTAAATGACTAAGTATCAAGACTCATACTTAGATCATAAAAACCCCTTTCCTTATGCTTAGATGACTTAGGTTTTTATTTCCATCAAATGGGGGAGATTGTTAGAAACAATGATCCGAAACAACAAATAATCTGGATCAGGTTTGAGGTAAACAAAACACCTAAGTACAAAAAGACCTAATTCACTTATTTGGACATATAACCAAAACATCCAAAGTCCAAGATAAGTGAAGACAATTACCTAAGCATAAATGGAAGCATCCGGTTAGAGTTTGGAAAGGAAAAAAACTTTGAACCGCCCAAAACAGCATTCGGAAGAACTAATTGCACTAGCATCCAGAAGAAGATATATCCAGAGATATTTAGTCTAAAAACATCCGGAAGACTTAAATATCTAGATAAAGGGAATAATCCAAAAATTCTATTCCCTCCATCTTTTTGGTCTACAAGTCAAAGATCATTTTCCTCAAAGCAAGACAAAAATGACAGCTAGTGCTTTTTAGAAAACGGACAAAGGACTTACACAGAAAAGAGAAAAAGGTAACAACCATTTTCACTTGGACCAATGAGAAAGGCATGTGGAACTCACACTAAAAAAACAATGGCGTAAAAGTTGGTGAGTCACTAAAATACAAGGAAAATAATCACTAACAAGATTTTAGCCTATACAAGTAGCTTTTCTCAGCCATTTTAATGGTTTAACACTTCCACCTCTCAAAATCTTAAGGAGATTTTGAGCATTTTAGCTAGTTCTAGTAGGATAAGGTTTAGAAAAGGTAAGAAAAGAGGATTCAATTCATCTTTTCTTGGTTTTTCTTTACTGAACTCTTTGATATTAGGTGTAATTTAAGTTTAGAAATCACTAAAAATAGGATTTAGAGACTAAAATCACCCCTTACTTCCCAAAATCATCATTTAAGCTCCCCGGAGGTGTCATACGGATCTTAAAGAGGTGGATTCACGGCCCCGAGGTAAAAATTCTGAGTCTCATAGCTCTTTGTCCTTCATTTTACTCGTTTATTGTGTTTTAGTCACTATTTGTGCTTAGTTTTGGTTTTTTTTGTCGCATTCCGGCCAAAAACATCTGCTGCAAGAAATTGAAGCCACCGGCGGTATTAACCATGCCGCTAGTGGCCTCATTTGCCCCCAACGGCCTTATTTTCTTGCATGACACTTTATTTACGGTATCTAGAATGTCATATAGCCTGCCTGTGTAAATGAGATCACCGGTATCAGTGATGCCGCCGCCGGCCTCATTCATACAACCGGCGGTATGGAGTTCTGGACTGCAGATTAGTTTTCATTTTATTTTTGACCTAGTTTAATTTCCGAAGCTAGGATGTACAGTGCAACGATGGGAGTCCACAACTCCCAGAAAATGGTCCAAACCCTATAACATGTGGCATAATAATTTGGTTAAAATAACGATCGTGTCCAAAATGGACTTTTCCCTAAAATTTGTTCGAAAAATGAATTTTTCAAAGGGAACTTGTATTCTAAAATAAAAAATTTCAAACTAACCTCATAGCTCGACCCCAGTCCGGGGCTCTGCCCCGTAACCCCGTGAGCGGCTATCGCCCCTCGACCCTGTCGGGGGCGCTTCCCCTTGGACCCCGCGAGGGGCTGCCACCCCCCGACCCTGCTACTGGGGGCGCCATTTTGTGTGATATACCCTGTATACGTGCCTTATCTAAGCTAACCTTTTTGTGCATGTATATTTAGGTTAGATGTATTTTAGGCCTTCGGGTATTTTTATTTATTGTATAGACAAATGTATAGGATTCAAAAGCCTTGTAATAATTTTAATTTCCGCATTTGATTTGGGATGACTGAGATAATTTATTTATTTCCCGCTTTGATGCTTGATAACTCGATAACAATATATAAACCAAAAACACAATAAATAGGGTGGATTAAAACTGATTAAGAAAGAATGAAATCTTTTAAGTTGGCCAATGTAAAATAGATAACATCATTCAAACTCAGAATCTCTACTTAAGGTATGGTCTACCACCCGGTGGGAAAACGGTACCAAAATTTCCCGATTGAGCTGAACCGGGTGGCGACTCTATTTTAAGTACGGGATTTTGATCTCGTATCTTTTGGACATTAAAATATGATAAACCATTTTCACAAATCACCATCACGCCAATCATTTTCAAGGAATTTGTCCTCCAGCCAGGCCTCACGGCTCGTTAAACTTCGCCCGCTCACAGTGGCGACTCTACGGGGATCTATCTCTTTGAACTTGAACTTAAATTTTTTTCAATAAGTTTAAAGGATTTTGATAATGTATTAAAATCATTAGCCAAATTAAAACTTCATTCTTTTTCATGACATTTTATCCTCAGCCCTGTAGATAGTTCGATAATATTAGGTGCCCCATTTCACCCGAGAAGCTCGCAAAAGTATCACTCACGCCCTGTTTGGAATTGAGGATGCCTAGTGGGCGGATCACTCGTTTTAACCAACACTTAAACTCATGCGGTCGCACCTGTTTGGGGAGTGGTTGAGTGATGTGGAATCAAGGTAAATGAGAACCTTCTACATCAACAACCCTATACCAAAGCCGCGCTAGAAAAAAACCTTAGCATTTCATTCTCTTAGGATTACCAGAACATTGAAAATAAATTGGGATGCGCTTCTTTCACCATTATCGGTGAGGGAGCCAAACTCTATACTTTCCAAAGAGGCGTTATGCGGGAGTCATAAGGTCAGAAGAGGGACGCTTTATGTGCTATGTGCTACGTGCTCATACATCACCCATGCATCGACTTCAATAGCCAAAAATCAACTAACTTACCCTTACCGATCTCCATTCGTGGAAGAGGTTTAGCAACATTCGTAGATCTTCTTTTGTACCCCCGTTAAGTCACGACATGTCACTATACGTGACGACGGGTACGAACATCCTAGGGATGCTGGAGGGATAAGCCGCTGTATCATCGCTAACCACGTCTACGTACAGCCATACATACCATGCATTGATTATTAGATAAAGGTCATTCACCCATCCATAGCATCACACAATCCATGCATAGTCTGATTTGCTACCTAATGTTTCAGCTAGGAGGAGGCAAAGTTATCGTCATACCCCAGTTTGGAGAAGGCCTGAACACCGCCTGATTCATCATTCTCTCAACTCAATTATCGCCAAGGAAGTAGAAGGGGTTCTATATACTTATTCCAGTGGGGACTCAGATTCAGATCAGATTCAGTTGGGTCAGAATTTCTCTCAGCCAGCCATATCTTTCTCGAGTAATGATGGAAATCCTCCTCTGCCCGAGGAGCAAGTCGGCCCTACTCCCACCTCGGGAGCAACGTCTCAACCCTCTCCTGGTTTCTACTTCACCGTGCCATGGCTCAGTTTCTGAACTCAGATGCATTCTAGGCCTCTATCCAAAACATTATCCAGGCAGCCATTAAGCAAGCCCTCAAGGATAGGAATTCCGATCGGGTCTCTGAGTCTGATATACAAGCCCAAAATGGTTCAGCACATATGTTGGCCAATCTGGTAGGGACAAGACCCATTGCACCTATTTTTCACTCAACTCCCTCGACTCAGCCTATGGCAAGCCCATTTTAGTTTGGGCAAACCTCTACTTTTCAGCTAACCTCGATAACCCCGTCGATTGTTCCTTTCAATCTGAAGCCTTTTTCTCAAATCTCAGTTCCCTCAGTATTCACTCATCAGTTTTCAGCTTCTTCCAGCAGGCTAGTCTAACCTCTGCCATCTTTTACTCCTACTCAGTTTGTTGTAACTCCCAGGGGCACTACTTATCCCCAGAATCCTTTCAATATCTAAGTGATTGCTCATCCTCCACCAGTCAACGACTAGGTCACCCAACCTCCGAGCATGACACCTAAAGTAGCTCCTTTTATTTGCCAGATGATGGCCTCTCAGACCAACCACGACCAGGTCATGCATTCTTCGGGTGCGACACCTAAAGCCGTAGCTCTCTCTCTCACCAACCGATCAATGACCAAGTCACGTAGCCTCCGGGCATGACACTCAAGATTCAAGCTTACATCAAGCACCTCATAGCCACCAAAGAACCCAAAAGGGGGGAGGATTGGGTACCCGATAATTTTACTATGCCGAATATGGTGCGTTATGATGGTTCTGGTGCCCCTACTTCCCACATTATTATGTATGAAAGAGTTATGCGTGTAAAGAAATTAAGTGATAAAGTGCTTACTGAAATTTTTCCTTGTTCCCTTTAGGAGCCTGCTCTTGAATGGTATCATACTTTGCCTCAGCACACTGTTACTGATTGGAAACTTCTTCTAAGGCTTTGAAAGTGCACTATGATGGAGATGACTCTCCAACACCTTAAAGAAATCTAATTTGAGCCTTGAGGAGATGATTGTGAAACTCCTAGAAGGGTCTCTGCCCATTTTCGCAAAGAGATGGCTACCGACTTATTCCCCTTGTACAAAGCGCTATTCGAAAAGGCTGAGAAAATTGAGCACAAGCGAGCTGAAAGGACCGAAAAACTATGTTATAGGAGGAACAATGATACCAATGTCATGAGCCCTACACCTACCGAGCCTAAGGCTCCCATTGCGGTTTAGGCAGTCAGTCAGATGCCACCAGTAGTCACTACGGTCTAACCTGGTGCCAACCCATTTTTCTTGGTGAATCCCTATAAGCTGCCACTCAGAACAATCTTCACTAGGTTACAGGAGGCTGGTTTTCTCAAGTCCCTCCATGAGTATAAGCCACCTAAGCCTGAGGATGAGAACAACTTTTGCGAGTATCACATTTAGATAGGCCATCACACCGATAATTGTAGAAACCTACACAACGCCATACAACGTCTGGTAAGGGATAAGAAAACTGTTGAACCCGAGAAGGCACCCAGCACCATAAACAATCCCCTACCACAATTTAGTGGCAAGTAGGGATATTGATTCCAACATGACCCAAGGTGTGACCTTGCAAGACCCTCCGCATATGGAGGATGACTATCTAAATATATAATTTTCTTTAACATCTTGAACAATTCTATTATTAAAACTTTCAACAATTTTGTTTCGTTTACTTGTGTCTTGTTATGCCCAATTGATCCACGCATTCATATAAGCATACGCGTGATATTTTTAGTATTCGAGATACTTCATTGCAAGAAATTAATTTGAGTACAACTGAAATTTCTCAAGTGGTAACCATTTCCAATAATTTAACTCCTGTTAAAAAATGAGAGATAATAAAAGTGCTTAAAGTTCGTGATAATGCTTACGAAGATACGTTTAGAATAAGATCACCGAATTTCCAAGCATCCCAAAGGTACCAAGTGCAAGCCAATCGAACAGAAGCTTCACCATTTGTGACCGTCACACGGACTATCTCAAAAGAAGATTCATCGGGTGGTCTATACCTTGCAAAATCCAAATTGCAATTGCACCGCTAAGATAAAAAGGCGCCATTAATAATAGATCCAGGGGGATTTATGACACCTTCCTCCTATCGGGCTTCACAATCTCTCTACTCTTTTCATAAAGGATAAATATGATCAACAAGATTCAACCATCACTAACTCATGGACACAAGCTCACCAAAATGGTCGTAGAGTACTCCTCAAATCCTACACTTGTCTAAACATTAAGAAGATGGTCAAATTTTGTGAAGGAGCATTTCTTGGCTCGGTATAATACATCTCGTCATATTGCCTTGCACAATAAAATGTAATTTCAAGGGGCAAGTTCCAAAATAATAGAGGGAAAGTAATATCTCTTAGCTTGGTAGGGCTTATTTCATTGCATTACCTCAGACAGAAGAGTTCGATTTCAAGGGGCAATTTCTGAATTGATCGAGAGGTGTGAAATTGAGCTCAACCCCCTCCGCACAAATGACGGTTAAGAAATAGTAAAAACGGTGAACGAGCCAATCAAGAAAGCGCTTTGTAAGCTTCAAAACTCCCGTGAACCAAACCCTCACGATAACGCCAATTGAAATCAGAATAAAGCCCTCATAAACCAGGACAGGCTTAAGCGTTATCACATCTAGTTCAAAAGAAATAAATCAGAAAAAGCAGCATAAAAAATAGATATAATAATCACCTGCCTTTCGGTCTTTTACTGATTGGGCAAAAATTATGGTGACACCCAATGGTCGCTATTCTGCAAACTGGCCGTGCAAAAATTAGGGTATCTCTTAAGAAAATTGCCCACTAAACTGAAAACCCGACAAGGGCAGTTCAGGCAAATATTAGGCACGAGAGAAAAACAGTAAGATGTTAACTTGAAAATCTGTAAAAACTAGTTAACACCGGGAGTTTGATTAATGGAAATGGTTACCAACATCTTGTACTCCAATTAAATTCATCTAAGTAAAGTATCTTTCATACTGAAATCTTTATGCTTGTGATTGTATGAATTCCTGGCAGCCAAATGGTGGAAACATCGCAAGTAAACTTAATGGAGGGTACTCAGAGCTCATCCATATAAATGCTCAATAATTTAACATCTAAAAGACAAATAAATCTGAATAGACTGAAACATCCAAGTCTATGCAAGATTCGAAAATAATTCTGTTGGATTGAAAACCTGAAAAGGGCGGTCCAGGCAAAAGACAAAGACAAAGACAAAGAGAAAAAGAAAAAGAAGAAAAAAAAGAGAAGAAACTAATAAAAAAAGAAAAAGAAAAAAAATAAAAGAAGATAGGCTGAAAATCTGAAAAGGACGGTCTATGCAAGAAACATGTCTGCTGGATTGAAACCCTGAAAGGGCAGTCCAGGCAAAAGTTAAGACCAGGTTCGATAGATTGAAAACACCTAGGGGCAGTCTATGCAAAATTTAGAACCAAAATAAAAAGAACAGCAAAGGTAGACAATCATTGGGAGAAAGACAAACATCGTTCGCCCTCCCACAAAAAGATTGAGCCTCAAACTAGACTCAAACTCAGGTCTAAGCCCTTCGTTGTAATCATCCTTAAGGAACTCCACTCCTATCACATAAGCCTACCTGGTCACTACAGATGCATCATTTGCTCATTCATCATGGTCTAGTGGAAGACCGCATAATCATGCATGTTTAGTGCATACATCTCATGCATATACCCTTGCTTTTTCTATTTCCCAGAATATCTAAAGGAAAACTATCAAGGCACGAAAGCTAGGGGCAAGATCCCGAACACGTCGATCAAGCTACACCGACCAATTATCCAACACCCACCAATCAACAAGGGGCATTTGAAAGGGGCACAGTTTCCTCCAATCGCTTGAGATCACCTACAAATCAATAAGAATCACCTGGAAGGGGCAAAGTTCTCTCCAACTGCTTGGAGTCATCTACCGATCAAAAATAAACCTCAAGGGGAACGCTCAAGATGGTTCAGAGGACCCGTCAAACCTCCACAACGACTCCTTCGGACCCCCCAAAAAATCCTAACTCAATTTACAGTTCATACTTCTATTTTTACTATTGATCGAAGGGGCAAAAATGTTTTTGTTTTACAAAATCGATCAAGTTGTAAAAACATAATTTATTCTTCGACTAACTCGAGTTTCTCTAATTCTTAATGCAGGGCACCTCATGTAATCTACAAATAGCAGTTGATGCAAAATGCAAAACAAATAACACTTGCTACTCAAATAGCACCTGTTGCAAAACCAAAGGCGCTTGTTGTAGATTACCGGGGGCACCCTATGCACCAAAGTCTGACCTGGCTCGTATGACCCTTTCGGCGAAAGACCAACCTGGCTCTTCGAACCCTTCTTAGCGAAAGACCAATCTAGCTCTTCGGACCCCCCTTGGCGAACTCTCTCCACCAAAGATCGACCTGGCTCGTTAGACCCTTTTGGTAAAAGACCAACCTGGCTCTTTGGACCCTTCTTGGTAAAAGACCAATTCAGCTCTTCGGACCACCTTGGAAAACTCTCTCCACCAAAGACCGACCTGGCTCATAAGACCCTTTCGGCAAAAGACCATCCTGGCTCTTCGGACCCTTCTTGGTGAAAGACCAATCCAGCTCTTCGAACCCTCTTGGCAAACTCTCTTCACCAAAGACCGACCTAGCCCGTAAGACCCTTTCAACAAAAGACCAGCCTAGCTCTTCGGACCCTTCTTGGCAAGATCTCCTTAAAGCCCAAGTTTGACCTGTGGAAAACCATTCATTAAATAAAGTCCATGATGAGATCGGTGTATCCGTCATCCTTTGAATCCAGCGGCCTCGTTCTCACCAGAGGCAACTTTTAAATTTCTTTGACTAGTCAAAGATGCCACGTGACACCTCATACTGTCAGCGGCATCATCCAAGCCATCGGCGGCATAAAAAATCCTCTATACCTATTCAGCAAATCCGATGGAATCCTGGCTCAAGCCTCGACATTTCAGGACTTCTGAAACCCTTGTACTTTTAACTATCACATTTTTACTATTGATCAGAGGGGAAAAAAATTTTTTTTTCAAAAAATTGATTAAGCAGTAAAAACGTCATCTAAAATCAGTGTAATCTTGTTTACTTATCGCTTGTTGTAGGAATGAGGCTCCATAATCTCAATACCTGAAAGCCCAATTCCCGCTTAACAAATCTCAAATCTCAAGCCCGACCATAGGGCAAATCAATCTCAAAGCCTAAACCCGGCCAAGGGGCAAATCAACCTCAAAGCCCAAGCCCGACCAAGGGGCAAACCAATCCTCGAAGCCCAAGCCAGACCAAGGGGTAAATCAATCTCAAAGCTCAAGTCCAAGGGGCAAACCAATCATCAAAATTCAAGCCCGGCCAAGGGGCAAACCAATCTCAAAGCTTAAGCCCAACCAAGGGGCAATCCAATCTTAAAGCCCAAGCCTGACCAAGGGGCAAACCGATCTATAAAGCTCAAGCTCGACCAAGGGGCAAACTAGTCACCAAATGGAGTCACTGGAGGAATCAAAGCCATATCATCCATCAGGTACAATTCATATCACTTGCTCTTTCATGCGATCATACTGACATGTGACAGTAGTGATCCCCCGAGGGGTAGCCTATGAGAATGGGATTTTATAGTCCTTATCGCGAGACGATGATGACGTATACCTGATTTTATTCCTCATAATAAAAATTCTTTTTTGGAATTTTTATTACCGATATAAAATTCTCCATGAATTTTATTTTCGGAAAAATTCAATTCAGCGTGTCTGATAACGCGTCCGGTGGTAGATCAGACCGATGATTTGCACCCAAAAAATAATCTAGTCCAAAATACCCATTACAAGTTAAATAAACCCCCAATAATTCAGTTTTTCCCGTTGAATTTGCTTTTGGCCAGATTTTATTGCTTTTTCCCTGATTTTGGGCCTGAATCGTGCTAGCTTTTCAGACCTGTTAGAAGAGTGAGGTTACTAGTGGCCTCGTTGATAATACTGGCGGTATCATCCATGCCGTCGGTGGCATGGGCTTCTGCTGCAGAATAACTGTGTGCCTTTTTGCTTGATATCTGACGGACAATTGATCAAAGGCAATTTCCAACATATTTTAGCCTATATAATTAGCATTTCTCATCCATTTTGAGGGTTTAACACTTCCACCTCTCAAAATCTTAAGGAGATTTTGAGCATTTTAGTCAGTTCTAGTGGGATAAGGTTTAGAAAAGGTAAGAAAAGAGGATTCAATTCATCTTTTCTTGGTTTTTCTCAACTGAACTCTCTGATATCAGGTGCAATTTAAATTTAAAAATCACCAAAAATAGGATTTAGAGACTAAAATCTCCCCTTACTTCCCAAAATCATCATTTGAGCTCCTTGGAGGTGCCATACAGATCATGAAGAGGTGGATTCACGACCCTGAGGTAAAAATTCTGAGACTCATAGCTCTTTGGCCTTTATTTTACTCGTTTATTGTGTTTTAGTTGTTGTTTGTGCTTAGTTTTGGGTTTTTGGTCGCTTTTCGGCCAAAAATAGCTGTTGTAAGAAACTGAAGCCACCGGCGGTATCAACCATGCCACCGGCGACATCATTGATACCGCTAGTAGCCTCATTTTCCCCCTAACGGCCTTATTTTCTTGCAGGATCCTTTCTTTACTGTATCCAAAATTTCATAAAGCCTGCCTGTGTGAATGAGATCGTCGTTGCCACTGGCGGCCTCATTCATATCGCTGGAGGTATGGAGTTTTGGACAGCAGATTAGTTTTAGTTTTATTTTCGACCTAGTTTAATTTCTGAATCTATGATGTACAATGCAATGACGGGAGTCCAGAACTCCCTGAAAATGGTCCAAACCCTATAACATGTGGCTTTTTCACTAATAATTTGGTTAAAATAACAATCGTGTCCAAAATGGACTTTTCCCTAAAATTCGTTCGAAAAATGAATTTTTCAAAGGGAACTTATATTCTAAAATCACAAATTTTTGACCTAATCTGGTAGCTCAACCCCAGCCCAAGGCTCTGCCCCCAAACCCTGCCTGGAGCACTGCCCCGTGGCCTCATAAGGGGTTGTGGCCCCGTGAGGGGCTATCGCCCCTCGACCACGTAAGGGGCACTACCCCTTAGACCCTATGAGGGGCTGCCGCCCCCCGACCCCACTGCCGGGGGCACCATTTTGTATGATATACCCTGTATACATACCTTATCTGTGCTAACCATTTTGTGCAGGTAGATTTAGGTTAGATGTATGTTAGGTCTTCGGGTATTTTTATTTATTGTATAGATAAATGTATAGGATTCAAAAGCCTTGTAATAATTTTACTTTCCACATTTTATTTGGGATGACTGTAATAATTTATTTATTTCCCGCTCTGATGCTTGATAACGCGATAACAATATATAAATCGAAAACACAATAAATAGGGTGGATTAAAATCGATTAAGAAAGAATAAAATCTTTTAACTTGGCCAATGTAAAATAGATAACATCATCCGAACTAGGAATCTCTACTTAAGGTATGGTCTACCACCAGGTGGGAAAATCGTACCAAAATTTCGTGGTTGAGCTGAATCGGGTGGCTACTCTATTTTAAGTACGTGATTTTGATCTTGTATCTTTTGGACATTAAAATATGATAAACCATTTTCACAAATCACCATCATACCAATCATTTTCAAGGGATCGGTCCTCCGGCCCAGCCTCGCGGCCTGTAAAATGTCGTCCGCTCACAGTTACCATCCGAAGACAAATTGTAAGGCTTGATTCCTGCTAGTTGAAAAGGAATCCACTAGCTGAAAAACTCAGAGGAAGGAAACTAAGGGGACTGGAGTAGGCGGGGCCAAACTAGGATAAAATCCTTGTGTTTGATTTTCTAACTATTTACTTTTTGCATTATATTTCATATTTGCATCATCCTGAACATAATCAAGCACGCTACACTAAGACTTTTTAAAGTCTGTTAATTCCACGAAAAAGTGTCATTCACCCCCCTATAACCTTCATTAGACCCTCACAGGGACCAACACATAGTTTTGTCTTGCTAAGAGCTCTCCTTCCACAACTAAATTAGCTTTGTTAAACTTAGGCTTGAAATAAGGAAACTTCTTCCAACAAGTATTGACATAATGATTACCGTTATATAACTTCGATTTCCCCTTTCTATGGCCTCTACCTGCTTGTTGAGTATAGCTAGCTCGTTCATTATTGTTGCTGAATTTATTATTACCAAAGCCTTTGTTTCCGAAACTCCTAAATCTATTAACAAAGCACTTCTACACGAAAGCAGCTAGATCTTGAGTAACCTCCAATTCATTTTCTTCAGCCATAAACTAACTCTCAGATAGTAAAAATAAGGAAAAAAATCTTATTCATAGAAGGCAAAGGTTCCATAACCGTAATCTGTGACTTGAGAATGCTAAAGGCTTTATTTAACCCTCTCAAAAAACAAATGACTTGATTCGATTCATGTGTCTTACGCATAGCAGCAGCAAGATTACAATTACATCCATCACAAGAACAGACTGAGAGTGGATTAGGCTTAGTGTATTATACTCTATTACAGATTTAGTTCCCTGCAATATAGTAAAAATCTCTCCTTGTAAATCTGTTAGTCTATAAATGTCTGATTGACAAAATATTTCTTTCAAACCTTTCCATAAAGCACTAGCGAATTGAAAATTCATAACACTTTGAGCAATATGAGGAGTTAAAGATCTAATAATCCAAGACAGCAACATGTTATTACACCTCCTCCAAGATCCATACATCACATCCGTAGATCTAGGCTTAATAAGAGTTCCATCAACAAACTCAAATTTATTCTTTGAAATCAATGCTATTTTCCTTATCTAGCCTAAGATTGATAATTGTTATCTAATAAATGCGTAGCTGAAACAAGCGAAGGATTTTCACCTGGATGCAAGAAGAAAGGATTGTTCTCGTCTATCTTTAATTGATTTCTAGCAACTTCGCGCCGATTATAGAAAGAACAGGAAATCAGAAGCAAAAAAATATGCGGAAGCTTTCAAGGAATTAGATCGAATCACTCTAATACCATGACAATAATAGGAAATAAACGCAATTGAAGAAACAAAAGAATAGATTTCATTGAATTGAATTCGGATTACAAGAAGAGAAAAAATTTATGTTCTTAGAATAGAGGAGAAGAACCCTAAAAAGACTAACTAACTCAATATAACGGCAATAAACCGTATTTATACTAGGAAAATACTGAAAGTACTAAAATGCCCTTTTTTAGTTTTTACATCACTATTCTCATTACTTAAAGTTTGAAATTAATTTTTATATTAACACTTGTATAATTAATGTACACATGGCAAAGATTGAGTGGAGGACATGGAAGGGAACACAATAATGGGGACAAAAGATTTTGATCCATAATCTAGTATCAATAAATACTAAATCATTTATAAAATTAAATGTGGTTCACGGACCTACTTCCTAAAATGTAAATTTGTCTCTAAATATTTTATGACATGTTGTGAGCACGGGGCTTTTCGGTAACTCGTTGAACAATGATGACTTTTTGCTCTGACCTTTTATGACCCCTTTTCTCCTGGTTTGATTCGCGTTTGGAGAGTGCCTTTTGATGATTTTGGACCTTCGGTGCCACCTAAAAATGAATTATAATATATTTAAGTCGATAGAGATCATTGTTGCCTAGGTCTAGTCCCCCGGCCCGTCTTTTTAGGGTTTTACGTTGCCTTTCGGGCGCGGCCGATGCCCCTGCTCTGGCGACGGCTCCGGGATGCAGGGAGCGTGGTCCATACAATGGGCTGCATGGCTCACGCGGCCTGAGCCCCTCCTGGCGTGGTCTCCTATGCCTGGGAGACCACGCCGTGCCAGGTCTAGGCCGTGTCATATGACGCGGCCTAGGGCCTGCCGCGTCAGCAATGCTGCCTTGGCACGACCTGACCAATCCCTCTACGATTTTCGAGTTTTCTTGCTCTGCAAGTCAGATTTTTGTGATTTTTCCGTCAAATTAAGACATTTGAAGGATTAATTATGAAATTTGTGCTTTGTAGAGTCTATAAAAACCACAAAATCACCAGATTTTAGGACTTTTGCCCATTTTGAAAAAGGAATTCAGATTTTAGAGTTCATAGGATTTTAGAGAGAGCACTTCATAAAGTCATGGAAATCCAAGTAATCCAAATTTCTAAGCTTTATTAGGCTCAATCTTTTAGTCTAAAATATTAAAATCAAGTAAAAATCTTAAGTAAAATCAATTTAAATAGGATTTAGGAACTTTTTCTCACAAAATCACTAAATCCCTTGCTAAATTCATCACTGTTCGTCGATATTTCATCACGAAATCGTCAAAAAAGCTCCCCACAGGTTGATTCGAGTCTCGAGAGTGTATTCACGGCCTTTAGGTAATTTTCTGAGTTCCAATCTATTTCCTTTAGTTATTTATTGCTTATTGCTATGCTTTCGCTTGGTTTTCCGGGCATTTAGCCCATGTTTTCGGCATTTTGTGACTTTTTGGCGAGATTCCAACTGACCACTCCAGCGATCGGTAGGCCACCTGAGTATGTGTCGCTCAAGCGGCCAGTCTTCTTCCCCCCGAGTCAAAAAATCAGAGTTATTTCGATGTTTTAAGTCCAAATCTACTGAAATAATGTAGGAAACGACTTGAAACGTCAATGATCTTGAGTTTTTGGGCACAAAAAGTCAATTCTCGCATGTTTAGATATTTTTTCCAGTCGAACACTTCAGTGGGCAGAAGGCCGACTGAGTGACACCTAGGTCGACTCACTGAGTCGGCCTACCGTGTCATTCAAGCGGCCTACCACCTTGCTGAGTCCGCCTACTGGCAAAAAATGCCCAAATGGTCTCTGTATGTTTTAGTTTATGCTTTTTTGCCATATTTTATCGTTTTCTTGCGTTTTTAACTTCCACTAAAAAAATCACATATAATATGTAATATCATAATATAATTTTTAATTTGTTTTTCATAATTTATTAATTATTTAATTGATTAAATCTCCTTTTAATAACTTAAAAATGGGTTTTTAATTAAATAAATTATTAATGAATCTTTTTTCCATATATAAAATCCCAAAAATATTATGTAATGTTCCTTCATTAATTTTAGGTTGTTTAGTTTATTTTAATTAATTTTTGGAGTTGGGTCTGTTTTGGTAAGTTCGGTTAGGACGCGATTTCGCCATTTTATTTATTTATTCACTTTATTTATTTTCCCGCATTAGAAAAATGTATAGGTATTTGTGAAGCCATGTAATAATTAATTTTCTTACTTTATTTACTGTTTTTGTGTGATGTATGGCTATATAAACCGAAAACTCTAAACAATAATTAGATTTAAATCGCATGAGAACTAAAGTCACGTTTATTAAAATGTAAATGTCTGGATTTAGTAAATGAAAAATAGGCAACATCATCCGAACCTGAAATCTCTATTTTAAGGTCCGGTCTAACCGCCCAGTGGAAATATCGTACCCAAATTTTCGATAGAGCTAAACAGGGTGGTGACTCTATCTTAAAATACGGGAATTCAAGTCTCATATCTTTACGGGTCGGAAAAAGATCGTCAGCTCGCACGTGTTATAATTATGAATAGTTATTACATAGTAGATTCTAAGACTCTTAATATTGAGAGTAAAACTGATTTTAAAATCAAGAATTAGTATTCATATCATATATGATCTGCTATTTATAGAGAAAACAAAGGTGAATTACATTTGAGCGGGGAATATCATAACTAATTATGTTGGTTGGTTACAGCCCATGGTATATACATGTGAAGGTTAGTCCATGTAGACCTGACTCATGGCACCCTCCAAACAGAGTAACTAGTTATAAGGCTATAGAAAGGATATACAATATTTTAAGGTGCGTTTAACATTGCGGATTCTAAAACTGTTCTTTTTTATTTTTTATTTTTTCAAAACAAACATTCTTATTTTATATTTTTGGAAAAACATAATAAAAGCTCTACCTTCTAAGCCCCATTGATGTAGTAGTGGTGTGATGTTCTTCAATTTAATATCAGTAAATTAGGTAAAACGTGGATATGTGACGGACGCCTCAAACCTTTAATCAACACGAAGACAAAATTGATGATAGTAAGCACATAAAACAGTTGTCCAATTGTGATGTTCTTGCATATATTATGTCGGCTTGACCCGGTTTACCACTTCATGTTTCAGTTCATTAATTAGGGATTGCATTATGAAATTTCTAACAGTACAGATTAATAGAATATAACTATCTTACAATATAAGTTTGACCCTTTCATACTTTATTTCTTTTAATATAAATTTAACTTCACCAATAAAATATAATTTTCACGTTAGCGTATGATTCACATACTGATTTTTGGACACGTCCTTATCTTTTAGTTAAACATTTAATATTAAAAAAATATATTAAAACTCCTAATTTAATTTTTTTTCTCATTTGATTTATTTACTTTCTAATTTGACATTAACTTGTTACAATTCTTTATGTGTAAAAGTTATCACAATGAAGTATTCTAGAAAGATAATTATTGATTGTATATATGAACTTTGTTGAAAAGTATGATACTATTTTATTTATTTTTGAAATCAAGTTTTGCTATTTGATTTAAACTACATAAAAATATTATCATAGAACATTTACATTTTTTTTATTGAAAGAAAAAGTTTTTTTAAAGAGCCAAGAATTAATTCATGATCATTTATATCTACCCTTTATCAATATAGCAATTGAATCAGATTTAATTGATAGTGAATGAAATTAATAACATGTCTTTAACCTAATTTCATATTAATAATTTTTTATAACCATTATAAACTATTACTTATATATACCCCAAATCGCCAATGTGTCAAACAAAAGACTATAGTTGAATTTTATATATATATATATATATAGAAGAATATAAAGTTAATTAAATATAAATATTTTGAGAATACATAGAACGAAAATCATAACAGCAATTGATGTTTGTTTAAACGTTTAAAAACCTTTTTTTAATTAATACGTAGAAGATGGTGTGTGGGATATATGTTTTCTATTATGGTAAAGTTTGGCGTTATACAAAGGCTATATGAATTATTCGGCCAAGGATGACCGTTGATCTAAAAAGCAAAATAATTGTACCGAAATACCCACTCAAGGAAAAGAAAAAACAGAAAGCTCTTTTTTTTTTTAATTTATTATTATGCAATCAGCAATGGCCTGGAAGAGCAAAGCTTGCAACTATCTCATACGCCTACTAATATGAGCAGTCAATATGAACGGACAAAACAAAACCCACGTGGCGTTAATTTGGAAGTTTCCTAACGCTGAATGAATTTACCACACATCTCGAGGTTTCAGCTGCCTCCCATTGACCGTCGATTTTGCCAACGTCTCATTTGGCTTCGCCTTCTTCACCTTCCCTGCTATTACCTCCCCCACCCAGTTATTTCCTCAAACCCTATATAAAAATCGTCTTCTCCCCCTACACATTTCCATACTGCAACTTCCATCTACAACAACAACAACAAGAGGACTATTGATTTCGTTGATTGAATTAGAGAAATGGAGAGTCTGACATTAACAGGCCTGTTGAAGAATGCTGCGATTGATTTCCCAAATAAGCGTGCTCTCTCTGTTTCTGGCAGAATTGATTTCACTCATGCTCAATTGCAAGAGCTCGTTGATCATGCCGCTTCTCTCCTTGTTACTTACGGTGTAGCTCCTGGTGATGTCATCGCTCTCTCTTTCCCCAATACTCTCGAGGTATCTTCTTTCTTTATGTTTCATTTTGTTGTGAATGTGATGGGGGATTATGAAATTCTCAAGGAATTCCGTGTGTTTTTCTGTTTTTTCCAGTTTGTGGTGATGTTTCTGGCCGTAATCCGGTGCCGAGCAACCGCCGCTCCTCTGAACGCCGCCTACACAGCGGAGGAGTTCGAGTTTTACCTCTCCGATTCCGAATCTAAGCTGCTGATAACGTCTGCAGAGGGCGTTCAATCGGCTGAAACCGCCTCTATCAAGCTCAACATCTGCCACGTGTCCGCCACGCTCCACCTAGAAACAAGGAGAATATCGCTCTCACCGACGGAAGCGGAAGCGAATCTCGAATTGCTCGCCGAACTCGTCAATGACTCATCCGACGTGGCACTGTTTCTTCACACGTCTGGCACAACCAGCCGCCCTAAAGGCGTGCCCTTGACTCAGCTCAACCTCGCTTCCTCTGTTTTGAACATAAAGTCCGTCTACAGACTCACGGAGTCCGACTCGACTGTAATCGTTCTGCCTCTGTTTCACGTTCACGGCTTGCTCGCCGGACTGTTGAGTTCACTTGTCTCCGGAGCCGCCGTGACTCTTCCATCGGCGGGGAGGTTTTCAGCCTCAACTTTCTGGCAAGACATGATCGCCTATAACGCCACGTGGTACACTGCAGTACCCACAATTCATCAAATCATCCTCGACCGCCACGTCAGCAAGCCGGAGCCAGCTTACCCCAAGCTGAGATTCATAAGGAGCTGCAGCGCGTCATTGGCGCCGGCTATATTGGAGCGGCTGGAGCATACATTCGGGGCTCCGGTTTTGGAGGCATACGCAATGACGGAAGCGTCTCATTTGATGGCGTCCAACCCGTTACCGGAAGACGGCGGGCATAAACCCGGGTCGGTAGGGAGAGCCGTGGGGCAAGAGATGGCAATTTTGGATGAGAACGGGGCGGTTCAAGCCGGTGGTGTTAATGGGGAGGTGTGTATTAGAGGGCCAAATGTGACCAAAGGGTACAAGAACAATCCTGAGGCTAACAAATCAGCATTTCAATTCGGGTGGTTCCATACCGGGGATATCGGGTTTTTCGACTCGGATGGATACTTGCACCTTGTGGGTCGGATCAAGGAGCTCATTAACCGTGGGGGTATGAAATGAAATGAACATCACAATATATGAAGTTAAACATGTTGACCGTTATGTTAGTTATATTGATTGAAGTGTTGTGTAATTTCAGGGGAGAAAATATCACCAATCGAAGTGGACGCAGTTCTGCTGTCTCACCCAGAAATTGCGCAGGCAGTTTGCTTTGGAGTTCCTGATGAAAAATATGGTGAAGAGGTAAGACACCAATTTGAAGCTTCCTTTTGACAATTTCATTCAAACTAGTCTAACTTAGGCGTCAAACCTTCCACTTATTATTTCAATTTGATATTTTGAGTCAAACTAATTCCCATAAAAAGTGATTGTCAACTATATAGTCTATATTGTTTATTTAATACTCAAGTTGTCTTGGGTTGAGCTGATCTGGACAGCTAGATAGTTGCAATATTATTATATTAATAATCCTAATTTTTTCTTATCCATGTGTGGAAATGAAGTTGATAGTAATTTTGTTGGAGAGCAGATAAATTGTGCAATAGTAGCGAGGGAGGGATCAAAGATAGAGGAAGGTGAAGTGATAAGCTACTGCAAGAAAAATCTAGCAAGTTTTAAGGTGCCAAAGAAAGTGTTCCTAACGGATTCTGTGCCCAAAACAGCCACTGGAAAGATACAGAGGAGGATTGTTTCTGAGCATTTTCTTGCTCAAATCTCCACTGCCCAAGTTCCTAAGTTTGGAGCTTAACTTTTTTTTTCCATTTACTCTATATTCTTTATTGAGCACATTTATAAGAAATATTGGTTTCTATATATTTGTTTTTTTGTTTGTCAGCTGATTAATGAATGTTTGTGCATATGATTTTCAATAAGGGGCAAATGACAAATGTCTATTTCAAACATGTCGTGCAAAAACTAGTTTCCTTCTCTTCGACTTGTAGCCATTCTAGAAAACGGACAAAGCAAATCTAACTCAATTTTAGCCCTTTTTAACGAATATTAGGACCTATCTAACTCTTGTGGGTTCTAGTTCTAGAAATAACCAAAAGAATAAAATAAGTGGGAATTGGAATATGTTTGCCCGGGAAACAGGCTTAATGCATCTCCAGCTACCTGAACTTATCCCAAAAAACCTACTCTCCCTTTGAACTTTCAAAATAAATTCATAGCTCCCTCAACTTTTAAAAAGTGCACCACTTTGCTCCCTAAAGGCCACGTGTCAGCTTCTGATAGGTTTGACTTTTCAAAGATGTTATTTTTCTGATTTTTTTCTCTCAGAATCTGACACGTGGCATTCTGGGAGTAAAGTGGAGCACTTTTTGAAAGTTGAGAGAGCTACGGGGTCACTTTGAAAGTTTAAGGGGACAGTAGATTTTTTCGGACAAGTTTAAAATAACTAAATATGCATTAGGACGAGAAAATATGAGTCAGTATCTGATGCGTGTTGAACTGGACAAATCAAAAGTAGTATGCTATTGTTATTATGCCATGCCAAAATGCCTATGGTCTTAAAATTGCCTTAACAACCATGTTATCATCCATTACGATTTAGACACTTCCTAGGGTAACATATAATGAAAATATCAATCCACTAATAAATATAATTGAAAGGGTTACAAATAAACAATATGCAGATTGAGAATCACATATATAGCGGAAAAGTATGTCATACATATTTACATAGTAGCAAAGAGAGAAGTCTTTATTGCCTCAAATTTGTAGCCTCATTCTTGAATAGTACGTACCCATCAAATCTTCTCTCAATGGATTAAAATATGATATCTTTTGATAAGATGACATTGATGCAAAACACCAATTAGTTGGCAATAAGGTAAATAAGTAAAATACATTTGTTGAGAGAAGTGGGGAAATTTTAACTGTGACTAAGCAACGAATAAGATTATCTCATTGTAAATATTTGTGTGTGTGTATATATATATATATATATTGATGCAAAACAAACCTATTTAGTACTTACAAAATTGTCTTTGAAAAGCATATCGAGCACCCACGTTTCATGCCCGAAGTTACAAATACATCAAGCTTAAAGACCAAGATTTCCAAACAAAAAACATTGTCTTCTATATTATACGTTTTTCAATGTGGAAATAACCCTATCTCTAGCTAGCCTTAATTTGGAAACTTTTGACAAAGAAAAGTTGAGAAAACAATCACAGATGCTCTAAACTCTCCAATATTCCTTAATGGTGTATTTTAAAAAACAACGCAACGATAAGAAAGAGAAAGAACTAGTAAGAGAAGAAAACTTAGCCAAAGAGAGCCTAAATCCAATTCATTCATTGACCATGCTTACGATTCTATTATTATGAGCATTATATAGCAATTCTACAGTAACTTCAATATTAACAATTAGAACAAACTCAATTCTTCACATGAACTTGAATTCATCAGTGAAAAATCTCATATAAAATCTAATTCCATAGTACGCGTGTGGTGTGAAGTTGAATGGACCATCATTTTTTTTTGTGAAGTATTAAAATTTAAAGTTCATACTAGTTGATAGAGCCACTATTGTGTAATTAAGATATTAGTTTTACATCTTTCAAAAGAGAGCAGGTTGCATAATGATACTTACATCATTAGAAGTAAAGATGAAGTCAATTATAAAGTTACAAACACAGTAAATATCCCCTGCAATGGGTATACTGTCAAAGTCAGATTGCTTGAAAAATAAACCAAAGCAACATACAGTTGCTAGGTCACAACACAATGCTGGTTGCCCATTGAAGGGACATCTATGTCTACCAGAAACAACACTGCATAAAAGCAAAATTCATGACAGAACATATCATTAATATAAGCAAATCATTTGGTTGGAAACAAGTTGAAAAACTATATGAACCTGTACTTGGCTATATGTGATCAAAATTGGGATGAATATTTGCACCCACTCAAAAACCGAAAAACTGGGTGTGCAACAGAGCTGAAAACGAAGACCACATATCATTTAGATGCTTATAAGCAAAATATTATAAAAGACAATCATATCCAAAAGAAATAAACTCCATGAACCCTGCAATGTATGTAATAAGCCAAGCAAAAAAAAAACACAAACCCATTCCTCTATTTCTCCTCTTGATATTCTTCTTCATCTTCATACTCTCCTTCCTCATCTGCAGTTGCATCTTGGTATTGCTGATACTCTGAAACCAAATCATTCATATTGCTTTCAGCCTCTGTGAACTCCATTTCATCCATTCCCTCTCCAGTATACCAATGCAAGAAAGCTTTCCTACGGAACATGGCAGTAAACTGCTCACTCACCCTTCTGAACATCTCCTGGATTGATGTGGAATTGCCAATGAAAGTGGAAGACATTTTCAGGCCTGTTGGAGGGATGTCACAGACTGTGGATTTGACGTTGTTCGGGATCCACTCAACAAAGTAAGAAGAGTTCTTGTTCTGAACATTGATCATCTGCTCGTCAACTTCCTTTGTGCTCATCTTGCCACGGAATATTGCAGATGCTGTGAGATATCTGCCATGACGAGGATCAGCTGCACACATCATGTTCTTGGAATCCCACATTTGTTGGGTGAGTTCTGGTACGGTGAGCGAACTATACTGCTGAGAACCACGGGATGTAAGGGGTACAAAGCCAACCATGAAGAAGTGAAGCCTAGGAAAGGGGATGAGGTTAACTGCAAGCTTACGAAGGTCTGAGTTCAGCTGACCAGGGAAGCGAAGACAGCAAGTAGCACCACTCATTGTGGCTGAAATCAAGTGGTTCAGGTCTCCAACTGAAAACCATTTATGCAAGTCAGTTGCAGCAAAGAAATGTAAGATTAATCAAATTTTAGGGCAGCTTACATTATGCTTTCAAATTGAATACACAAGAAAGAGGGAAAAGAATAACCCCTGGATCCCTTATATCTTGAGAAGTATGTATCACAAATTAATGACATCAAAACTTAGCATATGTCTTAGTCATTTACCAAGCAAACTTAGTAGAGATAGGTCGATCAATTGTAATTCTCCAATTCAGTACAGTATGGAGGGTATTGTATTAAGATTATACTTAGGGTTTACACAAGTATAATTACATCAATACCATATAATACAATAATGCTAAATACATGCAAATACACTACCAAGTAGCAGCCTAGTAGGAAGTATCATCCATGTGCAATCACAGGTGTGTATGTGCAAATACAATAAAGAAAAGAATCTTAAGATCAAATGACGCCAGTACGAAACACACAAGTGAATAATACTCTGCATCTAACATGAATTATAAATTGTATTTCACCTGGGACAATAGCACGTTGTTACCGGCAGAGCATCAAGAAGGCAACTAGTTTATTTTGAACCCCAGAATAAAAATACAACACAATATAAAACAGATCAACGATTACCACATCTTCAGATCAAATAAGTTGATTTTGGTTGAGTGTGTTATCCAACATGAATGTGAAAACAAAGTTCGGAAGAAAGTATAAACTTACAGCTGGGAGTAGTGAGCTTTAGAGTACGGAAGCAGATATCATAGAGAGCCTCATTGTCAAGAACCATACACTCATCTGCGTTCTCTACAAGCTGATGCACAGAAAGTGTTGCATTGTAAGGCTCAACGACAGTATCAGATACCTTCGGTGAAGGGAAAACAGAGAACGTGAGCATCATTCTATCAGGATACTCTTCCCTTATCTTTGAGATCAATAATGTCCCCATTCCAGATCCAGTACCGCCTCCCAACGAGTGGCAGACCTGGAACCCTGAAAAAACAAAACATCAGGAGCTAAGCCTCATATCATCAAGATAATATTATCATTAGATTACTGAACAGAAAAACAAATCCCTGACTGAGATGGAGAAAGAAGCATAAACATGATTTTCAATGTTTGTTTTTCGTATCAAACAATCAGCGATAAATTCGAAATAATTACAGAGGTAGGAAACGCTTGTCACCATTATCTCGCAATTCATTTTCACCACAAACTACAGAGAATACAAAAAGGAAAAGGAAATCGCAAAAATACCTTGCAAACAGTCACAATTCTCAGCTTCCTTCCTCACAACATCAAGAACTGAGTCAATCAACTCAGCTCCCTCAGTATAATGCCCCTTGGCCCAGTTATTACCGGCACCAGACTGGCCAAAAACGAAGTTATCGGGACGAAATATCTGTCCGTACGGTCCAGATCTAATACTGTCCATAGTTCCAGGTTCCAGATCCATGAGAACGGCACGAGGCACGAACCGGCCGCAACTGGCCTCGTTATAGTAAACATTGATCCTCTCGAGCTGGACATCGGTGTCGCCGTGGTAGCGGCCGGTGGAGTCGATGCCGTGCTCGGCGCAGACGACTTCCCAAAACTTAGATCCGATTTGGTTGCCGCACTGGCCGCCCTGGATGTGGAGAATTTCTCTCATTTTCAGATTTTAGGTTTTGGGCGATTTGAAAAATGATCGAAATTAGGTTTTGGCAATCGACTGACACCGATGAATGTCTCGAGGATATTTTTCGTTTTTATAGCAGGAGTGTTGACGGTTTCCGTTTAAGGTGACGGTGCGGTTGGTTTTAGTGGGAAATTTAAATATTTGAAAGAGTTATGATTTATTTCGACCATCAATTTTTTTTTTCCGCCGCATATATTTTTATAAATAATTTTATCCTTTTTATAATTTTCACTTTTACTACTGAAATTATTGAACGCTCTTAACTCCCGTAATTAGTGTCATCTCCTATTCTTCTTCTATTAACTCACCGTCTGTAAAGTTCACCATATCGCACAATCTTTAGCTTCGAAACTACAACATTCCTCCCTCTACCCTAATATTTTTAGCAGCAACGAAAACTTAGCCTTGACACTGCAACTTTCACCACTCTACCTTAATCTTGCGAGTTGCAACAGAACCTTATATATATTCGAAACTGCAGCATTCATCCTTCTATCCCCCTAACCTAATATTGTGAGGTGTTACGATTAATTCACGAAACAGCATGGTAGAGCGACAAAGGGAGACTCAAAAGATAGCGAATGGTGTCCAGGTATGTTATCGATTGTCAATTCGAAGAAAAATGTGTTTATTGTTGATACATAGAGATGAAAAAATGTGATTTGGGGACATTCTGTAAAATCCAGGGTGTCATACACAAATTGATTCCTCCCCAGTGGGAAGCCATTATATAATCATGCGCCCCTCCACTAGTGATGATGTAACTGTATACGGTACATCCAACGGATAGTCATGTTTTCCACCCGGCTTGTAAGTGCGACTTAGATCAACTTAACTTAGTTTGTATGTTTTGCTTTTTAATATTAACTGCAACCTCATTGGCATAATATAGTTAAGTTGAGTTGATGTTATAGAAGAAGTTTGGTAGACTGTTGCATATATTTAGAGCATCGTTAGAATTTAGTATATAGTGTGGATTCTAGGATTATGTGGCATGTGGAATGTACACCCACATTGATGGCATGTCAATGATTTCGAAAACAAGCAATATATTTCAATCAACTAGCTACGGAAGATTATCTATTATATAGTGGATTGCATTAGAAAAAGAAATAATTGGTTTCTAAATTATATCTTGAACAACTAACCAACATTTGAATTTTAAATTAACCATTGAAATATTTATAAATTTGATGACTTGGCTTTCTATTTGATTTTCTACATGTAGAAGATCAAATAGACAATCTGCAACATTTATGGTGCTATATCATGTAGAAAACAGAAAATAGAGGAGCTAACATAGAGCTATTTTTTACATGATTTTTTATTATGGCATATTTGTCAAGAATATTACGGGAATAGACAAACTACTAAAGACGCTCTTAGGTCCGAAATATAGATTTAGGTTTATTTAATAAATGCAAAAAGGTGGAGGACATGGGATGTCAAACCCTCTTGTTGCTGCTAGACAGTTGAACATGGGAATGACCCCGGAACAACGTAAGATATCTGCGAGCAAGGAGAAGGATCAGTGCTCAATATATTTTGGGCTTCAACAGGCACCTGATAGTGGTGAGGCCTGCTCAGAGAAATCTGACTCTGATTCAGATGATTCTAACTCCGTAATCCTATGCCGGGTTAAGAAAGGTGCAGGTGGTCATTTTGTTAGTCCTCTATCCCCGTCAGGTACAACACGCAACATATATCTTGATGTTTGGTCTCTTCGTAAATTAGTGTTATTGATATTCTGCAGTTGAATGTTATTAAAGGGAATAGAATACAAGCCAAGACAAATATAGATGATAATTGGATAGTTAGGGGGTCGTTGCCCGGTGGTCTGATGGATGGCAGCCTGATTCCAAGCTATCTAGGGCATGCAGCCTCTAAAATGTGGGATGGGGAGAAGAGAAAGGTCCTAAGATGGCAGAACAGATGAGCTGTTTGTAAGAGGTTGAGAGCGTGGTACAAAAGAATGTCGGATAATCTGCCGGACGTGCGGACACTTATTGACTATACTGGGTTATCACATCTCAGTTATACAATGTTGGGTTATGTGGATGCTGTATTAGTTAATGCATTTGAAGAGCATTGGCAGCCGGATACAAACAATTTTCACATGCCTTTCAATGAGATGACAATCATGATGCCGTATGGCATATTCTGCATATTCCAGTTGAAGAGCAGATGATCTGCGATGATCCTGGTATGAACGACATGCAGAATTACTGTATGGAGCTAATGCAGGTCAATCAGAAGGAGCTTGCAGACAAACACTAGGGTCATGGTGGGGTCATGATTGATTCGATCTTCAAATTATCTGAGAAGGGCAGGATTGCTAAGGCTGAGGCAACCGCATGGCTATGGATTCTACTAGGTTTGACCTTGTTTATCGACAAGAGAGGTACTCAGGTCAGCCCATCCTTGCTGCGTGAATTGAATGAGGGATTAGATGGAGTTAAAACATATTCTTGGGGTGCGTCTACTTTAGCTTATCTCTACCGTCAGCTAGGTATTGCTAGCAGAGGGGGTTGTCATGGTGTCGCTGGTTGCCTGACCCTATTGCAAGCATGGATATACGAGTATTTTCCAGCATTCCGGCCTCAACGAGAATGTAATGTGGTAGAAGGCGAGTTAAGTCAAGCTTGTATTTGGGCTAATGGACTGACAGATAAATCCATCACCCGACTACACTTAATTCATTGCCTCCTCGATAAATTGACTGCATCTAAGGTATCTATGTAGTTACATTAACAACTATGAATTGAAAGTGTTTACGGTTCTTAGGTTTACGATGGTGGATATAATGCATTTCTCATTTGTGGTGCAGGTGATATGGTTGCCCTACGGTTGTAAACCAACTTCTTTTGTGCCAAGGACCATCTTCACAGGTTAGGTACGTTACTGGGATGTGATCGAGCCATACATGCCCGAACATGCATTACATCAAATGGGCTTTGTGCAGTCTATTCCACCCAATGTGCACAAACCGTTGAATGTTGTACGGTGCTGGAAATCGAACAATTATACAGTAGAGCATGCTGCAGTTGTTGCAGTGGATGCCTGGGCACAGTTTCCCGATGCATATATCCTGCCTATTGTCATCACCGATCTACTCATGAAGATCTAGCTACATGTGATGAGAAGTACGTTGAATGGTACATAACATATTCGCATCCTCGGCTCCTGGATGATGATGTGGTTGAATCAGCGATGCCACCTTGATCCAATAGTGAATATGTAAGTTCTACGGTTACTATACATGATCATTCGCCCTAAATTGGCAATTCATGTTCTTAATACGTACTTGAACATACTTTGTTATCACGTTTTTTGTAGTGGGTGAGTCGCTTGGCTAACATTAGCCAAAACATGCTCAAGGATTTGAGTGAGGATGAGGCAGCACAACATGCAGCAGCAATTGCAGAGTTCATGAAGGATTAGCATTCGACCAATTAATGTATTTTATGAATGTTCGCTTAAGAAATAATTGTATCATCTATTCATTTTTTAATAGAATAATACAATTGTTTGATGTTGAATTTTAACTATTACATCCAAACACATATAATTACGGTGAGTTGATTCAAGGGATTCAGTGTTCTTGCGGTTATAGTTTCGAAGAGTCATGACTCACAACTTATAATATCTATGTAGGCTTTAAAGGTCAGGTCATTAAGTCATAATATGAAGAGTCGATCTTTATTAGCTTAGGTATGCTATTTGATACAAGATACATAAGAAATTGTTCCACATTGTTGGGATAGAATATGGAGAGGGCGTATCTTAAACTTGGAATAAAGCATCTAGATCTTCATGTTTCCCCTCCATATGGTTTTGAAGACGGACATACCAATCACACTCCTTCACACAATCCCCGGCTTGAAGAGTAACTATAGATCGAGGTGAAGCCCGCTGTGGAAAACATAATGCATTGGAATTAGAATAATATACATATGTTTGAACCGGAGGATAATGCACTTATATGGAGCATAGATTCTAACAATTTAGTTGAGACACACTTTCCCGTGCAATTCCATCTACACATGCGCGGCTGTATATGGTTTCTAGCATGGGTGAAAAATGTGCGAACTGCAGGCCAGATCTCCACTATCCATGCCTATGTGTCCATTTTTGAGTTAGAGAGATGAAAACAGATCACGTACCCAAATGCCATGCACAACTGATAACATACCTGAAATACTAGTGCAAGTCCATACAATTGGTAGCCCACACGCTTACCTTTTACCTTCTTACCTGAGGCAAATTCCTCAACCTTCTCTCCTCTCCCGTTTATAGCACCACTCAAACTCCTCTAAGTCTGTTCCCAAGCTGCCAAAACCCAAGGAAACTCCTCAAAAAGCTTCGGATATTCTACAAGGACTATAATCTATTCCTTGACGATGCGTGTGTTGCTTTTTTCAATTGGATTTCCAGTTATGAACAATAACTTAGCCATCAATACAACATCTTTGTCATCATGAGGACCCCACATCTCTTGAGCAAAAACTCTCCCTACGTCTCCATGGGAGATGTGCTCCAGCTCGAGAAAATACCTTTTTTTGAACGTATCCTTCTTCGATAGCTTGGAAAACTTTTGAATAAATAGTTCAATGTCTCCAAACTGTAACCCAGTAAGTAGGCCAAACTCCCAATCTCCAATCTTGACCTCTGCTCCTCCGATATTGAACCAAAGCTCCCTTTGGTTGGCATTGTCCTTCTTAATTTCTCGTACAAGAACGGAGTGGGAAATATGGCCTAAAAATGTAGAGAAACTGACATCCAAGAATTGTCCGAAGCATGATTCTTTGAAAAGTTTCCTCTACTTTATGGACAAACTACGCTCTATCAACACCTGAAATTCATTATTGAATCGCACAAACACTTGTGGTGGCTCTCCA
This sequence comes from Euphorbia pulcherrima, assembly GCA_947683365.1. Taxonomy (NCBI): domain Eukaryota; kingdom Viridiplantae; phylum Streptophyta; class Magnoliopsida; order Malpighiales; family Euphorbiaceae; genus Euphorbia; species Euphorbia pulcherrima. Next base: position 23,166,545 of record CANTUS010000009.1, read on the forward strand.
CCTATAGCCCTTGGGTACTTAAAAGCAGGGTTATTTAGCTCTGTGCATCTTCCTCTGGGGCCTTCTGATTGCTACTACCCATTCTGAAAAATGTAAGTTCAGATAACTGATAACAATCTCACATATGATTGAGTTCATACCTCATCATGTAATGACTTTTCTATAGTTGAGGCCCTGGCACAAGTAGCGGTCTCATCATGCATTGAAGATTCCTTAGTTCTTCCCCTTCCTATTGCATCACTGGTAGGCTGTCAAAATGAAAAAACACACTAAAAATGTTTCATTCATGTTTCCCATATTGCATGGAATAAAAATTTCACAAACCAAACGCCATAAAGGTGCTGTTAATTTCAAGATAAATCTCACTTTGCAGCTTACGAAAATTGTAAGTTCTAACAATTGATAACAATCTCACATAGGATTGAGTTCATACCTCATCATGCATTGACTTTTCGGTAGTTGAGGTCTTGTAATAAGTAGCGGCCTCATCACGCACTGAAGATTCCTTATTTCTTACCATTCTGGTTGCTGCTGCACTGATAGGCTGTCAAAATGTAAAAACACACTAAAATATATAAACTCAACTATAGCTCAAATTAAACAAGAGTAAGCATAAACTAACAATCTACTCATATACTCCTATTATTTCTCACCCTCTTACTCTATTATTCCTCCTAACCTCTTACATTTACCGCTTACACACATATCCAACATATTACAATTGCCTTTTATAGGCATATCAATAAACTAACTTCATGGCATCTAACGATGCCACGTAGTACTTTAGTCTTTGTAAAATACAAATTCTATGTTTCATACAACAAAGTCCAAGTCTTCTAAAAACCAAATTATGCAAGCTTTAACATGTCTCCCAATTCATTTTTCTCCCATTGCATGGAATAAGTATTCTGCGAACCAAATGCCACGAAGGTGCTTTCAATTTCAAGATAAATCTCCCTTTGTGGCTTACTTGGTACAAGATAAAAGTATTGCAGTTTAACAACTTATTACTTATTACTTAAAATATACTATGAGAAGATTTTAACTTATAAGTTTAAGTGTTTCTCAATTTTTTTAACTTAAAAGCTCCTTATAAGGAGAAAAGTAAAGGTATGGGCTACTTTTTACTTTTCTCCTTATAAGGACCAATAAACTTAAAAGAAAGTTTGGAGAAAACCCCCTTAATACACAAGTGCGGTCAAGAGTACCCGTCTTCTCTTGGTAGTTGGTCCTTCCTCCCATGCATTTCCCGAAATCCCGACCTTTTGAATCCTTAGCCTAGGGTTGAAGAAAAATCAGCTGTTAGGATAAATTGATGAATGGAACAAATTGAGAGCTAGTTGTACCTTGCGTTTACGTTCCTTCGCGGCTTCTTTTACCAATCTGAATTTCATCGGTGGGTTCTTCTTTAATCTAGCCATTACAGCTGATGAAGAAAGATTGTGCAAAGGATGAGGGTTATGCAGGGGCAAGAATGAGCTTACAAATTCCAATTCGATGTAATAGAGGGAAACATGCACTTCATTGTATCATTCAACTGTAGTCAACTTAAGTAGCATTATCCGCCCTTTATCCAAATGATGTCATTTTTATTGTGCGCTTCTTCCAAACCATATATGTGGTGGCCTTATATCGGTTTCTTTGCTTTATGATCCCATACCCTATTCAATATTTAACAGTTGCTTGCTTCATGTTGGTGCCACTTTTAGGTTGACATTACATTCAACATTTCATATTTGCAATCGCTTCAGTGCGGTGTTGTTGGACAATCGTAAACGGACTACATTTTGACTAATTCTTGAATGGAACAAACATAAATAACATTAAATCACGATTATAAGAATTCTATTAAAGAGTAACAAAACATCCGTACACATACAAATACACTTACATATTCACTCTTTTAATATTAATATTTCCCTCTGCTCCTCACAGCTCAATATGGGTGTCGGAGACTACACAACTCACCTCTTTCTCTTATTCTTTAAACTCAAGTGCCTTTTCTATCATCTTTTTCATCAAATTAAGTTCGGCTTACACTTTAACAGTTGTTTCATACAAGTTATACAACCCATTAATACCAATAAAAAAATGGTGAATAATTCGTTTCTCGATATTACAACACAAATTAAGTATACAGTTCCTACTTAGATTAGCAAGTTTATATAGCGTCGATGAAACATTCCCACTGCCATTCTGTGCCTGAACTTTTTACCTTCCTCCCTTAACAAAGATACATGTGGTGTACCACCATGTGATTAACATTTTTCTATCCTGCTAAATATTCTGCAAATACGCAAGTATAAACTCTACTATCATATGATCTTGCTTGTGCCTGCGGAACACCTGCAACCCTTGACCAGGTAACCTTCTTGTTTATAGAGTTTCGATGGTTAAAATATCTTGAATCATCCATGACATTACTAGTCATGGAAAGACGAGCTCGTATCCAAAACTCTAAGCTATGATCAGACACAAGTTTCTCAACGCTTTTGTACACATACACATGCATTTCCCGCAGCTCCAGAACGCCAAGTATCCAATGTTCTCCATTGTAGTGCATGGGAATGAGTACTCTCCTGAACTCCCACCATAGACGATTATGGACTCTGATTCCTCTAACAAGCTCTATAAATATGTGCCAAAAGGGCGTACATGTAGCCATACCGTTCTCTGAAACTCCTTTAATCAACATAAGAGCACAGAATTCAGCACCGGCTGCTGTCCATTCCGAATTGGGTTCATTCTCAATACAGTATACTCTTAGTAGATTTAGCCATGCAGAAATGTGTTGTTAAGTTATAATGTTGTCAAACATAATATATATCGAACAAGGACACAATTTCGGAATATAGTGTACTTATAGCATACTTACGGTTAAATTCAGACCTTGCCTAGTGGTTTCAAGCATTTCAAACCATCCCCTACCTACCTACCTATTGTAGGACACCATATAGCTATCGGATACCAGACTTTGTGTTCTTTTCCATCCACTCCATGTATTCCTGATCAAGCTTTTCATATATTTCCTCTTCCACTGGTTTTTATATCGTTAGTGCTTCTGAAACTCTGTTAAGTTGTGTAGAATGAGGGCAAAATAACTGAAATAAATTAAATAGACTAAAACCAATATAAACCGCCCAAAGCATCCTAATGTGTGGTGGTAGCATAAGGTAGCAACATCTGCATGTAATATCGATTCTCTAATTTCTACCACTGTTTTACGTCAAGATTTAAGGTAAGAAAAATATCAAAGAAATGCACAATAAGCGACATATCTGGGACTTCACATTACCTCAACATACATAGGTTTTTTTTACAGTGCAATGAGCATTGACATTTGGCTCTTCCTGTTTCTATTCTTTTGTACTGGAAGTTCACCAAAACCATCATTTTCGCCCATTGTTGGATGCAGCATCCGTAATTTAGAAACTTCTCCTTCTATTCCTACAATTCGATCCAAAATTGGTTTCAGTTGAGCTGAGATAAGCCTGCTCAACTCTGCACTGTACCATTCCTTAACCTCTTCAATAACACCCCCCTTATTTGTATGTGCACCCTAGATATTCACATCTTTCCCGTTTGTTTTAGACTTTGATCGCGGATGTTTCTCTTCAATCTGCATCTATATCAACTTTTTAAAAATTTAAAAACAAATGGTACAACTTTAAATGTTTCCCCTCAATATGGTCTCATAGAATGTAAAATGATACGATGACACACTTATCATATTAGATTGTTAAGAATATTGTGGATAGAATGGCATGCCTTTCATTTCGACTGCCTGGGTGAGGCATCATCGTTATCCCCAGCTCTGTGTGTTGCACGCTCAGTATACCTTGTGGCATTCTTCCTCGCCAATCTCTTGTACCTGGATAAATTATAGACAAAGTATCCACTTTCAGATATATCAGTCTAAAAATTGGGTTTGATGAATGCTGCAGTTGTCTCGTACATACATATCGGCATAAGCAACTACTGATAGGAGAAAATGATTTATATTTTCCTTCTGAGTAACTAGATCAAACAGTTATTACAAATTCTATAAGGCTGAAGTAGAATACTGATTTGCTCATAATTCCACGATAATTTTTTCAATTGAACCATTAACTATATAATTTGTATTTTATAGTCTATACTTCATCACTGCACAAATTTGTGTTTTGAATTACTCCGGTCTATTTTAGTCAGTATATGTTGCTCCTCATTCTAAGCCCCTGATTATGTTGCTTTAAGTTGCTCCACGATTAACGAGCTTCCCATTTCTATCACATTGACTCCTAAATCATTACATTGACATAAGTTGGTGATATAATTTTGGATTATATTATTTACCAACCAAATGAAAATGTCTCTACAAGCATTTGCAGAAGTTGCTGAGCTTGAATATATTCTGCTTCCCGTTCTTAAACAATCAGCATCTTATTGCTGAGTCTGAGGTACAACAGTAGCCTGTAACACAAAATGATAAACAAAAGCTAAGAATGGTATTTGACATTACAGTTAGAAGGATCATAAAGAAAAATACTCATCTCACAGAGCTCTAAGTTCACACCTTATCATGCATTGAAGTGTCTCTACTTGAGGCCCTTGCTGTTGATACCTCATTATGCACTGAAGTTTCTTTAGGTATTCCCCTATCTAATTCTGCAATGGCAGCCTGTACAGAATGTCAATATACACAAACTACAAGCCTTGTAAAGTTTTATAGAATAGTTCATACCACATCATTCCTATAAATTTCATAACTTCTTCCCCTTACTGCCTCCACATCAGCAAATAAAATATCTTCATTGTTTTCGTCTTCTTCTGGATAATCACCTATTGAGTCATCTCATATATTACAGTTCATAACATATTTTCATACAGTATGTGTAGGCATATAACCATCACCAAGCCATATAATTATAAAACTAACACATAAACACCAAACACGTGTTGAACTATGGAAGCAAAAACTTCAAACATAAGCATTAAGCATAGCACATACCTTCTGGGTCTGCTTCCTCCTGCTCAACTTCATCCTCAAAAGTATTATTGGGGTATCTCACTTTAAAGGGAGGGGAATTTTCAATAAAAAATATCTCATTGATAGTTTCACCATTATTGAAATACCTCATCTTCATTAAATAGTTATCAACATTTACTTCGTCATACCCACAACATCCAGAAATCCCCCTAATTTTAGACCACATTTGACATCCCCTCCCATATCCTACTTTTGTAGCTCCATGTTGTAAATAATGATAACCAAATTCATCTGGATTTGACTTGAACACAGTCACTTCACCCCTACCTATTCTATTTTATCTTTATCGTTACCCTATTCGGCAAACCATCGACCACCGTGGTGTACCATTAACATAAGATCACCCATGCCCACACTAATGAGGAAAATAAACAAAAAGAAATAAACTTACAAATAATATCAAAGACCAAAAAAACATTCAAAATTCAGACACAAGCTCACAAATCATTAGAAATAGAAATAAATTTAAATGAGAATGTCATTAGATACAGGGACAAAAAAAACCCTTGATTGAGTACAAATGCCTAGAGCATCTAACGACCATGAAATCACTTACATTGATCATCAAATTCTTTACTTTACTATAAATGGTATGAAAGTAGCTGAAATTGTTATAATTTTCTTCGAATCAAGAAATGCACGAAACATAGACAATGCTTTCGAACAAGTACAATGACAACATAAGTTTGTGGAGAGATTACTGAGAGTTTGGTGATTACCTTATTAAGCTTTTGCTTCAGGTTGGATTTATGGCTCAGTTATGTCGAAGAAGACAGAGTCCTGATAACTCCGAAAGAGAAAGAAGTTGAAATGCATAGTGTGAGATATTTTTGGCTATAAATAGCGGGAAAATGAGGATACTAGTATAACCCTAGCCACGTCAGCTTGTAAACTAAAAATTTGCCGACGTGGACCGAAGTATCCTTTCATCAAAATTACATGACCTTCCAATTGACCCAAGAGAGAGCACTTTTTAAGCGGTAATCTGGAGAGAGAAATTGAACATACCAATAAACCAATCAATTCAAAATCTACTACTTTATTAAGCGGAGTATGAGTAGATAGAAGTTACGCTTTCAGAATTGCAATCATTTTCTAAAGAACCCTGACCCTAACCCTTAAATACTCTCTAATTTTTTTTACTACAACAAGTTCATCTGCAAATACCCATAAAACAAGAAAGAGTCAATTTATTGAAGATGGACCAAGAATGCCTGATCAGACCATAGATGTGACTGGGAATGATGAAGATAAAGATGATAATATCCCCTAGCGAAGAAGTTTAAGAGAAGGAAGAGAATGGATTCCGGCGAATCAATCCCTACAAAGGAAGGACCCTCGACTGTGGACATTTTGGAGGATGAAGATGAAGAATCTGAGATCAATGATGGCACTATGATGCGGAAGATCAGACATATTGCTAGATTGAGGTTTCCATGTCTGGAAAAAGACAGTGAAATTGATGCTGCTTTAGCTAGCGCATTACTGTTAGAGGATGTATGGAGGGGAGTAGGAAGTAGTAGAGAGACCGTGCCACCAACTTTAAAATCTCTAAATAGCATTGTCTGAAAGATTGCTCTAACTTAGACAGGTGAATTGACACTGTAACATAACTTAACAGCATTATGCTTGGACTACCAACAATAACATCTCTAAAGAATGCTGTCTTGGAAGATCTCAGGTTATATGTGGATCAAGTAGCAAGGAAAGCTAGCTCCGTGGATGAAAGCATCCGAGAAATTCATGGACTTTTCTTCAACTTCTGTGCTTAACAGGCTAGACTTAAGGCACATGAAGATAAGGTGCACAAAAGGCTTGTAAAAAAGTTTGATGGTCGGTTGGAAGAGATGAAGAAATTTACGGCTTTGCTGGATTCAATCTCAAGGAAAGTAGATGCAAATTCCAATAAGCTAGACTCAATCCTGATTACTATAAATGAAGATATGAAGCAACTGGTCTAGGAAATGGAAGAGACGAATGACTCAGCACATGGCAGCACAAAGGCTGCAATTATTTCAGAAGTCGTATATTCAAAGGCTGAATTAGTGGAGGCTATGAATAGGATGAAGGTTGCTGATCCTGATATTAAGATGGAGGACAATGAGAATGTACCCCCAGTTTACTCTAATCTGAATATGCTTAGAGATTTGGTAAATGGACTAAACGATGAAAGGCAGAAGGACAGAGAATATATTGACCTCATTCTCCGCAAGTTCAACTCCTACTTAGAGTCTCAAAGGTATATGAATGGAGGACCGACACTGCACCAAAATTTTTAGAGTTAAGCATCTCCAACCCTCCCCATCACTTTTTCCCCTAAAACTCTATAATCTGAAGCAACTACAGTATTTATTTTCCAACCCTACACTTTAAATTTTTTCTTTAAAATACAAATATTATTATTTTATTCATCTATACCTAACAAGTAACTAATAAACATTAACTCAATTAAATAAAATATAAAAGAAAAAAGGAAAAAGCAAACATACAAAAGAAATAATATAAAAATGAATGGGGAGCAACAGTGTTGCTCCAAATATGGAGCAACACTGTTGCTCCCCTTCTCCAACCCCATTTTAGGGTTGGGTTGGAGATGCTTAATCATTTTGCAACCTTCAATGCTGGGTCCAAACTTAATTTTGTTAAAGTAATTCTACTAAACCTTAATTGCTAATGTCCACAAATTAAACAATTGTACAGATATGGGGGCGGTGGACGACAACATCAGCATAGTTTGTAAGTTGCTAGGATGGCAATTAAGTGCATGAATTTTGTGAATCAATATTGTACTTTTTTTCAGACTGAAATTCGTAAACACTATTCATTCAAATTCAACTCTTAAACAAAGTTAATATACTTTGATGCCTCAAATTAGTTTTTGATCAATTCAACCCATACTTTTCACCAACAATTATAACATAACTTTTTGTTTGACTATGCTCGGTATTTGTAGCTATGGAAAAAATTTGCTCTTTAACTAGAAACAACATCGATTATGGTACTGTTTCCATTTAAATAAACAAAACCAAAATTAGGGGTGAATACATTTTGATTCAGTATCGCATACCATAATTCGGACATAGCATTATTAATCAAGCATGTTTCCTTGTTTAATGAGAAAAGTACGTAAAATGGCCTACAAAAACAATGTAAACAACACCTCGTGATTAGGTGATACAATTTATGTCAAATTTCAAATGTGTTACAAGTACAAATGGGCATTGCACATGGGGGCTAAACGATTGAAATTTAGACACCTAGTAATTCTACAATTCACAATAGCTAGAAGAATAAGTAACAAACTGTGTTTCTGCCGGAAACAAACCGCAGTCTGATTAAGTTGGATGAGAAAAAGGTTCGAATACCACTATAACATACTTGTTAGACGGGATGAGGACCCTTTACGGTACCTGCGACTAAGCCCAGTCATGTAAAAAGTAAAAACACCAGCTTTTCCATGTAAAGGTATGTTCATGAGATACCACATTTTGGATATAACCCCAACACCAACTCCGTTAGTTATCAATGTGGGATGTTTTTTACATGCAATTTAAAAAGAAATCAGTCTCAAACTTCCATTACACTAATAATTGCATAAACTTGTTATATGAAACGCCCTTCGTATGCCATAGATTACAATCCTATTAAAACTCCAACATAATTAAATTTCCTAATTGGATAATGCTTATTCCTAACATACCAAAAACCAAACCGGTGCGTAATAAAACACAATCAAAATGCAAATATATTGCAAGCATTTTTGCCCGCTCAAACTTTTTTCCCTGTAGACAAATAAATTTAAGTTCTCGAAGAATTACAGGGGTAATTGGCGTGGTCGGATTATTTTTAAAGCAATTTTGTGGTCGGGGGACTTGGTGTCACTTAGGTGGACTAAATTATAAAACTAAGTAATTAATAGCTTCGATCCTAATTCTATATATTTTTTCTCCGAGGAGAGGGAGAGAATGAATAAGCCTAGACGGTAGATCCAATATGGTGCTTCTTGGACCGGGTCGAGTTGATTTATACAGACATTCTATTAGGGAGCGACTTGAAGTAACCCTATCCGACTTAATGAATTATATAAGATAACTTTCGATTGGTCCCAATTTCATTTTATTCACAGGTTAAAAGAGGACAGTGATACTTGAGCATGCTAGTGTCATCTTTTGGGCTCGTGGGCAGAGTTGGGATGGTTTTTCAAGTAATTCTATGGTAGTGGGACTGGGTGTCAGTTAGGTCGACTAACGGTGGAAACTAAGCAATTCATAGCTTGGATCCTAATTATTTTAATTTTTTCAATGCAGATGGAAAGAATGAATAAGTTTGAGCGTTAGATCCATTACTAGGTTTGCAGGAATAGGCTGAGTTGATTTCTATAGCCATTCTATTATGCAGCGACTTGAAGTCACTCCATCCGACTTAATGCATTACATTAGATAATATACGATTAGTCCCTATTCCATTTTACCCCCAGGTTAGGGGGAGGAAAAGGATTATTGGAGCATGAGAGTTAATTTTTTCTAGCTCGCTGGCAGAGACAGGAAGGTTTTTAAAGCAATTCTACGGCCGTGGGACTTGGGGTCACTAAGGTCGACTAACGGTTGGAACAAAATAATCAGTAACTTAGACCCTGATTCATTTTATCTTTCTCGAGTGAGTGTGAGAATGAATAAGTTTTATTGGTAGATCCATTTTTTGGCTGTGGGGGACGGGGCCGAGTTGATTTCTATAGCCATTCTATTACATAGCGAGATGAAGTATCTTTGTCCGACATAATGACTTATATAAGATAATCTACAATTGGCCCCAGTATCCTTGTACTCTTAAGTGAAGGAGAGGAAAATGATTAACTGAGAATGCTGGTTTCCTTTTTAGGGCTCGTGGGCAGAGTCGGGATGACTTCTAAAGCAATTCTATGGTCATGGGACTTGATGTCAGTAAGGTCCACTAATGGTTAAACCAAAATAATTCATAACTTGCATCCTAATTCTTCTTTTATTATCTCTCTGAGGAACGGCTAGATCTACCATTGTGAATGTGGGAACGGATCCAGTTGATTCTACAGCCATCGCCATCCTAATATGGAGCGACTCGAAGTAACTTTAACCGACTAATATAATGAATTAATTAAGATGCTTAGCAATTGGTCAAAATATCACTATATTCTCAGGTTAAGGAGAGTACAAATATTAATTGAGGATGCTAGATTCATATTTCGGTCTTGTGGGCATGGTCGGGATTATTTTTAAAGCGATCTCGTTGTTGGGGGACTTGGTGTCACTTAGGTGGACTAAATGATAAAACTAAGTAATTAATAGCTTCGATCCTAATTCTATATATTTTTGCTCTGAGAGGGAGAGATTGAATAAGCTTGGACGGTAGATCCAATATAGTGCTTCTTGGACCAGGCCGAGTTGATTTCTATAGACATTCTATTAATGAGCGACTTGAAGTAACCCTATTAGACTTAATGAATTACATAAGATAACTTGTGATTAGTCCCAATTTCATTTTATTCATAGGTTAAAAGAGGATAGTGATACATTGAGCATGCTAGTGTCATCTTTCGGGCTCGTGGGCATAGTCGGGATGGTTTTTCAAGCAATTCTATGGAAGTGGGACTTGGTGTCACTAAGGTCGACTAACGGTGGAAACTAAGTAATTCATGGCTCGGATCCTAATTCACAGCTTCTTTTTCTCTATCTTAGTTTTAATAGTAGATACATTATTGTGGTTGGGGGAACATGACGAGTTGATTTCTATAGCCGATCTATTACGGAGAGACATTAAGTCACTCCATCTAACTTAATGCATTACACTAGATTATTCCCAATTTCCCCTAATATCGCTTTATTCACAGGTTAAGGGAGGAAAATGATTATTCTAGCATGATAGCATCATTTTTCCTTTAGGAGTGAAAGAATGTAACAATCTGAATGGTAGATCCAGGATTGTGCTTATCGGCACTGGTCCTATAGATTCCAATAGCTATTCTATTACAGAGCGACTTGAAGTAACTCTATCCGACATAAAGAATTAGACAAGATAGTTTGCAATTGGTCAAAATTGATTATTCGAACATGCTAGTGTCATATTTCATTCTCGTGGGCAGAGTCAGAATGGTTTTTCACGCAATTCCTTGAGCGTGGGACTTGGTGTAAATTAGGTCGACTAATGGTGGAAACAAAACAATTCATAGCTACAGTGGCAGAGCCAGAAACTCGAAAAAGAGTGACGAACGTATATTGAAAACAGATCATAGGCTTATTACATTTTTGTCAAAAATTATCTTAGTTTGCATTTATAAGATATCAATACATCTACCATTAATACACATTAGACTATCCTTTAGGTCTTATACAGATTATATATATTAAAAGAAAATACTCCAAAACATACGATAAAACCAAATTTAATCTTTACGTACAAAAAATGATTACTATGGAGAACATTATTCATTCGCTTTAATTTAACAAGATGTACGCTCAAATGCTAATTATCACAAGATAAAATAAAGTTATTATCAAAATTGGGTAATACCAAAATTATACGTTATCCTAAATCAAAATGAATTGACAACAAAACATTAAATTTCTCATCTTAAATAAGATATAGCCCACTGAGACTTTTATTTTGCAAGTTCAAATATAACGACACTTTCATTCATATATTAAGTACTTACAGTACTCTTTTCACCCATCTACTTTTTTGTCTTAAATATCAGTATGCCTAAATAAATCATTTCTAATAATTATAAATTTATCTAAATTTTACTTGTTAGCTACTTTATTAAGTGTTAATACATCAAAATTTAGTTATTTTACAATGTAGACTATACTATAAACTCAAGAACTATAGTTGAAAAATTGAAGCCAAACATATATATTATACTAGCTATAAAATTGGGTGGTTGTTTTACTTTTACCAGAAGCTAATAAAAAGAAAGAATAATAGAAAATGCTTGGTTTTGTAATTTAAAATCAGCACAAACACATTTCCCTATAAAGTAAAAAGTAAACATAACAAGTGCCCAAAACACTATACTGTTTATCTTCTTCCAACAGCCATTAACAAGACTCTCAACTTTTGCAATGTTAATGTCATTTTCTCCTCCACAATTACCATCAACAAAGGAAAAACTCAGTGTATAGGGGAGGCAGTTTCACTCAACTACTATAAATAGGGGCAGTAAATCGATAGGGTATAAACCATTTTCCAAGAGCCAGGGGAGATGGCCGCCGACATTCGCTACCCCCTGGCTCCGCCACTGCATAGCTTGAATTCAAAGCAATACAGTATCTAAATAACCAATATACTTCCCATATGTATGCATAAGTCCCCTTTTGTCGCGGTAAATTCAAACAGGCATAAGATTCCTTTCTTTTTCGGGCCCAAAGGCCTAAATAATTAGGGCTACCACTATTTATCAGACATTTTATTCTCCCTAATGTGAAAATATAGCTGGTCAGGGCCCATTGGAAAAACACCTACATAAATCTATGGGCATGCGTAAGTCATATTTTATCGCCGTAAATTCAAATGGTTGTAAGATTCGTTTTGTATAGAGCCCAAAGGCCAAAAAAATTTGTGCTAGCACGAACAATCAGACATTTTCACACCCTAGTGTAAAAATACAACTATCACGGCCCATTGTAAAAGTACCTGGATAATTCCAAATGTATGGTTAAGTCGTATTTTGTCGTTGTATATTAAAAGTGATAGAAGATTCGTTTTGTTTCGAGCCTGATGGCCCAAATAATTAGTGCTACCACGATTAATCAGACATTTTGTGCTCCCTAATGTGAAAATATAACTGATCAGGCCCCATTGGAAAAACACCTAAATAAATCCATATGCATGATTAAGTCGCATTTTGTCGCCATAAATTCAAATGGATGTAAGATTCCTCTTGTTTTGAGCTCGAAGGCCTAAATAATTAGTACTAGCACGATCAATCAGACATTTTTTGCACCCTACTGTAAAAAAAACAACTGCTAAGGTCCCATTGGAAAAGGACCTATATAATTCTAAATGTATGCTTAAGTCATATTTCGTCGCTGCACATTAAAACGAATCAAAGATTCATACTGTTTTGAGCCCAAAAGGCTTACATAATTAGTGCTATCGCGATTACTCAGACATTTTTCACTCCCTAATGTGAAAATATAACTGATTAGGGCCCATTGGAAAAACACCTTAATAAATCCATATGTATGCTTAAGTCCCATATTGTCGTTGTACAATAAAACGGATAGTATATACGTATTGTTTATAGCCTGAAGGCCTCAATAATTTTTATTGGGGCAAAATGTACCAATAAAATCAATTGTGGCAGTCTTATTTTAATATTTTGATCTCCTTATTTTGAAACTAAATCGATTTATAGTGTCTATGAATCCATAACAAATTTGTGCAAGTAGTTAAAAGTATATCACAACTAATGGTTTAGAATTTTTATAGCCAATATCTTTAGCACGCGCAAAATTACATGTAAAAAAGAAATTAAAGCAATAAATTATGACATACCATTTGGATCAAGAATCAGGCCAGTGTCTACCATAGTCTGATATAAATACCTCTATGTCCTACACTCGTCGGTGTTATGTATTATCTGCTCATGATAGAGGCATGCAATATTCTCTTTTTTGGGCTCTACGGGATACATATCATAATCCTGAGCACCTGGCTTCACTTTCCCATTCCAAGATAAAATCACGAACTCCCAACTCAATGCGTGGCTAGGGTCCAAGAATAACAACCACTTTTGGTAACCAGGGAGTGGATTGTGCCCTGGGATGCAACATCTTGGGTTTCGGTCATTTGTAGGGTTTAATTGCCTAACCTGATCTCTCTTAGCATATATCCGTTCGAGCACATATCGATCGGATGGCCGCATTACTACCTCAACGGGGTATTCATTATCAATAACACCTGTTCCATCATCATCGGGATTCATTTTTTGGGTGTTTTTCTTTCAAGTAGCGGAGAATTCAAAGTGTGTGTAAGATAAAAATCTAGGTTAATGGATGTACACACATTACTATAGGCAGGGAAGGTGAAAAATTATGACTGTATAGATTTATGGGAAAAGAAAAAACTTCAATATACCCATATACATTTTTTTTAGGGTTTTTATATAAGGGTCCCGATCCTTTGGTGCCTTCTCCCTGCATGAATGACAAATGTCAGAAAAACTACTTTATGCTTACTTTGTTTTTTTACCAACGTGCCCATTACTTTGCACTTTTCAACCAAAGGATGAGTGATAGTTATTTTAATTCGATGGTGAAAAAGGCAAAGTACTAGTTAAATAAACTCTGGGGTACTTGGCAATCATTCAGGGAGGAGGAACCAAAGGATCCGATTTTAGTCATTATTGTTTCATTTTGTACTATATATTTTGATATGGTTTTGTTATATTTGGTGAACTACAATCAAATATTTGTAGTTATTAATTATGGTAACAATTAATTAATTAACTGTGATAAATACAATTAAATGATCTCATATAATCAATAATTAGTTTAGAACACGTATTTTTGTTTGACTGAACAAGGGACTGGCCGGCCATTAGGAGGAGCGAGTGGAACGACCGCTCAGGTCCCCGAGTTTCTGGGGGCCTTAATTTTAGGTCAGGTATAGTATAGTGAGTTTAGGAAAACAAGTAAATATATATACTAACGTGTATTATATGAGCATAAATTTGACCGTGGCATGGTGGTGGGGGCATGCATTTTATTACTAAAGATTCAGGGAGCACATCCCACTGCCTATATTTTTCGCATACTCAACTCTTTTATTTCTCCCTTTAGTAACAATTTATATATTTTCAATAATAAAAATAGTATACTTTAATTATATGTATTCACATTAAAAATTATACTGACATTTAAGAATTTGTTAATCGATGTAAAATTTGTACTTAAATGCCATTAATATCAAATAGTAGTCACTGAAGTTAAGCAATTAACTTTGTAAGTTAATTATTATGATCAATGTTATTACAATATTTTTAAGTAGAAATATTATACTTTCAAAATCATCTCTCAAGTCTTTCAAATTAAGTATAACTGACGTAAACATTAAATTTCTACTACTTTACTGTTTGTAAGTAATATTGTAATATCAATATTCTAACTAAGTATTGTTTCGATTTTGTATTAGTGTAAACTTATATAATGTAACCTCTTTTTGTTATCACAAGCAAGAAATGTTGATAATTTATTTTCTCTCATTCTTTTTTTCATAGAAAATAAAGGCAAAGAAGAGAGAGAAGATTTTCTCTCATGCTTATATATTAGTATTAAAGGACTGCCATGCCATAAATTCAACTTTATTTAAAGCTGCTTAAATTTTATACTCAATCATTCTTTCAAAGCAAAATAAATTTAGTATCCACTAACTCTAAATTTATTATCCACTAACCAGACAATATCCCAACAACTTCATTTACAATTATACTTCTCTTTTTGTTTTTTATTTTGGGTATAACAAGGGTGGCATACATGCAAAGTAAAGGCTAGGGGGGATTGATGTGGAAAGTTTCAGCAAAAAGATTTTCGTTCCCTCAAACTTTCTTTGCTCAAGAAATCTGCAATCTCATCACTTTCAAGCATTACATTATCAACATCAAAATATTATTTATCCTTGTAATCTTTTAAACCAAATTTCTTTCTATTTTGGTTCTCAACATTTTCAGGTAATCTTCATAGTTTAGAAGTATTTTTTTTATTTAATTGTTTATTGCTTTGAAATAAATTGATTTATCCATATGGTTAATTTTTGTGCACATAGATATGGCTGGTGAAATTCCACACCATACATAAATTCCAAGTCTGCCTATGTGAAAAGCGGACTGAAATGTGTCCATTATCTTGACTAGCAGACACAAGTGTTTTTGGTTTGAAGTTTTGAATTGCATGGTCAGCTCTTTACACTAGCGGACTCTTACACAACAACCACAAAATTGGAAATACTTTGAAATCTACCATAGATTGGGAAATAAATACATTAAAATAGTGCCACAAATTTCACATTATTTCAGAGCCATCCATTTTAAATTTAGATTGGTCTAATTTCAGGAATTTATATCGGCCGCTGGGAACCCCACCTGCAGAGAATCCTAATACATTACTCCGTAAATTGAATAGGTGGGATGCTTTATGCCGATTGGTGGGTATATGAAGAGATGTTATGTACTTATTTGTGAAAAGCTATATTTATTTGGATCCCCTCACACTATTAAACATATATTTACTGAGTTCTCCCTGCATAAATCCATTCTGCACACCGCAAACATAAACTCTCCTTTCTGCATTGCAGAAGAAATGTCTTCCTCAGAATTAGAAGTTGAAGATCCTCAGCCTTACCCTATAGTAACCGGTCACCTTCCAGCAGCATGGTTTGTCTATCAATAGCTTTAGTTTGAGTATAATCATGTTCATGATTCGGATCCTCAGTTTGATGAAAATAAAAGGCTTCGGTTTAGAGGTTGTTGTCTGCTTACTGATCGACCATGGGGACGTGCTTACACTGATCCTGGTCATGCATTGAGGTTTGAATTCTATCGTATCCACTACCATACTCATCAAATCATGCCAGTCGCTGCAATCTATTTACTCTATCCCATTCAACTTGACAATGTGAATTAGGTGTGTTTGTATCATGAGATGATTGGACACACTACGGATGAATGTGATGCCTGGAGGGATCGATACAAAGATCTGAATGATATGAGAATGACCCCTAACACAGATCACGTTTGACTATCTAAATTCATTTAAATGTGTTGATTACTATTTTTTTTATTCTGAATTTCTTTTAGTTAGAGTTTGTTTAGTCTATATTGTATTGCTTATAGGTGTTATACTTATGTGTTTTTTTTTGTTTAAATTATTACAAAAGTGTACCTTTTATTCACATTTATATTTAGAATAATGTCTTGCTAGTTTAATTTCTTGGCCTCGTGGGTAGTGTACGGATGAGTTATAAAGAACTTATATGGTCGTGGGACTTGGTGTCACGTAGGTTGACTACTGGTTCAAACTGGATAATTCATAACTTGGATCCTAATTCATTTTATTTTTTCTTTTAGGAGTGAGAGAACGAATAATTCTGAACGGTAGATCCATTTTTGTGCTTGTGCGAATGGCCCGAGTTAATTTTTATAGCCATTATATACGGAGCAACGTGGATTGACTTTATCAGACTTAATGCACTACATTATGGGAACAAATAAGTCTTAAACAAATTGTGCCATGTTGTGGGAAACAAATCTTGAATTTTGATATGGTTTTAAGCTAAAGTGTAGTGGGATTAAGTGACACCATGCAGGTTTCCATGTCTGATGAACTAAAGCAACTATGTTTGGAAAAGGATGATCTGGTAGGAACCGTCAGTCGAATTGGAAATGGAGTTAACCAACATTTTGGATCGGCTCCATCTTCGTCTCATGCTTTGTACTTCTGAATCTATGTAGCTGTGGTTTTATGTTTGCTTGTTATTAATGAATGTGATGAATGAACTGGGTTTGGTGTTTGTTGTATGTCCTTTCGTATTAATCAGAATTATGGCATTTACCTAAAGTGTCTGATTATTTTATTCGATATTTTTGTTGATTTTATTTAGACACGTACCATCCCCTTATGGCTGATAAGAAACAAACTAAACAATAACTAAAAATATCTCTATAGCAACGTTTTTGACTAGTCAATCGTTGATTTTGGAAGCCAAAACGTTTCTATACACAGAGACGTCTCCTTAGCTTCCAAAAGCAACCTTTTGACTTTGTCAAAACGTCGCCTTGTAGCAACGTTTTTTACCAGTCAAAATGTTGCTTTTGGAAACAATAATATTTCTACATAAATAACGTTGATATATATTTACTATATCCATTGCTGACTCCGGTAATTCTGAAAAGAGAATATTATTACCAAAAAAATTAATTAAACTGAAGGAAATAAAATTCAATTAACAATGAAATGTATGAGAGGAGTGTTGAATTCTAAATTAATGGATTCATTTGCACTTTCTGATCCTATCATCCGAAATAATGTGGGGGTGCCACCATCATTTTGCAAGATAATTTAGTGGGGTGGATTCAACTTTTGAAGGAGTTTCACTAGATATGACAACCATTCATTTTATGACCAATGGTTCCGAACAACTCAAATCTTCTCCCTGACCCTTTCATGAATGACAAGTGTCCCACAAACTACTTAATATAGTAGTTTATACTACAGTACTTGTTCTTCTTTTACTGAGTACTATTTTGTTCAGTGTTTACTTTTTGAGGGACAGTGTTTACTTTTTGAGGGACACTTGTCATTCTTGCAAGTGTCATGAAGAAATCTCTCCACCATTCATGACGGCTTGTGAACCATTGCCCGCCTATAAAATGTTGAAAATAAACTTCTAGTCCAGATACAATGAATCGGCAGTTACAGGTCCCAAGAGTCACAACTGTTACAAGAGTTATTATTGTTATTAAGAGTCATTTACTTTCACAGTTAATTTCTTATTTATTCTGATGTTTAAATAGTGTTATTGCTTTAGTATAAATATGTAAACTTTCATTGAGTTTAATAAGAGACAAGTATTATTTAGCCACCAATCTCTCTTGTAAACTCTCTCCAAATTTATCTAGCTCAAAATTTATTCTTATATATATCAAGTGATGTTGAAGAATTGACTGCTTTATCATGGCAATCAAATTTACATCCTGCCTTTGCCATTGCTCCCGTAAGATTTCTAATCTTATTTGTAGTTGCCTTCAATGGTTCCTATTTGATAATATTCCTATGGCTTTTTGTGATTATGCTAGCTATCGATTATTTATTGCCTGATTGACCCAAAACCGGGACATCTCATTGCCTTGAGGTGGACGTAATGTATAGGGCTTTGCCCTGGGGGGGACGTAAGGTCTTGCCCTTTTCTAGGGTGTATCGTAACATCATAATGCCTAGTAAGCAAGGGGGATTCTATTTTTTTTGCTTCCTAGGGACATTTGATGTCGCACCCTAAGTACTTAATTGGCAGGCCTTGTGTCTCCCACTTCCATTTTTTGCTTTTTTTCTTTGGTCTTCCTCTACTCTTTTTTCTTATGTATACATTCATCCATTTAACCTGTGAATTGAACAATATTGGGACTAATTGCAAAATATGTAGTTTAATGCTCTAAGTCAGATGAAGTCAGTTCGTGTCGCACCGAATTGGAATTGGGATAGAAACCAACTGGATAAGTTCCGACGAGCACAATAATGGATCCACTATTTAGAATTATGCATTCCTTCACCCCTTGAAGAAAAATTATTAAGGATTACGATCCAAGAATCATTTAGTGTTAGTCGTTAGTCGACCCAAGTGGCACCAAGTGCCATGACATAAAATTGCTTTAAAAATCATCCCGACTTTGCCCACGAGCCGAACAATATAACTAGTATTCTCAATCAATGATTTTCATCCACTTAACCTGTGAATTGAATGATATTAAAATAGACTGCAAAATATGTAGTTTAATGCTCTAATTCGGATGAAGTCAGTTCGGGTTGCACCGCATTGGAAATGGGAGTGAAACCGACTGGACCAGGTTTGACAAGCATATTAATGGATCCACTGTTCAAAATTATGCATTCCTCGCCCCTAAGAGAAAAAGTAAAAAGTATTATGATCCATGAAATGAATCATTTAGTGTTAGGCATTAGTCGACCTAAGTGGCACCAAGTCCCATGACCATAGAATTGCTTTAAAAATCATCCCGACTCTGCCCACGAGATAAACAATGTAACTTGCATGCTTAATTAATGAATTATTTTGGTTAACCTATGAATTGAACGATATTGGGACCAAATGCAAAATATGTAGTTTAATGCTCTAAGTCGGATGAAGTCAGTTCGTGTCGCACTGAATTTGAATTGGGATAGAAATTGACTGGACAAGATCCGACGAGCACAGTAATGGATCTACTATTCAGAATTATGCATTCATTAACCCCTAGAAGAAAAATTATTAAGGATTACGATCCAAGAAATGAATCATTTAGTGTTAGGCATTAGTCGACCCAAGTGGCACCAAGTCCCAAGACCATAGAATTACTTTAAAAATCATCCCGAATCTGCCTATGAGCCGAACAATGTAACTAGCATTCTCAATTAATGAATTTTGTTTGGTTAACCTGTAAATTGAACGATATTGGGACCAACTACAAAATATGTAGTTTAATGCATTAAGTCGGACGAAGTCAGTTCGCGTCGCACTGCAATGGAAATGGGACTGAAACCAACTTGACCAGGTCCGACAAGCACAATAATTGATCCACCGTTTAGAATTATACATTCCTCACCCCTTGGAGAAAAATTAAAAAGTATTATGATCCATGAAATGAATCATTTAGTGTTAGGCATTAGTCAAACTAAGTGGCACCAAGTCCCATGACCATAGAATTAATTTAAAAATCATCCTGACTCTACCCACGAGCCGAACAATGTAACTAGCATTCTTAATTAATGATTTTCACAGACTGCAAAATATGTAGTTTAATGCTCCAAGTAGGATGAAGTCAGTTCCAGTCACACCGCATTGGAAATGGGGCTGAAACTGACTAGACTAGGTCCGACAAGCACATTAATGGATCCACTGTTCAGAATTATGCATTCCTCATCCCTAAGAGAAAAAAATAAAAAGTATTACGATCCATGAAATGAATCATTTAGTGTTAGAAATTAGTCGACCTAGGTGGCACCAAGTCCCACGACCATAGAATTGCTTTAAAAATGTCCCCAACTCTGCCCACGAGCCGAACAATATAACTAGCATGCTCAATTAATGAATTTCATTTGGCTAACCTGTGAATTGAATGATATTGGGACCAATTGCAAAATATGTAGTTTAATGCTCTAAGTCGGATGAAGTCAATTCGTGTCATACCAAATTTGAATTGGGATAGAAACCGACTAGACAAGGTCCAACGAGCACAATAATGGATCCACCGTTTAGAATTATGCATTCCTTCACCCCTGGAAGAAAAATTATTAAGGATTATGATCCAAAAAATGAATCACTTAGTGTTAGACGTTAGTCAACCCAAGTGGCACCAAGTCGTATGACCATAGAATTGCTTTTAAAATCATCTCGAGTTTGCCCACAAGCTGAACAATGTAACTAGCATTCTCAATTAATGAATTTAATTTGTTTAACCTATGACTTGAATGATATTGGGACCAACTGCAAAATATGTAGTTTAATGCACTAAGTCGGTTCGTGTCGCACCGCAATGGAAATGGGAAGGAAACCAACTGGACCAGGTTTGATAAGTATAATAATGGATCCACCGTTCAGAATTATGCATTCCTCGCCCCTAGGAGAAAAATTAAAAAGTATTACGATCCATGAAATGAATCATTTAGTGTTAGGCATTACTCAAACTAAGTTGCACCAAGTCCCACTACCATAGAATGTCTTTAAAAATCATCCCGACTCTGCCCACGAGCCAAACAATATAACTGGCATTCTCAGTTAATGATTTTCATCTGCTTAACCTATGAATTGAACGATATTGGGACAGATTGCAAAATATGTAGTTTAATGCTCTAAGTAGGATGAAGTCAGTTCGGGTCGCACTATATTGGAAATGGGACTGAAACCGAATGGACCAAGTCCGACAAGCATATTAATGGATCCACCATTCAGAATTATGCATTCCTCGCCCCTAACAGAAAAACAAAAAGTATTACAATCCATGAAATGAATCATTTAGTGTTAGGCGTTAGTCGACCTGAGTGGCACCAAGTCCCACGACCATAAAAATGCTTTAAAAATCATCCTGACTCTGCCCATGAGCCAAACAATGTAACTAGCATGCTCAATTAATGAATTTCGTTTGGTTAACCTGTGAATTGAATGATATTGGGACCAATTGCAAAATATGTAGTTTAATGCTCTAAGTTGCATGAAGTCAGTTTGTGTCGCATCGAATTTGAATTGGGATA
The DNA here is from genome assembly GCA_947683365.1 of Euphorbia pulcherrima. Lineage (NCBI taxonomy): Eukaryota > Viridiplantae > Streptophyta > Magnoliopsida > Malpighiales > Euphorbiaceae > Euphorbia > Euphorbia pulcherrima. The sequence goes on from CANTUS010000009.1 coordinate 23,188,562, forward strand.
GAAACCGAATGGACAAGGTCAGACGAGCATAATAATGGATCCACCGTTCAGAATTATGCATTCCTTCACCCTTGGAAGAAAAATTATTAAGGATTACAATCCAAGAAATGAATCATTTAGTGTTAGGCATTAGTCGACCCAAGTGGCACCAAGTCCCACGACCATAGAATTGCTTTAAAAATAATCCCAATTCTGCCCATGAGTCGAATAATGTAACAAGCATTCTCAATTAATGAATTTTGTTTATTTAACCTGTGTATTGAACGATATTGGGACCAACCGCAAAATATGTAGTTTAATGCACTAAGTCGGATGAAGTCAGTTCGTGTCGCACCGTAATAGAAATGGGACTAAAACCGACTGGACTAGGTCCGATAAGCACAATAATGGATCCACCATTCAGAATTATGTATTCCTTGCCCCTAGGAGAAAAATTAAAAAGAATTATGATCCATGAAATGAATCATTTAGTGTTAGGTGTTAGTCAAACTAAGTGGTACCAAGTCCCACGACCATAGAATTGGTTTAAAAATCATCCCGACTCTGCCCAAGAGCCGAATAATATAACTAGCATTCTGAATTAATGATTTTCATCCGCTTAGCCTATGAATTGAATGATATTGGGATAGACTACAAAATATGTAGTTTAATGCTCTAAGTCGGATGAAGTTAGTTCGGGTCGCACCCCGCATTGGAAATGGTACTAAAACCGACTGGACCACGTCCCACAAGCACATTACTGGATCCACCATCAGAATTATGCATTCATCACCCCTAAGAGAAAAAGTAATAAGTATTACGATCCATGAAATGAATCATTTAGTGTTAGGCGTTGTCGACCTAAGTGGCACCAAGTCCCACGACCACAGAAATGCTTTAAAAATCATCCCAACTCTGCCCATGAGCCGAATAATGTAACTAGCATGCTCAATTAATGAATTTTGTTTGGTTAACCTGTGAATTGAACGATATTAGGACCAATTGCAAAATATATAGTTTAATGCTCTAAGTCGGATGAAGTCAGTTTGTGTCGCATCGAATTTGAATCGGGATAGAAACCGACTAGACAAGGTCTGTCGAGCATAACAATGGATCCACTGTTCAGAATTATGCATTCCTTCACCCCTAGAAGAAAAATTATTAAGGATTATGATCCAAGAAATGAATCATTTAGTGTTAGGTGTTAGTCGACCCAAGTGGCACCAAGTCCCACGACCATAGAATTATTTTAAAAATCATTTCGAGTCTGGCCATGAGCTGAATAATGTAACTAGCATTCTCAATTAATGAATTTCATTTGGTTAACCTGTGAATTGAACGATATTGGGACCAACTACAAAATATATAGTTTAATGCACTAAGTCAGATGAAGTCAGTTTGCGTCGCACAACAATAGAAATGGGAGTGAAACCGACTGGACCAGGTCCGACAAGCATGATAATGGATCTACCATTCAGAATTATGCATTCCTCGCCCCTAGGAGAAAAATTAAAAAGTATTATGATCCATGAAATGAATCATTTAGTGTTAGGCATTAGTCGAACTAACTGGCACTAAGTCCCACGACCATAAAATTGCTTTAAAAATTATCCCGACTCTGCCCACAAACCGAACAATATAACTAGAATTCTCAATTAATGAAATTCCTCCACTTAACCTATGAATTGAATGATATTGAGACCAATTGCAAAATATCTAATTTAATGCTCTAAGTCAGATGAAGTCAATTCGGGCCACACCGAATTGCAATGGGGATAGAAATCGACTAGACAAGGTCCAACAAGCATAATAATGGATCCTCTATTTAAAATTATACATTCCTTCACCCCTAAAAGAAAAAATATTAAGGATTATGATCCAAGTAATGAATCATTTAGTGCTGGGAGTTAGTCGACCTAAGTGGCACTAAGTCCCAAGATCTAAGCAATGTAACTAGCATGCTCAATTAATGAATTCCCTCCTCTTAACCTGTGAATTAAATGATAGTTTGACCAATTGGAAATCATCTAGTGTAATGGGTGAAGTCCGATTAAGTGACTTCAAGTCGCTTTGTAATAGAATACTATAGAACCACTCAGCCCATTCCCATAAGCACAATAATGGATCTGCCGTACAGAGTTATACATTCTTTCACACCTGAAAGAAAAAATAATAAGTATTATCATCCTAGATATGGATTATTTGGTCTTAACTGTAAGTCGACCTTAGTGACACCGAGTCCTACGACCATATAATTGCTATAAAAATCATCCTGACTCAACCCACGAGCCCAGCTAATGAGACTAGCATGCTTAATTAATGAATTCCCTCCCCTTATTAATAAAACGATAGTTTGAATTGCAAATTATCTAGTGTAATGGTTAAAGTCCGATGAAGTGACTTCAAGTCACTTCGTAATAGAATGGCTATTGAACCACTCGGCCTGTTCCCACAAGCACAATAGTTGATCTATCGTTCGAAATTATACATTCGTTTACTCTTTAAATAAAAAATAATATGGATTAGGATCCTAGTTATGATTTATTTAGTCTTAACCATAAGTTTACCTTAGTGACACTAAGTCCCACCACCATAGAAATGCTTTATAATTCACCCTGACCCTGGCCACGAGCGAGAAATTTGAATCTAGTATTCTCAATTAATCATTTCTCTCTCCTTAACCTGAGAATAAAACAATATTTTGACCTATTGCTAATTATCTTATTCATCAAGTCGGATAAAGTTACTTCAAGTCGCTTCATATTAGAATGGCTATAGAAATCAACTAGACACATTCCAACAAGCACAATAATTGATATACCGTTCAGACATATTCATTCTTTCAATCTTAAAAGAAATAATAAAACGAAATGGGATCCAAGTTTTTAACTATATAGTCTTAAGCGTTAGTCGACCTAAATGACACCAAGTCCCACGACCTATGAATTGCCTTCAAAATCCTCCCGACTCTATCCATGGGATCCATGTGCATGCTTAAGTCATATTTTGTTGCCGTAAATTTGAACGGTTGTAAGATTCATTTTGTATCGAGCCTAAAGGCCTACAAAATTAGTGCTAGCACGAACAGTCAGACATTTTTCATACCCTAGTGTAAAAATACAACTACTCAGGGCCCATTGGAAAAGTACCTAGATAATTCCAAATGTATGGTTAAGTCATATTTTATCGCTGTACATTAAAAGTGATAGCAGATTTGTACTATTTTGAGCCTGATGGCCTAGATAATTAGTGCTACCATGATTAACCTATGAATTGAACGATATTGGGACCAACTGCCAAAATTGGCAGCTAAGATTTATGCGGGACTATATGGTAAATAATGCCCATTAATTAGGCTTGAATTGGAAAAGGCATCACAAGTGGGCAACCATCTTGTACTAGAAAATCCCCATTTAAACTACCATAATGTTTCTATATAAACCAAACCACCCCTTGTCCCTCGTATATTCTGAATTCTTGTTATTAAACTCTTTTGGTAAAATGGCTGGCTAAACATCACAACTGCAACTGATAAATGAATATAATGCATGTATTGAACTAGAACATGCATTGTCCAACGCTATTTCTCTGATTTACGGTAAGAGTTACAATGTTTTTCCAAAGGCCCTCAAAGAAATGTGACTGAAGCTGGAGGCTATTCAGGAAGCGCAAACTGACTTATAGAAGTAGCAGATGGAGATCAATGCTTGCCAAACTAAAATGATGGCCCTCATGGATGAGGTGTTGGACCAAATTACTAACATGCAGGTGTCCCTGACTATTGATCTGGGATCAATGTCTTTGGATATGGACAATATACTAGAAACAGTTCGTCAAATTTGAAATCAGGTTAGTCAGCACTCCAGATCATCTCCATCTTTAACTTACAGGCCTCCTAAGTGTGATTTAATGTTCCCCTGTGCTTTTATGTTGTTGTTGGTAACTAATGTTTATGCATGGGGTGTGGCATTTGAATGTGTCTTTTTTTGTACCTTTTTCAAAGATATAAGTGTATTACTCATACTACTTAAATATATAAGTGTCTTATTACTTTTGCCCATGGGCATTGCTTTCCTCACAACTGCTAGTCTCCCTTAGTTGCTGAATTATAGTATAAATAAATGGTTTTGAATACAGTATATCAAACTACAGCCCTTATGTAATGTTATGGGATACTAGTATATACTCCTATAGTATATACTGGAGATTGTTGTATGAGAAATCATTTAAATTACCATTTACTATGTCTGTATATACACGAAAATCAATCCTTTTTTATTATACGAACAACGCATCCATGTACTATATTTACCTCTTCGTATTCCACCATATGTCCCAACGTCTGTAAATTTAAAAAACCCATGTCTTGGAATATGTGAATTTAAATGCATATCCGGTAGTTTGGATATATATATATATATATATATATATATATATATATATATATATATATATATATTGAGTATCTTGGTGGTTGAGTGAAATCCTACATCATAACTTCATGTCATGTCTGGACTTATAACCGATTTAAATACACCTAAATGGAAATGATTAAATGCATACCCGGTAGTTTGGATTTCCACTAAAATACTGCTCCAGTTCTATACTATAGTAGCTGGTTCACTTGTATGATATCTTGGATAAAGAAAATTTTAGATTTAATGACCAAGAACATACCTAAGGGGCACTAAGTCCCCCGACCATATAATTCCTTTAAAAATCATCCCAACTCTACCCATGAGCCCGAATAATGTAACTAGCATTCTCATTTAATCAATCCCCCCGCTTAAGCTGTGAATTAAACAATATTGGGACCATTTGCAAATTATCCTATGTACTACTATATGAAGTCATTTCGAGTCTCACCATATTAGAATGGGGATACAAATCGACTGTACCTGTTCCATCAAGCACGGTAATGGATCTACCGTTCAGAATTATGCATTCCTTCAGCCCAAAAATAAAAAATAAAAAGAATTGGGATCGTAGTTAAGAATTTCTTAGTGTCAGGTGTTAGTCGAACTAAGTAGCACCAAGTCCCACGACCATAGAATTGCTTTAAAAATCATCCTAACTCTGCCCACGAGCCCGAATAATGTAGCTAGCATGCTCAATTTATCAATTCCCTCTGCTAAACCTGTGAATTAAATGATATTAGGACCAATTGTAAATTATCTCATGTACTGCTCAAGTCAGATGAAGTTAGTTTGAGTTGCACTATATCATAATGGGGATAGAAATCTCATGGATCCGTTCCAATAAGCACAATAATGGATCTACAGTTCAGAATTATGCATTCATTCACCCCGAAAAGAAAAAATAAAAAGGATTAGGAGCGCAGTTATGAATTATTTAGCCGTAAGGCATTAGTCAACCTAAGTCGCACCAAGTCCCCTAATTCATGACAATAGAATTGCTTTAAAAAGTTTGTATTAAAGATTGTTGTTCGAGAAATCACATATTATGGGATACTTGTACACCATCCGGTTCCAAATGTATCTCATTTTAGGATTTTTACTAAGTCCAATAAAACTTTTACTACACTAATAAAATGACTCATTTATCCCTTATAAAATTCTCTGTCTTCGTAATTATCATACCCTATAACTTCATTTATACTATTTAATCTCTTTCCCAATTATTACAAGGGGAAATTAGGAAAAAAGTGTTAATTGATGCATTGACATTCTTAAATGACAAACAAAAGGGAAAACACAGGAGTATATGTTATGGGATACTTACTTGTGTATAGTACTTACAGTAAAGATTGTTGTATGAGAAATCATATAAATTACCCATTACTATGTCAGTATATACACAAATATCAATCCTTTTTAGTACACCAACAACGCAACCTTGTATTTACCTCTTCATATTCCACCATAAGTCCCAACGTCAGTAAATTTAAAAAACCCATGTCTTGGAATATGTGAATTTAAATGCATATCCAGTAGTTTGGATTTTTGCTTGATTAAGTAAGGGTATATCTATATTTATTGAGTATCTTGGTGGTTAAGTGAAATCCTACATCAAAATTTCAGGTCATGTCCAGAATTAAAACTAATTTAAATACACCTAAATGGAAATGATTAAATGCATACCTGATAGGTTGGATTTCCACTTAAATACTGCTCCAGTTCTAGTACTATAGTAGTTGCTTCACTTGTATGATATCTTGGTGGTTGGCTCAACCCTAAATCACTAAGTATTTGGCACTCCCACCAGTACAACCGTGACAGACGTTTTAGACTACACCACAAGAGTGAAGAAAACATTAGTTATCATGACTCGGTACTATTTTCCCACTAATCACTCTTCCTATTTTAAATTCAAAAATATTTGACTTAATTGAATTTTTCCGCTACCTACGTAACAATATGCTCATAATTAATAGGGTTATAGTTGGGAATAAAACTCATGTTATACATAGAGAACATAAAATGACAATTAATTATTAATTTTCTCAGTAAGCTAAAACGTCCGTTAATATTACATATCGGGATTGAGGGAGTATATTTGTTTAATGGACCCACGTAGTGCTCCACATGACTACGATTATTTGGACATGACATATTGAGTGGAGACATACTTATTGCCACCAAAGATAATCATATGACTAACCTAATTTATTACTAGTAGTGTTCAATCCAGACAATCTCATTCTCATCCACCAATTGACTTTTACGGGTAAATAAATGATAAACAACCACGTACAACATAAATGAAAAACAAATGAAGGTGTCGAAAAAATACCCTATTTGCGGGAATTTCCCAACATGATAAGTGACCCATCTCCAACATCACTTTGAAGTGTGGGTATGGGAGGGAAATTCTCTCCCACCCAACTTCAGACTCTGGTTAAAATTTTGATGTAGTGAATAATATCACTTCGTATTTGAAGTGGCACTAGTGATCACCTAAAATGTTTATCGACCATTGTAATACTATTCCGTTTAATAAAAAATTTAAGATTTAATTATAATGATCTCATATAATTATAACTTTATAGATTGGGCTAAGTTGTATAGTGAATTTGAAGTGGGGTTGGGTACTGTGACATTGTAGCAACTTCAAATTATGGAGTGACGTTGAATTTGATGTGAAAAATGAGGTTTGGTGTTGGAGAGGTGGAATGAAAATAGCTCATTAAAGTCAATACAAGTTAATGTAATGTTGCAATATACTCATACATACCCGGTAGGTTGGATTTCTAATTAAATACATATACACTATCTCGGTAGTTCAATCCTTTAGTATTTGGTTACTAAATTTTTCCATGGTAACTTGCATTTCACATATTGAGTGCGGACAGACTTAGTGCCACCTAGAACAAACATTCATTGTTATGATCATTGTATAGAATATCAATCATCCATTGACTTTTAATGGTAGATACCAAATAAAAAGAATAACAACCACATCATATATGGAAAAATAAAATAAAGGTGTGAAAAATATTTCTTCTTTGTTGGAATTTCCAATGGGGACGTCGGGGAGGGAAAAACTCATCCATGTAACAAGAGGCAGTTGTGCAATATTAATATGCCACTAGGCTATAAGAATAACTTGACATTTGGCGGTAATAAGCCATTAATACCCTTGCATGTGGCAGGAAAATAGACCTCTGCAATTGAAATGACACTCAATCATATAAACCGAAATGACTGCACTTCCCTAAATCAAAGTCTATACACTCAACATCTGTTGGATAACCCTCATCCCCTTCTCTCAAACAATTTTCTCCCACACCCTACAACCCCTATTCCCTAAATTCAAGTGATGAGTAACTACAATGGAGAATCCCCCCGTGCCATATCTGGGAACGATGAACAATAGACACAAATTAGAACCCCAAGTCTTTATCCAAATGATATTTCCTAGAGTTTTATAAACGCAAATTCCAGAGTCCTTCAAAATTCCACATACTAGTTTGGACACGCACTTTGATCTGTGACGCTCTCATGTCGTCCACAACTTACACTGTGGTGCCAACTGCCATTACAGAGCTGCATGCGATCATTCACATGATTCAGAGATATCAAGCTGATTTGCAAAGGCAAACCAGTGAGGTGCTCAGAAAGATTGTGCTTTTAAGGGAATAGATGGATGAAGATCTGTATGAAATGACAGGGGAACTGGAACACCTTATTTAGATAATGGATGGATTGCCAGGGATTGTTGACCAGTTTTGCCAGTCCTTCCCATCATCATCCAGAAGGCTAGAGTAAACATTTTATAACTCTTTCTACCTATAACAATTAACAGTATGTTAGAGCATATAATATTTTATATTTTGGTAATTAGACTCTGGACTATTTAATATTTTACTAGTATGTGTTTGTCGTTTTATCGGTAGTACGTTAATATATAAGTTGCTATCTTAATAGTTATCATGTTATTTACAATTTAGCTATCTTTATGTATAAGTTGGTTTAAAATGCATACGATTCCATGATGACTGATGTAGGATTCCACTCAAGGTTCAATTGGAAATAACCTTCATGTACTAACAGGGCCCCCCTGAACCCGCTTTTGTGAGAGCCTTGTAAGGCATTGGGGTAATGTTGTTGTTGTATAGGGCATTAACGAAATAGATGCTAAGTCATTTTGCCTATGCACCAATCACTTGTGGTTGCGTAATTGATCCTGTAATTATTTCATTTCATATGAATTTTCTAATCAAGTAACAATATTCATGGTAATGTTAATAGGCATCATGATTAAAGAATTGTAGGAAACATCTCTTGAGTTTTGATAGGAAGCATATGTTTGAGATTAAGTAGGTTTTACCATATCTTTGAGCTTCGGTTGTTTATACCAGTTTGAGTTCTTATATGGAGGAGATGTTTGTTCTTTTAATGATTATTGATAGGCTAAAAATATGATGAACTTATGTAAATGCCCATGAATAGAGCAAGTGCACTCTATCGTATCAAGTAATATTGTGACAAGCACGAGTCGATCCCACGAGGACTAATATTTAGGTACTAAGTCTACTAAAGTTACCTACTGGTTAGAAAAATCAATAAGTTGAGGTGAAAGTTATCTAAACTAATCTTAACTAAAATGGCTATTGAATACAGTAAACACAAATAATTTGAGATAAACAATTGGATGAGATAGTTAGGGGTCAACTTCACTTAACTAATTACTATTAAATTCCATCTTCTAGTTACCTAATTCGTTCTTCCTAGGGTTGGTGATCTTCTCAAAAGTATTTACCTATTCAAATCAAATAAATAAACCTATTAAAGATATCAATAAACTACCTTAGACCAAGTCAACTCATCAAACCTCTAATGCATAAAGTACTTAGAAGAACCCGATAAATTGGAAAACCATAACATAAGGTCATATCAAGTTTAATATATATAGTTCCATTCCTATTTGATCGATCAATCTAAATAGAAACTAACAACATGCTATCAATAGGCCACCAATAACAAGCATTAAACATAATATATATCAAAACACGTAGTGGAAGAAATTCTGAATTAAATAAACTAAGAAAAGATGTTCATAACATAATAACTAATCTAGATCCATCTACCTTAACTAAAAAGATTTAGTTCATAGACAAACTAAATGCAAACATCATGTCTACAGGTAAATTAAACATGTCTCAATAGAAAGAGTAGAAGAGAAGAATGATAAAACACAAAAGTTGGCCGAATTCTTGTGCTCGATTGCTATCCAATATTCAAGCTTGTCCCCTAATTGAATATGCATGAAATTATCGAGTATTTTATGCCTCCAAATCTCTTTAAAAACTCTCCATAATGCCCCTGAATTTGTGCTGCTTATATCCTCTTTATTAGTGGAGCAATACGAGTTTCATTAGAATTGGAACTCCTTATGAAACTGTGCAACTTATAAGTAACAAACTTCCTTTGCTTTTCCATCACTCCAAACTAAATATAATTCATTCAAAACACTTCTATAGTGAGTAGAACACGTGCTCAAATATTCCGGAAGCTTTAGACTTTAAATCAAATTGAAATTAGTTGAGCTTACATAAACAAAGCACTTCGCATCAGCAGTAACTTTGAATCCACTTTTGACTAGGATAGAGTCCTAATTTGGAAAACCATATTATATATAAAATTGTAGACTAATCTCTTAGGTTTTCATAGCCTTTTGAATTGCATCAATCCTACATCATATGAGAAAGTTATTTCCAAAATACAAAAGACTGTCCAGGCTGAAATTGTTAAGTGTTGAAATCCACATGCATTCAGGGAGTGGGCTCTTAGGCATTCAGTGAGCATTTGGTTCTACCCCATTTCATCAATTCTGACCTCCAAAATGTGTATGTGAAGATCCCGAGCCTCTTCATATGTTCCAAATCACCCAAATGAGCCTGAAATTGACATAAAAAGAATGAATAGCATAAGAACTTCAACTTTCATATAAATGTTATGATACAAAAAATATATCTAAACATACCTAAAACTAAACTAAAACATATAAAATAACTATATAAAATACACACTTAATAATTATACCATCCTGTATCCAACTACTTACTGTTGATATCAATTTCACTTGTGTTCCTAAACGGATTATGCCATATTACGGGGAACAAATCTTGAATTTTGATATGTTTTTAAGCTATGTCCCTATATATTTGAACAGCTGAAAAATCCAAATAGATTTGGTCCCATGATGCAAAACTTTTGAAATGTACCTTTTCAGTCCCTAATGTCAAATTGAAATGACTTCGGGGTCCATTTTCAATTTATATAATTTACGTAATAAGTCGCATTAACGTACAAGTATTGGAAATTATTGTAAACGTATATTGATTTATAGTCAGTTTCCAAGTAAAGGGAAATTGCTCCAGAAGTGGTATTCTGTGTCTCATAAAGTCCATTGTACATTTAAACTGCCATTAAACTCCTTACAATTTCAGAAAAAAATATAACCGTGACGTGGTCTTAATTGGGGGCATTAATTATCCTACTAACAGGCCAAATTTGGCACGAGGTAATGACCTGTATTATTTTTAGCGGGAATACTTGCCATGATGCTCACTAGCTACACATCCTGTATAGACTAGGCCTGAATTGGAAAAGACAACACATGTGGGAAACCGTACTAACTTTTCTATATAAACCATTTCCGTTTTTACTCAAACCCACCCTACTTCCCTTATTCTACTACATTCATATTTAATTAGACATCGTATAATAATGGCTGGCTAATCTTCAAATGAATATAATGTCAATCTTCAATTGGAGAAGGCATTAGCCACAACAAAGTCTCTCATGGAAAGAAAAACTTTCACAGTGGTTCCAAAAGCCCTTCAGGATATGCAGAAGAAGGTAGATGCTATTCGAAGGGAGCAAGTTGCTCTACAAGCCCAGCAAAATAGGCTTAAAATGCACCAAATTAAACTGATGGCTGAAACAAAAGAGGTGGTGAGTCAAATCACTGCCATGCAGGTTTTCATGTCCGACGAACTTGAGCAATTGTGTTTGGAAAAGGATGATCTGGTAGAAACAGTAAGTCGAATTGAAAATAGAGTTAACCAATGTTTTAGATCTGCTCCATCTTTATATCGTGCGTCATACTTCTGAATCTATGTAGTTGTGTTTTTATGTTTGCTTGTTATTAATGAAGGTGATGAATGAACTGGGTTTTATGTTTGTTGTATAGCCTTTCATATGCCGTTCGGAACATAGTATTTTCCTTAAAGTGTTTGAGTTTTTTATCCAGTCTTTTTGTAGATTTTATTTAGACACATACCATCCTCTTATGGCTGATAATAAACAAACGAAAATATAACTGAAAATATCTCTGTAGCAACATTTTTGACTAGTCAATCATTTCTCTAGATACGACAAAACAAGTGGGGTGCCACCATCATATTGTAAGATAATTGAGTGGGGTAAATTCAACTTTTGAAGGAGTTTATCCAGATATGACATAATACAAAGAAATGAGAAACAGTTTGAAGATGTGCCAGAAGTGAGAAATATAATTATCCAAACTGGCCCGTAGTCCTAGAAATTGAGGAGTTTTGAATGCGAACGGTCGCATCAACCACAAACAGTTCTGTAGACGGACCTTTTGTAAATTAAATGATATTGGAACCAATTGCAAATTACTCTGTATCTTATGTAATACTTTAAGTTAGATGAAGTCAGTTCGATTCGAACCATATCCGAATGGGGATAGAAATCAGCTGGTCCCATTCCAACAAGCACAATAATGGATCTACCGTTCAGAATTATGCATTCCTTAACCCCTAAAAGAAAAATAAAAACAATTACACTCCAAGTAATGAATTAGTTAGTGTTAGGCGTTAGTCGACCTAAGGGGCACCAAGTCCCCCGACCATAGAATTTCTTTACAAAAATCATTCCGAGTCTGCCCACGAGCCCAAATCATGTAACTAGCATGCTCAATTTATAAATTCCCCCCGCTTAACTTGTGAATTAAATGATAGCGGGACCAATTATAAATTATCTTGTGTAATGATCAAGTCGGATGAAGTCAGTTCGAGTCTCACCGTATTAGAATGGGTACAAAAATCGATTGGACCCTTTCTAATAAGCACAATAATGTTTCTACCATTTAGAATTTTGCATTTCTTCACCCCTAAAAGACAAACAAAAAAGAATTACAATCCAAGTAATGAATTATTTAGTGTTAGATGTTAGTCGACCTAAGTAGCTCTAAGTCCCACGACTAGAGAATTGCTTTAAAAATCACCCCAACTCTACCTATGAACCTGAATAATGTAACTAGCATGCTCAAGTAATCAAATCCCACCACTTAACATGTGAAATAAACGATATTGGGATGAAGTTCGATGAAGTGACTTCATGTCGCTTTGTAATAGAATGGCTATAGAACGACTCGGCCCGTTCCCACAAGCACAATAATAGATCTACCGTTCAGAATTATAAATTCCTTCACTCCTTATAGAAAAGATATTATGGATTTGGATCCTAGTTATAGTAATTCATGTAAATATTGAGAAGGGAGTAAGCATTTAGAATTACACTAAAACAATAGTTCCTTACATTATAAATGAATTATTGAAAACAATCCTCTATGTTGTATACTTAAATTAAGTAGTATTTTGGAGTTTAAATAATTAGAATATTTATGAATGGAAATGATAGTAGTAGTTAATATAGTAGCATGCACAGAAATTCCACTTAAATGATAGTTCTAATGATTTTTTTTTGAGATTTAAATTGTGTTGAAAAATAATTCCCAAATGTTTCTACCTATTTCCACCCTCAATTAATTTTGTCCCACATTTTAAATTAATATGTTATTCCAAAAAAAACTATTGTAATCATGAATTTTTGTTTTTCAAATTCATAGTTTCTTTATAATTGTAACAAACTTTACTTATAGAATATAAGTACGTGCTTAATGTATTTGATTAAACAGTACACAATTATTTATTTTAAATGTACCAAATTTTTTTATTGTTGTAGGAACTTTCATAACTATGTGAAATCTACTTACTAAACATAGAATGAAGTTTAAATATTTAAATAATGCGGGGTGCCATAACCATTTTGCAAGATAATTAAGTGGGGTGGGTTCAACTTTCAAAGGAGTTTCTCTGGATATGACATAATGCAAAGAAATGAGAAATAGTTTGAAGACGTGCAAGAAGTGAGAAATATAATTACCCAAACTGTTCTATAGTCCCGGAAATCGAGGAGTATTGAATGCGAACAGTCTCGTCCAACCACAAACATTTACTAACGCTTCTTTTTTCGAGACTGATGAGCTAGCGCGCGTGTGACAATCCCATTTTCCAACACATGGGTGGGAGCGCAAATCATAATTTTTTCTTTTTAGTGGAGTATTTACTTATTGTTGGGGGTTGAATACAGAGAGGTGATATCTTTAGTTGCCCCAATCAGTGTGAATGAAACTACCATTTCGTTGTAGATGGACTTTTTGTGACTTAGACCCACTTATTTATTCATCTTGACGATATGAAAAAATGGACCCTAATCGTTTTCGTGTTACATTGCGGATTGAATACATTTCTGTTAGGTTAGTTATCCTTAATTTTTTGGATTGGGGTGTACTAATTTAGTACCCCATTTTTTTCACTTACTCCAAACTTCCATGCCGTATTTCTATCCCTCACGTCTATTCAATAATTAACTGCATTCCTGCACAATTAAGCAAACAATATCTCATAATTAATTATGCGAATTGAACGATCTTATATTGTCAACTAATCTTAATATCAGTAATAAATTTGATTTCGTAACTCAAAATTGAGGAGTGTAACTACAATTCAGGGGTGATTAATGACAATAAATACTGGGTTAAATTCCCCAAAGTGAGTTCGGGTATCTAATTATCTCCCCGTTGGATACTACATGAGAATGGAGTATGTGGTAGTCATCCAACGTGGACTAAAGAAGTATGTACGACTAAATCTCTCCTAGTAATTCATAAATTTCATTCAACTGGATGAAATTTATTTTCATTTATTACAACTAACCCCGGAATTAGTGCCCATAATGGAAATGAAAATGTTAGTCAATTTCAACCATCCGTTTAGTCAATTTCAAAGTTGGATGAAGTCAGTTCGAGTCCCACCGTATTATAATGGGTATAAAAATAGACTGGACCCTTTCAAACAAGAACAATAATGGATCTACCATTCAAAATTATACATTTTTCACCCCTAAAAGAAAGCTAATAAGAATTACAATCCAATTAATGAATTATTTAGTGTTAGGTGTTAGTCGACCTAAGTAGCTCAAAGTCCTACGACCAGAGAATTGCTTTAAAAATCATACCGACTCTGCCCATGAGCCCAAATGTAAGTATCATGCTCAAGTAAGCAAATCCCGCCGCTTAACATGTGAAATAAATGATATTGGGATGAATTCCGATGAAGTGACTTCAGGTCGCTTCGTAATAGAATGGCTATAGAATCACTCGACCCATTCCTACAAGCACAAAAATGGATCTACCATTCAGAATTATACATTCTTTCACTCCTTAAAGAAAAAATATTATGGATTAGGACCCTAGTTATAGTAATTGGTGTAAATATTGAGAAAGGAGTAAGCATTTAGAATTACTCTAAAACAATACATCTTTACATTATAATTGAATTATTGAAAACAATCCTCTATATTCTATACTTAAAATACAAGTATTATTTCCGAGTTTAAATAATTAGAATATCTATGAGTGTAAATGATACCATACTAGTTAATATAGTAGTATACACAGAAATTTTTTTAAATGATAGTTCAAATAATTTTTTTGAGATTTAAATTGTGTTAAAAAAATTCCCAAATTTTTCTAGCTATTCCTACCCTCGTTTAATTTTGTCCCACACTTTAAATTAATATGTTGCACCAAAAAAAGTATAGTAATCATGAAAATTTGTTTTTCAAATTCATAGTTTCTTTATAATTGTAACAAACGTTACTTATAAAATATAAGTACGTGATTAATGAATTTGATTAAACAGTACACAATTATTTATTTTAAATGTACCAAATGTTTTTTTATTATTGTAGGAACTTTCATAACTACGTAAAATCTACTACTAATCAATTTCAGTAAACATAGAATGAGTTTTGAATATTTAAATAATGTGGGGTGCCACCATCATTTTGTAAGATAATTAAGTGGGGTGGACTCAACCTTTGAAGGAGTTTCTCTAGATATGACATAATACAAAAAAAAAATGAGAAACAATTTAAAGACGTGCAAGAAGTGAGAGATATAATTACCCAAACTATTCTATAGTGCCGCAAATCGAGGAGTTCTGAATGCGAACAGTCGCATCCAACCACAAACATTAAGTAGCACTTCTTTTATCGAGACTGGCGAGAAGGCGCGCGTGTGACAATCCCACTTTCTAAGACATGGGTGGGAGTGCAGATCATAACTCTTTTTTTCTTTTTAGTGGAGTATTTAATTACTGTTGGGGTTGAATACAAAGAGGTGATATCTTGACTTTTATTTTTTTAGTTGCCCCAATCATTGTGAATGAAACTACCATTTTGTTGTAGACGGACTTTTTGTGACTTTGACCCACTTATTTATTCATCTAGACGATATGAAAAAATGGACCCTAATCATTTTACTGTTACATTACATATTGAATAAATTTCAATTAGGTTAGTTACCTTTCATTTTTTGGACTGGGGTGTATTAATTTAGTACCCATTTTTTTCTACTTACTCCGAACTTGCATGCCATATTGCTCTCTCTCACGTCTCTTCTATAATAACTGCATTCCTGCCCAATTGAGCAAACAATATACTCCCTTCATTTTTTTAACTCTCGCTTTTGAGCTGAGTGAATTTTTTTTAATAAGTGTCACTTTCAATTTCCAATGCAATTGTTTGAGCATCTTTCCTATTTTACCCCTATTTAATGCATCAACTGTTAAGAATTGTGCATTCCTTAGCATGTCAAATAAAAAAATAAAAAGAATTATATGATCCATGTGTTGAAATTAGTTAGTATTAGGGGTTCATTGACCTAAGTGGCACCAAGTCCCACGGCAATAGAATTGCTTTCAAAATCATCCCGGATCCACCCACGAGCCCTAATAATTTAACTAACATGCTCAATGAATCAATACCATCTGCTAAACCCGCGGATTAAACAATATTGGGAGGAACTAATTGTAAATTCTATAGTGTGATGATCTAAGTCAGATGAAGTCAGTTCGAGTCTCACCATATAGGAATGGAGATAGAAATCGACTGGACCCGTTGCAACAAGCACAATAATGGATCGATCATTCAGAATTATGCATTACTTCACCACTAAAAGAAATAACAAAAATAATTACGATCCATGTGATGAAATAGTTAGTGTTAGGCATTCGTCGACCTAACCAGCGCTAAGTCCCACAATTGTAGAATTGATTTCAAAATCATCCCGGATCCGCCCACAAGCCCCAATACTATAACTAGCATGCTCAATTAATCAATTCCATCAGCTAAACCTGTGAATTAATCGATATTGGGAGGGACTAATTGCAAATTATCTAGTTTAATGTTCTAAGTCAGATGGAGTTAGTTTGAGTCGCATCGTATGGGAAAGGGGATAGAAATCGACTAGACCAGTCCCACTAAGCACAATAATGGATCGACCGTTCAGAATTATGCATTACTTCACCACTAAAAGAAAAAACAAAAAGGATTACGATCCAAGAAATGATTCATTTAGTGTTGGGTGTTAGTCGAACTAAGTTGCACCAAGTCCTACGACCATAGAATTGCTTTAAAAATCATATAATTGCTTAACAGTTTCTCATTATCTGATTTTTTTAAATGATAGTTCTAATTATATTTTTTTTCAAGATTTAAATTGTAATGAAAAATAGTTCCAAGTCGGATGAAGTCAGTTCGAGTTGCACCGTATTAGAATGGGTATAAAAATTAACTAGACCCTTTCCAACAGGCACAATAATGGATCTATCATTCAGAATTATGCATTTCTTCACCCTATAAGAAAAACTACAAAGAATTACAATCCAAGTAATGAATTATTTAGTGTTAGGTGTTAGTCGACCTAAGTTGCCCCAAGTCCTACGACCGGAGAATTACTTTAAAAATCATCCCGACTCAGCCCACAAGCCAGAATAATGTAACTAGCATGGTCAATTAATCAAATCCCACCGCTTAACATGTGAAATAAATGATATTGGGATGAATTCCGATGAAGTGACTTCAGGTTGCTTTGTAATAGAATGGCTATAGAACCACTCGTAGAAGGTTGAGATTACAAAAAATGTACTGCACCAATTTCCATTATTTTAGTTTTACATTTTGTTCATTTTTTAGGGACACTTGTCATTCATGCAAGGAGTTAGGAGCAATTACTCCACTATTCATGATGGCATAGGAATCGTTCCCCGCATGGCGCATTTCATGGTGCCTTAATTCTCTCTACCATTAAATAGGGGAGTTATTTTATTTTTCCCACCTATAAAAGGAAGGCCAGTCTTCTTCTTCAACCGCAGTTATATATACCTTCTCTAATATTCGTATATGTCTAAAAATTCATCCTTATAGAACGAGTGAGGTTGAAGAATTGACTTCTTTATCATGGGAATTGGATTTACATCCCACCTTTGCCATTTATCCCGTCGTATTTCTGATCATGTTTGTAGTTGCCTTTATTGGTTCTTATTTGGAAATATTCATCCGGCTTATTGTGATTATGCCGACTATCAATTTTTTAATACTTAATTAACCCGAAACCGGGACCTCTCATCTCCTTGGGGTGGACGTAATGTATGGGCCTTCGCCTAGGGGGGATTTAATGCTCTTGCCTCTTCCCAGGGTGTTATTGTAACATCATAATGCCTGGGATCCGATGGTGATTATGTTTTTTACTTCGGGGGGGGGGGGGGGGACGCATTTGATGTCACACCCTAAAACATTTAACTGGCATGCCTTGTGTTTCCTCTTTCCTTTTTATTCTCTCCACCTTTTCTTTGGTCTTCCTCTATCCCTTGCTGCATATGGTAATTTGGTATTTGGATTCTCTAAAGTTCAAACTCTCTAGAGTTGTACATCTCAGTAAATCTCAACCATCCATTGAGTTTCAATGGTCCAGATTGCACTGTGGACCCCAAAAACCACTAAAACTAAATCTGGACCATTAAACTCATTGGATGGTTAGGATTGATTGAAGTGTTAAACTTTGGTGAGTTTGAACTTTAGAGAATCCAAATCCATTATTTTCTTATCTATGTTGTTGTTGTATGCATTCGAAATAAAAATCTGTAATGTAATACCTTATTGGATGTGTAAAGGCATTGTGCAAGTTATTGTATCATATGGAATGTATTTTAAATTCCATATATTCCTACTTCAGATCGGCTGTAGAAGTCAACTCGTCTCGCTCTCACAAGCACAATAACGGAACTACCGAGCAGACTTACTAATTCTTTCTTTCCATAAAAGAAGAGGAAATAGAATCATGATCATAGCTATTAATTATTTACTCTTGACACTTAGTCGGACTAAGTGGCACTAAGTCCCATGACCATAAAAATTTTTAAAAATCCATCCCAATTCTCCCCACGAGCCCAAAAAATGAAACTGGCATAATCAATTCCATCTCCTTAACCTGGGAATATAACAATATTGGTAGCAGCTGCAAAGTATCTTGTGTAATGCTTTAAGTCGGCTAGCGGGTCTTCTGGTCGCTCCATAATAGTATGGCTGTAGAAATCAGCTCGACCCGTTCCCAACAAATATAACTGAAATAATGATACTAATACTTTTTTATTCTTTCATTCCAAAAAGAAAAAAGAAATAGAATCAAGATCCAAGCTATTAATCATTATCTCACTCCTTAGATAAGATGAAAAGATTTGGGATCCAAGCGATTATTAAATTATGATAACAATTTTAAAGAATCATAACAAATAATAAAAAAATCTCCGCATATTACTCAAATTATGATGTTTAATTTTTGAATAGTAAGGCTAAAATATAAGAATGTTGAATTGTTAGTCATATTTATTGTAACGCATCTATTCTGAAATCCATTGGCCATCCTTTTGCGAAACGACATATCCCATTTTGCAAATGAGTGAGACCATAAGGTATTTTTTGAATTTTACCCTTTCTGACTTTATTTTCTAATTGAAGAGTAAATAATGATTATATTTGAGTGGTGCTACCATTTTTTATGTAACTTTATCAGTTTTAATGAACTACATTACATAATTTTCAATTGGAACCAATATGGATTTATAGTGAATCAACTCTATGGTCGTGTGACTTCATGACACTCAGGTCGACTCACGGTTAAAATTAAATAGTACTCCTAATTTTTTTTATTTTTGTTTGGGGGTTGGAAAAGTAATTATTGTTGGGGAATTCTGGTAGAATGAAGCCTGGATAATTCTGAAGTCGTGACGAACACTTTCAGATTGAATCTTATTTGGTGGTTCTACCAAATAGATCAATCGAATAAAATCAGAAATGACAAGAACTTAGAATGTATTTTTGTTGTGAAGAAAAGTGAACCAACATTGCAGAGAACGTTGCACAAACTCTTTTTGTAAGTGTTGTCAATGCCATGTTTTATAGACCTGATACGAACAGTCGTAACTCTTCAGAACAGAAGTGTTACAAAAAGACATGTCCATTCGAGCAGCCACAATAGTTCATAGCAGAAGTGTTGTGAAAGGTAGCTCCCGGACCCTCGTAGCTACGTATCATAATAGAACTCAAACAAGCATGCACTCCGCACTCTCCTAACTTTTTTGATGAAATATTACAACTGCATTGATCAACCAGTTGATCCAATTACACTAAAATACCAATAATCCTCCCCCCATTTTAGTGTAATCCATGATTAACTAAACAAAATCACAACAAATAACAAACTTATGCATAAATGAAATATCGTGACGATTGAATTTCATCTTAGTATATTACACATTCCAAGTATTCGAATAACTAAAGGTGTCACTATAGATTGAACCTTTGTTATCCATCTTGAATACATGAAGATAATATACACACAAGTCAACATTCTAACATGTTCTTACTTGACACTATCTTTTACTAGCTTTGTGTCCTTATCCTTTACAAGCATATCAAAGCCAAGAGCAAGCTTCTTGAAGCAGCTAAACTTCATACTTATCTAGGTAGCCATTTTACTCTTACACCTGCGTATGCAATTTTTCAAAAAGGCTATTAAGAAGTTAAACTTCAACCTTCTTTACTTGCAAGTCTGAACACACACCTTGGAATGTTTTAATCAGTGTGTTCCAATCTCTAGATGTTAAGCTTTCCTCATTGAATTCGGCACCTAACGTCATATTAGGTGGGAATTGGGTATCTTAACATGAGAGATTTTAAATGGACTTTAATTTCATCCCCATGACCGACTTTTACACAAGATCTTTCCTTAACCCTTTGGTTATATGATCGGCTAAATTATGCTCAGTTTTTACAAACTCAAATTCCATTCTCGAATCACTCATACAAGTTTGTTTCTTAGACACCCAAGAAGTAGCACCTCCCCCAAGAAGAAACACTCATCCACTTATGGAAGAACTACCTAACTCACAAGAAAAATAACTTGTATCAGACTAACCTTAAAAAACCAAAAGAAGCTATTAGAAATGCGTCATGTGGCATTATGTTGATCGGTCAACTTTGACTTTTGACTGACATGTGTCAGTCAACCATTGACACATCTACCCCAAAAGTTAAACCAATGCCACATTAGATGACAGTTAAATTTGGATAAGGATAAGTTTTTGGCAATGCCTAATTTCACTAAAGTGTTGCCAAAACTGCTTCATTTACATTCTTTCTTGCGACACAAAAAAAGTATTCTGGCAACGCTCTGAAAATCGTTACCATAACAACCAGTAGCCTTATTTCTGGCAACACTTCTAAAAGTGTCGCAGTAGGTCATAAAAGCGTTGCCAAAATTGCTACACGAAGCATCACCACAGATCATGAACCGTCACAAACGGTTGTCACAACTAACCGTCCCGACTTTTCATTTTGTGATGGAATTTCTGATGGATGAAGAATCCCTCACAAACAACCTAACCATCGCATTCAGAAATCGTCAAAATAAACCATCCATTGACTTTTCCTTTTGTGATGGAATCTCTGAAGGAATCAGAATCCCTCACAAACCGTCACAATGAACCATGAACTGACGCGAATAACAGTTGTCGCAAATGAACCATCTCAACTTTTCATTCTGCAACGAATTTTGCAACGGATTCAGAATCCCTTGCAAACTGCAGAAAAATGAATTCAGATTTTAAATCATTTGAAAATTAATTTCGGCCACCGATAAAACCCCTCCTTAGGTTTTTCGACATCCTGAGTCTAATGGCGCTGTTCTTTTTACAAAAAAATTAACCTAAACAAGTCGTTTACACAAAAAGACTTGAGAATCAAGATTTTTTTCCGAGAAAAAGAACATTTATACCACCATGAACAACCGAAAACAAAAATGGCCTTCAAACATAATTCAGCATAACTTCAATAATTAAGAAATTCAAATCCTAAATTTTAAAGCATCAAACTTCAATTAAAACACAATGAAATCAACATTCATATTTTTCAAAATTTTCCAAATTTCATAACCCGACTTACCCTGCATTTGTTTTCTATTAAAACATCATCAAATCAAAAAATTTTCTTCTAAACATAGTTGGCCATATGTCTCAGCTTTTTAAATCCACTAGAATCACATAAATCCAAATTGTATAACCAAAGTTATGATCAAAACACTAAACAGTGTACAAAGCTGAGATTTTCCAAAAACAGATTTTATGACTCAACTTCAAACAGAAATTTCACATTGAAAATGAACGAAATTCAATAAGGTTTCTTCTGAACATATATTCCTTATATTCTTTAAATATCAATAGAATCAAGAATCATTCAAATCAGATTTATATAACAAGATAAAACATCAAAATAAAACAGGGGCAAAATCTGGAAGTTTTCCAAAAAATCGAGAAATTGAAATTAGAGACACAAACAATCATCGCAAGAGAATGGATCGAATTCGTACCTTTTCGGTGAAAACTCAGGCTTACAAGAGACAAATTAAGATTCAATCTTTGTTTGGGAATCCCGGTAGAATGAAGCCTGGATAATTCTGAACTCGTGACAAACACTTTCAGATTGAATCTTATTTGGCGGTTCTACCAAATAGATCAATCGGATAAAATCAGAAATGACAAGAACTTAGAATGTATTTTTGTTGTGAAGAAAAGTGAACCAAAATTGCAGAGAACATTGCAGAAACTCTTTTTGTAAGTGTTACCAATGCCATGTTTTATAGACCTGATACGAACAGTCACAACTCTTCAGAACAGAAGTGTTGCGAAAAGACATGTCCATTCGAGTAGCTACAACAGTTCATAGCAAAAGTGTTGCGAAAGGTAGCTCCCGGACCCTTATAGCTAAGTATCATAATAGAACTCGAACAAGCGTGCACTCCGCACTCTCCTAACTTGTTCGATGAAATATTACAACTGCATTGATCAACTAGTTGATCCAATTACACTAAAATACCAACAATTATCAATCATGCTAAGCTATAGTTATGGCTTTTAGGCATGAGTGTAGATGGATTTTATAGCCATTCTAAAGATGGGTTGTGTGTAAGTTGTACAATTAAGTCAATCCCAACCACCCACTGGATTTTGATTTCGTTGGACTTAAACATTTATTAAGACTCAGAGGATGGTTGGGAATTAGGATTCAATGAAATTTACAGAACAAGTTTATGTTCGTCCCCTCCCAACTTTATGGTAAAGTGTTACAATTGCAGTCAATTTCAATATCAACCATTGATGCTAGATGAATGGTTGAGATTGATTGACATTTACAACTTTTCCATTTTCCAACTTTACATAATTGCGTGTAACTAGAGCCATTAGATACTTTTTTCTTTATTCTATAATATACAGCCATTAGTTTAAGATGTGCGATCATATCGGTTTTAGTAGTAGAGTGTACTCATCCTTGGAAAATGCGAAAGGGTTGTAGAGGTATGGAAACATGTGTTTGATAGACGGAAAAGGATTCTCTAAATTTAGGACTTGGTACATTTGTACATTTCAGTCAATCTCAACCATCCATCCAATTTGAATGGTTGAGATTTAATTTCACTGTAGGCCCTACATACAATAATTCAATTTAAACCACTTTAACTGGATGGATGGTTGAGATTGACTGAAATGTACAAATGTACCATTTTTCAAATTTATAGAATATATAGTCAAGATAGATTTGAAGGAGACTAGGGATACCCTACGGAGGTTTTGTGTATAGATATTGGTATGGGAGGTACAATCATTTCGATTACAGTAATGGAGTGTCCTTTCAGTCGTAGAGGTCTATTTTCCCGCCACATGCATGGGTATTATAAATTTTCATGACCTATTCCCTCCCATTGTCAAGTTGTTTTGGTAGCCCATCGACATCTTATTGTTGCCCATTTGCCTCTTGTTACATCAATAGATTTCAGATAATACTTCTAACATACTATTTCAAAGAATAAGATCCAGCATGTTACAATTATACAATTTTTTAATTCCATAATACTTCTATGATCTAATTAATTTTAGTTTATTTCATCTTTTTTTGACTGAAGAATATGCCATATTAGATTGAATCAGAGGCTATTACAACTCTAAACAATGGTGGACAAAAACATAAACATGTCCCCCTACTAGTCGAGGAATCAGCTGATTTAGCTAGCAAATGTGCAGCCTGGTTTGTAGAAGGACAAACATTTCATTTGGATATTAACAATCATTTAATTTCATGATTTACTTTATTTATGACAGCTTTCACTCCTACGCAATGGTATTAATACAAGGGCAAATATTCATAAAAAAATACAAGGGCAAATAAGGTACAGTGGCATTTTGGTAAAAAGGGTATTAGGACAATTGATGAAAAGAGAACTACTTAAATCGCAACAGCTAAAATTTAATGGATGGCTGAGATTAAATGTAATTTAACCCCACCAATTCCAAACTATACAGAATACAAATCCGATTGAGAATATTAACTCGATATGTGCTATAAAATGGGGATAATTCTTCACATTTCATCTTCCCTGCACTTCCATAAGCGTTTTCCAGCACAATATTAGTATGAGTTTCTTCGGTCATTTTTCGTACTTCATTTTCCTTCATTAATGCTCTTACTCATCCCATTCTTATTAATAATTTTGATTCCAATATATTAGCGGTTAGCGATCGAGGGTCGCATGCTGGGCAGTGGTAGGACATGGACTCCTTTACAATCCTTTTGCGGGTCAAACCTCGCAATATTCCTTTAATGAACATGCTTTGGATGCTACTCAGCAATAGGACTCGGTGTATTTCACTTATATTCCTTGTTTATTTCCCATGTGGCATATCCCCAACATCTCCAATAAACTCTATACAAGGGAGGACGTAATCAGCTGATCTCGGTATAAGGGAGGACGTAACGGATCGGTGACTGCCAAAGATCGAGGCATCACCTAATCCATCGTTCGTTCATAAATTATTCTTCTCCAAGCTAAGTATACTCCTTTAGTTTGTACCTTTTATGGAGTATATTCAGTTAGTTTTTTTAAAATTTCTATAGACTGAAGCAGTCATGCAAAATTAGGGTACGGTCAATGAATTCTTAAAAGTTGTACCAGAGATAACAATCTGAACACGAGACCATTGATTGGGCCCATGCATTGACATAGCTCCAGTTTGAATAGCTTGTTTGGTTGGAGGCAAAAACTAGATTATTCCAGATCTGCAAAACTAGTTGGTTTTATGGAGTAGGACTGTGGTGGTGGATTCCCCATTATGTTTGATTGACTATATTGACAATATAAGTTGAATGAGTGTTTTTTGTATGCAATTTTCTTTATGACTTCCTCTTGCTCTTGTGAAATGTTTATTTCTATCTCCAATGGGTGTTTCTCCAAACTTATAAATTTTACTTATTACTTAAAAGATACTTATAAGAAGATTTTTACTTATAAGTTGGAGTGTTTCTCTCTTTTATTAACTTAAAAGCTTCTTATAAGGATAAAAGTAAAAAGTAGTATAGCTCTAAGTCGGATGAAATCAGTTCGAGTCGCTAAAACAAAAAAACTAAGTATTACAATCCAAGAAATGATTCATTTAGTGTTGGTTATAGTCGACCTTTGTGGCACCAAGTCCCACGACCATACAATTGCTTTAAAAATCATCCCGACTCTTCCCACGTGCCAAACAATGTAACTAGCATGCTTAATTAATGAATTTCCCCCGCTTAACCTGTGAATTAAATGATATTGGGACCAATTGCAAAATATCTAGTTTAATGCTCTAAGTTGGAAGAAGTCAGTTCGGGTTGCACCGAATTGGAATGGGGATAGAAACCGACTGGTCAAGGTCGAACAAGCACAATAATGGACCCACCGCTCCGAATTATGCATCCCTGCACCCCTAAAAGAAAAAAGAATAGGGATTACGATCCAAGAAATGATTCATTTAGTGTTGGGCATTAGTCGAACTAAGTGGAACCAAGTATCACTACCATTTAATTGCATTAACAATCATCCCGACTCTGCCCACGAGCCGAACAATGTAACTATCATTCTTAATTAATGAATTTCGTCCGCTCAATCCTTGAATTGAACAATTTTAGGACCCCAATTGCAAAATATCTAGTTTAATGCTCTAAGTCGGATGAGGTCAGTTCAGGTCGCACCACATTGGAATTGGGATAAAAACCGACTAGATAAGGTCCAACAAGCACAATAATTGATCCATCATTTAGAATAATGCTTTCCTTCACCCCTAGAAGAAAAAATATTAAGGATTACTGTGAGCCGACGACCCTCGATCCCTCCACCCGCGCGGTAAGCTTTATTGCTCTTCGACGTGGGGTTGAGAAATAATGAGTTCTGTGAAGCATGTTAAAGGGATGATCCTTATTGTAGCGTGATGAAAATGAATAATGAAAGCGATGTTGAAGTTGAAATTTAGTCTAATTTACATGTTAAGGGATTCGAGATTTAGAATCCCGTATTTTGAAATAGAGTCGCCACCCGGTTAAGCTCCATCGGGAATTTGGGTACGATATTCCCATCGGGTGGTTGGAGCGTACCTTAAGACAGAGATTCTAAGTCAGGATGATGTTGCTTACTTTTCAATTTTTAAATCAAGCCGATTATATTTTAATAAACGTGGCCTTAGTTCTTATGCGATTTAATCCGATTATTGTTTGGTGTTTTCGGTTTTATTATCCCATACATCACACAGAAAGCGATAAATAAACAAAGCAAGAAGATAAAATTATTACAAGGCTTTACAAATACCAATACATTTTTCTAATATGAGGAAATAAATAAAGCGATAAAGAAATAAAATGACGAAACATATTTTTGGATTTTTAGGGACAAAAGTGTGATTTTCGGGCATTTATTACTTATTTAACAACCCAAAAAGGGCGAAATAAATTAACTAAATATTCTAAAATTAGATTTAATATGTTCAGACTATTTTTGGGATTTTTAGTTGGTGGAAAACAATTTATTTAGATTTATCTAGCAAAAATGCTATTTTTAAGCCATTTAAATGCATATTAAATCAAATAAAAATAAAAATAAAATTTAAAAAAAGGATAAAATGAAGACATATAGCTTTAGATTATTTGTGAATTTTTACAAATTTTTTGGGTTGAAATCAGGGTCAAAAACACAAGAAAAAGGCGAAAAGGGCTAAAAATAGTTTTTGGCGGCAAAAGGCTTTGGCGACAACCTTAACCGCGACTGCTATAGCCTTGACCGCTACAGTGGCAATGGTGAAGGCTTTAGCGACGGCGGTGAAGGCTATAGCCTTGGCCGCGATGAACCATTAAAGGGGAAAATCGGTGTTTTTGCATCCATAAACTCGAAATCATTGAAGTTTTAAGTTGTAATCAACTATATTTCAATAGATCTAGACTTAAAACACTCAAATAATGTTGATTTTATGGATTTGGGCAAGAAAATACCCAAAAGTCGCAAGTACCAACGGGACCTGTATAGGGGTGGAGTTCACCTCCATAGCTATAGCCTTCACCGCTATAACAGTAGCGGCAAAGGCTATAGGGGTAGAGGTGAACGCTATCCCTATAGAGGTCGAACTATTTTTCGACGATTTTCCAAGAACACCAAGGAAAAACCAAGAAATAACACCAAAAGCTGCAAGAACAGAAAGAACAGACAATAAAATGAAATAAAAGATCAAGGGAACTTAGTTTTGTTACCTCTAGGCCGTGAAGCTAACTCGGGAGACTCGAATCGGACATTGGGCAAGCTTTTGATGATTTTCCGATAGAAATAGCGACGAAAATAGTGACAGATTGTTTGGGTGGTATTTGAGAAAAAGTCCCTAAAACCTTATTTAATCTGTTTTAACCTATGATTTCTAACTGATTTTACCGTTTAAGCTACGAGATCAAGCCTAAGAACAACAGAGAATCAAGATTAGAAAGGATTAAACCCAAATTCTAGCTTTTCTTAAGCTTTCTCTCTCTAGTTCTTCATTTTCTCTCTCTTATTCTTGATTTTTCTCTCTGAAATCACTTCTCCCTTCTAAAAACTGAAAAAGGGTCATCGAAAAGCCCGTGCTCATAGGCTGCCCCTCGTGAGATTATCATTTGAATGGTCAAATGTGATCTCACGAAAGAGCGAGGGATAGGAGGTTATACCTGACTTGCGGATTCTTGAACCGGATGTCTTCTAGGATTGCCATGAACAGACCTATCAAGAACAAAATTGACTTACAGATTGATTAGGTATTACCTTTGTTGCCCTAAATGGTTTTGGGATAGATTGTTGGTTGCTTCAGGAAAAAGAGGAGTGGGAATTTCTTGAGTCGGTTATCTATGAATGGTTATGGGACGCATCCTCAACGGACCTATCAGAGTTAGAAGTTGGATCGGTTGTCTATGGGTGGCTTGGGAACGCACCATCAACGGATATATCAAAGGTGAGGTTGAACTGGTTGTCTACTGGTGGTTTGGGAACGCACCATTAACAGACCTATCAAGATTTAGAGATTGAATTGGTTGTCTACTGGTGGTTTGGGAACACACCATCAACAGACTTGTTAAGGATTAGAGATTGAATTGGTTGTCTACTGGTTGTTTGGGGACACACCATCAACGGACCTATCAATGATTAGAGATTTAATTGGTTGTCTACTGGTTGTTTGGGGATACACCATCAACGGACCTACCGAGGATTAGAGATTGAATTGGTTGTCTACTAGTGGTTTAGGGACACACCATCAACAGACCTACCGAGGATTAGAGATTGAATTGGTTGTCTACTAGTGGTTTGGGGATGCACCACAAATAGACCTATCGAGGATTTGAGATTGAATTGGTTATCTACTGGTGGTTTGGGGACGCACCATCAACGGACCTATCAAGGATTAGAGATTGAATTGGTTGTCTACTAGTGGCTTGGGAACGAACCATCAATGGACCTATCGGGGATTAGAGGTTGAATTGGTTGTCTACTGGTGGTTTGGGAATGCACCATCAATAGACCTATCGAGGATTTGAGATTGAATTGGTTGTCTACTGGTGGTTTGGGGATGCACCATCAACGGACCTATCGAGGATTAGAGATTGAATTGGTTGTCTACTGGTGGCTTGGGAACGCACTATCAACGGACTTATCGGGGATTAGAGGTTCAATTGGTTGTCTACTGGTGGTTTGGGGATGCACCATCAACGGACGTATCGGAGGTTTAGAGATTGAATTGGTTGTTTCAGAGACAACGAGAATGTCGAGAATGCCTAGGGCTTTACTGAGGAATGCCGAGAACTTCTAGCGAGGTCGGACTGGGATTTTCTTGGCTTAAATCTTATGCCGAGAATGACAAAGGTGATCCCTAGACTGGAACGCATACCAAGAACTTATTTAGAGGGTGCCGAGCACTTCTAATGAGGTTGGACTGTGATTTGCTGAAAAGCGCATGAGGAGGCCTGTTGGACCAAATGCATTGTGCCTGCCATAGGAATTTTGAGATATTAGAGAGAGACATGAGCTGCACTTTTGCTGCTTAATTGATTTTGGGAGACAAAAATTTTTCCCCTTTAATTAAGCAACCCAAACGAAAGAATGAAACTAAAATAAAGTTGAGATTTCCGGGAGTCCGGAGAGATTGTTGAGGCCGAGCACCGAGTCTGGCTCTTTTGCCCCTGGGTATTTGTATTGAGGTGCCCCTAGATATTTTCATTGAGGTGCCCCTGGGAGAAGCTTCTAAGTTCTGATTTTAGGATCCATCGGGTTAGTCGTCCTTCTGAATTACCCCATGATGTGCTAGTTAAGAAGGCTTTAAAGCATTACCAAGCCATATAAATCGTGTTTTATTGCTTAATTGGTTTTGTAGAGCAAAAATTTTTGCCCCTTCAATTAAGCAATAAAAACGGGGGAAGAAGAAATAATAGTTGAGATTTTCAGGAGGCCAGAGAAAATGCCAATGTTGAGTATTGAGACTAGCTGATGTGCCCCTGGGAGAAATTCTGCCTTCGAATGTAGGATAGAAGATAATTTTGAGATGCCCTTTGATACAGGCTCTTGTCTTGTTTCCTGTGGAATTTAGCATAGAATAATAGACATGAATATTATGCATGAATGTATGGATGCATGAGAAACTCGGACTAGTCATCTTCAAGCTGACTAATTAACTTGCTTGATCGACTTTGGTTAATCCGAGGAAAGGTTGCCTTGCTTGAAAAGGGAGGATACATGGAATTGCTTTGTGGTACAGACAAGACAAGAATGTCCATGGAGGAGGATGTTGTGCAAATTAGGTGAGAATGCTCCTGGTGGAGAACTAGGGAAGCTGCAACAATTTGACTACAAATTAATTATTGGATTAGGCATGACGGAGACAAAGGGGGTGCACGGAGCAGAGCTCAAGATTCTAGATAACAAACAACTGGGCGCTATCACTACCAATGAATTCTACCAAGGATGGCTCCATAGGATTAGGATATTGTGGAATCAAGGTGCTCGGCTGCAGTCAAGAATTGAACGGACACGGGCGGAGGATGAATTCGAGTCCTTTGAATCTATTAGACCGGCAAACATATCCATGTGTTCAAATGCTGATGGCGATGATGCAGATATCTCGATGTGATCAATGGCAGTCAGTAATCTTCATTCAAATTGTCTTAATTTTTGCGTAGACCTAGACATTATGTCGGGCCCATCAGACTTGCTCATATTTTGCTTTTCAGTTCTAATTTTTACCTTGACTGCCCTTTCTGGGTTTTCGATCCAGCAAACTATCTCGGCTTTGCATAGACCTCGACTCTTTTCAGTCTATCAGAATTTTTGCCTTTTATCTTTATCTTTCCTTTCTTTTAAGGAATTGGGTTGACCGCACAGAACCCTACGTTTGACTCATCTGTTGCATTTTGCCTTTTGGGCCCAATAAATTCATTCAAGCACAAACATAAAGAATTCAGTAAAACTGACATTTCAGTTAAATGAAGTAAGTTTGAGTACATGATGATGATAACTATTTCTATTGACCCAAACTCTGGGGTTAACTAGCCTATGAAGGTTTGCTAGTTAACGTACTCTCATGACTCACTTTACCCTGACTTTTGCCTAGGCCACCCTTTTCGGTTTTTTGGCCTAGTGGGTCATTTTGCTCCCTAACTTTTGCCTAAATGGTTTGTAGAATATCGATCAGCGAGGTACACCCTAATTTTTGCCCGAGTAGTAGAGGACCACTCGGCGGGTGATTGATTTATATATGCTTTTTATATGCCGCTTTTCTAGATTTGATTCTTTTGGTAAGATATGATAACGCTTCAACTTGATTAGATTGATAGGGTTCATGAACTCATTACCATTGATAATCATGCCCTTTAGATTGGACCTATTTCTGAATACACAAAGTCCTACCTAATCTAGCTGGAATTTCCCCCTTAGGTCGGTGTTAGCAGGCTTTGCTTGCTTCAAAATCAGATCATTGGCCTTTGGCAGTGCCTCTGACGCTTGACTCGGTTGTTGTTCAGCCTCGCTATGCTCTTTTGTTATATCTGGAGACCGCTTAAGCTGCTCAGGTTGTGCCACAGTCCATAGGGGACCCTTTGACACTGAGTTCAATATGACTCTCAGTTTTAGTTATCCCACTAGCTTGTGGGCAGTGCGGTGAAGATTTGTGGGCCTTGGACCCAAATTTTCAATCGATTAGGGGTTGCCCCTTGGGATTAAAATCCATTATCCGAAATGATAGGATGAGGTAGGCTGTACTGAGGGAAGATGTGTTTCTCAACGAACTCGAACATCTTCTCGGCGGTAATGTCGATGAAAAGGGTCAACTTCTCCTTTCACTAGTGAGGGTCGAATCTTGTCGATCCTACGTAGGCATATCTTTTCTTCGATAGCTTCAAAATTGGTCTGCACATAGTCGCGAGGCCGGTGATGGACCAAATGACATATTGGATCTATCTAAGGAATGACTGAGCTTTTTTCACTATTTTAGTTATGGAGATGAGATGATCGGGAATCTGATGATGAACCATAGGTGTTTAGGCATGACTAGGTGAAAGCGTTATCATGATCTTTGAGCACTTATTATCTCTGATTTTCTTCCAAAGGTTAGGTCATTAGAAAGTGGTTACCGTTTTAGATTATCATCTATACTCGAACTTACTTCAGTTAAAGAAATGTTATGAATACTGAACATACCATGCTTATGACAAAAATGAATGCATGGACCCATCGGGCGAAACACCAACTTGATAAGCAAAAAGAGAGATTCTTAAATTAAAGTGCCTTAGAGGCAGAATTGTTCACACCAAAACACTAGAAATATAAAGAAAGAAAATTACATCATAGAAAATTCATCCTCCACAGGCGAAAGGTCTTGATTGGTAGAGCCGGTAGACTAATCATCCTCCGTAGCTTCCATTAGGGTATCGCCCAAGACGATGCCCAAAACCTTTGTCTGCTCGGCTGATAACTTTTCTCCTTCATCCACTACAAAACTTGAGGGATTCTTGTCAGAGTCAATGGCAGAAATGGCTTCTGTAATGAGTTTGGGTGAATCAGGAAAGACCATCACCAACACAAAATCCTTAGGGAGACCCGAATTGATGGCGCTCACTTCATCATCAGAGCCCAGCGATGGCTTTTCCTTAGTGTCAGTCTTCCCCATAGGCTCATCCATTTTTCTTTCTCTTACCAAGCGCCAAATAGCCATACCTAAAGGACTACATTGATCCATTGTGTGTCCCTTTTGAGAATGATAGCGACAAAAGTTCCCTTTCTCTTCGGGCGTAGGAGAATGGTATTCACGAAGAGGGCTAAGCCGGCCTGTCTCTCGCAATTTAGCAAATATGATATGAAGAGGGAGCTTCCATGGAGTCATGAATGCCCTCTGACCAGGAGCCCGAGCGGGTGTGGTTTGCACTACGAAAACATTCTCTTGATCGAAAAATTGGACTACGGGTGCCTTCTCTCCAGTTGGGGCTGGAGTAACTTCAAAGGAATAAGAGTTGTTGCCCTTGAACCAGGGTTTGCCATTTAGCTTGCTAATCCTTTCCTTTTCCTCCTAGCGCTTAATCTTTTTAGCTTTTTCAAAAACCATTTTATAGGACTCGAAAGAGTCGGTCTCCATCTCTTTCCGAAGGAATGGGAGAGTCCCGTCAAGCAATTTTGGGATCATTTCTTTAATGCTGAGTTTTTGCTTTAAGAGGACCCCGAGTGGCCATCCATCGATTGTAATAAGATTTGAAAGCTTCACCGGGCTTTTGCTTGAGTGCCTCAAGGTGTTAAATGGTAGTCTCTATTGTGAAATAAAATCCATAGTGGGAAACCAAAGCTTTAGATAGGATTCTCTAATCCAGGATTTTAGACTCCGAAAGAGTATTGTACCACTCGAGAGCAGGGCCTGAAAGGGTATATAGGAACAATTTGGCTAGCACCTTATCCCCAATATTTTGGACTCGCATGATTTGCTCATACATAATTATATGGGACTTAGGGGGGCCTTCGCCTGAATAAGCATCCATTCGGGGCATTGAGAAATTTTCAAGCACCCAATCATCACTTCTTACTTCCTCCCTATCCTCGCTCCTATTCAAAAATTGCCTGAACAAAGCCGCCATTTTGGGCACCACGTCCAGAGGTTGCTTCACCTGGTTGCATGAAGATGACTCGAACTGAAAGGGCAGAGGAGTCAAGGTTTTGATCTGGGGGCGAGAAAAAGGATTCTGAGGGTAAGCGGTCTCATAAGGAGTGACCACAAAGCTAGGGGGTGTAAAAATAATCGATTGAATAGGAGGAACAACAAAGCCACTCGGGGGTACTATTATCTGAGGAGTAAATCCCCCTAAGAAAGTGAGGAGAATATGAGATTAAGGAACAGGCCTCGAGTGCACAAGGGGATAAAAACCGAAGGTTAGTGGAGCAGATGATAAGGATGGCTGAGAAGAGCTCTGTCCAAATTGAAATTTGTTTTGCTGGAAAGGATGAACAAGAGGGAGCAGTGGTGCTAGAAACTGATTTTGAATTGGTGAAGGCTGAACTATCTCTCCCTGAGCTTGAAAAATAGGCCCCGCTGGCCTCTGAGACTCTCTTTCCTCCCTGAGAGCGGATCTAACCTGCTCTCGAATAGTGGTCCGAAACATATCTTACTGGAGGAATATAGCCATAGCATTAGCCAATTTGGAAGCAACTGAGATTCCCCTTGAACTTGACCCTAATGAGGGGGAGAGGGAGAAGAGGAAGGAGTGCGCTCATGAGGTGCATCATTCAAACATGGATTAGCCATGGTTGGAAAAGCAGATTTTGATACTGAACTTACTAGACTTGGGCCCACAGAATAGCGAGCTAGATGGCGATCGAATCTGACATGAGCGGTGCCTTGGTCTAACTAAATAAACCGAAAGATGATCAGCTCGAATTGAACTATGAATGAGATGGATGATAACGCAAATATTCAAGTGATGAATGTTATACAAATAGGTGGTTTAGAGAGGTCGAGAGTAGAAGAGCGTATGATGCGAAGCTTATCCTCAAAATACTTGAGACGTCAAATTCCTCACTATTCCTAGCAAACTAGATACAGGTCATCGGGACTCAAACGATCTCAGGAATTTTGTTAAATTCCCCCTTTCAAATGAGGGAGGAGTAGAGGTAAGTGAAAACCAAAAGTAAAGGTCGCCTACAGGCGGCCTATGCATGAGCTTTGCATGAATGAGCATAACACAAGTAGCACACGAAAGTAAATAAACCTCTTCCAACCTTATGACTCCCACATATCGCCAATTTGTAGTCTGGGGGTAACTCTAGCGCCAGAAATTGGCAAGAGAGTACGCGACCTAAATCTATATCATTCCGGTAAGCCTAAAGGGAAGTTACTATTGCTAGATTTATCGTGGTTTATAGTCTCAAACTGCTGGTGTTGTGGAATGACACTATAGAAGGGTCTCGTTTACCTTGATTCCGTGTAACTCAACTACTTCTCAAATGAGTGCAGCCGTGAGAATTATACGTTGATTGCAACGAGTGTTCCACCCACAAATATCCCTAATTCCTGGCGAGCATGAGGTATACAAGTGAGCTTCACGGGGGTGATAAAATGGCACCTTAAAACTTAGAAACTAACTAAGCGTGGAGAAAAAGGTATAAGAAATAAAGCTTTGATTTAAAAATGATTTAGGTACATCATCAAAATCCATTAACCAAAGTTTGAAAATGGGAGCAATTTTCAAGTTTTAAGTTAAAGGAAGGTCCCCAGCAAAGTCGCCACTATGAGCCGACGACCCCCGATCCCCCCGCCTGCAGGGTAAGCTTTAATGCTCTTCGGCGTGGGGCGGAGAAACAATGACCGCTGTGAAGCATGCTAAAGGGATGATCCTTATTGTAGCGTGATGTCGAAGTTGAAATTTAGTCTAATTTACGTGTTAAGGGATACGAGATTTAGAATCCTATATTTTGAGATAAAGTTACCACCCGGTTAAGCTCCACCGGGAATTTGGGTACGATATTCCCACCGGGTGGTTGGACCGTACCGTAAGACAGAGATTCTAAGTCAGGATGATGTTGCTTACTTTTCAATTTTTAAATCAAGCCGGTTATATTTTAATAAACGTGACCTTAGTTCTTATGCGATTTAATCCGATTATTGTTTGGTGTTTTCGGTTTTATTATGCCATACATCACACAGAAAGTGATAAATAAACAAAGCAAGAAGATAAAATTATTACAAGGCTTTACAAATACCTATACATTTTTCTAATGTGAGGAAATAAATATAGGGATAAAGAAATAAATGGACGAAACATATTTTTGGATTTTTAGGGACAAAAGTGTAATTTTCGGGCATTTATTAATTATTTAACAACCCAAAAAGGGTGAAATAAATTAACTAAGTATTCTAAAATCAGATTTACTATGTTCAGAATATTTTTGGGATTTTTAGTTGGTGGAAAACAATTTATTTAGATTTATCTAGCAAAAATGCTATTTTTAAGCCATTTAAATGCATATTAAATCAAATAAAAATAAAAATAAAATTTAAAAAGGGGATAAAATGAATAAATACAGCTTTAGATTATTTGTGATTTTTTAGAAATTTTTTGGGTTGAAATCGGGTTCAAAAACGCAAGAAAAAGGCGAAAAAGGGCTAAAAACAGTTTTTGGCGGCAAAAGGCTCTGGCGACAACCTTAACCGCCACTGCTATAGCCTTGACCGCTATAGTGGCAGCGGTGAAGGCTATAGCGGTGGTGGTGAAGGCTGTCGCTATAGCCTTTGCCGCGATAAACCATTTTTAAAGGGGAAAATCGGTGTTTTTGCATCCATAAACTCGAAATCATTGAAGTTTTAAGTCGTAATCAACAATATTTCAATAAATCTCGACTTAAAACACTCAAATAATGTTGATTTTATGGATTTGGGTAAGAAAATACCCAAAAATCGCAAGAACTAACGGGTCCTCTATAGGGGTGGAGTTCACCTCCATAGCTATAGCCTTCACCGCTATAACAGTAGCGGCAAAGGCTATAGGGGTAGAGGTGAACACTATCCCTAAAGAGGTCGAACTATTTTCCGACGATTTTCTAAGAACACCAAGGAGAAACCAAGAAATAACACCAAAAGCAGCAAGAATAGAAACAATAGACAATAAAATGAAATAAAAGATTAAGGGAACTCAGTTTTGTTACCTCTAGGCCGTGAATCTAACTCGGAAGACTCGAATCGGACGTGGGGCAAGCTTTGGATGATTTTCCAACAGAAATAGCGACGAAAATAGTGACAGATTGTTTGGGTGGTATTTGAGAAAAAGTCCCTAAAACCTTATTTAATCCATTTTAACCTATGATTTCTAACTGATTTTAGCGTTTAAGCTACGAGATCAAGCCTAAGAACAATTGAGAATCAAGATTAGAAAGTATTAAACCCGGATTCTAGCTTTTCTTAAGCTTTCTCTCTCTAGTTCTTCATTTTCTCTCTCTTGTTCTTGATATTTCTCTCTAAAATCACTTCTCCCTTCTAAAAACTGAAAAAGGGTCACCGAAAAGCCCGTGCTCACAATTACAATCCAAGAAATTAATCATTTAGTGTTGGGCGCTAGTCGACTTAAGTTGCACCAAGTCCCATGACCATAGAATTGCTTTAAAAATCATCCCAACTCTGCCCGCGAGCCAAACAACGTAACTAGGGTGCTCAATTAATGAATTTCCTCCTGTTAACCCATGAATTGAATGATATTGGGATCCTAAATACAGAGTATCTATTTTAATGCTCTAAGTTTGATGAAGTCAGTTCGGATCGCACCTCATTGGAATTGGGATGGAAATCCACTGGACAAGGTCCAACAAGCACAATAATGGATCCACCATTCAGAATTACGCATTCCTCGCCCTTAGAAGAAAAAAATATTAAGGACTACGATCCAAGAAATTAATCATTTAGTGTAGGGCATTAGTCGACCTAAGTGGCACCAAGTCCCACGACCATTGAATTGCTTTAAAAATCATCCTAACTCTGCCCATGAGCCGAACAATGTAACTAGCATTCTCAATTAGTGAATTTCATCTACTTAACCCTTGAAATAAACAATATTAGGACCAATTGCAAAACATGTAGTTTAATGCTCTAAGTCGGATGAAGTTAGTTCGGGTCGCACTGCATTGGAATTGGGACAGAAATCGATCGTCAGGGTCCAACATGTATAGTAATGGATCTACCATTCAGAATTATGCATTCCTTCATCCCTAGGAGAAAAAGTATTAAGGATTACGATCCATAAAATGATTCATTTAGTGTTAGGCATTAGTCGAACTAAGTGGCACCAAGTCCCACGACAATAGATTATCTTTAAAAATCATCCCCGACTCTTTCCATGAGCTGAACAATGTAACAAGCATTCTAGATTAATTAATTTTTGTATGGTTAACCTGTGAATTGAATGATATTGGGACCAATTGCAAAATATCTAGTTTAATGCTCTAAGTCGGATGAAGTCAGTTTGGGTCGCACCATATTGAAATTGGGATAGAAACTGACTGGACAAGGTCCAACATCCATGATTATGGATCCACCGTTCAGATATATGCATTCCTTCACCCCTAGAAGAAAAAATATTAAGTATTACAATCAAAGAAATGAATCATTTAGTGTTAAGCATTAGTCGATCTAAATTGCACCAAGTCCTATGACAATAGAATTGTTTTACAAATCATCCCGACTCTTCCCATAAGCTGAATAATGTAACTAGAATGCTTAATTAATGAATTTTGTTCGGTTAACCTCTGAATTGAATGATATTGGGACCAATTTCAAAATATCTAACTTGGCGCTCAAATTCAGATGAAGTCAGTTGGGGTCGCACCGCATAGGAATTGGGATTGAAATCGAGTAGACCTGGTCCAACATATAGAGTAATGGATCCACCATTCAGAAAAATGCATTCCTTTACCCCAAGAAGAAAAATATTAAGTATTACCATCCAAGAAATGAATCATTTAGTGTTGGGCGGTAGTCAAACTATGTGGCACCAAGTCCCATGACCATATAATTGCTTTAAAAATCATCCCGACTCTCCCATGAGCTGAACAATGTAACATGAATGCTCAATTAATGAATTTCTTGTGGTTAACCTGTGAATGGAACGATATTGGGACACATAAGTTGGATGAAGTCTGTTTGGGTCGCACTGCATTGGGATCGGGATTGAAATTGACTGGACTAGGTCCAACATTCACAAAAATGGATCCACTGTTCAAAAAAATGCATCCCTTCACCCCTAGAATAAAAATATTAAGGATTACGATCCAAGAAACGAATCATTTAGTGGTGGGCATTAGTCGAACTAAGTGGCACCAAGTCCCACGACCATAGAATTGCTTTAAAAATCATCCCCACTCTTCCTACAAGCCGAACAATGTAACTAGATTGCTCGATTAATGAATTTCATGCAGTTAACCAGTTAATGGAACGATATTGGGACCCCAAATAAAAAATATCTTGTTTAATGCTCTAAGTTGGATGAGGTCAGTTCGGGTCGCACCGCATTAGAATTGGCATAAAAAAGACTGGACAAGGACCAATAAGCACAATAATGTATCCACCATTCAGAACAATGCATTCCTTCACCCATAGAAGAAAAAATATTAAGGATTATGATCCAAGAAATTAATCATTTAGTGTTGGGCGTTAGTTGACCCAAGTGGCACCAAGTCCCACGGCCATAGAATTGCTATAAAAATCATCCTGACTCTGCCTGCGAGCCGAACAATGTAACTAGGATACTCAATTAACGAATTTCCTCCGGTTAACCCATAAATTGAACAATATTGGGACCCCAAATACAAAATATCTAGTTTAATGCTCTAAGTCGGATGAAGTTAGTTTGGGTCGCACCGCATTGGAATTGGGATAGAAACTGACTGGACAAGGTCGAACAAGCACAATAATGGATCCACCATTCAGAACAATGTAATCCTTCACCCCTAGAAGAAAAAATATTAAGGATTATGACCCAAGAAATTCATCAGACCTAAGTGGCACCAAGTCCCACGACCATAGAATTGCTTTAAAAATCATCCCGACTCTTCCCATGAGCCAAACAATGTAACTAGAATGCTCAATTAATGAATTTCCTATGATTAACTTGTGAATTGAACGATATTGTGACCAATTGCAAAATATCTAGTTTAATGCTCCAAGTTGAATGAAGTCAGTTCGGGTCGCACCGCATTGGAATTGGCATAGAAACTTACTACAACAACCACAAGAATGGATCCAACGTTCAAAATTATGCATGCCTTCACCCCTAGAAGAAAAAATATTAAGGATTACGATCCACGAAATGATTCATTTAGTGTTAGGCGTTAGTCGAACTAAGTGGCACCAAGTCCCATGACCATAGAATTGCTTTAAAAATCATCCCCACTCTTCCCACGAGCCGAACAATGTAACACACATTCTCAATCAATGAATATCCCTCGCTTAACCTTTGAAATAAATGATGTTGGGACCAATTGCAAAATATCTAGTTTAATGCTCTAAGTTGGATGAAGTCGGTTCGGGTCGCACAACATTGGAATTGGGATAGAAACCAACTGGACAAGGTACAACAAGCACAATTATGGATCCACTGTTTAGAATTATGCATTCCTTCACCCCTAAAAGAAAAAACAAAAAAGGATTACGATCTAGGAAATGATTCATTTAGTGTTGGGCGTTAGTCGACCTACGTGGCACCAAGTACCACGAACATTGAATTGCTTTAAAAATCATCCCAACTCTGGCCATGAGCCGAAGAATGCAAATATCATTCTCAATTAATGAATTTCATCCACTTAACCCGTGAATTGAATGATATTGGGACCCCAATTGCAAAATATCTAGTTTAATGCTCTAAGTTGGATGAAGACAGGTCGGGTCGCACCGCATTGTAATTGGGATTGAAATTGACTGGACCAGGTCCAACAAGCACAATAATGGATCCACCATTCAGAACAATGCATTCCTTCACCCCTAGAAGAAAAAATATTAAGTATTACGATCCAAGAAATGAATCATTTAGTGTTGGGCGCTAGTTAAACTAAGTGGCACTAAGTCCCATGACCATATAATTACTTTAAAAATCATCCCGACTCTCCCACGAGCCGAACAATGTTACTAGATTGCTCAATTAATGAATTTCCTACGGTTAACCTGTGAATTAAACGATATTAGGACCAATTGCAAAATATCTAGTTCAATGCTCTAAGTCAGATGAAGTCAGTTCAGGTGGCACGGCATTGGAATTGGGATTGAAATCGACTGGACCAGGTCCAACATGCACAATAATGGATCCATCGTTCAGAACAATGCATTCCTTCACCCCTAGAAGAAAAAATATTAAGGATTACGATCCAAGAAAAGAATCATTTAGTGGTGGCATTAGTTGAACTAAGTGGCGCCAAGTCCCACGACCATATAATTGCTTTAAAAATCATCCCGACTCTCCCACAAGCCGAACAATGCAACTAGAATGCTCAATTAATGAATTTCTTGCTTTTAACATGTGAATTGAACGATATTGGGACCAATTGCAATATATCTAGTTTAATGCTCTAAGTCGGATGAAGTTAGTTCGGGTCGCACCGTAATTAAATTGGGATTGAAATCGACTAGACCAGGTCCAACATGCACAATAATGGATCCACCGTTCAGAACAATGTATTCCTTCACCCCTAGAAGAAAAAAATATTAAGGATTACGATCCAAGAATTGAATAGTTTAGTGGTGGCATTAGTCGAACTAAGTGGTGCCAAGTCCCACGACCATAGAATTGCTTTAAAAATCATCTTGTCTCTTCCCACGAGCCGAATAATGTAACCAGAATGCTCAATTAATGAATTTCCTATGGTTAACCTATGAATTGAAGGATATTGGGACCAGTTACAAAATATCTAGTTTAATGTTCTAAGTTGGATGAAGTCAGTTCGGGTCGCACCGCATTGGAATTGGGATAGAAATTGACTGGACAATGTCAAACAAGCATAATTATCGATCCACCATTTAGAATTATGTATTACTTCCTTCCTAAAAGAAAAAAAAGGATTACGATCCAAGAAATGATTCATTTAGTGTTGGGCATTAGTCGAACTAAGAGGAACCAAGTACCACTACCATTTAATTGCATTAACAATCATCCTGACTCTGCCCATGAGCCGAACAATGTGACTATCATTCTCAATTAATGAATTTCGTCCACTCAATCCTTGAATTGAACGATTTTAGGACCCCAATTGCAAAATATCTAGTTTAATGCTCTAAGACAGATGAAGTCAGTTCGGGTCGCACCACATTGGAATTGGGATAAAAACCGACTAGATAAGGTCCAACAAGCACAATAATGGATCCATCATTTAGAATAATGCTTTCCTTCACCCCTAGAAGAAAAAATATTAAGGATTACTGTGAGCCGACGACCCCCGATCCCTCCGCCTGCTCGGTAAGCTTTATTGCT
This sequence comes from Euphorbia pulcherrima, assembly GCA_947683365.1. Classification (NCBI taxonomy): domain Eukaryota; kingdom Viridiplantae; phylum Streptophyta; class Magnoliopsida; order Malpighiales; family Euphorbiaceae; genus Euphorbia; species Euphorbia pulcherrima. The sequence goes on from CANTUS010000009.1 coordinate 23,230,549, forward strand.
CTTCGACGTGGGGTAGAGAAATAACGAGTGCTGTGAAGCATGTTAAAGGGATGATCCTTATTGTAGCGTGATGAAAATGAATAATGAAAGCGATGTTGAAGTTGAAATTTAGTCTGATTTACATGTTAAGGGATTCGAGATTTAGAATCCCGTATTTTGAGATAGAGTCGCCACCCGGTTAAGCTCCACCGGGAATTTGGGTACGATATTCCCATCGGGTGGTTGGAGCGAACCTTAAGACAGAGAGTCAGGATGATGTTGCTTACTTTTCAATTTTTAAATCACGCCGATTATATTTTAATAAACTTGACCTTAGTTCTTATGCGATTTAATCTGATTATTGTTTGGCGTTTTCGGTTTTATTATCCCATACATCACACAGAAAGCGATAAATAAACAAAGCAAGAAGATAAAATTATTACAAGGCTTTACAAATACCTATACATTTTTCAAATATGAGGAAATAAATAAAGCGAAACATATTTTTGGATTTTTAGGGACAAAAGTATAATTTTTGGGCATTTATTACTTATTTAACAACCCAAAAAGGGCGAAATAAATTAACTAAATATTCTAAAATCAGATTTAATATGTTCAGAATATTTTTGGGATTTTTAGTTGGTGGAAAACAATTTATTTAGATTTATCTAGCAAAAACGCTATTTTTAAGCCATTTAAATGCATATTAAATCAAATAAAAATAAAAATGAAATTTAAAAAAAGGATAAAATGAATACATACAGCTTTAGATTATTTGTGAATTTTTACAAATTTTTTGGGTTGAAATCGGGGTCAAAAACACAAGAAAAAGGCGAAAAAGGGCTAAAAACAGTTTTTGGTGGCAAAAGGTTTTGGCAACAACCTTAACTGCCATTGCTATAGCCTTGACCGCTACAGTGGCAGCGGTGAAGGCTATAGCGATGGCGGTGAAGACTATAGCCTTGGCCGCGATGAACCATTTTTAAAGGGGAAAATCGGTGTTTTTGCATCTATAAACTCGAAATCATTGAAGTTTTAAGTCGTAATCAACAATATTTCAATAAATCTCGACTTAAAACACTCAAATAATGTTGATTTTATGGATTTGGGTAAGAAAATACCCAAAAATCGCAAGAACTAACGGGTCCTCTATAGGGGTGGCGTTCACCTCCATAGCTATAGCCTTCACCGCTATAACAGTAGCGGCAAAGGCTATAGGGGTAGAGGTGAACACTATCCCTATAGAGGTCGAACTATTTTCCGACGATTTTCCAAGAACACCAAGGAAAAACCAAGAAATAACACCAAAAGCAGCAAGAACAAAAACAATAGACAATAAAATGAAATAAAAGATTAAGGGAACTCAGTTTTGTTACCTCTAGGTCGTGAATCTAACTCGGGAGACTCGAATCGGACGTGGGGCAAGCTTTGGATGATTTTCCAACAGAAATAGCGATGAAAATAGTGATAGATTATTTGGGTGGTATTTTGAGAAAAAGTCCCTAAAACCTTATTTAATCCATTTTAACCTATGATTTCTAACTGATTTTAGCGTTTAAGCTACGAGATCAAGCCTAAGAACAATTGAGAATCAAGATTAGAAAGTATTAAACCCGGATTCTAGCTTTTCTTAAGCTTTCTCTCTCTAGTTCTTCATTTTCTCTCTCTTGTTCTTGATATTTCTCTCTAAAATCACTTCTCCCTTCTAAAAACTGAAAAAGGGTCACCGAAAAGCCCGTGCTCATAGGCTGCCCCTCGTGAGATTATCGTTTGAATGGTCAAATGTGATCACGAAAGAGCGAGGGATAGGAGGTTATACCTGACTTACGGATTCTTGAACTGGATGTCTTCTAGGATTGCCATGAATAGACCTATCAAGAACAAAATTGACTTACAGATTGATTAGGTATTACCTTTGTTGCCCCAAATGGTTTTGGGATAGATTGCTGGTTGCTTCAGGAAAAAGAGGAGTGGGAATTTCTTGAGTCGGTTATCTATGAATGGTTATGGGACGCATCCTCAACGGACCTATCAGAGTTAGAAGTTGGATCGGTTATCTATGGGTGGCTTGGGAATGCACCATCAACGGATATATCAAAGGTGAGGTTGAACTGGTTGTCTACTGGTGGTTTGGGAACGCACCATTAACGGACCTGTCAAGATTTAGAGATTGAATTGGTTGTCTACTGGTGGTTTGGGAACACTCCATCAACGGACCTGTTAAGGATTAGAGATTGAATTGGTTGTCTACTGGTTGTTTGGGGACACACCTTCAACGGACCTATCAATGATTAGAGATTGAATTAGTTGTCTACTGGTTGTTTGGGGATACACCATCAACGGACCTATCGAGGATTAGAGATTGAATTGGTTGTCTACTGGTGGTTTAGGGACACACCATCAACGGGCCTATCAAGGATTAGAGATTGAATTGGTTGTCTACTGGTGGTTTGGGGATGCACCATCAACGAACCTATCGAGGATTTGAGATTGAATTGGTTATCTACTGGTGGTTTGGGGATGCACCATCAACGGACCTATCAAGGATTAGAGATTGAATTGGTTGTCTACTGGTGGCTTAGGAACGCACCATCAACGGACCTATCGGGGATTAGAGGTTGAATTGGTTATCTACTGGTGGTTTGGGAACGCACCATCAACGGACCTATCAAGGATTTGAGATTGAATTGGTTGTCTACTGGTGGTTTGGGGATGCACCATCAACGGACCTATCGAGGATTAGAGATTGAATTGGTTGTCTACTGGTGGCTTGGGAACGCACCATCAACGGACTTATCGGGGATTAGAGGTTGAATTGGTTGTCTACTGATGGTTTGGGGATGCACCATCAACGGACGTATCGGAGGTTTAGAGATTGAATTGGTTGTATCAGAGACAACGGGAATGTCGAGAATGCCTAGGGCTTTACTGAGGAATGCCGAGAACTTCTAGCGAGGTCGGACTGGGATTTTCTTGGCTTAAATCTTATGCCGAGAATATCAAAGGTGATCCCCGGACTGGAACGCATACCAAGAACTTATTTAGAGGGTGCCGAGCACTTCTAATGAGGTTGGACTGTGATTTGCTGAAAAGCGCCTGAGGAGGCCTATTGGACCAAATGCATTGTGCCTGCTATAGAAATTTTGAGATATTAGAAAGAGACATGAGCTGCACTTTTGCTGCTTCATTGATTTTGGGAGATAAAAATTTTGCCCCTTTAATTAAGCAACCCAAATGAAAGAATGAAACTAAAATAAACTTGAGATTTCCGGGAGTCCGGAGAGATTGTTGAGGCCGAGCACCGAGTCTGGCTCATATGCCCCTGGGTACATGCATTGAGGTGCCCCTAGATATTTGCATTGAGATGCCCCTGGGAGAAGCTTCTAAGTTCTGCTTTTAGGATCCATCGGGTTAGTCGTCCTTCTGAATTACCCCATGATGTGCTAGTTAAGAAGGCCTTAAAGCATTAGCAAGCCATATAAATCGTGTTTTATTGCTTAATTGGTTTTGTGGAACAAAAAATTTTGCCCCTTCAATTAAGCAATAAAAACAGGGGAAGAAGAAATAATAGTTGAGATTTTCGGGAGGCCAGAGAAAATGCCAATGTTGAGTATTGAGACTAGCTGATGTGCCCCTGGGAGAAATTCTGCCTTTGAATGTTGGATAGAAGATAATTTTGAGATGCCCTTTGATACAGGCTCTTGTCTTGTTTCCTATGGAATTTAGCATAGAATAATAGACATGAATATTATGCATGAATGTATGGATGCATGAGAAACTCGGACTAGTCATCTTCAAGCTGACTAATTAACTTGCTTGATCGACTTTGGTTAATCCGAGGAAAGGTTGCCTTGCTTGAAAAGGGAGGATACATGGAATTGCTTTGTGGTACAGACAAGACAAGAATGTCTATGGAGGAGGATGTTATGCAAATTAGGTGAGAATGCCCCTGGTGGAGAACTAGGGAAGCTGCAACAATTTGACTACAAATTAATTATTGGATCAGGCATGACGGAGACAAAGGGGGTGCATGAAGCAAAGCTCAAGATTCTAGATAACGAACGACTGGGCGCTATCACTACCAATGAATTCTACCAAGGATGGCTCCATAGGATTAGGATATTGTGGAATCAAGATGCTCGGCTGCAGTCAAGAATTGAGCGGACACGGGCGGAGGATGAATTCAAGTCCTTTGAATCAATTAGACCGGCAAACATATCCATGCATTCAAATGCTGATGGCAATGATGCAGATATCTCGATGTGATCGATGGCAGTCAGTAATCTTCGTTCAAATTGTCTTAATTTTTGCATAGACCTAGACATTATGTCGGGCCCATCAGACTTGTTCATATTTTGCTTTTGAGTTCTAATTTTTACCTGGACTGCCCTTTCTGGGTTTTTGATCCAGCGAACTATCCCGGCTTTTGCATAGACCTCAACTCTTTTCAGTCTATCAGGATTTTTGCCTTTTATCTTTATCTTTCCTTTCTTTTAAGGAATTGGGTTGACCGCACAGAACCCTACGTTTGACTCATCTATTGCATTTTGCCTTTTGGGCCCAATAAATTCATTCAAGCACGAACATAAAGAATTCAGTAAAAGTGACATTTCAGTTAAATGAAGTAAGTTTGAGTACATGATGATGATAACGGTTTCTATTGACCCAAACTCTGGTGTTAACTAGCCTATAAAGGTTTGCTAGTTAACATACTCTCATGACTCACTTTACCCTGACTTTTGCCTAGGCCACCCTTTTCGGTTTTTTGGCCTAGTGGGTCATTTCTCTCCCTAACTTTTTCCTAAATGGTTTGTAGAATATCGATCAGCGGGGTACACCCTAATTTTTGCCCGAGTAGTAGAGGACCACTCGGCGGGTGATTGATTTATATATGCTTTTTATATGCTGCTTTTCTAGATTTGATTCTTTTGGTAAGATATGATAATGCTTCAACTTGATTTGATTGATAGGGTTTATGAACTCATTACCATTGATAATCATGCCCTTTAGATTGGACGTATTTCTGAACACACAAAGTCCTACCCAATCTAGCTGGAATTTCCCCCTTAGGTCAGTGTTAGCAGGCTTTGCTTGCTTCAAAATCAGATCATTAGCCTTTGGCGGTGCCTGTGACGCTTGACTCGGTTGTTGTTCAGCCTCGCTATGCTCTTTTGTTATATCTGGAGACCGCTTAAGCTGCTCAGGTTGTGCCTCAGTCCATAGGGGTCCCTTTGACACTGAGTTCAATATGACTCTCGGTTTTAGTTATCCCACTAGCTTGTGGGCAGTGCGGTGAAGATTTATGGGGCTTGGACCCAAATTTTCAATCATTCAGGGGTTGCCCCTTGGGATTGAAATCCATTATCCGAAATGACATGATGAGGTAGGCTGTACTGAGGGAAGATGTATTTCTTAACGAACTCGAACATCTTCTCGGCGGTAATGCCGATGAAAAGGGTTGACTTCCCCTTACGCTGGTGAGGGTCGAATCTTGTCGATCCTACGTAGGCATATCTTTTCTTCGATAGCTTCAAAATTGGTCTGTACATAGTCGCGAGGCCGGTGAAGGACCAAATGACATATTGGATCTATCTAAGGAATGACTGAGCTTCTTTCACTATTTTAGTCATAAAGATGAGATGATCGGGAATCCGATGATGAACCGTAGGTGTTTAGGCATGACTAGGTGAAAGCGTTATCATGATCTTTGAGCACTTATTATCTCTGATTTTCTTCCAAAGGTTAGGTCATTAGAAAGTGGTTACCGTTTTAGATTATCATCTATACTCGAACTTACTTCAGTTAAAGAAATGTTATGAATACTGAACATACCATGCTTATGACAAAAATGAATGCATGGACCCATCGGGCGAAACACCAACTTGATAAGCAAAAAGAGAGATTCTTAAATTAAAGTGCCTTAGAGGCAGAATTGTTCACACCAAAACACTAGACATATAAAGAAAGAAAATTACATCATAGAAAATTCATCCTCCACAGGCGAAAGGTCTTGATTGGTAGAGCCGGTAGACTAATCATCCTCCGTAGCTTCCATTAGGGTGTCACCCAGGATGATGCCCAAAACCTTTGTCTGCTCGACTGATTACTTTTCTCCTTCATCCACTACAGAACTTGAGGGATTCTTGTCAGAGTCGACGGCAGAAATGGCTTCCATAATGAGTTTGGGTGAATCAGGAAAGACCATCACCAACATAAAATCCTTAGGGAGACCCGAATTGATGGCGCTCACTTCATCATCAGAGCCCAGCGATGGCTTTTCCTTAGTGTCAGTCTTCCTCATAGGCTCATCCATTTTTCTTTCTCTTACCAAGCGCCAAATAGCCATACCTAAAGGACTACATTGATCCATTGTGTGTCCCTTTTGAACATGATAGCGACAAAAGTTCCCTTTCGCTTCTGGCGTAGGAGAATGGTATTCACGAAGAGGGCTAAGCAGGCCTGTCTCTCGCAATTTAGCAAATATGATATGAAGAGGGAGCTTCCATGGAGTCATGAATGCCCTCTGACCAGGAGCCCGAGCGGGTGTGGTTTGCACTACGAAAACATTCTCTTGATCGAAAAATTGGACTACGGGTGCCTTCTCTCCAGTTGGGGCTGGAGTAACTTCGAAGGATTAAGAGTTGTTGCCCTTGAACCAGGGTTTGCCATTTGGCTTGCTAATCCTTTCCTTTTCCTCCTAGCGCTTAATCTTTTTAGCTTTTTCAAAAACCATTTTATAGGACTCGAAAGAGTCGGTCTCCATCTCTTTCTGAAGGAATGGGAGAGTCCCGTCAAGCAATTTTGGGATCATTTCTTTAATGCTGAGCTTTTGCTTTAAGAGGACCCCAAGTGGCCATCCATCGATTGTAATAAGATTTGAAAGCTTCACCGGGCTTTTGCTTGAGTGCCTCAAGGTGTTGAATGGTAGTCTCTATTGTGAAATAAAATCCATAGTGGGCAACCAAAGGTTTAGATAGGAGTCTCTAATCCAGGATTTTGGACTCCGAAAGAGTATTGTACCACTCGAGAGCAGGGCTTGAAAGGGTATATAGGAACAATTTGGCTAGCACCTTATCCCCAATATTTTGGACTCGCATGATTTGCTCATACATAATTATATGGGACTTAGGGGGGCCTTCGCCTGAACAAGCATCCATTCGGGGCATTGAGAAATTTTCAAGCACCCAATCATCACTTCTTACTTCCTCCCTATCCTCGCTCCTATTCAAAAACTACCTGAAGAAAGCCGCCATTTCAAGCACCACGTCCAGAGGTTGCTTCTTCTGGTTGCATGAAGATGACCCAAACTGAAAGGGCAGAGGAGTCGAGGTTTTGATCTGGGGGTGAGAAAAAGGATTCTGAGGGTAAGTGGTCTCATAAGGAGTGGCCACAAAGCTAGGGGGTGTGAAAATAATCGATTGAATAGGAGGAACACAAAGCCACTCGGGGGTACTATCATCTGAGGAGTAAATCCCCCTCAGAAAGTGAGGAGAATAGGAGATTAAGGAACAAGCCTCGAGTGCACAGGGGGATAAAAATCTAAGGTTAGTGGAGGAGATGATAAGGATGGCTGAGAAGAGCTCTGTCCAAATTGAAATTTGTTTTCCTGGAAAGGATGAACAAGAGGGAGCGGTGGTGCTAGAAACTGATTTTGAATTGGTGGAGGCTGAACTATCTCTCCTTGAGCTTGAAAAATATGCCCCGCTGGCCTCTGAGACTCTCTTTCCTCCCTGAGAGCATATCTAACCTGCTCTCGAATAGTGGTCTGAAACATATCTTACTGGAGGAATATAGCCATAGCATTAGCCAATTTGGAAGCAACTGAGATTCCCCTTGAACTTGACCCTGATGAGGGGGAGAGGGAGAAGAGGAAGGAGTGCTCTCACGAGGCGCATCATTCAAACATGGATTAGCCATGGTTGGAAGAGCAGATTCTGATACTGAACTTACTAGACTTGGGCCCACAGAATAGTGAGCTAGATGGCGATCGAATCTGACAGGAGCGGTGCCTTGGTCTAACTAAATAAACCGAAAGATGATCAGCTCGAATTGAACTATGAATGAGATGGATGATAACGTAAATATTAAAGTGATGAATGTTATATAAATAGGTGGTTTAGAGAGGTCCAGAGTAGAAGAGCTTATGATGCGAAGCTTATCCTCAAAATACGTGAGACGTCAAATTCCTCACTATTCCTAGCGAACTAGATACAGGTCATCGGGACTCAAACGATCTCAGGAATTTTGTTAAATTCCCCCTTTCAAATGAGGGAGGAGTAGAGGTAAGTGAAAACCAAAAGTAAAGGTCGCCTACAGGCGGCCTATGCATGAGCTTTGCATGAATGAGCATAACACAAGTAGCGCACGAAAGTAAATAAACCTCTTCCAACCTTATGACTCCCACGTATCGCCAATTTGTAGTCTGGGGGTAACTCTAGCACCAGAAATTGGCAAGAGAGTACGCGACCTAAATCTATATCATTTCGGTAAGCCTAAAGGGAAGTTACTATTGCTAGATTTATCGTGGTTTATAGTTTCAAACTGCTGGTGTCGTGGAATGACACTGTAGAAGGGTCTCGTTTACCTTGATTCCGTGTAACTCAACCACTTCTCAAATGAGTGCAGCCGTGAGAATTACACGTTGGTTGAAACGAGTGTTCCACCCACAAATATCCCTAATTCCTGGCGAGCATGAGGTATACAAGTGAGCTTCCCGGGGGTGATAAAATGGCACCTTAAAACTTTGAAACTAACTAAGCGTGGAGAAAAAGGTATAAGAAATAAAGCGTTGATTTAAAAATGATTTAGGTACATCATCAAAATCCATTAACCAAAGTTTGAAAATTGGAGCGATTTATAAGTTTTAAGTTAAAGGAAGGTCCCCAGCAGAGTCGCCACTGTGAGCCGACGACCCCCGATCCCCCCACCTGCACGGTAAGCTTTAATGCTCTTCGGCGCGGGGCGGAGAAACAATGACCGCTGTGAAGGGTGCTAAAGGGATGATCCTTATTGTAGCGTGATGAAAATGAATAATTAAAGTGATGTCGAAGTTGAAATTTAGTCTGATTTACGTGTTAAGGGATACGAGATTTAGAATCCCATATTTTGAGATAGAGTCGCCACCCAGTTAAGCTCCACCGGGAATTTAGGTATGATATTCCCACCGGGTGGTTGGACCGTACCTTAAGACAGAGATTCTAAGACAGGATGATGTTGCTTACTTTTCAATTTTTAAATCAAGCCGGTTATATTTTAATAAACGTGACCTTAGTTCTTATGCGATTTAATCCGATTATTGTTTGGTGTTTTCGGTTTTATTATGCCATACATCACACAGAAAGCGATAAATAAATAAAGCAAGAAGATAAAATTATTACAAGGCTTTACAAATACCTATACATTTTTCTAATGTGAGGAAATAAATATAGCGATAAAGAAATAAATGGACGAAGCATATTTTTGGATTTTTAGGGACAAAAGTGTAATTTTCGGGCATTTATTGATTATTTAACAACCCAAAAAGGGTGAAATAAATTAACTAAATATTCTAAAATCAGATTTACTATGTTCAAAATATTTTTGGGATTTTTAGTTGGTGGAAAACAATTTATTTAGATTTATCTAGCAAAAACGCTATTTTTAAGCCATTTAAATGCATATTAAATCAAATAAAAATAAAAATAAAATTTAAAAAGGGGATAAAATGAATAAATACAGCTTTAGATTATTTGTGAATTTTTAGAAATTTTTTGGGTTGAAATCGGGGTCAAAATGCAAGAAAAATGCGAAAAAGGGCTAAAAACAGTTTTTTGCGGCAAAAGGCTCTAGCGACAACCTTAACCGCCACTGCTATAGCCTTGACCGCTATAGTGGCAGCGGTGAAGGCTATAGCGGTGGTGGTGAAGGCTGTCGCTATAGCCTTTGCCGCGATAAACCATTTTTAAAGGGGAAAATCGGTGTTTTTGCATCCATAAACTCGAAATAATTGAAGTTTTAAGTCGTAATCAACTATACTTCAATAAATCTCGACTTAAAACACTCAAATAATGTTGATTTTATGGATTTGGGTAAGAAAATATCCAAAAATCGCAAGAACTAACGGGTCCTCTATAGGGGTGGAGTTCACCTCCATCGCTATAGCCTTCACCGCTATAATAGTAGCGGCAAAGGCTATAGGGGTAGAGGTGAACACTATCCCTATAGAGGTCGAACTATTTTCCGACGATTTTCCAAGAACACCAAGGAAAAACCAAGAAATAACACCAAAAGTAGCAAGAACAGAAACAATAGACAATAAAATGAAATAAAAGATTAAGGGAACTCAGTTTTGTTACCTCTAGGCCGTGAATCTAACTCGGGAGACTCGAATCGGACGTGGGGCAAGCTTTGGATGATTTTCCGACAGAAATAGCGACAAAAATAGTGACAGATTGTTTGGGTGGTATTTGAGAAAAAGTCCCTAAAACCTTATTTAATCCATTTTAACCTATGATTTCTAACTGATTTTAGCGTTTAAGCTACGAGATCAAGCCTAAGAATAATTGAGAATCATGACCATAGAATTGCTTTAAAAATCATCCCAACTCTGCCCGCGAGCCAAACAACGTAACTAGGGTGCTCAATTAATGAATTTCCTCCTGTTAACCCGTGAATTGAATGATATTGGGATCCTAAATACAGAGTATCTATTTTAATGCTCTAAGTTTAATGAAGTCAGTTCGGATCGCACCTCATTGGAATTCGGATGGAAATCCACTGGACAAGGTCCAACAAGCACAATAATGGATCCACCATTCAGAATTACGCATTCCTTGCCCTTAGAAGAAAAAAATATTAAGGACTACGATCCAAGAAATTAATCATTTAGTGTAGGGCATTAGTCGACCTAAGTGGCACCAAGTCCCACGACCATTGAATTGCTTTAAAAATCATCCTAACTCTGCCCATGAGCCAAACAATGTAACTAGCATTCTCAATTAGTGAATATCATCTACTTAACCCTTGAAATAAACAATATTAGGACCAATTGCAAAACATGTAGTTTAATGCTCTAAGTCGGATGAAGTTAGTTCGGGTCGTACTGCATTGGAATTGGAATAGAAATCGACTCGACAGGGTCCAATATGCATAGTAATGGATCTACCATTCAGAATTATGCATTCCTTCATCCCTAGGAGAAAAAGTATTAAGGATTACGATCCATGAAATGATTCATTTAGTGTTAGGCATTAGTCGAACTAAGTGGCACCAAGTCCCACGATAATAGAATATCTTTAAAAATCATCCCGACTCTTCCCACGAGCCGAACAATGTAACAAGCGTTCTAGATTAATTAATTTTTGTATGGTTAACCTGTGAATTGAATGATATTGGGACCAATTGCAAAATATCTAGTTTAATGCTCTAAGTCGGATGAAGTCAGTTTGGGTCGCACCATATTGAAATTGGGATAGAAACTGACTGGACAAGGTCCAACATCCATGATTATGGATCCACCGTTCAGATATATGCATTCCTTCACCCCTAGAAGAAAAAATATTAAGTATTAAAATCAAAGAAATGAATCATTTAGTTTTAAGCATTAGTCGACCTAAATTGCACCAAGTCCCATGACAATAGAATTGTTTTACAAATCATCCCGACTCTTCCCATGAGCTGAATAATGTAACTAGAATGCTTAATTAATGAATTTTGTTTGGTTAACCTGTGAATTGAATGATATTGGGACCAATTTCAAAATATCTAACTTGGCGCTCAAAGTCAGATGAAGTCAGTTGGGGTCGCACCGCATAGGAATTGGGATTGAAATCGACTAGACCAGGTCCAACATATAGAGTAATGGATCCACCATTCGTAAAAATGCATTCCTTCACCCCAAGAAGAAAAATATTAAGTATTACCATCCAAGAAATGAATCATTTAGTGTTGGGCGGTAGTCAAACTATGTGGCACCAAGTCCCATGACCATATAATTACTTTAAAAATCATCCCGACTCTCCCATGAGCTGAACAATGTAACCTGAATGCTCAATTAATGAATTTCTTGTGGTTAACCTGTGAATGGAATGATATTGGGACACATAAGTTGGATGAAGTCTGTTTGGGTCACACCGCATTAGAATTAGGATTGAAATCGACTGGACTAGGTCCAACATTCACAAAAAATGGATCCACTATTCAAAAAAATGCATCCCTTCACCCCTAGAATAAAAATATTAAGGATTACGATCCAAGAAACGAATCATTTAGTGGTGGGCATTAGTCGAACTAAGTGGCACCAAGTCCCACGACCATAGAATTGCTTTAAAAATCATCCCCACTCTTCCCACAAGCCGAATAATGTAACTAGATTGCTCGATTAATGAATTTCATGCAGTTAACCAGTTAATGGAATGATATTGGGACCCCAAATAAAAAATATCTTGTTTAATGCTCTAAGTTGGATGAAGTCAGTTCGGGTCGCACCGCATTAGAATTGGCATAGAAACAGACTGGACAAGGACCAACAAGCACAATAATGGATCCACCATTCAGAACAATGCATTCCTTCACCCATAGAAGAAAAAATATTAAGGATTACGATCCAAGAAATTAATCATTTAGTGTTGGGCGTTAGTTGACCCAAGTGGCACCAAGTCCCACGGCCATAGAATTGCTTTAAAAATCATCCTGACTCTGCCCGCGAGCCGAACAATGTAACTAAGATGCTTAATTAATGAATTTCCTCCGGATAACCCATAAATTGAACAATATTGGGACCCCAAATACAAAATATCTAGTTTAATGCTCTAAGTCGGATGAAGTTAGTTTGGGTCGCACCGCATTGGAATTGGGATAGAAACTGACTGGACAAGGTCGAACAAGCACAATAATGGATCCACCATTCAGAACAATGTAATCCTTCACCCCTAGAAGAAAAAATATTAAGGATTATGACCCAAGAAATTCATCATTTAGTGTTGGGCGTTAGTAGACCTAAGTGGCACCAAGTCCCGCGACCATAGAATTGCTTTAAAAATCATCCCAACTCTTCCCATGAGCCAAACAATATAACTAGAATGCTCAATTAATGAAATTCCTATGATTAACTTGTGAATTGAACGATATTGCGACCAATTGCAAAATATCTAGTTTAATGCTCCAAGTCGAATGAAGTCAGTTCGGGTCGCACCGCATTGGAATTGGCATAGAAACTTACTACAACAACCCCAAGAATGGATCCAACGTTCAAAATTATGCATTCCTTCACCCCTAGAAGAAAAAATATTAAGGATTACGATCCATGAAATGATTCATTTAGTGTTAGACGTTAGTCGAACTAAGTGGCACCAAGTCCCATAACCATAGAATTGCTTTAAAAATCATCCCCACTCTTCCCACGAGCCGAACAATGTAACACACATTCTCAATCAATGAATATCCCTCGCTTAACCTTTGAAATAAATGATGCTAGGACCAATTGCAAAATATCTAGTTTAATGCTCTAAGTTGGATGAAGTCGGTTCGGGTCGCACGACATTGGAATTGGGATCGAAACCAACTGGATAAGGTACAACAAGCACAATTATGGATCCACTGTTTAGAATTATGCATTCCTTCTCCCCTAAAAGAAAAAACAAAAACGGATTACGATCCAAGAAATGATTCATTTAGTGTTGGGCGTTAGTCGACCTACGTCGCCCCAAGTACCACGAACATTGAATTGCTTTAAAAATCATCCCAACTCTGGCCACGAGCCGAAGAATGCAACTATCATTCTCAATTAATGAATTTCGTCCACTTAACCCGTGAATTGAATGATATTGGGACCCCAATTGCAAAATATCTAGTTTAATGCTCTAAGTTGGATGAAGATAGGTCGGGTCGCACCGCAATGTAATTGGGATTGAAATTGACTGGACCAGGTCCAACAAGCACAATAATGGATCCACCATTCAGAACAATGCATTCCTTCACCCATAGAAGAAAAAATATTAAGGATTACGATCCAAGAAATTAATCATTTAGTGTTGGGCGTTAGTTGACCCAAGTGGCACCAAGTCCCACGGCCATAGAATTGCTTTAAAAATCATCCTGACTCTGCCCGCGAGCCGAACAATGTAACTAAGATGCTTAATTAATGAATTTCCTCCGGATAACCCATAAATTGAACAATATTGGGACCCCAAATACAAAATATCTAGTTTAATGCTCTAAGTCGGATGAAGTTAGTTTGGGTCGCACCGCATTGGAATTGGGATAGAAACTGACTGGACAAGGTCGAACAAGCACAATAATGGATCCACCATTCAGAACAATGTAATCCTTCACCCCTAGAAGAAAAAATATTAAGGATTATGACCCAAGAAATTCATCATTTAGTGTTGGGCGTTAGTAGACCTAAGTGGCACCAAGTCCCGCGACCATAGAATTGCTTTAAAAATCATCCCAACTCTTCCCATGAGCCAAACAATATAACTAGAATGCTCAATTAATGAAATTCCTATGATTAACTTGTGAATTGAACGATATTGCGACCAATTGCAAAATATCTAGTTTAATGCTCCAAGTCGAATGAAGTCAGTTCGGGTCGCACCGCATTGGAATTGGCATAGAAACTTACTACAACAACCCCAAGAATGGATCCAACGTTCAAAATTATGCATTCCTTCACCCCTAGAAGAAAAAATATTAAGGATTACGATCCATGAAATGATTCATTTAGTGTTAGACGTTAGTCGAACTAAGTGGCACCAAGTCCCATAACCATAGAATTGCTTTAAAAATCATCCCCACTCTTCCCACGAGCCGAACAATGTAACACACATTCTCAATCAATGAATATCCCTCGCTTAACCTTTGAAATAAATGATGCTGGGACCAATTGCAAAATATCTAGTTTAATGCTCTAAGTTGGATGAAGTCGGTTCGGGTCGCACGACATTGGAATTGGGATCGAAACCAACTGGATAAGGTACAACAAGCACAATTATGGATCCACTGTTTAGAATTATGCATTCCTTCTCCCCTAAAAGAAAAAACAAAAACGGATTACGATCCAAGAAATGATTCATTTAGTGTTGGGCGTTAGTCGACCTACGTCGCCCCAAGTACCACGAACATTGAATTGCTTTAAAAATCATCCCAACTTTGGCCACGAGCCGAAGAATGCAACTATCATTCTCAATTAATGAATTTCGTCCACTTAACCCGTGAATTGAATGATATTGGGACCCCAATTGCAAAATATCTAGTTTAATGCTCTAAGTTGGATGAAGATAGGTCGGGTCGCACCGCAATGTAATTGGGATTGAAATTGACTGGACCAGGTCCAACAAGCACAATAATGGATCCACCGTTCA
The DNA here is from genome assembly GCA_947683365.1 of Euphorbia pulcherrima. Lineage (NCBI taxonomy): Eukaryota > Viridiplantae > Streptophyta > Magnoliopsida > Malpighiales > Euphorbiaceae > Euphorbia > Euphorbia pulcherrima. The sequence continues at coordinate 23,245,869 of CANTUS010000009.1, forward strand.
GAACAATGCATTCCTTCACCCCTAGAAGAAAAAATATTAAGTATTACGATCCAAGAAATGAATCATTTAGTGTTGGGCGCTAGTTAAACTAAGTGGCACTAAGTCCCATGACCATATAATTACTTTAAAAATCATCCCGACTCTCCCACGAGCCGAACAATGTTACTAGAATGCTCAATTAATGAATTTCCTACGTTTAACCTGTGAATTAAACGATATTAGGACCAATAGCAAAATATCTAGTTCAATGCTCTAAGTCAGATGAAGTCAGTTCGGGTGGCACCGCATTGGAATTGGGATTGAAATTGACTGGACCAGGTCCAACATGCACAATAATGGATCCATCGTTCAGAACAATGCATTCCTTCACCCTTAGAAGAAAAAATATTAAGGATTACGATCCAATAAAAGAATCATTTAGTGGTGGCATTAGTCGAACTAAGTGGCGCCAAGTCCCACGACCATATTATTGCTTTAAAAATCATCCCGACTCTCCCACAAGCCGAACAATGCAACTAGAATGCTCAATTAATGAATTTCTTGATTTTAACATGTGAAATGAACGATATTGGGACCAATTGCAAAATATCTAGTTTAATGCTCTAAGTCGGATGAAGTCAGTTCGGGTTGCACTGTAATTGAATTGGGATTGAAATTGACTAGACCAGGTCCAACATGCACAATAAAGGATCCACCATTTAGAACAATTTATTCCTTCACCCCTAGAAGAAAAAATATTAAGGATTACGATCCAAGAATTGAATAGTTTAGTGGTGGCATTAGTCAAACTAAGTTGCGCCAAGTCCCATGACCATAGAATTGCTTTAAAAATCATCTTGTCTCTTTCCACGAGCCGAATAATGTAACTAGAATGCTCAATTAATGAATTTCCTGCAGTTAACCTATGAATTGAAGGATATTGGGACCAGTTACAGAATATCAAGTTTAATGTTCTAAGTTGGATGAAGTCAGTTCGGGTCGCACCGCATTGGAATTGGGATAGAAATTGACTGGACAATGTCCAACAAGCATAATAATTGATCCACCATTCAGAATTATGTATTACTTCCTTCCTAAAAGAAAAAAAAGGATTACGGTCCAGGAAATGATTCATTTAGTGATGGGCATTAGTCGAACTAAGTGGCACTAAGTACCACGACCATTTAATTGCTTTAGCAATCATCCCGACTCTACCCATGAGCTGAACAATGTGAGTATCATTCTCAATTAATGAATTTCATCCATTTAACCCATGAATTGAACGATATTGGGACCCCAATTGCAAAATATCTAGTTTAATGCTCTAAGTCGGATGAAGTTCGTTCGGGTCGCACCGCATTGGATTTGGGATAGAAACCGACTGGACAAGGTCCAACAAGCACAATAATGGATCCACCATTTAGAACAATGCATTCCTTCACCCTTAGAATAAAAAATATTAAGGATTACGATCCAAGAAATTAATCATTTAGTGTTGGACGTTAGTCGACCTAAGTTACACCAAGTCCCACGACTATAGAATTGCTTTAAAAATCAGCTCGACTCTACCCGCGAGCCGAACAATGTAACTAGGATGCTCAATTAATGAATTTCCTCCGGTTAACCCATGAATTGAATGATATTGGGACCCCAAATACAAAATATCTAGTTTAATGCTCTAAGTCTGATGAAGTCAGTTCGGGTCACTCTGCATTGGAATTGGGATAGAAATCGACTGGACAAGGGCCAACAAGCATAATAATGGTTCCACTGTTCAGAATTATGCATTCCTTGCCCCTAGAAGAAAAAAATATTAATGACTATGTTCCAAGAAATTAATCATTTAGTGTTAGGCATTAGATGACCTAAGTGGCACCAAGTCCCACTACTAATAAATTGCTTTAAAAATCATCCCGACTATGCTCATGAGCCGAACAATGTAACTAGCATCCTCAATTAGTGAATTTCATCCATTTAACCCTTGAAATAAATGATATTGGGACCAATTACAAAACATTTAGTTTAATTCTCGAAGTCAGATGAAGTCAGTTTAGGTCACACCGCATTGGAATTGGGATAGAAACTGACTCAATAGGGTCTAACATGCACAATAATGGATCCGCCGTTCAGAATTATGCATTCCTTCATCCCTAGAAGAAAAAATATTAAGGATTACGATCCATGAAATGATTCATTTAGTGTTGCGCGTTACTCGAACTAAGTGGCACCAAGTCCCACGACCATAGAATTGCTTCAAAAATCATCCCAACTCTTACCACGAGCCGAATAATGTAACAAGCATTCTCAATTAATGAATATCCTTCGCTTAACCTGTGAATTGAACGATATTGGGACCAATTGCAAAATATCTAGTTTAATGCTCTAAGTTGGATGAAGTCAGTTCAAGTCGCACCGCATTATAATTGGGATAGAAACCGACTGCACAAGGTCCAACAAGGACAATTATAGATCCACCGTTCAGAATTATGCATTCCTTACCCCCTAAAAGAAAAAAAAGGATTATTATCCGAGAAATGGTTCATTTAGTGTTCGGCGTTAGTCGAACTAAGTGGCACCAAGTACCACCACCATTGAATTGCTTTCTAAATTATCCCGACTCTACCCACAAGCCGAAGAATGTAACTATCATTCTAAATTAATGAATTTCATCCGCTTAACCCATTAATTGAAGGATATTAGGACCCCAATTGTAAAATACCTAGTTTAAAGTTCTAAGTCGGATGAAGTCAGGTCGGGTCGCACCACATTGTAATTGGGATTAAAATCAACTAGACCAGATCCAACAAGCACAAGAATGGATACACCATTTAGAACAATATATTCATTCACCCCTACAGGAAAAAATATTAACGATCACAATCTAAGAAATGAATCATTTAGTGTTGGGTGTTTGTTGACCTAAGTTGGACCAAGTCCCACGACCAAAGAATTTCTTTAAAAATCATCCCGACTCTGCCCGCGAGCCGAATAATATAACTGGGGTGCTCAATTAATGAATTTCCTCTGGTTAACTCGTGAATTGAACGATATTGGGACCAATCGCAAAATATGTAGTTTAACGCTCTAAGTCGGATGAAGTCAGTTAGGGTCGCACCGTATTTGAATGGGGATAGAAATCGACTAGACAGGGTTCAACATGCATAATATTGGATCCACCTTTCAGAATTATGTATTCCTTCACCCCTAGAAGAAAAAATATTAAGGATTACGATCCAAGAAATGAATCATTTAGTGTTAGGCGTTAGTATACCTAAGTGGCACCAAGTCCACAATCCGAACAATGTAACTAGCATGCTCAATTAATGAATTCCCTCCTCTTAACCCATGAATTAAATGATAGTTTGACCAACTGAAAATTATCTAGTGAAATGGTTGAGTCCGATGAGGTGACTTCAAGTCACTTTTTAGTAGAATGGATATAATACCACTCGTCTCTTTCCCGCAAGCACAATAATGGATCTACCGTTCAGAGTTATTCATTCATTCATACCTAAAAGAAAAAATAATAAGGATTAGGATCCTAGATATGGATTATTTAGTCTTAACTGTAAGTCGACCTTAGTGACACTGAGTCGTCCCACGGTCATATAATTGCTATAAAAATCATCCCGACTCTGGCCACGAGCCCGACTAATGAGACTAGCATGCTCAATTAATGAATTCCCTCCACTTAATCTATTAATAAAATGATAGTTTGACCAATTCCAAATTATCTAGTGTAATGGTTGAAGTTCGATCAAGTGACTTCAAGTCGATTCATAATAGAATGGCTATAGAACCACTCGGCCCCTTCCCACAAGCACAATAATTGATCTACCGTTCCGAATTATACATTCTTTTACTCCTTAAATAAAAAATAATATGGGTTAGAATCCTAGTTATGATTTATTTAGTCTTAACCACAAGTTTACCTTAGTGACACCAAGTCCCAGCACCATAGAATTGCTTTATAATTCACCCCAACCCTAACCACAAGCGAGAGATTTGAATATACAATTCTCAATTAATCATTTCTCTCTCCTTAACCTGAGAATAAAATGATATTTTGACCGATTGCAAATTATCTTATTCATTAAGTCGTATAAAGTTACTACAAGTCACTCCGTATTAGAATGGCTATAGAAATCATTTGGACCCATTCCAATAAGCACAATAATTGATATATCGTTCAGACGTATTCAGTCTTTCAATCTTAAAAGAAATAAGATCCAAGTTTTTAATTATTTAGTCTTAGGTGTTAGTCGATCTAAATGACACCAAGTCTCGCGACCAGTGAATTGCCTTCAAAACCCTCCCTGACTCTGCCCACGAGCCCAAAAAATGGGACTAGGATGCTCAATAAATCATTTTTCTGTCATTAACTTGAGAATAAATCGATATTCCCACCAATTGCAAATTATCTAAGTGACTTCATTAAGTTGGATAAAAGTGACTTCAAGCCGCTTGGTAATAGAATGGACATAGAAATCAACTTGTCCCATTCTCACAACTACAAAATTTGATCTACAGTCTAAAATTATTCATTCTCTCACTCCTCAGAGAAAAAATAAAAAGATTTAGGATCCATATTCTGAATTATTTATTTTTATCCTTGAGTCGACTTAAGTTACACTGAGTCCCTCGACCGTATAATGGCTTTAAATTTCATCCTGACGCTCCCTGCGAGCCCAAAAAATGGAACTAGCATGTTGAGTTAATCATTTATCTATCCGTAATCTAAGAATGAAATCATATTGGTTCCAATTGAAAATTATTTACTCTAATTATTAGGTCGGATAAAGTCACGTCAAGTCCCTCTACATTAGAATGACTATAAATTCATGTGGACTTGTTCCCATAAGAACAAAAAGTCGGTAGTTAAGAGACTTTTTCTTTGCATTACGAAGTAATTGATAAATTAAATTAAAACGTGCTGTTAAATCGTGTAATTCCAAGTTTCTAGTTTAACGTTATCGATATATATATGTTTTAAAATGTCAATTTAAATTATTATTTGTACTTTATATATTGTTATTTGCCTAAATTATCAAATTTAGCAATCACTATTAACAAAATTAGTTAAAGTGAATGAAATTAAATGCAATTAAGATTGAAAATTTTTTCTTTTGGTAAACAATTGAGAATGAATTAATATAAACTTTTTGATACTATTATCCAAAATGTGTTCATGCTTTCAGGGGCAGATGTGCAATAATAAGAAGGTGAAGGGCAAGAATAATTTATTGACAATTGGCGGGATTACGTCATAAAATTTTCAAATACGCTTGCAAGTGGCGGCAAAATAGGCCTCTATGACTGAAAGTATACTCTACTGCTGAAACTGAAATGACCGCACATCTCAAACTAATGGCGGTACATGCAACATCTGGATTGGATTCCCTAAAGTATAAAAATAGTGTGAAGTTGTACATTTTAGTCAATCTCATCCATTCATTTAGTCCTAATGGTTGATACTTAATGATTAGGACTCAATGAAGGGCTGGGATTGTCTTAATTGTACAACTCTACCACTGCCCAACTATAGATAATCAAAATCCATGGTGGATAACCCTCATCTCCTTTAAACCATTCCCTCAAACAATTTTCTCCATACTATGAGCAGCCATATAGACGAGTCCGAATTCCCCCGTGTCTTATTTGGGGATGACGAAGAACAAACACAACGTGGGACACAACCCTCAATCCAAACGATATTTCCTAGAGTTTCATGGAAGCAAGTAGTAGTGTCCTTCAAAATTCGACATACCAGTTTGGAGAAGCTCTAAGATGTCTTAATGCTATCATGTCATATAAAACTTATAGAGTGGTCCTAGAATCTATTGTAGAGCTGGAGAGATGCATGTTCAGTCTTCAGCTGCAGCAATCTGAACTTCAAAGGCAAACAGATGAAGTGCACGAAAGGATTTTGACTTTGAAGGAACGGATGGATGATAATCAACACCGAATTAAAGCCGAAGTTGAATATCTTATTAAGATAGTTGATGGATTGCAACGGATGACAAAACAGCTTTGTCGGTCCTTCCCATTACCATCCAACAGGCCATAATAAACAACCTACCCCTCTTTATACCTATCGTAAACTGCTTATTAGAGTATGGACTTCTGGTACTTCCGTTCTTTTTATTATCATGGTACTTCGTGTATGGACAACTATTCATTTTGCTACTACAATATTTATGTTGTTGGTCCATTTTTGAATTTATGATGGTATTTTAATACTTAATAGTACACCTTTTTCAATTTAGCAGTTCTTAGGTCTAATGTGGTTGTGAATGCATACGGTTCAATGATGATTGATATATGACTGTCTAGGGCATTTATGAAATACAGGGTAATTCATCTTGCCGATTATTATTACTCTTCATTGATCTGGTAATTATTACAATATGGATAAATTAGATAATGAATGATCATTATTCATGAGACTTATAGGTAGCATGATTAAAGATCTGCAGACCAACTCTTGAGTTTTGATAATAAGTGTACTTTTGCATTAGAATGGATTGTACCATATTGTTGGGAGAGAATATAGAGAGAGCATATTTTAGAAGAGGGATTAGTGGCTGAATATTATTCTTGTCTATCATTAACCTTGAAAATGATTACATACTTATAGCATTATAAGGTGACTATTCAAATAACAAAATAAATACAAAAGTAAATACTAGTAATGACACTTAAAGACTCATAACTATTGTAATTGTTGTGACTCTTGGGACTCTGTAGCTGCTGATTCATTGTACCTGGACAATAAGTTTAATTTCAACACCCCCTCTTAAACTTATGTCTTCATAACTCCCAAGAGCGATCTCAATCGACTAAAATCAACAAATTTCAATGCTTTTGTGAAAATGTCCGCAACTTGATCTTTGGACGAAACATGATTTAACTCAACTTCTTTGTTTTGACACATTCCCAGATGTAATGATAGTTCGTGTCAATGTTCTTGCTTCTCTCATGAAAAATCAGATTCTTTGCCAATGTAATTGCGGATTTGTTATCAATGAACACTGTTGTAGCTTCCTCTTGAGCAAAATTGAGACTCTTTAACAATCTCCTTAACCATATAACATGACAAACACAAGATGCCGTTGCAACATACTCAGCTTCACCTTTAGACAATGTGATAATTGCTTGCTTCTTCGAACTCCAAGCAAAAACTGAATTTCCAATAAAGGACACAAAATCGATTGTGCTTTTTCTATCATCAATATCTCCTCCCCAATCACTATCACTGAATCCATATAGCTTGCTATTATTTTGACATGAATAGAACAAACCATAATAAATAGTACCCTTCATTTAACAGAGAATTCTCTTTACAGCATTCATGTGATTCAAAGTTGAACACTCCATATAACTACTATCAAGTCCAACTCCATACAAGATATCTGGACTTGCACATGTCAAAAAATGCAGCCTTCCAACTAATCTTCTGAACATAGTTGGATCTACTTTAGCTTCATTGTCATGCCTCGAAAGCTTTATTCCGCATTCCACAAGAGTAGAGACTGAATTACACTTGTCCATTTTGAACTCCTTTAAAATAGCTTTCGCATATGTTCTTTGTGAAAGAAATATGCCTTCATCACTTTGTTGGACTTCAATGCCTAAATAATAAGACATCAATGCTAAATCAGTCATCTTAAAGTTCTTAGCCATCAACGCCTTGAACTCATCAATCATCTTCTCATCAACTCCTCCAAATATCAAATCATCAACATACAAGCACACAAACATTACTTTTCCAATTGTGCTTTTCTTTACATACAAAGCATGTTCATTAGGACATCTTGTGAAACCATTTTTCTGAAAATACTCATCAATACATGAGTACCAAGCTCTTGGAGCTTGTTTAAGGCCATACAAAGCCTTCTTCAACTTCAGCACTTTGTCTTCTTCACCTTTGACAACATAGCCCAAAGGTTGTTCAACATAAAATTCTTTTTCAAGAGTGCCATTCAAGAAAGCCGATTTCACATCCATTTGGTGAATTCTCCATCCTCGTTGTGCCATCAAGGATATAATTAATTGGATTGTTTCTATCTTAGCCACCGGTGCAAACACCTCTTTATAATCAATACTAGCCTTTTGAGAATAGCTTTTTACAACAAGGCGAGATTTGTACTTCTCTACCTCGCCTTTTGAATTTTTCTTCACTTTATAAATCCACTCGACACCTACTGCTTTCTTTCCCATTGGCAATGAGGTTAGCTCCCATGTGTCATTCTTTCGAATGGAATTAATCTCTTCATCCATTGCGAATCGCCACGTTCCATCTTCAATGGCTTCTTCACATTTAACAGGTTCAGTATTAGCAAACAAACAGAATAATGTGGTGTTATCCACTTCTATTGTTTCTATATAAATATCATGCAAACTCCTCATACGAGGTTGCCTTTCAGATGAGCTTGGCAAAACTACATCTATAGCAATCTGTTCATCATTAGTTGCATTATGTCATTCCTGTCCATTATAAGTTTCATTCTGTCTATCAACGCATGTCGCATTCTATCCGTTTAAGTCATATCCACCTGCAACTACATTATCTTCAAAGAAAGGAAGAAAATCATAACTTTCATTTTCTGAAACATTCCAGTTCCAGCAACTTCCTTCATCAAATTCCGCATCTCGGCTAGTGACACTTCTTCTGGTTTTAGGATTATAGAACTTATAACCCTTTGAACTTGGCGAATAGCTAATGAACACCATCTTCTCACCCTTATCATCAATCTTTTTCCTCAATTCATCAGCTACATGCATATACGCAAGACAACCAAATACTTTTAAATGAGAAATATTGGTTTCTTACCACTCCAGCCTTCTTGAGGGGTAATGTCCAACAACTTCTTCACTGGACTTCCATTGTTCAAATACACTGCACTTACCACAGCTTCTACCCAAAACTCCTTTAACATAGCTTTGCTCCTTAACATACTACAAGCCATGTTTAGAATGGTTCTAATTTTTTGCTCGACCACACCATTCTGCTGCGATGATCTAGGGACTGTAAGGAAATGCCGAATGCTTGAATACTCACAAAATTGATTAAACTTTTGTAAGGTAAACTCTCCTCCACGGTCAGTTCTAAAAGACAGAATCTTCAAGCCAATCTCAATCTCAACTTGAGCTTTAAACTTCTTGAAGACTTCAAATGCTTCACTTTTCTCCTTTAGAAAATAAACCTAAGTTTTGCGAGTATAATCATCAATAAACAACAACATATACTTGCTACCACCATGAGAACTTGGATTTATGGGACCACAAATATCAGCGTATACCAACTCCAATGGCTGAGATGTGCTTAAAAGGATTCTTTGGGAAAACCCCTTCTTGATTGCTTCCCATACATACAACCTTCACAAATCTGTTTAGGATGATTTATGAAAGGTAAACCACTCACCATCCTCTTTCTAGTCATATGGTCCAAGCCTCCAAAATTCAAGTGACCCATTCTGAGATGCCACAACCATGCTGACTTAGAAAAAGAAGATTTCAAGCATTTTGGTCCGTCGCTATTGATCTTCAACTTAAACATCTTATTCGGTGACATTGGAACTCTAGCAATCATTCTTTTTCCATTACGAATAACTAGCCCACTTCTATTGTTCATCCCCATATGATAACCTTTCTCAACAAGCTGTCCAATGCTAAAAATGTTGGATTTTAAAGTCAGAACATAATAAACATTAGAAATAAACTCATGATCTCCACTGTTCAGCTTGATAAGAATTCCTCCACTACCCATGACTAGAACTTTTGATTTATCACCAAAAGTAATATTCCCTTTTAGGATTTCATCAAGATTGCAAAACAAATTTTTATTACCAGCTCCTGAATCAAGATACCACGATTTTGTCTTTTCTTCGAATCTCCACTGCAAGACAGCAATAAAGGTGCATTCTCACCTTTTTCAGCCTCCACAAAATTTACTCCTTCATCATGGTTTGTATTAAAAGTGCATTCAATAGCATAATGCCTATATCCTTCACAATTATAATACTGGACATTGGATTTGTCACGACTGCCAAATCTGTCTCCTCTGGCTCGTCCTCTAGAATTCTATTAAGGATTTTGACCTCTTCGACCTCTAGTTGAGTTTGGTTATACCCAAGCAGAACCTCTACCTCTTCCTTGTGACCAACCTTGACCACCACGACCACGACCTCTTCCTCGATCGCATCCTCTACTATTTTTCTCTTGGGCAACTTGCGACTTCTTCTCTTCTTTATCAGACAATTTCAATTTTGCTTGTAACATCTAAGCAATTGGCTCTTCTTTCTTCTTCAACCTTTCCTCATGGGCTTGTAGAGAACCCAAGAGTTGATCTAACATCATAATCTACAAGTCTTTCAACTCTAGAATTGTAGCCACCACATAATCAAATTTTGCCGTTAACGAATGCAAGATTTTCTCAATAACTCCAACATCTTCTAGCGTCTTTCCATATCTCTTCATTTGATTGACAATCAATTGAACTCTATTGAAGAATTCCTAAATTGATTCAGAATCTTTCATCTTTAGATTCTCATAATCACTCCTTAGAGTTTGCAAACGAACTTTAATCACCTTATTTTCCCCTTGAAAGCATTCTCTAGGATCTCCCATGCTTCCTTCACCTTAGAAGTAATAGCAACTTTCATAAACATATTCTGTCTCCTTCAAAGACTCCATTTGTTGAGCATTCAATTGCTCTTAATTCCCAGGTCGTTCATAGCCTGTCTCAACCATATCCCAAACATCTTAGGAACCCAGCAAAGTCTTCACTCTGACGCACCAAGCATCATAATTATCTTTGTTAAGTTGGGGAAATTTAATAATGTTGTTCATCATGATTCTGAATTTTTCATTTGTCGCTCTCAGTCGCTCACTGATTTTTTTCAATCGCTCACTGCTCTTCTAGTCGCTCTCTCTCGCTCTGATACCACTTTATTGGGAGAGAATATGGAGAGAGCGTATTTTAAAAGAGAGATATATGGCTTAATATTATTCTTGTCTATCATTAACCTTAAAAATGATTACATACTTATAGCATTACAAGGTGATTATTCAAATAACAAAATAAATACAAAAGTAAATACTAGTAATGACACTTAAAGGCTCATAACTATTGTAATCGGTGTGACCCTTGGGACTTTGTAACCACTGATTCAATGTACCTAGATAATAAGTTTAATTTCAACACATATTGCAGTAAGTAAGAATTTGATATCAACCCTATGTTTGTGCTGAAGTTGGTTTTACCCTATTCCATATACTAAATATTTAATTCTGATATGAAGTAGATGTTTGTGAGTGCTTATGTTGATTGTACCATATTGCATGAACCAAATCATGACTTTTGAGATAAAGTTCAAGTCTATTCTCAAATAGAATGTGCCATAGTGTAGGTTCCAATTCTTCAATTTTGATCTCAGTCTTATGTTTGTTCTTAAGTTTGTTTTACCCTATTCTGTAGTGGATGCAATAGTCCATCATTTACTGCACATGAAACACCATCTAAATTAATAGTTGTTTAAATTAGATGATCCGGTGTCAGTAATCTTGCAATAAAGTAATCTTTGAGTTTTGGCAAACACTCATACAAGTTGAAATTATTGCTAGTCGTAAATTGGATAGGTTAGTGGGTTCAAGTCACTACCCCATGATATATAGTACTAGTAGGTAATTAGAATTTCTCTTTGTGTTGGAGTGGCTTCACTTTATCTTTATTGCATTGACTCCTTTACGTGTAATTTTCAAAACTATAATTACAGTGGGGCACAAAGCATAACCCTGATTATATGGTAATTCTCACAAAGATGAAAAGCCATTTTCTTCAAGTAACAAGTTGCTCCAACTTACTAGTAGACACAAAATCCACCACTTCATTTCCAGCTTTAAATTTTGAAGTAGGAACAATACAACTTCAAGCATAACTCAATTATTCTTTGAACTGTTCGCTTTTCCTTTTCATTTCTTATCTAATAGGTTGTTTGTTGTTTTAAGGTAGGTAAATTTGAATAAAATCATAATATTCTTGTTTTGAAGTAAAAATTTAAAGTGAAGGGGTAGAAAATAAACATTGTGGCAACTTCAAATTATAGAGTTTGAAGTAAAAATTGGCTGGGGTGGGTTTGAGATGCCTATTAGCACACCAGTTGCAAGATAGTACCATTGTTAACGATATCGGTACTATTGTACCTACGGGCTACATATAATCCAAATAACAAAAATAAGAAAAACACAAAGTCTTCAAATACATACCAATCAATTTCAGTTTTTTTCTGTTGGCTTCTAATTCCTTACATAATTCTTCATTCCTTTCTTTCATCTTCTGGATTAAAAACACGGCGTGCCTTCTCTCTGCCTCCACTTGCAATATGCAGCTATAGACTTGTTCATTTTCTTACATCTTCAATTTCTCTAAAAGTTTGAGTGGGTACTATCATCCCCTCGAGCAAAGTTCTCGATCGATCCATTTAAAGAATTTGCATTTCCCTGGTGCAATGAATTTCCCACAGCCATAGAATCTTCTCCCAATGTTTTTTTCTGTACCTGCAGTCCTAGTAGGTGCTGGTAAATGACACGTACACTCGAGTTGCAATCCGGGAGGCATAATATACCTGGAATTTGATGATTTCAAACTCATAATCGCTGACTGAACTTGATGGCATGTAAACCACATAAACACTCATTTGAATTTTGAATTTTGAAATTAGGGACTTGTTCAGAAGGTGGTAAGGGGTGACGTTTATATATACTTTCATATGAGAGTGGGAAAAGTAAAAATGACATTGTTTGGAGTATAGTCTAGGAAAGAATTGATTTATATTTTTCTGGAATCGAATACGTAACCCTTAAGTTATGTAAGGACTAGCCAATTGGTTTATTCTATTGGGTTCAAAAATCTTGAGCCCAATAGCCCAGCTTTGTGAAATGACTCTATTATGCAACATATTCTATATAACCCCATATTAACTGCATTGCATCCCAGTTATGGGAGGGTTTTAATATATTTTTTGAGCATTATTAAGTTGATTGTTAGTCAAGTGGGTTCCAAAGCACATTAATGGTGGGAGTTGAGAGCATTTAAGAGTATTGCTGGAAGTGAGTGGAAACTATGAGGGGCAAAAATCTCAATAGGGGGGGTATATATAGGCGTCGTAAATCAATTCATGTGTGGCATAGAGCATTATTGGATTTGAGCCCGATAGCAAAACTTTTTGAAATGACTTGTTGTGTACGAATATTAACACACCCATATGACAAATTGAGTCAGCCTCATTCCAGCCCAATTGAGAAGATTTATAAAACAATTTGCTAAATTTAATCGCACTAAGTGGATTCTTTTTTATAATTGTTCCAAATCCTAATGTAGTCGAGCTAAATATGCCAACTCTACGAGACGACTTTTTGTTAAACACATTCACAAACCTGGATGACAAATAAAATGTATCCGTACCCAACTAATAAGATTTTTAAGTGGCGGGCTTTGTGTCATGTGAAGTGGCATTGGGTTGATTTTTAAGCAGCCATGTTCCGTACTCTAATAGATTTGAGAAGGACATCCCATCTATGTGGGATGACAAGGTTTAGAAATAAATTAAGGAAATCATACTGCCCCATAGGTTAAGTTGATTTTAATTCTACTGGGCTCGCCGAGATGACTTGGATCTCCAACACATTAACAAACTCATTGGACCTATTAAACATAGTCTATCCCAATCGATACCAATTTGCAATAAATTTTTGTCTAGTTAAGTCGCATTAGCTGTATTGGTATGCTAGTTTTCTACAAGTTCGTAGGCTTCCACACTCCCGAACAACTTCGTATAAAATAATGAACTTGCACAGTATTTATAAGTAGTTCGTAATATTAAACTTCAATAGTACACCTAAATCTATTATTATAAAAAAACAACATCTTGCAACATGTACCCACACATTTGCGAGGTCACATGTTACAACTAGTTTAAATGCATACATTTAAAAGACTGGTTAGAATACGAAGAGGTGCTTAACAAGGGTGGGTGTGATTATTGGTCGGGATATGAAGAGTTTCTTAACAATGAATGGGCGTGGTTAATATTATTGGTGGTTTGCACAACTTTCCCCATATATAACTGACCACCCTAACCCATAATTCGTTACAAAAATAAAAGTTTGAGATTAGTAATACAAATAATGTCTTCCCCATGTCCATTTCCTATTGTAATTCTTCTTCTTCCTCAAAAGCAATACCTTGAGGAATGTCTACATGAGGAAGAACACTGCGTTGCCATGAATGATCCTGAATATAATTGTGACATTCGACCACTACGACGAACAGGCCATTGTTATCTTCCACGTGAAATGGAGGGATGTAAATATTCAAACCCAGGCCATGCGCTAAGTTTTATATACAGAGAATTATCGCTCAGCGACAAAGTGCTGCCTATTGCTCAAGACTACAGGCACTATCCCCTTCTACAGCAGAATCTTGACAAAGCATGCCTATATCATCAATAGATTAGACATACAACTGATGAATGTCATGCATGGAGGGATCGCTACCAAGATATGGTGGAGTTGAGAATGATTCCTGACCCTGACGGTTATATGTACGCACAACTTTAATAAAAAAGAACAGTGGGCAAGAATTTAATACAATGCATGTTTAAAATGTTTATTGTTGTCCGTCTTACATTGTCAAGATTATAGATTCGCTTTAAATCAAAATAGACAAGCCAAAACTTGTACCATGGACAACTCCGGTCATAATGTCGATGAATCAATCTTCCACCAATATTGGTTCTGCGCTAGAGTTGTTCCTGTCACTAATACACATGTGCATGTCAATGTGGATGTATGATTCAGATTACATTGAAGGCAAAAATTTAATTAATGGCTCACCTTGTGTTTGTGAATGAATCCCACTTTCTTCTTCTGGCAACGTACAATTTATCCCTACCGTTAACACTAGATCCGTGATTTTTATGTAGGGTTGAAAGTGGGGTAGGGATTCCCTGAACCTGATAGAGATCTGCCCCGATGGGGATGAGGAATCCCCGATAAGAATCCCCATGGAGTGGGGATGGCGATTTTTTAATCCTTGAAGACTTAATGGGGATGGGGATGGGGACTATGTCCCCAAACCCGATAAATCCTCGAACCCGATGAGAAAAACTAATTTTTAATTTTTTTTATAAGTACTATCAATAATCTTACAAAAGTTCTTGATTAAGCTTAGAAGTAGATTGTAAAATATAATAATATAATATTTACAATTATTAATTTCTATATATTAATATTAAAAAGTGACAATATACTTGAAAACTAATGTTCAACACCATTTCATTAATCAACTAATTGATTTTATAATTGAATTGATATTAATTATATTATATTGTTTTTAGTTTTATTTAATTATTTTAACTAATTATATAACTTGTATCAATTTTTTCGATCAATATGAAGTAATTTTAGTTTATGTTACTTTGGCAAAAAAAATTAGCATATTTTTTCATTAACGAGGAATTGGGGTTTCCCCGATGGAGAATGGGGAATCCCTGATTTGGAAATGGGGAAAAAATTTTCCCTGAATCCTTAATGGGGATGGGGATGGGGAAAATTTTTCCCCGAAACCTTAATGGGGATGGGGAATGCATTCCCTACCCCGATAAGCCTCACTTTCAACCCTACTTTTATGCCAGTAATATGCTATAGGCGGCATTAGAAAATCTTTAGTCAAGTTTAGAAGTATATAGTATTTTAACTCTACCATGTGACAAATCACTATATCAACCTCCGGCCTTATTGAAGTTGAGGGTGCTGTTAATGGCAGGACAGTTAGGCACATCGCAGGGTTGAGTGTGAAATAAAAGATGGCTACATTATAAATGCAGCGATAGGGAATAAGTCTTCCATAATTGCCATCCAGTGGTTTTCCAAGTAGTCACCTCCATTCCATAGTATACGATCAATTGCTTGTCCGATGTTGCAATTGTACAAATCCGCGTACATATCACTGTTTGCAAATATTTCAAGTGCAACGGTCTATCTTGTATGCCACCAGCTGTCCGCATTACCGTGTACATAGCTTGTGACTACATGAAACCCATAGTTCCCATCAGATTTGGGGCTCATGTAACCCTTAATAAATGGCTGGATCACTAGAGTTATTTTGCCCACCCGAGTGATGTCGGTAATATCTTTGCCTGCAAAATATTTTGAATCAGTTTTCCCGAGAAATCTATTTCGTAATTATAATAATCTAACACCAGTTGCACATACCAGCATGATCGAGTGACTTAGTATGGGGCTGAGTAGACCCACATGAAAATGGAGTACTTGGTGACTACCCACGCCCACGCCCACCGCCACCACCACGCCCTCACCCTCGCCCATCATACTTAAAACCACAGGGATCCCATTTCATGGATCTATTGCCCTTTGGTCTACCTTTAAGATTCATCTTTACCTCCAGTTCACGTACATTTGTCTGTCCGGGGTTAACTTTGTTGTGTAATAAAAGGGATATTCTTCGCACATTTTTAGGATCACTTGCTTTCACCTTCTCAATGAGGGTATCGAGATAGCAGGGCTCCTCTGTCAATATATCCTCGTGTACCGAAAGATTAGGTTTGCCATTATTATCAATCAGAAGTGTCTCCAAAAGGAATGCACTTAGTGAACATCAATGGGAGTGTTTATGAACATAATTATTTTGAGGACGGAATGACATGAGAGAGCAAAGAGATGTTAGTGTTTAAGGTAGGTAAGGAAGTCGAATTGTTTTATGATCAACATAAGAATCAGATTATGGAGGTGCTGCACTATTTATGAGTGGGATAATTTCTCGAGGTTGGTCAATTTTAATTATGTCTTTAAGTTTTCTAAGTTGGAATTGCAGGGGTAGGGTAATAAATGGTGCAAAGTAACATCTTGTTCATTCTTGTATACGAAAGTGGCAGTTAGAGATTTTTATTCTGATTGAGACGAAGGCGACTAATGTTTCAGAATTAACAATTAGGAAATTTTAGAGCCACAATGATTTCCTGTTCTCATATATTCCTTCTCAAGGTCTTTCGGGGGGATTGGTAGTTTCATGGAATTCGCGTTTGGTTAGTGGAACGATTACTTATACTTTAGAGAGATGGTGCATTTTAAAAATTATGTCAGGCTGTATGGAAACAAATATAATATATATATATATATATATATATATATATATATATATATATGGTCCTACCAATCCAGCTATTCATTACCAATTATGGCAGGACTTAACCCCACATGTTCAAGGTCTTGACAGAGTTGTGATTTGCAGGGATTTTAACGAAGTGCTTCGTAGTTTGGAAAGGATGGAAAGAGGCAGCCCCACTTCGAGCTCCATGATTTAGTTTCAGGATTTTGTTAATAGTTGTGTGCTTTATGATGTCCTATTAAGTGGCAGGGACTATACATGGTCAAATAGATTATCTTACTTGAGAATTGATAGGGTACTTTTATCATGAGGCTTAATGGACTCATGGCCGAGAATGAATTTAATGTCCATTGATTCTACCTTATCGGATCACTTTTAGATTGTCTTCCAATCGCATGCTTCACTCAATGTTGGGACTAGACTATTTCAATCATTGAATTGTTAGTGGGATAATGAAAGTTTTCTTCCTTTTCTAAAATCTAAGTGGGAAGCTATTCGAGTTAGACATGTTAACAGGGATATTGACTTCAAATTGAAATGATTGAGAGACTTTATTCGGTCTTGGTATTATACTAACTTTGGTGGTATTGAGTAGTGCATTACGGAGCTAGAGAGCCGAGTGGTTCACCTTATGTCGAATAGTGTATCTCGACTGATCGATGCTTTTGAAGGATCAGAATTAAGGGAGGTAAGATCGGCTTTAGTGGAGTGTTGACATAGCTTGGAGAAAATACAACACCAATAGTCTAGGGTGAATTGAACTGTATTAGGGGACGATAATATCGCATATTTTCACCGTATTGCATCAGCGTGTTCAAGAAATAATAGGATTACTCATCTAGAAATTAATGGGGTTATGATCTCTGATCTGTATATTATCACGACCAATATTAGGAGTTTTTATGTCAATCTATTTTCTAGAGCTCGGGAAATCCCATTCGACTTGAGTGGGCTACAGTTTAGAAGAATCACTGAAGTGGATAATGGTCAGTTAGTGGCACATTCACCGAGGATGAAATTTGGGGAGCAATGCGATCCTGCGATGAAAGAAGAGCCCCGGGTTTGGACGACTATAATTTTTTCTTTTATAGACATTTTTAGGGTGAGCTAAAATTTGAGATCATTAAGCTATTCACCAAGTTCCATAAATTTGCCTACTTGCTAAATAACATCAAAACTTTACATATGGTGTTGATCCCTAAGGTTCCGGGTTCGTCGTTATTGAGTAACTACAGACCGATAACTCTTATTCATGGAATCTACAAAATGTTGATGAAAGTGCTGGCTAATCGCCTTCAACCGCTTTTTTCCCACCTTATTTTGGATAACCAGTTTGCTTTTGTCAAAGGGCAGAATAGCCACGAATGCTCGTTTATAACTTTAGAGGTTGTTCACATGATTCATCACAGATGTTAGTCGTGCTTTGTCATTAAACTTGATTTCCATAAGGCATATGATAGTATATCATGGACCTATATTGATGCGGTGTTTTGGAAGATGGGGTTTGAGGAAAAATGGATAAGATGGCTTGCTAGCTATAGGGAGAATTCTTTGACATCTGTGTTGGTTAATGGTAGTCTATGCGCGCCGATCCAATTGGGAAGGGGGGTGAAATAGGGTGACCCTATCTCTCCATTTATCTTTATTGTTGCAGTGGAGGGACTGAAACAAATTTTCAAAGCTAGCGTTTGTAATGGCCTTTTACCTGGATTTTGAGTGGATGGATCAAAAACCGATATCTCCCTTTTACAGTTCACTGATGATACTTTGTGCTTCCTCCCCACAGATGAGTCTCTATTACCTACTTTTATTCACATTTTATGTTGCTTTGAATTGATTTCGGGTCTACATATTAACTATCATAAGAGTTCAATCATTGGTATTAATGTAGATGAGTCGATAGTACAATCTTGTGTGGGAAAGTTGGGTTGTAAAGTAGAGAGTTTTCTAATTACTTATCTAGGTTCACCGCGTAGAATGAATTGAGTCCCTGTGTCTTACTAGAACGGGTTGATTGAAAAGTTCCAAGATAGATTATCTAGTTGGAAGGGACACTCTCTATCATATGCGGGGCGTATGGTCCTAGTTAAATTAGTCCTTGCATCATTACCTATTTATTTGATCTCTCTGAATAAGTTACCTACCTCGGTGAATGATAGACTGGTTCAGCTTATGAGAAATTTTCTTTGGAACGGTGATTCATACTTGAGAGGGATTAGCAAGGTTAGCTGGGAGACCATTTGTTTGCCGAAACAATTGGGGGGTTTATTTATTAGAGACCTTAAGCTTGTTAACTGTAGCCTCCTCTTGAAATGGAAGTGGAAATTACGGGTTCCGGATCATGGCTCTCTTTGGTTCGAAATTTGTGTATTGCGTTATGGCTTTACCTCATGGATGTCGATTGTAAATTATAATACTACGCATTTGTCTAACATTTGGAGCGGTATTTTAACATGTTGCATTAAAAACACCGTCTTTTGGGATTTCTTTTTATCTCAGGTTCGAGTAGAGGTGGGCAATGGCGTGCTTTACTACTTTTAGTATGATAAATGGACTTCCAATCATTCCCTTTCCTCGTTGTTCCCGAATCTTTTTTCATTATGTACTCGGTAGGAATGTTCCGTTTTAGAGGGCTGTGGTTTTATTTTTTGTGACAATGCATTTTCATAACCCTTCTAGGCTAGGAATTTAAGACTTTCGACTTAAGGGAGATGTATACTACTTCGCACTTGGATTGCTCAATCATGCCCATTCTTGTTTAATGATTCTGAAGAAGCTGTAGCAGGGGGGCATCAGCGAACTGTAAGCTTTTCTATAGGGGTTGACCGTTGCAGATGGGTTTTGGGTGATCGAAAATCATATTCACCTTCCTCTTTCTGTCGTGGCTTTTACTCTAAGTGGTCGAAACTAAATAGGGACTTTAGGCTAGTTTGGGATGCTTGTATAATTCCAAAAGTATGATTTTTTGGGTGGCTGGTGTTCCATGGTCATCTTCCAAAGAGATTATTTCTTTTTAACCGTAATTGTCAGGTTGTTTCTGATGACAAATGCTAGTTTTGTGAGGAAACGGAGACTACAGATCATGCTCTTTTTCACTGTCGGGGAAGCTATCAGGTATGGTCTCAGGCTTTTCGGCTCCTTGGCATTTTGTTGACCATGCCTTTAACTAGGTACGAGTTCCTCGAGGTTTGGCATGATCATTTCTCAGTAGGAGAAAACAGGGAATTTTTGGTACGTTGTTGTGGTTCCTGATTGCTTGGACCCTGTGGAAGAGGCGCAACAAGTTTATTTTCGATGGGGCTATGAGCACCGAGGACCTTTTGGTTTCATGCATTTATTTATGTTGGTTTGTATTTAAATGTAGACATCGGAGTTTTTGCTTTTTTGCCACCGACATTTTTAACTCTCCGAAGATGCTACTATCTTTTAACTGATATCCTTGATCTTATCTTGACATTGAGTGATTTTATTTAATAAAAGAGGGGTAGGTGTTTTTTAGGTAAGTGGAAGTGCCAACCTAGCTGGGAGGTCCACCCTAAAATTTTCACCTGCCCTAACCTTTTTCTCTTTGGGGGAACACGCTGTTCCTCCGAAGGGTTTTCAAAAAAATTCCAAACATGTTGAGCATTACATCACATCCACATGATGGTGGATTTTGTGATTTTGAAGCTACCTATAAAAATAAAGATGCCAAGGGTTCAACATGCTATTCATCATTTAGATTACTTGACTTCCAAGCTTAGCACACTCTTGCCCCTCCACTTTCTTATTTTCTTAAGTCATGTTTTCTTAAGCTTGCTTTTCATTTTTTTTGGTTTACATTTACTTCAATTTTATTTTATCAATTTCAGTTGAGTTCTTAGTTATATCGAATTCAGCTCAGTTGATAAATAGCAACTCCATATTCAATTTCCATTAGTTTAAATATGTTTACTAGATTTTTCAACATGCATTGTTGAGTATAATTGAAAAATAAGGTATTGATGTCATAGGACTCAAGACAAAGGATTAGTTCGACTTTTTCTGGATTGTGGTACCTTTACAAGTGGCAAACCGTTAGAGGGCCAGGTTGGGTGTCCAATGTGGCCTCTCCGACGCTCAAGTTAGTATGTGGAGTGGGGGATGACGTAGATATTACTAAAATGAGGTAGATTGTATGTAATTAATTACTTAGGGATGTGTGCCTTTACCCTTTATATAGGGGATGTTGACCCCTGGATGGTTGCCACGTATCTAGACTTGGAGGTTAAGGGATGTCTAGATGGTTGACACATGTTTCTGTCCTCTTAGATTGGTAAGCAAGTTCATTGGGAGGGCTTTTTGGGCCTTGTTGGCATTTAGTCTTTATATGCCTTGCTATTAGATGTCCCGCCCTGGTTAGTAGACTCTTCAGGGTCGACTGTCAGACTTAAGTGCTCTCGTTGGGTTTATTCCGAGGTTTAAAAGATGATCGAGGTCTCTATTTCCAGAGACGTCCTCCCTCAGGTCGATTTGAACTCTTTAGGGTTCGAGGAGTTTCTTAGTAGGTTCCTCTATCTTATAGAGGTAAAATGCATGGTCATATTTTGTCTCCGCTTCCAGATATGTCCCCCTAGGTCGATTCAAACTCTTAAGGTTTTGAGGAGTTTCTTAGTAGGTTCATTTGTCTTATAGAGGCAAAATGCATTGTCGCATTTTGTCTCTATTTCTAAAGATGTCCCCCATCAGGTCAGTTCAGGCTCTTTAAGGTTCAAGTAGTTTTCGTGGTTCTATGTGGAGGCGAGGTTCTAAAGTGATGCCTATCTTTTGATTAAATGCATGATGATCAATCTCGAGCTTACTTGTTGGTGGGGGGTCATCCTTGTCAACTGAAGTTTTAGGCCGGAAAAGATTTTGAATTTTTAGCTTTCAACTGTTTCGCGTGTTCCCAATGTCTTGGATTTTGCTAGCATTTATTGCAAGCATTTACTCTCTGCTCCTATAAATAATGGGTAAGTGATTGTTGTTTCTCATTATTCACCCACTTGTGATTTTGCTTGCCAGACCTCTTCCTTCATCTTTATCTGGTAGAACAGTCATGGGTCATAGCTTTTGGGTGACTGATCGTCAACCTCCAGACGATCTGCACATACAGTCAGTGGGTCAGTTTGAAGATTTTTCTTCACCTAAGGGCGGACATAGTGTTGGGGGCTTTTCCCAGGGGAGGATGTAGTGGCCAGGCGTCAGTGGTGGTGTTGGAGGAACCTTTCTTGTTGCCCACCTCGGCGAAAGGTACTCCTTTCCGCTATTGTGTGCAATTAGGAGCTTCACCACCGGCAATGGATCGGTCTGCTCTCCTCTCCCAACTTGCTATTTTTTACCACTTGGAATTTTTCCTTCCTTTTAGGGTAGTGGTTTTTTTTGTAGGCCACGAGCTTGGCCTTTGTGAGCTCGGTTTTATCTCTTGTGAATGTAGTTGTTGGTTTACCAAGTATATGAGTTCGGTCCTTATGAGCTCGATTTTATGTTCTATGAATAAAGTTGTGTTTTGAATGTTCCATCGGCTATCTTTTATTACATACTACAAAGTTATTGGTCGGCTCTATCCTCTTAGGGCGATGGTCGAACTGCCATTTTTAAACTTGCACTAGGAATGGCGCATTTACTTCTGCATGGGTTTCACGCGCGTCTCTTCAATTTCAACATGTTTGGCATGCAGTTGCTTAGGCTTCTCTAGGTCATAATTTCCTGACGATTCAGTTTTTGAGCTATAGGTTTCAAACTTTGCCGCTCTTTTTCCTTATAAATAGCAGAGCCATTCAGGCATTCCTCATCTCTACATTTTGAATTTCCCTTTTGCTCTGCTCCTCTTTCGTCGGCTTCCAAAGCATCGGTAAGTTTTTGTCCAATCGAATGGATATGTCAGATTCTTCTTCATCCTTTAGTTCTACGTCCTCGTCATCTTCTGCCTCTGCCTTTGCCTCAGCCTCGGTACCTCCTGCTACATATATTTATGCCACAGAGCTAATTCTGGCCCTTTCAGTTCAAACAGTTCATGCTCATGACCGACCTGGGTCAGCTAATGATTAGCCATCGGAAGACTCAGATTTATCATATAGCTTCCGATCGAAGGAATAGAACGTGGAGGCCTATACTGTCGAGCTGATTCCCTCTCTGACGTACGCTGATTTGAAGGTGTATAATCCCGAGGCAAGCAATGACATCCCAAAGTCCCTTGTGGTGGCTACTAATGCTATTGTGCACACACTGTCCATGGTGGATCAAGATTTGGTTGACCGTTATGTGGAGGTCTTACTGGTGGGTCGTCCCGGTGCATATGGGACCATTCCAAATGAGTTAGATAGGATGGACGATCTGCCCACAAATGCATTTGCTATATTTACCAAACACATCAACGGGGGTTCAGGCTCTCTTTGATTAGGTCAGTCCGCTATATTTTGGCAGAGTTCAAGGTCTGTCTGTCACAGTTGTGCCCTAATGCACTTATGGAGCTATTGTTGATTGCTAAGCTGTGTCAGGATTTGAACCTATGTCTCAATGGTATGATCTTTCATCATTTTTATCATCTAGTACAAAAAAGGTGCGGGTAATTTTTTGTACTGGTGTCAGGCTCGGCTCAAGATAAATAAGTTTGTGCATCGAAAAGATTCGGTGAAGGGCTTTAAGGAAAAGTGGTTTTGGGTCCACTTAGACACTGATGCCAAGATAATCTTTTCGAAGAACACCCTTTATAGGGGCAATTTCTAGCCCTTCTGCATGAAGTGGAATACCCAACATAGGAATCCTTTAGTGTGGAAACTTGACAACCGACTGATGTAGAAGCAGGCTAGTACCTTTGGCTATTTGTCGCATGTTAAGGTACCTAAGTTAGCTTGGACCAATGCTGCTCATCTATTGAGAACTGATCATAGCAAATATACCGAGGTGGAGGATAGGGCGGTGGTTCTTATCCCAAAGACCGAGGGTGATGAAGGTGTTGAGCCTATGATTACGCAAGGTAATAACCATCGCTTTTCTTCATACTTCAACTTTGTCTCTTCCCTTTTACGAATGTGCAGGTATGTCTAACCAAGGCAATTACTTTAACATTCTCACAGCCGCGGTGAGGCCCAAGAAGAGGAAATCAAAGGGGAAAACATCTAAGGTTGTCGTAACTGAGGGGGATCACTCAATGAGAACGGCTCAATCTATTCCTCGCGGTTCCATTCCAAAAGGGAGCTCGCAGAACATCATCGCGCGAGTGGAAGTAGAACTAATTCTATCACCGAGTCATGATAGGATAACTAACATTACTAATCATGTTGAGGCTGTGGATAGGACCCAGGTCGGTGCCATCTATATTGACTCTAATATAGAGGTAGAGGACAGGGTTTTAGGGAAGAAGCGAAAGCTAAGTGCGGTAAGGGTGCGGCTGATGTTGAGGGGGCTATCGTCGTGCCTAACAAGGACCTCTATATGTTGCCGCCCGATGCAAGATTGACTTTACCCTTTATGCTTCCCTCTCCTTTTCTTATGTGTGTGTTTCTTTGTTACTAGATGTGGAAGTTGACCATTGGTCCAGACGTAAAGCTAGAGAATGATGTGGCTGTTCGGGATTTCGCTAGTTTCATGCTTCTCCAATTCGAGGTTAAGAGGTAGTAGTGAGGAAGGGTTGCCTAATAGGCTTTTTTTCATCAAGCTAACCTTATTACTATAAGTTTCATTTCACGATCGACTGTTTTAACTCTTACGTCTCCTTGTCTGAAGTTTCCTTATTCCGATGTAGTCTACCTGACTAAGGCCTTGGTGGAGAAGGCTAATAAGATTGGGGCTCTTAAACGCTCAAAGAAACACTCCATCACTCAGGTTGCTCAGCTGATAAAGGAGAGGGATGAGAGCAAGAAGAAGGCTTTAGCTAAGGAGCATGAGCCAAAATCTTATCAAGAGTCAACGGCCTTGGCTACCGAGGAGATAGGCTGAAAGCATGTGGAGGAGATGGATGCCCTAAAGGGAGATAATCGCGTCTTGGAGGCCAAAGTTCAGAGGTTAAAAAATGAGACCGATGTGGCCGTGAAGAAGCTAGAGAAGATGATTACGGGTCGTAATTTTTACGAGAGGCACATCAAGGCTCTGAAGCATCACTATTAGAGGAAGGAGTTGATAGCGCAAGATCAGTCAGGACACTACAAAGTGAATTTTTGCTCCAACTTCCTTTGAAAAGTACAAGAAAAGTTTGAGTGTCCTACCTCGGACTTAGATGACTTGGATCTTCTCTCAGAGCCGGAAGCCGATGCAAAATTAATGCCATGGTCCAAGGATGTTTGCTTGTTTAACCTCAGTGGAGATGAAGAAGTCGATAAAGGGGAAAGTGAGCATGAGCAAGATGGGGACGAAGATGACGGGGCTCTATCCTACCACTCATAAGCCACATCGGTTCTTAGTGAGATGGGTGAGGCTGAGAATGATGTTATGTCTCAGTCCCCCAAAGATATGTAGATTTTATCAGCTTGATTCATGAACTTACTTTAAGTTTCGGTTCATTCACTTTTGATTTTGCATTTATTATCTTACTGTAACGCCGACCCTACTTGGGGGTGCCTCGCTCATTACACATCGGATTGATGCAATACTTGAAGATAAATTGAATGAATTTTTCTCTTTTCATTGAAATATGCTAAGGAGTACATCCAGATCAAAACATTGACACTAGACTGATGCAAAAAGCTATAAACAATTGATGTTAAGCCTGATGCTCACATAGGACTAACTCAAAACAAAGACATGCAAGACCGATACTAACACAGGACTAAGCTAAAACTTATTTAAATAAAATTGCTATGACTCTTAGGTGGACTACTCCACGGCGAAAAACTTTCTTAGAGTCACGGTATTCTATGTCCGAGGTAAAATCTTCCCTTCCATATCCTGTAGCTTATATGTATTGACACCAATTTTTTTACTGACCTTGAATGGGCCTTCCTAGTTTATGTCGAGCTTGCATTGGCCTGCCCTTGCTCTTGATGCTTTAGTTGATCGGAGCACGAGCTCTCTTTATTGGAAGCTTTGGGGTTTTACCTTTTTATTAAAGGTCGATGCAACCCTTTGCTTGTAGGAGGCTATCTTAGCATATGCCTAGTCTGGTCATCCCTCTAGGTCATCCAAGTTTGACCTTAGCTTTTTATTGTTACTGGTGGGACTGAAATAGTGCGACACTCTCTCACTAGGGATGCCTATATCAACCGGTACTACGGCCTTATTTCCATACACCAGTGAGAAGGATGTTTCTCCTGTCGTTGTTCTTGGCGTGGTTCGATAGAACTATAGGACATTTTGTAGCTCATCGACCCAGATCGACCCGCTATTGAGAACTCTTATTTTAATTCCGTCCATGCTCATTCTGTTCGTTGCCTCGATCATACCGTTACACTGAGGGTACAATACGGAGGAGAATCGGAGCTTGATTTTCAGCTAGTTGTAATATGTTTTGAATGCTTTATAGTTGAATTACGTGCCATTGTCAGTTATCAATGTACGTGGTATACCAAACCTAGTAATGATGTATTTATTAAAGAACTGTATGACCTAATTCAGGGAGATTGTCGATATAGTCTC
The DNA here is from genome assembly GCA_947683365.1 of Euphorbia pulcherrima. Lineage (NCBI taxonomy): Eukaryota > Viridiplantae > Streptophyta > Magnoliopsida > Malpighiales > Euphorbiaceae > Euphorbia > Euphorbia pulcherrima. Next base: position 23,272,606 of record CANTUS010000009.1, read on the forward strand.
GGCTTTGACCTATTTTGAAAAATGATTGACTGCAATGATGATCCACTTCTTCTGATACTATGCCACATGTAGGGGTTTGATGATATCCATTCCTCATACCAGGCCGCTTGGATAGTGTTTATCTCGTGGGTGGTGCTCTAATGTTGTTTGCTTAGGCTTGGCATGGCTTGCATTTTTCCACTAACTCTTTAGCGTTTAACTCCATCGTTGGCCAATAGAAGCCTTTTAGTTTGGCCTTCCTAACTACCGCATCCTTCTTCTTATGGCCACCGTAGATTCCTTCGTGGATCTCACTCAAAACATAATCGGTATCTCTCTTTCCCTAGGCATTTCCTCCAAGGGTGGCTAAACGATCACCGATACAATTGGTTACCAAGGATCGAATACTGGAATGACTTTTTCACTATTTTATACACCTCTATCTTATCTTCTGGGAGAATGGAGTCTTTTAAGTATCTCCATATCGGGGAGTTGTGAGTGGACAACCTTTCTCCCACCTACAAGGACAGCGTGAGATGTGTAGCACGGGGGGTGGAAAAATAACGAGCGTTGTGAAGTGTACCAAGGGACTGATTTTCATTTTAGTGTGATGACAATATTGATTGCTTGATGTTGAATTCAAGTCCAATCTATATGTTAAAGGATACAAGATCAAAATCCCATACTAAAAATAGAGTCGCCACCCGGTTTAGCTCAACTAGGAAATTTTGGTACGATTTTCCCACCGGGTGGTTGACCATACCATAAGTAAAGATTCCGAGTTCAAATGATGTTATCTATTTTACATTAGGCCAAGTTAAAATATTTCATTCTTTCTTAATCAGTTTTAGTCCACGCTATTTATTGTGTTTTCGATTTATATGTTGTTTTCACGTCTATCAAGCATCCAAAGTAGGAAATAAATAATTATTACAGTTATCCAACAAATAAAATGCGGAAAGTAAAATAATAATTACATGGCTTTCCAAATCCTATACATTTGTCTATACGATAAGCAAAATACCTGAAGGCCTAGCATCCATCTAACCTAAATCTACCTACATAAAATGGTTAGCATAAATACATCACTTTATACAGGGTATATCACATAACATGCATAGTTAGTAAACAAAACAAGACCCGAGTCAGCGTGAACATGGCATATTTCATTTACCATTTATGGAGCCCATTGGATGGCTAAAAATGGGATTTAATCGGTGTTTAGGGGAAATTATGTTATATCCGTATTTTAGACTCGATTGTTATTTTGACCAAATTATTAGTAAAAATGCCGCATGGTATGGGGTGGGGTCTATTTTCAGAAGGTTCTAGACCTTCGGTGTTGCACTGTACATCCTAGCTTCGGAAATTTAAACTAGGTTGGAAAATAAACAAAAAATGAAACTACTGTCTAGAAGGCCATGCCGCCGGCGGCATCATTGATGCCACTGGCGGTATCAGTTATATAGGTAGGCTACATTACTTTCTAGATACCATAAAGAAAGGGTCCTGCAAGAAAATGGGGCCACTAGGGGCATGTGAGGCCACTGGCGGTATTAACGATGTCGCTGGCGGCATGGTTGATACCGCCGGCGGCTTCAAATGCCTCTGGCGGCTTCAGTTTCTTGCAGCAACTATTTTTTGCCAGAAAGCGACTAAAAACCCAAAACTAAGCAGAAACAGCAACCAAAAACACAACAAACAAGTAAAATGAAAGCCAAAGAGCTATGAGACTTAGAATTTTTACTTCGGGCCGTGAATCCACCTCTTTATGATCCGTATGACACCTCCAAGGAGCTCAAATGATGATTTTGGGAAGTAAGGGGTGATTTAGTCTCTAAATCCTAATTTTGGTGATTTCTAAACTTAAAACTCACCTAAATATCATAGAGTTCAGTAGAGAAAAACCAAGAAAAGATGAATTGAATCCTCTTTTCTTACCTTTTCTAAACTTTACCCCACTAAAGCTAACTAGAATGCTCAAGATTTGCTTGAAATCTTGAGTGGTGGAAGATTGGAACCCTTGAAATGGTAGGAAAATCTCATTTATATAGGCTAAAATTTGTTGGAAATTGCCTTTGATCAATTACCCGTCGGATATTGAGTGAAAAGTGCACACATCTATCTATAGAAGAAATGATGCTCCCGGTGATATCAGCAAGGCCGCCATGGCCTCGCTCCTCTGGTAGGTTTGAAAAGTTGCACGATTCGTGCCCGAAATCGAGGAAAAGGAGAGGAAATCTGGAAAAGGTTGATATTGACGGAAAAACTCAAATATTGGGTGTATTTTTTTTATTTTTAATGGGTATTTTGGACTAGATTATTTTTTGGGTGTAATTTATCAGTTTGAGCTACCACTGGATGCATTATCGGACACGCCGAACTAAATTTTTCCAAAAATAAAATTTGTAAAGAATTTTATATCGATAACAAAAATTCCAAAAAAGAATTTTTATCATGAGGGAGAAAATCAGGTATACGTCATCATCTTCTCTCGAGAGGGACTATAAAATCCCGACCTCAAAGGCTGCCCTATGGGGGATCACTTTTGCCATATGTCAGTATGATCACACGAAAGAGCAAGGGATAGGAATTGTACCTGATGGATGACTAGTTCACCCCTTGGTCGGGCTTAAGCTTTGTAGATTTGGTCGCCCCTTGGTCGGGCTTGAGCTTTGAGCATTGGTTGCCCCTTGGTCGGGCTTGAGCTTTGCGGATTGGGTGCCCCTTGGTCGGGCTTAAGCTTTATAGATTCAATTGCCCCTTGGTCGGGCTTGAGCTTCACAGAGAGGAGTGCCCCTTGGTTGGGCTTCTGCTTTGAGGATTGGTTGTCCTTTAGTCGGGCCTATGCTTTGCAGAGAGGTTTGCACCTTGGTCGGGCTTATACTTTGAGGATTGGTTGCCCCTTGGTTGGACTTATGCTTTGCGAAGAGGTTTTCCCCTTGGTCGGGCTTATGATTTGTGATTCGCTAAGTGGACTTAGGCTTTGAGATTTGCCAAGCGTACTTGGGCTTTGAGATTGATATGAGATGGGGCGTGTCGTTCTTGCAATAAACGAAAAGCAAGATAAGACTGATTTTTAGATAATGTTTTTACTGGTTGATTGATTTTGTGAAACAAAAAATATTTTTGCCCCTTCAATCAACAGTAAAAACATATTATTAAAAGTATAAGGGTTTCAAAATTCCTGGGATGTCAAGGCTGGAGCCGGGATTTCATTGGATTTGCTAAAAAAAGCAGGGAGAAATTTTGATGTAGCCGACGGCCTAGCTGATCCCGCCAGCGATCTAGAGCAATGCCATCGGTGATATGGGTGCCACGTGGCATCTTTGACCGATCAAAACAATTCAAAATTCAAATTGGGAGAGCTGAGGCTGCCGGTGGGATGGGTGATGTCGCTAGCGATTTAAAGTGATGCCGCCGGCGGCATGAACTGGCAGTTTTAGATTAATTCAAACTCCTCGAATTTTGTGCAGCCATTTTAAAAGGGGAAAAACTCTCTCTTCTTCTTCTCTCAATTATAGAAGCTGAAAAAGTCCTTTTACTTTCTCTACCCTCCTCCAAGCAAACTCAGATCCTTCTCTTTCTTTTTTGATTTTCACTATGAAGAAGATCTTTGGACCCAAATCTAGCATTTCTAAGTCTGAAGAACTGCCTGATTCTTCCATAAAGGGGCTGAAACTCTGCCTGATTCACGTCGGGTATGGCTTTAAGGAGACTGACATCATCTTTGGATATGGGATAGCGGCTCCTATTGATAATCCCATTTCGGATAAGGATAATCACATCTCCAATATTCAGGTAAACCTATAAAACTTGAACTTTAGGTTAAGTTTTGATTTCGGCGTTAGGCTCAAAATTTTGCCATGATAGGGGTTAAAAATAATTAATACATGTTAGGATGCATGTTATAGGCTTGATTTTATGTGATTTATGCTGTTTTTATTCCTTGAAATTGGTTAATTTTGATTTTGGGTGATTCGCCCGATTTTGGGTAGAAATCTGTATTCTACCCTAGAAGCGATGCCTTCGGCGGCATCACTAATGTCACCAACAGATTCACGCCACCAAAAAGAGGGAAAATAGGCTATGTCGGTACTAGATTCAGTGATGTCACCAGCGACATCATCCATACCACCGATGGTATGGATGATGTCGCTGGTGGTATGGATGATGTCACTGGTGGCATCACTGCACTAGCAGCAGCATCAGCAGCTTTCTAATAGGAAAATGACATAGAATTTGAAAATTTAACTGATTCTGTCCTTTCTGATTTTGCAGCCGCATACTCACACTTGCACCGGAGGCATGGGGTCCATGGGCCAGTGGTGGCAACATATAGTAGAGAAAGACTCAGCTCTTACGACCGCGATCGATGATACGGGGTTTAGGGATCTAGCCCGAACCATGCCCCTCTTGATGCTAAAGCTTTCTCATTTAGCCTTGACCGCCTTGGTCAAGAAGTGGTCCGAGATCATACACACTTTTCACTTTCAGATTGGGGAGGTCACCATTACTCCTTCTGACATGGTAGGGATGATCGAGCTGCCATGGAAGAAGGAAGTGATCCATTTTGATGTGTACATGGAGAAGAACTACCTCAAGGGGCTGGTGGTGAAGAGAGTGACTGAGTTGTTTGGGTTAAAGCCCAAATTAGGGAGGCTATACTATAGGGAGCTACACGAATACTAGAAGGGACTCGGAGTGGTTCCCGAGACTAATCGAGATGCCTATGTCCGGTCCTTTGTTATTTCTTTATTAACCGTGCTGTTCTTCTTGGTTTCGGGTAGCAAGGTTAATTATGGGTTAATTTCGACGGTTGAGGATGTCAAGACCATCAAAGACAAGAATTGGCCCAGGGCTATTTTGGCATATATGTATTATGGGTTAGATGTAGGCGACCGAAAGCCAGAGAAGGACCTTCGCCTGAGTCACTTTCTACTACAGATATCCCCTTTTTGAATAGCACTTTATTATCATGGTTAGCTGCTTTTCTATTTTTTTTGTGTTGCTCTTTTAGACTGATTGGTTCTCAATTGTAAAGGTATGGGCTTTTGAACACCAGATTCTCCCTCCTGATCAGTTTGGTACTACAGTGGATCCGGGTTCTCACTTCCTTGCCCAGTGATGTGGGAGCGTCGGGGGACTCGGCAAGTACTCCACTACTTATAGGGAGGCTTTACGGGGCCTACAGCTCAACTCAGTATGCTACTTTGACTTTTGCTATGTCTTACATTCAACAAACCATTAGTCAACAAAACATATTTATGAATTTAAATTGCTTACATTGATTTTATGCTTGATTGGTTGGCCAGGTTGTGCGGGACCCTTTTGAGGGGGTGTCCAACTGAGTTAATATGCTTACTATACGGCTAGAGGTGGACGACCGCCGATTTATCATGGAGTGCCCTTTATCCTTACCCTGGTATCCGGGGGAGAGAGCTCGAGGCTGGAGAGAGCTTATGCCGGTTGCCAGACCCATACCTGTGAAGCCCCCTACTAGCCTTTGGTGACATTTGAGCTCCTCAGCAGAGTCGCCACTGTAAGCAGATGATCTTTTTCCCACCCGTAAGGACCGCATGAGATGTGTAGCACGGGGGGTGGAAAAATAACGAGCGTTGTAAAGCATGCCGAGGGACTGGTTGTCATTTTAGCGTGATGAAAAGATTGATTGGTTGATGTTGAATTTAAGTCCAATTTATGTGTTAAAGGATACGAGATCGAAATCCCTTACTGAAAATAGAGTCATCACCTAGATCAGCTCAATCGGGAAATTTTGGTACGATTTTCCCATTGGGTGGTAGAACATACCTTAAGTAGGGATTTCGAGTTCTGATGATGTTGTCTATTTTACATTAGGCCAAGTTAAAATATTTCATTCTTTCTTAATCGGTTTTAGTCCACCCTATTTATTGTGCTTTCGATTTATATGTTGTTTTCGCTTCTATCAAGCATCCAAAGTAGGAAATAAAAAATTATTATAGTTATCCAACAAATAAAATGCGGATAGTAAAATAATAATTACCTGGCTTTCCAAATCCTATACGTTTGTCTATATGATAAGCAAAATACCCAAAGGCCTAGCATCCATCTAACCTAAATCTACCGGCACAAAACAGTTAGCACAAATACGTCACTTTGTACAGGGTATATCACATAACATGCATAGTTAGTAAACAAAACAAGACCTGATTTAGCGTGAACATGGCACATTTCATTTACATAGAGCCCGGTTGGATGGCTAAAAATGGGATTTAATTGGTGTTTGCGGGAATATTCCATTATATTAGTATTTTAGACTCGATTGTTATTTTAATCAGATTATTAGTGAAAATGCCACATGGTATGGGGTGGGGTCTATTCTCAGAAGGTTCTAGACCTTCGTCGTTGCACTGTACATCCTAGCTTTTGAAATTTAAACTAGGTTGGAAAATAAACGAAAAACGAAACTGATGTCCAAAAGGCCATGCCGCCGCCAGCATAACTGAGGCCGCCGGAGGCATCATTGATGCCACTGGTGGTATCAGTTATATAGGCAGGCTACATGACTTTCTGAATACCATAAACAAATGGTACTGCAAGAAAATGGGGCCACTAGGGGCAAGTGAGGCCACTGGCGGTATCAACGATGCGGCCGGTGGCATGGTTAATGCCGCCGGTGACTTCAATTTCTTACAGCAGCTATTTTTGGCTGGAAAGCAACTAAAAACCCAAAACTAAGCACAAACAGCAACCAAAAACACAACAAACAAGTAAAATGAAAGCCAAAGAGCTATGAGACTTAGAATTTTTACCTCGGGGCTGGGAATCCACCTCTTTGTGATCCGTATGACACCTTTAGGGAGCTCAAATGTTGATTTTGGGAAGTAAGATGTGATTTAGTCTCTAAATTCTAGTTTTGGTGATTTCTAAACTTAAAACACACCTAAATATCAGAGATTTCAGTAGAGAAAAACCAAGAAAAGATGAATTGAATCCCCTTTTCTTATCTTTTCTAAACTTTATCCCACTAAAGCTAACTAGAATGCTCAAGATTTGCTTGAAATCTTGAGTGGTGGAAGATTATAACCCTTGAAATGGCTGGAAAATCTTGTTTATATAGGCTAACATCTGTTGGAAATTTCCTTTGATCAATTATCCGTCGGATATTGAGTGAAAAGTGCACACAGCTGTCTGCAGAAGAAATGATGCCACCGATAGCATGGATGATATCGTCAGCAGTATTAGTGAGGCCGCCGACTGCCTCACTCCTCTAGTAGGTCTGAAAAGTTGCACGATTTGTGCCCGAAATTGGGGAAAAGGAGAGGAAATCTGGAAAAGGTTGATATTGATAGAAAAACTCAGATATTTGGTGTATTTTTTGATTTTTAGTTTGTATTTTGGACTAGATTATTTTTTGGGTGTAAATCATCAGTCTAAGCTACCACCGGACGCGTTATCGGACACGCCGAACTGAATTTTTCCAAAAATAAAATTCGTAGAGAATTTTATATTGGTAATAAAATTCCAAAAAAGAATTTTTATCATGAGGAATAAAATCGGGCACACGTCATCATCGTCTCACGAGAGGGATTGTAAAATCCCGTGCTCATAGGAGTACCATTCCTCTGTTGGTTCGCTTCTCCCAATGTGACGAGGACTTCATTTCCTCTAGTGCTAGGTCAATCAATATTGCCAATGGTGCAATGCATCAGATTATCCCCGCTGAGATCCGATGCCGCTTTTGCTAGCTTATCAGCCTTGGTGTTCTGAGCTCGCGGTATGAGTCGAATTTCTATTTTTGCACCTGTCTATTTTAACCTGTCGATGAGCGCTCGCACTAGGCCTAGGTACTACTATATTTTTGCATCTTTCATTGCATATCCTCCCCCTAGCTGATTACGATAAGCTTTGAGATGCTATAAATGTGGGCTCGGTCTGGTTGTATCATTTTGATCAACTATAAGGCCAGGATGAATGCCTCATATTCACCCGCATTATTCGTTGCGGTAAAGGAGAGTCTAGCAGCCTAGTTAATGACTATTCCAATTGGACATCTCATATGTACGCCTACACCACCCTAACCTTGGGCCGAACTGCCATCGATGAAGACCTTCTATGTTTCCTCCATCAGCGCGGTAGGCTCAGGTGATGGGGCTTCTTATATAAAATCTGCTGACGCTTGAGCTTTTATTGTTTTCCTCGGTTCGAACCTGACATCAAACTCTAACAATTTTATTGCCCATTCTGCTAATCTGCCAGACATCTCTAGCCTCTAGAGAACTTTTTTCAGTCCTAGGTCAGTTTAGACTATGATCATGTGGGATTGGAAGTAATGTATTAGCCTTTGAGACGCAATGATGACAGCATAGGCAGCTTTCTCAAGACAAGTGTACCTTAATTCAACATCTCTAAAAACTTTACTGCAATAATATATGGGGTACTACTCTATCTTCTCCTCCCTAACCAAGGCCATGCCTAGCGCCTCTTCAGAGGTGCTGATGTAAAGAAATAGACACTCTTTGGGGGTGGGTCGGCTTAGTAACGGCGGTGAGGATAGGAACTACTTTAAATCATCGAAAGTTTTGGCGCATTCGTCCCACCATCGAAAGTTCTTTGTACCTTTCAGGGTTTTGTAAAAAGGCATACATTGCCTGGTCGAGCAAGATAAGAATCGACCCAAGGTGTTGATCTTGCCATTCAACCTTTGTACATCATTTACAGGCTTGGGTGGCTGTAATTCCATTATTGCCTTAATCTTATCCGAGTTTTCTTCTATTCCTCTGTGAGAGATTAAGAATCCCAGAAACTTCCCTGCTGCTATAACAAAAGCGAACTTTTTTGGGTTCAACTTTAACTTATATTGGCTCAAGATGCGCAACACCTCTTCGAGATTGGCTGTGTTTGCATCGGTTGTCTTGCTCTTAATGATCATGTCATCGACGTATAATTCCACCATATCTTCAATCATACCATCAAATATTTTGTTGACCAAGCACTGGTAGGTCATACAGGCATTTTTCAACCCAAACGGCATGACTTTGTAACAATATTGTTGAACCAAGCATGAGTTTGGACTAACTCAGTGGATGACACAGTAGTGATTAAGTTTTGATCATAACAATTAAGTTAAGAATGGGATAATTAAATCAATAATGATGTTAAAATAAATAGTCTATAGTTGTAAGGGAGTTGGTAAATTCAAAGGTAGAACTTCAAGCCTCCGCTGACCTAGCTATTTAGTTTAACTCTGAGTTGTTTCTGGGCTGAGTATCTACGTTAGTCGCTGACTAAGTAATATTCACTCAGCACTTGATATTTAGATTTTGTTTCAGCAGTGTGCTTTACGATTTATCATTCCCGTTGAATTACTTTAAGTCTGTCAATCGTGCAGATTTTACCTTTTAAGGAAAAATTGTAACGACCCAAATTTTTTTAAAATTTAATATATAGTGTCTAATGATGTTATAAATATTATCATGGAATTTACCATTAGTATATATATAATACTTTTAAAGAATTAAACTATAATATTAGAAAATTAATTAAGCAAGAAGGATGTAATGGGTATTTAGAAATTTGTTTAAGGACATTAGGTAATTAAGATCAGTATATCAATTTGAAATTTCCCTAAAGTTCCATAAAATCATAAATGTGACTTACCTCCTCTCATATGCTTCCATCTTCTTCTTACCTTTGTTTTAAAATTCATCACCATAAAACTAAATTTTTATTCAATTCAATCACCAAATCCTTAGAGAAAGCAATATAGATGTGTATTTAGCTCATCAATTTCAGTGAATCAAGGCTAGAAGAAGAGGATTTTATTTTCTAGGTTTTGGATGAATAGTAACCCGAATTTGAGGTAAGTGATTTATGAAGATATTAAAGCTTAATTAGTAGAATTCATGGTATATTAAACATATTTAAGGTATTAGAAAGCTTATTCATGCTATATATTGATAGAATTATACATGGCTATGTAGAGGAAGCTAGTGCAAGTAAAGGAAGGGGAAAAGAGATAGAAGATAGCAAATAAAGAGCTTAAAGAGGTCTGTGTATACGAATTTTATTTCAATATTTTTGCTGAATTTTGGATTTGACCAAATTGCTTGTTTTCTGTTTACCTCCAGATTTACAAACTTAATTTTGCTGATTCTAATTACTAAGATTTTATAAGATATAAATGAAGCTTTGTCTAGAAGAAACTTTTGTGAAATTCGATCTTTTACTAGTTCGAAATTTTGGTTGAAGTGGAGTCACAAAAACTGTTTTCAGGAAAGTTTCTAGATTATACCTATTTTATTATTTTGATGTTTTCTCCCATTATATAACTCAAAACTGAGTAATTCTTATTTCTATGATTTTATAAGACATAAATAAATGTTTTACCAAGAAGAAAGTATTGCCAAATTGTTTTGTTTAGTGATCTAAAAATTTGGTTGAAGTTGAATAATGAATTCTGTTTTACTGTCATTTTTCAGTTTGCACATAGCTGAGTATTTTTAACATAACTTGAGTTATATAAATTGGTATTGTGTGAAATTGGTGGCATTGGAAAGATAAGACATTTATCTAATTATGATTAAAAGAAAGTTTTGTTAAATTCCTCTGTTTTCTAGTTTGTTTATATCAGTCAATTTGAGTGAAGAAACTTATTTTCTGGAAAGTGAATTTGGATGAACTTGATGCGTTTATATGAGTGTGTTTTAGTGTTTAATGTTTGAATTGAAGTTCTAATAAACACATGAAATATGTTGCTGATATTTACCGAGTTTTGTAGAAAATTTTAAATGGTTTATTGCCCTAGTAATTAAGTAGAAAGTGATTTCAGGTAGATTGGGGCCAATAAAGGGGGGGTACAGTACTGTACAAACAATTGGAGCTTTGGCTTCAGGGCTTCGGCCGATTTTATGATTTTGAAATATATTCTATTAAAAATATATAGGAGCTTCGGCTTCGGGCTTCGGCCGGTATTCTGTGATATGATATTGGAGCTTCGGCTTCAAGCTTAGTGCCGCCTCCGTATCCAATTCCATTTACATTACTTGGTTACTTTGGGCAATATTTGATTTTTGAGTTTAATTGGTGTGGATTATTCTTATGAGTTTAAAAAGTTGATATTTAATTGACTTTATACATGAAAGTATTTTATTTTCATAATATTTATGTTAAAATTTATATTTATTTTTGGATATTTTGTAAAAGTATGAAATAAAATTTGTATACACCACTAAGCGTATTGCTTAGCGTGTAATTTGTTTTGCTACATGTAGGTACTGAAGATTGTAGATAGCCGGACCAAAGTGAAGTAGTTCGGTAGATATGTGCAAGGCAAGAGAACTTTTTGAGGCTGTCTAAATTTTTTTATATTTTGCGGTTTGTGTATAATGGCATGTATAAAGTAGGATAGAGAGTGTGACTTGTACTTTGAGGATCTAAGACTAATATTTTGGAGTTATGAATATTATACTTTATGTTATGTAAATTAAGGTTTGATTAGAAGTTTATTTAAGTTTGTAGATTCTAAGTATTATATCTTGTACAATATATTGAGTTAAGTATCAGAAATAGGAGTTTATTTATTATTGTAGTATTTCCTTAATAATTTTTGTTAAGGGGGTGTTACACTTAGTTTGGTATCAGAGCAAGGTATAGGCGATTCTAGAACTGGTAAGCACATACCATTTAGGATATAAATATAATGTGATAGTTGTTAATACACTTTGGTCCAATTCTCAGGAATAAGTTATGGCTAGTAGTCATAGACGGACTGAGGAAGAGGATGTTAAGAGTACAATCCGTATTAGACAAAGGGATCAACAAAGACACAAACCTCCACCAGTTCGTGGCTTTCCTGAATAACCTACTCCAGGGCAAGTTGCTTTACTTCAGTATATGACTACTAAAGTAATTACTCAAGTGTTACAAAACATACCAATCCCTCAAGTTCCCGTGGTACCTCATTTTGAAAGAATAGAGGTGAGAACTCCTCTTGAAAGAATCAAGAAACTTCCTGCTAATGACTTCAAAGGGGAGACAGTGAGTCATGCGTTTGAGAAGATTGCCCTGATCATTCTAAATGATGTATGAGTAGGCTTCATTTTATAGATGAAGAGAGGCTAGATTGTGTGCAAGGTCTACTCAAAGAACAAGCCAGGAGGTGGTGGGATAATATTGTGAGAGAGAGATGCACCCAAAAGAAATCACTTAGACACTTTTCTTGGAACAATTTGATAAGAAGTACGTTAGCGAACGATTCAGAGATGAGCAAAGGAAATTGTTTATATCCTTGAGACAAGGACGAATGATCGTATCAGAATATGAAGCTCAATTCCTGAAACTCGAAAGGTATGCCCGCGATATCATTGATAGTGAAGTATAACTGTGTAAGAGATTTGAAGATGGTTTGAATGATAAAATTAGAGTGCATTTACTTGCACTAAAGATTAGGGTGTTTAATGACTTGATTGATGCTACGATGGGCATTGATAAGATCAATTCAGATAGGCAACAGAAAATGGCTAAAAGATCTAGATTTTAAAAGGGTCATAAGGTCCAGCTAGTTCAGAATTCCCAAGTAAGAAGCATAAGGTAACATCCGAAGAGACACAATCTCATTTTAGAGGGTTTCCACAAAAATAAGCCACGAGTTCTGGATCTGTCCCAAATGCACCTTTTAGTAGAGGAAGAGGGGATATTCCACCATGTCCTCAATGTGGAAGAAAACATGTAGGAGAGTGTTGGGGACTAATAAAGTCATGTTTTAGATTAGGCTCAAAGGATCATTTTGTTGCAAATTGTCCTGAAGGAAGAAAAAGTGTATTTGCACTTGTTGTAATTCCTACTCCTACATTGCAAAGTGGTCGAGGTAAAGGAAGAGGAAATGTTAGTGAGACAAGTGAACATGAGGTGCTCGATAACCACAACAAAGTGGTAGACCGGGAGGAATGGTACGAAGCTATGCTATATGAGGACCTGAAACGTGGGAGCCGAAGGAAGCAATGGGGACTCAATATCCGCATTTCTCTACTTTAGGTAATTTTCGAGGACGAAAATTCATGAGAGGGGGAGAATTGTAACGACCCAAATTTTTTAAAAATTTAATATATAGTGTCTAATGATATTATAAATATTATCATGGAATTCACCATTAGTATATATATAATACTTTTAAAGAATTAAACTATAGTATTAGAGAATTAATTAAGCAAGAGGGATGTAATGGGTATTTAGAAATTTGTTTAAGGACATTAGGTTATTAAGATCACTATATCAATTTGAAATTTCCTTAAAGTTCCAGAAAACCGTAAACGTGACTTTACTCCTCTCATATGCTTCCATCTTCTTCTTACCTTTGTTTCAAAATTCATCACCACAAAACTGAATTTTTTTTCAATCCAATCACCAAATCCTTAGAGAAAGCAATGTAGATGTGCATTTAGCTCATCAATTTCAGTGAATCAAGGCTAAAAGAAGAGGATTCAGTTTTTAAGTTTTGGATGAATAGTGACCCGAATTTGAGGTAAGTGATTTTTTATGATATTAAAGCTTAATTAGTAAAATTCATGGTAGATTAAATATATTTAAGGTATTAGAAAGCTTATTTATGCTATATGTTGATAGAATTACTCATGGTTATATAGAGGAAGCTACTGCAAGTAAAGGAAGGGGGAAAGAGATAGAATATAGCAAATAAAGAGCTTAAAGAGGTCTGTCTATTCGAATTTTATTTCAATACTTTTGCTGAATTTTGGATTTGACCAGAATTGCTTGTTTTCTATTTATCTCTTAATTTACAAACTTAATTTTGATGATTCCAATTGCTAAGATTTTATAAGATATAAATAAAGCTTTATTTAGAACAAAGTTTTGTGAAATTTGATCTTTCACTTGTTCGAAATTTCGGTTGAACTGGAGTCACAAAAACTATTTTCAGGAAAGTTTTCAGATTACACTTATTGTATTGTTTTGATGTTTTCTCCTATTATATAACTCAGAACTGAGCAATTCTTATTTCTATGATTTTATAAGACATAAAAAATGTTTTACTAGAAGAAAGTATTGCCAAATTGCTTTGTTTAGTGATCGGAAAATTTGGTTGAAGTGGAATAACGAATTATGTTTTACTATCATTTTTCAGTTTGCACACAGCTGAGTATTTTTGACATAACTTGAGTTATATAAATTGGTTTTGTGTGAAATTGGTGGAATTGGCAAGATAAGACATTTATCTAATTGTTAAATTCCTCAGTTTTCTGGTTTATTTATACCAGTTAAGTTGAGTGACGAAATTTATTCTCTAGAAAGTAAATTTAGATGAACTAGATGTGTTTATATGAGTGTGTTTTAGTGTTTAATGTTTGAATTGAAGTTCTTATAAACACATGAAATATGTTGTTGATATTTACTGAGTTTTGTAGAAAAATTTAAATGGTTTATTGCCCTAGTAATTAAGTAGAAAGTGGTTCTGGGTAGATTGGCGCAAATAAAAGGGGGTACAGTACTGTACAAATAATTGGAGCTTTGGCTTCAGGGCTTCGGCCTGTATTATGATTCTAAAATATATTTTGTTAAAAATATATAGGAGCTTCGGCTTCGGGCTTCGGCTGATATTCTGTGATATGATATTGGAGCTTCGACTTCGGGCTTAGTGTCGCCTCCGTATCAAATTCCGTTTACATTACTTGGTTACTTTGGGCAATATTTGATTTCTGAGTTTAATTGGTGTGGATTATTCTTATGAGTTTAAAAAGTTGATATTTAATTGACTTTATACATGAAAGTATTTTATTTTCATAATATTTATGATAAAATTTATATTTATTTTTGGATATTTAGTAAAAGTATGAAATAAAATTTGTACACACCACTAAGCTTATTGCTTAGCATGTAGTTTGTTTTGCTACACGTAGGTAATGAAGATTGTAGATAGCCGGACCAAAGTCGAGTAGTTCGGTAGATAAGTGCAAGGGAAGAGAACTTTTTGAGGTTGTCTAAATTTTGTTATATTTTGCAATTTGTATATAATGGCATGTACAAAGTAGTATAGATGGTGTGACTTGTACTTTGAGGATCTAAGACTAATATTTTGGAGTTATGAATATTACACTTTATGTTATGTAAATTAAGGTTTGATTAGAAGTTTATTTAAGCTTGTAGATTCTAAGTATTATATCTTGTACAATATATTGAGTTAAGTATCGAAAACAGGTGTTTATTTATTGTTGTAGTATTTCCTTAATAATTTTTATTATGGGGGTGTTACACTTAGTTTGGTATCATAGCGAGTTTAGGCGATTTTAGGACTAGGAAGTACATGCCATTTAGGATATAAATATAATGTGATAGTTGTTGATCCACTTTGTTCCAATTTTCAGGAATAAGTTATGGCTAGTAGTCATAGTCAGAATGAGGAAGAGGATGCTGAGAATATGGTCCGTATTAGACAAAGGGATCAACAAAGACATGAACCTCCACCAGTTTGTGGCTTTCCCAAACAACCTACTCCAAGGCAAGCTGCTTTACTTCAGCATATGACTACTAAAGTAATTACTCAACTGTTACAAAGCATATCAATCCCTCAAGTTCCCAGGGTATCTCATGTTGAAAGAAGAGAGGTGAGAACTCCTCTTGAAAGAATTAAGAAACTTCGTGCTAATGACTTCAAAGGGGATACAGTGAGTCATGCATTTATAGAAGATTGGCTTGATCATTCTAATTGGTGTATGAACAGGCTTCATTTTACAGATAAAGAGAGGCTAGATTGTGTGCAAGGTCTACTCAAAGAACAAACCAGGAGGTGGTGGGATAATATTATGAGAGAGAGGCACCCCGAAGAAATCACTTGGAC
The DNA here is from genome assembly GCA_947683365.1 of Euphorbia pulcherrima. Taxonomy (NCBI): domain Eukaryota; kingdom Viridiplantae; phylum Streptophyta; class Magnoliopsida; order Malpighiales; family Euphorbiaceae; genus Euphorbia; species Euphorbia pulcherrima. The sequence goes on from CANTUS010000009.1 coordinate 23,288,417, forward strand.
ACTTTTCATGGAACAATTTGATAAGAAATATGTTAGCGAATGATTTAAAGATGAGTAGAGGAAATTGTTCTTATCCTTGAGACAGGGACGAATAATCGTATCAGAGCATGAAGCTCAATTCTTGAAACTCAAAAGGTATGCCCGTGATATCGTCGATAGTGAAGTATAGCGGTGTAAGAGATTTGAAGATGGTTTGAATGATAAAATTAGAGTGCATTTACTTGCACTAAAGATTAGGTTGTTCAATGACTTGATTGATGCTGCAACGGGCATTGATAAGATCAATTCAGATAGGCAATAGAAAATGGCTAAAAGATCTGGATTTCAAAAAGGGTCACAAGGTCTAGCTAGTTCGGAATCCCCAAGTAAGAAACATAAGGTAACATCCAAACAGACACAATCTCATTTTAGAGGGTTTCCACAAAAACAAGCCAAGAGTTCTGGATTTGTTCTGAATGCACCTTTCAATAGAGGAAGATGGGATATTCCACCATGTCCTCAATGTGGAAGAAAACATGTAGGAGAATTTTGGGGACTAACAAAGTCATGTTTTAGATGTGGCTTGAAGGATCATTTTGTTGCAAATTGTCCTGAAGGAAGAAAACGTATATCCGCTCCTATTGCAATTCCTACTCCTACAATGCAAAGTGGTCGAGGTAAAGGAAGAGGAAATGTTAGTGAGACAAGTGAACATGAGGTGGCTCAACAACCACAACAAAGTGGTAGACCGGGAGGAATGGTACGAAGCTATGTTATACGAGGACCTGAAACGTGGGAGCCGAAGGAAGCAATGAGGACTCAATATCCGCATTTCTATACTTCAGGTAATTTTTTGGGATGAAAATTCATAAGAGGGGGATAGTTGTAACGACCCAAATTTTTTTAAATTTAATATATAGTGTCTAATGATATTATTAATATTATCTTGGAATTTGCCATTAGTATATATATAATACTTTTAAAGAATTAAACTATAGTATTAGAGAATTAACTAAGCAAGAAGGATGTAATGGGTATTTAGAAATTTGTTTAAGGACATTTGGTAATTAAGATCACTATATCAATTTGAAATTTCCCTAAAGTTCTAGAAAACTGTAAACGTGACTTTACTCCTCTCATATGCTTCCATCTTCTTCTTACCTTTGTTTCAAAATTCATCACCATAAAACTGAATTTTTCTTCAATTCAATCACCAAATCCTTAGAGAAAGCAATATAGATGTGTATTTAGCTCATCAATTTCAGTGAATCAAGGCTAAAAGAAGAAGATTTCAGTTTTTAGGTTTTGAATGAATAGTAACCCAATTTGAGGTAAGTGATTTTTGATGATATTAAAGTTTAATTAGAAGAATACGTGGTAGATTAAACATATTTAAGGTATTAGAAAGCTTATTTATGCTATGTTGATAGAATTATACATGGCTATATAGAGGAAGCTAGTGCAAGCAAAGGAAGGGGAAAAGAGAGAAGATAGCAAATAAAGAGCTTAAAGAGGTCTGTGTATTCGAATTTTATTTCAATACTTTTACTGAATTTCGGATTTGACCAAATTGCTTGTTTTCTATTTATCTCTTGATTTACAAATTTAATTTTGATGATTCTAATTGGTAAGATCTTATAAGATATAAATGAACCTTTGTCTAGAAGAAACTTTTGTGAAATTCGATCTTTTACTAGTTTGAAATTTCAATTGAAGTTGAGTCACAAAAACTGTTTTCAGGAAAGTTTCCAGATTATATCTATTTTATTGTTTTGATGTTTTCTCATATTATATAACTCAGAAATGAGTAATTCTTGTTTATATGGTTTTATAAGACATAAATAAACTTTTTAATAGAAGAAAGTATTGCCAAATGATTTTGTTTAGTGATCTGAAAATTTTGTTGATGTTGAATAACGAATTATGTTTTAGTGTCATTTTTCAGTTGCACATAGCTGAGTATTTTTAACATAACTTGAGTTTTATAAATTGGTTTTGTGTGAAATTTATGGCATTGGAAAGATAAGACTTTTATCTAATTATGATTGGAAGAAAGTTTTATTAAATTCCTCTATTTTTTAGTTTGTTTATATTAGTCAAGTTGAGTACGAATATATTTTTTGGAAAGTGAATTTGGATGAACTTGATGTGTTTATATGTGTGTGTTTTAGTGTTTAATGTTTGAATTGAAGTTCTTATAAACACATGAAATATGTTGCTGATATTTACTGAGTTTTGTAGAAAAGTTTAAATGGTTTATTGCCCTAGTAATTAAGTAGAAAGTGGTTCCGGGTAGATTGGCGTCAATAAAGGGGGGTACAGTACTATACAAACAATTGGAGCTTTAGTTTCAGGGCTTTGGCCGGTATTATGATTCTGAAATATATTCTATTAAAAATATATAGGAGCTTCAGCTTTGGGCTTCAACCGGTATTCTGTGATATGATATTGGAGCTTCAGCTTCGGGCTTAGTGCCGCCTCTGTATCCAATTCCATTTACACTACTTGGTTACTTTGAGCAATATTTGATTTCTGAGTTCAATTGGTGTGGATTATTCTTATGAGTTTAAAAAGTTGATATTTAATTGACTTTATACATCAAAGTATTTTATTTTCATAATATTTATGTTAAAATTTATATTCATTTTTGGATATTTAGTAAAAGTATGAAATAAAATTTGTATACACCACTAAGCGTATTGCTTAACGTGTAGTTTGTTTTGCTACACATAGGTAATGAAGATTGTAGATAGCGGGACCAAAGTGGAGTAATTCGGTAGATAAGTGCAAGGCAAGAGAACTTTTTGAGGTTGTCTAAATTTTGTTATATTTTGCGGTTTGTATATAATGGCATGTACAAAGTAGTATAGATAGTGTGACTTGTACTTTGAGGATCTAAGACTAATATTTTAGAGTTATGAATATTACACTTTATGTTATTTAAATTAAGGTTTGATTATTAGTTTATTTAAGCTTGTAGATTCTAAGTATTATATCTTGTACAATATATTGAGTTAAGTATCAAAAACAGGTGTTTATTTATTATTGTAGTATTTCCTTAATTCTTATTAAGGGGGTATTACAATAATAGAATCTTTGTTTTTAGTGTTGCTTTTTTTAGGAACATTAATGAGACAAAGACAAAAAGAATTAATGCCTTGACAAGACTCCAGGCAATGAAGAAAATGACAAAGTCTTCCATGATCAAGTTGTAAAAAGTCATTTGCAAATTTGGGCAATTCTGCAGATCTACCATCCTTGTGTCGTGCACTATTCAATATGTCAGAATACTAGGAGGAATGAGATGAAGACACGTGGCAAGTCAGCGCGAGTTCTCTCTAACGGAAGACTTGCATCAAACGATAAGGATTCAAATTGAAGCTCGAATCTCAATCTAACGGATTGATTTCCTATTTCACAACGGTGCAATTCTATCTTTTAACGGATTGATTTGAAGAAGCAACGGGTAGATAGATGAGTTATCAATTTTAGAAGATGACAAGATAATTTCAAATGCTACTTTCTCAATCCATCTATAAAAGGAGCAAGAAGGCAAGCATTAGAACTTGGTGATTACATCTGAATTTCTCAGAAGTTAAAACTCTGTCAATTTACAAGCTTTAAAGAAGTTCAAGAAAGAAAGCACAACTCAGCCAGAATCTATTTTAAAACAAGAGAGAATAGATTATATCATTCAATTGTAATATCAGATCATTTATAACTGGATCAATGTTTTTATAAGTTGATTTCAGCTCTTGTTTAGACTCTTAGAGAGTTGCTGATAGAAGAGGGTATTCTAGTCAATGGGTGAGCAATTGTAGTTTGGAGGGTACTTACTGTAGTTAGAGAATTTGTGAAAGGCTTCTCCGCCTACGGTAAAGGAGTTGAGATTAGTGGCTTCAAGCTGAGATACTTACTCGGGACTAGATGTAAGCACAGGTTGTTGAACTAGTATAAAAATCTCAGTGTTCTTTACTCTACCACATTTTCTAGGTTTTCACTCAACGAGCTGACTTCACTCAGTGGAGCAAGTATTTATCGCGAAAAAGTTTCATTAGTTCTTGAGTGAGTCATTCACCCCCATCTGACTGAATGAGTGTATGCATAGGGACCAACAAGTGTTATCAGAGCAGTTCTCATTTCATATATTTCATAATCTTTGAGACAAAGACCATGGCATATAAAGGAGAATCCAGTTAAAGGGCTCAAGTTTATATTCTGCCTGAAGGCATGTCGATCACTAGGCCTGCTATGTTCAATAGAGAGCATTATACTTACTGGAAGAATAGAATGACTTATTTCATTCAGTCCCAAAGTATACATACTTGGATGGCTATTGTAGAAGGGCCATATATTCCATTACATATGAAGAATGGAGCAACTGTTGACAAGTACTCTACTGAATGGGATAATCAGGACTTGGCCAGACTAAAAGAAAATGCAGCTGCTATTAAATATCTTCATTGCGCTCTTGAAGCAACTCAATTTAATCGTGTCTCTTGATATGAAACTGCCAAAGAGATTTGGAAGAAGTTGGAAGTAACTTATGAAGGTACTGACAATGTAAAAGAGTCCAAGATTAATATCCTTATGAGGGATTATGAATGATTCCATATGAAGCCCGAGAAGGATATTTCCAACATGAACACCAGGTTCATGAATATAGTCAATAAGCTTAAACGCCTTGGCAAGACCTTTACAAAAGAAGAGACTGTCAAGAAGATCTTGAGAAGTTTGACTCAGGAATGGGAAGCCTAGAAGAGTGCCATTGAAGAAGCTCATGACATGAAGACCTGCAAGTTTGATGAGTTGATTGGAACTCTGCTGACTCATGAGATTTCTTTAAAGCAATATGAAGATGAGTCCAAGAAGCACAAGTATAAGGAGAAAGAAAGCTCAAACAGAGCTGTTGTTTTTAGAGCTGATGATGAAGAAGAAGATTCCTCTAAGGAAGGATATCTAGAGGACAAAAAGGAAGAAATTGTATTGATGACCAAGAATTTCATAAGGTTCTTAGGGAAAGACAAAAACTTCCAGAAGTTCAAAAAGACATGCAACTACAAGAAAGGAGCAGATGATAGACCATGAAATGAGTTCAACAAAGAGCATAACAAAGATATCAAATACTTTGAATGTTATGAGAAGAGGCATATTCAGTCTAGCTGTCCTAAAGCCAAGAAGGATAAGTTCAAGAAGAAGAAGAGTAAGAAAGCCCTTGCTGCTACCTGGAGCAACTCTGAGTAAGAGTCATCATCCTCAGATGAGGAGGCACAAGATTTTGCAAATGTGTGTCTCATGGCTAAGGATGATCTGCCCAACTCAGTGTGAGCTGACCAACCAACTACTTTTACTGCCAATCAACCAGCTGACCAGAGTAGAGATAAAGGAAACCACTCTAAGATAAATTCTGAACTCCCTTTGTCTTCAGATGAGGTTGTTGCAGTACTTAATGATGTTGTTAATGTGGCTAAGAAGTCAACCAAATACATCAAAGCACTTCAAAGGAGGTGTGATGATATAGAAGATGTCAACTCTTCTACTTCACTTGACATCTTATACCTTATGGAAAAAGCTGAGTACTAAAACGGATATAACAGCAAACTCTCTAAGAAATTAGATGAGCTAGCTGCTGAATTAACAACTTTGAAAAAGGTGCGGGTCCCTCCTCAACCTAGCAGAAATACTTAGAGTAATCATACTCACCACTTTGAGAAGGTTTCTTAAAAGAGTAAAGTGAGCAGGCCTAATCCTAAGGCCGCTTGTAGTTTTTGTGGTAAGCCAGGACATGCAATAGTCATGTGTAGGCATAAAAATGGTTACTATGATGAGTATGACTGGTCAAGGATGACCACCACTAACAAGGGAGGACTCATCTATAAAAAGGCATGGGTACCTAAGAAAACTTAACTATTTTTCGCAGGTGAGCCTGAGATCCACTGATGATAGTAGAGTATTGTATTTGGATAGTGGATGATCGAGGCATATGATAGGTGTTGAAAAGCCATTCATCACATTGGAGAGAAGAAGAAATGAAAGTGTCAGTTTTGTAGACAACAAAAAGGGAAAGATTGTTGGCAATGTCACAGTGGGAGTCAAGTCTTCAATTGATAATGTGTCTCTAGTGAAAGGCCTAAAGTTCAACTTGCTAAGCATTGCTCAACTGTATGACAAAGGCAGGAAAGTGATATTTGACTCAGCGGGCTGCTCAGTCATTGATGGTAACTCTGACCAAACTATTCTTTATGCTCCTAGAATTAATAATATTAATATGTTTGACTTATCACCTGGCTCCAATGATATATGCTTAGTTTCTAAGGAGCAGAATTCATGGTTATGGCACAGAAGGTTAGGACATATCAATATAACCAATCTATCCAAATTAGCCAAAAATGAACTTGTTGGGGGATTACCCAATCTAGCCTTTGAAAAAGATGGACTCTGCTCAGCATGCCAACTTAGGAAACAATTTAGGAAGACCTTTAAATCTATAGCTGATATATTATCTTCTCGTCCCCTTGATCTTCTACACATGAATTTGTTTGGGCCTGTTGTGCCAATAAGTCTAGGTGGAATGAAATACACCCTTGTGGTTGTAGATGATCTAACCAGGTTCACTTAGATTGTCTTGCTAGCAAGCAAAGATAAAAAAATTGAATCACTCTTTAGGTTGGCTACCCAAATCATGAATGAAAAAGACCTTAAAATTAATAGAATATACAGTGACCATGGAAGAGAATTCAAAAATAGGCAGTTTGAGGAATTCTGTTCTAAGCTTGGTATTGACCACAATTTTTCTGCCCCTCATACACCTTATTAGAATGGGGTTGTTGAGAGAAATAATCATACTATTGCAGAGATGGGTCGTTCTATACTGAGTGATAACAATCTACCAAAGCATTTCTAGGGAGAGGCTAATAAAATAGCTTTTTACATTCTAAACAGGGTTTTATTAGCCCAATTTTGAATAAAACTCCTTATAAACTTTGGAAGGGGCGCAAGCCCAAGGTTGGCATTCTCAAGGCCTTTGGTTGTAAATGATTCAAATTAAACACTAAAGACCAATTGGCTAAATTTGACCCTAAAGCTGATGAAGGAATCTTTCTGGGTTACTCAACATACAGTAAGGCATACAGAGTGTATGTCAAGAGGACTGACATCTTAGAGGAGTCCATGCATGTATATTTTGATGAAACTAATAATATAGGTAGAGAAGCCAGTGATGATGAAAGAGAAAAGGAACAAGTCAGTGGATCAGTCAGTCAGCCTATTATTATTCCTGATCCAATACCAGAAAAAGAAAAACATGAACTTGGACCAATCAATCAACTTTGGAGATGATGTGGATGCTTAACCAATGTTAGTAGCTCAGTGAGTTGATCCTGATCTACCAAAAGAAATTTGAGCAAGGAGAGATCACCCGGTTGATAAGATTCTTGACAATGTGCAAAATCCAGTGCTGAATAGAGGTCAGTTGAACAGGATGATGAGCCATTCAGCATTTGTTTCATTGATTGAACCAAAGAAGTTTGAAGATGTTGAGTTTGATGATAACCGGATGATTGCAATGCAAGAAGAGCTAGACCAATTCAGAAGAAATGAAGTATGGGATTTGGTGTAGAAACCCAAAGGAAATTCAATCATAGGCACCAAATGGGTTTTCAAGAATAAGCTAGATGAAGCTGGTAATGTTGTCAGAAATAAAGCCAGATTAGTTGCTCAAGGCTACAATCAACAAGAAGGCATTGACTATGGAGAAACATTTGCACCATTAGCAAGACTTGAAGCCATAATAATTTTCTGTGATTTTGCATCCCATATGGACTTCAAGCTATTTCAAATGGATGTGAAGAGTGCATTTCTTAATGGTTATATTCAAGAAGAAGTCTATGTCAGACAGCCCTCAGGCTTTGAAGATCCAAAGTATCCAAGTCATGTCTTCAAGCTGAAGAAAGCTCTATATGGACTGAAACAGGCTCCAAGAGCTTGGTATGAGAGATTGGCTAACTATTTAATCAGCAAAGGTTATGTCAGAGGAAAGGCAGATACAACTCTATTTATCAAGAAGAAGCATCAAGATGTGTTGCTAGTCCAAATATATATGGATGACATCATTTTGGAGCAACTGATGAAAAGCCATGCAAAGAGTTCAGTCAACAAATGAAGAAAGAATTTGAAATGTCAATGATGGGAGAGCTTAATTTCTTTCTTGGTTTGCAAATTAAGCAAGGTGATGATGGGATCTTCATCAGCCTAGCTAAGTATGCCAAGAAAGTACTCAAGAAGTTTGACATGGATAAAGCCAAGCCAATGTGAATACCCATGGCCACTGATACTATTCTGAGTAAAGATGAGGAAGGTAAACCTGTAGAGAGTAAGCTTTACACAGGAATTATTGGTTCTCTACTTTACTTAACTGCTAGTAGGCCTGACATTCAATATGATGTATATCATTATATAAGATATCAAGCTAACCCTAGAGAATCTCACTTAGCTGATGTTAAGAGAATTCTCAGGTATTTTCTAGGCTCTATTGATGTAGGCTTATGGTATCCAAGTAATGCAAACTTCACTCTGAGATGATACACAGATGTTGACTATGGAAGAGACAAACTTGAAAGGAAAAGCACCATAAGAGGTTGTCATTTCCTTGGTGATTGTCTAGTAACATGGTATAGCAAGAAGTAGACTTCTATGGCTTTAAGTACAGTTGAGGCTAAGTACATGGCTACAGGAGGTTATATAGCACAACTGCTATGGATCAAGCAGTAATTGGAGGATTATGGTATAAAGTCAAAGTGTCTTGAAGTCATGTATGACAACAAGAGTGCAATTGACCTATCCAAGAATCCAATTCAACATGGCAGGATAAGCATGTCAATATTAGACATTACTTCATAAGGGATCATGTGCTAAAAGGAGAAGTCAAGCTCACATACATTCCTACTGAAGAATAGTGAGCTAACATATTCATAAAGCCTGTTGGAAAGGATCAATTCAACATCCTAAGATAGCTGATCGGAATGTCCAATCCAATTTGAAGAAATATATTTCGCTTCTATTCTGGAGATGACCAAATTAGGGCACACTCTGAGCCTCTACGAATTAGGTTAAGTATTTCTTTTACCGATTGAATTTTGGACACATCATTAATTATCACCGGTTATCTTTCAAATTTAAACTTGATATAAACGGTAGTAAGTTATGAAACGATCCATATTTAGTAGCAGTTATCCATGTTTCTTACATTCATTAATCCTATGGTATACATTATGCAATCTCACCATAAATCTTAAGACCATGGATTGTGAGTCATACACGTAGCTTTACAAGTTTAAGCGAAGAGACTTTGGCTATTTAAGGAGAAAATCAGAAAGAGGAAAGGTTACTTTACCAAAATTTTCTTCTCTGCAATTTTGTTTCTAAATCCCTAATTCTCTAATTTGTTTCAGAGCAATCTTCAAATGACGAGCACATCGGGAAGGAAATCTGATCTTTTTGTAAGGAATAAGAAGGATACTCACTAGATAACTATAAGAGATCATGTTGTTCAGTTGGCAATTAGTTTTAACAATTTTGAAGAACTGAGGATTCCAACAGGAACCAAATATCTTCCTAATAAATGGTGTTTCATAGAAAAGACTAAAGTGGAGAAGCCAACCACAGTAGATATGCTAAGTTTCGCTAGCGGTGATAGATTTGGCAAGTGGACTCGCCAATACCACTTAAAAGGACTTTTTGAGATGCCAAGTGGTTGCTATAAGCAAATTATTAAGAGATTCTACCACAGAATTCATATGGTAGAAGGTTAGAAGGATCTCTTTGTGACGACAATGATGGGGAGGAAAGTCTATGTGACCCCCAAATTGATTGCAGGTCTGTTAGGGATAAAAGAAAGAGGACTCAGACTATGAGTGGTAAATGATAAAGACTACATCAATATCCCCATTGACTATGAGGTTCCTGATGATTATAAGGTAGGGGAACTCATAGCCTCAATGTTTACAAAGGAAGGGAACCAGGCACATAAACTAGTGACCAAGGTATTGTTGCCCAAGACAGGCTCAACTGGAAGTTATTCCAAGTTTAAGAGAGTTTTCATCTATGCTCTGACCCATGGCATGAGCATCAATTGGCTCATGGCCATCTTACATAGATTCTTAAAGGTCACCAAGCACATAGTGTATGGGCAGTTGGTGATGGAGATATCCAGGGCATATGAGCTAGATCTAGAAGGATGGGCAAAAAAGAGCAACATTCAGCTGACCTTAATCGAATCCAGAATCTTGAGCAATGCTCACCTTTATAGACTTAGAGCCAATGAGAGGCCTGCCAACACCAAGTACATTAAGCTAAAACCAGAAGAAGTAAGAGTGAAAGATCCCAAGGCTATCATGGAGATAAAGCCAATTCAGCCCCATGAAGAGGGCCTGACTTTAGATGCCTTTATGGAAAGTTAACTTGAGAGGATTACCAAGCTTAGAGCTGAGAAAGGAGAAGATATGACAGAGAAGAAGGCTGTGAAGAAGGAGGTCAAGAAGGAGGTCAAGAAAGACTCCAAGAAGGAAACCAAGAAAGGGAGCTCATCGAGCTCTATTCCTGTAGTTGCTCCAATTCCTAAAAGGACATGATCTACAAAGGGAACTAAGGAAGAAAAGATTCATGAGCTAACTCCGAGGGAGATAGAAGAGGAAAAGCAGGCTAAAGTAGAGTTAAGGGAAGATATGCCCTTAAAAAGAAGAGGAAGGTAGATGAAGCTCAGCTGGACATGGTGACTACTAAAGGGAAGGAAGCTATATCAGTTTCTATTCCCCAAGTAGGTCAGCCTAAGAAGTAATTGATAGTGAAGAAAGGGACTGGAGTTGTTTAGGATGTAGAGGAAGATGAGAGAGTTAAGGCTGCTGAAGAAGAGAGAATAAGGAAGAAGCAAGAGGAGATTAAAGCTACAATAAGGAGGAAGGCTAAGAAAGCAGTAGCTAGAGCTAAAGCTAACACTAAACAAATTCTGCAATCTATAGTTGTAAGCTTAGCTTAGAAAGAAGTACCATAAGTGGTTAAAGAAATGATTAGTGCTCTTGAAGGCATTGAAAATCAAGAAGAGCAGGAAGGAGAGGAAGATGAAGTTGTAGAGGTAGAAGCTGTGGAATTTAATGTTTTTTACTCAGACTAGCTGGTCACTCTGACTGCTAATGATGCTAATGAACCTACAAAGGAGAGGAAGAGGAGTTTGTTGAAGAGGATGCAGGTTGTGATAGATGAAGATGAGGGAGACTTGGAAGATAAGGAGGAAGAGGAAGTTGTAGTTAAGCAGGGAGCTCAGCTGACTGGGAATTCTCAAACTCAGGCCAGCGAGTTCGCTATTGAAGGTAAAGAAGAGAAGTAGGAGGAAAACTATGAGCCATTCTTTTTCCAAAACCCTATACTTGACACACCTCTCTCACCTACACCAATTTCTGCCTTACCCTTACGTGAAACCCAAACAACATCCACAGCCACATCCACCTCTGACCAAACCAACACCACATATTCTAACCAAGCAGCCATCATTCGATATCTTTCACCAATAGGATCTCCTATGCATGAACCTTTACTTTTGGAAGGACCCCCAATTGTTAGAGGGCCTCCAATTATAGACGAGATCCCATAATAACCATAACAATAACAACCTCAACAACTACAACCACAACCCCAATTCAACACTCAAGCTGAGTTATTAGGAGATATAAGGAGAATGGGGAGAGCAAGGTTTCCAGGACTTGGGACTGATGCTGAAATAGATGCTGAGATAGTAAAATCATTATTGTCCGAGGATGTCCTTAGGAGGATTACAAAGGTTGTGGAGCCAGTGCAAGGATTTCTTGAAGTAGTTAAGGAGATGAAAGCCCACTTCAAATCTATACCTACACAATTTTCTTTGGTCAAGGCAATAGTATCCCATATGTTGCCTTTATTATCTATTGCAGGTAGGCAGGCTGGTGGATTGAAGATGGAAGTTGCAAAACTTAAAAAGAAAATAGAAAAGATCTATGAGAGTAACTGCAAGGTGTTGAATGATGAGAGGGACTTCAGGAATTTAATGATTGATAAATTCAACCCTCTGTTGGAAGCTATATTGAAGGTGCTTGATGGTTATAGCATATTAAGCAAGGAGAACAAAGACAACACAGTGCGCTTGAATACTGTTGTTGATGGTATTAATGCTCTGATCACAGTGGTAACCAAGCACCATGGATTACACACTGAGTTGAGGACTGTGAAGGAAGATATGTTGAAGGAAGTCAAGGACTCAGAGGGAGCTGTGCTTAAAGCCTTGAGGAGGATAAATATTTCAGATACTCTGAATAGTGACATAGTTATGGCAGATGCTGAACTAGAGCCTACACTTTATCAGAAGCTTGGTCACATCAGAGACCAAATCAAGCAAGTTCAAGCTCATGTCTTTAATGATGGGGAAGCAATTGATAAAATCCATGATGAAGTCACTACTCACATCAGGAGCACTCCCATGCTAGAGCGGATACTCAGAGAAAATAATCAAGCCAAGACTTTGGCCAATCTTACCCAGATATCCAAAGAAGGACTTAGCGCTCACTATCAAGTTAATCTATATCAATCTCGCACTTTGGTAGGCTTGTTTACCTTTCTCAGACAACAAGATGATATATCGCAAGAAATCTATGAGCTGTTGGTGCAGAACTTCCCAACCAATGTTTATGGACAGCTTGAGACTTTTAAGGAATCTTTGAGCTCGTTTGATCATTGCTCAAGCCATTTTGGATGAAATGGCAATGGGGGAGAAGGATCGCGAGAAGCATCAAAAGGAGGAAAAGGAAAGAGAATAGAGGATTGCTGAATTTTTGTATAATTTGTCCAAGGATCTGGAGCGCATACAAAGAGACTATCATGAGATAAGGAAGAGGAAAGGCAAGGAGATTGCGCTACCCAAAGAGAAGAAATCCAGATGGGATCAGCAAGCTTATGAAGAAAGGAGAGCAAATTTGGGATCCCCGCCTACACCTAAAGAGTAGAATAGAATATCTATGTAATCATTAGAGCTCATTGTAAAACTTAGTATAGATTAACTCATCATTGTCTGTACTCAAGTTATTATTTAATCAAAACATTACATATTCTATCTAAGTTAAGATCTCCTTAACTTCTTATATCTTCTACTGCATATATATATATGTTGATCTTCTGTAGAAAATTATGAGAAGTGTTGAGGAATGCTGAACTCAGAGGATTCAAGAATTATGGGGGAGTTAGCATTCACTCTGATATATTTGAAGATGCTGAATGAAGACATATCAAGCATAAGTGTAAGTTAACTCTGATCTAAATATCTTATTGATTTAATTCTCGCTTAGTTAATTGCCATTGATCAAAATGGCACAGATTATTGAACCAAGCACGAGTTTGGACTGACTTAGTGGATGACTCAGTAGTGCTTAAGTTTTGATCATAACAATTAAGTTAAGAATGGAATAATTAAATCAATAATGATGTTAAAATAAATAGTCTATGGTTGTGAGGGAGTTAGTAAATTCAAAGATAGAATTTCAAGCCTCCGCTGACTTAGCTATTTAGTTTAACTCTAAGTTGTTTCTAGGCTGAGTATCTACATTAGTCACTGACTAAGTAATATTCACTCAGCCTTTGATATTTAGATTTTGTTTCAGATGTGTGCTTTACGATTTATCATTTCCACTGAGTTACTTTAAGTTTGTCAACGCTGCTGACTTTTCCTTGTAAGGTAAAATGGAATCTTTGCTTTTAGTGTTGCTTTTTGTAGGAACATTAATGAGATAAAGACAAAAAGAATTAATGCCTTGATAAGACTTCGGTTAATGAAGAAAATGATAGTCTTCCATGATTAAGCTGTAAAAAGTCATTTGCCAATTTAGGCAATTCTGCAGATCTACCAACCTTGTATCACACACTCTAAAACATGTCAGAATACTAGAGGGAATGGGATGAAGACACGTGGCAAGTAAGCGCGAGTTCTCTCTAACGAAAGAGTGGCATTAAACGATAAGGATTCAAATTGAAGCTCAAATCTCAATCTAATGGATTGATTTTCTATCTCACAACGGTGCAATTCTATCTCTTAACGGATTGATTTGAAGAAGCAACAGGTAAATAGATGAGTTATCAATTTCAAAATATGCCAAGATAAGTTCAACGGCTACTTTCTCAATCCATCTATAAAAGGAACAAGAAGGCAAGCGTTAGAACTTAGTGATTACACCTAAATTTCTTAGAAGCTAAAACTCTTTCAATTTACAAGCTTTAAAGAAGTTCAAGCAAGAAAGCACAACTCAACTAGAATCTGCTTTAGAACAAGAGAGAATAGATTAGATCATTCAATTATAATATCAGATCATTTATAACTGGATCAACATTTTTATAAGTTGATTCCAGCTCTTGTTTAGACTCTTAGAGAGTTGTTGATAGAAGAGGGTATTCTAGTCAGTGGGTGAGCAATTGTAGTTTGGAGGGTACTTACTATAATTGGGGAATTTATGAAAGACTTCTCCGCCTAGGCTAAAGGAGTTGAGATTAGTGGATTAAATCCTAGACACTCTCTTGGGACTGGATGTAAGCACAGGTTGCCGAACCAGTATAAAAATCACAGTGTTCTTTACTTGACCACATTTTTTAGGTTTTCACTCAACAAGCTGACTTCAGTCAGCGGAGCAAGTATTTATTGCAGAAAAGTTTCATTAGTTCTTGAGTGAGTCATCCACCCCCCCCCCCTTTGACTCAATGAGTGTATGCATAGGGACTAACAAATATGTTCCCTCGCGTATTATGAACAAAGTTTTTTCCATGTCATCCTTGGCCATAGGGATCTGATTGTACCATGCCTTCATATCCACCATTGAGTAAGATTCGTATCCCACGATAGCATCTACTAGAGAGTTGATGTTCAAAAGTGGGTAATTGTCCTTTAGGCATGCCCTATTCAGGTTAGTAAAGTCTACACACATTTTGTATGCCCCACTGGGCTTTTTGACCAATACTACATTTGCCATCCAATCAGGGTACTGAACTTCCCTGATATGACCTGCCTTCAAGAGCTTTGCTACATCTTCTTTGATGGCACGTTGTTTGTTTGGACTGTGGTTCCTACGTTTCTGCTTGATTGGGTTGGCTTTTAGGTCGACATTAAGCCTGTGCTCTATAATCCTAGGATCAACTCCTATGACGTCAGCCTCAGTCCAAGCAAATGAATTTTCATTCCTCCTAAGAACTTCGGTCAATGTAGCCTTTGCGTGAATGTTCATGTCCTCTGAAATAAATACTTCCCTATCCTGGGTTAAGAGTAACGTTTCCAGCTTACATTGGGGCTCAGTCTTATCTAGTAAACTTTCTTCAGTCTGGTGGGTTGACTCAGCCGGTATTGAGGCCAAACATATCTCTCGTGTGATCTTCTGGCTGCCCCTAATGGTTGTCATGCCTTGCCTAGTGGGAACTTGCATCATGAGGTAGCATAAGTTGACCACTGCCTTGGACTCAACTAGGATTGATCTTCCTAGTACACCAAGGGCATATCCATAATCAAAAACTCGGCTTGCGATTTCCATTTGATCGAATCATCTCCCATTATAACTTGTAGTGTGGCTGATCCTACGACCTCGACTACATGGCCGCCCAGGCCCAAGATCGAGTCCTGACCGACTCTAATCTTGTTTGGATCCAATTCGAGGCCGTCATACATGGATCGGGTCATTAGATTGACTAAGCTGCCAGTGTCTACCAGCACTCTTTTAATCAGACCTCCATTTCAACTGCCAGTCCATCTTGATTTGGGGTTGGCTTGGGTATATGGGCGAACGAGTAGTATACTCCTCTATCTCAACTTATGTTGCTCACTGGTGATGCTTTTAGTTTCTTCGACATTGATCCTTCGCAAATGATGTTAATAACTCCTCGCCGAGTTGGGGGGATCGGTAGCTCTCTTTGTGGGATTAGCTCGATGTCTCTCTACCTGCTCCTCCTATTGCCGATGTGGCTGTGGTCTAGCCACGATGTGATCAAGCTTTCCTTTGACTACCCTCTTATTGATCTTGATGGAAAAATGTCGACAATCCTCGATGTTGTGGCCCTCTGACTTATGGAAATTGCAGTAAGTGCCTGGCTTTCCTGGTCGTCTTATCTTTGGCGGGTATTCAATGTACTGTCGATTTTGTTCTATCCAATATAGCACCCCCTTCCGATCCGCTCTCAAAGGAAACAAGTCCTTAGGGAGATTACGACATTTGTATTCATATTTGGGGGCCTCGGGGGTAACTTACTAGACCGAGGTGGGCTCGACTGTCGACCTATATGCTCGTGCACCGGTGCCCCTTTCTCATAGGCCTCGTAAGTTACCCACTCTCGTGCCTTTTGTATCATTAACGCTAAGCTCTTTGGTCTCTTAGTGAGTAGATCCTTTTTAAGGCCTGCGTTTCTATAATTGCTTACCAGGATATCGATGGCGACTTCTACGCTGCACCCTTTCACTTCTAGGGTTAACCTTTGAAATCGCTCCACAAAATCTCCTAGTGTTTCATTCCGACCCTGCCTCATCAGCTGTAAATCCTAAACAGTCTTATAGGGTGGGATCGATGTTACAAAATATAGGAGGAAGTCTTTTATTATCGCTTTGAAGTTTATAATCGACCCTAGTTTTTTATTTTCAAACTAGAAAGTGGCCAGACCTTCGAGAGTCATTGGGAAGATCTTGCACAGCATTGCATCGGTTGCTCTAGTAGTTGCCATTTTTTGTCTAAAATTATTAACATGAAGGGTCGGGGTCACCAGTGCCGTTGTAATCTCGTAACTTTGGCCATTTAAAACTATACGGCAATTCGACCCTTAAAATCTCAGATGCGAATGGCAATTCCGCATCTTCTATTTCTAGAATAGCCAGCTCCATTCCCATGTCTGCGAGGAGTTCCTTTACGTTCTTCATGACATCGTCGGCCCATTTTGGGGATAAGTTCTTCTCGATTTCTTCAATCGCCTGCTTGGAGGCTATGGTTTGATCAAACCTAGCCGTCGACCTTTTAGGCTCCTTCATAGATGAGTTAACAGATGCGTTAGGGGAGCCACACCGAGTTTTTTTCCACATCTCTTCATTTCTCTGGTCGGGCTCGTGCTCATGTGGGCGAGTGAAGTTGGTATTGTCCTTAGTTATTCCGATCGCTCCAAGCCGAGGTTTGAGATGGGTTTTTTCTTTATAACTTACCTACTCTTTACCCGACCGATGGGACCTTGGCTCTCTTAGACTTGGCTCTGCTTGAAAGCCTGAGGCTGTAGGGGTTGAAAGCACCCCGTCTTTTTGGCTTCGTTCATACGCCAGACGTTAAGGCCCTGAAACC
This sequence comes from Euphorbia pulcherrima, assembly GCA_947683365.1. Lineage (NCBI taxonomy): Eukaryota > Viridiplantae > Streptophyta > Magnoliopsida > Malpighiales > Euphorbiaceae > Euphorbia > Euphorbia pulcherrima. The sequence continues at coordinate 23,305,759 of CANTUS010000009.1, forward strand.
CTTTCGAGGCGGACCCAGATTGGGCCAATGTTACAATCTTCCTCTCTAGATTGACAACCTTACTCTCTGTGGCCATGCGCTGCGCATTTAAGGTGTTTACCATTCCATATGGCCCATTTTGTATATGACTTGCTTTGTCATTGTCGCCAGCAGCTTTAGATCAGACGAGGCATCGGGCTTTGCTACCATCGCGTCTATTTGAGCATCGAACTCCGGCCCCAGTATGATATTTTCGATTAACTTTCCCGATGCATCAACCGGCTTTGGGGGCATTGTTAGTTCGCTCGTCAACCTTAGAGCTGTCACTGTATCGACCCTGGTCGATGCTGACTTTAGGACGGGCTTTTTTCGTGCTGAATCTTACATTACTACTATCGATCTTTGAAACTAATGAAAACAAAAAGTACGGGATTTTGAAACCAAACAAACTGGGTCGCTATGCTCGATCTACGCTCACCGCACCAATTTGAAGTCGTGGGACTATGGACACAGGATTGGTTCGACTTCTTCTGGATCGGGGTACCTGCACAGGTGGCAAACCATTAGAGGGCCAGGTCGGGTGTCCGACATGGCCTCTCCGATGCTCAAGCTATTATATGGCGTGGGAGATGATGTAGATATTACTAAAAGGAGGTAGATTGTGTGTAGTTAATTACCTAGGGCTGTGTGCCTTTACCCTTTATATATGGGATGTTGACCCTTGGATGGTTGCCACGTGTTAGCCTTAGAGGTTAAGAGATGTCTAGATGGTTGATACATGTTCTTGTCCTTTTAGCTTGGTGAACAAATTCATTGAGAGGGCTTTTTAGGCCTTGTTGGCATTTGGGCTTTATATACATTATAATATGTGTGAATATAATTTAATATGTTTGTCTTCCTCGTAATTGAAGAATGTCATTTCATTATATATGTTTGTTTCTTACTCAAGTATTTGACCAATTCCCAAATTCTCTTCGCAATTGATACTGATTGAACAACTTAATTGAATAACTTATGATAAGTGCTTGGAATTTATGGATTAAAAAAAGATGCAATTTAATGGTAACACATCCAAAAATAAATTTTATAGTACTCCAAATACACATGAAGTCGTATGAACTTAACAATTTTTTTAGCAACGGGTTCGTTAAATTTTTAATTGTTTCTCACATACCTAAATATCATAAAAGTGCACAAGATTGTTGTCTGAAATGTCATGTACTAACTTTTGATTGAAGAAGAAAAAAATTAGAAGAATAACATTTTTGAAAAGTCGAACCAACCAAAAACCTGACACATGGTGTTCAAGTGACAATTTAGTGCACTCTTGTCAAGTTCAAGTGACCACATTGAGCATAATTAACTTCATTCATCATTGGGTCAAAAGCAGGGAAACCAGCATCGCGAGCATAAACCAGTTGTTGTTGTTCAATAAGCACCATCAACTTTTTTCATTGTTTGGTCAAAAGCAGAAAACCCAGCATCGTGAGCAGACACCTGCTGCTATTGTATAATACCCACATTAACTCCATTCATCATTTGATCAAAAGCAGCAGGGAAACCAACATCCTGCGCATGCACCAGCTGTTGTTAGTTCCATTCATCATTTGGTTAAAACTAGAAAAATCGATATCCTAAGCATACACAAGCTGTCGTTGTCCGATACCCACATTAGCTTCATTCGTCATTTGGTCAAAAGTAGAAAAATCGGTACCCTAAGCATACACAACTTGTTGTAGTCCAATATCCACATTAACTTCATTCATCATTTGGTCAGAAAACCAGCAGCCGAGTGTAGACCAACTGTCCACATTAACTCCAAATTGTCTATTACACATCCCTAATTGAAGCCTTTAATTATTTGGTTATTTTCTTCTTTTCAATTATTTTCTATTTGGAAGCTACACCGTTAAGTCAAACACTACAAAATTCTGATTTACTTGGAAATTTTTCTGCTCTCCTTATCAGGAGAAACTTCAATATGTTACTGCGGTTTCTTGAATCAATCTGCATAAAATTCAGAATATAAGTTGAATCCCGCTGATTGTTTACGTGTTAAATCAATTTTTTATTAAATTAAAATACCCAAAGTAAAAATAAATTAGATTTTCTGCAGAGAAGTGATTCAGCTACTTATAAATTAAGAGTCAAATATATAAAATGTTTGCCCGTACAGAAACAACTGTTATTATCAGACATTATGTTGAAAAAGGAAACGACGGCGTTCTGTTTTTTTGCCCCATATTTTTCCATCTGAAGTTCGTTTTAATTTCTCTTGATAGGTTTTTATAATTATAACAACAATCCGCTACTTAACCAAACAGACCTCGCCGGGATCTCACTCATCCCGCCACTGTAATTTTTAACGCTCGCCTCTTCTCTTATTTGCGCTAAACAATAAGTGCTATTTTACGGAGCGCCTCTATATTCGCTGCTGCATAACAATGGAGACTACTCCAAAATCATCATGTTGGAGTAACATTGTGAAGAATCAACCGCCACCGCAGGTTGACCAGAATCCGGACCCTGCTAAGGTCTTCGTCGAGAGCTGTCAGTCATCTGGAGGCATATCGTTGGCAGTGATTGATGCTAACGCTGTCATTCAGGGCGGTGAAAAGCTTCATAACCTGGCCGATAAGTTCGTCACCGTCCCTGAAGTTCTCTCCGAGATTCGTGACCCTGTTTCTCGCCACCGCCTCTCCTTTATCCCCTTCACCATTGATTCCATGGAGCCCACCCCTGAAGCTCTTAATAAAGGTTGGATTTATGGTTTTTTCTTCTATCTTTTTACTAATATTGTGTTCTTAGCTGTTCATGGAGGAACAAGTTAACTGAATACGAAAAAATTCTAATATTTGGATTTGCTGTTGATTTTAATCTAATCTCATTATTAGTTTGAAACTGCGTAGTGCTAGTTCAAAAATTCCATAATCTGCCATCTGATTCCGTTATTGTTTTATTTGAATGAGCATGCATTAACATATATCCCTCGTTTGGAATGCCACATTTTTAGGGAAGTCAATTCAATTGATATCATTTTGTCAAATTCTATTGTTTGGAATGAGAACTCATTGAAAGAATTCAATTCATCAAGGAATTGAATTCTTGCAAATGTGTGGATTAGAAATCATGCGCAATATGATATGCTTTTGATGGAATTCATTTAGTTTGTGCGGTTGAATATTGCTTTTTTCTTATTATTCCCTTATATATACCTCTTATATATAGTTTGACAATAATATACTAAATTTTATGATAATAAAAAATATTAATAAATAAATTCAAAAACTATCAATTGAGTTCTCTTTGATATGAATGAAGGTTCCAAACAAAAAAAATCATTCCAGAAACCAATTCTATTGAATTCTATCAAGTGGATTCATTTCAATTCTTTTCCTTTTGCTTAAGGAATCGCTTCCTAGCATAGTGATAGTAATTTCCAATTAAATTTTCTTTGAGTGGCGGTGGCCTGACGTTTTGTGTAGTTCAGTTGGATATTCGTTAAAGCTGTGCATTACTGAAACGTACAATCATTGGTTAAGTAAGCTGGAAGCGTTATGTTGTTGTCATCATTTCCTGTTATTCAACTTTTGAAGTAGAGATGGCCAGAATACCAAGAAAAAGGCTATTTTTCACTGTCTCCTGATTGACTGTCTGCACTGGGAGGAATTTGTGTTTGAGTTTTGAAATGTCTTAATTTCTATAAGCTAGCTTGGCGGCTTACAGTTTTTTGTTGCATGACAGTTATAAAGTTTGCAAGGGCAACCGGTGACTTGCAAACCCTTTCTGACATTGACCTCAAACTCATTGCTTTGACTTACACATTAGAAGCTCAGATTCATGGAACCAAACATGTGAGGGATGTTCCTCCTCCTATCCACAGTGTCAACGTGAAGAGGCTGCCTGAGAAGGACTTACCTGGATGGGTTCTAATGTCCCTAACTTGGACGAGTGGGAAGCATTAGAACAGGAAAGTGGTGATGGCTCAAACCCTAACTCTAGGATCCTCCCACAGAAAGAAATGAGCTTGAATTGTATACCTGCTGACAGCCAATCAGAAGATGGTTCATTATTAGCTGGAAGTGAAGCTCATTCAGAGAATCTTGAAGATGGTTCAAAGAAAATTAGGAAATATCCACCAAAGAAAAAAGAGATAAACATTGAAGGGAAAAAGATGGTAGCAGATGGAATTGATGCATCTCAAGGGCAATTTGATGATAATTCCAGCGAGTGGCTGCCTGCTGTCAGTCGAAGTACTCATAGAAGGTTTCTAAGGAGGAAAGCTCGGCGTGAATATAATGATGCTTTAATTGAGAACGATAGTCATCAAGACGAGGAGAAAAATATGGAAAATGGTGATGTAGAGGAAACTACTGTTCCAGTAGAAGCTGGGAACAGGATTTCTGAGGAAAACGAGACGAACAATGGCAATGAAGATCTCTCTTTGATCTTAGAACAAATGAGACTTGAGGAAGGTTCTCAGAAGGGTCTTGAAGAAAAACAAAGTGATGGAAATACCCCTGAAGCTGGTAAAGTTGATATTTCTGATGGAGAAGATCGCATGGAGATGTTAAGTGAGACCAATGGAATTGTTGATGCGTCACATGTTGATGATGACGCTAGTGAACAGAGCTGGATGCTTAGATCCTTATCGGAGTCAAGTGCAGCTTGTGTAACTAGTGACTATGCAATGCAGAATGTGTTACTGCAAATGGGATTAAGACTTCTTGCTCCTGGAGGAATGCAAATCCGCCAATTACACAGGTATAAATTAAGCGTAGTAATGTGAATCATTCAGTTCATAAATATAGTTTATAAGAAAGTTTTAATTTATTGCTCTTAGAAATAATCTTAGAATAGTCGTTCAGAAAAATAATGTCATGTTACGAAATTGTTGATAAGAATTACTTCTTATTCAGGGATTAAATGAATCAATTTTGGTTCTAAAATGTAAACAAAAAGCAAGTGCTAAAAGGGAAACTAAGAAAAAATTTATGTCTCTGCTTCACAAACTTGTTATCCCACGGAAACTTGCTTTGTGCTTTCTACAATGAATGAAATTGAATTTATGCAAGTGAAGTAAAGTTTTTGTTTCTTTGCATACTCCAAATGCTAGTTATATCTTTTTGTTATCAATTGATGGGACTTTCTTACATGCAAGTGCAAATCTCTGCTTCCTTTTGTTGAGGCGGTTATGCACATACATACTCAGAAACTATAACGAAGTGCAGTACTATTCATCATATCTTGGATTGCATTGAGGATTAATGTGATGTTGTTGTGAGATTTCAATGTATTTGCAATTTGTGACCATTATTCCTTTCTTGTCTTTAATTTAGATGGATATTGAAATGCCATGCTTGCTATACTGTGACTGCTGAAATTGGGCGGATATTCTGCCCCAAGTGTGGAAATGGTGGCACTTTGCGTAAAGTATCTATTACAGTTGGGGAAAATGGAATCACTTTGGCAGACCGTCGGCCTCGAATTAGCCTGCGTGGTTCAAAGGTAAGCTTATCCCCCAGCTAAAAAGATGAGGAAGCTAGCCATTTTCAATTTACATAATAAGAGTTAGGTGGCGTTTGGTTCGCGGAAATTCTATTCCGTGGAATAGAAATAGAAATGAATGGAAAGATGCCAAATATAGTAGAGTATATGTCTAGAATCCGTCAACGCACGGAAAAACTTTTCCTAGTTTATATACATCTCACAGAATAGCTAATTCTTTGTTTCAAAAAGGAATAACTTTTCCGTGAGATGTATATAAACTAACAAAAGCTTTTCCGTGCGTCGATGGATTCTAGATATGTGTCATATTTGACATCTTTCCATACATTTCTATTTCTATTCCATGGAATAGGATTTCCATGAACCAAACGAGCCCTTAGTGTTAACTTGTCTATTGCATTGTTGTTTCTGCATTTCGTGCTTATACAGTGGTTTTTAATTTGATTATAATTATGTTTTGGAGGGATTTTTTTTTTTTGTATTTTACCAACCTGGGAAGGCTTGTACCAAAAGCTAGGAACACGTAAAGGAGAGAGAGACATATACAAGCTAGCCCGATTGAGGGATAAGAAGACAAAGGATTTGAATGGAGTCAAATGCATTAAAGATGAAACTCAAAGAGTCTTACTAGGAGATAGAGAGATCAAAGAGAGATGGAGAAAGTACTTTGATCGGTTATTCAATGATGGAAAGGAAGATGACATTGCAGGATTGGAGGTAAGCGGAGTTGAGAAAAACCTAAATTACACAAGAAGAATTAGGCATAATGAAGTGAAGGAAGCTCTGAAAAGGATGAAGGTAGGGAAAGCATGTGGGCCAGATAACATACCGATTGAGGCATGGAAATGCCTTGGAGATGAGGGAATAGTTTGGTTAGCCAAACTATTTAACTCTATATATAGGGAGAGGAAAATGCCGGACGAGTGGAGAAGAAGCACCCTTATACCTATATTTAAGAACAAAGTAGATATACAAGACTGCTCTAATTATCGAGGTATTAAATTGATGAATCATACAATGAAACTTTGGGAGAGAGTGATTGAACACCGTCTTAGGATGATCTCAAAAGTTTCCGCAAACCAATTTGGTTTCATGCCTGGTAGGTCCACGACTGAAGCTATTTTTCTTCTGAGAAATCTAATGGAGATATATAGGGAGAAGAAGAAGGGCATTCATATGATTTTCATTGACTTAGAGAAAGCATATGATAGAGTGCCGAGGAAAGTACTTTGGTGGGCACTGGAGAAAAAAGGTATTCGTGTAAAGTACATAAACTTAATAAAGGACATGTATGAAGGGGCAGTAACAAGTGTTCAAACTGGACAAGGAGTGACAGAGGAGTTTCCCATCACGATTGGATTGCATCAAGGATCATCTCTAAGCCCATTTTAATTTGCCCTAGTTATGGATGAGTTGACCACCAAAATACAAGACGACATCCCATGGTGTATGTTGTTTGCGGATGACATCGTATTGGTTGATGAATCAAGGGAAGGGGTTAACAAGAAGCTAGAGGTGTGGAGAAATGCGTTAGAGAGTAAAGGTTTTAAGAAGTAAGACGGAGTATTTGCACACCAAGTTCAGCTTACGGAAGGGAGACGAAGGAGAAGTAAAACTAGGAGATACAACCGTGCCAAAATACAAACGATTTAGGTATTTGGGCTCTATCTTCCACGAGGAGGGGATGATTGATGATGATGTAATAGAATTAATGTAGGATGGATGAAATGGAGAAGTGCTACCGGAGTCTTATGTGACAAAAAGATACCTTTGAAAGTGAAAGGTAAATTCTACAGAACGGTGGTTAGGCCAGTCATGACATATGGGAGTGAATGTTGGGCTACTAAGACGCAACATATATTCAAAGGATGAATGTGGCTGAAATGAGGATGCTTAGGTGGATGAGTGGGCATACAAGGATGGATCGAATTAGAAATGAGTGCATCCGCCAAAAGACCGGTGTGGTACATATTGAGGATAAACTGAGAGAAGGACGACTAAGGTGGTATGGACATGTGCTAAGTAGACCAATAGATGCTCCAGTTAGAAAATGTGAGAACTTATGAACAGAGAGTAAGGGTAGAGGGAGAGGTAGACCTAAGATTACTTCGAGGGAGACTATTTCTAAGGATATGCGTTTGCTCGGTATGGACGAAAATTTGGCTTTTGATAGAGCTTTATGGCGTCGGAAGATCCATATAGCCGACCCCACCTAGCGTGGGATTTAAGGCTTAGTTGGTTGGTTGGTTAGCGAATAAATCTCAGGGAGATTATTTTCAGAAAACATTAGTTTACGGTTGGATGATATTGTGGAATATAAAGAATGAGTCGCTGAGATGAAATTTCTGTTTACAGAAATTGATTTACAGCTCAAAGGGATGATTAATGGATTCGTGAGTCTTGAGTAATTTGTAGATTTAAAACATCTCGCATAACTTTGTTTTGTTTTTTCAAACTCCAAATGTGAGAATTTAAGGACAGAAAGTAAGGGTAGAGGGAAAGGTAGAACTAAGATTACTTGGAGATAAACTATTTCAGAGGATGTGCGTTTGCCAGGTATGGATGAACATTTGGCTTTTGATAGAGTTTCACGGCGTCAGAAGATCCATATGGCTGACCCCACCTAGCGTGGGATTTAAGGCTTGGTTGGCTGGTACCAACCTGGGATTTCATCCAACATATTTTCCAAATCCCCAAGATTTCTTGTGATTTCAAGTACCCACAAAAAATTGCTACGTTTATCAGTTATTACAGTCTATGTTTAATGTGTCATGTATGAAATAAGGTTGTATGCATATAAGCTGCATTTTGATTGTTGTGCACTACAATAAGCTCTGTTTCATGCTTAAGACAAGCTTGCTATTATAGTTCTTAGAAAAAGCTTTGCTGTTTTTTAGTTAGTTATTATACATGGACACGAATAAAGATTCTCGAAACTCATGTGTGTTCATATTTTTCTCTCTGCAGTTTTCACTACCTTTACCGCAAGGTGGAAGGGATGCCATTGCTAAGAACCTTATTCTGCGTGAAGATCAACTCCCACAAAAGTACCTGCACCCTAAGACAAAGAAGAAAGTAAATAAAGAGGTTGGCATACTTTGTCTTTTTCCTGTTGAGTTCTGTTTATTGTTTAAATAACTTGAAGCTGATGTATATAAAATTTTGTAGGGAGATGACTTCTTTGTTGCAGACGACACTTTCAGCCAGAATACCGATAAAAAGGCACCCTTCCGGCCACCGGTAAGGAAGGCATTAGCAGTTTTTAGTGGAAAGAGGAATCCCAATGACAATCTCTACGCACGTCATAAGCATTGATGATTTATTTGCCTCATAAATTTATTGTTTTTCTATTTAATTCTGCATTTGTAGGCAAAAGTAGATTGTTTATTTGGAAATTTTGGTGAGCTCAGTTTTGATTCCATGTTCCCAGTCTCATTGTGCAAATGAATACAATAATGCATTATAGCATTGTTTAAAGACATTCACTTCTTCCCTTTGTTTTTGTCATTTCTTTGCTGAGACAGCCAGCCAGTATATGATTTTCTGAGTCATTTAAAGCTATTGTCCTAAGGTGAGCTTAAGTTTTTCCCGTATAAATCAGCTTTATGTATTGGGAAATTAATTCTAAAGTGGCTCTTGGAATGTTTGGTAACCTAACTCACCAAATTTAGGTTGGAAGAATTTATTGTCATAAATTTACATGGCAGTAAAAAGGTTGAACGAATTTATTGTTACTGAATAATGTGATGTAGTAATTATTATGGGCAGGATTGCAGGAAAGCATCCCGGGGGCCTATGATAGTATTTCTTTTATTTTCTTTTTCCAATCTTAGGTTTTAGTTATCGATTAATTATAATCACACATGTTAGGAAATTTTGTGTGGGACATAAACTTGAGGAGAAATATATTAATTCTTCCGTTTCTAAAAGTCGCTTTATGAATTTTACCTTGGTTCCTTATATTTGTCATTTTAGAATATTAATGTAACTTTTAAAATTTTTTCTCTTATTTACCCTTGTATTAACTTGGAAAAAAGTATAGGCATTTGATGAAATTATAAAGTGGTAATTAAGAAGAAAGAGAATTTCATCAAGGATACATCGGTCATTTTAATGGAATATTAAATGTTTATTGATTTTGATGAAAAAGTCTAAAAACGACTAATTTTTTTGAACCTGAGGGAGCAATCATTTGAATTTTTTATGTTACAAAGTAGCATTACAAACTATTACTTTGAAAAAAAACAATAACTATATAATACCCCCATTCATTTGCATTTGAAAATGTATTTAAACTGTTTGAAATCAATCTCTTTAATATTTATAGAAGCATAAATTTTTTTTATTGAATTATAGGAAATGTAGTTCAAAACATCATTTTAAATTATAAGCACTATGAATTTTTAGATACATAAAGATTTAAGAAAAAAAAACTATTTTGGTTGAGATTAATAATTGGATTTTCTTAGTAACTTAATATGTGGAATTACAATGCGTTAACTTAAATAGATTAATGAAAGTTCAATTTAGAAACTGAGAATTTTCTTTGGTTCATGGAGCCAAGCTTTTCATACAAATTTACAACGCAGCTCAACAATTCAAACAGAACATAAACTAAAAATCAAAGATCTTTAATAACTTTACTCCTCATCCAATGTGAAATACAAATGCCAGCAGACTTTGTCATGCAACAAGCTCTTTGTTCTTTAAATCATAACTAATCATTTACAAGGGGCCACAAATACATCTCCGAAAAAAGAGAATCAACAAAAAAACAAAACTACTAGTAAAAGTAGTAGCATTACAATTGTATATTATATCTTGTGATTTACAGTGTTAGCTAGCTTCACGCCTTCAATTCACTCATGATGACAATGCAAGCTCGGCCCACGCCAATGTCGATGTCCTAAACTCGAGTGACACAGAAGTGTCGATTTTGCTCTCCAACATGCTGCATATTTCCCCCATTGACGGCCTCTTGGAAGGTTCTGGATGAATGCAGAGACTCACTATGTCACATATGACTTTCAAGTCCTCAAATTTGAACTGCTTCAAATCTGGATCAACTATGTATGACATTACCTCTGGCATTTCCAAGTACTCCTTGGCCTGCAAAAGAATAATGAATTTTTGTATTTCGTTCTGTTTCTTTAAAGTTTAAACTTATAAAAAGACAAGTTCCATTTCTAAATTCTTACCCAGTCAACCAAGCAGCCTTTTTCTTTGCAGTACAGTGGCCTACTGCTGATTATTTCCAGTAATAAAACACCAAAAGAATACACATTGCCTTTTACATCGAGATGACGCCCCTCGAGAGAATCTTGAAGTAGACAAATATCGCCTTGGCTACCAATGGAGCCTGAGTTCTTTTCCGATCTTTTAAGAATACTCTTCCAGCTTTCGAAATCAACAAGCTACAAAAAGAGCAAAATTAAAGCCTAAATAAGGAATGTTTACTGAAAAGATTAGAACTTTCTGTTTGGGTATTTGGTTTACTTTAGGGGAAAAGTCTTCTGTGAGGTACACAGCCCCGGAATTCAGTTCTGATATGGTAAAAGGCGGATCGAGCTGTGTGTGAAGATATTTGAGTCCACGAGCAATGCCAATCACGATTTTCATACGTCGTGTCCAAGATAACTGAGATCCTTCTCCATCTAATGAAACATTATATTTTAATCTCGGTTTTCTCAGTTTCGAGCTAATAAAAGATTCCTAAACCGATGTACCGAAGGGGAAATTCGACTTACAGTGAAGGTGCTCGTACAATGTTCCATTTGGTGTGTACTCAAAAACTAGCATCCTCGAAAATGGGCTGCTCTCTTTACAGTAGCCGAGCAATTTCCCCGCATTTTCGTGGTTTAATCTTGCCAAATCAGCTACCTGAAAGATAATATCAAATGAAACCTTAAAAACAATGCATCATTTGCATCAAAGTTTGTACCTTTTGAACGAAAAGATTCGGACATTTGTACCTCTTTCTGAAAATAGAGCTCGAGATAGCCAGTCCAGTTTTCTTCTTTAACACAGAGAGATATAACCGCAATCTCTGGACCGCCTTCCATGGTTCCCTTGTAAACCAAACTATCTGGAGAGGAGCCGATAATATTGCTGAAATCTTCACAGGCAACTTCGAGTTCTTGTCTGCCAAATCTCGCAACATCTTTTAACATCTCCGAATCTAAGAAGAGCCAATGAAACACTCTTAAACAAAGCCAGTAAAAACCAGATAACACAATTAATAGGTAGAAAACAAGAAATCAAACCTATGTATACTGTAATTTGGTCATTCTGGCTCGCCGATTTCTTCCAAGGGATAATGAGAGAGGATTTGTTATTCCATCTTTGAAAAGCTGTTAAAAGAGCAATTACAAAAAGTGAGCCGACCATGGTTCCAGTTACAATTTCCAAAGCCAAAAGCCATCCGGGTTTCGATGTCCCTCGATGTTGCTTTGCCTTGGCAGTCGACACGTCATCAGCCGCCTGGTGCTTAGGGTTAAATGATTGATGGGGTCTTGAAGGGGGGGCGCCACCTGAGAAAAAAGATTCAATCTTTTTCACTGAGGGATAAAATCGGAAAATGAGGTGTTTCAGAAATGTTGATATACACACCACATTGCACGGAAGAACGTTGTTTAGTATCTTTGTTTTTAAGGCAGTTCCCTTGGAAACTTGCGCTAAGGGACACAGAACAAGGACACAGTTTAGAAACGAAAGCCAGTAAGAAAAGGTGCGGATATGGTTATATTATACCTTGGCAAATAGTTCAAGCACTTTGGTATAATCCCAACAAAGAAGTTATATGACAAATCTGCCACTTGTAATCGGGACGCTTGGCACAAGCCAGTTGAGTCCAATGTATACCTAAAGAAAGAAAAATTATTAACTTTTACAATAAACTAAAGCATTTGGGGTTTTAATTATTCAACTCACATTCCATTTGTGGTGCTGTTAGCTGCAAAAGCCGAACTGCCAGATGCAGGAACTGTTCCTTGAAGTCTATTTCTATCGAGCCGAAGTTCCCTGAGGTTCTTCAAATTACCGAGTTGAGGTGGCAAATGCCCGGTCAACCCATTGGACTGAAGGTTTCTACAACAACAAAATCGAAATGTAAGGGAACAAGTCTAATCAACAAAACAACAATGAAGGAAACACTTACAGTTTTATTAAACTGTTCATATTAGCTAACTCAGGAGGAATAGGACCAGTTAACTGGTTAGCTCCCAGGTCCAATGCCTTGAGGGACTTCAACATGCCTAGTTCTTTCGGGATTGTCCCAATCAGATTGTTGCCATGTAAGAGTCTAAAATCATCCAACAAAAGAAATTGAATTTCGATAGAAATGTATAAATCTAAACTACAGTAAAAAGGCACAATCTTTTGTAAGAACAAACATACAATTCTTGCAAGTAGGTGATCCGACCCAATTCTGGAGGAATAAATCCTTTTATAGATGATCCACTTATGTTTCTGCAAAAAAAAAGACATAAATTTTCACCAATGTACAACATTTTGAGGTCTTACTAGAGAAAGACATGGAAAAAGCATACATCTTTACGATATGGTCTCGCATTGAAGAACACCAAATGCCTGACCAGTTACAAGGATCTGCGTCGAAATTGTTCCAATCCAACAAAACCAGAAGTGGGTCTTCAAATATAGACTCCTTGAAGGTTTTCAGTGCCCAAACTATATAAAATCCAGTACTCTAATTCAGGAAAACAAAAAAATATATATAGCTTTCCTACTAATTAGTTACATACATGTGTATGATATAGCACTAAATCTAAAAATTCCCCAAACTAGAAATTCCAAGAATACCACGTTGCTTCAAACATAAAAATCAAATGATTATTGAAGTTCTTGTAAGTTTAATAACTGCTAATTACTGAAATTTCCAACACTTTGTCGCCAAACAGACAGCTCTAGATACTATAAAGAATCAAGATCTGGGAACAAAAATGTTAAAAATCAACCAATTAATTAATTACCTTCATCTTTAGGAAAAGGCTCAGAGGTAAGAAAAGGAACTGAAGAAATTACAAAAAGAAGCAACAGTGCAGCATCTGATCTCATTTTATCACTCTGTTTCTCTCAGAAGAGCTTGATCAATCCAACAATGGAGAACAAAAAGAAAGAGAAAACAAAGGGGAAAAAGAAAAGGGAATCTAGTGGAATGAAGAAATGGATTTCTAACAACGAAAAAGGAATAGGTGGATATAAAGTTGAAATCTTTACACACTGTTATCGTTAATTGAGGGAATAAATCAACATCAAAGATTTGGCAATGTATGAGTATGAGTGAGTAAGGTTAAAAGGGACAGAAAACAAACCCAGATTTGAAGGAAACTTTGATTCAAAGAGAGGTTTTTGTTACTACTTACTGGTCTCAAAAAAGAAGATGAACTGCTGAAAAAAATACGAAAAACAAGAGTTTGATAATTGATAAAGATTAAAGAATAAAGGTAGTGTTTTTGGGTTGTGTTCACTAGAGTTAAAGAATGGCGGTTTTTTGTTTAATTTTTTTTCTCCTTAATTTTCATAAATTTTTTTTGTGTTTAACTGCAAATGATTGAATTAACAGGGTCTCTGATCTGTCAATAATATCCCCGTTAGACGATTAATTGTTTTTCTAATAAACTGAGATTGGTTTGATAAAATGTGTACTGCACCACTGTACGATTCTTAGATCTTTTAATCCAACGGTAGATCTTTGGAGGGTACCGATTATATTTATCAGTTTTTTTTCTTATATCTATTTAAAGAAAAATCAAGTTTTAAGTGTGTTTTGTTATAAATAGCTTAAATAATATCGTCCGCTTTGATATTGTTTATGGCTAACTTATGACTTTAAAATGCGTCGTTCGTGTTAAGGCCTTCAGGACCCTATTTATAATACAAGGTCAGTGAATCAATGTGGAATTCATTCCTAGCACACCCTCTCATCGTGATCGTGGTGATAACAGCTTGAACGATATTGTCTGTTTTGGCGCCGTTACAGCCAACCTCACAAACGTCGTTTGAGTCAAAGCCGTTATGGCCTTGTTTATATTAAAGCTCGAAGAATCATCCAAAAGCAATATGAGATTCATTCCTAATATGTTTAAATTTATTCATTAACGACGGATAAATTTTTTATAAAAAAAGAGTCTTAAAATTTTATTAGAACTTAATTTACATTTTTTGAGATATGATATGAGAATTAAATTTCACATGAAGTTTACAATATTAATAAGTTTTTCTATAGTTATTTTATTTTTTATAACAATAATTTCATATTTTCTAAAATCCATGTAAAATATTTATAATGTCTATTTTTACGGAGAATTTTGAATGTGCGAATGCTATTGAAAATTTCAAGTATAATGTATACTACTATTTATACGGGTTAATATATGGTGACTTTATTTTTGTTTACTTTATCAATATCATTGTTGGATTGAATTTCATCTCACTTATTTAATGGAGATGAAGGGCAAAATAACTTTAATTTTATAAAAAATAAAGTCACCGTAACCTTAACCCTACTTATAAATAATATTTTCAATTTATCAATAGTTGGTTGTCTAAAATCCTAAGTTATCTATAATAAAATGTTCAATGTACAATGGCTTGTTAGGTTAAATTGAATATTTCTTTTCAGTAACTCAATTATTAAACTACTCATACAATATAAAATTTAGTAAAAACGTCTACTTTCATGCATTTGTGGTTTATTAGTATTATTTTTAATTATATTATTATTATGTTAAGACTAGTACTTGAAAAAGCTACCTTGAATGTAGTTAGTGTGTATGCCCCCTAAGTTGGATTAGATAGAAGTATAAAGGACAAGTTTTGGGAGGACATGGATGTACTGACTCAACATGCACCAAATGAACACGAGCTTGTCATTGGTGGAGATCTAAATGGACATGTGGGGAATAATAGGGAAGACTATGAGAGAGTGCATGGAGGCTTTGGGTACGGCACTAGGAACGAGGAAGGCAATACAATTTTGGATTTTGCACTAGCTCATGATTTGGTTATAGCAACACTTGGTTCAAAAAGTGAGATTCTCACTTGATTACCTACAAGAGTGGGGATAACCAAAGCCAAATAGATTTTCTGCTTACTAGAAGTAGAAATAAGGCTTTGTGCAAAGACTGTAAGGTTATTCCGGGAGAAGCGCTAACATCTCAACATAGGCTATTAGTCTTGGACATCAAGAAAATGGATATTTGGAGAAAGAGAAAAGAATATATGGAACCCAAGATTAGATGGTGGGCCCTTAAGGGTATCAAGATGTTGGAGTTTAAGAAAAATGTATTAGATGGAGGATTTGGAGATATGGAAATCGACACAAACTCAATATGGAAAGTCATGGGAGAACGTGTAAGGAAAGTAGCAGGTGAAGTGTTAAGGGATTTATAAGGGACAAGGACCTCGCCCTCAGGATGCATGGTGGTGGAACGAGGAGGTTCAAAATGTTATAAAGGAGAAGAGGTATTGGTATAAGATGTTGCCAAAAGCAACTGATGGCGAGGCTTTTGAGAAATACAAGAGGGCTAAGAAAGAAGCTAAGAAGGCTGTTAGTCAAGCACAAGGTATATACTTTGGAGGCTTGTACCAAAAACTAGGAACACCTGAAGGAGAGAGCGACATAAACAAGCTAGCTCGATTGAGGGATAAAAAGACAAAGGATTTGAATGGAGTCAAATGCATTAAAGATGAAACACAAAGAGTCTTGTTAGGAGATAGAGAGATCAAAGAGAGATGGAGAAACTACTTTGATCGGTTATTCAATGATGGAAAGGAAGATGACATTGCAGGATTGGAGGTAAGCGGAGTTGAGAAAAACCTAAATTACATAAGAAGAATTACGCATAATAAAGTGAAGGAAGTTCTGAAAAGGATGAAGGTAGGGAAAGCATGTGGGCCAGATAGCATACCGATTGAGGCATGAAAATGCCTTGGAGATGAGGGAATAGTTTGGTTAACCAAACTATTTAACTTTATATATAGGGAGAGGAAAATGCCGGACGAGTGGAGAAGAAGCACCCTTATACCTATATTTAAGAACAAAGGAGATATACAAGATTGCTCTAATTATCGAGGTATTAAACTATTGAGTCATACAATGAAACTTTGGGAGAGAGTGTAAGGTTTCCGCAAACCACTTTGGTTTCATGCCTGGTAGGTTCACGACTGAAGCTATTTTTCTTCTGAGAAATCTAATGGAGATATATAGGGAGAAGAAGAAGGACATTCATATAATTTTCATTGACTTAGAGAAAGCATATGATAGAGTGCCGAGGAAAGTACTTTGGTGGGCACCGGAGAAAAAAGGTATTCATGTAAAGTACATAAACTTAATAAATGACATGTATGAAGGGGCGGTAACAAGTGTTAAAATTGGACAAGGAGCGACAGAGGAGTTTCCCATCACGATTGGAATGCATCAAGGATCATCTCTAAGCCCATTTTTATTTGCCCTAGTTATGGATGAGTTGACCACCAAAATACAAGACGACATCCCATGGTATATGTTGTTTGCGGATGACATCGTATTGGTTGATGAATCAAGGGAAGGGGTTAACAAGAAGCTACATGTGTGGAGAAATGCGTTAGAGAGTAAAGGTTTTAAGTTAAGTAGAAGTAAGACGGAGTATTTGCACACCAAGTTCAGCTTACAGAAAGGAGACGAAGGAGAAGTAAAACTAGGAGATACAATCGTACCAAAATACAAACGATTTAGGTATTTGGGCTATATCTTCCACGAGGAGGGGATGATTGATGATGATGTAATAGAATTAACGTAGGACGGATGAAATGGAGAAGTGCTATCGGAGTCTTATGTGACAAAAAGATACCTTTGAAAGTGAAAGGTAAATTCTACAGAACGGTGGTTAGGTCAGCCATGACATATGGGAGTGAATGTTGGGCTATTAAGACGCAACATATTCAAAGGATGAATGTGGCTAAAATGAGGATGCTTAGGTGGATGAGTGGGCATATAAGGATGGATCGAATTAGAAATGAGTGCATCCGTCAAAAGATCGGTGTGGCACATATTGAGGATAAACTGAGAGAAGGACGACTAAGGTGGTATGGACATGTACTACGTAGACCAATAGATGCTTTAGTTAGAAAATATGAGAACTTATGGACAGAGAGTAAGGGTAGAGAGAGAGGTAGACCTAAGATTACTTGAAGGGAAACTATTTCTAAGGATATGCGTTTACTCGGTATGAATGAAAATTTGGCTTTTAATAGAGCTTCAAGATATCAAAAAATTTATATAGTAAATCTTATTTAATATAAAATTTAAGGCTTAATTAATTAGTTGGTATAATATAAAGAAAATGAATTAAAATATACTTAAAAAAAAGTGAATGCATTATTATGAAAGTTAAAATCTACACTAAATAGTATACCGTACGACCAGTCAAAATCTACTATTTATATCGTCCTATTTGTCTTTTTTTTTTACACTTGATATCCGGCTAACTGATTGATTAATCTAAATCGTATACTATAGAGATTTATATAAGGGTTGGTTCATCTAACTTTATTTATTTCATTCACATATTCAAGGATCGAATTTGTGACTATGAGGAGAGGCTTAAATGACCTAACATCTGATTTCGTTAAATCAACTAGTGATTGGTAATAATATAAATTTTTTGATGTTAGCTACTGATACTAATTAAAAGAGGAGATGCTAGTACTAGAAAAAAATTGTGCATTAACTTCCCAAGAAAATTATAACGTCTCTTTGAAGTTGTTCTTGTTATTTATTTGAAATTACGAAGGATAATAATGTTTTTTTTTTGAAAAGAAGATAAAAATAATAACAATTGGAGGGAATTGGAATTAACAATTATGAATAAAAAATAATGAGCATAATAGCAATATAGGCACTCAGCAGGTAAATGGCCCTAAAAAAGCGGGAATTACGCCAATAGTCAAGAGACGTGTGGGCCTTTTGAATGCACGTCGGAATCACGCCCTTTGTTATTAGCACACTGTCTTCTACATTTTCTTAATTTCTCACTTACTTTATTATATGGTCAAAATACTATTGTCCTGCAAAATTTAATGAAAGGTAACAGAAGCTCATTCAATTAAACGAAAACTACAGTACTTAAAAATCAATACAAAGTTACATGATTTGCTTAGATACCACAGTACTATTTAAAACTGTCTTAAGGGTATATGACCTTTAAGTCAAACTTCAATGTTTACTTTATTTTATACTATGTTTTATATCGCAGACTTCTTTCGGGATCCCAAATTCTAACCCTTTACTTGTATTCGAAGGTTGGAGCATGAAACTCGATTTATTTCCACATTAATCTTTCATATACATAAAATTTGACTCTGTTCATTTGGACTGCAGTTCCGTTCAAGCCACTTCCGTTTAGTTTAGTTATGCGTAGTTATTAATTTATACTGAAATAAGTTCAGTTCAGCCAACTTAATTTTAACTCAGTTCAGTTCAGCTTTTAAAAGTTGAAAAGAACGGGACCTTCTTCATATACAAATATGAGATATTGCTTTTATTTCCAACGAAAAATGGATCATTGAGACATTGCTTAAAGGAAGAAAACTCTTGGTTATTTTAACTAACAATATTTATTGATAGGAAAAGTAAATAGTTTTGTAACTATTTTTAAATACTACAAACAATCCTTTACCCTAAGGAATTTCAAATTGTCAAAGATAAAGTAACGATTAACATCATTCAACTAAAAAATAGAGGGAGGCATAGGAAGATAAGTACACGCACAAACAATTGGACATATTCGGACAAAATCTAAAATACTAAATGATAACCAAAACTAACATATTCTTGGCTTGTCTGCCAAGTGATATTGAATGGAAATGGACATGTTTGAATGAGCAATTTTTAATATATATATATATATATATATATGGAGAGGAATTAAATATTTTATATATCCTTTTAATATAATTATTTATTCTTCGATACATGATAATATTAAATGAGTGAAAGTTATATAAAACACCATATTTTTTACGTAAAAATCAACGCGAACTTTACATTTGAGTTACATTTTTATTGTAATATGAGTTATATTTTATTTTTTAGATATTTCTATTTAGGTATATAAATACTTATGAGTCTTTTAAGATATAAAATTCAGCTGCTTCAGCTGAGTAGACTAAATTTGATAATTACTCCATGATTGAGTTTTGTTGATAAGGAAAGAAGGAATAAAAGAAAACTTCAACATGTGTTAATAGAAATCAAATTTGTAGCATTTATGGCATATGATGTACATAACAAATTGTGGCAAAGACTTGGTCTGGTTAAGCCTTGAAGCTGTAATTTTAGAGGTCACATATTTGAATTCATATACGAACGAAGTGAGATGATGTTTTTCTTTATTATTATTAATTTTTTTAAAAAAAACATACATAGCAAATTGTATATAAATTAATTAAATCATTCTTTATAAAGTGAAAATATGAAAAGATAGTCCGAATACACAATAGAATTTTAGGGATAACATAATTTTTTACAGAATAAAAAATAAAAAAACCACGAAACATTATTTTTTTTGCTCTCTTAATCTAATTCCATCTCAAATTTCTCTGCCTCGAATTTTAATTAAAAAATTAATGAAGATCCCACTCTTCTGTTTTGGCATGACCAAAAATATCTTTTTGTTCATTTGATTGGTGACATTAGACATTATAGTGTATAATTGTTTGTTTGATTCTAGCACTTACAATGCTTCAAAGCAAAATACCATAAAGTCTTTTTTTTTTGAGTGTTTCTAAAGGAAATAGTAGCCTAATGATTTTGAATCCCATTGTCCATCAGATGGCTTAATACTATATAATTGTAATCTATTTTGAATTCTACATGTCTTATTCAACTTTTATTTTTAGAAATATTTTTTCCATCTAATCTATCCAACACCTAAACAATTAAATATTTTTTTGTACAAATTATACTAGAAATTTTAGTTAATTTTATTTAAATCTCACACAATAACAATATATTTTTTTATCCTAGTTAAACAACTATAGGAAGAGTGGAAGCCTTAGTTTCGGTATGATATATAGCTACGATTGTTGTTAACTGTTGTTGATATTTGTTTTATTGTTAGAGGTAATATTATTTCTAAAATAACTCAAAGCAATTAATCAAACACTTTAAAATGTAGTTTAATGCTGAAAATGCAAAAAATAATTGTTTAACGAGTTTCCAAACATCCACTTCATTTTAATAAACCTCTACTACTTGTGGTGTCGTAAAAATAGTTGAGTTTAATTACTTCAATTGTGATGTTTAAAAATAACATTCATGAATTTTAAACCCTCCTAAATGTGATTGACTAGTTTAATATTGAATTGTTTATACATGACCACGAGATTTTACAGTTCCTTTCACGAGACGATAATGATGTGTATCCAATTTTAATACCTCAAAATAAAAGTTCTCTTTAGAATTTTTATTACCCATATAATGTTCCTCGCGAACTTTATACTTGGCAGAATCCAGTTCGGCGTGGCCGATAACACGTCAGGTAGGATCTTGAAACGATGATTTACACCTAAATTAATCAAATCTCTAAAATATCATTAAAATTCAAAAAATCCCACTTTTTGACCACTTTTGGCAACTTTTTGGGCTTGTGACTGTCAGGCTTGCAGAAAGCTGATGCCGCTGGCGGTATCACCATGTCGCCGGCGGCATGGCCCAAAACAGGCTTCTGCACAGACAACATCTTTTTCTTCCTTTGACCGGCCTTTTTGCCACTTTCGGTGGAACTGGTCAAAAAGGTCTCGAAGACCACCCAATTTGCCTATAAAAAACACACCTTAGGCTTTGGAGAAAAAGGGGAAGAAGGGAAACTTAATGATAGAGTGAGAAGATAGATTTTTAGTGAGATAAGAATTAGAGAAGGTAGGAAAAAAGATTTTGATCCATTTTTCCTGGTTTTTCTTCTTTGAACTCTCTGATTATGAGCTTAAAATCAGTAGGTCTTTGAGTTAAAATCAACTTAATAGGATTTAGGGACTTGAAACTCTTAAATTTACTACTAAATCGTCGTTACAAGCTCATCGGAAGTGTTTCTTGGTTCACGGAGAGGTGGATTCATGACCCGGAGGTAAAAATTCTGAGTCTCATAGCTCTTTGGCATTAATATTGCTGGTTTGTGCTGATTCTTGATGATTTGTGTTCAGTTTCGGGTTTTCGGTCATTTTTTACTGTTGCCTGTTGCAAGAAATTGAAGTCACCGGAGACATGTGATATCGCCGGTGGTATCCCTTATGCCGCCAGAGACAACACTGATACCGCTAGCGGCATCACATTCCCCAGGGAGCTCCCTTTCTTGTAGGACCTTTTCTTTATGGTACTCAGAAAGCCATGTAACCTACCTACGAAACTGATGCCTCTAGCGACAACACTGATGTCGCCGGCGGCATCAGCCATGTCGCCGGCGGCATCAGCCATGTCGCCGGCGGCATGAACTTCTGGATAGTTGTTTTACTTCGTTCATTTCCAATGTAGTTTATTTCCCGAAGCTAGGGTACACAGTGCAACGACGGAGGTCCAAAACCTTCTGAAAACAGACCCCACCCCATAACATATGGCATTTTCACTAATAATCCGGTTAAAACAATGATCGAGTCTAAAATTTGGTTAAAAATGGAATTTTACCGCAAACGCCGTTCAAATCTCATTTTAGCCATCCAATCGGGCTTTATAATATTGTAAATAAAATATGCCATATCCACACTAACTCGGGTCTTGTTTAGTTTGCTAACTATACATGATTCGTGAGATATTTCGAACAATGTGTTGTATCTGGGCTAACCATCTTCTGCAGGTAGATGTATGTTAGGCCTTCGGGTATTTTATTTATCGCATAGAAAAATGTATAGGATTTGGAAGCCTTGTAATAATTTTATTCCGCACCTATTTTTAGATGACTGTAATAATTTATTTATCACTTTAATTGTTTGATAAACGCGAAAACAACATAATAACCGAAAACACAAATAAATAGGATGGATTAAACCGATTAAGAAAGAATGAAATATCTTAACTTGGCCTAATGAAAAATAGATAACATCATCCAAACTTGGAATCTCTACTTAAGGTACTGTCCAACCACCCGGTGAGAAAATTGTACCAAAATTTCTCGGTTGAGCTGAACCGGGTGGCGACTCTATTTTAAGTACGAGATTTCAATCTCGTATCTTTTGAGCATTAAAATATGCAAAACCATTTTCCAATCACATCACTCACCCCCAATTATTTTCAGAGGTCGGCCCCCTAGGCCCGGTCTCGCAGCCATCGCATAAAACGTCGTCCGCTCATAATGGCGACTCTGTTGGGGATCGAGCTCTTTAAGCTTGAACTTATCTTTTCATAAAGTTTAAAGAATTTTTGATGATGTATTGAAATCATTGGCCAAATTAAAACTTCATTCGTTTTTATAACGTTTTATCCTTACGTGTATAGATAGTTCAGTAATTTCTAGGTGCCCCATTTTACCCGAGAAGCTCACGAAAGTATCACTCATGCCCTATTGGAATTGAGGATGCCTAGTGGGTGGATCACTCGTTTTAACCAATACGTGAACTCCTGCGATCGCACCTATTTGGGGAGTGGTTGAGTAACGTGGAATCAAGGTAAACGAGAACCTTCTACATCAACAACCCTATACCAAAGCCGCGCTAGAAAAAAGCCTTGGCACATCATTCCTTTAGGATCACCAGAACAAAAAAACATTTGGGGACACACTTCTCTCGTCATTATCGGTGAAGAAGCCAAACTTCATCCTTCCAAAAAGATGTTGCGCAGGAGTCATAAGGATGGAAGAGGGACTATTTGCGTGCTATGTACTCTGTGATCATGCATCCACCATGCATCGGCTTGAAGAGCCAAAAATGAATCAACTTACCCTTACTACTTCTGCCCATAGAAGGAGTTTAGCAACATACGTAGAACTTCTCTTATTCCTCCGCTACGTCACCACATATCACTATGTATGACGTGAGATATAAACATCCCACGTACGTTGGAGGGATAAGCCATCGCATCATCTCTAACCATATCTACGTGTAGCCATACGTATCATGCACCGCTTCTAAAAACAAAAAGCATGCATACCATCCATACCATTTAGAACTCATTCATGGTCTGATCCACTGCCTACCATTTCAGCTAGGAGGAGGTGGACTTATCGTCATACCCCAATTTGGAAAAGGACAGAACACCGTTTGATTCATCATTCTCTCACCTCGATTGCCACCACGGAAGTCCAGGGGATTCCACACATCGATTTTAGCTGAGAGTCTAATTCAGAACAAGTTCATTTGAGCCAGAGCCCCTCTCAGCCAGCCATGTCTTTTCCAAGCAACGAAGCGGCCCCTCCTCCTGAAGAGCCAATCGGCCCTACTCCCAGCTCGGAGGTGGGATCCCAACCACCACCCGATTTTGACTTTGCCAGTATTATGGGGCAATTCCTAAATTCAAATGCTTTTCAGGCTTCTATCTAGACCACTATTCAAGTTGTCGTTAAGCAAGCTCTCGAAGATAGAAATTCTGATCGAGTATCAGAATTCGATATACGGGCCCAGAATGGTTCAGCATAGATGTTGACCGGTCTGGTAGGGACAAGACCTGTTGCACCTATTTTTCAATCAACCCAGCCTATAGCAAGCCCGTTCTAGTTTGGGCAAGCTTCGGCTTTTCTATTAACTTCAACTAATCCGTCAATTGTGCCCTTTAACCCAAGACCTTTTGCTCAAAGCTCGGCTCCTCTAGTATTTAACTCACCTATACCCAGCTTCTCAGCCACTGCACTCTTTCACTCCTCCACAGTTCATTGTAACTCCCAAGGGTACCACCTACCCTAAGAATCCTTTCACTAGCCAGTTGACCATTCATCCTCCGCTATCTCCTCCACTCAATGACCAGGTCACGCAATCGCTAGGCATGACACCCGAGGTAGCCACTTTTATCTAACAAATGATAGCTTCTTAGACTGTCAATAAACAGGTTAAGTATTCTCTGGGTGCGACACCCGAAGCCCTAGGTATTCCTCATAAGCCAGTCAGTGACCAGGTCACGTAGCCTCCGGGCATGACACCCGAGATCCAAGCTTATGTCAACCACCTCATCGCCTCTAAAGAACCTGAAAGAGATAAAAATTGGGTCCCCGATAATTTCACTATACTGAACATGGCTCATTATAATGGTTCTGGGGCACCTGCCTCTCACATTATAATGTATTAAAGAATAATGCGTGTGAAGAAATTAAGCGAGAAGGTGCTTGCTGAAATGTTTCCTTGCTCCCTTCGAGGCCCTGCCCTTAAATGGTATCACACCTTACCACAACATATCGTCCCTGACTGGAGTCTTTTATCCGAGGCATTAAAAGTGCATTATAGTTTTAATACTATGATGGAAACACTCCAACATCTTGAGAGGGTCCGTCAAATGCCTAATGAAACCTTTAAGCAATACTTTAATCGGTGGATGTCAACCCATGTCTTGATGAGATCCAAGCTAAGTCTCGAGGAAATGATCGTCAAACTCCTCAAGGGGTCTCTTCCTCTGTTCCATAAGGAATTGGCTACTGATTCTTTTCTGCCCTATAAGGTTGTATTCGAGAAAGCCGAGAAGATCAAGTATGAGGCAGAGCGTGAAAAGGCCTAAAAAGCAGGAAAGCCATGGTTCAGAAAAAATAATAAAGCTCAGCCCTCAGCCTTGGCACCAACTAAGCCTAGAGCACCGGCTGCGGTTCAAGCCATTTCTCAAACCCCTGTTGCACCCCTCGCAATCACTCTGGTTCGACCAACGGTTGTCACAATCCAGCCTCCTCGCCCTCCCTTTATCTTGGCTAACCCATATAAGTTGCCTCTACGGGTCATCTTTCAATGTTTGAGGGAAGCAGGTTTCATCCAGTCCCTTCAGGAATACAAACCGCCTAGACCCGAGGATAAGAACAACTTCTGTAACTATCATATTCAGGTAGGACACCAAACCAACGATTGTAAAGCCCCGCTCTTAGCAATTCAATGTTTGGTTAGTGAAGCAAAGGTAGGCATGGTCCAGTCTGGTTTATCTGAAGCCACAATCTTCGATCTCCTTGCTTGGAGGTCGGACAACAGTAACTCAATCCTGGTCATCGGCTCGGGTCTCCCGTCTTGCTCTATTTTTGATCTAATCAATCAAGCCAACCCAGGGGTCAACTTTGTCCAGGGGATGGAAGTTGATCCAAACTAGCCAAAGCAAAAAAGCCAGGTCTCAGCCATTCATGGCAAAAAGAATGAAAGTTAAGAAAAAACCTTTGTTCAATGTAGATTCCTTTGTTTCAAAGGAGGACTACTTCGATGGTGATGAGGGAGTAGCTCGAGAGACCAAGGTCATAAGCACCGAATTATACAAGGTTGATTCCTCTACCAAGAATAAACCAAGTGCATTATTCAAGGTTGATCAAAATGAGCTTTTTAGCGTAGATAGATATGAGTTGCAAAACCTAGATTCGGACTCTGAAGAGCAACAATATCTGTTTGAAACACGAGCCACTAAGAGTATCTTGATCGATAATGTTCTCAACATTACTCGGAGTGACCGAATATATCAACCTGAAGACTGATATCTCCGCTTAAGCAAAGACCCAGTTCCTAGCAGGGTTGGGACTACCACAAGACCCCCTTCTCCACAATGCCTGCCCAAGTCAGTCTTGTGGTGGACCCGCTCATTACTTAGCTGAAAAACACCCAAGCCTGATACAGTATCTGGCAGCTGGTGATCAACTCTGAAGGGCATCATAAAGGGTTGATTAAGTGACTCCTCAATTTAGAAGCTAACCTGACCACCTCGGTTGTTGAGATATGCGCTACAGTTGGAGGAGGCATTCCCCCGAGAAAAGGGCCTTAGATTGTGTTCGACCATTTTGATCTTCCGCTCTAGGGTAAGGATCACAATCGGGCCTTGTTCATCCAAATCCAAATCCTCGATAAGGTTATCCCATGTGTTATGATGGACAATGGCTCCGTTCTAAATCTATGCCCTCTAAAAGTCCTTCCTCATCTGGGACTATCGGAGGGCATGCTTGAAAAATCCAGCACTGTTATTAGAGCGTATGATGATTCTAAATGCAGTGTAATTGGGACCTTTGAGGCAGAAGTCACTGTGGTAGGTGTGACAAGTAATGTACGCTTCACTATACTTGACATTCCTGTTACCTATTCTCTGTTGCTCAATAGACCATGGCTTCATGCCTTAGGCGCCATTCCATCTACTGTACACCAGAAAATCAAAATTATTCATGAAGATGGACTGGTGACTATAGAGGCCGATCCCGCTTCCGTTATGGCTGTTATGGAAGTAGAAGCTAGTTTAGAAGGAGGCCTTCAGATTGCCGTGATTAGCAAAGCTTAGAAATCTCCTCCCCTTTGGCATAGCAACCTTCATGCTGGTATGGGTAAATTGATAAAGAAATCTGGTTACAAGCCTGGCAGAGGTGGGGGAATGTATGAGCAGGGAATTGTTGAAGCTTTGGAGCCGAAAATCCTTACCCATCGAGCTGGATTGGGATATAAGCCTAGAAAAGTCTATCACCGTGTCCCCTCCTACTACTGCCGCATGGTCACTATTTGTGAAATCCAGGGCAAGAGGTCTTATAAGGGAGAGCCTGAGTCGATCAAGTATGACGGTTAAATATGGCCCGACTTTGAGATCTTTAAGGATGTCTACAACTTTAAGACTGGCTGCATGATAGTTTCGACTGAACCCAAGCCCGATAAGCCTATTGCGCCTGTCAATGTTGTTTGTAATAAGGCTAAGGGAAAGGGTAAGATGTATCTCGAAGATGAACCTGGGAAAAGTAATGAGGAGCCTATCGATCCAGAAATTGAAAGCGCCATGGCAACCATAACTGAAGCTATGGCGCTGCTAATGAAGAAGGGCTAGAAGGGTGTGAGAACCGGGGAAGAAGATACTATGATAGTGATAGTAAGGAAGCTCGCCAGGGCCCTCGCCTAAAAAGATAACCTATCTGGGGAACCATCGCTCACCATTGCCCAAAAGGCCGCTCTGGAGCATGTCCTGGATACCAATCTAATAGATAGTATAGAGGATGTTTCTCCTATTGATGTTACTGCTGAAGCCCCTCTACCAGTGGGGGAGGATATGGATGATGTGATTTTTAACATTTCTAATGTGTTTGATACAAACAATGCTGCCTACGAGGCTCTTAATGCAATGAATGACTCTCATTTTGCTTACTTGTTTGATGTCTTTCCTGATGGATTCATGCATTTGTATAATAATACGCATAACATTTTTGGCATTAGTGATGCATCATTAAGTGAAATAAACCTAAGTACAGATGACAATCCTAAAATGGTGACCATTTCCAAAGATTTAACTCCCGAGGAAAAATGTGAGATCATAAAAGTGCTTAAAGATCATGTTAGCACTTTTGCCTGGTCATACGAAGACATGACTAGAGTTGATCGACAAATTGCCGAACACAGAATACTAACTGATCCCAAATTTTGGGCTGTCAAGCAGAAGCTACTCCGGCTGAGGTTCGAATGGGCATATCAGGTTAAGGTAGAGGTTTTGAGGTTGATTGAAGCTTGATTCGTCGAAGTTGTGAAATACCTGACTTGGTTGTCCAACGTAGTCCCGGTTCCAAAGAAAGATGGTAGGGTCCGGGTCTGTGTAGATTTCAGAGATCTCAATAAAGCTTCACCGAAGGATGACTTCCCACTCCCGCACATCGATGTCCTGATTGATAGTGCCGCTAGGGCTGCTATGCATACATTCATGGATGGATTCTTAGGGTATAATCAGATTCTGGTTAACATCGTCGATAAAGTGAAAACAGTGGGGGTGTATTGTTACAAGGTAATGCCGTTTGGGTTAAAAAATGCCGGCGCAACTTTTCAGTGCGCCATAACCGCCCTCTTGTATGACATGATCCATAAAGAAGTGGAAGTGCATGTGGACGATATGATTGTGAAGTCCACTACTTGGGAAGAACACCCCGCTATTCTCGACAGGTTCATGACTCGTATTGAAAAGTATAACCTCCGCCTGAATCCAAAGAAGTGCGTGTTTAGGGTTACTTCAGGTAAATTATTGGGGCATATGGTTAGCCAAAACAGAATCGAGATAGATCTAGACAAAGCCAAAGCAATCAGGGACATGCCTCCACCTAAGACAGAGAAAGAAGTCTGATCATTTTTAGGGTCCTAGTAGTATGTTAGTCGGTTCATTGCCCGCCTCAATACTGTTTGTGAACCCATCTTTAAGCTGTTAGGAAAACAATAACCCGTAGTATGGAATGATCACTGCCAAGTGGCATTTGACAGAATTAAGGCATATCTTATTGATCCACCCATTTTGATACCCCCTATCCTAGGAAAACTGCTCATCCTTTACCTGGCTATCAAGGAATCTTGTGCTTGTCTAGGAACATGCTGATAAGTGTGAACACGCCAATTACTACTTGAGTAAGAAGTTATTAGATTATGAAGGTATTCAATTGTGGAAAAGACCTGAACTGCCATGGTTTGGCTCACTAAGAAGTTACGACATTATTTCTAATCTTATCGTGTCTAAGACATGGCCAAGATTGACCCAATGCAGTTTCTTTGCCAATCCCCCACTCTAGCCGGTAAATTTTCCTAATGGTTGCTACTCCTGTCTAATTTCAACATTGAATATGTGACCCAAAAGGTCATTAAGGGGCGGGCTGTAGCCGAATTTGTAGCTAATCAACCCCTCACCTCCGATAATGAGGAAAATTTAGAGTTTCCTGATGAGCAGCTTGCCTATGTTACAATCCTTGACCACGTCTGGATAATGTACTTTGATGGTGCTATAAACCGTTGGGGAGCAGGTCTTAGGGTCATCATTGTCATGCTAGATAACAAGATAATCTCGCTGTCCAAATGCTTAGAATTCACTGTCACCAACAACGATGCTGAGTATGAAGCTTCTCTGTTCGGCCTTGAGGCTCTTCTCCAGGTTCGGGCTTGCCACGTATCTATCATCGGGGATTTGGCTCTCATTGTCCGTCAGGTTATTGGGGATTAGGAAATTAAAGAGGAATCTCTCTGGCCTTATATCGAGGCTGTCCATAAATTTTTTGAGAAATTCACCACGTGCTTATATCGCCACATCCCTTGGGACGAGAATCAAATGGCCGACGCTCTCGCCACTCTTGAATCCCTATGGGATGGGCCTTAGCAGCAACCTATCTGCCCTTTAGTTATGTTGTCCACCAAGACCCCCTACCACATTCAATCAGCTCCTTCAATCCTCGCCATCTCATTCGAAACTTATTGGTATTCTCACATTATCCTATTCCTCCAAACCAGCCAATATCCTACAGGTTCTTCTGACTCGGACCGTACCACCCTAAGGCGGCTCGTTGTCCAGTTCTATATTACCGATAATGATCTATTCAAGTGTACCAGCGATGGCCTGCTTCTCCACTACCTAATTGACTCCGAGGCTCAAAACGTAATGGCCCAAGTCCATACCGGTGACTGTGGCCCTTATATGAACGGTCTGGCTCTCGCAAAGAAAATTCAGTGGTTAGGATACTTTTTGCTCACTCTCACAGCTGATTGCATTGCCCAGGTCAAATGATGCCACCAATGCCAGGTTTACGGGGATATGCAGCACCTGCCACCCACCGAACTTCATTATCTATCTACCCCTTGGCCATTCTCGATGTGGGGGATAGACATAATTGGTGAAATCCATCCTTCTTCAACAAATGGTCATAGATTCATTATGGTAGCAGTAGATTACTTCTCGAAATGGGTGGAGGTTGAATCCTTCACCAATGTCACCACCAAGTAGATGGCCAAGTTCATAAAGAAGCACATTTTTGCTTGGTATGGACTTCCACACCATATAGTCTCAGACAACGGGGTACAGTTTCAAGGAGCAACCACCGACCTAATCAAGAAATAGGGGATCGAACACCATAGATCTTCCCCATACAGACCACAAGCTAATGGAGCTGTTAAGGCAGCTAACAAATCAATAAATAAGATTATTTCTAAGATGATAGTCGATTAAAGGGATTGGGCATATAAGCTACCTTTTACTATTTAGGGATATCGCACCAGCATACGTACCCCAACCGACCAAAATCCATTTTCCCTAGTCTATGGGATGGAAGCGGTCTTGCCAATTGAAACTCAGGTGACCTCCCTAAGAGTTGCCTTGGAGGCTAAGTGAAAAGAATCTAAATGGACCCAGGCAAAATTTAAACAGTTGAACATGATGGATGAGCAGAGGTTAAGGGCCTTTGACAATCTCCAGATGTACCAGCAACGTATGGCCCGAGCATATAACAGTCGGGTAAGACACCAGAAGTTGCCCCTGAAGGCTGGTGATCTGGTCCTTAAATAGCTGAAGCATTTTACCACTGATGCGAGGGGCAAATTCAGGCCAAATTGGGAAGGACCATATGTGATAAAGAAAATGCTTAGTAAAGGGGCGGTTAAGCTTATGGACATGGATGGGAATGAGTCTTTGAACCTCGTAAACCACGACAGGCTTAAGCGTTATCATATCTGATTCAAAAGAAATAAATCAAGAAAAATGGCACACCAAAAAAATAAATATGATAATCACCCGCCTTTTGGTCTTTTATTGATCGGATAAAAATTAAGGTGACACCCGATGGTCAGTATGCTGCAAATTGGCTGTGCAAAAATTAGGAGATGAGTCAAACCAACTAGATTGAAAACCCAAAAAGGGTGATCTAGGCAAAAGTTAGGGTATGTGAGCAAAGACCGAGTGCTTTCTAGAAAACCAATCCAGGCTAATTGGCACCGAGAGTTAAATCAATGGGGATGTCAACCAAACATCGCGTACTTTATTTTTGTCTCAATTAATGAAAGTATCCCTTTTGCTAAATTCTAAGTGCTTATGCTTATGTGAATCCTCTATTCATAGGGTTAAGACAGCTCCAGTAAGCTTAGGATAGAGTTCATTTTATTCCATATTGAATACGCAATTAAAAAATGCAAAAGTTAGAACCAAATAAAAGACGTAAAATAAAATAAAGTTTGATAGGTCTGTCACCCCGACCAGCCTATGCAAAAGATAGAACTAACAAAAGTGCATCCAAACTGAGCTTCCTGTGTCATTATCATAGTACCTAGAGATCTGCCTCGATGTGGTAGTAAAAGGGGGCTCCTCTCCCTGCTCCGCACGCTCCCCCTCAAAGCGAGCCTACGACCGCTCCCGATGGGTCATCAAGCTTCTTATCTCGGTAAGCCATCCTTTGTAATGTATATCGGTCTCTGAGGTCTCCACATGGTCATAATCTAGAATCTCAAATACAGCCCCCCTAGATCACTTCTCCTGGATATGGTTGACCCACCTAGCTTTGTAGATCCTGATCTAATTATGGGGCAACTTGATTTTGATTCTTTGCCTCTTGCCATGCTGACGGCACAACCAGTAAGGGGTGTAGAACAAAGATCTCTCCAGACCTATCAACTGAACACAAGCTCCCTAGGATTCAATAAACACATCCTAGATCCTCCACCATGGACTAACCCATTGAACCTGTGCATCAGTGTACCCCCTCAAAATATGTACCCAATCATCATATGTCGGCTGGTCAAAATCAGCCCACATAAGACCCCTCTCCCTCAGATGAACGGGTAGGTACTTCTTCGGATTCCCTCGTGGTGCTTCCCTCAGCCTCAGTTTCTCTATGAGCCATACCTATAATTCGAGTTCAGGTAAGGATTAAGAAAAGAAATGCAGAAAGTTGGGAAGAACAAAGGATACCTGTAGTAATATGAGCTGATCTCCGATAAGTGTAGGGTTAATGGAAGCAACATCCATGTTCAGTAGAACCTCAGCCAACCCCACAGCTATGGAAGAAGCCCTTGTTGACATAGGGCCGATGAGTGAAATCAGCCTGAGCGGAGCAATTACGCTCAATACGCACATGAACCCCACAATTAGTAGTAATGCCATCATGGATGGCCAAGCAAGGTGAGATCGGGGCACCCCGTGGCACCACTATAAAACTGGTCCGAGCTGAAACCTAGGTTTATCAGACAATCGGGACAAAAATGGGTCTACAAAGTCCAAATTCCATAATCCTCGAGGAATTCCATCCGCGCCAAAATGAAATTCTGGCAATGCTAGGGCATGCATTTAGGACATGGTACCCCCAATATAGCGTGGAACTCTTCAAGCAAGGGACATAGCTCGAACGATGAAAATCGAAAGACGTGGTCCATTGGATCCCAAAAAGATAGCGCTGCTCGAAGGAACTCGGGGCTTACGGGCCACGTTGCGACATATCGAAACCCCCAAAGCCTAAATTTTTCAAGCTTCTTCCAGTCCACATTCCCCAAACTTTGTAGAAAACCCCTTAGCTATTGGTTATGGGTCACCATGGCAGGAATTGGCAGAATGCCTGGAATCAGATTTCTAGACAGTGATGCCGCCGGCGATGTGAGTGATATCGCCCGCGATATGAACTAATTTGGGCGGTATCAATTGATGCCGTCGGCGATATAAACTTTGGGCAGCACTTTCTATATTATTTTACTAATTGAGTTTGGTTGATATGAATCATGCTGCCAGCGGCATGGAGTTAATTTTTTGGGTGGCATCAGAAGCAATCTCATCATGTCAGACCTATACAAAACCAGTAGGATAACCCTATAATCCATTTTCAAAATCTAGTGCGGGTGCATATCCATTTTATTCAATAAAAGCCCGAAGGCGCAAATTATTCAAATATTCCAGCCTACCAAAGCAAACAACAATCCAAATAATTCAAAACCTAATGTATCGAGGGTACAAACCAAAAATCTAAAACAAAAAGCGAAATGAAAGCATAATCTAGGCATGCCTGCCACTACCAACGGGGCGAGATGAAACATCCTCAGGGCTCACTAACCAATCATCAACCTCATCCTCCTCTCTCCCCTTAGTCATCGGGACGTTGCTGAACTCCTCAACCCTAACAAACGGGCATCGGCCGGCGGACATCTTCACTCCTCTGCAACTGGTACTACCGGGGTGCACGCGATCCAAGTTTTGCTTACTCCTTTATTCCTAAATAGTAGCCTCCAGCTGACCCTCAAGGTCACTCACACGACATCGGAGTTCTGCAGTCTCCTCCTTATATCTCCACTAGGCCGCATTGGCATCCGATAGGGAAAGGGCCAACAAATCCTATAAACCAGGGAAAACGTTAATAATGCACTTCATTCATAGCATCCATACATGCATCCTATCTTATTTATGGCATGTCATAACAGGGAATGTACCTCAACAAGCAGCGATTGCCCATTAAGTGTGTCCTGGAGAGCAAAATTGTTCTCTGCCAATTACTCTACATGGCTCTGTGGAACCTAAAAAATCCAAAGGGCAAGCCAATAAGCACCTGCATCTAAGGGTAAGCAAAGAGGCAATCATCATGTTCTCAAGCCTTACTTGAGTAGTGCTCTCTGGTATAAAAATAGGAGCATGCTGAGTCGAGCCTATGTTCCTAGGGTGGAACTCGCCTCGGGAATTCATCAGCAGGAACTGGGTTTCCATCGGGTTAACCAGATGCCCCTCCACAAAATTTACACTCTCCAGTATACTATAGTACTACATCCCACTCTGGTTGTCCTAACCTCTCTTCCTCACTGGTTCCTGAAAAGCATGAAAAACACACATAAGCGGTATTCCTAAACCCAAACAATCGCGAAATCATGCACATAAATGCAATCATACCTCAAAAGAGTGGTGCCTCCCTGGGACATCGACACACTCCCACCGGCCACATCCGCACCTATCTCGTCCTCCCCCTCAAGCTTGATATTGACATTATCTTCAACCTCGATTTCTTCCTACTCTTCCTCTTCTTCTTTCTCCTCCTCGACATCTACAACACCTTTGAGCTGCCACTTCTCCTCCTCCAGCCTTTACTCATTATGGTACTCAATCGTATCATTCCTATAGATGCGGGGGCACATGGGGAGTAGGCACTACTGATGCAGCTCGTAGGGGCTCGGAACACTTGGAATGACCCAGTCATTCCCCTTGATATAATCAGCTTAGTCAGCCGCAGACATAATCACCAGATGGAGCCACCATAAGCCTTTAGGAGGATCAGCGGGCACCGGTCTATCAGTAATAGGGACAAACCTCTAGCCCCGGATGCGCTCCCCTAAGTACCACTGCAGGGACAAGGGACACTCCACGATAAACCTATGGTCGTCCACCTCCCTCCTGACCCTCGCGACTTCCAGCAGGTTCTTCACCCCGTTAAATGGGTCCAGGACAAGCTGCACCAATAATTAACCAAAATAACCGATGTAAGTATATATAAATTTATAAATGCTTTTTATTTACTAATGTTTTGTTCTGAGTGTGAAACAGGGACCAAACCAAAAGATCATATACCGAGCTCAGTCGTACACTCCTTAGGACCTCCCTGTACTTGGTAGGATACTTGGCCTTCCCACCAACACCCCCGCACCAGCGGGCGAGAAAATAGGAGCTCGGCTGCATGGTCTTCTTGAAGGCGGGAGGATCTGGTGCTCTAAAGCCCAAGCCTATACAAGTAATAATTAATCAGTTCAAAAAAAAATCCACAGTAAATGAGACATGCACAATCAAGTAAAATGCTTCCTAGGAAGGTATATCTGGGGAAGCAGATGGTAGAGACAGAGAGCCTTCACCTTCTTCCGAGCGCCCGGATCTAACTCGTGATACATCTACCCCAGGATGGCCCTTGGCCAATTCTTCCTCTTGATGTCCACCACATCCTCCATGGCGGATATCAGCCTGTAGTTGATTTTGCTCCCCGAAACTGGAAAGAATAGCACTGTGAGCACGGAAATCACGAAGGAGTGAACGCAAGCATCCTTATCATCTTCTGACACCATATCCTCCCTAGTCCAATGTTGGTGCAGCTCACTATAGGATAGCCGCCCTGAGATGGGCTTCAGACTAAATAGTGCCTTCACCCGCCTCACCATGGGCCTTTCAGTGTGATATTTTTCTATATAGGCATCAAAATGAATGACCTCGTCCGTCCAGGGGAGCTCGATTATAGCTACAACATTAAAGGGAGTGATTATTACTTCCCCAAATGAGAAGTGAAATGTATGAGTAGTTTCGGACCACCTCTTTGTAAGAGCCGTCACAGCTGGATGGGAGAGCTTTGGCATTAGCATCAGCATGATTTGAGCCAAGTCCCCGAAGCCCATCTTGTTGGTGGCTAGCACAAGTTTAGGATCCTTCTCAGAAATATGGTGCCACCACTCGCCAATGGTGCCCATACCTCCAGTATAGGTCAGTCCATGCAGCTGCAGAAATAAAAAACAACAGATAAGTCTCAAGTCATTTTCCAGGACTTATTTCCTGTTGCAAGGATTCTGGTGTTGCTTCTGCTAGAAGCGATATCACCGACGACATCATCCATACCGCTGGCGGTATGGATGATATCGCTGGTGGCATCACCTTAAGCAGAAATGTCATCATGCCCCCCTAGGCCTTTTTGCAAGGCCTGATGCCACTGGCGACATCACTCATGCCGCCAACGACATCACCTCTGCGAGTAGAACCTTGCCCCAAAAATCGCACCCATCGTGACAAAGCCACAAAAATCACAATTAATCGAATCCTAAGCCTAAGAATAGTAAAAATTGAACCTAAAATAGGCAATATCAATTCACAATCAGTTTATTTCACAGTTATAACTCCTATCATGGCACGATTTTGAGCCTAAGGCCGAATCAAAACTCAACTGTGAGTGGACAACGTTTTGAGCGGCGATAGTGGGGCCTGGCCTCTTGGCCGACCTCTTTGAATGACAGGGAGATGCGCCTGAAGTGTTTGGAAAATGATTTTGCATATTTTGATGCTCAAAAGATACGAGATCGAAATCCCATACTTAAAATAGAGTCGCCACCAGGTTCAGCTCAACTGGGAAATTTTCGGTACGATTTTCCCACCGGGTGGTTGGACTATACCTTAAGTAGAGATTCCGATTTTGGATGATGTTATCTATTTTTCATTGGGCCAAGTTAAGATACTTCATTCTTTCTTAAAACGGTTTAATCCATCCTATTTATTTATATTTTTAATCATTTTGTTGTTTTCGCGTTTATCAAGCAATTGAAGCAGTGAATAAAATATTTACAACCATAAAAAAAATAAGTGCGGAAAATAAAGTTATTACAAGGCTTCCAAGTCTTATACATTTTTCTATGTGAGAAATAAAATACCTGAGTGTCTGATATACGTCTACCCTTGGGTATAGCATATTTTATTTACAGTATCATGAAATCGGATTGGACGGCTAAAATGAGATTCACACAACATTTTCAAGGAAATTCCATTTTTAATCAGATTTTAGGCTCAATCATTATTTTAACCAGATTATGGGTGAAAATACCCACACATTACAGGATGGGGTCTGTTTGTAAGAGATTTTGAACTTCCATCATTACATTATATATTCAAGTTTTGGAAAATAAGCTAATCCGGGAATAAACGAAAGTAAAACTGCTGTCCAGAAAGTCATATCGCTGACAATACAACTGATGCCGCCGGCGACATGACTGATGTCACTGGCGACATGGCTAATGCCGCCGGCGACATCAGTGATGTCACCGGCGATATCAGCTTGTC
This sequence comes from Euphorbia pulcherrima, assembly GCA_947683365.1. Classification (NCBI taxonomy): domain Eukaryota; kingdom Viridiplantae; phylum Streptophyta; class Magnoliopsida; order Malpighiales; family Euphorbiaceae; genus Euphorbia; species Euphorbia pulcherrima. The sequence continues at coordinate 23,342,918 of CANTUS010000009.1, forward strand.
GGTAGCAGTGGTGGCAGTAAAAATGACCGAGAACCCAAAAATGAATATAAATCGACAAAAGTTAACACAAATCAGTAATATTAATGCCAAAGAGCTATGAGACTCAGGATTTTTTACCTCGAGGCCGTGAATCCACCTCTTTATGAACCAAAAGAAACACCTCCGGGGAGCTTGTTATGATGATTTAGCCGTAAATTTAAGTGCTTTTGGTTTCTAAATCCAATTAAGTTGATTTTAACTTAAAGACTTACTAATTTCAAACTCACAATCAAAGAATTCAAAGAAGAAAAACCAGGAAAAATGGATCGGAATCCTTTTTTCTATTTTATCTAGTTCTTATCTTACTAAAGTCTATTCCCACATTAAAGTCCTAACATTCCATTTCCCTTTCTTGTTCCTCCTCTCAAATGTAGCTCAAGGTGTGCTTTTATAAGTGAAATGGGGTGCTTTTTGAGGCCTTTTTGACCAATTTCGCCGAAAGTGGCCGAAAGGCTGTCTGTGGAGGGACCCTTTTCGGGCCATGCCATCGGCGGTATGGCTGATGTCACTGGCGGTATGGTGATGTCGCCGCGGCATCAGCCTCCAGCATACCGATAGCTAACGGGCCCAAAAGCCAAAAAAGTCATGAAAAGTTGTTTAATAGTGGGTGGAAAGGCATCTTTTTTACTTTTAATAATATTTTAATGGGTATTTATTATTTGGGTGCAAATCATCGGTTCAAGCTCCTACCGGATGCGTTATCGGCCATACCAAACTGGATTCTACCAAGTATAAAATTCATGAGGAATATTATTTTGGTAATAAAAATTCTAAAGAGAACTTTTATTTTGAGGCATTAAAATTGGGTACATGTAATCATCGTCTCGCGAGAGGGACTGCAAAATCCCATGCTCACAGGCTGCCCCTCGGGGGATCACTGCTGCCACAGGTCAGTATGATCACACAAAAGAGAAAGGGATAGGAATGATACCTGACGGGTGACCGGTTTGAGACCTTATGCTTTATAGAGAGGTTGCCCATTGGTCGGGCTTATGCTTTGTGAAGAAATTGCCCCTTGGTCGAGTTTTGTGTTTTGTAGACTGGTTGCCCTTTGGTCAGACTTATGCTTCGCAGAGAAATTATCCCTTGGTTGGGTTTTGTGTTTTGTAGATTGGTTGCCCTTTGGTCGGACTCATGCTTCATAGAGAAATTATCCCTCGGTCAGGTTTTGTGTTTTGTAGATTGGTTGCCCTTCGGTCGGACTTATGCTTTGTGGAGAAAATATCCCTTGGTCGGGTTTTGTGTTTCGTATATTGGTCGCCCCTTGGTCGGGCTTGTGCTTTGCGGAGAAATTATCCCTTGGTCGGGTTTTGTGTTTTGTAGATTGGTTGCCCTTTGGTCGGACTTATGCTTCGCGGAGAAAGTGTCCCTTGGTCGGGTTTTGTGTTTTGTAGATTGGTTGCCCTTTGGTCGGACTTATGCTTCACGGAGAAATTGTCCCTTGGTCGGGTTTTGTGTTTCATATATTGGTCGCCCCATGGTCGGGCTTGTGCTTTGTGGAGAAATTGTCCCTTGGTCAGGTTTTGTGTTTTGTAGATTGGTTGCCCTTTAGTCGGACTTATGCTTATCAGAGAAATTGTCCCTTGGTCGAGTTTTGTGTTTTGTAGATTGGTTGTCCTTTGGTCGGACTTGTGCAAAATCTGGATTAGAGAAGTGATGTCACCGGCGATATGGATTGATGCCGCCGGTGATATGGATTGATGTCACCGGCGACATGAGTGCCACATGGCAGCTTTGACAGGTAAAGTAATTTCAAAATTTGAACTAAAAGGGGCACTGTTATCGGCGACATGAGTGATGTCGCTGGCGGCATGGACTAATGTCGCCGGCGACATGAACGGATAGTTTTAGATAAATTAAAACTCCTCGAATTCCGCGCGGCAGTTTAAAAGGAATTGAAACACCCTTCTTCCTTATTTATTCAGAAAATTGTCCCTATTGTTTCACATCTCTTTCTCCAAATCCTACGATTTCTTCTTTCGTCTTTCAAATCATGAAGAGAATCAGCAAGGCTCTCAGAGGCAAATCTACCAAGGCTAGGGAAAACTTGCCCGATTCTTCTATCGAGGGATTAAAAATTCTCTCCGTTCCCACTACTTATGGCCTAAAGGAGACAACCAAGATGTATGGCTATGGGATCAATTCTCCCATCATTAATCTAACCCCAGAGAAGGAGAAGCACCTTTGCTACGTTTAGGTAATCCCACAAAACTCAAATCTCTTCTTTTTGGGTTCGGTTTGATTTGGCTTTAGGTTTGAAATCATACCATGATAGCAGTTTAAGTGTGAAATAGATTGACTATATTGCATGCTTTAGGATCGATTTTTACCATTTTCGGGCTTATTGTTTGATTGATTGCGATTTTTGTGGTTTTGGCACTATGGGTGCGATTTTGGGGAAAAAACAGGTTCTGCCCGCACATAGTGATATCGCCGGGGATATGAGTGATGTCACTGGCGGCATCAGTCCTTTCGAAAGGGCCTATAGGAGTCTGATGTCGCTTCTATTTAAAGTGATATCGCCGATGGTATCATCCATGCCGCTGGCGGTATGGAGTGATGCCCCCGGCGACATCACTTTTAGTAGAAGCGACATTAGCAACTCTTCTGATGAAAAATAAGCAGGACTGATCTGTTTTGTTTCTAATTTTGCAGCTATATGAACTGACCTATACAGGACGAATGGGCACCATCGGTGAATGGTGGCACCATATTTCGGAGAATGACCCCGAGCTCACGCTTGCCATCAATGAGATAGGATTCGGGGACTTAGCTCGGATAATGGCAATGCTGATGCCTAAGCTTTCTCATTCAACAGTGACGGTCCTAACCGAGAGGTGGTCTAAGACCACCCATACTTTTCACTTCTCTTTCGGGGAAGCTACGATTTCACCCTCTGACGTCGTAGCCATGACCGGCCTCCCTTGGACGGACGAGGTCATATACTTTGATGCTTATATAGACAAGTATCATGTTGAGAGGCCCGTGGTGAGACGGGTGAAGGAGCTGTTTAGTCTAAAGCCCATTTCTGGGCGGCTGTCTAATGGTGAGTTGTACCAACACTAGACCCGAGTGGATGTAGTGCCCGAGGATGAGAGGGAGGCTTGTGTCCGGTCCTTCATGATTTCTTTGCTTACGGCGCTGTTCTTCCCAATCACAGGGAGTTAGATCAATTATATGTTGATAACTGCTGTGGAGGACGTGGCGGGCATTAGGAGGAAGAATTGGCCAACGGCCATCTTGGCACAAATATACCACGGGCTGGATGTGGGAGCCCGGAAGAGGGTGAAAGCCCTTTGCCTCTGCCATCTGCTACTCTAGGTACATCTCTTTGGAAGTATTTTACTTAATAGTACACGTCCTCATTTATTGTGTGACACTTTTTGAATTGATTGGTCATTATTTGTGCAGGCTTGGGCCTATGAGCATCAAATCCTCCCGCCGGTGGAGTTTAAGAAGATTGTGCCGCCGGGCTCTCACTTCCTTGCTTGCTGTGTGGGGGTGTCGGTGGGAAGGCCAAGTACCCTACGAAATATAGGGAGGTCTTGAGGAGCGCGCGATTGAGCTCGGTATGCGACTTTTTAATTTATCTTTATTTTTACACTTAGACAAAACAAAAGGCGTTTATGAACTTACACTGGTTATTTTGGCTGATTGTTGGTGTAGCTTATCCTGGATCCATTCGATGGGGTGGAGAACCTGGCAGAGGTAGATGATCGTCGGTTCGTGATTGAGTGCCCTCTGTCCTAGCAGTGGCACCTGGGTGAGCGCGTCTGGGGCTGGAGGTCTGTCCCGGTGGCTAATAGACCGGTGCCCGCTAATCCTCCCAGGGGCTTATGGTGGCCCCATTTGGTGATCACCTCCGAGGCTGATAAGGCTAATTACATCGAGGGGAACGATCGAGTGATACCTAGCATCCCTGGCCTCTACGAGCAGCTCCAGCAGTGTCTACTCCCTGTGTGTCCCCGTATCCACAGAAATGATATGATTAAGTATCATAACGAGCAACGGTTGGAGGACGAGAAAAGGTGCCTCAAAGGCATTGTGGACGTCGAGGAGGAAGAAGATGATGAAGATGAGGAGCTTAAAGGAGATGTTGGGATCGAGCCAGAGGGGAAGGATGAGGCGGGCGCGGATGTAGCCGATGGGAGTGTGCCACTGTCCTAAGGGGAGAAACGTTCTTTTAAGGTATGATTGTGTTTATGTGCCTGATTTTGAAATTATTTAGACGTGTGGCTTTCATGATTTTTAGGAAACTACGAGGAAGAGAGGCTGGGATAACCAGAGTGGGACACGACACTATGGTGTACCGGAGGGCATAAACTTTGTGGAGGGGCGTCTGGTCAATCCAGTGGAAACTACATTCCTGTTGATGAATTCCCGGGGCGAGTTCCTCCCTAGGAATATAGGCTCGAGTTGGTAGGCTCCAATTTTCATGCCCGAAAATACTACTTACGTAAGGCCTAGTAGTTATTTTGTTTAGCCTTGGATGCTGGTGTCTAATGATTTCCCTTTTGGATTTTTTAGGTGGCGCGGAGGCATGTGGAGCAGCTCGCAGAGAACAATTTTGTTCTCTGGGATACACTTATCGGGCAGTCGCTCCTTGCTCAGGTATTTTACGCATATGTTAAGATGGGATGCATGTATGGATGTTATGAATGATATGCATTGTTGATATTTTCCTTGGTTTGTAGGATTTCTTGGCCCTTTCCTTGTCAGATGCTAATGCAGCCAGGCGGCGGTACGAGGAGGAGACTGCAGACCTACGGTATCGCGTAAGTGACCTTGAGGGTCAGCAGGCAACTACCGTCCAGGAATGGAGAAGTAAGCAGAACCTGGACCATGTGCACCCTGGTAGTACCAGTCATAGGGGGATCAAGATGTCTGCTAGCCAACGCCCGCCTACCATGGCCGAGGAGTCTAGCAGTGTGCTCCTGACAGAGGGAAGGGAAGAGGACGATGTTGATGACTGGCTTGTGAGTCCTGAAGAAATTTCATCTCACCCGGCCGGTAGTGGCGGGCATGCCTAGTTTTTTTTTTCATTTTCATTTTTGCCTTTTGTTTATTTCTGCTTGTACCCTCGATACATTAGGGTTTGGATGATTTGGTTTTTTCTGTTGGGTTTTGTTTCTTTCTAGTCATTCAGAATTGTTTTGGATGGTTTGCGCCTTCGGGCTTTTTATTTTGAATAAGAATGGGTCGTTGTTTGGAAAGGCATTGGAAACGTAGTATAAGATTGTTTACAGGTTTTGTACAGGTCTGAATATGGAAAAATGCTTCTAATGTCACCAGAAAATTCACTTCATATCGCCGGCGGCATGACCCATATCGCCCAAATTCATCCAGCTAAATAATATATACAGGGCTGTCTGGATATCCATATCGCCGGCAGCATCATCTGATATCATCCAGCCTAACCTATATCGCCGGCAGTATCATTGATATTGCTGGCGGCATCACCCATATCACTAGTGGTATCAATTTTCCAGCAATCTGATTTCAACTATTCTGTCAATTCCTATCATGGCAACTCACAATCAAAAGCTACTAGGTTTTCTGCAGAGTCTGGGGAATGCAGACTGGAAGAGGCTTGAAAAATTCAGGCTCTAGGGGTTTCGATATGTCACAGTGTGGCCTATAAGCCGCGAATTCCTTCAAGCGGCACTATCTTTTTGGGATCTAATGGACTATATTTTTCGATTTTCATCGTTCGATCTTTGCCCCTTGCTCGAAGAATTCCACGTTATTTTAGGGACACCGTGTCCTAAACGTGTTTCTCTAGCATTTCCGGACTTTCATTTTGGCATAGATGGAATTCCTCGAGGGTTATGGAACTTGGATTCTGTGGACCCATTTCTGTATCGGTTGCCCGATAAACCTGGGTTTCAGCTCGGAGCAGTTCTAGAGTGGTGCTGTGGAGTGCCCCGATCCTATCCTACTTGGCCATTCATGGTGGCATTACTGCTCATGGCAGAGTTTATGTGCGGAGTGAGCCTAATTGCTCCTGCTCAAGTTGATTTCACTCATCAACCCTATGTTGACAGGGGCTTCTCTCATTGCTGTGGGGTTGGCTGATGTTTTGTTGAACGTGGACGCTGCTTCTGTTGACTCGTCACTTATCGGAGATCAACTCATATTATTACAGGTACCTTTTGTTCTTTCTGATCCCGCATATTTCCTTCCCCTATCCTTTCCTGAGTTTTGAATTATAGGTATGGCTGATGGAGAAGCTGAAGTTGAGGGAGGCACCACTAGGAAACCCGAAAAAGTATCTTCCCGTCCACTTGAGGGAGAGAGGGCTTATGCGGGCTGATTTCGACAAGTTGACATATGATGATTGGGTGCCCATTTTGAGGGGGTATACTGATGTGTAGGTTTAGTGGGTTAGTCCATGGTGGAGAATTCAGGGTGTGGTTGTAGAATCTTGGGGAGCATGTGTTCAACTGGTAGGTCTGTGGAAGTCTTCATTCTATACCCCTTACTGGCTATGTCATCAGTATGGCAAGAGGTAAAGAGTCCCAATCAAACTGCCCCATAACCAGATTGGAGTTTAAAAAGCTAGGTGGGTCAACCATATTCGAGAGAAGTGGTCTAGGGAGGCTGTATTTGAGATTTTGGATTATGATCACATGGAAACTATCGAAACTGACACACACTACAGGGGATGGCATGCTTGCTGAGATAAGAGACTTGCTGACCCGTCGGAAGTGGTCATGGGCCCATTTTGAGGGGGAACGTGCAAAACGGGGAGAGGACCCCTTTCCTACTAGCACACCGAGGCGGATCTCAAGGTACTGTGACGATGATGCGGGAAGTTAGATTTGAGTCTTACTTTTGTCAGAACTATCAGACCCCTTTTTTTTGCATCCAAAATGAAAGTAAAATGAACTCTGTCCAAGGCTTTCTGAAGTTGTCTTAATCTTATGAATACAAGATTCACATAATTATAAGCATTTAGATTTCAACAAAAGAGAATTTTTATTAATTGAGATAAAATAAAATACATGATGTTTGGTTGACATTCCCATTGATTTAACTCCCGATGCCAACCAGCCGAGATCAGTTTTCTAGAAGGCACTTGCTCTTTGCTTTCATACCCTAACGTTTTCCTAGATTGCCCTTTTCGGGTTTTCAATGTAGTGGGTTTGTCTCATCCCCTAATTTTTGCACGATTGGTTCGCAGGATACCAATCATCGGGCTTTACCCTAATTTTTGCCCGATCAGTAAAAGACTGAAAGTGGGTAATTATCACGTATATATTTTTTTAGTGTGCTGCTTTTCTGATTTATTGCTTTTGAATCAAACATGATAACGCTTAAGCCTATCTTGGTTTACGGGATTTACGAACTCGTTCCCGTCCATATCCATAAGTTTAGCCGCCCCTTTGCTAAGCAGCTTCTTTATTACATATGGTCCTTCCCAGTTTGGCCTGAATTTACCCCTCACATCAGTGGTAGAGTGTTTCAACTGCTTGAGGACCAGATCATCGATCTTCAGGGGGAACTTTTGATGTCTTACCCGACTGTTATATGCCCGAGCCATACGTTGTTGGTACATCTGGAGATTATCACGGGCCTTTAACCTCTACTCATCCATCATGTTCAACTGTTCAAATCTCACCCGAGTCCATTTGGATTCTTCTAATTTAGCCTCTAGAGCGACTCTTAATGAGGTCACCTGAGTTTTAACTAGCAAGACTGCTTCCATCCCCGTAGACTAGGGAGAGCGGAGTTTGGCCCATCGGGGTGCATATACTGGTGCGATATCCCCAGATAGCGAAATGTAGCTTATCTACCCAATCCCTGTAACCGGCTATCATCTTAGAAAGGATCATCTTTACCGATTTATTGGCTGCCTCAATAGCTCCATTGGCTTGTGGTCTATATGGAGAAGATCTATGGTGCTCGATCCCATATTTCTCAATTAGAGAAGCAGTTGCTCCTTGAAATTAAACTCCATTGTCCAAGACCATATGGTGTGGGAGCCCATACCGAGCAAAGATGTGCTTTTCTATGAACTTGGCCATCTGCTTGGTGGTTACACATTGGTGAAAGATTTGGCTTCGACCCATTTCGAAAAGTAATCTACTGCTACCATAATGAATTTGTGGCCTTTTGTCGAGGAAGGACGGATTTCACCAATTATATCTATCCCCCATATCGAGAACAACCAAGGGGTGGATAGGTGATAGAGCTCGGTGGGTGGCAGATGCTATATATCTCTGTAAACCTGGCATTGGTGGCACCGTTTGACCTGGGCGATACAATCGGCTGTGAGAGTGAGCAAAAAATCCCTCAGCCGCTTGATTTTCTTTACAAGAGCAAGACCGTTCATATGAGGGCCACAGTCACCGACATGGACCTGGCTCATTACATTCTGAGCTTCAGAGTCAGTGAGGCAATGGAGAAGCAGGCCGTCGCTAGTGTTCTTGAATAGATCATTATCCATAATACGAAACTGGATAGTGAGCCGCCTAGGGTGGTACAGTCTGAGTTAGAATAATCCATAGGGTATTGGCCGGTCTGAAGGAATAGGACGATGTCAGAATACCAACAAGGTTCGGATGAAATGGCGAGGATTGGAGAAGCCGATTGAATGTGATATGGGATCTTGGTGGACATCAAAACTAAAGGACGGATAGGTTGCTGTTGGGGTCCTTCCCACTTGGATGCGAGAGTGGCAAGAGCATCTGCCATTTGATTCTCATCTCAAGGGACATGGCGGTATAAGCACGAGCTAAATTTCTCAGACAATTCATGGACAGCCTCAACATAAGGGCAGAGAGATTCTTCTTTAACTTCCCAATCTCCAATGACCTGATGGACAACCAGGGCCGAATCTTTGATGACGGATACATGACGTGCCTGAACTTAAAGAAGACCTCGAGGCCGAACAGGCAAGCTTCATATTTAGCGCCATTATTGATGATAGCAAATTCTAAATGTTTGGACAATGGGATTATCTCATTATCTGGCGTGACGATGATGACCCCAAGACCTGCTCCCCGACGGTTCACAGCGCCATCAAAGTACATTGTCCAAAGGTCATCAAGGGCTGCAATAGAGGCGAGCTGTTCATTAGGAAACTCCAAATTTTCCTCATAGTCAGAGCTGAGGGGTTGATTAGCCAGGAATTTAGCTATGGCCCACCCCTTAATGACCTTCTAGGTTACATATTCAATCTCAAACTCAGACAGGAGAAGCAGCCATCGGGATAATTTGCCGGCCAGAGTAGGGGATTGACAAAGAAACTTTATTGGATCAATCTTGGCTACGGCTTGGACGCGATAAGATTAGAAATAATGTCGCAACTTCTTAGTGAGCCAAACCATGGTAGTACAGGTCTTTTCTACAATCAAATACCGAGTTTCATAATCTAACAGCTTCTTGCTTAAGTAGTATATGGAATGTTCGTGCTTATCATCATGTTCCTGGACAAGCATGGCCCCGACGAAAGTTTCCTCAATGGCCAGATAAAGGATGAGTGGTTTCCCTGGGATGGGGGCTGTCAAGATGGGTGGATCGACAAGATATGCCTTGATTCTATCAAACGCTACTTGGCAGTGATCGTTCCATAGCACGGGTTGTTGTTTCCTTAATAGTTTAAAGATGGGTTCGCAAATAGTAGTGAGGCAAGCAATGAACCGACTAACATACTGCAAGGACCCTAAAAACGATCGGACCTCCTTCTCTATCTTTGGGGGAGGCATGTCCCTGATGGCTTTGGCTTTGTCGGGGTCCATTTCAATTCCTTTCTAGCTAACCATATGTCCCAATAGCTTACCGGAGGTAACTCCAAATACGCATTTCTTTGGATTTAGGCGGAGATAATACTTTTTAATGCGAATCATGAATTTATCAAGAATAGCGGGGTGCTCCTCTTAAGTGGCGGACTTCACAATCATGTCGTCCACATAGACTTCCACTTTTTTTATGGATCATGTCATGTAGGAGGTAGGTCACAACTCATTGATAAGTGGCCCCGGCATTTTTAACCCGAACGGCATTACCTTATAGCAATACACCCCCCATTCAGTGATGAACGTTGTTTTGACTTTGTCGACAATATTAACCAGAATCTGATTGTACCCTGAGAACCCATCCATGAATGAATACATAGCCACCCTGGTGGCGCTATCAATTAGGACATTGATGTGTGGGAGAGGGAAGTTGTCTTTTGGGGAGGCTTTATTGAGGTCTCGGAAATCCACACAGACTCGGACCCTACCATCCTTCTTCGGCACTAGGACGATGTTGGACAACCAAGTCGGGTATTCTACCACTTCTATGAATTGAGCTTCGATCAACCTTGAAACCTCTACCTTAACCTATTCTGCCCATCCAAGTCTTAACCGACGGAGCTTCTGCTTGACAGGTCTAAATTTAGGATTAGTTGGGATTCTGTGTTCGGCGATTTATCGGTCAACCCCAGGCATGTCTTTGTACGACCAGGCAAAAGCATTAACATGATTTTTAAGCACTTTTATGATCTCACTTCTTTCCTCGGGAGTTAAATCTTTGGAAATAGTTACCATTTTGGGATTGTCATCTATACTTAGGTTTATTTCACTTAATAATGTATCACTAATGCCAAAAACATTATGCATATTGTTATGTGAATGCATGGACCCATGAGGAAAGACATCAAATAAGTAAGCAGAACGGGAGTTATTCATTGCATTAAAAGCCTCATAAGCGGCACTGTTTGCATCAAAAACATCAGAAATATTAAAAATTACATCATCCATATCCTCCTCCATAGGCGGAGGGGCTTCAATAGCAACATCGACGGGAGAAGTGTCCTCTGTATTATCTGTCAGAATAGCATTTAGGTCGTGCACTAGAGCGATCTTTTAGGCAATGGTGAGTGATGGGCCTTCAAACAAGTCGACCTTTTTGGTAAGAGCCCTGGCGAGCTTTTCTACTATGGCTGTCATAGCCTCTTCTTTCCCGGTACCCTTCCAGCCTTTCCTCATCAGTAATGCCATAGATTTTGTCACGGTTGCCACATCATTCTCAATTTCTAGATCAGTAGACTCTATATTACTTCTCTCAGGCTCATCCTCAGGATACATCTTACAATTCCCTTTAGCCTTATTAGAAACAACATTGATAGGCGCATCAGGTTCAGTAGGCTCGGGTTTAGCTAAAACTATCATATGACCAGTCTCAAAGTCATAGACATCTTTAAAGATCTTAAACTCGGGCCACATTTTCCCGCCATGCTCGATTGGCTCTTGCTTGCCCTTATAAGGCCTCTTGCCTTGGATCTCACAAACAGTGACCATGCGGCAGTAGCAAGAAGGGACGTAGTGGTAGGCTTTTCTATGCTTATATCCTAACCCAACTTTATGAATAAGGACCTTCGGCTCCAATGCCTCAATAATTCCCTATTCGTGTATTCCTCCACCTCTGCCAGGCCTGTAACTAGATTTCTTCATTAAAATGCCCATACTCACGTGTAAGTAGTTGTGCAAAAGGGGAGGAGGCTTCTGAGCTTTGCTAATCATAGCAATCTGAAGGCCCTTTTCTAGATTAGCTTCGGCTTCCATAACAGCCAAAACAGAAGCAGGATCGGCCTCTATAGTCACCATTCTATCATCATAAATTAGCTTGACTTTTTGGTGTAGTGTGGAGGGAACTGCGCCTAAAGCTTAGAGCCATGGTCGGCCAAGTAACAAAGAATAGGAAACAGGAATGTCAAGTACGGTAAAATGCACATTACTTGCCACACCTTTGATAGTGACTTCTACCTCAAAAGTCCCAATTACATTATGCTTTGAATCGTCGTAAGCTCTAATAATCGTGCTAGATCTTTCAAGAATGTCCTCTGATAGCCCTAGATGAGGAAGGATTTTTAGAGGGCATAGGTTTAGAGTAGAGCCATCATCTACCATGATGCACGGTATGACCTTATCAAGAATTTGGATCCAGATGAATAACGCCCTATTGTGATCCCTGAGCGTAAGATCAAAACTGTCAAGCACAATCTGAGGCCCTTTTCTCGGGGGAATGCCTTCTCCTATTGTGGCGCACATCTCAACGACTGAGGTGGTTGGATTAGCTTCCAGATCAAGGAGTCGTTTGATCAAACCCTTGCGATGCCTTTTAGAGTCAATTACCAGTTGCCAGATGCTATATCGGGGCTTGGGTGTTTTTCAGCTGGGTAATAAGGGGGTCAACCTCAAGATTGGTAGGGACATGCGGAGGTGGAGAAGGGGGTCTTATAGTAGTTCTAACTCTGCCAAGAATCGAGTCTTTGTTTAGGTGAAATATCGGTCTTCCCGCTGATATACACAACCACTCCGGGTAATATTGAGGACATTATCGAGCAAGACGCTCTTGGTGGCTCGCATTTCAAACAAGTATTATTGCTCGTTGGAGTCCGAATCTAGGTCTTGTAGCTCATAATTGTCCATGCTAAAAAGGTCATGGTGATCAACCATAAACAAGTTGGTGCTTATGGCCTTGGTCTCTTGAGTCATTTCCCCATCCTCATCAGAATAGTTCTCCTTCGAAATAAAGGAATCTACGCTGAACAGTGCTTTCCCCTCAGCTTTCTTTCTTTTTACCACAAATGGTTTAGACCTGCGGCTCTCTTGCTTTGGTTGGTTTGGATCAATTTCCATTCCTTGAATGGAGTTGACTCCCGGGTTGGCTTGATTGATAAGGTCAAAAACTGAGCAAGATGGTAGACCCAAACCGATGACCAGGATAAAGTTACTACTGTCCGGCCTCCGAGCAAGGAGATCAAAGACTGTGGCTTCGGATAAACCAGATTGGACCATGCCGATCGTACTTCTGAAGTTCGATAAAGGATTATTCATAGTGCTCGGGGCCTTATCCGGTTTAGTGATCTTTGCTTCGCTAACCAACCGCTGAATTGCTGAGAGCAGGGCTTTACAGTTGTTGATTTGGTTTCCTACCTAAACGTGATAATTACAGAAGTTATTCTTATCTTTAGGTCTAGGTGGCTTGTATTCCTGAAGGGACTGCATGAAACCTGCTTCCGTCAAGCGCTGGAAGATGACCTGCAAGGGCAATTTATAAGGGTTGGTCAAAATAAAAGGGGGATGAGGAGGTTGGACTGTGGCAACCATTGATGGAGCCGGATTAGCTGTGAGTGGCATAGCGGGGGCATGAGAAATGGCTTAAATTGTAGCCAGTATTTTTGGATCAGCCGGTGCCAGGGCTGAGGGTTGAGCTTCATTCTTCCTAAACTATGGTTTCCCCATTTTCTCGGCCTTCTCACGCTCTGCCTCACGCTCATTTTTCTTAGCTTTCTTAAATATAGCCTTGTAAGAAAGAAAGGAATCTGTAGCCATTTTCTTGCGGAACAGGGGGAAAGACCCTTCGAGGAGTTTTACAATCATTTCCTTAAGGCTTAGCTTGGACTTCATCAAGACCTAAGTCGACATCAACCTATTGAAGTATAGCTTAAAGGTTTCATTGGCCATTTGACGGACCCTTTCAAGATGCAGGAGGGTCGTCTCCATCATAGTATTGAACTTTCAATGCCTTAGATAAGAGAGTCTAATCAGCGACAATATGTTACGGCAAAGTGTGATACCATTCGAGGGCAGGACCCCGAAGGGAGCAGGGAAACATTTCAGCAACCATCTTATCACTCAGCTTCTTTACGTGCATCACTCTTTTATACATTATAATGTGAGAGGTAGGTGCTCCTGAGCCATTATAATGGGCCATGTTTAGCATAGTGAAATTGTCAGGGACCCTATCCTCGTCCCTCTCGGGTTTCTTATCAGTGATGAGGTGGTTGATGTAAGCTTGGATCTCGGGCGTCACGCTCGAAGGTTGAGTGACCTAGTCGCTGACAGGTTTGTGAGAGATAGTCAAGGCTTCAGGTGTCACGCTTGGAGAATGCACGACCAGGTCGTTGATGGTTTGACAAGCTATCATTTGCCGAATAAAGGCGGCTACCTCAGGTGTCATGTCCGGAGGTTGCGTGACCTGGTCGTTGAGTGTTGGAGGTAGCGAAGGGCGAATGGTCAACTGGCTGATAAATGGATTTTGGGGGTAGGTGGTGCCTTTAGGAGTCACAATGAACTGTGGAGGTGTGAAGGAGGGTAGTGGCTGAGAAACTAGGCTTTGGTGAGTGAATACCGGAGGAGCGGAGCTTTGGGCCAAGGGTCTTGGATTGAAAGGAACAACTGATGGGATGGTCGAAGTTGTCAAGAAAGTTGAAGCCTGCCCAAACTGCAATGGACTCACCATGGGTTGGGTTGATTGAAACATAGGTATGACGGGTCTAGCCTCTACCAGACTGGTCAATATCTGTGCCAAACCATTCGGGGCCTGAATTTTAGATGCCAATACTCGATCGGAATTCTTGTCTTCAAGAGCTCGTTTAACGGCTGCCTGAACCGTAGTTTGGATAGAAGCTTGGAAAGCGTCTGAGTTCAGGAATTGCATCATAGCACTGGTAAAGTTGAAACCAGGTGGTGGTTGGGATCCTATTCCTGAGCTGGAAGTAGGGCCAAAGGGCTCTTTCGGAGGAGGGGTCCCTTCATTTCTTGGGAAAGACATGGCTGGTCAAGAGGGACTTTGGCTCAACTGAACTTGTTCTGAATCTGACTCCCCGCTGGAATCGATGTGGGGAATTCCTTCAACTTCCATGGTAATAACCGGGGTCAGAGGATGATGTATCAAGTGATGCTCTATCCTTTTCCAAGCCGGGGTACGACGGTCAGTGCGCCTCCTCCTAGCTGAAATGGTAGGCAGTGGATCAGACCATAAATGGATTGGTGAATGGTATGCATGGTATGCATGCCTTTTGTTCCTTGGAAATGATGTGTAGTGTGCATGGCTACACGTAGATGTGGTTAGAGATGACATGATGGCTTATCCCTCCAACATACGTGGGACGTTTATACCTCACATCATACATAGCGATATGTGGTGACGCAACGGAGGCACAAGAGAAGTCCTATTTGTGTTGGTAAACCTCTTCCATGGGTGGAAGTGGTAAGGGTAAGTTAATTCATGGGGGTGCATGATCACAGAGCTCATAGCACGCGAATCGTCCCTCTTCTAACCTTATGACTCCCGCGTAATGCCTCTTTGGAAGGATGGAGTTTGGCCTCTTCACCGGTAATGGCGAAAGAAGCACATCCTAATTATTTTATTTATTTTGGGTAATCCTAAGGGGAATAACGTGCTAAGGCTTTTTCTAGCGGCTTTGGTATAGGGTTTTTGATGTAGAAGGTTCTCGTTTACCTTGATTCCATGTTACTTAACCACTACCCAAATGGGCGCGACCATAGGAGTTTACGTGTTGGTTAAAACAAGTGATCAACCCACTAGGCATCCTCAATTCCAATAGGGCATGAGTGATACTTTGTGAGGTTCTCGGGTAAAATGGGGCACCTAAAATTATCGAACTATCTACATGCGTGAGGACAAAACGTTATAAAAAAAAGAATGAAGTTTTAATTTGGCCAATGATTTCAACACATCATCAAAATCTTTTAAACTTTATAAAAGAAAGTTCAAGTTTAAAGAGCAATCCCTAGCAGAGTCACCACTGTGAGCGGACGACGTTTCGTGCGGCGGCAGCGGGGGCTGGCCTCTTAGCCGGCCTCTTTGAATGACGGGGAGATGCGGATGAAGTGTTTGGAAAATGATTTTGTATATTTTGATGCTCAAAAGATACGAGATCAAAATCCCATACTTAAAATAGAGTCACCACCCGGTTCAGCTTAATCGGGAAATTTATGGTACGATTTTCCCACCGGGTGGTTGGACCATACCTTAAGTGGAGATTTCGAGTTCAGATAATGTTATCTATTTTTCATTGGGCCAAGTTAAGATACTTCATTCTTTCTTAAAACAGTTCAGTCCATCCTATTTATTTGTATTTTTAATCATTTTGTTGTTTTCGCGTTTATCAAGCAAATGAAGTAGTGAATAAAATATTTACAACCATAAAAAAATAAGTGCGGAAAACAAAGTTATTACAAGGCTTACAAGTCCTATACATTTTTCTATGCGATAAATAAAATACCTGGGTGTCTAATATACGTCTGCCCGCAAAAGATTGTTAGCTCGGGTATAGCAAATTTTATTTACAGTATCATGAAACCGGATTGGATGGCTAAAATGAGATTCACACAGCAATTTCGAGGAAATTCCATTTTTAATCGAATTTTAGGCTCAATCGTTATTTTAACCGGATTATGAGTGAAAATACCCACACATTATAGGATGGGGTCTGTTTGCAAGAGATTTTGAACTTCCATCATTACATTATATATTCAAGTTTTGGAAAATAAGCTAATTCGGGAACAAACAAAAGTAAAACTGTTGTCCAAAAAGTTATATCGCCGACGATACAACTGATGCCGCCGGCGACATGACTAATGTCGCTAGCGACATGGCTAATGCCGCCGGCGACATTAGTTATGTCACCGACGATATCAGCTTGTCGGCAGCAGTGGTGGCAGTAAAAATGACCGAGAACCCCAAAAATGAATATAAATCGACGAAAATTAACACAAATCAGTAATATTAATGCCAAAGAGCTATGAGACTCAGGATTTTTTACCTCGAGGCCGTGAATCTACCTCTTTGTGAACCAAAAGAAACACCTCCTGGGAGCTTGTTACGACAATTTAGCAGTAAATTTAAGTGCTTTTGGTTTATAAATCCAATTAAGTTGATTTTAACTTAAAGACTTACTAATTTCAAACTCACAATCAAAGAATTCAAAGAAGAAAAACCAGGAAAAATGGATCGGAATCCTTTTTTCTATTTTATCTAGTTCTTATCTCACTAAAATCTATTCCCACATTAAAATCCTAACATTCCATTTCCCTTTCTTGTTCCTCCTCTCAAATGTAGCTCAAGGTGTGCTTTTATAGGTAAAATGGGGTGCTTTTTGAGGCCTTTTTGACCAATTCTGCCGAAAGTGGCCGAAAGGCTGTCTATGTAGGGACCCTTTTTCGCCGGCGGCATGGGCCTCTAGCATACCGATAGCTAACGGTCCCAAAAGCCAAAAAAGTCATGACAAGTGGTTTAATAGTGGGTGGAAAGGCATCTTTTTGACTTTTAATAATATTTTAATGGGTATTTATTATTTAGGTGCAAATCATCGGTTCAAGCTCCTACCGGACGCGTTATCAGCCACACTGAACTGGATTCTACCAAGTATAAAATTCGCGAGGAATATTATTTTGGTAATAAAAATTCTGAAGAGAACTTTCATTTTGAGGCATTAAAATCGGGTACACATCATCAACGTCTCGCGAGAGGGACTGCAAAATCCCATTCTCACATCAACCAAAAAAGAAGAATTTCGAGTTTTGCAGGATTACCTAGATGTAGGAAAGATGTTTCTCCTTCTCTGGGGTCAGGTTGATGATGGGGGAATGATCCCGTACCCATACATCTTGGCCTTCTCCTTCAAGCCGTAAGCAATAGGAACCGAGAGAAGTTTCAGCCCCTCGACGGAAGAATCCGATAGGCTCTCCTTAGCCTTAGCTGATTTGCCCTTGAAAGCCTTTGCAATTCTCTTCATGATTGGAATAGGGAAGAAAGCGAAAGATCTGGAGAAGAATGGAGCAAAAGGGATATGATTTCTGCAGCATGGGGAAGGAAGAGAGTCTTGCTTCCTTTTAAATAGTCATGCGGAATTCGAGGAGTTTTAATTTATCTGAAACTGCCCGATTCATATTGCCAGCGACATCAGTCCATACCGCTAGCGATATCAGTCATATCGCCGGCGACATCACCTATACCGATTTGAATTTTGAATTTGATTGACCAGTCAAAGCTACCACGTGGCACTCACATCGCTGGCGACATCATCCCATATCGCCAGTGACATCATCCATGTCGCCGGCGATATCAACCCTCTTCATGATTTTTTCAGCCATCCTCGGCGAAATCCCGGCTCTAGCCCCGGCATCCCCGGACTTTTAAACCCTTATACATTTTATTATTATGTTCCTACTGTTGATCGAAGAAGCAAAAATATTTTTGTCTCACAAAATCGATCAAGCAGTAAAAACATCGTCTAAAATCTGTCTAATCTTGTTCTCATTCTACTCTTCATAGGAACAACCCACGATTAGAAACCCGATATGCTCATTCCGTATGCTACTCGGAGATTACGGCATGACCCTGTACATGTCAATCTTTGGGTTCACCCTAGAACGCTAACTGAAGGTTCCTGATACAGTCTCTGTACGTATCACCCTTTGGGTTCACCCCTAGAACGCCAATTGAAGGTCCATAATACAGTCTCTATACGTATCACCCTTGGGTTCACCCCCAGAACGCTAACTGAAGGTCCCTAATACAGTCTCTATACGTATCACCCTTTGGGCTCACCCCTAGAACGCCAACTGAAGGTCCCTGATACAGTCTCTATACGTATCACCCTTTGGGTTCACCCCTAGAATGCCAACTAAAGGTCCCTGATATAGTCTCTGTATGTTTCACCCTTTGGGTTCACCCCCAAAACGCTAACTGAAGGTCCCTGATACAGTCTCTGTACATATCACCCTTTGGGTTCACCCCTAGAACGCTAACTGAAGGTCCCTGATATAGTCTCTGTACGCATCAACCTTTGGGTTCACCCCCAGAATGCCAACTGAAGGTCCTTGATATAGTCTCTACATGTATCACCCTTTAGGTTCACCCCTAGAATGCAAACTGAAGGTCCCTGATACAGTCTCTGTACGTATCACCCTTTTGGGTTCACCCCTCCAAGATCACAGCGTGACCCCCTACATGTTGCATTCAGAACTACACTCTACCAATCTACAAAGCATTAGTCCGACCAAAGGATAACCAATCCATAAAACACAAGTCCGACCAAGGGACAATCTCTCCACGAAGCACAAGTCCGACCAAGGGACAACAATTCTACAAAGCATAAGCCTAACCAAGGGGCAATCTCTCCGCGAAGCATAACTCTGACCAAGGGGCAATCTCTCCGCAAGGATCGAGTTCGACCAACGGACATCCTTTCCACAAAGCATAAGTCTGACCAAGGGGCAAACCAGTCATCCATCAGGTATTATTCCTATCCCTTGCTCTTTTATGCGATCATACTGACATGTGGCAGCAGTGATCCCCCGAGGGGCAGCCTGTGAGCACGGGATTTTACAGTCCCTCTCGCGAGACGATGATGACATGTAATACCTCAAAATAAAAGTTCTCTTTAGAATTTTTATTACCAATATAACGTTCCTCGTGAACTTCATACTTGGCAAAATCCAGTTTAGCGTGGCCGATAATGCGTCCGGTAGGAGCTTGAACCAATGATTTACACCTAAATTAATCAAATCTCTAAAATATCATTAAAATTCAAAAAATCCCACTTTTTAACCACTTTTGGCAACTTTTTGGGCTTGTGGCCCCGCTGACTGTCAGCTTGCAGAAAGCTGATGCCACCGGCGGCATCACCATGGCGCCGGCGGTATCACCATGTCGCCGTTGGCATGGCCCAAAATGGGTTTCTGCACAGACAACATCTTTTTCTTCCTTTGACTAGCCTTTTTACCACTTTCGGTGGAACTGGTCAAAAAGGTCTCGAAGACCACCCCAATTTGCCTATAAAAAACACACCTTATGCTTTGGAGAAAGAGGGGAAGAAGGGAAACTTAATGCTAGAGTGAGAAGATAGATTTTTAGTGAGATAAGAATTAGAGAAGCTAGGAAAAAGGATTTTAATCCATTTTTTCCTGTTTTTTCTTCTTTGAACTCTCTGATTGTGAGCTTAAAATCAGTAGGTCTATGAGTTAAAATCAACTTAATAGGATTTAGGGACTTAAAACTCTTGAGTTTACTACTAATCGTCATTACAAGCTCCCCGGAGGTGTTTCTTAGTTCACGAAGAGGTGGATTCACGACCCCCGAGGTAAAAATTTTGAGTCTCATAGCTCTTTGGCATTAATATTGCTAGTTTGTGCTGATTCTTGTTGATTTGTGTTCATTTTCGGGTTTTCGATCGTTTTTGACTGTTGCCTGCTGCTGCTGCAAGAAATTGAAGTCACCGGAGACATGTGATGTCGCTGGTGGTATCACTCATGCCGCCAGAGACAACATTGATACCGCTAGTGGCATCACATTCCCCAGGGACCTCACTTTCTTGTAGGACCCTTTCTTTATGGTACTCAGAAAGCCATGTAACCTACCTACGAAACTGATGCCTCTAGCGACATCATTGATGTCGCCGGCGGCATCAGCCATGTCGCTGGCGGCATGAACTTCTGGACAGCTGTTTTACTTCGTTCATTTCCGACCTAGTTTATTTCCCGAAGCTAGGATACACAGTGCAGCGACGGAGGTCCAAAACCTTCTGAAAACAGACCTCACCCCATAACATGTGGCATTTTCACTAATAATCCAGTTAAAACAATGATCGAGTCTAAAATTTGGTTAAAAATGGAATTTTCCCGCAAACGCCGTTCAAATCTCATTTTAGCCATCCAATCGGGCTTTATAATATTGTAAATAAAATATGCCATATCCACACTAACTCGGGTCTTGTTTGGTTTGCTAACTATACGTGATTCGTGAGATATCTCGAACGATGTGTTGTATCTGTGCTAACCATCTTCTGCAGTCAGATGTATGTTAGGCCTTCGACTATTTTATTTATCGCATAGAAAAATGTATCGGATTTGGAAGCCTCGTAATAATTTTATTTTCCGCACCTATTTTTATATGACTGTAATAATTTATTTATCGCTTCAATTGCTTGATAAACGCGAAAACAACATAATAACCGAAAACACAAATAAATAGGATGGATTAAACCGATTAAGAAAGAATGAAATATCTTAACTTGGCCTAATGAAAAATAGATTACATCATCCGAACTCGGAATCTCTACTTAAGATACGGTCCAACCACCCGGTGGGAAAATTGTACCAAAATTTTCCGGTTGAACTGAACCGGATGGCGACTCTGTTTTAAGTACGAGATTTCGATCTCGTATCTTTTGAGCATTAAAATATACAAAACCATTTTTCAATCACATCACTCACCCCCAATTATTTTCAGAGGCAAGCCCCCAGGCGCAATCTCGCAGCTGTCGCGTAAAATGTCGTCCACTATAAAAAAAACTAATGAACCACTTGGACTCATAATTTTGATTGTGACTTATATCAAGTGAGACAATATTAAGATAAAATTATGGTTTTCATGATGTTAACTTGCAATTAATTCAAAATTCAAAAAATAAATTCAAATATTGAGATTTGAAAATTGCTTTCTTTCACTTAGGCTTTTTTCTGATGGCTTGTAGGAATAAATGGGTCTTTTTTCAGCCTTTTATTGCCATGTGCTTTTCTTTTGATAAGAATTTTTTTTCCTTGTATTTATAATAATGCTAATTATTAGTATTTTTTAGGGGGAAATATATAAACACTTGACATTTTTTGAAGCTTCCTGTTAGGTTTACTTGCAATAAAGTAATACTTTTTTAATTTCCTACCTAATCTCATTCTAAATTATTCTTTACTCTAATCTTGTCTATATTATATTCCTTAATTACAAATCCAATTGCTCATATCTACTCATGTGACCTTGAAATTTGACTCTGCAACATTGCTTAATAGCTGTTTATTTGAAATTATAGTTAATATTCCAACATTATGTGGCAATACTAACTTTATTAATATTTACTTATTTGGGAGATATATATATCAGCCTTCAACTAATTATATGATAACTCCCCTTTGAATTCTTAGCAATCTTGGAATGGTTGAGACTCTTCTTATGATTGGATGAGTTACGAGTCCGAGCTACATGAAAAATAAAGGTGTTAATTATCTTTTAACGTAAAAATAATTGTGCAAATTAAAAAAATGGACTCAATAAACAGTAAACTTGGGTTCAAACTTTAGTTCTGCCAAGTTTTATTAGTACAAAAAAATTATATAATAGATTAATGTATAAGTTATGTCGAATATCTTAATATTTTTAATTTTCATAGAAAAGAAATAAATTGTACCATTTGATGGCTATGAACAAAAGCTCTCATACTTCTGTTTAGTTATCTAAATTAGAGTCAATTGGAGAAAACTTATCATAACAAAGGATTAGCATTGGTATGTATGAATAAGATATTTCTATCTAGTAGTTTAAACCTGATTGCAGGCTTCCCACCGTGGCAGATAGATTAGTTATTTTGGGAAATAAATTATGTTATAAAATGAGATAATTATATATTTGGACAAAGGCACTGTAACGAGTGAGCAAAAATGTGGTCCATAATGGAAGTCCAGCCCAGGGCTAGTCCTTTAATACTATATTAATTATGTTATTCACTTTTATGTCTTTGCAGTATTTATGGCTTTTACTTTTTAGCAAGGTTTTGAAGAATTTGAATAACCGAGTCAACATTTTAATTCAACATAACTCACGCATTCAGATTGAATTTATAATTTTATAGATTACAAATTCAAGCCACGAGTGATTAAAGTTTCCCATATATATTTAATAATATAAGCATATTTAGGTAAATTAAAAAAAATCAAGAAAATATCACCATGTTTTGTTTCCTATTTGTGTGGAATTACATAATTTGTAATTAACTCTTTTATTTCCACGTATGGTTGTCTACCGATTGATGAGTTGATTGAAATTTTTATGCAGTTTACAGAAGTACTTAGATACGATATATTCCTATAATAATATGATATAGCTTATTTTAAGACTAAGCTCTTATTAATTTATTTGTGGACTTTAACCCTAAAAAGTTTCATACTAATAAGGATAATTGTCCATACTTATATGTTATCCAATCTCCTACTTTATAATTAATATGGAGCATTTGTTCGCATATCGAACAAAGTATCATCAAGCCTCGCCTCGACCAATCATCCATCTATCCACTAACTATTGGGAAACAATGATCCGGAAGAATAAATCCAAGAACAGATCCGGATCAGGTTTGAAGAAAATAAAAACATACAAATAAAAACATATAAGTTCTGTTTACTGAACATATTTTCCAGAAAATTTTCTAAATGGAACTGAAAAATGGAATTTAGCTGCAGAATTTTTCAAATTAAAAAATTGGAAAAGACTTTTCAGAATTTTCTCGATTATGCCTTGTTGCAAAAAACATCTTTTTAATGTTTTCTGAAATTTTTCAAACTCAATTAACACAACTTGTGTATCCAATACAATACTTTATTGATTTAATTTATTTTTTCAAATATATATACACATACTTGTATAATTACCTATTAATAAATAAAAAAATCATTTTCTATTAATATACTTTTTGTTTACTTATTTAGTTATTTTTCTTATTTACTTGGTAAGTTTTTATTTTATACTATTCCGCTTATTATGATCTAATTTATATAAATTTGTTTTAATTTAATCGATATTATTTTTTAATCAATAAAACTTAAACATACTTTAACTTTCTTGGATTCTTAGCTCCTTACTGCAGTAAGAAATATCAATTGAAGGATTCTCGTGTAAGCATACGAATTAGGAGAAACTACACATTGACAAACTTGAAGCATCCATCTTTAATTGCATAATATTATAGAACAAACTTTTTGACTGTTAAAGCCAAAAGTTATTATAATGTAGACATAAAATATTTTTTATAATTTAAACACTTCATAGAAGAATCAAATTATATTTTTATTAATTTATGACTGGTTAGTTTAAAGTGGCAAAGGTTAAGGCCTAGTAGTTGAGTGTGAAGTTGTGATCCTAGAGGTCACAGGTTCGAGTCCACATTCGGGTGGGTTGGGATTTTTCTTTATTGTTATTGCAAGCTTATAAGACAAATTTTATTTAAAAAAGTTAAAATTTTATATAAAATGGATGCTTTACTTCAATTTGTAATATTTTTATTAAACTTATAATGTTTCAACAAGTAAAATTTATACTATGATACTGATTATTTTCTAAAAATAAAAAATAGAAACTGACTATTTAGAAAACTAAAAACTGAAAAATTTTGAAAATGAAAAGAAAACTGGAAATGAATAATGGAAACATTTTTCTGCAACTAAACAGGCCCATAGTCTCCTAAGTCCAAGACAAACCATCCGGACAAATATTGAAGACTATAAATACCCAAGCACACAAGGGAACCATTTGGTTAAAGTTTGGAAATGAAACATACTTTAAACCTCTCAAAAGCAGCATCCGAAAGAAGAACTGATTGAAAAAGCATCGGGATATATATTTGGCCTGAAGACATCCGGAAGACCCAAATATCAAGACAAAGGGAAAAGTTCAAATTTACCTTTTCCCTTTTTTTTGGTCTGAAGTCAAAGATCCTTTTTACCTTAAAGAAGACAGCTAGCACGCACCTCAGAAAAGGATAAAAGGACTGACACAGGAAAGAGAAAAAGGTAACAACCTTTTTCACATAGACCAATAGGAATGGCGCGTGGAGCTCACACCAAAGCAAATGACATAAAAGTTGGCGAATCACTAAAATCCAAACAAAACGATCAATGCCAACTTTTTGCCTCAATCCCAAGAATTCAAACGGGTCAAAACCTGTGCCTAACGAATTAATCAATGGCTCCGAATGCGCCACATCATACCTAATCAAATGTTAAGATTCAATTCAACCTCAACGGTACACAACGGCTACATTAATGATCAAAGCCTATAAAAAGGAAGCTTCACAAGTTGAGAAGGTGCTGGTTGAGTTTACAAGAAGCTATTACATGAGAATTCAAGCTAATTCAATAAAAAAAAATCCCTCCAAAAACTAAAAAGATTTCAAGTCTGTTGTTGTAAGAATTCTCAATTGTGTTATAAATTTGAAGAATTCAAAAACCAAATCCTTGAAAAATCAAGTTGTAAAATCTCATACTTGGGGTGAGTATTGAGATTGAGAACTAGCTTAGAGTTGGTGCTTTAAGTGGAATCTCCCTGTAGGACTCAGATTAGGTTTGGGTAGAATCTAAGTGGTATATCCTACTAAAGAAAAAGGACTCAGCTAGAAGTTGATGCTTCTAGTAGTATATCCTACTTCCGGAAGAGGGGTTACCATCTAGAGACAAGTTGTAAGGCTTGATTCCTGCCATTTGAAAAGGAATCCACTAGTGGACAAAGCTCGGAGTAAGGAAACTCTAGGGACTGCAGTAGGCAAGGCCGAACCACGGTAAAATTACTGTGTTTGATTTCCTTTAACTCTTTACTTTATTGCACAACATTTCATATTTGCATCATCCGAATCCATTATATTCGGAACATATCAAACACGTTGCATAAGACTTTTTAAAGCCTGTAAATTCTGCAAAAAGTGTCATTAACTCCCCTCAGACCTTATTTAGACCCTCACAAGGACCGACACTAACACATTTTTCATTTCGCTCTAATGCGTTGGAGGACACGTCTTACATAGAGTACTAACGATTTCACGGATTACTGGTGATCAAACTGGGAGCATCATCTTTTTTCGATATTTAGAGGATTCATCCATAACACGACTAACTTTAATACCACATGTAGCGGCTCGCGGAAGCCCTTGTTCACTACATAGCCCCCTACATGTATGATATTGTCCACTTTGGGAGCTCTTGAGCTTTACCCCCGAAATGCCTCATACCAATAAAGATATCGTCCACAATTATATATTAATCAATCTACTCTTTTTAACCACTGTGGGACATATGTTTGCACTCCGTCAACCCTCCCTTTAAATAGAGTACCATCGAGCCTCCCTTGGATCAATCATCCATCCATCCATTGATAATTTTTTTCATTTCACTCTAATGCAATGGAGGACACGGTTTACATGAGTAATAGCGGTTTTAAGGATCATTAAGGACCAACTGGGCGTACCACATTTGTTTGACATTTTGAGGATTCATCCACATGGCTAATACCGAAGCATGAATTTGATACCATGTGTAGTGGCCCGCAGAAGCACTTCCACACCACATATCCCCACACATGGTATAATATTGTCCACTATAAGCTTAAGCCCTCATGAATTTGCTTTGAACTTTAAGCCCTAACAAAAAATTCTTTAGTAAATAGGGGTTAAACATACTAGCAATTACTTAAACAGACATATATTTAAAAGTTTTACAGGGGATGCCAAATAAAATGTTTAATAAAATTACATTTTACAAATTTTGTAACCAACTCAATATTATTTTAATTTCATGATACGAAAATATAATTCTAGATCAATGAAATAATTTGTGGAATTCGGAAACAAGTTCAATCCCTCCGATTTGGTGGGATATGAAGGAAATGATGAAATTTTTATTATTTTAACCGCATACTTTTTATTTATTATATTTAAGTAAATTCAAGAGGTGTGATTGAGTGGAAGAGACTCATCCATCTTTAAACAAATGTTACGAAATTAACTACTAATTTTGAGTATGAAGCAGCATTAAACCCTTAGGTCACTTATCTACACCCTACGAGGTTCATACAAATCAACATGGGAATTAGTTATTGAGTCTGTTGTTCGCACTTTTCTACGCACTAGTAAGAAGTTTTCGATTGAACAGGCGTTGTCAAAGCCTCTAGCCATATAGAAAAGCAAAAACCGCAAGTATACGGTTGCGATATAGTTTTAAAAGATTATCGATCCCACGAGGAAACATGTTGAATATATTTAGTCCTTTAATTATTTTCGAATTATGAACACATAAAAATATTGGGATAGGTTTGAGGATTTAGGATATGAAAAATACATAACACGAAAAATATATAAAGACATGTAAAGCAATGAAGTTGATAATAGTTTTTACCCTCGGTTCTTACATATTTTGCCTACTTATTAAAATGTACAAATATATCATAAATGTTACATTTTATGATCTAGAGCTGAATTATTATTATGCATACAAACCCAAATACCAAATATATTATGCTTAGTAAGAATGGCTCTCTCATAAACTATAACCATGTAAGAAAAGATGAATATATCCGGGTAGAACTATAATTGAACTAAACTAACAAGATTACGAATAAACATTGATTTAAAGTCACTTGAATTAGAATAGAATGTCCCCGCTTTTTACACAAGATCGGTACCACTAATTCTATCCAAACTCACATGCATAACAACAAAGCGACTCAATATAACAAGCACTGTATATCATACATAAGATCATAAAACTTATTAAGTACAAGTAGAGAGGAAAAGTGATATGAAAAAAAATTAAGAATTAAGAATGATACAATAAATGAAATTAAAGAATTAAGTTAAGATCAAACCACTTTCTTAGATGTGCTGTCAATCCTCGATCGTTGCCCTTCTTCTGCTTGAATCTTCAAATGCAGTAATCTTTCGGGTAGAACAAATTATTGATAATAAGTAAGAACAAAATATGAAGAACATGAAGTAGAACTTTTATTGATGAATATGGAATACAAAACGTGTATGGGGTTTTGCACCCATGGCTTCTACAATAACTTCAAAATTACATTGTGTAATTTATCAATCTCCATCAACACATTTCTACATAATCTCTACATATTTTTATGTATGTAGAATTCCATACACTATAAGTCACACTTTGCAAATGAATCTCTACAGCTATTTATAGAAATGAAAAGGTGCAAATGAAGAGTTGCATCCTTTGGTGAAAAGGTGTCTTGAATCCTATTGGTTGAAGTAGATAAGGATTGCCAAGTCACTTATTTCCTATTGGTTTGAAATAAATGGTAGTTAAATGGAAGTTATGGAAGTTGATGCAGTAGGATCAGGGCATGCATGGCATTTTTGGCTGAAATCTCTGTGTCGCGATCGTGATAATAATGTCGCAATCATGACTTGCAAAATATAAGCTTAATCCAATCTTCCATCTTCAATGAGTCACGATCGTGACAATGTGTCGTGATTGTGTCTTTAGCTTGCAAAACAAACTGCGTTCGAAATTTACACAGCACAAGCGCAAAAAATTGTGTCGCGGTCGCAAGGCGTGTTGTCCCTTGAATCCTTTGACTTAGCCATTTTGCTCCTCTTTCATACTTAGCCATTTTTCCTCATTTCCTTAGCCTTTTTTATATGCTTTGAGCCATTTTCATCCACTTTCATACTTTGTATATTTTTATGCTCCATTTACCTAATCTCCTGAAATTGCACCAAAAACAAATACATACCACGTGAAATCTTTTAAATGAAAAGCATAAATACATTAAATAGATTATTAATTGATAGAATGCATATGGTAGATAAGTGTTGTTTTAGCACTTATCATCCATCGGGGTGTGTTAGTATATAAAAATGATACTTAAGTAATATATATATATATATATATATATGTATATATATATATATATATATATATATATATATATATACATATATATATATATATATACATATATATATATATACATACATTAATTTACTTTATAAATCTGTATAGGCCATGTTCAACCCATTACTCTATATTTTATACTTTAAGCTCTATTTTTAAAGTATTTAATCTAAAACTACAGTTGCTATGATAAATTCACTTCAACCCATGACTCCATTTTTCTACTCTAGAAAAACAATCTTTCATCCAAAAATACTATTATTTTTATTATTATATCAATTTTTTAAACCTTTCATCAAATAAATCATTATAATTAAATAACAAAAGTAAAAATTAATATTAAAATAATCAACTCCAAATATAGAGTATGGTATGAGCTACTCTAAAATTAGAGTAACACATACCCTACTTCAAATTTAGAGTAAGAATTTGGAGTAGGGTTGCCCTACTCCAAATATGGTATTTACTCTATTTATAGAATAACAATGGACTTGCCTAAAAATTTTTAATTCTTATTAAATACTGTTGGACCTAACTTAGAAGAGGTTACCTCAGAAGCTAGACTAAGATAAGAGTTTTTGAAGATGACAAAAAGATAAAGAGACATAGAATCTCGAAAGATCTCAAATAAGAGGAGTCATTCACCAGAAGAAAGCCATCTCTAATATCCTCTCCATCTCAAAGTAAACCATTATATCTCCTCTCCATCTCAGAGTAAACCATTATCTTAGAAGAAAGAATTGACAAATTATCGCTTAGAAGGTAAAGGAAGAATTCTGTGCCGAAAGAACAGATTCTGAGAATAGTAAAGACTCAAGCTCACAAGATCAATCAAGCCTCAGAAAGCAAAGTATCTCAACACTCACAAGCAAGAAACGCAAAGCAAACTTCAGAGTTTAAAGATCGCCAAATATCTTAACTTTTGAAAGCATGATACCAAGGGCTACCTAAACGATCAAAGAAAAGCGTAGAAAGGAGAAAACTGAGCACAAGACTCACTCAAGAGAGAAACAGTTTTTCTTCTCAGAAGTTTATTGTGTCAGAAGGAGCATCACAATCCAACACTTTGTCTCAGAGGCTACTTCACACTGTAGAAGAATAGCCAAGGTCAGAAGGACATCTTTCTAAGACAGAAAAATGCTTCAACATCAAGTTTCTCAGAAGGATTAAATATCTCTCTGAAATTGACAATCCCTAGACAACTCACGTGACTTCACTTTTCTAAGAATTGTTGTCCTAATCTCTGCAATCCTATAAAGTTGGATCTTTGACTTTCACTAAAAGAGATAAGACATTACCAACCAAGTGAGTTGACAAGCAAAGAGCAAAAACTACATTTAGCCACCTAAAACTTGACACACATAAAGCTAAAAGTACCGAATTGGTGTAACTACTAAAAGTCAAATTACAGGGGATAAAGGATACTGATTTTGGACTCATCTAACGGGAAGAAAGACTCTAGTCTACCAATCATCCAACGATCATTAAAGAAGGAGTTTTTAAAAAGACAACGGTAAAAGGATGCCTCAGAATATAGTTGTTCTGAGACATGTACCTATCTAACAGCAATGGTCAAAAGAAGACTATCTCACAAAGGTGCGCATCAACCATCATATTTAAGTATTGGAGTATAAATACGTCTCTATACACAACAAGAAAAATTTGTCGAGCATTTTTACAAAATGTACACTAAAGCAATTTACAATTGTGCAAATCTCAAAAGCAAACAAATCATAGTTCATATTAGTTTGTACAATAAAAAAAGCTCGCTAGAACAAAATAATTCAAATCTATTATAAAAGTGATTCTTGATAACAAAGTATAAGATCACTCAAATTCTTTCCAATCCACACAGAAGGTGATCAGACTAAGCAAGCGCGGCTTGGTGAGGTCTTAGAGTCACAATAGACTAAGCGTGGGTGCTGAGATCTTCAATCCTAAACACAACTTGATGAAGTTGGGGTTTTAGAAGAATTAAAGAGAAGGGTATTCTGAGATTGGGAATCAAAAGTGGGAAGAGGAGGAAATCTGTGTCGGTAATACGATTCCAATTGTAAAGGTTTCTCCGCCTCGGAAGTAGTAGCAGATAATGGATTTAAGCTCGGAGGAGGAAACTCCGGAGACTGGATGTAGGCAGGGCTAAACTAATATAAAAATTATGTATTTAATTTCTTTACATTATCTTCATTTACTACTTGCGCTTTATCTATATCTATATCCTGCCAACAAAATAACATTCACATATCAAACACCATTCATCAATACCAATTGGCCTTTGGTCAAGTGGTACATCCACTAGTTTAGATGAGGATGACCAGGGATCGAACATTGGCTCCTAACCATTCATCAATAGACTTTGAATCAAATTGCAAAAAGTTGAATTCAATTAACAGACAAATCTATTATTTCACATATAAATCGAAAATGAGTCAATCACCTCCCCCTGACTCCTATATCACCCCTCAACACGGACCAATAAATACTACTAGTTATCCTCACTTTGCTGTCATTTCTTTTATAATTCTTGCATACCCATCTCTCAAGCCTACCTTAGGGTATTAGTATAATACTATGTATATAGAAGTGAAATGTGATCTAAATAAATGAGCCTTATGATGTTGGGTACGTGGAAAAAAATTGGTAATTAAAACCAAAATTAAGCAGTAATTAAGGTGTATTATAATGTAAAGTTTCTCGCGAGTAGGGGAATTATGTTTGGTATTGAAACATATATAGAGTTAACTCGTGTACACACCCTACACATTGAATATATAGATCACAGAAAATGTAGTTCATGTGAATGTATAAACAATAACAACGGTGCCTAAGCTAATTAATTAATTACTAGTATTAATGGAATTTACTGGAAGCAGTACCTTGATGGCTTGTTTAGTTGGGTTGGCTCTGAATTTAATCTGGACCACTGCATTACCACACGCTTTAATTTCTTTTTCTTTCTGTATTAAGGAAACAACCTCCATTAATTAGTATTTAAAGTTATGGTACATTTTTTTTGATTCAAATCTGGTATTTCTAAATTAATATCTTTTTTTATGTCATCCATTCAAATATTGATATATGTTTGCTTTTATTATTATTTTTTTTTAATTTATTTTTTTTATAAATATAATACATATTAAATAATGAATGGAGGGATATAAAAATTCCAGACAAAAACAAATTTGAATCCAATTTCTAGATGTCCAATATTTATTACTGAATAGTTATGTCCTTATATGAGACCCATTGTACGTCGTGAGTGGCCCGTTTAATTGATCTTCACCATTCTTAATGTCTAATGAATCAAGTACATGATCTTGTGTACAGTTTCACTATTTAAAGGGTAAATTTTTAAAAAAAATATATCATAATTTCAGTCATTTTTAAAATGGAAATTGAAAATATTTTTTGTTCGAACTAGAGCCTGAAATTTAATGATTAATTAAGGAATTTTTAATTAATACCGTTGATGATGTGGCAAAGGTTAATTTCGGAAAATCCAAACTTTCTGCATCTCCTTCATCCTCTCATGGTTCAGTACCGATTGAGAATTTGGATCAAGTTATTTGAAGTCTGAGTCAGCTAATAGTATCACGAATTAAATTTCATTAAAGACAGGAGCATATTTGTAGTAGCAGAATAGGATCGGGAGTTAACAGCACCACCAGATCTGAGCCCAAAATTCACAGAAGAGAAACCACTACTGCTATTATTAATATTATTACTAGACGACGCCATGGGAGCATATTTACCCTGGGTTTTGAATACGAAGTCCCGGGCCAATTACCAGGAAAATCTTCCATAGATTCTCGGAATCTAGCGATAAATAATCGACGGGATCGGTGCCGGATCTGCGATACTGGAAGAGGTGGTGGTTGAAAGAATAAGGAATTTTGAGATCTAAGAAAGTAAAAGGCGTTCATCCATGAAAGAGGGACATATGGGAAAGGATAAATCAGAATATGAAGTATGCAGTGCTGGGAAAGCAGAGAAGATGATATGGAGATGGCAGAGAGAGGATTAAATCTCTGCAATTTTTTCTTCTATGAAAGGCACCCCTAATTGTCGTTTTTAAGACTAAAGACGTACATGATTTGAATATATAAACATTATTTGCCTCTTAAATAAACTCATTGCTGGTGGCCCTTCTTTCTTTTTCTTCAATCGTTTCTTGGTTATGCTTGATAATTCAGATACAGTAGAAGACGATGATGTTGATGATATTGCCATAGATTCAATTTTTCAGCAGAAAATGCAAGAACGAGGAAAGAGAAGAATTTTTTTTTGAATTTTTCGAAATTGCCTTGGCCTCGTCACCATTGTTAACAGTAATATGTTATGGAACCTCAGACTCAATTTAAAAAAATAAAATTTCAAACCTCATTTTATAAAATATATAAAATTACCTAATATTTTTTTTAAGTTTACTTTTTTTTAAAAGTTGACTAATATTTTCGTTAAGATAATTAATTCAAGGGTTAATTACATTTAAAACTTCTCATCCCAATTTATAAATGTAGACTCGTACCTTATTCTTTTCCCGCATATATTCAATTTGTGTTGCCTATTGAATTCAGTCCCAACCTTGAGAGGTTTGCATAGAGTGCGATCGCCAAAGGTCTATAGTAATAAGGGACCCAAAATATTTATTTTTTTAAAAAAATTAATATAAAAAAATATAAATATAAATTAATGTTGTTGTTATATTACTCTATCATCTTTTTAATGGACAATAATATAATATTATACATTAAGACCATGTTTAATAAAATTATTATTATTTGTTATTATAATTTACAGTTGTTTGCTATTACGATTTATCGTTTACTTCTAATTGATCCTTGTTTGTTGTTTAGTAATAATATGATGTATAGTAATAGTTAAAAATGTAAATAACTAAAATGAGTATATTTTAAATCAATTAAAAAGATAATCATGGTAAAATAAATTAAAATATAAAATGCTCTCGTAAACCATAAATCAATTAATTGATTTATAAAAAAAAAAGCAATTGAACTTCATGGAAAAAGCAATGTTTAGAGGCGACAAAACATTGTTATTTCCTAAATTATCCCCCTTTTGGTTCAAATAACAAAAAAAGTTTTACATGAAGCAATCAAACCTAAACTTTTAAGTTTGTAATTACTCGTTTAATTTTTTAGTTCAATTTTTCTAAAAAAACAATTGAATGTAGTAAATCATAATTTAATGAATTAATTAAATATATATTTATTTTGTAATTTCGCTATAAATTTTAATAAAAAGTATAATGTATTATTTCATGTATTATTTTGCGTAGGAATTTAGAAATATCAGGATGGGGCTAAAGCCACACCTTGTAGGTTCACTACTACACATTTTGTTTCAAGTAAATGGGGTTTACTAACAACGCCATTTAATTACAAAACAAAAAAACAACGCCATTGAATTGCAGGCTATAATATGCTTTTCACTCACAGACCATATATATCCTTCAATGTATATTTTATACCTATTTTAGTCCATTATACTTTTATCAATGTTAGTTTAAAAAAGGTTAATAGTATTGTTTAAGTGTGTGCGTATAACTTATATGTGCATTGTCTTGCCAAATTAGATTGCTTGAAATTACCTTGCTGGGTCTCTTTACCCCAATCCAACAAATTGAAACAAACTTACTAGTTTTATTTTATTTAAAAATGGCGATGTTACTCGCGATGAACATATATTTTATAGTTAGCAGAATTCTACATGAATAATGTTCAAAGTTAGGCTTAATATCGACATAAATTTTGTCCAATCTACAAAAATAGAACAATTAAGGGCTCTAATTTTATTAAATATGACCAATGTAAACTTCGCGTTTTCGAAATTACAATTATTCATATTTATTGAAAATGTACAAATTAAAGGGCCACTAAGATCTGTTAAAGAGTCTGGTGATCTTATGGGCGAATTTGAACACTTAAGTCCTCAATAAATACGACTCGGTAAAGCTCAAAATTTTATGAACTTGTGAGGAGTGCTTAAAAAGTAAAAAAGATTTGAAGTGTTGTAGGGTTTCAAACCCTAACTAGTAACTCCACCATAATTAATTCAGTGAAGAAAAATGTAAGTAGACTTGTTATTTGGATGGACTGGACTGGACTGGCCTAGGCAGGTGTTAAAAAGTTAACATTGTCCAAGCCTGCTCAACCCTTCCTATTGAAAAATAGCGTCGGGCTAGATTTGGAATATCTCATCCAAAGCCCGACCTATTCACTCCTTCAGTTCTTCATAATTGATAAAATCAAGCAGCAAAATAGAAAATTGCCATCCAAATCATTAAAATCAAAATACAACTACATAATCCAAGAAACCAAAATTGTTTTTGAGAAAATAAGAAATTAATTCATTCATACATTTCAACTTATTTAGACTTGAGCTGGTTAAGGTATTTTATTCTGCCCATTTCGAATTTGAGCATATATTATTTTTTTTAAAATTTGCGTAGTTGCAATTACATGAAATAGAAAATGAAATCTGCACTCATCCCAAATATGGTTCAAACTTGAGATATCTAGAAGTCATAAATTCAATATTAACCATTCAGCTAACACTATCACCACTGGATTTGAGCACATATAAATGAACAACCTTTAACATATTTTCTTACTCTCTTTTTCATATCAATTCCAGCAACTTTACACAAATCAAGCAAACAGCTAAGTTTGCGGCAAATGTTTGGTCTACTGGTTGAGTCTTGAAGTTATGATTATATAGGTCACAGGTTCGAGTCCACATACGAGGAGGCTGAAATGAGGTTTTTCTTTATTATTATTGTAAGCCTAATGTGGTCATTTTAAAAAAAAAATGCAAATAGCTAAGCTTATCAACAAAATTATGGTTACTTCAAAGTGATGCTTTATTATTTATACGTGGCAAACATAACAGGTGGTGGGGTGGCGTGTAAGTCTCACTCCAGTCGTTGAAAAAAAATCCCCTATAAATTTAAGGTACAACACCCCCGTTGTTTTGTCCGGAAAAATAGAGGTAGAAGAAAACTGAAATCAACCCTATTTTACTTTGAAACCCTAATTCAACCACACCTGCAAACACACAAATGTAAGAAAGGATGTCACTAAACTTTTAGGCCACGTTGAAAAAATAGGAATTATTTACTATTCAACTACTGGAAATAATTTAATTGGCAAATAGAGAATAAAATTAGGCAAAAAAATAACGACAATTAGTATAAGGATTTAACTTGGTTCGGTCAGACTGCTTACTCCATGAGTGACAATTAAAGAAATTTCCACTGAAAATACCTGAAACTTTATAAGACCACTCAAGTATTTACACTCTCTCGATGCCCCATCCACCCAAAGAAAATTTATACAGTAGACAAATAGTACAATATATTAATTTTAATTCTCTCTGATTAAGTCTCTAAAGTAATCCTCTTACTTTCTCTATTTAAGATATGCAAGGCATACCATTCAATTGGTATTTATAAGGAAGTGCATGTGTATTTAGTCAGTGGTTAAGCGAGAATGCATCAATTGAATGGGAGATTTCATGGTCGCAACTTTTCTACGTGTTTTATGCCAACAAGTTGACTGGTTACCAAAACTAAAATTAGTATTTTATTTTTTTTATAAAACTTATTTATAAAATGTATATTAGATATACAATATATTGCAATACTGGGCCGGGCCAAAAGGGTTTTGATGTGTTTGGTCAGGCGCTATCCTACAAAAATAGGACTTAAATAGAGCTTGGACCTGGGGCAGACACAAAATTATTGACAGTGAAGAGAGATCGTACCAAGACAAGAATGATTATACGAAGAAAATTGCTCGTAATATGTTGTCAAGCTCCTCATCTGATTCAAACTCAGAGTCACCGGCTTCTTCTTTCGCTATTTTGACTTATGTGTTGGGAACTGGCAATAACATTGAACATGCATAGCAGACATGGCGGAAATTCAAAATTTTGTCCATGTCCCCAAGAACTCCTATTAGTTGCATATGAATTAAATAAGGCCTCAACTAAACAATTCTCTACCTAGGTTAGCATGCATAGGCTAGGCATAGCATAATTCTAAATTATATCCTAGTATAAATATTTTATACTAAGTATGTTATAACTCTAAGCTATAACCTAAGCATGTTATAACTCTAAGC
This sequence comes from Euphorbia pulcherrima, assembly GCA_947683365.1. NCBI lineage: Eukaryota > Viridiplantae > Streptophyta > Magnoliopsida > Malpighiales > Euphorbiaceae > Euphorbia > Euphorbia pulcherrima. The sequence goes on from CANTUS010000009.1 coordinate 23,379,351, forward strand.
TATAACCTAAGCATGAAAAACAACCTAAGCATAAATATTAAGTCTAAAAACGCTTAAAGAAAAAGACCTAATAATTAAAAGAGAAAAAAAAAACTTACTAGTTGAAGCGTGCTTTAGTAGAACCTCCTTGCACAAGCCTCTAAGCCTAGGATAGCCTCTATGAGTATCCACACGAACCCCACCAACCAAAATCTCCCCGAGAGGAAGAACTAAGGAGCCTTGAGTAATTGTTAGACCACTCCAAAAGCCCCACTCGAAAATATTAACTAGAGGTTCCTCAAAAATATTTGAGGCCCCACAAAAATAAACTTGCTCAAGCAACCCGGGAGATTTTTCTTTATGAATCTCTACTTAGGATTTATGCTTGAACTTGGTGCATTGAAAAAGGTGAAAGGGGGTGCCTATTTATAGGCTTGAGGAGCAAAAACTTGCTCCCCATTTACAATGTGGGATAGGGTGAAAAACCCTATCCCACGAGGGTCATGCACGCGGATCCAAAGGGTTCGCGTGTTGACTCCCCTGCACACAGCGTGCAGCGCAAGCTGTGTGCCGCAAGGTAAGCCCTTCTAGCTTTCCTTGCCCGCGAGCTGAGCCCCACAGCCCATGTCGCGAGCCCAGCTCGCGGTGCCCCAATAGTGCTCGTACACCTTTCAGTGCACTTTGTGCATCCGAACCTATACAAAATATATTTCGTACTTTTCGGTTTAACTCGCTAAGGCAAAATATTAATTTATTTTACGATCCTAATAAATTAGTTACCATTAAAAAATAAATTCCTTGGTTTATCCAAAATGATCTAATCATTTTTCAACCAATTAAATAATAATCCAATTATTATTTTGTTGTATTTTAGTAATAGAATAAATCTATTAAATCTTTACTCAGTCCGATGAAGGTCCAATGTGTGTTACCTTATAGGATCCCGAAGTGTTGAGCTGTTAAGGCTTGGCCAGTCTCACCTAGATTTCCAAGGAAGGACTAAGCGCTCAGTATCAGGTCAATCTATCTTAATCTAGCGCTCTAGTAGGCTTGTTTGCCTTTCTCAGAGAACAAGATGTTATATCACAAGATATATACGAGCTGTTGGTGCAGAACTTCTCAACCAATGTTTATGGTCACCTCAAATCTTTTGAAGAATTTCTGAGCTTGTTTGATCATCGGGCCCAAGCCATTTTAGATGCAATGGCAATAGGGAAGAAGGATCGCAAAAAGCGTGAGCAGGAGGAAAGGGAAAGAGAATAGATAGTTGAACTCCCTTATAATATGTCCAAGGATCTGGAGCACATTCAAAGAGAATATCATGAGACAAGGTAGAGAAAAGGTAAGGAAATTGCGCTATCCAAAGAGAAGAAGTCAAGATGAGATCAACAGGTCTATGAAGAAAGGAGAGCAAATCTTGGAGGACCCCCTTTGCCAAAATAGAATAGAATTTTGTAATCATTAGAGCATATTGTAAAACTTAGTATAGATTAACTCATCGTTGTCTGTACTCAAGTTGTTTGCTAATGAAAGATTACTTATTCTGTTCCAAGTTAAGATCTTTTTAACTTCTTATATTTTCTACTGCATATATATGTGTTGATTTGCAGAAATATAAGCGAAGTGTTGAGGAATGCTGAACTCAGAGAAGTCAAGGATTATAGGGGAGTTAGCATTCACTCTGAGCAAATTGAAGATGATGAACAAAAGACATATCAAGCATAAGTATAAGGTAACTATGATCTACATATCTTATTTATTTAATTCTCGCTCAAGTTAATTGTCATTGATCAAAATGGAGGAGATTGTTGAACCAAGCACGACTTTGACTGACTTAGTGGACTGACTCAGTAGTGCTTAAGTTTTGATCATAACAATTAGGCCTATTACATCCCCAACCCCCTGAACTTGTCCCTAATAGTCCCTCACCCCCCTGAACTTTCGAAGATACCTCTCACCCCCCTGAACTTGTCTGAACCACATCTTTGGACCCCCTAATGCTCACTAAATCGGTCTCAACATGGAGAGTGTAATACACTCTCTCTACATGTACCAGTCTGAAAAGTCAAGCGAGTTAAACTTTGACAAGTGGCATTATCTTTTGAAAATTCATCAATTCACCCGTAATGCATGCTTGGTTAGCGAGAAAGTGGAGGAAAATGCCTAAAACAAAACCAAATCAAACATAATAAACCCAATTCCAACAATTCCAAACACAAATCAGACAAAACAAACCCAGCTCTGCCTTATCTTCTTTACGAGTTTCTTCTTAATCATGAAACTCTTGTGAGACGGCTATTTTAACATGAATCGAATTTCAATGTCAAATTACCATTAAAATGCCTTGATCTTTTTTTTCTTTCAAAGATTCCAATAGGAGAAATTGACTAGTTAGTGAGTTGGAGGAATTGAAACTCTTCAAATCCAGACTTTGTAGTGGGCTAGGTCGAAAATCATGAAAATATGCTCTGCCCCTACAGCAATTATAGACAACATAATCTCAGCGAAAATGCAATCGCAACAACAGTGACAGAGAAACTAACTCTTGTGTATAAGAAATTTGCAGAAACAGGGAGCAATTTGATGTCAAAAGCCCAATCAGAAATTGAAATTGAAGAACAAGACAAAGGGGTTTCATTGAAGGGGTATTTGATGGAGAAATGAAAATTCAAAGAATAAAATGTAGTGGGCTAGATTAAATATTCGTTACAGATTAACGCATGATAAATTAGAGGCATTGAAGATGATTAAACTAAACAAATTAGTGTTTATTTGTTTTCAATTTTGTAAAAAAAGAGATTGAGGGAAGAGAAGAAACATTTATAGTGGAAAAATGGCATCCTTTCTTTTTAATTTTTGAATAAAAAATATAACCCACACTCTCTTTTTTTTCTCTCTCCGCCACATCAACTACCATATAAGCACTGAGGGGTCCTGAGATAAGGTTTAGACTAGTTCAGGGGAGTGAGAGGTACCTTTGAAAGTTCAGGGGGGCGAGGGGCTATTAGGGACAAGTTCGGGGGGCTGAGGATGTATTAGGCCTAACAATTAAGATCAGTTTGAGTTGATTAAATCAATAATGATGTTAAAATAAATAGTCTATGGATGGTTGAGGTTTTAGTAAATTCGAGGGTAGAATTTCATGTCTCCGCTGACCTAGCTATTTAGTTTAACTCTGAGTGTTCTAGGCTGATTATCTATGATTAGTCACTGACTAAGTAATGTTTACTCAACACTTGATATTTCTATTTTATTTTAGGTGTGTGCTTTATGATTATATATTTCGCTGAGTTACTTTAAATCTGTCAAAGCTGTTAACTTTACCATTTAAGGTAAAAAGGGATCTTTGCTTTTAGTGTTGCTTTTTACAGGACCTTAATGAGACAAAGACAAAAAGAATCAATGCCTTGACAAGACTCAGATTAATGGAGAAAATGACAAAGTCTTCCAATGCAAAGCTGCAAAAAGTCATATGCCATTTTGGGCAATTCTGTAAATCTACCAACCTAGCATCGCACTCTCTGCAACATGTCAGAATACCAGAGCGAACGGGAAGAAGACACGTGGCAAGTCAGCACGAGTTCTCTCTAACGGAAGACTGGTATCAAACAACAAAGGATTCAAATTGAAGCTCGAATCTCAATCTAACGGATTGATTTTCTATCTCACAACGGTGCAAATCTATCTCTTAGCGAATTGATTTGAAGAAGCAACGGGTGGATAGATGAGTTTTCAATTTCAAAAGATGCCAAAGTAAGTTCAACGGCTACTTTCCCAATCCAACTATAAAAGGAGCAAGAAGGCAAGCGTTAGAACTTGGTGATTACACCTGAATTTCTCAGAAGCTAAATCCCTGTCAAAATACAAGCTTAAAAGAAGTTCAAGCAAGAAAGAACTACTCAGCGAGAATCTGCTTTAGAACAAGAGAGAATAGAATAGATCATTCCATTGTAATATCTGATAATTGTAACTAGATCAACATTTTATAAGTTGAATCCAGCTCTTGTCTAAGCTCTTAGAGAGTTGCTGATAGAAGAGGGTATTCTAGTCAGCGGGTGAGCGATTGCAGTTTGGAGGGTACTTACTGTAATTGGGGAATTTGTGAAAGGCTTCTCCGCCCAGGGTAAAGGAGTTGAGATTAGTGAATTAAAGCCGAGACACTCTTGATGGGAACTGACAGTCAAATTGAACATGCATAAGAGGCATGACAGAAATTCAAAATTTTGTCCCTGTCCCAGGAACTCCTATTAGTTGCATATAAATTAAATAAAGCCTTAACTAAATAATTCTCTACCTAGGTTAGCATGCTAAAGGACTAGGCATACCATAATTCCAAATTATATCCTAGCATATTTATTTTATACTAAGCATGTTATAACTCTGAGTTATAACCTAAGCATAAAATAAACTAAGCATGCAAAAATAACCTAAGCATAATTATTAAGTCTAAAAACACTTAAAGAAAAAGACTTAATAATTAAAAGAGAAAGAAAAAGAACTTACCAGTTGAAGCGTGCTTTTGCAGGACCTTCTTGCACAAGCCTCCAATCGTAGGATAGCCTCTATCAGTATCCACACGAACCCCACCAACCAAAACCTCCCCAGGAGGAAGAACTAAGAAGCCTCGAGTAGTTGCTAGACCACTCTAGAAGCCTCACCCAAAAATATAAACTAGCGGTGCCCGAATAAATTCAGGCTCCACAAAAATAACTTGCTCAAGTACCCGAGAGATTAATTATCTCGCTTAGGATTTATGCTTTGAGCTTGGTACAATTTGAAAGGAAAGGAAATAGCCTATATATAGGCTTGGGGGAGCAAAAATGCTCCCCTTTCATCGATGTGGGATGGGAGTATTACTCCCATCCCATTAATTAACATATATGTTAATTAACATATATGTTAATTCACATCACACACCGCCACTTTTCATGGGCTGCTTTGTGCAGCCCATGAATAAGGGTTGCGTATTTTTCGGCAACCGAACTTTGTACAAAATATTTTATACTTTTCGGTTCCAATTTACCAATGCAAAATTCCTTATAAATTCTTTCAAATAAATTTTTATTTTTGACTCTAATAAATTAGTTACCAGTCAAAATAAATAATTTGGTCCAACCAAAATTGATCTAATCAATTATAATTTATTTATGACTCTAATTAATTAGTTATCGGTCAAAATAAATTCCTTGGTCTATCCAAAATTGATCTAATCAATTTTAACCAATTAAAAAATAATCCAATTATTATTCATGTTATATTTTTGAAATAGAATAAATCTATTAGTTCTTTACTTAGTCCGATGAAGGTCCAATATGTATGACCTTATAGGATCCCGAAGTATTGAGCTGTTAAGGCTTAACCAACCCGTGTTCTAATGGAACCATTGGCTCGATGTTCTAGACCGTGAATAGAACTTGATTACCTTAAACGACTGTAGTACGCCTCTAGCAAGGGTCTACCATCCCCCATTACTCGGAACGTCATTTATGCTTATGACTTAATCCCGGTTAATGCAATAGTTATCCAGTGCGATAAATTCCTTCCATTCTTTAATATTAGTACCATCTGGTTTATTGGGTTCGGTTAAAGTGTTAACCCACTAATAGCAAGGTTGCTCCAAGCTATCCCAGTTATTTACTTATTACCGAAGTATATTGCCTTTTACCATAGTGTGTTTGACTAGAAACCATTTCTATCAAACACATACTCTGATCAGAGGTTTATGGCAATCATCACTTCAACAAGTGGCCAGGTACAACTCCTTAATATATCCGGAGCGATGGATTCTTTCCGACTACTCAGTCTACCAACGTGTTGTTATCACTATACCCGTAATCACCCGTAGCACCCTAAATTAATGAGTGCATAGCAATGACCCAAAGTATAGCAATACTATCACACAAGGCAACTAGCATCTTAAGTATGAGGACATTCGCAAAGCTTATTGCATGAAGATAAACACTAACACATTGATATTTATACCAAGTGTTTATCTTGCTGCGGTCTCCAATATATCTCCCAGATATATCCATGTGTCAAGCTTAAGGCACCACCTTCAGTATTTAGGAGATTAACTGCTTGGACCCTTTCCAAGAAAGTTGACCACATGCTAGTCTTTCCGTTTCATCAATATCCTTTCTTGATGACACTGTGACTAGGGATAGTTTAGACATAATCATAATTGCACATGAAGTAGGTTCCACCAAATATAGTCCAACTATAATTTCTCTGACTTCATGCTATGATATGTCAAGGACTTTTGTATACATACATCAATGAATATATTTTAACCAGCTATAATATATATGTATAAAAACACATTGATATAAACAAAAGAACAAATGCCTTTATTGATTAAACAAATTATTTGTACTATTACATAATTAAGATATATCGCCCTAATTGCCTTAAGGGCATACATCATATCCAACAAACTCCCACTTGCACTAAGGCCAATTAGCCATATGTTTTAATCCATATGCTTTAACATGCTGGTCTTGTTTGACTTGAGTCAATGGCTTTGTCAGACCATCCGCGAGGTTCTGATCAGTGGGTACATATTCTAATCTTATTATCTTAGCATCAACAATCTCCCTGATTATATGATACTTTCTGGATACATGTCTGTTTTTCTGATGAGACCGTGGTTCCTTTGCCTGAGCTATGGCACCATTGTTATCACAATATAAAGTAATTGGATCAATAGCCTCAGGCACCACACCGAGATCACCAATAAATCCCTTTAACCAGACAGCTTCTTTTGCTGCTTCACATGCAGCAATGTATTCAGATTCCGTGGTTGAATCAGCAATAGTTTCTTGCTTGGAACTCTTCCAGCATACTGCCCCTCCATTTAACACATACACAAAACCTGACTGAGATTTAAAGTCATCCTTGTCAGATTAAAAGCTTGCGTCAGTGTAACCTTTGATAGTGAGATCACCTTCTCCATAAATCAAGAACTCATCCTTAGTCCTTCTCAAGTACTTAAGGATTGCCTTGACGGCCATCCAGTGCTTGTCACCTGGATCTGACTGATATCTGCTCGTAAAGCTCAAAGCTTGAGAGACATCCGGCCTAGTACATATCATAGCATACATGATGGATCCTATCGCGGATGCATAGGGTATATCCTTCATGCGCATTCTCTCTTGAGCTGTCTTCGGACACTCAGCTTTAGATAGGTTAATCCCCTTTGTCATTGGGAGATAACCTTTCTTAGAATGCTCAAGGTTGAACCTATTCAACACCTTGTCTATATATGTACTTTGAGAAAGACCTAACAGCCTCTTGGATCTATCCCTGTAGATCTTTATACCTAGTATAAATGCTGCTTCACCAAGGTCTTTCATGGAGAACTTTCTTGACAACCATACTTTAACGTTTTGAAGAAGAGAAATGTCATTTCCTATTAGCAGAATGTCATCAACATACAATACTAGAAAAACGATTGCACTCCCACTAACCTTCTTGTAAACACAAGGCTCATTTGCATTTGGGCAGAAATCCAGTTCCCGGATTGTCTGATCAAACCTTATATTCCAACTCCTTGATGCCTGCTTAAGTCCATAAATGGATCTTTGTAGCTTGCATACCTTCGAGCCATTCTGAGATGTAAAACCCTCAGGTTGTGTCATATACACATCCCGGTCTAAATCCCCATTGAGGAATGCTGTTTTTACATCCATCTGCCAGATCTCATAATCGTAATGAGCAGCAATGGCGAGGAGTATCCTTATGGATTTGAGCATGGCTACCGGTGAGAAGGTTTCATCATAGTCAATACCTTCCCGTTGACTATAACCTTTCGCAACCAACCTTGCTTTATAGGTAATTACATTACCATCCATGTCTGTCTTCTTCTTGAAGACCCATTTGCACCCAATTGGTCTAACCTCTTGTGGTGCATCAACCAAATTCCAAACTTGGTTCTCGTACATGGAATCCATTTCTGATTTCATGGCCTTTTGCCATTTATCAGAATCTGAGCCTTTTATTGCCTCATCATATGTCCTTGGTTCATCATCATCCACAAGATATAGTTCCTTATCATTAGTGATAATAAACCCATATCTATCGGGACCCTTATGAACACGACTTGATCTTCGCAATGATTGTGTTTCGACAGTTTGTTCTTGGATCACACTCTCTTGTGTATCTAGAATGGGGTCAATCAGTTGATCGTCTGTTTCTTCCTCTTGAACTTCCAGTTCAATATTGCTCCCACTAACCTTTTCAAGTAAGTGTTCCTTTTCTAAAAAGTGAGCTTTCCGAGATACAAATACCTTTTGTGCTTCGAGTTGGTAAAACAGATATCCAATAATTTCCTTTGGATATCCAATGAACAGACATTTGTCAGCCTTGGCATTTAGCTTATCTGACGCTATCCTCTTCACCATAGCAGGATAACCCCATACCCTTAAGTGATTTAGAGATGGCTTTTTATTACACCATCTTTCATAAGGTGTAAAATCAACTGATTTAGAAGGCACTCTGTTTAAGACATAAACCGCGCTCTCAAGTGCATATCCCTAAAAGGATTTACTAAGAACTGCATGGCTCATCATGGACCTAACCATATCTAATAAAGTCCGATTCCTCCTTTCTGACACTCCATTGTGTTGGGGTGTATAAGGAGGGGTCCACTGGGGAACTATCCCATTTTCCTTTAGATAATCCTGAAACTCCTGACTTAAGTATTCTCCACCTCGATCCGATCGAAGTGTTTTAATACTTTTCTCAAGCTGTTTCTCTACTTCGGCTCTAAATAGTTTGAATTTTTCAAAACTTTCAGACTTGTGCTTCATCAAGTACAAATAACCATATCGTGAGTAATCATCAATAAAGGTTATGAAGTAGGAGTATCCTCCTAGTGCCTGAACACTCATTGGACCACACACATCAGTGTGTATAAGTTCCAATGTACTCGTGGCTCGTTCACCCTTTCCTTTAAATGGTAACTTTGTCATTTTTCCTTTTAAACAAGGTTCGCAATCACCATAAGACTCCAAGTCTATTGGGCCCAAGTCTCTACGCTTATGCAACTTGGTTAAGCGATCTTTGTTTATGTGGCCTAAACGGCAATGCCATAAGTAGAAGGAATTCTCATTACCTAATTTAACTTTCTTCACATTATTTATATTGAAAACTTCTATTTTAGTATCAAGAATATAAATGCCACTTTTCAACATTCCATAACCATAAAGAATATTATTCAAACGAATCTGACATATTATTCGAAAATAAAATTTCAAATCCTTCTGTTGCTAAACACGCAACAGATACAATATTCTTAGTAACACTTGGAATCCACTTGGCAAAACAAGACTAAAGCTCCCTACGGCTAATGCAGCAATTCTGGCTCCATTTCCCATGCGTAGGTCCATCTCCCCTTTTGCAAGTTTTCTACAGTTCCTTAGTCCCTGCACAGAAGTACAGATATGAGAACCACAACCAGTATCTAATACCCAAGTGGATTCTTGTGGAAAAGTAGCAAAGTTTTCAATTACAAATATACCTGAAGTAGATGCCTCTGTAGGCTTCTTCTTCAAATGCTCAGAAGTAGGAGCTTTGCAATCCCTCTTCCAATGTCCCGGTTTCCCACATTGGAAGTAGACATACTTAGATGCCTTCTTTTCATTCTTCTTCTTACTGATTCTTTTCTTGGCACCCAGTGCCTGCTTCTTCTACCTAGAAGCCTTGCCTTTTTCAACCAACAGTAGAGGTTTCTGATCTTTCTTGATCTGAGGTTCTACTGTTTTCAGCATGTTAATTAATTCAGGGATAGTTGAATTAATCCTGTTCATGTAATAGTTAGTTATGAAGCTTGAGTAACTATCTGTCAAGGACATCAACACAAGGTCAATGCTCAAGTCATGATTCATCTCGAATCCCAATCGATTCAACTTCTCAAGGTATCCCAAGAGTTTCAGTACATGCTGAGAGGCAGAGGTGCCAGCCTGCATCTTAGTCCCAAAAAGGAGCTTGGAGGTCTCATACCTCTCTGTCCTCTCCCTCTCCGAAAAGAGTTCTTCAAGATGGAGAACCATATCCTCCAAGGGCATGTTCTCATGTTGTTTCTGAAGCTCAGGATTCATGGACCCCAACATAATACACATGGCAGTCTCACAATCTTTCCTGTGCTTCAACCAGGCATCATGTTCCACATGATCCTCAACATCAGGTTCTATAGGGAAAATTTCACTTAGGACATAGGCAATTCCCTCAGATCTGAGAACTATTCTTACTGCTCGGAACCAATCAGAAAAGTTCGAGCCATTCAATTTGGTGTCAAGTAATACACGGAGATTAAAATTGGAAGCCATTTTCAACCTAAGACATAAGAAAAGAAAAGTGTTTAGATATTAGTTAAGTACATGTATTTAATATGAGGACTTTTAATTAAATACATTTTCCTACTATTTTCTTCGAAATTTACAATAGCCCATTCTATTGAATTCGTGAATTTTAGCCCAGCTAAATTTCCTAGTAGGTACCATCTATAACTAGTCTATTACAACCCCCAATTTTATGAGTCAAGTCATAATAGTAAGTCATAGTTGGAATCCCATTCCATTTGCATCGCATGCAATTGCTAATTCATTCAAGTTCCCTAATCCCAAGGGACATGTGCTCTTATATTAGCATCTCCTTGAATATGTCTCAGATCTGGGCCTAGCCCCCAATTTTATGGTGGACTACCCCAGCTCTGTTAAGGCAGACCCTATCTCAAACTTTACAACCAATCAATGTGGACTAGAAGGAACGCTTTGCGTAGCACTTTGATAGCCCAAAAAGACCGTATTATAAATTTGAGTAAGGAAGACTATAACTTGCCTTAATATATTTACTTTGGGATTTTATTGGTGTTAAACGTCTCACCCAATCTAGGATTTTATCAGATGGACAAAATTATAATTACTTGTATTAATTCAGGGAATTTTAGAATTAATTTATAAGGTCTAACCTTAGGTGGGTTCAACTCTTTATTATAATTATTCCATCAACCTAGATTATATGCAAAATAATTAACGCTTTAATTTGTTATATTTATATTGTATTTCCTTTAAACTTTTATTCATTAATTTTAATTTTTTTACTTTGTTATAGAAACACATATAAGCACCATCTTATATACTAGAAATAAATTAGTTCATATTAATCCCCCGATTGGTCAATTCAAATTTCACCGATATAGGTTCCCAGGTAGGAGAGGTGCCCTATGAGGAGTAGACACCAAGTCCAATCCTTAGCCAGAACAAATACGGGCACAAACTTGAAGACCAATGGATTCTCTTGAACTAATAAATTTCGTTCTTCCAATTCATGTAAATTGGGAGCATCTATAACCCATGTAATTTAAATAAATTATTGACACTTGTATAATTTGAGTAAGTTGAGCAAGCTTATTCAAAATTATTATTAACCAATTTCTAACCTTGAAATGAAAGGCAGAAGTTTATATATATTGTTCCAAATAATTAAATAAACAAATCATTTCATTTAGAAAATAATATTTAGTTTGCTTCTAACTTAATTATGCACTAAATAGGCAGGCTCTGATACCACTGATGGGAACTGACAGTCAAATTGAACATGCATAAGAGGCATGACGGAAATTCAAAATTTTGTCCCTGTCCCAGGAACTCCTATTAGTTGCATATAAATTTAATAAAGCCTTAACTAAATAATTCTCTACCTAGGTTAGCATGCTAAAGGACTAGGCATACCATAATTCCAAATTATATCCTAGCATATTTATTTTATACTAAGCATGTTATAACTCTGAGTTGTAACCTAAGCATAAAATAAACTAAGCATGCAAAAATAACCTAAGCATAATTATTAAGTCTAAAAACACTTAAAAAAAAGACTTAATAATTAAAAGAGAAAGAAAAAGAACTTACCAGTTGAAGCGTGCTTTTGCAGGACCTTCTTGCACAAGCCTCCAATCGTAGGATAGCCTCTATCAGTATCCACACGAACCCCACCAACCAAAACCTCCCCAGGAGGAAGAACTAAGAAGCCTCGAGTAGTTGCTAGACCACTCTAGAAGCCTCACCCAAAAATATAAACTAGCGGTGCCCGAATAAATTCAGGCTCCACAAAAATAACTTGCTCAAGTACCCGAGAGATTAATTATCTCGCTTAGGATTTATGCTTTGAGCTTGGTACAATTTGAAAGGAAAGGAAATAGCCTATATATAGGCTTGGGGGAGCAAAAATGCTCCCCTTTCATCGATGTGGGATGGGAGTATTACTCCCATCCCATTAATTAACATATATGTTAATTAACATATATGTTAATTCACATCACACACCGCCACTTTTCATGGGCTGCTTTGTGCAGCCCATGAATAAGGGTTGCGTATTTTTCGGCAACCGAACTTTGTACAAAATATTTTATACTTTTCGGTTCCAATTTACCAATGCAAAATTCCTTATAAATTCTTTCAAATAAATTTTTATTTTTGACTCTAATAAATTAGTTACCAGTCAAAATAAATAATTTGGTCCAACCAAAATTGATCTAATCAATTATAATTTATTTATGACTCTAATTAATTAGTTATCGGTCAAAATAAATTCCTTGGTCTATCCAAAATTGATCTAATCAATTTTAACCAATTAAAAAATAATCCAATTATTATTCATGTTATATTTTTGTAATAGAATAAATCTATTAGTTCTTTACTTAGTCCGATGAAGGTCCAATGTGTGTGACCTTATAGGATCCCGAAGTATTGAGCTGTTAAGGCTTAACCAACCCGTGTTCTAATGGAACCATTGGCTCGATGTTCTAGACCGTGAATAGAACTTGATTACCTTAAACGACTGTAGTACGCCTCTAGCAAGGGTCTACCATCCCCCATTACTCGGAACGTCATTTATGCTTATGACTTAATCCCGGTTAATGCAATAGTTATCCAGTGCGATAAATTCCTTCCATTCTTTAATATTAGTACCATCTGGTTTATTGGGTTCGGTTAAAGTGTTAACCCACTAATAGCAAGGTTGCTCCAAGCTATCCCAGTTATTTACTTATTACCGAAGTATATTGCCTTTTACCATAGTGTGTTTGACTAGAAACCATTTCTATCAAACACATACTCTGATCAGAGGTTTATGGCAATCATCACTTCAACAAGTGGCCAGGTACAACTCCTTAATATATCCGGAGCGATGGATTCTTTCCGACTACTCAGTCTACCAACGTGTTGTTATCACTATACCCGTAATCACCCGTAGCACCCTAAATTAATGAGTGCATAGCAATGACCCAAAGTATAGCAATACTATCACACAAGGCAACTAGCATCTTAAGTATGAGGACATTCGCAAAGCTTATTGCATGAAGATAAACACTAACACATTGATATTTATACCAAGTGTTTATCTTGCTGCGGTCTCCAATATATCTCCCAGATATATCCATGTGTCAAGCTTAAGGCACCACCTTCAGTATTTAGGAGATTAACTGCTTGGACCCTTTCCAAGAAAGTTGACCACATGCTAGTCTTTCCGTTTCATCAATATCCTTTCTTGATGACACTGTGACTAGGGATAGTTTAGACATAATCATAATTGCACATGAAGTAGGTTCCACCAAATATAGTCCAACTATAATTTCTCTGACTTCATGCTATGATATGTCAAGGACTTTTGTATACATACATCAATGAATATATTTTAACCAGCTATAATATATATGTATAAAAACACATTGATATAAACAAAAGAACAAATGCCTTTATTGATTAAACAAATTATTCGTACTATTACATAATTAAGATATATCGCCCTAATTGCCTTAAGGGCATACATCATATCCAACAACTCTCTCGGGACTGGATGTAAGCACAGGTTGCCGAACCAGTATAAAAATCTTTGTGTCCTTTACTTTGTTGCATTTTCCATATTTTCACTCAGCCTGCTGACTTTACTCAGCGGAGCCTTTAACTATCGCGAAAAAGTTTTATAAGTGAGTGAGTGAGTCATTCACCCCCCCCTCTGACATGACCCTTTTATTATAATAGTGACAAATGTACACTTTTCTGGGTTTACTAACATCATTATGGTTAGGTTAATTAGGGTTCCCATTATTACCATTACCATTATGATTATTTTCAGCCTTGGACTTAAACTTACCTTTACCGTTCTTTTACCTTTCACAAACAGACCTTAACCATTTTTCCCATTTGACTTAGTTTCAGATATTACTTCTAGTTCTTTCATTTTCAAAGAAGAACTATATCATCAACTTCTAAATTCTCACTACCATATTTTAATGCTTCTTTTATAGACTTATATTTTTCTGGTATTGAATTTAGCAAAATTATGGCTTGGTCCTCTTCAGTTGCTTTAACCTCAGCACTTTCCAATTCTATGACTAATTTTTTAAAACCATCATAATTGTATTCTACATTCTTTTGAGGGTTCATTTTATAACTAATAAACTGTTCCTTAAGAAAAGCAATTTTAGCTGTATTAGATGTCATGTAAAGGTCCTCTAATTTCGACCACGGTTTAGGGGCTGTATTATGACCTCTTACCCTCCGAAGGACATTATCTGAAAGGTTTAGAATAATTGTTTAGTAAGCAAGTTTCATCAAATCATCCTTTTCAACATCAGTATGGGTACTAGGAAGATTATTTTTACCTTCTGAAGCTTTAACACATTTCTGCTGAACAAGGACAGCCCTCATCTTTTCTTTCCATATAGTAAAATCTATCTTACCATCAAATTTGTCTAAACTAACCTTAGCTAAAGGCATCTTGACAGAAACCTCAATAAAGAAAGGATAGAGAAGGAAAAAAAATCTAAACAGAGACAAGAGAGAAAGAGGAAATGCATAAAAAACTACCTAAACTAGATATACTGGAAAAGGCAGAAAAAGGACTAAAGACAAATGCCTAAGTCAAAACCAAGCAATTTCAACAACTCAATTCAGATATACTAAGACAAAAACATGTAAGCCAAAATGGAGCAGAATTCTTTCACAGGATATAACTATGACAAGAATATAACCAATTTGAAAAATTACTAGACAACCAGGCTTAAACAAGAGAGAACTAAGAATAAAATTGAAATTCTAGAAGTGAGAAGCTAACAGAAAAACAAAAAATTGCACATGAGAGAAAAACAATCTTACACAGGAGTACTGAGAAGATAAAAGTTAGGCAATTTATTAGCTTATTTAGGTTCAAACTTATTAGCATATAATCCAATTTAATGTTATGTTGGATTCAAAAAACTTTTAAAACTTTAAAGAAAAGAGATAAAAGAAGGAAAAGTCTACGTTCTAGACACCAACTAATCCAGCAAAACAAATGATAACCAGGACAATAAAAATCTACACAAAAAGGCTAATCTAGCATGCACAAATCAATTTAAGATTATCCAGCATACTGTAGAACACAAAATATTAGCCAAAATCAGTAGATATCAATAACAATCAACAAATTAGCTTTTTCTTTTAATGAATTTATATTAAGTCTATGTAATTATTTTAATCTTCAATTACATACAAATATTCAAATAAAGAAAAACATTAAGGTTCCTTGGAGAGAAAAATTGACAGTACTTACAGTGATTGCAACTCTTTTAATAGCTCTTCCTTTAACAGTGATCAATAATATGAAAAAAAAGTATAAAGAAGGATTTACCTAAAAGATTCAAGGAAGTCCAGAGAATCTAAGATTGCTTTTGGTTCTCCAGAGAAACTCCTCAAGAAAAAGATTAATTGGAAAAGGATTCAAAAGGCAAAAGTTAGTAATCAACAGGTCTCAGTATTAAAGACAAAGGAAATAATAACCTCTGTGATCTAGTGGTAAGAACTAGTCCATCTTTAAGCATCCACCAGGGATCGAACCCTAAGATGTGCATGGAGCAACCTTAAATCTTGGGCCAGCCATCCTGCCCTTTGAGGCACCCACAAATTGACGATCGGGGATTAGTCTGGATGTGGACATGGCTCAAAGGTGCCGCCCACAATTGGAACCCATCCAGGACTACGAAAATAAAAAAAAAAGACAAAGGAAATAATGAGCAAAAGACACATAACAATTTTCCACAAAAACAAAACTTTAAAGGCCTTTGTATAAAGTTTCAATAACAAAGATTTGGGAAAATTTATGTAGGAATCAGATCTCTAAAACAAAAAATCCGTATGCAATCATAAATCAAAAACATCCAGTTAACAAAACTAAAGAAAAAAAAATTTCTTTAAAACTTCGATTTATAAAGGGAATCAACTAAAAACACACAAATTCAAAATAGAATGCGAGAAAATCACAGATTAACAAGAACCACATACACGCAACCCTACATCTCAGGATTGATAGGCTCTGATACCACATATAGAGATTTGAATCTATAATTATAGAATCAATATAACATACATTCAAGGTAAATTTGTGGAAATAATAAAGAACACAAGTAGATTTTACGTAGTTCCCCCATATAGATTTAAAACCATACATTAGGGTACGTCTACGGTGAAGAGGAGAAGTATTATTATTACGATGGCTCAAAAAGACCAAGCAAAGAGAGTTACAAAAATAATAAGCTTAAATGCAAAACGCTAACAATTCTCAGAAAGCAAAGAAAGGCACAAGAACTCAAATCGCCAAAAACGAAATTACAGTAGAGCACAAAAACTTCAACCTTACAAAAACAAAGGGACCTCATGCCTTCATATAGATGAAGGAAAGGGAATCTTCAAGAAGTACCGTTGTAATCATCTTCAACGGAAAGAATAGCAAATTTCAGAAAATTGAGAATCGCATAAAGGAAGCAACCGGCGGCAACAAAAAGAAAAAAGAAAAAGCTAAACATAACTCTAAAAACTAGCTTTTATACAACAGGAATACAACGGATTAGGGATTATAAAATTGGGCTCGTAAAAGGACTTGGGCTCAAGCTATATGTGCACTAAGGGTTTGTAAGTGAAAGTTTTTATGACACAATTCCAAACAGGCCGAAAACTACCTACAATTTAACAACAATGATTATGATTTATGTAGAGGACCACCTTTGGATTAAGTCTATAATTCTAAAAAAGAATTTAAAGAATAAATACATATTTTAACATTTTAATTAATGTTTTTGCATGTCAGTTACATGTGCAAAAATTTTATAATGATCCATCAATACATACATTGATGTGGTGTATGTACTCTTTCATTGGTGGAGGCAATTAACTCTATCCACATTAGTATTCTTTCCTTAAACTATGTATATCCAAAGAAAGAGAGATAACAAGAGCGAATTTATATGTACCTAAGGAAACCATGGTCCCCCTTGTAAAGATTTATAGTTTGCTGCGTGATTGTCGCGAGTAGCTTTCGTTCGAACCTTTGACAAAACGACGTCGTTCTAATGTGATAAAATTAAATTTTACAAAAAAAGCTTGTTAAAGGATTTGAAACCCATCATACTAATATGAAATACCTTTCCATTACTCTATAACCAACTAAACTATTTATTTCTTTATGCTCAAATTGCAACTTTAATATATCAATCTATTATTTTGTTTTCCTTATATATATAAAAAAATATATATATAGCTGATTTCTATGTTAAAATGAAAATTATTGAAAATAAGTTCACTTAAGCAATAAAAAAAATAAGGCTTTAATGAATTTGGTTGTTTATTTGTTATATCCAGAATTGATTATCAAAATATTTAGTTGGAATCAGTTTGTATTTAATGTATAGGCATTGCTATATTATATATTTATATATTTTTTTATATTGGTCGATTAAATTTTGGCATCCATCAAAAGTAAGCTTGGGGCTCAGAATTTCAAACTTATAGAATGAAAAAACTGTTACGAAAAATATTATCTAATTCATATATGTGAAGACTTGGAGCTCAGAAAATAAGAGGGGAAAAAGAACCCTCAGAATATGGCCGACTTTAAAATAGGATGCGGGTACAAGGTTGCATCCCATGACACTTGTGTCCGGGGAATTGGTGGAGGCACACCTTCAACCTACATTAATGCAATTAGATTAAGAAAAAAAAAGTGCTATCAGACATTGCATTTAAATGTTACGCTAGAATACGAGCATATCCTTTAAATTTACTTCTTGCCGGGCAACCACCATTACTTATCCAATTATTCTTAAAAAGGAATCATTTTACGAATTAGCCTATAAATGTCCACGTTCTATAAAACCTTTCCAAAATGACTTTACCTCCACAAAAATTCCATTGTAAGTTATTTTTTTGATTCAGCTATTCACTATATCTCCAATTTGAAGTCTAGTCTGCAATTAAAATGAATCAGAGATTGCAGAACTGAAAACTACTTTACAATCAAAAGAAATAAATACAATGAAACTGCACAAAATTTCATTCTGGGCATCGGAATCAATATGATCATAAAAAAAAGATTATACAGAATATGTTGAATCACCATGAGATTTCCCTTTTCTTAATTGACTCTTCCTTCTCTTTTGGCCTGTGAACGTCCCCTTTCTTTTGTAAGCCACTACAATATTTACCTTAGTTTTCTGCAAGGAAAATACTCGTCAGGTTCAAGAGAAAGTAGTTAAAATCAAAGGCCAAGATGAATTCTTCAAACCTTGCCAACAAAAGATTTAAAAAATTTAAGCTTTTCTTGATCATAAATCATCAGAAGATATTCCAACTATATCTGGAGTAATTTCTTCTTCAACTTTCCAATTAATTTCAAATTTCGCATTTGAATTAACACTAAAGTTCTGTTCTGAGGCGTCAAAACTTCCGGTAATTCCTACATTTTGTTTATACATTGATGCGTCAAATTGCGGTTAGATTACGGTATGGCAAAAATCCAACCAAATAACCAATGAACCAAATGATACTTACAAAATTTATGAGCCTAAATTAACAAAGATCATTTCAGATATTCAATTCATTTCATATTTTTGTTGTACTGACAATAAATCCTCTAGTGTTGGCACTAGCTAACTCCACTTCCCCTAATTCCTGTCCTGAGCAGATCTTCTGCCCTGGACCAATCAGCATCCTAGAAGTTCATAAACTAATTTAAGCATTTAACAACCGAAAGATCTAGGGAACGAAAAAGACATAACTGTAGAATTTGTGACAACGTCAATTGGAACAAGTCAAAAAGTGGCTTAACTAATTTGGAGGCCATTTAAAGGGTGGTTTCTTAATTAATTAGGTAGCTAAATATGATTGAAAGATGGCGAAATTGTGTATAAATAGACATATGATCTTTGTTAATTCTTCATCCCAAAATCAAATGTCTTCCTATTCTTAAGGCTTTGTTCTTCTTTCTTTTCTCTATTTGTAATATTTCTGTAAGTGAAATATTAATTTGGTAGTGTTCGAGGACGTAGGCAAATTTGGCAGAACCTCGTAAATTTTGGTGTTCTCTCTATTTTGTTTTGGTTTTAGCATTAGTTATGAATTTGCTAGTCGTTTCCACAACAATTGGTACCAGAGCGTTGGTTTTAGGAGAAATTAATATGCTCTGTACGCCGTAGGTGTACTACGGTCGGTACATCAGAAAGTTTTTTTCCTACTTTCGATCCTGTTGTATAATTGGCATTTAGCAAATTTAAAATTATTGTTAAAACATACTTTTGGTAAAATCTAGAATAATAATAGTATATTGTCTCGAATAAACGGAAAAAAATCCGTCATCAAGCGTTAAGAGCCTAAGAAAATTGGTGTGTAACTGAGAACGTTTGTGACTCGACCAATTACCTGGGAATTTTTTCTAGCACACTTGAGTATATTATTATTTATGATTTTACGGTTTGGCTGAAATGGAGAATCCATTTGCAACAAAGGCATCCACATCAAATACTTTAAGTATTTTTCAGAGAGTTACTGGAGTAAATTCGAGAGTGATGGTGTAAATCTTTGATAGTAGCAGTCATTTTGGCATGTGGCAAAGTGAGGTTCAGGACGCCTTATTTCAACAGGTTCTTGACACTGCACTTGAAAGAGAGAAACCAGATGAACTGGGAGAAGGAGATTGGAGTACCCTCAATCGGTTGGCTTGTGGTACAATTCAGTCGTGCTTATCTAGAGAGCAGAAGTATGCATTTTGCAAAGAGATTTCGGCTAATAGATTAATGACGGCATTGGAGGAGAAGTTCCTAAAGAAGAGCAGTCAGAATAAGCTTTACATGAAGAAAAGACTTCCGATTTACGTTCAGTCCTGGTACCACAATGAACAATCACATCACTAGTTTTAATCAGTTGGTTGCTAATTTATTGAACCTGGATGTGACATTTAGAGATGAGGATCTTGCCTTGATGTTGTTAGGATTCCTTCCGGAGGAGTTTGAGTTTCTTGAAACGACTCTACTTCATGGGAAGGCTGTTGTAACTCTTAGTGAAGTATGTGGAGCTTTGTATAGCTATGAATTG
Organism: Euphorbia pulcherrima; assembly: GCA_947683365.1. NCBI lineage: Eukaryota > Viridiplantae > Streptophyta > Magnoliopsida > Malpighiales > Euphorbiaceae > Euphorbia > Euphorbia pulcherrima. The sequence continues at coordinate 23,399,726 of CANTUS010000009.1, forward strand.
AGGAGGAAGAATAAATTGGATAGCTTAAGTTGAGGGACTGAAGCTTTGATTATCAGAGGACGCCCGGAGAGCCAAGTGAAAGGAAAGAAGGAACGATCAAAGACAATGTCAAAGTTGAGCAAAGATGAATGCGCCTTTTGTAAAGAAAAAGGGCATTGGAAAAATGAATGTCCTAAGTTGAAGCAGAGAGGCCAATCTGACAAAGGAAAGAATGTTGCGGTGGCTGAGTATGATATGGACTCAGATTGTTCACTTGTTGTATCGAGTTCTACCAACTCTTGTAGTCTTTGGATTCTTAATTCCGGATACAGTTATCATATATGTCCTAATCGAGAATGGTTTTATGTTTTTAAAGAACAAGAAGATGGAGTAGTATATGCAGCAAATGATATCCCGATTACAACACTTAGGATTGGTTCCATACGGTTGAAGAATCAAGATGGATCAATTAGAACATTGAAGGAAGTTCGCTATATACCAGATTTATCAAAGAATCTCATTTCTGTATGAGCCTTAGAAGAAGAAGGTTTCATCATACAAGTAGAAGGTGGAGTTATGAAGATACTCTCTAGTGCATTGGTTGTGATGGAGGGAGTTCGGAAGAATAACAAGTTGTATCATTATCGAGGTACTACCATAATTGGAATTGCAAAATTGGCTTCTAATGACAAGGTGTTGGAAGTAGTTGGATTATGGCAAATGCACTTGACACAAGTTGGATTGGTGTATCAGCAAGATAAAGGTGGTGATATGGATAAACATCGATCACGTACTGGTTATGTATACACTTTTGCAAAAGGACCAGTGTGTTGGAAGTCTACTTTACAGCTAGCAGATGCTTTGTCTGCAATAGAGTAGAGTATATGGCATGTACAGAGGCTGCAAAAGAGGCAATTTGGCTTCAAGGGTTGCTTAATGAATTAGGGATTCAACATAAACACGTATGGGTGCATTGTGATGGTTAGAGAGCTATTATGTTGGCTAAGAATCAAGATCATCATTCAAGGACGAAGCATATCGATATTCGTTACCACTTTATACGAGAGGTTCTCGAAGAAGGTGGGGTTGCAATTCAGACCATGGAGAATCTAACTGATATTTTGGTAAATGATGTAAGCTTGGTCAAGTTCCAATGTTATTTGGACTTGATCAATGCTATTGAAAATTGAAGACTATATTTGGAAGACACTACACAAGACAAGAGATTGAAGATGTGGACTTTGTCAAGGTGGCGATTTGTAGAATTTGTGACAAAGTCAATTGGAACAAGTCAAAAAGTGACTTAACTAAATTGGAGGCCAATTAAAGGGTGCTTGCTTAATTAATTAGGTGGCTAAATATGGTTGGAAGATGGTATAATTGTGTATAAATAGACCTATGATATTTGCTAATTCTTCATCCCAAAATCAAATGCCTTCCTATTCTTAAGGCTTTGTTCTTCTTTCTCTTCTCTATTTGTAATATTTCTTTAAGTGAAATATTAATTTGGTAGTGTTCGGGGACGTACGCAAAATTGGTCGAACCTCGTAAATTTTGATGTTCTCTCTATTTTGTTTTGGTTTTAGCAATAATTATGAATTTGGTAGTCGTTTCCACAACAATAACAATATAACTTCAATTGGTGATGTAGTAGGGAGATTCGTACGCTCATCAACAACTCCTTTTTTGGGATTTGATAGAGTTGTCTCTTCATTAAGCAAGGTTGATGTTTCCTTTTTAAGAGGCTGCATTCCTTAAAACTCCAGCAAAAGATCATTCTCTATTTTTTAACTATAAGGGAAACAAAAAGACATTAGAAACCCAAAAAAAATCAAGCATTTCAAATGGTAGAGAATTTAACTAGAAGAGGATAATTTTAGTTCATTACCTTGTCTGAGAATATATTCCGGCTATTCCACTTTTATTACCAGACTTTGTTCAATTTTAAAAGATTCAGATTCCCCATCCTCACTCTTTGTAGTTTCAGGCTCCTTTAATAATGTAAAGCCGCTATATTTTATCCCCTCTGTCTTCATTCCCATCATTGCTTTTGGCTTCTTCATTCTCCAAATGCCCTTGATTTTTATTCAAAGCAGATGGTTTTGGCTTTCTCAACAGAGTCATATCACTAAACTTATCATAGAAATGATCGTCCCTCATTTTCAAAGTCAATTTCGGTTCAATTCTCATCCTTGACCTTGATGGCATATCTTCCACATCATCCTCAACATACATTGATGGCTTTCTCAAGATATCATTTAGAACACTGCGCTTAGTATGATTATATACAGGTTTTGAAAGCAGTCTGTTTGGTGCTATAGGTTTATCATCATTTGGAAACTCAAATCCTCCTTTGGGAACAGGCTTGACTAAATCCAATCCATCCACTGAATTTGATGGTTTCTTTCTTATCTTTGGAGCCATAAAATGGAAGCTCCCTAATTTCCACTACTTTACCCTTGTTTTTTTGTAAAATTGCTTCTCTACTTCAAGAAATGAAATATCCGGGTTTGCCTTTTTTAGCCACGATCTAACAACCAAGATAGCAAAATCACCATCGCAGACCATTAAAAAAGGAATGAAATCAAATAGGTGCATTATGGATGCTGATTTAACCCATCTAATTTTAAAGGAGAAAATCTGAGAAAAGAAAGAGAGAAAGGAACCTTGGCGAGGGTGAGTATAGGGCCTTCAACGAGCATGCAGCCGAACTTGAGCTTCATTTGATCCCACTGGTCAAATTTAGGCTAATCTTCTGCAATGAATTTACTTCTTCTAATCCCATTAGATACGGGAGGAAAAAGCGATTTACCGACATAAAGGGAAGAGTGGGCAGTGGTGGTGGTGCAAGCTGTGGTGAAGAGAGTGAGAGCGTCCGTTTGTGGACTTAAGGATGAAGAGCAGGTTATTGGAGAAAATAATGAACAGAATGAATAATTGAAGAATGGAGGAGCAATTGTTATTTATCACTCACTTGAATTACATAAAAGCAACGAAAAGGTGCCTATATATAAGCTAATAATAAAACAGAATACCAGAGACTAAGGAAATCCACTACATCTATAAGAGATTTATTTGCAACTAAATCCACTAACAAACACGTAATTAGTGGAGCTAACTAATAACATTAAACTTAGTCAATTTTGAATCATATCTCAACACCCTCCCTTGATTCGAAATCACAAATGCCAAGTTGTGATATGAAATACACATGCTTGTCATACGAGAGCGCTTTGGTTAATATATCAGCCACTTGCTCATTTGTACTGCAGAATTTGAGAGCAATTTCACCACCTGTAACTAGATCTCAAATGAAGTGATGACGCAAGTCTATATGCTTAGTTCTTCCATGCAATATTGGGTTTTTCGCCATTGTAATTGCAACATTATTGTCATAAAAGATTTCAGTAGCATCATGTTGTTCTCGGCCAAAGTCTTTAACTAATCTTCGCAACCAAACCGCTTGACAAGCTAAGGCGATGGCATCAATGTATTCAGCCTCTGATGTAGAAAGTGCATTTGTAGCTTGCTTCTTTGAGCTCCATAAGACAGCCCCAGACCTAAGACAAAATAAACTCCCCGAAGTACACTTTCTATCATCCAAACATCCTACCCAATTGCTATCAGTGTACCTAAATAGCCTGCATTCTGATTTTTATGAATACCAAATGCCATGCTTTACTGTACTAGCAATGTATCACATAATCCTCTTTGCTGCTCTATAGTGATGCCTTGTAGGAGAATGCATAAACCTAGAAACAACACCACTCAAAAAGGCTATGTCTGGTCTAGTGTGAGTTAAATAAATTAGTCCTCCCACTAGACTTCTATGGCTGCTTGCATCTCCTTTCTCTATTCCATCTCCAACCTATAATTTTTCATTCATATTCATGGGTGTTGCTGCAACTTTACAACCAAGCATACCAAATTTCTTAAGTAGATTAGTGGCAAATTTCCTTTGTGAAATGAAAATGCCATCACAACCTTGTCGCACCTCCAACCTAAGAAAATAATGCATCAAACCCAAGTCTGTCATCTCAAAACTCTTTAACATACAATTTCTAAATTTGTCTATAAGACATTGTGATGACCCCATGTATATAATATCATGAGCATGAAGGCACACAATAATAAATTGATCTGTACCTTCCTTCTTCAAGTAAAGCGTTGGCTCATTTTTGCTCCTTTCAAAGCCATTTTGCTCGAAAAACTTGTTGATTTTGTTGTACCATAAGCATGGGGCTTGTTTCAGCCTATAGAGAGCTTTCTTCAGCTCGTACACCTTTTCTTCTTTCCATTTAACTCCAAAGCCTCTAGGCTGTGTGACAAATACTTCCTCTTCCAACTCCTCATTCAAAAACACAGATTTTACATCAAATTGATAAACAAACCAATTAAATTGAGCAGCCAAGGATAAGAAAATTCTCACAGTTTTAAATCGAGCAGCTAGAGAAAAAGTATCTTCATAATCGATACCTTGTTGTTGTGAATACCCCTTTGCAACAAGTCTTGCATTATGCCTTTGAATCTTTCCATCAGCATCATACTTGATCTTATATACCCATTTGAGACCAACAACATACTTTCCATTCGGCAGGTCTACCAATTCCCAAGTTTCATTCTTTTCAATTGCAGCAAGTTCTTCCTTCATCGCATTGCACTAGACGTCCTCTTTGATTGCCTCCTCGAAGTTGGTTGGTTCGGCGGCAAATAGGGCATACGTTGCATCATATATCTCACTGAGCCCTCTGAATTTTATTGGTGGAGTTTCATTGGAAGTTTCAACACAAGATGTTGAAGCTCTATTTAATGATGAGGACAAGGGACTGCTTCCATAAGGAGCTAATGGTATCAGAGTTGTAGGAGTCACACCCTCTTCAAAGTTTGGAAGATCATCATTTTGTAAGTGTACGGTGGGTGATGTAATATCTTCTGAATTTCCCCAATTCTAGCTTGAGTCTTCATCAAACTCCACATTCCTGCTTATGATTACTTTGCCACTTATGGGGTTGTATAATCTGTATGCTTTTGATTGTAATGAATAGCCAATAAAAATGCACTTTTGAGATTTGCTATCCAATTTCGACGATTTGGAGAGTCAATCAAAGTATAAGAAATACAACCGAAAACTTTTAAGTGGTTTACGGAAGGCTTTATACCTGTTCAAGCTTCATAAGGAGTTTTATTCGGGACAACTTTTGTAGTTGAAATATTGAGCAAATACACTGCAGTTGTTATTGCTTCAGCCCATAAATCATTTGGAAGCCTGGATTCTTTCAATAAGCTTCGAGCCATTTCCATCACAGTACAATTTTTTCGCTCTGCAACATCGTTCTGCTCTAGTGTGTATGGGGCTGTCAAATTTCTGTGAATTCCATGTTCCTGACAGAAACTAACAAATTCGTAAGATAAAAATTCACCACCTCTATCCGTGCAAAGATTTTTGATACAACCTCCATTTTGCTTCTCAACAAGTTCCTTAAACTTTCGAAAGCTTTCTAAAGTTTCAGATTTATACTTCAAGAAGTACACCCAACTCATACGGCTGAAATCATCAGTAAACAATAAAAATATTTTTTGCCACCAAGGGATGTTATATGTATAGGCCCACACAAATCAGCATGTATAAGTTTAAGACAACTTGAAGCCCTCAAAGAACTTCCTATAGGAAATGACTTTCTATGTTGTTTCCCATAAATGCACCCTTCACATACTCCTACTGTATCAATTTCAGGCAGAACATAAACCATATCCCTACAATTCAATAATTTCATCCCCTTCACATTCAAATGGCCATATCTTAAGTGCCATAACATAGATTCACTTTTCTTACTAGAAACAACAATAGCATGACTTTCTACTTTAGAGACTTCTAAGGGAAACATCTTATGTGCACTCATTTCTACTCTTACTAAGGTTTGTCCAGTTTGTTTTTCTCTAATTATGCATGATGAATTATTAAACAAAACAATATATCCACTTTCCATTAGTTGCCCAACACTTAGCAAATTATGGGACAAACTAGGAACAAAAAACACATTATGAAGCAGCTTCACATTACCATCAGTAGTTGAGATTGCAACTGTCCCTTTACCTTCAGGTTAAAGCCGCTTATTATCTCCAAGCCCCACCCTTATCTTCTGAGACTCATCGAGTTCTTTGAACATTGATTTCACGCCCGTCATATAACTCGAACAACCGCTGTCAAGGTACCACACTTCACTAGCACCGAAATCACCTTACTTCGCTTCATAGGCCATAAACAATTTCTCTTCTTCCCCTTTGTCTTCTCTAGCATAGCTTGCTTGCCTCTTTGGCTCCCAACATTCCGCCTTTATATGCCCAAATTGGTTGCAATTATAACATCGAATGCCATTCCTCCAGTTACCTTGAGCATTAGACTCCCTTTGCCTATTAAATCTTCCTCAGCCTCAGCCTTTGCCATTGTCGTGGCCTCGACCTAGACCACCACGAAAGCCTCCATGAAAGCTTACCCTTCCTTTAAATTTGCTTGTTGAATGATCATATTCGCCATGATTAGTTGCTGCCTCTTTCACTTGGAGTGCCTTCTCTTCATTCCTTTTTGTTGACCTATTGATTCAAGACTCGTGAGCTTGAAGAGAGCCATTAATTCATCAATAAAAAGAATTGAAAGGTCTTTGCCTTCTTCAATGGCGGCTACCACATGGTCAAATTTTAGAGTCAAGCTTCGCAATATTTTTGCAACAACTGTTTCATCTGAAATTTTCTCAACATAAGATCGCATTTGGCTGACTATTGTCATTGATCTTGACAAGAAATCAGCAATTGATTCATCATTCTTCATCAACAAATTTTTAAAATCACGTCTTAGGAATTGCAATTTCACTGTTACTACCTTCGAATCACCTTAAGACTCTTTCTGCAAAATTGACGATGCTTCCTTTGATGTGGTTGCTGCTGCAATTCGGGAGAAAATAGTGTCATGGATAGCTTGTTGAAGAATAAACAAGGCTTTGGCATCCCTCCTTCTGATTTCTCTAAATCGTTCTTCATCTTCTTCGTCAGACTTTTCATTATCAACAAATCCATATTCCACTAAATCCCATAAATCCTGTGATTTAAGCAAAATCTTCACCTTGATGCTCCACCACTCGTACTTCTCACCGGTGAAAACAGGTGTTAGTGGAGCTAATGATGAAAACCCAGTTGTTCCTAATGCCATTGAAATTAGGCTCTCACTCTCTTGTTTCCCTAATTACCCAAAGAGAGTGTTTTTGTTTCACTCAAACCCAATTTACCCAAACCTCACTTCAAAATTCAATGGCCCAATGGATATCGAAACTGCTTTGATGCCAGATTTGTTGGAGAAAATAATGAACAGAATGAATACTTGAAGAATGCAGGAGCAATTGTTAGTTATTAGTCACTTGAATTACATAAAAGCAATGGAAAGGTGCCTATATATAAGGTAATAATAAAACAGAATAGCGGAGACTAATGAAACCCACTACATCTATAAGAGATTTATTTGCAACTAAATCCACTAACAAACACGTAATTAGTGGAGCTAACTAACAACATCAGACTTAGTCAATTTCGAATCATATCTCAACATAGGTCCTTTCGGAGAATTCTGATGTTGGAGAATGAATACTTTTTGTTTTTAATTTTTTTAAATATTTTATTAAATTAAGATAATAATAATAAAATATCAATTAATTCAGGAATATTTGATATAGAGAATTTAATATAGAATGAATATTGTTAGTTTTTATTGAGAGATGATGTAAAGAAATATTTGTTAGTTTAAATATTGTTACTTCACAAGAATTTAATATAGAGAATTTTATTGAGTCCCCTATTTTTTAAATATTTTATTAAGTTTTAATAAAATATTGTTACTTCAAGAGAATTTAATATAGAAAATGAAAAATGAAAAATGAGAAAGATAGTTGAAATAAAAATACAGTAGATACTGTAGAATAGAGCCTGAGAAATGTAAAATGGGGAATATAATTGGACTTACTCTAAGAGAGTATTTAATTAAAATAAGTTTGGATGAGGACAACCTGACTCCTATTAAAAAATTTTAAAAAATGAGATAAAAACTATTTTGAAAAATATGTAATTAATCCTAACAATTTAATATAAAATAGATGCCTCAAATTGTCTCAAATGCTTTTTAAAATTGCTTTTCAATTTCAGAGAATTCATACCTAAATGATTAAAATTGGTTAAAATTTACAACTTTAGATAATTATAATATAATTAGCGCTTTAATTTCTAACCTTCTATGTGCCACGTCGGAATTGGGATACTCATAAAAAGGGGAGATTATACCATGCTTCCGGACCTACTATTTGCATGAATGGCAAGTCTATAACATAAAGTAGTTTTTGGGATACTTGTCATTCATACAGAGATTAGGGAGCAATGCTGATGAAATGAATTTAACTGAAGCTATTCCGTAAATGAAATAGATGATAATTTATGGATAAATTCATAACAAATTATCCAAATTAGTCTACATATCATTTCGACAATTGCCATTTTGAATTCCTATGTAAAAAAAACTAAAAACCCTCTATTTTGTCCCTCTCCCTGTCCCTGTCATCTAATCAATGAACAAAAGCAAAACTGTGAATTTGCAGTTGCTAAAAAAGGCTTCTAAAAAATCCTAATCCAAAACGCAGCAAGAACTCTTAGAAAGAAAAACGACAGGGACAAACATTGAAGAAGAAAAAAACACAAGAATTTACAAATTACACAAATCTCATAATACGACGGCTTAGAAGGACTTCTCTCTTCTATGATTGCTCTTGTGCAACAACTTCACCTTCTTCTTCACCTTCTGCTGATTCTTCTTTATCTTTGTCTTCAGCTTCGAGTTCAAGAGCTGCAGCTTTAATTTCTTCAGGTGGGATTTCTCCACTGTGTTTGGAACCAGTTTTAGTGACATGGTTATAGCATCCTTTTTCTTTGAACAATTGTGCAAAATGGGGCTTGCAGTACAATATTCCATCTAGTGCTGCATAGTTTGATGTTGTTAGGTAGCATCCTCCATGTGCACACCTGAAGCAATTTTTGTGGTATATCTCTCCCTCTACGGTTACCTGTAAAACCACCTCCTCACCATTCAAACTCTCGACCTTTTTTTCGATTAGAGTAAGAAGATAGACATGGTAATATGGGGAAATTATACAGATATGGGGTATTTTGTATTGTATCACTCATTTACACATAGCAACGTTTTATATTATACTAATAATAAAAAAGTGATGATGTGTTAATCAGTAAATCAATAAGGTACAAAATAGTTGGTACCCTATATAAAAATTCAGTAATTAAGATGACCTTTTCCAATGGGTAGGCAGTTTTGCTGCAACTTTTGCACTTATCTTGGGTGCCACTGAACATGGAGGAAAGTTTGCTGGGTGCCTTTGCCTGCACAAAATATTAAGACATGAAAATATAATCTCTTATTACCAACCAACCAACCAAGCTATATGGATTTCTTATTAATGAAAATATTTATATTTATAAGAATAGATGTGTATTAATTAATTACCAGAGTAGGTTTCTTCTCTCCAGCTGAATAACCATAATTGAATGGTGAAATTAATTAGATAAAAGAAAGAAAAGTACGAAAAAATTAGAGAAAGAAAAGGATTGTGTTTATATTAATGAATAAGTACATGTTGCTAATTTCTTGGTAAAACTTCCAGTCTCCCTGAAAAGTTGCTCAAAGTGAGGTTTGCAGTACAGTATTCCATCCAATGAGGAATAGCTGCCCATCTGTAAATTATATAATTATAAAAATTAGGGGAAATTAAATGAAATTGGGGATATCATTAAAATTAATTAAAAGAAATTGGAACAATTAATACCACAAGAACTCCACTGCAATGGCTGCATTTGAAGCAAGTCTTATGATAAGGAATGCCGTCAGCTGAAACCATCTCAACGAAATAAACGGTCTTATTGCAGGCCTTGCATTTCTCTGTTGTTCCACCGAAACCCATTTTTTAGTTAATTTAATTTAATAAGTCTTGTTTAACAACAAATCTTTGGAGTTCAAATTTCTATCTCCGATGTTTATTGAGATAGAATATGTGAACCCTCAAATCTTTGTTGTTGTTTTTTTTAAAATTTATTTCTCTTCTTTTATTACTGATTTAGATATGTGGATTTAGGCTTGTATATATAGTGGGAAAAACAGAGTTTAATTTAGAATGGTAACTTTCGGGCATTTTTACCACAAGTTCAAAGAAAAAATAGATTTCCTAGAATAGGGTCAATCGCTAACGGTAAAAACAGATGCAGTTCTGCCCAAGAATAGTCCTGACAAATGGGATAATTATAACTAATTAATGTTTTATTTATCTATTTAGTGTCTGTAAATAAAATGTATTATTCATCAAATTTAGATTAAGCTGTCCAATAAATAGACTAAGGTTGTACGGATAAAATAAAGGAAAAAAGATTCAGGTGTCTTAGTTAAATATAAACATAGAATTTTTTTTATAGCTATATAACTGCAACTATAACATTTTTTTTATAAAACTCGGAAATTGGGCTCTAATATTATAAAATTTTAAAAGAAAAGAAATATAATAACATAAATAAAAATAAAAATAAAAAAGAGAAAAAGGATTAACTGTAACTATAACATAAATATAATATAGCCTTAATTTTTTAGGATGACTTTATTTTATGTTTCTTTATTTTTATTATTAATGGATTAAATTTTACTAATAAGGTGTGGTTCAGTTGGCAACGCAGGTTGAATAAGTTGAAGGAGAACAAAGTTCGAAATTATACTAAGGGTCAGTTTGGCATTGCTGTTTGAGCTGCTTTCAAAATAAGTTGTTCTCACAAACTTTTAATAGTACTATATATTTTAGCTTTGAACAACACATTTTGATATTTCATACTAATTAAGTATAAACTGTCTGATTTATTTTTTTCAAAATGAAATCTGCAGCTTTCAAAAAAAGTTTGGAAATGAAGCTTTTCAGAAAAGCTGCAAAAATTCAGAGACAAACTGACCCTAAATACATTTATTATGAGGATTAAGGAGCCTTAACTATAACTAACCCGAAATAAATATTTTAATAAAATATTTGTAAATATTATAAAAAAAATCAATGAATTCACCCAACAATTCAACAGTAAGGTCAAAAATAACTTTTATCCTTAAAAAATAAAATTCAACAGTAGCATTCACCACTCTTCAACATATGATTAAATTTTTATGTTTGTTTCAAAACTATTAGCAAGTATTGGTCGGTTGATGGCTTGATGGGTTTGGCACTGTTCCACAAAACCAGCACGGCCCTGGGGAAAATTGGGGAAAATTGGAAATTGTTATCTACAATTGGCCAGCCCTAACAACTCGTCAATGTTAGCTTTGTGAGTTTCTGTAGGTGAGTTTTTTTATCTCTTCAATGTGTCTCTCATTTTCTGCAAAGGGTTCCGAATTATAGTTATTGTAACGGATTACATGAATGAATGTCTATTGGAGTTCAGTTCTCCTCATCAACCATTGAAGCCTTTTACTCTTTTCTTCCGCCATTCTTCTCCAATCATGAAGGTGTTTGTTATCAACGGAAGCACAATTTCTCTCGCTCTCTTCGCAGATGTCACCAATTCCAAATAACTTTCTACTTTCTTTTGCTTTTTTTCATTTTAATTTCTTCTGTAACATGCACAGCATTTGTCCACTTTTCGGTATTGCGCCGTCAGCTGAGTGTGTAAATTGTCATTACCTAAGAACTCTTGAATTTCAGCTCAGGTTTTGCTTCTCAATTGCTGAGACTTGCTATAATTTAGCCATACGACGTTTCAAGTGAAGTTTCCTATGAAGTGTAATAATAGAAGAATCAAATGTTGTTGAGCAGTTTGATTTGAAATTATTATGTTAATTGCCGTTTTTGCAGTTCATTGCCTTCTTTAGAGCATAATTATAGTTTAGACGCATTTGATTTCATTATTTTGAAAGTTTTAGTATGGATACTTTCTATTGGTGATCTTCTCGTACAAACTGGCAAGTGTTCAGGAACAAACTAGGTTGAGCTTAATTAAGTTCGTTAATCTGTACACCCTCATCCAGTTTCCGTTGCATTGTATGCATCTCCTCTGTTTTCATTAATTTACAAAGTGAATTTTGTGTTGTATGATATGTATGATGCCAATACAAAATTACTTTGGACATGAATTTGTGCTGCTAATGGTAAAAAATGGTTTTCTAGTAAAATTCATTAATTGTGATAAATAAATATATAAGCTGGTGCTTATATGCTAGAATATCCCTGTAGAGGATTTTGTTTGTGATCTTAAGCTTCTTACATGTTTGCTACTTTGCAGGGAACTACTAGATTCCGTGCAAGCAGGGACCCTGGAACCAGAAGTTGCATTACTTAATGCCTCGCTTATATGCTTCCTTTATCACTTAATATTTACCGAACCCATTTTTTGTTCCCTGCACATGCTTCGAGCCTTGTTTCACTATGTTGATGTCATTCACATGTTATTCCTATTATCTAATGTGTAGATCCCAGATGTGTTCCCAGTTCTAGCTTCTGCACATAAGACGCTAATAGCCAAGTCTCGGGATTCATTGACAACAAGAACTCTACATTCTGAGCTTGTTCATAATTACTCGGGACCCAAATATGTAACTGCCTTTTACTATCCTTCAAATGTTCAAGTATATTGAATTTCTATATCAATTATTGATTATCTAGCATGTAACTCATTTTAGATCGCAGAATCCTTGAAAAGATGCGGAATCCCTGAAAGCTCAACATACATACTGGCAGCTCGTTTCAATGCTTCTTTAGATGAGGTGGTTGTTCTTTATAATTTTTATATACACGTTGTGACGTCAATTTGATTGAAAGTAAAGATGCTGCGCTTTTCTATCAGATGAAAGCTGTGGAGAAACTCATCAATGGTACACAAGTTGGTTTGGAGGAGTTAGAAAGCCGAGGAAGTCAAGCTCAAATACTGAATGTGAGTTGTGTGGTAATTATTTTCGTGATGTTTTTACCATTGCTTCTAGCTACTGACGAAATATGAGCATATGAAAAAATTTCAGCATTACAAAATTAGTGGCCCAGAAGCAGGGATAACCTCTCTGGCAGATGCTATTTCGTGCCGTATAGCTTCCCGTGACGCATTATGATAAGGTACAATTTGCGTTGTTTTGTTTTGTTACAAGTGACTATCTATGAGTCTTTGAAACTTGTTATAAATGTGTGAACATTAATTAGTCTTTGCTGCCAAAGAATTTAAGATACTCGTTTCTTGTATTTTCCAGCTGATTGACATTTCACCTCTTATTGTTCATTTTCTCTGCATATTCTGCCTTTTTTTCTACATTCTTCTATATCACACAAACGCTATATATCTATACCATTTATGTGATTATTCTTGTGAGCCCTGACGAATGCTAACAAAAATCACCCCATATATCTTCTCCTCTGTGCCTCTATAAATATTCAAAAACCCACATTTTCTTCTCATGCTTTAATTAACGTTAGCCTGAAATGAAATCTACTTTTACTTGTTGAGTTTTCGTATGTACTATATCTTTTCCCGTACAGCGTCTGAAAGTGGTACTATCTAGATAAAAGTTTTATTGAAACAAATAAGTATAAATATATAAATTTCAAGATGCGTCTCCAGATATTTGGCGTATGCCTAAATTTTTTAGCGAGTCAAGGTATTTTAAGTTAAACTTGGCCTTTGCCTTTGCTTTTTGGCTGAAATGGTTTATTAAATAATTGATTAATTGCAAATTGTGAAAGTGAAATTGTATGAAAAAGATTGTTTATATTATAAGGTATTCGATATAGTAAACTGAATTTGGGTGGACAGCTTTCACAACAGGATCGTTTTTTTTTTTCCATTGTATATTTGCTACTGGATAACATGATTTTGGTGGTTTTACTATTGGGTTGAGAGCAATTTGTTTTTAATTACACTGTTGATGTTTTATCTTAGGTAGCTTGATTTCTCTTTTAAGCAACATTGCACTTGGTATACAAAATTGGTTGTGTTGTGCAATAAGCGAGAGTTTTATGGTTATAGATTTTCGATAATTTGAGTTAGAGATTAACAAAATCTAGATTGCAGATTTGTTATTATCTTTTTTTTATTTCCTTATTCTAGTTAGCAAATAGCAAGTTTTTTTATATGTACCAAAATTGTAAAATTTTGTTATTTTTATATTTGGAAGAGATTTTAGATTCACATAGTTTATATATATTGTTGATATATCAATCAAATCGTCCTCAACGTGGCAGAGGCTTGGTCTAGCGGTTGAGCTTTGAAGCTATGATCCTAGAGATTGCAGGTTCGAGTCCACACTCGGACGGGGTGGGATAAGGTTTTCCTTTATTATTATTGTAAGTAAATTTTTTTTAAAAAAAAAATCACACTGTCAATATTTTGATTTTTACGAATCATGTTTCTATGTGAAAAAAAAACTGAATATGGAAATGGAATATATATTATTTATCTTCACATTGACTGTATGGTTTGGATTTGGATTCTCTAGAGTTAAGGGATGTTAAAGTTGTATATTTTAGTCAATCTCAACCATCTATTGCGTTAAAATGGTTGAGATTTAGTTTTAGTGATTTATGGGCTCTAAAGTGCAGTAAAATGATTTAGTTTTAGTAATTTATGGGGCCCATAGTGCACTAAAATTTCTACCATTCAAACTCAATGAATGATTGAGATTATCTGAAATGTAAACTTTAAAAAACTTTAAGTTTAGAAAATCCAAATTCGGGTGGTTTTGTAGTAAAATTAAGATTGGACCAAATCTCAACCGACGAGCACCACACATTTGGAATTGGTTGATGGTATATTACCGATCACATCCAACAGCTCCCATTCTAATATAATCAAATTAAATTTGTAATTGACAGTTTTAATGTAATAATTTATGAATTAAAGGTTTGTTTGGATATGGTTTGTCAAAAAGTACAGTATTTTGTCTTTAGCAATCGATAATACGGTAACATGCAAATCAGGCTTTTTCTTAATATTGGTGCATGCATGATATTTTCATTAAGCTGACGATTGCAACAGTATAATCGTTTTTGTCTCATGCCATGTAATTTTCAAAGATGAATAATTAATAATATGATTTTTACGCTAATCACAAGTTAAAACATATTTTTGGCAGGAAAGTATATATGAATTGCTTAAAATTCAGAATGCATTAATATTAGTTGTGTCCAAGAATTTTCTAGTATTCTTGTATATAGCACTAATTGTTTCGTTTATTGTGCCTTACAAGGAGTGTTTTAAAAAGTGTTAGGCGCTAGTTATACAGTTATGACTGGATGAAGCTTGGTTGAGGCAAGTTAAACTTTTTTATTTTTAATAATTATTAATATATAAAAGTATAAATTTAATTTAAAAATAAATTTATAATATAATAAAATATTAAAAAACATAATTTATACCACGTTTTAAAAATGAAACGAGATTTTATTATGAGAACACTTTGATGTACCTTTTTTTATCAATTAAGCTATTTTTTTTGGGTTAAAAAAATTGAACTATAATTATTATATATCAGTATCTTAAAAAAATGAGTTTAGGCGCTGTCTAGGTAAAAAAATTGGATTAGCAGTGTCTAGCGAGTATAAATTGATTAGAAACTTGATAGCGTCATGAAAAATGAAAAATCAGATGACAAACTTTAAAATAGAGTTTAGGTGGAATTTAAGCAATTGGACATATATTTTTAAAATAGAGCGTAAGTAAATAATATTATTTTATATACCTATTTTTCTTTGGTGAGTTTTGTACAACTTTTATGTTGCCGGATTTAATTGAATTGTTCTGACATTTTACTGTCTCGCTCATTGACCAAAACATGAATTTATCTAGAAATCAACATTTCATGCATTATATATGAAATCAAGAGAAACCAAAACGTATGGTATGGGTTCAAATGAATTAAAATGTACGTGGAAAATATAAAATATTGATGATTAGAGAATAAATAAATCGTCTACATTAAATATGAGATTAAAGAGCAAAACTAAAAGGTTTGAGTTAAGTTTTTTTTTAAAAAAAATTAGTTTATTTTTTGTTGCATGAGTTCAATTTTACTCATAACATGTTACAAATTTTCTAACACTCAATTAAAATGGAAACCAAAAGAATAAATTTGGTGACATTTATCTTTTGTAATTACATTACTTATATTATGTAGAAAATAATTGTTTCTGTAATTCATTTCATTGGCAATTTCCTTTAATAAAATATAACATATTGACTGACCTTATTTATTAATTAATTAATTTTCTAAGAAAAGAGCTTCCAATTGGGATAGCAAGGGCCAAGTAATAGTTATATGTAAAAATAAACAATGAAAAGGAAAGGAAATTTTTACATGAGTCCCGGCATTTTAGAGTAGAAAAGTGCTGCTCCATACATCAATTGACATATATTCTATTATGTAGGAAAAAATGGATATAGTATGACATGTGTTGATTGATATATGGAGCGACATTTTTTCACGTCAGAATGTCGGGACCTGTATAAAAGAACTCTAGAAAGGAAAACGGAATAATTTTTTCAGGCTGTGTTCCCACTAATGATCACAGTTTTAATTTATTTTATTAAAACTAATTTTTCCATTAGTCATATTAATTACCCTTATTACTTTAATATTAATAAAGGTTGGCATGCGAGTTTCTTCTAAAAGAAATCTTTGAGTGTGACTTAAAAATTTTGTTAGTTACTATTCTATAACTCATTCGTTTTTAGGCTGAAAAAATGTGTTTTTAGTGTTTTCTTTATATATTGGATTTGTCGATATAAGAATTGAATTATTTGTTATATCTACTTATTTGGTGCTTAACATATCCATTTTAAAGTACTAAAAATGGAGTATATAAGAAATTAGAAAAACACAAAAACAATTGAAAAAAATCTATTTTGAAAATTCTATCTTTATATTTTTTATTTGTTGTTTTTGAATTCATCCTCAATACGAGTAAGTTACATAAATTTCTAATGGACTAGAACCAAATAGATTACACTAACAAGCAAAATTGGATAAACCATGTACTATAGACAATTTCAATACATTCAACACGAAACCAAAAAAATACATTAAGTTATAAATCAAAACCAAAAGGTTGTTTCAAGTCCCGTGAGTTAGAAGGCAAATGAAGTCAAATATTAATAGATGACTAGTGCAGTGGCCAGCCGGCCTAATGAAGCAGCCGGCCTTAAACACTAATTACATAATTATAAAATCTAATAATGAACCTCACTAAACACTATAAATACATTTAAATTACAACATTTACAGAACCAAAATCAGAAATTAATTAATCCTAACAAAACTGGAACAAAATTAATAAAGGATGAGGCAGGCAGGAATATACTCTGGAATAAATGGGAAAAGTGGGGTACATTCATTACCATTAGCAAGGATTAAGAAGATAATGAAGAAATCAGATGATGTGAAGATGATATCTGGAGAAGCTCCTATTGTATTTTCTAAGGCATGTGAGCTTTTTATAGAAGAATTAACACAGAGATCTTGGAATATTACTCTTCAATCCAAAAGAAGAACTCTTCACAAAGATGATGTTGCTTCTGCTCTTCTTCAAACTGATCTCTTCGATTTTCTAGTTACTTTGATTGATAATCATAATTTATTACAACCCTAATCCATCTCATAGATTTGTCAAGGAAATCTTTTCCATTTTTACTTGTTTGATTTTCATGTTCCATATTGAACATTGATTGATTATTGATTGGGCCTTAATTGGTTACCCGAGAAGGTGTTTGTATACATGCATGTTATCAAGGTATAGAAACAATTTTCTGATATTAAAATTGAAATTTTAAGTTTGTTGCTTATGGGATTAACATAAGACTGTATTTAAACCATTTAAATTTAATAAGTGGTTTAGATACCTAATTTACAACTCTAAGACTAACCAAATTCACATGTTTCATCCAACAACTTCTGGTTACATGTTCCACATCATAGCTATCTAATGCATTGGCAGGGAAATGACGATCCAAACTTTGTCACCGTTGCATTTGTGTATTTTCTCACGGCTCATATCCGTTACTTTTTTTTCTTATGAATTTTTTACAACTGTGTTTATTTATTTCTAATGAATGACATGACAATAATGAGGTAATTTTTTTTTAAAAAAAGTTTCTTACAGTTAATTATGACTTTCTGAGTTTCGATTTGATGACTGCTATACTGTGTATGGGAGACTGAAGTTTGTCTAGTCTCCAAGAAATGACTCTAGTTATATTACAGCACTTCAGAAAATAAATCTTATACAAAACCATAGTTAGTAATTTTTCTAAATGTATTTTATGGATTTATACGGTATAAGGCAAGTAGCCGATTTATTGCCGCCGAATGTTATCTAGCTCGATTTTCTGTCTAGGCTATCTTAGATTTGGATTCTTTAAAGTTCAAACTCTCTAAAGTTGTACATTTCAGTCAATCTCAACCACCCATTGAGTTTTAATGGTACAGATTCAGTTTTAGTGGTCTGTGGAGTCCATAGTGCAATAAAATCTGGACCATTAAAACTCAATTGATGGTTGAGATTAACTAAAATGTACAACTTTAGAGAGTTTGAACTTTAGAGAATCCAAATCCAGGCTATCTTTTAATTTCCAAGGCATTAAATATTAGAATATTTACAGTTAAGTTTTTCTAATCTACATAAGTTAACTCAATTAGTAAAATTATTATACATCGACTGATCAAAGTCTTTCACTATCAAGGTCTAGGTTTTAACACTCAAACTCATAAACCGTGTGCTGAAATTTGTTATATACCACTAATAATAAGTGTCCTAATATCCCCCGGATGTGTATTTATAAAAAATTTGCATTTTTAATGAAATTTTATTATAGTGTAACTAAAATACTCCCTCATCTTTTCTTATTTGTCTTCTAACACATTTCACAATTTTTAAGGAATTAATTAATTAAGATAGAAAAATACTAGTTTGCCCTGTAATTAATGTTTAGTTTTCCACTTCATTGCAATTAATGATAATGGGACAAATACGGATATAATTGGAAAAATAATCTAAAAAGTGCCTAGAAATTTGAGAATGACAAGTAAAATTTTTTTGAAAAAGTGGCTAGAATGCCTATTTTAAAAAGATGGAGGGAGTAATTTGTTGAAATCTCATATTGATTGACTATGAGCATAAAAAAGCTTATCATGTTGATGAAGCAATCTCAACTCCATAAGGTAACTTTTGGATTATATATGGTTCTTTACATGGTATCATAGTCAGATGGACGAAGTTGTTTCAACCTGATGATGAAAATACCCGATGATAATTCACGGTCCTGGAAATTTGGTCGTAAGGATTGAAATTATATGTTCACTAATTATATTGATGAAGCAATCTCGACATAATAGGATACTTTTCTTCAACCTGATGATTAAATTATAGGGTAAACTTAAAAAAAGTACCTTGTGGTTTCACTCATTTGTAAAATGGGGTCTGAGGAATTTTTTTTGCAAAATGGGGTTTGTACTTTCAAAAAATTTGCAAAAGGGAGCCTATAGTAGTGTTACATTGAATATTTTTAACAATTCAACATTCTGATAATATAACCTTATTATTTAAAAATTATACATCATGATTTGAGTAATTTTTGGAGAAATTTTTTTATTTTTTATGATTTTTAAAAATTTGCTATCATAATTTAATTAAAAAAATATTTTCACTATTAAAAAAAATTCAAAAAATTTCATCGATGTGTATTGTATTTTTAATGACCATCCTGCAAAAATTTAGATAAAAACGAACAAGATTATCCATTTTTGTGACATAATTTAATATTGAGAATCCTTTATTTACAAATTTTTTAAAACCACAGACCCTGTTTTACAAAAAAAAAATTCCTCAGACACCATTTTATAAATAAGTGAAACCATATGGTACTAATTTAAAGTTTAGCCTAAAATATATTATGGTAATTCACACTTTAGGAAATTTGGGTGTAAGGAGTGGACACTATATCTTCATTATAAAGATACTTTTGTTATGTTAAAAGACAAATAAAATGTTTTCATAATATAATATTATACTATAATTCACAATTTAAATGAGTTTATAATTTTAATCAACATATTTAGTTACAAAATTCACTAACTCAAATTTGATGTATTATTATCCTCTTAGGCTCAACTGGTCTTCGGAGGCTTCAGCCACTGTAGTAACGCTTACAAATTTTTAAAATATTGATTGCTACATATTTTCTCAAATATATTTTTTTCCAACCTCAATGGGCGCTTTAACTTCTATTATTTGCTAATAATATATTATTTTTTAAGAAGTGGAGGATAGAATAGACCTGACTCGAATATTATTAAAAAATAAAAAAAATTTTAAAAAAACATATAAAAGCAATAAATTAAAGAATTAAATAATAATCAAGTCAATACTTATAACTAAGAAGAATATTTAACAAGTGGTCAAGGATCACGTGTAGCGTTTTCTCTAGTGGCTATTAATTCCTTTTTAAAGGCTATATGCCATGTATCACATTTTTATTAATGCGTTGAATTGTAAAAATGCTAAGATGAAAGGAGAGTGATAGTTTGATAAGTTGAGTGAGCATATAGGTTGGGTGTAGCTTAATTGGTACACTACTTAATGTTAGCAGTGAGAGGTCTTAAGTTCAATACCTAGTCTTTTCAAAATACTTCTTAAAAAAAAATTAGCTTGTGTTAAGGGTCAATCTAAGCCACTAATATACCACTAATATACTTAACTTGTGTTAAGGGTCAATCTAAACCACTAATATATCACTATTTACGGTGGCGGTGCCAGAATTTTGCAGGGCGAAAACTTCACTAAAAAACACAGACTGTTATTGAGCTGATGGGTTTGTAATGTATTGACAACAAGGAATAATTTAAAGCACTAGAAAGAGTAGCTAATGAACACGATTGAAACATATGGTGTAGTGATAATCCAAGTTTCAAAAGTATTAGGAGTATACGATTTGAATTGAAAAAAAACTAACCTTAATTAAGAGTGAAAACGACAGAACCTGATATTTGCGGCCATGAGAAACGTAGATTGCGAGGGCCAGTAGGAAGGAGAATGGTTTTGTGATTTCGGGTTGGGTGGCAATAAGCCAAGTTTGAAGTTTCAACTTTCAAACAAGTCAAAGCTACATCGTTTAGTCTATATGGAAAACGACACCGTGGCCTACCTGTATTAAAAAGACAAATTTGACCCTTCTTCGTCTTCAACCCTTCTCAGCTTCTCTGTTTAGGTTTTGCAGAAATTGGCAGGGGCGGTGGAGCTTGTTTGGGGGGGCAAATTCGCCGGAAACCCCATGTTCATAGAATTTTCAGACGACTGCAGAGGCATTTGCCTCCTCGAGCCCCCCTCAGCTCCGCCTCTGACTATTTGTCATTGTTTGTAACCCAAATGTGAGATATCTTCTAAGAACTTTCACTCTCCATTTGTTGCGTGATTGAGTCCGAATGAAGAAGTTGCATGGTGCACTTTTTAAAAAATAATAAAGTTATAAATTAATTACTTTAAAAGTTTAAGAGGGCAATAAATTTTTAAAAATAAATTCAAATAGTTACAAACGAGTTCCATGAGATAAAGCTTACCTCGTATAACTCATGACACGAACTTTAATAAGAAGAAAACGAAGATTCTTGTCTTCTAGCTGAAGGAAGTGTAACCATAATAATATCTTCTTACATTTCTCATAACCTTAAATCATTCATTTAAGAAAATAGCTAATAAAAGTATTCCTAAGCATTTACGGTTGTCATTCTATCCTACAAAATCAATTATATGACTTGATTACATACCCATACTTTTAGTATTTCCATAGTAATTATCAATTACTGACTTTCTAAAAATTGAACTATTTCTATATATAGATAAATATTACATTTAAAAATATTATTTCAAACTTCTATTAACCAAATAATGGTATTGAATTATTGATTTTTGATCTTCATGGTCCTGCAAATCTCTTAAATAATTTCAACATTTTTTATGAATTTCAATAATAAAGTATTTATATACAATTTTTATTGGCATGTAAGACCTTTTGGTGGGGCCCACTGAGCTAGACTTTGTCAAGATTTTTACTAAAAAATCAACTTAAGCCCGATCTGACCCACACTTCAAAACTTAGGTCTCGGGTCGGGTTTAAGAGATCACTCTCAAGTCTAGCCCAACGCTCATAAACAATTTTTCATTTAAATTTTAAAGTACTAAAATAAGTAAAAAAAGATAAATTTTATATAGATTCTACACATAATTACATTTTTAATTATATAATTTAATAAATAATAAGAGATATTATAAAAGTTCAATGTATTAGAGCATCAAAATCCAAAACAATTATTACATATAATATATAAATATTTAATAAGTATAATTATTTTTCATTGGGCGAGCTTGGGTATTTCTATGAAAACCAAGTCCGGCCTATAAAACTTTAAGGTAGCGAGCTCGGGCTTAGGGTTGAAAGTGGGGCGAGAATTCCCTGAACCCGATGAAGATCCGCCCCGATGGGGATGGGGACATCATTCTCCAACACAAAAAATTCTCTAATCCGATAAGAAAAATTATGTATAAATTCATAATAAATATTAATATTTAACTTTACAAAAATTATTGTAAAAGCATAAACAATGTAATACTATAATACTTATAATTGTTAATTTCTATACATTAGTATTTATTGGTCCCTGTGAGGGGTGATGTGGGAGTCAGAGGAGGGGGATTGACTCCTTTTTTATTTGATATGAAATAATAGTCTTCAACCAACTGATTTAATCTTTAGATGTTGATATTAGTCTATCGATGAACAATGATTGATTTGTGAGGTTAATTTATTTGTTGGCAATAATAGAACAATTGTAAAATACTCAAGTAAATAAATGCAGAGTAATTAAATTAAACACAAAATTTTTATACTTGTTCAGCTCAGTCTACGTCTAGTCCCCGCAGTTCCCTTCTTCGAGCTTAAATCCACTACAATTCTGGAATCCTTTTACACGCACAGAGTATCCTTCTCTTGCTGCTTCCAACTCCTCAATCTAAGAGTACCCTTCTCTTAGATTCTTCTTTGTCACCAACTTCTCGAAGTTGTGAATATGATTGAAGGTGATTGACTCCTTTTTTATTTGATATGAAATAATAGACTTCAACCAACTGATTTAATATTTAGATGTTGATATTAGTCTATCGATGAACAATGTTTGATTTGTGATGTTAATTTACTTGTTGGCAATAATAGAATAATCGTAAATTGTGGAAGTAAATAAATGCAGAGTAATTAAATCAAACACATTGTTCTCATACTGGTTTGGCCCAGCCTACGTTCAGTCCCGGGAGTTTCCTACTCCGAGCTTAAATCTATTATATCAAACTCCTTCTGCGGCGGAGAAACCTTTACAATTCTAGAATCCTTTTACACGCACAAAGTACCATTCTCCTGCTGCTTCTAACTCCTCAATCTAAGAGTACCCTTCTCTTAGATTCTTCTATGTCACCAACTTCTCCAAGTTGTGAATATGATTGAAGACCTAAACACGCACACCTAGTCTGTTATGACTCAGAAGCCTCACCAAGCTGCCCTTGTCTAGCTTCTGATCACCTTCTTCTTTAGTGGATTGGATTGAGATTTAGTGCTCTTGTACTTTGTTATCAAGAGTCACTTTTCACAACAAATATGAAATGTATTGTTCTAATCGAGCTTTTAGATTTACAAACAGATTAAAAATGAAATTGTTTGCTTGTAGAATTTGCACTACTTTGATTGCTTAATTGTGCACTTGTGGAATTGCTCGATACATGATAGTTGTGGATATATGTTTTTTTATACTCTCTTTGCTGAAGTTGACCGTTTGTGCGCGCTATGAGCGGGCGAGCGTTTTGGGATGGATTGCACAAGGGGTGTGGGGCGCGGGGCGCATTTGGTTGCAATTTGAGGAAACCGCGACGTTTGGCTCTGTTTGAGAAAATTCAATTTGCTTTAATGCGTGAGCCCCTTTTATAATAAAATTTCTGATTTTATTAAAGAGAATTATTGTTTAATTTTTCACGTAAACTTATTGAGTGTGAAAAACGTGACTTTTTATAAGCCAAAAATGTGCTTATATTAAGAAATATATTTACATATTTTACTAAGAAAAGATATTTTTAAAATAAAACATATTCACTTTACTTAAAAATAAAATAGAGTCGCCACCTGGTTCAGCTCCATTGGGGATTGTGGTATACTGATCCAAAATGGGATTTTTATACTTAAAAGAAAATGAGATCCTAGGTTTGGACATGATAGTTACTAGCATTGTTCAAATTATTTGGATTAATTTTGGAATTTTGTCTTATGTGGTAATTTTGGCATTACAATGGCTTTATTTAAGAGATAAATTCAAGAAATAAAATGGACATTATAACGGCATAATAAATTAACATTTTTCTACTGAAATTTTGGCAGAGTAACGGCAGCGTTTGGGTTTGGCCCGAAAACTCGGATAGAGTTTCCTCACATTATAGATGTTTAATCCATACCTGCAAGCTTATTTACACATATTATGATTTTAAGTGGCTTCAGTGGCTCACTTAACAAGAGAAATGAAATGCAATGTGCAATATTAGAAATAATAAAAATGAATTATAATGAATTTTAAAGGTGGGCTTTAGAGCCAATTACCCTCAGTTACCTTTTCATTTGTCCAGGATGACTTGAGAGCTAGTGCGGGATCAAAGTTGTCAGAATGGTTGTTGATATAGAAAATAGGTTTAACCTAAGTTATGACTTTAATCTTGGATTATTCCTAAAAGAAATGCGGGGTTTTGAGAAATTGAGTCATTTCTAGACCAAAGATCACTGTGAGATCTTGATCTAAAAAAGACCAAAAATTGAGTTTATACCGAATGTCAGCAGTAAAGCTCGGATTTGGAAGTGTTTCGGCAGATTTTTGGGGCTTTGAGGACTCCCGGAATGAAAAGTGGCGTAATAGATTTTTTTTACATTTTTTTTTCTGTCGAAAATCAGGGGGGAACTCCTCTATTTATAAAAGGCCCAGCTAATTACCTATCTGACAAAATCTTATCCAAAATCTCCGAAAATCTTGGCAAGTCTCGGTAAGATTTGATTTTTTTACTGTTCATAGGTTATTAGCTGGCGGACTAGTTACCTATTTGATCATTTTTTTTGACTAAAATGGCCCAACGATCAAAACAAGAGGTCTTTTAGCCTCTATTTTGCCTTATTGTAGCCAAATTCGATTGTTTGAGCCCTCAAAATTGCATTTTTTTTTGTGTTTTTAGGACAATTTTACTGTTTGATTGGTTGACTGTGTTAATTATTCTAAAATGGACTTCAAGGATGCAACTTGGAATATTATGATGAATGAGAATTTTAGGATTCTTGGATTTTTGATAATAATTCAGTCCTTCTTGGCTCCTTGTCTAATCGCTGATTAAAATAGGTATAAATCCTCATCGGGCCGAGCGGACCATGCTAATAGTTTGCCCCTCATGTACAAATTTTTTACCATGAAGGTAAAATGCACGTACGTGGATGAAAGAGCGACAGTCAAAATCATTGTTCTTGTTTGATAAGGACATGAAAAGTTTTTCTTAGGAAGAATCAACATTTCTTAATTGATAATTTTGAAAAACAAAAATTTTTGCCTCTTTGATTAAGAATGTTGATGAAAATCTTTAAACAAAAATCCATTGGGGTGTAAATGTGAAAAGAAAAGTTGTTGGGGATAAAAGAAAAGGCAGGTTGGAAAAAATTCATGTCCTTAATGCGCACAACAAATTTTATTACACCCATTTTAAAACATGATTTTGCATGATGCAAAAGATAAGTGAAGGATCATACTTACCAATTGTGTTGCATCCATTGATCAGTTTTCTCTTCCGAGGGATGGCCCTATTGGCCATGTTTGATCAGTTTTCTCATTGATGAGTGTGGCACTATCTGCCGCCATTGAGCAGTTTGTCTCATAGGGAGTTGGGCACCATTTGCCACCATTGAGCAGTTTGTCTCACATTGAGTTTGGCACTGTCTGCCGCCATTGAGAAGTTTTTCTCATCAAGGAGTGTGGCACTGTCTGCCACCATGGACTCGTTATTGAAATTTCTTGTAAAATACAAGCTAACATGGTATTGCATATCGCAAGCACAATACATGGCACTACAAAACTTAATTCACTCGACTTGACATGGTGCTGCATGTCATTGAAATAAATTGACATGACACCGCATGTCATCAATATGACACTGCATGTCATTGAAATAAATTGACATGACACTACATGTCATCAACATGACACTACATGTCATCGAAACAATTTGACATGACATTGCATGTCATAGATATAAGGTTTAACTATAGTGTAAATTGTGAAGATCTCGCTGGATCTGAGGTTTGGCTATGATGTGCCGGGGTAAAGATCTCGCTGTATCTAAAGTTTGGCTATGATGTGCTAGGGTAAAGATCTCACTGGATCTAAGGTTCGGCTATGGTGTGTCAAGGTAAAGATCTCACTGGATCTAAGGTTTGGCTATAATGTGCCGGGGTAAAGATCTCGCTGTATCTAAAGTTTGGCTATAATGCAAGATTTAGCTATAATTAGCTGGTGTAAAGATCGCACTGAATCTAAGGTTCGACTATGATGTGCCGGGGTAAAGATCTCACTGGATCTAAGTTTTGGTTAGGATGTGCCGGGGTAAAGATCTCACTGGACCTAAGTTTTGGCTATGATGTGCTGGGGTAAAGATCTCATTGTATCTAAGGTTCGGCTATGATGTGCTGGGGTAAAGATCTCACTGGATCTAATGTTTGGCTATGATGTGCCCTATAGTTTAATTTTGGATCAGGATGATGAAGCTTAGCTTTTTGGAAGAGTTTTATGCATTCATGTTTAATGATGCATAGATGTAGTACATATATTAATATACGATGAGTTGTGCAATTGCATGATGCATTAAGTTGGAATTTTTTGGTGATTTACAATACCTACGTAGTGACTTGCAACCTTTGCACTTGTAAAATTGTAATATGCATGTAATGCGTAATGCATGTTATGTTTATGAAATACAGTTTGTTCTTGCAAGATAAAATCATGCAACTGTTGGATGACGTCTGCTTGCTTCGTTCCATATAGTATTCTACTATTGTGAGCACGAGCTTTTCGGTGACCCTCGGAACGATGATGACTTTTTGCTCTAACCTTTTATGGTCTGGTTGTCCCATTATTTTAGAATCGAATTGCATTTGGCAAGTTCTTTGTTGACAATTTTGAGATCTTTGACCCCGATTAAATAATTGGATCGCTTTTAATATGTTTACCGCTTCCTTTCCCCTCGAGCGTAGTAAATTGTTTCGCGATTTTTTCCTTAAAAGGACATTTTCAGTGAGTCTCGTTTGCATCGTTGGATTCTTCGCTCTTCAAGCTTTCCAGAATGTCAAGAATCGCCCCAGTCGGATGCCCCATATTGGTTGTTCGTGTTTTGGCCCCTGTAACCTTGCCCATTTATGCTTTTTTCCCCTGGGTGTCCCCGGTCTGACGGCGGCGCCGACGCCACCGCCGGAGCGCGGGGCCATGTGGTCCATGTGCTGGGCCGAGTGGACCATACGGCAAGCCGCGTGAGCTACGCGGTAGGCCTCATGGCTCACGTGACCTTCTAGGCCGTGTCATGTGATGCGGCCTGGGCTGGGTTGCATCACGTGATGCAGCCTACCACGTCATGTGATGCGGCCTTCATGCGGGGAATCTGTAGACTAATCTTTTTCGGGTTTTCTTGGCCACCAAGTTGGGTTTTGGGATTTTTTCCGTCAAATATTGACATTTGGGGGATTAATTTTGGGATTTTACCCTTGGGAAGTCTATAAATACCCATAAAAAATCAGATTTGGGGATTGTTTTGGCTGATTTTCAAGAGAATGAAATTCTTAGAATTTTCTAGTTTTTAGGGAGAAAAAGTTTAATAATATTGGGAAAATCTAAACCAATATACTTGGTTCTTGATTTTTGAATCTTATTAGGCTTAATCTCTTAGGTTAAATCATTAAAATCTATTAGAAATCTTAGGTAAAAATTAGTTTAAATAGGATTTAGGGACTTTTTCTTCACAAATCACTAAATCCCTTGCTAAATCGGTTGTTTCGTCGGGTTTTCATCTCAAATCCGTCACAAAGCTTGCCAAACATCCAGTTCGAGTCTCGAGAGTGGATTCACGGCCTTTAGATAACTTTCTGAGTTCTAATCTATTTCTTTTGTTATTTATTTTTGTTGCTACGTTTTTGGTTGTTTTTCCGGGCGTTTGGCCCTTTTCTTCGTCCTTTTTGTGATTTTCTGCCAAAACTCTGGCTGATCGTTCCAGCGAACATCAGGCCAACTGAACATCACCTAGGCCACCTCGCTGAGTTGGCCTACCACTTCATTCAGTCGGCCTACGGGTCACTCAAGCGGCCAATTGTTGTTTTATCGGATTTTCTGAGTTCTTTTCCCCCCAAACTGAAAAACCAAAGTTATTAAGCATTTTAATTCTGAATCTTCTGTAACAGTGTAGGAAACGACTTGAAATTTGAGTATCTTGGGTTTTAAGGCACAAAAAGGTTGATTCCGGTTTGTTTAGACACTTTTTTCGGGCAGGCCACTTCAGTGGGATGAAGGCCGACTGAGTGTCATCTAGGCCACCTCGTTGAGTCGGCCTACCATGTCACTGAGTCGGCCTACCTCCTCACTGAGTCGGCTTACTGGTAAAAATGTCCAAATGGTCCTTGTTTGCTTTATTCTATTGTTTTTTCCCCGTTTTTGTCATTTTTGACCCGGTTTTGGTCATTTTTATTTTCTTGCTTTGTTTATTTATCGAAAACACCAAACAATAATTGGATTAAATCACATAAGAACTAAGTTCACATTTATTAAAACATAATTAGCTTGATTTAAAAATTAAAAAGTAACCAACATCATCCAAACCTAGAATCTCTGTTTTGAGGTACGGTCCAACCACCAGGTGGGAATATCGTACCCAAATTCCTGGTGGAGCTTAACCGGGTGGTGACTTTATCTTAAAATACGGGATTCTAAGTCTCGTATCCCTTAACAGGTTAATCGGACTAAATTTCAACTTCAACATCGCTTCCATTATCCATTTTCATTACGCTAAAATAAGGATCATCCCTTAGCATCCTTCATAGCGCTCGTTGTTTCTCCGCCCCATACCAAAGAGCATTAAAGCTTACCGTGCGGGCGAGGGGATCGGGGGTCGTCGGCTCACAGTGACGACTCTGCTGGGGACTTTACTTTAACTTAAAACTTGAAAATCGCTCTCATTTTCACCTTTGGTTAAATGATTTTGATGATGTGCCTAAATCATTTTTAAATGAACGCTTTATTTCTTTTGCTTTTTGATCCATTGCTTTAATTAGATTCTAAGCTTTACGGTGCCATCTTTATCACCACCGTGAAGCTCACTTGTATACCTTATGCCCGCCAAGAATTGGGGATATTTATGGGTGCAACACTCATTTCAACCAATGTGTAATTCCTGTGATCCCACTTATTTGAGGAGTGGTTGAGTTACACGGAATCAAGGTAAACGTGACCATTCTACAGTGTCTTTCACGACACCAGCAGTTTGAGACTATGAACCGTAATAAATCTAGCTATAACAACTTCCCCTTAGGCTCACCAGAATAATCTAGATTTAGGTCGCATACTCTCTTGCCGTTTCCTAGCGCTAGAGTTAACCCCAGACTACAAATTGGCATTACACGGGAGTCATAAGGTTGGATGAGGTTTATTTGCTTTCATGTGCTACTTGTGTTGTGCTCATTCATGGAAAGCTCATGCATAGGCTGCCTTTGGCCGATCTTTATTTTTGATTTTTGCTTACCTCTACTATCCCCTCGCTTGAAGGGGGAATTTTACAAAATGCCTGAGATTGTTTGAGTCCCGACGACCTTTACCTAGTTCGCTAGGCATAGCGAGGAATTTGTACGTCTCACGTGTTTTTGGGGTTAAGCTTCGCATCATAAGCCCTATTACTCTCTACCTCTCTAAACCACCTGTATGTATAGCATTCATCATTCAGGTTATTATGTAATCATTCATTTCATTCATGGTTCGATTCGGGCTGATCATCTTCTGATTTCTCAATGAGATCCAGACGTCCCCGATTGCATCTAGATCATCATTTAATCCACCGACCAGTAAGTTTAGTATCAAAATCTGCTCTTCTAACCATGACTGATCCGCGTTTGAATGATGCTCCTCATGAGAGCACTCCTTCCCCTTCTCCCTCTCCCCCTCATCAAGGTCAAGGTCAAGGGGAATCTTAGTTGGATTCTAAATTGGCTAATGCTATGGCTATGTTCCTCCAGTCAGATATGTTTCAGGCCACTATTCAAGAGCAAGTTAGATCTGCTCTTAGGGAGGAAAGAGAGTCTTAGAGGCCAGCGGGGCCTATTTTTCAAGCTCTAGGAGAGATAGTTCAATCTCTGCCAGTTCAGAATCAGTTTTCAATGCCACCGCTCCCTCCTATTCGTTCTTTCCAGCAAAACCAATTTCATTTTGGACAGAGCTCTTCTCAACCATCCTTATCATCTGCTCTACCAACCTTCGATTTTTATCCCCCTTTGCACTCGAGGCCTGTTCCCCAGTCTCCTATTCTCCCCACTTTCTCAGGGGGATTTACTCCTCAGATGACAGTCCCCTCAAGTGGCTTTGTTGTTCCTCTTATGCAGCTGACTGTTTTCACACCCCCTAGCTTTGTGGTCACTCCTCGCGAGGCCACTCACCCTCAGAGTACTTTCTCTCACACCCAGATCAAAACCCTGGCTCCTCTGCCTTTCCAATTTAGGTTATCTTCATGCAACTATGTCATGCAACCTCCGAGATTGATGCCCGAAATGATGGCTTTCTTCAGGCAATTTCTGAACAGGAGCGGGAATAGGGAAGAAGTAAGAGGTGATGATTGGGTGCCTGAAAATTTCTCAATGCCCCAAATGGACGCTTATTCAGGTGAAGGCCCCCCAAGTCCCATATAGTCATGTATGAGTGAATCATGCGTGTCTAAAAAATTAGGGATAAGGTGCTGACCAAGTTGTTCCCGTGTACCCTTTTAGGCCCTGCTCTCGAGTGGTACAATACTCTTCTAGAGTCCACAATCCTAGATTGGAAACTCCTATCTGAAGCTTTGATTGCCCATTATGGATTTAATTCTACAATGGAGACCATAATTCAGCATCTAGAGGCAGTCAAATAGAAGCCCGATGAAGCTTTCAAATCTTATTTCAATCGATGGATGGCCACTCAGGTCCTCTTGAAGGAAAAGCTAGGCCTTAAAGAAATGATCCCAAAGTTGCTTGACAGGGCTCTCCCACTCCTTTGAAAAGAAATGGAGACCGACTCTTTCGAGTCCTATCAAACAGTTTTTGAAAAGGCTGAGAGGATTGAGCTTTGGGAAGAGAAGGAAAGGGCTAGCAAGCCAAGTGGCAAAGCTTGGTTTAAGAGCAATGAGTCCCATTCTTTTGAAGTCACTCCGGTTCCAACTGAGGAAAAGATAGCTGCAGTCTAAGTCATTGCTTAGGAGAATGCTTCCGTAGCTCAAGCCACGTCTGCTCGGACACATGCTTAAAAAGTATTCGTGTCTCCGTGGAAGCTTCCCCTTAGTGTTCTATTTGCCAAGTTGTTTGAGAAAGGCATGCTTACCCCTCTTCGTGAATATCATGTTCCCACACCCGAAGAAAGGGGAAAA
Source organism: Euphorbia pulcherrima (assembly GCA_947683365.1). Classification (NCBI taxonomy): domain Eukaryota; kingdom Viridiplantae; phylum Streptophyta; class Magnoliopsida; order Malpighiales; family Euphorbiaceae; genus Euphorbia; species Euphorbia pulcherrima. The sequence continues at coordinate 23,431,501 of CANTUS010000009.1, forward strand.
TTTTGTCGCTATCATGTTTAGGGAGGACACACGATAAATCAGTGCAAGCCTCTAGGCAGGGCCATTTGGCGTTTAGTGCGAGAAGGGAAAATGGCTCAGCTTGATAAGAAAATCAATGCTGAGGAGAAGCCATCACCTAGCCCGGGCAATGAAGTAGGTGTGATCAATTCAAGTCTCCCCAAAGAAATTGTATTGGCCATGGTCTCCTTCAGTTCAGCCAATACCCCTATACAAACCAACTCTACCGTCAAATCTAACAAGAATCCCGCGAGGTCTTTAGCAGATGAAGGAGACAAGTTATCAGCCGAGCAAGCAAAGGTTTTAGACTTTGTCTTGGATGACGCGCTAATGAAAGCTACCGAGGATGATTAGTCTATCGGCTCTACCAATCAAGACCCTCCACCTGTGGAGGATCTTTTTTCTATGATGTAGTTTTCTTTCTTTATGTTTCTAGTATCTTCATATGAACAATCATGCCTTTAAGGCACTTTAATTTAAATGAAAGGCTCTCTCTTTTTGCTTATCAGTTTGATGTTTCGCCGGATGGGTCCATGCATTCCTTTTTATCACAAGCATAATATGTTTAGTATTCATGACATTTCTTTAACAGAAATAAGTTTGAGTACAGATGATAATCTAAAATGGTAACCACTTTCTAATGACCCAACCTTAGAAAGAAAAATGAGAGATAACGAGTGCTTAAAGATCATGATAACGCTTTTGCCTAGTCATACCTAGACGCCCAAGGTCCATCATCGGATTCCCGAGCATCTCATCTCCATGCCTGAAACATCAAAAGAAGCTCAGCCTTCCTGGGATAGCTCCTATATGTCAATCAATCCATCGCTAGCCTCATAACTATATGCAAACTATCGAAGAAGTGTCAGCCGATTATGGAGGAAGAGCATCATTAGATCATCTTTGACAGAGTTGTGGCTTATCTTTTCTTCGCCCACCCATTCTCAAATTTCCCACCCCATGCAACAATGTCTTTTCCTAATACCCCATCTCTTCCACCTCTCAAAACCTTCCCTGTTTCTCTCCTCCTTGGCCATTCTTGGCTAGGGGGATGCATATGATTGGCAAGATTCAACCCTCATCAGCATAGGGGGAAGCCGATCCTATTCACCAACATTACCATCAAGAAGATGGCCAAGTTCCTTAAGAAATGCATCCTTGCTTGGCGTAGCCTACCCTATCACATCATTCCAATAATTAGGGTTTCAATCTCGAGGGGCACCCCCTGATCGATAAAAAAATTGGGTCTAAGCCCCGTAGATCTTCACCGCACTGCCCACGAGCTAGTGGGATGGCTGAAACTGAGAGTCATATTGAACCCAGCATCAAAGACACCCCCATTCACTAAGGCGTAACCTGAGTAGCTTAAGCGATCTTCAGATATATCTAAAGCATAAAGTGAGGCTGAACAACAACCGCGTCAAGCATCGAATATCCATCAAAGACCTTATACCCGATTCTAAGGGCATGAAGATTTCAGATGGTACCGAGTTCGTAAACCCTATCAAGCAAAGCAAGTCAAAGCATTATCATATCTAACCAAAACGAATCGAATCCAGAAAAGTGGCATATAAAAAGCATATATAAATCAATCACCTGATGAGTGGCCCTTACTAGCTTTTAGCAGACACATTTTTTTAGTTGATGTGGTATTTCCTGAGCATGTTCTTGTTCAAGGGGTTCATGAACTTATTTCCTTTAATGTCCCTGATGTGTAGCATTCCCTTGATGAGAATCTATTTTACCATTTTGGGTCTCTTGTGTGGAATTTGCCCCTAGAATTAGCATGCACTACTTTCATTTTCTTTAGGATCAATTCCCTTGATTTTGACTTTGAAGGTTATTTTTGTTATCCTGATCGTCTTTCATTGGTGTATTTTTTTGACTTTGACCTATTTACTTGGTTCATGTCAGTTCTCTTTGGTAAAAGAAGGATATATCATTTTAATGATATTATGCTCTAAGTTAAGACATTTTCATGCAATTGTTTGGAGACATTCCATTTGCTAGATGTTTCTGGCTGATTTGATTTTGTTCATGTGTGTTCCGTAAGATCCTTATCGACCTTCATGCTTCTTGTTGAGTAGCACATCATCAACTCTTTAGAGACTAGTCTCACCGGATTTGTTGGTTTAGTTTTCATTATGATTATGTTATTGATAAGGTCCTTTCTACACCATGCTGGAGTTGCTTGGGAGTTTGCCATACGATTTTTCTTGTGTTGCACAGAGTAGATTTCGTCTAGATTGCTTTAAGGCATCATTCGAGTGATTATTCTCTCGATTCTTTCTGGTGACTTGTCTGTTGACTTGAGTAGATTCTCTGATGATCTTTTCTTCATTTTCCCCTATGAGTTGTGAGGACATTTTATTGATCGCGCATGCTTGATTGAACCAGGCAAAGGCAACTACATGTTGTTTTATCCTTTTTTCTCTCTTTTTTTTCAAAGGGTCAAGTTATTTGAAATAGATACCATTTTTGGGTTTGTCAGAAGTGCCTAAATTTATTTCTTTAAGTAGAGCATCATGAATGTTGAATATTTCAAATGTATGCTGGAATGAATACATGGAATCATTATCAGAAACATTGCATATGTAAGAAGATTTATTCATAATATTATCTATTACATTGTTTAGTTCGAAAGCACTATAGATAAAAGCAAAAGAGCAATCTTAATTATTTAGCGTAACTCCATAATCTACTGAGATGTTGGGGCCTACCATACTATTCCCAACTTGAGCTTCCATCTTGGTCTTCAAGAGTTTCTTCATCAGAATGATATTCAAATTCTGGGTCCTCAAGATCGAGTTATTTATAATCTGCTTTTTCATTTTGCATCATTTAATTAATCCCTGTCTTCCTTTAGTTGATCTTCTTCATCGTACTTCTCCAACTTTTTGGCATAATCTACCACATCATTGAAGGTGTCAAACCTTTCCATCTTCATCTCATCTTTGTAGCTTTGATAGGAACCCTCCACTAGTTTCACAATCAAGGCTTCCTGGTCAGGTGCCCCACTTACTAGCACTTTCACTACCATCTGCCTCAAGCAGTAATCCTCAAAGGACTCATTCGGACACTATTTTACTCTTTTGAGGTTCTGTAGAGTGGTATTTATATTAATATTGAAGGCATAGTTCTCAATGAAGGTAGAACATAACTTCTTCCAATCAGACTTTACATCTATCGGCATTCTCATATAACATTCAGAAGCCAGACCACGTAGGATGGTTTGGAACAGATTGACTATATAAACTTCGGGGATTTCCATACTGGTCATTATCTGGAGGTAATACTCAATGTGGGCATATGGGGACACTGTGCCATAGTGGGGAGCTATGTATGGCATTACAAAGTTGGCTGGAAGTGCTTTAGATTTGTTGGACGAAAATTTATCAATATCCACATATTGCTTAATGAAGGAAGCAACCTAATTTCTCTGTCTTTAGGGAAGAGTTCTCTAGGTCACTGATCTTTGCCTTTAAGACTACTAATTTAGCTTCTTGTTCTTGCATATTTTAAGAATTAGGGGCATTCAAGATCTCCAAGATATTATGGAATTCTGGAGTGTCCAGGATTCTTTTGAGGGATCGGGTAATAGTATCATCATCTGCCAGCATCTTTTCAGGTTTGAGCGACTCGATTATCGATTGGGGTTCTGACTCTTTGAGTATGTGACACACGCCTTAGTCGGATTTTACCTCATTTCCAACCTTTTCATAAAAACTAAAATTAGGGCCTCCCAAGTTACAAGGATCACAATGGTTTTGCTAAGGATTGAATGAATGGATGTTATAAATGTATGAATGATATGTACATACATGAATGAATGTATATGTGTGATATTCAATATTCATGGAACATTGAATAGGTTTTGTTTCAAGAGAGAGTCAAACATTCGGAGAATACTTGATAAAGGTTGGGTATTCGGGGATACAAAATAGGGTTATAAATCTCGCTATTCAAGGAATATCAAATGAGATCGAGTGGTTATATAGTGACAGGGTTTAATTGGGTTTTTTTCCACATTCATAGAATGCGCAAATTTAAGTTTCTTTTGGGGAAAGTACAACTCAGGGAAGTGTCATTTAAGGAATGCACTAAGATTGGGATCATTTTGGATGCCCTTGGGGTAGGACTTGTTTTGGTCATTCAAGGAATGCCAAAAAGGTTGTGTCTTACTAGACATTAATTCAACAATCGCTATGTTGCCGTAGAGTTGGTAAAGTTTTGGTCATTTGGGGAACGACAAAAAGGTGTGTCTCACTGGACATTGATTTAGCAATCTCTATGTTGCCTTGGTTCGGGTATGTTAATGTCAAAAAGGGTTATACCTTGATGGGTATCATTTCAACAATCACTAGGTTACCTTGGGGTTAAATGTTCATAAAGTACTTGATAGAACTTAAGCATTCGAGGAATGTATGACAAAAGGAAAGTCTTTGATACTCATGGAATATCAAGCTTGGTCAATCGATCACTTTAAGTGCCAAGGATTGGTTGAGTTTTGTTTTGTGGAACACATAACTCAAAATTGTGTCATTCTAGGAATGAACAAAAGTTGGAGTCATGTAGAATGCCCCTAGGTATTTCGGCCAAGTAATTGTAGGAATGGCTTAGCTATTGTGTCTTATTGGACATTAATTTTGTAATCACTATGTCGCCTTAATTCTTGGAAAAGCCTCAGTCATTCAAGGAATTCCAAAGAAGCCTATGGGGTTTAATTAGGCAATCATCGAGTTGCCTTGGTTTTGGTCATTCGAGGAATGCCAAAAGGTCTGGGCCTCACAGTTGGGTTTAAGAAAACTCGATGGTCGGGGTTATATGACTCACTAGTTAGGGCTTGATGACTAATGGTCGAGTTTGAATTGACTCAAGGATTGAAGGTGACTTTATTAGTCGGGTGACTTACTGGTCAAATTAACTCACTGGTCGGGTTTTGGAATGACTTTAATAGTTAGGCGACTCTCTGGTCAGGTTTTTGAAATGACTTTAATAGTAGGGTGATTCACTGGTAAGGTGAGTTGACTCAATGGTCAGTCGATAGGGTTGATTCTATGGTCAAAGTTGAGATGATTCATTAGTCACTCGAAGGGTGACTCTATGGTCGAAGGTGAGTTGACTCGCTGGTCACTCAATGGTTGACTCATTAGTCTAGGTCAGTTGACTCGCTGGTCATTTAGAGGTTAACTTGGTGGTCAAAGGTGAGTTGACTCAATGGTCACTCAAAGGTTGACTCGGTGGTCAAAGGTAAGTTGACTCAATGGTCACTCGATGGTTGACTCAATGGTCAAAGGAGTGTTGACTCCTTGGTCACTCGGGGGTTGACTAAGTGGTCAAAGGTAAGTTAACTCGCTGGTCACTCGAGGGTCAACTTGGTGGTCGAAAGTGAGTTGACTCGCTGGTCACTCAAAGGCTGATTCTATGGTCAAAAGGAAGTTGACTAGCTGGTTAGAGGTAAGTTGACTTGCTGGTCAAAGGTGAGTTGACTCACTGGTCACTTGAAGGTTGACTTTATGGTCAAATGTGAGTTGACTCGCTAGTCACTCAGAGGTTGACTCGATGGTCAATGGTGAGTTGACTCACTGGTCACTCGAAGGTTGACTCTATTATCAAAGGTGAGTTGACTCGCTGGTCACTCGGAGATTGACTCGATGGTCAAAGGTGAGTTGACTTGCTGGTCACTCAGAGGTTGACTCAATGGTCAAAGGTGAGTTGACTCGCTAGTCAGTCGAGGGTTGACTAGGTGCTCGAAAGTGAGTTGACTCGCTGGTCACTCAAAGGCTAACTCGATGGTCAAGGGTGAGTTGACTCGCTTGTCACTCGATGGTTAACCCTATGGCTAAGGATGAGTTGACTCGCTGGTCACTCAAAAGTTGACTTAATGGTCAAGGGTGAGTTGACTCGCTGGTCACTCAAAGGTTGACTCAATGGTCAAAGGTGAGTTGACTCGTTAGTCACTCGACGGTCAAAGGTGAGTTGACTCACTGGTCATTCGATGAGGTTTGTTTATTTTGGCTCATGGGCCGAGCCTAGGTAGATTCATTGGTCTTGGTTTATTTCCACTCTTTGGTTGAGCCTAGGTGGACTCACTGGTCTTGGTTTATTTCAGCTCAAGGGTTGAGCCTAGGTAGACTCAATGGTCTTGGTTTATTTTGGCTCATGGGTGAGCCTAAATGGACTCATTGGTCTCGGTTATTCCTAGGTTCCTATAACTAAGTAAATGAAATGGCATGACACGCATTTCATGGATGCATAAAGATGTGGCTAGTTTTCACACAACTATGATGCTTATGATGTCCGTTTTCGGTTTATTTATATTTAATAAACACCCACATGTAGCAGACAGTTAGATCACGCTGTGAACACTGGATTTTAACGATCCTTCTCATAAAATGATGATGAGAGTTAGATAATGCAATCTCTTATAGGTGTTATCCATCAAAGGTGTTCTTACTGCTGCAGAGTTGAGTTTTAGCCAAGTTTGGAGACCTAGTCTACCCTTAGGGACCCATATAGGTGCTGCCTGGTGGTACGGATCCATCGGCGGACCTATAGGGGTCATTTCCTTCCATACACCTGGAAGGGACCTGTACGGGTGGGGCCCTACCTGTACGGGTCCTGTTGTTGCCTAATCAGGCTTTATGGAAGGTGATCTTTACCTATTTCGGGAGAAGGCATGTCATGAATGCGATTTATTGCATTCAGACCTCATTTTCCCTATCAATAGGACCCTCTCCTCACCTCTTTTAAAGAAAGAACAGACAACACATATTCAACATATATTATAGATAAATTCTAGCAGTTTCTATAGGTATAGATTGGGTATAGTTGAGGTATAGGAGGTATAAAGTAGGGAGAAAACCCATCCCTTGAGGTTTTGTCCACATTGTATTCATTCCTAGCTTCGTTTATTAGGATTTGGGGGAGGTTTTGTCCGCACAAATACTCACCTAAATGGTCCTAAAATCTCCATTTCATCATCTACTTTGGCTAGACTCTCTCAACAGCAAAGGGATCGTCTCAAAGTGGATTCACGCCGGAAAGGTAACACTCCTGAGTTTCAAAGAGACTCACATCTCAGTTATTTTTATCATTATTCTCTACTTCTTCTGTTATATCTATTCTTTTATTCCTGTTTTGGGTCTGGTCCTAACCCATATGAGCCTTATTGGCACCCTATGTCCTTAGGGATATTAAATTGGTGCGCCATACTCATACGGAAGGAAATCCCATTTTTATTTCATTTCTCCCCTATTAATCTATTTATTCAATTGAACTGAGTTTCTGCCCTAGACCAAACAGGACTCATATGGGTCCCCCATACCCAATCGGTCCTCCTCGATAGCCGTACGGGTCCAACCCACCCGTATGGGTCCCCGATAGCCGTATAGGTCCTACCCACTGGTACGGGTGCCGGTCCCAAAGTAGAAACCAAAAATCTCTTTTAAACTGGTTAAAATCAATCAACTCACCATATGCCATGCAATCATTTCCACTAATAATCCAGTAAATCAACCCACAAAAGTTAAAATGTGTTTTTATAACAAAATACGTTGAAGACTCGTTGTTTCTCTCCGATCCTAGAAGCCGTTCGGGCACTATCGATTACAAAACACCATGCTAACATAATCACATTTTTCCTAATAAAATGCTGACTTATGAGATGCTATAAACTTTGCTAATATTTGTGGATGCAGGGAAATTTATTTATATTTTTTTTTATAAATTAGAACATATGTGTAGGTTCTCTTGCAATTCCCCCATTTTCTTTCAGTTGTAATTTTTATTCCCCTATTTATTGCTTGAGCTTTATTGTAATCTATAAACGCATGTAACAAGAGTGAAAGAGTGTAGAAAAATAGGACTTTTATGATAATTCCCTAAATGATGAAAACAAAACGTTTTACGCGGCGAATGTAATTTTGAATTAACTAAATGAGAAATAACTGACTCACCCGATACCCGAATCTTTGATCTAAAAGGTATGAGTCTCCCGCCCAATGGGAACGATACAAAAACTCTTTCCCAAGTAGATAACTTAGGTGGCGACTCTATCATTTGGATCGAGATTTGGGTCTCTATTCTTTTATTCATTAAAATTGGTTAATTGTGCAAACTTGAACTAAAAAAGTTTCATCATGCCTAAATGGAACCAACCTCGAGTGGGCCCTGCCTCTCACCCAGGTGCCAAGGAAGACCCACACGTCATCGACACCTTACAGTGGCATCTCTACCGATGATATAATCTTTTAACTTGAAAAATTTTAGTTTGTTTTAAAAGCTTAAAAGATTAAAATGAGCACCGAAAATCATATACTTAATTCAACCCATTTTCTACTTCATCATTTGGGAAAATTGTTACACTCTATCTTCTCATCTCCTTCTCTCTTTAGTTAGATTCACTCTTCTTCTAGTGCTAGGATAGGGTGCCCTATTTTTTCTGCAAAACTTATGAAAGCATCACCCATGCCCGCCAGGAATTGGGGACACTTTAGTGGGTGGAGCACTCATTGCCATCTCCCTCCAAAAGAGGCTTGATGCGATGAGAACCTTCTACATCAAACTTCTAATATATCCCTACACCATTCTTATTGAAAGCCTTAGACTTTTACCTTCTAGGTACCCATTTTTGTGTGAGATTAGACTAAGGAAGAATACCCTCAGAACTGGCGGGAGAAATAAGGACGGAATCAATCGCTTTGCATGTGTTGTGTTACATTCCCTTGTAATTAACCCAACCATGTATCGTTGTAATTTGTGGATGCATAATGCATCCCATGCATGTACTAATCTTTTGGTTATCACCTCAGCCAAAGCTCAAAGGGTGTTAAAACTTAGAAACATTCTCAGGTCCATTTAACTCAAATCCCGACTCCAGCACTACCTCGTCCTCCTCCAGCTTAGTTAAGGGTTGCCCCTCCTGCATCTGCGGGTATTTTTTTCAAAAGTTAGTTTGGTCCAATTGATTTTGGTACTGCTTATCAACCCAAGGAAATGTCTTACATTCTAACTATAGAGGGCCGTATTGATGTTGAGGTTCAGGATGTTGGTACTGGCGAAGAGGCATATGCATCAAGGACTGAGGTTAGATCGGAGGTTGCAAATGCCGTCTTATAGTTCTTGGAAAGTGATTAGTTCCTGGACCAAATAGATGATAAGATGCTAGCTTCCATCAGGGCAATCTTGGCCGAGGAGAGAATGGTCAATACTTCTCATAGCACATCTGTCAGTGCTCCAGCAGTGAATGCAGTGATTAGTGAGCAACTACCCCTTTTAAAAGTTACTCTCAATCCATTCACTCAATTTCAGTTACCACCTTTTGGAATCCATGAAGAGTCCTCCAACCAGTTGGGTCAGTTGGGTTTAGTTGGTCCATTTGGTTCAGTTAGCCAGCCATTGCAGTTAGTGGTTATAGTGGTTCCACCAGCCATTAGTCAGTTCGCTCAGCGTAGTCAAGGGTTTCTACCGCCACCATTTCAGTTTGGGGCATCCAATCTAACCCCTAGTTTTGTGGTCACGCCTAAGGGGACGACCTTCCCTCAATCAATAGGTCTACCCTTGGGTGCGATTACTCAGTTAGACAGATCACCCTTGTCCATGGAATTGCATGATCTACTATAGAAATTGCCTGCTACCAATCCTAGCATTCAGCCATCGTCACTATCAGTTCAAACCACTAGGGAGGAGGATTGGGTCCGTGAAAACTTTAGTATGCCTAGAATAGTAAATTATAAGGAACCAGTCCACCTCAATCTCATATCATCGCTTATCAGATGGTTATAAGAATAAGGAAGCTAAGTGATAAAGTCCTCGCCGAGATGTTCCCTTGCACCCTGGAAGGTCTTGCTATCGAATGGTTCAATACTTTGTCAGATGAGGTGACCGAAAATTGGAAAGCTTTATCTGAGGCTTTCAATAAGTAGTATGGTTTCAATGCCACTATTAAGACTACCATACAAAATTTGGAAGCAATTAAGCAGGCCCCTAAAGGTGGATGGCCACTCAATTTTTATTGAAGGATATACTAAGTCTCCCCGAGATGATCATAAAGTTGATGGATGGGGCCCTGCCTGCTTATTGTAAGTTTCTCGGTATGGATAAATTCTCTAGCTGTGTGGAGGTCTTTGAAAAGGCCGAGAAATGGGAAAGGATTGAGGAATTGGAGAAGGCAAGTGTGCCGGCCAAACCTTGGTTCAAAAAAGAATGACCCTTCAGCCCCAGCTCAGGCTTCTAAGTCGAGGTCTAGCTATAATCCCAAAGCAGTGGTAGTATAAGAAGAAGTGGCCGTAGTTCGCACTATCGAGGATGGTATTTCCCTATGAAAGGCACCATTGCCTGCAATCTTTAGAAAGTTGAGAGCGCTTGGTCTTTTTCAGAGTATCAAGCCCTATATTCTACCCAAAGCTAAAGATAGGGATCGGTTTTGTGCTTATCTTGTTAGGAAAGGTCATTGCACTGGTGCCTGTAGAGACCTACTTGAGGCTATTCGTGGTCTGATTAGGGAAAAGAAGATCCAAGAACCTGATCTTAAACCCAACACTATGAATAACCCACTGCCAATTTTTGAGAAACAGGTTGTGGCTGTCAAGTCAGGGTTAGCCTCCTACCATGTCTTCAATATGATCTCATAAGCTAATCCTATGGTTCACTCAGTAGTGGCTTTAACTAATAAACCAGTCCCTATTGACATCGATGTGGATGAGTAAGAAGGTACTTACAACGAGGAGACTATGTTGGTTTAACCAGAACCAATTGACATCGATGCTTATGTATTGGAGAATGATGAACTTGAAGGGCCAACCTTATTGGTAGAAACTTCTAAGGGGTGGAGTTATATGAAGGATGGGGTGTTGCATGTTACCCGAGGTGGAAGGGTTCCTCCTAATGCCCTCCCAAAAAGAAGAAGAGGTAGAGATGTGGATATCCAGGTCATCCCAAGTGTCAATCAGGTCCTTCCATTACACCTACTATTGAGACTCAAACCCCAATTGGTACTAAAAAGAAAGATTTAAAAGTCACCAAACCCCAATTGGTACTAAAAAGAAAGATTTAAAGTCACCCCTCTCATCCAGCAATTGCAAGTTACCCCCGCCAAGTACAACATTTAGCAACTTCTCATTGACTCTGAAGATCATTGCAAGGGTTTGATAGAAAAGTTATTAAGCGTGGAGGCTACACCTTCCACTACCTTGGTTGAGGTGTTTTCAGTTATTAGGGTATCTTCTCCTAGTCAAGTTAAACCCATTATATTTTATCCGTAAGACGTTTCGGCCGAAGGGAACAAGCATAACCATGCACTTTTCATCAAGGTTTAGATTTTTGATCGTTCTATCCTATATGTTATGGTGGATAATGGTTCTGTCCTTAATCTCAACCCTGCCATACCTCACTTAGGGCTAGATGAATCTATACTGGAGAAATCCAATACTGTTATAAGGACATATGATGATATGAAAAGGAGTGTCATTGGGGTATTTGAAGTTGAGGTTATAGTTGGGGGAGTGAAGTCTAAAGTCTTATTCACTGTCCTTGACATCCCCGTCACTTACTCATTATTGTTGGGTCATCCTTAGCTCCATGCATTAGGGGCCATCCCTTCTATAGTCAACCAGAAAGTCAAGCTCATCCATAATGGCAAGCTAGCAACCATTGAAGCTGATGAGCCATTTGTTATAGTAGTTATAGAAGTAGTGGAAAAGGAAGCTAAGGTGGCTGTAGCTCACCAGGGTACAAAGTTTTTGGTTAAGGGGTACATTTCGCTTAACATTGAAATAATTATGATGAAGCAAGGTTATGTGAAAGCAAAGGGGCTCGGGAAGAATCTTTAGGGTATGCTGGAACCCATTTTGCCTCTTCCATAACCGTTCAGACTTGGTTTGGGGAATTGTCCAGGTGCTAAGTAGTACAAACCCTAGTCCTGCCTTATGATAGGGGCTGAGGTCAAACAAAAGATATTCATAAGTAAGGAAGAATCTGTCGAGGTGAGGGGCTAGAAGGTCCCTAGTTTTGAGATCTTCAGTGATGTATATGATTTCAAGAAAGGCTGTATGATTGAAATCTCAGTTTCTTTGGAAGCATGTAGGAACGCTGAAGAAGATGAAATGAATGAAGCAATTGAGTCCATCACTAACGCCTTAGCAGTACTTAAAAGGAAGAATTGGAAGGGAAGTGAGAAAGGAAACCCCATCAGCAAGGCTATCAAAAACTTAGCAAGAGTAGTGGCCGAAGAAACACATGCGAACCTGCACACAAGAGATACTAGTTTAGCTATCAGTATTTCCAAAGTTGATCAACAAGGCCCTTCACCTATGGAGGATGATTCAAATGATGTAATTTTTAATGTTGCAAACATTTTTGATGCAAACAATTATAAGGCATATCATGGATAACTTGTAACATCAGTACCTTTTAAAACATGTCATGACTAAATTGATGCATCTCTCATTCACACTTCACATGAGTATTCAATTCTAATGACATCATGCACTCATAGCAATGACATTCTTAAAATATCATCATATTTATTAATGAAGTTGACTTTGAATATATCGCAATGGTTAAAACTTGTAACCAAATAAATGAGAAATAATAAAAGTGCTTAGCAAACATGATAACAATAAGTCTTGGTCCATCATTCTTCATGAAGGGGTAAAAAGGTATGAGGGTACACGTCGTCAAGAAAGAAGACCAAAAAGACTCATGAGAACATCAGCAGCAGGCTGGCTATGGTTATAAAGAATGGAAAGAACATCGTGGGTTGTAAAAAGATGCCTAAATCCTTCAGAAACTCTAAAGGTAAGCTGATCATTAATGCCAATAAGTCAATCAAGAAAATTTTGTCAAAGATAGTGGCTACTTACAGGGAATAGGCTGATAAATTTCCATTTGCGATTTAGGGGTATAAAACTAGCATAAGAACCCCCACTGATCCGACATCTTTCTCCTTAGTATATAGAATGGAAGCTGTGTTACCAGTCCAAATAGAAGTGAGGTCTCTAAGAGTGGCACTCGAAGCCTGATTAAAAGAGTCAGACTGGGCAAGGGCTAGGATGAGCAGTTGAACGCAATAGATGAAAAGCGAGTCAAAGCACTTGACCACCTACAGATGTACCAATAATGTATGGATTGAGCTTATAATAACAGAGTCAGATACCCAAAGCAACCTCTCAAAGCTAGTGATCTAGTTCTTAAGCAGCAATGTCAAGTCAACACTAAGGCTAGGGGCAAATTCAGAGCTGGGAAGGACCATTTGTTGTTAAGAAATTCATCAAAAAAGGAGAAATCAAGCTTATAGATATGGACGAAAATGAGTTCGTGAATTTAGTGAATCAAGATAGGCTTAAGCGTTATCATGTCTAGGTTAAAAGAATTAAATAATAAAAAAGCAACACAAAGAATAAAAAAGAAATAAAGAATAAATCACCCAACAAGTGGTCCTGTACTGCTCGGGCAAAAACTAGGGTGCAACCCTCTGATCGGTATTCTGCAAACCGATCAAGAAAAAATTAGGGTACTTATGAGCCGACGACCCCCGATCCCCTACCCGCATTGTAAGCTTTAATGTTCTTCGGCATCAGGCGGAGAAACAATGAGCGCTGTGAAGAGGGCTAAGGGATGATCCTTATTTTAGCGTGATAAAAATGGATAATAGAAGCAATGTTGAAGTTGAAATTTAGTCCGATTTACGTGTTAAGGGATACGAGATTTAGAATCCTGTATTTTGAGATAAAGTTGCCACCCAGTTAAGCTCCACCAGGAATTTAGGTATGATATTCCCACCTAGCGGTTGGACCGTACCTTAAGACAGAGATTCTAAGTCCGGATGATGTTGCTTACTTTTAAATTTTTAAATCAAGCTCATTATATTTTAATAAATGTGACCTTAGTTCTTATGCGATTTAATTTGATTATTGTTTGGAGTTTTCGGTTTATATGCCATACATCACACGAAAAGCGATAAATAAACAAAGTAAGAAAATAAAATTATTACAAGGCTTGACAAATACCTATACATTTCTCTAATGCGAGAAAATAAATAAAACAATAAATAAATAAACAGGCGAAGCCGAATTCTAACCGAACTTACCGACTCGGACCTGGCTCCAAACGAGGCAAGATTAATACGAGAATAATCACAAATAAAGCATAGATAAATAAATGTGGAAAATAAACACAAAGCAAGAAGAAAACGATATTTTTGGATTTTTCGGGAATAAAACATAATTTTCGGGCGTTAATTAATTATTTAACAAACTAAGAAGGGTGAAATAAATTAACTAAATATCCTAAAATCAGATTTAGCACATTCAAAATATTTTTGGGATTTTTAGTTGATGGAAAACAATTTATTTAGATTTATTTAGCAAAAATACTATTTTTAAGCCATTAAAATGCATATTAAATCAAATAAAAATAAATTAAATCTAAAAATAGAATAAAATAAATAAAAACAAATTTCAGATCAGCCATAATTTTTTTTGGAAATTTTTCGGGTTGAAATCGGGACTAAAAACGCATTAAAACGATGAAAATCGGGTCAAAAATGACCGAAACGAGCCGTGAACAACAGAATAAAACAAACAGGGACCATTTGGACATTTTTACTAGTAGGCCAACTCAGTGACGTGGTAGGCCGACTCAGCAACATGGTAGGCTGACACAATAAAGTGGCCTAGATGACGCTCAGTCGGCCTTCGTCCCACTGAAGTGGCATGCCGGAGAAAGTGCCTAAACAAGCCGAAATCGACCTTTTTGTGTCTGAAAACCTAGGATTACTAACATTTCAAGTCATTTCCTACCCGTTATAGTTGATTTGGATTTAAAATGCTTAAATAACTTTGGTTTTTTGATTTGGGGGAAAAGAACCCAAAAAGTCTGACAAAACAACGATTGGCCGCTTGAGCGACCCGTAGGCCGACTGGACGAAGTGGTAGGCCGACTCAATGAAGTAGCCTAGGTGAAATTCAGTTGGCCTGATGTTTACCAGAATAGTCAGCCGAATTTTTTACAGAGAAACACAAAAAGGACGAATAAAGGGGACCAAACACCTAGAAAAATAACCAAAAACACAGCGACAGTAACAAAAATAAATAATAAAAGAAATAGATTGGAACTCAAAAAGTTACCCAAAGTCCGTGAATCCACTCTCGAGACTCAAACCGGATGTTTGGCAAGCTTTGTGACGGATTTGAGATGAAAACCCGATGAAACAACCGATTTAGATAAGGTATTTAGTGATTTGTGAGGAAAAAGTCTCTAAATCCTATTTAAACCAATTTTTACCTAGGATTCTAATAGGTTTTAGTGTTTAAGCTATAAGATTAAGCCTAAGAACAACTAAGAATTAAGATTAGAGAGGATTAAACCTGGATTCTAGCTTTTCTTGAGCTTTCTCTCTCTAATTCTTCCCTTTCTCTCTCTTATTCTTGAATTTTCTCTCCTAAAATTCAGCCAAAAAAAGTAGCAAAAAAAGGTCCTTCCAAAACTGATTTTGATGGGTATTTATAGACTCTCCAAGTATAAAATACCCGAATTAATCCTCCAAATGTCCATATTTGATGGAAAAATACCAAAACCCGACTTTTTGGCCAAGAAAAACCCAGAAAAATTCTAAATAAAGGAACCCCGCATGGAAATCGCGCCACCGGCGCGTTCGGGCAAAGGCCGCATCACATGATGTGGCCTCGCCCTAGGCCACATCACCTGACGCAACTAGATTTTGGCCGTATCATGCGACGTGGCTTGGCAGGCCGCATGAGCCACACGGCCTACCGTATGGTTAACGTGGCCTACTGTGTGGTCCATGCCGCCCAGCCCATGGACCACGCTGCCTGGCCTTCCGTTGGTGGCACCGGCGCCACTGTCGGATTGGGGGCACCCTAGGGAAAAAAGGCAAACAGGGTCTAGCTCGTCGGGCCTGAAATGCGAACAAATATTACGAGCATTCGAGCGGGGTGATTCTTAACATTCCAACAACATTGGGGAACCAAGAATCCAACGATGGAAACGAGACTCGCTGAAAATGACCGAAATAATTTACTACACGTGAGGGGAAAGGAAGTGATTAACATCTTAAAAGCGATCTAATTATTTTTATAATCGGGGTCAAAAGATCTCAAAATTGTCAACAAAGAACTTGCCAAAGGCGATTCGTTTCTAAAATAATGGAACAACTAGACCGAAAAAGTTTAGAGCAAAAAGTCATCATCATTCCGAGGGTCATCGAAAAGACCGTGCTCACAGCTGCCCCTCATGAGATTATCATTTGATTGGTCAAATGTGATCTCATGAAAGAGTGAGGGATAGGAGGTTATACCTGACTTGTGGATTCTTGAATCGGTTGTTTTTTGGGATTGCTATAAATAGACCTATCAAGCATAAAATTGACTTTGATATTGGTTAGGTATTTCCTTCGTTACCACAAAAGGTTTTGGGATGGATTGCTGGTTACTTCAGAAGAAAAAGGAATAGGGATTTCTTGAAATGGTTGTGTACGGATGGTCATGGGACGCATCAACAATTAACTTATCAGAGGTAGAGGTTGAATGAATCGGTTGTCTACGGGTGCTTTGGGAACGCACCATCAATGGACCTATCGAAGAGGTGAGGCTAAATCAGTTGTCTACGGGTGGTCTAGGAACGCACCATCAACGAACCTATAGGAGGTGAGGCTGAATCAGTTGTCTACTGGTGGTCTGGGAATGCACCATCAATGGACTTATAGCAGGTAAGGCTGAATCGGTAGTCTATTGGTGGTCTGGGAACGCACCATCAACAGACCTATCGAGGATTAGAGATTGAATTGGTTGTCTACTGGTAGTTTGGGAACTCACCATCAATGGACCTATCGAGGATTAGAGATTGGATTGGTTGTCTACTGGTGGTTTAGGAACGCACCATCAACAAACCTATCGGTGATTAGAGATTGAATTGGTTGTCTACTGGTGGTTTGGGAATGCACCATCAATACACCTATCGGTAGTGAGGCTGAATCGGTCATATCGGAGACAAAGGGAATGCTGAGATCGCCGAGGGCTTCACTAAGAAATGCCGAGAACTTCTAATGAGGTCGGACTGGGATTTTCTTGGCTTAATTCTCAAGCCAGGAATATCAAACGAGATCCCTGGACTGAAACACATACTAAGAACTAAACTAGAAGGTGCCGAGCACTTTTAAAGAGGTCGAACTGGGATATGCTTGGCCTGAATTGCATGTCGGGAATATCAAATGAGATCCTGGACTAGAATGCATACCAAGAATTTAATTGGAAGGTGTCGAGCACTTCTAACGAGGTCGGACTGGGATTTGCTGAAAAGCGCCTGAGGAGGCCTGTTGGACTAAATGAATTGTGCCTGCCATAGAAAATTTAAGATATTAGACAGAGACATGAGCTGCGCTTTTGTTGCTTAATTGATTTTGCCAAAACAAAAATTTTTGCCCCTTCAACTAAGCAACAAAAAAATGAAAGAATGAAACCGAAATAAAGTTGAGATTTTCGGGAGTCCGGAGAGATTGTCGAAGCTAAATGTCAAGTCTGGCTGATATGCCCCTGGGTATTTGCATTGAGGTATCCCTGGGTATTTGCATTGAGGTGCCCCTGGGAGAAGTTTCTGAGTTCTAATTTTAGGATCCATCAGGTTGGTCATCCTTTTGAATTGCCCCATGGTGTGCTTGTCAAGAAGGCTTTAAAGCATTAGTAAGCCATATAAATCGCGTTTTTATTGCTTAATTGATTTTGTGGAACGAAAATTTTTGCCCCTTCAATTAAGCAATGGAAACGAGAGAAAAAGAAATAAGAGTTGAGATTTCTGGGAGGCCGGAGAAATTGCCAATGTTGAGTATTGAGACTAGCTGATGTGCCTATGGGAGAAATTCTGTCTTCGAATGTAGGACATGAGATAATTTTGAGATGCCCCTTGATACAGGCTCTTGTTTTGTTTCCTGTGGAATTTAGCATAGAATAATAGACATGAACATTATGCATGAATGTATGAATGCATGAGAAACTCAGACTGGTCATCTTCAAGCTGACTGATTAACTTGCTTGATCGACTTTGCTCAATCCAGGGAAAGATCGAGTTGCTTGAAAAGGGAGGATACATGGAATTGCTTTAAGGTACAGACAAGACAAGAATGCCCCTAGAGGAGGATGTTGCACAGATTAGGTAAGAATGCCCTTGGTGGAGAACTAGGGAAGCTATGGCAAATTGACTACAAATTGATTATTGGATCAGGCATGACGGAGATAAGAGGGCACAAAGCAGAGCTCAAGATTCTGGATAATGAATGACTGGGCGCTATCACTACCAATGAATTCTACCAAGGATGGCTCTATAGGATCAGGATATTGTGGAATTAAGAAGCTTGGCTGTAGTCAAGAATTGAGCGGACACGGGCGGAGGATGAATGTGAGCCCTTTAAATGTATTAGACCGGCAAACACATTCATGCATTCTGATGATGATGGCAATGATACAGATATCTCGATGTGATTAATGGCAGTCAGTAATCTTTGTTCTAATTGCCTTAATTTTTGCATAGACCTGAATATTGTGTTAGGCCTATCAGACTTGTTCATTTTGCTTTTACGTCCTAAGTTTTGCCTAGACCGCCTTTTCAGGCTTCCGATCTAGTGAACTGTCCCGGCTTTTGTATAGACCTTGATTCTTTTCAATCTATCAGGATTTTTGCCTTTTATCTTTGTTTTTCTTTTGAGGTACTGGGTCGACTGCACAGAACCTTATGTTTGACTCATCTGTTGCATTTTGCCTTTTAGGCCCAATAAATTCATTCAAGCATAAACATAAAGAATTCAATAAAAGTGACATTTCCATTAAATGAAGTAAGTTTGAGTATATGATGATGATAACCATTTCTATTGACCCAAACTCTGGTGTTACCTAGCCTATGAAGGTTTTCTAGCCAACATACTCTCATAGCTCTTTACCCTGACTTTTGCCTAGGCTGCCATTTTTGAGTTTTCGGCCTAGCAGGTCATTTTGCACCCTAACTTTTGCCTGACTGGTTTGTAGAATACCAATCAGATAGGTACACCCTAATTATTGCTCGAGACCACTCATTGGGTGATTGATTTATATATCTTTCTTTATGTGCCGCTTTTCTAGATTTGATTCTTTTGGTTAGACATGATAACGCTTCAACCTGATTTGATTGATAGGGTTTATAAACTCATTACCATTGATAATCATGCCCCTTGGATCGGACATATTTCGGAATACACAAAGTTCTATCCAATCTGGTTGGCATTTCCCCCTTGGGTCGGTTTTGGTAGGCTTTGCTTGTTTCGAAATTAAATTGTTGGCCTTTGATGGTGCCTCTGACGCTTGACTCGATTGTTTGGGGCCTTTGCCATGCTTTTGATACATCTTTTGATACATTTGAAGACTATTCAAGTCATTGGAACCACGCTTTAGTCCATGGGGGTCCCTTTGACTTTGACTCAGTACAACTCTTAAGGACTTCATCTTGGTCTTGGTTGGTAGTGCGGTTTTCATTTCTCAGGCACAGGAACAAGGTGTTCAGAGAATTCGTACACTTGTATAGTATCCCCAAAGAGCAAACGGTGGTTTATCAGCTTAAAATTTGATCCTGGTGGTGGTTTTGGACATAAACTTCTTGAGAAGCTGGTTTGTGGCTTTAGTATCCCATTGGCTTATGGTTGGATGGGCGAAGGTCTGCGGTGGTTGGCCCTATTTTTCTTGATCAATCAGGGGTTGCCCTTTGGCATTGAAATCCATTGACCAAAATGATATGATGAGGTAGGCTGTACTGAGGGAAGATGTGTTTCTCAATGAATTTGGTCATCTTCTCAGCGGTAATGTTGTCAACTTCCCCCTATGCTGATGAGGGTCAAAACTTATCGATCATATGTGTCCCCCTCGCTGAGAATGGCCAAGAAGGAGAGAAACAGGGAAGGGTTGGAGAGTTGGAAAAATTGGGGTATTAGGAACAGGCAATGTTGCATGGGGTGGGAAGTTCGAGAATGGGTGGGCAAAGAAAAGATAAGCCACAACTTTGTCGAAGATGATCCGGTGATGCTCTTTCTCCATAATCGGTTGACACTTCATTGATAGTTTGCATATAGCTGTGAGGCCAGCGATGGACCGATTGACATATTAGATCTATCCAAGGAAGGACTAAGCTTCTTTTACTATTTTAGGCATGGAGATGTGATGCTTGGGAATCCGATGACGAACCCTAGGTGTTTAGGCACGACTAGGGAAAAGCTTTTTCACGATCTTTAAGCACTTATTATCTCTCATTTTCTTCCAAAGGTTAGGTCATTAGAAAGTGGTTACCGTTTTAGATTATCATCTGTACTCAAACTTATTTTAGTTAAATAAATGTTATGAATACTAAACACATTATGCTTATGACAAAAATGAATGCATGGACCCATCGGGCGAAACATCAAACAGATAAGCGAAAGGAGAGAGTCTTCCATTAAATTAAAGTGCCTTAGAGGTATAATTGTTCACATCAAAAAACTAGGAACATAAAGAAAGAGAATTACATTATAGAAAAATCATCCTTCATAGACGGAAGGTCTTGATTGGTAGAGCCGGTAGGCTAATCATCCTTGGTAGCTTCCATTGGGGTGTCGCTCAGGATGAAGCCAAAAACCTTTGCTTGCTCAACTGATAACTTTTCTTTTTCATCCACTAGAGACCTTGCGGGATTCTTGTTAGAGTCGACGACAGAAATGGCTTCCATAACAGAGTTGGGTGAATCAGAAAAGACCATTGCCAACACAAAACCCTCAGGGAGACCGGAATTGATGGCACTCACTTCATCATCAGAGCCTGGCGATGGCTTCTCCTCAGTGTCGGTCTTCCTCATAGGCTCATCCATTTTTCTTTCTCGTAGCAAGCGCCAAATAGCATACCTAAAGGCCTACATTGATCTATTGTGTATCCCTTTTGAACATGATAGCAACAAAAGTTCCCCTTTTCTTCGGGCGTAGGAGAATGGTACTCATGAAGAGGGCTAAGCAGGCTTTTCTCTCGCAATTTAGCAAATATGATATAAAGAGGGAGCTTCCATGGAGACACGAATGCCTTCTGACCAGGAGCCCGAGCGGGTGTGGTTTGCACTGCGGAAACACTCTCTTGATCAACAACTTGAACTGCGGGTGCCTTCTCCCCATTTGGAGCCAGAGCAACCTCGAAGGATTGAGAGTTGTTGCTCTTGAACTAGGCTTTGCCACTTGGCTTGCTAGCCCTTTCCTTTTCCTCCCGACGCCCGATCCTCTCAGCCTTTTCAAAAACCATTAGATAGGACTCGAAAGAGTCAGCCTCCATCTCTTTCCGAAGGAGTGGGAGAGCTCTATCAAGCAATTTTTGGATCATTTCTTTAAGGTTTAGCTTTTTCTTTAAGAGGACCTCAGTGGCCATCCGTCGATTGAAATAAGATTTGAAAGCTTCACCGGGCTTCTGTTTGACTACCTCCAGATGCTGAATTGTGGTCTCCATTGTAGAATTAAATCCATAGTGTGCAACCAAAGCTTCAGATAGGAGTTTCCAATCTAGGATTGTGGACTCCAAAAGAGTATTGTACCACTCGAGAGCGGGGCTTGAAAGGGTACGTGGGAACAACTTAGCTAGTACCTTATCCCCAATCTTTTGGACACGCATGATTTGCTCATACATAACTATATGGGACTTAGGGGGGCCTTTGCCTGAATAAGCCTCCATTCGGGGCATTGAGAAATTTTCAGGCACCCAATCATCACCTCTTACTTCCTCTCTATCCTTACTCCTGTTCAAAAATTGCCTGCAGAAAGCCGCCATTTTGGGTGTCACGCCCGAAGATTGTGTGACCTAGTCGCATGAAGATGACCTAAACTGAATGGGCAAAGGAGCCGAGGTTTTGATTTGGAGGTAAGAAAAAGGATTTTGAGGGTAAGTGGCATTGCAAGGAGTGACCACAAAACTAGGTGGAGAGGTTGTGAAAATAGTCGGCTGTACTGGAGGAACAATAAAGCCACTCGAGGGGACTGGCATTTAAGGAGTAAATCCCCCTGAGAAAGTGGGGAGAATAGGAGTCTGGGGAACAGGCCTCGAGTGCACAGGGGGATAAAAACTGAAGGTTAGTGGAGCTGATGATAAGGGCAGCTCAGAAGAGCTTTGTCCAAACTGAAAATGGCATTGTTGGATAGGATGAATAGGGGGAAATGACGGTACTAGAAACTGACTCTGAACTGGCAGAGACTGAACTATGTCTCCTAAAGCTTAAAAATAGGCCCTGCTATCCTCTGAGACTCTCTCTCCTCCCTAAGAGTGGATCTAACTTGGTCTTGAATAGTGGCCTGAAATATATCTGATTGTAGGAACATAGCCATAGCATTAGCCAATTTGGATCCCAACTGAGATTGGTCTAGTCCTTGACCCTAATGAGGGGGAGAGGGAGAAGGGGAAGGAGTGCTCTCATGAGGTGGATCATTCAAGCGTGGATCAGACATGGTTGGAAGAGTAGATTTTGATACTGAACGACGAACTAAATGACGGCCGAGTTGCCACCAAAGAGGACTTTGGCGGCGAGGATACCTTGGCCTTACTAAATAAATCAGAAGATGATCACCCTGAATCAAACCATGAATGAGATGGACGATAGCATAAATATTCAAGTGATGAATGTTATACATACCTGTGTGGTTTAGAGAGGTAGGGAGCAGAAGAGCTTGTGATGCGAAGCTTATCCCCAAAATACCTGAGACATACGAATTCCTCGCTATTCCGAGCAAACTAGGTACAGGTCGTCGGGACTCAAACAATCTCAAGAATTTTGTTAAATTCCCCCTTTCAAACGAGGGGAGAGTAGAGGTAAGTGAAAATTGAAAATAAAGGTCGGCCACATGCGGCCTATGCATGAGCTTTGCATGAATGAGCACAACACAAGTAGCACATGAAAGTAAATAAACCTCTTCCAACCTTATGACTCCTGGTCTGGGGGTTACTCTAGCTCCAGGAAACGGCAAGAGAGTATGCGACCTAAATCTATATTGTTCTGGTGAGCCTAAAGGGAAGTTGCTATTGCTAGTTTTATCGTGGTTCATAGTCTCAAACTGCTGGTGTCGTGGAACAGCACTATAGAAGGGTCTCGTTTACCTTGATTCCATGTAACTCAGCCACTCCTCAAATGACTGCGGCTGCGAGAATTACATGTTGTTTGAAACAAGTGTTCCACCCATAAATATCCCCAATTCCTCGCGGGCATGGGGTATACAAGTGAGCTTCACGGGTGTGATAAAATGGCAGCTTATAACTTAGAATCTAACTAAAGCGGTGGATCAAAAGGCATAAGAAATAAAGTGTTGATTTAAAAATGATTTAGGCACATCATCAAAATCCGTTAACCAAAGGTTGAAAATGAAAGTAATTTTCAAGTTTTAAGTTAAAGGAAAATCCCCAGCAGAGTCGCCACTATGAGATGAGGACCCTTGATCCCCCCGCCCGCACGGTAAGCTTTAATGATCTTCGGCTTCAGGCGGAGAAACAACGAGCACTGTGAAGCGGGCTAAGGGATGATCCTTATTTTAGCGTGATAAGAATGGATAATAGAAGTGATGTTGAAGTTGAAATTTAGTCCGATTTATGTGTTAAGGGATACGAGATTTAGAATCCCATATTTTAAGATAGAGTCGCCACCCGTTAAGCTCCACCGGGAATTTGGGTACGATATTCCCACTGGGTGGTTGGACCGTACCTTAAGACAGAGATTCTAAGTCCGGATGACGTTGCTTACTTTTCAATTTTTAAATCAAGCCGATTATATTTTAATAAATGCGACCTTAGTTCTTATGCGATTTAATTCGATTATTGTTTGGTGTTTTTGGTTTATATGCCATACATCACACAAAAAGCCAGAAATAAACAAAGCAACAAAACAAAATTATTACAAGGCTTTACAAATACCTATACATTTCTCTAATGCGAGAAAATAAATAAAACAATAAATAAAGAAACGGGTGAAGCCGGATTCTAACCGAACTTACCGACTCAGACCTAGCTCCAAACGAGGCAAGATTAATACGGGAATAATCACAAGTAAAGCATGGATAAATAAATGTGGAAAATAAACACAAAGCATGAAGAAAACGATATTTTTGGAATTTTCGGGACAAAAACATAATTTTCGGGCGTTAATTAATTATTTAACAACCTAAGAAGGGGGAAATAAATTAATTAACATCCTAAAATCAGATTTAGCATATTCAGAATATTTTTGGGATTTTTATTTGATGAAAAATGATTTATTTAGATTTATTTAGCAAAAATACTATTTTAAGCCATTAAAATGAATATTAAATCAAATAAAAATAAATTAAATCTAAAAATAGAATGAAATAAATAAAAACTAATTTCAAATCAGCCATAATTTTTTTGAAAATTTTTCAGGTTGAAATCGGGACTGAAAACGCATTAAAACGACGAAAATCGGGTCCAAAATGACCGAAACAGGCCGTAAACAATAATTTAAAACAAATAGGGACCATTTGGACATTTTTACCAGTAGGCCGACTCAGTGAGGTGGTAGGCCGACTCATTGAAATGGTTGGCCGACTCAACGAAGTGGTCTAGATGACGCTCAATCGGCGTTCGTCCCACTGAAGTGGCCTGTCGGAGAAAGTGCCTAAACAAGCCGGAATCGACCTTTTTGTGTCTGAAAACCCAGGATTACTAACATTTCAAGTCATTTCCTACCCGTTATAGTAGATTCAAATTTAAAATGCTTAAATAACTTTGGTTTTTCGATTTGGGGGAAAAGAACCGAAAAAGTCCGACAAAACGATGATTGGCCGCTTGAGTGACCCGTAGGCCGACTGGACGAAGCGGTATGCCGACTCAACGAAGCAGCCTAGGTGACATTCAGTCGGCCTAAGATTCACCGGAACAGTGAACCGGATTTTTGATAGAGAATCACAAAAACGACGAATAAAGGGGACCAAACACCCGGAAAAATAACTAAAAACACAGCGGCAATAACAAAAATAAATAATAAAAGAAATAGATTGGAACTCAGAAAGTTACCCAAAATTCGTGAATCCACTCTCGAGACTCGAACCGAACATTTAGCAAGCTTTGTGACAGATTTGAGTTGAAAACCCGACGAAACAACCGATTTTGCAAAGGGATTTAGTGATTTGTGAGGAAAAAGTCTCTAAATCCTATTTAAACCAATTTTTACCTAAGATTTCTAATGGGTTTTAGTGTTTAAGCTACAATATTAAGCCTAAGAACAACTAAGAATCAAGATTAGAGAGGATTAAACCTGGATTCTAGCTTTTCTTGAGCTTTCTCTCTAGTTCTTCCCTTTCTCTCTCTTGTTCTTGAATTTTCTCTCCAAAAATTCAGCCATAAAAAGTAGCCAAAACAAGTCCTTCCAAAACTGATTTTGATGGGTATTCATAGACTCTCCAAGTGTAAAATACCCAAATTAATCCTCCAAATGTCAATATTTGACGGGAAAATCCCAAAACCCGACTTTTTGGCCAAGAAAAACTCGGAAAAATTCTAAATAAAGGAACCCCGCGTGGAAATCGCGCCACTAGTGCGTTCGGGCAAAGGCCATGTTAGGTGATGTGGTAGACTGCGTTACATGACACGGCTAGATCTAGGCCGCGTCATGCGACGCTGCTTGGTAGGCCGTATGAGCCATGCGGGCCTGCCTTGTGGTCCACGAGGCCCGACGCATGGATTGGGGCCTTTCGTCAGTGGCACCGACTGCCGCCGACGGATTGGGGGCACCCTAGGGAAAAAAGGCAAATGGGGTCTAGCTCGCCGAGCCCAAAATGAGAACAAACACTACGGGCATTCAAGGGGGTGATTCTTGACATTCCGACAAGCTCAGGGAACCAAGAATCCAACGATGCAAACGAGACTCACTGAAAATGTCCTGATTTTTAAGGAAAAAATCGCAAAACAATTTACTACGCGCGAGGGGAAAGGAAGTGATTAACATCTTAAAAGCGATCTAATTATTATTATAATCAGGGTCAAAAGATCTCAAAATTGTCAATAAAGAACTTGTCAAACGTGATTTGATTCTAAAATAAGGGAACAACTAGACCGAAAAGGGTTAGAGCAAAAAGTCATCATCGTTCCAAGGTTTACCGAAAAGCCCGTGCTCATAGTACTCCAACGCAAATAAGACCTGCTAAGTTGAAAACCCGAAACGGGCAGCTTAGGCAAAAGTTAGGGCATCGAGAGAAAAATGTCAGTTGCCTTCTTGAAAATCTATAAAAGACCAGTAGCCAGTAGGAGTTAACCATTGGAAATTGTTACCATTGCCTATATATTCAAATTAATCTCGTCAATGAAGATGTTATGATTTTACTTAGAATCTTGGTCTTATGAATGCATGCATGTCTTTAGGTGAAATAATTGCACATGTGTGAACATCAATTTTTTCTCTATGTGTTATGCATCATTGTATTCTCTTCACTGCACATATGTAATCCAACAAAAGAATTCAAACCTATGCAAAATTCAAAGATCGTCTGCTGGATTGAAAACCCAAAAGGGTAGCCTAGGAAAAGTTAAGATGAAAGAAAAAGGAAGAAAAAGTCTGCTGGATTGAGCCGCCAAGGACAATTCAGGCAAAAATTAAGATAGCCTGAGGGATCAAAAACCTGAAAGGGCGGTCCCGGCAAAAATTAAGGTAAAGAAAAAGAAAGAAAAGCCGGCGGGGTGGAAAACCCAAAAGGGCACTCCCGGCAAAAATTATGGCAAAGAAAAAGAAAGAGAAGCCTGCTGGATTGAAAAGCCAAAAGTGCGATCTAGGCAAAAGTTGAGGCAAAAAAAATTGAAAGAAGGAAAAGCTTGCTAGATTGAAAACACAAAAGGGCGATGTAGGTAAAAGTTAAAGCTAAGAAGAAAATGCCCTCTGGGCTAAGCCATCAAGGATAGTTCATGCAAAAATTAGGACAAAAAGAAATGAAAATATTCGATAGGTCATCTCACATCAAATGGCCTATGCAAAAGTTAGAACATCACTTAGTCCCCTTGCTATGAAATCACTAGATGCTATGAATCCCCAAGAATGTTAATTTTAAACTAGCCTGACTTGGTCTCATTGTTAGCTGTGCCAAGAAGTAATACGGGTCTACAAGTAGCAATATTGAATGGTCTTAGTTTAGAAAAAGAAAAATTAGCATGCATAAAAGTTAAATGTCAAAAGTACCAATCCAAGATTACACCAAAGTAAGCCAGGCATGGGTCAAAAGTAACAAACGTTCAGAAAATGAAAGTACATATCAATCTAAGCTATGGGGGGATCCTGTCCCCAGTGATCCTCTAAGGTTCAGTTCTGCGTATCTACCAGCAGGTCATCCATGTTGATCGTCACATGGTCCTTAGTTCCTGCGATCCCCTCAACAGTAGCATCAGTGCCTTAAACACGCTAATCCAACTCCTGCTTAGCTCTACCCCTCCGAGTCACTATCGCTGCCACTAGGTAGATAGAAAGAACATCCTCAGACTTAGAATCAGATGGATTCGATATCTGTCTGTCCTCGATCATCCTTGCCAGCTAGCCCTACAACATCTCTATCTCGGCCCTTGCCCAGGCAGTCTCCGTCCTAGCCTAGTCAGCCTCAGTAGTGGCTGCCCACAACTGCTCCTTCAGGAACCTAGCTCTCTCCTCAGAAGCATCCAAATCCTAAGCGGACTTACGGCGCTCTATGGCCAGCAGAGTCTATAATAGAAATCATAAGATTAGTACACATACATAAGTGTCATGGCATTCATCATGCATAGTTTATTAAATTTTACAAATAAGAGAAACTTATCGAGGCTAGCCCATCCTGGGCTAATAGCAGATCTCAAACATAGAAATAACCCCTGGCAATCCTCTCAGCCTTAGAAATGGTCACATGAAAGAGAAAGTCACATCAGGATGGGACATTCTAAGCAGCCACTATAAAGGATACGATTAAAGCAGAAAATTCATTACATGGGTAGAGTTGGAAGGGGTAAAACCGATGGGCTGGACCGACTCCTCGAGCTCCTTGATAACTCGCTTCCCCAAATGATTGAGGAGCTAGAAGAAGGTATCTAGCTCTTCTCAAAGAACTCCTTCTCTCAAGATCACCGAATTACGGGACCGCTTCTTTGGTGGCTTAGGAGTAGCAGCAGTAGGCCTCTTCCACATGGAAGTAGGAGGTTGTAACAATAAAAGATTACACTCAGGATCATAATCAATTTCACAAAATTGCAAGGTATTCAAAAAGGCTAAGTTAGGGAGATATCTAAGAAGAAGGGGTAGTAGAGCTAGCTGGGCCCTCGGCACTTCAAACTATAGAGGGAACCCCAGGGTTCCCCCTTGGTCCACCCTCATCATCATCATCATCATTGTCATCACTGTCGCTTTCATGAATATTGAGAGGGACATCCCCATAATGGATCCTCTTACAAGGGGAAAGAAATGAGGAATCAATGAACTCAGTGTAGAAGCCCTCCACTGAAAGCACTCAATCTCCCTTGTCTAGCAAGTATAGCCCCTAGTCAGTCCCCGGCATTAGGTGCAGCTAGAAGACTCCCGTTGGGATCGGGAGAGGGATTGGTCTCTCTACCATAGCATTGGTCCTCCACCCTCAAACCCGTTCGCCAAAATACCAATCAAGGGAGAGTGCCGACTCCAAGATAAAGCGGCGGTCATCCACATCAGCCCGCATCCGCTCAATAACCCAATAGGTATCCAACCTATCCCACAGGTCTTAGATGACCTGCACAAAATAAATGCACTGTAAGTATCATAACCTTGTAAATACTGTTTCTACAATGGGTTTGTTGAAATGCAACATACATGTTTAGTGTGAAAGAAGTTTACCCGATCAGAGTGTAGCTGGCGAAGGAACTCCTTATACTGAGCTATAGCCAAGGCCTGGCCTTACCAAGGCCCCATCCACCTAGATATAATGTGTGGTATCTCAGGATGCATGGGCAAGCTCAGCCTGGGGATACACCGGTGCTCAAAGGCCCAATTCTGCAAGATAAAGTGAAATTAGTTCTAAAGCAGTTTGAATAAAAGGTTAAAGTACAAAAAGTTTGAGTTCAAGAATTACTAGTAGGATAAGATGGTAGATCTTGAGCTTATACTGCTGGCCTTGAACCCCAACATCTATCCTATAGTACAACTGTGCCAGGATGGCTTGGCACCAATTACTGCCTGGTATAGCGGCCAGATCCTCTACAGTAGAGAGCAAACCATAGTTGAGGTTGCTTGAATAGATAGGGAAGAAGTTAGTGGTAAAGAATGTCAGCAGAAAAGGTAAGGCATACTGATCCGTCCTCTCTATAGTAACAGGGCATGGCTGCCCGATCCAATAATCATGCAAGTCCCCATACTTGATCTTGTCCATCCCTCCAGGATGGAGACCAAGTAATCTCACTACATAGGCCTTCATCTCAGGTTAAGAATGCCATCTATCAACATATACATTGAAATGGATGATGTCCCCACTCTAGTCCAGTCCCGTTGAGGCACATATATCCGAGGGAGTAATGGTGTCCTCCCCTATCGGTAAGTGAAAAGTATGGGTCATCTTTGACCAGCTCTCCGTAAGAGCCGAAATAGCACCTAGGGCTAGCATCTTTATAGCCTGAGGGATGGCCCTGGTAATGTCACGGAACCCAAAAGAAGCAATGCGGGCCAGTAGTCCGGTGTCCCCCATGGTATGAACCTCCTCATACCAATACCTGCAGAAGCTCAGGGCTCCACAGTCTTGTATTGAGACTGCAAAGATAAAATTACGGCTTAACAGGGTTAGAATACGACGGATAAATCAAAAATAAAAAAAGAATTACAATAAGTAGAGAATTCAACATTCTGTTCCTAAGGACAAGACCTATACTGGTCTGGCCCACTCATACGGGTCCATATAAGGTTCCCGTACAAAAAATGGAACCCATACGAGCCCCCCGCGCCGTACGGGCGCCTATAAATAGTGACATTGCGAAAAAACTTCCTAAAAATAAAAAATCATTCAAGCTCAACTAAAGCTCATCCAAACCTATCCTAAAAGACTCCTAGACTAAAGTTACATGCATCAGGCTCTATTTCATGGTCTAAAGCACCCTAAATCATGCCAAAAATCAAAAAATTCCTAACGAACTCAAAAATAAAAAATGAAGAATTATGGGAAATACCTGGAGTTTGGGGGCATGAGTGTTAGGAGAAGGGATTAGAGGCACCTCAGAAGTGGGAGTGAGTCCCAAAAATGAGTCTGCCTCATAAAAAGCATACCCGACTAAAATCAGGCATTCTTGAAGCTCTGAATCATGCACCCGAGGCAAATCCTCGGGCTTAATGGAGAAATAGCTAGTCTTTGGGATCTTTTTATACATGTTGATCAAATTTAGGGAGAAATCGCCGGAGTTTGCAATATGGGAAAGTTTTGTGTAAGGCGGAATATGAGTGGTCCGACCAATTTTTGAACCCCCTCGATAAGGACCGGTACGGGTCCCATTCTTCAAGCTTGCCATGCGTACGGGTCTTGGCCCACCTGTACAGATCCCCTTCTACTATCTAGGCGCAAATTTTGAAGCGGTACTTTATGAGAGTACAAGAGATGCCTCCAGTCCAAACTCGGGCCTAACCCCGCTTCTCCTAAACTCTGTATTTCAGTTAAATTAGGGGCAAACCCCCTAGCTCACCTTGATCCTTGATTGAAGGGGAAATTTTTTTTGTCTTTGTAAAAGTCAATCAAGAATCAAGGTAAGCCATTTTTGAATTGATCGCTAACAAGGATAATTTTAGTATATAGGCCCACACGGGTATAGGAAAACTTCCCCAACAAGCAAGTCTTGTAAGGAAATAATTCCCTAGCAGAAAAGATTTTACCAAAGAATATTACTTTACTCCCCAGTAGTGGAGTCAACCAAGGGGCATCGCCCCATTTCCCAGCAGTGGAATCAGTTAATCAGGTGCATCTCCCCATTCCCCAACAGTGGAATAAGTTGATTGAGCCCTCCAAGGGGCATTCCATTCCAAAGTGATCGGGCCAAACCTGACATTTCCCACATTTCATTTACAATTTATTCAGGGGCTAACCCCAATCCACACATATTTATTCTTAATTGAAGGGGAAAATTTTTTTGTTCATCACAAAGTCAATCAGGAATAAAGATGTATCTCCTCAGATAATGACTAACTCGGTGTTTGATTTTTGTCTCTTTATATGTCATTCAACATCCCTAGTAGGAGAGTCATCCACCTTAGGAAAGGAATACACCAGTTAGGAGAGTCATCCACCTTAGGAAAGGGATACACCATCAGTTAGGAGAGTCATCCGCCTTAGGAAAGGGATACATCAGCCAAGAGAGTCATCCACGTTAGGAAAGGGATACACTAGTTAGGAGAGTCATCCGCCTTAGGAAAGGGATACACCATCAGTTAGGAGAGTCATCTGACTTAAGAAAGGTATACATTAGTAGGAAAGTTAATCCACCTTAAGAACGGGATACACATTGGTAAGGAAAGTCATTCGCCTCAAGAAAGGGATACACATTAGCAAGGAAAGTCATCCACCTTAAGAAAGAGACACGCATTGGCAAGGAAAGTCATTTGCCTTAAGAAAGGGACACCCAGGAAAGTAGTTCACCTCAGGAAAGGAACTCATCCATGTCATCACCTTAGGAATGTTTTCTAAACCCTCACTCACATCATGAGATCATATAGATTCGTATCTGCAGTGATCCAATGAGGGGAAGTCTGTAAGCATTAGATTTTATCAATCCTTCTCACGAAATGATGATGATAGCTAGATAATGCGATCTCTTATAGGTGTTATCCATCATACGTGTTCCTACTACTGTAGAGTTGAGTTGAGCCATGTTTGGAGACCTAGTTTGCGTTTAGGGACCCATAAGGGTGTTGCCTGGTGGTACAGATCCACCGGCAGACCTGTATAGGTCTTTTCCTTCCATATGCCTAGAGGGGACCTGTACGGTCCTATTGTTGCCTGATTAGGCTTTATGGAAGATGATCTTTACCTATTTCGGGAGAAGGTAGGTCATGAATGCGATTTATTGCATTCAAACCTCATTTCTCCTATAAATAGGGCCCTCTCCGCACCTCTTTTCAAAAAAGAACAGACAACACACAAACAAAATATATTATAGACAAATTCTAGCAGTTTCTATAGGTATAGAAAGGGTATAGTTGAGGTATAAGAGGTATAAAATAGGGAGAAAACCCATCCCTTGAGGTTTTGTCCACATTTTATTCATTCATAGCTTCCTTTATTAGGATTTAGGGAAGGCTCTGTCCACACAAATACTCACCTAAATAGTCCTAAAATCTCCATTTGATTATCTACTTTGGCTAGACTCTCTCAATAGCAAAGGGATTGCCTCAAAGTGGATTCACGCCGTAAAGGTAATGCTCCTAAGTTTCAAAGAGACTCATATCTCAATTATTTTATTATTATTCTCTACTTCTTCTATTATATCTCTTCTCTTATTCCTGTTTTTGGTCTGGTCCTAACCCATATGAGCCTTGTTGGCACCCTATGTCCTTAAGGATATTAAACTGGTGTGCCATACTCATACGGAAGGAAATCCCATTTTTATTTCATTTCTCCTTCGTTAATCCGTTTATTCAATCAAACTGAGTTTCTACCCTGGACCAGACAGGACCCGTATGGGTCCCTCATACCCGTACTGGTCCTCCCTGATAGCCGTACGGGTCCTACCCACCCCTACGGGTACCAGCCCCCAGGTAGAACCCAGAATTCTCTTTTAAACTAGTTAAAATAATCAAATCATCATTTGCCATTCGATCATTTTCACTAATAATCTTGTAAATAAACCTACAAAAGTTAAAATGTGTTTTTATAATAAAATACATTGAAGACTCGTTATTTCTCTCCGATCCTAGAAGCCGTCCGGGGACTATTGAAAACAAAACTGCCACGTAAACATAATCACATTTTTTCCTAATAAAATGCTGACTTATGAGATGCTATAAACTATCATAATCTTTGTGGATGCAGGGGAATTTATTTATATTTTGTTTTATAACGTAGTTCAAATGTATAGGTTGTCTTGCAACTCTCCCATTTTCCCCCGGTTGTAATTTTTATTCCCCTATTTATTGCTTGTACTTTTTTGTAATCTATAAATGCATGTAACGAGTGTGAAAGAGTGTAGAAAAATAGGTTTTTTTTATGATAATTCTTCAAATGATGAAAACAAAATGGTTTTACACAGCGAATGTAATTTTGAATTAACTAATTGAGAAATAAGTGACTCATCCAATACCCAAATCTCTGATCTAAAAGGTATGAGTCTCCCGCCCATTGGGAACCATACCTAAACTCTTTCCCAAGTAGATAACTTGGGTGGCGACTCTATCATTTGTATCAAGATTTGGGTATCGATTCTTTTATTCATTAAAATTAGCTAATTGTGCAAACTTTAACTAAAAAGGTTTCATCACGCCTGAATTCAACCAACCTCTAGTGGGCCCCGCCTCTTACCCAGGCACCAAAGGAGACCCACACGCCATCGACACCTCACACACGCCTATCGCCCTTTTGGGTCCAATGGGTTACTTCTCTTTAAAGCCAACGGGGGACTTCATGAAGTCTGCTCGTGTGCACTCCGAGTTTTTGGGTAAACCTATGGGAAAGTGTTTATGGTTCATCTATATGCGGGTTTCGGCCTCAAGATTGGGTACCCTGCACCTTTATGTACCAAGTCCTAGTGGCCATAAGCGAACCAAAGGAATCTTTTCCACATATAATATACTTGGGTAGTCTTGGCATTAAGTGAGCAAGGCCCTTGTACGTTACGCAAGGGGTGTGATCAGATTCATATCCCTCAAGCCCTAATCAAACTTGGAGATACTTCACCAAAAGACACCTAAATTGGTTTAGGGGTAAAGAATACAGATACTATGCAACCCTAAAAGTGTGTAATGCTGAAATTACCACATATTCCGGGATTCCAAAAATTAATTTGAACAATATTTTAGTTATCATGTCAAAAAAAGAGTTTTTATAAAAATCGGGTTTTTATAAAAGTAAATTTTTCCCCAGCAGAGTCACCACTGTGAGAGGGCGAGCATTTTGGGATGGATTATACGCAAGGTGTGGTGCGCGGGGCGCATTTGGTTGCAATTTGAGGAAACCGCGACATTTGGCCCTGTTTGAGAAAATCAGATTTACTTTAATACGTGAGCACCTTTTATAATAAAATTTCTGATATTATTAAAGAGAAAATTATTTTTCAATTTTTCACATAAACTTATTGAGTGTGAAAAACATGGCTTTTTATAAGCAAAAGATGTGATTATATTAAGAAATATATTACTTAAAAATAAAGCCTTTTTCTTTACTTAAAAATAAGATAGAGTCGCCGCCGGTTCAGCTCCATCGGGAATTGTGGTATACTAATCCAAAATGAGATTTTTATACTAAAAAGAAAACAAGATTCTAGGTTCGGACATGATAGTTACTCATATTGTTCAAATTGTTTGGATTAATTTTGGAATTTTGTCTTATGTGGCAATTTTTGCATTACAATAACTTTATTTAAGAGATAAATTCAAGAAATAAAATGGACATTGTAACAGCATAATAAATTAACATTTTTCTACCGAAATTTTAGTAGAGTAACGACACCATTTAGGTTTTGGCCCAGAAACTCAGATAGAGTTTGCTCACATTCTAGATGTTTTATTTGTACCTGCAAGCTTATTTATACATATTATGGTTTTTAAGTGGCTCCAGTGGCTCACTTAACTAGAGAAATGAAATGCAATGTGCAATAATAGAAATAATAAAAATGGATTTTAATGAATTTTAAAGGTGGGCTTTAGAGCAAATTACCCTCAGTTACCTTTTCGTTTGTCTAAGATGATTTGAGAGCCGGCGTGGGACCGAAGTAGTTAGAATGATTGCTGATGTAGAAAATAGGTTTAACCCAATTTATGGCTATAATCTTGGATTGTTCCTAAGAGAAATGCGGGGTTTTTGAGAAATTGAACGTTTATAGACCGAAGATCACTGTGAGATCTTGATCTAAAAAGTCCAGAAAATGAGTTTATATCAAATGTCGATAGTAAAGCTCGGATTTGGAAGTGTTTTGGCAGAGTTTCGGGGCTTTTAGGACTCCCTTAATGAAAAGTGGTGTAATGGATTTTTCGTACATTTTTCGTTCTGTTGAAAATGAGGGGGGAACTCCTCTATTTATAGAAGGTAGGTAATTAGCCAGCGGACTAATTTGATTATTTTTACTTTCCATAGGTAATTAGCCGGCAGGTTATTACCTATTCGACCATTTTTTGACTGAAACGGCCCCAATGATCAAAATCAGAGGCCTTTAGGCCTTTACTTTTCCTTGTTTTAGCCAAATTCGATCGTTTAATCCCTCAAAATGGCGTATTTTGTGTTTTCAGGACAATTTTACTATTTAACTGGTTGACTATTTTGACTGTGTTAATTATTCTGAGATGGACTTCAAGGATGCAACTTGGAATATTACGACAAAAGGGAATTTTGGGATTTTTGAATTTTTTTATGACAATTCGGTCCTTCTTGGCTCCTTGTCTAATCGCTAATTGAAATAGGTATAAATCATCATCGGGCCGAGCGGACCATGCTAAGACATGCCTTACTAAGAGAGTCTTCTTTTGACCGTTTCAGAGAAATGTACATTCCTCAGAACGACTATATTTTGAGGAGCCTTTAGTTGTTATCTCTTAAACGATTTCTACCTTTATGACTGTTAGATTTGTTGATAGACTAAGATTAACCTTCCCATTAGATGTGTCCAAAATTGGTCAGCTTTATGTGTACTTTGACTTCTGCCCGCTACATTGTTCTAGGGCTTCCTGCTTTCTGTATGTCAGATGTTAGGTGGCTGAAAGTAGATTTTTTCTCTTACTTGTCAACTCATTTCTGTAGTGGTGCCTTGTTATCTTTTTTTAGTGAACGTCAGATGTCTGGCTTTATAGAATATCATAGAATCGGACACCTACTTTGGAAAAGTGGAATCTTGTGAGTTGCATGGGGATTATAAATTCTCAGAGATATTAGTTGATTTTGAGAGCATTGATGTTGCCATTCCTTTTGTCTCTAGAGTAATGATTTTTTGAGTTTATTTACTCCTTGACTTGATATAGCTTTTAAGACAAATGCTTGCTTCTGGCACACATGATTTTGAGGAAGCCTTGGTGTTCCTTAGAATCAATTTCTTAGTGCTTTACTCCTAGCATTCCCTTCTTATGATAGATTTATCTTTTGCTCAATGATTTATCCTTGGAGTGAAACTTCAAGGTTAAGATGTAGTGTCCTTAACTTTGAGATTTCTCATAATCTTCTAAATGCTGAGTTTTGCTTGTGATTATGGTAGATTTATGATGCAGAACTTTTACTTTTAAAGCAGTTTGTTTTGCCTGTGAGCTGCTGCATCTTATGAAATTATGGGCGACGAACCTTTATCATTCGACTCTTTTTGGATCATCGGCTGGAGTGGTAAACCCAATGCAGTACTATAGGGTTTTAATGCAAGGAATCATCGCTAGAGCGCGGGGCTTATTGTATGTGTGTACATACTTGGTATTTCTAATAGGACAAAGGGGTCGAGGACTCCTTTAGTGATTAGCCTTTTTATTGCTAGAGCAAGGTCCCCATTTTAAACAATATTAGAGTCACCACCCAGATCAGCTCTTCCAGCAAATTGGTGGTATAGCCGATCCGGGTAGGATTCCTATACCAATAAAAGAGAGATTTCGGTTTCGGATGAAATATTTACTTGCCATTTGAATTTGGATGAATCATATTTTTGAAAAATCTTTTGTTATTTTAATAAGCAAAAGAGGTGGGTTAGGGAGATACGACCTTTGCAGGCCTAGCCCTTGAAGCGTGGGCAAGGCATGACTGGATTCCCTCGGGTGGCAATTTAAGAATGCATGTTGAAAATAACATTTTGACCCTTAGTTACCTTTTTGCTTGCTATAGGATGACTGGAAGGCCCGATACTGACTAGAACTGTGTTTGTTTTTGAATTTCTTCTAGATTTCAGTGGAGATAACCTTAAGGAAACTCTACAGTCATTTGAGTGTATGAGGATATATGGATAGCTTTTTGGCTAAAAGATAATTTAAGGAGGGGTGTCTATACCTTGGTATAGTTTGGGGATATTTTTGGTATAGGCTCGATACTATGAGGGACTTTTAAGGAGGAAATGGCTTGAATCAACTTTCCTTTTTCAGATGACTGAATATTTTTTGTCATTGTGGTTGTTACTATTGGAAATGGCCGGAATGCGCTTTCCTTTTATAGGAATTTAGGGAGCTTCGATCGACACATATGGGAGTGTTGATCGAAGCAATGGGTATTAGAATAGCTTTGCTGAGTCATCAGGCCTAGATTCCCTATAAGTGTCGATCAACATATATAGATTGATGCAAAGTTTACAATGGTAGCTTTGCTGAGTCATAATTATAGGCTAAATGAGTTATCAGGTAAACTAATACGTGTCATCGTCGATCGTCAGAATGGTATAGCATCGATCGATGCAATATGGGGCATAATTAGTGTCGATTGACACTAATTCTTAGGACGTCAAAATCATGTTTCCTTGGAGGGGTTTGTAGTTTGGGCGAAACATGGTCCTTGTCAGTACCTGCTTACCATCTCTTGAAAAGGTCTTGGACATCATTAGGCATGGGACGGACCGTGCACACAAGCTACCCCTTGCGTACAACAACTTATACCATCGAGGTAAAGTTTTTGTATATGCGAAGTGAGCGCGGTGAGTAAAAAGTGCGTGTGATTTTGCGGGAATTTAGTCAGCATTATTTAACTGACCTAATTTTTGAAAAAAATATATTTTTGCCCCTTTGATCGATTAATGTTTAACGGGTTTAGAAAACACTTCAGGAAAATCATTTGGATTCCCACGGTATATCATTTGAAATTATTGCATCGGGTCCGCCGATATTTTTAGAAAATGATTTTCATGATGAAAGATGCAATTTTCAAAATTAGGACTCAATTGGCACTGCAATTTTATCCTGAAAAGGCAAAAAAATAGACATTTTTTATAATAGCGTCGATCGACACATAGGGATTGTGTCTGTCAAAGCAACCTTTTGAATTTCGAACGTTTGAATTCTAGTAGTTACTAACATTTAAAGGCATGTCAAGGATTGCATCGATCGACACATATGGATTATGTCGATCGACGCAATTGAGAATTCTATAAATTCCGTAATTTTTCTACAAACAAAACACACCTCATACTGAAACTTCTTTCTACGTTTTCTCTTAAAAAATAGAAGCAATGTTAGGGTTTTTTTTGCTTCCTTTTCTTCCGATCCTTATTTGATTTTTGTCTGTTATGATATGGATAAAAATCGTGACGTCCAGAGGCCTCATTTGTGCTCCTATATCAGTGATGGAGGTAGATATTCATGGGGAGATGTTCCAAATCCCGTTTATTGGGATGGAAGATAATTTTAGGCTTTCTATGAGGTGGATATTTCACGGCATAGGGAAAGGCATTGCTATCCCTCTTATTCTTAAGCTTAAGTGTCACCCCTCTTAGGTTCCGGTGAGTTCCTTGATGCTCCTTTTCCTTTTTTGAAGTTTGGCATGCTTTTTTAGAGTTTTGCGATGATTGATGCTCCATTAAATGTGCTGTCGATTTTGTATCATTGTAAACTACCTGTGTGACATTCTGTAACTCTACGATTTTAGTCTTAGCATCAATTGACGCTTTCAGTTCTTCAGGATGCGTCGATCAATGCTCCTTAGTGTAGATCGACACTTGTTTCCCGAAAGCCTTTTTTTTCATGATTTTGAGTGTTCTAGAGCTTTTTGTGTTCACGAAATAATCTGTGATGTCTTGTTGTGCATATGTTGCTGCTGTTTGTGCAAAGTTCGGGAACTTTTTAGGGTAACTTAATGATTATAAGGCTTATGATGCCTTAGGAATTCCCGTTCTTGATCAAAGCTTAGTAAATATAAGCTTTCTTTGGACATTTGTTCTTAATGGATATAAGCTTAACTTGGATGATGATTTTATCCTTAATAACTATAAGGTGCGATTTTTAGGTAGCTTAATGGGTTTTCGCTTAATAACTATAAGCGGGTATTTTTTTTGTAAATGTTGGTGACCTGTGCTTAATAACTATAAGCATAACCTTAGGTAGGAAATTCTTAGATGTTTAATTATTATAAGCGACCTTTTGATTTGGTTCCTATTTGTATTTGCTTTGCAGAAAGTCGACCATCGGGGTGCGGGCAACTTCTTAGATCTTGTCACTTTATGGGGAGTTCTTTCTCCTCAAGTGAAGAGGATTCTGGAGGACTCGAGTTTTAGTGCATTTACTAAAAGATTCATTCTGGTGAATCTTGTTCTGTATTCTTGTGTGGTCTTATTGTCAATTTTGAAGAGATGGTCGGACTCAAACCAAACTTTCCATTTGCCATTTAGGGAGTATACCATTGCACAGCTGGATTTCGCTGCCATCACCGGTTTACGTTTTGATGGGGAGATTATTCACTTCAACTGTGCCATGAATATGTGCAAATTTAATCCTGCGCTCATGGTAAAATTGTTGGGGGTTTACTAGTGCTAGCAAGGAAATTTCTACCAACGACTTGTACATTTTTGGTCAGCCCTGGGAAATAGGGCCCCTGATGGTGCTGAAGCTTGAGAGCAATGTGCCCATTCTTTTATGCTATATGTCCTGACCAATACCTTGTTCCCTATCGGCAATTCAGCCCTCAACTTGAATCTTTTAGGCTCTTTGGTGGATTTAGGAAAGTTTAAAGAGATGGCTTAGGGCTGAACCATGCTCGGGCAACTAGACTTGGCCATGGATCATTGTGTGAGGAAGAATACTTTGGAGCTGAAATCTTTGAAAATTGTCCTTGAGGTAACTTGTTGAGAAATATATTACATATGTGTTCGTGTCCGTGTTGACTTTTGTTTTATTTTCTTTCAGATTTGGGATTTTGAGAAAGGAATTCTTCCTTGGTCAAAGAAGGCCAAGTTTTGAAAAGATATTTCTTACTTTCCCCATCTCCACGCCTGGTTGGTGGCCTAGGGGAACCTGGATTCTGCCGAATCTGAAAAGAGGATTAAGAAACTCACTTATAATGAGGCAAGCCTTACAACATTTTGGATTTTTATCTCTTCCATGTGCTATTTACTAATGATGCATGCGTTCATAGATTATTCACACTCCGTGGGGGAATGCTTTCGACCGGAATGAGGTCATGGCGGCTGCTAGAGAGTTGGTGCCAAAGCAGGTAATTCTAGAAAGCCCCTCCTCTCTTGAGTGGTATGTACGAGAAATGGTAGATCAATGTGATAAACCTCTGGAGGAGAGAATTGTACCGTCTAAGCTCCCAAGGTGGCTATTCTACCAAAGTTGGCCAAGAATCTTGACACTCTAGAAGAGGGTGGTGAGACTGCGGAGCTGTTTGGCGAGGCCAGCCTTTATCCTGATTTTGTGACCGAGTGTTTGCTTGGCTAGCCTTCGGAGGTCCACACCACATCTCAGGGGGTGCATCTCTATCATTTTTTTTGTATTTTTTGAGTGCTAATCCCTTTCTGTTTTGTAGGGTAAATGGCAAGGGGCCCATATACATCGGACAATGCTACTTCCCACAACATGGGGCACCGAGATTACTAAGTCCCCATGGGGTTACATATTTATCAGCCAGACCTGTCTCTCTACTTTCCTCCCTTCAGTGCAGATGACTCAACTAGGGTGGATATGAATTTTATGCCTCGCCATGCAACTTATGTGAGTTTTATTGTGCGTATTGCTATTATCCTTAGCTCGTGCTAATATGACTTGCTTTTCCTACCAGGTGCTGAGAGAAGATAGCAAAAGAGACGGATGTCTGCTTTTTGATTTCTAGAATATCATGCTGGGGAACAACTTTGTGATGGCGGTAAGATCTGACAAGTTCATTCATTTCTTTTCCTTAGTAGATACACACGGGTTAGTGCTTATGCATGCATGAAATGTTTGCAGGGTAAGATTCGGGCACTAAATGTAGAAGTGGACCAACTTAGAGCTGGTTATAGGGAGCCTCCACCGATAGGGCCCTCTTGCTATAACCATTATGAGTAGGCTCATTCAGCGACATACACTCAACATTTGCCTAGTTATAGAGAGCAGGGTTATATGCTTGGTTACTCTGCCCATGCTAACTTTGTAGGGGTGGCTTCATAGTTTTCACCGACTCCACCATTCACGTCGAAGGCTCCTCTTGTATAGCCTCTCTAGGCCTTACTAGGTGTAGGGACCCAAGAGGGAGTTAGAGACAGTAGTGAGGTACCGCAATGCCCCCCTCCATTCGGGTGAATTAAGGATATGATAGTTAGGCCTTAGTTTGGCGTATATTTTTTTGTGTGCTCTGCATGGCAACTTTATCTAGTATATTTGATGGCTGTAATTGGGCACATTTTTTCCCCTTTATTATTTTCTTTTTGTGGATTGGTGGGTTCTTTGAGGCCCTGTTTACTTTTAGATGGATTATTTCTTTTACTGTCTTGAGATGCGAGCTTCATCATTTTGTTGCCCTTTTCTAAAAATGAGCTTCTTCTTGTATAGTTACTATTAATCGTACTATCTATCATCGCTTTTGTTGAGTGACGATCGAATTGACATGGATAGATTCAAGACATAATTGGTGGATTATCTTCAGACTCTGAGTCCGGCTAATTGGAATTAGCTCCAAGCTGGGTACATGCGGCATTATTATAACATCATCTTGGATGTTTATGTGAAATGCAATAAGTTTGTGGGATTCACTCAACCACGTGTTTTGCTTCAATAACCAAGAGTTGTGTCCACTTTATGAAGAGTTTTATGCCATAATGGACATTTCTTGTAACCAAGACATAGTTGTGCCTGATTACGATGCTACTATAGAGCTACATGTTGTAGGTTTCCTAAGACTTTCCGATCGTCAGAGGAATAGAATCGTGTCTACCAATCCTGAGTAGATCATAATGATTTTAGGAGTGGCTTTAGAAATATGTACTTCTATTCCTACTAGTCACCAGAGTAGGATACCTCTTATGGCCGTACTACTAATGGGAGGTTTTCTGTGTGGATCTAATAACGGGGTCTACAATCCTAGTTTAGTTCCTATGATCCAAAAAACTCTAGAGGGACCATCACCCATGGCTGTAATCTTAGCTGAGACCCTTTATTTACATGGACTCCATTCATCAAGAAGAGGATGTATTGGTGAGAGGAAGCAGGCTCCTCCTTCAGGTATGCTAACCATTTCTCATTATTATCATTGTAGACATTTATTGGCAATGGCCTGCTAAAGGGTTATCTTATGGCAGATATGGCTGATGGAGCATTTTAAACTCATTAGGGCACCAGCTGTACGGCTGGATTCCTATGTCCCTAAGGACTTTTGGGGTAGAGGAATGCAACCCGAGTATCATAGGAACCAATCTTCGTGCAAATGGTTGTATTTTTTGTAGAGGTTGACTAAAAGGGACCTCAGGTGGATCTGTCCCTGGAGGAAAATTGATGAGGTGACTACTCGAACTGTACCCCAAGGTGTTTAGTTGCTGGGCTTAGAGCGAATATCGTACTACTTTCCAAAATGCGTGAGGCGGTAATACGACCATCCTCAGTCTGTGCCCAAATACATTAGTGCTTAACCTGTGAAACCCTGGGGGCCTTTGTGGCCGACCCACATTCATACCAAGTGGGAGAGTCGCACATTGGTCATTATAAACTACAAGCTACCATTTAACAAGTCACTTGATGAGACCTATTTGGAGCGGCTCTCTGCCATCAAGGTAGCATCTACTGGAGCAGATAGGATGGTAATTTCTCGTTGTTACAGTCATCACTTGGCATGTCCTAGCCACTAAGTTATGTTTTTGAGCTTTTGTAATAAAGCCTCGACTTTATTTTAGGCATGAATGTAATGTATGTATGCTTCTCTTTAATGCATTTCGTTTCACCTTACAACTTTCACTTTTAATGTTCATGACCTTACAAAGATACAAAATTTGGATGACATCCCTACTTTTAATAACTTTTCAACATGATTTTCTTTTGTCTTGCATTGATCTTTTAAGCGTAATAGGATTTGAGCCTGTCCCGATTGACGGGATTTAGGAACTCATTTTTGTCCATATCCATGATTTTTATAGCTCCTTTACTAAGAACTCATTTTATTTTGTACGACCCTTCCCAATTTGGACGAAATTTACCTCTAGGGTCGGTACGAGTGGCTTTTAACTATTTTAACACGAGCTCGCCAGCTCTAAGAGGCCTGTCGATCTTCCTTACTTAGTTATTGTAGGCCCAAGCCATTCATTGTTGGTACATCCTTAGGCTATTAATGGCTTCTAGGCGCCTTTCATCGATGGTGTTAAGCATTTGGTAATGTGATCTCGCCCACTCGTCTTTGTGTAATTTTGGCTTGTATGCCACATAGAGTGATTTGACTTTGATTTCTAGAGGAAGAACTGCTTCCATTCCGTATACTAAAGAAAATGACATTTGCCCTATTAGGGTTTTGACGCTAGTTTGATAGCCCTAAAGAGCATAGGGGAGATGGTTGGGCCAACCTCAATGGGTATCTACCATCTTGGACAAAATCTTCTTCATGGCTTTATTGGCTGCTTCCACTGCCCCATTGGCTTAAGGGTGATATAGCGATGATCGATGATGTTCAATGTTGTGACATTCTAGTAGATCTGCAGTTTCTACCTGAAACTATACTCCATTGTCAGACACTATATGATGAGGCATACCGTATCGGGCAAAGATGTGCCTCTGAATGAATTT
This sequence comes from Euphorbia pulcherrima, assembly GCA_947683365.1. Lineage (NCBI taxonomy): Eukaryota > Viridiplantae > Streptophyta > Magnoliopsida > Malpighiales > Euphorbiaceae > Euphorbia > Euphorbia pulcherrima. The sequence continues at coordinate 23,475,340 of CANTUS010000009.1, forward strand.
TGCCATTTTCTTAATAGTGATCCCAGTGTAAGATTCAACTTCAACCCATTTTGAAAGTAATCCACGGCCACTATGATGAACTTGTGGTCATTGGTCAAGGATGGTCTGATTTCTCCTATGATGTCAATTCCCCAAGCAGAGAAAGGCTAGGGCGTGGCTAGGTGTTGCAACTCAACCGGCGGTAAGTGGTTGATATTACCATGAATTTGACATTCATGGCATTTCTTGACTAGGCAGGAGCAGTCAGCTATCATAGTTAGCTAGAAGTAACCCATCCATTGTATCTTCTTTTCTAGCATTACTCTGCTAATATGAGGACCACATGTTCCTACATGTATTTCCCGTATGACCTTGTCAGCTTCCGCTTCTCCTAAAAACTTGAGAAGGATTCCGTGAGAGGATATCCAAAAAAATTGCCCCTTGATGAGTCTAAAATGAGGTTCCAACTTCCGTATGGTGGTCTAGTTGGCATCCATAGCTTCTGTAGGGAAGGTCCCACTTTTGAGGTATTGAAATATATCGCTGTACCAGGGTGCTTGCTCGGTTGAGATTTGTGTGACTGAGGCAAGATAGTATGGAGTGTTTATGACTTCCACTTTTATCAGTTTCATGGGTTATTGTTCAGTTCCCATATGGAGGCCAAGGTGGCTAGTGAGTCTGCCATTTGATTTTTTTCCCTCAACACATGTCAGAATTTGCATTTCCCGAAGAGAGACGCCTTTATCCATATGGATTCAAGGTAGGGTCGAAGTGATTCTTCTCTCACTTCCTAATCGCCTACTACTTGTCTGATGACAAGGGTGGAGTCTCCAATAATTTCTGCTTCTTCTGCCCCTAGTGTGAGCGGAGAACTCAGGTCGAATAGACATGCTTCATACTCGGTGCCATTATTAGTCACTAGGAATTTGAATATTTTGGAGAGTGGGATTAATCCTTTCTCTAGGGATACAATTATGATACCTAGACTAGCTCCCTTGCGGTTTACCGGCCAGTTAAAAAACATGGTCCATCTCTGGGGTTCGTTTGATATCATGGCTAGTTGTTCATCAGGAAATTCAAGGTTCTTAACGTAATTGTATTCCAAAGGTTGGTTGGCTAGAAATTCCACCACAGCCTGTCCTTTGATCACTTGTCTAGTGATGTACTCGATATCAAACTCTGATAGGAGTAATAACCATCAAGATAATTTCCCAGCTAAGGAGGGTGCTTGACAAAGGTACTTCATAGGATCTACCTTTACAATGACTTGAATCCTATAGGACTGAAAGTAATGTCTGAACTTCTTGGTTAACCATACCATGGTGGCACATGTTTTCTTAACTATGGTGTACCGAGTTTTGTACTCCAAGAGTTTCTTCTTGAGGTAGTAAATGGCATGGTCTTTCCCATCCTTGTGCTCTCTGTACCAGCATTGCTCCTACGGAGGTTTCTTCAATGGCTAGGTACAGGGTTAGAGGTTTACCCAGTGTAGGCGGCTTTAGTACCAGTGGGTTGGATAAGTATGCCTTGATGTTATCAAAGGCTTCCTGGCATTGTGGATTCTAAATGATCGGTTACTGCTTTTTGAGGAGTTTGAATATGGGTTCATAGATAGCAATCAATTTTGCGATAAAACCTACTAATGTACTGTAATGATCCGAGGAAGCTTTGGACTTCCATCTCAGTCTTAGGTGGAGGCATATCAAGGATAGCCTTCACCTCATCTAGATCAATCCTTATGCCTCATTGGCTAACAATATGACCTAGAAATTTTCTAGATGTCACCCCGAAGACGCACTTCTTTGGGTTGAGTTATAGATTATACATTTTTACCCAGGTGAGGAAGCTATTAAGCATAGCAGGGTGTTCCTTTAGAGTTGGTGATTTTACCAGCATATCATCTATGTATACTTCAACCTCTTTATGGATTAGGTCATGGAGTAGAGTGGTGACTGCCCTTTGATAGGTTGCCCCTGCGTTCTTGAGTCCGAACGACATGACTTTATAGCAGTAGAACCCCCTTTCAGTGGTGAAAGTTGTCTTAAATTTGTCGATAACATTCATCAATATTTGGTTATATCCTGAGAAGCCTTCCATGAAGGAATACATGGCTTCCCTGGCTGTGCTATCGATTAGCAAATCTATGTGAGGTAAGGGAAAGTTGTCTTTTGGTGAAGCCTTATTGAGATCGTGGAAATCAACACAGACTCGGACTCTCCTGTCCTTCTTTGCAGCTGGTACTATATTGGCTAACCATTCTGAGTACTCCACGACTTCCAGGGACTTAGCTTTGATTTGCTTGGTTAGGTCTTCCTTAACCTTTTCAGGCCACTTAGGTCTCAACCTTCGTAGCTTTTTTTTAACCTGCCAGATTTTTAGGTCAGTGGGAATTTTGTGTTCTACAATGGTTCTGTCGACTCTAGGCATATCATCATAGGACCAAGCGAATGCATTTACATGTGATTTCAGTACTCTTACTAATTCTGCCTCAAGTTTAGGACTAAAGTCATCGAAAATTGATATCATCTTGGGGTCATCTTCGGTTCCCATATTTATTTCTTTTGTAAGAGAATCATGAATACTAAAAATGCTCAATGTATGATGAGATGGATGTATGCAATCGAAAGCACCACACAAATAAGCAAAGTCGTTTATTTTATTGCCATTGTCATTCTCACAATACAAGTTGTTTAGCTCAAAGACATCAGAATTTGAAACATCATTATCAATTTTTAGGACAAGAGTTTTCTCGTCTGGAATTTCTGCGCTGCTACTAGATGCTGCGTCTTTGACATTGGTCTTTCCGTTGTTCATGAGCTGGGCCAGTTCAGAGATTATCTTATCATTCCTTCCTCCATAGGTCCTTCTTCTTGTGATTTTGATTTGATTCTCTTATATTCAAGATGGGCTTCCATTAGTTTGGCTAACCTTACTGCTAGTTCCTCGATACTTGATTAGCTCGTCGTCTTTTGCCTCTTGGGGGCTTCTTCCTCGGACGAGGTCTTCCTTTCTCAGTTTCATTCTCGTTATTGGTCGGGCAAGTGGGGCTTTTAAAGCTTGCAATATTAGATAATAGCTCAAAGCCAGGTACCTCTCCTTCGATCTTGATTGGCTCAGGCTCGCCTTGGTATAGAACTTCCCCGGAATGACCAAAAATTTCTAACATCCAACGGCTTCTAAACCATGCCCTTTGTCTGCTTCTGCCCTGGTAACCGAGCCTAAAGGGACTGTGGGAGCCTATTACAAATTTGAACCTTGGGGGGCCTTATTCTTATGCCCCGAGGCCAGCTCCTGCGGTCAAGTGATAGTCCAGGTAGTTCTTTACCCATTCAGACAATTGGGTTGGTCTTTCATCCTTCCCTATGGTAGCTGTCAAAAATCTACCTAAGTATTCTAGGGTCATGCATATGGCAGCCACAGTGGATTCCTCGTTAGCCTCAGGGGTTACCATCTTCACCTTATAGGAGATTTTCACGTTTTGGTGCAAGGTGGAAAGCATACCCCTGCATGTATGGAACCAGAGTCGATTGAGTAGCAGGCAAAATATAACTAAGATTTCAATGATGGTGAAAGTTGTGAGGGATTCAATTTCTCCAGCCTTCACCATTACCTCAAAGGTTCCTAGGACAGACCTCTTTGAGTTGTCATATTCTTTAATAACCGTCCCAGACTTCTTGAGCATTCCTTCATTTAGTCCCAAGTTTGGCAAGATCTTCTGCGGACAGACGTTGAGCGCAGAGTCGTCGTCTACCATGATGCAAGGCATCACTTGATCCAAGATATCAATTTTAAAGTACAAGGCTCGATTATGGTGTTGCCTGTCATTTGGCAAATCTGTAGTGGAGAAAGTGATGTTAGGGGATTCTGTAGGACTCTCGTGTCCGATCAGAGCACACACTTTGGTTGGTGAGGCCAGTGATGGTGCTTCCATTTCTATTAGCTTTTGCATGATTGCCCTTTTGTAGGCCTGGGATCCTCGTAGAAGGTCCTACACACTCATCTTGATAGGTGTATTTGTCAATTGTTTGACCATAGAGGTGTCGACCTCCTTTGTTGTGTTGTTCGCTGATGGAGCAGAGCTAGGATTAACTTGGACCTATAGCTATAGATTATTCAAATTTGGGTGCCATGATTGATGTGTTGCAGTCAACCTTGGAAGGGGTCCTCAGGCCCGAACACCACAGAATCATCAAAACCCTCCTCCAAGGGAATGCCTTTTAGTAGTATAGGTTTAGCGATGCATAAAGCTGAGGTTTTTGCGCCTTTTGGCTTGCAGTGCACGTCTGTTAATAGAGCTATGGAAGGGTTTGCTTGAAGGATTTCATCTATCACATGTGCTTGTGCCTCACTTCCTCTAACCATGTTAATGATGTTAGAGCAAGCCAATACTAACTCATTTAGTATTTCTACTATTTTTGGACGGGGTACCATGGTGAAGAATGAGTATGCCCAGGCCATGGGCCCATCTTTGGAGTACGGATCCATCCTAGGCGAGTCTTTCCTTGGTCCCTCATCGGGTTCTTCCATATTGAAGAGATAGAGAAAGGCTTGACTTAGAATGCCCCAGAAGAAGCAATAGCGGTGCATGGTCGGATTATTCTAAGTTCGGTTGTGCCACTATCATGCTCCCCCTTCAAGAGTGGTGCCGAAGATTTTAGGCCAACGGTGATAATGTTCATCCCTTAAATTCATTACTTTAGTTAATACTGCAAGGTAAATTTGAGGATGCCCGCTCCCATCATATTCATCTTTTAGTGGTAACTCGGGGAAGAGCATGGTCCCCATGGGCATCTTTCTAGGCAATCGCAGATTCATAGGCCGCGTTGAACCTTCTATAGAAACTTTGGTCATCTTGAACACTTTTGAATGCCATTAGGTAAACTACAGCATTAGACTGAGGTCTCCTCTGCCACGGGGCTCTCCTATTCTCTTGTCGGATTCTTTGGAGAACTAGTCTTTTGGTAAGACATATAGCCCCAATTACGTTGATTTTTATAGGTGATCCATCCATAATTCCCTACAATTTTTCTCTTATTAATCATGAGTACGGGGATTCAGAGTCTGGTGATGTCTTGCGGTCTGTAATCCCTTCCAGTGGCGGATCCCTGAAGAAGAATTGAGGATTAGTGAGATCAACCTGATGTGTCCATTTATCATTGTGTGTTCATTATTGCTTGGATAATCAAGGTCATCATCCCATCGCAATTATGTGGTAGTCATACCTTATGACATTGATCTACTTGGCTTAAAGCCAGGGTGTGCCATGCCTTCTAGGCCCCGGGTTAATTCATTGTTTCTTGAGGAGTCCCTAAATTTCGTTCCTCTTACAAGGTGTGGAGCTGATTGGGCATGCCCTCTTACAATGGGGGCAAACTCATCAGGGTCACCTTTAGGATAAGGATGGGTATACTTAGAGGGGTACAACTACTCTATTTGAAGGACCTACTTCATTGGGATTCCCGCTGTTTTCCCTTACCTCAAAGTGAGGGTTGGTAGGAAGCATATTCTCTGAATTCATGCAGATCTGGCATTTCCTCACACCTCATGAGCATGGTGATGGTGGTGCGACGGATCATGTGTATCAATCCATCTTCAGGCATGCTTATATACCTTTCGTATATGGGTCCGAAATGTATGCACTCAAGGGAGGGTGAAAGGACCTAAGAGTAGGATCCGTCATCATTTCTAAAGAACAATATGTAAGGCATGAATTCCTTGATGAACTTTTGACACATTATTGGGTAGTCCCATCACCGGTGGGGCAAGGTTCAAAAATACCAAGCTTGGGCTTGACCGACCAAGAATGTAGGAAATAGGGCTGGTACCCCTAGGACACTAATGTCAAATAATTCTGAAGTTCGGAGGAACCACTTCAAGAATTTAATTGGGTCAGAGTCCCCGGAAAACCTGATTTCATTTCCCTCCTAATTAGCTATGTTAAGGAGTCTACACGCCCTAAGCTCATCTTCATAGGCTGAGACTCTCTCAATCATGTGCATCTCATCAACTATGGGATTGTCGTCGAAATAGGAATCCTCGTCTTGGTTATCCAATCCCCATTTTTCTTCTTCATCAAGCAAAATTGCGTTGATGAATAGCGCCTCATAGAGATCTAACTTGGCTTCATCTTTCTGGGGCCAAGATGTAGCTATACTCTTAGTAGCTGACTCCTAGCTTAATACCAGGTTTAAAGAGTCACAACTCATGAAGGTATGTACTAGGCTTGTATTTACAGTGGAGAGATCCTAATAATGTTTGATTAGCAACCCATTGTACTAATCCAAAACCTTATCATCAAGGAGTGTGGCTCACAAAGGTAGGGCCGTGATGCTACTGATATGTCGGAATGAATGAAGGAGGCTAACCAGATTAGGTCCTACCTTAATCCTATCATCTTCGATACTTATGAGGCCGATAGACCTTAAGTTTTCTAGCAGCACTGCGACATTGCTTGATTACCACCAATAGGACATAGGGGCCTCTTCGTGTTCTATAATATATATTGCCTGATTGCTCGCATCAAGGGATTCTTGAAGTATTCTGAGTTTGTCGCTAGGGAAGGTTTCCAAGAATTGATGTTCTAGTTCTACCACGTCCCATAATTATCTAGGTGACATGGAAAGGTACCAACCCATCGCTTCCCCTAGGAGATATATGGGGAACATAGAGACAATAACATAGGGTGGAATGTCATATTTTTCTAGGAGGTCACAGAATTGCTCTAAGAATGTGACCGCATTAGTGCCCCCTTTGTATCGGAGTCTTTCCATCGCCAAAGCCACGAGTTTCACTAATTCAGACAACTCTTTCACACAGGTGTTAACCCTATCTATTTTTGTGAGTTCCCACTCAACATCATTTATCCCAAAACCAGGATCAAACTGGGTGTTGTTTCTCCCACCATTATTGTCCTCATGGAGAAGGATAGCATTGACAAGGGATTTAAAGCCCGAAAGCCGGTTATTTTGGGTACTTGGCTTCCATTTTGGCTCCTCTAAATTCCCTTCCTGAATCATCTTTTGTAGATCCTGCAGTAGTCGAATACATTTGTTAGATCTGTGCCCTTTTACCACATAATACACACAAAAGTTATCTCTGTCAGCCGGGGATAGAGGCACAAAGGGTTTTAAGCTTTGCATACCTCCAGTTTTCCTTAGCTTAGTGAATATCTCAGATAATGACTCAATCCATGGCGAGATTGGTTGAGGAGGTGTCGGAGTGATTACAGCAGTGACAACCTCATTTTTCTTTTCTTCCCTTTTAGTATAGGAAGTCTTTGGCTGGTAAGATTTTGGGGGAGCCACCTTATCATATGGCTTATTTCTCACATAGTAGGCTACCTCTTCTTAGCTGATGCATTCTTCTTCATCGTGCTTTTCAGTTCTTTTAGCATATTCTATAACATCACCGAAAGTATGGAACTTCTTCATCTTCATTTCTTCTCAAAATTTAGGATTACATCCCTCTACCAATTTGATAACAAGAGCATCAATATTTGGGGCACCATCCATGAGTGATTGAACTGCGACCCATCTATGATAGTAAGCTTTAAAGGGTTTTTGATACCCTGTCAGATGCTTTACAGGTCTTGCAAGGTTGTCTCTACCTGAAAGTTGTAGGCGCAATTCTCAATGAAGACAGTACTGAGTAATTTTCGGTTTGATTTCACTTGGCTAGACATTCTCATGTACCAATCCATAGTCGGACCACATAAGGTTGTTTAGAACAAGTTTACCTGATGGACTTCAAGAATGCCCATACTCATCATAATACGTAGGTACCCCTCAATAAGGGCTTTGGGGGAGCCTGTACCATCAAATGGTGGAATGTAGGGCATGATAAGATTAGCGGGTAGCGACTCTAGTATTGAGAGGTTAAATTTTTGTGGGTCTGTATATTTAGTGCTGGAGGGTCCCGTAATGCGCTTCAGCTTAGGGAGCATTTCTTTGAAATTGGAGAATTTCTTTTTAATCTCCGTGACTTTATCACCCGAATCGAAACCCAAAATCCTGGTGGCTCTCATATTATTTATGATGGCTTCAAATTTTTTAATGAAATCCTCAGAAAGGATCATGTCCTGTATGGCTTCGAGCATTTCCTTATGGTTATTGGCCATTTTGTCACTTCATTCTGTGAGAGTGGGATCGTCAGAATCTGTCTCCTTAAGAGCTCTTCTCTGAGGCTGTTTCTTCTTGGGTACCAGCAGGATTATTTCTTCAGGCAACTTTTAGGTGAGGTAAAATGAAAAACATGTAAGTACATGATTGTGCACATGATGCATGAGCCTATGGGTGCCTCTAGCATGATTAATACGGTGTATGCATGTTTATGAGATGTATGTGTTTTTTCCCTTTTTGCATATTGCTTAATACTAAGGGTATGCACGATGATGTGCTCTAGGAGCAGCTTTTCTATGGTCTTATCGCTTAATACCAAGGGTATGTGCGATGGCTCGCTCAAGGAGCGACTTTTCTATGGTCATATCACTTAATACCAAGGGAATGTGTAATGGTGCCCTCAAGGAGATGTTTTTCTATGCTTGTATTGCTTAATACTAAGGGTATGCCCGATGGTGTGCTCTAGGAGTGGCTTTTCTATGGTTGTATTGCTTAATACTAGGGGTATGCGATGGTGCGCTCTAGGAACGGCTTTTCTATAGTTGTATCGCTTAATACTAGGGGTATGGGTGGTGGTTTGTTCATATGGTATGATTATCTCATGTTATGGCTGCACGCAAATCATGGTTAGCGGTGCATGCGTGATGCAATGTTTGAGCAGGTAAGCATGTACTTTTTAATTCTCCCTCCCAACCTTATTACTCCATTGGGGTAAGTTTCTTTCCTATATGGGGGGATTTTCCTCTATTATCAACTGGGGTTAGATGAGTGTTGGGAAACAATGATTTGGATCATAAAATTGAACTAATATATTCGGATCAAATTTAAAAGAAACAAAAACTTAATCTCCTAAATTAAAATGGAAACATCGGGATAAGATCTAGCTGCATGGTCATCCATTTAAGACATCAAGTACCTAAGCATATACCAGAATCATCAGGATAAAGTTTGTAAAGGAAACAAACTTTAAATCCTTTAAGATTAGCATCCGGAAGAACTGATTGCACTAGCTCTGGAAGAAGACAGATCCAGAGATATTGAGTCTAAAGTCATCCGGAAGACTCATATTTGAGGATAATGGGAAAAGTTTCAAAGATAACTTTTTCCTCTACCTTTTGGTCTATAGCGTCAAAGATCCTTTTCCCATGAATAAGACAAAAGTGACAGCTTCACTTTTCAGAAAAAGGATAAAAGGACTGACATCGGACATATAAAGCTAACAACCTTTTTGTCCTAGACCAATAAGGAGGCGAGTAGAGCTCACACCAAAAAGCTAATGGTGTAAAACATGGTGTGACACTAAAATACAAGGAAAATGATCACTAACATCTTTTTCAGCCTCAATCCTAAGAATTTAAATGGGTCAAATTACTGTCTAACAGATTAATCAACGACTCTGAAAGCGCCACATACAACCGAATCAAGGTTCAAGATTAAATTCAAGTTTAACTACCCACAATGGCCACATTTATGATAGAAGCCTATAAAAGGGAAGATTCACACATTGAGAAGGTTGGCTAGTTGATTTTAAAAAAAAGCTATTCATAAGAACATTTGCTCTAGCAATCAGTAATCATAATCCCTCCAAGAATCAAACAATTCCAAATTTATCGTAAGGATTCCTAAGTGAGTTATAAACTTAGGGAAATCCAAAACCAAAACCTTTGTGAAAACAAGAGTGGATGGATCTCCAACTTGGGTTAGTTAGGAGATTGGGATACAACTTAAAGTTGGTGCTTTGAGTGGGATCTCCTTGTAGGACTCAGCTTAGATTTGGGGTAGAAGTCTAAGTGGTATATCCTGCTAAAGACTAAAGGACTCAGCTAGTAGTTGGTGCTTCTGGTGGTATATCGTACATTCGAAAGGGGTACCATTCAGAGATAAATTGTAAGGCTTGATTCCTACTAGTTGAAAAGGAATCCACTAGTGGATAAGCTCAGAGGAAGGAAACTTCGGGGACTGGATGTAGGCAGGGCCGAACCAGTATAAAGTCACTTTGTTTGATTTTCTTTCCTTTACTTATTGAATTTCTTTATCATACTTGCATCATCCGCATCCATCATCCAGATCGTAATCAAACACGCTACACTAAGACTTGTTAAAGTCTATTTATTCCGCTAAAAAGGGCTATTAACCCCCCTCTGCCCTTATAAGAACCCTTATACGGACCAACAACGAGGACACAAGCTCTTTGTGTGATTTTGAGAAATTTATTAGGCATTCTTAAGGGAAGTTTCTGGGGCTGCATTGTTATATGCTAGGGTAAGTTTGACATGGTTTCAGTTGATAGTAACTGTGCATGATGCACTTAAGCTCAAGAACCCTAATCGAGTTTAGGAGCCTATTTTCCATATTTAACATACTCAAACCTAGCGACCTTAATCAAGCCGACTAGCTTGTATTGTACTACGTAGGACTGGTGTGTCTTAACTTCGTGCCCCTACATGAACTCGAGTCAAGTTCTAGAGAGATGTCATTAAGAACACCTGGGTTCTAGATGTAGATATATGCAGATGCTATGTAGTAAACCCTAATAATTCCAAATTCAAATGACTTTCATTATTTCATCTTTATTGATTGTGAGGAAAACTAATTATAAAAAGTTGAATCCCTAGTAGAGTCACCATTGTGAGTGGGAGAACCTTTTTTGATTGACTCTTTACAGATCATCGGCTAGATTGGCACGACCAATGTAGGAATCTCAGGTTTTAATGCGGAGAGTTGCCATTAGAGCACGAAGCTTGTTGTATGTATGAACATACTTGGCATTTCCAACTGGACAAAGGGGTCGAGGACTCCTTTGGGGATTAGCCTTTTTATTGCGAGAGCAAGGTCCCTATTTTATACAATATTAGAGTCGCCACCTTGATCAGCTCTTTCAGGAAATTGGTGGCATAGCCAATCTGGGTAGGATTCCTATGCCGATAAAAGTGAGATTCTGGTTCCGGATGAAATAGTTACTTGCCATTTGAATTTAGATGAATTTGAAAAATCTTTTGTTATTTTAATAAGCAAAAGAGGTGGGTTAGGGAGATACGACCTTTATAGGCCTAGCCCTTGCAGCGTGGGCCCAGCATGATTGGATTCAATGCATGGTTGAAAATAACATTTTAACCCTCAGTTACCTTTTTGCTTGTTGCAGGATGATTGGAAGGCCCCATACTAACTAGAACCTGTTTGCTTTTGGATTTCTTCAAGGTTTTAGTGGAGATAACCTTGAGGAATTTATATGGTGGGCTCGTTTTAGTGTTTGGGGTTATCTGGGTAGCTTTTTGGCAAAAAGCTAATTTAAGGATGGGTGTCTATTCCTTGGTATAGTTTTGTGATATTTTTGGTATAGGCTCGATACTACGAGGGACTTTAAAGGAGGAAATGGCTTGAATCAAATTTCCTTTTTTAAACGACTGAATATTTTTTGTTGTTTTGGTTGTTACTGTTGGAAATGGCCGGCGCGTGTTTTCCGTTTATAGGAATTTTGGGAGCTTTGATTGACACATATGGGAGTGTCATTCGATGCAATGGGTGTCAGAATAGCTTTGCCGAGTCATCAGGACTTGATTCCTTATAAGCATTGATCGACATATATAGGTATCGTCGATCGATGCAGCATTGGTAGGGGTAGCTTTGTTAGGTCAAATTATAGGTTAGATGAGTCTTCAGGTAAACTGACATGTGTCATAGTCGATCGTCGCAATGGTATAGCATCGATCAAAGCAATATGGGGCATAAGTAGTGTCGATCGACACTGATGCTTGGGATATCATAATCCTATTTCCTTGGAGGGGTTTGTAGTTTGGCTGAAACATGGTCATTGTCAGTATGAGCTTGCCATCTCCTAAAAAGGTCTTGGAAATCATCAGGCCTAGGACAGACCATGCTCACAGATATGTTTCCCTTAACTTTCTTCTGAGTGATTTCTTCATAAAGCTTGTTTGATTGTGCGCTTCTGAGCCTGGGAGTAATTTCTCTTTCTTGTGATGTGAGGTTAGCAAGGAGATTTATATGCTTCTAAGGTATGATATCAACTTGTGTTGACCAGAATGATTTTCTTCATGAGTTCTCTAAGCTTGATCTTCCTTATGAACTCAATCTTTTAATGTCTTTTACTTTTATCTTTGGTTTGTTTTGTGAGCGCAACCTTTAATATTTCTTGAGTCTTCTAGGCTCTGAGGTGTTCTTATTCTAAGCTAGATCCGACACTTTTGTTATTTTCAAAACTCTTATCTTGGATGTTCTAAATTTTGAGGAGGAATACATGTGAGCTAGATCTAACAATCTCCCCTATTTTGATGATTACAAAAACCTGCAAAGATAAAAGATAAACTTGACAATCAAGATGTCAGTTCTTGTTAGCACCCCCATAATTCATGCCGCTATTTAAAAGTATAATTAGAGATTGTGCCGAGAAGCAATAAGATCTTTTTACTCATTTTAGAGTAAATAACGTGTTAACTCATCATTAAGATACAAGTAAATTAAAGATCTATTACTTTTACAAAAGTTAGCTAATCTAAGACTAGCTACTACTTTTGGCGCTTCTGATATTTGTCTTTTTGATAGTATGGGAATGCCTCTGAGGCTTTTCTCTTTGCTGCTCAGCTAATAAGCATAGAGGTTGGAGAAAAACTGACAAGCTCTTCTCCTAATTGCTTTTATGCTTGTTAAAGGATGGCAAACCATGCTTTGTGAGAGACAATGTTTTCTTATGATGTTAAGCACTCCTTTGATGAAGTCCATGTAGATTTTATATACCTCAAACTCAAAATTTCTTGAAGGAATAGGCATTTGAAGGTTCTTTCTTCTTTGTCCTTGATTTTATCTTTCAAACATTTGTATATTGTATAAGTCCCTTGCTGTCTAAGCATTATACTGTCTATACAATGATTGTGAAAGTCTCAGATGGGAATAATGATTGTGGGCTTTGACTTCATTGACATCAGCTTTATTTTCTCTTTAATTCCCTTAATACTAGCCTATAGGCACACTTCTTACTCCGCTATGGCCTTTTTCTTTCCTGAATATGCATCAGATGAAACCTTGATAAGCTCTTCTCTAGCTTTAAGGCAAGTCTCTTTGTTCTTCTACTTCAGGCTAGGTTTTCCCTTGAGATAGCTTGTGCCAAGATCTTGCCTGAGTATGTGAAGAGACTTTCCAACCTCCTTTGGAATTTTAGAGAGCTTAAATTCTCTCCCTAGTCTCTAAGCATTATTCTTCTTCATCCATCTCTCAGCTTCATCTGCTTGAAACTAGAATCATTGGTTTCAATGGCATTATGAGTAGCACTTTTGATCTTTTCTCTCATCAAAGCTACCTGGTACTCAATCTTTGCTCCATAGGTTTGTACAATGTTAACCTAATGATTTTAAAGTCTTCTCATACCTCTTCAGAGTTCTTTATGTTGAGACCAAATGAGCTTGGCTGAGTGTTCAACTCTCTCTGTAGAGACAACATATGTGGCAATAATCTTCACCATAGACTCTAGATTTTCCACCTAGGTAGGTAGCATGTTGTTTAGTAGCCCAGCTGCCCTTTGCCTTACTGATGGAGTCTCTTTCATCTTCTTACTAACTTCTGATCCTTGATTTCTCGACTTGGTGCACATTGAGATTCAATCAAAGTTGGTCCTATTAGGCTCATACTTCGGCAAAATATCTTGTAGCTTTAGATTCCGGTTGATTATTTAGCTGTCTTGCCTCATAATAACAAGTAAAGTGAATATGCTTTCCATTTCCTAGTCATTTTCTGAGCTTTTCTTCTTCTCTTATGGCTTATGAGCTTTATCCTTCTTCTTATTATAAGAATTCGAGTCTGATGAGCCCAGTGTGCTCGGATCCCCCTCTATCATGCTAGTCACGTCACTCTTAGACAATTTTTCAACTTATCTTCATTGGGATTCACATGATCTGAATTTTACACAACCTTTACATCCTCAATAATATTTGTAATGCATTGTTGAGTTGGTTGGCTATCATCATTCATACCCTTAAATAGAACCAGAGCTCTATCTTAGTTGCCTTGGTGTTTATCAACTGAAGCTTCATCAATAGCTAACACTATTGAGTCACAAGCATAATTGCCAACTGTTGTGAGCGGATGACCTTTTCTGCCCCTGACCCGCGTGAGATGCGAGGAGGGGGAAAATAATGAGCACTGTGAAGCAAACCAGAAGGATTGATCCTCATTTCAGCATTATAGAAAGATAGACTGATAAAATCGATGTTGAAGTTGATGTTTTAGTCCAATTTAAATGTTAAGAGATACGAGACCCAAAATCCCGTATTTTAAGATTGAGTCGCCACCCGGTTTAGGTCTACAAGGAATTTGGGTACAATATTCCCATCGGATGGTTAGACCACACCTTAAAGCAGAGATTCTGAGTTCAGATGATGTTGCCTATTTTTCATTTATTAAATCAACCCATTTACATTTTAATAAAAGCGACTTAAGTTCTTATGCGATTAAAATCCTCCTAATTAGAATTTTTGATTAAAATATCCATACATCATACAACACGACATTCAATAAAGTAGTAAATAAAGCAAATAAATAATTATTATAGGGCTTTACTAAAACCTATACATTTTTCTAGTGAGGGAAAAAATGGATAAATAAAGCGAATAAAGAAAGACCGAGATCGGGTCTCAACCGGGCTTACCAACCCCAAAGCAGCTCGAAGAAATAACTAATCACACATAAATAAATGACAAATAATGCAAAAATCATAGAAAGGCAAAAAATAAATCAAACACGAAGGAAAACATATTTTTAGGATTTTTCGGGGCAAAAAACACAGCTTTCGGGCATTTATTAAATATCTAAACAACCTAAAATATTAATTACATAAACTAAACAGCCTTAATTAAATAAACTAAACAACCTAAAATTATTAAAGGAAATTACAGAATAATTTTGGGATTTTATGTTATGGTAGAAATATTTATTAAAGATTTATTTAATTAAAAACCCTATTTATGCCATTAAAATGAATAATTAACCAATTAAATAATTAATAAATTCTAAAAATAGATAAAAAAAAATAAATTATTTAGTTATAGATCCTATGAAATTTTTTTGAAAATTTTTTGGATGAAAATCGGGGTAAAAAACGCAAAAAAATGATAAAAGGGGCGAAAAACAAAACAGGGACCTTTTGGCATTTTTGCCAGTCTAGATGCTAGAGTGGGCATCTGAGATGCTACTATAGCAGCCCCAGGCGCTGCCATTATAGCAACTGGTGGTACGCTGTGGCATCTGGGTGTCCACCGGAGCATTTGGACTAGAAAAGTGCTAAATGGGCCGAAATCGATACTTTTGCACCCGAAAATTCAAGGTTACCTAAATTTTAAGCCGATTCCCATGATATTTCAGTAGATCTGGACTTAAAATGATAAAATAACTTTGATTTCTTGACCTTAGGATAAAAGACGGACCTAAAAACACCTGTAAAGATGTTTGTGGAAATACCCAAAGAAAAGGAAGGAACAGCAACCAAAGGCAGCTAAATAATGTAATAAATTAATTAAAATAGATTGGAACTCAGTTTTGTTACCTAAGGGCCATGAATCCACGTTTTGAGACTCGAACCAGTCATTTGGCAAACTTTGTGATGAATTTGTGACAAAATTCGACGAAATAGCGATGAAAAAGGCAACGAACTTAGTGATGAAATTTAGTGATTTTTTGAGAAAAAGTCTCTAAATCCTGTTTAAGCTAGTTTTAACCTATGATTTCTAATTAATTTTAATGATTAAGCTAAAAGATTAAGCTAAATAATCCTTTGAAATCCAGATTAATCAGATTTCTTAAGTTTTATATAGCTTTCTCTCTCTTAAGCCTTAGTAATTCTAAAATGAAATTAAGTTCTTAATTTTGGAAAAAAGTCAGGAATTAATAGGTTTAATGGTTTTATATAGACTTTACTCACTTCAAATAACTTACCTAGTACGTAGAAATGTTAAATTTCATAAAAAAAATTGAAATTACTCGATTTTAGAGAGATAAAGATAAACTGGCGTTGGACCCCGGGAGCCCGTGCAACGTCTAAGACTAAGAAACTGCATCGGCCGCGTATCACTACGTGGGAGCGCGGTAAGATGCCTCGGAGTATGGCGAGATGCCGCATCGCACCTCTAGACATGCAAAGGGTGCGTCTCATGGTGCGCCAGGGCAACGCCGAGATGCTAGAGGGTGCGGTGAGACTAGCACAGGGGCATGCCACATCGTCTCACCACCTACTGAAGCGTCTCAGGCTTTAGCGGCAGCGACGCTGGCTAGGGCAGGGAGGTATTTTCTAAATTTTTTAATATTTATACTTTTATATATTTTTAATATTTTTATATGAATTTAATGCATCTATATTAAATGATCGGTGAAGGAAAACAGCGCGATTAAAGACCCAATCTCGTCACGAAAATGCTTGCCAACCGCGATTTGACTTTAAAATAATAGAACAACAGTCCCATAAATCAGTCAAAGCAAAATGTCATCATCATTCCGTGGGTCACCGAAAAGCCCGTGCTCACAATCTGCCCCTCGAGAGATTATCAATTGGTCGGCCAAGTGTGATCTCACGAAAGAATGAGGGATAGAAGGGTTATACCTGAATTACGAAATCTTGAATCGGTTGTCTACTAGTGGTTTAAGGACGCACCATCAACGGACCTATCAAGAAGGAAAACCTGAATTGGTTGTCTACTGGTGGTTTGAGGAGGCACCATCAATGAACCTATCAAGAAGGGAAATCTGAATCGGTCATCTACTAGTGATTTGAGGATGCACCCTCAACGGACTTATCGAGAAGGAAAATCTGAATTGGTTGTCTACTGGTGGTTTGAGGACGCACCATCAACGGACCTATCGAGAAGGGAAATCTGAATTAACCATCTACTGGTGGTTTGAGGATGCACCATCAATAGACCTATCGGGAATTGAAACTTGAAAAGTTAGTAGTTATTGTAAATTGCATTTTTAATGTCTTAATTGACTTTGCGGAGGCAAAAATTTTTGCCCCTTCAATTAAGCAATAAAAATGCAATATTGAGAAAAACAAGTTTAGAAATATCTGGGAAGTCCGAGAAAGTCATTGGTAGGTTGATTTTATGATAGTTGCATCGAGGCACTCCTGGAGGGTCTAAACCTGCATTGCGGTGACCCTGAAGGGTTGAAATTTGAATGGAGGTGCCCCTAATGGATTGAGAGCTGGATTGAGGTGCTCCAGAGGGATTTTTTGAATTTTTTTATTTTAGATCTTCAGATCAATTATCCATTGGTATTGCCCTATAGCGTACCTGTCAAGGAATTTTTCAGACATTAGTAAGTGACATGAGTTGCATTTTCATTGCTTAATTCATTTTGTTGAAACAAAAATATTTTTTGCTCCTTCAGTTAAGCAATAAAAAAGGAAAAATGGAATATAAGTTTAGTTAGGATTTCCGGGAGTCCGGGGAAACTGTCGAGGTGTCCATCGGGTCCAACTGGTACGCCCCTTGGATTGTCTATCTTTGAAAGTAGTTTAGAAAATGTATTGAGGTTCCTTTGATGATTATATCGAGGTGCCCCTGGGTATTTGCATCAGGGTGCCTCTAGGAGAACCTCTGAGTTCTGATTTTAAGATCTATTGGGTTGGTTGTCCAACTGGATTGCCACATAGTGTACCTATCAAGGAAATTTTGAAGCATTAGTAAATGATATGAATTGCATTTTTATTGCTTAATTGATTTTGTCGAGAGAAAAAAATTTGCCCCTTCAATAAAGCAATAAAAATGGAAGAACAAAATAAGAGTTGAGATTTTCGGAATTCCGGAGAAGCTGTCAAGGTTGAGCACTAAGACTAGTTGATGTGCCCCTTGGATACTCCATCTTTTAAATTCAGGATAGAAAATAATTCTGAGATGCCCCTTGATACGGGTGCTTGCTTAGAGGTCGAGTGTATATCTCGAGGATACTTTTCTTTGCTTTGTTTCCTATAGAATTTAGCATAGAATAATAGACATGACATTTATGAATATTATGCATGAATGTATGAGTGCATGAGATGCTTAGACTAATCATCCTCCATATCTAGGCTACATGACTACTTGCTTGATCAATTTTACTCAATTTAGCTGCTTGCTTGACTAACTTATCTGACCAAGCTTCTTGTTATGAGAGAGTATATATGGAAATGCTTTGCGGTAGGGGTAAGACAAGAATGCCCTTGGCGGAGGTTTAGGGATGTCGCATAGATTAGATGGGACTGCCCCTGGTGGAGAACTTTGGAAGTTGCGGTGTATATGCGAGGCTCGTGTGTTTGGATACCATAGCTGAGGATTGTCATTTTCTACAACCCCTTTCACTTGTTGTCTAAGGAGGCGAGTTAGTAGCATAATGATTATTGACTTAAGCATATCGAAGACAAGTGGGAGCACAAAGTGAAGTTCGAGATCCTAGATGATGAATGGCTAGACGCTATCACTACTCATGAATTCTACCAAGGAGGACTTCCAAAGATTCAGACCTTGCAAACTCAAGATGCTCGGTCGCGATCGAGAATGGAGTGGACACGTGTAGAGGATGGATTTGAGCCCTTCAAGTCCATTAGATTGCAAAGGATATCCATGCATTGTGATGATGATAATAATAGTGCGGGTATCTTAATGTGATCTATGGCAGTCACTTACATTTGCCTTAATTTTTGCATAGACTCGAATGTTGAGATGAGCCTATCAGACTTTGTTTACCATTTTGCTTTTAATGTCCTAATTTTTGTTTGGACTGCCCTTTTTGGGTTTTCAACCCAGCAGACTATTTGTGGCTTTTGCATAGACCTCGCTTCTTTCAGTCTATCAAGATTTTTGCCTTTTATTATCTTTCTTTTCTTTTGAGGAATTGGGCTGACTGCGTGGAACCCTTCGTTCGACTTACTTGCAATATTTCGCCTTTTGGGCCCAATATATTCATTCAAGCGCAAACATAAAGGGTTCAGTAAAATGACATTTCCATTAAATGAAGTAAGTTTGAGTACATAATGATGATAACCATTTCTATTGACCCAAACTCTTGTGTTAACTAGCCTATGAAGGTTTTTTAGGCAACACACTCCTAGCTCACTTCACCTTAACTTTTGCCTAGACTGCCCTTTTTGGGTTTTCAGTCTAGCGGGCTATTCTTGCACCCTGACTTTTGCATGAATGGTTTGTAAAATACCAAACAGTGGGATACACCCTAATTTTTTCCTGAGTAGTAGAGGACCACTCACCGGGTGATTAATTTTATTTTTTTTTGCGTGCCGCTTTTCTGGATTTGATTCTTTCTTGTTAGATTATGATAATGTTTCAACCTACTTTGATTGTTAGGTTTTATGAACCTGTTACCCTCCATATTCTTCAATCCCCTAGAACCGAGTACCTTTCTTATTACGTAAGGTCCTTCCCTATTCGGTCTAAAATTCCCCCTTGGGTCGGTGTTGGTAGGCTTCACTTGTTTTAGAATTGTATCATTTTCCTTTGATGGGTATCTCTGATGCTTAACTTGGTTATTGTACGCTCTTGCTACGCTCTGCTGGTACACTTGAAGATTGTTAAGCTGTTCAAACTGTGCTTTGGTCCATGGGGGCCCTTTGACTTAGATTCAGTTCAATGCTCAAGGACTTCATCTCGGTTTCAACTAGGATTTTTGTTACCATACCATAAACTAAGGAGACAAGCATCAAATTCATGGGAACTTTGACATTTATTTGACATCTCTAGAGGGTAAATGGTAGTTTATCGACCCAGTCTCTTTATCTTGTTGTAGTCTTGGAAATAAACTTCTTGATAGACTGGTTTAGGGTTTTGGTTGCCCCATTAGCCTATGGTTTGGGAGGGAAAGCCCTGTGATGCTCGGTTCTATATTTCTTGATCAAAGCAGTGGTTGCACCTCGGGACTAAATATCATTTTCTCAGACTATGTGGTGAAGTAGGCCATACCAAGCTAATATGCATTTCTCAATGAACTTGGCCATCTTCTCAGCAGTAATGATGGTGAAAGATTTGGTTTCCCCTATTTTAAGAAGTAACCCACCCCTATAATGATGAAGCAGTGTTCAATTGTTGATGAGGGTCGAATCTCGCCAATCATATGTGTCCTATCTTTGAAAGCAGTTTAGAAAATGTATTGAGATTCCTCTGATGATTATATCGAGGTGCCCTTGGGTATTAGCATCAGGGTGCCTCTAGGAGAACCTTTGAGTTCTGATTTTAGGATCCATCGGATCAATTATCCATTAGAATTACCCTATGGCATACTTATCAAGGAATTTTTGAGACATTAGTACGTGACATGAGTTACATTTTCATTTCATAATTGATTTTGTGAAAACAAAAATATTTTTTCCCCTTCAATTAAGCAATAAAAATGGAAGAAGGAAACCTAAGTTGAGTTAGGATTTCCGGGAGTATGGGCAAACTGTCGAGGTGTCCATCAGGTCAAATTGGTATGCCCCTTGGATTCTCTATCCTTGAAAGCAGTTTAGAAAATGTATTGAGATTACTCTGATGATTATATCGAGATGCCCCTAGGTATTTGCATCAGGGTGCCTCTGGGAGAACCTCCGAGTTCTAATTTTAGGATCCATCAGGTTGGTTGTCCATCTAGATTGCCACATGGTGTACCTGTCAAGGAAATTTTAAAGCATTAGTAAATGATTTGAATTGCGTTTTTATTGCTTAGTTGATTTTATGGAGACAAAAATTTTTTTTGCCCCTTCAATTATGTAATAATAATGGAAGAATGAAATAAGAGCTGAGATTTCTGGAAGTCTAGAGAAGCTGTCAAGGTTGAGCACTGAGACTAGTTGATGTGCCCCTTGGATACTCCATCTTTTGAATGTAGGATAGAAAACAATTTGGAGATGCCCCTTGATACGGGTGCTTGCTTAGAGGTCGAGCGTATAGCTTAAGGATACTTTTCTTTGCTTTATTTCCTGTAGAATTTAGCATAGAATAATAGACATGACATTTATGAATATTATGCATGAATGTATAAGTGCATGAAATGCTTAGACTAATCATCCTCTATATGTGGGATATATGACTGCTTGCCTGCTCAATTTTACTCAATTTGGTTGCGTGCTCGATCGACTTATTTGACCCTGCCTCTTATTAGAAGAGAGGATATACGGAAATGCTTTGCGGTACGGACAAGATGAGAATGTCCCTGGCCAAGGATTAGGGATGTCGCACATATTAGATGGGAATGCCCGCGGTGGAGAACTATAGAAGTTGTGGTGTACACCCGAGGCTCATGTGTTTGGATACCATGGCTGAGGATTTTATCACTTTCTACACACCCTTTCACTTATTATCCAAGGAGGTAAGTCAGCTGCATAAACAATTGTGGAATTGAGCTTATCAAAGACAAGTGGGAGCATGAAGCGACATTCAAGATCTTGGATGACGAATGGCTCGACGCTATCACTACCAATGAATTCTACCAAGGATGACTTCTGAAGATTCAGACCTTGCGGACTTAAGATGCTTGGTTGCGATCGAGAAAGGAAATCAAGTCCATCAAATTTTAGTAGATATCTATGCATTGTGATGGTGATAACAATAATGCAGGTATCTTGATGTGATCAATGGCAGTCATTTACATTTGTCTTAAT
Source organism: Euphorbia pulcherrima (assembly GCA_947683365.1). Classification (NCBI taxonomy): domain Eukaryota; kingdom Viridiplantae; phylum Streptophyta; class Magnoliopsida; order Malpighiales; family Euphorbiaceae; genus Euphorbia; species Euphorbia pulcherrima. The sequence continues at coordinate 23,497,057 of CANTUS010000009.1, forward strand.
TTTTGCATAGACCAAAATGTTGAGATGGGCCTATCAGACTTTGTTTACCATTTTACTTTTAATGTCCTAATTTTTGCTTGAATCGCCCTTTTCGGGTTTTAAATCCAGCGGACTTTTCATGGCTTTTGCGTAGACATTGCTTCTTTTTTAGTTTATCAGGATTTTTGCCTTTTGTTATCTTTCTTTTCTTTTGAGGAATTGGGCTGATAGCACGAAACCCTTTGTTTGACTTACTTGCAACATTTCACCTTTTAGGCCTAATATATTCATTCAAGCGAAAACATAAAGGATTTAGTAAAGTGGCATTTCCATTAAATTAAGTAAGTTTGAGTACATAATGATGATAACCATTTCTATTGACCCAAACTCTGGTGTTAACTAGCCTATGAAGGTTTTCTAGTCAACACACTCTCTTAGCTCACTACACCTTAACTTTTGCCTAGACCGCCCTTTTCTGGTTTTCAGTCTAGTGGGCTATTCTTGCACCCTAACTTTTGGCTGAATCGTTTGTAGAATACCAAACAGCGGGATACACCCTAATTATTGCCCGACAGTAGAGGATCACTCGCCGAGTGATTAATTTTATTTATTTTTGTTGTGCTGCTTTTCTGGATTTGATTCTTTCTAGTTCGATTATGATAATGCTTCAACTTGCTTTGATTGCTAGGGTTTATGAACTTATTACCATCCATAATCTTCATGCCCCTAGAATTGAGTACCATTATGATTACATAAGGTTCTTCCCTATTTGGTCTGAAATTCCTGCTTGGGTTGGTTTTGGTAGTCTTCACTTGCTTTGGAATCAAATCATTGGCCTTTGATGGGTATCTCTAATGCTCGAATTGGTTGTTGCACGCTCTTGCTACGCTTTGCTAGTACACTTGAAGATTGTTTAAGCTGTTCAAGCTGCACTTTAGTCCATAGAGGTCCCTTTGACTTGGATTCCGTGCCACTCTCAAGGACTTCATCTCGGCTTTGACTGGGATTGGTGTTACCATACCACAAACCAAGGAGACAAGCATCAAATTCATGGGAACTCTGACAATTGTTTAACATCTCCAGAGGGCGAATGGTAGCTTGTCAACACAATCTTTGTATCTTGTTGTAGTCTTGGAAAGAAACTTCTTGATAAACTGGTTTGTGGTTTTGGTTCTCCATTAGCTTGTGGTTTGTAAGGCAAAGCCCTGTGGCACTCGGTTCCGTATTTCTTGATCAAATTAGTGGTTACCCCTTGGGACTGAATCTCATTTTCCAAGACTAAGTGGTGAAGTAGGTCATACCGAGCTAAGATGCATTTCTCGATGAACTTGACCATCTTCTCGATGGTATTGATGGTGAAAGATTGGGCTTCACCCTATTTTGAGAAATAACCTGCACCTGTGATGATGAAGCATTGTTCATTTGTTGATGAAGGTCAAATCTCATCGATTATATGTGTCCCCCTCAACGAGAATGGCCAATGAGGAGAGAAACAGTGCAGGTTTGGGAATTGGAAGGCAGAGGATATGAGTAAGAATCAATGGTGTATCGGGGGTGGGAAATTTGAGAATGGGTGGGCGAAGAAAAAGGTAAGCCTTGATTTTGTCGGAGGTAATTTGGTGATGCTCCTTCTCCATAATCTCCTGATGCTTCTTTGGTAGCTTGAAAATAGGTTTGCACATAGTGGCATGCGACGAATAGATTTACATATTGAATCTATCCAAGGAAGAACTGAACTTCTTGCTCTGTTTTAGGTGCGGGGATACGATGCTTGATTTCCAGCGAAGAACCCTAGGTGTGAATATGTATGACTATGTGAACGCGTTATCATGATCTTTAAGCACTTTTATCTCTCTTTTTCTTTTAGAGGTTAGGTCATTAGACATGGTTACCATTTTAGGCTATCACATGTACTCAAATTTATTTCAGCCAAAGAAATGCCATGAATACTGAACACGTTATGCTTATGATAAAATGAATGCATGGACCCATCGGGCGAAACATTAAATAAATAAGCAAAAGTAAAGTCTTCATTGAGATAAAGTTCCTTAAAGGCAAAATTGTCCACATCTAAATACTGGAAAAGAAAATTACATAAATAGATAGTCATCCTCTATAAGCAGAGGGTCTTGAGTTATGGTGTTGGTAGATTAATCATCCTTAGTAGCTCCTGTCATGCGTGTTATCCCGGATGAGATCCAGAACTTTCACTTGTTCGGATGATGACCTGTCTCCTTCCTTTGCTATAGACCTCATGATATTCTTGCTAGCTCTGGTGATAGAATCTGCTTCCATAGCGATGTCAACTGAACTGGAGAAGATCACGCCTAACACAATTCGCTCGGGAAGACCGGAATTGATCACACCTATCTTACTATCCAAGCTCGGCGATGGTTTCTCTTCAGTACTGGTCTTCCCAGCTAGCTGATCCATTTTTCCTTCTCTTACCAAGTGCCAAGTGGCCCTACCCAAAGGTTTGCATTGAGATGTTTTGTGCCCTACCTAAACATAATAGCGGCAAAAATTCCCTTTCTCTTCGAGCGTAGGTGAACGATATTCTCGGAGAGGATTAAGCATTTCTTTCTCTTGCAACTTGGCTAACAGGACACTAAAAGGGAGTTTCCATAGAGACATACATGCTTTTTGACCAGGTGTCCAAACAGGTCCAGATTGAACTGCAGATGCATTGAGTTAAATTGCGGGAGCTTTGCCTTTAGAACAAATGGCCTTAATAAGATCTTGCGGACCACTACTTCCTTTTGATGACCCAAAAAGTGGGGGTGAATCCTGCTGGTTAGATGCTTTTTCAGGCTTAATTATCTTTCATTCCCTTATCAAATGGTCGATGGCCTCAATCAAAGTTTGACACTCGTTAGTAGGGTGACTTGGTTGGACAGGATATTTGCAAAACCTATCCCTTTCATATGTTGTGGGAGGTCTCCATGGGCGTAATGGTCTAATCTTACCATCTTTCTTTAACTTTATGTATATGCTACTCAACAGTACTTTCAATGGGTATGTGTCGTACTTTGTTTTAGTCCCCTTTCATATGGGTGCCTGATAAATAACTTAAACTGGATTGGGGGGAATACGATCCAACTTCTTCTCTTGTGTAAGTTGTTCTTTCATTTCTGCCCGAGAAGGGGTATCGGGTGACTTACCAATCCCTTCATTTCCCTTGGGATTTTCTTTCTATACTCCCTTGGTACTAAAAAGCAAGAACCTTCATAATAGAACCTCTACTTTGGGTGTCATGCCCAGAGATTGCATGACCTAATCATTAGATGGAGGGGCCATACCAAACTGGAATGGTGAAGCGAGCGATGAGGTCTTAACTTAAGAACTAACTTGTAGATTAGAATCAAAGGGGCTTTGAGGGTAAGTAGTCCCTTTTGGGGCAACAATAAACTGAGTAGGAGCAGGAGAAAAGAACTTTGGAGGCATTAGAGCTAGCGTAAATATGCTAGAAGGGGCGATCATATGAGGCATAAGGCCACTCAAGGAGGCAGGGGAGATTGAATTTTGAGAAGCGGGTCTCGAGCCTTAGGTTGGAAAAGTAAAACTCGAAGGGGTGTAACTTGACTGAGGTTAAAGTAAATTTTGATCCAGTTGGAATGGCCCTGATTGGGACTAGACAGGTGAAATTGACCAAGCTAGCTAAAACTGATCTCGAGTTATTGAGATCAACTAAGACTAACTTACATTGGTGAAAAAATCAGGATTGGCGGCGTGGTTTGAAGCATGAGTCGGATAAGCAAACATGGGTGGTTTAGACTGTGCGACTTGCTGACCAAAGTGAAATAGGCTCGGCGAATGCTAAATAGGCCGCTGTATAAACTAGACTTGTTGAATCAACTGGACAGGAGATTGAATCTTAATTAGTGGAACCAAAACTAGGAAGTTCTGAGAGACCTCTAATTGTTCATGAGCTTGAGTATTGATTCTCGAGATCCCTTGAACACTTCTTCTTTCTTCTAAGACTGCATGAACTGAATCTTGGACCTGCCCTCGAACTACATCTTAGAACTGATCTGATTGAAGAAACATTGTCATAGCATTGGCAATCTCATAACTCAATGGGGATTGCTCCTAATCAGGTGAAGGGAGAGGAGGAGGAGAACACTTAGATGAAACCCCATCATCCGATGGTAAATCAGACGTGGTAGATAAAGTAGATTCTAGAACTGAATTGGAAATCACTAACCAGCAAACCAAATGATAATCAAGTCGGAGCTAAAGAGGACTGCGATGGTAAGGACGTCTCGACCTAACTAGAGAAATTGGAAGATGATCAGGCCGAATCGAACTATGAATGAAATGAATAATTACATAATAACTAGAGTGATGGATGCTGTAAATACGGGGATGGTTTAGAGAGGTAGAGAGTAGAAAAGCTTATGATGCAAAGCTTAGCCCTAAAATACGTGAGACATGCGAACCCCTCGCTATACCTAGCAAACTAGATATAGTTCCTTGGGACTGGAATGATCTTAGGCATTTTGTTAAATTCCCCCTTCAAGTGAGGGGAGAATAGAGGTAGGCGGAAACACAAAATAAAAGTTGGCCATATGCGGCCTATGCATAAGGTGCGTATGAACGAGCACAACATAAATAGCATCCAAAAAGCAAACTTCTTCCAACCTTATTACTCCAACGTAACGCCATTCAAAAGATCTGGCGCTTGACTCAAATGCCAACGAATGACCATTGAGTATGCGTCCTAAATCTAAAACATGTATGTTTTCATGATATTCTAAGGGGAAGTTGCTATTACTTTATCATGGTCTCAAACTGCGGGTATCATGGAATGATAATATAGAAGGGTCTCATTTACCTTAATTCAGCGTAACTCAATGAATCCTCAAATGAGTGCTATCACGGGGAATTATGCGTTGGTTGAAATAAGTGATCCACCCACAAATATCCCCAATTCCTGGTGGGCATGAAGTATACAGGTGAGCTTCACAAGGGTGAAATAATGGAACCTAACTTAGTATTTTACTAAAGCAATGGATTTAAAAGGCATAAGAAATAAAGCGTTGATTTAAAAATGATTTCAGTACATCATCAAAATCCTTTAACCGATATTTAAAAATGAAAGCAATTTTAAAAATTTTAAGTCAAAAGGAAATACCCAGTAGGGTCACCACCGTGAGCGGATGACCTTTTCCGCCCCCGACCGACGTGGGATGCGGGGAGGGGGAAAATAATGAGTGCTGCGAATTGAACTGGAAGGATTGATCCTCATTTTAGCGTGATGATAAGATAGACTGATAAAATCGATGTTGAAGTTGATGTTTTAGTCCAATTTATGTGTTAAAAGATACGAGACCCAAAATCTCGTATTTTAAGATTGAGTCACCCCCCAGTTTAGCTCTACCGAGAATTTGGGTATGATATTCCCATTAGATGGTTAGACCGCACCTTAAAATAGAGATTCCGAGTTAAGATGATGTTGCCTTTTTTTCATTTATGGAATCAACCCGTTTACATTTTCATAAACGCGACTTTAGTTCTTATGCAATTTAAATCCTCCCAATTAGAATTTTCGGTTAAAATATCTATACATCACACAGTGCGGCATGCAATAAAGTAGTAAATAAAGCAAATAAATAATTATTGCATGGCTTTACAAATATCTATGCATTTTTCTAGTGCGGAAAAAATAAAAATGGATTAATAAAGCGAATAAAGAAAGACCAAGATCGAGTCTCATCCTGGCTTACCAACCCCAAAGCAGCTCCAAGAAATAACGAATCGCACATAAATAAAATGACAAATAATGCATAAATCATAGAAGGGTAGAAAATAAATCAAACAAGAAGGAAAACATATTTTAAAGATTTTTCGGGGCTAAAAACACAATCATCAGGCATCTATTAAATATATAAACAACCTAAAATATTAATTAAATAAACTAAGGACCTAAAATTAATAAAGGAAATTACAGAATATTGTTGGGATTTTATGTTATGGTAGAAATATTTTTTAAAGATTTATTAATTTAAAATGAAGAATTAACTAATTAAATGATTAGTAAATTATAAAATAGATTTAAAATTAAATTATTTAGTTACAGATTATATGAATTTTTTTTGAAATTTTTTTGGGTGAAAATCAGGGTAAAAATGCAAGAAAATGATAAAAATGGGCGAAAAACAAAATAGGGACCTTTAGGCAATTTTGCCAGTCTGGATGCTACAATGGGCATCTGAGATGGTATTGTGGCAGCCCGAGACGCTGCCATTGCAGCAACTGGTGGTACACTGTAGCATCTGGGTGTCCACCATAGCATTTGGATCAGAAAAGTGCCAAACGGCCAAAATCGGTACTTTTACACCCAAAAATTGAAGGTTACCAAAATTTTAAGCCGTTTCCCATGATATTTCAGTAGATCTGGACTTAAAATGACAAAATAACTTTGATTTCCCAACTTTGGGATAAAAGATAGACCCAAAAACACCGGTAAAGATGTTTGTAGAAATATCGAAAGAAAAGGAAGGAACAACAACCAAAGGTAGCCAAATAATATAATAAATTAATTAAAATAGATTGGAACTTAGTTTTGTAACCTAGAGGCCGTGAATCCACGTTTTGAGACTCGAACTAGTCGTTTGGCAAACTTGACGAATTTGTGACAAAATCTGACGAAACAATGACGTAAAGGGCGGCGAACTTAGTTACGGAGGTTAGTGATTTTGTAAGAAAAAGTCTCTAAATTCTATTAAAGCTCATTTTAACCTATCATTTCGAATTGATTTTAATGATTAAGCTAAAAGATTAAGCTAAATAACTCTTTGAAATCCATATTAATCAAATTTCTTAAGTTTATATGGCTGTCTCTCGCTAAAGCCTTAAGAATTCTAAAATGAAATTAAGTTCTTAATTTTGGCAAAAATTCCGGAATTAATGGATTGATATAGACTTTACTCACTCCAAATAACTCAATTAGTCCCTAAAAATGTGAAATTTCATGTAAAAATTGAAATTACCCAATTTTAGAGAGAGAAAGACGAAGTGGCGACGGACCGCGGGAGCCCGTGTAGCGTCTCGGACTGAGACGCTGCATCGGCCGCGTCTCACTGTGTTGGAGCGCAGTGAGACAACCTGGAGTGTGGTGAGATGCTGCATCGCACCATGAGACATGCACAAGGGCGCGCATCACGGCGTGCTAGGGTGTCTTGGCGACACGCGCACCGAGACACTAAAGGGAGCGGTGAGATGCGCATGGGGGCGCATCTCGTCACGTCTCACAACGTCTTGCCACCTGCCGAAGCATCTCGTCGCTCTGGCGCTGGCGGCGCCGGTGAGGGCAGGGAGGTATTTTTTATTTCTTTATTATGTATTTTTTTTTATATATTTGTATATGAATTTAATGCATCTATATTAATTGACCGGTCAAGGGAAACGACGCGATTAAAGACCCAATCTCATAACAAAAATGATTGCCAAATGCAATAAGACTCTGAAATAATAGAACAAGAGGCCCACAAATAGGTTAGAGCAAAATGACATCGTTGTTTCACGGGTCACCAAAAAGCCCATGCTCACAGTTGTCTTAGTCACTTTAGCTTCATTGACCTTTTCAGAATGTGCAGCCTTAGCTTCCTCGTGGGATTCATTAGCTTCTGGTTATAGTTTTTAACTTCATCAGTTGCTTCCTCGGATGATGGCTTTTCATCCTTGGCTTTTAGTTGAACCATGGTCAATCTAGCAATTGTGATTGCTTGATCTAGATGATCGGGTGAATGAAGTGAAGAAGGAGAGTGAACAGGAGTTTTAGGTGGTGGTGAGGAGCTTTGGTTAGCTGTAAGTTCTGAGCTTCTTATTGTGTGGCTAATCATTTCTACATATCTAGACTTAAGGCAACAGGCTTAGAGTGAGCATAATCTCCACTTTCTGATTCCAAGGATCTCCTTTTTTTTATTATGGCTTCTTTATTACTATAATCTCTGAGATCCTTTTGGTATCTTAGCTTCTGATCTCTTTCTCTGTCTTCTGAGCTTGCTGTCTTGATAGGCTCTTATGGCTCATTCTCATCATACTTTGTATCTTCTTTTGATGGCTCATCCTCAGTAGTCCACTTTAGCTTTGGTGAGTTCTTCATTTATTTGGAGCCTTTTCTTTCGCAATTACACTTCTCTTTTGTCAGCCATGATGCTGATATTTGGCTATTTTCTTTCAAAGGGAAGATCTTTATGCCTATGAATTCTCTTCTTTACTTCAGCATTACTTAGCTCAAGAGCCAACTTGAATTGGTATTCTACTTCTGCCTCATCTTTAGGTTCCTCATCCCTTTTGACAGATCTTTCTTCTTTCTTCTTCCCCCTTAGCCTCTTTTGCTCCTTTCAAGCTTTCTTGACAGACTCTAGAGTGCTTTTTAGAGTAGTATTTTCAAAATAACCCTTCTTCAGATGAACCTGGCCTAAGTTATTGCCACCTTCTTCTGACTCATTACTGGAAGATTTCACAAGCTTCTTCCTAGCTATTTCTTGAAGGATTTTCCTTTCAAGTCTCCTAAATTCTCCCTTAGAGAACTCAGTGGGTTCCTTCTAAATGGCTACTGACTTTGAGGCTTGCTGTTGGGCTAGATCAAGCAATCTCATAGGTATGATTTCTTGAGTTAGCACACTTCTACTTCTGAGCCTTACCTGGGGTTCTGGCGGGGATTTTGTTATTATGCCTTTGAGGACTCTTCCTTCTGATACAATGATGCTCTTGGGTTGGATCTGCTTTTGGTTGATCTTAAGTCCAAAAAAATTAGACTTGGAGATTTTGGCATCGTATTTCTTCTCCTTAGTCCCAAAGTCTGTTGGTGATTGATAGTCAGATTGAACATGCATAACAGGCATGGTGGAAATTCAAAATTTTGTCCCTGTCCCCAGGAACTCCTATTAGTTGCATATAAATTAAATAAAGTCTTAACTAAATAATTCTCTACGTAGGTTAGCATGCAAAAGGACTAGGCATACCGTAATTCCAAATTATATCCTAGCACATTTATTTTATACTAAGCAAGTTATAACTCTAAGCTATAACCTAGGCATGTTATAACTCTAAGCTGTTACCTAAGCATAAAATAAACTAAGCGTGCAGAACAACCTAAGCATAATTGTTAAGTCTAAAAACACTTAAAGAAAAGGACTTAATAATTAAAAGAGAAATTAGAAGACTTACTAGTTGAAGCGTGCTTTAGCAGAACTTCATTACACAAGCCTCCAAAGTAGGATAGCCTCTATGAGTATCCACAAGAACCCCACCAACCAAAACCTCCCAATGAGGAAGAACCGAAGAACCTTGAGTAATTGCTAGCTCATTCTCGAAAATATATATTCTAGAGATTCAAGATCCACTTGAATTTGGTGCTCTAAACAATGGAGAAAGGGGGCATAATATATAGGGGAACTAGGGCTCCCCACATTTAATGCGGGATGGGAAAAATCCCCATCCCCACCCTTAGCAGCACGCGGATCCTATAGGATCCACGGGATGCCTTATCCCACGGTTATCCCACTGGCTGGGCCTCGTGGGCTCTCTTACGAGCCCAGCTCGTGGATGGCAAGGGCCGCATAAGGCAGGGTCTTGTGAGGCTGCCTTGTCCCGTAGGTTGGGACTTGCGGGACTTCCCACGAGCCCAGCCGACGAGTGGCCGTTGTTGCAGGCCAGCATAAGCCTAGCCTATGCTGCCTGCAGCCCACAAGTGCCCATGCACTCGTGTGGGCTCGCATGGGCCCCCAAAGCCGTTGGGCTTGCAGGTCCTTTTTGCGAAGGGTCCAACCCTCATTTTTCTTGCAGTTCTAGCTCCTTCTCCAATTTAAATATTTATTTTATGACCTTACTAAAATAGTTACGGGTCAAAATAAATTCCTTGGTCTATCCAAAATTGATCCAAACAATTTTAACAAATTAAACAATAATCCAATTATTATTTATATTATATTTTCGTAATAGAATAAATCTATTAGATCTTTACTTGGTCCGATGAAGGTCCATTGTGTGTGACCTTATAGGATCCCGATGTATTGAACTGTTAAGGCTTAACCAACCCTTGTTCTAATGGAACCATTAGCTTGATGCTCTAGACCGTGAATAGAACTCAATTACCTTAAATGACTGTAGTACGCCTCTAGCAAGGGTCTACCATCCCCCATTACTCGGAACGTCATTTATGCTTATGACTTAATCCCGGTTAATGCAATAGTTATCCAGTGCGATAAATTCCTTCCACTCTTTAATATTAGTACCATCTGGTTTATTGGGTTTGGATAAAGTGTTAACCCACTAATAGCGAGGTTGCTCCAAGCTATCCCAGTTATTTACTTGTTACCGAAGTATATTGCCTTTTACCATAGTGTGTTTGACTAGAAACCATTTCTATCAAACACATACTCTGATCAGAGGTTTATGGCAATCATCACTTTAATAAGTGGCCAGGTATAACTCCTTAATATATCCGGAGCGATGGATTCTTTCTGACTACTCAGCCTACTAATGAGCTATCATCACTGTACCTGTAGTCACCCGTAGCACCCTAAATTAATGAGTGTATAGTAATGACGCAAAGTATAGCAATAGTACCACACAAGGTAACTAGCATCTGAATTACGATGACATTCACAAAGCTTATTGCGTAAAGATGAACACTAACACATTGATATATATACCAAGTGTTTATCTTACTGCGGTCTCCAATATATCTCCTAGAAATATCCATGTGTCAAACTTAAGGTACTAGCTTCAGTCCTTAGGAGATTGACTTATTGGACCCTTTACAAGAAAGTTGACCATATGCTAGTCTTTCCACTTCATCAATATCTGTTCTTGATGAAACTATGACTAGGGATAGTTTAGACATAATCATAATTGCACATGAAGCAGGTTCCACCGGATATAGTCCAACTATAATTTCTCTGACTTCATGCTATGATATGTCAAGGACTTTTGTATACATACATCAATGAATATATTTAACTAGCTATAATATATATACATAGAAACACGTTGATATAAATAAAAGAACAAATGCCTTTATTAATTAAATAAATTATTCGTACTATTACATAATTAAGATATATCGCCCTAATTGCCTTAAGGGCATACATCATATGAAACAAACTCCCACTTGCACTAACGCCAATTAGCCATATGTCTTAATCCATATGCTTTAACATTCTGGTCATGTTTGATTTGAGTCAATGGCTTTGTCAGACCATCCATGAGGTTCTGATCAGTGGGTACATATTCTAATCTTATTAGCTTAGCATCAATAATCTCCCTAATTATATGATACTTTCTGGACACATGTCTATTTTTCTAATGAGACCATGGTTCTTTTGCCTGAGCTATGGCACCATTGTTATCGCAATACAAAGTAATTGGACCAACATCCTCAAGCACCATACCGAGATCACCAATAAATCTCTTTAACCAGGCAGCTTCTTTTGCTGCTTCGCATGCAACAATGTACTCAGATTCTATGGATGAATTAGCAGTAGTTTCTTACTTGGAACTCTTCCAACGTACCGCCCCTCCATTTAACACATACACAAAACCTGACTGAGACTTAAAGTCATCCTTGTCAGATTGAAAACTCGCGTTAGTGTAACCTCTAATTGTGAGGTCACCTTCTCCATAAATCAAGAACTCATCCTTAGTCCTTCTCAAGTACTTAAGGGTTGCCTTGACGGCCATCTAGTGCTTTTCACCTAGATCTGACTGATATCTGCTCATAAAGCTCAAAGCCTGAGAGACATCCGGCCTAGTACATATCATAGCATACATGATGGATCTTATTGCGGATACATAGGGTATATCCTTCATGTGCATTCTCTCCTAACCTGTCTTCAGACACTCAGCCTTAGATAGGTTTATCCCCTTTGTCATTGGGAGATAACCTTTCTTAGAATGCTTAAGGTTAAACCTATTCAATACCTTGTCTATATATGTACTTTGAGATAGACCTAACAACCTCTTGGATCTATCCCTGTAGATCTTTATACCTAGTATAAATGCTACTTCACTAAGGTCTTTTATGGAGAACTTTCTTGACAACCATACTTTAATATTTCGAAGAAGAGAAATGTCGTTTCCTATTAGTAAGATGTTATCAACATAAAATAGAAAATTTTTACTACACTCCTACTAACCTTCTTGTAAACACAAGGCTCATTAGCATTTGGGTAGAAATCCAGTTCCCGGATTGTCTAATCAAACCTTATATTCCAACTCCTAGATGCCTGCTTAAGTCTATAAATGGGTCTTTGTAGCTTGTGTACCTTCGAGCCATTCTGAGATGTAAAACCCTCAGGTTGTGTCATGTATACATCTCGGTCTAAATCCCCAATTAGGAATGCTGTTTTTACATCCATCTGTCAGGATTCATAATCATAATGAGTAGCAATGGCAAGGAGTATCCTTATAGATTTAAGCATGGCTACCAGTGAGAAGGTTTCATCATAGTCAATACCTTTCCATTGACTATAACCTTTCGCAACCAACCTTGATTTATAGGTAATTACATTACCATCTATGTCTGTCTTCTTCTTGAAGACCCACTTGCACCTAATTGGTCTAACCTCTTGCAATGCATCAACCAAATTCCAAACTTGGTTCTCATACTTGGAATCCATTTCTGATTTCATGGCTTTTAGCCATTTATCATAATCTGAGCTTTTTATTGCCTCATCATATATCCTTAGTTCATCATCCTCTATAAGATATAGTTCCTTATCATCAGTGATGATAAACCCATATCTATCGGGACCCTTATAAACATGAACTGATCTTTGCAATGATTGTGTTTTGACAGGTTGTTCTTGGATCATACTCTCTTGCATATCTAGAACAGGGTCAATCAGTTGATTGTTTGTTTTTTCCTCTTAAACTTCCAGTTCAATATTGCTCCTACTGAATTTTTCAAGTAAGTGTTCCTTTTCCAAAAAGTGAGCATTCTGAGGCACAATTACCTTTTGTGCTTTGGGTTGGTAAAATAGATATCCAATTTTTTCCTTTGGATATCAAATGAATAGACATTTGTCAACCTTGGCATTTAGCTTATCTGATGCTATCCTCTTGACCATAGTAGGACAGTCCCATACTCATAAGTGACTTAGAGATGGCTTCTTGTTACACCATCTTTCATAAGGTGTAAAATCAACAGATTAGAGGGCACTCTATTTAAGACATAAACTCTGCTCTCCAGTGCATATCCCTAAAAGGATTCACTAAGATCTACTTGGCTCATCATGGACCTGACCATATCTAATAAAGTTTGATTCCTCCTTTCTAACACTTCATCTAGTTGGGGTGCATGAGGAGGGGTCCACTTGGGAACTATCCCGTTATCCTTTAGATAATCTTGAAAGTCCTAACTTAAGTATTCTCCACCTCGATCCGATCGAAGTGTTTTAGTACTTTTCTCAAGCTATTTCTCTACTTTAGCTCTGAATAGTTTAAACTTTTCAAAACTTTAAGATTTATCGTTCATCAAGTACAAATAATCGTATCGTGAGTAATCATCAATAAGGGTTATGAAGTAGGAGTATCCTCATAGTGCCTGAACACTCATTGGATCACACATATCAGTATGTATGAGTTCCAATGTACTTGTGGCCGCTCACCCTTTCTTTGAAAGGATAACTTCGTCATTTTTCCTTTTAAACAAGGTTCATAATCACTATAAGACTCCAAGTCTGTTGGGCCCAAGTCTGCATGCTTATGTAACTTGGTTAAGCGATCCTTGTTTATGTGGCCTAAACGACAATGCCATAAGTAGAAGGAATTCTCATTATCTAAGTTAACTTTCTTCACATTGTTTATATTGAAAACTTTTGTTTTAGTATCAAGAACATAAATACCACCTTTTAACATTCTATAACCATAAAGAATAATATTCAAACAAATCTGACAATTATTATTCGAAAATAAAATTTCAAATCCCTCTGTTACTAAACACACAACAGATACAATATTCTTAATAACACTTGGAATGTAGTAACAATTATTCAAAACTAAAACAAGTTCACTTGGCAAAACAAGACTAAAGCTCCCTACGGCTAATACAGCAAATTAGGCTCCATTTCCCATGCATAGGTCCATCTCCCCTTTTGCAAGTTTTCTACAGTTCCTTAGTCCCTGCACAGAAGTACAGATATGATAACCACAACCAGTATCTAATATCCAAGTGGATTCATGCAGAAAAGTAGCAAAGTTTTCAATTACAAAAACACCTGAAGTAGATTCTTCTGTAGGCTTCTTCTTCAAATGCTCAGAAGCAGGTGCTTTGCAATCCCTCTTCCAATGTCCCGGTTTCCTACATTGGAAGCAGACATAATTAGATGCCTTCTTTCCTTTCTTCTTCTTACTGATTCTTTTCTTAGCACCCAATGCGTGCTTCTTCTTCTTAGAAGCCTTGCCTTTTTCAATCAACCGTAGAGGTTTCTGATCCTTCTTAATCTGAGGTTCTACTATTTTTAGCATGTTGATTAATTCAAGGATAGTAGAATTAATCTTGTTCATGTAATAGATAGTTATGAAGCCTGAGTAACTATCTATCAAGGACATCAACACAAGGTCAATGCTCAAGTCATGATTCATCTCAAATCCTAATCGATTCAGTTTCTCAAGGTATCCCAAGAGTTTTAGTACATGCTGAGAGGCAGAGGTGCCAGCCTGCATCTTGGTCCTAAAAAGGAGCTTGGAGGTCTCATACCTCTCTATCCTTTCCCTCTCTGAAAAGAGTTCTTCAAGATGGAGAACCATATCCTCTAAGGGCTTGTTCTCATGTTATTTCTGAAGCTCAGGATTCCTGGACCCCAACATAATACACATAGCAGTCTCACAATCCTTCCTATGCTTCAACCAGGCATCATATTCCACATGATCCTCAACATCAGGTTCTATAGGGAAAATTTCACTTATAATATAGGCAATACCCTTGGATCTGGGAACTATTCTCATGGCTCGGAACCAATTAGAAACGTTCGAGCCATTCAATTTGGTGTCAAGTAATAGATGGAGATTAACATTTGAAATCATTTTCAACCTAAGATATAAGAAAAGAAAAGTGTTTTGATATTAGTTTAAATACATGCATTTAGTATAAGGTCTTTTAATTAAATACGTTTTCCTACTATTTTCTTCGAAATTTATAATAGCCCATTCTATTGAATTCGGGAATTTTAGCCCAGCTAAATTTCCTAGTAGGTAGTATCAATAACTAGTCTATTACAACCCTTAATTTTATTAGTCAAGTCATAATAGTAAGTCATAGTTGGAATCCCATTTCATTTGCATCGCATGCAATTGCTAATTCATTCAAGTTCCCTAATCCCAAGGGACGTGTGCTCTTATATTAGGATCTCCTTAAGTATGTCTTAGATCTGGGCCTAGCCCCCAATTTTATGGTGGACTACCCCAGCTTTATTAAGGTAGACCCTATCCCAAACTTTACAACCAATCAATGTTGACTAGAAGGAACGCTTTGCGTAGCACTTTGATAGCCCAAAGAGGCCATATTATAAATTTGAGTAAGGAAGACTACAACCTGCCTTAATATATTTACTTTGAGATTTTATTGGTGTTAAACGTCTCACCCAATCTAGGATTTTATCAGATGGACAAAATTATAAAAACTTGTATTAATTCAGGGAATTTTAGAATTAATTTATAAGGTCTAACCTTAGGTGGGTTCAGCTCTTTATTATAATTATTCCATCAACCTAGATTAAATGCAAAATAATTGACATTTTTATATGTTATATTTATATTGCATTTCTTTTAAGCTTTTATTCAGTAAATTTAATTTTTTACTATGTTACAGAAATATATATAAGCATCATCTTATATACTAGAAATAAATTAGTTCATGTTAATTCCCTGTTGGTCAATTCAAATTTCACCGATATAGGTTCCCAGGTAGGAGAGGTGCCCATGAGGAGTAGACACCAAGTCCAATCCTTAGCCAGAACAAATACAGGCACAAACTTGAAGACCAATGGATTCTCTCGAACTAATAGATTTCATTCTTCCAATGCATGTAAATTAGAAGCATCTATAACCCATGTAATTTAAATAAATTATTGACACTTATACAATTTGAGTAAGTTGAGCAGGCTTACTCAAAAAAAATCATAACCATTTTCTAACCTTGAAATGAAAGGCACAAGTTTATATATATATATATATATATATTGTTCCAAACAATTAAATAAACAAATCATTTCATATAGAAAATAATATTCAGTTCGGTTCGAACTTAATTATGCAATAAATGGGCAGGTTCTGATACCACTCTTGGTTACTGATAGTTAGATTAAACATGCATAACATGCATGGCGGAAATTCAAAATTTTGTCCCTGTCCCCAAGAGCTCCTATTAGTTGCATATAAATTAAATAAAGCCTTAACGAAATATTTCTCTACCTAGCTTAGCATGCAAAAGGACTAGACATACAATAATTCCAAATTATATACTAGCACATTTATTTGATACTAAGCATATTATAACTCTAAACTATAACCTAGGCATGTTATAACCTTAATCTATAACCTAAGCATAAAATAAACAAAGCATGCAAAACAACCAAAAACACTTAAAGAAAAGGACTTAATAATTAAAAGAGAAATTAGAAGACTTACAAGTTGAAGCATGCTTTAGCAGAACTTTGTTACACAAGCCTCTAAAGTAGGATAGCCTCTATGAGTATCCACACGAACTCCATCAACCAAAACCTCTTATCTTTCCGCTTCATCAATATCCTTTCTTGATGAAACTATGACTAGGGATAGTTTAGACATAATGATAATTGCACATGAAGCAGGTTCCACCAGATATAGTCCAACTATAATTTCTCTGACTTCATGCTATGATATGTTAAGGACTTTTGTATATATACATCAATGAATATATTTAACCAGCTATAATATATATATACATAGAAACACATTGATATAAACAAAAGAACAAATGCCTTTATTGATTAAATAAATTATTCGTACTATTATATAATTAAGATATATCGCCTAATTGCCTTAAGAGCATACATCATATCCAACAAAGTTCACTCTAGCCCTTCTTAGGATTTTTTTCATCAATCCTTACATACTGAACTTATTCAACTTCATATGTTGAAGAATAAGAACAAGAAGGTTTATCTTCTTCATCTGTACCAGAAATTATTGAGTGCGATGTTCTAGTACTGTCGTTATATTTAGATTTTTTAGCTTCTACAGTAGTAGTTTAGCTATCATATACTAAACATATCTATGGCCTGCTGCAAACATTGAAGAATTTTTCTTTCCTTTCCATCCTCTAGGTTATCCAAAAACTCTCTATAATAGTCTAGATGAGACTTCTCATCATTTTTCTTCTCCCTGAGAGTTATGCTAGAATTTGGCAAGCTAAGAATCTCTGCAATGATTTCAGGGGTCACATCTACATGCATTCGTTTAACTTTTGAAATGATCGTGTCTAGGTTGAGAGATGATTCCAGCATATTTTCATAGAATTCCATCGTTAAGCTACAATATGTCAGCTCATACATTTGTATTCACTTGTGCAACTTTTGGTTTTGCACAATGCTAGAGAGAGGATGAATCATTAACATAAAATTGTCAGAGAATGAAGGTTGAGGATCAAATTTTGTTAGGTTACTCCTAAATTAAATAGGTTTGATTTGGGCTTGAGGACTTATGGGTGTTGCCATGGCTGTTCTTTTGAGAGAAACAATTGTAGAGGTTTTTGAAGGGTTTTTGAATAAAGAAGAAGATGATGAAGTTCATAAGTTTTTATAAGATGAGAAATCATAGTAAATAAGTTTAGAAATCCAAGATATTAAATAAGATGAGAAGATAGTGAAGTGATCGTAGAAAGTAAAATGATTGCGTCTGAATGGTTACTCCAAACAATATTATAATGAGGAAAGCATAACCAACAAATAGTCAAGCATGGTTAATGACTCCTTTCTTTTATCTTAACATATATTTAGCACTTTGATCTAGGTTTCTTATCTCAGATGTACCAAATGTATCTCTTGCTTCGAGTATAGTTTCTTTAAAGGTTAACTTATAGGTTTCGCTTCGCAAGTGTCCCGTTTAAGTATTAAGAACAGACAAGAATTCTAGTTAAATAGAAACCCCTAGCACTATCCATGTGTGAGCCGATGACCCCCGATCCCCCCGCCCGCACGGTAAGTTTTGATGCTCTTTGACGTGGGGTGGAGAAACAACAAGCACTATAAAGCCTGCTAAGAGATGATCCTTATTTTAGCGTGATGAAAATGGATAATGAAAGCGATGTTGAAGTTGAAATTTAGTTCAATTCATTTGTCAAGAGATACGAGACTTAGAATACCATATTTTAAGATAGAGTCGCCACTAGGTTGAGCTCCACCGGGAATTTGGGTACGATATTCCCACTGGGTGGTTAGATCGTACCTCAAAACAGAGATTCTAGGTTCGGATGATGTTGCTTACTTTTTAATTTTTAAATCAAGCTGATTATGTTTTATTAAATGTGACCTTAGTTTCTATGCGATTTAATCCAATTATTATGTGGTGTTTTCAGTTTATATGCCATACATCACACGGAAAGCGATAAATAAGCAAGGCAAGGAAATAAAATTATTACAAGGCTTTACGAATACCTTTACATTTTTCTAATGCGAGAAAATAAAGCGATAAATAAATAAACGGGCGAAACCGGGTTTTAACTGAGCTTACCGACTCAGACCCAGCTCCAAACGAGGCAAGAAATATGGGAGTATTTTTAAATAAGGCATGAATAAATAAAATGCGAAAAATAAACACATAGCATGAAAAAAACGATATTTTTGGACTTTTTGGGACAAAAACATAATTTTCGGGCATTAATTAATTATCTAACAACCTAAAGAGGGTGAAATAAATTACGTAAACATTCTAAAATCAGATTTAACATATTCGAAATATTTTTGGAATTTTTAGTTGGTAGAAAATGATTTATTTCGATTTATTTAGCTAAAAACGCTACTTTTAAGCCATAAAAATGCATATTAAATCAAATAAAAATTTCAATAAAATCTAAAAATAGAATAAAATAAATAAATACAGTTTCAGATTATTCATAATTTTTTTAGAAATTTTTTGGGTAAAAATCGGGGCTAAAAACGTATTAAAATGATCAAAACCGGGTCAAAAACGATAGAAACTGGCAAAAAACCACAGAATAAGGAAAAATGGGGCCATTTGGACATTTTTACCAGTAGGCCGACTCAGTGAGATGGTAGGCTGACTCAGCGACGTTGTAGGCCGACTCGACGAGGTGGCTTAGATGACGCTCAATCGGCCTTCGTCCCACTGAAGTGGCCTGCCGGAAAAAGCGTCTAAACAAGCCGGAATCGACCTTTTTATGCCTGAAAGCCTAAGATTACTAAAATTTCAAGTCGTTTCCTAAACTGCTAATGTAGATTTGGACTTAAAATGCCTAAGTAACTTTGGTTTTTCAGCTTGGGAGGAAAAAGAACCCAAAAAATCCAACAAAATAATGATTGACCACTTGAGGCACCCGTAGCCCGACTGAACTAAGTTGTAGCTCGACTCAGCGAGGCGGCCTAGGTAACGTTCAGTTGGCCTGACATTCCCCGAAATGGTCAGCCAAAGTTTTGGTAGAAAATCATAAAAAGGACAAAGAAAAGGGGCAAACGCATGGAAAAACAACCAAAAATGCAGCAACAGGAATAAATAACAAAAGAAATAGATAGGAACTCAGAAAGTTACCTAAAGGCCGTGAATACACCCTTGAGACTCAAATCGGATGTTTGGCAAGCTTTGTGATGGATTTGAGATGAAAACCCGATGAAACAATGATTTAGCAAGGGATTTAGTGATTTGTGAGGAAAAAGTCCCTAAATCCTATTTAAACCAATTTTTACCTAAGATTTCTAATAGATTTTAATGATTTAACCTAAGAGATTAAGTCTAATAAGATTTAGAAATCAAGAACCAAGTATATTGGCTTAGATTTTCCCAATATTATTAAACTTTATCTACCTAAAACCTTAGAATTCTAAGAATTTGATTCTCTTCAAGATCAGCAAAAGCCCCCAAATCTGATTTTTGATGGGTATTTATAGACTTTCCAAGTGTAAAATTTAAGAATTAATCCCCCAAATGCCAATATTTGATGGAGAAATCCCGAAACCCGACTTGGTGGCCAAGGAAACCCAAAAAAATTAGTCTGTAGGTCTCCCCGTGCAAAGGCTGCATCAGGGACGCGGCCAAGCCGAATCTACATCACGTGATGCGGTGCTTGATGTAGCCTAATCCAGGCCGCAGCATATGACACGACCAGATCTAGGCCGTGTCATGCAACGCGGCCTACCGCTTGGTCCACGTGGTCCTGAGCGTGGACCATGCGGCCTAGCATCCCGGTGGCAGTGTCGGCCACTACCATTAGATCGGGGGACCTAAGGGAAAAAAAGCCAAGGGGCCCAGCTCGCTGGGCCTGAAACACGAACATCCTACACCACGGGAACCCGAAAAGGGCAATTCTTGACATTTGAGAAAGCTCGAACAGCAAAGAACCCAACAACATAAACGAGACTCGCTAAAAATGTTCGGATTTTAAGGAAAAATTGTGAAACAAATTACTACGCGCGAGGGGAAAGTAAGCAGTTAACATATTAAATGCGATCCAATTATTATTTTAAATCAGGGTCAAAGATCTTAAAATCATCAACAAAAATTTTGCCAAACGCAATTTGATTCAGAAATAATGGAACAACTAGACTGTAAAAGGTTAGAGCAAAAAGTCATCATCATTTTGAGGGTCACCGAAAAGCCCGTGCTCACAGGTTGCCCCTCGTGAGATTGTCATTTGACAGGTCAAATGTGATCTCACAAAAGTGCGAGGGATAGGAGGTTATACCTGACTTGTGGATTCTTGAATCGGTTGTCTTTTTGGATTGCCATAAACGGACCTATCAAGAACAAAATTCTAACTTGGAGATTGATTAGGTATACCTGACATGTGGATTCTTAAATTGGTTGTCTTCTGGGATCGCCATAAATAGACCTATCAAGAACAAAATTCTAACTTGGAGATTGATTAGGTATACCTGACATGTAGATTCTTGAACTAGTTATCTTCTGGGATTGCCCTAAATAGACCTATCAAGAACAAAATTCTAACTTGGAGATTGATTAGGTATACCTGACATGCAGATTCTTGAACCGGTTGTCTTCTGGGATTGCCATAAATAGACCTATCAAGAACAAAATTCTAACTTGGAGATTGATTAGGTATACCTGACATGCGGATTCTTGAACCAATTGTCTTCTGGAATTGCCATAAATAGACCTATCAAGAACAAAATTCTATCTTGGAGATTGATTAGGTATACCTGACATGGGGATTCTTGAACCGGTTGTCTTCAGCGATTGCCATAAACATACCTATCAAGAACAAGATTGACTTAGAGATCGATTAGGTGTTGCCTTCGTTGCCTTAAATAGTTTTGGTATAGATTGATTGGTTGCTTCGAGAAAATAAGGGTAGGGACTTCTTGAGGCGATTGTTTACGATTGGTCATGGGACGCAGCATCAACAGACCTATCAGAGGGAAGGCGAATCGGTTGTATACTAGTGGTTTGGGAATGCATCATCAATGAACCTATCAGAGAATTAGAGATTGAATCAGTTGTCTACTGGTGGTTTGGGAATGCACCATCAACGGACCTATTAGAGGATTAGAGATTGAATCGGGCATGTCAGAGACAAGGGGAATGCTGAGCACTTCTAATGAGGTTGGACTGGGATATGCTTGTCTAAGATCGCATGCTAGGAATATTAAATGAGATCCCTAGACTGGAATACAGACAAAGAACTTAGCTGAAAGGTGCCGAGGACTTCTAATGAGGTCAGACTGGGATATGCTTGGCTTGAATCATATGCCAGGACTATCAAATGAGTTCCCTGAACTGGAAAGCATACCAAGAACTTAACTTGAAGGTGCCGAGCACTTCTAATAAGGTTGGATTGGGATATGCTTGGCTTGAATCGCATGCCAAGAATATCAAATGAGACCCCTGGACTAGAACGCATACCAAGAACATAACTGGAAGGTGCCGAGCACTTCTACCGAGGTCAGACTAGGATATGCTTGGCTTAAATCATATGTCGAGAATATCAGACAAGATCCTTAGGCTGGAATGCACACCATGAACTTAACTAGAAGGTGCTAAGCACTTCTAACGAGGTTGGACTGGGATTTGCTGAAAAGTGCCAGAGGAGATCATTGGAATAAACACATTATGCCTGCCACAGAAATTTTGAGATATTAGAGAGAGGTATGAGCTGCACTTTTGTTGCTTAATTGATTTTACTGAGACAAAAATTTTTGCCCCTTCAATTAAGCAACAAAAATAGAAGAATGAAACCAAAATAAGTTGAGATTCCCGGGAGTCCGAAGAGATTGTCGAAGCCGAGTGCCGAGTCTGGCTGATATGCCCCTAGGTATTTACATTGCGGTGCCTGTAGGCATTTGCATTGAGGTGCCCCTGGGAGAAACTTCTGAGTTCTGATTTTAGGATCCATCGGGTTGGTCAACCTTCTGAATTGCCCCATGGTGTGCCTGTTAAGAAGGCTTTAAAGCATTAGTAAGCCATATAAATTGCATTTTTATTGCTTAATTGATTTTGTGGAACAAAATTATTTTTCCCTTCAATTAAGCAATAAAAATGGAAGAAAAGAAATAAGAGTTGAGATTTCCGGGAGCCTAGAGAAACTGCCAATGTTGAGCATTGAGACTAGCTGGTGTGCCCTTGGGAGAAATTCTATCTTCAAATGCAGGACATAAGACAATTTTGAGATATTCCTTGTTACAGGCTCTTGCTTGGAGGTCGAGCGCATAACCCACAGATAATTTTCCTTACTTTATTTCCTGTGGAATTCAGCATAGAATAATAGACATGAACATTATGCATGAATGTATGAATGCATGAGATAGTCAGACTGGTCATCTTCAAGCTGACTGATTAACTTGCTTGATCAACTTTGCTTAATTCAGGGAAAGATTAACTTGCTTGAAAAGGGAGGATACATGGAATTGTTTTCCGGTATAGATAAGACAAGAATGCCCCCGGAGGAGGATTAGGGATGTTGCGCAGATTAGGTGTGAATTCCCCTAGTGGAGAACTAGGGAAGCCGCGACAATTTGACTGTGAATTGATTGCTGGATCAGGCATGATGGAAATAGGGGGGGTGTACAAAGCAAATCTCACAATTCTGGATAACGAACAACTAGGCGTTATCACTTCCAATGAATTCTACCAAGGATGGCTTCATAAGATTAGGATATTGTGGAATTAAGATGCTCAGTTGCGGTCAAGAATTGAGCGAACACTGGCAGAGGACGAATTTGAGTCCTTCAAATCTATTAGACCGGCGAACATATCCATGCATTCTAATGCTGATGGCGATGATGCAGATATCTCGATGTTATCGATGGCAGTC
The DNA here is from genome assembly GCA_947683365.1 of Euphorbia pulcherrima. Taxonomy (NCBI): domain Eukaryota; kingdom Viridiplantae; phylum Streptophyta; class Magnoliopsida; order Malpighiales; family Euphorbiaceae; genus Euphorbia; species Euphorbia pulcherrima. Next base: position 23,520,527 of record CANTUS010000009.1, read on the forward strand.
ATTCATCTTTGGTTTGGTTGTCTTAATTTTTGCAGACCCGAACATTTTGTTGGGCATATTAGGCTTGTTTATTTTTTGCTTTTAAGTTCTAATTTTTGCCTGGACTGCCTTTTTGGGTTTTCAATCCTGCAAACTATCCTGGCTTTTGCATAGACCTTGATTCTTTTCAGTCTATTACGATTTTTGCCTTCTAACTTTATTTTTTTTTTCTTTTGAGGTATTGGGTTGACTGCACAGAACCCTACATTTGACTCATCTATTGCATTTTGCCTTTTGGGCCCAATAAATTCATTCAAGCAAAAACATAAAGGATTCTGTAAAATGACATTTCAAATAGTTGAATTAAGTTTGAGTACATGATGATGGTAATCAATTCTATTCACCCAAACTCTGGTGCTAACTAGCCTATGAAGGTTTTCTAACCAACACACTATCGTAGCTCACTTTACCCTGACTTTTGCCTAGACTGACGTTTTCGGGTTTTCAGTCTAGCAAGTTATTCTTGGACCCTAACTGTTGCTTGACCGGTTTGTAGAATACCAATCAGCAGGGATGCACCTTATTTTTTGCTCGAGTAGTAGAGGACCACCCATCGGGCGATTGATTCATATATGCTTTTTATGTGTCGCTCTTCTAGATTTGGTTCTTTTTGGTTAGGTATGATAATGCTTCGACCTATTTCGATTTATAGGGTTTACGAACTCGGTACCATCCGAAATCTTCATGTCCCTAGAACCAAGTATCTTTCTGATTACGTAAGGTCTTTCCCAATTCAGTCGAAACTTCCCCCTTGGGTCTATTTTAGTATGCTTTGCTTCCTTTGGGATCAAATTGTTGGCCTTTGATGGATATTCGATGCTTGACACGGTTGTTGCTTAGCCTCGCTATGCGCTTTTGACATATCTAAAGACCGCTTAAGTTGCTCAGGTAGTGCCTTGGTCCATGGGGGTCTCTTTGAAGCTGGGTTCAATACGGCTCTCGATTTTGGTTGTCCTACTAGCTTACAAGTAGTGTCGTAAGGATCTGCAGTGCTCGGGCCCAAATTTCTTGATCGATCAGTGGTTGCTCCTCGGGATTGAAATCCATTGCTTGAAATGATGTGATGAGGTAGGCTATTCTGAGGCAAGATGTGTTTCTTGATGAACTTGACCATCTTCTTGGCGGTAATGTAGGTGGAAAGGGTCGGCTTCCCCCTATACTGATGAGGGACAAATCTTACCGATCATATGTATCTCCCTCGCCGAGAATGGCCAAGTAGGAGAGAAATAGGGAAGGTTTGAGGGTGTAAGGGAATGGATAGGGGGAAAGGCAATGTTGCATGGGGGTGGGAAATTTGAGATTGGGTAGGCGAAGAAAAGATAAGCCACAACTCTATTGAAGATGATCTAGCGATGCTCTTCCACCATAATCGGCTGACACTTCTTCAATAGTTTGCATATAGTTGTGAGGCCGACGATGGATTGATTGACATATTGGATCTATCCCAGGAAGGCTAAGCTTCTTTTGCTATTTTCATCATGGAGATGAGATGCTCGGGAATCCGATGTTGAACCCTAGGTGCCTAGGATGACTAGCAAAAGCATTATCATGATCTTTAAGCACTTGTTATCTCTCATTTTCTTTCAAAGGTTAGGTCATTAGAAAGTGGTTACCATTTTAGATTATCATCTGTACTCAAACTTATTTCAGTTAAAGAAACGTCATGAATACTGAACACATTATGCTTGGGGCAAAAATGAATGCATGGACCCAGCAGGCGAAACATCAAATAGATAAGCAAAAAGAGAGTCTTTCATTAAATTAAAGTACCTTAAAGGCAGAATTGTTCACATCTAGATACTAGAAAAAAAGAAAATTACATAACAGATAGATAGGCATCCTCCACAGGTGGAGGGTCTTGAGCTGCGGTTCTGGTAGATTACGCACCCTAGGTAGGTTTCATTGGCCCGTTGTCCAAGACAAAGTCTAAAACCTTTGCTTGCTCGGCCGATAACTTATCTCCTTCATCTGCTAGAGACCTCATGGGATTCTCACCTTTGCAAAATATGGCTCTAATGATATCTTGTGGACCCTTAACTTCCTTTGATGAGCTAAAAGGTGGGGGTGAACACTGACGGTTAAGTGATTTTTTGACCTCAACTATCTTTCCTTCCCTCACTAAATGATTGACGTCTTGGATCAACTTTCGACACTCATCAGTACGGTGGCCTTGCTGAACATGATAAGCATAAAAGTTATGCTTCTCCTCCTCCTTAGGGGGCCTATGCTCGCGAAGGGCTTTGATGAGGTCGCGCTCCCCTAAGGTGGCTAAGATTACACTAAGGGGTAATTTCCACAAACCTATAACATTCTCTGGTTTATCTTTGGGATCTTCTACAATTAGTGCCCGAGTGATCACCTGATCTTGAAGGGAAGGCCTGATATTTTACTTGCTGGCTTGCAAAAGCTTCTCCTTTACCTCGGCCTGTGATGGGATAGCATGGGGTCCTTTGCACTCTTTAAGCTTTGCTTTTCAACTCTCTTCGGAACTAAAGAGTAGGAACTTATATAGTAGAGCCTCCATTTCAGGCATCACACTTAAGGATTGCATGACTTGGTCGCTAGATGAATGGGGCACTGAGTGATGCATGAGAGCTTCAATTTTAGGTGTCATACCCAATGGTTGCATGACCTGGTTACTAGAGGGATAGGGTGCACCTAACTGGAATGGTGAAGCAATAGATGAGGGCTCGACTAGAGAGTTAGCTTACAGATTGGTATTGAAGGGGTTTTGCGGGTAACCAACCCCCCTCGGAGCATCTGAGGAGGAGAAGGAAGAAAGGACTTTGGAGGCATTTTAGGTTGAGATAGATTCTGATCTAGCTGGAATGGACTGGATTGGGGTTGGATAGGAGAAATTAATTGAGCAGGCTGGAACTGATCTATGGTTGTTGGGGTTAATAGAAGCTGGCTCATACTGGTGCAAAAACTAGGCTTGAAGGTATGGTTTGGAGCTTGGGTTGGATGAGAAAATACGGACAATGGAGATTGTTTGATATCCTAACCAAAATGAAAAGGGATAGGTGAAGGTTGAGTAAGCTACTGCACACACTGAATTGGTTGAATTGGTTGAACAGAAGACTGAGCCTAGAATGGCGGAATCTGAACTGACCCACTTTGAGTGGTCTCTGGTTGTCCCTGAGCATGAATACCAATCATTGAAATCCTTTGGACACTCTTTTTATCTTCCAGAACTGCGCGGATCGAATCTTGGATCTGCCCTTGAATTGCATCTCAAAATTGATTCGATCAGAGAAATGCTGACAAAGCATTGGTAATCTCGAAACTCAAAGGATAGTGACCCTGATTAGGCGGGAGGTAAGGAGGAGAAGAAGAACCCTCAAATGGAACCCTATCAACTGGTGGCAAATCAGACATAGCAGAAAGAAAGAGATTCCAAAACTGAGCTTGAAACTGAACTCGATGATGCTCGAATTTGTCGGGAATGGTGCCTTGGTCTAACTAAGAAACCGGAAGATGATCAGCCCGAATCGAACCATGAATGAGATGGATTATAACATAAATATTCGAGTGATGAATGCCATATATATGGGTGGTTTAGAGAGGTAGAGAGCATAAGAGCTTATGATGCGAAGCTTAACCCCAAAATACATGAGATGTCAGCTATTCCTATCGAACTAGGTACGGTCATCGGGATTCAAATGATCTCAGGCATTTTGTGAAATTCCCCCTTCAAGCATGGGGAGAGTAGAGGTAAGTGAAAATCGAAAATAAAGATTGGCCATAGGTGGCCTATGTAGGAGCACAACATAAGTAGCACACGAAAGCAAACAAACCGCATCCAACCTTATGACTCCCGCGTAAAGCCAATTTGTAGTCTAGGGTTAACTCTAGCGCCAGGAAATAGCAAGAGAGTATGCGACCTAAATCTTGATTATTCCGGTGAGCCTAAGGGGAAGTTGCTATGGCTAGTTTTCTCGCGGTTCATAGTCTCAAACTGCTGGTGTCATGAATGACACTATAGAAGGGTCTTGTTTACGTTGATTCCGAGTAACTCAACCACTCCTCAAATGAGTGCGACCGCGGGAATTACACATTGGTTGAAACAAGCGTTCCACCCATAAATATCCCTAATTCCTAGCGGGCATGAGGTATACAAGTGAGCTTCATGGGGGTGATAAAATGTCGCCTTAAGACTTATAATCTAAATAAAGCGGTGGATCAAAAGGCATAAGGAATAAAGCATTGATTTAAAAAAGATTTAGGCACATCATCAAAATCCTTTAACCAAAGTTTGAAAATAGGAGTAATTGTCAAGTTTTAAGTTAAAGGGAATTCCCCAGCAGAGTCACCACTGTGAGCTGATGACCCCCGATCCCCCCACTCGCATGGTAAGCTTTAATGCTCTTCGGCTTGGGCGGAGAAACAACGAGCTCTGTAAAGCTTGCTAAGGGATGATCCTTATTTTAGCGTGATGAAAAGAGATACTGAAAGCGATGTTGAAGTTGAAATTTAGTCCAATTTATGTGTTAAGGGATACGAGACTTAGAATACCACATTTTAAGATAGAGTCGCCACTTGGTTGAGCTACACCGGGAATTTGGGTACGATACCATACCTTAAAATAGAGATTCTAAGTTCAGATGATGTTGCTTACTTTTCAATTTCAAAATCAAGTCGATTATGTTTTAATAAACATAACCTTAGTTCCTACGCGATTTAATTCGATTATTATTTGGTGTTTTCAGTTTATATGCCATACATCATACGAAAAGCGATAAATAAGCAAGGCAACAAAATAAAATTATTACAAATCTTTACGAATACCTTTACATTTTTCTAATGCGAGAAAATAAAGTGATAAATAAACAAATGGGTGAAACAGGGTTTTAACCGAGCTTACCGACTCAGACCCAGCTCCAAACGAGGCAAGAAATACGGGGAGTATTTTTAAATAAGGGATGAATAAATAAAATGCGGAAAAAAAATACATAGCATGAAGAGAACAATATTTTTGGACTTTTTGCGAGAAAAACATAAGTTATGGGCATTAATTAATTATCTAACAACCTAAAGAAGGTGAAATAAGTTAGTTAAACATCCTAAAATTAGATTTAACATATTCAGAATATTTTTGGAATTTTTAGTTGGTAGAAAACGATTTATTTAGATTTATTTAGCCAAAAACGCTATTTTTGAGCCATAAAAATGCATATTAAATCAAATAAAAATTTGAACAAAATGTAAAAATAGAATAAAATAAATAAATACAATTTGAGATTATTCATAATTTTTTGAAATTTTTTTGGGTAAAAATCAGGGCTGAAAACTCATTAAAATGCTCAAAACCGGGTCAAAAACGACAGACTCGGGCCAAAAACCACAGAATAAGGCAAAACGAGGCCATTGGGACATTTTTGCCAGTAGGCTGACTCAGTGAGGTGGTAGGTCGACTCAGCGACTTGGTAGGCCAACTCAACTAGGTGGCTTAGATGACGCTTAGCCAGCCTTCGTCCCACTGAAGTGGCCTACCGGAAAAAGCGTCTAAACAAGCCAAAATCGACCTTTTTATGCCCGAAAACCCTAGATTGCCAAAATTTCAAGTCGTTTCCTACACTGTTACAGTAGATTCGGACTTAAAATGCCTAAGTAACTTTGGTTTTTCTGCTTGGGGGGGAAAGGAACCCAAAAAATCCAACAAAACAATGATTAGCTGCTTGAGCAACCCGTAGGTGACTGAACGAAGTGGTAGGCCGACTCAACGCGGCAGCCTAGGTGATGTTCAGTCGGCCTGACATTCACTAGAATGGTCAACCAGAGTTCTTGCAGAAAATCAAAAAAAGGATGAAGACAAGGGGCAAACGCCCGGAAAAACAACCAAAAGTGCAGTAATAGGAATAAATAACAAAAGAAATAGATTGGAACTCAGAAACTTACCTAAAGGCCGTGAATCCACCCTCGAGACTTAAATCGGACGTTTGGCAAGCTTTGTGATAGATTTGAGATGAAAACCCGATGAAACAACGATTTAGAAAGGGATTTAGTAAATTGTGAGGAAAAAGTCCCTAAATCCTATTTAAACCAATTTTTACCTAAGATTTCTAATAGATTTTAATGATTTAACCTAAGAGATTAAGTCTAATAAGATTTAGAAATCAAGAACCAAGTATATTGGCTTAGATTTTCCCAATATTATTAAACTTTTTCTCCCTAAAACCTTAGAATTCTAAGAACTTGATTCTCTTCAAAATCAGCAAAAAGCCCCCAAACCTGATTTCTGATGGGTATTTATAGACTTCCCATGTGTAAAGTCCTAGAATTAATCCCCCAAATGCCAATATTTGATGGAAAAATCTTGAAACCTGACTTGGTGGCCAAGAAAACCAAAAAAAAATCAGTCTACAGGTCTCCCCGTGTAAAGGCCGCATCAGTGACGCGGCCGGGCCGAAGCCGCATTAAGCGACGCAGGCCAACCCAGGCCGCTTCATGCAACACGGCCACCGCGTGGTTGATGCGGCCTGCCGCATGGCCAAAGCAGCTCAGAGCATGGACCACATGGCCTAGCATCCAGCGGTGGCACCAGCCGTCACCGCCGGATCGGGGGACCCAAGGGAAAGAAAGCCAAGGGGCTCGGCTCGCTGGGCTTGAAACACAAAGAACCTACACCGCGGGAACTCGGAAAGGGCAATTCTTTACATTCCGGAAAGCTCGGAGAGTGAAGAAGCCAACGACATAAATGAAACTTGCTAAAAATGTTCAGATTTTAAGGCAAAATCATGGAGCAAATTACTACACGCGAGGGGAAAGGAAGCTGTTAACATATTAAACGCGATCAAATTATTATTTTAAATCAGGGTCAAAGATCTTAAAATCATCAACAAAGAACTTGCCAAACGCAATTCAATTTTAAAATAATGGAACAACTTGACCATAAAAAGGTTAGAGCAAAAAGTCATCATCGTTCCGAAGGTCACCGAAAAGCCCATGCTCACAATAGGCACCTCTCAGTTTAGTAGGATATGTGTGTCGTATATTTTATTCCATGTTACAATTCTCCATCCCGGTTCTTCTTTTTACACTAACCATAAGTTGATCAGACTTATAAGTTATTAGGCAAAAACAAAAGACAATCAATTATAATCTAAGTTAAGAATAAAAGAAGAGGAGCGATCGTACCATGTTTAGCCTATCATGGTTGCTGCCTTTGCTTATGCTAGCTTAATTAGCAAGAAAGTAAAGCTTAAAGATAAATAAAACAAAGAATGGCATATTATATTAAGGAAATAAAAGCTGGAACATAGAGAGAGAGAGAGAGAGAGTGAGACAATGGAGGCTTAAAAGCCAACAATAGCTCTCTACACAAATGAAGAATTCTATCTTATATACAGTGGCAAGTGGATCTTGCTAGAGATGCCCCTGCCCAAAATAATAATAATATCAGTAATTTGTCCAATAAAAATAGCTTCTAGTATGGTAAAGCGTGCAAGTAATGTAAACAACTTGCTTAGTCATCCATTACAAAAGGACAAAATCCACTGCTCCACAAGTGGGAGATCTTCTACTGCCTTAAGCAAGGAATCCTTCTAGAAGCTCTACATTTCTGGTCATTCTTCTCCTTTTTCTTGGGTTTGGGCTCCTTCCGCCAAATCAAACCCAATTCTGTGATTACCCTTGCTATTTTCATGCTTGCTCTACCTGGCTTTCTGCTTGCTCTTATCCATCTTGTGCTTGTTCTACTCCATCTCATGCTCGCTTTGGGTTTTTGTAGCAATGATTAGGGGCAAGCCCGCATAATCTGTAAAAATAAAAAAAAAACTAATAATTTTAACAATTTAAGTCCAAATTAAGTGATTCTAAAGCTAAATTACTTTTATTTTCTTTTCATATTTTACCCTCACCACTTTCTTCTTCACCATTCTCACTCTTATCACTACTCCCATGTTTTTCTTCCACTTCTTCCTGATCATCGTTTTGTATCATCGGATCCTCTGGAATGACCTTGCCCCTTTAAGATAGCCAGAGTAGCATTCTTATTGGGACTCGGATCAATTCCCTCCTCTGGAGCACTTGTCTCCAGGATAGTTTCATCTTCGTTGGATGCATTTTGATATTCATTTGCACCAAGTTGCCTTGGTGTTCCACCATTCCATCAGATTCAGTAATATTAGCATTGAGATCAATGCTCACCTCTATATTTTGCTCTTCAGGAATGTTTTCTTTCTTCATTTGATTTTTTGCTAGATTTTAAACAGCTGCAGCTTCATCTCTTTCTTCAATTCTCTCAGCTATTAGAAGTGATTCTAGAAGAGGTTTAGATTATGGTTGGAGGTTTAGTTCATCAATAATTTCCTTTCGAATCCTTTCTTTAGGTGCTGAATAACAAATGTGATACAAGGATTAGTTGTTTTAGTCACTTTGGATGTGCTTTCAGGTCTTTCAATTTCTCCGAATGAGCTGTCGGGTCCATCTAGTGAGGGAGCCAGATTATTGATGTGCTTATTTTCCTTATTGGGAGCCTTCTTAGCGTGTATTGCTTGAGAGAAAGTGGGACCCCGCTTGACTAACTTCCTTTTGGGCTCTGAAGAAGCCTCTAGTTCCGTCTCGCTATTACTGCTAGAGGTGTGTTCCTCTTCTAGATCTTCAGGTTGCTTTCTCTTCTTAGCAGCAACTTTTACAAGATTTCTTTTATGCTTAGGGGATTTATGGAGGGTTTGGTTTAATGTCATGGTATCCTTATTGACTTCCTCAATTTCTTATTTCTCCATATGCTTAAGTTCAATCTTCTTTTGAGCCTTAGGTCTGATAGTCCTTGGTGAGTTTTATGAAGTACTTCTCCAGTATTTCCTTCCCATCAACTGACTCCTCTCCTCTCAGATCTATCCCATTCTCAAGTAGAATCTTGATGATTGGAGCACCATGGGAGAATTTGTGTTGCTTTAGGTAGTGGATGAGAAGGACTGGAATATTGACTAGATTGTTCTTATTCTAGTGTTGTATAACGCATTGTTGGAAGGCTGAGGGAGTATTGACACTTCCCTTCCAGATTAGAATTGGACTAGCCATTACAAACTGAAGTACTCTGGGTGTCTTTGGCTAGAGTGTTGAGAAGTTATCTCCAAAATATCACTCTGAAAGCCACATCATGGGATTATATTTATCTCCTTGCTCATCCCCATCAGCTCTCAGTAGAACTCCCTCATTCTTCATGCTGAAATGAGTTGTATAGAAGTCAGGATTGATGGTGATCACCTTTCCTTTCACTTTTATTTACAGTGCATCATAGGAGTGGATTTTGAGGTTCTTATAGAATTCCTCGACTAGCAAGATTGGTGGGGATGTTCATCTCGAGGAAGACCTCCAAATGCGGGTCTTTTGTGAGGAGTTTGGTATAAGGTTTAGTGATGAAGATATACTCATCACCCAGATGATCGGAGGGGTTTATGGTATCTAAATTTTTAAACTTTAGAGAGATGAAGTCTTTATCCTGGAGATTTATTCCTGGAATATGTTTTTAGGAGGAGCAAGAAGTTGTGTTGGCCATTTAAAAGTTTTAAAAGAAGGTTTGAATGGTTTTAGGATCTTTGTAGAAATTTTTTCAGATTAAAAATAGGAAGTTGCTCGCATTAAGAAGACTATGATTTTAGGGGCTTTTATTAGAGTCTTGAAGACATGGGCATTTTGGTAATCCATAAGCAGTTAAATTTAACTTGGATTGATGAGTCGTTAGTTAAATTGGGAGAGAGAAGTTAATGGTGTTTAAATTAGTGAATTAGAATAGTTTTATTCCATTTATAACTGTTGCAATTTATCGCGTGTGAACTACCTAATAAATGTTTGAAATTCAAAAGTGTGTACAGTTACCTTTTTAGAGCTTTTCTTGCAATTTGTCTTGTCTTATCTGGTAAGCTGGCAATGATTCCTTCCGGATTGAGAATTGATGTTTTTTATTTTTCTCCTTGATTCCTTGACTCATCTTTCGAAACCCTTTTCAAATTGGATTTGAAGTTCCAATTTCCTTCCTGATATTGTTGATTTTGATCTTTACTAAAAGATCCAGTAAAGACTTTTACTCTTTGTTTATCATTTGTCCTTCTTTCTTCTTGTTGAGCATAGGTGTATCATCTTTTGGATATAAGAAATGATGTGTGCTTCCTGTATTGATCTCTCAGTGATAGCTCCTTTTTTTAGATTTCTTCTAAATTAGCAATTTCTCCGGACTTATCTCACGTGTTCCTGATCATCAAGGTTGTGCTAATAGTTGATTCTCGTTCATGAGAAGATACTAGACCATTTATGATGAGTGGATCTAGTTTTTCTTGTATAGCCATCATCTTAAGCTCCTTCCTACTCTTCTTCTTTCTTGAGTAAGTTTCACAGCTTTTGCTGTTATCTAGAATTGTGTCATCAGGATCTTGATCTTTGGTTTTCTTCACAGCTTACTCTTCTACCCTTCTTCTGTGTTAAAGTGATGAGGACTTTTTCATCACCATTCCTGTGCCTTGAAGATCCACTATCAGAGTACTATATCGGATGATCTTGAGTGGATTTAAGGCATACTTATAAGACAAATTAAGTAGGGTTGGGTACCCAATCAGATTTGGGTCCTCTCTGGTTAATGACCATTTCTAGACATGGATTTGCATTATAATAACCATTTTTAAATCTGCACAGTTTATTTATATGGTTAGTTTTTACCATATAATCTGCATCTGGAGACTAGCTTGTTCTATTCAAGCTTTTTCTCAATCTTCTTAAGATCTTCCTTTCCATAATCTCTGAAGTATCCAACTTGGGATAGTGATGATTCTCCTCATTCTTTTTGAGTTCGGTAGTTAGCTGGAGGAGTGATCTCCACTCTGTGATTTTTCTTCTTTTGCTTGGCCATGTGGTGATCATAAATCATCACACCTTTCTCTTTTTGAGATAGAGCAACGCATTTATCTACTTGCAGTTGCGTGCTCATAACTCCCTTTTCTATTTGAGCATCTATATATCTCTGTGCTTGAGGTTGTTTGCTGATATTTCTTCTTCCTTGGTGAGAAGGATATGGCTTCCTTTTGGGAGCTGGCTTTTGAGTTCTTCTAGCAGCTTCCCTCATCAAGGCTAGTTCCCTATCTTGCCCAGTTAGACTTGCTAATATCTAAACTTGATTTATCGAGAAATTTTCTTCAACGATATTAATGTGCTTTTCACTAATTATTGGATTTAGGTCTTATAACATTGCCTCAACATCTTTAGCTAGCTCCATCAATTGTCTTTGAAGGGATTTGGTTGCTTTTCCATTCTTCTTTACATTGTTGATCAAAACTCCTAAAGCCTTGGTAATTTCAAGGTTAGAAAAAGAATTAGAGTGAGAGTTTACCTCTGTACTAACTGACTTTGATTCTGATTCTTTTGACAAGTCAGGGACTTATTTAGTTGTTATTCTTCCGAATGATTCTACCTTTGATTCGGCAATTGCTATGAATGTACAATTTGCAGTCTCACCTTCGTTTGCTGTTGATGAGCTATAACTTTCCTCACTGTTGCTCCAAGTGGCTGCCATTGCCTTCCTCTTATGTTTCTTTTTCTTTCTTGAGCTTGGGATAAGTTGGTCTAACGTGTCCTTTCTCACCACATTCACACCGACCACTATCCTTTTGTGGGTATTCTTTATCTTCTGGATACTTGTTATGCTTGTCTTTTTTGGAACTTTCTTCATCTCTTCTTTTAGAGTCATATTCTCTAGGACTCCTTGTTGACTCTCTTTCTCCTTTTCTTATGAATCTATTGAATTGTCTAGTTAGCATAGCCATTTCTTCTTTGTTGTAAGAAGATTCTCTTGAATTCTTTTATGATCCGAATGAGACTAATTCAGAGGAATCTACCTTCAGAACAATTCCTTTCTTCTTCTCTTTTGGCTCCTTTTCTTGCTAACTATATCTCTCTAGAGATAGCTACTAAGTTAGGAGATTTCCAATGAGTTCATCATAGCTATAGAATTTCCAGTCATGAGCTTCCTCAATGGCAGTCTTTTAATTGTCCCATTCTTTGATGAGATTTCAAAGAATTTTCTTCATCATTTCTTCTTCTATAATCTCTTTTCCCAGCCACTTCATTTTGTTTACTAGATTTATGTATCTAGTGTTCATGCTACTGATAGATTCTTTAGGCTCCATTTTGAATGCTTCAAGCTTTTGCTGGAGGAGATCAATTCTGGCTTCTTTGACTTTGCTAGTTCCTTCATATATTACTTCAAGTTTTTGCCACATTCCTTGAGCAGTTTTGTAGCCTGAGATCATATTAAGTCCTGCTACACTCAAATCATAATGAAGCATATTAGTGGCATCTGCATTTTAATGCAGTCTTTTATAGTCATTTTCATCCTATTGATTTGATGGTTTTTAGGTGGTAACACCTTCAACCTAAATGGTTGGAATATAAGGCCCGTCAATTATAGCCATCCATGCTTGCATGCTTTGGGCTTGGATGAAATTATTCATCCTATTTTTCCAGAATCTGTATTATTCACTAGTAAAGAGTGGAGGACGGGTAATAGACATACCCTCTAGAAGAAGCTGTGAGTTATTGAAACACATTTTGATTTTTGAATAAAAAGTGGACATTTAGCTCGAGATTGTTAGATCTCTAGTTATGAGCACTTGCTCTAATACCACTTGTTGGTCCCTGTGACTATATGTTTAGGGTCAAAGGGGGGGTGAATGACCCTTTTTGCAGAATATCATAATTTTAAAAAGTTAAGTGTAGCGTGCAATAATATGTTCCCGAGTTATGGGATTCAGATGATGCAGGTATTAAATAATGTGCATATAATGTAAAAACCGAAGGTAAAGGAAATCAAACACAGTGATTTTTATACTAGTTCGGCCCTGCCTATGTCCAGTCCCCGAAGTTTCCTACTCTGAGCTTAATCTACTATTGTGATTTCTTTCACAGGAAAAAATCAAGCCTTTACAGTTGCCTTCGGAGATTTCTTCTGCTTCGGATGTAGGATATACCACCAATCTAATCCTTAGCCTAACAGAGTCCTTTCTAGCTTGTCTTCGCTGAATCTCCCTTCTTCCAGATGTAGGATATACCACCAAAAGCACCAACTTCTAGCCGAGTCCTTTGCATATTATCTCCTAAGGACGACTTCTCCCCTAGATGTAGGATATACCACCAAGAGCACCAACTTCTAGCTGAGTCCTCTTTCTTTAATAGGATATACCACTTAAACTACCCAAGTCTAAGCTGGGTACTATAGGGATATACCACTCAAACTCTCTAGTTCAAGCTGAGTCCCAGTCTCACTACTCACCCAAGTAGAAGATCTTTGCACTTTTGTTTTGATAAGGGTTTTAGTTTGGAATTCCTTAAGTTTATAATCTCACTTAGGATTCTTACAAACAAATATGAGTGGTTTGTTCTTGGATGGATTAAGTAATTGATTGTATACCAGTTTCTTGAATATAGTAGCTTCTAAAAAACAATCAACACTTTCTCACTTGGTGAAGCTTCTCTTTTATAGGCTTGACTGATAGATATAGCCATTGGTTAAGGTTGAATTTACACAGTTGACCAGATATTAATTGGCACTTCTAGAGCCGTTGATTAGTCCGCTAGACTCGTTGATTGGTCCATTGAATTTGTTAGGATTGGAGAAATAAAGTTGTTAGTTGGCATTTATTTGGCTTTTAGTGCTTAGCCCACTTTTATACAACTTTGTCCTTTGTATGTACTCAACGCGGCAACTTATTAGTCTAAGAGAAAAAGGTAATTGTCCTTTTCTCTTTCCTTTCTCAGCCTTTTTCTCCTCTTTTTGAAATAGTGCAAGTTGTCACTTTTTCTTTTTCTAACGCAATTTTGACTTATGACTGTTATTGGGGGGGAACAGAATATTTGAATTTGTCCCTCTAATTTAGGGATGAGTCTTTCGGATGTCTTCAAACTCACTTGTGATATGTTTTGAATTCAGTCTTCAAGGAGTTAGAAGTTTGTTTCCTTTCCAAACTCTAATAGGATGATTTTTTTCCTTGAACCAAATGAGGTGAGCTTAGGGCTTGGAAGTTTGTCTCTTATTAGACTTTGGTCTGGATGCTCCCTTTTTGCACTTAATGGTGGCTTGTTTTCTTCCTTATATAGTACGTAGGCTTTTTCTTAGTCATTCGCTTATGTCTTGAGCCGGATATGATCTTGTAGTTTTTGTTTTCTTTAAAACCTTTAGATCCGGATGCTTTTCTTGAGGTTTCTGCAAAGTCTTCCAGATGATTGATTTCCAATAAATAGTGCTTGCGTCGTGCATGGAGGACTTGGTTTCTTTAGTATTTTCTGCTTCTGAGAGATATTTTCTTGATAGTTCCATATTCTAATTTCGTCCTTCTAAGAAAGTGATTAATAGAGCTTTTATCCCCTGAGCATTTTGTTAATCCTACTTTCTCATCTTTTGAGAATCTCGCTTTTGCCTCTGGAATGATGCGCTTGATTATCTTGATGCGATTTTTATATTTGAAGAGAGAGCTTTAACTTTTATTTATCTACTAGATAACAATTATATATATTCTTCTTCTTCTCTCTAAGGATGCTTCAGAGCTACTTTGTGTTTTAGCATTTGTATTCTGTGCAAGCTTTATAGTTTGTCTTTTTGTTATCTTCAAAACTTAGTTTCTGGCTTTGATGTCATTGAATCTTCTTGTGAGTTAGGTTCAACAATCTCCCCCATTTTGATGATAACAAAAACCTATAAAGATAAAAGACAAGCTTGACATAGAATATGTTAGCTCCTCCATAATTAGTGGTGATCCTTTAAAGGTACAATTAGTGATTGTAATGGAAGCATATAGATATGTTTCTCATTAGAGTCAACAATGCGTTAACTCATTTTTTCATTACTAGTTTCATACAAGATCTAAAACTATTACAAAAAAATAGCTATTCTAGACTAGATACTACTTCTTTGGCGCTTTTGCTCTTCCTCTTTAGCTTTTGGCATTTTCATAAAGGCTACTAAAGCTTTTCTGTTTATTGTCCTCTTCTCCCCCTTTTTAATATCATTAAAAGGATAATCAATAAAAATATGGGTGGCAGTTGATCGAACCATGTTTTTCTCTCAGGTCTTCTTGTGCCTTGTGTATTCTACTTTGAGATCTAGTGCTTTCTGACATTGTTGGGAGCTTCTTTGAGATGATCTATATAGGTATGGAAGGCATTTGAATTGATGCTCTTTGAGGGCATAATGCTTTTAAAGTGATTTTTTCCACTCTTGTTAATATACTTCTTCAATCCTCTGTAGATTCTGTGGATCCCTCGCTGTCTCTAAATACCTCATTCTAAGATGTTGTGATTGAACTCCTGAAGATAAGTTATGATCCTTGGTTCTGACTTCATTAACATATGTGTCATCTTCTTTTGGCTGTCATCAATCTTAGCCCTAATTTTTGTCTCTGACTTAATAGTGGCCTTTTCTTTTTTAAGGTGATAATAGTCATGGCTTTAGCAAGATCTCCCTTGGCCTTTTGAATGATCACCTTATGCTATTTGATCAGACCCTAAGAAGTGCTTTGATAACTACTGTTGAGGTTCTTTCGGAAGATGGTATGAGCACTAGATTTTAGCGGTCCTTGTCATAAAATGATGATGAGAGCTAGATAATGCAATTCTCTACAGGTGTTATCCATTAGAGGTGTTCCTATTGCAATAGAGATGAGTTTAGCCGGGGTTTGGGGACCTAAATTGCCTTTAGGGACCCATACGGGTCACACCTTGCGAGTACGGGTCCATGGGCTGACCCGTACAGCTCCACAACTCAAAACAGTTTGGAGACACCCCTATGGGTCCCACCAGAACATGTAAGGGTCCCCCTCCACCCATATAGGCTCCACTTTTAACCAAACAGGCAGAATAGATAGAAAATCATGCCATATTTGATTTTATGCAATCATAAATGGCATTAACCACCTTTAGAGCCAGAAAAAGCCTATAAATAGAGGCATTTTGCCTCATTTCAAAATAGAGCTAAGTCAAGAACATTACATACACTATACTTTTTATTTCCTAGCAACTCTCCTACGTTTAGAAAGGGTATAGAAGGGGTATAAAAGTTATAAAATAGGGGGAAAATCATTCTAGATTAGTTTTTCCCACATTTTATTCCTTTTAGATTCATATTTAGGGGTTGGGGGAGGTTCTATCCATACAAACACTCACCTATATAGTCCTAAATCCATTATTTCATCATCTATTTTGAGTAGACTCTCTTTTGGTATAGGGATTGCTTCAAAGTGGATTCACGGCGTATAGGTACGCTTCTGAGTTTCAAAGAGACTCACACCTAATTTATTTTATTGTAATTTCTACTTATTTAGTTTGATCTATCCTTTGATCTTATTTTGGGTCCGGTCCTGACCCATATGGGCCTTGTTGGCACGTAAGGATATTAAACTAGTGTGCCATACCCATATGGAAGGAAATCCCATTTTATCCTGTTCTTTTTTTTTTATAAAATCTGCTCTTTTAACTGAAATGAGGTTCTTTTTGGGTCCAAATAGGACCCATATAGGTCCTTCATACCCATACGGGTCCCACCAATAGCCGTATGGGTGTCCCCCACCTGTATGGGCATTGACCCCTAGGCAGAATCCTAATTTCCCAATGTATGTATAAAATGAACCAACATCACCATTTGCCATGCGATCAGTTTCACTAATCAACTAGTAAATAAACTAATGTATTTTCATAACAAAATACGTTGAAGATCCGTTATTTGATTTCAATCCTAGAAACCTTATAGGCACTATCGATCGCAAAGCCGCCACGCTAACATAATCATATTTTTCCTAACAAAATGCTAACTTATGATGTGCCGCAAACTGTGCTAATCTTTGTGTATGCAGGCAAATTTATTTATTTTGTTTTATAACTTAGAACAAATGTATAGGCTCCCTTGCAATTTCCCTTTTTTTGCCGGGTGTAATTTATATTCCCCCTTTATTATTGCGCTTTATTATAAATTGTTGAACGCATGTATCGAGCGTGAAAGAGTATTGAAAAATAGGATTTCGTAATAATTCCCCAAATTAGGAAAATAAAATGGTTTTATGCGGCAAATGTAATTTTGAATTTGCTAAATGACTAATAAGTGACTCATCTGAAAAAGGTAAGAGTCTCCTGCCCATTGGGAACCATACCAAAACTCTTTCCCAAGTAGACAAATTGGGTGGCGACTCTACCATTTGTATCGAGATTTAGGTCTCGATTCTTTTATTCGTAAAATTGGTTAAAATGTGCAAACTTGATATGTTAGATATGATGTATGCCCTTAAGGAAATTAGGGTGATTTATCTTAATTATGTATTAGCACGAATAATCTTATTTAATTAATAAAGGAATTTAATCTTTTTTATATCGTTGTGTTAATATATATATATATATATATATATATATATATATATATATGACTGGTTAAAATATATTCATTGATATCTGTGCAGAAAAGTCCTTGACATATCATAGCATGAAATGAGAGAAATTATAGTTGGACTATACTTAGTGAGATATTCTTCATGTGCAATTATGATTATGTCTAAAACTATCCCAAGTCATAGTTTCATTAAAAAAGGATATTGATTAAGCAATAAGACTAGCATGTCGTCAACTTTCTTGGAATGGGTCCAAGCAGTTAATCTCGTATAACTAAATGTGGTGCCTTAAGATTGACACATGGATATATCTGGTGAATATATTGGAGACCGCAATTAGATAAACACTTGGTATATATATCAAAGTGTTAGTGCTTATCTCTGTGGAGTAGCTTTGCGAATATCCTCATACTTGAGATACTAGTTACCTTGTGTGGTACTATCTCTATACTTTGGGTCATCCCTATTCACTCATTCATTTAGGGTGTCATGGATGATTACGGGTATAGTGATGACAACATGTTGGTAAGCTATGTAGTCTAAAAGAATCCATCGCTCTAGATATATTAAGGAGTTATACCTTGCCACTTGTTGAAGTGATGATTGCTATAAACCTTTTATCAGAGTATGTGTTTGATAGAAATAGTTTCTAGTCAAACACATTATGGTAAAGAGAAATATACTTCAATAACAAGTAAATAACTTGGATAACTTGGAGCAACCTTGCTATTAGTGGGTTAAAAATTTAGCTAAACCCAATAAACCAGATGGTACTTATATTAATGAATGGAAGGAGTTCATCGCATTAGGAAAATATTGCATTAACAAGGATTAAGTCATAAGGAAAAATGACGTTCTGAGTAATGGGGGATGGTGGACCCTTACTAAAGGCTTACTGCAGTTGTTTAAGGTAATCAAGTTCTAAGCACGATCTAGAACCCCGAGCCAATAGTTCTTATAGAATAAGGATTGGTTAAGCCTTAACAACTCAATACTTCAGGATCTTATAAGGTCACACATTGGACTTTTAATGGATTGAGTAAAGAATTAATATACTTGATCTATTGCGAGAATATTAAATGTTGAATGGTTGGACCATTACCTGATTAGACCAGAGATATTATTTTGACTGGTAACTAATTTATTAGGGTGTTAAATAAAATATAATTATTTGAAAGGGAACAAAGGGGAATTTTTTTGAACAAGTTAGACCAAGAAGATATTGGATATCTTAGATTGCAAAATGGGCTGCAGGATTTGTGACATGCTAGGTGCCCGAAATCCTGCACCGTGGGCTTTCAAGTGCCGCAGTGTGGCACTTACTGAGGCCCATGAAACTAGGCTCACCATCATTGCCATAGCAGCGCTGGAAGCCCAGCGTGAGTTTCCTTGCAAGCTAGACTTGTGAGATGCACAGTGTGACTCGTACGCTATGCAAGTAGACCAATCCATGGGGCTCCTAGTCTCGTGGGTCTGACCCATGTGTGGGATGTGCATTTTGCACATACCACTTCGGAAATAGGGTAGCCATTTGGTTTCCCCAAGCCTATATATAGGATTCACCTCTCCCCTTTTCAAAACACACCAAGTATTCTTTTCTAAGTGTTGACTTGAGCATTATCAAGTTGACTTAGAAGAATATTTTTTAGGAGCTTCGAACATTTTTGAGGCACCTCTAGTTAATATTTTTTGGTGGGCTTTCTGAGTGGTCCAGTAGCTACTCAAGGCTCTGCAGTTCTTCCTCATTTTTATATAAAACATTTCCTCATATGGGCTCGCAATAATAACAAAGAAAAACCTTATCCTACCCTGACCGAGTGTGGACTCGAACCTATGACATCTAGGATCATAGTTTCAAGGCTCAACTGGTAAGTTTCCTTTTTTCTCTTTTAATTATTAGGTCTTTTTATTTAAGCATTTTTACACTTAATAATTATTATGCTTAAGTTGTTTTGCAAACTTATTTTATTTTATGTTTAGGTTATAACTTAGAGTTATAATATGCTTAGTATAAAATATATATTTATGCTAGGATATAATTCGTAATATGATATGCCTAGCCCATGCATGCTAACCGAAGTAATGAATTTCTTTAGTTAAGGCTTTAATTAATTTATATGCAACTAATAGGAGTTCTTAAGGATAAGGGAAAAACTTTGAAATTCTGCCATCCTTGCTATGCATGTTTAAAGTGACTATCAGTTCCCAACGATGGTATCAGAGCCTGCCTATTTAGTGCATAATTAAGTTAGAAGCGAACTAATTTTTATATTTTATATAAAATAATTTAAAGTTTATTAAATTGTTTGGAACATTAGATGAACTTATACAATTATTTCAAAGGTTAGAAAATGGATATAGATAATTTTGACTAAGCCCGCTCAACTTACTCAAACTTATCAAAGACTCAATAAATTATACAAGTTACGTGGGTTTTAGATGCTTTTAATTTACGTGACTTGAAAGAATGAAATTTATTAGTTCAAGAGGATCCATGGTCTTTGAGTTTGTGCCCTTATTTGTTCTGGTAAGGATTAGACTTGGTGTCTACTTCTCATAGGGCACCTCTCCTACCTAGGAACCTATATTGGTGCAACTTGAATTGGCCAAGAGGGGATTAAATAAGGATTGATTTGTTTCTAGTATATAAGATGGTGTTTATACATGTTTCTATAATAAAGTAAAAAGTTAAATTATTGAATAAAAGTTTTAGGGAAATGCAATATATATAACAAATAAAGCATGTTAATATTTGTACATATAATCTAGGTTGATGGAATAACTATAATAAAGAGCTCGAACCCAGTAAAGGTTAGACCTTTTAATTAATTCTAAAAATCCATGAATTAATATAAATTATTATAAATATGTGCATCTAATAAATCCTAGATTGGGTGAGACATTTAACACCAATACAAAATCCCAAAGTAAATATATTAAGGCAAGTTATAGTCTTCCTTACTTGAATCTATAATACGATCTTTTTCGGCCATAAAGTGTTTCACAAAGCATTCCTTTGATCTACATTGATCGATTATAGATATTGAGATAGGGTCTGCCTTAACAAGACTGAGGTAGTCCACCATAAAATTAGGTGCTAGTCGCAGGAATGAGATATATTCAAGGAAATGGTAATATAAGAGCGCACGTCCCTTGGAATTAGGAAACTAGAATTAATTAGCAATAGCATGCAATGCAAATGGAATGGAATTCCAACTATCATTTACTAATATGACTTGACTCATAAAATAGGGGTCATATTAGAATAGTTTTAGATGCTACCTATTTGAAAATTTAGATAGGCTAGAATTCCCAAATTCAATAGAATGAGCTATTGTAAATTTTGAAAAATTATAGGATAAATGTATTTAATTGAAAGCCCTTATATTAAATACATGTACTATATACTAAAGTCTAAACAAATTTTATTTTCTTACATCTTGGTTGAAATC
The DNA here is from genome assembly GCA_947683365.1 of Euphorbia pulcherrima. Taxonomy (NCBI): domain Eukaryota; kingdom Viridiplantae; phylum Streptophyta; class Magnoliopsida; order Malpighiales; family Euphorbiaceae; genus Euphorbia; species Euphorbia pulcherrima. The sequence continues at coordinate 23,541,375 of CANTUS010000009.1, forward strand.
TTTATTTTTTATACAATTGTTCGCATTGATGACTAATTTTGATTGACTCTAGCTTCAAGGGTTTGTTTAGAAATGTGAGGATAATCCTCAAAATCTTTCGCTTGGCTTGTATATTGTATAAGCCGAAATCTAAACAACATGATGCAAGCAATTCTGCTTAAAACAGATATTCATGAAATACATAAAGGAAACTAGGATACTATACCTTGGAGGTTGTTAACATCCCCGTTACCATATGTATGTAGCTGGAAGGAGATAAGGAGAAACATTAAGTAAGATGTTAGGATCCATGTTACCTTAGCTACAAGGGCATCATAAAATCATGGATTTGAAAGTCTATGTCTTTACATCTTATAGAAAGGATTTCCTATGATGGAAGATTTGAACCAAAATATTTTTTATGTAAAATTGATGGACCAATTAGTCAAAAATTTAAATGGTTTATATCTCAAAGATGTAAAAGGACACATGATGTCTAGTCTTGAAGCATCGTAGAGCAAAGTGAAGAGAAAAGTAAAAGGAATACTGGAAATTTTGTCTTAGAGAAAAAACAATAGTTTTCAATATGAAATATTAGGGACAAGATCAAAATGGCTAAAGTCTTATAGCATGAGAAGATGAGTCTTGGAGCTTCCACTTCAAGATGTTTAATATTGAGAATTCCTGCATCTCAAGGAAATTCTAAATTGGTATGGAATACCTAATTAGAATAGTATATCCATATGGAAGTATAGATATTGTTGAGAAGTAGAGGTTTGGCAAAAAAGAGAGTAGTACCTACGGAAAAACATTAGAGCTTGATGGCTACTATTGATGTAGGAACTTGAAATTTCCATTTTGCTAAAATTTGTATGAGGACAAAATTCAATTGTCATTATAAAATATTGTTTCAAGCTTCAGAGTAGATGGAATTTTATTCTAATTTGATAAAAAGATATCATCAAAGTTATGAATGACTTTTTATTGTTATATGACAAATGATATTTCATAGTTACAAAATCATATTCTCAAATATAAACATTGCAAAGATAAAATTAGATAATGAGAAATCTTTCTACTTATGGCATTGTCATTTAGGCCGTATAAACAAAGATTGGTTACTCAAGTTGCATAAGCGTGGAGACTTGGGCCCAATAGACTTAGAGTCTTATAGTGATTGTGAACCTTTTTTAAAAGGAAAAATGATGAAGTTACCCTCTATTGGAAAGGGTGAATGAGCCATGAGTACATTGGAACTTATACATATAGATGTATGTGATCAAATGAGTGTTCAGGCACTAGGAGGATACTCCTACTTCATAACCTTTGTTGATGATTATTCACGATATGGTTATATATACTTAATGAAGAACAAGTCTGAAAGTTCTGAAAAGTTCAAAATATTTAGAAATGAAGTAGAGAAATAACTTGAGAAAAGTACTAAAGCACTTCAATCTAATCAAGGTGGAGAATACTTGGGTTAGAAGTTTCAGGATTATCTAAAAGAAAATGGGATAGTTCCTTAGTGGACCCCTCCTTATACACCCCAACACAACAGAGTGTCTGAAAAGAGGAATTGGACTTTACTAGATATGGTTCGGTCCATGATGAGCCAAGAAAATCTCTGCAAATCCTTTTGGGGATATGCACTAGAGAGTGCAATTTATGTATTAAATAGAGTGCCCTCTAAATCAGTTGGTTTTACGCCATATAAAAGATGGTGTAATAAAAGGCCATCTCTAAGTCACCTAAGAGTATAGGGCTATCCTGCCATGGTAAAGAGGATAGCCTCAGATAAGCTAGATGCTAAATATGACAAGTGTCTATTCATTAGATATCCAAAGGAAACTATTGGATATTTATTTTACCAACCCGAAGCATAGAAGGTATTTGTGTCTTGGAGAGCTCACTTTCTTGAAAAATATTAATTACTTGCAAAAGTCAGTGGGAGCAATCTTGAATTGGAAGTTTAAGAGGAAGAAACTGATAATCAGCTAATTGACCCCATTCTAGATACATAAGAAGGTATGATCCAAGAACAACTTGCCAAAACACAATCATTGCAAAGATTAGGTCGTGTTTATAAAGGGCCTGAAAGATATAGTTTTATCATCAAGGATGATGGGGAACCATATCTCATGGAGGATGATAAACCAATAACCTATGATGAAGCAATATAGAGCTCAGATTCTGATAAATGGCTCAAAGCATTAAAATTAGAGATGGGTTCCATGTATGAAAACCAAGTTTGGAACTTGGTCGATGCACTAGAAGAGATTAGGCCTATCGGGTTTAAATGGGTATTCAAGAAGAAGATTGACATGGATGGTAATGTAAATACCTATAAGGCAAGGTTAGTTGCGAAGGGTTATAGTCAATGTGAAGGTATTGAGTATGATGAAACTTTCTGACTGGTAGCCATGCTAAAATCCATAAGAATACTCCTTGCCATTACTGCTCATTATGATTATGAGATATGGCAGATGGATGTTAAAACAACATTCTTAAATGGGGATTTGGACCGGGATGCGTATATGACACAACCCATGGGTTTTACATCTCATAATGGCTGGAAGGTATGCAAATTACAAAGGTCTATTTATAGACTTAAGCAAGCATCCAAGAGTTGGAATATTAGGTTTGATCAGACAATTCATGAACTGGATTTCTTTCCAAACATTGATGAGCCTTATGTTTACAAGAAGGTCAGTGGGAGTGCAGTTGTTTTCTTGGTATTATATGTTGATGACATATTGCCAATAGGAAACAACATTTCTCTTCTTCAAAATATTAAAGTATGGTTGTTAAGAAAATTCTCCTTTAAAAACCTTGAAGAAGCAGCATTTATACTAGGTATAAAGATCTACAGAGATAGATCTAAGAGGATGTTAGGTCTTTCTCAAAGTAGATATATAGACAAGGTTCTGAAGAGGTTCATCCTTGAGCATTTGAAGAAGGGTTTTCTCTCGATGACAACAGGGATTACTTTATCTAAGATTGAGTGTCTGAAGATAGCTCGAGAAGGATTTCGCATGAAGGATATACCTGATGTATTAGCGATAGGATCCATCATGTATGCTGTGATATGTACAAGGCCAAATGTCTCTCATGCTTTGAGCTTTACGAGTAGATATCAATCAAATCCAGGTGAAAAGCACTGAATGGCCATCAAGGCAATTTTTAACTACTTGAGAAGGACTAAAGATGAGTTCTTGATATATGGAGAGGGTGACCTTATAATTAGAGGTTACACAGATGTGAGTTTCCCATCTAACAAGGATGACTTTAAGTCTCTGTCAGGTTTTATGTATGTATTAAATGGAGGGTCAATATGTTGAAAGAGTTCCAAGCAAGAAACTACTGTTGATTCGACCATGGAATCTGAATTCATTACTGCCTGTGAAGCAACAAAGGTAGCTATCTAGTTAAAAGGATTCATTGGTAATCTCAGTGTGGTGCTTGAGATTGTTAATCCAATTATTTTGTTTTGTGATAACAATGGTTCTATTGCTTAGGCAAATGAACCACAGTCTCACCAGAAAAATAGACATGTATCCATAAAGTATCATATAATCAGGGAGATTATTGATGCTAAGGTGATGAGACTAGAATATATTACCACTGATCAGAACCTTGCGAATGATCTAATGTAGCCTTACGAATGACTAGCATGTCAAAGGATATGGATTAAGACATATGGCTAATTGGCCTTAGTGCAAGTGGGAGTTTGTTATATATGATGTATTCCCTTAAGGCAATTAGGGCAATATATCTTAATTATTTATTAGCAAAAGTAATCTTATTTAATTAATAAAGGCATTTAATCTTTTATTTATATTGATGTTTTCATATATATATATATATATATATATATATATATATATATATATATATATATATATATATATATATGGACTGGTTAAAATATATTCATTGATATCTATGTACAAAAGTCCTTGATATATCATAGCATGAAATGAGAGAAATTATAGTTGGACTATTTTTAGTGAGACCTGCTTCATGTGCAATTATGATTATGTCTAAAACTATCCCCACTCATAGTTTTATCAAGAAAGGATATTGATGAAGTAGTAAGAATAGTATGTGGTCAACTTTCTTGGAATGGGTCCAAGCAGTTAATCTCCTATAAGTGAAGGTGGTGCCTTAATATTGACATATAGATATTTCTGGTAGATATATTGGAGAATGAAATAAGATAAACACTTGGTATATATATCAAGGTGTTAGTGTTTGTCTTTATGCAATAGCTTTGCGAATATCCTAATGCTTGAGATACTAGTTATCTTGTGTGGTACTATTGCTATACTTTGGGTCATTCCTATTAACTCATTAATTTAGGATGTTACAGATGATTATGGGTATAGTGATGACATCACGTTGGTAAGCTATATAGTCAGAAAGAATCCATCGCTCCGAATATATTAAGGAGTTGTGGCTGGCCACTAGTTGAAGTGTTGATTGCTATAAACCCATGATCAGAGTATGTGTTTTATAGAAATAGTTTCTAGAAAAACACATTATGGTAAAGAGCAATATACTTCAGGGATAGCTTGGAGTAACCTCACTATTACTGGGTGAACACTTTAACCAAACCCAATAAACTAGATGGTACTTATATTAAAGAATGGAAGGGGTTCATCACATCGGGCACCTATTGCTTTAACTAGGATTGAGTCATAAGCACAAATGATGTTCCTAGTAATGGGGGATGGTGGACCCTTGCTAAAGGCATACTACAGCCTTTTAAGGTAATCAAGTTCTAATCATGAACTAGAACCTCGAGCCATTAGTTCCTACAGAACAATGATTGGTTAAGCCTTAACAGCTCAATACTTCAGGATCCAATAAGGTCACACACATTAGACTTTCATTGGATTGAGTAAAGAATTAAAAGAATTTATCCATTAATAGAATATTAAATGTTGAATGGTTGGACCATTACCTAGTTAGACCAGAGATTTTATTTTGACTGGTAACTAATTTAAATGATCAAAGGGGAATTTTTCTGAATGGGTTAGACACAAAAGATATTGGATATCTTGGACTGTAAAATGGGCTTTGAGATTTATGACATGCAAGGTGCGCGAAATCCCACCCTATGGGCTCATAAGTGCCACAATGTGGCACATGCGGAGGCTCGTGAAACTAGACTCACTAGCACTGCCATGGTAGTGCTGGAAGCCTAGCGCAAGATTCCTCACAAACTGGGATTGCAAGAAATCTCACAAGCCCAGATTGTGAGATGCAAAGCATGCTACGCACGCTATGCATGCGAGCCAACCCGCGGGGTTCCAAGCCTCATGGGTTAGATTCGCTTGTGGGATGTGCACATGCAACATCAACATTTTGCTTCACCAAGTCTATAAATAGGCTTCACCTATCCCATTTTCAAAACACACCAAGTATTCTTTTCTAAGTCTTGACTTGAGTATTCTCGAGTTGACTTAGAAGAATATTTTTGAGAAGCTTCGAACATTTTTTAGGCACCTCTAGTTAATATTTTCAGGTTGCTTTAGAGTAGTCTAGTAGCTACTCAAGGCTCTGCAGTTCTTCCTCATTGGGAGGTTTTGATTGGTGGGGTTCGTGTGGATACTCATAGAGCCTATACTACACTTCGAGGCTTGTGCAAGAGGGTTCCGCTATAGGATCCTTCAACTGGTAAGTACCCCTCTCTCTCTTTTAATTATTAGGTCTTTTTCTTCAACCATTTTTAGACTTACTAATTATTATGCTTAGGTTGTTTTGCATAGTTAGTTTATTTTATGCTTAGGTTATAACTTAGGGTTATAACATGCTTAGTATAAAATATATATTTATGCTAGGATATAGTTTAGAATTATGGTATGCCTAGCATAAGCATGCTAACCCAGGTAGAGAATTAATTTAGTTAAGGCTTTAATTAATTTTTAGGCAACTAATAGTAGTTCCTAGGGACAAGGGCTAAAATTTTGAAATTATGCCATACCTGTTATGCATGATCAAAGTGACTGTCAGTTCCCAACACAGTGGACCCCGCCACAAGGTGCCAAGGGTAATCTACATATTTTTGACCATGAGAGTTCACAGTGGCGACTTCGCTGGGGATATAATCTATTAAATTGCAAAATTTTGGTTTGTCTTTTCAGAGCTTAAAAGATTAAGATGAGCATAAAAAATCATTTACTTAATTCAACCCATTTTCTTTTTTAATTATCATTTGGGAAAATTATTACACTCTATCTTCTCAGCTCCCTCTCTCTACAATTAATACGCTCTTCTTCTAGCGCTAGGTGTTAGAAATGATGTATGCCCTTAAGGCAAATGGGGCAATATATCTTAATTATGTATTAGCACGAATAATCTTATTTAATTAATAAAGGCATTTAATCTTTTATTTATATCAATGTGTTCATATATATATATATATATATATATATATATATATATATATATATATTATGACTGGTTAAAATATATTCATTGATATTAGTGTAAGAAAGTCGTTGACATATCATAACATAAAATGAGAGAAATTATAGTTGGACTATAATTAGTGAAACCTATTTCATGTGCTATTATGATTATGTCTAAACTATCCCTACTCATAGTTTCATCAAGAAAGGATATTGATTAAGTAGCAAGACTAGTATGTGGTCAACTATCTTAGAATAGGTCCAAGCAGTTAATCTCTAATAGCTGAAGCTGGTGCCTTAAGATTGAAACATGGATATATCTGGTGGATATATTGGAGACCTCAATAAGATAAACATTTGGTAAATATATCAAGGTGTTAGTGTTTATCTTTATACAGTAGCTTTGCGAATATACTCATACTTGAGAAAGTAGTTACCTTGTGTGGTACTATCACTATACTTTAGGTTATTCCTATTAACTCATTAATTTAGGGTGTCACGGAACATTATGGGTATAGTGATGACAACACGTTGGTAAGCTATGTGGTCAGAAAGAATCCATTGCTCTAGATATATTAAGGAGTTAAACTTGGCTACTTAATGTAGTGATGATTGCTATAAACCTCTGGTCAGAGTATGTGTTTGATAGAAATAGTTTCTAGTTAAAAAAATTATAGTAAAGAGCAATATATTTCAATAACAAGAAAATAACTGGGATAGCTTGGAGAAACCTCGCTATGAGTGGGTTAACGCTTTAACCAAACCAATAAACTAGATGGTACTTATATTAAAGAATGGAACAAGTTCATCGCATTGGGAAACTATTTCATTAACCAGGATTACTTCATAAGAACAAATGATGTTTCGAGTATTGGGTGATGGTGGACCCTTGCTAGAGGTGCACTACAGTCGTTTAAGGTAATCAAGTTCTAATCATGGTCTAGAACCTCAAGCAAATAGTTCCTACAGAATAAGGATTGGTTAAGCCTTAACAACTCAATACTTCGAGATCCTATAAGGTCACAGACTTTGGACTTTCATCGGACTGAGTAAAGAATTAATAGACCAGATCTACTATGGGAATACTGAATATTAAACGGTTGGACCATTACCTGGTTAGACTAGAGATTTTTATTTTTACCAGTAACTAATTTATTAGGGTCCTAAATAAAATATAGTTATTTAAAAGTGATCAAAAGGGAATTTTTTGTACGGGTAGGACCCACAAGATATTTGATATCTTAGACTGCAAAATAAGGTTCGGGATTTGAGACATACAAGGTGCATAAAATTGAACTTTGTGGGATTGCAAGTGCTGCAATGTGGCACTTGTGAAGGCCCATGAAATTAGGCTCACAAGCACTGCCATAGCAGCACTTGAAGCCAGTGCGAGATTCCCCTAATTAATGGGGAAGCCATTTGGCTTCCCCAAGCCTATAAATAGGCTTCACCTCTCCTCTTTTCAAAACACACCAAGTATTCTTTTCTAAGTCTTAACTTGAGCATTCTTGAGTTGACTTGGAAGAATATTTTTTAGGAGCTTCAAACATTTTTGAGGCATCTCTAGTTAATATTTTCAAGTGGGCTTTTGAAATGGTGTATCAGCTACTCAAGGCTCTACAATTATTCCTCACTGGTAGGTTTCAGTTGGTGGGGTTCGTGTGGTTACTCATAGAGGCTATCCTACACTTGGAGGCATGTGCCAAAGGGTTCCGCTAAAGCATGCTTCAACAGGTAAGTTTCCTTCTTTTCCATTTAATTATTAGGTCGTTATCTTTAAACATTTTTAGACTTAATAATTATTATGCTTAGGTTGTTTTGAATGCTAAGTTTGTTTTATACTTAGGTTATAACTTAGAGTTACAACATGCTTAGTATAAAATATATTTGTGCTAGGACATAATTTAGAATTATGGTATGCCTAGCCCATGCATGCTAACCTAGGTAGAGAATTTATATAGTGAAGACTTTAATTAATTTATATGCAACTAATAGGAGTTACTAGGGACAAAGGATAAAATTTTGAAATTCTGCAATGCTCATTATGTATGTTCAAAGAGACTGTCAGTTCCCAACAGTAGTATCATGAGTCTGCCTATTTAGTTCATAATTAAGTTAGAAGTGAACTGAATTTTATTTTCTATATGAAATGATTTAAAAATTTTTGAATTCTTTGGAATAATAGATGAGCTTATACTTTTATTTCAAAGTTAGAAAATGGATATAGATAATTTCGAATAAGTCTGCTCTACTTACTCAAAAATTATCAAAGACTCAATTAATTATATAAGTTATGTGGGTTATAGATTCTTTCAATTTACATATATTGAAAGAACAAAATTTATTAGTTTAAGAGGATACATGGTCTTTGAGTTTGTGCCTGTGTTAGTTCTGGCAAGGATTGGACTTGGTGTCTACTTCTCATAGGTCACCTCTCCTGCCTGGGAACCTATATCAGTGTAGCTTGAATTGACCAAGAGGGGATTAAATATGAACTAATTTATTTCTAGTATATAAGATCGTGCTTATAAATGTTTTTATAACAAAGTAAAAATTAAATTATTGAATAAATGCTTAAAGGAAATGCAATATATATAACAAATAAAGCATGTTAATATTTTTGAATATAATCAAGGTTGATGAAATAATTATAATAAAGAGCTCGAACCCACCCATAGTTAGACCTTATAAATTAATTCAAAAATTCCCTAAATTAATATAAATTATTATAAATATTTCCACCTGAGAAAATCCTAGATTGGGTGAGACGTTTAACACCAATACAAAATCCCAAAGTAAATATATTAGGGCAAGTTATAGTCTACCTTACTCAAATTTATAATACTTTCTTTTTCGGCCATAAAGTGTTGTGCAAAGCATTCCTTTCATCTATATTGACCGGTTATAAGAATTGAAATAGGGTCTACCTTAACAGGACTGGGGTAGTCCACAATAAAATTGGGGGCTAGCCGTAGGACTGAGACATGTTCAAGGAGATGCTAATATAAGGGCGCACGTCCCTTAGAATTAGGGAACTTGAATAATTTCACAATTTCATACGATGGAAATGGAATGGGATTCCAACTACAACTTACTAATATGTTTTGACTCATAAAATTGGGGTCGCATTAGACTTGTTGTAGATGCTACATACTTGGAAATCTAGCTAGGCTAAACTTCCCGAATTCAATCAGATGGGCTATTGTAAATTTTAGAAAATTGTAGGATATATGTATTTGATTTAAAAGTCCTTATATTAAATACATGAACTATATACTAAAGTCTAAACAATTTTATTTTCTTACATCTTAGGTTGAATATGACTTCAACATTAATCTCCATCCGTTACTTGACACCAAACTGAATGACTCAAACTTTTCTGATTAGTTCTGAGCTGTGAGAATAGTTCTCCAATCCGAGGAAACTGTCTATATTCTAGATGAGATTTTCTCTATTGAAACTGATGTTGAGGATCAAGTGGAACATGATGCATGGTTAAAGCATAGGAAAGATCGTGAGGCTGGAACATACATAATGTTGGGGGTCCATCAATCCTAAGCTTCAGAATTAACATGAGAACATGGACTTAGAGAACATGGTTCTCCATCTTGAGGAGCTCTTTTTTGAGCGAGATAGGATAGAGATGTATGAGACCTCAATACTCCTTTTTGGAATAAAGATGTAGGCTGGCGCCTCTGCCTCTTAGCATGTACTAAAACTCTTGGGATACCTTGAGGAGCTGAATCGATTGGGATTCGAAATGAATCACGAGTTAAGTATCGACCTTGTGTTGATGTCCTTAACAGATAGTTACTCAAATTTTATGACTAACTATTACATGAACATGATTGATTCCATGATTCCAGAATTAGTCAATATGCTAAAGATAATAGAACCTCAGATCAAGAAAGATAAGAAGACACTATTATTGCTCGAGAAGGGAAAAACTTCCAATAAAAGGAAGAAGGCATTGGGGGCCAAGAAAAGAATCAATAAGTAGAAGAAAGAAAAGAAGACACCTAAATATGTCTACTTCTAGTGCGGGAAACCAGGACACTAGAAGAGGGATTGCAAAGCTCCCACTTCTTAACATGTAAAGAAGAAGCCTATAGAGGCATCTACTTTAGGTATATTTGTAATTGAAAACTTTGCTGCTTTTTCTTATGAATGAACTTGGGTATTGGATACTGGTTGTGATTCCCACATCTGTACTTCTATGCAGGGACTAGGGAATAGGAAGAGGCTTGTAAAAGGGGAGATGGACCTGTATATGGAAAATGGAGCACATGTTGCTGCATTAGCCATGGGGAGCTTTAATCTTATTTTGCTGAGCGGCCTAGTGTTAGATTTGAATAATTATTACTATATTTTGAATGTTACTAAGAATATTATCTTTGTTACATGTTTGGAAGTAGTGGGATTTGAAGTTTTATTTTCGAATAATAATTGTTAGATTCATTTAAATAATGTTCTTTATGGCTATGGGATGTTGAATGGTGGCATTTATGTTCTTGATACTAAAACATAATGTTTAAATATAAACTATGTCAAGAAAGTTAAATTAGATAGTGAGAAATCTTTCTACTTATGGCATTGTCGTTTGGGCCATATAAACATGTTAGATATGATGTATGCCCTTAAGGAAGTTAGGGTCATATATCTTAATTATGTATTGGTATAAACAATTTATTTAATTAATAAAGACATTTAATCTTTTGTTTATATCGATGTGTTCATATATATTGTGACTTGTTAAAATATATACATTGATATCTTTGTGTAAAAGTCCTTAACATAATACATAGCATGAAGTGAGAGATGTGCTTCATGTGCAATTAAGATTATGTCTAAACTCTCCCTAGTCATAGTTTCATTAAGAAAGGATATTGATGGAGCAGTAGGACTAGCATATGGTCAACTCTCTTGGAAAGGGTCCAAGTAGTTAACCTCCTTAGACTGAAGGTGGTGCCTTGAGTTTGACACATGAATATATCTAGAAGATATATTAGAGACCACAGTAAGATAAACACTTGGTATATATATCAATGTGTTATTGTTTATCTTCATGCAATAGCTTGGCGAATATTCTCATGCTTGAGATATTAGTTACCTTAGGTGGTACTATTGCTACACTTTGGGTCATACCTATTCACTAATTGATTTATGGTGCCATGGGTGATTTCGGGTATAGTGATGACAACACATTAGTAAGCTATGTAATCAGAAAGAATCCATTGCTCCAGATATATTAAGGAGTTTTCACTTGGCCGCTTGTTGTAGTGATGATTACTATAAACCTCTGATTAGAGATTGTGATTGATAGAAATTGTTTCTAGTCAAACTCATTTTGGTAGAAAGTAATATGCTTCGGTAACAAGCAAATAACTGGGATAGCTTGGAGCAACCTCGCTATTGGTGGGTTAACACTTTAATCAAATCCAACAAACTAGACGGTACTAATATTACAGAATGGAAGGAGTTCATCATGTTGAGCAACTATTGCATTAATCAGGATCAAGTCATAAGCACAGATGACGTTCCAAGTAATGGGGGATGGTAGACCCTTGCTAGAGGCGTACTATAGTCGTTTAAGGTAATTGAGTTCTATTCACGGTCTAGAACCTCAAGCCAATATTTCCTGTAGAACAAAGATTTGTCAAATCTCAATAGCTCAATACTACGGGATCCTATAAGGTCACACACAATGAACTTTCATCGGACTGAGTAAAGAATTAATAGACTTGATATATTACGAAAATATTAAAGGGATGGTTGAACTATTACCTGGTTAGACAAGAGATTTTATTTATTGACCAGTAACTAATTTTATTAGGGTCATGAATAAATTAAAGTGTTGATTAAAATGATTAGATCATTTTATGGTTAAATCAGGAACTTATTTTGACTAGTAACTAATTTTATTAGGGTCTTAAATAAATTAAAGTGTTGATTATAATGATTAGATTATAAAATGGTTAAGCCAGAAATTTATTTTGACCAGTAACTAATTTTATTATGGTCATAAATAAATTAAAGTGTTGATCAAAATGATTAAATCATTTTATTGTTAAGCCAAGAATTTATTTTGACTGATAACTAATTTTATTAGGGTCATAAAATAAATTAAAAGAATGGAGGACTAAATTTAATCTCATATTAAATTCGCATTTAATCTCGCCTTTAATCTCTCATTAAATTCGGTATTAAATCTGCATTAAATTTGGGGAGCCTTCGCTTCCCCTATATAAAGCTAGCCCCTCTTCTTCATTTCTTGCACCATAACTTTCTATGAGCTCTAACTTGAGATTCTAAGATGTTTTCTCAATGTCAACTTAAAAGATAAAATTAAGGAGTCTCCTTGGTGAATATTTTGGGTGGGTTTTGGAGTGGTCTAACAGCTACTCAAAACTTTGGGGTTTTTCCTCATTGGGAGGTTTCGGTTGGTGGGGTTCATGTGGATACTCATAGAGGCTATCCTATACTTGGAGGCTTGTGTAAGAAGGTTCTCGTAAAGCACGCTTCAACTGGTAAGTCTTCTAATTCTCTTTTAATTATTAAGTCCTTTTCTTTAAGCATTTTAAGACTTAATTATTATTATGCTTAAGTTGTTTTGCATGCTTACTTTATTTTATACCTTGACTATAACTTAGAGTTATAACATGTTTAAAATAAAATATATTTATGCTAGGATATAATTTAGAATTATGGTACGGCTAGCCTATGCATGGTAACCTAAGTAGAGAATTAATTTAGTTAAGGCTTTATTTAATTTATATGCAACTAATAGGAGTTTCTAGGGACAAGGGAAAAAATTTTGAATTTCCGCCATGCTTGTTATACATGTTCAAAGTGGTTGTCAGTTCCCATCAGTGGTATCATGAGATTGCCTATTTAACGCATAGTTAAGTTAAAAGCAAACTGAATTTTATTTTCTATACGAAATAATTTAAATTTCATTAAATTGTGTGGAACAATAGATGAACTTATGCTTTTATTTCAAAGGTTAGAAAATGGATATAGATAATTCGAATACGCCCGCTCAACTTACTCAAACTTATCAAAGACTCATTAAATTATATAAATTATATGGGTTATAGATGCTTTAATTTATATGAATGAAAAGAATGAAATTTATTAGTCCAAGAAAGTCCATGTTTTTCAAGCTTCTGTCCGTGTATGTTCTGGCAAGGATTGGACAAGGTGTCTACACCTCGTAGGGCACCTTTCCTACCTGGGAATATATATCGGTGCAGCTTGAGTTAACAAAGAGGGGATTTAATATGGACTAATTTATTTCTAGTATATAATATGGTTCTTATATATGTTTCTATAACAAAGTAAATATTAAATTATTTAATAAAAGTTTAAAGGAAATGCAATATAAATATAACAAATAAAAATATTAATTATTTTGCATATAATCTAGGTTGTTGGAATAATTATAATAAAGAGCTTAAACCCACCTAAGGTTAGACCTTATAAATTAATTCTAAAATTTCCTGAATTAATATAAATTATTATTATAAGTATATCCATCTAATAAATCCTAAATTGGGTGAGATGTTTAACACTACTGAATCCCAAAGCAAATATATTAAGGCAAGTTATAAGTCTTCCTTACTCAAATTTATGATATGATCTTTTTTAGCTATAAAGTGTTGCTCAAACCATTTCTTTCGTTTACATCGACCGGTTATAAAATTAAGACAGGGTCTGCCTTAATAGGAATGGGTAGTCTATCATAAAATTGGGGGCTAGTTGCAGGACTGAGATAGGTTCAAGTAGATGCTAATCTAAGAGCACACATCCCTAGGAATTAGGGAACTTGAATAAATTAGCAATTGCTTACGATACAAATGGAATGGAATTCCAACTACAACTTACTAATATGGCTTGACTCATAAAATTGGGGGTCGTATTAGACTAGCTATAGATGCTAGCTACTTGGAAATTTAGCTAGTCTAAACCTCCCGAATTCAATAGAATGGGCTACTGTAAAATCTAAAAATGGTAGGATAGAACTATTTAATTAAAAGTCCTTATATTAAATACTTGTCCTATATACTAAAGTCTAAACATTATTTTTTCTTTCTTACATCTTAGTTTAAATTTTTGTTTGACTAATTTTTGGATCAAGCTTCAAAGGTTTGTTTAGAAATGTGAGGATAATCCACAAAGCCTTTGGTTTGGCATGTACATTATATAAGCTCGAATATAAACAACATGATGCAAGAATTCCACTTAAAATGGATATGCATGAAATACGTAAAGGAAACTAGGATACAACACCTTGGAGGTTGTTAACACCCCCGTTACATTATGTAAGTAGCTGGTAGGAGATAAGGATAAACGTAAAGTCAGATGTTAGGATCCATGTTACCTTAACTAAAAGGGCATCTTAAAATCATAGAGTTGAAAGTCTATGTCTTTACATCTTAGAGAAAGAATTTCCTATGGTGGAAGACTTGAAAAAAAATATTTTTGATGGAAAATTGGTGGACCAATTGGTCAGAAATTTAAATGGTTTATGTCTCAAAGAGGTAAAGGGACACATGGTGTCTAGTTTTGAAGTAGGATAGAGCAGAGTGAAGAGAAAAGTAAAACAAATACAGAGAATTTTTTCTAGGAGACAAAATGATTATTTTCAATATGAAATATTGGAAACAAAATCTTCATTTCAATATGGGATATTAGAAATAAAATCAAAATGGTTAAAGTCTCATAGCATGAGAAGAGGAAGATTTAAGCTTCCACTTCAAGATGTTTGATATTGAGAAATTCTACATCTCAACGGAATTCTAAATTGGTATGAAATACCTAATGAGAATCATATATCCATAAAAAAGTACAGATATTAATGAGAAGTAGAGGTTTGCCAAAAGGAGAGTTGTACCTACGAAAAATTATTAAAGCTGTTTGGCTGCTATTGATATAGGAACTTAAAATCTCCTTCTGACTAAATTTGTAATCTAACAAAATGGTATTCAATTGTCATTATATAATATCATTTCCTGCTTCACAATAGATGAAATTTTATTCTAATTTGATAAAAGGTATTATCAAAGTTGTCAAAGATATTTTACCATTATATGACAAAAGATATTTCATAATTACAAAAATCATATTCTCAATATAAAAGATGCTAAGAGAAAATTAGATAATGAGAAGTCTTTCTACTGATGGCATTGCCGTTTAGGCCATATAAACAAAGATCACTTAACTAAGTTATACAAACATAGAGACTTAGGCCCAATCGACTTAGAGCCTTATTGTGATTGCGAACCTTATTTAAAATGAAAAATAACAAAGTTACCCTTTAAAGGAAAGGGAGAATGAGCCACTATTACATTAGAAATTATACAGACAGATGTATGTGGTCCAATGAGTGATAAGGCACTAGGAGGATACTCCTACTTTATAACCTTTATTGATGATTATTCACGATATGGTTATCTATCCATAATAAGCATAAGTCTTAAAGTTTTGAGAAGTTCAAAATATTCAGAAATGAAGTAGAGAAATAGCTTGAGAAAAGTATTAAAGCACTTCGATCTGATCAAGATGGAGAGTGCTTAAGTTAGGAGTTTCCGGATTATCTATAAGAAAATAGGATAGTTCATAAGTGGACCCTTCCTTATACACCCAACATGATGGAGTGTCTAAAAGGAGGAATCAAACCTTATTAGATATGGTTTGGTCCATGATGATCCTAGCGGATCTCAGTAAATCCTTTTGGGGATATGCGCTAGAAAGCATAGTTTCTGTATTAAATAGAGTGGCCTCTAAATCAGCTAACTTTACACCTTACGAAAGATGGTGTAATAAAAGACCACCTTTGAGTCACCGAAGAGTATGGGGCTATCATGCTATGATAAAGAGGATAGCATCAGATATGCTAGATGCTAAGTCTGAGAAGTGTCTATTCATTGGATATCCGAAGGAAACTATTGGATATTTATTTTACCAACCTGAAGCACATAAGGTATTTGTGTCTCGGAGTGCCCACTTTTCAGAAAAGGAACACTTACTTGCAAAAGTCAGTAGGAGAAGTATTGAACTGGAGGTTCAAGAGAAAGAAATAAACAATTAGCTGATTGACCCTATTCTAGATACACAAGAAGGTTTGATCCAAGAACAACCTATCGAAACACAATCATTGCGAAGATCAGGTCATGTTCATAAAGGTCCTAAAAGACATAGTTTTATCATCACAAATTATAGGGAACTATATCTCATGGAGGATGATGAACCAAGAACCTTTGATGAAGCAATGAAAAGCTCAGATTCTGATAAATGGCTTGAAGCCATGAAATCAAAAAAGAATTCCACGTATGAAAACCAAGTTTGGAAATTGGTCGATGCACCAGAAGAGGTTAGACATATCGGGTGCAAATGGGTCTTCAAGAAGAAGACTGACATGGATTCTAATGTAATTACCTATAAGGCAAGGTTGGTTGCAAAAGGTTATGTTCAACGTGAAGGTATTTACAATGATGTAACTTTCTCACCGGTAGCCATGCTTAGATCCATCAGAATACTCCTCACCATTGCTGCTCATCATGATTATGAGATGTGGCAGATGGATGTTAAAATAACATTTCTAAATGGGGATTTTGACTGGGATGTGTATTTGACGCAACCTAAGGGTTTTACATCTGAGAATGGCTTGAAGGTATGGAAATTGCAAAGGTCTATTTATGGACTAAAGCAAGCATCCAAGAGTTGGAATATTAGGTTAGATCAGACAATTCGTGAACTGGATTCTGTCCAAACATAAATGAGCCTTGTGTTTACTAGAAGTTTAGTGGGATTACAATCATTTTCTTAGTATTATATGTTGATGACATTATACTAATAGGAAACGACATTTCTCTTCTTCAAAGTATTAAAATATGGCTGTGAAGGAAGTTCTCCACGAAAGACCTTGGAGAAGCCGCATTTGTACTAGGTATAAAGATCTATAGAGACAGATCTAAGAGGTTGTTAGGTATTTCTCAAAGTACATATTTAGACAAGGTACTGAATAGGTTCAATAATGAGCTTTCAAAGAAAGGTTATCTCCCAATGATAAAGAGAATAAACCTATCTAATACTGAGTGTCCGAAGACAGCTCTGGAAAGAATGCGCATGAAGGATATACCCTATGCATCTGCGATAGGATCCATCATATATGCTATGATATGTATTAGGCCAGATGTCTCTCAAGCCTTGAGTTTTACGAGTAGATATCAATCGAATCGAGGTGAAAAGCACTGGATGGCTGTTAAGGCAATTCCTAAGTACTTGAGAAGGACTAAATATGAGTTCTTGATATATGGAGATGGTGACCTCACAATTAGAGGTTGCACTGATGTGAGTTTTCGATCTGACAAGGATGACTTTTAGTCTCAGTCAGGTTTTATATATCTATTTAATAGAGGGACAGTATGCTAGAAAAGTTCTAACTAGGAAACTACTTCTGATTCAACCATGGAGTTTGAGTACATTGCTGCATGTGAACAGCAAAAGAAGCTATCTAGTTAAAGAGATTTATTAGTGATCTGGGTGTGGTGCCTGAGATTGTTCATCCAATTACTTTGTATTATGATAACTATAGTGCTATAACTCAGGCAAAGGAACCACAATCTCCCTAAAAAAATAGACATGTATCCAGAAAGTATTATATAATCAAGGAGAATTTTGATGCTAAGATAATAAGATTAGAATATGTCCTCACTAATCTGAACCTCGGGGATGGTTTTACAAAGCCATTGACGCAAGTCAAACATGACCAACATATGAAGCATATGGAGTAAGGCATATGGCTAATTGGCCTTAGTGTAAGTGGGAGTTTGTTAGATATGATGTATGCCCTTAAGGATATTAGGGCCATATATCTTAATTATGTATTGCTACGAACAATTTGTTTAATTAAGAAAGGCATTTAATCTTTTGTTTATATCGATGTGTTCATATATATATTATGACTTGTTAAAATATATTCATTGATATCTTTATACATAGATCCTGGACATAATACATAGTGTAAAGTGAGAGATATTATAGTCGGACTATGTGTAGTGAGACCTACTTCATGTTCAATTATTATTATGTCTAAACTATCCTTAGTCATAGTTTCATCAGGAAAGGATATTGATGGAGCAATAAGACTAGCATGTGGTCAACTCTCTTGGAAAGGTCCAAGTAGTTAACCTCCTAAGACTGTAGGTGGTGCCTTGAGTTTGACACATGGATATATCTGGAAGATATATTGGAGACCGTAGTAAGATAAATACTTGGTATATTTTATTAGTGTTTATCTTCATGTAGTAGCTTTGTGAATATCCTCGTACTTGAGATATTAGTTACCTTGTGTGGTTCTATTGCTATACTTTGGGTCATACATATAGTGAGGTATCGATGATGTTTGGGTCTCCCTTAATGCCTATGTGAGAGGTGGGGCCCAGCAGGGGTTGTTAGATTTAGGCATGACAAAACATTTTTAATTCAAGTTTGCACAATAAGCCAATTTTAATGAATAAAAGAATCGAGACCCAAATCTCGATACAAATGATAGAGTCATCACCCAAGTTGTGTACTTGGGAAAGAGTTTTTGTACGATTCCCTCTGGGTGGGAGACTCATACCTATTAGATCAGAGATTTTGGTATCGAATGAGTCACTTATTTCTCATTTAGTTGATTCAAAATTACATTCACCATGTAAAAGCAATTTTTTTTCATCATTTGGGGAATTATAACAGAAATCCTATTTTTCTACACTCTTTCACACTCGTTACATGTATTTACGGATTACAATAAAGCACAAGCAATAAATGGGTGAATAAAAATTACAACCAGGGGAAAATGGGGGAATTACAAAAGAACCTATACATTTGTTTTTAGATATAAAACAAAATAAGAATAAATTCCCCTACGTCCAGAAAGATTTACATAGTTTATAGCGTCTCACAAGTCAACATTTCAATAGGGAAAATGTGATTATGTTAGCATGGCGGTTTTACGATCCATAATGCCCAGGCGGCTTCTAGGATTGAAATGAAATAGTGGTCTTCAATGTATTTTGTTATGAAAACACATTTTAACTTTTTTACGTTGATTTACTAGACTATTAGTGAAAGTGATTGATGATAAATGGTGAGTTGGATTGATTTTTAATTGAATTAAAATGAGTTCTGGATTCTTGCTGGGGCTAGTACCCGTATGAGTGGGTGGGACCCGTATGGCTATGAAGGAGGACTGGTATGGGTATGGTGTACCTGTATGGGTCCTGTCTGGTCTAGGTAGAAACTTTGTTTAGTTTAACTTGCAGATTAATAGATTAATGGTAGAAAAATAAAATAAAAAGGGATTTCCCTCCATATAAGTATGGCGTACTAATCTAATATCTCGATGATACAAGGTGCCAACAAGGCTCATACGGGTTAGGACCAGACCCTAAATAGGAAATAAAATTAGCAGAAATGATAGAGGAGGCAGAGAATAATAATAATGAAATAACTGAAATGTTAGTTTCTTTGAAACTTACGAGCATTACTTTGCGGCGTGAATCCACTTTGAGGTCGTCCTTTATTGTTGAGAGAGTCTAACTAAAGTAGATGGTGAAATAGGACTATTTAGATGAGTATTTGTTTGGACAGAACCCTCCCTAAATCCTAATGAATGAAGTTAGGAATGAATAAAATGAGGACAAAACCTCAAGGAATGGGTTTTCTCCCTATTTTATGCCTCCTGTACCTCCCTATACCTATTCTATACCTGTAGAAATTGCTAGAACTTTACTATAGTTTTTCTGTAGTTTACTTCTCCTTTTAGTTGTATGTTAAGAAATGAAGGGGAAAAAGCCCTATTTATAGGATAGGAGTCAGGTCTGAAGGCAATAAACCGGATTCAAGATCTTTTCCCAAAAAGGTGAGAGATTACTTCTAAAAGACGCTGATTAGGCAATCAGAGGACCTTTAAGGGTGGGGCCCCACCTGTATAGGTTCATGGAGACCCGTACGGATCCCCTTCATACATACAAAAGGTAATCACCCATACGGGTCCGATAGTGGATCCGTACCACTAGACAAAACCCATGCATGTACCTAAGGTCAGACTAGGTCTCCGAACCTCGGCCAAACTCAACTCTATAGCAATAGGAACAACTCTGAGAAGGATTGTTAAAATCTAATGCTCATATAATACTCCTAATGGGTTCACTATAGATATGGATCTGTATGATCTCATGATGTGAGCGAGGGTTTAAAAATCATACCTAAGGTGATGATATGGGTGAGCTCCTTTCTTGAAGCTAACTCCTTTCTCGGGGGTCCCTTTTTGAGGCGGAAGATTTTCCTTTGCTGATGCGTATCCCTTTCCTAAGGCGATTGGCTTTCCTATGCTGATGCATATCTTTTTCTTGAGGCGGATGACTTTCCTTTACTACTGTGCATCCCTAGTGTCTCTACTGGGGAAGGTGTGTATATACTTTTCTTAAGGCTGATTGACTTTCCTACTGATGGTGTATCCCTTTCCTGAAGCAGATGACTTTCCTTTGATGATGCATATCCCTTTCTTGAGGCAGATGACTTTCCTTTGCTGATGATGTATCCCTTTCTTAAGGCAAATCGACTTTCCTAACTGAAGTATCCCTTTTTTAAGGCGGATGACTCTCCTGGCTGTTATTGCATCCCTTTCTTAAGGTAGATGATTTTCCTACTAATAGTGTATCCCTTTCCTAAGGCAAATGGCGCTCTTAACTGGTGACTTATCCCTTTCTTAAGGCGGATGACTCTACTATTGGGGCACTTCAATAACTAGAAAAGAGATAACGATTAAACACTGAGTTAGTTGTTGTCCAAATAGACAAAAAATATTTTTCCCCCTCAATTAAGAATAGAGAAGTGTGGATGAGATAAACTGAGAACTATGTGCGGGAAATGCCAGGCTTGGCCCTATTGCTGCTTGTTTTGATGTTGAAGGATGCCTCTAGGGTAGGTGCCCCAAGGGTTTTTTATGATGGGGGCATGCCCTTTAACTGATTCTGCCACTAGAGGATAGGGGGACACACCTGGATTTGTTGGGAGATGCCCCTTGATTGATTCTAATACTGGGAGATAGGGGGTATGCCCCTTAACTAATTCCACTACTAGGGAATGGAGGGATGCCCCTGGATTCGCCGATTTTGCTTCTGGTAAATGAGGGGATGCCCCTAGATTAAATGATTCTGCTACTAAGGAAGGGGGGGGGGGGGAATGCCCCTAGATTGGCTAATTCCATTGCTTGTGAGTAAAGTGATATCCTTTGGTAAAACTTCTTCTGTTGGGGAAGTTCTTCCTTATTGAACCAACCACGAGTTCAGATTGACTCTGCGGATGACTCAGTTGCGCTTAAGTTTTAATTATAACAATTAAGTTAAATTTCGAGTCACCACTAACCTAGTTATTTAGTTTAAATCTAAGTGGTTTCCAGACTAAGTACTACCTAGTCGCTGGCTTATTAATATTCACTGAGCACTTGATATTTAGATTCTAGTTCAGCTGTGTGCATTTTGTTTTATCATTTCAGCTGAGTTACTTTATGTCTATCATCACTGCTAACCTTACCTTTTAAGGTTAAAAGGTATCTTTGCTTTTAGTGTTGCTTTTTGCGGGAACATTAATGAGACAAAGACAAAAATAATTAATGCCTCGACAAGATAGAAAGATATAAAAAAATGACAAAGTCTTCCAATGCAAAGCTACAACAAGTCAATTGCCACTTCGGGTAATTCTGCAGATCTGCCATCCATGTATCGCACACTCTGCAACATGTCATAAAACCAGAGGGAATGGGATGAAGACAGGTGGTAAGTCAGCGTGAGTTATCTCTACTAGAAGATTGGCATCAAACAACAAAAGGTTCAAATTAGAGTTGGAATTTCAAGCTAACAGATTAAAATGTATGTCACATAGGTGCAATTCTATCTCTTAATGGATCGATTTAAAGAAGCAATGGGTGAATTGCTGAGCTATCAATTTCAGAAGTTGCCAAGACAAGTTCAATGGCTACTTTCTCAATCCAACTATAAAAGGAGCAAGAAGACAAGCATTAGAACTTGGTGATCACACCTGAATTTTCTAGAACCAACAACTCTATCATTTTACAAGCTTTAAAAGGAGTCCAAGAAAGAAAGCTCAACTCAGCGAGAATTCACTTAGAATTAGTTAGAATAGTATAGATCAATATTGTAATATTAGATCATTTGTAACTTGATAAATGTTTCTATAAGTTGAATCCAGCTCTTGTTTAGACTTATTCTCAGTTACTGATAGAAGAGTGTATTCTAGTTAGAGGGTGAGTGATTGCAGTTTGGAAGGTACTTACTCTAATTGGGGAATTTGTGAAAGGCTTCTCCGCCTAGGGTAAAGGAGTTGAGATTAGTGAGTTAAATCTGATAAACTCTCTCAGGACTGGATGTAAGCACAAGTTGCCAAACCAGTATAAAATCTCTGTGTTCTTTATTTAATTGCTTTTTCTAGCTACTTCACTCAGCCAACTGACCTTACTTAGCGGATCCATAATTATCATGAAAAAGTTCTATAAGTTCTTGAGTGAGTCATTAACCCCCCTCTGACTCAGTTACTGTATGCATAGGGACCAACATTCCTGAAAAGATTTTGGGAGGAATTCCTGTGCTAGGATTGTCTTGTACACAAAAATTTCTCGATTAGTGACCAATTCAAAAATGGCTTACCTTCAGTCTTGATTGACTTTTGTGACAACAAAAATATCTTTGCCCCTTTAATCAATGATCAAGGTAAGCATGGGGCTTGCTCTGAATATAACTAAAATATAGGGCTGAGGAGGAGTGGGGTTGGCCCCGAACTCAGACTAGATGAATTTTTAGTGCTTTTTGAAACACTAGTTCAAAAAATCTGCCCTTGTATGGCAACAGAGAGCCCATATGGGTGGGCTCAGACCTGTACAGGTGGGTCCTCAAACATCAGGACCCGTACAGTTAGGGTGTTCGACGGGGGTTTCAAAAGGCTGATCAGTCCAATCATATCCCGTCTTATATGGAATCTTCCCATTTTGCATCTCTGGTAATTTTCTTCCTAAAATCAACAAAGAATGAATAAAAAGATCCTAAAGATCAACCATTTCTTCCTTAGACTCGAGGATTTGCCCCCGGTGGGTGATTCGTGGCTTCAAGAATGCCAAGATTCCATCGAGTATTCCTTTTATGAGGGAGACTTGTTCCTAGGGCGCACTCCTATCTCCAAAGTGCCCTTGATCCCTTCTCTTAAGACCCACACTTCTAAACTCCAGGTATTTTCCATAATTCTTCATTTTTTGTGTTTGAGTTGTTTGCGAATTTCTTAATTTTTGGCATGATTTAGAGTGTTTCAGAACTTGGAAAAGAGCTAGATAGAAGTAACTTTAGCGTAGGATGGTTTTAGGATAGTTTTGGCTGAGTTTTGGTATAGATTGGATGAATTTGGGTTTTTAGGAGATTTGTCAATGGAGGGACTATTTACAAGGGACCTATAAAGATAAGAGGGGACCCATATAGGGTCCCATTTTTTATACGGGCACCCCTTGTGGACCCATATAGGTCCTTCTCCTCAGGACATAATGTTTGAAACTTGTATTTCTCCAATCCTTTTCTGATTGTCAGCCTTTCCACTTTATTCTAATCTTGTTGAACTGTAATTCTATCTATGCAGTTTCAATACAAGGCTGTGGAAGCCCTAAGCTTCTTTAGGAAATGGTACGAGGTGATCCATACCGTAGGGGATATCAGCTACTGACCCATATCGATTCTTTTGGCTTCAGTGACATTATTAGGGCCATCCCTCAGGCTCCAAAGAAGCTGGCCCTGGGGGCCATTTTAGCATTAGCAGAGAGATGGTCAAAGATGACCTATACCCTCAATCTAAAGATCAGGGAGGTCACCATCACTCCGTATGATGTGTGCACTATAATTGGATTGGAGTGGATCAGGGATATTGTCCACTCTAATGTTTATGCCAACCAGTGGCAATCCCGACCTGAGGTGAAGGCCTACATTGCCAGACTACTTAGGCTTCATCCGAGCAGGATGAATAAGCTCAAGTACAGGGACCTACATGCTTATTAGATTAGGGAGTCGATTCCTATGGCAGCTGATAGGAGGGATCAGTATGCCTGTTCTTTCTTGTTAACATTCTTTACCACCGTCTTTTTTCCAGTCTATTCGAGCAACCTCAACTATGGGTTGCGCTCTACTATGGAGGACCTTGCTATTGTTCCCTGCAAGAACTAGTACCAGGCCATTCTGGCATAACTATACTCTGGGTTAGATGTCGGAGTCCGGGTTGAGCAATATAAGCTCAAGATCTACCACCTGATACTACTGTAAACCACAAATTGATGTTTTGTGCTTTAACCTTTCACTTTGATTGTGTAGTGACTGATCTTATTTCATTTTTCAGATTTGGGCCTTTGAGCACCGACTTATCCCTAGGCCGGGTTTACCCGCGCAACCTAAGATGCCTTATATAATTTCCAGATGGAAGGGGCTCTGGTAGGTCTAGCCCTTGACTATAGCGTAATATAGAGAGTTCCTATGTCAGCTGCGCTGGGATCGAGTAAAGTTCTTCTCTACTAAACTTGCATTTCACATTTCAATAAACCATTAGTCAAAACTGTACTAAGAAGGTTGTGATACTCATATGGCATTTATTTTATGCATGTGATCCGAGACCCATGGCAAGGGCTGGATATGTACGGGGCTTTTAAGCGGATACGGGCTGGCGTGGATGATTACCACTTCATCTTATAGTCACCACTCCTATGAGTGGTATTTTGGTGAGCGGGTCCTAGGATGGAGGACCAGTGTTGTAGTGGAGAGATCGATCCCTCCCCTCTTTTGGCCTCATCTCATACTGGGCGCTGACCAGGGATTGTACTTATTGGGCGAGGGGGCTTGATTGTTATTTGTGGAGGGTTCTTATATTTAGTTCGTTGATTCATCACTTCTTCCTCCTTGTGATTTGAATCACCATGAGGGTGAAACCCTTAAATTTCACTAGAGTTATAGTGAGGATGATAATGATGACAACGACAAGGAGGGTGGACCGAGGGGTGACCGCCAGGGGCCATCCATAGTTCGGGGTACCAGAGGCTCGACAAGGTCTGCTACCCCTTCTTCTCAGGTATCTTCTTAACTTAATCTTTGTGAGTATCTTACTATTTCTTAAAATTGATTGGGATTCTAATTATGATCCTTTATTGGTACAACCTTCCACTTCCATCCGAAAGAGACCTGCCGCTGATGCTGCTACTGCCCCTGAGCCACCAGTAAAGCGGCCTCATGCTTATGGGGATTCTCTTGCTGAGCTAGATACATTCTTCCAGCTCCTTGATCATTTAGGGAATGGAGCTATCAAGGAGCTCAAGGAGTCAGTCCAACTTATCTGTTTTACTCCTTCCAGCTCCACTCATGTAAGGGATTCCTTACTTTAATCCTTATCCATTATTGTAATTGCTTTGAATGTCCCATCCTGATACGACCTTTGCCTTTTAGGTGATGATCTCTGAGGTCGAGAGGATTTCCAAGGGCTACTTTTCTATGCGAGATCTGCTATTGGCCGAGGATACCCTAGCTTTGGTAAGTTTCTTTTTCCTCCAAAATTTAACAAACTATTCATGCATGTTATGACATTTATATATGTGTACTGATCTTATGATTTCTATTGTAAACCTTGTTGGCCATGGAGCGCAGTATGTCTACCCAGGACTTGGATGCTTTGAAGGAGAGAGCATGGTTCTTGGAGAGCAACTGGGGGTAGCCACCACTGAGGTTGACCAGGCTAAGGCTGACACCGCTTGGGTAAGGGCCAAAATTGAGATGTTGAGGGTAGGCAGACATTTGCTCCTTCTAATGATGAGTCTGAGGATGATCTTTTTGCATACCCATTAACTTATAGAGGGGTAGAGATTAGTCTGCTGCTAGGGCTATTATAGGTACCTCAAAGACTAGGGCCCCCGCTCAGCCAGCTACTGATATCAATGAGGCTGAGGATCATATGACCATAAATGTGGATTATCTATTTAGGGATACTCAGGATCCGATGCCATAGGGTTGCCAAGGCCAGGATCCCCTGGCAGCTTAGATTGTGACTACTTTTTGAATTGTTGGTACTTTTTGGGCCCTGCACGGCTTGTTTTGGATGTAAACTTTCAATTGATACTTTTGATATTTAACTTTCATGCATGTGGATTTTCCTTGAACTGAGATCATTGAGTATTACTGCTTTGTGAGCCCGAATTTTATAGAGTGATTTCATAGCGAGGGGACTGAGTGATGTTCTAACTTTTGCATAGGCCATTTGATGCGAGGTGACATATTGAACATTCATTTTCTTTCTTTTTGTCCTAATTTTTGCCTGAACTATCCTTGATGGCTCAGTTCAGCGGACTTTTCTTTTTAGCTTTAACTTTTGCCTAGACCGCCCTTTTAAATTTTC
This sequence comes from Euphorbia pulcherrima, assembly GCA_947683365.1. NCBI lineage: Eukaryota > Viridiplantae > Streptophyta > Magnoliopsida > Malpighiales > Euphorbiaceae > Euphorbia > Euphorbia pulcherrima. Next base: position 23,568,239 of record CANTUS010000009.1, read on the forward strand.
AACCTAGCAAGCTTTTTCTTTATTTTTTCACCTTAATTTTTGCCAAGACCGCCCTTTTAGGTTTTCAATCCCGCATACTTTTTCTGTTGTTCCATCTTAGCTTTTGCCTAGACTGCCCTTTTGGGTTTTCTATCCAGCAGACTATCTTAATTTTTTCCTGAATTGTCCTTGGCAGCTCTATCCAGCAGACTTTTTCTGAATTTATATACGCCTGATTTCTATGGTACCTTTATCTCTGTTGGATTACATGTAAAATGAATAAATAGCAATGATGCTCATCATGTAGAGAAAAATTGATGTTTACATACCAACGAATATTTCACCTAAAGACATGCATGCATTCATAAGACCAAGATTCTTAGCAAAATCATAACATGTTCATTGATGAAATTAATTTGAGTACATAGGCAATGGTAACAATTTCCAATGGTTAACCCCTACTGCCTACTAGTCTTTTATAGATTTTCTAGAAAGCAACTGACATTTTTCACTCTATACCCTAACTTATGCCTAAGCCACTTTTTTTGGGTTTTCAACTTAGGGGGCTTTATTTGCGTTAGAGTGCCCTAATTTTTGCTTAAGCGATTTATGGAATCTCGATTAGCAGGCTGCAACCTAATTTTTTCCTGAGCAGTAGAGGACTGCTTGCTAGGTGATTTATTCTTTATTTCTTTTATTCTTTGTGTTGCTTTTTTATGATTTAATTCTTTTGACCTAGACATGATAACGCTTAAGCCTATCTAGACTTACTGGATTCACGAACTCATTTCCATCCATATCCATAAGCTTGATTCCTCCTTTTACCAAAACTTTCTTTATTACAAATGGTCCTTCCTAATTAGGCCTGAACTTGCCCCTAGCATCAGTATTGACCTGGCATAGCTACTTGAAAACAAGATCACCCACTTTGAGAGATTGTTTCGGGTATCTGACTCTGTTGTTGTAAGCTTGAGCCATGTGTTGCTGATACATCTATAGGTGGTCAAGTGCTTTGAGCCACTTTTCATCTATTGAGTTTAACTACTCATACCTTGCCCTTATCCAATCTAATTCTTTTAACTGAGCTTCGAGTGCCACTCTTAGAAATCTTACTTCTTTCTCAACTAGTAGCACAACTTCCATTCCATATACAAAGGAGACTAGCGTTTGATCGGTGGGAGTTCTTATACTGGTTCTATTCCCCTAAACTACGAATGAAAGTTCATCAGCCCAGTTTTTGTAGGTGGCTGCCATTTTGGATAAAATCTTCTTGATTGACTTATTGGCATCCACAACTGCCCTGTTAGCTTGTGGCCTATATGGAGAAGATCTATGATGCTCGACATTGAACTTCTCAAATAATTCTATTATGGCCCATTTAAACTGAACCCCATTATCAGATACCACATGATGTGGAACCCCATACTGAGCAAAAATATGCTTTTCTATGTACTTGGCCATTTTTTTGGCAGTGATATTGATGTAGGATTCGACGGGTACTCGTTTTTAAAAATAATCAACTCCGGCTATGATGAATCGGTGCTCATTGGTTGATGATGGACAAATTTCATCGATTATGTCTATTCCCCACACCAGGAATGGACAAGGAGTAGACAAATTGTGAAGCTCAGATGGGGGTAAGTCATGTATATCCCCTTGAATCTGGCATTTATGACATTTCCTAACCTTGTCAACACAGTCGGCATTCATTGTGGTCGAGAAGTATCCTATTCTCTGACTTTTTCTAGCTAAAGCCATCCCATTTATATGCAGACTACAATCCTCTGAATGTACTTGACACATCACTCATTCCGCTTCCTCTTCTGTCAGACATCTCAACAATAAACCTTCAGCTGTCCTTTTGAAGAGATCCTCATTAACTAGTCTAAACTGTGTTGCTAACCTTTTGAGAGTTAGCCGATTGGAACCTGATAACCCTTTGCAGCACTTCCCTTCTTTCATGATCCTTTTAATGTCATCGTACGAACAAACCTTTTGCCCCTCTATAATTATAACTTGAATCTTCTCATGAAATGGAGAATGAGCCATTTCTGTTATAAGCAGATGGATGGGCTAAGCTTTTTATCCCTCCCACATCGAGGCTAGGGTAGCCAAAGAATTGACCATCTAATTCTCATCCCTTGGTATATATTGGAAGAAGCATTGACTGAATTGTGCTAACAAATCCCAAACTGCTTCCACGTACGGCTTGAGCGACTCGCCTCTAATTTCCCATTCTTCCATGACATTTTTTATTACTAATGTGGAATCTCCCATCACCCTAACTTCCCTTGCCCCTACTTTTAAAAGATCATCAAGACCAAAGAGGCAAGTTTCATATTCAGCCCCATTATTGGTGACTGGAAATTCCAACGCTTGCTCAATGGGATAACTTCACCTTGCAGTGTGATGATGATTACCCTAAGACCTACACCTTTTCGATTCATAGCTCCATCAAAATGCATGATCCATTCCACCTTATCTACCTTTACTACTGCTAATTGCTCATCAGGGAAATCCAGATTTTCCATATAATTAGACTCTATGGGTTGACTTGCCAAAAATTTAGCCACTACTATCCCCTTAATGACCTTCTTTGTCACATACTCAATATCAAATGCAGATAGTAACAGGAGCCAATGAGAGAGCTTCCCTACCAACGTGGGAGATTGACAGAGATATTTCATTAGGTCCACTTTTACAACTACTTGGATTTTGTAAGACTGGAAGTAATGCCTCAACTTCTTGGTTAACCATACCATTGTTGTACACTTCTTTCCACTACCGTGTATTTTGTCTCATATTCTAACAACTTCTTACTCAAATGGTTGATGGAATGCTTGGTTTTATCCTCTTTCTCTTGGACCAACATTGCCCCTACAGATGACTCTTCTATGGCTAAATAGAGGATTAGTGATTTAATGGGTATCAGAGGTTTTAAAACTAGAGGGTTCATGAGATAAGCCTTTCTTTTATCCCAGGCTATCTGACATTGATCATTCCATTTTATTGGCTGCTTCCTTCTCAATAACTTAAAGATCCGCTCACATATTAAAGTAATCCAAGAAACGACATGACTTCTCTTTCGATTTTAGGAATAGGCATTTCTTGAATGGCTTTAACTTTGCTAGGGTAAACCTCGATCCCTCATTGACTTATGATATGGCCTAGAAGCTTCCTGAAAGTTACCCAAAATACACATTCTTCGGATTCAAATGCAGGTTGTACTTCTCGATTCTAGTTTAAAACATTTCTAAAATCTTAGGGTGCTCTTCCCAAGTGTTTGAATTTACTAACATATCATCTACGTAAACCTCAACCTCTGTGGATCATGTCATGTAACAAAGCTGTAACGGCTCTTTGATAAGTCACCCCTGCATTCTTCAACCTAATTGGCATTACTTTATAAAAATAGACCCCCCATTCTGTGATGAAGGTTGTCTTGACCTTGTCGGTGATGTCCATTAAGATATGATTGTACCTATAAAACCCATATAAGAATGAGTACATTGTAGTCTTGGTAGCACTATCTACCAATACATCAATATGAGGCAAAGCGAAATCATCTTTGGAAGATTCTCTATTTAAGTCGCAAATATTAACACACATTCTGACTTTCCCATCTTTCTTGGGGACTGGGACAATATTGCCTAACCATGTCGGGAACTCAATTACTTCGATGAATTAGGCATCCAATAATCTAGCAACTTTAGCTTAGATCTTATCTGCCCATTCTGAACGCAATCTTTTCAACTTCTGTTTAACTGGTTTGAACCTGGGGTCTGTTGGGATACGATGCTCAGCAATTTGGCGATCTACCTTGGGCATGTCCTCGTAGGACAAGGCAAAAGCGCTAACATGTTTTATAAGCACTTTTATCATCTCTCCTTTTACTGATAGGAGTTAAGTCATTGGATATTGTTACCATTTTTGGATTTTACTTAGTTCCCAAATTAATGTCATGTAATTAAGTATCATGAATGCTAAAAATATTATGCGTATGGTCTGTTGAATGCATGGTGCCGTGAGGTGAAACATCAAACAAGTAAGAAAAAATCATTACCATTATTATCAGGATGCTGGAAGGCTACATCATTTTCATTACATATTATTGAATTATCATCCTCCACTAGCGGAGGGTCTTCTTGGTTGCTCATTAAGATGTGAGTCAGGTCGAGATCTAGATCTTGCAACTGCTTCTCGGTCAGTACGTCGTCCATGGTTTCTCTTTTTGACTTGGGCTAGAGTCTTCAAAGCTTCCTGAATAGGTGTCTTCTTCTTATCCCCAAGGCACAATATGGTGTATATTGAAGTAGTGAGGATATCTATAGCTTTGTCTACTTCAATCTTTGATGGGTCATTGTCTTCCATTTTCTTGAAACATTTATCCGCTACTATGGCTTCTTCATAACTCCCAACATGGTTTTGTAAGATTCCATAAATGCTATCTTATAGAGGTGAGAAGATAACCCAGAGATGAATTGGTCTGCTAGATCCTTCTAATGAGGTTTCCTCTTAATAGCTACCAAGATTGTCAACCATCTCTTAAAGTAGTCATGTACAGGTTTTGTTGGTCCCTTTGAGTGTCTTTATAAGGTCAGAGTAGAATGTAAAGACTTTAGAAAGTCTTAGTGCAGCATGTTTTGATTATGAACTGGATGATGGATCCAGATGATGCAGATCTAATAATATAATGCAAATAATAAAAATTAGAGAAATCAAACACAGAAGGTTTTTATCCTAGTTCGGCCCAGCATACACCAGTCCCCTGAGTTTCCTTCCTTCGAGCTTTTCCACTAGTGGATTCCTTCCCAACTAGCCGGAATCAAGCCTTACAATTTGTCTCCAGATGGTAACCCCTTTCAGATGTAGGATATACCACTAGAAGCACTAACTCCTAGATGACTCCTTTTGTCTTTAGTAGGGTATACCACTTAGACTTTTATCCCGAATCTAAGCTGAGTCCTATAGGGAGTTATCACACAAAGCACCAACTTTAAGTTGTATCCCAATCTCACAACTCACCTAAGTTGGTGATTCTTACACTCTTATTTTTCACAAAGGCTTTGGTTTTTGGATTTCCTTAAGTTTATAGTTCACTTAGGAATCCTTACAACAAATGTGGAATTTAATTAATTCTTGGAGGGATTTGTAAACTAATTCAATGCTTATTCTTTGTTACTTGTTTTTTTCAATCAAACAGGCAACCTTCTTATTTGGTGAAGTCTCCTTTTCATAAGCTTCCATTATAAATGTAGCTATTGCGGGTTGTTGAACTTGTAATAAATCTTCACCCTTGATTAGGTTATAGGTGCCACTTTCAGAATCATTGATCAATCCGTTAGACTATAATTTGAGCCATTTAAATCCTAGGGATTGATGCTAAAAAGTGGTTAGTGATCATTTTACTTGACATTTTATGATGCACCAACTTTTACACCATTAGCTTTTTAGTGTGAGCTCCCCGTGCCTCCTTATTGGTCTAGGTGAAAAAGGTTTTTAGCTTTAGTGTTAGTCCTTTTGTCCTTTCTCTGAAAAATGCAAGCTATCATGTTATCTTTGTCTTGGGGAAAGGATCTTTGACTTTATAGACTAAAAGGTGGAGGAAAAAGCTATCTTTGAAGCTTTTCCCATTGTCTTCAAGCATGAGTCTTTTGGATGACTTTGGGCTCAAATTCTTTAGATCTGCCTTCTTTCAAAGACATAGCAATCAGCTCTTTGGGACGTTGTTCTTGAGGGATTAAAGTTTGTTTCCTTTCCAAGCTTTATTCTATTGATTCCATATGCTTAGGTATTTAATGTCCTCTATGGACAACTTTATAGCTGGATCTTTGCCCGGATGTTTCCTTTTGGATTTGGGATTTACAAGGTTTAAGTTTTTGTTTCTTTTAAACCTGATCCAGATAGTTTAGATTAGTTTGTGGTCCACATCATAGTTTCCCAACAATCTCCCCCATTTGATCGAAATAAAAACTAAGCACAAGGGAATGGAGTATATATGTACTAAGTATGATTTTTTATACTTACACATTTATAGATTTTACTCCCCCATAATTATAGCATCCTAACTCCCCCAATATTTTTCAATTCTAGCTTCTAAGTTTGTTTTAGTACAATTATAGATTGTATTTTTTGAAGGAAATTTGGAGAATTAGATATTTCACTATATATATACTTCTTCTATTAACAGTAGTTAACATCAATGAAGTTCGGATTACAGATTATAGAAATATATAATAGCTAGTCTAATTCAAATATTCCTTTCGGATGAACTTCCCTCCTTCTCCTTTCCTTTGTCTGATTCATGCTCTTGTATGCTTTTCCCCTTTTTGTTTCCATCTTGGGGATCTAGAACCATGCATGACTTATTTTCCCAAGCTACTTGCCAAGCATTTGAATAGATTGCATAATCAGCACTCCCTTTGGACCTTTCTTCAATGATTTTATCAACTATTAGAGGAGTGAGATAATAGGGCTAAATAGTCTTCTTCAGATTATCATATGACTACTTGATGGAAGGATGAATGCACAAGACAAGCCCTTTATCCTTGGGATCATAGTAAGGAAAGAGTACCTTAAGAAGAGTTGTCATCCATTTCTATGCGAAGCATCTGGAATCCCCAATGGCTTGAACAAGGTTGTTAAAGACCGGAAGGAGCTGGCTTTCCGGAATGGTAGGGGAAGAAGAAGTTTTGGATATGGAAAGATTATTTATTCTTGACTGGAGTAAGGTTTTTTCTTAACCAAGTCCTCTTTGGACATTATGCAGAGATTCAGATTAGAGAGAGAGTTCCTTGGATTGCTTTTCTAGTTTGGTTATATGGCTCTGCAGTTCATCACCCATAACATCCAAACTTTTCTCATTGAATTTGGGAAGAAGTTTTTCTATAAAGTGTACCAGTATTTCTTGGGTGACTTCCTGATCTACCCCTAAATCGATTATTGCTGTTGTGGGATCTTTTTCACTTATGAATTTTGACAAGTTTTCAAACTTGGAATCTAGGTAGGCCTTGATCTCTTCTGTTTGCTTGAAGAAGGATGATGTGATCTTGTCAAGCAAGGCTCTATAGTTGTTTGATGCCAATATTTTGGCTTGATCAGCTATTTTATTTGCTGTGGAACCGCTCTCCTTAAAATGATTCAAGATTGGAGTGATTTGAGAGATAGAGGCTTCTGCTATTGCTCCGGGAACAAGACTTTGTCTTCAATATTTTTCACTAATAACTTGATTTCACCTAGCCCCTTTTTCATCTCTTTATCAGTAGCTTGTTATAGTAGCTCTTTCTTACTCCTCAAAGATGGGTGCAAATGGTAGCCCTCTTCATTCTCTTCCTGAGGAGCTTCCTTAAGCAAATGAAGTGCTGCAGAGACTTTGGATTATATGATATTATTTGCAGGCATATAATCTCCAAAGCTAGAGCTTCTTCCTGAGGGTTAAGGTTCTGAATCTTTCTCATTTTCCGCTTAATCTTCTTGTCTTTCCTCCAACCTATCCTCCGAACTTACCTCGCCTATTGAGTCCACTCTATGAGTGTGCTCAATGGATCCCAGACATAGTCCCTCCTCTAGAATGGAATTATCCGAGTTGGCCACATCTTACTTGGATACTTGTATATCCAAGTTATCATTTATAGCAGCTGCTGTGACATCATTAGTAGTATCAGCAGCATTAATATTAAGAGTAGCCGAGATAGGCAGTACCTCATTCAATAGAGAAGGAATTTGGATGCTGGAGGCTTCCTTTTCTTTGATTCTTCCAACCCCAACCCGCAAATGACTGGAATTATCCTCAGCTACCCCTACTAGTGCCTTTTTAGGACTTTGTTGTTCATTAGGCGCATTGGAATTGTCCTCAATTCCCTCTCCTACTGCCTTTTCAAGACTTACTTTAGTGGGGTTTCCAGCTTCTAGACTTAGCAAATTTTCCAAAAGAGGCACTGTGAGAGGTATGAAATTGTAGGATCCAAAATCTAGAATTTTTGAGAGCTCAACTATAGCACTTGAGTCTACCAGGATTGGTTGAGAAGAAGATCCCCGGGTCCCTCAATGGCTAGATTGTTTAGCTGGTAGTTTTCTGCCACGGATGCCATCATTTCATCATATTGAGGGTCCTCCGGAAGGATGTCCTCATTGGATCTGGGCATATTTTTGCCTTTTGAGGTTTTGGCCGTAGCCAATTCCTCTACCACAACTCTTCTTGCAGCCTCCTTATCAATTACAATGGAGTTTGGGTTTTTGGCAGGTTTATTTTGGTGTTTCCAGGCTTTGAATGCTTCATCAAAGGTACACCGCTCCTCATCCTTTATTTCTTCCTCTTCTGACCCATCTCCCTTTTCAAAGATTCAGAGGCTTTTCTCTTTTACCCCTATTGGTATCCTTTTCTGATTGCAGCTATGGTGACTACTATTGTTTCCCTTGCCTCTGGATCGCATACTAGTTTTTTCAAAAGGTCAGTATTTTTGATCAGCCTTCCCTTTGGTTTTTACTTTATTAGGGAATTCTTTAGTAGTTGGGAAATTATCTACTGATCTTCATCTTCCACTTCTTCTATCGAAACCTGGACTAATGGCTGTAGTGCTTTCAGTTTCTGTGTTCTGGCCTTTTTGGAGCAGGGGCAAGGACATCCGGATTAGCAGTCTTATGGGCCTTGTTGCTTCTATCATCCCTTAGCTTCTTCACTTTCTCTTCATTCCATTCTTCTCCAAAATGTCAGTCTTCTAAAATTCTTCTCCAGAATTTCCTTTCCATTTTCAGCATGGAACCCATTTAGATTTATCTCAATGGCTAGGAGGTTCTGGGTGATTAAAGCCCTATGGGTATTAACATTGTTCTTGAGGTAGCTTATAATCAGTACCGACCAATTAATTTCTACACAGCCAACCTAATGTTGACGGATGCAATGTTGTAGTGAAGAGACTGTTGTTAAGGATCCCTTCCGGATTAGAATAAGCTTTGCTATCGCATGATGAAGAAGTCTGGGGGTTTCTGGGAAGTAGGTGGAGAATTTATCCCCAAAGTAGTTAGGATGTAGCTAGAGCTTTGAATTATATTCTACTTCTGCTTCATCTCCATCTGTTCACAATTGCAGTCCGGAGTTTTTCATATTAAGTTTCTCTTCAAAGAAATCAGGGGTAATGGTGATATCTTTCCCTTGAACCTTGGTTCAAAGGGCGTCAAGCTCATTGTGGACTTGAAGGTTATCATAAAATTCTTTGACTAGCTCTGGATATATTGGGCAGTTGATTTTGAGAAAATCTTTTAAATTTTGATCATCAATAAGAGTGCATAATGGAGTTATCTAAAAGAGGAAATTGTCTCCTAGAAAATCCATGGGGATCACAGAGTTACTGGGTTTGAGTTTTGATAGCTCAAAGTCATCATCATTTAGGTTGAATTTGGAGAATAGGTTTCGGGTAGGGAAATTTTGGGTTTCTTGGTTAACCATTGCGGCCATTTCGAGTTTAGAGTTTGAAGGAATTAGGGTTGAGATTTTATTTTTGTAGAGTAACGGTACTTAGTCACTTGCGCGAAGAAGAAGGGAGATTTTGAGGGGTTTATATAGAATTTTCAAAGTGAGGGTATTTTAGTAATCTGGACTCCGACTATTTTGGCTGGATTCATGATATGGTAGTCGGATTTTGAGGAAGAGGTGAATTCAATTTAACCAAAGAATGGGAACGGTTTATTTTTAAAATAACTGTAGCATTTACCGCGCGTGTAACAACTAATGGACTTTTGAAATTCAAAAAGTAACTGTTACCTTTAGGGGCTTTTACTGCCATATGTCATTCTTGTTGGCTGATATGGCAATCTTCTGGAAGAGACCTCCTCCCAATACTCATTGTCTTCTGAAATGAGGTTTTAGCTTAGGATCCGGCTTAATTTAAAGCTGTCTTCCAGATTCTCCCTAAATTGGATTTGACATTCCAATTGACTCCCTCAGCTTCCCAAATTGATCTTTGATTAATGGCTTTGTAAAGAATTCAGGTCTCAAATGCAAATGGAATTTGAGATGTCCATGATGGGAGGACTCAACTTCTTCCTTGGTCTACAAATCAAGCAAAGTCCGGATAGGATTTTCATTAATCAATCAAAGTACACCAAGGAGATCTTGAAGAAGTTTGAAATGGACAAAAGCAAGCCTATGTCCACTCCAATGGGATCAGATACAGTCCTATCTAAGGATTGTGAAGGAGAGGATGTTGGTCAAAGCTCTATAGAGGGATGATTGGCTAACTCCTATACTAGACAGCTAGCAGACTATCATGAATTGAGCAGCCTCAGAATCAAATGTGACTTTTATTCCTTTGTCACCGAGTTAGGCCACACTTAGCAAGTTGAATTTCAGTCCATCAACCAATGAGACATCTTTTGTCTTTAACTTAGATCAAATGGTTCCATGACCAATGATCTGTCCCTTTTGATTATCTCTAAAGCTTACTTTGCCTCCCTTCTTTAGGGTTAATATGATGAAGGCCTTCTCATCACCTGTCATGTGCCTTAAGTATCCACTATCAATATACCCTATATGTGTTGATCTACTGTAGATCCATGGCATACCTGCAAAATAGATCAAGCGGGTTTGGGTACCCAATCAGATTTGGGTCCTTTTGGGTTAATAACCATCTCAGGCCAAGGGTAAACATCATAATAACCATTTTTTGATCTACATGATTTAGTAATATGATTAGTTTTCGTACATAGCCTGCACCCCGAAATAGGTATGTTTTGCTCTTGCTTCTCGCTAATCTTTTCCAGATCCTTTTTCCTACAGTTGCCTTTATACCCAGCTTTTTGCACACTGGTGGATGGTCCAGTGGTAATCCAGAAGCTGGTTAGAGGTGCAACTTCTACTCCATGGTTTCTTCTTTGTTTGATAGGTTGTTGGTTGTAAGCTACCTTAGCCTTTCCCTTTTGAGTAGCGGTATATCTTTGATCTTGTGGTTGCCTGCTAGCTTCCTTCATCTTTTGATTAGGGGTCCTTTGAAATCTACTTAAGCAAGAGGAGGATTATCTCTTCTTGGAGCATTTTTATCTGGCCTCTTCCTGGATACTTCCTTTAACAGATTAATTTCTCTATCTAGTCCCATTACATTTGCATTTAGGATCTGGACTTGATTCCTCAGGAAGTTTTCTATTACTTCAACATATTCTCCCAACTTCATTACTGCTCTTTTTAGGGACTTGATTTCTTTTGCATTCTTCTTTACACCCTAGATAACAATAGATAGAGCTTTTGCAAGGTCAAGGTTAGAAGTAGAATTAGAACAAGAATTTGCCTCAGTGTTTGCTGTATCTGATTCTAATTCTTAAATTTGCACTATTTCTTGCTTGGAGGCGCTTCTTCCGAATTGCTCAGCTTTCGGATCAGTCAGAGCCATTAACACACAATTTGCGATCTCTTCTTCTATTGAAGATGAGCTACTACTTTCTTCACTATTGCTCTAAGTAGCAACCATAGCCTTCTTTTTAAACTTCTTGGTTCTCTTAAGGGTGGGGCATTTTGTTCCGAAATGGCCTTTCTCACCACATTCAAAACATGTAGCTTCTTTCTCCGGATCCTTCTTTTCTTCTGAATTTCTTCTAAGCCTATCTCTTCTAGAGGTTCCTTCTCTTTGTTTTTAGGATTCATACTTTCTTGATTTCCTTTTATCTTTCTTCTGTATGAATCGGTTGAGCCTTCTAGTTAGTAGAGCAAGTTGATCTTTGGTGCTCTTTGATTCATTGATCTGCTCTTCCTCTCTGGATGAAGCTAATGCGGTGGACTCTGCCTTAAGTGCAATGGTATTCTTTTTCTTCTCAGGCTTCTTTTCTTGTTGGCTATATCTCCCTAAGGATAATTCTTGGGTTAGAAGATTACTAATGAGTTCATCATAACAGTAAAAGTTTAAGTCTTGAGCTTCCTTAATGGCAGTTTTTTTATTGTCCCATTCCTTGGTGAGACTCCAGAGCACTTTCTTGACCAATTCTACTTCTAAATCTCCTTTCCTAGCCTCTTCAACTCATTCACTAGATTGGTGTATCTAGTGTTCATGCTGCTGATTGATTCTTTAGGCTCCACCTTCAAGGATTTAAACTTTTGTTGGAGTAGATCTAGCTTAGGTTCTCTTACTTTCATGGTTCCTTCATAGGTTACTTCCAACTTCTCCCAATCTCTTTTACAGTCTCACATTCGGATATCTTGTTAAGTTCATCTGTACTAAGAGTACAATGAAGCATGTTAATAGCATTTGCATTTTCACGCAACTTTTTAAAATCATTCTCATCCCACATACTTGATGGCTTTTGGGTAGTTATACGCTCTATTTCATAACTAGCCTCATATGGACCATCATTAATAACTAACCATGCTTACATACTTTATGACTAGATGAAGTTCTTCATCTAATTTTTCTAGAATGCGTAGTGTTCACTGGTAAAGAGTGGAGGATAAATAACAGACATACCCTGGGGATAGAGTTGAAAATTTTGGAAACTTATTTTGATATGTGAATCAAAATATACAGACCTTTAGCTCGAGATTATTAGTTCTCTAATTTGAGTACTTGCTTTGGTATTAATTGTTGGTCCCTATAAGGGTCTTTATAAGGTCAGAGGGGGGGGTGAATGACCCCTTTTCATAGAATGTAAATACTTTAGAAAGTCTTAGTATAGCATGTTTGATTATGAATCAGATGATGGATCCAAATGATGCAGATAGGACAATATAATACAAATAATAAAAGTTAGAGAAATCAAACACAGAAGATTTTTATCCTGGTTTGGCCCCGCCTACTCCAGTCCCCAGAGTTTCATTCCTCTGAGCTTTTCCACTAGTGGATTCCTTTCTAACTGGCAAGAATCAAGCCTTACAATTTCTCTCTGGATGGTAAACCCTTCTAGATGTAGGATATACCACTAGAAGCACCAACTTCTAGCTGAGTCCTTTAGTCTTTAGTAGGATATACAACTTAGACTTCTACCCCAAATCTAAGTTGAGTCCTACAGGGAGTTCTTACTCAAAGCACCAACTTTAAGTTGTATCCCAATCTCACAACTCACCCAAGTTGGAGATTCTTACAATCTTGTTTTTCACAAAGTTTCTGGTTTTTGGATTTCCTTAAGTTTATAGGAATCCTTACAACAGATGTGGAATTTAATTAACTCTTGGAGGGATTTGTAAGCTGATTGAATGCTTATTCTTTTTTACTTATTTTTGTCAACCAAACAGCCAACCTTCTTATTTTGTGAAGTTTGCCTTTTATAGGCTTCCATCGTAAATGTAGCCATTATGGGTTGTTAAACTTATAATAAATCTTCACCCTTGATCAAGTTATAAGTGGCGCTTTTGGAACCGTTGATCGATCCGTTAGACTACAATTTAATCTCATTTGAATTCTAGGGATTGATGCAGAAAAGTGGTTAGTGATCGTTTTACATGGCATTTTGTGATGCATTAAATTTTACACCATTAGCTTTTTGGTGTGAGGTCCACGCGCCTCCTTATTAGTCTAGGTGAAAAAGGTTTTCATCTTTTTTAGCTCGGTGTCAGTCCTTTTGTCCTTTCTTTGAAAAATGCAAGCTGTCATTTTGCCTTTGTCTTGGGGAAAGGATTTTTGATTTTATACACCAAAAGGTGGAGGAAAAAGCTATCTTTCAAGCTTTTCCCATTGTCTTCAAGCATGAGTCTTCTAGATGACTTTAGGCTCATGTTCTCTAGATCTACTTACTTCCGGAGATATAGTAATTAGCTCTTTCTGATGATTCCATGTGCTTAGGTATTTGATGTCTTCTATGGACAGCTTTATAGCTGGACCTTTGTCCAGATGTTTCCTTTTTGATTTAGGATTTAAATGGTTTAAGTTTTTGTTTCTTTCAAACCTAATGCAGATAGTTTAGTTTAGTTTGTGGTTCGGATCTTAGTTTCCCAATAGGTTCCCCACTCCACTGCCTGATTACTATAAGGTCAAGCATGGATGGTTCTTCTCTCACTTTCTTGACTTCCATGATGCGCTTCTAGACCTCTTCTTCTTTTAATCCGGATTTGATCATGTCTACTTGCTCCCTCTTCTCCGGGGTTCCCAAACTTTACCTATGTTAATGAGTTCCGTAATAGCTTAAAGGAGATCCTTACATGCAAAAAACTTTACCTAAGTCAGGTGACCAGAACTGTCGTGATACACGCAAAAATTGCCCCTCTCTTCAGGCTTTAGCTTAACATATGGTTGGAGATGATCAATCCACTTGTACTTTTTCTGCTACTCGAAAAGCCTCAATAGAGGAGTACCTCAAAGTGAGATACCATCGAGAGTCATAGGATAAACCTTCTGATAGTGAGTCATACCATAGGGTAAACCCATAAAATAAGGGAGGATTGTTCCCTTTGGCATAACCACAAAATTAGGTAATTGACTCAAATCCGTGCTACGGTGAACTTGTAACATGGCCTCTTGATAAAATAGATGTGACCCTTTACCCACTGTATGGAGCATTGAGTTTGCTGGCTGAATAAATCGACTGAGATAAGCCATGGATAAACTTAAGAGAAAGGAAACTTGTTGAATCTTGTATTGAGGTGGTAACCAAAAGATCAGTAAATGCATGGGATGCGTAATGCATGCACAAATTATGACAATGCATGGCTAGGTTAATTACAGGGGAATGTAATACAACACATGTGAAGCGATGGATTCCATCCTTATTTCTCCTACCGAGTCTGAGGGTATTCTTCCTTAATCTAACATCATACAGAAATTAAGGTACCTAGAAGGTAAAATGCTAAGGCTTTTAATATGAATGGAATAGTGACAAATCAAAAGTTTGATGTAGAAGGTTCCCATCTTATCAAGCCTCTTTTGGAGGGAGATAGTAATGGGTTCTCCACCCACTAGAGTGTCCCTAATTCTTGGCGGGCATGGGTAATACTTTTGTGAGTGTTACAGAAATAATTGGGCTCCTTATGTTAGCGCTAGAAGAAGAGTTAATCTAACTAAAGAGGGAAGGAGATGAGAAGATAAATAGTGATAATTTTCCCAAATGATGAAAAAGAAAACAAGTTAATCAAGTAAATGACTTTCAGTGCTCATCTTAATCTTTTAAGCTTTTAAAAAAAGCAAAATGTTGCAAGTTAAAGATCATTTCCCTAGCAGAGTCGCCACTATGAGGTGTCGATAATGTGTGGGTCTCCATTGGCGCCTGTATGAGAGGCAGGGCTCATTGGGGGTTGGTTGGATTAGGCGTGACAAAACATTTTTAGTTCAAGTTTGCACAATAGGCAAATTTTAATGAATAAAAAATCGAGACCCAAATCTCGATACAATGATAGAGATGCCACCCAAGTTGTCTACTTGAGAAAGATTTTTGGTATAGTTTGCTATGGATAGGAGACTCATACCTTTAGGATAAGAGATTCAGGTATCGGATGAGTCATTTATTTCTCTTTTAGTTGATCAAAAATTACATGCACCGTGTAAAACCATTTTTATTTTCATCATTTGAGGAATTATCACAGAAATCCTATTTTTCTACACTCTTTCACACTTATTACATGCTTTTACAGATTACAATAAAGCATAAGCAATAAGTGGGGGAAAATATATTACTACTGGGGGAAAATGGGGGAATTTCAAGAGAACCTATACATTTATTTTAAGTTATAGAACAAAAATAAAAATAAATTCCCCTGCATCCACAAAGATTAGCACAGTTTATAGCATCTGATAAGTCAACATTTCATTAGGAAAAATGTGATTGTATTGGCGTGGCACTTTTATGATCGATAGTGCCTCAACGTCTTCTAGGATCGAAATGAAATAGCAGGTCTTCAACAATGTATTTTGTTATGAAAATAGATTTTTACTTTTGTGGGTTGATTTCTCAGATTATTAGTGAAAGTGATCGCATGGAAAATGGTGAATTGGATTGATTTTTAACCGAATCAAAATGAGTTCAAGATTCTGCCAAGGGCAGGTACCCATATAGGTGGGTGGGATCCGTACAGATACCAAGAAGGATTGGTACCCGTACGGGTCCTGTTTGGTCTAGGAAGAAACTTTGTTCAGTTTAACTTGCGGATTTACTAATTAATGGCAGAAAAATAAAATAAAAAGGGATCTCCGTCCATATTAGTATGGCGCACCAATCTAATATATCGATGATACAAGGTGCCAACAAGTCTCGTACGAGCTAGGACCACACCCAAAACAAGAAATAATAAGTATTGATAGAGGAGGCAGAGAATAATAATAATGAATAACTAAAATGTGAGTCTCTTTGAAACTTAGGAGCTTTACCTTTGTGACGTGAATCCACTTTAAGGTGATCCCTTTACAGTTGAGAGAGTCCGGCCAAAGTAGATGGTGAAATAGGACTATTTAGGAGAGTATTTTTTTGGAAAGAAGCTCCCCTAAATCATAATAAATAAAGTTAGGAATGAATAAAATGTGGACAAAACCTCAGGGAATGGGTTTTCTCCCTATTTTATACCTCCTATACCCCCACTATACCTATTTTATACCTACAAAAATTGCTAGAACTTTACTATAGTTTTTCTATAGTTTACTTCTCTTTTTAGTTGCGTGTTATGAAATGAGGGGAGAAAGCCCTATTTATAGGGTGAGAGTTAGGTCTGAATGCAATAAACAACATTCAAGACTAGCCTTTTCCAAAAAAGGTAAGCGATTACTTCCAAAAGAGGCTAATTAGGCAATTAGAGGACCCATACAGGTGGGGGCCCATCGGTTAGGGTACAATGTTGCATATGATGTATGCCGTTAAGGCAATTAGGGCAATATATCTTAATCATGTAATAGTATGAATCATTTGTTTAATCAATAAAGGCATTTGTTCTTTTGTTTATATTAATATGTTTCTATTTATATATATTATAGCTAGTTAAATATATTCATTGAGTATGTATACAAAAGTCCTTGACACATCATAGCATGAAATCAGAGAAATTATAGTTGGACTATACCTAGTGCAACCTGCTTCATATGCAATTATGATTATGTCTAAACTATCCCTAGTCATAGTTTCATCAATAAAGGATATTGATGAAGCAGAAAGACTAGCATGTGGTTAACTTTCTTAGAAAGGGTCCAAGCAATCAATCTCCTAAGAACTTAAGGTGGTGCCTTAAGTTTTACACATGGATATATCTGGGAGATATATCGGAGACTGCAGTAAGATAAACACTTGGTATATATATCACTGTATTGGTGTTTATCTTCAAGCAATAAGCTTTGCGAATGTCCACGTACTTGAGATGTTAGTTACCTTGTGTGGTACTATTACTATACTTTGGGTCATAACTATACACTCATTAATTTAGGGTGTTACGGGTGATTACGAGTAAAGTGATGATAACACGATGGTAAGATGAGTAGTCAGAAAGAATCCATCGCTCCAAATACATTTAGGATTTGTACCTGGCCACTTGTTGAAGTGATGATTACCATAAACCTCTGATCAGATATGTGTAGAAATGGTTTCTAGTCAAACACAGTATAGTAAAAGGCAATATACTTCGGTAACAAGTAAACTATTGGGATAGCTTGGAGCAACCTCGCTATTAGTGGGTTAACACTTTAACCAAACCCTATAAACCAAATGGTACTAGTATTAAAGAATGGAAGGAATTTATTGCACTGGATAACTATTGCATTAACCGGGATTAAGTCATAAGCATAAATGACGTTCCAAGTAATGGGGGATGGTAGACCCTTACTAGAGGCATACTACAGTTGTTTAAGGTGATTGAGTTCTATTCATGGTCTAGAGCATCGAGCCAATGGTTCCATTAGAACAAGGGTTAGTTAAGCCTTAACAGTTCAATACTTCGGGATCCCATAAGGTCACATACATTGGACCTTCATCGGACTAAGTAAAGAACTAATAGATTTATTCTATTACGAAAATATAACATAAATATTTATTGGATTATTATTTGATTGGTTAAAATTGATTAGATCAATTTTGGATAGACTAAGGAATTTATTTTGACCGATAACTAATTAATTAGAGTCATAAATAAATTATAATTGATTAGATCAATTTTGGTTGGACCAAGAAATATATTAGGGTCGAAAAAAATATTTATTTGAAAGGGATTATAAAAGGGAGTTTTGCATTGGCGAGTTGAATTAGACCGAGAGTACAAAAGTAATTTTTACAAGCTCAGGTGCGCGGGAATACACTGAAAGGTGCGCGAGCAATGTTGGGCATTGCTCACCGCAACCCATGAAAAGGGGCTACGAATGAGGAGCCCCAAAGGGGTGCACCGCGAGCTAGGCTCAAGGCATGGGCCTCGAGGCTCAGCTTGCATGAGAGGCAAGCCCGCAAGGGTGTGCCTTGCAAGCTGGCATACGTGAATCCCTTGGATTCGCGTGCGAGCAACCCACATGGGGCCCAATTTTTTGCTTTCCAAGCCTACATATAGGCTTCCCCTTCTCTTGTTTTAAGTGTACCAAGCTCAAGTACAAATCCCAAGTTGAGATTCGCAAAGATTAATCTCTTGGGGTAATTGAGCAAGTTATTTTTAAGGAGCTTAAATTTATTTAAAGCACCTCTAGTATATACTTTTGGGTGTGGCTTCTGGACTAGTCTAGCAACTACTCAAGGCTTCTTAGTTCTTCCTCCTAGGGAGATTTTGGTTTATGGATTCATGTGGATACTGATAGAGGCTATCCTACGCTTAGAGCCATGTGCAAGAAGATTTTGTAAAAGCACGCTTTAACTGGTAAGTTGTTTTTCTTTCTCTTATAATTTTAAGGTCTTTTTCTTTAAGCGTTTTTAGACTTAATAATTATGCTTAGGTTGTTTTGCATGCTTAGTTTATTTTGTGCTTAGGTTATAGCTTAGAGTTATAACATGCTTAGTATAAAATAAATGTGCAAGGGTATAATTTGGAATTATGGTATGCCTAGTCCTTTTGCATGCTAACCTAGGTAGAGAATTGTTTAGTTAAGGCTCTGTTTAATTTATATGCAACTAATAGTTCCTGGGGATAGGGACAAAATTTTAAATTTTCGCCATGCCTATTATGCATGTTCAATCTGACTGTTAGTTATGAACAGTGGTATTAGAGCCTGCCTATTTAGTGCATAATTAAGTTAGAAGTGAACTAATAATATTTTCTATATGAAATGGTTTGGTTATTTAATTGTTTGGAACATTATATATGAACTTTGCCTTTAATTTCAAGGTTAGAAAATGGTTATGAAAAATTTTGAATAAGCCTGCTCAACTTACTCAAATTATATAAGTGTCAATAATTTATTTAAATTACATGGGTTATAGATGCTTCCAATTTACATGAATTGGAAGAACGAAATTTATTAGTTTGAGAGAATCCATTGGTCTTCAGGTTTCTGCCCGTATTTGTTCTGGCTAAGGATTGGACTTGGTGTCCACTCCTCATAGGGTACCTCTCCTACCTAGGAACCTATATCAATGAAATTTGAATTGACTAATGGGGGGACTAATATGAACTAATTTATTTCCAGTATATAAGATGGTGCTTATATATGTTTTTATAACAAAGTAAAAAAATTAAATTTATTGAATAAAAGCTTAAAGGAAATGCAATATAAATATAACAAATAAAAGTGTTAATTATATTGCATATAATCTAGGTTGATGGAAGAATTATAATAAAGAGCTGAACCCACCTAAGGTTAGACCTTATAAATTAATTCTAAAATTCCCTGAATTAATACAAGTTATTATAATTTTGTCCATCTGATAAAATCCTAGATTGGGTGAGACGTTTAACACCAATAAAATCCCAAAGTAAATATATTAAGGCAAGTTGTAGTCCTTGTTACTCAAATTTATAATACGGTCTCTTTCGGCCATCAAAGTGCTACGCAAAGCGTTCCTTCTAGTCCACATTGAGTGATTGTAAAGTTTGGGATAGGGTCTGCCTTAACAAAGCTGGGGTAGTCCACTATAAAATTTGGGGCGAGGCCCAGATCTGAGACATATTCAAGGAGATGCTGATATATGAGCACACGTCCCTTGGGATTAGGGAACTTGAATGAATTTGCAATTGCCTGAGATGCTAATTGAATGGGATTCCAACCATGACTTAATATTATGACTTGACTCACAAAGTTGGGGGTTGTAATAGACTAGTTATAGATGCTACCTACTAGGAAATTTAGCTGGGCTACAATTCCCGAATTCAATAGAATGGGTTACTGTAAATTTCGAAGAAAATGGTAGGAAAATGTATTTAATTAAAAGTCCTTATATTAAAAGAATGTACTTAAACTAATATCTAAACTCTTTTCTTCTCTTATATCTTAGGTTGAATATGAACTCCATTTTGAAAATCTGATATAAATGCATCCAAACTTTGAGAGCAATTAACTACCATAATTGATCAAGGATGTAAGGGATATCCTTAAGGATTATGAATTAGCATATGTTCTTGAAAATCCATTCACAAAAATTCCTAGCACTGATGCACCGACTGTTAGTAAGGATGCATGGTTGAAATATATTAAGGATTTATTTTATGTCTTACACTTGCTATTAGATATTATGAATCCTTAGATACATTCACATTGCGATCATATGAGTCTGTAAACTATGTTGATCCATCTAAAGAGTTTGCCTGAAAAGCCAAGGTATGAAAGGTTCAAATTAACAAGTGAACTTTCAAACTCTAATATGAAGGTAGGGACAAGTGTTGTAGCACACATCAACAAGATTAGAGATTTCTTGAAGAAATTGGAATCGTTGGGATCTTTGGTCGGTCAATCCTTAGGATTGGATATCCTATTGGATTCTTTACCCATCAGCTATGCTGACTTTGTAAAGGAACATTGCTTCAAAGTTCACGACTATACTTTCTCAAAAATGGTTAATGCGTTGAGAAAATTCAATGCCAAATGCAAAGAAGATTCAAGAGAGTCTTCAAATAAACATGCTCTAGAAAATGGCCTAGAGGATTCTATCAGCAAAAGAGTAGTTAAAGGATTGAAAAGGAAGAAGAGGACATGTAAGTATGCCTGTGACCAATGTAACGTACCATTGGAATAAGAATTGCAAAGCTCCTACTTATGAGCATTTGAAGAAGAAGCCTGCAAAGGCATCTACTTTAGGTACATTTATAATTGAAAACTTTGCTACTTTTCCATGTAAAACCACTTGGGTATTAGGTACTAGTTGTGGTTCTCATATCTGTACTTCTATGTAGGGACTAAGAAATAGTAGAAGACTTATAAAAGGGAAGATGGACCTATGTGTGGGGAATGGAGCCAAGTGGACTTGTTTTAGTTTTGAATAATTGTTACCATATTCCAAGTGTTACTAAGAATATTGTATCTGTTGTGTGTTTCACAGTAGAGGGATTTGAAATTTTATTTTTGAATAATAATTGTCAGCTTCATTTGAATAATATTCTTTATGGTTATGGAATGTTGAATGGTGGCATTTATGTTCTTGATACTAAAACATAAGTTTTCAATATAAACAATGTGAAGAAAGTTAAATTAGATAATGAGAATTCCTTCTACTTATGGCATTATTGTGGAGGCCACATAAACAAAGATTGCTTAACCAAGTTATATAAGCGTGGAGACTTGGGCCCAATAGACTTGGAGTCTTATGGTGATTGCGAACCTTGTTTAAAAGGAAAAATGACAAATTTACCCTTTTAAGGAAAGGGTGAGCGGGCCACGAGTACATTAGAGCTTATAAATACTAATGTTTGTGGTCCAATAAGTGTTTAGGCACTAGGAGGATACTCCTACTTAATAACCTTTGTTGATGATTACTCACGATACGGTTATTTGCACTTAATAAAGAACTAGTCTAAAAGTTTGAAAATTTTAAACTATTCAGAGCTAAAGTAGAGAAACAACTTGAGAAAAGTATTAAATCACTTCAATTAGATCGAGGTGAAGAATACTTAAGTTATGAGTTTTAGGATTATCTAAAGGAAAATGGGATAGTTCCCCATTGGACCACTCTTTGTACTCCCCAACAAAATGGAGTGTCAAAAAGGAGGAATCAGACTTTATTGGATAAGGTTATGTCCATGATGAGCCATGCAGATCTTAGTAAATACTTTTGGGGATATGCACTAGTGAGTATAATTTATGTTTTAAACAGAGTGCCCTCTAAATCAATTGATTTTACACCTTATGAAAGATGGTGTAATAAGAAGCCATCTCTAAGTCACTTATGAGTATGGGGCTATCCTGCTATGGTAAAGAGGATAGCATCAGATAAGCTGAATGCCAGGGCTAACAAATCTCTGTTCATTAGGTATCTAAAGGAAACAATTGGATATCTATTTTACGAACTCAAAGCACAAAAGGTATTTGTGTCTCGGAATGCTCACTTTTTGGAAAAGGAACACTTACTTACAAAAGTTAGTGGGAGCGATATTGAACTGGAAGTCCAAGAGGAAGACATAGATAATCAACTAATTAACCCCTTTCTAGATACACAAGAGAGTGTGATCTAAGAACAATCTGTCGAAACACAATAATTGTGAAGATTAGGTCATGTTCATAAGGGTCCTAATAAATATGGGTTTATCATCATTGATGATAAGGAACTATATCTTATGGAAGATGATGAACCAAGGACATATGATGAGGCAATGAAAATCTTAGATTCTGATAAATGGCTAAAAGCCATCAAATAAGAAATGGATACCATTTATGAGAACCAAGTTTGGAATTAGGTTGATGAACCACAGAGGTTAGAGCAATTGGGTGCAAGTGGGTCTTCAAGAAGAAGACTAATATGGATAGTAATGTAATTACCTATAAAGCAAGCTTGGTTGTGAAAGGTTATAGTCAACGGGAAGGTATTGACTATGATGAAACCTTCTCACCGATAGCCATGCTTAAATCCATAAGGATACTGCTTGCCATTGCTGCTCATTATGATTATGAGATCTGGCAGATGGATGTAAAAATAGCATTCCTGAATGGGGATTTAGACCTGGATCTATATATGACATAACCTGAGGGTTTTACACACTCAAAATGGCTTGAAGGTATGTAAGCTACAAAGATCCATTTATAGACTTAAGCATGCATCCAGGAGTTAGAATATAAGGTTTGATAAGACAATCAGGGAACTGGATTTCTACCTAAATGCAAATGAGCCTTGTGTTTACAAGAAGGTTAGTGGGAGTGTAGTCGTTTTTCTAGTATTGTATGTTGATGACATTTTACTAATAGGGAACAACATTTATCTTCTTCAAAACGTTAAAGTATGGTTGTCAAGAAAGTTCTTCATGAAAGACCTTGGTGAAGCATCATTTATACTAGGTGTACAGATCGATAGGGATAGATCCAAGAGGCTATTAGGTCTTTCTCAAAGTACATATATGGACAAGGTGTTGAATAGGTTCAATCTTGAGCATTCTAAGAAAGGTTATATCCCGATGACAAAAGGGATAAACCTATCTAAGGTTAAGTGTCCAAAGATAGCTCAGGAGAGAATGCACATGAAGGATACACGCTATGCATCTGTGATAGGATCCATCATGTATGCTATGATATGTACTAGGCAAGATGTCTCTCGGGCTTTGAGCTTTACGAGTAGATATTAGTCAGATCTAGGTGAAAAGTACTGGGTGGCCATTAAGACAATCCTTAAGTACTTGAGAAGGACTAAGGATGTATTCTTCATTTATGGAGAAGGTGACCTAACAATAAGAGGTTACACCGACGCAAGTTTTCAGTCTGACAAGGATGACTTTAAGTCTCTATTAGCTTTTGTGTATGTGTTAAATGGAGGGTCAGTATGCAGGAAGAGTTCCAAGCAAGAAACTACTAATGATTCAACAGTGGGATCCGAATACATTGCTGCATTCGAAGCAGCAAAAGAACCTATCTGTTTGAAGGGATTTATTGGTGATCTCGATGTGGTGCCTGAGGCTGTTGATCCAATTACTTTGTATTGTGATAACAATGGTGCCATAGCTCAGGCAAAGGAACCACGGTCTCATCAGAAAAATAGACATGTATCCAGAAAGTATCATATAATCGGGGCGATTGTTGATGCTAAGATAGTAAGATTAGAATATGTACCCATTGATCAGAACCTAGCGGATGGTTTGACAAAGTCTTTGACTCAAGTCAAAAGGCAAGCATGCTAAAGCATACGGATTAAGACATATGGCTAATTAGCCTTAGTGCAAGTGGGTGTTTGTTGAATATGATGTATGCCCTTAAGGCAATTAGGGCGATATATCTTAATTATGTAATAGTATGAATAATTTGTTTAATCAATAAAGAAATTTGTTCTTTTGTTTATATCAATATGTTTCTATGTATATATATTATAGCTGGTTAAATATATTCATTGGTGTATGTATACAAAAGTCCTTGACACATCATAGCATGAAGTCAGAGAAATTATAGTTGGACTATATCTGGTGGAATCTTCTTCATGAGCAATTATAATTATGTCTAAACTATCCCTAGTCATAGTTTCATCAAGAAAGGATATTGATGTAGCGAAAAGATGAGCATGTGGTCAACTTTCTTGGAAAGGGTCTAAGTAGTCAATCTCCTATGGACTGAAGCTGGTGCTTTAAGTTTGACACATGGATATATTTGGGAGATATATTAGAGATCGTAGTAAGATAAATACTTGGTATATATATCAATGTATTAGTGTTTATCTTCATGCAATAAGCTTTGCAAATGTCCTCGTACTTGAGATGCTAGTTACCTTGTGTGGTACTATTGCTATACTTTGGGTCATTACTATACACTTTTTAATTTTGGGTGCTACGAGTGATTACGGGTATAGTGATGACAGCATGTTGGTAAGCTGAGTAGTCGGAAAGAATCCATCCCTCCGGATATATTAAGGAGTTGTACCTGGCCACTTGTCGAAGTGATGATTTCCATAAACCTCTAATCAGAGTATGTGCTTGATAGAAATGGTTTCTAGTTAAACACACTATGGTAAAAGGCAATATACTTCGGTATCAAGTGAACTACTAGGATATGTAGGAGCAACCTTGCTATTAGTGGGTTAACGCTTTAACCAATCCCTATAAACTAAATGGTACTAATATTAAAGAATGGAAGGAATTTATTGCACTGGATAACTATTGCATTAACCGGGATTAAGTCATAAGCATAAATGACATTCCGAGTAATGGGGGATGGTAGACCCTTGGTAGAGGCTATACTACAACCATTTAAGGTAATTAAGTTCTATTCACGATCTAGAGCATCAAGACAATGGTTCTATTAGAACAAGGGTTCGTTAATCCTTATCAGCTCAATACTTTGGGATCCTATAAGGTCACACACATTGGACCTTCGTCGGACTAAGTAAAGAACTAATAGATTTATTCTGTTATGAAAATGTAATAATAATTGGATTATTGTTTTATTGGTTAAAATTGAGTAGATCAATTTTGGATAGATCAAGGAATTTATTTTTACCGATCACTAATTAATTAAAGTCATAAGTAAATTATAATTGATTAGATCAATTTTGGTTGGACGAAGAAATTTATTTTGACTAGTAACTAATTTATTAGGGTCGGAACATAAATATTTATTTAAAAATGATTAAAAGGGGAATTTTGCATTGGCTAAATTGGCCCGAGAGAACAAAAGTAGTTTTGTAGGCTCGGGTTAGCAGGAATACAACGAAAGGTGCGCGAGCAACGCTGGGCTTTGCTCGCGGTAGCCTATGAAAATGGGCTGCGCATGCGCAGCCCCTAAGAGGAGCGCCGCAAGCTAGGGTTGCGGCATAAGCCGCAAGCCCGAGCTTACATGCGAGCCAAGCATGCAAAAGCTTGCCTTACAACATGCAACATGTGTAGCACACTGTATGTGGGGCGGGTCACACGCGGATCCTTTAAGTTCGTGTGTGAGCAGCCCGTACTCCCATCCCACATTACTTTTGGGGAGCAATTTTGTGCTCCCCAAGCCTATATGTAGGCTTCCCCTTCTCTTGTTTCAAGTGCACCAAGCTCAAGTACAAATCCCAAGTTTAAATTCGCAAAGATTAATCTCTCGGGTAATCGAGCAAGTTACTTTTGAGGAGCTTAAATTCATTTAAAGCACCTATAGTATATATTTTTGGGTGAGGCTTCTGGAGTGGTCTAGCAACTACTCGAGGCTTCTTAGTTCTTCCTCCCGTGGAGGTTTTGGTTCGTGGGTTTGTGCGGATACTGATAGTGGCTATCCTACACTTAGAGGCTTGTGCAAGAAGGCTGTGCAAAAGCACGCTTCAACTGGTAAGTTCTTTTTTCTTTCTCTTTTAATTATTAGGTCTTTTTCTCTAAGCGTCTTTAGACTTAATAATTATGCCTAGTTTATTTTATGCTCTGGTTATAGCTTAGAGTTATAACATGCCTAGGTTATAGCTTAGAGTTATAACATGCTTAGTATAAAATAAATGTGCAAGGATATAATTTGGAATTATGGTATGCCTAGTCCTTTTACATGCTAACCTCGGTAGAGAATTATTGAGTTAAGGCTTTATTTAATTTATATGCAACTAATAGGAGTTCATGGGGACAGGGACAAAATTTTGAATTTAGGCCATGCCTGTTATGCATGTTTAATCTGACTGTCAGTTACCAATAGTGGTATTAGAGCCTGCCTATTTAGTGCATAATTAAGTTAGAAGTGAGCTAAATATTATTTTCTACATGAAATGGTTTGTTTGTTTAATTGTTTAGAACAATATATATGAACTTGTGCCATTAATTTCATGGTTACAAAATGGTTATGAATAAGTGTCAATAATTTATTTAAATTACATGGGTTATAGATGCTTCCAATTTACATGAATTGGAAGAACGAAATTTATTGGTGTGAGAGAATCCATTGGTCTTCACGTTTGTGCCCGTATTTGTTCTGGCTAAGGATTGGACTTGGTGTCCACTCCTCATAGGACATCTCTCCTACCTAGGAACCTATATCAGTGAAATTTGAATTGACCAACGGAGGGATTAATATGTACTAATATATTTCTAGTATATAAGATGGTGCTTATATATGTTTCTATAATAAAGTAAAAAAATTAATTTTATTGAATAAAAGCTTAAAGGAAATACAATATAAATATAACAAATAAAAGTGTTAATTATTTTGCATATAATCTAGGTTGATGGAATAATTATAATAAAGAGAGAGCTAAACCCACCTAAGGTTAGACCTTATAAATTAATTCTAAAATTCCCTGAATTAATACAAGTTATTATAATTTTGTCCATCTGATAAAATCCTAGATTGCGTGAGACGTTTAACACCAATAAAATCTCAAAGTAAATATATTAAGGTAAGTTGTAGTCTTCCTGACTCAAATTTATAATACGGTCTCTTTGGGCTATCAAAGTGCTACGCAAAGCGTTCCTTCTAGTCCATATTGATTGGTTGTAAAGTTTGTAATAGGGTCTGTCTTAACAGAGCTAGGGGTAGCCCACTATAAAATTTGGGGCTAGGCCCAGATCTGAGACATATTCAAGGAGATGCTAATATAATAGCACACGTCATTTGGGATTGGGGAACTTGAATGAATTAGCAATTGCATGCGATGCAAATGGTATGGGATTCCAACTATGACTTACTATTATCACGTGACTCATAAAATTGGGGGTTGTATTAGACTAGTTATAGATACTACCTACTAGGAAATTTAGGTGGGCTAAAATTCCTGAATTCAATAGAATGGGCTATTGTAAATTTCGAAGAAAATAGTACGAAAATGTATTTAATTAAAAGTCCTTATATTAAATGAATGTACTTAAACTAATTTCTAAACTCTTTTCTTTTCTTATATCTTAGGTTGAATGTGAACTCCATTTTGAAAGTCCGTTTTAAATACATCCAAACTTTGATAGCAATTAACTACCATGAATGGATTTAGGATGTAAGGGATATCCTTAAGGATTATGAATCAGCATACATTCTTGAAACTACATTCACCGAAATTCCAAGCACTGATGCACCGGCTATTATTAAGGATACATGGTTGAAATATATTAAGGATTCGGTTTATGTCTTACACTTGCTGTTAGATAATATAAATCCTGAGATACGTTCATAGTGCAATCACATGAGTCTATAAACCACGTTGATCCATCTAAAGAGTTTGCTTGAAAAGGCAAGGTATGAAAGGTTCAAATTAACTAGTGAACTTTCAAATTCTAAGATGGAGGAAGGGATAAGTGTTGTAGCACACATCAACGAGATTAGAGATTTCGTGGAGAAATTGGAATCGTTGGGATCTTTGGTCGATCAATCCTTAGGATTAGATATCTTGTTGGATTCTTTACCCATCAGTTTCGCTGATTTTCTAAAGGAACATTGCTTCAAAGTTCTTGACTATACTTTCCCAAAAATGGTTGATGCATTGAGAAAATTCAATGCCAAAAGCAAAGAAGTTTCAAGAGAGTCTACAAACAAACATTCTCCAGAAAATGGTCCAAAGGATTCAGTCACCAAAGGAGTAGTTAAAGGGTTTAAAAGGAAGAAGAGGACATGTAAGTATGTCTATGGCCAATGTAACGTACCATTGGAACAAGAATTGTAAAGCTCCTACTTGTTAGCTTTGAAGAAGAAGCCTACAGAGGCATCTGCTTCAGATATGTTTGTAATTTAAAACTATGCTACTTTTCCGCGTGAAACCACTTGGGTATTAGACACTGGTTGTGGTTCTCATATCTGTACTTCTGTGCAGGGACTAAGGAATAGTAAAAGACTTGTAAAAGGGGAGATGGACCTACATGTAGGGAATAGAGCCAGAGTTGGTGCATTAGCCGTAGGAGGCTTTGATCTTATTTTTCCAAGTGGGCTTGTTTTAGTTTTGAATAACTATTACTACATTCCAAGTGTTACTATGAATATTGTATCTGTTGCGTGTTTAGCAGCAGAGGGATTTGAAATTTTATTTTGCAATAATAATTGTAAGATTCGTTTGAATAATATTCTTTATTGTTATGGAATGTTGAAAGGTGGCATTTATGTTCTTAATACTAAAATAGAGATTTTCAATATAAACAATGTGAAGAAAGTTAAATTAGATAATGAGAATCCCTTCTACTAATGGCATTGCCGTTTAGGCCACATAAACAAAAATCGCTTAACCAAGTTGCATAAGCGTAGAGACTTGGGCCCAATAGACTTAGAGTCTTATGGTGATTGTGAACCTTGTTTAAAACAAAAAATGACAAAGTTACCCTCTCAAGGAAAGGGTGAGCGGACCACGAGTACATTGGAGCTTATACATATTGATATGTGTGGTCCAATGAGTGTTCAGGCACTAGGAGGATACTCCTACTTTATAACCTTTATTGATGATTACTCATGATATGGTTTTTTGTACTTGATGAAGCACAAGTCTGATAGTTTTGAAAAGCTCAAACTATTTAGAGTTGAAGTAGACAAACAACTTGAGAAAAGTATTAAATCACTTTGATCGGATAGAAGTGAAGAATACTTAAGTCGGGAGTTTTAGGATTATCTAATGGAAAATGGGATAGTTCCCCAATGGACCCCTCCGTATACACCCCAACACAATGGAGTGTCAGAAAGGAGGAATCAAACTTTATGATATATGGTTAGGTCCATGATGAGCCATGCAGATCTTAGCAAATGCTTTTAGGGGTATGCACTGGAGAGCGCAGTTTATGTTTTAAATAGAGTACCCTCTAAATCAATTGATTTTACACCTTATGAATGATGGTGTAACAAGAAGACATCTCTAAGTCACTTATGAGTATGGGGTTGTCCTGGTATGGTAAAGGGGATAACGTCAGATAAGCTGAAAGCCAAGGCTGACAAATGTCTGTTCATTGGATATCCAAAGGAAACAATTGGATATCTATTTTACTAACCCGAAGCACAAAAGGTATTTGTGTCTCGGAATGTTCACTTTTTGGAAAAGGTACACTTAATTGCAAAAGTCAGTGGGAGCAATATTGAACTGGAATTTCAAGAGGAAAAAACAAATACTAAACTGATTGACCTTGTTCTAGATACACAAGAGAGTGTGATCCAAAAACAACTGATCGAAACACCATCATTATGAAGATCAGGTCATGTTCATAAGGGTCCTGATAGATATAGGTTTATCATCACTGATGATAAGGAACCATATCTTTTAGAAGATGATGAACCAAGGAGATATGATGAGGCAATGAAAAGCTCAGATTCTGATAAATGGCTAAAAGCCATGAAATCGAAAATGGATTCCATGTATGAGAACAAAGTTTGGAATTTGGTTGATGCACCGCAAGAGGTTAGAGCAATTGGGTGCAAGTGGGTCTTTAAGAAGAAGCCAGACATGGATGGTAATGTAATTACCTATAAACCAAGGTTGGTTGCGAAAGGTTATAGTCAATGGGAAGGTATTGACTATGATGAAACCTTCTCACCAGTAGCTATGCTTAAATCGATAAGTATGCTCCTCGCCATTACTGCTCATTACGATTATGAGATCTAGTAGATGGATGTAAAATCTATTGGAACTGACAGTTAGATTGAACATGCATAACAGGCATGGCGGAAATTCAAAATTTTTTCCCTCTCCCGAGGAACTCCTATTAGTTGCATATAAATTAAATAAAGCCTTAACTAAATAATTCTCTACCTAAGTTAGCATGCAAAAGGACTAGGCGTACTATAATTCTAAATTATATCCTAACACATTTATTTTATACTAAGCATGTTATAACTCTAAGCTATAACCTAGGCATGTTAAACTCTAAGCTATAACCTAAGCATAAAATAAACTAAGCATGCAAAACAACCTAAGCATAATTATTAAGTCTAAAAACACTTAAAGAAAAGGACTTAATAATTAAAAGCAAAATTAGAAGACTTACTAGTTGAAGCGTGCTTTAGTAGAACTTCATTACATAAGCCTCCAAAGTAGGATAGCCACTATGAGTATCCACATGAACCCCACCAATCGAAACCTCCCCATGAGGAAGAACCGAAGAACGTTGAGCAATTGCTAGATCGCTCCAAAATTCCAACCAAAAAATAAATATTCTTGAGATTCAAGATCCACTTGAATTTGGTGCCCTAAACAATGGAGCAAGGGGGCAAAATATATAGGGGGAGCTAGTGCTCCTCGCATTTAATGCAAGATGGGGAAAAATCCCCATCCCACCCTTGGCAACACGCGGATCCCATAGGATTCGCATGCTGCCCACCCCGACCCGACTTGCTCTGTAAGTCTAGTCCTTACCATACAAGGCAGGCTCTTGTGAGCCTGCCTTATCCCCGTGGGTTGGGCCTCATGGTGGCAAGGGCTGCACAAGGCAGGCTCTTACGAGTCTGCCTTATCCTGCAAGCTAGGCCTTGCGGGATTTCCCATGAGCCTAGCTCACGGGTGGCCTTTGCTGCAGGCCAACGCAAGCCTAGCTAGCACTGCCTGCAGCCTTTGAGTGCCCATACACTCGTGCGGGCTCGCATGGGCCCACAAAGCCTTAGGGCTTGCGGGTCCTTTTTGCGAAGGGTCCAATCCTCATTTTTCTCGCAGTTCTAGCTCCATCTCCAATTCAAATATTTATTTTATGACCTTACTAAAGTAGTTACAGGTCAAAAATAAATTCCTTGCTCTATCCAAAATTGATCCAATTAATTTTAACCAATTAAACAATAATCCAATTATTATTTATATTATATTTTTGTAATAGATTAAATCTACTAGTTCTTTGCTTAGTCTGATGAAGGTCCATTAAGTGTGTCCTTATAGGATCCCGATGTATTAAGCTATTAACGCTTAACCACTGGTGGAACCATTGGCTAGATGCTCTAGACCATGAATAGAACTCGAGTACCTTAAATGACTGTAGTACGCCTCTAGCAAGGTTTTACCATCCCCTATTACTCTGAATGTCATTTATGCTTTTGACTTGATCCTGGTTAATGCAATAGTAATCCAGTGCGATAAATTCCTTCCATTCTTTAATATTAGTACCATCTGGTTTATAGGGTTCGGTCAAAGTGTTAACCAACTTATAGTGAGGTTGCTCCAAGATATCCCTGTAGTTTAATTTTTACCAAAGTATACTGCCTTTTACCATAGTGTGTTTGACTACAAACCATTTCTATCAAACACATACTCTAATCAGAGGTTTATGGCAATCATGACTTCAACCAGTGGCCAGGTACAACTCCTTAATATATTCAGAGTGATGGATTCTTTTCGACAACTCAGCTTACCAACGTGCTGTCATCACTGTACCCTTAATCACCCGTAGCACCCCAAATCAATGAGTGTATATTAATGACCCAAAGTATAGCAATAGTACCAAACAAGGTAACTAGCATCTCAAGTACATGGACATTCGCAAAGCTTATTGCGTAAAGATAAAAACTAACACATTGATATATATACCAAGTGTTTATCTTACTGTGGTCTCCAATATATCTTCCAGATATATCCATGTGTCAAACTTAAGGCACCACCTTCAGTCCTTATGAGATTGATTACTTGGGCCCTTTCCAAGAAAGTTGACCACATGCTAGCTAGTCTTTTCGCTTCATCAATATACTTTCTTGATGAAACTATGAGTAGGGATAGTTTAGAAAAAAATCATAATTGCACACGAAGCAGGTTCCACCAGATATAGTCCAACTATAATTTCTCTGACTTCATGCTATGATATGTCAATGACTTTTGTATACATACATCAATGAATACATTTAACCAACTATAATATATATACATAAAAACACATTGATATAAACAAAAGAACAAATGCCTTTTCTGATTAAATAAATTATTCATACTATTACATAATTAAGATATATCGCCCTAATTGCCTTAAGGGCATACATCATATCCCACAAACTCCCACTTGCACTAAGGCCAATTAGCCATATGTCTTAATCCATATGCTTTAACATGCTGGTCTTGCTTGACTTGAGTCAATGGCTTTGTCAGACCATCCGCATGGTTCTGATCAGTGGGTAAATATTGTAATCTTATTATCTTAGCATCAACAATCTCCCTGATTATATGATACTTTTTGGGTACAAATCTGTTTTTCTGATGAGGCTGTGGTTCCTTTGCCTAAGCTATGGCACCATTATTATCACAATACAAAGTAATTGGATCAATAGCCTCTGGTACTACACTGAGATAAAAAATAAATCCCTTTAACCAGGTAGTTTCTTTTGCTGCTTCACATGCAACAATGTATTTAGGTTCTGTGGTTGAATCAGCAGTAGTTTCTTTCTTGGAACTCTTCCAACATACCGCCCCTCCATTTAACACATACACAAAACCTCACTGAGACTTAAAGTCATCCTCATCAGAATGAAAACTCGCGTTAGTGTAACCTCTAATTATGAGATCACCTTCTCTATAAATCAAGAACGCATCCCTAGTCCTTCTTAAGTACT
Source organism: Euphorbia pulcherrima (assembly GCA_947683365.1). NCBI lineage: Eukaryota > Viridiplantae > Streptophyta > Magnoliopsida > Malpighiales > Euphorbiaceae > Euphorbia > Euphorbia pulcherrima. The sequence goes on from CANTUS010000009.1 coordinate 23,601,565, forward strand.
TAAGGATTGCCTTGACGACCATCCAGTGCTTTTCACCTAGATCTAACTGATATCTGCTGATAAAGCTCATAGCCTGAGAGACATCCAGCCTAGTACATATCATAGCATATATGATAGATCCTATCGCGGATGCATAGGGTATTTCCTTCATGTACATTCTCTCTTGAGGTGTCTTCGGACACTCAGCCTTAGATAGGTCTGTCCCCTTTGTCATCGAGAGATAACCTTTCTTAGAATGCTTAAGGTTGAACCTATTCAATAGCTTGTCTATATATGTACTCTGAGAAAGACCTAACAACCTCTTAGATCTATCCCTTTGGATCTTTATACCTAGTGTAAATGTTGCTTCACTAAGGTCTTTCATGGAGAACTTTCCTAGCAACCTTTTTTTAACGTTTTGAAGAAGAAAAATGTCATTACCTATTAGCAAGATATCATCAACATAAAATACTAGAAAAACAACTGCACTCCTACTAACCTTCTTGTAAACATAAGCCTCATTAGCATTTGGGTAGAAATCCAGTTCCTGGATTGTCTGATCAAACCTTATATTCCAACTACTAGATGCCTGCTTAAGTCCATAAATGGATCTTTATAGCTTGCATACCTTCAAGCCATTCTGAGATGTTAAACCGTCAAGTTGTGTCATGTACATATCCCAGTCTAAATCCCCATATAGGAATGCTATTTTTACATCCATTTGCTAGATCTCATAATCGTAATGAGCAACATTGGCAAGGACTATTCTTACAGATTTAAGCATAACTACTGGTGAGAAGGTTCCATCATTGTCAATACCTTCCCGTTGACTATAACCTTTTGCAACCAACCTTGCTTTATAGGTAATTACATTACCGATAATGCTTGTCTTCTTCTTGAAGACCCACTTGCACCTAATTGGTCTAACCTCTTACGGTGCATTAACCAAATTCCAAACTAGGCTCTCATACATGGAATCTATTTTTGATTTCATGGCTTGTAGCCATCTATCAGAGTCCGAGCTTTTTTTTGCCTCATTTTATGTCCTTGCTTTATCATCCCCCAGAAGATATAATTCCTTATCATCAGTGATGATAAATCCATATCTATCGGGACCCTTATGAACATGACCAGCTCTTTGCAATGATTGTGTTTTGATAGGTTGATCTTGGAGCACACTCACTTGTGTGTCTAGAATGGGGTCAATCAGTTGATTGTGTGTTTCTTCCTCTTGAACTTTCAGTTTAATATTGTTCCCACCGACTTTTGCAAGTAAGTGTTCCTTTTCCAAAAAGTTAGCATTCTAAGACACAAATACTTTTTATGCTTCAGGTTAGTAAAATAGATATCCAATGGTTTCCTTTGGATATCCAATGAACAGACATTTGTCAGCCTTGGCGTTCAGCTTATCTAACTCTATCCTCTTTACCATAGCAGGATAGCCCCATACTTGTAAGTGACTTAGAGATGGCTTCTTATTACATCATATTTCATAAGGTGTAAAATCAACTGATTTAGAGGGCACTCTATTTAAGACATAAACTGTGCTCTCTAGTGCATATCCCCAAAAGGATTTACTAAGATCTGCATGGCTCATCATGGACCTGACCATATTTAATAAAGTCTAATTCCTCCTTTCTGACACTCCATTATGTTAGGGTGTATAAGGAGGGGTCCATTGGGGAACTATCCCGTTTTCCTTTAGATAATCCAGAAACTCCTGACTTAAGTATTCTCCACCTCGATCGGATCGAAGTGTTTTAATACTTTTATCAAGCTGTTTCCTTACTTCAGCTCTAAATAGTTTGAACTTTGCAAAACTTTTAGATTTATGCTTCATCAAGTACAAATAATCGTATCATGAGTAATCATCAATAAAGGTTATGAAGTAGGAGTGTCCTCTTAGTGCCTGAACACTCATTGGACCACACACATCAGTATGTACAAGTTCCAATGTACTTATGGCCCATTCACACTTTCCTTGAAAGGGTAACTTTGTCATTTTTCCTTATAAACAAGGTTCGCAATCACTGTAAGACTCCAAGTCTCTTGGGCCTAAGTCTCCACATTTATGCAACTTGGTTAAGCGATCCTAGTTTATGTGCCCTAAATGACAATGCCATAAGTGGAAGGAATTCTTATTATCTAATTTAACTTTCTTCACATTGTTTATATTGAAAACTTCTGTTTTAGTATCAAGAATATAAATGCACCTTTTAACATTCCATAACCATAAAAAAAATTATTCAAATGAATCTGACCATTATTATTCAAAAATAAAATTTCAAATCTCTCTGCTCCTAAACACGCAATAGATACAATATTCTTAGTAACACATGGAATGTAGTAACAATTATTTAAAACTAAAACAAGTCCACTTGGCAAAACAAGACTAAAGCTCCCTACAGCTAATGCAACAACTCTGGCTCCATTTCCCACGCGCAGGTCCATCTCCCCTTTTGCAAGTTTTCTACAGTTCCTTAGTCCCTACACAGAAGTACAGATATGAGAACCACAACTAGTATCTAATGCCTAAGGGAATTCATATGAAAAAGTAGCAAAGTTTTCAATTATAAACATACCTAAAGTAGATGTCTCTGTAGGCTTCTTCTTCAATTGCTCAGAAGCAGGAGCTTTGCAATCCCTCTTCCAATGTCCCAGTTTCCCACATTGCAAGTAGAAATAGTTAGATGACTTCTTTTCTTTCTTTTTCTTACTGATTCTTTTCTTAGCATCCAGTGCCCACTTCTGCTTCTAAGAAGCCTTGGGTTTTTCAACTACCAGTAGAGGTTTCTAATCCTTCTTGATATGAGGTCCTACTATTTTTAGCATGTTCATTAAATAAGGGATAGTAGAATTAACCTTGTTCATGTAATAATTAGTCACGTAGCCTGATTAACCATCTGTCAAGGACATCAACACAAGGTCAATGCTCATGTCATGATTCATCTCAAATCCTAATCGATTCAGTTTCTCAAGGTATCCCAGGAGTTTCAGTACATGCTAAGAGGCAGAGGTGCCTGCCTACATCTTAGTCCCCAAAAAGGAGCTTGGAGGTCTCATAACTCTCTGTTCTTTCCCTCTCCGAAAAGAGCTCTTCAAGATGGAGAACCATGTCCTCCAAGGGAATGTTCTCATGTTGTTTCTAAAGCTCAAGATTCATGGACCCCAACATAATACCCGTAGCAGTCTCATAATCTTTCCTGTGCTTCAACCAGGCATCATTTCCCACACGATCCTCAACATCAGGTTCTATAAGGAAAATTTGACTTAGAACATAGGCAATTCCCTCAGATCTAAGAACTATTCTCACAGTTCAGAACCAATTAGAAAAGTTTAAGCCGTTCAATTTGGTGTTAAGTAATATACGGAGATTAACATTGGAAGTCGTTTTCAACGTATGATATCAGAAAACAAAAGTGGTTAGATATTAGTTTAAGAACATGCATTTAATATAAGGACTTTTAATTAAATTCATTTTCCTACTATTTTCTTCGAAATTTACAATAGCCTATTCTATTGAATTCGGGAATTTTAGCCCAGCTAAATTTCCTAGTAGGTAAAATCTATAACAAGTCTATTACAACCCTCAATTTAATAAGTCAAGTCATAACAGTAAGTCGTAGTTGGAATCTCATTCCATTTGCATCGCATGCAATTGCAAATTCATTCAGGCTCCCTAATCCTAAGGGACATGTGCTCTTATATTAGTATCTCCTTGAATATGTCTTAGATCTGGGACTAGCCTTTAATTTTATGGTGGACTACCACGGCTCTGTTAAGGTAGACCCTATCCCAAACTTTAAAACCAATCAATGTGCACTAGAAGGAACGCTTTGCATAGCACTTTGATAGCCCAAAGAGACCGTATTATAAATTTGAGTAAGGAAGACTACAACTTGCCTTAATATATTTACTTTGGGATTTTATTAGTGTTAAACGTCTCACCCAGTCTAGGATTTCATCAGATGGACAAAATAATAAAAGCTTGTGTTAATTCAAGGAAATTTAGAATTAATTTATAAGGTCTAACCTTATTATAATTATCCCATCAACCTAGATTATATGCAAAATAATTAACACTTTTATTTGTTATATTTATATTGCATTTCCTTTAAGCTTTTATTCAATAAATTTAATTTTTACTATGTTACAGAAACATATATAAGCACTTTCTTATATACTAGAAATAAATTAGTTCATGTTAATCCCCTATTGGTTAATTCAAATTTCACCGATATAGGTTCCCAGGTAGGAGAGGTGCCCTATGAGGAGTAGACACCGAGTCCAATCCATAGCCAGAACAAATACGGGCACAAACTTGAAGACCAATGGATTCTGTTGAACAAATAAATTTCGTTCTTCCAATTCATGTAAATTGGAAGCATGTATAACCCATGTAATTTAAATAAATTATTGACACTTGTATGATTTGAGTAAGTTGAGCATGCTTATTCAAAAAAAAATCATAACCATTTTCTAAACTTGAAATGAAAGGCGCAAATTTATATATATTGTTCCAAACAATTAACTAATCAAATCATTTCATACAGAAAATAATATTCAGTTCGCTTCTAACTTAATTATGCACTAAGTAGACAAGCTATGATACCACTGTTAGAACTGACAGTCAGATTGAACATGCATAACAGGCATGGCAGAAAATAAAAATTTTGTCTCTGTCCCCAGGAACTCCTATTAGTTACATATAAATTAAATAAAGCCTTCACTAAATAATTCTCTACCTAGGTTAGCATGCAAAAGGACTAGGCATACCATAATTCCAAATTATATCCTAGTACATTTATTTTATACTAAGCATGTTACAACTATAAGCTATAACCTAGGCATGTTATAACTCTAAGCTATAACCTAAGCATAAAATAAACTAAGAATGCAAAACGGCCTAAGCATAATTATTGAGTCTAAAAATACTTAAAGAAAAGGACTTAATAATTAAAAGAGAAATTAGAAGACTTACTAGTTAGTGCATGCTTTTCAGAACTTCATTACACAAGCCTCCAAAGTAGGATAGCCTCTACGAGTATTCACACGAACCCCACCAATCAAAACCTCCCATTGAGGAAGAACCAAAGAACCTTGAGCAATTGCTAGATTGCTCCAAAATTCCCACCGAAAAATATATATTCTAGAGATTCAAGATCCACTTGAATTTGGTGCCGTGAACAATGGAAAAAGGGGGTACAATATATAGGGGGAGCTAGGGCTCCCTAAATTTAGTGCGGGTTGGGAAAAAATCCCCATCTCATCCTTGGCAACACGAGGATCCTATAGGATCCACGCGCTGCCCACTCTGACCTTACTTGCTCTGTAAGTCAGGTCTTTACCGCACAAGGCAGGCTCTTGTGAGCCTGCAATGTCCCGCTGGCTAGGCCTTGTAGGTGGCGAGGGCTGAACAAGGTTGGCTCGAGCCTACCTTATCCCTTGGGCTGGGCCTCGCGGGACTTCCCGCGAGCCCAGCTCGCAAGTGGCCTTTGCTGCAGGCCAGTGCAAGCCCAGCTTGTGCTGCCTCCAACCCATGAGTGCCCATGCACTCATGCAGGCTCCTGTGGGCCCACAAAGCCCGTGGTCTTGTAGGTCCTTTTTGCGAAGGGTCCAACCCTCATTTTTCTTGCAGTTCTAGCTCCTTCTCCTATTCAAATATTTATTTTATGACCTTACTAAAACAATTACGGGTCAAAATAAATTCCATGGTCTATCCAAAATTAATCCAATCATCTTTAACCAATTAAACAATAATCCAATTAATATTTACATTATATTTTCATCATAGATTAAATCTATTAGTTCTTTACTTAGTCCGATAAAGGTCCAATGTGTGTGACTTTGTAAGATCCCAAAGTATTAATATGTCAAGGCTTAACCAACCCTTGTTCCAATGGAGCCATTGGCTCGATGCTCTAGACCGTGAATAGAACTCGATTACCTTAAATGACTGAAGCACGCCTCTAGCAAGGGCCTACCATCCCCCATTACTCAGAATGTCATTTATGCTTATGACTTAATCCTGGTTCATGCAATAGTTATCCAGTGCAATAAATTCCTTCCATTCCTTAATATTAATATAATATGGTTTATAGGGTTCGGTTAAAGTGTTAGCCCACTGATAGCAAGGATGCTCTACGCTATCCTAGTAGTTTACTTGTTACTGAAGTATATTGCCTTTTGCCATAGTGTGTTTAACTAGAAATCATTTCTATCAAACACATAATCTGATCAGAGGTTTATGGCAATCATTACTTTAACAAGTGGCCAGGTATAACTCCTTAATATATCAAGAGCGATGGATTCTTTCCGACTACTCACCTTACCAACGTGCTATCATCACTGTACCTATAATCACCTGTACCACCTTAAATTAATGAGTGTATAGTAATGACCCAAAGTATAGCAATAGTACCACACAAGGTAACTAGCATCTCAAGTACGAGGAAATTCGCAAAGCTTATTACATAAAGATAAAAACTAATAAACTGATATATATGCTAAGCGTTTATCTTACTAAGGTCTCCAATATATCTCCTAGATATATCCATGTATCAAACTTAAGGCACCACCTTCAGTCCTTAGGAGATTGACTGCTTGGACCCTTTCCAAGAATGTTGACCACATGCTAATTTTTCCGCTTCATAAATATCCTTTCTTGATGAAGCTATGACTAGGGATAGTTTAGACATAATCATAATTGCACATGAAGCAGGTTCCACCAGATATAGCCCAACTATAATTTCTCCGACTTCATGCTACGATATGTCAACGACTTTTGTATATATACATCAATGAATATATTTAACCAGCTATAATACATATATATAGAAACACATTGACATAAACAAAAGAACAAATGCCTTTACTGATTAAATAAATTAGTCGTACTATTATGTAATTAAGATATATCGCCCTAATTGCCTTAAGGGCATACATCATATCCAATAAAATAGCATTTCTGAATGTAGATTTAGATCGGGATGTGTATATGACACAACCTGAGAGTTTTACATCTCAAAATGGCTCGAAGGTATGCAAGCTACAATGATCCATTTATGGACTTAAGCAGGCATCCAAGAGTTGGAATATAAGGTTTGATTTGGCAATCCGAGAACTGGATTTCTATCCAAATGCAAACGAGCCTTATGTTTACAAGAAGGTTCGTGGGAGTGCAGTCATTTTTCTAGTATTGTATGTTGATCACATTCTACTAATAGGAAATGACATTTCTCTTCTTCAAAATAATAAAGTGTGGTTGTCAAGAAAGTTCTCCATGAAAGACCTTAGTGAAGTAGCATTTATACTAGGTATAAAGATCTACAGGGATAGATCCAAGAGGCTATAAGTTCTTTCTAAAAGTACATATATAGACAAGGTATTGAATAGGTTCAAGGTCGAGCATTCTAAGAAAGGTTATCTCCCGATGACAAAGGGGATAAACCTATCTGGTTGAGTGTCTTAAGACAGCTCAGAGAGAATGCACAAGAAGGATATACCTGATACATCAACAATAGGATCAATCATGTATGCTACGATATGTACTAGGCCGAATGTCTCTTAGGATTTGAGCTTTATGAGCAGATACAGCCAGATCCAGGTGTAAAGCACTAGATGGCCGTCAAGGCAATCCTTAAGTACTTAAGAAGGACTAAGGGTGCATCCTTGATTTATGGGGAAGGTGACCTCATAAACAAAGTTACACTGATGTAAGTTTTCAATCTGACAAGGATGACTTTATGTCTTAGTCATGTTTTGTGTATGTGTTAAATGGAGGGGCGGTATGCTGGAAGAGTTCCAAGCAAGAAACTACTATTAATTCAACCACAGAATTTGAACACATTACTGCATACAAAGCGTTAAAAGAAGTTGTCTGGATAAAGGGATTTATTGGTGATCTCAGTGTGGTGCTTGAGGCTATTGATCCAATTACTTTGTATTGTGATAACATTGGTGCCATAACTCAAGCAAAGGAACCATGGTCTCATCAGAAAAATAGACATGTATCCAAAAAGTATAATATAATTAGGGAGATTATTGATGCTAAGATAGTAAGATTAGAATATGTACCCACTGATCAGAACCTCGCGGATGGTCTGACAAAGCCATTGACTCATGTCAAACATGACCAGCATGTTAAAGCATATGGATTAAGACATATGGCTAATTGGCCTTAGTGCAAGTGGGACTTTGTTGGATATGATGTATGCCCTTAAGGCAATTAGGTTGATATATCTTAATTATGCAATAGTATGAATAATTTGTTTAATCAACAAAGGCAATTGTGCTGTTGTTTATGTCAATGTATTTCCATGTATATATATTATAGCTGGTTAAATATATTCATTGATGTATATATATAAAAGTCATTAACACATTATAGCATGAAGTCAGATAAATTAAAGTTGGACTATATCATGTGGAACCTACTTCATGTGTATAGAAAATGTTGGACTATATTCTGCAATCAGGTACTATGTTAGAGAATTGGATCAAGATTTCTAGAATGCACAAGTGTATTGAAAATGTTGAATCCTTATTTGTTACAAAATAGAAAGATTACAATGTCCAGGCTTATAATGTGGTTTCGGTTGAGAGTTGCTTAAGGAGTGCCGCCTCATTAAAAACCGTGCTATAGAAAAACCCAGTGGGAAATATCTATAGTAAGGGAAAAAAGTGCGGGTGCTTGACCCCTAAGGGTTTGCAGCTACGTAATATTTTCTAAGACTAGCTATGTTCCAAGTTCTAGGGAGTTCTTCACCATTCATCTTGCTGAGTTGGTAGGTAGCAGGTCCTATGACCTGAGTGATCTTGTAAGGTTCTTCCCAGTTGGTTCCAAGCTTGTCTTTGCCTTCCTCGCTTTGTTAGGCCTCCACGTCTCTGAGTACTAAGTCTCCTTCTTTAACCTTTACTTCTCTAAGTTTCTTGTTGTGATATTTGGCTACCCTGGACTTGTATGCGGCTATTAAAATGTAATCTATCTCTGCGCTCCACCAATCTATCTAAGTGATGCCTTAGATTGATATCATTTTCTTCTTCTATATAGTAAACCACTCGATCTAAAGGAGTGATGATCTTGACTGGTACCACAGCTTTTACTCCATAAACCAAAGAGAATGCAGTTTCTCTAGTCGGTCGTCATGGAGTTTTTCTGGACGACTAGAGGACGTTGTTCAACTCTTATGGCCACACGCCTTTCTTTCCTTCCAACTATTTCTTAAGTCCTTGTCCAAGCATCATGTTGGTTCTTTCTGTTTGTCCATTCATCTATGGGTGTGCTGTTAATCCCTGTAAGGGTCTAAATAAGGTCAGACAGGGGTGACTGACCTTTTTTTGCAGAATTAATAGACTTTAAAAAGTCTTTGTGTAGCGCGTTTGATTATATTTTGGATGTAATAGGTCCAGATGATGCAGACAAAAAAATAATGCAAGTAAGTAATGAGTTAGAAAATCAAACACAAGAATTTTATCCTGGTTTGGCCCCACCTACTCCAATCCCCGGAGTTTCCTTCCTCTGAGCTTGTCCACTAGTGGATTCCTTTCTAGTTGGTAGGAATAAATCCTTACAATTTGTCTCCAGATGGTACCCCTTTCAGATGTAGGATATACATGTTGGTCCCTATGAGTGTCTAATTAAGGTCAGAGGGGGGTGAATGACCCTTTTTGCGGAATAAATAGACTTTGAAAAGTCTTAGTATAGCGTGTTTGATTATGTTCCGGATTGATGGATCCGGATGATGCAAATATGTAATATAATGCAAAAAGTAAAGAGTTAGAAAATCAAACACAAGGATTTTATCCTGGTTCAGCCCCGCCTACTCCAGTCCCTGTAGTTTCCTTCATCCGAGATTTTCCACTAGTGGATTCCTTTCCAACTAGTAGGAATCAAGCCTTATAATTTGTTTTCGGATGGTAACCCCTTCTGGATGTAGGATATACCACTAGAAGCACCAACTTCATACTGAGCCCTTTAGTCTTTAGCAGTATATACAACTTAGATTTCTGCCCAAACCTAAGCTGAGTCCCATAGGGAGATCCCACTCAGAGCACCTACCTCAAGCTATATCCTAATCTCACTACTAACCAAGTAGGAGATTTTTTACACTTTGGTTTTTTTACAAAGGTTTATGTTTTGGACTTACTCAAGTTTATAACTTCACTTGGGAATCCTTACAAACTGATTTAGAAACGTTTGGTTCTTGGAGGGATTAAGTAACTAATTGCTTTTTAGCGAATTCTTCTCGTGTATGCTTTCCCAAAATTAACCAACACCTTCTCAACTTATCAAGCTTCCATTTTATAGGCTTCTATCATAAATGTAGCCGTTATAGGTGGTGGAGCTGTAATCAAATCCTCACCGTTGATTAGGTAATATGTGGCGCTTTTGGAATCATTGATCAATCCGCTAGATAGAGATTTTAACCCATTTAAATCCTTAGGATTGAGGCTGAAAAGTTGTCAGTGATCATTTTCCTTGTATTTTAGTGACTCACCAACTTTTACGCCAGTACTTTTTGGTGTGAGTTCCACATGCCTTTCTCATTGGTCTAGGTGAAATAGGTTGTTTCCTTTTTATCATTCCTGTGTCAGTCTTTTGTCCTTTCTCTGAAAAGTGCTAGCTGTCATTTTTGTCTTACTTTAGGGGAAAGGATCTTTGACTTGTAGACCAAATGAATGGAGGGAATTTTAATATTCTGAATTATTCCCTTTGTTTTGATATTATAGTCTTCTAGATGTCTTCAAAATTAATATCTCTATCTGTATTATTCTAAATGCTAGTGCAATAAGTTCTTCCGGATGTTGTTTTGGGTGGTTCAAAGTTTGCTCCCTTTCCAAACTTTAACCGAATGCTTCCGTTTGTGCTTAGGTAATTGTCTTCACTTGTCTTGGACATTGGATGTCTTAGTTATATGTCCGAATGCAATGACTTAGGTCTTTATGCACTTAGTTGTTTTGATTACTTCAAACATGATCAGGATTATTTATTGTTCCAAATTATTATTTCCAGCAATCCCCCCATTTGATGGAAACAAAAGAATAAGAAATCTGATCATGAGGAAAAGGGGTTTTTATGATCTAAGTATAATTCTTGATACTTAGACATTTACAATTTTTGCTCACCCATAATTGTAGCATCCCTAACTCCCCCATCATTTTTCAATTCCAGCTTCTAAGGTTTTTCTAGTACAATTGCTAATTGTACTTTAGAAGCAATTTTTTGTAGTAAATTTTCACTATATATACTTCTGTTGTTAACAATAGTTAACCTTATTAAGTTCTAGATTACAATTACAGAAATATATAAGTGAAAAAGATGAAACTAGCTATTACAGATTTTACATTGGAAAATGGCTAATCTAAGGATCTTTGTTTGCTTCTTCTAGATGGCTCTCTTGCTTTCTCTTTGCCCTTGCTCTTTTCTTCCTTTTCAGTTGCTTTATCCCCTTATTATTCTCCCCCTATTTATTTGCATCAGCTTGGGGGTCTATTACCCTTGTAGGTTTTACCATCCCAGCTTTTCTGCTAAGCCACTGAGTAAATAGAATAATCCACATTTCCTTTTCTTTTGTGGTCTATAATTGTATCTATAGTGGTTAGAGCTTGATACAAGGGCCAGAAGACTTTTCATAGCTGGGTATAAGACTTAGTGATGTAAGGATGCATTTACAGGACAAAATTGCGATCCTTCTCATCAATGTAGGGGAAGAGAGCTTTGAGCAGAGTAGCAATCCCCTTATGGCCAAAGAAGCCAGTATCTCCTATATGCTGTACCAGATCTTAAAGAACTGGAAGGAGTTGGCTCCATGAAATGGAAGCTAAGGAGGATCCATAGATAGATAAGGAGGATAGTTTAGACTCTAATTTCTCTTATTCCTTACCCATGTCACAACAATAGTTGTGGATGCTATCATTTACATTCATGATGTATTTATGAAGCTCTTCCTTAGCATCATTGATGGCTGTATCCTGCCCATTCATTTGACATGCAACCTCCAATGCAATATTTTCAATCTGTTTTGCAAATAGCTTGGGCAAGTCTTCCTCAATGAACTTTGTGAGCATATTCAATATTGCCTGCTGGTTTTCATTGAGGCTCGGGAGAGCAGATTTTTCTTCTTTTTTAGCAATGAATTTTGACAAGTTTTCAAACATAGAATCCAGATACTCCTTTATTTTAGTTAACAATTCAGAGGAGGAGGAGGTGATCTTATCCATTATTGTTGCACAGTTATTTGTAGCCGTAGTGTTGGCTTGTTCTGTAGTATGATATACAGCTGCAAGGCTTGTTTTTAGCTCATTTAGTACCCGGGTGACCTTGGCAAGTGTTACCTCAACTACCAAATAAGCAGTGGGAGAGTCATCCACTTTCTTCTATATGTTTTTAACACTCCCTTTTAGCTCCCTTATTTCAGTCTTCAAATCCAAAGGTTGAAATTGTAGAATCAATACTTTCTCTACAGATTTTAGATGCTTACAGATGTTGTGGAGACTCTATTTGATATAGCTTCCCTCGTGCTCCTCATGGACAGCCACTTGTGGGATTTTTAGCATTGTCATTATCTTTTTGGCTACGGCTTGATTTATACTAGTAGTTGGTATTTTGATTGGACTAGCATAGGGGGTTTCAGATCGGGAGCTATTGTCAGTTTCCTTAGATTCGGATGAGCCTTCTTCATTTGTTTCTTCTTCAGAGGAATCCTTTTTTTCTGCATCTTTTCCCTCTTCCAGCCATTCCTCCAGAATGGCCTCGACCTTAGGGTCCACTTGAGAAGTGTTCGCGTTGGGTCCCAGGCCATGTCCTTCCTCCAGAATGGTGTGTTCTAGGTTGGACTCTTATTCCTTAGATACACTTGGAGCATATGTATCTAAGTTGTCCACTTTATCATTTGCTGTTTTAAAACCAATAGTAGAAGTGTCAGCATTTACCTTAAAGGAAATTGAGTCCAGAATTACCTTAGTTATTGGCACTTCTGAATTATTTAGAGCCACTCCTTCTTCTTCTAAATTACCTCAAATGCCTTTTTAGGACATTTATGTACTCCCCTAGGCGTGTTGGTAATGTCCTCAACACCCTTTACATGTGCCTCTTTAGTCTTACTTCAATTGTAATTTATCCTTCCAGATTTAGTAGATTCTTCTGAAGTGGTTCGGTTCTTGGAATGAAAGCAAATAGATTCACTTCTGGATCCAGGACTAGAGTTGCCATATCTACTAGATCAATGAGAATGGTTTGAGATCCCGAAGATCCTCCGGGTCCTTCTGTTGTAAGCTTATTGATTCTATCATTATCCTTCAAGGGTTTCTTTATTACATCATATTGAGGGTCATCTGGAGTGACTTCCTCATTGGATCCAGGCACATTCTTGCCCTTGGTTTTCCTAGCCATAGCCAATTTTGTCTCTTCAGCCCCTTTTGCATCACCTTCTTCAATAATAATGCCCACGGGCTTTTTGGTTTTACTCTTCTTGGCTGCTACTACTTCATTATATGTTTAACCCCTTCGAGTGAATTGCCTCCTCTTAGGTACCAAATCTTCTTCCTCTGTCTCCTCATTGTCCACCACAACCGCTGGGGATTTTTTCAGCTTTCCTTTTCTTATCTGCTACTTTTATCAATCTGCCCTTTTGCTTAGGCTTCTCTGGGCTCTTCTTCAATAGTTGAGTGAGGTCTTGGGTATCCTCATCAACTTCTTCCACTGGAACTAAAGAAACATTTGGTTTTGCTTTTGATTTGGTGGTTTAGGCCTTTTTTGTAACTAGAGCATCTTCAACTGGATCCACTACCTTTCTTGCCTTGCTCTTCTTCTCATCTCGTTGTTTCTTAGCCTTCTCCTCATTCCATTTTTCTCTAAAGCTTAGCTTTTTGAAATTCTTTTATAGAATCTCCTTTTTATTGATAGCTTGGAATACAAAGACATTGACTTTATTGGCTGTGAGGATTCTGGTGATCAGAGCACCATGAGAGTTTCTATGCTGCCTTAGATAGTGAATGATTAGCACTAGCATGTTTATCACCTTGCTCTCCACCCAGTGTTGAAGAACACAGTGTTGAAAGGAGGAGATAGTGGTTAGAGAGCCCTTTTGGATTAGAATAAGCTTAGGGAGAGCATGTTGGACGAATCTTGGTACCTCTGGAAAGTAGGTTGAGAATTTGTCACCAAAATATTTAGGATTAGCCACATCTTGGGGTCGAACTTCACTTGCAGTTCATCCCCATCATTTCTAAGTTAAACGCCATCATTCTCCAAATTTAGAAATTTTTTATAAAATTCTAGTGTAATGGTGATTACTTTTCCGTGAACTTGAGTTCTGAGAACGTCATGATAGGAGTAAGCTCTCAGATTATTGTAAAATTCATGCACTAAGTCCAGCTAGGTTGGGCAGTTGATCTTAAGGAAATCACCTAAATGTTGATCTTCAATGAGTTTCGAGTAGGGGTCTATTTCAAATAAGAAGTTGTCTCCCAAGGAGTGTTTGAGAACAACTAAGTTTGAGGGCTTTAGGTTGATGGGTGTAAAGTCTTCATCTTTGATAGGAGATTCTTAAAAGATGTTCTTTTGAGGAAGCATGTGAATTTGTTGTTCAATATAATGGTTGCCATTTGAAAGAAGTTAGGAAATTTAGGGTTTTGAGTGTGAGTATGGATTTTTGTGGAGTAGTAAAAGTAAGTTGCTTGTGCGAGGAAGAAAATGAAATTTGGGGGTTTATATAGAATTTTAGAAGTGAGGGTATAATGGTAATCCGGACACCATTAACTTTTGCTGGATTGATGACATGGTAGGTTAAATTTTAGGAGAGTGGTAGATGCCGTTTAAATGGAGAATGGGAAAGTTTTTCTTTAAACCCAGCTTTTGATTTTATCGTACGTGTAACACCTAATAGACGTTTAAGATTCAAACCGTGTATAGTTACTTTTCTACACTTTTACTGCCATGTGTCCTTTCTGTCTGCTGAGCTGGCAGTCTTTGATCTGGATCTAGAGTCAACATAATTTCATCTTCTCTTCCGGATTCCTTAGCTCATTAGACTACAAACTAATCCAAATAGTCTTCCAAATTTTCCTTTAAATTGGATTTAAGATTCCAATTGACTCTCCTAGCTTATTGAATTGATCTTTACTTAGTGGCTTGTTAAAGATATGCTCTTTGCTCATTGGTTGGAATATATACCAATGCAACATCCTCCTTCATCACATGATCCCTGATGAAATGATGCATGATGTTAACATGTTTCATCCTACTAGGGCGTATTCGATTTTTTGACACACCAATGGCACTTTTGTTGTCACCCATTACATCTACACATCTGGATTGAACTCCATAATCTTCTAGTTATTGCTTTATCCAAAGGAGTTAAGCTAGACAACTTCTTGCTGCCATATATTCTACTTCTATAGTTGATAAGGCAACAGGAGTTTGCTTCTTGCTGTACCAAGACACTAGGCAATCTCTAAGAAAGTGATAGCCTCTAGATGTACTCTTTCTCTCAACCGTATCTCTGCTATAGTATGCATCAGTGAAGCCTTAGAGTGTGAATTCTCCATTACTACGATACCATAACTCAACTTCAGTGGTTTCGAGGAGGTATCTGAGGATCCTCTTTGCTACCTTTTGATGTGAATCCTTAGGATTGACTTCATATCTTGCACAGTATCAAATTACATAGTGTATGTCAGATTTGCTAGCTATCAAGTATAGAAGTGATCCAATCATTCATCTATATAGCTTCTGATCAACCTCTTCCCCTTCACAATCCTTGGATAGGACCGTATCTAAACCCATTAGAGTGGACATAGCCTTGCTTTTGTCCATTTCAAACTTCTTCAAAATTTCCTTGGTGTACTTGGTTTGCTTTATGAAAATCCCATCCGGATTCAGCTTGATTTGCAAACCAAGGAAGAAATTAAGTTCTCCCATTATTGACATCTCAAACTCCTTTTGCATTTGAGTGCTGAATTCTTCACACATATTCTCATATATTGCTCCAAAGATGATGTCATCTACATAAATTTGGAATAAAATGATATCATCCTTCTTATTTTTAATGAAAAGAGTTGTTTCTGCCTTCCCAGAGATATACCCCATGGATATGAGAAATGTAGTGAGTCCCTCATACCAAGCTCTTGGTGCTTACTTTAATCTATAGTGAGCCTTCTTCAGTTTGTACACATGATCCGAATGATTTGGGTCTTGAAATCTAGGTGGCTACTTCACATAGACTCCTTCCTGGATAACTCCATCATGGAATGCACTTTTGATATCCATTTGGAACAATGTGATTCCTATGAATGATGCAAAAGCATATAGAATCCAGATTGCTTCCAGTCTTGCTATAGGGGCAAATGTTTCTTGAAAGTCAATTCCTTCCTATTGATTGTAGCCTTGGGCAGCCAATCTTGCCTTGTTTCTCACCACTACTCCGGATTCATCTAGCTTATTTAGGAATACCCATTTGGTGCCAATGATTGACTTTCCTTTTGGAGGTGCCACTAGATCCCATACATCATTCCTACTGAATTGAATAAGTTCTTCTTGCATTGCCATCACCACCTTTCATCTCCTTTAATATCTTGAAATTTCTTTGGCTCAATAAGAGAGACAAAGGAAGCATGGTTCAACATCCTGTTGAGTTATTCTCTGGTTTTGACTGGGTTGTAGACATTATCCAAAATGGCTACAACTGAATGATCTTTGTAAGTCCTGACTTCTCTTGGTACGTCTTCATACTAGATTGGTGCTTGTTCCACTTATAGCTCAACTACTTCTCCTAGGTCATCATTGATGTTTATCTCATGTTGATTGAGATCAGCTTATGGTACTTCTGGATCAAAAGATATCCCCTCATCTTCTTCTTTGTATATCTTGATTTGGAAGAAATTTGGGATCTGGGCTTCCTTCTTTTCTTCAGAATTTTTAACTTCTAGAACTAGATCTTTCGGAGTAGAATTTCCCTTGCCTGCATGGTCAACCTCATCGAAATCTACATGTGTAGACTCTACCACAATTTGAGTTTATTTGTTATAGACTCTATAAGCTTTGCTATGTGTTGAGAGGCCAAGGAAAATCAGTTCATCCGATTTAGGAACAAATTATCCTACTTGCGCTCTATCATTTAGGATGTAACATTTACATATAAAGGTTTTGAAATACCCAATTTTTTGTTTCCTTCCCTTCTAGATTTCATAGGGGGTCTTTTCTAAGGTCTTCCTAATGAGAGCTCTATTCAAAATGTAGCATGCTGTGTTTACGGACTCCCCCCATAAATATTTTGGCAAACAATTCTCATTTAGCATTGTTCTAGCCATCTCAAGCATGGTCCTATTTTTCCTCGCAACAACTCAATTTTGTTGAGGAGTATAAGGGGCAGAGAAGTTATGTTTAATGCCCTTAGAGTCATAAAATTCGGTAAAATGCTTATTTTTAAACTCACCACCATCTGCCTGCTTCGAAGCCTTCCAATCATCATTCTCAAATTTTGGTAAGCCTTATTGCCATTTTTTATTATTATTTTTTATTATTTCGATCATGCCTTTATCATGCTTTCATTTGCCATTTATTCATTTATTGCCATTTATTTATTTTATTGCTTTTTAATTATGGAATGAATATATTAAGTGCAATGACTTTTGGATACTCGTGTGATTTATCAATAATTTGTGTGATTCGTGTGCATGCATTATCTTTCGTAAGTCACTAGCTATGAGGGTGATAGTATTTCCCACTTTTATAAGTGGTACAAGGTATTATCTCTTGGTGCTAAGACCATTGTTGATGGGACATCTTTGGGGAAGATGGTGAGGAACTACAAGTACGTGAGGTCCCGCAGGTATCCATACATCCCAGCTGGTACTTCTACCTATATTTTGAGTAGATGGTCCGATAACACCCATAATTTTTACTTTCGTTATGGGGAGTACACTATCACTCTGCTGGATTGCTGCACCATCATAGTTATTCCTTTCCACAGTAATGTGATCCATTTTAACACATACTTTACTTACATCAACTTTAATGTAGAGACCATTGAGGCTTTGATTAGATATTCTGGGGACAAGCTCGGGTGTGATTCTTATGAGAAACTCATTACCTTTTGGAGCACTAGGCATAGAAGGCACCTGACTTCTACCTGCGAGGCTAGAGCCTTTATGGCTGCTACCTTATCCTAGTCGTGCTTTCCTACCGCGGGTTCGATCGAGAACCTCCACATTCTGCCCAATCGCTTTGACAGAGGTGTGGGTGCTCCATCTGGTGTGATGATGATAACTACCAAGCTAGCTCCTCGCTTGTTAACAATGCCATTGAAGAACATGGTCTACTTTCCATAGTTTTCTTTAGTCATTGCAAAACATTCGTCAGGGAATTCCAGTTTTTCCAGTTCTTCTTCCTTGAGTGGTTAATTTGCTTGGAATTTAGCTACTTCTCATCCATTGATTATCTTCTTAGTGACGCACTTGATATCAAATTCTGATAGTAATAAGAGCCATCTTGCTAGTTTTATGGTCAGCAAGAGAGACTGGCACAAGTACTTCATCAGATCCACCTTGGCAACTACTTAGATTCAGTAAGTTTAGAAGTAATGTCTGAGTTTCTTAGTGAGCTAGACCATGGCAACTTAGGTTTTCTCCACAATGGTATATCGAATCTTGTACTCTAGTAATTTCTTACTGAGACAATAGACTGTGTGTTCCTTCTTATCTTTGTGCTCCTAAACTAGCATTGCACCTATAGATGTTTCTTCTACTGCCAGATTAAGATTGAGTGGCTTTTTGAGGATCGATGGCTTTAGAATAGGCAGGTTGATTAGGTACACCTTCATCATGTCGAAGGCTTCCTAACATTGGTCACTCCATTTTATTAGTTGCTGCTTCCTGAAGATCTTGAAGATAGGCTCGCATATGGAGGTTAATCATGCTATAAAGGGGCTTACATACTGTATGGACTCTAAGAAGCTCCCCACTCCTTTCTCCGTCTTTGGTATGGGCATTTCCCTGATGGCATTAGCATTATCGGGATCGATCTCTATGCGTTTCTTACTAACCACATACCCCAGCAATTTGCTTGACGTGACACCGAATATACACTTCTTCGGTGTTGAGATGGAGATTGTACTTCTCATTTCTTATGAGGAATCATTCTAACACTCCTGGGTATTCTTCTGGCATGGTGGATTTTACAAGCATGTCTTCCACAAAGACTTTCGCTTCTTTGTTAATCAAGTCATGTAATAATGTCATGACTGGTCGCTGGTAGGTTGGCCCTGCATTCTTGAGTCTGAAAGGCATCAATCTAAAACAATATGTTCCCCATTCTGAGATGAATGCAGTTTTGAACTTGTCTATTACGTTCACGAGGACCTGGTGGTAGCAAGAGAACCCATCCATGAATGAATACATGGCCACTCTTGCTGCGCTATCTACCAAAATGCCAATGTGTACCAATGGAAGATCATCCTTAGGGGTAGCCTTATTCAAGTCCTTGAAGTCGATACAAACTCTGACGTCACCTATTTTTTTGGGCATAGGAACTACATTGCATAGCCAAGTGGGATACTCGATGACCTCTACAAAGTTAGCCTTTTTCTATTTAGCTACTTCTACTTTGACCTTATCTGCCCATTCTGGACGCATCCTTCTCATCTTTTGCTTTACTAGACATATCTTTGGGTTAGTGGGAATCTGTGCTCGGTGATGTTCTGATCGAGTCCTAACATGTCCACGTGAGACTAAGCGAAGGCTAAAACGTGATTTTTTTAGTACTTTTATTAATTCTCTCTTGTTTTATGGGCAATTGATTGAAAATGTATACCATTTTTTGGATCATCTTCCGTATTTAAGTTAATTTATTTCGTAATATCATTATCAATGTTAAAGATGTTATATTATTGTCGGAATGGATACATGTAATTGTAGTCAGAAACATGATCCAAATAAGCAAAGTTCTTCATCTTATTATCATAATAAAGTACATTACGCATTTCAAACATATTGGAAATGGAAATTAAAGATTCATCCTGATCCGTAAGAACAAGATTTGCAGCATATGATTCTTCCATGGCAGCTAGATTCAGTAGGATGTCCTCATCATCTTCCTCTTTTGCCTTTACCTTGCCCTTCATGGTTTTGACCATGTCCATGACAGCCTAGCTTAAGCAACCTCCCTTGCTCCTTGGTTCCTCTAACATCTTGAGTTGTGCTTGGAGGTGTTTCGTTAGAGTATCGAGGATTTTGTCTTCTTTACTCAGCTTCTTGATTTTCTTCGGGCGTGCCTGTTTATCTTGCATGGTCTGATTAGGAATTGCCCCATCATTTGGTTGATGATCTACTTTCTCTATCACATAGGCAATGGAGCTTTTATCATGCTTTCAATAGTCGACTATATCTGAGACAATCTCGAATCCTAGAACTATCCTCCCTCGGTGAGTAATACATTCAGGGGTTCCATTATAGGTTTGCTCTGATTTCTTCTGAAAGACCATCTTATTGGTGATTCTTATGGCACGTTTGTAGCCTACTCCGGCCGGTTTCCATTCTCCTACCCCTATATTAAAAGTTGGCATTCCCTGCTCATGGGCACCTAGTACTCTTCCCGGAGTATGATGCTTCTACATGTAACCCTGAATCTAAGGGCCTCAATGTACTTCCAGTTGCTTGCCTGATCCTTGACTGATGGCGGCTATGGTAAACCCTTTCATTTGGCTTTCTTCTATCTTTAGTGCTGCCACCACCGATGCTTCATCAGCATCTAAAGTGACAATCTTTTCGCGGAATGGGACCTTGATTTTCTTGTGAAGAGGGGATGGAACCCCTCCTAAAGCATGAAACCATGGTCATCCGAGCAGCATAAAGAAAGTCACTGGGATGTCTATGACTGTAAACAGTATGATAGACAAGATTTCTTTGATAGTGTCTTTGACTTCAAATTTACCCATGATGGTTCTCTTGAAATAGTCATAGGCCTTGATGATGATTGTGGATCTCATCAAGTCCCTCTCGGTTAGTCCTAGGATTGGCATCATATCCTTAGGATAAACATTCAGCGATGAGCTGTCATTAGCTATTATACATGACATGATGCACCTAAAAACACTTGCCTTCAAGTAGAGAGCCTTATTGTGGTCAATGTCTTCATCGGGCAAATCTGAGCTCGTGAAAATAATATCGGGGATAATAGTTTTGGTTTCAGCGTTAAGTAGCGCACAAACTTATTCTGGTGATGCCAGGGGAGATGTTTCGATTCCCATCAGCTTTTCCACAATAGCAAGCCCATGATCTTGGGAGCCAAGGAGAAGGTCCTAAATCCTCATCTTGCTAGTGGTGGCCTTTAGTTATTCCACAATCAGACTTTCCATCTATTCTAAGGACTTGAAAAAAGTAGGAGGTGTCGAAGGATCCATTCTAGTGATTTTCCTTCCTCTAGTGACAGGACTGACGACCTGGGTAGGAGAGTTTGTTATTTTGAAGACTTTAAACTCGTTAAAATCTTCATCAAGCAGTGTTTCTCCTAAGACAATCAGCTTGTTCATGAAAGATGGCGCTTTGGTCATAAATGGTCATAATATAAAGGAAGCCTTTTCAGGCTATCTTTTCAAAACCATAGGGTTCTCTTATAGGATTTAGCAAGGAAAGGGTCTGGAGTCTTGCCCAATCATTTGAATGGATCAAGAAGTTCCATCAGCTGGATCCCGACTATTGTCATATGTAATTGATTCTTATGGATCATTAGAGTGCTTATTCGTATACCAAGGATATTCTTTAGCAGATTTCATCGATGTTAGGAGGACTGCATTAGTTGCTTTCCATTCCTCATATAAGATCAGGCTTTTATATTTATCCAGCAAGGGAGTTGCACCCTCTAGTGTGTCTATCCATGTGAAGTTATCGATGAATTATCTATCCAAAGTATTCCAGAATGATTATTGGTAGAATTTCAACCCCTCATACCAGACAACTGCTTTCTCAAGGAGGGTCAGGTGGAATCTCTCATGGCAATGGGCAGAGTGAATGTACCCACCAATCATCATCTTTGTAAATTCACAGATGTTAGGGCATGGCCTTCTGTTTCCATTGTAGAATATGGGATAAACTTTCTTCAAGTCCGAACTTTAGATCCGATAGCATGCTTTAGCTAATTTGTTTTCTACATAGATCCTCTCCATGATGTACTCCTAAGAAGGTTCTTTCCCCTCATCTCAGATTATATTAATGAAGTGCTCACTACCTGAGTTGAAGTCTGTAAAGTCTCCTAAATCATTACTTGTTGCAGACCATAAGGTGCCTGGGGAGTCTTATTCTTAGATGAGGCATAGCTCTCAACACCATCATAGTCGACCATCATGTCATTAGGGAAAGGAGCCTCGTACACTAAATCCCCTGGTAAGTAGTTTAGCTCGTCATCTAAAAAGATCTCAAATTCGTACCCCAGATTATCCACCTTGCTTTCATCTTCATGATTTGACTTGTCGAAGTCCTTGAATTCTTCTACTTCTTCATATGAATCATCGAGAGGTTATGGTTCAAAGACCCAATTCGATACGTGTTGAATTGTCACATCATTTTCCGAATCTTCCTCCTGATATTCCTTAAGGCCTTCCTCGGGGTACTCCTCGGAATCTTCCTCAGGATCTTCCTCGGATCTTCCTCCAGATCTTTCTCATGATCTTCCTTAGGATCTTTGTCAGGATCTCCCAGAGGATCTTCCTCTTATGCATTCCGTACTGAATTTACTCTGACCTTAACTCCTGGGATGGTCGTACGAAGGTTAGAGATCATGCCTCGTATACTGGCGAATGTCTCCTCTACACAAGCACCGTATGTTGTAATGTTCCCATGGACCCCTTCAAATGGGTCACACAGCTAGATGTTCACTCAGTTTCTTCAATTCATTTAAGATGCTACATTTACATGGAGTTCAACAAAGGTACCTTTATTGGTCCCTGATATCACTTCATCTTGTTCAGGATCGTACAGTTCATGATTTCTTGGTCGTACCATCCCGGAAGAGCTCCCAAATTTGAATAGATTTTTCCCAACATAGTTGGGACTCATGTAATCTGGGGGAGCATACATGGGGGCTTGTGGAGGAGGAACATCCTGCCAACCAGCGTTGTGTTGATCAACTTCAGGCTCCAACCACCAGCAAAGTGTATTCGAGTATGGTTGAGAAGCCACGAAGTAGTGGAGGAAAGATCTCTTTATAAAGTACCAGTTCTAATGTCCTTCGAGCGGCATTGTGTTGTACCAGTCCATGGCTGGACGTTTTAAGAATCAGGGGAATTGAGGTGCAAATCCCATCATAGATATCTCTCTTTCATGCATAAATCGGATGAATTCTTCTACAAGCTCATTCAGGTCGGAATCCCCTTAGAATATGAGGTGCGGTGGCACTCGATATTGGTCTAGCCCTTCTCTCCTCATTCTCAAGACATATTGATCAACCATGTAGATGATGTCCATGTTGTCAAAAGTCATATTAACTCCCCTTCCTAGGTCATGTCAGAAGTTATCCATCACATCAATATCGTACTTTTCGACCTCCACCCTAATATTGATGGCATTTACTGTGGCCTCAAATTTTGGCAAGGGATTAGTATGTGTGCTCAATTTCTTCTCGGGCTCTTTCATCCTCCCATCGACTATCATTTGCTGCTGATCTTTTTATAGCCATGTTCATTCATTAGTGTGATGTCCTTTGGTCATATGATAGGCACAAAAGTTATCTCTATCTGTCGTAGTAGGTGGAATGAATGGTTTGATGCTCTAAAGTTAGTCAAAATTACTTAGCTTAGTAAATATCTGTGATAGTGGCTCTACCCATGGGGAGATAGATTGATGAATCTGCATCTGAGTGGTTGCTACAACTTTAGATGGATCTTTTAAGGACTTAAAGTTGCCTTATTTAGAGGAGACACCCTTTTTCCAATACTTGGGTTTAGTGTAAGCCTGGTGTTCTTACTTCTTTATTCAGTCTTCCTCCTCATACTTTTCTATACCTTTAGCATAGTCTACCATGTCATTAAAGGTATCAAACCTTTTCATCCCTAGTCACAAGTACGTGGACAACCATCCATCTTAGTTGGTATTCTTCAAAGGATTCATTTAGGTGTTGCTTATCCCTTTCAAGATCTTGTAGAGTAGTTTTGACCTTTAGATTAACAATGTAGGTCTCCAAAAATGTAGAACATAGCTTCTTCCTATCAAATTTCACGTTAGTTGGCATCCTAATGTACCACTCAGAAGCCAATCCTCAGAAAGTAGCTTAAAATAGATTGACTATATGAACCTTCAGGATTTTCATACTAGTCATGATTCAAAGATAACTTTCCACAAGCGCATAAGAAGGTTTAGTGCCAATATATGGGGCTACGTAAGGCATCACAAAGTTAGTCGGGAGGGCTTTTGATTCCTTTGGCAAGAACCAGTCAATGTCTATGTGTTGCTCAATTGAGGGAGCAACAGTCTTATCTTTTGTTGGGGATAGCTTCTCTATGTCTGCCATCTTTGCCTTCAATGCCGCTATTTCTACCTCTTGTTATTAAGCTTTCTAAGCATTAGAAGCACTCAGATTTTCCCAAACATCATGGAATTCTAGAGCATCCAAAATCCTTCTAGAGCGTCCAAAATCCTTCTCAGGGATTGGCTCTATAGTCTATGGTGAGCTAACTCGCTGGTCACTCGAGGGCTGACTCTATTGTCCAAGATAAGCTGACTCGCTGGTCGCTCGGGGATTGACTTTACGGTCTAAGGTGAGCTGACTCAATGATCACTATGGGGTTGACTCTATGGTCTAAGGAGAGCTGACTGATGATAGTGTGTCCACTTCCTAAGGCTGATGAATCTCCTGCTGGTGTATCCTTTTCCTAATGTAGATCAACTTTCCTGACTGGTGATGGAGTATCCATTTCCTAACCTAAATGACTCTCCTGCTGGGGAATTTCAATAACCTATTAAGAGATAATGAAAATGCTGAGTTAGTTATAGCTTGAGATAACACATCTTCATTCTTGATTGACTTTGTGGTGAACAAAATTTTTTTCCCCTTTAATCAAGAATAAAGATGTATGGATGGGGTTAGCCCTAGAATAAATAGTAAACTGAGTGTGAGAAATGCCGAGTGCGGCTCGATTGCTTAGGGATGGAATGCCCCTTGATTGGTTCTACTGCTGAAGATGCCCCAAGTGTTAGTGCCCCTCAGGTGCTTGATGATGGGGGGATGCCCCTAAATTGATTTCACCTCTAGAGAGGTGTCTTTTTAAATAATTCGTCTACTGGGGACCTCTTCTAGGTTAACACCTCCTTGGTTTAGGCTGGAAACTCTTGTTCTTCAGGGATTGTTGCCGCTTGATTTTTTATCGCTGGAGATCCTTCCCTTGGATGGACATGCACATGAAAAATTGTTTATGTCAGTAATGGACCTGAAATAACTTACCATGGTCCTTGATTGACTTTGTGGTGAACAAAAAAATTTTCCCCCCTTCAATCAAGGATTAAGTTGAGGTAGGGGTTTTGCCCTTCGATTAATCGAAATTAGGAGTTGGAGAGAACTGGGGTTAGCCCCTAATTTGGAATTTATATGCCCTTACTATTTAAATTTTTTTATGTGTGCTTTAAAAATATACTTTAATGGCCAAAGGGGACCTATACGGGTGGCATGGGACCCGTATGGGCGTAATATTCTAAAAATGGGACCCGTACGAGTGGAGAGGGACACATATGGTTCCTAGTCGGGGTCTTTTTAAAACAGAAGACCTCTTCATCTTCCCAGTTCACACTAAATTCTCCTATACTTAGAATTCTAGCAGTTCTTGCTCAAATCTTGATTAAAGATTTGTAAAAAGATTCCTCAAGCTGGTCGTTTTGCTTTGAAATGCGATGATTTGCCCCAGGTAGGCAATTTGAAGTTTTAGGAATGTCTGGTTTCCGTTGGGTATGATTTTCTGGTGGAGTACTCATTTCTTGATCTTACACCCTCCTTGGATGAGCCATTGATCCCTTCCCCCTTGACTCATGCCTCCAGACTCCAGGTATTTTGCCCAATTTCTCGAATTTCTCATTTTTGCAATTTCTCTAGTTTCTTAATTTTCGGCATGATTTAGGGTGTTTTAGGACATATAATGGAGCCTAATTCATATAGCTTTATCCTAGGATAGTTTTAGGATAAGTTTGGATGAGCTTTGGTTGAAATTTGGATGACTTTGGATTATTCGGGAAGTTTGGCAAAGGGGATTACATGTGTGGGACCCGTATAGGTAAGGTGGGACCTATACAACTCCCATTCGTGGTAAGAGTAGGGTAATTGGTCCTGTATGGGTGGGGGTGGACCCGCATGGGTCCCACTTTGGTGATAAAATGTCCAAAACTTTGAACTTGTTAGCTTTCTTCTATTTTTTGACTGCTCCACTGTATTCTAACCTTGGTAAACTGCATTTTTGTCTTTACAGCTCCAGTATAAGACTGTGGAAGCTATGATCTTATGTAGAAAGTTATATGATGAGATTCATGTTGTGGGAGATACCGAGATAATAGCCCGTATAGACTCATTCGGGTTTAGTGACATTGTTAGGACCATCCCTTAGGCTTTGAAGATGCTAGCCCCAAGTGCTATCTCTGTCTTGCGATGAGGTGGTCGAAGAAGACCCATACTTTTCATCTGCCAATCGGGGAGGTTTTGGTGACTCCCTCAGATATGTGCGTACTAACCACCTTAGACTAGAGTGGGGATATTATCCATTTTGATGTTTATATCGACTGCTGGCATTCTCAGGCCGAGGCAGAGCCCTATATAGAGAGACAGCTCAGGCTTTATCTTGGGGGGATAGATAATCTCAAGTATGGGGAGCTCTATGATTGTTGGAATAGGCAGCCGAGCCCTGTTGTTGCTGGGAGGAGGGATCTGTATGCTTGGTCCTTCTTGCAGACCTTCCTCACTATAGCTTTATTTCCTGTCTATTCTAGCTACCTCAATTATGGGCTGCTGTCAGCTGTTCAGGATCTTGCTACTATGCCAGGCAGGAAATGGTATCGAGTTATCTTGGCATAGATGTACTATAGGTTGGATGTTGGTGTTCGAGGCCAATCGGATCCTCCTAGTAACCCCTTAACTTTATGCTTTTATGCTCTATGCTATCATTTGAACTGCCTTGTACCTTACTTTGATACTTCTTGAAAATTTGGGCCTTAGAGTACTAATTCATTTCTAGGTCTGGCTTACCTGGAAAACTAGAGATGCTTCAGATCATCTCGAGCTGGATGGGACCTTGGCACTAGGAGGCTAGGACCACAGCTCAGTACAGGGAGGTACTCCACCAGCTATATTCTGTTTAGGTAAACTTTTCTAGCTTCACATTTGTACTTTACACCTCAACAAACCATTTATGAAAACTGTATTTACTGAACTAGGATACTTATAGTGCATTTACTTTGTACAGGTCATTCGGGACCCATGGGAGATGATGGGCATTTATGATTATATTGAGAGGCTGCAGGCAGGCGTGGGAGACCACCACAATTTTCTAGAGCCGCCACTCTCCTACGAGTAGTACTTTGGTGAGAGGGTCTACGACTGGTGAACAAGTGCTGTAGTGGAGAGCTAATCCCACCCCTAGTTTCGATAGGGGTTTTTTAGCCACATCTGATGCTTGAGACATATAAGAGGTCGTACCTACTAGCTGAGGATGCCCTAGTGATGTCAGTAGTGGGTTCCTATATTACGTTCATTGATTCTTCACTTCTTCCTCTGTGTGAGAGGATCCACCATGGTGACCTCCCCCTTGAGTTCCACTAGGGAGAAGATGGCACCGACAATGATGGTAATGATGATGATGATGAGGGTGGACCAAGGGGTGATCATGGAGGTCCTTTTGTTTGTTGGACTGAGGGTGATCCCAGACCTGCTGTTTCTTCCACTAAGGTAAACCTTTTTAACTCAACCTTGTAAAACTTTGCTTGTATTTAACATTTTTTGCATGAACTGAGGATCTGACAGTTTGCCAATTACGATGTGAAAGATTAGTCAAAGATGGGGTTCCTTGCACTAATCTTTAAAGAAAGAGAGAGGGTCTACCTTTGCCGGAGATGAGGGCTGTAAGTAAGAAAATGGCATCAAAGTGACTAGCAGTGTGAATGGCGTAGCCTCTCCAATGCCTAAGTAAGCAATGATGATAAAGAGGAGGAAAGTAAGAAAGTGTGTTTTGGGGTTTAGAATGTGATACCTATGGTGAGGGAATGACCCTCTATTTATAGTGGCTTGTTACCTTGTTTAGGCAAGAGTGAACTTCCTTTATTGCTGAAAAATCCTTATCTGGTGAGGTTCCTATTTAGGTGTGATTTCCTCTATAGGGAATTTATTCTTGTTTATCCATTTAGGAAAGGATATCCTTCCTTTTTATTTGTTTAGGAAGTGGAGTTATGGGGGAGATTCTTTCTCTTCATTAGGTCGGCACCGCCTTGATTACCCACACAGCTAGCTGGATGGTCAATCGACCTTGGGTCCATTTAGTGATGTGGCATCTTGTAAAGTCTCCATGCTGTATCTATGAAACACCAAGTCAACTGAAGTCCCCCCTAGAATCTTATCAAATTCTTTAGGATTTGTTCCATCCATGGGGGTGTTCGGTTGGACCTTTCATTTTTTGCTTTGGATTCATACGCCGAGTGAGCATTTCATCCCAACTCTTCATATTCGCTTGTGTTAGTTTAAGACAGCTATGTTATCATTAATTTGTCTCCTCGAGAAGTATGGAAACCATGGATGGAATGACAGGTAGATATGATCAACGGTTAAATTTAAAGAGGCCATTGCTTTAAATACTACATTTCTATTCATCTCACACTTTTATGCTACTTCTTCTTCTCCAAGTTCTCTAGTTTTTTGTTCTTCGGCTACGTGAAGATTCCCATTGGTGTTTCCGAGCAAGCCTCTTCCACGGCCATTCTTCCTTCAACTCCAGTGAGTCTCTAATTTCTTTTTTTGGTTTAAATCCCTTTATTGCAAAATGTTGCTTTGTTGATTTTTAGGTTTTTTTGTCATGTTTTGTTTCTTCTACTTATAAATGCTTAAGCCCATATTTCTTGCTTTTATAGTTGAATTGGTAATTGCACGTCATTTTCTGCCTTAGTTTATCTTTTCATTTGACTATGCTATTATTGTTGCATTTTTTGGGGAATTCTATGTTTGTTCATCACTATTCTTCATTTTTAGCGCCTTTGGATCTTTAAATTGGCAAGAAAATGAGGAACCAATGTAAGGATTCTTTCTCTAGTAGTAGTTATGATAGTGAGGAATCCCCTAAAGAGCATCGTGAAATGGCTAAATTATTACCTAGGTTGTGCCCCCCACTGAAAATTGACAAGTCTAATTACCATCCTACCCCTAGGGTTAAGCATACTCTTAGGAGAAAGATGAGCCATTCAGATGCATCAAGCTGGCACTGTCAGGTGGATGACGAAGAGTATAGAGCATATGAGCCATGTGAGTCTTGAAGCGGACTCTTCTAAGGTTTTAGAAGACATTAAAAAGTATAGGAAGGAGGAGGGTGTTCATCTGGCAGAGGAATTGGGCATGAGTGGCCGAGAGGAGGAAAACTCTCTTGAAGAAGAGGATGAGGTAGAAGAGAGGAATATGACTCCCTAAGTGGATGATATGATCTCGTGCATATATGATGATCATATAGAAAAGGAGGATTTGATGTATCCGTGGCTTAAGGATTGTCACATTTTGTTACCGAGTGCGGACCAACGGGTGAATGCTCCTCCCGCTGGTTATTTCAGCATGTATCTAGATGTCATTAGAGGTGGCTTCAGGTATCCACTTCCAGCCTCCATTGCCATTCTTTTGGAAGTCTGAGGTTTGTATCCGGCTGAGCTTCACCCAAATGCATGGGTAGTGATGATGGGCCATCATCAGCTGCGCCTTGACTTGGGGTTGAATTTCGATGCAACCTTCTTTCACAAGATTTGTTCTTTCAAAGGGAATATGATGATCGCTACCAATTCATATAGATGAATGGTATGTAATGCTTCACCAATCAACCTTCATTTGTGCACCATTACAAGGAGTTTTGGTTTTTATATCCTTGTCAACGATGAATACCCCTCTTTCCCCATGACCCTGTCCATCTCGACTCCCTCTAAGTGGAGGGTTAAAGCTAATGACCAGAATCCCAGGCTACAAGTGTTTTGCTCCTTGGAGCAGGGGAAGTGGAGTTTTAATTCAGCCGCTTAGGTATCCATCTTTGGTTATCATCTATTAGCACGGGGGTCAACTAGGATAATATAAATTCCTATACTAATTCCTACAACTGCAACACTTTCTTTCATACTTTTACCTTCTTTTTTGGCATTTTAGGTGGTCATGTTTTACTTTTATTCTGCTAATGCTCTTCTAGCAGCAAAGAAATTACAAGTAAAGAATAACCATACTCAAGTGGTTGCCATCAGCAGAGGCAAGAGGAAGTCTACCCAGTTTCAAGGGTCCAATAAGAGGCCCACTGTGACTTTGCTAGATAATCCTCCATGCTGGATGCTCCTAATTTCCACCCTAAGGTATATTTGATTGTCTATTCGGGCTTCTTTTGTTTTGCATTAATCTGATGACGCTTCCATTCCTTTCATAGATTACTCCATTTAGTCAGAAGAAGGGTGGGGAGGGAGGCTCCCCTTGTCCTTCTCGGCAGCTGGCTCTAGCCAAATTCTTTGACCAATCTTTCTCCAAACTTTCTTGTACAAATTTAGTTGTATAAGGTGCCCTAAAAGGTGCCTTCCCTCCCTGTGTTGATGTCGAGTCCTATAAGGAAGAGCCTACCACCTTGCTTTCTTCCCTTTTCTTTCAAGATATTATTCGGGTATTTGTTCTATCCTTCGCTCTCTTTTTGATTTATTGATTTTGTGCTAAGTGTTTTTATTCATTCACAGGCCATGTCCCATGGATTATTACTCATTCAAGGGGCTCAAGATAAGAGCGAGACAAAGCTAAAGCTTAAAGAGAAGGAGCTGACAGACATGAAGAGAAAACTTACCCGGGCTGAAAATGACATCGAGAAACTTAAGACCGAGAAGGATGAGGCAAAGAAGCTCCAAGTGGAGAGTGATCATCATAAAGAGGAAGCGGCAATCAAGGTAGCAGTTTTGGAGAAGTCGCTGAAGGTAGCGTGAGATAAAGCAGCAAAGGGCCAAGTGTCGACAAAAATGATCACTAATAAGCTTGGTGATTGTAGTTACCTCCATGCTAAGTTGATCTTCGAAGCCTGCCAACGCCGCTATCTGGATCTTTTTGGTCTAATGTGGAGCATGTAGACTTCCCTTCTTATAATGATTTAGCCACTCATCATGCCACTCCAACGAAGGCGGGGAAAGCAGTTGAAGAAGTCCTGGGCCAGGAGGGTATGGATGATGATCAAGCGGTCAACATTGTGAATGATGGTGATAATGAACAGGTTGACAAAGCTGCTAAAGAAGTCCCAAATGTAGGCTCAAAGGATGCTACTCTACTAAATGAGTTACAAGTTATGTTTTGTACTTATTTTAGACCACCGTGTCTTGTTTTTGTAATATCCGTACAATAGCCATTTATGGTTTTTATCATATTTTGTTTTTCCTTTCTCATCCGTTCGCTTGCCGTTTGTTTTTCCTGGAATGTTATATTTGCTTGCCCTCCCAATCCGTTAGTAAGAATGAATGTTTGCATTCGGTCATAAGGATGATGGTTATAAATTAGTCTAAACATGTTTTATCCGGTCTTGATAGAAATATGAATTAGCTTAAGACGCTTTGTAGCGTGTAGTTCATTTGATGTGGCATCGTTCAGCCTTAGAGACGAGTGATGTGATCCTTTATGAATACTTTTGGTTTGAGATTTTTTACATATACTAAACTCGGTCTAGGGGATGAGTGGTCAGATTTAAGATTAATATGAATTAAGCCTTACATTTTTTCAATTAATTGGATGGTATGTCTTCATAATGCCGTAAGTCTTATTGCTTGCTTAGGTCTTTCAGGAGCCTGAGTTCTTACAAATTGCCTAGGCCTTTTATTAAGCCTGAGAGCTCAAGCATGGTCTAGGACTTTTTAGTATGCCTGAGGGCTTTAAGTGGCCTAGGACGTTTTGTGGAACCGGGTGCGCGAAACCAATCTAACACTGATTATGTGATCAGGTACTATGTTAAAGAATTTTATCAAGATTTCTAGAATGCACAAGTGTATAGAAAATGCTGAAAGGGTTTGCAGCTACGTAATGTTTTCTAAGACTAGCTATGTTCTAAGTTGTGGGGGGGTTCTCTGTGATCCATCTTACTCAGTCAGTAGGTAGCAGGTCCAATGACCTGAGTGATCTTATAAGGTCCTTCCTAGTTGGTTCCAAGCTTGCCCTTGCCTTCCTTGCTCTGTTATACCTCCGCATCTCTGAGTACTAAGTCTCATTCTTTGAGCTTTACTTCTCTAACTTTCTTGCCATGATATTGGCTACCCTGGACTTGTATGCGGCCATTTAAATGTACTCTATCTCTACGCTCCTCTAAGCTGTCTAAGTGATGCCTTAGATTGATGTCATTTTCTTCTTCTGTATAGTAAACCACTCGGTCTGAAGGAGCATTGATCTCGATTAGTTCCACAGCTTCTACTCCATAAACCAAAGAGATTGGAGTTTTGCTAGTCGGTTGGCATGGAGTTGTTCTGCATGACCAGAGGATGTAGTTCAACTCTTCTGGCCACACACCTTTCTTTCCTTCCAACCATTTCTTGAGTCCCTATCTAAGCATCTTATTGGTTCATTCCATTTGTACACTCATCTGTGGGTGTACTGTTTATCCCTGGGAGGGTCTAAATAAGGTCAGAGGAGGGTAAATGACCCTTTTTCATGGAATTAACAGACATTAAAAAGTCTTTGTGTAGCTTATTTGATTATTTTTCGGATGTAATGGGTTCAAATGATGCAAATAAAAAATATAATGCAAGTAAGTAAAGAGTTAGAAAATCAAACATAAGAGTTTTATCCTGTTTCGGCCCCTCCAGTCCACGGAGTTTCCTTCCTCCAAGCTTTTCCACTAGTGGATTCCTTTCCAACTGGCGGGAATAAGGCCTTATAATTTGTCTCCGGAGGGTACCCCTTTCAGATGTAGCATATACCTGTTATTCCCTATGAGTGCCTAATCAAGGTCAGAGGGGGGGTGAATGACCCTTTTTCACGGTATAAATAGACTTTGAAAAGTCTTAGTGTAGCTATTTGATTATGTTCCAGACCGATGGATCCGGATTATGCAAATATGTAATATAATGCAAAAAGTAAAGAGTTAGAAAATCAAACACAAGGATTTTATCCTGGTTCAACCCCGCCTACTCTAGTCCCCGGAGTTTCCTGCCTCCAAACTTTTCCACTAGTGGATTCCTTTCTAACTCGAAGGAATCAAGCCTTACAATTTATCTCCGGATGGTAACCCCTTCCGGATGTAGGATATACCACTAGAAGCACCTACTCCTAGCTAAGTCCTTTAGTCTTTAGCAGGATATACCACTTAGATTTCTACCTAAACCTAAGCTAAGTCCTACAAGGAGATGCCACTCAGAGCACCTACCTCAAGCTATATCCTAATCTCACTACTAACCAAGTAAGAAATTTTTTACACTCAGGTTATTTTCAAAGGTTTATGTT
This sequence comes from Euphorbia pulcherrima, assembly GCA_947683365.1. Lineage (NCBI taxonomy): Eukaryota > Viridiplantae > Streptophyta > Magnoliopsida > Malpighiales > Euphorbiaceae > Euphorbia > Euphorbia pulcherrima. The sequence continues at coordinate 23,635,187 of CANTUS010000009.1, forward strand.
TTGGACCTCCTCAAGTTTATAACTTCATTTGGGAATCCTTACAAACTAATTTAGAAAGGTTTTGTTCTTAGAGGGATTAAGTAACTAATTGCTTTTTAGCAATTTCTTCTTGTGTATGCTTTCACAAAATTAACCAGCACCTTCTCAACTTGTGAATAGGGTTCTATCACAAATGTAGCCATTGTGGGTGGTTGACCTGTAATCGAATTGTCATCATTGGTTAGGTAATATATGGCACTTCCAGAATCATTGATCAATCGGTTAGATAGAGATTTTAACCCATTTGAATCCTTGGGATTAAGGTTAAATAGTTGTCAGTGGTCATTTTCCTTGTATTTTAGTGACTCACCAACTTTTACGCCAGTACCATTTTGGTGTGAGTTCCATGCACCTTTCTCATTGGTCTAGGTGAAAAAGGTTGTTACCTTTTTATCTTTCTTGTGTTAGTCCTTTGTCCTTTCTCTGAAAAGTGCTAGCTGCCATTTTTGTCTTACCTTACGGGAAAGGATCATTGACTTGTAGAGGAATTTTAATATTTTGAATTATTCCCTTTGTTTTGATATTATGGTCTTCTGGATGTCTTCAGAGTTAATAGCTCCGGATCTGTCTTGTTCTGGATGCTAGTGCAATCAGCTCTTTCGGATGTTGTTTTGGGCGGTTCAAAGTTTGTTTCCTATCCAAACTTTAATCGGATGCTTCCGTTTAAGCTAACGGTAATTGTCTTCACTTGTCTTGGACTTTGGATGTTTTAGTTAAATGTCTGAATGCAATGACTTAGGTATTTTTGTACTTAGGTGTTTTGTTTACTTAAAACATGATCCAGATTATTTATTGTTCTAGATCATTGTTTTCAACAATCTTCCCCCATTTGAAGGAAACAAAAACCTAAGACATCTAAGCATAAGGAAAGGGGGTTTTTTGTGATCTAAGTATGATTCTTGATACTTAGTCATTTACAATTTTTACTCCCCCATAATTTTAGCTTCCCTAACTCCCCCATCAGTTTTCAATTCTAGCTTCTAAGGTTTTTCTAGTACAATTGCAGATTGTACTTTGTAAGCAATTTTTTGTAGTAAATTTTCACTATATATACTTTTGTTGTTAACAATAGTTAACCTCATTAAGTTCTGGATTACAATTACAGAAATATATAAGTGAAAAAGACAAAACTAGCTACTACAGATTTTACATTGGAAAATGGCTAATCTAAGGATCTTCATTTGCTTCTTCTGGATGGCTCTCCTACTTTCTCTTCTCCCTTGCTCTTTTTTCCCTTTTTAGCAGCTTTATCCCCTTCATTATTATCCCCCTTTTTGTTTGCATCAGCATGAGGGTATATCACCATGTAGGTTTTACCATCCCAGCTTTTCTGCTAAGCCTTTGAGTAGATAAAATAGTCCACATTTCCTTTTCTTCTACGGTCTATAAATTCCATCCATAGTGGCTGCAGCTAGATATAAGGGTCCGAAGACTTTTCAAAGCTGGGTATAAGACTTAGTGATGTAAGGATGCATTTTTAGGACAAAATTGTGATCCTTCCCATCAAAGTAGGGGAAGAGAGCTTTAAGGAGACTAGCAATCCCCTTATAGCTATAGAAGCCAGTATCTCCTATATACTATATAAGATCTTGAAGAACTGGAAGGAGTTGGCTCCCCTAAATAGAAGCTGAGGAGGATCCGGAGATAGATAACGAGGATAGTTTGGACTCTAATTTCTCTTATTCCTTTCCATATCGCGACGACTGTTGTGGATTCTATCATTTACAGTCATAATGTCTTTATGAAGCTCTTCCTTAGCATTATTGATGATTGTATCTTGCCCATTCATTTGACCCGCAACCTCTTATGCAATATTTTCCATCCGTTTTGCAAACAGCTTGGGCAAGTCTTCCTCATTAAAGTTTGTAAGCTTATTCAATATTACCAGTTGGTTTTCAATGAGGCTGGGGAGAGCAGATTTTTCTTCTTCTTTAGCAATGTATTTTTGACAAGTTTTCAAACTTGGAATCTAGATACTCCTTTATTTTAGTGTATAATCAGTGGAGGAGGAGGTAATCTTGTCCATTATTATTGCACAATTATTTGTAGCCCCGATGTTGGTTTCATCTGTAGTATGATTTGCAGCTGCAAGGCTTGTTTTTCGCTCATTTAGTACCAGGGTGACCTTGGCTAGTGATACCTCAGCTACCAAATAAGCAGTGGGAAAGTACTCCAGTTTCTTCTCTATGTTCTTGACACTCCCTTTTAGCTCCCTTATTTAAGTCTTAATATACGGAGGTGAGAATTGTAGAATCAATACTTTCTCCACGGATTCTAGACGCTTACAGATATTGCGGAGACTCTGTTTGATATAGCTTTCCTCATGCTCCTCATGGGTAGCCTCTTGTAGGGTTTTTAGTGTTGTCGTTATCTTTTTGGTTATGGCTTCATTTATACTAGTAGTTGGTATTTTGATTGGATTAGTATAAGGGGTTTCAGATCCGTAGCTACTACCAGTTTCCTCAGACTTGGACGAGTCTTCTTCATTTGTTTCTTCTTCAGAGGAATCCTTTTTTCTCCTTCTTTTCCCTCTTCTAACCATTGCTCCAAAATGGCCTCGCCTTTAGAGTCCACTTGAGAAGTGTTCTCGTTGGGTCCCAGATAAAGACCCTCCTCCGGAATGGTATGTTCCAGGTTGGACTCTTGTTCCTTAGAAACACTTGGAGTATGTGTATCTAAGTTGTCCTCTTTATCATTTGCTATTTCAAAACCAGCAGTACAAGTGTTAGTATTAACCTTAAAGGAAACTGAGTCAGGAATTACATCAGTTATTGGCGCTTCTGAATTAATCTAAGCCACTCCTTCTTCTTCCACCTCCATAACTCTCAGATGACTGGAAATGTCCTCAATTATCCCTTTAAATGCCTTTTCAGGACTTTGATGTACTTCCCAGGTGTATTGGTAATGTCCTCAACACCCTCTACTTATGCCTCTTTGGGTCTTACTTCATTTGCAATTTCTCCTTCCAGATTTTGTAGATTCTTCAGAAGTCATTTGGTTCTTGGCATGGAAGTAAATAAATTCACTTTAAGATCCTGGGCTAGAGTTGCCATATCTACTGGATCATTGAGAATAGTTTGGGCTCTGGAAGATCCTCTGGTCCTTCTATTGTAAGCTTATTAATTCTACCATTGTCCTTCATGGGTTTCTTTATTACATCCTATTGAGGGTCATTAAGAGTGACTTCCTCATTGGATCAGGGCATATTCTTGCCCTTGGGTTTCCTGGCCTTAGCCAATTATGCCTCTTTAGCCCTTTTTGCATCATCTTTATCAATAATAATGCCCACACACTTTTTGGTTTTACTCTTCTTGGCTACTACTACTTCATCAAATGTGCAACCCTTTTGAAGTGAATTGCCTCCTCTTAGGTAGCAGATCTCCTTCCTCTATCTCCTCATCTTCCACCACAACCTCCGAGATTTTTTTAGCTTTCCTTTTCTTATCTACTGCTTTTATCAATCGACCCCTTCGCTTGGTCTTCTCTGGGCTCTTCTTTAATAGTTGAGTGAGGATTTGGGTATCCTCATTAACTTCTTCCACCGGAACCAAAGAAATATCTGGTTTTGCTTTTAGTTTGGTGGTTCTGGCCTTCTTTGGAATTGGAGCAACTTCAACTGGATCCACTGCCTTTCTTTCCTTGCTCTTCTTCTCATCTCACTTCTTCTTAGCCTTCTCCTCATTCCAGTTTTCTCCAAAGCTTAGCTTTCTAAATTTTTTTATAGAATCTCCTTTCCATTGATAGCTTGGAATACAAAGACATTGAATTCATTCACTACAAGGATTCTGGTGATCAAAGCACCATGAGAGTTTCTATGCTACCTTCGATAGTGAATGATCAACACCAGCATGTTTATTACCCTACTCTCCAGTGTTAAAAGGAGGAGATGGTGGTTAGAGAGCCCTTCCGGATTAGAATTAGATTGGCAAGAGCATGTTGGATGAATCTTGGTACCTCTGGAAAGTAGGTTGAGAATTTGTCACCAAAATATTTAGGATGCAGCCACATCTTGGGGTCAAACTTCACTTGCAGTTCATCCCCTTCATTCTAAGTTGAACTCCATCATTCTTCATATTTAGAAATTATTTAAAAATTCCGGCGTAATGGTGATAACCTTTCCCTGAACCTGAGTTCTGAGAGCATCATGATAGGAGTGAGCTCTTAGATTGTTGTAAAATTTGCGCACTAAGTTCGGATAGGTTGGGCAGTTGATCTTGAGGAAATCATTCAAATGTTAATCTTCAATGAGTTTTGAGTAGGGGTCTATTTCAAATAAGAAGTTGTCTCCTAAGTAGTCCATGTGAACTACTGAGTTTGGGGGCTTTAGGTTGATAGGTGTAAAGTCTTCATCTTTGAGAGCAGATTCTTCAAAGATGTTCTTTTGAGGAAGCATGTGAATTTTGTTGTTCAACATAATGGCTGCCATTTGAAAGAAGTTAGGAAATTTAGGGTTTTGTGTTTGAGTTTGGATTTTTGTAGAGTAACAAAAGTAAGTTGCTCGTGTAAGGAAGAAGATGAAATTTGGGGGTTTATATAGAATTTCCAAAGTGATGGTATAATGGTAATTCGGACACCGTTAACTTTGGCTGGATTGATGACGTGGTAGGTTAAATTTTAGAAGAGAGGTAGATGCTATTCAACCTTAGAATGGGAAAGGTTTTTCTTTAAATCCAGCTTTTGATTTTGCCACGCGTGTAATACCCAATAGACATTTGAAACTCAAATTATGTATAGTTACTTTTTAGCGCTTTTACTGCCATGTGTCCTTTCTGTCTGCTAAGCTGGTAGTCTTTGATCCGGATCCAGAGTGAACATAATTTCTTCTTCTCTTCCGGATTCGTTGGCTCATTGGACTCTAAACTAATCAAATAGTCTACCAAATTTTCCTTTAAATTGGATTTGAGATTCCAATTGACTCTCTTAGCTTATTGAATTGATCTTTACTCAGTGGCTTGGTAAAGATATCTGATCTTTGGTCATTGGTTGGAATATGTACCAATGCAACATCCTTCATCATCACATGATCCCAGATGAAATGATGCCTGGTGTTAACATGTTTCATCCTACTGTGGAGTACTGGATTTTTTGACACATCAATGGCACTTTTGTTGTCACACATTACATCCACACATCCGAATTGAACTCTATAATATTCTAGTTGTTGCTTTATCCAAAGGAGTTGAGCTATATAGCTTCCTGCTGCCATATATTCTACTTCTATAGTTAATAAGGCAACAGAAGTTTGCTTCTTGCTACACTAAGACACTAGGCAATCTCCAAGAAAGTGACAGCCTCTAGATGTACTCTTTCTCTCAAGAGTATCTCTACCATAGTCTCCATCAGTGAAGCCTTGGAGTGTGAATTCTCCATTACTAGGATACCATAACCCAACTTCAATGGTTCCTAGGAGGTATCTAAGGATCCTTTTTACTGCCTTTAGATGGGAATTGTTAGGATTGGCTTGATATCTTGCATAGTAGTAAACTGCATAGTGTATGTCAGTCTACTAGCTGTCAAGTGTAGAAGCAATCTAATCATTCCTCTATATGGATATGAGAAATGTAGTGAGTCTCTTATACCAAGCTCTTAGGGCTTGCTTTAATCTGTTGAGGGCTTTCTTCAGCTGGTATACATGATCCGGATGCTTTGAGTCTTCAAATCCAGGTGGTTGTTTGACATAAACTTCTTTTTGATAGACCCTATTTAGGAATGCCCTTTTGACAACCATTTGGAACTATGTGAATCCCAAGAATGATGCAAAAGCGCATAGAATCTGGATTGCCTCCAATCTGGCTACTAGGCAATCCCTTCTTATTGATTGTAGCCTTGGGCAACCAATCTTGCCTTTTATCTCACCACTACTCTGAATTCATCTAGCTTGTTTCGGAATACCCATTTGGTGCCAATTACAGACTTTCCTTTGAGTGGTGACACTAGATCCCTAACATCATTTCTCGTGAATTAATCTAGTTCTTTTTGCATTGCCATCATCCAACTTTCATCTCCCTCGGCATCTTGAAATTTATTTGGCTCAATGAGAGAGAAAAAAGTAGCAAGGCTCAACATCCTGTTGACTTGTCCTCTGGTTCTGACTATATTTTAGACATGTTGTTCTCGAGGTTGTTCCTCAACTGCTTCAATTTCTTGTTGATTATCCAAACAATTTATCTCTTGGTAATTGAGATAACATCTTGGAATTTCTAATGTGAGATCAATTCCTTCATCTTCTTTCTTATAATTCTGGATCTAGAAGGAATCTGGAATCTGCACTTCTTCTTTTTCTCCATTATTTTCAACCTCCGAAGTTAGATCTTTCGGATTTGAATTTCTTCTTCCTACATGGTTAGTCTCATCAAAATATACATGTATAGACTCTACCATAGTTTGGGTTTGTTTGATATAGACTCTGTAAGCTTTGCTATGAGTTGAGTAGCCAAGGAAAATTGCTTCATTAGACTTAGGATCAAATTTTCCTAACTGCTCTATCATTCAAGATGTAGCATTTACATCCAAAGGCTTTGAAATGCCCAATTTTGGGTTACCTTCTCTTCCAGATTTCATAGGAGGTCTTTTCTAAGGTCTTTTTGATAAGAGCTCTATTTAAAATGTAGCATGCTTTGTTTACTATCTCAAAATGACCATGGTGTATTCTCTTCTACCTAGACTCAATGGTTTAATTAGACCAAAGAGATCAATAAGTAAGAGTTCAAGAACTCTATTGGAAGGTATGTATGAGATGGAAGGGAAGCTCTTCTTATGTTGTTTACCTAATTGACATATAGTGTCCGTACCTTAGGTAAACCCACAACCAATTCCTTTTTGGTTAATTTGGATAGGAGGTTCATGCTAACATGTCCTAACCTCCGGTACCATAGCCAAGATTCTTCTTCTTTAGACACCATATATATTCTTTTTATCATGTTAACACAATAAGCATTATTTACCCTAGATGCATAAAGAATAAGTTGATTAGACTTACTATCATAGATTGAGCATCCTTCGGAGTTAAAGATGACTTTTCATCCTTTTTCATAGAGTTGTGCTACACTTAGAAAGTTGAACTTCAGGCTAACAACTAATGAGACATCTTCTATATTTATTTTACATCTAATGGTTCCGTGCCCAATGATCTATCCCTTTTTATTTTCTCCAAAGCTTACTTTTCCACCTTTCTTCCAGATTATAGTGATGAAGGCTTTCACATCATGAGTTATGTGCGTTAAGCATTCACTATCACGTACCATGTATGCTAATTTTCTGTGGATCTAAGGCATAACTGTAAAATAGATCAAGGGGGTTTTGGTTATTTAACCAGATTTGGGTCCTCTCAGGTTATCAACCATTTCTGCCCAAGGATAACCATCATAATAACCATTTTTATCTACATTATTTAGTAATATGATTGTTTTTCCAAAAAAACCTACACCCTAAGATGGGCCTGCTTTGCTCCTGCTTCTTCTGGATCTTCTTTAGATCCTCCTTTCCGCAGTTTCCAACATATCCAGCTTCTTAGATACTGGTCTATCTGGAATGTATCCAGAAGCTGGTTGGAGGTGAAATATCTACTTTGTAGTTCTTTCTTTGCTTGGCAAGTTACTCATTTGATACAGCCTTAGCTCTTCCCTTTTGAGGAACTCTGAATCTCCGTGCTTGTGGTTGCTTACTCACTTTTCTTTCCTTGAGATTTGGGAGCATCGTATTCTTTTTATTGGGATTTCTTGGTCCTAGTCTCCCTTGATTTCTCCTTTTTTATGGAGGATATGGTTTCCTTTCGGATGCCTCCTTTATCAGGGTTAGCTCCATATCTAGCCTTGTCAAGTTAGCACTTAAGATCTGAACTAGACTTCTCAAGAAATTCTCTTCCACCACATCCATATGCTTTGTGTTTCTCATTAGGTTGAAGTCTTGGGACATTGCTTCTGCATCTTCAGCTAGCTCCAAAACTTGTCATTGTATGGATTTTATAGCTTTGGTGTTCTTTCTCACATTATAGGTTACAACCTTAAGAGCTCTAGCGAGATTAAGGTTAGAAATAAAATTAGAGTGAGAGTTTACCTTAGTATTTACTATCTCTACTTCTGAATCCCCCATTTTCTTAGTATCTTGCTTGGATGAATTTCTTCTGAATTGCTCTACCTTCGGATTAGTCAGTGCCACGAATGCGTAATGAGTAGTCTCTTCTTCTTCTTCTATTGAAGATGAACTGCTACTTTCTTCACTATTGCTCCATGTGGCTACCATAGCTTTCTTCTTACATTTCTTTTCCCTTTTTATCTTTGTGCATTTGGTTCTGAAATGCCCTTTTTCTCCACATTCAAAGCAGGTAGCATCTTTTTCCGGATCTTTCTTTTCTTTTGGAGCCTTTCTTCAATTATCCCTTCTTAAGGTGCCTTCCTTAGGCCTTCTTGATTCAAATCTTTTGGATCTCCTCCTATCTTTTTCTTTAAGAATTTATCAAAGCATATGGCTAGTATAGCCATATCTTCTTCACTATACTTTGATTCTTTTGGTAACTAGTCTGATCCGAAAGAGGCTGATCTAACAGAGTCTGCCTTAAGTGCAATGGCCTTCTTCTTTTCTTCTGACATTCTCTCTTGTTGGCTATATCTCTCCAACAATAATTCTTGAGTTAAGAGATTACCAATTAGCTCATCATAAATATAGAAGTTTAAGTCATGAGCTTCCTCATTGGCAGTCTTCTTATTGTCCTTGGTCAGACTCCGGAGCACCTTCTTTACCATCCCTACTTAAAAGATTTCCTTTCTGAGCCTCTTCATATTATTCACTAGATTTGTTTATCTAGTGTTCATGCTACTGATTGACTCCTTTGGCTCCATTTTGAAGGTCTCAAGATTTTGCTGGAGTAGTTCACGTTTGGCTTCTCTGACTTTATTGGTTCCTTCATAGGTCACTTCCAGTTTTTGCCAAATCTCTTACATAGTCTCACATTTGGATATCCTATTAAATTCGACTACACTAAGAGCACAATGAAGCATGTTAATAGTATTTACATTTTCATGCAATTTTTTAAAGTCATTCTCATCCCATACACTTGAGGGGTTTTGTGTATTGATACCCTCTACTTCATAGGTAGGCCCATATGGGCCATCTTTAATGGCCAACCGTGCTTGCTTGCTTTGTGATTGAATGAAGTTCTTCATCTGGTTCTTCTAGAACGTGTAGTGTTCTTCGGTAAAGAGAGGAGGATGGGTAATAGATATACCCTCAGGAAGAAGTTGTGTGTTTTGGAAACTCATTTTGATACTTGGATCAAATTTTTGACCTTTAGCTCGAGATTGCTAGATCTCTAGTTTTAAGCATTTGCTCTGATACCACTTGTTGGTCCCTATAAGGGTCTAAATAAGATCAGAGGGGGGTGAATGACCCATTTTTGTGGAATTAAAAAACTTTAAAAAGTCTTTATGTAGCGTGTTTGATTATGTTCCGGATGTAATAGGTCCAGATGATGTAGACATAAAATATAATGCAAGTATGTAAAGAGTTAGAAAATCTAACACAAGAATTTTATCCTGGTTTGGCCCCGCCAACTCTAGTCCTCGGAGTTTCCTTCCTCCGAGCTTTTCCACTAGTGGATTCCTTTACAACTGGCAGGAATCAATCCTTACAATTTGTCTCCCGATGGTACCCCCTTCCGAATGTAGGATATACCACTAGAAGAACCAACTCCTAGCTGAGTCCTTTAATCTCTATCAGGATATACCACTTAGATTTCTGCCCAAACCTCAGCTGAGTCCTACAAGGAGATCCCACTTAAATCATCAACTTCAAGCTATATCCCAAGTAGGAGATCTTTTACACTTTGGTTTTCTCAACGGTTTTGGTTTTGGCGTTCCTTAAATTTATAAATCACTTAGGAATCCTTACAAATAGATTTGGAAGTTATTTGAAACTTGAAGGCTTTAAGTAACTGATTGCTTTAAGCGAATTCTCTTGTATATGCTTTCTTGAAATCAACCAGCACCTTCTCAGCTTATGAAGCTTTCCTTTTATAGGCTTCTATAATAAATGTAGCCGTTGTGGGTTTTTGGACATGGATTAAATCTTCACCATTGATAAGGTAAAAGGTGGCGCTTCCCAAACCGTTTATCAATCCGTTAGACATAGATTTTAACCCATTTGAATCCTTGGGATTGTGGCTGAAAAGTTGTTAGTGATAGTTTTCCTTTTTTTTAGTGATTCACCAACTTTTACGCCTGTAGTCTGGAAAGTGTGTGTCACTCGCCTTTCCTATTGCTCTATATGAAAAAGGTTGTTACCCTTTCTCTTTCCTATGTCAGTCTTTTGTCCTTTTTCTAAAAAGTGCAAGCTGTCATTTTTGTCTTGCTTGTGGGAAAGGATCTTTCACTTATAGACCAAAAAGATAGAGGGAAAAGTTATTTTCGAGACATTTTTCCTTTTATAACTGTGTTTTCTGGATTACTTTTTCTCTTGATATCCGGATGGTATTCAATCAGTCGTGCTTCGGATGCTTTGTACAAGGAGTTAGTAGTATGTTTCCTTTCCAAATCCTAACCGGATGATTTCCTTTCACGCTTAGGAATTTTCTTCACTTTTATAATTGACTTGGACTTTTGGATATTTTGGTCATATGTCTGGATAAAGTGATATGGGTCTTTTTATACTTAGTTGTTTTGTTTGATCCAAATTATTTATTATTTTCAACATATGATATGGATGAGAATTAGTTTTAGATCTTTAATCCCTCGCAGAACTTTCAAAACTTTTTTGAGATGAATAGTCATCCGTTATCTGAGATAATCTCATTTAGGATGCCAAAGCAGATGATGATGTGATCCCAGAAAAATCAATTGCTTTCTCGAAGAGTGATAGTGTTTATGGCCGCTGCTTCTACCCACTTGGAGAGGTGGTCGATTACAATAATAATGAACTTCTTTTGTCTGATAGGTTATGGAATTGGTCCAATGATATCTATTCCCCAAGTGGCGAATGGCCACCCAGTTATCAAAGGCTTTTGTGTGGCGTGTTGGATATGTGACTTGTTTGCATGGATCTAACATTATTGATATGACTGTACGTACTTGGTCGAATTTGCTTCCATAGTTAGCCAGTAGTATTCTATAAGCTTGGCTCTTAGAGTGATAGTGGAGGCCGCTTGGTGAGAGCTATAGTTTCCCTCATGTATTTCCCAAATGATATACTTTCCTTCTTCCGATGTGATGCACTTTAACAAAGAATCCAAGTAGGAATGCTTGTACAACATCTGGTTAATAACCAGGTATCTTGATTGTTTCTTTACTAACCTAGATGCGTCGATCTTGTCTTTTAAAAGGATGTATTTAACTAGGTAGTTTATGAATGATTGCATCCACTCTAGTTTCTTTTGATCTATCAGCATTAGGTTCTGCTCGCTTATTATTGGGGTGTGAATAACTTCAAATGGACAGCTGAGGGATTTCCATCTAGCTGTACTTGCTGCATCTTTAGGTAGCATATCAGCCTTTTCATTCTGTTCTCTAGGGATGTGCTCACATTTCCATATAGTGCCTCTTATCCCCGAGATCTTTCAGCAGGGTTCTCACTTTGGCCAAGTACTTCACCATCCCTTCTTCTTTTATCGCATAGTTCTTATTTATCTGGTCAGAGATTAACTTTGAACAACTTCTAAACAACATTCTATCCTGTGCAATATCCTTAGCTAACTCCAAGCCATTGATCATTGCTTTATATTCCGCTGCATTGTTGGTGACTGGAAAAGCTAACTTTGTTGTGTAGCCCATTTGAATTCTTTCTAGACCTTCTATCCAGACCTCGATTCCGGCTCCTTCATTATAGGATACCCCATCCCTGTAAAAATTTCATGACTTAGTCTTGAGGCCGAGTGCAGGCTCGAGCCCTAAAAACTCAGTGACAAAATCCACCAAAACTTGTGCTTTTAAGGCATTTCTCCCTTTAAAGCATATATCATACTCTCCTAGTTGAATTGCCCATTCGGTTAGCCGTCTAGAAATTTCTGGCTTCTATAATACCTTCTTTAGTGGGAAGCTGGTTCTAATACTGATCATGTGAATTTAGAAATATGGTCTAAGCCTTTCTATTGCCAGATTAAGGCTAAAGCCAATTTGTCAATTTTTGGGTACCTAAGCTCAACGTTTTCTAGCACTTTGCTAGTGTAATAATCCAGATTTTGTTCCCCCTCTTCTTCCCTGATTAAAACTAATCCAACTACTTCATTTGTAGGTGCTAGGTACATGATTAGCTATTCATCCTTCTTGGGCTGATTCAAGAGTGGTGGTGTACTAAAAAATTCCTTGATGTTCTCAAAGGCCTCCTAGTAGTTCTCATCCCAGCTAAATGCTTTATCCTTCCTAATAGCTTTGTAGAATGGGAGACACCTTTTGGCTGAAAATGATGTGAATTAGCCCAAGGAATTCACTCTTCCATTTAAAGTTTAGACCTCATTCAACGTCTTGGGGGGGCTTGATCTTCATAATGGCTTCATTTTCTCCGGGTTTGCTTCAATTCCTCTTTGTTAGATTAGGAAACGAAGGAATTTTCCACCTTTCACCCCAAAGGAGCATTTCACCGGGCTCAGCTTGAGCTGATATTGAAGTAGAGTCTTGAATATGGCTCTAAGATCCTTAACATGTTCTTCCTAGCTTCTGCTTTTGACTCTCATGTCATCAATGTAAACTTCTAAAGTCTCACCTATTTAGCCTTTGAACATATCATACACAAGGCGTTGATAGGTAGCTCCAGCATTTTTCAGACCAAATGGCATGACCTTGTAGTAATATGTACCTTCATGCATTGTGAAGGATATTTTTTCTTTATCATTCGGATCCATGGGGATTTGGTGATATCCCACCTTTGCATCCAACAGTGAGAATATGGCATAGCCAACTGTTGAGTCCACCAAAGACCAATGCTTGGAAGTGGATAACTACCTTCTACTGTTACTTTGTTAAGGTCTTTAAAGTCTACACACATTCACTAGGCTCTGTTGGATTATTTCAACAAGACTACATTTGCAAGCCATTTGGAGTAGCGGACTACCCAGATATGGTTGGCTTTCAGTAGCATTAAGATTTCATCTTCAATTGCCTTCTATCTATCTGGTGCATAATTGCAATTCTTCTGCTTCACCCGCGGTACTTCTAGGTCGAGATTTAAGCTATGCTAGATTGTCTCAGGTGGCACTCCTGTTAAGTCTTCAGTCATCCAGGAGAATGTGTGTTGTTCTTCTATCAATACATGGCTTATGTCTGTCTTTACTAGCTCTGGGAGGTCAGTAGCTATGTGCACCTATCGATCGGGTCCTACCATGAGGGTTTCTATGAGGCCAACTGGCTTAATATTTTCTATTTCTTCTAGCTCCATGACTGGTTCATCTTTCTTTAATGATGCTAAGTAAGTCTCTTAAGTGACCAAAGGGTTTCCTACTACAATTTCAAATCCCTTGTTGGTAGGAATCTGAATGACTAGATTCTTAATCTATATTAGTGCATCTAATTTGACTTAAAAAGGTCTTCTAAAGATTATGTTGTAGCCGATAGGTGCATCTGCAATTATGAAATCTAGGTTATCTCTCCATTTAGTTTTATGGTCTCCTAGCTCAACCTCTAGTGCTGCTTGACTGAGTGTAAGAACTATATGAGAGCTAAGCCCTATGAGTGGCAAATGGGCTTGTAGCATTCGACTATGGCGGACTTTTAGCTTATCTATAACATATTTGTAGATAAAATTGATGGAGCTGTCAGTGTCAAAAATGATCTACCTCACAGTATATCCTTCCACTGAAGCTTCCAACACAAACGGATCAGTGTGCGGGCACTTTACCAAGCTATGTTTCTGAAAAGGCTCCTAAGTTTTGAGTTATCTTCAGCGTTTGATCTTTTGTGCTCAAAACTCTTTCCTTTTGAAGAAGATCCTTCAAAGCCTAGTCCACCTATCATTACCATCACCAGTCCCTTTGACTTTTATGAAGACTTATCTCCGACATCCTTCTTTTGTTTAGAACTACTATTTGTAGTGATTCCTTTCAAAAACTGCAAGAGTTTGCTCGATTAAGGCATGAATATCGTCTTCTAGGATGCAACATTCATCCATGTTATGGCCTCTAGACTTGTGGAACTCACAATATTTGTTTGCTTCTTTTTCCACAGACTGATCCTGTGTTACTCTAAAGTACTTGATGGATCTTCTGTCTTCACTCTTTTATACTGCCTGTTGGATATCATGCAAAGGAGCATTTAGCTCCAGCCTATATGCACTTTGAGTGGAGAGTTGATAGTTCCCTCCCTTCCTATTTTCCTTTCGGTCTTCAGGCCAAGCTCTTTCATACAGCTTATGCGACTTGCCTACTTCGTCCACCTCAATCAGGTTCTCTTTAATTATGATCATTTAATATAGCTTTTGGGTTATCTTTATATGAGTTATGTCTGGAGTCTTTCATTCATTGTGCCTATAATCATGGCTTCTCTGGTGGTGCTATAATCTAGGTATCGAATATGTAGGCAAGCTTTGTTAAATTGCTCAATATAAGAGCATAATGATTCATCTGGTCTCTAAGTGACTCTGTTGAGGGTACGAGTGGTAGTTCCCACCGGGATTGAGCCAATGAACTATGAGCAAAACTTCTATCCTAGGTTGTCCCATAAATCTAATAACTTGGTTGGCAATGAGTCAAACCAATACGCAGCCGAACCATTCAATACGTTTGGGATGTTTTTGCAGGCATGTGCTTCGAAGGTGTATGCTAGATCCACTTTGTTTTTATAAGTGTGCATATGAGTTCATGGATCTATATATCCACTATAGTGGTCGATGAATGGTAATTTCAGTCAAGAGTTACGTTGTTCCTCAGGGATCCCCGCACTAAACGGGGAGTCGATGGTTTCCAGCAAAGGTTCTTACAAAGAAACTGTGTAACCATTGAACCCCTCCTTGAACATCCAGTATCTGAATTTCTTCAGTTTTGACTATAAACCTAATGTGGGGGGAGATGGGTGGAGTGAGTAGGTCCTTGATACAGGCCACTCGGGTGAAAAAAGCCTAATGGAGTAGGTCCTCACGGGTAGTGCGCGATGTATGCAGATTCATTCACCATCTCCCATTCTGCTTGTCGGGCCTTTGACATGCCAATCAGACCCCTTCACAAGGGAAGTTCCATACTTCTATACATAAGGGAAGAGTCTAGGTTGGCCTTACTTTAGAGCCAGTTGGGAGCTAACTGTCATGACATTATAATTTAGGTGAGCGTTGTGTGGCTCTACCGAGTGTGTATTAAAAGATCCATATTGCTAATCACTTTGTGGCCCCTCCAGGTGAGCATTGAGTGGCTCACCTTGATTTGTGTTGAAAGATCCTCCTGGGTGGGCATTGTAACACCTAACCCAATGGGTGATAGGGCGGATAGATGTGCCTGTGTACTGGAGTGGTCCGCTTGCTATGTGTCCAGCCATTCCTTCCTTTATCACCCCGAATTGGTTTCTTCATAGTTGATTCTAGTCTTTGGGGGAACCTAGTAATGTTGAGTAAAACTTTCAAAGAACGCCATCCCTATTGCAGAGTATACTAGTGGCATTACATCAGAGTCCATGGCGAGAATGGTTGAAGAGAGAGGTACCGCTACAGTTTATTAGGAGTTGATTGTTGTCCATGGGTGATCAGCATTATCGTTTGCTGACTGATTATGGTTTTGATCATCATCCATCTGGCCAGATTTTGTGTTTGTCGGAAGAAAGAATTCTCACTGGAGTAAGTAAATCTATCCATGCTCACCGCACCACTAAAAGAGTAGTTAAAGATGGGTTCCTTGGACTAATCATCATAGAAAAAGAGAGGGTCTGCCTTCGCCGGAGATGGGAGCTGCAAGACAGAAAAGGGCATCAAAGTGACTAGTGAGTGAATGGCATAGCCTCACCAATGCCTAAGTAAGCGATGGTGATAAAGAGGAGGGAAGTAAGAAAGTGTGTTTTAGTGTTTAGAATGTGATACATGTGGTGAGGGAATGACCCTCTATTTATAGTGGCTTATTACCTTATTTGGCCAACAGTGAACTTCCTCTATTGATGAAGAATCATTATCAGGTGAGGATCTTGTTTAGGTGTGACATACTATAAAGGCGATTTATTCTTATTTATCTATTTAGGAAATGATATCCTTCCTTTTTATCTATTCAGGAAGTGGAGTAATGGTGAGATTCTATCTCTTAATTAGGTTGGCGCCTCCTTGATTAAGCACAAAGCTAGCTGGATGGTCAGGCGGCCTTGGGACTGTTTCGTCATGTAGTGCCCTATAGAGCCTCCACGTAACATCTATGAAATACTGAGTCAAGAAGATGTAGCCTCCCACCCTAGGCGGAAGAAAGCCACTATTGCCGCTACTCCTTTTGAGCCCGGTGTCTCCATTCCTGTTGATCTAGCTGATCTAGAGTCGCCTACCAAGCGGTCTAGGGCCACCACATATTTTAGGGAGGGATTCCTCTAGAATAATTTAGTCTCCTCCTTCTACCTCCTTGACAATTTAGGGAAATGAGCTATATACAAGCTTCAGGAGCCGGTCCATACCATTCGTTTTGCTCCTCCTAGCTTGAGTCACATAAGTGTTCTTACTTTTAATGCTCAACCCATATCTTTGTTACCTGTCTAGATTATCTTTCAAGCTAGTTTGGTTATTTTTTTTAGGTATTCGTAGCTGAGGCCAAGAAGATTGCTCAAAGATTCTTCTCAGTCCAAGATTTGATGATTGTACAAGATGCCTTTCCTACAGTACTTTCATTTTCCTATCAAAATTAACAAACAAACTATGCATGCATGTTAAGATACTTACATATGTGTACTAATCATTTGGTTTTCATGAAGACCCTGCTGGCTATGGAGTGTGACATGTCTGCCCAGGATTTGGAGACTGCTAAGGATCAAGCTGGCTTCATGGAGGAACAGTTGCATGAAGCTAGTGCTAAGCTGGATAGGACTCTATAGCTAGAGGAAGACATAGAGAGGGCTAAAGAGGAGATAGCCCAAGCTATGGCAGAGGTAGAGACATTGAGAGCACAGATGGCCAGGATAACTGAGGGAAGTCAGACACTTGAGCCAGCTGGTGCATCTTCAGAGAAAAATTGCTCTGCATTCTAAGTGGCGATGGTAGTGGCTCAGAGGTGTGGAGCTAAGCAGGAGGTGGAGCATCAGGTTGAGATTACCGGTGCTGCTGCTGGGGGAGTAGTAGGGAGTTTAGGGGTTAGGGTTCCTAATCCGTCTGCTGTGGATGCTGGTGGAGTTGGGGACCATATGATGATTGATATAAATGACCTACTAGTGGATACCCAGGATGAGACCTAGGACACGCCACATGGTTAGGACCCTTCAGAAGCTTAGACTAGGATTCGCTTTTACTTTCTAAACATTTGACCTTTTTTGGCCATGCGTGGCTCAATTCGATGTAAACTTGGATGCTATCTACAACTGCTTTCTTTTTCGCATGTTTGAACTTTTCTTTTCTACATTGAGACCATTTAAATATTGCTGTCTATAGGTAATCATTACCCCTTGGTAGAACTAATGATGAAGCCTGTCTAGGACACACTATGAGCAAGTGGGTAAGCCGTTGAACATTTGAAGTTCTTGATTATGATGAACTAACTCAATTTAGACTGACAAGAATCCCCTAGATTGGCTGGTTGAAATTAGCACTTCTCGAGATACGTTATATCATGGGACTACAAAGAGGGGGAGCTAAATTCAAGGGATCTCAGCTGTGAAGTGCATGCTACGGATGATGTTTATCCAAATGAATGCAATAACAAACTATCATTTTTGAATTGAGTTCTAATTTTTGCATAGGCCATTCGGTGTGAGATGACGTATCGAACATTTTATTTTCATTTGATTTTGTCTTAATTTTTGCCTGAGTTATCCTTGGCGGCTTGACTCAGTGGACTTTTCTTTTTCTTTACTATGCCTTAACTTTCGCTTGGACTGCCCTTTCGAGTTTTTAATCTAGCAAGCTTTTTCTTTCTTTTCTTTTCATCTTAACTTTTGCTTGGACCCACCTTTTGGGTATTTCAGTCCAGCAGATGCTTCTGACTTTTGCATAAACCTTACTTCTTTTATGGCTTATTAGTATTTTTGTCTTTTGTTGGATAATGTACACGTAGTAAGGATAATAATAGAGGGCACAAAATGCAGAGAAAAACTTATGTTCACATACTTGTAATTATTTCACCTAAAGACATGCATGCATTCATAAGACCAAGAATTCTTAGCAAAATCATAACATGTTCATTGATGAGATTAGTTTGAGTATATAGGCAATGGTAAAAATTTCAAATGGTTAATCCCTACCGCCTACTATAGAGAATCTAGAAAGCAACTGACATTTTTCTCTTCATGCCCTAACTTTTGCCTAAGCCATCCTTTTTGGGTTTTCAGCTAAGCAAGCTTTATTTTCCTTGGAGTACCCTAACTTTTGCCTCGCCAATTTGGGGAATACTGATCTGTGGGTTGCACCCTAATTTTTGCCCGAGCAGTAGAGGACCACTCATCGGGGGATTTATTCTTTATTTCTTTTACTCATTGTGCTGCTTTTCTAACAATTAGTTCTTTTGACCTAGACATGATAACGTTTAAGCATGTCTTGATTCACGAACTCATTTCCATCCATGTCCATAAACTTGATTCCTCCCTTGCCAAGGACTTTCTTAAAAATAAATGGTCCTTCTAGCATCAGTGATGACTTGGTGTAGTCGTTTGAGGACCAGCTCACCCCCTGAGGGGTTGCTGTGGGTTTCTGAATCTGCTATTATAAGCTCAAGCCATGCATTGTTGGTACATCTTTAGGTGGTCAAATGCTTTGAGTTGCTTCTCATCTATTGTATTAAACTGTTCATACCCAGCCCTTGTCCAATCTGACTCTTTAAATTAAGCTTTGAGTGCTACTCGCAGAGATCTTACTTTGGTTTTAATAGGCATAGCAACTTCCATTCCATATACCAAGGAGAAAGGTATCTGATCACTAGAAGTCCTTACGTTGGTTCTATACCCTCAGACTATAAATGGAAGTTTATCGGCCCAATCCCTATAGGTAGCCACTATCTTTGACAAAATCCCCTTAATCGACTTATTGGCAGCATCAATTGCACAATTAGCTTGTGGTCTATATGGAGAAGATCTGTGATGCTTGATGTTGAACTTCTCAAATAATTCAGTTATAGCCCCTTGAAACTGAACCCCATTATTGGAGGCCATATGGTGTAGAAATCCATATCAAGCAAAACTATGCCTCTCTATGAACTTGGCCAATTTCTTGGTGGTCACGATGGTTACTATCTTTATTGAAATCATTACTATTGAACAACTTCCCTTTAGAGCTTCTGAGAAATTCAAGTATATTCTTGTAACCCAAGGTGTACTTTCCATTCTTCATAATGAGAGCCAGCCTACCGTTGATGCTCTTGAGTCTTTTTGGTCTTTTTTCTTGATGATGTGACCCCTTTTTCTCCTCATGAGGAAAGATAGACCAAGACTTATCGTTATCATGTTTGCTAAGCACTTTTATCATCTCTCTTTTTAGTGGTAAGTATTAACCATGGGATTTTTATGCCATTGTGATATACTCTAAGTCAACTTTATTAACAAATATGGTGATATTTTTAAGAATGTTGTTGTTATGAGTGCATGATGTCTTTTACAAACACAATGTGAATGGAGAATGCATCAATTTATCCATGATATGCCTCACAATTTGTTTGCATAAAAAAATGTTCACAACAATAAAAATTACATCGTTCGAATCATTCTCCAAAGGCAAAAGGCCTTGTTGGTCAGCCTTGGTAACACTAGCAGCTAAATTGGTAGTCTCAGTGTGTAGGTTCACATGAGTCTCTTCAGCCACTGCTCTCGCTAAGTTCTTGATAGCCTTGCTTATAGGATTGCCCTTCTTATCTCCATTCTAATTCTTTTTCATGAGTATGGCCAGGGCCTTGGTGATAGATTCGACTACTTTACCCATCTCATCTCATTCAGTATTCCCACGTACTTCCATAGAAACTGAGGTCTCAATCATGCAATCTTTCTTGAAGTCGTACACATTATTGAAAATCTCAAAACTAGGGACCTTCTTTCCTCCTTTTTCAACTTGTTCCCCCTCACCAGTGAAGCCCTTCTTCTTAACCTTTACCCCTATCACAAGGCAAGATTGGGGACTAGATTTCTTATCATGTAGCCGATTTACTAAACCAAGTCTAAAATGGCCATGACATAGGTATAATGGGCTCCAGCATGCCCTAAAGATTCTTCCCAAGCCTCTTTCCTTTCATATAACCCTGCTTCATCATGATTCTTTCAATCTTAAGGGATATGTATCCACTTACTGAATACTTTGGATCTTGGTGAGCAACAGCCACCCTGGATTCCTTCTCCTTAGCTTCCATGGCCACTATAAGTTATGGTTTATTGGCCTCGATGGTCACTAGCTTGCCATCGTAGATGAGCTTGACTTTTTTATGGACTATAGAGGGGATGATCCCCAATACATGAAGCCAAGGATGGCCCAATAGCAATGAGTAAGTGATAGGGATGTCAAGGATGGTGAACAAGACTTTGGACTTCACTTCCCCAATGGTAACCTCAGCTTCAAAGACTCTAATTACACTTCTCCTCATGTCGTCATATCCCTTTATAACTGTATTGGATTTCACCAACATCGACTTATCTAGTCTCGAGAGAGGAAGGATCTTGGAAGGGCAAAGGTTGAGGGCGGAACCATAATCCACCATAATAGATAGGATAGAATGATCGGAGTTCTGCACCTTGATTAAAAAGTACCTTGTTATGCTTATTCCCTTCAATTGGGAGATCAGACAGATAAAACATAATGGGTTCAACATGACTGGGAGGAGATCCCCCAATAACTGAAAACAGCTCAACCAAGGAAGTGGATTGTGTAGCCTCCATGTTCATCAATTTTTCTACCAAACCCCTGCAATGATCCTTAGAGTCAATGAGAAGCTGCCAAATACTATACTTGGCGGGGGGTAACTTGCAACTATTGGATGAGGGGATTGACTTTCAAGTCCACCTTCTCATTATTATGTGGTACCTGGGTTTCAATGACAGGTGTAATGGTTAGATTCTGGTCTACACTTGGGTTAACCTGCATGTTGATATCTCTACCTCTCCGTCTATATGGGAGGCCATTAGGAGCCATCCTCCCACTTTGGGTAACATGCAACTGTGAGTGGGCAAGGTTTGAAGAGGTAGGAAGCATGTGGGGTGCAATGCGAGGGGTGCTTCTAGTTCGATTTGAGAAAATCTGATTTGGTTAAATGCAATGACTTTATATAAGCCAAAAATGTGATTATATCAAGAGATATATTTGCACATTTTAATGGAAAGAAAATATTTTTTAAAACACAACACTTTTACTTTATTAAAAAATAAAATAGAGTCACCACCGGGTTCAGCTCCACCAAGAACTATGGTATACTGGTCTAAAATGGGATTTTTATAGCAAAAAGAAAGTGAGATTCTAAGTTTGGACATAATAGGTACTCATATTGTTCAAATTATTTGGATTAATTTTGGAACTTTGGAATTTGTAGTAATTTCTGCATTACGACGACATTATTTAAGAAAGTAATTCAAGAAATAAAATAGGCATTATAACAGCATAATAAGTAGATATTTTCTAGCAAAATTTTGGTAAAGTAATAGTAGCATTTGGGTTTTGGCTCGGAAACTTGGATAGAGTTTCCTCACATTCTAGATGTTTGTCTGTACCTACGAGCTTATTTACACATATTATTGTTTAAGTGGTGTCAGTGGCTCACTCAACCAGAGAAATGGAATGCAATATGTTATAATAAAAGTAATGAAAATGAATTTTAAAGTTGGACTTAGATCCAATTACGCTCAGTTGTCCCAAATGAATTGGGAGCCGGTGCAGAACCAAAGTTGTTAGAAAGTGTGGTTTGTTTGGAAAATAGGTCTAACCCAAGTTATGGCTATGATCTTAGATTATTCTTATGAGAAATGCGGGGATTTTTGAGAAATTAGGTTATTTTTAGACTGAAGATCACTGGTAGATCTTGAACTAAAAAGACCAGAAATGAGTTTATACCAAATGTCAGTGATAAACCCCAGCTTTGGGATTGTTTTGACAGAGTTTTGGGCTTTTGGGACTGCCAGAAGGAAAGGGACGACATTGTTTTCTTTAACTTTCTCCGTCTGTTGAGAAATCTGAGGGGTGAGCCCTTATTTATAGAGGAGCGGTAATTAACCAATGGGCTAATTACTATATGGCAGGATTTTACTTTGAATACCGTAAATCCTTCCTAGTTCTTGGGAAGATGTGATGATTTTACTATAGATGGGTAGTTAGTTAGTTGGCTGATTACCTATGTTTGATCAAGTTTTGACTTTTTTATTTTTTAGTAGAAAATGCTAAATTGAAGCTTCCCTAGAGTGTGGATTTTTGAATTTCAGATTTTTAATGACAATTCGGTCCCTTTTGACTCTTTTGTCTGATCACTAAATGAAATAGGCATAATTCCTAATTGGGCCGGAATGGAACTGTGCTAATAGTTTGCACCTCGCATACATAAATTTCGAGCTAGAATTTGTGTCTTATGCGAAACAAACAAAACAGTGTGTGTGTGGAATGCAATGAGTTAAAATATTTTTAATCAACAAATTTTTAAATAAAATATATTTTTCCCTTCGATTAAAAAATTATTAACGAGTTGCATGAAATTAATATTGACCGAGGGTTGGAATAAATATTTTCGAGTGCTTAATGAATGAATGACTGTGTAAAAAAAGCTTTTAGGTCCGCTTGTTTCATAAACAATGCAGAAAATGGATGAAATATGCAAAATTGTAAAAATTTTCAAAATATACGTAATTAGTCGGCAGGCTAATTACCTATGTAATGGTAACTATTATAGTCGTTACATGTTCAACGTGTAAATGCTTGACAGATGGCTACGTAAATAGTAAGTGAGCTAATTATGCTTGTAATTAGCAGGCATGCTACTTACCTGCGAGTATAAAATCAGCAGCCTGCCTCTCATATATTCACACCAAAATTTCTCTTCTTCCTCTCTTCATGAGTTTCGCTGCTTTGCTTCAAAAAATTTTGACCCTCTTTCATCATTTTCGCTTTCTGCCCCTTTTGCTTCAACTTGCAGGGTCTCGATGTGGTATAAGCTTTACAATGTCTACTTGGACTTAGCCATCATTCAAGTGATAACTCACAACATAGTTATCGATGGCCAATAGGTGGAACTTTTTGAGGTTCCTACTAATGCTTTGTATGGGTTGCCCTCGACCTGGATGTATCACGGGATCGCTCCTGGGGATTTCATTCCGCCTGCTTCGAAGCCTTCAAATCACCTTTCTCGAATTTCGGTAAGCCTTATTGCCATTTTTTATTATTTCGATCATGCTTTTATCATGGTTTCTTTTTCCATTTATTCATTTTTATTGCCATTTATTTATTTTATTGCTTTTTAATTATAGAATAAATATATTAAGTGCAATGACTTTTCGATAATCGTATGATTTATCAAAAATTTGTGTGAATGGTGTGCATGCGTTATCTTTCGTAGGCCACTAGCCATGAGGGAAACAGTATTTCCCACTTTTATAAGTGGTACAAGGCATTATCTCCTAGTGCTAAGACCATTGTCGACGGGACATCTTTGGGGACGATGGTGAGGAACTACAAGTACGTGAGGTCCCGCAGGTATCCATACATCCCAGCCAGTACTTCTACCTATATTTCGAGTAGATGGTCCGACACTACCCACACCTTTCAGTTTCATTGTAGGGAGTACACTATCACTCTGCTGGATTACTGTGCCATCACAGGTATTCCTTCCACGGTAATGAGATCCATTTCAATGCTTGCTTTACTTACAGCAGATTTAATGTGGAGACCATTGAGGCTTTGATTGGATATTCTGGAGATAACCCTAGGTGTGTTTCTTAAGAGAAACTCATGACCTTTTGGACCACTGGGGATAGAAGGCACCTAACTTCTGCCTGCGAGGCTAGAGCCTTTATGGCTGGTACCCTGTCCAAGTTGTGTTTTCCTACAGGGGGTTCGATCGAGAATCTCCACATTCTACCCACTTTCATTGATTCGACCTACTTTGATGAGTATGCTTGGGCCTGTGCCATATTGGGTCATTTGTATTGGGCCCTCGATCAGTGTGTGAGGAATTGGATTGGCAAGTTCAAGTCTTGTCTCCAGATTGCCTATGTGAGGACCTAACTCCCTATTTCTCTTTTTATGGGCATTTTCACTTATCTTCTATCATTCTGATCCTTCTGACTTTTTATAGATCTGGTTTTTGAGATAGGGATCCTTCCTAGGGTAAAGTTGGTGCAAAATAATGGCTATCCTTTCTATCCCCGTTTGCCACACTACAGGCATAGTTTGGAGATCAAGTCTCATTCCGCTCTTTCTACCCGCCTACGCACCCTGTCTTTAAAGCAGGTACACTTTTAAGTGTTTTTGACTTACTAAAATCACTATATCTGCTGCAATTATTGTATCAATGCTTGTTTCTTTTCTTTCTTTCAGATCAAGACGTAGCCTTGAGGGCACGAGCTTGATTGGCTAGAGGCTATGAGACTAGTTAGGGAGGCCGTGCATATTTAGTTGATTTTAGAGACTCCCTTCTCTTTAAAGTCGTACCTTAGGGAGTGTATTAAGGGTTGGCATCTACCTCCTAGATTGCATTCCATCCCACCCGATGTGCCCCAATGGATCTTTTGGCCTCGCAGCTCACCCGAATTTATGCGACTTGCTTCTGATGGATTACCCAGTACCTTCTCGGAGTGGGTTTGAGGGTATGAGGAGTTTTGACTTTCATAGCAGCTCAGATGGCCAAAGACTGACCCTATTCCCATCGTGCCTCAGCCATACATTCCTAACCCTTCTGAGGGTGTTGCTCCTTCAACTTCTGTCCCTAGTGGGCAAGCTAGATCGGGTTCGCCAGGGATTGATAGTATGACGATATCTTATTACTCAAATTTCTTTCTTGTAATTCTATTTTTATGCTTAATTTGCCTAATTTTCCCTTACTTTGATGCTTCTGTAGGATACCAAGTTAGGAAAAGGCATGTGTCCACTTCCACCCATGTTGGGAGCTCCTTAGCTTCATCAGTCCCGCCTCAAAGTCCAGCGATGATGGAAGAACATTAAGGATTTTATTATTATCCTTCTATGTTCTAGATGTACCATCTTGACCTGAGTATTTATATGCTGGTGATTCAGCCTTCCCTGGACCCTGAGAACCTAGTGACTTTCCACCCTACCGGTGCCACTCGTATGAGTTCTTCTTGCTTTTTCTCCTTTATTTTATCATGCAAGTTCTGACTCATCCTGATCCCTTATTTTTCTTAGCAAGTGCCCATAGCTGATAGCATCTCCTACTAGGGATACATCCAAGGGCTGTAACGGTTCATGATGAACCAAAATTTTAAGATGGTAGAATGTTTGTTATTTTAAGGTTTTAATGATGATGCATGATATCTCATAAAATGCATATGAATGATTCATGTTAAAATGTAGAAGTTGGAGCTCCGACGGCTTCGGGCTCAATTGGGGATGGTCCAAGTGGATGACCGTAGCAGCAGCCTTAGAAGGGCAGGGGTGATCCTTTTTGGTTCTTTCCACAGGGCGGCTATCCTCCTCCTCCGTTGTCTCTTGATCCTAGTCATCCGAGTTCCAGTGGTGGACAGTAGATAGGCTTCCTTTTTTTTGTTTGTTTTTCTCTTCTTTCAGGCCTTTTGTAGAGCCTTCTTTTGTATGAACTCATTTTTTTTATTCATGAAAGAATTTTGCATCATTCTTGCACTTTGTGCTTCCTTTCTTTTATTGATAATCGTGTTTATTAGGGTAATCTACTAGATGTTGGTAGATTGCCTCATAAACTACGTAAAGCAAACTGCTACCCTTTGAAATTTTTCCATGGAGGGCTACATTCTTTTTTGTGTAGATTTGAATGTGTATCTAAAAACTTTGGTGGTTAAGACCATCATAGGGTCTGCAGTTTTTTGCTTATAAAGGAATATTCTTGCATCTTTGTCAAGGACAATGAAATCTAGGTTGCTACCATGTTCTAAGACCCTATTGACAACGTGTTCCAGTTTTGAGATCACGGGTTGTGCCCCTTGTATGAGGAATTCTGCGGGCTTCTAAGAACTGCAGTTGATATGCCTCTAACTGTTTTGACACATCCTCCAAAGTTTTTTGATCCATTGATGAATCATTTTTAGTTGCAACGATTTGCTAGGCACCGAATGATTCATAACGAGGGCTTGAGCTTGGATGTGGCCTTCAACATAGTCTGGAGTCTTTCTCCTAATGATGCGAGTTGGCTTTCGCTTATTTGCTTACTTTTGCTGGGGGTCTTTCTTTGTGAGACTCCAACTTGGGTTTGCAGCTTCGCCTTCTTAACCATCATTGATCAAATGTTAGAGGGGAAGTCTCCTACTGCAGTGAGCTTAGCCAAGACACTAATCTTTATGCACTCTTCCCGGAATGGGACTAAAGGTACTATTAGGGTTAGCAGGCTTCTTCGTAGGGTCAATTCTATTAGAGCCTTTCTATTTGTATGAACCGCACATTTGGGTTTTTGATTCATTAAGCTTGCCTTAATTTTTACTTGGACTACCTTTTTAGGTTTTAAATCCAACAAGCTTCCTCTTTTTCTCTTTTTTTTCTTTCTTTTTATTATTTTTCTTATTATTTTTTTATTCTTTTTATGTTACTCTTATAGTTTTAGCTTTCGGACAAGCTTTTTGTATTATCTGTACCTACAGGCATGGATTATTATCCGAAGGCCTATTAGGCGTGGGGTTTCGTAGTCCGCACAAGCGACCGTCCTCATAAAGAGTTCACTATCTAGGAGTGGATTGAATTCATGGGGAGTCAATCTGCTGAGGATATCTATTGGGTTTGCCATTGATGAAGAATCATGCACGTGACTATTGATGTTGCTAAAGATGATGTTGTCCTCATTGGTCTTTTCGAGGTTATTACCTACTCTTTTGGCCGCTTATGAGATAGTATGGTCACCCTTAAGGGTTCCCATTATCCATGTGCTCCCTTATAAGCTCTAAGCTTTCTTACACTCGGGTTTATCATCTGGCGTTAGGTGGATCAATTGCTCTCAAGTGGAGGTGAACTATTCTGTGCCTTTTGACATCCATCCTTTCAAAGGCTCATTGCATCTAGGTCGCAAGTACTCAAAGGCCGGCCACTCTTGAGGAGAGGCTTACCTAGACTAAGAGACTCTGCAGTTTCCTTAGAGATCATTAAGCTTGCCATTATGTGTCTTTCATCTACATAGGAGAATAAAGGGTTTTTGCTTCGTTGTTTGCCTTTGTTGTTTCCATTTCTTATTTGTAATGCATTTTATGTGTAATAAAGGTGAAAAGATGCTATTTAAATGAGTGTTTAATTAAACAATTTGCAACTTCCATTTGATGCACTCATGCAGTATTTTTAACATGAATACATTGTTATAAAAGATATTACTTAAATAGGAGGGACAAATGATACTTATTTCTAAGAAATGCCCATCATTGCCTAAGGTTCCAAATGTATTTTACCTAAGGCCTTATTTTGGGGTCTTTATTTTTGCTCAAGAGCCTTACTAGCTCTTGATAGAGCTTTATACTTTCATCTTTTCATACACGAGATAGTGCTTTAGCTTGTCTCAATTTACTAGATTCACAAATTAGTTGCCATCTAGATCTGAGATCTTGAATGCCCCTTTACTGAGAGTCTTCTTTACTACGTATGGTCCGTCCCAGTTTGGTTTGAATTTGCCTCAAGCATCCATGTACATCTTATGAGATTGTTTTAAGACCAGATCACTTATTCTTAGTGGTTGATCTTGCCTTCTGACTTTAAGATTGTAAGTGGTGGCCATGCGTTGTTGGAATAACGGTAGATTCTCCAATATAGTTAATCGTTTCTCATCAATCAAAGTAAACTCTTCTTACGTCGCATTTGCCCATTCTTCTTCAAGAAGTCTTGCTTCGAGGGCTATGCACAAGGACTTGATCTCCATCTCAGTGGGCAATACTGTCTCCATCCCATAGATGAGAGAAAAAGGAGTTTGACCTGTAGGAGTTTTGACACTAGTTCTATATCCCCATAAGGCATAAGGCAAATGGTTAGCCCAATCTTGGTAGTTGGCGATCATTTTGTAGAGGATCTTTTTAATGGCCTTATTAGCTACTTCTATAGCTCCATTAGCTTGAGGGCAATAGGGTGAAGAGCGGTGATGTTTAATTCCATATTTCTCAATAAGATCGCTTATATCCCCCTAGAATTGCACACCATTGTCACTCACTATACAATGAAGGCTCCCATATCTGTCAAAGATATGCCGCTAAATAAACTGAGCCATTTTCTTGGCCATGATGCTCGTATACAATTCATCTTTAACCCATTTGGAAAAGTAATTGACTGCCACTATTATGAGGCGATGGCCATTGGTCGAAGATGGTCTAATCTCACCTATGATATTGAGGCCCTAGGCCGAGAATGGCCAAGGCTTCATCAAATTTTGTAAGGTCATTGGGGGAAAGCGACTTACATCCCCATACATCTAATAGGCATGGCAAGTCTTTGCTTCTTAAACACAGTCAGCTAACATGGTTAACCAAAAAGTATCCCATTCTTTTAATTTTCTTTGCCATCATAAGACCGTTCATATGTGGACCATAGTCTCCTAAATGTACTTCCTTCATGACCTTTTCTACTTCTTTTTGAGTCAAACATTTCAATAGCAGACCATCAGACAACCTCTTGAATAGATCCTCCTTATTTAGGCAGAACTATAAAGCAAGTTTCCTCAGCATATTCCCTCTGGAATATGTGGATTCGGTCGAGAATTCACTGCTTTCAAGGAACTTGACGATGTCATACTACTATAGTTCTTCCTTATCCATAAAGCATTCTATTGTATGAACATTGTACGCGGATCAGGTTGTTTCCATAATAAGAGGTTTGATCATTTTTCTTCGAGATCCTTCCTACATGGAGGCTAGAGTGGCCAATACATCTACCACCTGGTTATCCTCTTAGAGCAAGTAATAAAATTTGTATTCGCTGAACATTGCGGCTTTCCTTCATATGGCCTCTAGGTAAGGTTTAAGGGATTCCTCCTTCATTTCCCAGTCTCTCATGACATGCTTGATTACAAAAGCTGAATGACCATTAATTCTCACTTTGCCAGCTTTAAGAGTGACCAAAACAAACATTCCAAATAGGTAGGCTTTATATTCTTCCCCATTGTTTGTAGTGACAAATTCCAATTGCTTTGATAGAGGTATGAGTGCTCCATCTGGTGTGATGATGATAACTCCCAAGCTAGCTCCTTGCTTGTTAATAGTGCCATTGAAGAACATAGTCCACTTTCCACCATTTTCTTTGGCCATTGCAAAACATTCGCCAGGGAATTCCAAGTTTTCTAGTTCTCCTTACTTGAGTAGTTAATTTGCTAGGAATTTAGCTAATTCTCTTCCTTTGATTATCTTCTTAGTGACATACTCGATATCGAATTCTAACAGCAATAAGAGCCATCTTGCAAGTTTTGAGTCAGCAAGGGAGTCTGGCACAAGTACTTCATAGGATCCACCTTGGCAACTGCTAGGATTTGGTAAGATTCGAAGTAATGCCTGAGTTGCTTAGTGAGCCATACCATGGCAGCACAAGATTTCTCCATGATGGTATATCGAGTCTTGTACTCCAGTAGTTTCTTACTGAGATAATAGATTATGTGTTACTTCTTATCTTCATGCTCCTAAACCAACATTACACCTATAGATGTTTCTTCTACTCCAGATAGAGAATGAGTAGCTTTCCTAGGATTGGTGGCTTTAGAACAGGCGGGTTCATTAGGTAGACCTTGATCATGTCAAAGGCTTTCTGACATTAGTTGTTCCATTTTATTTGTTGCTGCTTCCTCAAGAGCTTAAAGATAGGCTCGCATATTGTGGTTAATCGTGCTATAAAGCGGCTGACGTACTGTATGGACCCTAAGAAGCTCCTCACTTCTTTCTCGATCTTTGGTATGGGTAGATTCCTGATGGCATTAGCATTATCGGGATCCATATCTATGCCTCTCTTGCTAACCGGATGCCCCAGCAATTTGCTTGATGTGACACCAAATATAGACTTCTTTGGGGT
This sequence comes from Euphorbia pulcherrima, assembly GCA_947683365.1. Classification (NCBI taxonomy): domain Eukaryota; kingdom Viridiplantae; phylum Streptophyta; class Magnoliopsida; order Malpighiales; family Euphorbiaceae; genus Euphorbia; species Euphorbia pulcherrima. The sequence continues at coordinate 23,665,421 of CANTUS010000009.1, forward strand.
TTAGATGTAGATTGTACTTCTTAATTCTTGTAAGGAATTGTTCTAACATCGCTGGGTATTCCTCTAGCATCATGGATTTTACAAGCATGTCTTCCACGTAGACTTCCACTTCTTTTTTAATCAAGTCAAGTAGTAATGTGGTTGCTGCTCGCTAGTAGATTGCCCATGCATTCTTGAGTCTAAAAGGCAACAATCTGAAACAATACATTCTGCATTCTAAGATGAATGCAGGTTTGAACTTATCTATTATGTTTATGAGGATCTGGTGGTAGCTAGAGAACCTATCCATGAATGAATAAATGGCCGCTCTTGCTATGCTATCTACCAAAACGTCAATGTATGGCAATGGAAAATCATCCTTAGGGGTAGCCTTATTCAAGTCCTTGAAGTCGACACAAACTCTGATATCACCATCTTTCTTGGGCACACGAACTACATTGGATAGCCAAGTGGGATACTCGATGACCTCTACAAAGTTAGCCTTTATCTGTTTGGCTACTTCTGCTTTGACCTTTACCACCCATTCTAGATACATCCTTCTCATATTTTGCTTTACTGGACATATCTTCGGGTTCGTGGGAATCTTGTGCTTGGTGATGTGCCGATCGAGTCTTAACATGTCCTCGTGACACCAAGCGAAGGCTAAAACGTGAATTTTTAGTACTTTTATTGATTCTCTCTCTTATTCGATGGGCAATTGATTAGAAATGTATACCATTTTTTGGATAATCTTCCATATATAAGTTAATTTCTTTTGTAATATCATTATCAATGCTAAAGATGTTATATTAATGCTGGAATGGATGCATGGAATTATAATCAGAAACACAATCCAAATAAGCAAATTTCTTCATCCTATTATCATAATAAAGTACATTATTCATTTTAAACAAATTGGAAATGAAAATGAAAGACTCATGCTAATCAGTAAGGTCTGAATTTGCAGCAAATGATTCTTCCATGGTAGCTAGATTCAGTAGGATGTCCTTATCATCTTGCTCTTTTGCCTTTAACTTGCCCTTTATGGTTTTGACCTTGTCCATAATGGCCTGGCTTAAGCGACCTCCCTTGCTCCTTACTACCTCTACTATCTTGAGTTGTATTTGGAGGTGTTTGGTAAGAGTATTAAGGATTTCATCTTCTTTGCTCAGCTTCTTGATTTTCTTCTAGTGCACCTATTTATCATGCAAGGTCTGATTAGGAATTGCCCTAGCATTTGGCTAATGATCTATTTTCTCTATCACACATGCAATGGAGCTTTTGTTGTGCTTGCCATAGTCAACTATATCTGAGAAAATCTTAAATACTAGAGCTGTCCTCCCCTAGTGAGTAATAGGTTCAGGGGTTCCATTGTAGGGTTGCTATGATTTCTTCTAAAGGACCATCTTTATGGTGATTCTTATGGCACCTTTATAGCCTAGTCCTGTAGGTTTCCATCCTCCTACCCCTATATTGAAAGTTGGCATTCCTTGCTCATGGGCACCTAGTCCTCTTCCTGGAGCATGACACTTCTACATGTAACCCTGAATCCGAGGGCCCCAATGTACTTCTGGTTGCTTGCCTGATCCTTGACTAATGGCAGCTATGGTAAACCCTTTTATATGGCTTTCTTCTATCTTTAGTGCTGCCACCACCGATGCTTCATCAACTTCTAAAGTGATAATCTTTTCATGCAATGGGATCTTGATTTTTTTTTGAAGAGTGGATGGAACCCCTCCTAGAGCATGAAACCATGGTCATTAAAGAAGCATAGAGAAAGTCACTGGGATGTCTATAACTGTAAACAGCATGATGGATAAGATTTCTCCAATAAAGACCTTGGATTCAAATGTACCCATGATGGTTCTCTTGAAATAGTCATAGGCCATGATGATCATTGCGGATCACTTCAAGTCACTCTCAGTTAGTCCTAGGATTGGCAGAATATCCTTAGGACAAACATTCTGCGATGAGCCGTCGTTAACCATTATACATGGCATGATGCGCCTAAAAACACTTGCCTTTAAGTAGAGAGCCTTATTATGGTCAACGCCTTCATCGAGCAAATTGGAGCTCAAGAAAATAATATCAGGGATAATAGTTCTGGTTTCAGCGTTAAGTAGCACACAAACTTGTTCTGGTGATGCTAGGGGAGATGTTTCGATTTTCATCAGCTTTTTCACAATAGCAAGCCCATGATCTTGGGACCCAAGGAGAAGGTCCCAGGTGCTCATCTTGGTAGTGGTGGCCTTTAATTATTCCACAATTGGACTTTCTATCTGTTTTGAGGACTTGAAAAAAGTAGGAGGTGTCGGAGGCTCCATTCTAGTGATTTTCCTTCCTCTAGTGATAGGACTGGCGACCTGGGTAAGTGAGTTTGTTGTTTCAAAGAGTTCAAGCTCATCAAAATCTTCATCAAGTGGTATTTCTGCTAAGTCAATCAACTTCGTCATGGAAGATGGCGCTTTGGTGGTAAATGGCCACAGTATAAAGGGAGCCATTTCAGGCTGTCTTCACAGAATCATAGGATAGAATGGGATTGGAGTCTTGCCCAATCATGTGAATGGATCAGGAAGCTCCATCAGCTAGATCCCAACTATTGTCGTATATAACCGATTCTTATGGATCACTAGAGTGCTTATTAGTATACCAAGAATATTCTTTGCAGGATTTCATCGATGTCAGGCAGGCTGCGTTAGTTGCTTTCCATTCCCAATATAATATAGGTTTCTATATTTATCCAATTAAGGAGTTGTACCCTCTAGTGGGTCTATCCATGTGAAGTAATCGATGAATTATCTATCCAAAGTATTCTACAATGACTTTTGGTAGAATGCCAACCCCTCATACCAGACGACTGCTTTCTCTTAGAGGGTCAAGTGGAATCTCTCAGGGCAATAGGCATAGCGAATGTATGCATCATTCATCATCGGCACAAATTCACCTGTGTGAGGGCATGGTCTTATGTTTCTATTATAGAATATGGGATAAACTTCCTTCAAGTCTGGACTTCGGATCTGATAACTTGCTTGAGCTAATTCATTTTCTACATAGATCCTCTCCATGATATACTCCTAAGAAGGTTCTTGCCTCTCATCTTAGATCATATTAATGAAGTGCTCACTGCCTGAGTTGAAGTCTGAAAAGTCTCCTGAACCATTACTTCTTGCAAACCATAAAGCGCCTAGGGAGTCTTGTTCTTAGTTGAGGTATTGCTCTTAACACCATCATAGTCGACCATCATGCCATTAGGGAAAGGAGCCTCATGCTCTAAATCCTATGGTAAGTGGTTTAGCTCAGCATCTAAAAAGATCTCATGTTCGTACCCCAGATTATCCCCATGGCTTTCATCTTCATGATTCGACTCATCGGAGTCCTCAAATTCCTCTACGTCTGCATCTAAATCGTCCAAAGGTTGTGGTTCGAAGATCGAATTTGACGCGTGTAAAATTGGCATATCATTATCCGAATCTTCCTTTTGATCTTTCTTAAGGCCTTCCTTAGAATCTTCCTCAGGATCTGCCTTAGGATCTTTGTAGGGATGTTCCTGTGAACTTCCTTATGATCTTCCTCGGAATCTTCATCAGGATCTTCCTCGGGATCTTCCTTTAATGCATTCCCTACTACATTTACTTCGAACTTAACTCCTGTGATGGTCATGTGAAGGTCAGAGATCATGCGTTGCATACTAGCGAATGTCTCCTTTACATAAGCATAGTATGTTGTAATGTTCGCACGGACCCCTTCAAATGGGTTGTGCAGCTCGATGTTCACTTAGTTTCTTTGATTCATTTTTGACGCTACATTTACATGGAGTTCGGCAAATGGTTTTGATGCTACCTCATTTAGGTTAATGCCAAGATACCTTTGCTGGTCCCCATGATCACTCTAGCTTGTTAAGGATCATATAGTTCATGATTTCTTGGTCGTACCATCCCAGAAGAGCTCCTAAATTTGAATAGATTTTTCCCAACATAGTTGGAACTCATGTAATCTGGGGTATTATACATGGGGGGGTTGTGGAGGAGGAACATCCTGCCAACCAATGTTGTGTTGATCTACTTGAGGTGCCAACCACCAGCAAAGCATACCCGAGTATGGTTGAGAAGCCATGAAGTAGTAGAGGAAAGATCTCTTCATAAAGCATCAGTTCCAACGTCCTTCAAGTGGCATTGTGTTGTATTAGTCCTTGGCTATACCTTCCAAGAATCGGGGGAATTAAGGTGCAAATCCCATCATAGATATCTCTCATTCATGTATAAGTTGGACAAATTCTTCTTAAAGCCCATTCGGGTCGGAATCCCCTCAGAATATAAGGTGCGGTGGCACTCAATGATGGTCTAGCTCTTCTCTCCTCATTCTCAAGACATATTGATCAACCATGTATATGATGTCCATGTTGTCAAAAATCATATTATCTCCCCATTTTAGGTCATGTCAGAAGTTATATGTCACATCAACACCATACTCGTCGCCCTCCACCTAAATATTGATGGAATATACCGTGGCCTCAAAGTTCGGCAAGGGATTAGTCTGTGTGCTCGGTTTCTTCTCAGGCTCTTTCATCCTTCCATCAATTATCGTTTACTCTAGATCTTTTTGTAGCCGGGTTCATTCATTAGTGCGATGCCCTTTGGTCACATGATAGGTACAAAAGTTATCTCTGTCTGTCTCAGTAGGTGGAACGAATGGTTTGATGCTTTAAAGCTAGTCGGACTTCCTCAGCTTGGTAAATATTTATGATAGTGACTCTACCCATGGGGAGATAGATTGATGAGTCTACGCGTGAGTGGCTGCTATAACTTTAGCTGGATCTTTTGAGGACTCAGAGTTGCCTTTTTTGGAAGACCAACCCTTTCCCCAATACGTGGGTTTAGTGTAAGCCTAATGTTCTTGCTTCTTTGTGTACCATGTAGTTAAAGGTATCAAACCTTTTCATCTTTCTGTTATCTCGGTACCTCTGGTTTGATCCTTCGATAAGCTTTACTATCAAAGCTTTTTGGTCAGATGCCCCAGTTATAAGTACGCGGACAACCATCCATCTAAGGTAGTATTCTTCAAAGGATTAAATTGGGTGTTGCTTAACCCTTTCAAGATCTTATAGAGTAGTTTTCACCTTCAGATTAAAAGCATAGTTCTCCAAAATTGCAGAACACAGCTTCTTCCGGTCAAATTTCACGTCAGTTGGAATCCTTATGTACCAGTCAGAAGTCAGTCCTTGGAAAATATCTTGAAATGGATTGACTATATGAACCTTCAGGATATTCATACTAGCCATGATTTGAAGATAACTTTCCACATGCGCATGAGGGGTCCAGTGCTAGTATATGGGGCTATGTACGACATAACAAAGTTAGCTGGGAGGGCTTTTAATTCCATTGGCAAGAATAGGTCAATGTCTACATGTTGCTCGATGGAGGGAGCAATAGTCTTATCATTTATTGGGGATAGCTTCTCTATGTCTGCCATCTTTGCCTTCAACACCGCTATTTCGGCCTCTTGTTCTTCAGCTTTGTGAGCATTAGAAGCACTCTGCTTTTCCCAAACATTACACAATTCTAGAGTGTCCAGAATCCTTTTGAGGGACTGTCTAACTGCATCATCATCTGCCTATATGGTTTTAGGTTCTAGATTGGAGATAAATCCAGCAAGAGATTGGACTAGTGGTTGGAGTCTGACTTTTGGGCTACTCATGATTTATCTTAACCTCCTTTTCTCTCGCTTCCAACCTAAAAATGCAAGAGATCAAGTGTTAGTAAGTGTATCGGGCATGGCTCTAAGCCTTACTTACCTTGTTTGTAGGAATGAATAAGTGAATGAATAAATGAATGAGTGAGTGCATGAATGAATGGATGGATAGATGGATGGATGGATATGTATAAATAGTAGGGAGTTTGGTGTATGTCAACTGTTCATGGAATAATTCCATAAGGCAACCTGTAATATTCATGGAACACTACAGAAATGCGGCCAGGGTTTGAATCTGGTTTCACTTAATGGTCGAGGAGAGCTAACTCATTTGTCACTTAGGGATTGATTCTATGGTCCGAGGTGAGCTGACTCGTTGGTCACTCGGGGGTTGACTCTATAGTCCAAGGTGAGTTGACTTGCTGGTCACTTGGGGGATGACTCTATGGTCCAAGGTGAGATGGCTTGCTTGTCCCTTAGGGATTGACTCTATGGTCCAAGGTGAGCTAACTCGCTAGTCACTCGGGAGCTTACTCTATTATCCAAGGTGAGCTGACTTGCTGGTCATTCAGGAATTGACTCTATGGTCCAAGGTGAGTTGACTCGATGGTCAAGATCGGTTTGACTCTATGGGCTAAGGTAAGCTAACTCGCTGGTCTCACAAGGTGACTCTATGGTCTAAGGTGAGCTAACTCGCTGGTTACTCGGAGATTCACTCTATGGTCTAAGGTGAGTTGACTCACTAGTCACTCGGGGGTTGACTCTATGTTCTAAGGTGAGCTGACTCGCTATCACTCGGGGATTAATTCTATAGTACTAGGTGAGCTGACTCGCTAGTCACTTGGGGGTTGACTGTGTGGTCCAAGGTGAGCTGACTTGCTGGTCACTCGTGGGTTGACTCTATAGTCCAAGGTGAGCTAACTTGCTGGTCACTCAGGGGCTGACTCTATGGTCTAAGGTGAGCTGAATCGCTGGTCACTCGATGGTTGACTTTATGGTCCAAGGTGAGCTTACTCGCTGGTCACTCAAGGGTTGACTCAATGGTCCAAGGTCAGCTGACTCACCGGTCACTCAGGGATTTGCTCTATGGTCTAAGATGTTGAACTTGGGTGGGCTTACTAGTCTCGATTATTTCAGCTTATGGGTTGGGTCTAAATGGGCTCACTAGTCTAGACTTGTTTTGGCTCATGGATTGAGCCTAAATGGACTCACTGGTCTTGGTTACCTTAGGTTTCTATGGTTAAGGAAATAAAATGAGATGCCACACACAAATGCTGTGGTTGCATAAAGATGTGATTAGTTTACACACAACCATGATGCTTATGATGTCCATTTTCATTTTATTTATATTTTAATAAACCTGCATATGTCGTAAACAGTTAGATTGCGCCCCTCACCCTTTTGACTCCATTAGGTTACTTCGCTTTAAAGCCAACGGGGGACTTAGCGAAGTCTGGATGAGTGCACTCAAGGTTTTTGGGTAAACCTATGGGGAAGTGTCTACGGTTCATCTATATATGGGTTTCAGTCTCAAGATCAGGTGCGATTGGGTACCCTACGCCTTTGTGTACCGAGTCCTAGTGGCCTTAAGCGAACCAAAGGAAACTTTTCCACATATAATATACTCGGGTATTCTTGCCCTTAAGCGAGCAAGTACCTTATACGTTACACAAGGGGTATGATCAGATCCATACCCCTCAAGCCCTAAGTAAACTTGGAGATACTTCACCAAAAGGCACCTAAATTGGTTTAGGGGAAAAGAATGCAGATCCTATGCAGCCCTAAAATTGTGTAATGTCAAAATTACCACATATTTTGTAATTCTAAAATTTAATTTGAAAAATATTTTAATTATTATGTCGAAAAAGTATTTTTTATAAAAAATAGGTTTTTATAAAAATAAATTTTCCCCAACAGAGTCGCCACTGAGAGCAGGCGAGGTTTTAAGAGGAGGGAAGCCTGCGGGGTGCGGTGAAAGGGGCGTCCGTCTGGTTTGGTTTTAGAAAATTCGGTTTGTTTAAATGGTGTGACTTTATATAAGCAAAAAATATGATTATATCGAGAGATATATTAACACTTTCAAAGAAAATATTTTTAAAATGAACCATTTTCTTTACTTTATTCAAAAATAAAATAGAGTCTTCACCCAGTTTAGCTCCACCGGGTGTGAGCACGGGCTTTTTGGTGACCCTTGGAACGATGATGACTTTTTGCGCTAACCTTTTATGGTATAGTTGTTCCACTCTTTTCGAATTGAATAACGTTTGGCAAGTTCTTTGTTGACAAATTTGTGCCTTTGACCCCGATTAAAAATAATTAACCCGCATTTTGATTGACCGTTTCCCTTCCTCACACACAGTAATTTGTTTTGCTATTTTCCATTAAATCCAAACATTTTTAGTGAGTCTCATTTACATTGTTGGATTCTAGACTCTCCACGCTTTTCGAAATGTCAAAAATCACCTTAATCGGATAACCATAATGTAAGTAATGAGGGTTTGAAGTCTGACCTTTGCCGGGACTGTGTCCCTTGCCTTAGCCTTCTAAGTTCCCCTCTCCCCGTAGGTGCCTCCACTCTGGTGAAGGCGGCCGGCGCCGTCACCGGAAGGCAGGGTTGCGTGGTACACGCGTCAGGAATCATGGACCATGCAGTAGGTCATGTGAGCCACACGGTGGGCTGCATGGCTCATGCGGCCTGGCACGGTCTCCCATGCGGGGGAGACCGTGCCGCGGCCCCCCTAGGCAGTATTAGGTGACCCGGCCTTGGCCCGAGGAGCCCTATTCCTGCATTTTCTCTTGTTTTTCTTGGCCACTAAGTCAGGTTTTGTGATTTTCAATCAAATATTGACATTTGGAGGATTAATTGTGAGATTTTGCACTTGAGAAAGTCTATAAAAACCCATTAAATTCAGGTTATAAGGATTTTTTTGGCTAATTTTAGAAAGGAAATTCTGATTTGACAGGTTAAACATATTTAGGAAGAACAAGTCTTATAAAGTGGTGGAAATCAAATCATTTTAATTTCCTAAGCTTTATTAGACTTTATTCTTTTGTTTAAAAAGCTAAAAAATTAGAAATCTTAGGTAAAATTGATTTAAATTGGATCTAGGGACTTTTCAAATCACTAAATCCTTACTAAATTGGTAACTATTTCATTGGTTTCATCACAAATCCGTCACAAAGCTTGCCAAACATCCAGTTTGAGTCTCGAGGGTGCATTAACGGCGTGTAGGTAACTTTCTGCATTCCAATCTATTTCATTTAGCCATTTATTGTCTTTTGTTGTGTTTTGGTTAGTTTTTCAGGCATTTGGCCCTTATTTTCGTCTTTTTTTGATTTTTCGGTGAAACTATGGCTGACTCTTTTGGCAAACACCAGGTCGCCTAAGCGATGTGGCTGGCCGACTCGGCGAGTCAACCTACCACTTTGCTCAGTCAGTCTACGTGTCGTTCAAGTGGCCAATGATTGTTTCACAAAAGTTTTTGGGTTCTTTTTCCCCAAAACTGAAAAACAAAGTTATTTTATCATTTTAAGACTAAATCTAGTGTAATAATGTGGGAAATGACTTGAAGCGTCAATAATCTTGGGTTTTCGGGAACAAAAATGTTGATTCTGGCTTATTTATATACTTTTTCCGACAGACCACTTCAGTGACGCGAAGATCGATTGAGTGTCATCTAGGCCACCTCGCTGAGTCGGCCTACCATGTCACTAAGTCGGCCTACCACCTCACTGAGTCGGCCTACTGGTAAAAAATGTCCAGATGGTCCATGCTTGTTTTATTTTGTGTTTTTGCCTTGTTTTGATGTCTTAATGCGCTTTCAGCCCCGATTTTCACCCGAAAAAAATTCTAAAAAATCGTGAATAATCTCGAATTAATTTATTTAACTTTTAAGCTACTGAAAATTATTTTGTTTATTATTTAATGGGTTAAATGTCTACTTAATGGCTTAAAAACGGGGTTTTCACCTAATAAATCTAAATAAATCCTTTTTCAACAATTAAAAACCCCAAAAATATCCTGAAAATATTAAATCTTTTTTTAGATTGTTTAGTTTGTCTAATTAATATTTAGGTCGTTTAGATGCTTATTCAAATACCCAAAAATTGTGTTTCAATCCCCAAAAATCCAAAAAAATATGTTTACCCCGGATTATGTGTTTATTTTCTACCATTTATTTATTTATGTTTTGTCTATTATTATTCGCATATACTTTTGCCTCGTTTGGAGGCGGGTCCGAGTCGGTGAGCTCTGTGAAAACCAAGTTTCGCCCGTTTATTTATTTATCGCATTATTGATTTTCTTGCATCAGAAAAATGTATAGTTATTTGTAAAGCCTTGTAATAGCTATTTTATTTGCTTTATTTGCCGCTTTTCATGTGATGTATGACATATAAATTGAAAACTCCAAATTATAATCGGATTTAAATCACATAGGAACTAAAGCCGTGTTTATTAAAATATAAATGGTTTGATTTAAAAATCAAAAAGTAAGCAACATCATCCGGACTTGGAATCTCTATTTCAAGGTATGGTCCAAGCACCCAGTGGGAATATTGTACCCAAATTCCTGGTGGAGCTTAACCGGGTGGCAACTTTATCTTTAAATACGGGATTTCAAGTCTTGTATTCCTTAACACCTAAATTGGACTAAAACTCAAGTTCAACATCACTTTCATTTCTATTTTCATCATGCCTAAAATAAGGACAATCCCTTAGCATGCTTTACAACACTCGTTGTTTTTTCGCCCCCCGCTAAAAGCATCTCACGTGAACCTCGTCGGCTGGGAATAGGTTGCTAGCTCAACCTCCCATGTCATTTCCTCCGCCAACCTTTGGTTTTCCTCCCTCTGTACCTTCAAGGCCCATTAGCCAAGCTCCTATATTCCCAGCTTTCTCAGGGGGTTTTACATCGAGAATGGTTATTCCATCTAGTAGTTTTGTCATCTCCTCAAAACCACCAATGCCGTTTGTGCCATCTCCCCCCAATTTTGTAGTTACCCTACACGGAACCACTTACCCCCAAAATCCTTTTGCTTGCCTCTAGATCGAGACCCTGACTCCTCCACCATTTCAGTTTGGATCATCTTCCCCACTCTATGACCAGGTCAGGCAGCCTCCAAGCGCGACACCTAAAATGGTGGCTTTCTTTAGGCAATTTTTAAATAGGGGTGAGGGTAAGAAAGAAGTGAGAGATGACGATTGGGTGCCCAAGAATTTTTCAATGGCCCGCATGGAAGCTTATTCAGGCGAGGGACCTCCCAAGTCCCATATAGTGATGTATGAGCGGATCATGCATGTCCAAAAGATTGGGGACAAAGTGCTGGCTAAGTTATTCTTATGTACCCTTTTAGGACATGCTCTTGAGTGGTAAAATACCCTCTCGGTGTCCGCAATCCTAGATTGGAAACTCCTGTCTGAAGCTTTGATTGCCCACTATAGATTTAATTCTAAAATGGAGACTACCATTCAGCATCTTGAGGCAGTTAAGCAAAAGATCCTTCAAGTCATATTTCAACAGATGGATGGCCACTCGGGTTCTCTTAAGGCAAAAGCTCACCCTAAAAAAAATGATCCCAAAGTTGCTTGACGAGGCTCTCTCGATGCTTTGAAAAGAAATGGAGACCAACTCTTTTGAGTCCTATCAGAAAGTTTTTGAAAAAGCTAAAAAAATGAGCGCCAAGAGGAGAAAGACTGGGTTAACAAGTGGAGTAGGAATCGGCCCTGGTTTGAAAAGAATGAATCAAGTGAAATTGCACTAGCTCCTGCTAAGGGTAAGTCCTCTGCGGTGTAAACTATGGCTTAAGAAGAAATATCAGTAGTTCAAGTCTATCCCCCTCCTCAGCAACCGTTTATGTCCCTGTTGAAGTTACCCCTCAGTGCCATTTTCGCTAAGATTTATGAAGCGGGTCAGTTGAAGCCTCTGCGCCATGTTCGGGCTCCTCGACTTGATGAAAAGGGAAATTTTTGAAAGTTTCATGTGCAAAAGGGGCATCAAACTGATCAATGTAAGGCTCTAGCTTCCTCTATCACTCGTATAATCAAAGAAGGTAAAATGGCTGAGCCGGCCAGGAAGTCGAGCACTATAGAAAACCCTTTGCCTAATTTTAGGGGCAAGGTCTCTATGATCAGTTCTGGCATTTAGGAAGAGTATGTTCTGGAAATGATATTCGAGGAATTCGTAATGGTTATCAGCTCTGGAAATGATCTCGCAGTCCAATCCTATGGTAAGCTCCATGGAAATTGCAGAAATAGGGCAAGAAGAGGAGACTAAAGTCAAAGATATGGAAATGGTCAAAATGGCATTGTTCAATGTTGATGATTTTGTTCTGAAAGGAGAGTATTCTGATGAAGAGTTTTAGGCTTTCAATGTGGATGAGTATGAGCTTAAAGATTTGTCATTGGTATATGAAGAATCGCCCTATCCGTTTGAAAGCTCGGCCATAAAAAGCGTATTAATTGATGGGATTCTGCATGTCAACCACAGAGGTTGAGTGTACTAGCCTAAGGATAATTGTCTCCATATCAATAATGATCTAATCCTGAACCCCGTTAAGAATGTAGCTAAGCCAATTGCGCCGTCTCCTTAGGTTAAAGTAGGTCCAGATATTGATCCTCTGATTACTCAATTGAAGATGACTCAAGCCCATTTCACCATTTGGCAATTAGTTCTTGGTTCTGATGATTACCATCGAGTTCTAACTAAGAGGCATATAGAGCTTAAAGCGAAGCCTACTACTTCTATTATTGTGATTTGCAACATGATAGGGAAAGGAATACCACTCTTAAGAGGGGATGATCCGATAATGTCCTCTAATTAAGACCTTCCAACTAAGGGGTGCTCTCAGAACTGAGCCTTGTTCATTTGTGCCCCAGTCCTCGATAGAATTATTGCATGTGTTATGGTTGATGATGGTTCCTCCCCAAATTTGTGTCCTCTGAAAGTCCTTCCTCATTTGGGTTTATCCGGGGAAATGCTCGAGAAATCTAACACTGTCATCCAAGCGTATGATGATTCGAAGAGGGATGTGATTGGGGTTTTCAAAGTCAAAGTAACTACGGGGGAAATTTTTGCTAATGTTCAGTTTACCATCATCGATATTACTGTCACCTATTCCTTGCTCTTAAGCTGACCTTGGGTTCTTTTCGTAGAAGCGGCCTTATCAACACTCCATCAAAAGATCAAAGTTTTGTGGAAAGATGTTATTAAAGCTAATCATGCCTCGATCATGGCCATTATAAAGGCAAAGGAGGTGTATGAATTTCGAATAGCTGTTATCAGTAATGAGAAACCTAAGGCCCCTTGTAAGAAGTGCTACTCGTCTGTAGAAAGGAAGCTATTGAAGAAGCATGGCCATGAGCTGGGTCAATGTTTAGGCAAGCGCTTTGGGGGATTGATTGATCCTATCCCAATCAAGAAGTACCCCAAGCAAGCTTATTTTGGGTATACTCTAAAGAAGATTTATAAGCGTGTTCATCATTTTTACTACAATATAGTGACTATTTATGAGATTCAAGGAAAGACTATCTATAAAGGAGAATCCGAGCCCATTGAGCATGATGGTCAAGTTTGGCCAGGTTTTGAGATTATCAAGGATGCGTATAACTTCGAGAATAATTGGTTTATTGAGAAGGGGGAGAGCCCAATTGAGCCGATATATGATGTTGCATCCGATGAGAAAGATAAGGGGAAGCTATTTTCTGATTCAGATGAAGAGAAGCCTGTGGACTTAGAAATTAAAGATCCAGTGGCTACTATGTCTAGGGCAATGTTTGTTCTGCTTAAGAAGAAGTGGAGGAAGAATGATGAAGCAAATCCTCTAGCCCAAGATGTGAAGAAGCTCATTTGATCTCTTGCTACTGAAGAAGGTATGTTGTCCGCCGATCAAATGAAAACCCTGGATCATAATCTGGACGACCTACTTATGGAACCTATCGAGGGTGTCAAATCTGCTGATGCCATTATTTAAGACCCTCCACCTATGGAGGATGGCTCTATCTATGATGATGTAACTTTTAATATTTCCAAGTGTTTTTTATGAGAACAATGTAGCCTATAAGGCCTTTAATTCATTGAAAGATTCTGATTTCGCGAATTTTCTTGATGTTTCGCCCTATGGGCCCGTGCATTCATTTAATCATAAGCATAATGTGTTCAATATTTATGATGTTTCTTTAACTTAAATAAACTGGAGTATAGATGATAACACTAAAAGGGTAACCCTTTCTAACGACTTAACCCCTTGTGTTGATCGCCATATCACCAAGCATCGCATTCCAACCGATCTAGATTCCATCCCGTTAAGCAGAAATTCTGAAGAATAAGACCAGAGTGGGTTGACAAGGTTAGGGAGGAGGTTGCTAACATGATTGAGGCAAAGCATGTCAAAGTCGTCGGATATCTGACCTGGTTATCCAACATTGTCTAGGTTCTAAGAAGGATGGAAGGGTAAGGGTTTATGTAGATTACTGAGATCTGAATAAAGCTTAGCCAAAGGATGACTTCCCCCTACCTCACATCGATGTGCTAATCGACAACTCATTCATGGATGGGTTCTTAGGGTACAATTAGATTCTGTTAGATCTAATTGATAAGGTTAAGACAGCTTTCATCACAGAATGAGGAGTGTTCTGCTATCAGGTTATATCATTTGGTATCAAGAACACCAAAGCAATCTATCAGTGCACTGTTAGTACTCCCTTGCTTGGCATGATCCACAAGGAAGTAGAGGTCTATGTGGATGACATGTTGGTTAAGTCTGCTACCAAAGAAGAGCACCCCATGATTTTGGATAAGTTTATAACTCGCATTGATAAGTATAACTTATGCCTTAATCCGAAGAAGTGAATATTTAGGGTCATATCGGGAAAGCTTTTAGACCATGTGGTCAGTCAAAGGTGGATTGAAATGGATCCAGATAAGATTAAAGTGATCAGGGACATGCCCGCTCTGAAGATAGAAAAAGAAGTCCGGTCTTTCCTTAGTTCCATCCAATATGTCAGTAGGTTCATTTCTCGCCTCACCACTATTTATGAGCCAATCTTTAAGCTATTAAGGAAGTGTCAGCTAATTGTGTGGGATGAGCACTGTTAGATTACCATCGACAAAATCAAGGCCTAATTTCTTCATCCACCCATCCTTTGTTTGCCCACCCGGGCAAGCCATTGATCTTATACTTAGCAATTGATGACTCCACCGTACAAAGATGATAGTAAGAAGGAGCATGCAGTGTACTACTTAAGTAAGAAGCTTTTGGATTATAAAGCTTGTTATTCGATTATTGAAAAGACATGTGCTACCATTGTTTGGTGTGCCACTACTTTCAGTCGTACAAGGTTCAAGCCATTGTTAAGGTTGACCCAATAAAGTATCTTTATTAGTCACCAACCTCATCTAGCAAGTTATTAAGATGGTTACTATTGCTTTCTCAATTCAATATTGAGAATGTCACGATAAAACTTATCAAGGGTCGAGTAGTTATAGAATTTATAGCAAACTAAGCACTCAACTCTGATTATGTCGAGAACTTATAGTTTCCCAATGAGCAATTAGCTATGATTGATGTAGCCTAGCCTATGTGGACTATGTATTTCGATGGTTCTGTGAACAGATTCGGAGTGGGCCTCAGAGTCATCTTATTCACACCCGATAATGAGGTTATCCCTTTGTCTAAGTGCTTGGAGTTTCCTACTACTAATAATGGGGCTGAATACAAAGCTTGTCTATTTGGTCTTGAAGCCCTATTGATTGTAGGGGTAAAGCACATTTCTGTGAATGGAGATTCGGCCTTGGTCATCCGTCAAGTCGTGGAAGATTGGGAAATCAGAGAAGAATCTCTCTGTCCTTATGTCAATGCAGTTTTGGATTTATCAGCTAAATTGTGGACGTGCCTATATTAGCATGTCCCTTGAGAGGAATATCAGATGGCTGATTCATTAGCTACACTAGCTTCGATGTGGGAAGGTCCTCTGTGCTAACCCATTTACCTGCTGATCTTAGTTTTGGTAAAGATTCCCTACCATTCGCTCAACATTGCCCACATTCTATCCATCAGTGATGACCCCCACTAGTATTCGGACATTATGCAATTTCTTCGGAATGGTTAGTATCCCGAGGGTGCTACTGAATTTGATTGTGCTACACTCTGAAAGTTGGCCTTTCAATTTAGGATTGTGGACAGTGATCTCTTCAAGCAAACTTTTAATGGTTTTTTGCTCTGGTATTTGACTGAATCAGAAACTCATCGGGTTATGGGAGAGGTTTATGTGGGTGTGTACCACACATGAGTAGACTTAGCCAAGAAAATTTAGTGGTTGGGGTATTTTTACCGACTGTTCTATAAGGTTAAGAGGTGTCACCAGTGTCAGATTTACAACGATATTCAGCATCTTCCACCCACCAAACTTCACAGTTTATCTACTCCTTGGCCATTCTCGATGTGGAGGATAGATGTAATTGGTGAGATTTGGCCATCGTCATCTAATGGTCATTGCTTGATCATTGTGGCAGGAAGCCGAATCGTACACCAGTATTACCACTAAGAAGATGGCCAAGTTCATTGAGAATCACATTTTCACTCGATATCGTCTACCTCATCGCATTATATCGGATAACGGGGTTTAGTTACAAGGGGCAACCATGGATTTGATTGAGAAGTATGGTATAGAGCATCATAGATCATTGCCCTACCGTCCTTAGGCCAATGGTGCGGTGGAAGCAGCCAACAAGTTTGTTAAGAAGATCCTTTCTAAGACCATAGCCGGTTATCGAGTTTGGGCCGATAAGTTACGATTCACTCTTTGGGGGTACCGAAGATGCATTAGAACTCCTACAAGCCAAACTCCCTTCTCTTTGGTTTATGGTATGGAAGTAATTTTACCTGTTGAAATTGAAATAAAGTCTCTATGAGTGGCGCTTGAATCTAAGCTCGAAGAGGCTGATTAGACAAAAGCAAGGTTTGAGCAGCAAAATACACTAGACGAGCAATGCCTGAAAGTCTTGGATAGCCTACAAATGTATCAATAGCATATGGCAAGAGCCTACAATAATATGGTCAAGCACCATAGGTATCCATTGAAAGCTGGTGACATGGTCCTGAAGCAAGTAAAGCCGACCAACAGAGATCCAAGGGGGAAATTTTGGCCTAATTGGGAAGGACCTTATATTATTAAGAAAGTTGTTAGGTAAAGGGGAAGTGAAAATCTTGGATATGGATGGTATTGAGTTCATGAACCCTATCAATCAGGATTGGTTAAAGCGTTATCATATCTAAACTAAAAGAATCAAATCCATCAAAGTGGCACATAAAAAATAAATCAAATCAAATCACCCGGCGAGTGGTCTTTTACCGCTCAGGCAAAAATTAGGGTCTATCCCACTGATTGGTATTCTGCAAACCAATCAGGAAAAGTTAGGGTGCAAAACTGACCCACTAGGCTGAAAACCCAAAAAGGCGGCCTCAACAAAAGTTAGGGTAAAAGTGAGCTAAGAGAGTGTGTTGGCTAGAAAACCTTCATAGTTAACACCAGAGTTTGGGTCACTAGAAATGGTTATCATCAATACGTACTCAAGCTTACTTCAGTTAATGGAAATGTTACTTTTACTGAGCTCTTATGTTTATGTGCAAATGAATATAGTAGGCCTTAAATGCAAAATGTTGTAGATAAGTCGAGTTTAGGATATTGCTTAACTCTAATTCTTGTGCGCCAAATAAAATGAAAGTCATAAGAAATATAAAGAGGGATAAGTCCCGATAGGCTGAAAACATCTAGGCCTATGCAAAGGCCAGAAAGTCCCCTGAATTGAAAACTCGAAAAGGGCGGTCCAAGCAAAACTTGTTATATAAAAGCTGCAAAGAAAAGTCTGATGCGCCTAACACAACGTTCAGGCCAATGCAAAAGTAAAGACATACGAAAGTAAAGATAGTGCAATCATAAGTCACCCAGAAGGACCTGCACCCTTATCATCCTCATCATCGTGATCATCATTATAGTGGGAGTCAAAAGCTTAAACCAGCTTCTCCTTCATTGACAAAGGATCGCGTCCTGCCTGCCTGTCTCTCCACTCAAACCAGAAGCACAGGTGCTTCGTCCTACTCCATAACCTCCCAACTTGTCAAAGCCATCCTTGATAGAATCCATCAGTAGTGATAGCATCTAGCCAATCATAGTCTAAGGTCTCGTAGCTTACTCAACAGGCCCATACCTCTCAGGCATGGCTAAGAAGATGGGCTCAGAGTGGCCTAACCTCAAAATAACCCAAGTCCAGTAGGACCCTCTATCATCGCCTCCATTATCGACACAAGTGATAGGGCGAGTAATGCTTAAAGTTCCATAGCCTTGCAAGCTGAACCTTACCTCCACTAGTGTACACCAAAACATCAGAAATCTCCCACCAGCGGTAGACCCAATGAATGTCTGTATCAGATAGACCCTCCATGATCGTTGTCCACTTGCTAGCTGTCAAGGTATCATGGATAGAGGGGATATGTGCTCTCCCACGATAGTTCTTAGGCCCATATCATCTTGGATTGCCCCGAGGATCCCAAAGCAAAGCTAACTTCTCTAAGATCCAAACCCGCAGATTCAAATTCAGATTCAGTTTCAGTTTTAAATTCAGATTCAGATCTAGTTTCAAATTCAGATTCAATTTTAGTTTCAGTTTTAGATCTAGTTTCAAATTCAGATTTAGATTCAATTTCAATTTCAATTTCAGATTTAGATCCAGATCCAGATTTATTTTCAGATTTAGATTCAGATTCAGATTTAGTGTCAGATTTAGTTTTGGTTTTAGTTTTAGATTCAATATTAGATCCAGATCCAGATTCAGTTTCAGATCCATATTCAGATTCAATATTGGTTTTGGGTTTAGAGTCAGTTAAGGGAATACCTATAGTATAGAGAATTGGTCTTTGATGCGATCAGGATCTTCGACAGCTCTATCCAGATGGAATAGGGTCTCGGCTAACCCTAGAAATAATGGAGATATGCCCTTCAAGGCCTGCTAAATGATCGAGACTAGCAAAAATGGGGCAATGATGCCAACCCAGCAGATAAACTCAGCCATAAGCAATAGAGCGACCACAAAAGGATAAGAAACATGCGACCTGGGAGTGGTTATGCACCAATGAAGTACCCTACCGAGATCAAGTCCCGGTGATCTAGGAATCCGGCAAAGAAAAGTAGTAGGGGCATCCAGGTTCCATAACCCACTCAACTGATCCTTGGCCCCAAAGTGCACCTCCGGCATAGCAAAGGGCATCCCACGAGTGCAGATCATCCTGATAATAGCGTGATACTCCTCCACCATCGGGCATAGCTTAAAGCCTGAGAAGTGATATATATGGTCCATCAGGTCCTAATAAAGGAATGCTGCATGGAGGAAGGCCACATTCACCGGCCTGCTAGCAATATATCAAAGACCTGCTAATCCAAAAACCTCCAGCCTCTCCCAATCAGAGCTCGCTAAAGTGTGTACAAACCACCTCAGCCTGGCATTGTATGTCTCCATTAGTGATCTCTTTTTGTTAATCGCCTATCAAATAAGGTTGCATTCATTAATTCAGATGATTATAAGCATCAATTAGTTGATTCTTAGTCAAGCATCTATCGCACCTAGCATTCGTCTAGCGAGCAAACAACGCAATTAAATAAGTAAACAAGCCAAGCATCATGCAATTAAATCATCTACAAGTTCACCAATACATCAACAAAAATAAAAATGCATAAGAGTAAGGGCATATTTGAGGTGACCCTCGGACCTCCCCTTTGAGGAAAGAGGCCATGAAGCTCCACCCATGCTAAATCCAAGAGAGAAAGCCGGACCCATAGGTCGTATCCTTAAAAAGTTCATCATTTCTAAGGTAGCCTGAAAGTACGCAGACTGGCTCGCATCGATCATAGTGATTCTTAGTATCGCCTCCCTAGTCGCTATGGCTACCATCGCGAGCTTCTACCTCACTCTCTAATTGGTTTTATCACTCCTGCACCCTCTCAATATAGCTCCTCAGCATCTCCAACTCTCATCTATACTGCTCCTTCTACTCAGCTAGTCACCTTTTATAGTCTGTTGCCTCCTGAGCTAGCCGACCCTTGTAATCTATCCTCTCTCGTTCCAGCTGACTCCGGTAATCCACGTACTCACACTCAATCTGCATCCGCTCCTCTCACTCACTCCAATACTTATCTTTCTCCATCCTGACTAAGACCTACAAATATTAGTGATTAGCCTAATATTTCATGCATTCATAACTTACATGTATAAAGCTAACAAATATCCTATATGCTTTTCTTATTTTAAATCATAACAAGTTATAAGATAGAATCTTACCCAGGCTGTAGAATCATGTGCAATAACCAAGTCCCTCATATTGAAACAACCTCAAGCTAAGCGTTCAGCCTTTGAAATGGGTACCTGCACAATCAAAAGTAGAACCAACCAATCACCATGGTTACGCGACAGTAGTTTATAAGAATCTATAAAGTAAAGCATGAGTTAGATTCTTACATGTGTGGTCTCTAGCGAGGCAAAGGTCAATAGCAGCCATCAAGCTCTAATTATTTTCCATAAGTACAACTCTCCTTTTTGCCAAAACTCTACTTCTCAACAATATATATGCTTTCGCATGGATATACGATTCTAATTAGGTATTCCACACCAATTTAGAATTTACTTGAGATGTAGGAATTCTCAATATTAAAAATCTTGAAATGGAAGCACCAACCCTTATCTCCTCATTCTATGAGACCATAGCCATTTTATTCTTGTTTCCAATATATCATATTGAAAACAATTATTTTTATCTCTAACAAAAAATTTCCAGTATTCCTTTTACTTTTAATTCCACTTTGATCTACTCTGCTTCAAGACTAGACACCATGTGTCCCTTTACTTCTTTGAGATATGACTCATTTGAATTTTTGTCTAATTACTCTACCAATTTTCCATCAAAATATTTTGGTTCAAATCTTTCACCATAGGAAATCCTTTATAGACTTTCAAGTCCCTGATTTTATGATGCCCTTGTAGCTTATATAACATGGATCCTAACATCTGATTTAATGTGTATCCTCGTCTCCTGCTAGGTACTTACATAAGGTAACATGGATGTTAACAACCTCTAAGGTGTTGTATCCTAGTTTACTTTATATATTTCATGCATATATGTTTTAAGCAGAATTGATTGCAACATATTGTTTAGATTCGGGCTTATACAATGTACATGTCAAACCAAAGGCTTTGGGGATTGTCCTCTGGTTTCTAAACAAAC
This sequence comes from Euphorbia pulcherrima, assembly GCA_947683365.1. NCBI lineage: Eukaryota > Viridiplantae > Streptophyta > Magnoliopsida > Malpighiales > Euphorbiaceae > Euphorbia > Euphorbia pulcherrima. Next base: position 23,686,358 of record CANTUS010000009.1, read on the forward strand.
CCTTGAAGCTTGAGCCAATAAAAATTAGTCATTAATGGGAATGTTTGTATATAAATAAAGATTTCAACCTAAGATGTAAGAAAGAAATATTGTTTAGACTTTAGTATATAGTACATATATCTAATATAAGGACTTTTAATTAAATACATTTGTCCTACCATTTTTTAAAATTTACAATAGCCCATTCTATTGAATTCGGGAAGTCTAGCCTGGCTAAATTTCTAAGTAGGTATCATCTACAACTAGTCTAATATGACCCTCAATTGTATGAGTTAAGCCATATTAGTAAGTTGTAGTTGGAATCCCATTCCATTTGCATCATATGCCATTGCTAATTTGTTCAAGTTCCCTAATACCAAGGGACATGTGCTCTTGTATTAGCATCTCCTTGAACATGTCTCAGTGATGTAGCTAGACCCAAATTTTATGGTGGGCTATGCTAGTCCTGTTAAGGCAAACCCTATCTCAATATCCATAACTGATTGACGTAGATAAAAGGAACGCTTTGTGCAACAATTTTAGGGCCAAAAAAGATCGTATTATAGATTTGAGTAAGCAAGACTATGACTTGCCTTAATATATTTATTTTGGGACTTTGTATTCATGTTAAACGTCTCACATAATCTAGGATTTTATCAGATGGACACATTTATAACAATTTATATTAATTCAGGGAATTTTAGAATTGATTTACAAGGTCTAACCTTAGGTTGGTTCAAGTTCTTTATTATAATTATTCCATCAATCTAGATTATATGCAAAAATATTAACATTCTTTATTTGTTAAATATATATTGCATTTCCTTTAAGCTTTTATTCAATAATTTAACTTTTACTTTGTTATAGAAATATATATATATATATATATATATATATATATATATATATATATATATATATATATATATATATATATATATATATATGTATAAGCACCATCTTATATACTAGAAATAAATCAGTTCATATTTAATCCCCGCTTGGTCAATTCAACCTGCACTGATATAGGGTCCCAAGTAGGAGAGGTTTCCTATGAGCAGTAGACGCCAAGTCGAATCCATGCCAGAACAAATACGTGCACAAACTCGAAGACCATAGATCCTCTTGAACTAGTAAATTTATTCTTTCAATTCATGTAAATTGAAAGCATCTATAACCCACGTAACTTATATAAATTATTGAGTCTTTGATAATTTTGAGTAAGTTGAGCAGGTTCATTCAAAATTATCCATATCCATTTTCTAACCTTGAAATGAAAGCCTGAGTTCATCTATTATTCTAAACAATTTAATAAACTTTAAATCATTTATAGAAAATAAAATCCAGTTCGCTTTAACCTTAATTGTGCACTAAATAGGCAGGCTCTAATACGACTGTTGGGAATTCACTATCACTTTGACATGGATAATAGGCATGATAGAATTTCAAAATTTTTTCCCTTCTCCCAAGGAACTCCTATTAGTTCCATATAAATTAATTAAAGCCTTAAAAAAATAAATTCTCTACCTAGGTTAGCATAGATAGGCTAGGCATACCATAATTCTAAATTATATCCTAGCATAAATATTTTATACTAAGCATGTTATAACCTAAGAATAAAATAAACTAAGCATGCAGAACAACCTAAGCATAATAATTATTAAGTCTAAAAGTTCATACTGAAAAAGACCTAATAATTAAAAGAGAAAAAGAAAACTTACCTGTTGAAGAGTGCTTTGTCTAAACCCTCTTTCACGAGCCTCCAAATGTAGGATAGCCTCTATGAGTATCCACACGAAACCTTTTAGATATGATGTATTCCATTAGGGCAATTACGTCGATATATCTTAATTATGTACTCGTATGAATAATTTGTTTAATTAATAAAGGCATTTATTCTTTTGTTTATATCGATGTGTTCATGTGTAGTGTTATTGGTTAAAATATATTCATTAATATCTTTGTACAAAAGTCCTTGACATAAACATAATATGAAGTGAGAGATATCATCGATGGACTATTTTTAGTGAGACCTGCTTCGTGTGCTATTATTTGAGTAGCAGCTGGACCACTCCAAAATCCCACCCGAAAATACAAACTAGGCGTGCCCTAAAAATATTCGAGGCTCCACAAAAATATTCTTCTAAGTCAACTCGAGAATGCTCAAGTCAGGACTTAGAGTAGAATACTTGTGTGTATGGAACAAGAGGAGAGGGGCTATATTTATAGCAAAGGGGAGGAGTAATCCTCCCTTTTTTATGATGTGCGATATGCTAAAAAGCATATCCAACATGCGACATTCGCATGAGGCCGAAAGGCCTCTTGCTTGTCCATGTATAGGATTTCCAAGAAATCTCGCAAAGCCCATGTGGCAGCGCTACTCTCCTATCTCCGCACACTGCCTGTGAGTGGGGTTGCGAGATTTCTTGCAAGTCCACAGGCTCCCTTTTAGCGGGCCTTTGCAAATGCTACCTAGTAGCATTTATGAGGCCCACTAGTCCTTTTCTCTCCTTTTATTCAAGAAATTTTATTTATTCTAGACCCTAATAAATTAGTTACTGGTCCAAATAAATATTTGGCTTAACCAGAAAATGATTTAATCATTTTAATCAACACTTTAATTTATTTGTGACCCTAATAAAATTATTTAACGATCAAAATAAATTCTTAGTCTAACTAAATAATAATCCAATTATTATTATATTATATTTTTGTAATAAAATAAATCTATTAATTCTTTACTCAGTCCGATGAAAGTCCAATGTGTGTGACCTTATAGGATCCCCAAGTATTGAGTTGTTAAGGTTTGACCAACCTTGTTCTATAGGAACTATTGGCTCGAGGTTCTAGACCATGACTAGAACTTGATTACCTTAAATGACTATAGTACGCTTCTAGCAAGGGTCCACCATCCCCCATTACTCAGAACATCATTTGTTCTTATGACTTAATCCTGGTTAATGAAATAGTTGCCCAATGCAATGAACTCCTTCCATTCTTTAATATTAGTACCATCCAGTTTATTAGGTTCACTTGAAGTGATAGCCAACTAGTAGCGAGTTTGCTCCAAGCTATCCCAGTTATTTACTTGTTACTAAAGTATATTGCTCTTTACCATAATGTGTTTCACTAGAAACTATTTCTATCAAACATATACTCTAATCAGAGGTTTATAGCAATCATCACTTCAACTAGTGGCCAGGTACAACTCCTTTATATGTCCAAAGCAATGGATTCTTTTTGACTACATAGCTTACCAACGTGTTGTCATATTCCTATAATAATGTGTGACACCCTAAATCAATGAGTGAATAGGAATGACCAAAAGTATTATGGTAGTACTACACAAGGTAACTATTATCTCAAGTATGAACATATTCGCAAAGCTATTGCATAAAGATAAACACTAACACCTTGATATATATACCAAATGTTTTTCTTATTGTGGTCTCCAATATATCCACCATGTATATCCATGTGTCAATCTTAAGGCACCACCTTCAGCTATAGGAGATTAAATTCTTGGACCAATTCCAAGAAAGTTGACCACATGCTAGTCTTACTGCTTCCTCAATATCCTTTCTTGATGAAACTATGAATAGGGATTGTTTAGACAAAATCATAATTACACATGAAGCATGTCTCACTAAGTATAGTCAAACTATAATTTCTCTCATTTCATGCTATGATATGTCAAGGACTTTTGTACATAGCTATCAATGAATATATTTTAACCAGTCATATATATATATGAACACATCGATGTAAATATAAGATTAAATGCTTTTATTAATTAAATAAGATAATTTGTGCTAGTACATAATTAAGATATATTGCCCCTATTGCCTTAAGGGTGTACATCATATCTAAAACTCATGGCCTAATATAGTAGGTCTATTCAGCTAGTGAACCCAATGCTCCATGCAGCTAGTAGTGGGTCTCACTTTCTTCATCAAGAGGCCATTTCGCAAGTTCACCATAGTAAGGTCTTGGGCCTGTTTTCCAACTTCATGGTTATGCCAAAGGGGACAATCCTCCCTTACTTCATAGGTTTACCCTATGGTATGACATTGACCAGAAGGTTCACCCTAAGACCCTCGACGACATCTCAACTTGGGAAACTCCTCTTGTAAAGATCTTTAAAAAGTTGAAGAAGTATTGATTGAATTATCATCTCCAGCCATTCATTCTGCTAAATCCCGAAGAGAGAGGTAATTTTTGCATGTAACATGTTAGCCCCGGTACCCCACTAAAAGTATGTGAAGATCTCCTTAAAGGTATCACCATCTTGATCGATGAGAGAAAGATATGTGAGCTCATAATGAGAGGGGAGAAAGTAGCCATGATCAACTCAAGATTAGAAGAAGACGAGGTATGGAAGCTATGAGTGTTGGTCCTTGTGCGTATGTATTTTTGGTCAGAGGGGGTTTAATGACCCTTCTACAGAATTTATAGACTTTTAAAAAGACTTGTGTAGCGTGTTTGATATGTTCCGAATGTAATAGATCTGGATGATGCAAATATGAATTAATGTGCAATAACGTAAAGGGTTAAAAGAAATCAAACATTATAATTTTATCCTGGTTCGGCCCCAACTACTCCAGTCCCTAGAGTTTCCTTACTCCAAGCTTTGTCTACTAGTGGATTCCTTTTCAACTGGCAGGAATCAAGCCTTATAAATTTTCTCCGGGCTGCATGTTATGCCACTAAGTTCTTCACTTTGACTGATTCCTACCGGGAGCAGGATATACCACTAAGGCACCAACCTTAGCTAAGTCCTCTCGAGCTTATCTTTGGAAACTTCTTCTCTGGAAGTAGGATACACCACTACAAGCACCTACTCCTAGCTAAGTCCTTTTTCTTTAGTAAGATATACCACTTAGATTCTACCCAAACCGAAGCTGAGTCCTATAGGGAGATACCGCTTAAAGCACCAACTCTAAGCTAAACCCCAAGCTCAATACTTACCCAAGTATGAGATTGCACAATTGATTTTTCAAGGATTTAGCTTTCGAATTCTTCAAGTTTATGACACACTTGATAATTCTTACGCTAACTAATTTGAAGTTTTTGTAGCTGTTAGAGGGATTTTTGTTCTCGAATTTAAATGGCTTGAATTCTCTCTATAGTTGCTTCTTGTAAAATCAACTAGCACCTTCTCAATGTGTAAAGATCTCCTTTTATAGGCTTCGACCATTAATGTAGCCGTTGATCAGGTTTGATTAGGTGCATTCAGAGCCATTGATCAATCGATTAGAGACATATTTTGACCCGTTTGAATTTTTTGGGATTAATGCAAAAAGCTATCAGTAGTCATTGGTTTGGCTTTTTTCACACTACCAAATTTTAGGAGTGATTTGTCTGTTGAGTGAGCTCCACGCGCCATACTATTTATCTAGGTTAAAAAGGTGATTGCCATTTTCTCTTTCCAAGTCCTATATTTTTCACTTTGCAAAATGCGTGCAAGCTATCTTTTTTCCATTCTTAAAGGCCAAGGAACATTAACTTCTAAAGAAATTAGAGGGAATTATGAATTTTAAATAATTTCCCTTTATCTTGAGAATTTAGTCTTCCAGAAATCTTCAAACACCACTTATCCCGATGCTCATCACTCAGCCTTTCTCTTGATGCTCTCTTTGAGGGGTTAGAAATTTGTTTCCTTTTAAAAGTCTAATTAGATGTTTTCAAAATAGACTTAGGTGTTTGAAATCTTCATTATGAGTCTGAATGGCTTGTCCAGGACTTCTATGTTTTTTGTTTCCTTCAAACCTGATCCGGATATATTTGAATTAGTTCTTTCGGATCATTATTTCCCAACAATCTCCCCCATTTGATGGAAAGAAAAACCTAAGTACATTTAAGCATAAGCATAGGGGTTATATGATCTAAGTATGATTCTTGATACTTAGTCCTTTACAGATTTACTCCCCCATAACTCTAGCATCCTAACTCCCCAATGTTTTTGAATTCTTACTTCTAAGTTTTTGAAGCACAATTGAAAGTTATGCTTGGATGCAATTTTTGAGTATATATTTTTCACTATATACTTTTGTTGTTAATAATAGTTAACATCATTGAAGCTCTGGATTACAAGTACAGAGGTACATAAGTGAAAATAAAACAAAACTAGCTATTACAAAATTTTACACTAAAAAATAACTATTCTATACAAAATGATCTACTTCCCAGAAGCTTTACCTTTCTTGCTTGTACTCTTATCCCTATTTTGTTTGCATCAGCTTGGGGTTCTTTGGCTATTGGGATTGACCTTATGAGTTTTTGGAGTTTAGAATAGGGCCTGATGAGATTTGGATGCAATTCACGAGCATATTGCCTATCTTCTGCCTCAAAGAATAGGAATAGTTCCTTTAGAAGAGTGAGATTGCACTGGTACCCCAAGAATCGCGAATCCCCAATGTGCTGGATAAGGTTTTGAATGACTAGAAGGAGAAGGCTTTCCAGAATTTTAGGTGAAGTCTCAAAGGAAGGAGTAATTAAGAGTTGAGACATACAGGATTTTACTTGTTCAACCTCTTGGATGATGTCTCTCTGGCAGTTATAAAAGCTAGAATTGAGGAGCTTGAGTTCTTTGTTGAAATTATCCTTCCAGGTATTTATGAGCTTTTCTATCCTAGAGAGATGGCATTGAAAACCATTGCTTATATCATTTATGTGCTTCTCCAGGAGTTGGGGAAGTGCCTCATTACGAAAGTTCCACAACATTTCCTAAGATGCTTGATGCTCTTCATTTAGAAATGTGAGTCTAGAGGAGATATTCTAATAGGATACTGTGATGGCTTGAGGAATGAATTTTTCCAGGTTTTCAACGTTGCGATCAACCTACTCTTTTAGTTCTACTTTTCAAATTAGTGGATGAGGAGGTGATGTGGGCCAAGATAGTAGCATAGTTATTGTCCGCTTTTGTAATAGCTTGAGTTGCTGAGTGATTTGCTCCTACAATGTTTGAAGTTAACTTATTCAATACCGGAGTGATTTTGGAGAGTGAGGTTTTTGCTACTAGTTCTGCCGTAAGGAATAAATACACTTTTGCTTTGATGCTCTTCATAGTATACTTTATTTCTCCAAACTCTACTTTGAGATCTGGAGTTATGGATTTCTCCTTCATTAGATTCCCCATAGATCTCAATTGTGCACATATCCCCCAGAGTGTCTACTTGATCTTATCCTCTCTTTTTCCCTTCTCTAGTAGCTTTCGAGCCACTCTCACCTTCTCTGCTCTAGTAGGATGGGAATTGATGCCTGGCTTTTTTAGTATACTTTATAGGAGGTTGTTTCTTCTTTAGATTCAAAGCTACTTTCGGTTTCCACTAATCTAGATGATTCTTTATCACTCTCCTCAGCCCTTTTTTCTTCCAACCTTTCTTTCGAAGTGGCCTTGCCCTTTGAGTCCACTTTAGAAGCGTTCTCATTAGATCCAAACCATCTCCCTCCTCCTAAGCATTGTGCTCTAGGAGAGACTTATCTTCCTTAGAAGTAGCTTGATTATCTGCATCTAAGTTGATCTTTTTTTAAGCAGCATAACCAACCATTTCAGCAGCATTAACAGAGTTAGAATTAGGAGTTACCTCAATGTTCTGGTGTTCAGCAGGCTTTGCTATTTTATCTTCTTCTTGATCTTCCCCAACATCAGCTTCCGGATGATTGGAATTATCCTCAATCTCCTCTTCATTTGCCTTTCTAGGACTTATAGCTCTTACTTCCTCTGTCTCATTCTAAATGTTGGCACTATCCTTAACATTCACTCTAGATACCTATTCAGGGCTTCCTACTTCTATCACTTCAATTTTTATGTTCAATAGTTTTTTGGAAGTGGTTCATCTCGTGCCTTAAAAACATAGAGTTCTTCCTCTGGATATTCACTCTCCTTGTGAAGTGCCAAATCTTTAGAGGAAATGATTATGGGTGGACTGATATCAATTGTAGTGCCAAAGGAGCCTCTGGGCCCCTCCTTGGTGCGTTTATTAGGTTTTAGATTATCCTTAACTACCTCTATCATCTTATTAAACTATGGATCCTCTAGATTAATATTGTCCGAAATAACTATCTTGGCATGGATCACAATTTCCTTCCCTTTTAATCCTTTAATCGCAGCTATCTTCTTCATGCTATCATCCTTGGGGGAAGGCCCATTAATGGAGATGCCTAGAATAACCTTCTTGGGTGTTAGCTTAGCTCTTTTTGCCTCAAGAGCTTCTTGGGAGCAGGTTCTCCATCTCTAGTTACCTCATCATCAAAGCCACTACCTTCCTCTAGGACATCCTTGATCATGGTTGTAGCACCTGTCAACCATCCTTTCCCAATGGTAGAAGCAACTACATTGATGGTTTCATTCGCCTCTAGTGTAGAAACTGGTTTCTTCGCTATAACTTTGATAAGCCTTCTTCTTCTCTTCGGCTTCTCCAAAGTTATCTTCATTAGTTGGGTAAGTGTAAAAGTGTCCTCATTTACCTCCTCAACCTGCTCCACTATAGGCTTCAACTTTACTTTCTCTTGAGCTCTAAGCTTAGGGGTTCTAGCCCTTTTTGCTTCTGGAGCTAGTTCCATGGAACTTTTGGCCTTTTGAATCTTGCTCTTTTTCGCCCTTTCCTTCATCTATTTCTGAGATTTATCTTCATCCCAGACTTCTCCAAAAGATAGCTTTTTGAAGTTTTTCTCTAGGATTTCCTTTCCTTGAATGGATTAGACTCCGGATAGATTTATCCCACTTTAAAAAAGGATTTTAGTAAGGAGTGCACCGTAAGTATTCTTATGTTGCCTCATGAAGTGAATAATTAGGATACACATGTTGACAACTCTACTCTCCACCTAATGTTGCCGAACACAGTATTGAAAGGAAGATGCGGTGGTGAGAGAACCTTTTCGGATTAGGATAAACTTGGCTAAGACGAATTGCAACACCCTTAGGGTTTCTGGCTAGTAGGTAGAGAATTTGTCTCCAAAATAGTAGAATAGGAACCACATCTTGGGGTTGTACTTGACCTTGAGCTCATTGCCATCATTCCTTAGAAGAACCTTGTCATTCTTCATTTAGAAATGAGTCATAAACAACTCTAGAGTGATTGTTATCACCTTTCCTTATACCTTGGTCTGGGGGGCATCACTTAAAAATGGACCATTAAGTTATCGTAGAATTCTCTGGCAAGATCCAAATAGGTAGGGAGGTTCATCATGTAGAAGACCTCAAGATGTTGGTCTTTTAAGAGTTGTGAGTATGATTAAGTGCTAAGAAAGTAGTTATTGCCCAAATAATCTGAGGGAACTACTGTATCAGGGCTTTTGAGTTTTAGAGGAATAAAGTCCTCATTCTTGAGATCAGATTCTTAAAAGATGTTTCTAGGAGGAAGAGGAATGGTTTGATCTTGGGTGTTTGCCATTTGAGAGTTTGTGAAGGGATTTTTAAATTCTACAATTTGTGGAGATAAAATTGCAGAGTTATAGTAGATTTGTTGCTCGTGTGAGCATGCAGAAAGATTTTGGGTGATTTTTATAAAGTTTTCTAGGTGAGGGTGGAATTATAATCTAGAAGCATTTAGATTTGACTAGATTAGTGACATGGCTATTGAAAATGAAGAGAGAGGTAAATGATGTTTAAATTGGAAAATTGGAACGGTTTAATTTGAAAAGCAATTGTTCTTTCAGCCGCACGTGAACTTCCCAATAAATGTTTGAAATTCAAAACTTGTGCAGTTACCTTTTGCGCTTTTAATTCCATTTGTCACTCCTTGTCTACTGAGCTGGTAGGATTCCTTCCGGATCCAGAGTCAAATGACTTTTCTTCATTCTTTTGATTTTTTTACTTTTAGAAGGCCAAAGTGACTTTTGTTTGTCCTACAAATCTTTCTTTAAATTGTATTTGCATTCCAATGGCCTCTTTTCTTAATAGCTTAGTAAAGATATCTGCCCTTTTCTCATTTGTACGAATATAAACCAGGGAGACATCCTTCTTCACAACATGATCCTAGATGAAATGGTGTCTAGTATTAACATGCTTTATCCTACTACGTAGCAGTAGATTCATTGTCACATCGATTGCACTTTTGTTTTCACATCCACACATCCTTCTTAAACACATCCATACATCCTTCTTGAACACCATAATCCACCAAATGTTGCTTGATCCATAGGAGTTGAGCCACACAACTTCCGGCAGCTATATATTCAGCTTCTGTGGTTGATAATGCTACTATAGTTTGCTCCTTGCTGTACAAGGATACTAAGCATTCTCCAAGGAAATGACAACCTCCAAATGTGTTTTTTCTCTCAAGCATGTCTCTTCCATTGTCTGCATTAGTGTACCCTCACAAAGTGAAATTGCCATTATTGGGATACCATAGACCAACTGCCGTGGTTCCTAGAAGATATCTGAGAACTCTCTTCATTGCTTTGAGATGTGAATCCCTAGGATTGGCTTGATATCTTGCACAGTAGATAACTGCATAATGTATGTTAGGTCTACTAGTTGTCAAGTATAGAAGTGATTTAATCATCCCTTTTTAAAGCTTTTAATCTGCTTCTTCTCCTTCGTAATCCTTTGAAACGACTGTATCTGATCCCATGGGAGTGGACATTAGCTTACTTCAAGCTTCTTTAGAAATTCTTTAGTATATTTGGATTTGTTTATGAAAATCCTAGGCAGACTCTATTTGACTTGAAGAGAAGGAAGAAGTTAAGTTCTCTAATCGTTGACATCTTAAATTCCTTCGATATTTGCAAGCTAAATTCCTTACACATCCTTTCATTCATTTCTCCAAAGATAATGCCATCCACATAAATCTGGACAAGAATGACATCTCCTTTCTTCTTTTTGATGAAAAGTGTTGTATCTACTTTACCCTAGATATATCCCTTAGATATGAGAAATGAAGTGAGTCTCTCATACCAAGCTCTTGGTGGTTGCTTTAATCCATAAAGGGCCTTCTCTAGCTTGTACACATGCTCTAGCTACTTGGAATCCTCAAATCTTGGTGGTTGATTGACATATACTTCCTCTTGAATGACTCCATTTAGAAATGCACTTTGGCAACCATTCGGAATGGGTTGAATCCCATAAATGATTCAAAGGCAGATTGGATCCTGATTGCCTCCAATCTTGCCACTGGTGTAAACTTTCCTTAAATTCAATGCCTTCTTGCTGATTCTAACTTTATGCAACCTGTCTTGCTTTTTTTCTCAGTACAGCGCTGGATTTATCAAGATTGTTCTATTATACCCATTTGGTGCAAATAATTGACTTTCCTTCCAGTGGAGGTACTAGATTCTGGACATCATTTACGGTGAACTAATCTAGTTCTTCTTACATTGCAATCATCCAGATTTCATCTCCTTCTGCATTTTAAAACTTCTTTGGCTCGATGAGAGAGATAAAAGCAGCATGGCTCATCATTCGGTTGAGTTTTCCTCTAGCTCTTACTAGATTTTGGACATTGTCCAAAATGGCTTCCACTAGATGATGCCTTTGTGTCCTTGTTTACATTCGAAGATTCTCATGCACTTCTAGAGCATGCTCTACTACTGCATCCAATGCCTCATCTTCATCTTGTCCATCATTGAAATCAATTTTAGCATTAAAGGGATTGGTTGAGAGATGGTCTTGGTTGAAATTGATTGGTTTATCCTCTCCCTTGTACATCTTAATCTGAAAGGTATCTTGAGCCTTTAATGGTTCTACTTCATCTAGGATTGTTTAATTTGGATCTTGGCTTTTCTTTCCTAAATGGTTAGTCTCATTAAAATCTACATGTATTAAGTCTACCATAGTCTGTGTTCTCTTATTATATACTCTGTAAGCTTCACTATGTGTTGAGTAGCTAAGGAAAATTGCTTCATCAAATTTACGATCGAATTTCCTAGTTTCTCTCGATCATTTAGGATGAAGCATTTGAATCTAAAGCCTTTGAAGTACCCAATCTTGGGTTTCCTTCACTTCTAGATTTCATAAGGAGTCTTGTCTATGGTCTTTCTAATAAGAACTCTATTCAAGATGTAACATGCTATGTTTACGGCCTCACCCCAAAAGTATTTAAGTAATCTATTCTCATTTAGCATTGTTCGAGGAATTTCAACTATTGTTCTATTTTTTCTTTCAATAACCCCATTCTTTTGAGGTGTATGAAGAGCAGAAAAGCTATGCTCAATGCCTTTGGATTCGTAGAATTCATCAAAATGCTTGTTTTTTAATTCTCCTCCATTAGCACTCTGAATGCATGCAATGCTTATGCCTTGTTCTACTTCTATTGGGATGAATATTTTTGATAAATGGTCAAAGGCTTCATCTTTGCTAGCTAGAAATGCAACCCAGGTATAGCAAGAATAATCATCCACTATAACCATAGTGTATTCTCTTCTACCTAAACTCATTAGTTTGATTGGACCAAAGAGATCAGTGTGCAAGAGTCCTAGAACTCTCTTAGAGGGTATATAGGAGATGGAAGGGAAACTTTTTCTATGTTGTTTACATAATTAACATTTAGTGCATATGTGATCCTTACCAAAATTAACCTTAGGCAAATCCACAACCAATTCCTTTTTTGCTAATTCAGATAGGAAGTTCATTCTTACATGTCCCAACCTCTGGTGCCAAAGCCATGATTCTTCTTCTTTAGACACTAAACATATATTCTTTTTCACATTTTTAATGTTAACACAATAGACATTATTTACTCTGGGTGCGTAAAGAATGAGTTGATTTGACTTACTATCAGTGATTGAGCAGCCTTCAGACTCAAAGTTCACTTTCGTCCCTTTGTCATAGAGTTGTGCAACACTTAGCAGGTTGAACTTTAGTCCATCAACTAGTAACATATCTTCTATTTTTAATTCAGATCCAATGGTTCCATGCCCAATGATCTGTCCTTTTGGATTGTCTCCAAAACTTAATTTTCCACCTTTCTGCTCACCAGTCATGTTCTTGGAGCATCCACTATCAATGTACCAAGTTTGTTGATCTTCTCTAGATCTAAGGCATACTTGTAAAACAAATCAAGTGGGTTTGGGTACCCAATCATATTTGGGTCCTCTCGGGTTATCAACCATTTCAGGCCAAGGATAAATATCATAATAACCATTTTTAAATCTGCACATTTTAGTTATATGGTTATTTATTCCACAAAACTTGCACCCTACAACTGGTTGTTCTGCTTAAGCTTCTCTTTAAGCTTTTGTAGATTCTTCTTCCCATAATCACCGAAATACCGTGCTCTGGCTAGATCTGGATTGGATTTTTTTGTTCGGATCTGGTAGTTGACTGGACTTGCAACTTCTTCTCTATAGTTTCTTTTTTGCTTAATGGGTCGATCATCATAGACTTCTTTAGCCTTTTTTTTAGCAGCTATGAATGTTTAAGCTTGAGTCTTTTTACCTAGTGGAGCATTGTGCTTTTGTGCTTGAGGTTGCCTCCAAACCTTCTTATACCCAGGATGTTCCTAATTCTTCCTTTGGTTTGGGGATCTATGTTTTCTTTTAGGGGTTTCCTTTCGATTTCTTTCAGAAGCTTCATTTATTATAGCTAGGATATCTATCTCAGTTAGATTTGTACTCAATATTTGCACTTGATTCCTTAGGTTGTTTTCTTCAACCACATCAATGTTATTTGCTTGATTGAGTTGATATCTCTTGCCATAGCTTCAGCATCTTCAACAAGCTTCATCAATTGTCTTTAGAGATATTTAATGGCTTTTGTGTTCTTCGTCACATTATTGATCACAATCCACAAAGCTCCAGCAAGTTAAATTTTAGAAACATGATTATAGTTAGAGTTTACCTTAGTACTTGCTGATTCTGATTCTAATCCATCATATATTTGCTTAGCGGTCTACTTTGATGGATTTCTTCTAAATGGCTCTGCTTTTGGATCAGATAGTGCCATAAGTGCACAATTTGTAGTTGCCTCTTCTTCTATTAAAGATGAGCTGTTGCTTTCTTCACTATCACTCTATGTGGCCACCATTGCCTTCTTCTTATATTTTTTTTCCTTTTTAAGCTTGGGACATTTAGATCTGAAATGTCCTTTGTCACAGCATTCAAAGCAGGCTGATTCCTTCTCTAGATCTTTCTTCTCTTTTGGAGCTTTCCTTGGTTTGTCCCTTCTAGAGGATCCTTCATTCATTCTTCTAGAATCATATCTTCTGGAACTTCTTCTTTCTTTCCTTCTTAGGAATCTACATAACTACTTGGCCTGCATAGCCATTTCTTCTTTGTTGTAGTGAGATTCCTTTAACTACTTTTCTTTTCATGAAGAGACTGGTCCGGATGAGTCTGGCTTGAGAGCTATAGCTTTCTTCTTTTCCTAATGCTTTTTTTCTTATTGGATTTATCTCTCCAAGGATAGTCCTTGAGTTAAGAGATTACCAATAAGTTCATCATAACTTTAGAATTTTAAGTCATGAGCTTCATCAATGATAGTCTTTTTATTGTCCCATTACTTTATAAGACTCCGGAGGATCTTCTTCACCATTTCTTCCTCAGAGATCTCCTTTCCAAGCCTCTTCATCTCATTCACTAGATTAGTGTATCTAGTATTCACGTTGCTGATGGATTCTTTGGGCTCCATTTTTAAAGAATCCAGCTTTTGTTGCAGGAGATCGATCCTGGACTCTTTGACCTTATTTGTTCCTTCATAGTTTACTTTGAGTTTTTGCTAACTCTCTTTTATAGTCTCACATCTTGATATTTTGTTAAATTCTGCTGCACTAAGAGCACAATGAAGCATGTCGATAGCTTTAGCATTTTCACGTAACTTTTTAAAATAACTTTTGTCCCACTAATTTGAGGGCATCTGGTTAGTTATACCCTCTACTTCATTACTAGAAACATATGGGCCATCCTTAATGGCCATCCATGTTAACATGCTATGAGCCTAAATGAAATTCTTCATCCAATTTTTCTAGAATGTGTAGTGTTCACAGTTGAAGAGTGGAGGATTGATAATGGACATACCCTCTAGAAGGAGTTATGAGCTATTAAAACTCATTTTAATTTAAGGATCCAAATATGGACCTTTAGCTCAAGATTGTTAGATCTCTAGTTATGAGCACTAGCTCTAATACCACTTGTTAGTCCCAATGCGTATATATTTTTTATCATGGGGGGGGGGGGGGGGTGAACGACCCCTTTGTAGAATTTATAGACTTTTAAAAAGTCTTATGTATCATGTTTGATATGTTCTAGATATAATGGATCCGGATGATTCAAATATGAATCAATGTGCAATAAAGTAAAGGGTGAAAGGAAATCAAATATACTAATTTTATCCTGGATCGGCCTCACCTACTCGAGTCACCGGAGTTTCCTTACTCTAAGCTTTGTCCACTAGTGGATTCTTTTTCAACTGGTAAGAATCAAGCCTTACAATTTTTCTCAGGACTATAGGATATAGCACCAAGTTCTTCACTCTAGCTAAGTTCCACTGGGAGCAGGATGTACCACTAAGGCACCAACCTTAGCTAAGTCCTCTTGAGCTTGTCTGCGGAAACTGCTTATCCAAAAGTAGGATATACCACTGGAAGCACCAACTCCTACCTCAGTCCTTCTTCTTTAGTAGGATATACCACTTAGATTCTACCCAAACCTAAGCTGAGTCCTACAGGGTTATACTGCTTAAAGCACCAACTATAAGCTAAATCCTAATCTCAATACTCACCCTAGTATGAGATACCACAACTGATTTTTCAAGGATTCAGTTTTTAAACTCTTCAAGTTAATAACACACTTGAGAATTCTTACGATAACTGATTTAGATTTTTTCTAGTTCTTGGAGGGATTTTTGTTCACTGATTGAAATAGCTTGAATTCTCTTTATAGTAGCTTCTTGTGAAATTAGCCAACACCTGCTCAATGTGTGAAGATCTCCTTTTATAGGCATTGAGCATTAATGTACCCATTGAGGTAGATCTTGAATATTCTCCGTTGATCAGGTATGATGTAGCTTATTCAGAGCCAATGATCAATCCATTTATGAGGTGTTGATGATGTATAGGTCTCCCTTGGTACCTACCAGCGGGGCCCACTGGGGTGATTGGTTGAATAGTTTAGGCGTGATGAAACCATTCAGTTCGAATTTGCACATTTTAACCAATTTTATAAATAAAAGAATCGAGACCCAAATCATGATACAATTGATAGAGTCACCACCCAAGTTATCTACTTGGGAAATAGTTTTGGTATGGTTCCCATTAGGCGGGAGACTTATACCTTTTAGATCAGAGATTTAGGTATCGGATGAGTCATTTATTTCTCATTTAATTAATTCAAAATGGTGATGTTACATTTGAGGAATTATTATGGAAATCCTATTTTCTACACTCTTTCACACTCGATTCATCCGTTTACAATTTACAATAAAGCATAAGCAATAACTGGGGGAATAAAAACTACAACCGGGGGAAAAAGGGGAAATTGCAAAAGAACCTATACATTTGTTCTAAGTTATTAAATAAAACAAAACAAATTCCCCTGCATCCATGAAGATTACCACAGTTCATAGCACGTAATAAGTCAGCATTTTATTATGAAAAACATGATTATATTAGTGTGGCAGTTTTATGATCGACAGTGCCCGGATGACTTTTAGGATCAGAAAGAAATAATGGGTCTTCAGCCCATTTTGTTGTGAAAACACATTTTAACTTTTGTGGGTTGATTTACTAGATTATTAGTTAAAATAATCACATGGAAAATGGTGATTTTAGATTAATTTATAGATTAAAAAGAGAATTTTGGGTTCTACCTAGAGGCCAGTACCCATACTGGTGGGGTAGGACCCATACGGGTGCTGGTCGGAACCGTATAAGTATCATGGGACCCGTACGGGTCCTATTTGGTTTGTAAAGAAACTTATCTTGGAAAATATGATAGATTTATATAGATGGAGCAGTGTATGACAAATAACGATAAAATAAATGACATGTGAGTCTCTTTGAAACTCAGGAGCATACCTTTGCGACGTGAATCCCCTTTAAAGCGATCGCTATGCTGAGAGAGAGTGTAGCTAAAGTAGATGATGGAATGGTGACTTTAGGACTTTTTAGGTGAGTATTTGTGTCGACAGACCTCCCCCAAATCCTTATAAATGATCCTAAAAAGGAATAAAATATGGACAAAACCTCAAGGATTGGGTTTTCTCCCTATTTTATACCTTATATACCTTAACTATACCTTTCTATACCTATGAAAACTGCTGGAGTTATATAAACTATATGCCATAATTTCTTGTATATCTTGTGTCTCTTTTCTTATATGTTTCCTCTTTGAAATGAGGTAAAAGCCTCTATTTATAGGGGAAATCAAGTGTGAATGCAATAAATTCATTAATGACTGGTTTCTACCAAAAATAGAAAGGATTACTTCCCAAAAAGCCTGATTAGGCAAATATACAACCTGTATGGGTTTAGGGGGACCCGTATAGGTCCCTCCCAGGTGTATGGGGGCTTTGAACCATATGAGTCAACCAATAGATATGAACCACCAAGCATGACTTGTATGGGTCTCCAAGGGCAGATAAGGTCTCTAAACTTCGGACAAACTCAGTTCTGCAGCAGTAGGAACACCTACGATGAATAACACCTATAAAACATTGCATTATTTAGCTCTCATCATTATTTCATGAGAAGGATTGTTAAAATCCAATGCTCACAGACTACCACTCGTGGGATCACTACAGATATGAATTTTTAAGATCTCACGATGTGAGTGAGGGTTTAGAAATTATACCTATAGTGATGACATGGGCGAGTTCCTTTCTTGAGGTGAACTCCTTTACTTTGTCCCTTTTTTGAGGCGAACGAATTTCATTTGCTGATTTGTATCCCTTTCTAGAGGCAGATGACTTTTCTTTGCTAATGCATATCCCTTTCTTAAGGCGGATGACTTTTATTTGCTGATGCATATCGCTTTCTTGAGGCGGATGACTTTGCTTTGCTAATGCATCCTAAGTGATTCTACTTGGGAAGGTGTGACTTTTACTATGTGCACCCTTTTCTTAAGGCAGATAGACTTCTCCTTATATCCCTTTCTTAAGGCGGATCGACTTTCCTGAATTATGTATCCATTTCCTAAGGCAGATGACTTTCCTAAATGATGTATCCCTATCCTAAGGTGGATGACTTTCCTGAATGATGTATCCCTTTCCTAAGGTAGATTAATTTCCTGAATGATGTTTCCTTTTCCTAAGGCGGATCAACTTCTCCTCACTAATGGTGTATCCCTTTCCTAAGGTGGATGACTTCTCCTTGCTGATGGTGTATCCCATTCCTAAGGTGGATGACTTCTCCTCATATCCCTTTCCTAAGGCGGATCGACTTTCCTAACTGATGATTTTGAGTGACCTATAAAGAGACAACAATCAAACACTAATTAAGTTGTTGTCTAAGTAGACACATCTTAATTCTTGATTGACTTTGTGAGAAACAAAAATTTTTTCCCCTTAAATAAAGAATGAAGATGTGTGGATATCGGTCCTTGAATGAACGGTAAGTTTAGGAATATTGGGTTTGGGCTAATTGTTTAGGGATGGAATCCCCCTTGGAAGGTGCCTATCGGGGGAATGCCCCTTGGGGGCAGATGCCCCTTGATTGGCTCCATTGCTCGGGGGATCCCCCTTGGGTGAATTCCCTTTGAGAGCTTGATGATGGGAGGATGCCCATATATTGATCACTTTCACTGCTGAGGAACGGGGACATGCCCCTATATTGACTGATTCCACTGCTGGGGAATTATTTTGTCTAAATGACTATTATACTGGAGGAACTCCCTAAACTTTGGGTGAATTTGCACATGAAAATTGTCACTATTAGTAGTATTTTTAAAATGCCTTACCTTGATTCTTGATTGACTTTATGAAAACAAAAATCTTTTCTACTTCAATCAAAGATCAAGGGGAGCTATGGGTTTTTACCCTAATTTAATGGAAGTATGGAGTGGGGTTGGTCCCTAGTCTAGACTGGATGCACCCCTAGGTTCTTTCACAAAGTTCTGACACAAAATTGCCCCTAGATGGCAAAAGGGACTCGGATAGGTTGACTGGGACCTGTACGGGTAGGAATTTACCGAAGTGGGACCTATATTGGTGGGGTAAGACTTGTATGGGTCCTAGTCAGAGGGTTTTTAAATAGAAAAAGACCCCTAACATCTTGCCTTACAACAAACTCTCCCATACTGAATTCTCTAGCAATTTTCTCCCTAAACCGTTCAAAATGTATAAAAAGATTCCAAAGGCAGGTTGTTTTTCCATTAGGTGTGAGGAGTTTCCCGAGTAGGCAATTTAGAGCTTCGAGAATGCCAAGTTTTGGTCGGGTATGCTTTTCTCACGTGGGATTTAATTCTCGGCCTCACTCCCACTTCTAATGTGCCCCTGGTTCCATCTCCTGCCACTCACTCCTCAAAACTACAAGTAAGTCGCTTGATTCTTCAATTTTTTTTTTCATTTTGTGATTTTTTAAAATTTTCCCAATTTTAGAATGGATTAGGGTGTTTTAGAGCCTTAGATAGAGCCTAATGTATGTTACTTTAGCTTAGGATTCTTTTAGGATAGTAGTGGATGACCTTTCGTTGAATTTGGACAATTTTGGCTTATTCAGGAAACTTAGGCCAATAGGACTATTCACAAGGACCCGTACGGGTGGGGTGGGACTTGTACCTGTCCTGTTTATTTGTACGGGAGGTCTAATGGGACCTGTATTGGTGGGGACGAGCCCATATAGGTCCTGTCTTCACGAACAAAATGCCTAATTCTTTGTTTTCTGCAACTTTTTCCCAATATTTTACTTGTCCACTACATTCTATCCTTGTTGAACTATATTTTTGTCTCTGTAGTTCCCGAACAAGACTATGGGAGCCTTAAGCTTCTATAGGAAGTGGTATGAATAGATTTTAACTATTAGGGACACTAAGCTACTAACCCTTACTGACTCATTTGGGTTCAGTGATATCATTAGGGCCATTCTCTAGCCCTAAAGACACTAGATCATGGTGCTATATCGGCCTTGGCAGAGAGATGGTGAGAGAAGACTCACACTTTCCAGCTTCCTATCAGGGAGGTCACTATCATTCCCTTGGATATGTGCTCACTAATAGGATTAAATTGGTGTGGGGATGTCATTCACATTGATGTTTACGAAGACCGATGGCACTCCCGGCCAGAGGTGAAGGCCTATATAGATAGAATACTTGGGCTTCATCCTAGAAAGAAAGATAAGCTCAAGTATGGAAGCTCTATAGTTACTGGATTGGGTAGCTAACCCTATTGATACAAGGAGGGGGGACCCGTACGATAGGACTTTCCTACTGACCTTCCTCTCCACCTTCTTCTTCTCAGTCTACTCGAGCAACCTTAACTACGTTTTGGTTTTAGCCGTTGAGGATCTTGCCGCTGTGTTGGGCCATCCTAGCACAGTTATACTATGGGCTAGATGTTGGGGTTTGAGTCCAGTTGTCTAAGCACAAGATCTCCCATCTAATCCTACTGGTAATTCTTGAACTGCTCTCTTGTGCTTTAACCTTTTGTTCGAACTGTTCTACAACTAATCTTTACTTTGTTTGACAGATTTAGGCCTTTGAGCATCGATTTATCCCCATGCCATGTTTTCCTATGTAGCCTGTGACACCTGATATTATTTCTAGATTAATGGGGCCTAGGAAGCATTAGGCCCTGAACACAGTAGAGTATAGGGAGTTCCTTTGCATGCTGCGCTCTGATTGGGTATACCTCTTTCAAGCTATACTTGTATTTCACATTTCAACAACCATTAGTAGAAACTGAATTCACAAAGTTATGATACATACAGTGCATTTACTTTGTGTAGTTCATTCGACACCCATGGGAGAGAATGGTAACTCATGGACATATTGAGTAGATGCGAGCTGGCATGAATGCTTGCCACTTTGTGTTGAATTCCCCGCTCACCTTAGAGTGGTATTTCAGTGAGAGGGTCTGAGATTGGAGGACCTATGCTATTATGGAGAGGCTGATCCCTCCCCCTATCTTGGTGGGAGTCTTTTAGTCACATTTGATGCCTTAGATGGATCAGGGGTTGCATCTCTTGGGTAAGGGGGCTCAAGTGATATCTGTAGGGGGCTCTTACACTACGATCAATTTTAGGTTCATCCTTCTCATGTAACAATGGATAAATAGTGATGGTGATGGTGATGATGATGATGAGGGTAGACTGAGGGGGGACCGTAGTGGTCCTTCTGTAGTTTGTAGTACTGAGGGCCCAGTTAGGTCTGCTACATCCTCTTCTCAGGTACCCTTCTAACATAGCCTTGGTGAATACCTTATTGTTTTTCAAAATTGACTGTGACCCTGAGTGTAACCATTTTATAATTGTAGCCTTCTGCCTCTATGCCAAAGAGCTCTTTTGTTGTTGCCCACTCTAACCTATAGCTGCCAACAAAGTAATCTCTCGCTTTAGGGAGTACGAGAGAGGGGGTCTTCCGGGCAGAGTTGGATACTTTCTTCTAGCTCATCAATCATTCGAGGAAGCGAGCTATGAAGGAGCTTGAGGAGTCGGTCCTTCCCATCCGCTTTACCCCATCTATCTTCACTCGTAAAGAATTCTCTACTTTAATCTTGTCCCTGTAATAACAGATTTAGGATGTTCTTGTTCTGATATAGTTTTCCCTTCCAGGTGATCGTATCTGAGGCAGAGAGGTTTGCTAGGGATTTTTTTTTGTCTGAGACCTGCTACTAGCTCAAGATGCACCGGCCTCAGTAAGTTTCTTTTACCTACAAAATTTACAAACTATACATGATGCATGCCACGATATTTATATATGTGTACTGATCTTAAGATTTCCATTGCAGACCCTATTTGCTATGGAGTGTGGTAGGTCTACTCCAGACTTGGATGCCTCTAAGGAGTGAGCTAGGTTCCTGGCAGAGCAGTTCTGAGCAGCCACTGCTGAGGCTGACCGGGCTGGAGCTGAGGCAGCTTTAGTGATGGCTGAGGTCGAGGTACTGGGAGGCTAGCTAGCATAGGTGATGGAGGATAGATAGAAACTTGAGCCATCTAATTCTTTATCTAACGATGATAGCTCAGCATACCGAGTGGCACCAACTGTGACTCAGGCAACTAGAGGTGAGGAGCGAGTAGTTGAGACCAAATACTACTATTGGAAGTGTAGCAGGAGCTTCAGAGGTTGGCGTTCCTGATCCACCTGCTATGGATGCTAGTAGGACAGGGGATCATGTGATGACACACATGGATGATCTGGTGGTGGATACATAGGACTAGACACATAAGAAGCGCCAGGGACAGGACCCCCAGTAGCTTAGATTAGACTATAGCTATTATTTTCTGGAATTTTGACATTTTGGCCATGTGTGGCTTATTTTGATTTGAATATGGATGCTATTTATAGACTGCTTTTATTACTTTAAACTTTATGCATGCTAACTTTCTTTATCTAAATTGAAACTATTGAATAACGTTGTCTGTAAAACCTTGTTGCCCCTTTGAAATAATTAATAATGAAGCCCATTTGGAGTATACTACAAGTGAGTGAGTTAACCGCTGAACACTGTAAGTTCTAGATCGCAATGAACTGGCCCAATGCAACTAACAAGAATCACTAAGGTTGGCTAGTTAGAATTAGCACTTCTAGGGACATGTGCCATCCTATTATTTCACAATGGGAGAACTAAGTTCAAGGAATCCTAGTTTTGAGTCAAGGAAATTACAAATGATGTTCTCATCATAGCAATTAATAAAACAGGTGCTTTTGAATTGAGTTCTAATTTTTGCATAGGCCATTAAGTGTAAGGCGACATATGGAACATTTATCTTTATTTCTTTTTATCCTGATGTTTGCCTGAACTATCCTCGTCGGCTCAGTTCAGCGGACTCTTCTTTTTCTTTTCTTTGCCCTAACTTTTGCCTAGACCGACCTTTTAGGTTTGTGACCCAGCAGGCTTCCTCTTTCTCTTTCTTTCGTCTTAACTTTTTCCTAGACTGCCCTTTCGAGTTTTCAATCTAGTAGACATTTTTCAAATTTTGCATAGGTCTTTTGTTAAATAATGTATGCATTAAAGATAACAATAGAGGTGCACAAAATTGTGAAGGAAAACTAATATTCACATACCCGCGATTATTTCACCTAAAAACATGCCTGCATTCATATGACCAGAATTCTTAGCAAATCATAACATGTACATTGATGAGATTAATTTGATTACATAGGCAATGGTAACAATTTCCAATGTTTAACTCCTAGTGTATATTAGTCCTTTATAGATATTCCAGAAAGCAACTAACATTTTTCTCTCAATGCTCTAACTTTTGCCTAAGCTGCCCTTTTAGGGTTTTCAACTTAGTGGGCTTTATTTGTGTTGGAGTACTCTTAATTTTGCCTGATTGGTTTGCGGATTCCGATCATCAGGTCACACCCTAATTTTTTCCCGAGCAGTAGAGGATAACTCATCGGATGATTTATTCTTTTATTTTAATTATTCTTTGTGCTGCTTTTCTATGATTTAATTCTTTTGACCTAGACATGATAATGCTTAAGCCTATCTTGATTCACTATATTCACAAACTCATTTTAATCCATATCCATAAGCTTGATTCGTCCCTTGCTAAGGACATTCTTAACTATAAATGGTCCTTCCCAATTAGGCCTAAACTTACCCCTAGCATCAATGTTGACTTGGCATTACTGTTTGAGAACCAGATCACCTACTTCTAGAGGCTGCTTTAGGTATCTAACTCTATTGTTATAAGCTCAGGCCATGCGCTGCTGATACACCTTTAGGTGGTCAAGTGCCTTGAGACACTTCTCATATATTGTGTTCAACTATTTATACCTAGCCCTTGCCTAATCTGACTCTTTTTGCCGAGCTTTGAGTGCCACTTATAGAGATCTTACTTCTATTTCGACAAGCAACACGGCTTCCATTCCATATACTTGGAAAAAAGGTGTTTGATTAGTGGGCATCCTTACATTGGTTCTATACCCCAAATTGCAAATGGAAGTTTATCAGCCCAATCCTTGTAGGTAGACACTGTCTTAGACAAAATCCTCTTCAGCTTCCTTTTATAGCTCCTGAGGGATTTGAGTATAGACTTGTAACCCAAGGTGTACTCCCATTTTTCATAACCAGAGCCAGCCTACTGTTGATGTTCTCATGAGGGGTTATTCCTTACTTTCCATTCTTTATAACTAGAGTCAACCTGCTGTTGGTGCTCCTTGAGTATTTTTGGTCTAATTTCTTGATGATGAGACCCCCCTTTTCCCCCTCATGAAGAAAGATGGACCAAGACTAATTGCTATCATGTTTACTAAGAACTTTTATCATCTCTCTTTTTGTTGGTAAGTTTTAACCATTAGATTTTTATGCCATTGCGATATACTCTAAGTTAACTTCATTAATAAATATGGTGATACTCTAAGAACATTGTTGTTATGAATGTATGATGTCTCATGAATGGAAAATGCATTAATTTAACCATGATATGTCTCATATGCGGCATTGTTTACATCAGAGATGTTTGCAACATTAAAAATTACATCATTTAAATCATCCTCCACAGGTGAAGGGCCTTGTTAGCCTGCCTTGGTAACACTGGCAGCTGAACTAGTAGTCTCAGTTTGCAAGTTCGCATGAGTTTCTTCGACCACTACTCTTGCTAAGCACTTGATAGCCTTTCCTATAGGGTTTCCCTGCTCATCCCCCCTTCCAATTTTTCTTCATAAGTAAGGATAGGGCCTTGGTGATAACTTCGACTGCTTCACTCATTTCATCCCCTTTAGCCTTTGCGCGTACTTCAACAGAATCCGAGTTCTCAATCACGCAACCATTCTTGAAGTCATACACATCATTGAAGATCTCAAAACCCAGGACTTTCTTTCTTCCTATCTCGATAGATTCTTCCTCACCAGTGAACACCTTGTTCTTGACCTCAGCCCCTATCATAAGGAATGACTAGGGCTAGGACTTGTTAGCACATAGTAGACTTCCCAAATATAGTCTGAACAGCCATGGTATAGGCATAATAGGCTCCAGCATACCCCGAAGATTCTTCCCAAGCCCCTTTCCTTTCATGTAACCCCGCTTCATCGTAATCTTTTTGCTCTTAAGGGATATGCATCCCCTAACTGAAAACTTTGTACCCTATTGAGCAATAGCCACCCTAGATTTCTTTTCCTTAGCTTCTATAGCTGCTATAATAGAGGGTTCATTGGCCTCAATGGTTACTTACTTGCCATTGTAGATGAGCTTGACTTTTTCATGGACCTTGGAAGGGATGACCCCTAATGCATTGAACTAGGGATGACCCAACAATAATGAGTATGTGACAGGGATGTCAAGGACGGTTAACAAGACTTTGGACTTTACTTCCCTGATTGTAACTTCAGCTTTGAACACTCTACTGACACTCCTTTTTGTATCATCATTTGTCCTTATAACAACATGGATTCATCTAGCCCCAAGTGAGGAAGGATCTTGGTAGGGCAGAGATTAAGGGCGGAACCATCATCCACCATAACACATGGGATAGAACGATCAAAGATTTGTACCTTGATGAAAAGTGCCTTTTTATACTTGTTTCCTTCTCTCGGATGATCTAACGGATAAAACATAATGGGTTCAACCTAATTAGAATAAGGTCCTCCAATAACTGAGAACACCTCAACCAAGGTAGTCAAAGGTGTGGCCTCCATACCCAATAATTTTTCAATGAAGCCCCTATGATGATCCTCAGAGTCGATTAAAAGATGCCAAATGGTGTACTTGGTAGAGGTAACTGCAACAGCTGGACAAGAAGGGTTGTGAGTGGACGACATTTTTCGTACAACCCACATGAGAGGCGGGAAGGGAGAAATAATGAGTGCTGTGAAGTGAGCTAGAGGATTGATCCTCATTTTAGCGTGATGAATAAGAGATTTAATATAAGCGATGTTGACATTGAATTTAAGTCCAATTTTGCATGTTTAGGGATACGAGACTTGAAATCCCATATTTTAAGAAAGAGTCACTACTCAGTTAAGCTCCATCGGGAATTTGGGTATGATATTCCCATCGAGTGGTTGGACCATAACTTAAAACAGATATTCCAAGTTCGGATGATGTTGCTTACTTTTCATTTAATAAATAAAAACCATTTACATTTTAATAAGTGCGACTTTAGTTCTTATGCATTTTAAATCCGGTTAATTTTTGGAGTTTTTGGTTTATATTGCCATACATCATACGAAAGAGGTAAATAAAACAAGAAAATGAACTATTACATGGATTTACGAATACCTATACATTTTTCTTGTGTGGAAAAGTAAATAAAGCGGCTAAATAAATAAGAGGGTGAAACCGCGTCTTAACCAAAGTCACCAACTCGGACCCTGCTCTAAATAAGGCAAAATATACGGGAGAATAATCACAAATAAAGCATGAATAAATAAAAGGCAGAAAATAAACACATAACATGGAGAAAACATATTTTTGGATTATTTAGAACTAAAACACAATTTTTGGGTATTTGAATGAGCATCTAAACAACCAAGTAATCAATAAAATGAAAATTACAGAAAGTATTTTTGGATTTTTAATTATGATAAAAAGATTTGTTTAGACTTATTTGATGAAAAACCCATTTTTAAACCATTAAATGAAGAATAAACCAATTTAATAATTAATAAAATCTAAAACAGATTATAAATTAACTAAAATTAATTTCAGATTATATAAAAAAATTTGGAAATTTTTTGATTAGAAATCGGGGTCAAAACGCAAGAAAATGATAAAAAGGACCAAAAACACAAAACAACGGCTTTTTGGCATTTTTGCAAGTCCAGATGCTGTAGTGGGACTTAAGATGCTACAATGGCACCTGAGATGTTGCAGTTGCAGCATCTCAAGCTACACCGGAGCATCTCAAGACTCACTGGAGCATCTGGCTCAGAAAAACGTCAAAAGGTCCGAAATAATAACCAAGAATAGCCGAACAACGAACAATATTGAATAAAAAGTAGATTAGAACTCAGTTTTTTTACCTAGAGACCGTGAATCCATCTTTTGAGACTAAAATTGATCATTTGGCAAGCTTTGTGATGAATTTGTGACAAAATCCGACGAAACAACGATGAACTTAACGACGGAATTTAGTGATTTTTGTGAAAAAATCTCTCAATCCTATTTAAGTCCGTTTTAACTTAAGATTTCTAACTGTTTTTAATGATTAAACTAAAAGATTAAGCTAAATCACCCTTAAGAATTTAGATTAATTAGATTTCTCAAGTTCTAAATGGCTTTCTCCATCTAAAGCCTAAGAAATTTTAAATGATGAATTAAATGTTAAATTTGGGAAAAAGTCCTGAGTCAGATCATTAAAGGGGTTTATATTGGCCTAACTCACTCTAAATAACTGAATTAGTCCTTCAAAATCAAAAGATTCCCGAAAAAAATAAAGTAAATTCAAATTTAGAGAGAGAAAGACGGACTGGCGGTGGCCAACTAGAGCCCACACAGCGTCTTAGGCCGAGAGGCTGCAGCGGCAACATCTCACTACGCTCTGGTGTGGTGAGAAGCTGCGCGATGTCAAAAGACGTTACACGCCATCATGAAACACTGGGTACCACCATGAGATGCCGCTGTGAGATGCTGCCAATGTAGTGGCCACTCCGTGGCCATGTGCATCGAGATGTAAGAGCCAGATGTGAGACAAGCATGGGCGCACATCTCGCACATCCTCCCAGCGTCTTGCCACCCACTAGAGCATCTGGGCACCACAGCGAAAGGCGGCGCTGGCGAGGGCGGGATGTTATTTTATTTATTTTTTAATAATTTTCAAAGCACCTATTTTAATTAATTAGTTAAAGGGAATGATGTAGTTAAAATCCCAACTTCATCACGAGAATTCTTGCCAAACACAGCTCAACTCTGAAAGATTAGAATAACAGGCTAAATATTAGGTCAGAATAAAACATCATCAAGACCCAATCCACAGAATTGAGTGATGATTTGATTGTCTAGGCCATTCAAGACTTGGGATTAGACCGAATGTTGGATGCACTACCGAGGAATAATCGGTCAATGAGGCCCACTTGCTTAGCTAGTTTGGTCGAGCGCTGGAGCGAGGCCATACACACTTTTCATTTATCGATGGGTGAGTTGACAATCACTCCATCGGATATAGTGGCTATGAACGAGCTACCTTGGTAGGGCTGAGCCATAAACATTGACGTCGATTTAGAGTTGTTCCACATGGAGCCGGCTGCCCTTACTTGGATATGGAGCTGGCTTGGGGTACCTGTGGTAGATTATGGAGTGGTGAGGTACAATAAGCTGCATGAACATTGAATTAAGGTGATTGACATCAGTGGGGACCACTTTGATCAGTATTTGAGGACATTCCTTGCGATGTTACTGACATGCCTCTTCTTTCCTTAGGGTGTAAGTCAATTTACTCTCAGATTGTTATGTGCCCTGGAGAGACTAACTGATTTCATGATGAGGAACTGGCAAAGAACCATCCTCAGGCAAATAAATTATGCGCTCAATTGTTCGGCCTGAGGTTGGTCTAATGCATTCAAGGCCTCACAACTGTGGGTTCTAGTGAGCAGCTTTATCTTTTGATATTAGCAACATAGCTTATTTGGTTTACTAATGCTTTCATTTTCATGTCTTTGTAGATGTGGGCATTTGAGCACTTAATAGTTCCTCCCCCGGCACTCAACGCACGACTGCCCCCAGGGTCGAATGCTATCGCTCGCTAGATGTGCGGGTAGTCCAAAGTGGAGCTAGTAGTTGCATGCGCATGGCATTTGGAGTATTTACAGTAGCTCAAACGCCATTGAGTAACATTATTTCTTACGAATTTTTACCCATTAGTGCAAAATTGTATGGACAAATGAGAGGATACTTAGAGTGATTAATTATGACACTTCTTTTAGCTTGTTTCCAAACCATGGAAGAGATTGTCCTACTATCGAGACATCAAGAATATTCAATGTATAGTGGATGGATTCCAATTCATCTTGGATTACCCCTCCTCCCAGGAGTGGTACTTCAAGGAGCGAGTCCGTCAGTGGAGGATGAGCACTATGACTTGGAGGAGGGTTGTCCTTGATGTGTAAGTTCGAGTTTTCTGGCCCGATCTCATGCCCCTTGGTATATGAGCCTAGTTTCTGGATGGTGATAGCTATAAGATGCCTTTAGTCAGCCAAGATCATACTGATTTTCAGAGGCACCTCATTCCAGAATGTCCGAGGAAGTCCAGGATTGACATTCTTTGGGACTTCAAATTCAAGGATAACGATGTCGTGATTAAGGGTAGTGAGGGATTCGGCAGTGGTGTTGATGATGACGATGAGCTTCCCTTAAAGGATGATAGGGGAGGGACACCATAAGGCACGACAATACGAGAGATACATATTCAAGCTTCAATTCAAATGTTCTCTACAAGGGGTGATATAGCAAGGTAATTCCTTACATCCTCCTCAACCTTTGTAACATCTCTGCAATTTTTGTGTCACCTTGCTTCTTTATTATTATATTTCCTTTTGGTGATTTCAAGGCTCCTATAAGAAGAGGAGGAGAGGTCCCGTTGCTTGCATGGAGGGACCTAGAGAGCCTTCCCAATGATATACTGTTGACCCTGAGACCGTTTCCATAGGGCCGGTCCTGCCTACCCGGGTAGCTCCTTTGCTAGGTAAAGTTGATCGGATCATGATAAACTAGCTAAAGACTTCATTCTCACTGATGTGCTGACTAGGGCTCTATAAGGAGATTCCTATCAGGGAGTCGAGGGTGCCCCTATACTATGTTTTGTAGGACACTACACATGTAAGAATGCCAACTTTCAAACTTTACTAGACCTTGCTTGCTGATGTCTGATCGTGTTGATCGGTTGGTTCTTCCTTTTTATTGGATCACATAGGTACCCATTTCTGCGATTGAGTGTATGTCTTGGGGATATTATGGCATGCGGTACCTGTTGCTTGCACAGGATTCTATGAACTAGGTAATGACTTTCTCTTCCCACCTACAATAAAATAGAGGAAGATATGTGAAATATTTTTTAGAATTATGCATCTATGTATGAATTCATGATTTATCGGGCTGATTCTCCTTTTGATTGACCATTTTTTGCATGCTTTTATCATGATGGAGGAAGACAGATACCGTACCAAGCATAAGGAGTGGGTGAGGGTGGAGCGTGAGCTAGCAGATTAATAGAGTCGAATACCAGAGCCAGAGAGCCCATAATGAAGCACGACTCACAGTCCTGACTTGAGATATAGATAGCTTGAGAGATGGTCTTCATATTGTGGAGAGCTTAAAGGATAGATTTCAGGCCCAGCTCCGGGATTATGAATGCACGAGGAGCGGAGATATGCCTATGCTCAATGATATCTTTACTAATATAGGAGTATCTAGCCCTTTAGACCTACAGCCACCATGCTAGCCGATTCCATGGAGCAGCTTGCAGGGGCAATCTTCCAACCAGTACCAAGCATTAGGAGGATGCCTATGCCTCCACGCGGTGAGGAGGTGGATAATGATATCAACCGTTATCTCAATACCGAGCATGGAGATTAGACCTGATGACCATTATCTTATCTTGCTTTATTTTACTTATTTACTGACTTTTATGATTATCTAATGCCTAACATGATACTTTGCCTATTTATTTTGTATGACTGATGTGATTGCTTTGATTGCTTTGATTTCTTTGATTGCTCGCTAGATGGATGGTAGGAGCGATAGATACTTGACTAGGAACAAACTGATTAATTTTTATAACCATCTGAATTAACAATAGTGTGATGCTATTTATTAGGCAATTAGCAGATAGAGATCACTAATGGCAGCACACAACACACGGCTGAGGCAATTTTTGTGCACTTTAGCGAGGCCTGATTGGGAAAAGTTGGAGGTTTTCAGACTGCAGGGCTTTAATATATTTCTAGCAGGCCGGTGAATGTGGCCTTCCTTTATATAACATTCCTCTACTGGGACCCGACGGACTATGTATTTTGCTTCTCGAACTTTGAGCAGCGTTCGATGGTGGAGGAGTATCATGCTATTCTTGGGGTAATATGTACTCAAGGGATGCGATTTGCTATGCTAGAGGTGCATTTTGGGGCTAAGGATCAGTTGATCAGGTTATAAAACCTGGATACCCCTACTACCTTCCTTTCCTAGATTCCTGGATCACCGGGATTCAATCTCACCAAGGTACTTGACTAGTGTATATCTATCCCTAAATTGCACATCTCTTATCACTTTATGGTGGCTCTATTACTCATGGTCGTGTTTATCTGAGGAGTCAGCATCGTTTCCCCATTCCGATTAGTTTTGATAATTGGTAAGGCCTCGGAGGGCATCTCTTCGTTGTTCATAAAATTAGCTGAGACCCTATTCATTCCATCTGGACAGAGCTGCTAGTGATCTTGACCTCATTGAGGATCTCTTCTCTATACTATAGGTATTCCTCTAACAGACTCAGAACCCAAGATTGAACCTGAAACTAACACCGAATTTAAATCTGAATCCAAAATTGAAACTGAATTTGAATTGGAAACTGAAGCTAAATCTAAAACTGAATATAAATTTAAAACTGAATCTCAAATTGAATCTGATGTGCAGGTTTGGCTAGTAGAGAAGTTAGATCTGCTATAGGATCTTCAGGGCAATCTGAGACGGTACGAGCCTAAGAATTATCATGGGAGGGCTCGTGTCATACTAACCACGATACCCTAATAGTTGATAATTAGACAACAATCATGGAGGATCTATCCGATGCAGATATTCACTAGGTCTACCATTGGTGGGAGATCTCTAATGTTCTGGTGGATACTGGTGGAGGTAAGGTTCAGCTTGTAGGGCTGCAGTATTTTGTACACTACTTGCCTTATTGCTTGTGCCGATAGTGGGGATGATGATAGAGGGTCCTACTAGGCCTGGATGACTTCATACTTGGGCCATTCTTGGCCCATCTTCTTGATCATGCTAGAGGGCTTTGGGCATGCCGAGTGAACTACATCACTGTAGATTACGACAGACTAGATGCTATCACTACTAATGGATTCTACCAAGGGTGGCTCCGTTAGGTTGGGAGATTTTAGAGTCAGGCGGGGCACCTGCGCTTGTGGTTTGAGTAAAGGTACAGGTAGGAGGGACTCGATCCTTTGACAGTAGAGGAGAGGCTGGTTCGAGCTTTTGATTCTGACTATGATGTTGAAGATGATGAGGACGACGTAGGACCCTCTAGGTGATTAATGATGATCACGCTACCTTTATTTTTGTTTGTCTTTACTTTTGCATAGGCTCAAACATTATGTTGGGTCCATCAGACTTTTATTTATTGCTTTTATGTCGTATATTTTGCCTAGACTGCCCTTTTTGGGTTTTCAATCCAGTGGACTTTCCGGCTTTTACATAGACCTAAATGTTTTCAGCCTATCAGAATTTATGACTCTTTTTCATATATATTTTTTTGTTATTATTTCTATTTAGTGTGCAAGTATTTGAGTTAAGTAGCATCCTAAATTCTACTTATCTGCAACATTTCGCCTTTAGGGCCAATATATTCATTTGCACACAAACATAAAGGCTTAATAAAAGTGACATTTCCATTAATTGAATTAAGTTTGAGTACATAACGATGATGACTATTTCCATTGACTCAAACTCTGGTGTTAACTAGCCTATAAAAGTTTTCTAGTCAACAATCTCTCGTGACTCACTTTACCCTAATTTTTTCCTAGACCGTCCATTTTGGATTTTCAGTCTAGTGGGCTTTTCTTGCACCCTAACTTTTGCATGAATTGTTGTAGAATACCAAACAGCAGGATACACCCTAATTTTTGCCTGAGTAGTAGAAGACCACTTGTAGGGTGATTTATGCCAATTATTTCTTTATGTGTAGCTGTGAGCACTGGATTTTAACAATCCTTGTCATGAAACGATGATGGGAGCTACATAATGCATTCTTCTATAGGTGTTGTCTACTTAGAATGGTTGCAATGTTGATTGGTCAAACTTTGTCGAACCTAAAGCCTCAAAAAATTGGTGCCTAAGCCCTAAAAGGTCTAAAATGGTCAAAACTGGTCAAAACTAGTCAAAACCGATCGATTCCGTACTGGTCAACCAGGATCCGCATGGGTGGATCGGTTGGACTTGTATGGGTCCATCCCATCTGTACCAGTCCGAAAACTTCCTGAAACAACCCAATTAGGTACCAATAGGACCCATAAGAGTCAAGGCCACCCATACTGGTCCCCCAGGCCCCCAAACAATCGGTTTTAATGGCTAAATCTTCCACAACAAAATATAATTTGATATAGTAAATATACTTTGCCATATGCGAATATAATTTGCCATATGCTAATATATTTGCCATATGCAAATATAACTTGCCGTATGCGAATATGTTTGCCATATGTGAATATATTTGCAATATACAAATATACTTTGCTTTATGCAAATATAATTTGCCATATGTGAATATATTTATCTGTCACATGCAAATATATTTGCCATATGCAAATATATTTGCCATATGCAAATATAATTTGTCATAAGCGAATATATTCTGCCATTAAAGATTGTAATTCGATATAGTAAATATAATTTTCCATATAGCAAATTTAATTTGCCATAAGCGAATATATTCTTCCATAAAAGACTATAATTTGATTAGTAAATATAATTTTCCATATAACAAAATATAATTTGCCTTAAACGAATATATTTTGACATAAAAGAAGATAATTTACCATAAACTCATAAATTAGCCATTTAATGCGTTAAGACATATTTTTCCCCTATAAATAGAGGCCATTTTCCTCATTTTAGGGAGACATGATCACAATACAACACAATTATACATAACACATAGACAATAGTTCCAGCAACTTTCTATACGTATAGAAAGGGTATAGTTGAGGTATAGGAGGTAAAAAATAGGGAGAAAACCCATCCCCTGAGGTTTTGTCAACATTTTATTCATTCCTAGCTTCGTTTATTAGCATTTGGGGGAAGTTTTGTCCCAAAAAAAGAGGGGGACGGGGCATACTATATGTAAAGGTTATACATTGTTCCATAGCTTTTGGTCTGCTATCCCGATCATGATTTTCCCCCGAAACCCATTTTTTTCTGATCCTTCGATAAAAAGATTCATTCTCTTCACAAAAAATAGGCGGTAGAACCAATAAACCTAAAACAGACTGTGTAACGTACTTTATTGGGTTACGGGCGGGCATTTTACCAGAGGTTCAATTAGATCTATGCTTTTGAGGTACTCAAATTAATATTATCAATTAGAATAAGTTATGGGAATGAAAAGCAAGAGATACTTTTTCTTGAAATATGGACAAACGGAGAAGTGAATTAGACAAATCTTTTTTATCGATAACCTCAGACCAATCAATCGAATATTGATTAATACACAAATACTCACCAAAATAGGCTTAAAATTGCCATTTCAACATCTACTTTGACAAAGTTTCCATTAGACATTGGAATCGTTCTAAAGTGGATTCGCCAAGTAAAGGTACACTCCTGAGTTTCAAAGAGACTCACACTCAATTTATTTAATTGCTTTTTTATTGTTTGGCTTGATTCTCGTCCTCTTCTTATCTTGGGTATGGTCCTAACCCTATGGGACTTGTCGGCACCTATACACCCTCAAAAAGGTTATACGGATGTGCCATACTCATAGAGAGGGAAATCCCATTTTGCTATATTGATCTTTATTTATTTTTATTGTTCATTATATTGAATCTGCATGTAAAAATTCTTTTGGGTCTAGTCTTGATTAATACGAGCCTTATTGGTACCTAAGATATCATTATAGTGGTTGTACTGGTATGCCACACCTATATAAAAGGCAATCCTATTTTTAATCTCATTTCTCCTCCATTAATTTGTTAAAGTAAATGGAACAAAGGTTCTATCAGACCAAACAGGACCCATATGGGTCCTCCATACCCATATCGATCCTCCCCGATAGCCGTACGGGCCAACCCACCCATACGGGCTCCAGCCTCCAGGTAGAATCCGGAATTCATTTTTAATCGGTTGAAATCAATCCAACTCACCATGTGCCAAGCAATCATTCTCACTAATAATCCGGTAAATCAACCCACAAAAGTTCAAATATGGCTTTACAACATAATTAGATTTTTTCTCAGTAAAATGATGATTTATTATGTGCTATCAACTATGCTAACGTCTGTAGATGCAGGGGAATTTATTTTTATTTTGTTTTTTAACTTAGAACAAATGTATTAGTTTCCTTGCAATTCCCCCATTTTACCTCGGTTGTAATTTTTATTCCCCCATTTATTGTTTATGCTTTATTGTAATACGAAAACGCATGTAACGAGTGTGAAATAGTGTTGAAATAGGATTTCTATGATAATTCCCTAAATGATGAAAACTAAAATGGCTTTACGTGTTGAATGTAATTTTGAATCAGCTAAATGAGAAATAAGTGACTCATCCGATACCCAAATCTTTGATGCAATAGGTATGAGTCTCCCACCTACAGGGAACCATACTAAAACTCTTTCCCAAGTAGATAACTTGGGTGGTGACTCTATCAATTGTATCGAGGTTTGGTTCTCGATTCTTTTATTCATTAAAATTGGCTTATTGTGCAAAGTTTAACTACATTTTTTGTCACATCTTAATTCAACCAAACCCAAGTTGGCCCCGCCTCTCACACTGGTGCCAATAGAGACCCACACGTCATCGACATCTCACAATGGCGACTCCGCTGAGGTCATAATCTTTTAACTTGTAAAATATTGGTTTGTTTTAAAAGCTTAAAAGATTAAGATGAGCACCGAAAATCATTTACTTGATACAACGCGCTTTTGTTTTCATCATTTGGGAAAATTATCACACTCTATCTTCTCATCTCCTTCTCTCTTTAGTTAGATGCGCTCTTATTGTAGCGCTAGGTTAGGGTGCCCTATTATTTTTGTGACACTCGAAACGGTGATACCATGACCATCAGGGATATTGGGGACATCTTAGTGGGTGGAGCACTCATTGCTATCTCCCTCCTAAAGAGTCTTGATATGATGGGACCCTTCTACATCAAACTTTCAATATGTACCTATGCCATTCTTATCAAAAGCCTTGGAATTTTACCTTTTAGGTACCCATTTTGGTGTGAGATTAGACTTAAGGAAGAATATCCTCAGAACCAGTGGGAGAAATAAGGACGGAATCGATTGATTCACATGTGTTGTGTTATATACCCTTGTAATTGACCCAGCCATGCATTGTTGTAATTTGTGCATGGATAAATCGAACCCATGCATGTATTGATCATTTGGTTCTCACTTGAGAAAGAATCAAAGTATGGCAACAATCTCATGTTCATTTGGTCCGCTTTTTGGTTTTGATACGACCAAATTTAGTTTAGGTAAGGGATGAATCGCCACCTCTATCTCTTAGTGCTCCATCATCCAATTAGTTTGGACAATGGGGTTTGGTTGGTCCATATGATTCAGGGTATATGATAGTTCCGCCAACCGTAAGCCGGTCTATTTAGCCTACGTGAGGATTTGTGGTGTTAATGTTTTAGTTTAGGGGATCTAGCAAGGGTCCCAACCGTGTAGCCATTCCTAAGGGGACAACCTTTCATCAACCAAGGGGTCTACCCTTTGGTGTGACTACAAGTGCTCAACAATCTTCTCCTTCAGTCTAAACCATGAGGAGGAATAGTGCCAATACAAGTAGAAGCTCAGTATTGGGAGACTACCGATTCACCGATGGATCCCACCGAGATTAAAGATGAAGACCCTCCACATCAGGAGGATGATTTCAAGGATGAGGTAACCTTTTAATGTTGCTAGTTTTTTGATGCAAACTATGCCACTTATAAAGCATGTCACGGATAAATTGATTCATTCACATCATGTTTGAGCGTTTCATTCTTAAAGATATCATGCACTCATAAAATCAATATTCTTAAAAATTTCACCATGTTTATTAAAGAAATTGAATTTGAGTACATCACAATGGCATAGGGTTCAATTAGTTAAAACTTACCACTAAAAAAGAGAGATAATAAAAAGTGCATAGAAAACATGATAGCCTTGGGTCACAGCTTATCTTTTCCATAAAGGGGAGAAGATACACATAAAAAAAGGGAGGAGAACCGACTACACATCAAAAGCACCATTGAAGGAAAAGATCTTACAACACGAATCCAAAATCAAGGCAAGCCTAAATCTAATGCTCATCCAAAACCTCCAAAAGGGTAAACCGTCACATCCAATAAATGGGCATTTCTTATCAATTTAGGTACCCCCCTTGGGCCTATTTTCCTATCAAAATATCCTTAAAAAATTGCTTCCTCCATTTGGTTAAAAGAAGGAAGACCCCTCACCCTACATAATGATCTAAAACCTTCCCCACAATAACATGACCTCCTTTCACAAAAGAGAAGAACATGTTCATTCTAACACTAAATAGCCCAAGCTTACCCAAAGCAACCCCTCAAGGCAGGTGATCTGTTTCTCAAATAGCTATGCTCCATCAATACTAATACTAGGGTCCAATTCAGGCCTAATTGGGAAGGACCATCCAAGATTATAAAAGTGCTTAGCAAAGGCGTAATCAGGTTTACACACATGGATGGAAATGAGTTCGGGAATCAAGATAGGCTTTCAGCGCTATCATGTTTAGGTTAAAAGAAATAAATCACAAAAAAGTAGCACAAAGAATAAAAGGAAGTAAAGAATAAATCACCCGACGAGTGCTCTTCTACTGCTCAAGCAAAAATTAGGGTGCAACCCGATGATTGGTATTCCACAAATCGGTTAGGCAAAAGTTGGGGAACTCAAAATAAAACCTGCTAAGTTGAAAACCCAAAATGGGTGACTTAGGCAAAAATTAGGTATTCGAGAGAATACACATCAGTTGCTTTCTAGAAAATCTGTAAAAGGATTAGAAAGCAGGTAAGGGTTAACCATTGGAAACTAATGCCATTGCCTATCCACATAAATTTAATTTCATCGATAAACATGATATGATTTGCTGAGAATTTGGGTTTTATGAAAGCATGCATGTCTTTAAGGTGAAATGATCACAAGTATATGAACATCAGTTTCTTCTCTACATTGTACTCTTTGTTATTATCTATACTGCGCATATCATTCAACAAAAGATAAAATACCAATTAGAATAAAAAAAGAGAAAAAAAAGAAAAAGAAGAAAAAAAAGGCTTATGCAAAAGTTGGAAAAAGTTTGCTAAACTGAGCCACTAAGGATAGTTCAGGCAAAAGTTAAGACAAAAAAAAAGAAAAAAATGTTTACTAGGTTGAGCCGCCAAGGATAATTTAGGCAAAAATTAGGATGAGAAAAAGACAAAATAAGTTTGATAGATCACATCACATCAACGGTCTTTGCAAAAGTTAGAACTCAATTAAAAAAGGCCAGTATTTTGCACTTACTTTTGTTCTTCAAGCATCACTTTTAATAACAATGTTTAATAGTTAGGACCCCTCAAGTTTAGTTTCCCATTATGATGCTACCCGATAGCACACATCATCCGAAGTGCCAAGTGTTTCCACTAGCATCATCCAGCTTCCACCATGTTATAGTTTGGACACCTCGAAGGCATATTCCCCTAATGTGCAAAGAATAAATCTCATCTAATCAAGTCGCCAGTATGAAGAAGTATAAGCATCCATACAAGGTTTTACGAGTCTACAACTGGAATATGGATCTTATCCAAAATCTTGGTAAAACTCATCGGTCTCAATTGGGCCAGTCTCTCAAAAATCTAAAGCTTCAAAAGTTTAGTTACTAGTCAAAGTCACCAACAAATTAAGCATTTATCAAAGAAGGACAAGACAACAATATCCTCGAGGCAAAGGATCAATCAAAGACTCAGACAAGCAAGAAGAAGCTTATTGGATTGAAAACCTAAAAAGGCGGTCCAGGAAAAAGTTAAAGCTAAGAAAAGAAAAGTCCGCTGAGCTAAGCCGTCGAGGATTGTTCAGCCAAAAATTAGGACAAATAAATGTTTGATAGGTCATCTCACACCAAATGGCCTATGCAAAAATTAGGACATCATTCAGAGAAGGAAAAGTTCAGTATACATAAAACTAAAATGGCAGAAGTGTCAATCCATGCTTACAACAAAAGTGCACCACATAGGGCCCAAAAGTATCAAACATCCAGAAAATGAAAGTATATCCACGTCTAAGCAACTGGGGGATCCTATCCCGAGCACCCCTCTAGAGTATGGTCCTGCAAGTCCACCATTAAGTCATCCATGTTAATCATCACATGGTCATTAGTCCCCATGGTACCCCCAACCATACCATCAGCTACCCCAGCATGCTGATCCACCTCCTACTCAGCTCTACCCCTTTGGGTCAAGGCCAGTGCCACTTAGTACACAGAAAGGTCCTCCTCGTACATAATATTAGGCAGCTTAGGTATTTGTCAGTCCTTAGTCATCCGTGCCAACTGACCCCGCAACATCTCAATCTCAGCCCATGCTTGAGCAATCTCAGCCCTAGCTTGATCAGCCTCAGTAATCGCGGCCCATAGTTGCTCCTCCAAAAATTTAGCCCTCTTTTGATAGCCTCCAAGTCCTGAGCAGGCCTACCATGCTCCATGGCCAACAGATTCTATGATGGAAATCATAAACACGTTTATAAATTTCATGGCATGCATAGTTTGTTTTATTTTGTAGGTAAAAGAAACTTGCCAAGGTTAGTACGTCCTGAGCTGGCCGCAGGTCCTGGATGGAGAAGAAACCCCTAGGAATCCTCTCTACCTTAGCTATCACTCTAGTGGAACTCGAGGGGGATGTCCTTGAAATGGATCCTCTCACAAGGAGGAAGAAGCAAAGGATCAATGAGCTTAGCAAAGGAGCCCCTCCACCGAAATCACCCAGGCCCCCTCACCCAATAGGTATAGCCCCAAATCCAACTCAGGAATTGGATACGATTAGAATACTACCACTTGGACGAGGGGAAGGATCGGTCTCTCCAAAATAGTAGTGGTCCTCCAGTCTTGAACCCTCTCGTTAAAGTACCACTCTAGAGAGAGAGCGGCGACCCAGCACGAAGCGGATACCATCCATGCTTACTCGCATCCCCTCGATGTCTCCATATATGACCATCTGCCCCCATGGGTCTCAAACAACCTATATAAAGCAAAGGCACTATAAGTATCACAACTTCGTAAATACAGTTTCTACTAATGGCTGGTTAAAATGTAAGATACAGGTTTGGCATAAAAGAAATTTACCTGATTGGAGTGTAGCTGACAAAGGAACTCTCTATACTCTGTAGTATTCAAGGCTTGACGCTACCAAAGCCCCCATCTATTAGAAAAAGGTTGCAAAAAACCTAATTTCGGACATTTTTTCCCTGGAGAAGGGACACATATGGGTCCATCCCCACCTGTATGGGGTCCCACCTCAGTAAAATGCCACCTGTACTTGTCCCCTACTCATAACTCGGGGTATTTTTCAAATGGGAATAGGATTCCTCAAATAGCAGGCGCAATCATCCCATCTAACAACTTCTTCAGCCATACAGGTTCATTCAATTGAAGTATCATCAAGCGGTCAAAACAACAAGGAGCAATAATCCCCAAAAGATAATAAATTCTTTCCCGAACCAAGGAAATGTTATCCTAGAAGAAATCTCCATCAGAAGATTCATCTAGGAAGACACCACCCCAGCAAAGTAGTCAATCGAGTGGTATCCCCCCATCATCTAGCACCCTAGGGGCACTCCTCAGTAGTGCTAGCCAGTAGAAGGGGCATACTAGGGGCAACCCCTGTTCATGTTAGGACTAACCCAACGTCACTAAACTTAGTCTTTTCTTTTAATCGGGTCAAGTCCCTATCCGCGTATCTCAAAGTTTTATTGAACAGTTCCTTTATCATGTGCAGTAACCCAATGAGAGGTATCTATAGGAAAAGAAGGAATTCCCCTAGTCATGCTGCCACCCAAGGGGCATCATTCAAAGGACATATCCAACAAAGGTGTCCTCCGCGGGGCACCATCCAAGGGGCATCTTCCCAAGAAGCATTCTTAGCAACCAGACCGTTGGAAGGATCATTCCCCTAACAAGTGAACCATCCGAAGGGCATCCCTCCAATAGGTCAAGCCACCCAAGGTAATTTTCAGGGGAACCCTTAGGCAGCTAAGTTTCTCTTTCCAAGGGGTACCCCTTAGAAATCCAAGTCTTCAAGGACATTGGCTCCCAATCAGTTCAAACACTCACAGGCTATTTTCCCCTAGTAGTCAGACCACTCCAGGGGCATACCAAAATAGGATTGGGACCAACCCAACATCTCCTCACTCACTATTCACAGTTATTTAGGGACGGAACCCTAGTATGTCTTAATACTTGATTGACAAAGTCAATTAAGAATTAAGACGTACCATTTTAGGTCATATCCTAATAAAAATAGTTTTTCCCCTGTAGGTCATACAAGAAGAGACTTGAACGCTAACCAAAGGGGCATTTTTCTCCAACAGAGCACCCACATCAGGATAATTCATTCCCCATTAGAGGGAACATTTAAGGGGCATCTCCCCTATCCCCACAAAGAGTCAATCCTTGTCTCCGACTGCTAGGTAGTTAGAGAAACCATTCCATCAGTCAGAACAATACCTGAGAGGCATCAACCCCAAAGCCTTCCAAGGGCAAAGTTTTAGGGGCACCTCCCTAACTAGTAAAGCTTTCTTCAGACAGTTTCCAAAGACGCTCCACAGCAGCTATGATGTTCCAGGAACACCTTCCTCTAAACAAGTGAAATTTGCCCTAAGCTTTTTTTCCCCAGAAAATCTAAATGGACTAGCCATCCAACAGCTATATCATCAGTAGTCAGCTCCTAGAGGGGCACCCCCCGAGAAGCATTCAAGCTCAAAGTAGTTGGGCCAAACTTAACATTTCTAAACATAGTTTACAGTTTATTCAGGGGCTAACCCCCATCCATACATCTTCATTCTTGATGGAAAGAAAAAATTTTTGTTTACCACAAAGTCAATTAAGAATTAAGACGTATCATTTCAGACAGTAACTAACGCAATGTTTTTATTACCTTTTTGGCAGGTAGCTCATCATCACCAGCAGGAGAGTCATCTGCCTTAAGAAAGGGATACATCATCACCAGCAGGAGAGTTATCCGCCTTAGAAAAGGGATATATTATCATTAGTAGGAGAGTCATCGGCCTTATTAAAGGGATACATCATTATCAGTAGGAGAGTCAATTCGCCTTAAGAAAGGGATATGAGTAGAAGTCATTCGCCTTAGGAAAGGGATACACCATCAG
Source organism: Euphorbia pulcherrima (assembly GCA_947683365.1). Classification (NCBI taxonomy): domain Eukaryota; kingdom Viridiplantae; phylum Streptophyta; class Magnoliopsida; order Malpighiales; family Euphorbiaceae; genus Euphorbia; species Euphorbia pulcherrima. Next base: position 23,728,616 of record CANTUS010000009.1, read on the forward strand.
TAAGAGAATCATCTGCCTTAAGAAAGGGATGCAATATCAACTAGGAGAGTCATCCACCTTAGGAAAGGGATAAACCATCAGCAGAAGAGTCATCTGCCTTAAGAAAGGGATACACCATCAGCAGGAAAGTCGATCTACCTTAAGAAAGGGATACGAGGATAAGTCATCTACCTTAAGAAAGGGATACACCAGCATTAGTTAAAGGAAAGTCATTTGCCTTAAGAAAGGGATATGCAGAGCGAAGGAGTTCGCCTCAAGAAAGGAACCCACTCATATCACAACATTGTAAAGACCATTACAGGGGAACATCTAGTCTAGAATCATGGCTAACCATACTTCTCCTAAACTCAATCATTATAGATATATTTAGGGCAAGACCCCTAGCTTACCTTGATCCTTGATTGAAGGGGCAAAAATATTCTTGTTTTCACAAAAGTCAATCAAGAATCAAGGTAAGCCATTTTTGAATTGGTCACTAATAAGGATGATTTTTATGTACAGGTCCATCACAAGAAATTTTCCCTAGCACAAAAATCTTACAAGAACAGATTTCCCCGACAGAAAAGAATTCACCCAAAAAAAGCATTACTATACTCCCCAGCCGCAGAGTCAATCTAAGGGCATCCCCCTATTTCCCAGCAGCGAAACAAGATCCCAGGGCATCCCTCCATTTCCCAATAGCAGAATCATTCAATCAAGGGGCATCCCCCAATTTCCCAAAAGCGGAACCAGATCCCAGGGGCATCCCCCCATTTCCTAGTAGTGAAATCATTCAATCAAGGGCCATCCCCCATTTCCCAATAGCAAAATTATTCAATCTAAAGGCATCCCCCCATTTCCCAGTAGCATAATCATTCAATCAAGGGGCATCCCCCATCTCTCTGTAGCGGAACCAACCAATCTAGGGGTATCCCCCCATCGTTGAGCCCTCCAAGGGGCATTATTTGAGAGGCGCCATTCTAAGGGACATTCCATCCCCAAAGTAATCGGGCCAAACCCGACATTTCTCGCTCTTAGTTTTTAGTATATTTCCGGCGCTAACCCCCCGTCCATACATCTTTACCCTTAATTGAAGGAGCAAAAATATTTTTGTTTTCAAAAAAGTCAATCAAGAATAAAGATGTGTCTGGTTTGACAATGACTAAATCGGTGTTTGATTGTTGTCTTTTTTCAGGTTATCCAAATTCCTCAGCAGAAATGTCATCCGGCTTAGGAAAGGGATACATCAGGAAAGTTGATCCGCCTAAAGAAAGAGATACACACACCTTCCCCAATAGAGTCACTAGGGGTGTAAAATAGAAAGGAAAGTCATCCATAGCAAGAAAGGGATACGCATCAATTAAGGAAAGTCATCCGCCATAAGAAAGGCATACACAGTAGCAAAGGAAAGTCATCCGCCTTAAGAAAGGGATACATAGCGGCAAAGAAAAGTCATCCACATCAAAAAAGGGATACGCATCAGTAAAGGAAAGTCATCAGCCTCAAGAAAGGGATACGCATTAGCAAAGGAATGTCATTTTCCTCAGGAAAGGGATACATAGTAGCAAAGGAAAGTCATCCGGCTCAAGAAAGGGATACGCATTGGCAAAGGAAAGTCATCCGCCTCAAGAAAGGGATACTTATCAATAAAGGAAAGTCATCCACCTCAAGAAAGGGATACATAGTAGCAAAGGAAAGTCATCCACCACAAGAAAGGGATACGAATCGATAAAGGAAATTCATCCACCTTAAGAAAGGGATACACATCAGCAAGGAGAAGTCATCTTCCTCAAGAAAGGGATATGCATCAGCAAGGGAAAGAGATATGCATCAAGAAAAGTACACCAAGTGAAGGAGTTAGCCTTGAGGAAAGAACTCACCCATATCATCACATCAGGTATAATTTCTAAACCGTCGCTCACATCATGGGATGATATAGATCTGTATCTATAGTGAACTAATGAGGGGCAGTCTATGAGCACTAGATTTTATGATCCTTCTCACAAAACGATAATGAGATCTATATAATGTATTCTTCTATAGGTGTTGTCTATTTGGAATGGTTTCAATGTTCATTGGTCAAACTTTGTCAAAATTAAAGCCTTAGAAAACTAGTGCCTAACCCTAAAAGGTCTAAAATGGTCAAAACTGATCAAAACCAGTCAAAAGTGATTGATTCCGTGTAGTTACAGGGCAATTCTAGGAAGTTTCAGGCAAAATCAATCGGACAAGTCTATGTAGCTCCGTACGAATCCATACGGGTCAACCCGAGTTTGTATGGGTCGGCTTGGATCTGCACGGGCGGACCAGTTGGACCTGTACGGGTGTTTCAGACCCGTATGGGTCCATCCCATCTGTATTGGTCCATCCCATCTGTATTGGTCCAAACACTTTCTGAATTACCCAATTAGGTACCAATGGTACCCGTACAAGTCCAGGCCACCGGTAGTGGTCCCTCAGACACCCAAACTGTCGGTTTTAATGCCCACATCTGCCATAAAAGAATATAATTCGATATAGTAAATATACTTTTCCATATACGAATATAATTTGCCATATGCAAATATACTATGTCATATGCGAATATATTTGCCATGTGCAAATCTAATTTGCCATATGCGAATATATTTGCCATATGCTAATATACTTTGCCATATGCAAATATACTTTGCCATATGCAAATATACTTTGCCATATGCAGATATAATTGGCCATAAGCGAATATATTCTGCCATAAAAGATTATAATTAGATACAGTAAATATAATATGCCATATAGCAAATATAATTTGCCATAAGCGAATATATTCTTCCATAAAAGAATATAATTCGATATATTAAATATAATTTGTCATATAAAAAATGTAATTTGCCATACGCAAATATATTCTGACATAAAAGAAGATAATTTACCATAAACGCATAAATCAGCCATTTAATGCATTTAGACATATTTTTCCCCTATAAACAGAGGCCATTTTCCTCATTTCAGGGAGACGCGATCACAATACAACACAATTACACATAACACATAGGCAATAGTTCCAGCAACCTTCTATGGATTTAGAAAGGGTTTAGTTGAGGTATAGGAGGTATAAAATAGGGAAAAATCCCATTCTTCAAGGTTTTGTCCACATACTATTCATTCCTAGCTTCACTTATTAGGATTTGGGGGAAGTTCTGTCCACACAAACACTCACCTAAATGGCCTAAAAATCACCGTTTCAACATCTACTTTGACAAAGTTTCCATTCGGCAATGGAATCGCTCTAAAGTGGATTCACCCATTAAAGGTACGCTCCGGAGTTTCAAAGAGAATCACACTCAATTTATTTAATTGCTTTTTTTACTGTTTGGCTTGATTCTCCTCTTCTTCTTATTTCGCGTCTGGTCCTTACCCTATGGGCCTTGTTAGCACCTATACACCCTTATAAAGGTTATACGGATGCGCTATACTCATAGGGAGGGAAATCCCATTTTGCTATATTGATCTTTATTTATTTTTATTGTTCATTACATTGAATCTACATGTAAAAATTCCTTTGGGTCTGGTCCTCATTAATACGAGCCTTATTGGTACCTAATATACTATTATAGTGGTTGTACTGTATGCAATACTCATATAAAAGGAAATGACATTTTTATGTCATTTCTCCTCCTTTAATCTATTAAAGTAAATAGAACAAAGGTTCTGTCAGACCAGACAGGACCAGTACGGGTCCCCCATACCCATACCGATCCCCCCAGTAACCGTCCGGGTCCCACCCACCCGTTCGGGGTATCGGCCTTCGGGCATAATCTAGAATTCATCTGTTAATCGGTTAAAATCAATCCAACTCACCATTTGCCATACGATCATTCTCACCAATAATCCGGGAAATCAACCCGCAAAAGTTAAAATATTGCTTTACAACATAAGCGCATTTTTTCTCAACAAAATGTTGATTTGTTAAGTGCTATAAACTGTGCTAATGTCTGTAGATGCAGGGGAATTTATTTTTATTTTGTTTTATAACTTAGAACAAACGTATACATTTCCCTGCAATTCCCCTATTTTCCCCCGATTGTAATTTTTACTCCCCTATTTATAGCTTGTACTTTATTGTAATATGCTAACACATCTAACGAGCGTGAAAGAGTCTAGAGATAGGATTTCTGTGATAATTCCCTAAATGATGAAAACTAAAACAGTTTACGAGTTGAATGTAATTTTGAATCAATTAAATGAGAAACAAGTGACTCATTAAATACCCGAATCTCTAATCCAGTAGGTATGAGTCTCCCGTTTAGAGGGAACCGTACCAAAATTTTCCTAAGCAGACAACTTGGGTAGCGACTCTAACAATTGTGTTGAGACTTATGTCTCAATTCTTTTATTCATTAAAGTTGGCTTATTATGCAAACTTTAACTAAAAATGTTTTGTCATGCCTAAATCCAACCAAACGCCAATGGACCCTGCCTCTCACACAGTTGCCAAGGGAGACCAACATGTCATCAACACTTCATAACCGCTTTTCTGGATTTGGTTCCTTAGATTTAAATATGATAACGCTTTAACTGATCCTGATTGATGGGGTTTGTGAACTCATTACCATCCATATCCATGATCTTTATTCCGCCTTTATGGAGAAATTTCTTGATTTAGATATGATAATGCTTTAATAGATTTGGTAAAAACTTCCCCCTTGGATCAGTGTTGTTAGGCTTCACTTGCTTTAGGACGAAGTCACTGGCTTTTAATGGATATCGGAGATGCTTGATCGATTGTTGTAAGCTCTTACCATGTGCTGCTAATACATTTGGAGGCTATCCAAGGCTTTCACACACTGCTTGTGAATGGTATTTAGGTGATCGAACCTTGCTCTTGCCCATTCGGTCTCTTCGAGTATGGATTTAAGAGCCATTCACAGAGACTTCATCTCAATTTCAACTGGTAAAACTACTTCCATATCATAAATTGAAGAGAAGAGGGTTTGACTTTTGGGAGTTATGATGCTTGTTTGGTACCTTCAAAGAGCAAATGGTAACTTATCGGCCTAATCTCGATAACTAGGGATGGTTTTAGAAAGTATCTTCTTTATAGACTTGTTAGCTGCTTCGACTGCACCGTTCGCTTGAGGATGGTAAGGTGAAGATCTCAATACCATATTTCTTCATTAATTCCATGGTTGCCCCTTAGAACTGATGCCCACTATCTGACACAATGTAATGAGGGAGGCAGTATCGAGAAAAAAAGTACTTTTCAATGAATTTAGTCATCTTCTTGGCAGTAATACTAGTGTACGATTTGGCCTCCACCCATTTTGAGAAATAATCCACCGCCACAATGAGAAAGTGGTAACTATTAGATGATGATGGCTGAATCTCACCGATTATATCTATTTCCTAAGCCGAGAATGGCCAAGGAGTAGATAAATTGTGAAGTTTATGGGTGGAAGATGTTGAATATCATTGTAAATTTGTACTTGGTGACACCTCTTAACCTCGGAGACACAATTGGCAATAAGAGTTAACCAAAAATACCCCATCCTATCCTAATCAATGGGCTTCTCTTCATCTAAATCGGAATACAGCTTTCCCTTATCTTTCTCATCAGATGCAACAATAGATACAGGCTTGATTAAGCTCTCCTCCCACTCAATAAGGCATCCCTTCTCAAAGTCATACACATCTTTGAAGGTTTCAAAACCTAGCCAAATCTGATCAGCATGCTCAATGGGTTCTTGTTCCCTTTTGTAAACCCACTTTCCTTGAACTTCACAAACATTAGTCACACCACAATTTGTAGGGTAAGGTCACCTGTAAATCTTCTTTAGGGTATATCCAAAACTAGCTCACGTCGGATGCTTCTTGATTAGGATATGATCAATAAGTCCTCCATGGCGCTTTCCTAGCCCTTGATCTCGCACATGGTCGTGCCTTTTCATCATTTTCCTAGAAGCAGATGAATAGCACTTACAGCAAGGAACTTTAGGCTTATCACTACGAACAACAGCCACTCAAAATCCAGACTTCTCCTCGGCCTCCATAATTGCCATCATAGTTGCTTGGTCAGGTTCAATGACAAAAAGCCTTCCATCATTCTTTCTGAGCTTAATTTTCTGATGGAGTGTTGAAGAAACCACTCCTAAAGCATGGATCCAGGGGCAATCCAAGAGTAATGAATAGCTAATAGGAATGTCCAATACAGTGAATTGCACCTTTGTAGTGACTTCCCCCATAGCCACCTCAGCTTTGAATACACCAATCACACCTCTCTTCAAATCATCATTAGCGCGAATAATGCTATTGGATTTTTCAAGCATGTCTTCGGACAAACCTAAGTGAGGCAGAACTTTTAACAGATAGAGATTCAAGGCAGATCCATCGTCAACCATGACACACAAAATGGTTCGATCGAAAATCTGAACACAGTTGGAGAGAGCATGGTTATGGTCAATTCCTTCAGGTGAGATATCCTCGCACGAAAACACTACACCATCTTCACTTCTCAAAACTAGAAGGCCTACCCCTATCATACTACACATTTCGACTACTGAAGTAGTAGGATTTGCTTCAATTTCCAAAAACCTCTTGATGAGAGCTCAATGATATTCATCAAAACCAAGGACCAGCTGTCAGATGCTAAAACAGGCTTGAGTAGTCTTTAACTAGGATATAAGCAGATCAATGTCGAGGCTGGATTTTACTTGAGGGGGTAGTGCCCTCAGCTTTGCTACGGTCTTAACGGGGTTGGGGACTGGATCATCCTTAATATGGAGGCGATTATCCTTAGGCTGGTACACTTGACCGTTACGGGTGACATACAATATTTCATCAATTGACACGCTTTTGGTGATCAAGGTTTCAAACAAATAGGGCAGCTCATCATAAACAAATGATAAGTCCTGAAGCTCATATTCATCCATATTAAAAAGCCTCAAACTCTTCATTAGAACACTCTCCATTCAGAACTTAATCATCAACATTAAATGATGCCTTTTTGACCAATTCTACATCTTCAATCTTGGTCTCATCTTCTTGATCCATTTCTTCAATTTCCATAGAGCTTGCCATAGGGTTAGACTATGAGATCATATCATATAAAATTTGAAAGGGAGACCGGAGTCGATAACCATTATGAACTCCTCGGAGATCATTTTCAGGATAGACTCTTCCTTAAGACCAAAACTGATCATAGAGACCTTGGCCCCAAAATTAGGCAAAAGGTTTTCTATAGTGCTCGGCTTCCTAGCTGGCTTAGCAATTTTGCCTTCCTTGCTCATATGAGTGATAGTGGAAGCTAGAGTCCTAGATTGATCAGTTTGATGCCCATTATGTACGTAAAACTTGCAGAAATTTCCTTTTTCATCCGATCGAGAAGCCTTAACGTCACGCAAAGGTTTTAACTAACCTGCTTCATACATCTTATAAAATATGATTCTAAGAGGAAAATTCCATGGAGATACAAACGGTTGCTGAGGAGGAGGAGTGACTTGGATTGTGGAAACTTCCTCTTGAGTTACAGTTTGCATCACAGGTGATTTACCTTTAGTAAGAGCTGGTGCAATTTCACTCGATTCAGTCTTCGTAAACCACAGTCGGTTCCCAATCGGCTTATTTGCTTTCTCTTTCTTCTCTAGGCCCTTAATTTTGTCGGATTTTTCAAAAATATTTTGATATGATTTGAAAGAGTCAGTTTCCATTTCCTTACAGAGAATCGGAGAGCCTCGTCCAGCAACTTCAGGATCATTTCCTTCAAACTAAGCTTCTATTTTAGCAAAACTTGGGTGGCCATCCACCTGTTGAAGTACGACTTAAAAGCTTCACCTAACTTTTGCCTAATCGCCTTAATGTGCTGAATAGTGGTTTCCATTATGGAATTAAAACCGTAGTAGGCAACTAAAGCTTGAGACATGAGTTTCCAATTTAAGATTGTTGACACTGGGAGAGTATTGTACCACTCGAGAGAAGATTCTGATAGGGTGCATGGAAATTACTTAGCCAGAACTTTGTCCCTAATTTTTTGAACATGCATAATCCACTCGTACATCATGATGTGGGATTTGGGAGGTCCCTTATCAGAGTAAGCTTCCATTCTAGGCATTGAAAAATTCTTGGGTACCCAATCTTCATCCCTCACCTCATCCTTATCACCATTCTTGTTCAAAAGCTGCTTAAAGAATGCCGCCATTTTGGGTGTCACGCTCGGAGGCTATGTGACCTGGTCGTATGGTGTCACACCCGGAGGCTATGTGTCCTAGTTGTTGTGCACTAAGGATGCTCAAAAATAAAATGGTGAAGGAGTAAGAATTTCAATTGGGGGCAAGCAAAGGGATTTTGAGGATAGATAGTTTTGCATGGAGAAACTACAAAGTAAGGAGGCGATGGCACAAAAGGCACTAGCGTTGTTAGAGAAATGACAAAACTGCTAGAGGTAACGGCCATTTATGGAGTAATACCCCCTAAGAAAGCAAGGAGTATGGGAGCCTGAGGGGAAGGCCTTAAGGATCTAGGAGGCGGAAAAGTAAACACCGGTGGAGCAAAAGAAGGGGGAGGCTAAATCGAGGAACTCTGACCAAACTAAAACTAAATCGGTCAGACAAGTGGGAGCGGTGGAGCTGAAATCTGAGGTTAAAGTGGCAGAGAATGACTAGACACATTCTGAGATATCTATCCCTAAGCTAAAACACAGGCCCGGATGGCCTTTGAGCATATCTTTCTTCCCTTATAGCCGATTAAACTTGCTCTAAGATGGTAAGATGAAACATATCAGATTACAAAAACATGGCCATAGCATTGGCTAGCTCGGTGCCTAACTGTGACTGATTTTGATCTATTGGAGGAGTAAGAGGAGGAGGAGTACCCTTAGATGGAACCCCACTAACTAGCAGAATATTAGAAAATGTAGATAGAGTAGATTCTAAAATGGAAACAGAAATAATGATGATCAAGATAGAGCCAAAGAGGACTATAGCAGCGAGGATGTCTCGACCTAACTAAAGAAATTGGAAGATGATCAGCCTGAATCAAACCATGAATGGAATGGATGATTACATAATAATTCAGTGATGAATGATATATATGTGGGGGTGGTTTAAAGAAGTAGAGAAAAGAAGGGCTTATGATGTGAAGCTTAACATCGAAATACGTGAGACATATGAACCGATCGCTATGCCTGGCGAACTAGATATAGGCAGTCGGGACTCAAACAATCTCAGGCATTTTGTTGAATTCCCTCTTCAAGCAAGAGGAGAGTAAAGGTAAGCGAAAACTAAAATTAAATGTCAGGCACAGGCGGCTAATGGATGAAGTGCATATGCATGAGCACAACACAAGTAGCATACAAAAGAATGAATAAACCTCTTCCACCCTTATGACTCCCGCATAACGCCTTTCAAAAGATCTGGATCTTAGCTCAAATGCCAACGAATGGCAATAGAGTATGCGACCGAAATCTAAATAGTTTTGTTGAATGTAAGGGGAAGTTGCTATGGCTAGATTTATCGCAGTACGTAGTCTCTACTGCTAGTATCGTGGAATGATACTGTAGAAGGGTCTTCTTTACCTTGATTTCATGTAACTCAACCACTCCTTAAATGAGTGCTATCGTGAGAATTACACGTTGGTTAAAATGAGTGATCCACCGATAAATATCCCTAATTCCTGAAGGGCATGGGTATAAAAGTGAGCTTCACGGGGGTGAAATAATAGAATAATATGCCAAATATTAGGTTAGAGCAACACATCATCATCGTTCCTCGAGTCACCGTAAAGTCCATGCTCATAGGGGTGACCTTCGAATCTAGTACTAAGCGGAGTTTGAGCCTCGATAGCGGGTGTAAAGGTCTATCCCTGACTAACACAAGGGATGACTTGAATGTCAACCTCTATACCTCTTATTTTTTAGAGGACATTAAGGGCGACCCTCCTACTTTGAGTAACATGCAACACCCTATCTTTCATATAACTCCTCCCCTCAGAGCTTTCCACCAACAATGTCAGCCCTTCGAGTTCATCATTCTCTAATATGTAAGCATCAATATCAATTGGCTTAGGTTGATTTATCATAGTTTCCTCATCATAAGGACCTTTTAACTCATGCACAACAATATCAATAGGGATAGGTTCATTGGGTAAAGCCACTACCGAGTGAACCACAAGATTAGCTTGCATGATCATATTGAAGACATGATGGGAGGTCAGTCTTGACTTAATAGCCACAACCTATTTCTCGAAATTCAATAGGGGATTATTCATGGTGCCAGGTTTAATCTCGTGTTCTTGGATCTTATTTTCCCTAATTAGGCCATAAATAGCCTCAAGTAAATCCCTATAGGCACCTATATGATGACCCCTTGCTTACTTGATAAGCATAAAATTGATCCCTATCTTATGCTTGGGTGGAACATAGGGCTTGAAACTCTGGAGAAGGCCAAGCACACTCAACTTACTAAAGATGGCAGGCAGTGGTGCCTTCTAAGGGGCAATGCCATCCTCAATGATATGGATTACAGCCACTTCATCTTGCACTGCTGCTGTTTTGGGATCAAAACTAGACCTTGGCTTAGAAGCCTGGGCTGGGGCCAATGGGTCATTCTTCTTAAACCAAGATTTGGTCAGCCAACTCGCCTTCTCCAACTCCTCGATCCTTTCACATTTCTTGGCCTTTTCAAAGACCTCCACACAGCTAGAGAATTTATCGATACCAAGAACCTTATGGTAAGCGGGCAAGGCACAATCTATCAAGTTTACAATCATCTCAGGGAGACTCAATCGATCTTTTAACAAGACTTGGGCGGCCTTCCACCTGTTAAAATAGGGCTTGAATTTCTTAGTGGGGCTTGCTTGAGAGCCTTCAAATCCTGCATGGTAGTCTTGATAGTGGCATTGAAACTATACTGCTCAATAAAAGCCTCGGATAAGGTCTTCCTAATCTTTAGACACCTCATTGGATAAAGTATTGTACCACTCGATAGTAGGGCCTTCCAAGGTGCAAGGGAACATCTCGGTGAGGACTTTATCACGTAGCTTCTCTATTCTTAAAACCCTCTGATAGGTGGTGATGTGAGATTAAGGCAGACCAGTTCCCTTACACTTTGCTACGCTAGGTACTAAAGTTTTTGGGGAGCTAATCCTCCTGCCTAATGGCATGAACTGATAGTGCTGATGGCTAAATGCTAGAATTGGTAGTAAGCAACTTCTATAATAAATCACGCGATTTCGCAGGGAAGGGTGACCCTTGTGACTAAGCAATTGTACCCAAGTGTAGGCCCATTAATTGAGGAAAGGTTGTCGCTTTAGGTGTGACTACAAAATTAGGGGTTGGGCCAGATGCCCCAAACTAAAATGGTAGTTGTATGAACCCTTGGCTAGGTTGAGAAAACTGACTTACGGCTTATGGAACCTCTATACCCACTAATTGTAATGGCTGACCAACTGAACCAAATGGACCAACTGAACCCATATGATAAAACTGACTAAGAGATTCTGGGTGAATCTAAAGAGGTGGCAACTGAGACTAAGTGAGTGTATTGTGAGTAAAGTTTTGAAAGGAGGGGCTGCTAACTAAGCACTACATGAACTGCTGGAGCCCTGATGACTCCACCCTGAGAAACATTAGCCATTCTTTCTTTAGGCAAGATTGGCCTAATGGAGGCTAGCATCTTATCATTCATTCGGTTAAGGAACTGATCACTTCCCAAATACTATAAGATGATATTTGTAATCTCTGGCATAATATCGGCCCTTGACGCATTTGCCTCCTCATCGATAACAACTTCCTGAAACTCAACATCTATCTAGCCATCATGAGTCAGAATGTGAGACATCTCCTCAAGCTGATGGGTAGTATTAGAATCGAATGGACCAAACTAAATGTTGGATGATCTACTTAGGGATGGAGGTGTAGGCGAATCCTAAACCCTTATTTGAATCGGAGGCAGTGAAGGTAGAGTCAGAATGCAAACCAAACGGACTTGAGATTGCCACCAAGCTTTTACTCTTTGAACTTTGGCTGAGGAACTAACCAAAATATTAGTACATGCATGGGATGGGATGTGCATGGATGATGCACAACAGTGCATGGATGATGCACAACAATGCATGGAGGGGTTAATTATGAGGGAATGTAACACAACAAATGTGAAGAATTCAATTCCGACCTTATTTCTCTCGCCAATTCTAGGGGCATTCTTCCTTAGTCCAATCTCACATAAAAAAGGGTACCCAAAAGGTAAAATTGTAAGGCTTTTGAAAAGAATGGTGTAGGGATGTAATGGAAGTTGATGTAGTAGGTTCTCATCGCACCAAGCCTCAGAGATGGAGATGACAATGAGGGCTCCACCCACTCGAGTTTCCCTAATCCCTAGTGGGCATGGGTAACACCTTTGTATTTTTGCAAAAAAAGGTCACCTTAACCTAGCACTAGAAGAAGAGCACATCCAGCTAGAGAGAATGAGATAAGTAGATAGAGTATAATAATTTTCCCAAATGATGAAATAGAAAACAGGTTGAATTAAGTAAATGATTTTTGGTGCTTATCTTAATCTTTCAAACTTTTAAAATTAAACAACATTTTGCAAGTTAAAAGATTATGTCCCCAGCAGAGTCACCACTGTGTGGTGTTAATGACGTATGGGTCTCCCTTGGCGCCTACCGGGGAGGCCCACTGGGTTTATTGGTTGATTAATTTAGGCATGATGAAACATTTCTTTCAAATTTGCACATTTTAACCAATTTAATGAATAAAAGGATCGAGACCCAAATATCGATAAAAATGATAGAGTCACCACCCAAGTTGTCTACTTGGGAAAAAGTTTTGGTACAGTTCCCATTGGGCAGGAGACTCGTACCTTTTGGATCAGAGATTCGGGTATCGGATGAGTCACTTATTTCCCATTTAGTTAATTAAAAATTACATTTGCTGAGTAAAAGCATTTCATTTTCATCATTCTTGGAATTATTACGGAAATCCTATTTTCTACACTCTTTCACACTTGATTCATGCATTTACAATTTACAATAAAGCACAAGCAATAACTGGGGGAATAAAAATTTCAACCGGGGGAAAATGGGGAAATTACAAAAGAACCTATACATTTGTTCTAAGTTATAAAACAAAATAAAATAAATTCCCCTACATCCATGAAGATTAGCACAATTTATGGCACATCACAAGTTAGCATTTTATTAAGAAAAATGTGACTATGTTAGCATGGTGGTTTTGCAATCGATGGTGCCCGGGCGGCTTCTAGGATCGGAAAGAAATAATGGGTCTTTAGTGCATTTTGTTTCGAAAGCACATTTTAACCTTTGTGGGTTGATTTAATGGATTATTAATATAAATGATTGCATGACAAATGGTGATATTAGATTAATTTTACAGATTAAAAAGAGAATTTTGGGTTTTACCTGGAGGCCAGTAGCCGTACGGGTGGGGTGGGACTTGAACGGGTGCTGGTGGGGATCCGTACAGTTATGGAGGGACCTATACAGGTCCTGTCTGGTCCAAACAGAACCTTAGGTTGGAAAATTTGATAGCTTTTTGTAGATGGAATAGAATATGAGAAATAATGATACAATAAATGAGATGTGAGTCTCTTTGAAACTCAGGAGCATATCTTTGCGACGTGAATTCACTCTAAAGCCATCGCTATGCTAAGAGAGAGTCTAGCTAAAGTAGATGATGAAATGGTGACTTTAGGACTATTCAGATGAGTACTTGTGTGGATGGAACCGCCCCTAATTCCTAATAAATGAAGTTAGAAATGAATAAAATAGGGACAAAACCTCAAGGAATGGGTTTTCTCCCTATTTTGTATCTTATATACCTCAACTATACCTCTTTATACCTACGAAAACTGTTGAAGTTTCATAAAACTTATGCCATAATTTTTTGTGTATCTTGTGTCTCTTTTCTTATATGTTGTCCCCTTTGAAATGAGGTAAAAAGCCTTTATTTAAAGGGGGAAATTGAGTCTGAACGCAATAAATTGTATTCATGACTTATTTCTCCCAAAAATAGTAAGGATTACTTACCATAAAGCCTGATTAGGCAAATATACGACCCGTATAGGTTCGGGGGGACCAATACAGGTCCCCCCCAAGCGTATGGGGGATTTGGCCTATACAGGTCCATCGGTGGATCTGTACAATTAAGCATGACCCGTACGGTTCCCTAAGGGTAGATTGGGCCTCTAGACTTCATCCAAACTCAGCTCTGCAACAGTAGGAACACCTCGGATGGATAACACCTACAAAAGATTGCGTTATCTAGCTCTCATCATCATTTTGTGAGAAGGATTGTTAAAATCCAGCGCTCATACCGTTAGAGACATATTTTAACCTGTTCGAATTTTTTGGGATTGATGCAAAAAGCTATCAGTAGTTGTTTGTTTGGCCCTTTGCACACCACCGAATTCTATGCGTGATTTGTCTATTGAGTTAGTTCTACGTGCCATACATTTGGTCTAGGTTAGAAAGGTGATTTCCTTTTTTATCTTTCCAAGTAATATATTTTTCCTTTTGTGAAATGCGTGCAAGCTGTCACTTCTCCATTCTCCTAGGCAATAGGAACATTGACTTCGGACCAAATTGGAGGGAATTATGATTTTCAAATAATTTCCCTCTATCTTGATAATTGAGTCTTCTAGATATCTTCAGACTCCACTTAACCGAATGCTCATCAATCAGTCTTTCTCCTAATGCTCTCTTTGAGGGGTTACAAGTTTGTTTCCTTTCAAAACTCTAACCATATGCTTTCAAAATGGACATGGTGTTTGAAGTCTTCATTATATGTCTAGATGGCATGTCTTGGATTTCTGTGTTTTTGCTTTCTTCAAACCTGATCGGGATATGTTTTTGAACTAGTTCTTTTAGATTATTGTTTCCCAATAGTGAGCATGATCCGTCCTAGGCCTGATGATGTCCAAGACCTTTTTTAGTAGCTGGCTAACCGGTACTGATAAAGATCTCACTTTTTCCCTAAAACCCTAATAAGAGTCACAATTATGACACCCTAAAAAGATGTATCGATCGAAGCTTGTTGGCCTTTAACTTACGTCGATCGACTGTTCTAGTTGCGATGATCAACGGTGACAAGTGCCAAATTATTTGATGACTCACCAAGCCCACATCCATGACTCAGCAAAGCTATCACTGCCCAAATAGCGTCGGTTGATGCTTCCCTATTTGTCAATCGATGCTTACAGGGAATCTAGACTTATGTCACGGCGAAGCTATTATGACAAAAGTTGCATCGATTGACACTCCCACATTTGTCGATCGACTCTTCTAAAATCTCTATAAAAGGAAAGTTTCACCCAACCATTTCAACAGATATCCATAGCTTGTATCTGCTAAAAATAGAAAGTTTCTAAGCCTATTTCTGATTACAAGTCCTCGTAATAATGAGCCCATATATCGATCGACGCTTCTAAAATCTCTACAAAAGGAAAGTTTATCCCAACCATTTCAATAGACATCCACAGCTTGTATCGGCCAGAAATAGAAAGTTTCTAAGCCTATTTCTTATTATAAGTCCTCGTACTATCGAGCCCATACTAAAAATATCCCAAAACTGCACCAAGGTATAGAGACCCCTCTCCAAATTAGCTTTTAGCCAATAAGCTATCCACAATCTCCCAAACACTCAAATAGGCCCACTATAAGAAAATCCCAAGGTTATCTCCTTGAAAATCTTGTGGAAATCCAAAGCAAACATGGTTCCAGTCAGCACCAGGCCTTCCAATCTTCAAAAAGTCAACAAAATGTAACTAAGGGTCAAATATTATTTTCAACCATGCATTTTTAGTTGCCACGTGAAGTAATATAATTACATTGGGCCCGCACCCTAGAGGCTAGGCCTGCAAAGGTCTTATATCTCAAACTCATTCCTTTTGCTAATTAAAATAACAAACAATTTTCAAAATGTAATTTATCCAAATTCAAATGGCAAGTAACTATTTTATCCGGAACCAGAATCTCTCTTTTATCGGCATAGGAATCATGCCCAGATCAGCTATACCACCGATTTTTTAGAAGAGCTGATCTAGCTGGCAACTCTAATATTGTATAAAATACTCTAATATTGTAAATAGGGACCTTGCTCCCACAATAAAAAGGCTAATCCCCAAACCAGTCCTTGACCCCTTGTCTAGTTTGAAATGCCAGTGTGTTCAAACATAAAATGAGCTTTGTGCTCCAACTATGACTCCTTGCATTAAAATCGGGGAGTCCCACATTGGCTATACCAATCCAATCAATGATCCAAAAGAGTCAAATGAGAAAAGGTTCACTTGCTCATAGTGGTGACTCTGTTGGGGATTATCTTCTTTTTATAATTGATTCTCCGAAAACCAAATAAATATGAAAAAGCGAAAGTCATTTGAATTTAGAATTATTAGGATCTACTGCACAACATTTGCATATATTTCCACCGAGAAACCCGGTGTTCTCAATGACGTGTCTCTAGTTCTTGACTCGAGTTTGCATAAGGGCACAAAGTTGGGAGACACCAGCCATACATAGTTTAAAATAACCTAGCTGGCTTGACTTAGGCCACTAGGTTTTAGTATACTAAATGTGGAAAACAGGCTCCCAAACTCGATTAGGGTTCTTGAGCTCAAGTAAATAACGCATGGTTACGATTAATCAAAACTCTGTCAGACTTAGCCTAGCATATACCAATACAACCCTAAAAACCCAATGATTTTTTTAAAATCACAAAAGAGAGTTCAACCTCACCTACCCGATATTGGTAATAGAGGAAAGACCCCCCTACCTAGGAAAGATACTCAACACAATGGAGTAATAAGGTCGGAAGGGAGAGTTAAAAAGTACATGTTTGCCTGCTCAAACATTGCATCACCAATGCACCACTAACCATGATTTGCATACAACTCTAACATAAAATAGCCATATCATACAAATGGACCATCGTAAATACCCTCTGTATTAAGCAATACGACATTAGAGAAGCTGCTCCTACAGTATACCATCACGCATACCCATGGTATTAAGTGATACAACCTTAGAAAAGCTGCTCATAGAGCACACCATCGCACATATCCTCAGTATTAAGTGATAAGACCATAGTAAAGCCGCTCATAAAGTGCAACATCACACGTACCCCTAGTATTAAGCGATACAACCTTAGAAAAGCTTCTCTTAGAGCACACCATCGCACGTACCCTCGGTATTAAGCCATACAACCTTAGAAAAGTCGCTCCTAGCGTGCACCATCATGCATACCCCTAGTATTAAGCGATACAACATTAGAAAAGCTACTCCTAGAGCACACCATCACACATACCCTCGATATTAAGTGATACTACCTTAGAAAAGCCTCTCATAGAGAGCACTATCGCGCATACCCCTGTTTTAAAAATAGCACACCATCGCACATACACTCGATATTAAGAACTACGACCTTAGAAAAGATGCTCCTAGAGCGCACCATTACACATAACCTCAGAATTAAGCGATATGACCTTAGAAAAGCCGCTCCTAGAGTCCACCATCGCACATACCCTCGGTATTAAGAAATATGGCCTTACGAAAGCTGCTCCTAGAGTGCACCATCCTATATGCCATCGGTATTAAGCAATACGACCTTAGAAAAGCTGCTCCTAGAGGGCACCATCATGCATACCTATGGTATTAAGCCATACAGCCTCAAGTAAGCTGCTCCTAGAGCGCATTATTGGATAACCAAAATGCACTCACGAATCATGATTAATGCACATGCACGTATCCCACAATCATGCTAGAATTGTCTATAGGGTCATGAATAATATGTAAGGGCATATACTAATCTATTTTTACTTTATCCCATAGACCAAGCGGACGAGATGGTCGATCGCCAAAAGGCAATGCTTGAGGTAGTTAGGATATGAGCCTCTCTAAGGATTTTGTCTAAAAGTTTGAAGCGTTTGAAGCTGTCATAAATAATATGAGAGTCGCAAAGATTTCAGGCTCCAGCTGGGATTATAAAGTCATATAAATTAAGATGAAATTCTCATATTTAGAGAAATGGTTCCCAAGCTGAAATGCATGACAGGGCCTTCTAGCGCCAAACACACAGATCTGTAAAAATTCAAGCTCACTATACCAAAACCATTACCTGCTAACTTTGTTATGACTTGAATCCGACTGTTTGATGTACGAGTTCCCCTAAAGCTCATATCGAGGGTACCTGCGCATTATGATGGTATGGGCATTCCCAAAGTCCACCGGGTAAATCTATTTTAGACGATGTTCTAAGGTCCTGCTATAGATTGGTACATGAGGATGTCCATCAAGGTAAAATCAAGCTTAAAGTTGCTTAGTATCGCCTTCATTGAAAATTATGCCTACAATGTGCAAGTGGAAATAACCTTGCAAGACCTGTAAAGAGTCTGGCAGGGTATCAAAGAACCCTTTAAAGCTTACTACCGTAGCTGGGTCCTTATTCAATCACTGGTGGATGGCTCCTCAAAAATGTATGCCATGGTTATCAAATTGGTGGAGGGATGTAATCCAAAATTCTGAGAAGAGATGAAAATGAAAAAATTTCACACTTTTAGTGATGTTGTGGAATATGCCAAAAGAATCAAGAAATACGATGAAGAACAATGTATTAGGCAAGAAGAGGTAGCTTATTATGCTAGAAATAAGCCGTATGACAGGTTGGCTCCACCAAAATCCTACCAACTGAAACCTTCCTAAGTTAAAAGGGTAGAAAAGAAGACAGAGGCCATCACCGCTGCAATTTCTCTAAGACCCCCTCAACTAATCTCGCCATGGACTGAATCACTATCTCAGATATTCACTAAAATAAAGAAGGACGGGGTCATGCAGAGTTTAAAACCTTTTATGAATCAATATCAAGCTGATAGAGATAACTTTTATGGATATCACGTAGTGAAAGGACACAAGACCAATACGTGTGTTCAATTACTGCGAGACCTGTAGAAGGTGATCTTGGAAAGGAAGCTGGAATAACCAAAATGGAAGTCGAGTACCCAAAATAACCTCCTTCCGAACTTTGAATCTCCCATGAATGCTATCCTCCTTCGCAAGGATGATAATGATGGAAGAGGTAACTCCCAGTTTGACCCCAATTTAGGGTTAAATAACATTGAATGGGAACTCTCTGAATTAGACAAGGTAGCCACCTATGCCAAAGAATTATAGGAATCAAGGAAGCTTATGGCCTTAGCAATTGAAGGTCTTAGATAGGAATAAGACACTAACATAGTCACTTTCTTGGATAACTTCTATGACCTCCTGGCGTAGTACGATATTCCACCTTACGACATGGCCACTACTTCTTCCATACTCTGCATAGAAGATGCAATGGACTGGTATCTTTACCTATCACCTAGTCAGTTATTGAACTAGGTGGAACTAGAGCACCAATTTTTATAAACCTTCCCCAGTGAAAGGATTAGAATCTTTCAAGAATCCCTCACTCTAGAAAATCATGCAATATCTAATCGAACATGAGGGAACCCCTACATGCAAACCGTTGCATCAGGTCTAACCCCTAATTTTGTGGTCATGCCTAAGGGGACAACCTTTCCTCAGTAAATAAGTCTACCCTTAGATGCGATTGCTCAGTTAGATGGAGCATCTTTGTCTGTAGAGTTTCTTAATCTAGTACAGAAGTTATTTACTACAAATCCCGATATCCAGCCATTAGCATAGTCCGTTCAAGTCACTAGGGAGGAGAATTGGGTCCCTGAAAACTTTAGTATGCCTAGTATAGTGAAGTATAAGGGAACTGGTCCTCCTCAGTCTCACGTCACTATATATCAAAGGGTGTGAGGATAAGGAAACTAAGTGACAAAGTCCTTGCAGAGATGTTTCCTTGAACTTTAGAAGGTCCTGCTATTGAGTGGTATAATACTTTGTCAGATGAAGTGACAGGAAAATAGGAGGCCTTGTCCAAGGCTTTCTTCAAGTAGTATGGTTTTAATGCAACTATTAAGACCACTATGAAGAATACGGAGGTAATCAAGCAACCTCCTAATGAAAATTTAAAGCCCTACTTTGAGAGCTGGATGGCCACCCAAATCTTGTTGAAGGATTATCTTAGTCTCCCCGAGATGATTAAGAAATTATTGGATGGTGCTTTACACATAAATTACAAGGTTCTTGGCATGGAAGTTTCTCTAGCTATGTTGAGGTTTTTGATAAAGCCAAGAAATGGGAAAGGATCAAGGAATTGGAGAAGGCAAGTGTGTTGGCCGAACCCTAGTTCAAAAAGAATGACTCATCAGTCCCAGCCCAGGCCTCCAAGCCAAAGTCTGGTTTAGATCCCAAAACCACAAAAATACAATAAGAGGTTGATGTAGTCCATAGAATTGAAGATGGCATCTCTCCTCAGAAGGCTTCCTTGCCTGTCATCTTTAACAAGTTGAGGGTGCTTGGCCTTCTCCAAAGTGTCAATCCCTATATTCCTCCCATGCCCGAGGATAAAGATCAATTTTGTGCCTATCATGTTAGCAAGGGTCAATGCATTAGGACTTGCAAAGATTTACTAGAGGCTATTCATGGCCTAATTAGGGAAGAGAAGATTCAGGAACCCGAGCTCAAAACAAGCACCATGAATAACCCTTTATCGAATTTTGAGTAGCAAGTTGCAGCTGTCGAGTCGGGGCTACCTTTCAACCATATCTTCAATTGGATCAGGCAAGCCAATCCTGTGGTTCATTCTATAGTAACTCTACATGATGAGCCTACCCCCTATTGATATCGATGCATATGAGTTATAGGAAACTAATTGCGAGCGGATGACCTTTTCCCCGCCCGTGAGGGCCGCGTGAGATGCGCCACATGGGGGGAAATACATCTAACACTGTGAAGCGTGCTGAGGGATTAATGCTTATTTTAGGCATGATGAAAGCACTAACGTTGAAGTTGGATTCAAGTCCAATTTAGGTGTTAAAGGATACCAGATCGAAATCCCGTACTTAAAATAGAGTCGCCACCTAGTTCAGCTCAACCAAGAAATTTTGGTATGATTTTCCCACCAAGTGGTAGACCATACCTTAGGTAGAGATTCCGAGTTTGGATGATGTTATCTATTTTTCATTTGGCCAAGTTAAGATGTTTCATTCTTTCTTAATCGGTTTATTCCATCCTATTTATTTGTGTTTTCAATTATTATGTTGTAATCGCATTTATCCAGCATCGAAGCGATAAATAAATTATTAGAGTCATCCAAAAATATATGTGGAAATTAAAATTATTACAAGACTTCCAAATCCTATATATTTTTCTATGCGATAAATGAAATACCCAAAGGCCTAGACATGCATCCAACCTGAATCTACCTGCACAAAAGGGTTAGCATAAATACGGCACCTTGTACGAGATATATCACAAATCATGTATAGTTAGCAAACCAAACAAGACCCGAGTTAGCGTGAACATGGCATAAATATTTATATCATTGTGAAGCCTGATTGGATGGCTAAAATGACATTTGAATGACATTTGAGGAAAATTCTGCTTTTAACCAAATTTTAGACTTGATTGTTATTTTATCC
This sequence comes from Euphorbia pulcherrima, assembly GCA_947683365.1. NCBI lineage: Eukaryota > Viridiplantae > Streptophyta > Magnoliopsida > Malpighiales > Euphorbiaceae > Euphorbia > Euphorbia pulcherrima. The sequence continues at coordinate 23,750,110 of CANTUS010000009.1, forward strand.
GGCTTATTAGTGAAACTGCCACATGGTATGGGGTAGGGCCTATTTTCAGTAGGTTTTGGACCTCCATCATTGCACTGTGTATCCTAGCTTCAGAACATAAACTAGGTCAGAAATGAATGAAACAAAATAGCTGTCCAAAAGGTCATACCGCTGGTGATATGACTGATGCCACCGACGACATCAATGATATTGCTAGCAGCATCAGTCTGTAGTTAGGTTGCATGGCTTTCTGAATACCATAAAGAAAGGGTCCTACAAGAAAGTGAGGCCTCTAGGGGTGATATCACTAGTGGTATCAGCGATGTCTCTAGCGACATAAGTGATACCGCCGGTGACATCACATGTCTCCGATGAATTCAATTTCTTGCAGCAGCAGCAGGTAACGGTCGAAAAATGACCAAAGACCTTAAAATGAACACAAATTAACAAGAATCAGCATAAAACAACAATATTAATGCAAAAGAGCTTTAAGACTTAGGGTGGTTTTTTTACCTCGGGGCCATGAATCCACCTCTTAGTGAACCAAGGAACACCTCTGGGGAGCTTGTAATGATGATTTGGCAGTAAATTGGGTACTTAAGTCTTTAAGCTCCTATTTAGATTGATTTTAATTTAATATCTACTGATTTTAAGCTTATAATTAGAGAGTTCAAAGAAGAAAAACCAGGAAAAATGGATTAAGATCCTTTTTCCTTCCATTTCTAATTTTTATCTCACTAAAATCTATCTTCTCACTCTAGAATTCTGTACACTCAAATTTCAGATTGTTTTTGTGTTCTCCTTTTTTTCCCTTTTTTAAAACTTAAGGTGTGTTTTTATAGGTAAATTGGGGTGGCCTTTGAGACCTTTCAGCCATTTTCACCAAAATGGCAAAAAAGAGACTGTCCTAAAGGAGAAGATGAAAGCTATCTGCAGAGCCCAATTTAACCATGCAGCCAGTGACATGAGTGATACCGCCGGCGGCATGGGGCAATACGGCTGGCGGCATCAGCTTTCAAAAAGCTGACTACCAGCGGGTCCACAAGCTTGAAAAGCTGCCAAACACAGGTCAAAGGGGTTAAAGCAGGATTTTTGAATTTTAATGATATTTTAATTGGGATTTAGAGATTTATATTAGTTTGGGTGTAAATCATCGGTTCAAGCTCCTATAGGACGTATTATTGGCCACGCCGAACTGGATTATACCAAGTATAAAGTTTGCAAGAAACATTATACTAGTAATAAAAATTCTAAAGAGAACTTTTATTTTGAGGCATTAAAATCGGGAATACATCATCATCGTCTCATGAGAGGGACTACAAAATCTCGTGCTCACAGGCTGCCCCTCGAGGGATCACTGCTGCCACAAGTTAGTATGATCGCACGAAAGAGTAAGAGATAAGAATGATACCTGATGGATGACTGCTTTGCCCCTTGGTCGGACTTGTGCTTTATGGAAAGGATGTCCCTTGGTTGGACTTGAGCTTTGCAGAGGAATTGCCCCTTAGACGGACTTATGCTTTATGGATTGGTTGCCCGTTGGTCGGACTTATGCTTTATGGATTGGTTGCCCCTTGGTTGGACTTACGCTTTGTGGATTGATTGCACCTTGGTCGAACTTATGCTTTATAGATTGGTTGCCCCTTGGTCGGATTTGTGCTTCGCAGAGAGATTGCCCTTTGGTCGGACTTATGCTTTATAGATTGTTTCCTCTTGGTCGGACTTATGCTTTGTGGATTGGTTGCTTCTTGGTTGGACTTATGCTTCGTGAAGAGATTGGCCCTTGGTCAGACTTGTGCTTTATGGATTGGTTGCCCCTTGGACAGACTTATGCTTCGTGGAGAGATTGGCCCTTGGTCGGACTTGTGCTTCACGGATAGATTTCCCCTTGGTGAGACTTATGCTTTGTGGATTGGTTGCCCTTTGGTCATTCTTGTGCTTCATGGAGAGATTGCCCCTTGGTTAGAGTTATGCTCTATGGATTGGTTGCCACTTGGTCAAACTTGTGCTTCACAGAGAGATTGCCCCTTGGTCGGACTTATGCTTTGTGGATTGGCTGCCCATTGGTCAGACTTGTGCTTCATGGAGAGATTACCCCTTGGTCGGACTTATGCTTTGTGGATTGGTTGCCCCTCTGTTGACCTTGTGCTTTGCGAAAAGATTGCCCCTTGGTCGGACTTACGCTTTACGGAGAGGTTGCCCCTTGGTCGGGCTTATGCTTTGCGGAGAGGTGGAGTATAGCTCCTGTAGTAAGCAACAAGTAAAAGATCAGACTGATTCTTGAATAAATTTTTTACTGCTTGATCGATTTTGTGAAACACAAAATATTTTTGCCCCTTGATCAACAGTAAAAATGTAATAATAAAAAAGTGCACGAATTTTAGAAGTCTTGGATGATAGGACGATGGTTGAAACTGAAAGCAGCATGTATGGGGTCACGCTACAATCTTGGAGTGGTGGACCTAAAGGCGACAAGTACAGGGTTATGCCGAGACCTTTAGTTGGCATTCTGGGAGTGAACCCAAAGGGTGATACGTATAGAGCCTATATCAGGGACCTTCAGTTGGCACTCTAGGGTGAACTTGAAAATCAAAACATACAGGGTCATTCCAAAATCTCCAACAGTGTTCTAGGGGATGAATTCGAAGATCAGTATATCCAGTAATCTCTGATTAGTGAATAGGGGGTGAACCCAAAGGGTGACATGTATAGAGCCTGTGTTAGGGACCTTTAGTTGGTGTTCTAGGCGTGAGCCCAAAGGGTGATACGAACAGAACCTATATCAGGGACCTTCAGTGGGCATTCTGGGGGTGAATCCAAAGGGTGATACGTGTAGAGCCTGTATCAGGGACCTTCAGTTGGCATTCTAGGGGTGAACCCAAAGTGTGATACGTATAGAGCCTATATCAGGGACCTTCAATTAGCATTCTAGGGGTGAACCCAAAGGGTGATATATATAGAGCATGTATCAGGGACCTTCAGTTGGCATTTTAGGGGTGAACCCAAAGGGTGATACATACAGAGCCTATATCAAGGACCTTTAGTTGGCATTCTAGGGGTGAACCCAAAGGGTGATATGCATAGAGCCTATGTCGGGGACCTTCGGTTGGCATTCTAGGGGTGAACCCAAAGGTTGATATGTATAGAGCCTATATCAGGGACCTTCAATTGCCATTCTAGGGATGAACCCAATGGGTGATACGTATAGAGACTGTATTAGGGACCTTTAGTTGGCATTCTAGGGGTGAACCCAAAGGGTGATACATATAGAGCCTGTATTAGGGACCTTTAGATTGCATTCTAGGGGTGAACCTAAAGGGTGATACGTACAAAGTCTGTATCAGGGACCTTCAGTTGGCATTCGAGGGGTGAACCCAAAGGTGGATATGTATAAAGCCTATATCAGGGACCTTCAGTTGGCATTCTAAGGGTGAACCCAAGGGGTGATATGTACGGAGCCTTTATCAGGGACCTTTAGTTGGCATTCAGGAGGTGGACCCAAAGATTGACATGTATCAGGTCTTACCATAATCTCTAGGTAGCGTACAGAATGACCAATTTGGGTTTGCGTTGTAGTTTTGTGCCTGTGAAGAGTAGAATGAGAACAAGATTAGATAGATTTTAGTTGACGTTCTTACTGTTTGATCAATTTTGTGAAACAAAAAAAAATTTTGCCCCTTTGATCAATAGTAAAAATACAATAATAAATAGTACAAGGATTTAGAAGTCTGGGGATGCTGGGGCTAGAGTCGAGATTTCACTGAAGATGCCTAACAAAAGGCATGGAGAGGGCTGATGTCGCGGGCGACAGGAATAATGTCGCTGGCGATTGAAGGTGATTTCGTCGGCGACATGAGTCCTACATGGTAGCTTTGACCGGTCAAACAAATTCAAAATTTGAATTAAAGGAAGTGATGTCGCTAGCAGCATGACTGATGTCGTTGGCGATATGGAATAATGCTGCTATCGACATGAATCGTGCAGTTTCTGATAAATTAAAACTCCTCAAATTCTGCGCAGCAGTTTAAAAGGAAGTAAAACACTCTTCCTTCCTCATTCTACACAAATCGTACCCCCTTTTGCTCCATTCTTCTCCAAACCTTTTGCTTTCTTCGTTATTCCAATCATGAAGAGAATTGCCAAGGCTTTCAAGGGAAAATCTGCTAAGGCTAGGGAGAGCCTGCCTGATTCCTGCATCGAGGGGCTGAAACTTCTCTCGGTTTGTATTGCTAACGGCTTGAAGGAGATGGCCAAGATGTATGGACACAGGATCAATTCCCCCATCACCAACCTGACCGCAGACAAGGAGAAGCACCTTTGCTACGTTTAGGTAATCCTGTAAAACATGAAGTTCTTGTTTTTTGGTTGAGTTTTGATTCGGCCTTAGGCTCAAAATTGTGCCATGATAGGAGTTATAAGCCTGAAATAGACTGATTACAAACTAATATTGCATGTTTAAGGTTCAATTTTTACTATTTTTAGGCTTATGATTTGATGAATTGTCATTTTTGTGGTTTTGGCGCGATGGGTGCAATTTATGGGGCAAAATAGGTTCTGCCCATAGGTTGTGATGTCACCGGCGACATGAGCAATGTTGCTAGTGGCATCAGGCCTTGAAATAGGCCAAAGCAAGTATGATACCATTTCTACTTGTGGTGATGTCGCCAGCGGCATCATCCATATCGCTGACAGTATGGATGATGTTGTTAGCGACATCATTTCCAACAGAAGCAACATCAGTAACCTTGCTATAGGAAATAAGAGCTGGAAAAGGACTTGAGACTTATCTATTTGTTTCTGATTTTTACAGCCACACGAGTAGACTTATACCGGGGGCATGGGCACCATCGGTGAGTGGTGGCATCACATTTTGGAAAAGGACCCGGAACTTACGCTGGCCATCAATGAGACAGGCTTTGGGGACTTGGCCCGAATTATGCCTATGTTAATGCTGAAGCTCTCCTACCCAACTGTGATAGCTCTTATGGAGAGCTGGTCTGAAACCACCCAAACTTTTCACTTCTCATTTAGGGAGGTGACAATCATGCCCTCTGATGTCATGGCTATGATCAGGCTCCTATGGATGGACGAGGTCATTCATTTTGATGCCTATATGGACAAATATCACACTGAGAAGCCCGTGGAGAGGCGAGTTAAGGAGCTATTTGGCTTGAAGCCCGCTTCTGGGCAGCTATCCTATAGTGAGCTGCGCCAACACTAGACTACAGCAGATGTGGTGCTCAAGGATGATAGGGACTCTTGCGTCTGCTCTTTCATGATTTCCTTGCTCACTATGCTATCCGCCATGGAGGATGTGGCAGGCATCAGGCAGAAGAATTGGCTGCGGGCCATCCTGGTGCAGATGTATCATGGGCTAGATGCAGGAACTCGAAAGAAGGGGAAGGCCCTTCATCTCAACCATCTATTACTTCAAGTATACCTTCCTTGGAAGCATTTTACTTGATTGTGCATTCACTGTGGATGGTTTTGAACTAATTAATTGTTACTTGCACAGGCCTAGGCTTTTGAGCACCAGATCCTTCCCTCGGTCGAGTTCAAGAAGACCGTGCTGCCAGGTTGCCATTTTCTCTCCCCGTAGGTGCGGTGGTATTGGCAGAAAGGCCAAGTACCCCACAAAGTATAGGAAGGTCTAGAGGAGTGTGTGACTGAGCTTAGTATATGATCTTTTGATTTAGTCCCTGTTTCACACTTAGAACAAAACATTAGTAAACAAAAAGTGTTTATGAATTTACATTATACTTACATTGGTTGTTTTGGTTGATTGTTGGTGCAGCTTATCCTGGACCCCGTTTGATAGGGTGGAGAACCTGCTGGAAGTTATGAGGATCAGGAAAGAGGTGGATGACCATCAATTTGTTGTGGAGTGCCCCTTGTCCCAGCAGTGGTACTTAGGGGAGTGTATCTGGGGTTGGACGTTTGTCCCTATCGCCGATAGACCGGTGCCCGTTGATCCTCCTAAAGGCCTATGGTGGCCCCATCTGGTGATTACATCCGCAGCTGACTAAGCCGATTTATTGGGAACTGACAGTCAGATTGAACATGCATAAGAGGCATGGTGGAAATTCAAAATTTTTTCCCTGTCCCTAGGAACTCCAATTAGTTTCATATAAATTAAATAAACCCTTAACTAAATAATTCTCTACCTAGGTTAGCATGCTAAAGGACTAGGCATGCCATAATTTCAAATTATATCCTAGCATATTTATTTTATACTAAGCATGTTATGACTCTAAGTTATAACCTAAGCATAAAATAAACTATGCATGCAAAATAACCTAAGCATAGTTATTAAGTCTAAAAACACTTTAAAAAAGACTTAATAATTATAAGAGAAAAAAAACTTACCAGTTGAAGCGTGCTTTTGCAGAACCTTCTTGCACAAACCCCCAATCGTAGGATAGCCTCTATCAGTATCCACACAAACCCCACCAACCAAAACCTCCCTGGGAGGAAGAACTAAGTAGCCTCGAGTAGTTGCTAGACCACTCCAAAAGACTCACCCAAAAATATATACTAGAGGTGCCCGAATAAATTCAGGCTCCTAAAAAATAACTTCCTCAATTACCCGAGAGATTAGTTATCTCGCTTAGGATTTACACTTTCAGCTTGGTAAAATTTGAAAGGTAAGGGGATAGCCTATATATAGGCTTGGGGGAGCAAAAATGCTCCCCCTGTGGGTGATGTGGGATGGGAGTTACTCCCATCCCATGTGCACACAGCGTGCATAGCACATTGTGTGCTGCAAGGCAAAGCCAACGAGGCTTTGCCTTACTTGTGGGCTACGCATGTGCAGCCCATTTTCATGGGCTACCGCGAGCAATGCCCAACATTGCTCGCACACCTTTCGGTGTACTCCCGCGCACTTGAGCCTGTACAAAATACTTTTGTAGTCTTGGTCAAATTAAACCAGCCAATGCAAAATTCCCCTTCTAATCCTTTTTCAAATATTTATTTTCTAACAGTAATAAATTAGTCACCGGCCAAAATAAATTGCTTGGTCCAACCAAAATTGATCTAATCAATTGCAATTTATTTCTGACTCTAATTAATTAGTTACTGGTCAAAATAAATACTTTGGTTTATCCAAAACCGATCTAATCGATTCTAACCAATCAAATAACAATCCAATTATTATTTAAGTTATATTTTTGTAATAGAATAAATCTATTAGTTCTTTACTTAGTCTGATGAAGGTCCAATATGTGTGACCTTGTAGAAACTCGAAGTGTTGAGCTGTTAAGGCTTAAGCAACCCTTGTTCTAATGGAACCATTGGCTTGATGCTCTAGACCGTGAGTAGAACTCGATTACCTTAAACGACTATAGTAGGCCTCTAGCAGGGGTCTACCATCCCCCATTACTCGGAACATCATTTATTCTTATGACTTAATCCTGGTTAATGCAATAGCTATCGAGTGCAATAAATTCCTTCCATTCTTTAATATTAGTGCCATCTGGTTTATAGGGTTTGGGTAAAGTGTTAACCCATTAATAGCGAGGTTGCTCCAAGCTATCCCAGTAGTTTACTTGTTACCAAAGTATATTGCCTTTTACCATAGTGTGTTTGACTAGAAACCATTTCTATCAAACACATACTCTGATCAGAGGTTTATGGCAATCATCACTTCAACAAGTGGCTGGGTACAACTCCTTAATATATCCGAAGCGATGGATTCTTTTCGACTACTCAACCTACCAATATGTTGTCATCACTATACCCTTAATCACTCATAGCACTCTAAATTAATGAGTGCGTAGTAATGACCCAAAGTATAGCAGTAGTACCACACAAGGTAGCTAGCATCTCAAGTATAAGGACATTCGCAAAGCTTATTGCATGAAGATAAACACTAACACATTGATATATATACCAAGTGTTTATCTTGCTGTGGTCCCCAATATATCTACTAGATATATCTATGTGTCAAACTTAAGGTACCACCTTCAGTATTAGGAGATTAACTGCTTAGACCCTTTCCAAGAAAGTTGACCACATGCTAGTCTTTCCGTTTCATCAATATCCTTTCTTGATGAAACTACGACTAGGGATAGTTTAGACATAATCATAATTGCACATGAAGCAGGTTCTACCAAATATATAGTCCAACTATAATTTCTCTGACTTCCTGCTATGATATGTCAAGGACTTTTGCATACATCAAAGAATATATATTTAACCAGCTTTAGTATATATATATATATATACAAGCATATTGATATAAAAAAAAAAGATTAAATGCCTTTATTGATTAAACAAATTATTCGTACTATTGCATAATTAAGATACATCGCCCTAATTGCCTTAAGGGCATACATCATATCCAACAAACTCCCACTTGCACTAAGGCCAATTAGCCATATGTTATTAATCCATATGCTTTAACATGCTGGTCATGTTTGACTTGAGTCAATGGCTTTGTCAGACCATCCGCAAGGTTCTGATCAGTGGGTACATATTCTAATCTTATTATCTTAGCATCAACAATCTCCCTAATTATATGATACTTTCTGGATACATGTCTATTTTTCAGATGAGACCATGGTTCCTTTGCCTAAGCTATATCACCATTGTTATCAAAATATAAAGTAATTAGATCAAAAGCCTCAGGCACCACACCGAGATCACCAATAAATCCCTTTAACTAGACAGCTTCTTTTGCTGCTTCTCATGTAGCAATGTATTCAGATTCCATGGTTGAATCAGCAATAGTTTCTTACTTGGAACTCTTCCAGCATAATGCCCCTCCATTTAACATATACACCTAAACCTGACTGATACTTAAAGTCATCCTTGTCAGATTGAAAACTCGCATCAGTGTAACCTTTGATTGCGAGGTCACCTTCTCCATAATGAACTCATCTGTAGTCCTTCTCAAGTACTTAAGGATTGCCTTGTTGGCCATCCAATTCTTTTCACTTGGATCTGACTAATATCTGCTCATAGAACTCAAAGCCTAAGAGACATCCGGCCTAGTACACATCATAGCATACATGATGGATCCTATCGCGGATGCATAGGGTATATCCTTCTTGCGCATTCTCTCCTGAGCTGTCATTAGACACTCAGCCTTAGATAGGTTAATCCCCTTTGTCATCGGGAGATAACCTTTCTTAGAATGTTCAAGGTTTAACCTATTCAACACCTTGTCTATATATGCACTTTGAGAAAGACCTAACAGCCTCTTGGATCTATCCTTGTAGATCTTTATACCTAGTATAAATGCTGCTTCACCAAGGTCTTTCATGGAGAACTTTCTTGACAACCACACTTTAACATTTTGAAGAAGAGAAATGCTATTTCCTATTAGCAGTTTGTCATCAACATACAATACTAGAAAAATAACTACACGCCCACTAACCTTCTTGTAAACGTAAAGCTCATTTGCATTTGGGCAGAAATCCAGTTCCTGGATTGTCTGATCAAACGTCATATTCCAACTCCTGGATGCCTACTTAAGTCTATAAATTAATCTTTGTAGCCTGCATACCTTCGAGCCTTTCTAAGATGTAAAACCCTCAGGTTGTGTCATATACACATCCCAGTCTAAATCCCCATTCAGGAATGCTATTTTTACATCCATCTGCCAAATCTCATAATCGTAATGAGTAGTAATGGCAAGGAGTATCCTCATGGATTTGAGCATGGCTACCGGTGAGAAAGTTTCATCATAGTCAATACCTTCTCATTGACTGTAACCTTTCACAACCAACCTTGCTTTATAGGTAATTACATTACCTTCCAAGTCTATCATCTTCTTCAAGACCCATTTACACCCAATTGGTCTAACCTCTTGCGGTGCATCAACCAAATGCCAAACTTGGTTCTCGTACATGGAATCCATTTCTGATTTCATGGCCTTTTGCCATTTATGAGAATCTAAGCTTTTCGTTGCCTCATCATATATCTTTGGTTCATCATCCTCCATAAGATATAGTTCCTTATCATTAGTGATGATAAACCCATATCTATTAGGACCCTTATGAACATGACCTGATTTTCGTAATGATTGTGTTTCAACAGTTGTTCTTGGATCATACTCTCTTGTGTATCTAGAATGGGGTCAATCAGTTGATTGTCTGTTTCTTTCTCTTGAACTTCTAGTTCAATATTGCCCCCACTGACTTTTGCAAGTAAGTGTCCCTTTTCTAAAAAGTGAGCATTTCGAGACACAAATACCTTTCATGCTTCAGGTTGGTAAAATAGATATCAAAATTTTTCCTTTGGATATCCAATGAACAGACATTTATCAGCCTTGGCATTTAGCTTATCTAATGTTATCCTCTTTACCATAGTAGGATAGCCCCATACTCTTAAGTGACTTAGAGATGGCTTTTTGTTAAACCGTCTTTCATAAGGTGTAAAATCAACTAATTTAGAGGACACTCTGTTTAAGTTATAAACCACGCTCTCCAGTGCGTATCCCGAAAAGGATTTACTAAGAACTGTATGGCTCATCATGGACCTAACCATATCTAATAAAGTCTGATTCCTCCTTTCTGACACTCCATTGTGTTGGGATGTATAAGGAGGGGTCCACTAGGGAACTATCCCATTTTCCTTTAGATAATCCTGAAACTCCTGAATTAAGGATTCTCTATCTCGATCCGATCGTAGTGTTTTAATACTTTTCTTAAGCTGTTCCTCTACTTTAGCTCTGAATAGTTTGAATTTTTCAAAACTTTCAGACTTGTGCTTCATCAAGTACAAATAACCGTATCATGAGTAATCATCAATAAAGGTTATGAATTAGGTGTATCCTCCTAGTGCCTGAACACTCATCGGACAGTGCACATCGGTATGTATAAGTTCCAATGTATTTGTGGCCTGCTCACCCTTTCCTTGAAAGGGTAACTTTGTCATTTTTCCTTTTAAACTAGGTTTGCAATCACCATAAGACTCCAAGTCTATTGGGCTCAAGTCTCCACGTTTATGCAACTTGGTTAAGTGATCTTTGTTTATATGGCCTAAACAGTAATGCCATAAGTAGAAGGAATTCTCATTATCTAATTTAACTTTCTTCACATTGTTTATATTGAAAACTTCTATTTTAGTATCAAGAATATAAATGCCACTTTTCATCTTTCCATAACCATGAAGAATATTATTCGAACGAATCTGACAATTATTATTTGAAAATAAAATTTCAAATCCCTCTGCTACTAAACACGCAACAGATACAATATTCTTAGTAACACTTGGAATGTAGTAACAATTATTCAAAACTAAAACAAGTTCACTTGGCAAAACAAGACTAAAGCTCCCTACGGCTAATGCAGCAACTCTGGCTCCATTACCCACACGTAGGTCCATCTCCCCTTTTACAAGGTTTCTATAGTTCCTTAGTCCCTGCACAGAAGTACAGATATGAGAACCATAACTAGTATCTAATACCCAAGTGGATTCTCACAGAAAAGTAGCAAAGTTTTCAATTGCAAACATACCTGAAGTAGATGCCTCTGCAGGCTTCTTATTCAAATGCTCAGAGGTAGGAGCTTTACAATCCCTCTACCAATGTCCCAGTTTCCCACATTAGAAGCAGACATACTTAGATTCCTTCTTTTCATCTTCTTCTTACTGATTGTTTTCTTAGCACCTAGTGCCTACTTCATATTCTTAGAAGCCTTGCCTTTTTCAACCAACAGTAGAGGTTTCTGAGCCTTTTTTATCTGAGGTTCTACTATTTTTACCATGTTGATTAATTCAGGGATAGTTAAATTAATCATGTTCATGTAATAGTTAGTCACGAAGCCTAAGTAACTATTTGTCAAGGACATCAGCACAAGGTCAATGCTTAAGTCATGATTCAGCTCGAATCCCAATCAATTCAGTTTCTTAAGGTATCCTAAGAGTTTTAGTACATGCTGAGAGGCAGAGGTGGTAGCGTGCATCTTGGTCCCGAAAAGGAGCTTGGAGGTCTCATACCTCTCTGTCCTCTCCCTCATTGAGAAGATTTCTTCAAGACGGAGAACCATATCCTCCAAGGGCATGTTCTTATGTTGTTTCTGAAGCTCAAGATTCATGGACCCCAACATAATACACATGACAGTCTCACGATCTTTCCTGTGCTTCAACAAGGTATCATGTTCCACATGATCCTCAAAATCAGGTTCTACAGGGAAAATTTCACTTAGCACATAGGCAATTCCCTCTGATCTGAGAACTATTCTCACAGTTCGGAACCAATCAAAAAAGTTCGAGCCATTCAATTTAGTGTCAAGAAACATACGGAGATTCAAATTGGAAGCCATTTTCAACCTAAGATATAAGAAAAGAAAAGTGTTTAGATATTAGTTTAAGTACTTGTATTTAATATGGGGACTTTTAATTAAATACATTGTCCTACTATTTTTCTTCAAAATTTGCAATAGCCCATTCTATTGAATTCGTGAATTTTAGCCTAGCTAAATTTCCTAGTAGGTAGCATCTATAACTAGTCTATTACAAACCCCAATTTTATGAGTCAAGTCATAATAGTAAGTCATAGTTGGAATTCCATTCCATTTGCATCACATGTAATTGCTAATTCATTCAAGTTCCCTAATCCCAAGGGACGTGTTCTCTTATATTAGCATCTCCTTGAATATGTCTCAGATCTGGGCCTAATCCTCAATTTTATGGTGGACTACCCCAGCTCTGTTAAGGCGGACCCTATCTTAAACTTTACAACCAATCAATGTGGACTAGAAGGAACGCTTTGCATAGCACTTGATAGCCCAAAGAGACCGCATTATAAATTTGAGTAAGGAAGACTACAACTTGCCTTAATATATTTACTTTGGGATTTTATTAGTGTTAAACGTCTCACCCAAATCTAGGAATTTATCAGATGGAAAAATTTATAATAACTTGTATTAATTCAGGGAATTTTAGGATTAATTTATAAGGTCTAACTTTAGGTGGGTTCAGCTCTTTATTATAATTATTCCATCAACCTAGATTATATGCAAAATAATTAACACTTTTATTTGTTATATTTATATTGCATTTCGTTTAAGCTTTTGTTCAATAAATTTAATTTTTTACTTTGTTATAAAAACATATATAAGTACCATCTTGTATACTAGAAATAAATTAGTTCCTATTAGTCCCCCGGTTGGTCAATTCAAATTGCATCGATATAGGTTCCCAAGTAGGATAGGTACCCTATGAGGAGTAGGCACCAAGTCCAATCCATAGCCAGAACAAATACGGGCACAAACTTGAAGACCAATGCATTCTCTTGAACTAATAAATTTCGTTCTTCCAATTCATGTAAATTGGGAACATCTATAACCCATGTAATTTAAATAAATTATTGACACTTGTATAATTTGAGTAAGTTTAGCAGGCTTATTCAAAATTATTTATAATCATTTTCTAACCTTGAAATGAAAGGCACAAGTTTATATATATTGTTCCAAACAATTAAATAAACAAATCATTTCATTCAGAAAATAATATTTAGTTTGCTTCTAACTTAATTATGCACTAAATAGGTAGGTTCTAATACAACTATTGGGAATTGATAGTCAGATTGAACATGCATAAGAGGCATGGCAAAAATTCAAAATTTTGTCCCTGTCCCTAGGAACTCCTATTAGTTGCATATAAAATAAATAAAGCCTTAACTAAATAATTCTCTACCTAGGTTGGCATGCTAAAGGACTAGGCATACCGTAATTCCAAATTATATCCTACCATATTTATACTAAGCATCTTATAACTCTAAGTTATAACCTAAGCATAAAATAAACTAAGCATGCAAAATAACCAAAGCATAATTATTAAGTCTAAAAAAACTTTAAAAAAGACTTAATAATTATAAGAGAAAAAAAACTTACCAGTTGAAGCGTGCTTTGCAGAACCTTCTCGCACAGGCCTCTAATCGTAGGATAGCATTTATCAGTATCCACATGAAGCCCACCAACCAAAACCTCCCTGGGAGGAAGAACTAAGAAGCCTCGAGTAGTTCTTAGACCACTCCAAAAGCCTCACCCAAAAATATAAACTAGAGGTGCCCGAATAAATTCAGGCTCCTCAAAAATAACTTGCTCAATTACCCGAGAGATTAATTATCTCGCTTAGGATTCATACTTTGAGGTTAGTACAATTTGAAAGGAAAGGGGACAACCTATATATAGGCTTGGGGGAGCAAAACTGCTCCTCTTGTGGCGATGTGGGATGGGAGTAATTACTCCCATCCCATGTGCACACAGCGTGCATAGCATGCTGTGTGCTGCAAGGCAAAGCCCACAAGGCTTTGCCTTGCTTGTGGGCTGCGCATGTGCAGCCCATTTTCATGGATTGCCGCGAGCAATGCCCAGCATTGCTCGCACACCTTTCAGTATGCTCCGCGCACTCGAGCTTGCACAAAATACTTTTGTACTCTCGATTCAATTAAACTCACCAATACAAAATTCCCCTTTTAATCCTTCTTCAAATATTTATTTGTGACCCTAATAAATTAGTCACCAGTCAAAATAAATTTCTTGGTACAACCAAAATTGATCTAATCAATTATAATTTATTTATGACTCTAATTAATTAGTTACCTATCAAAATAAATACTCGGGTTTATCCAACATTGATCTAATCAATTTTAACCAATCAAATAATAATCCAATTATTATTTAAGTTATATTTTTGTAATAGAATAAATCTATTAGTTCTTCACTTAGTCCGATGAAGGTCCAATGTGTGTGACCTTATAGGATCCCGAAATATTGAGCTGTTAAGGCTTAACCATCCCTTGTTCTAATGGAACCATTGGCTCGATGCTCTAGACGTGAATAGAACTTGATTACCTTAAATGACTGTAGTACGCCACTAGCAAGGGTCTACCAACCCCCATTACTTTGAATGTCATTTATGCTTATGACTTAATCCCGGTTAATGCAATAGTTATCCAGTGCGATAAATTCCTTCCATTATTTAATATTAGTACCATCTGGTTTATAGGGTGCGGGTAAAGTGTTAACCCACTAATAGCGAGGTTCCTCTAAGCTATCCCAGTAGTTTACTTATTGCCAAAGTATATTGCCTTTTACTATAGTGTGTTTGACTAGAAACCATTTCTATCAAACACATACTCCGATCAGTGGTTTATGGCAATCATCATTTCAACAAGTGGCCAGGTACAACTCCTTAATATATCCGGAGCGATGGATTCTTTCTGACTACTCAGCCTACTAGCGTGCTGTCAACACTATACCCATAATCACCCGTAGCACCTTAAATTAATGAGTGCACAGTAATGACCCAAAGTATAGCAATAGTACCACGCAAGGTAGCTAGCATATCAAGTATGAGGACATTCACAAAGCTTATTGCAAGAAGATAAACACTAACACATTAATATATACCAAGTGTTTATCTTGCTGTGGTCTCCAATATATTTCCCAGATGTATCCGTGTGTCAAACTTAAGGCACCACCTTCAGTCTTCAGGAGATTAACTGCTTGGACCCTTTCCAAGAAAGTTGACCACATACTAGTCTTTCCGTTTCATCAATATCCTTTCTTGATGAAACTATGACTAAGGATAGTTTTGACATAATCATAATTGCACATGAAGCAGGTTCCACCAAATATAGTCCAACTATAATTTCTCTGACTTCATGCTATAATATGTCAAGGACTTTTGCATACATCAATGAATATATATTTAACCAGCTTTAATATATATACATATATATTTATTTATATATATATATATATACAAGCATATTGATAAAAAAAGATTAAATTCCTTTATTGATTAAACAAATTATTTATACTATTATATAATTAAGATATATCGCCCTAATTGCCTTAAGGGCATACATCATATCTAACACGTTTATATTGAGGGGAATGGCCCAATCTGAGCGTTCCATGCTCTTATGAGCGGCACCAGCAACAGCTACTCCCCCTGTGTCCCTGCATCTATAGGAATGGTATAATCGAGTACCATAATGAGCAAAGGCTAGAGGAGGAGAAGAGGTGGCTCAAAGGGATGGTGGATGTTGAGGAGGAGGAAGAAGAAGAGGAAGAGGAGGCTAAGATGGAGGCTGAAGGCAATGTTGAGATTGAGCCTGAGGGAGTGTTCCGATGTCCCAAGGGGGGCACCACTCTTTTAAGGTATGATTGTGTTTATGTGCATGATTTGCAATTATTTGGGTTAGGAATGTTGCTTATGTGTGTTTTTTGTGCTTTTCGGGAACCTACGAGAAAAAGAGGTTGGGACAACCAGAGTGGGACACAATACTATGGTGTGTCGGAGGGGCTAAATTTCATGGAAGGGCATCTGGTCAACCTGATGGGGACCCAGTTGCATGATCAGGACTTCCCTGGTTTTGAGATATTCGATGATGCATACAACTTCAAGAAATGTTGCGTGATCGGGACCTCATTTCTATGGAAGTATGCGGGAATGCTGAAGGAGATCAGATGAGTGAAGCAATTGAAGCTATTACCAAAGCCTTGGCTGTACTCATGAAGAAGAACTAGAAGGGAAATGAGAAGGGAAATCCTATAAGCAAGGCCATGAGAACCTACAAGATAAGAGTACCAGTTCAGTTGCCAGTGTTACCAAGACTGACCAACAAGGCCCTTCGCCTGTGGTGCATGATTTAAATGATGTAATTTTGAATGTTGAAAATATTTTTTATGTAAACAATGCAGCTTATAAGGCATATCATGGATAAATTGATGCATTTTTCATTCACATTTTGTTTGAATATCTCATTTTAAAGGCATAAAGCACTTATAACAACATTATTCTTAGAAATATCACCATATTTATTAATGAAGTTGGCTTTAAGTATCCCACAATGGCATAAAAATCCAATGGTTAAAACCTACCACCAAAAAGAGAGATAAAATGTGCTTAGCAAACATAATAACCTTAGGTCTTGGTCCATCTTTCTTCAGGACGGGGAAAAGAGGACACATCATCAGGAACAAAAAAGACCAACAACCCCAAAGATAATAAGGGAAACATGTCCTACATCAAAGGCACCATTGAAAAATTGGGACCTACACCAATCTAAAATCAAAGCAAGCTTGAAAACCAATCCGATGCTCTTCTAAAACCTGCAAAAATGAAAAAGACCCAATGCTCCCCCAAAAATGTTAGAAAGAATACCTAACTTCCAGTGAAGGGGCTTTTCTTACCAATACATGTTCCTCAATATTCTACATTCCCCCTCTAAAAAAGCTTTCTCCATTTCTTTTGAATAAAGAAGACCCTCTACCTTACACCAGAATAACATGATCTCCTCCTTTCACAAGGAGGAGAACATCACTCAGAACCCCATCTTTCACACAGGTAAGAGCAAGTTTGTGTCAGGAACAAAAGGAAGCAACTTAAGGCACATAACCATCTACAGATGTATCAGCAGCATATAGCTCGAGCCTAAAACAATAGAGTATGATACTCGTAAGAGCCTCCCAAGGAAGGAGATCTGGTTCTCCAATAAATGCACCAAGTCAACACTGATGCTAGGGCTAAGTTAAGGCCAATTAGGGAAGGACCATTTATGATCAAGAAAGTCCTTGGCAAGGGATGAATCAAGCTCATGGACAAGGATGGAAATGAATTTGTGATTCTAGTGAATTAATACAGGCTTAAGCATTATCATGTCTAGTTTAAAATAGATAAATCACAGAAAGTAGCATAAATAATAAAAGAAATAAAAAATAAATCACCCGATGAGTGGTCCTCAACTGCTTGAGAAAAAATTTAGATACAACCCACTGACTGGTATTCCACAAATTGGTCATGCAAAAGTTAGGGTACTCCAACACAAATAAGCCCGCTAAGTTGAAAACCTGAAAAGGGCGGCTTAGGAAAAAGTTAGGGCATTGAGATTAAAATGGCTATTGCTATCTCAAAAATCTGTAAAAGGACCAGTACACTGTAGGGGTTAACAATTGAAAATTATTACCATTCCCTATATACTAAAATTAATCTCATCAATGAACGTGTTATGATTTGCTAAGAATTCTTGGTATTATGAATGCATGCATGTCTTTAGGTTAAATAATCACAAGTATGTGAACATTAATTTTTCTCTACATTTTGTGCCCTTTGTTGTTACCATTACTACACGTACATTATTTAATAAAAGACAAAAGTAATGACAAGCTATAAAAGAAATAAGGTTTATGCAAAAGTTGAAAGCGTCTGCTGGATTGAAAACCCAAAAGGGCAGTCTAGGTAAAAGTTAAGACGAAAGAAAAAGAAAGAAAAAGCCTGCTGGATTGAAAAATCGGAAGAGCAGTAAAGGTAAAAGTTAAGCTAAAGAAAAGAAAAGGAGAAGTTCGCAGAGTGGAGCTACTAAGGACAATTTAGGCAAAACTTAGGACAAATAGAGATGAAAATAAATGCTCGATAGGTTATCTCGTAATGAATGGCCTATACAAAAATTAGAACTCATTTTTGAAATGCTAGAATAGTATTGCACATTTTTTGCCAAACATCATTTGTAACTGCAATACAGTTGGGATCCTTTGAACTTAGCTCTCCCACTATGGAATAGTGTGGTAGCACATGTCCCCTGAAGTGCTAATCTCAAACCAATAAGCCTTGGTAATTCTTATTAGTTAAATTAGGTCAGCTCATCGTAGTTTGGAACTTTGAGTATTCAACGGTTAAGTTACTTGCTTATAGTATGTTCTAACAGGGTCTTAATGTTAGTTACGTCAACGGGTAATGCAGGTCGACAAGCAGTAATATTCAATGTTCTCAGTGTGGAAAAGAAAAGTTAGAGCTTGCATAAAGTAAAATGGTTGGCAAATAGCATCCAAGTTTACATCAAAATGAGCCACCAGGGGAAAAAATGTTAAATGTTCATAAAGAAAATAGTGATTATGATCCTAATCTAAGCTGTCAGAGGGTCCTAGCCCTAGAGCACGTCCTAAGTCTCATCCTGCATATCTACTAGCAGGTCATCCATATCAATCATCACATGGTCCCCAATCTATAGACCTACAGCAGTACTCCTAGCGGAAACATCAACGTCTCAACCTTCTACTCTACCTCCTGCTCAGCACCAGCCGCCTAAGTCAGCCTCGGCTTAACCCGGTAGCCTAAGAGATCCTTTAAGGAAGAGGATAGCTCAGGTGTATGACTACCTTGAGTCATGTAGGTCAGCTTTGCCCACAACACCTCTGCCTCTGCCCCAGCTTGAGTCACCTATCTCCTAGCCCTCTCTAGATCTGCCTTAGCTTAGGGATCCTATCTAGCTCTATAGTGACCACGCACAGCTAATCCTCCATATAACCAGCCCGATCCTCAGTAGTCTCGAAGTCTCTAGCAGACATGTCACGCTCCATAGCTAGTAGTGTCTACATGGAAACCAAAGGATCAATACACATATGTAAATATCATTGCATGCATACATAGTTTGTTAAATTTTTGTAGGAAAATAAAAGTTACTGCAGCAAGAGCGTCCTATGCCTTTATTGGATCTCGGACCGAGAAGAATCTACGGGCAGTCCTCTCTGCCTTAACTATAGATACCTAAAAAGATTAACAAGACTAGCTTGAAAGATAATCTAGACACATAACACAGATATGGATTGAGCGCTAAATGTAGAAAGCCTTATGTGGCTCACGCTGGGAGGAGAAAACTGAATAGTATACACCGAATCCTCGAGCTTGTGTATAGCTTACTTCCTCGAGTGATCAAGGAGCTGAAAGGAAGTGTCCAAATCAGTCTAGAGGACTCCCTCCCTAAAGCCCCTAGTAGCCCTGGACTGCTTGGTAGGTGGCTCAGGATCAGCATGCCCAATAGGGATGGTGGCATCTATTGCAGAAGGAGTAGTGGCAGTAGTGGTCTTCTTCCACTTAGAAGCGGGGGTCTATATCACAATTAGCTAATCATCATATCCTACATTCATGAAAATGAGAGTAAGTACATGCAAAGATTTATAAGGTTTAGTTAAAAGGGTTTACCCGAGTGGAAGAACTAGCAAGCCTGGGAGCACCCTCAGTCCGACGCATGAAAGGACCCTCAAGATCACCCCTGGGTCCATCCTCATCGTCGTCATCATCAACATCATCGCTACTGCCATCTCCCCTATAGAACTTGAGACGAAGATCATTGTGGTTAATACTCTCACAAGGGGCAGAAGTGAAGAAGCAATAAATGCAGCATAGGAATATGCCACTGACATCACTCGGGCCCCCTTGCCAAGCAGATACAACCCATAGTCCATCCCCGAAATCAAGTATTACTAGAAAACCCTATCAAAACTAAGGGAGGGATAATCCTCTCCACTACAACACCCATCTGCTAGTTGTGGTTCCTCTCACCAAAGTACCACTCATAGGAGAGTGGCGACTCTAAAATAAAGCGACAAACATCCACTCCTGCCCACATCCTCTTGATGTCATCATAAATTACCATCCTCTCCCATGGGTCCCGAATAACCGATACAAAGTAAATGCACTATAAGTATCATTACTCTATAAAAACATTTTTCACTAATGGTTTGTTGAAATGTAAATTACAAATGTGAAGCTAGAAAAGTTTACCCAATCAGAATGTTGCTGGCGGAGGAACTCCCTGTACTCCGTTATGGTCCCAACCTTGTATTGCTAGAGTCCTATCCACTTTGAGATATTGTGACGCGCCTAGGATGTCCAAGCATGCCAGACCTAGGGTCAAATTGGTGCTCAAAGGTCCAAATTTGCAAGAAGTATCAAAGTTAGTGGTAAGGAAGTTAAAAAAATAGCGTAAATCTTAAAGTATAAAGTTCAAGGGTTACTAGAAGGATAAGATGGCAGATCTTGAGCTTAGAATGCTGGTTTTGAAAGCCAACATCTAACCTATAATACATCTATGCTAGGATGGTCTGGCAATAGTTTTTGCCTTGCATAACAGCAAGATCCTTAACAGCTGATAGTAGCCTATAATTGAGGCAGCCAAAGTAGACAGGGAAGAAAATTGTAGTGAGGAAGGTCAGTAGGAAGGACCGATCATACTGATCCCTCCTCCCTACAACAATAGGGCTCGACTATCGATCTAGTAAAGATGGAGCTTCCCGTAGTTGAGCTTATCTGCCCCTCTAGGATAAAGCCCGAGTAGTCTCTCCACATAGGCCTTCACCTGGGCTTGGGAATGCCAACGGTTGGCATATACATCAAAGTGGATTACATCCCCACTCCAATCCAAGCTAGTCAGCACGCACGTATTGGAGGGAGTCACCATAACCTCCCTGATTGACAGATGAAAAGTATGAGTCATCTCTGACCACCTCTCCGCTAGAGCAGAGATAGCAATGAAGGCCATCATCTTGGGAGCCGAAGGGATGCCCCTAATGATCTCACTAAACCCGAACCAGTCTATGGGGGCTAGTAGTTAGTATCCCCCATGGCATGGATCTGCTCGTACCACTTTCTACATAAGCTCAGGGCTCCCACATTCTTATACTAGAATTGCAAGGACAGAAACACATTTTCATAGGGTTAGAATATAGTGGAGTAGTAAAAAATTAGAAGAAAATGGCATAATACAAAGTTCTAGACATTCTATCCTAGGAAGTGGGACCCGTACAGGCCCACCTCCACCCATATGGGTCCGACTACCCCACCAGTATAAGAAATGAGACTTGTACGAGTCTGACCGCACATGTACAGGTGACCTGCGAGTAGTCCCCTATGGTTAACTTCCTGAATGATCCAAAATAATCCAAATCTCAACCAAAGCTCACCCAGACTTGTCCTAAAAGCATCCTAGACTAAAGTTACATGCCTTAGGCTCTATTCTAAGTCCTAAAGCACCCTTAATCATGCCAAAAGTCAAGAAATTTGAGAAATTGCAAAAATGAAAAATGGAGAAATTGGGCAAAATAACTGAAGTGTTGAGGCATGAGTCCTAGGGGAAGGGATCAGTGGCTCATCAGAGCAAGGTGAGAGATCGAGGAATGAGTCGTCCTTCTACAAAGCGTATCCAATAGAAACCAGACATTCCTGGAACTTTGAATTGCCTACCCAGGGAAAATCATTGCATTCCAAAGTGA
Source organism: Euphorbia pulcherrima (assembly GCA_947683365.1). Taxonomy (NCBI): domain Eukaryota; kingdom Viridiplantae; phylum Streptophyta; class Magnoliopsida; order Malpighiales; family Euphorbiaceae; genus Euphorbia; species Euphorbia pulcherrima. The sequence goes on from CANTUS010000009.1 coordinate 23,772,096, forward strand.
AATGGGTAGCTTGGGGAATCTTTTTATACATTTTTTATTAAGGTTTGAGCAAAAATCGCCAGAATTTAGAGTATAGGAAAGTTTTGTGTGAAGCGGGAAGAGGAAGAGGTCTACATTTTTAAAAGACCCCAACAAGGACCTGTATGGCTCACACCTTCACCCGTATGGGTCACATTTTTGCAACCTAGCACCCATTCGGGTCCCATCCCACCCGTATGGGTCCCCTTTGACCATTGAGGAAAAAATTTTCACCGAAGGATAGAATTTTTCAAATAGCAGGGGCATATCAAGTCCAAATCAAGGGCCAACCCCAATTCTCTCAAACTCCTTATTTTAATTAATTTAGGGGAAAAACCCTAGCTCACCTTAATCCACGATTAAGGGGCAAAAAAATTTTTGTTCACCAGAAATGCAATCAAGGATCAAGGCAAGCTATTTTTCATCCATTACTAACATAAATAGTTTTCATGCATATGTTCATTTAGGGGAAGGATCTCCAAGGGAACAAAACATCAAAGGGCAACAATCCCAAAAAATAAGACTTTATAGCCTGAACCAATGAAGATTAACCTAGAAGAAGTCCCCAGCATACAAATCATCTAGGAAGACACCTCCCCGATAAAGAAGTCAACTGAGTGGCATCCCCCGATTCCCTAACAGTGGATCCAATCAAGGGGCATCACCCGATCATCAAATACCCTAGGGGACCCACCCTAGTGGCATTCCTCAACAATGGAGCCAGTCAAGGGGAATCCTCCTATCATAAAATACCCTATGGTCACCCACCTTAGGGGAATCCCAAGTAATAGAATCGATCAAGGGGCATCACCCCTAAGGGACATTCCCTTGAGAGGCACCCTTCAAGGGGTATGCCTCCCTAAGTAATCGGGACAAACCTAACATTTCTCATACTTAATTTATAGCTTATTCAAGTGCCAACCCCCATGCACACATCTTCATTCTTGATTAAAGGGGCAAAAATTTTTGTTTAGCACAAAGTCAATCAAGAATCAAGATATGTCATCTTAGGAAGTAACTAACTCAACATTTTTATTGTCTCTTAACAGGTTATCAAAAACCCCAGCAGGAAAGTCATTACCCTTAAGAAAGGGATAAGAGGAGAATTATCTACTTTAGGAAAGGGATGCACCATCATCGGTCAGGATATTTGATCCGCCTTAAGAAAGGGAGACACATACCTTCCCAAGTGAAGTTGCCATGAATACATGATCAACTAAGAAAATCATCTGCCTAAGGAAAGGGATATGCATCGGCAAAGGAAAGTCATTAGCCCCAAGAAAGTGATACACATTGGTGAAGGAAAGTCATCCGCCTAAACAAAGGGATATGCATTGGCAAAGGAAAGTCATCTACCTTAGGAAAGAGATACACATCAGCAAAGGAAAGTCAACTGCCTCAAGAAGGGGAAACTTATTGGCAAAGGAAAGTCATCCGCCTTAAGAAAGGGATACGCATCGGTAAAGGAAAGTTGGCCACATCAACAAAGGGACGCCAAGGAAAGGAGTTCACCTTAAGAAAGGGAATCGCCTATATCATCACCACAGGTATTATTCCTAAACCCTCGCTCATTTTGTGAGATCATACAAATCCATATCTAGAGTGATCCCTTGAGGGGCAGCCTGTGAGCATTGGATTTTAACGGTCCTTCTCATAAAATGATGATCAGAGCTAGATAATGCTATTCTTTACAAGTGTTATCCATCAGAGGTGTTCCTACTATAGCATAGACAAGTTTAGCCAAGTTTAGAGGCCTAGTGTACCTAGAGTGACCCATACGGGTCAAGCCTGGTAGTACAGATCCACTGGTTGACTCATATGCATCAAAACCCCTCACCATCTTAGGAGGGACCATACGGGTCCCACCTGGACCCATACATGTCCCGTTCTTGTTCAAATAGGCAGAATGGCATGTTATCTCTACCTTTTTTAGAGAAAATCAGTCATGAATGCAATTTAGTGCATTTAGACTCAATTTCCCCTATAAATAGCGGCTTTTCACCTCATTTTCAAAATGATCAAAGAAAAAAAAGACTAAACAATTCATACAAAATTCCACCAGTTTTGATAGGTATAGTAAGGGTATAGTTGAGGTATAAAAAGTACAAAATTGGGAGAAAACCCATTCCTTAAGGTTTTGTCCACATTTAATTCATTTCCAGCATCATTTATTAGGATTTGGGGGAGGTTTTGTCCACCCAAATAGTCACCTAAATAGTCCTCATATCATTATTTCATCATCTATTTTAGTTAGACTCTCTCTCGGCATAGGGATCGCTTCAAAGTGGGTTCATGACGTAAAGGTATGCTTCTGAGTTTCAAAGAGAGTCACATCTAATTAGTATTATTATTCATGAAGGTTTTCTCTATTTCATCTTCTTCTTAAACTAAACTAAAGTTCTGCCCAATACCAGACTGGAACCATGTGGGTCCTCCCCGCCAGTACAGGTCCTCATAGTAGCTGTACGAGTCCCACCCCACTCGTACTGGTACTAGCCCCCCGGAAGAACCTAATGTTCCCCTTTTCACCTGTAAAATGAATCTAACATCACCATTTGCCATGCAATAATTTTCACTAATAATCCATTAAATCAACCCATGAAAATCTAAAATGTGTTTTCATAACAAAATGCGAGGAATACCTATTATTTATTCTCGATCCTATAAGTCTTCTGGGCGGTATTGATCGCAAAATCACCATGCTAACTTAATCACATTTTTCCTAACAAAATGTTGACTTATGATATGCTATAACTGTGCTAATCTTTATAGATGCAAGTGAATTTATTTATTTTGTTTTACAACTTAGAACAAATGTATAGGTTCCCTTGCAATTCCCTATTTTCTCCAGGTAGTATTTTTTATCCCACATTTATTACTTGTGCTTTATTATGAAGTGTTTAATGCATGAATCGAGAGTGAAAAAGTGTAGAAAAATAGGATTTCTGTAATAATTCCCCAAATGATGAAAAGAAAACGGTTTTACATGGTGAATGTAATTTTTAATAACTAAATATGAAATAAGTGACTCGTACGATACCCGAATCTCTGATCCGAAAGGTGTGAGTCTCCTGCCTCGTGGGAACCATACCAAAACTCTTTTCCAAGTATACAACTTGGGTTGTGACTCTATCATTTGTATCCAAATTTGGGTTGCAATTTTTTTATTCATTAAAAATTAGTTAAAATGTGCAAAGTTGAACTAAATTGTTCTATCACGCCTAAATCAACCAACCTCCAGAGGACACCATCACAAGGCACCAAGGCAGATTCATATATCTTCGACCACCGAGAGTTTACAACTCTCTTGACACTCTCAAAAGAAGACCTTATGAGAAGGAGCTAGCCGACCGATTAATCTTTGGGTTATGTCCTCACCTCCGTAAGATACCATTCATGAAAGCATACAAGACCATTCCTGAGTGTTATGAAGCAGCCATAGAAGCGGAAAAATATTTCAAAAAGATGGAAGCCCATGACCCGTCGAAGATTGAAATAGAAAAAGACATCGATACCCTTACCACTTCTATGTACACCATCCTATGCTTGGGGATAAGAAGAAGACACCTTTCCAAGAAGCCTTGAGAAACCTGGCTTAAGTCACAAGAGACACCATGGACAATGTATTGACCGAAGAACAATTGCAAGATCTGGATTATGACCTGACTCACCTCCTAATGAGTGACCATAAAGACCCTCCGCCTGTGGAGGATGTCAATGCAATTATATGTAATGAAAATGGTGTAGCCTTCGGGCTACCTAATGATAATAGTGATAATGATTTTGCTTACTTGTTTGATGTTTCACTTGATAGCACCATGCATTCATTGGACTATACACATAACATTTTTAGCATTCATGACATTTCATTACAAGACATTAATCTGGGTACCAAAAAAAATCCAAAAATGGTAACAATACCCAATGACTTAAACCCTATCAAAAAAGGAGAGATGATAAAAGTGCTTAGAAAACATGTTAATACTTTTGCTTGGTCGTACAAAGACATGCCTGATGTAGAATGTCAAATCGCTGACATTCTAATAGACAGCTATTAGAGATTCTAATATTCATTGGAGATTCAAACAAGGAATCAGTGAAGGACGATTTCCCATTACCTCGTATTGATATGCTAATAGACAGCGCCACTAGAGCCGCGATGTATCCATTCTTAGTTGGTTTCTCCAGGTACAATCAAATACTAATGGATATCATCAAGAAGGTTGAGACAACTATCATTATAGAATAGGGGGTGTAATATTACAAGGTAATGCCTTTCTGTTTCAAAAATGAAGGGCAACCTATTAGAGGTCTGTAACCACCCTATTACATGATATGATCCATGAAGAGGTTAAGGTTTATGTGGATGACATGTTGTAAAGTCCAATACGAGGGAAGAACATCATGAGATCTTAGACAGATTCATGATGAAAATTGAGAAGTACAACCTCCATTTGAATCTGAAGAAATATATGTTTCGGGTTACATCAGGGAAAGTCTAAGGCCATATTGTCAACTAGAGAGGAATCAAGGTTGACCCTAACAAAGTCAGAGCTATTTAAGAAAGGCCTATTCCTAAAATTGAAAGTGAAGTCAAGTCATTTCTTGGATCACTTCAGTATGTGAGTTGATTCATTGCTATGCTAATAATAGTTTGCGAGCCAATCTTTAAGTTATTAAGAAAGAAGAAGTAGGTAGAGTGGAATGAGCATTGCCAGATAGCTTTTAATAGAGTAAAAGATTATCACATGAGCCCTATAGTCTTGAAACCTCCAATCTCCGATAGACTGCTAATTCTTTATCTAGCCATAGAAGAATCTTTTATAGGTGCGATGTTAGTCCAAGAAAAAGATTATAAGAACAAGTACGCTATTTATTACTTGAGTAAGAAGTTGTTGGAGTATGAGACACGATATATAGTTGTTGAGAAGATGTTCACTGCAATGGTATGGTTGACCAAGAAGTTGAGGCATTACTTCAAGTCTTATAGAATTCAAGCGGATGCCAAGGTAGACCCTATGAAGTATCTTTGTCAATCCCCTACATTGGTAGAGAAACTCTCTCATTGGCTTCTTTTTTTGTTTGAATTTGATATCGAGTACATCACGAAGAAAGTAATCAAGGGGTGAGTAGTGGCTAAATTCCTGGTAAGCCAACCTATAAGATAGACTATGGAGAGAATTTGGATTTTCCTGATGAGCAGTTAGCAATAGTTGAAGCAGAAAAGATCAGAAAGGAGCAAAAGAATTATTAGGAGATTAGCAGTATAGTTTAGTTTGATAGATGAGGGTCTCTTTAAGAGGACCACCAAAGGGTTATTATTGAGATGTCTAATAGAGGAAGAAGATAGTGAACCAGGTACATTCAACAGATTGAGGCCCACACATGAATGGAATGGCTTTGGCTAAGAGGATTCAAAGAATGGGGTAATTTTGGACCATGATGAATGCCAACTGCGTTGAAAAGGTTACGAAATGCCACAAATGTCAAATTCATGGGGATATAAAAGCATCTACCCTCGTCCGAACTTCATAATTTGTCTACTGCTTGGCCTTTCTCGGTATGGGGGATAGATATATTTAGCCATCATCAACCAACGGACCCTAATTTATCATAGTCACAGTTGATTTTATTTTAAAATGGGTAGAAGTCGAATCCTACTCCAGCATCACCTCCATAAAGATGGCCAAGTTCATAGAGAGGCACATTTTTGCTCGATACGGGATTTCGCACAATGTGGTTTCTAATAATGGAGTTTAATTCCAAGGTGCTACATCTTATTTATTTGAAAAGTTCAACATCGAGCATCACATATCCTCTCCATATAGACTATAAGCCAATAGGGAAGTCAAAGCCACCAATAAGTCGATCAAGAGAATTATATCTGAGATGGTGACTACTTGCAATGATTGGGTCGATAAACTCCCATTCGCGGTTTGGGGGTATAGAACCAGTATGAGAACTCCCATTGATCAGACACCTTTCTCCTTAATACATAGAATGGAAGTCATGTTGCCTGTTGAAGCTGAAGTAAGATCTCAGTGGGTGGCACTTAAAGCTCAGTTAAAAGAATAGGATTGGGAAATGTTGATCCCCGTGTATAGATATATAGGGTCAAAGGGGGCTGAATGACCCTTTTTACGGAATTTACAGGCTTTAAAAAGTCTAGTGTAGCATTTTTCATAGGCTTCCAATGTAGTTGATCCAAATGATGCAGATATAAAATGATATGCAATAAAATAAGTAGTTAAAGAAAATCCAACACAGTGATTTTATCTTGGTTTGGCCCCCGCCTACTCTAGTCCCCGAAGTTTCCTTCCTCTAAGCTTTATCCGCTAGTGTAATTCCTTTCCAACTTGCAGGAATCAAGCCTTACAATTGTCTTCGGAAATTTATTCTCCTATAGATGTAGGATGTACCATTAGAAGCACCAACTCCAACCTGAGTCCTTTTGAGCTTGTCTGTAGATGCTAACCCCTCTTCCGGATGTAAGATACACCACTAGATGCACCAACTCCTACCTGAGTCCTTTCTCTTTAGTAGGATACACCACTTAGATTCTACCCAAACCTAAGTTGAGTCCTACAGGCATATACCACTTAAAGTGCCAACTCTAAGCTGAGTCCCGATCTCAATACTCACCCAAGTATGAGATATTACAACTGATTTTATCAAGGGTTTTTTTTAATTCTTCAAGTTTATAACACAATTGTGAATTCTTACAAAATAGATCTGGAGTTTTTCAAGTTCTTAGAGGGATTTCGTTCACTGGTTGAATTAGCTTGAATTCTCTTTCTAATAGCTTTTTATGAAATCAACCAACACCTTCTTAATGTGTGAATATCTCCTTTTATAGGCTTGGATCATAAATCTAGCCATTGTGCAACACTGAGGTTGATCTAGAGTCCTTACCATTGATCAGGTATGATTTAGCACTTCCGGAGCCATCGATTAATCTGTTAGAGACATAATTTGACCCATTTGAATTTTTGGGATTGATGCAAAAAGCTGTCAGTAGGCATTTGTTTGGCTTTTTGTGCACTACAAAATTCTAGGTGTGATTTGTCATTTGCGTGAACTCCACACGCCATTTTAATAGTCTAGGTTGAAAAGGTGGTTGTCTTTTTTCTCTCCAAGTTAGACAATTGTCCTTTTGTGAAATGCTTGCAAGCTGTCATCTTTTATTCTTCAAGATAAAAAGGAACTTTGACTTCATATGAAAATGGAGGGAAATATGATTTTCAACCAATATCCCTTTTTCTTGATGATTGAGTCTTTCGGATGTCTTTAGACTCAACTTATTTGGACACTCTTCAATCAGTCTTTCTCCAGATGCTGTCTTTGTGGGGTTAGAAGTTTGTTTCCTTTCCAAACCGTAACTGGATGCTTTTCAATATGTACTTAGGTGTTTGAAGTCTTCAATATATGTCTGAATGACTTGTCTTGGACTTCTGTGTTTTTGTTTTCTTCAAACTACATCCGGATATCTTTGAATTAGCTCTTCCGGATCATTGTTTCCCGACAATCTCCCCCATTTGATGGAAACAAAAACCTAAATACATTTTAAGCATAAGGATAGGGGTTTTATGAGCTAAGTATAATTCTTAATACTTAGTCATTTATAGATTTACTCCCCCATAATTCTAGCATCCTAACTCCCCCAATATTTTTGAATTCTACCTTCTAAGTTTTTTTAAGCATAATTGATAGTTGTACTTAGAAGCAATTTTTAAGTAGATTTTTCACTAAATATACTTCTACTATTAATAATAATTAACATCAATGAAGTTCCGAATTACAAGTATAGCGGTATATAAGGGAAAATAATACATAACTAGCTATTACAAAATTTTACTTTGAAAAAAATAGCTATTCATTACAAGATATTCTACTTCCCAGAAACTTCACCTTCTTCGAATGTGCTCTTCTCCCCCTTTTTGTTTGCATCAGTTTGGGGATCTTGAACTACTTGGAGTGGTGTAATAAGCTTTCACATCTTTGTATATGACTTAGCAAGATCTAGATGCAATTCAAGAGCATCTTGCCTGTGTTCTGCTTAGAAGAATGGGAATCATGCCTTAAGAAGAGTGAGATTGCACTGGTACCCAAAGAATCTTATATCCCTAATGTATTGGATAAGGTTCTAAATGATTAGGAGGAAAAGGCTTTTCAAAATTGTAGGTTAAGTCCTAGAAGAAGAAGATGAAGCAAGTGAGAGTTGAGAAATGTTGGATTGCGGTTGTTTAACCTACTAGATGATGTCTCTCCGATAGTATGAAGACTGCTTGAGTTCTTTGTACAATTATCCTTCTAGGTATTGATAAGCTTTTCTATTCCGAAGAGATGGCATTAGAACTCATCACTCACATCATCCTTTTACTTTAATAGGAGCTTTCGTAGTCCTTCGTCAAGAAAATTACACAGCATCTTCTGAGAGGCCTAATGTTCCACGTTAATGAAGGTTCATCCAGATGAAATATCCTTGGAGGATTTTGTGGTTACTCAGGTAATGAATTTTTCCAAGCTTTGAAACTTGCTGCCTATGTACTCCTTTAGTTCTACTTTTAGATCAATGGATGAGGAAGTGATTTGGCCCAATATTGTAGCATAATTATTGTCTACTCCTATTGTAGCCCGGGTTGCTGTTCTATTCGTAGTTGTGATAGTAGAGGAGAGTTCGGTTAATATTGGAGTAATATTGGATAGAGAGGTTTCAACGACTTGTACAGTTATGGGGAATAGAGCAAACTTCTTGTCAATACTCTTCAGTGAAGTCTTTATTTCTCCTAACTCTGCTTTGAGATCCAGATTCATGGATTTTTGCTTCATTAAACTCTCCACAGATCTCAATTATGCACATACACCCCATAACATCTTCTTGATATCATCTTCTATATGCCCTTCAATAGTGGCTTGCTCATATAGACTTAGAGCCATTCTAATCTTTTTAGCTCTAGTGGGCTTTAGATTGATGGTTGGCTTCTTTAGTATACTGTCAGAAGAGGATTCTTCTTCCAAGCCAGAGCTGCTTTCGAATTCTTTTGATCTAGAAGATTCTTTTTCTTGACTACTTTTCTCATCTTTCTTTTGTTCTTCTTGCTCCCATTCCATCCTTTCCTCTGGAGTGATCTCGCCCATTAAGTCCACTTTAGAAGTGTCCTTAGTGGGTCCCAGACCATCTCCCTCCTTGGAAGCATCTCGCTGCAGGATAGGATCATCTTCCTTAGGTGCACTTTGAGATTTAGTGACACCCAAGTTGCATTGATTTTCATTAGCAGTAGTTACCTCTGGGTATTTTTGTTCAGTATGCTCTATTTTATTTTTCTCTTCTTCTTCATTACCTTCTAGAAGATTAGAATTTTCCTCAATCTCCCTTCCCAATGCCGTTGTAGGACTTATAACTCTAACTTCTTCAAATTGGTCCAAAATTTTGGTACTATCATCAACATTCTCTCTAGATGCCTTTTAAGGACTTTGAACTTCAATCGCTGCAACTTCTGTACTCAAGAGGGTTTCCGAGAGCAATTCAATACATGCCTTAAAAACATACAATTCTTCCTCGCTACATTGACTCTCTCTGAGAGGTGCTAGATCTTTTAGAGAGTTGACTATTGGTGGAGTGCTAGTAGGTACAGTTCTAGAAGAACCTCTGGGACCCACCTTTAAGAGTTGGTTTACTTTCATATTGTCCCTGATAGCTTCCATCATCTCAGTAAATTAAGGATCCTCCGGATGAAGATTGTTCGGAATGACGGGCTTTATGGTGACTGCTATTTACTTCCCCTTCTATTTTTGTCCTTAAGGAATTTCCTCTATTGTAGATGATTTTAGTGCTGGCTCCTGAATGGCAATGCCTGGAGTCGGATTCCTAGGTTTTAGTTTAGCTCTTTTTGCCTTACGAGGCTAACTAAATATGGGTCCCTTCCGGATGAATTGCTTCTCGAGAGCAGGTTCTCCATCTCCGATCGCCTCACTATTAGAATTACTACACTGTACTAGGACATCCTTAATGGTGGTTTTAGCACCTTTTAACCACCCCTTTCTAATAGCAGCAGTTGCTACAGCAATGGTTTCAGTTGCATCCAGTTCACAAATTGGTTTCATCTTCTTTGATGCAGCTTTGATAAGACTTTTTCTCCTCTTAGGCTTTTCCGGTGTTGTCTTCATTAACTAAGTGAAGGTAAGGGTGTCTTCATTTTACCTCATCAACCTGTTCCACTACAAACTTCATATTTACTTCCTTTTGAGTTCTGGGCTTTATGGTTCTAGCCCTTTTTGCTTATAGAGCAAGTTCCATAGAACTTCTGGCCTTCCATACCTTGCTCTTTTCCTACTTTACCCTCCTCTATTTCTGAGCTTTCTCCTTACCCCAGACTTCTCCAAAAGATAGTTATTGAAGTTTTTCTCTAGGATTTTCTTACCTTGATCTTATTAGACTCCAGATAGATTCATCCCATTTTCAAGAAGGATTTTAGTGATGAGTGTGCCATGGGTGTTCCTATACTGCTTCACAAACTGCATAATCAGGACAGGGATGTTTATGACTTCGCTCTCTACCCAATGCCAAAGAACTCAGTGTAGAATGTAAGATGCAGTGGTGAGAGAGCCTTTTTAGATGAGGATAAACTTTGCTAGGGCAAATTGCAGCACCCTGGGGGTTTCTAGCCAATATGTAGAGAATTTATCTCCAAAATACATATGGGAAGCCACATTTTGGGATTGTACTTGACCTTGAGCTCGTCGCCATCATTTCTTAAAAGAACCCCGTCATTTTTCATCTGGAAGTGAGTTAAAAAGAACTTTGGAGTGATTTTTATGACCTTTCCTTGCACCTTTGTCCAGATGGCATCAAAATAGAAGTGGACCATTAGGTTATCATATAATTCCCTCATAAGATTTGGATAGGTAGGGTGGTTCATCTTGAGAGGAAGACCTCAAGATGTTGGTCTTTTAGAAGTTAGGAATAGGGTTCAATACTAACCAAGAAGTTGTCACCTAGATAGTTGAGGGAACTATCGTATCGGGGCTTTTGAGTTTAAGAGGGATAAAATCACCATTTTTGAGATCTATATCTTTGATGATGTTTCTAGGAGGAGGAGGAATGGTTTGTCCTTGAGTGTTTGTCATTTGAGAGTTGTGAAAGGATTTTAAAATTTTAGGGTTTCCATAAATAAAATTGCAGAGTAATAGTAGATTAGTTGCTCGCATATAGATGAAGGAAGATTTTTGGGGCATTTTATTGATTTTTGAGGTAAGGGTAGAATGGTAATCTTGATGCAGTAAAAGTTAACTTGATCAATGATGTTGTAGTTAAATTTGAGGATAGTGGTAAAAGACGTTTAAACGGGAGAATTAGAACGGTTCAATTTTAAAGCAGTTATATCAGTCTACCATGCTTGTTCTCCCTAATAAACGTTTGAAACTAAAAAATATGTACATTTACCTTTTTGTACTTTTACTGCCATATGTCACTCTTGTCTCCTATGTTGGCAATATCCGTTCCAGATCCAGAGTCAAATAATTTCTTCTTCATTTTCTTGACCTTTTGACTTGGGATGATCAACATTAAATGTTCTTTTTCTTCCGGATCTTTAATCAAGTTTTATTTGACATTCCAATTGCCTCCCTTAGCTTGTTAAATTAATCTTTACCTTAGTGGCTAATAAAGATACCTGCCCTTTGCTCATTTGTTGGAATGCAAACCAAGATGACCTCCTTCTACATAATATAATCTCTGATGAAATGGTGTCAGATATTGACATGCTACATCCTGCTATGTAGCACTGAATTTTTGGACATATCAATTGCACTTTTGTTATCATACATAACATCCATACATCCAAATTGAACTATATAATAGGAGTTGAGCAACATAGCTTACTGCAGCCATATATTCTGCTTCAGTGGTTGATAATGCTACTGAAGTTTTATTCATGATGTACAAAGAAACTAAACAATCCCCAAGGAAATGACAGCCTTCGGATATGTTTTTTCTCTCAAGCATGTCTCTTCCATAGTCTGGAATAGTGTACCCCCGCAAAGTCTAATTTCCATTGCTGGGATATCATAATCCAACTTTAATTGTTCCCAGCAAGTACCTAAGCACCCTTTTTCTAGCCTTAAGATGAGAATCTTTTGGATTGGCCCAAAACCTTGCAAAGTAGCAACCGGCATACTGTATGTCAAGTCTGCTAGCTATCAAGTATAGAAGTCATCTAATCATTCCTCTGTAGAGCTTTTGAGTTACGTCTTCTCCTTTATAATCCTTTGATAAGACTGTATCTAAACCCATAGGAGTGGACATTGGCTTGCTTTTATCTATCTCAAACTTCTTTAAAATCTCCCTGGTGTATTTGGATTGGTTTACAAAAATCCTATCTGGACTCTATTTGATTTGGAGGCCAAGGAAGAAGTTGAGTTCTCCCATCATTGACATCTTAAATTCCTTCTGCATCTAAGAGCTGAATTTCTCACACATCTTTTCATCAATTGCTCCAAAAATAATGTCATCTACATAGATTTGGACAGGAATGACATCATTCTTCTTCTTCTTCTTCTTGATTAAGAGTGTTGTATCTGCTTTACCCTAGATATAGCCCTTCGATATGAGAAAGGAAGTGAGTCTCCTATTCCAAGCTCTTAGTGCTCGCTTTATCCATAAAGTGCCTTCTTTAGCTTGTACACATGCTCTAGATGGTTTGAATCTTCAAATCTAGGTGGTTACTTGATATATACCTACTCTTGAATAACTTTATTAAAATATGCACTTTTGACATCCATTTGGAATAGGGTGAATCCTATGAATGATGCAAAAGCAATAGTATCCGGATTGCTTTCAATGTTGCTAATGCAGAAAATGTTTCCTTAAAGTCAATTCCATCTTACTAGCTGTATCCTTGAGCTACCAGTATTGCTTTATTTCTCACCATAACTCTGGATTCATCTAGCTTATTTCGGAATACCCATTTGGTGCCAATAATTGACTTTGCTTCCGGTGGAGGTACTAGATCACATACATCCTTTCTGGTGCACTGATCAAGCTCTTCTTGCATGGCCATCATCCAACTTTCATATCCTTCTGCATCTTGAAACTTCTTTGGTTCTATGAGTGAGATAAAAGTAGCATTACTCGTCATCTGATTGAGTTATCCTCTGGTTCTAACTGGATTTTGGACAATGTCTAAAATAGCTTCTACTGGATGATTCCTTTGTGTCGTTTCCATTTAAAACTCTTCATGAAATTTTGGAGCTTACTCTACTACTACATTCAATTCCTTATCCTCTTCTTGTCAATTGGTGAAATCAATTTCAGCATTCAGGGGACTGTTTAGAAGATGACCTTGATTGAAATTGATTGGCTCGTCTTCTTCCTCATACTTCTTGATCTGAAAGGGATCTCCTTTAATGGTTCTACTTCATCCAAAGTTGTCTCATTCAGATCTTGGCTTCAATTGCCTGGATGGTTAGTCTCTCATCGAAATCCACACCTACTGACTCTACCACAGTTTGTGTTCTTTTTTATATACTATGTAAGCCTTTCTATATGTTTAGTAGCCAAGGAAAATTGCTTCATCAGATTTGGGATCAAATTTTCCTAGTTGCTCTCTATCATTTAGGATGTAGCATTTACATCTAAAGGCTTTGAAGTACCCAATTTTTTTCTTGCTTCCCTTCCAGATTTCAAATGGGGTCTTGTCTATTGTCTTTCTAATGAGACCTCTATTTAAAATGTAACATGCTATGTTTACGACCTCACCCCTAAATATTTAGGCAATCTATTCTCATTTAGCGTTGTTCGAGCCATTTCAACTATTGTTCTATTTTTCCTCTCAACAACCCCATTCTGTTGACGTGTATGAAGAGCTAAAATTTTGTGCTCAATGCCCTTAGATTCAAAAAATTTAACAAAATGCTTATTTTTGAATTCTCCTCCATTGTCACTCCGGATGCGTGCAATGCTTATGCCCTGTTCTACTTCTATCTAGATGAATATTTTTGAGAAATGGTCAAAGGCTTCATGTTTTCTATCTAACTAAGCAACCCAAGTATAGTAGGAATAATCAGCCACTATGACCATAGTGTATTCTCTTCTACCTAAACTTATTGGTTTGATTGGACCAAAGTGGTCAATGTGCAAGAGTTCTAGAACTCTCTTCGAGGGCATATAGGAGATGGAAGGGAAAAATTTTCTCTATTGTTTACTAATTGACATGGAGTACATATGTGATCCTTATCAAAAGTAGCCTTAGGCGAACCAACAACTAATTCCTTTTTGGCTAATTTAGACAGGAGGTTCACGCTTACATGTCCCAACCTCCGGTGCTAACGCCATGATTCTTCTTTTTTAGACACCAAGCATATATTTTTTTCCCATTTTTAATGTTAATAGAATAGACTTTGTTTACTCTAGCTACATAAAGGATGAGTTTATTTGACGTATGATCAGTGATTGATCAGCCTCTAGAGTCAAAGGTGACTTTCCTCCCCTTGTCACAAAGTTGTACAACACTTAGTAGGTTGAACTCGAGTCCACCAACTTGTGAGACATATTCTATTTTTAATTCAGATCCAATGGTTCCTTTCCTAATTATGTGTCCCTTTTGATTGTCTCCAAAGCTTACTTTTCCACCTTTCTTTCGGATTAGAGTGATGAAGGCTTTCTCATCACCAATCATGTGCCTTGAGCATCCAGTATCAATGTACCATGTTTGTTGGTCTTCTGTGGACTAAGGCATACCTGTAAAATAGATCAAGTGGGTTTGAGTACCTAATCAGATTTGGGTCCTCTCGGAATATCAACCAGTTCAGCCCAAGGATAAATATCATAATATCCATTTTTAAATCCACATATTTTTCTCACATGGTTATTTGCTCAACAAAACCTGCACCCAATGACTTATTTGTTCTGCTTTAGCTTCTCAATCTTTTAGGGTTCCTTCTTCCCATAGTCTCTAGAATATACTACTTTGGCTAGATATAAACTAGCTTATTTAGTTTAAGTCCGGTAGTTGACTGGCGGGGCAACTTCCGCTCTGTAGTTTTTCTTTTGCTTGATGGGTTGATCATCATAGACCACTTTGGCCTTTCCCTTTTGACCAGTTGTGTATCTCTGTGTTTGATTTCTTCATCCTAGTGGAGCATTGTGTTTTTGAACTTGAGACAGCCTTCGAGACTTCTTTTCCCTTAAGGGTTCCGGATTCCTTCTGGTGGATGGATTTAAATTTCACCAATACTTTGTGGATTCTTGTTTCCTTTTGGATGCCTCCTTCGTCAAAGCTATAGTCCTTTATCTAACCCCGTTACATATGCACTTAATATTTGCACTTGATTCTGCATGAATTTTCTTAAAAAAATCAATGTGCTTTATGGTCGACTTGATATCTTATGCCATTACTTTAGTATCCTCAGCAAGTTTCATCACTTATCTTTGGAGGGATTTGATAGCCTTTGTGTTCTTCCTCACATTATTGATTACAATCCCTAAAGCTCTAGCAAGATAAAGGTTAGATCCTAAATTCTGACTCTTCAATTTGTTCAGTGACTTACATTGATGGATTTCTTCTGGATTACTCTGCTTTTAGATTAGTTAGTGCCATAAATGCACAATTTGCAGTTTCTTCTTCTGTTGAAGATGAGCTACTGTTTTCTTCACTATTGCTCCATGTGGCCACCATTGCCTTCTTCTTATATCTCTTTTCCTTTTTAAGCTTGGGACATTTGGATATGAAATGTCCTTTGTCTCCTTATTCAAAGCAGGCTAATTCTTTTTTTGAATCTTTCTTGTCCCTTCTGGCGGAGCCTTCCTTCAGTCTTCTAGAATTATGCCTTCCAAAACTCCTCCTTTCTTTCTTTCTCAGGAATATGCTGAGCTATTTAGCTAGCATAGCTAATTTTTCTTTGATGCAGTGAGATTCCTTTTGCTCCTTTTCTATTCTAGAGGAGATTAATTCGGATGAGTCTGCCTTAAGAGCAATAGCTTTGTTCTTTTCCTCAAACTTCTTCTCTTACTAGTTCTATCTCCCCAAGGATAGTTCTTGAGTTATGAGATTACTAATGAATTCATTATAACTATAGAATTTTAAGTCGTGAGCTTTAAAAATGGTAGTCTTTTTTGGTGTCCCATTCCTTGTTGAGACCCCGAAGGATCTTCTTTACCATTTCTTCCTCAGTGATCTCCTTTCCTATCCTCTTTATATCATTTACTATATTGGTGTATCTAGTATTCATGTTGCTAATGGATTTTTTGGGCTCCAACTTGGAAGATTCCAACTTTTGTTATAGGAGATCAATCTTGGCTTCTTTTGACCTTATATGTTCCTTCATAGGTCACTTCGAGTTTTTGCCAAATCTCTTGTGCTGTCTCACATCCAAAAATTTTGTTAAACTCTACTATATGAAGAGCACAATCAAGCATGTCAATAACATTAGCATTTTCATGTAACTTTTTATAATCATTTTCATCCCACTGATTTGAGGGCTTCAGGGTAGTTATACCCTCAACTTAATTAGTAGGAACATATGGTTCATCCTTAATGGCAATCCACGCTTACATGCTTTGACCCTAAAAGAAATTCTTCATCTAATTTTTCCAAAACATTTAGTGTACACCGATGGGGAGTGGAGGACGGGTAATGGACATACCCTGTAGAAGGAGCTAAGAGTTATTAAAACTCATTTTGATTTGTGGATAAAAATATGGACCTTTATCTCAAGATTGTTAGATCTCCAGTTGTGAGCACTAGCTCTTATACCACTTATTGGTCTCTATGCATAGATATATAGGGTTAGAGGGAGTGAGTGACCCTTTTTGCTGAATATACAGACTTTAAAAAGTCTAGTGTAGCGTTTTTGATATGTTACGGATGTAGTGTATCCAAATGATGCAGATATAAAATGGTATGTAATAAATTGAGGAGTTAAAGAAAATCAAACATAATGATTTTATCCTGGTTCAGCCTGACCTATTCCAGTCCCCAGAGTTTCCTTCCTCTGAGCTTTGTCCACTAGTGTAATTCCTTTCCAACTGGCAGGAATCAAGCCTTACAATTGTCTCCAGAGATTTATTATTCCTCGGATGTAGGATATACCACTATAAGGACTAACTCATAGTTGATACTCTAGAGCTTGTCTCCGGATGGTAACCCCTCTTATGGATGTAGGATATACCACTAGAAGCACTAACTCCCAGTTGAGTCCTTTCTCTTTAGTAGGATATACCCCTTAGATTCTACCCAAACCCAAGCTAAGTCCCGATCACAATACTCACCCAAGTATGAGATATTACAACTGATTTTATCAAGGGTTTAGTTTTTGAATTCTTCAAGTTTATAACACAATTGAGAATTCTTACAATATAGATCTAGAGTTTTCCTAGTTCTTAGAGGGATTTTGTTCACTAATTGAATTAGATTGAATTCTCTTTGTAATAGCTTGGGAAATCAACTAGCACCTTCTTAGTGTGTGAAGATTTCCTTTAATAGGCTTTGATCATAAATATAGTCATTGTGTAACATTAAGGTTGGTCTTGAATCTTCACCATTGATTAGTTCTGATATGGTGCTTTCTGAGCCATTGATCAATCCGTTAGAGACATAATTTGACCCCCTTGAATTTTTGGGATTGATCCAAAAAGTTGTTCGTAGTCGTTTGTTTTGTTTTTTGCACACTGCCAAATTCTAGGCTTTGTATGAGCTCCATGTGCCATTGAATTGCTCTGTTTAAAAAGGTGGTTGCCTTTTTCACTTTCCAAGTCAGATATTTGTGCTTTCGTGAAATGCGTTCAAGCTGTCATCTTTTCATTCTTCAAGGAAAAAGGAACTTTTAATTCAGACCAAAATGGAGGTAATTATGATTTTCAATTAATTTCCCTTTGTCTTAATAATTGAGTCTTCCAGATGTCTTCAGACTTAACTTATCCGGATGCTCTTCAATCAGTCTTTCTCTGTACGTTGTCTTTGAGGGGTTAGAAGTTTGTTTTGTTTCTAAACTCTAATGAAATGATTTTCAATATGGACTTAAGTGTCTGAAGTCTTCAATATGCGTCTTGATGACTTATCTTAGACTTCTATGTTTTTGTTTTCTTCAAACTTCATTTGGATATGTCTTTCAATTAGTACTTCCGAATCATTATATCCCAACAAGAAAGGTCTAGGTATGAACATTTGAATGCAATAGATGAGAAGCAACTCAAAGCACCTAACCACCTACAGATGTACCAACAATGCATGGCCTGAGCCAACAACAATAAAGTTAGGTAACAGAGGCAGCCTCTCAAGGTGGGTTATCTAGTTCTCGAACAATTGTGCCAAGTCAACACATATGCTAGGGCAAGTTCAGGCCTAATTTAGAAGGTTTGTTTGTGATCTAGAAAGTCCTTGGGAAGGAAGGAATCAAGCTCATGGACATGGACGAAAATGAGTTCTTGAATCTAGTGAATCAAGATAGGCTTAAGTATTACCATGTCTAGGTCAAAAGAAATAAATCATAGAAAAGGAGCCCAACAAATAAAAAAAAAAATAAAAAATAAATCACCCGACAAGTGGTCTTCTACTTCTCAGGCAAAAATTAGGGTGCTTCCCGCTGATTGGTGTTGTGCAAACTAATTAGGAAAAAGTTAGGGTACCCCAATGCAAAAATAAAGCCTGCTAAGTTGAAAACCTGAAAAGGGCAGCTTAGGCAAAAGTTAGGGCATCAAGAGAAAAACGTTAGTTGCTTTCTGGAAAATCTATAAAAGGACCAATACGAAGTGGGGTTAAATATTGGAAATTGTTATCATTGCTTGTGTACTCATATTAATCTCATTAATGAACATGTTATGATTTGCTAAGAATCATGGTCTTATGAATGCATGCATCTCTTTAGGTGAAATAATCGCAAGTATATGAACATCAGTTTTTTTCCTCTACATTTTGTGCTCTATATTGTTATCTTTATTGCGCGTATATTATCCAACAATAGACGAAAATACCAATAAGCCACAAAAGAAATTAGGTTTATGCAAAAGTCAAAAAAGTGTATGGTGGATTGGAAAACCCGAAAGGGCGGTCTAAGAAAAGTTAAGACAAAAGAAAAAGAAAAGAAAGAGTCCGCTGGATTGAGCCACCAAGGACAATTCAGGCAAACATTAGGACAAAAAGAATTAAAGAATAGAAAACGTTAAATAGGTCACCTCATGTTGAATGGCCTATGCAAAAACTAGAACTCAAATTCAAAAGTGCTAGTATTTTGCACTTGTTACTTTCTGACATCATTTGCATTATGCACTTCACAATTGGGATCCTTCAAACTTCATTCCCTCTATGTGTAGTTGAATGATAGCACATGCCATCTAATGTGCTAGTCTTAGTTCGACCAGCTTTGGTAATACTTGTTATTCTAAAATGGGTCAGTTCATCTTGATTAGGAACTTTGAGTGTTCAATGGTTAACTTGCTTGTTTATGCCATGTTCAAAGAAATTCTTATAGGCCAATCAGTCAAGGAATTCATCCAGTGTTCCCTAGTCACCACCAGGGTATTGTAGCATCAGTTTTTTCAGTAAATTATGCAAAGGGGCAGCATGAGTCTATAGGCAAGGATATTTAGTGGTTTCGGCACAGAAAAGGAAAGTTCAACATGCATAAAGAAAAAATTGTATTTAAATAGCATCCAAGTTCACATCAAAATAAGCCATGTAGGGATAAAAATGTCAAGTATTCATAATGAAAGTAAAAGCAATCCTAGTCTAAGTTGTAGGGGGATCCTGTCCTTGGGGCACATCTTGAGTCTCATCCTGGGTATCCGCCAGTAAGTCTGCCATGTCAATCATCATATGGTCCTTATCCTTATCAGTATCATTAGCCTCTGTGGTAGGAAAATCAAGCACCCTGACATCAGCACCTACTATAGCACCCTCAGTCGTAGCACCAGCCACCACAACTCGCTAATTAACCTTATACTAGGTTGAAACACCTTAGGTCTATGCCCGTGCCACCTGATTTACAGATCAATCATCCTCCAAAAAAGAATCGGATCGCTCATGTGTCCATCTACCCTCGGTCGGCCGGGTTAGCTGCATCTACAGCACCTGAGTCTCAGCTCTCGCCCAAGTGGTTCTGCCTTGGCCCTCTCTAACTCCTCCTCTAGTGTCCTAAGTCTCTCAGCCTCAATACTGGTCACTTGCAACTGCTCCTCCAAGAACCTAGCCCACTCCTCAGAAGCATCCAAATCCTGAGCAGACTTATCTTGCTCCGTGGCTAATAAAGTTTGCTAGAAAACCAAAAGAACAGTGTAGAGATGTAAATGTCATGGCATGCATCATGCATTACTTAGTTAAGTTTTGCAGGTCAATAAAACTCACCGAGGCCAGTGCATTCCGAGCTAGAAGAAAATCATGGACTGACAAAAAGAGCCGAGCAATCCTTTCTACCTCAGCCATGGTCACCTGAAAAGGAAAATCATATCAGAGCAAGAAATCCCATGAAAATTTTCATAAGAACAAGTCTAGAGCTCAGAATTCCTCACATTAGTAGAGCTAAAAGTAGTGAAGCAGATGGGGTGGATCGACTCCTTCAGCTCCCTAATAGCTCATGTCCCTAAATGATTGAGGATTCAGAAGGAAGTATCTAGATCTGTCTGAAGAACCCCCTATCTCACGCCTCTAGAAGTACGAGACCGCTTTGTTAGTGGCGCTAGGTTAGTAGGGGTAGTAGCAGTAGGCCTCTTCCATATGGAGATGGGAGGCTATAATAATAAATAATTACACTAAAGTTCACAGTCAATTTCAGAAAGCAACAAAGGAATTCATAAAGGCTGAGTTAGGAAAATACCTGATAGTAAGGAATGGCAGACCTAACTAGACCTACTGTGTCGCCCCTCGATCCGTCCTCATCATCATCATCATCACCAACATTTTTGTAGTCACTCTAGTGGAACTCGAGGGGGAGGTCATCATGGTGGATCCTCTCATAGGGAGGAAGGAATAAAGAGTCGATGAACTCAATATAAGAGCCATCTACCAACATCACTCAAGCCTCCTCACCTAACAAATATGGTCCCTAGTGCATCCCCGGCATCAAGTGTGGGTAGTAGACTACCACATTCACTAAGGGAGGGTTCGGCCTCTCCACCACCACGCTTATCAGCCATTCAAGGATCTTCTCACCAAAATGCCACTCTAAGGAGAGAGGAGACTCTAGCATAAAATGACGATCATCCACATTGGCTCGCAGCCGCTCGATGTAATCATGGATGACCATCCCCTCCCATGGGTTGTGAACAACTTGTACAAAGTAAATGCCCTACAAGTATCCTAACTTTGTAAATACAGTTTTGACTAACAGTTTGTTGAAATGAAAAGTGCAAGTTTGGCATAAGAAAGTTTAACCGATCAGAGTGCAGTTGGGGAAGGAATCAACTGTGGTCCCAGCCTTTTGCTACCAAGGCTCCATCCACCTTGAGATAATGTAGGGCATCTTAGGTTGTCCAAGCAAGCCAGGCCTGGGGACCAACCGATGCTCGAAGGCCCAAATCTACAAAAAATGTATCAAAGTCAATCGTAAAACATTTCAAATAAAGGGTTAAAACATAAAAGATAAGGTTCAGGGATTACTAGAAGTATCAGATGGAACATCTTGACCTCAGAATACTGGCCTCAAACACCAACATCTAGCCCGTAGCACGATTGTGCCAAGATGGCCCCGACACCAATTCTTATGTAGCACAGTAGCAAGGTCCTCAACAACCAACATCAAGCCACAATTAAGACTACTATAGTAGACAGGAAAGAACATAGTAGTGAGGAAGGTCAGCAAGAAGGACCAGGCGTAATAATCCCACCTCTCCTCAACTACGGGGCTAGGCCAGCCAATCCAGTAATCGTGAAGCTCTCCATACTTGAGCTTATCAAGCCCTCTAGAGTAGAGCCCAAGCGATATCTCCATATAGGCCTTCACCTCAGCCCAAGAATCCAGCGGTCTGCATAGAAGTCAAAGCAGATGACCTCTCTCCCCAGCTCAGTCCCATCAACGCACATACATTCTAGGGAGTGATGGTTTCCTCTCTGATCAGCTGATGGAAAGTATGCGTCGCCTTTCACGATATCTCAGTCAGTGCCAAAATAGCAACTAGGGCAAGTGTCATTAAAGCCTAAGGAATGGCCCTGATAATATTGGTGAACCCAAATGAGTCAATACGGGCTAATATCTCAGTGTCTCCCGCAGTCCTAGTCTCCTCAGACCATTTTCTATAGAAGCTCCAGGCCATCATATTCCTTGAACTGAAAATGCAAAGGAAAAACAATAGTTTAACTTGGTTAGCATATAGTTGACAAGTAAAAAACAAGACGGAAATTGCAAAAAAATAGAGTTTCGCACATTCCGTCCAGCGAAGAAGAACCCGTATGGGTGCACCACACCCGTACATGTCCTACAAATCCACCCGTATTAAAAAGGGACCCATATGGGTCCCCTCACCAATACGGTGCCTTATGAACAACCCCCTTGCCCAATTATTCCTACACAATCCAAATTCATCCAATTTCAATGAAACTATCCTAAAAGCATCTTAGGCTAAAGTTACATGCATTAAGCTCTAATCAGGGCTATAAATCACCCTTTTTCCATGCCAATATCAAAGAAATTCAAAAATAAAAAATGGAGAATCGGGCAATTTACTTGATATTTCGAGGCATGAGTGGAGGGGGAAGGCACCAAAGGAACTTCTGAGGTAGGAGCAAGGTTTTGAAAAAAGTCTCACTCTCGAAAAGAATAACACACAGAAAATAGACATTCTTGGAACTCCAAATCGCCCAACTATGGCCCTCGCGCCTAAGGGAGAAACAGTCGGCTTTGGGAACCTTCTTATACATCTTTGATCAAATTTTGCGAGGAAATTGCCGGAGTTTAGGTAGTTTGGAAATTTGGTGTAAACCGGGAAATGGAAATAAGTTTATGATTTTTTAACTTCCCCTGCCATTACCCATAGAGCTCCACTCAGCACATACGAGTCACATTTTTACAAGCCAGCATCGGTATGGGTCCCATTGGGCCCATATGGGTCTCCTCTTGGATTCCAAGATAATTTTTTGTGTGAAGAATAGAGCTCCTTAATAGTAGGGGCACATTAAGTCCAAATTGGGGCAAACCCCACTTCTCTCAAACTCCTCAATTTTGATTTATTAGGGGCAAAAATCCTAGCTCACCTTGATCCTTGATTGAAGGGGAAAAAATTTTGGTTGTACAAAATCAATCAAGAATCAAGGTAAGGCATTTCAAAATGGTTGATAACATGGATAACTTTTGTGTACATGTACACCTAAACATTTAATATTACCCCATCGGACAAGCCATATAGGAAGACACATTCCCAATGAGGAAGCCATTCAAGGGGCACCTCCCCATCATCAAGAAAACAAGAGGCACCCACCCCAGGGGCATTCCCCAATAGTGGAATCAGGCAAGGGGAATTTCCCTAAGGGGCATTCTAGCCAAAATAGTTGGGGCAAAAGCCGACATTTCTCAAACTAAGTTTATAGTTCATTTAGGGACCAATCCCTACCCACACATCTTCATTCTTGATTGAAGGGGAAAAAATTTTTGTTTACAACAAGTCAATCAAGAACTAAGACTTGTCATCTAAGGCAATAACTGACTCAACATTTTTTTATTATCTTTTAACATGTTATTCAAAACCCCTAGCAAGAGTGCAATTTGTCTTAAGAAAGTGACCTTAGGAAAGTCGATCATCCTTAAGAAAGGGATAGGGGTGAAGTCATCTGCCTTAAGAAAAGGATACACCATAAGCAGTAGAGTCATCCACCTTAAGAAAGGGTTATACCGTCGAGGAAAGTCACCTGCCTTAAGAAAGGGATACACCATCAATAGGAGAGTCATCCACCTTAAGAACGGGATACACCACGAATAGGAGAGTTATCCGCCTTAGAGAGAGAGAGATCCCCTAAATTTAGAGATAGGAAAGGTATAACTAGCTCTAGTTGAAGGAAAGTCATCTACCCTAAGAAATGGATACACATAGCAAATAAGAATTGTTTGCCTCAAGAAAAGGACTCCAAGGAAAGGAGTTCACCTTAAGAAAGGAAGTCACCTATATCATCACCTTGGGTATGATTTCTAGACCCTCTCTCATATCATAAGATCATATGGATCTGTATCTGCAGTGATCCCACAAGGAGCAGTTTGGAAGTACTGGATTTTAGTAGTCCTTCTCATGAAATGATGATGAGAGATAGATAATGTAATTCTTTACACGTGTTTTCCATTAGAGGTGTTCCTACTATAGCAGGGACGAATTTAGCTAGGATTTGGGGAATAAGACTTCCTTTAGGAACCTATACGGGTAACACCGTAGGGGTATAGGTCCATGGGTTGACTCGTACAGCCCTACTACTCCATACGATTGGAAGGGACCCATACGGGTCCCACTTTTACCCAAACTGGTAGAATGGATAGGATAACATGCCATATTTGATTTGATTCTGTCATAAATGGCATAAACCGCATTTAGACCTAGAAAAAGCCTATAAATAGAGGCATTTTTCCATATTAAAAAAGGAGCTAAGTCAAGAACATTACTTACACTATACTTTTTGTTTCCCAGCAATTCTCATAGGTTTAGAAGGGTATAGAAGTGGTATAGAAGTTATAAAATAGGGGGGAAATCATTCTACATTGGTTTTGCCCGTATTTTATTCCTTTCTATCTTCATATTGAGCATTAACCATTAAATAAACTCACGAAAGGTTAAAATGTGTTTTCATAAGAAAATACGTTGAAGACCCGTTATTTCCTTTCAATCCTAGAAGCCTTCCAAGAACTATCGATTGCAAAATCGCCACGCTAATATAATCATATTTTCCCTAACAAAATGTTGACTTATGAACTGCCGTAAACTGTGCAAATCTTTGTGGACGCAGGTGAATTTATTTATTTTATTTTATAACTTAGAACAAATGTATAGGTTTGCTTGCAATTCCCCCTTTTTTCACCAATTGTAATTTTTTATTCCCCCTTTATTATAAATTGTTGAACGCATATATCGAGTGTGAAAGAGTGTAGAAAAATAGTCTACAATAATTCCCTAAATGATGAAAAGAAAATAATTTTATGCGGCGAATGTAATTTTGAATTAATTAAATGAGAAATAAGTGATTCATCTAAAACCCGAATCTCTGGTCTAAAAGGTATGAGTCTCCCGCCCAATGGGAACGATACCAAAACTCTTTCCATAGTAGGCAAATTGGGTGGTGACTCTACCATTTGTGTCGAGATTTGGTCTCGATTCTTTCATTCATAAAAGTAGTTAAAATGTGCAAATTTAAACTAAATGGTTTAATCACGACTAAATCAAACAACCCCCAGTGGACCTACCACATGGCTTCAAAGGAAAACCACATATCTATTACCACGAGAGTTCACAAATGGGAAACAATTTCTTGACTTCTTTGGATTTCTTAGAGGATGTAATGCTCCTTTTGAGTCTATCTACATCTGTCTTCTTAACCCATTTCCAATTTTAATTGTTTGAACCCACAATGAAGTGATTTAAGGCTGTAAGAGTAGCATCCTTTACTTTTTCCCTTATCAGCGCTACATTATACTCAAGGTTTGCTCTAAAGGACTACATAACATCAACTTGCTGGTTTTGAAGAATTCTCATCTCCTTCATGAATTCCTTATGCTGGGCATGGAGAATCTTGTTTGATTGATAAGTTTTTTCAGTAAATACAGTAAATGTGGCTACCATTTTCATTATAGATTCCATTTCCTTCATCATTCTCTGGCATCTTGCCTTCAACGCTGGTAACTCCATCGCAATTTATGCTATCCGCAGTCCTAACACCTCCTTAGTACGATGAGGTCATGCAACATCTAGGCATGACACCTAAATTTGAAGCCTTCTAGCATTAGTTGGTGATAGCTGATTGTGATCAAAAAAGGAAGGAGACCAAACAAAGAGAGATCAGGTCTTGCAGAACCCTAACTTATGCGTGTCCCCATCTCAAACCATGATGGGCTAAAAGGCCTCTTAAAAGTTGGCACCAGCTGCCGTTATTTAGCCAACCAGTGGTCTTACGATTAGCACAAGTCCATGGAAACTACCGCTTAATGTAATCTTAACTGAATTAAGGGATACCGGCCTTCTCAAACTCTTTTGTGAATACAAACCCCCCATGAGAGAGGAGAGAAAAATCTTTTACGGATATCATGTTCTGTCAGGTCACCATACCAATGAATGTAGGACTTTGGTTTGCGCTATCCAATGTCTGGTAAGGGATAGGAAGATTGCTGAACCTAAAAGAGCATCTAGCGCTATAAACTGTCCCTTGCCAGTGTTTAGCAACAAGATAAAGACGACCAATCCCAACTTGCCTAAAGAAGGAAATGGGCCATAAGAACTCATCAAGGCCATCTATTCCAAGGTTAAAGAAAAATCATGCTCCAACGATGAGGATGAGGAGTCAATCAATGAAGAGGCCAAGGAGGTTATGGCTACCATGATCAAAGCCATGACAGTTTTAGCAAAGAGGCATGGTCAAAACAAAGCAAAGAACCCAATGATCAAGGCTATGAGGCATTCACCAAGTTCCTCACTGGGGAGTTAAGTCAGGTAAGAGACACCTCACCCAGCACTAAGCAGAATGAGACTCAGCTTGCCACCGACATCAACACTAAAGACCCTTTGCCTATGGAGGATGAAAAGCCTTGATTTGTAATCTTTAGATTTCTTTATGCTTTCAGTTTGAACAATTTCATCTCTGAAACTTTCAGCTCCATGAGCAACTTCTATTTAATTTACTTGCTTCACGTTTTGAACCATTTGATCTATGCATTCATATGATCATACACATGATGTTTTCAGTAGTCATGATACTTCGTTTCATGAAATTAATTCGAGTACAATTGGAATTTCCCAAGTGGTAGCCATTTCCAATAATTCAACTCCTGTTAAAATATAAGAGACAGTAAATTGCTTAAAGATTGCGATAACGCTTTTGCCTAGTCATGACCAAAATTGACAAGCATCAAGAAAGAAGTTTGATCTTGCCTGGAATTAACTCAACAATCTCACAACTTTAGCACAAACCTATTAAAGAAGTTCAGTTTTTTTCATGGAATGAAAAATCAAGGCATACATTTTTAGCCACCCATTTCCCACCCTCGACCCTTTTATCACACTTTGCCCAAAACTTCCCTTGCTCTTTGGACATTCTTGGCATGGGGACAAACACGGTTGATAAACTTTGCCTTTCATCAAAACAAACACAGCCACATCATAACAGCTTCATAGAAAGCTAAATCTTACCGCACAACAAATAACCAATCTCGTAGAGAGACCCAACAGGAATTAACTCACCACAAGCACCTCAAGCAAACCAGCTAAATGAGCTACCATTCGCACCTTTTGAAGGCACCAAGCAAAAGCCCCCCAAACCAAATGTCACTTGGCTTATGGAAACAAGATACAGTTGAAACCCTCCACTACTGATACAAGGGGCAAGGCCTTACCGAGGAGGACCTTACAAACCATAGACTAAAGGAGCAATCAGAAGAGAAATCAAACCAATCGAGGCGACACTTTTTAATCTCCAAAACTCCCACAAACTAAGCTCCTTGTAATGTGGTCAATCAAGATCAAAGTAAGATCACCTAATGTAATTTTGGAGGTTAGAATGAACCGAGTAATCCAGTCTGATTGCCGAATGAATACTAAAAGCCTTAAAGAATCTGTAAAGTCATGGCCGAGTGAACAATAGCAAGTCAGGTACTTGATACCCTCACCAAGAGTTACAGAACCGACATTAAGGCATCTAGAATCTTCCAACACCAACATTAAGAAAAATTTCAGTCAAACTGGGAAAACCGTCGAGTGGTAAAAAATTGTACCAAATGAACATGGCAATCAAAGTCATAAGCATGGGCGAGAGTGAGTTCATCAGCCAGAATAGGCTTAGGCGTTATCTTATCTGAACAAAAGAAATAAATTCAAAAAAGGCGGCACAACAAAAAAATAAATGTGATAATCACCAGCCTTTCAGTCTTTTACTGATCGGGCAAAAATTAGTGTGACACCCGACGATCGATATTCTATAAACTGGCCATGCAGAAATTAGGGGATGAATCAAAATTACCCGCTGGACTGAAAACCCGAAAAGGGCTATTAAGGCAAAAATTAGGGCATGAGAGAAAAATAGTGAGATGTTAACCTGAAAATCTGTAAAGACTGGTCAACACTAGGAGTTTGATTAATGGAAACGGTTACCAACATCTTGTACTCTAATTGAATTCATTCAATAAAAGTATTTTTCGTACTGAAACCTCTATGCATGTGATTGTATGAATGCCTGGCGACCAAAAGGGAAAGAAACATCACAAGTAAGCTTAATTGAAGATGCTCCGAGCTCATTAGTGATTCAATTCAAAAATCCGGATAGTATGAAAACATCCAGGTCTATGCAAAAGTTGGAATAAGTCTGGTAGGTTGAAAACTCAAAAAGGGCGGTCCAAGGAAAAATTAAGACAAGATTTGATCAATTGAAAACCCCAAGGGTCAGTCTATGCAAAAGTTAGTGTAAAAAAAGGGAAGAAAAAATAATAAAAATAAAAAGGAATAAAAGAAAGCAAAAGAGAAGTCTGAATCTGTAATTCTAAAACTGATACCACCGGCAACTTATGGATGCCATCGGCAGCATGAATTAAACCTCCGATGACGTAGGTCAAGCCGCCGACGGCATGACGCTTCCCCTACAAATTTTAGTCATGTTTCAGCCATTTCAAACCTGTAAAAACCCTTAATCTATTCCTAAGCAGATTTTAAGCCTAAAATCCAAGTTTTATTCAAACCAAAGCCTGAAGGCCCATAAGTTGTTCAAAACAAACCAAAACACAAGTTCAAAAAAACCAAACCAAACTAAGATCCCAATATAATACTTGTAACAAATCCAACAATAAAAGAATAAAATCTAAGACTACCCACCTCTGTCAGTCGGACAAGACAAAAGCTTTATACCATCTATAAAATAGCGGTTGGTAATATATTCATCCTCCTTTTGCATCCTACCCTTGGTCAATAAAAGACTCCATGAACCTGCAGTCGCGATGCTAGGGAGTCGACTAGCTATTTTCTTCTTCCCTTTTTGGCTAGCCTCGAGTTAAGGGGTGCAATCCAGGTTAAGCTTACTACTCTTCTCATCAATGATGGCATCCAATTGTTGCTCCCATTCTCCAACCCAACGCCTGATTTCCTAGTTAGCGGCCACCTCTTTGCGGTACATTGCCTAGTTTCGATCAATATAAGACAAAGACATCGCCATAAATTCCTGAAAATAAAACAACGATAACTGCTTCATTCATAATATTCATACATGCACTTTCCACTATTAAAACATCATGTGAACATATAGGTACCTTAGCAAATAGAGTCTAAGAAACTAGGGTATCTCTAAGGTAAAGGTGTTCCCCGCTATCTGCTCCATTTCCACGTGTGTAACCTGTAAGATCCAAAAAGGTGCAATCAAGTGAATTATCTTGAAAATAAGGATTGCGTGGGTGTTTTTAGGAACCTTACATATGTGGTTCCGGGAGGCCCGAATTCCAGTGAGTGGGTGCTTAGAGAAATCTCCCTAACCTAAAAGTCACCGCTAGCGCCCAAAAATATGAAGGACTTATCCAAGGCTGTGGAGAGGCACCCCAACACTATATCTACGCCACTATACCCACCCCGGTCTCATACCCCTCTTGACTCATGCCAGCTCATCTTATTAGAAGGTGCCTGAAAACATAACAAAAGCAAAAGGATTTATGTGTGACAATGATGAATCAAAAAGAAATATGTGGAAAGATTACGGTGCTAAACTTAGAGGAATAGTATCCCTCATGAATCGGTATCTCGTCAACACCACTGCCGCTATTGTCATGATCCTCCTCATCATCGTCATCCTCTTTGTCCCCCTCGCTACGCTTGCCCTCACTAATCAGTGGTGGCTGATAGTGCCATGCTCCATGCTAAGAAAACTAATCAATGGTGGCTGATAGTGCCACACTCCCTGATGAGAAAACAAATCAATAGTGGTTGACAGTGCCACACTCCCTGATGAGAAAACTGTTCGACGGTGGCTGATAGTGCCATGCTCCCTGATGAGAAAATTGATCGGCGATGGCTGATAGTGCCACGGTCCCTAATGAGAAAACTGGTCCACTGTGGCTGACAGTACCACACTCCATAATGAGAAAACTGATCAACGGTGGCTAACAATGCCACACTCCCTGATGAGAAAACTTGTCAATGGTGGCAGATAGTGCCACAGTCCCTGATGTGACAAACTACTCAATAGTGGTAGACAGTGCCCAAATCGATTGTGAGAAAATTGCTCAACGATTGTAGGCAGTGCCCACTAGTATAATTCTCTACTTGCTCTTTGCGTCATCTCAAAACCATTTTGAAATTGGCGGACCAAATTTTGAAAAACTATAACACGTTACTATGGGCACAAAATCTTTTGAAATGCTCTTAATTTTCATTTTCCCTAGCCAATTTTTTCCTTTCATTACCTTCTTTTGTTTTCAATTTCATCCCCAGCAGGATTTTAACTCAAAAAGATCTTTGTCAACATCCTTGATTGAAGGGGCAAAAATTTTTGTTTTCAAAATTCTTGATCAAGCAGTGTTTACTCTTTTAAAAACCCTTTTGTCCCTATTACTCACCACACACAAAACCACATGTTTTGTTCACCGCGCTCCCTTTGCATATGTAAAATTTCCTGTACATTTAAAACACAAAGGGAAAACTATGAGCACGATCTGCCCAGCCTGATGATGATTAATACCTATTCATATGGATGTCCGAATGTTGAAAGTTCTATAAATTGAATGTCTCTTTCGTTGTCCAAAACCCCTTGAATAATCCTCAAAGTATCCTAAAGGAAAGAACTTGAAACCACTAATTCATGTCCAAACTTCCGCCTTCAACAAAATTCTTTATGTAACTCTGAAAACAATTTACAATGGTTAAAACTTAGTCTCATGTATTTAGAACAACTTGACAAAATTTGAGAGAAATCTATCAGTTGGATTCACGTTGATCGATGCTCCTATATGCGTCGATCGACGCTCACTGCTGCTCATATGTGTCAAGTCTAGTGATGACTCATCAAACCTACACATGTGTTGATCGATGGTTCTTGGACATGTGACAAGTTTAGTGATGAATCAATAAGACTACAACCACCTTAGATGCATTGATTGACGCTTCAAAGATGTGTCAATCGAAGCTACCAAAATTCCTATAAAAAGAATGCGATCCTTGCTCATTAACAATAACTTTTGATGGAGAAAACACATCCAAAACTCTTTGAAAAGTTCCGTTTTGAGGATTCCCTAAATCCACACCAAAATCCCTTCCTTTATCCTAAAACAATACTCAGGTACAGAACCTGTCCCTAGGCAAGGTTTAGCTATAAACTTGCCCAGCCTTATTCCCTAAACACCAAACCAATAACACAGTTCAGTATTATTGACAGGTTTTAGCCATAAGCCTTCCACATATTGACCTTCAAACACCAACTATACCAACATATAGTCCATTACTCTCAACGGGTTTTAGTTATAAACCATCTGCGCAAATCCCAAGGCTCTCAACCCCAATCATCCAATCATTCAGTTCTAGCATGTACTGGCCTTTAGAACACTCAAAAGTTACTTGAGGGTAAAATATTACTTTCAATCATACTTTTCAATTACTATTATGACATGAAGTAGCAAGCCTGTACTTGGGATCTCGCTCCATGAGCTAGGCCCACAAAGGATGTATCTCTTAACTTATTGTTTTCTTATTAAAATAGAAAAAGATTTTAAAATTATGATTTATCCAAATTCAAATGACAAGTAACTATTTCATTCGAAACCAAAATCTCTCTTTTATCGGTATAGGAATCCTACCTAGATCAGCTATACCACTAATTTCCCAGAAGAGTTGATCCGAGTGGCGAGTCTAATACTGTATAAAACAGGGACCCTACTCCTGCAATAAAAAGGCTAATCCCCAAAGGAGTCCTCCGCCCCTTTGTCTAGTTAGAAATGCTAAGTACGTTCATACATACAACGAGCCTCGAGCTCACAACGGCGACTCCCCGCATTAAAATCCGAGAGTCCCGCATCGGCCATGCCAATCCAATTGATGACCTGAAAGAGTCATGAGAAAGTTTTGCCACTTATAATGTATTCCTATTCAAGTTGATCTAGTTCTCATTAAATCAGAAATGATGCCTCAACTATATTCTCTCTCTGATCATGCCCTTAGCGCTCTCTTTCCTCTCGCTCCTTCTCCCCCATTGCCATTGACATAATAATGGCATTATCGATATGGTTAAATGACTTGAATGAATACTTAAAGGTTGCGAGGTTGCCATAAACGTTCGCTTCAA
Source organism: Euphorbia pulcherrima (assembly GCA_947683365.1). Taxonomy (NCBI): domain Eukaryota; kingdom Viridiplantae; phylum Streptophyta; class Magnoliopsida; order Malpighiales; family Euphorbiaceae; genus Euphorbia; species Euphorbia pulcherrima. Next base: position 23,804,528 of record CANTUS010000009.1, read on the forward strand.
AATTCTTCAGCAGATTTGCATAGATCACATCAAAGATGAAACCTTGCTCTCTTAACAATGATAGTAGCGTAGTAATTGATCTAGATTAGGACTAGTTTACCTGAAATTATACGCTGAGTCCTTCCCTTAAGATATGGATCAGAGTAGATAGAGCCTATTCCTGTGAATTCTCCCTTAGCATCTTCTGAAATATAGAAGCATTCCTCACATTGGACGAGACTTGTTTATGAATGAGGTTGATTGTGCTCCCATTGTTTCTCAGGTCAGAGTAAGTAGCCTTAATCAAATCACTTACTATATTCAGCTTCTTATACATTATTAGCTCTTACTCTCATTCTAACATCATAATGACACTATCAGCCCATCAATGATGCTCATTCTTATGCGATCTTGGAAAACTCCATCTTCTGTGGCTTTAACCTCCTCAAGAAGCTCATATTCAGCATGATTAAGTTGAGTTGTCATAATTTTACTTTACAACAGCTATCAGATCTTCAATGGATTGGATCAGCTTCCTCATTCTCCTTATTCAGAATTGAGTAGCCATTAAAGATAGCTTGAAGACATAAGAGAACAAGCTTGAATTTTTCAATAAGTCTATCATGGATCTCTTAATCTTAGCATGTTCTTTCTCCATGAACTGTATTATCTCCTTCCATTCCTCTACTTTCATCTCTAATAGCTCAGCTTTTCTACATGCAGTAATCACAAAAGGAAACAATTGGAACAACACAGCTTGGGTTAGCAAATAAGCAGTGGGTAAGCCCTACAATAGCCATTTAAACTTCTCTACAACTTCAAACAACCCTTGCACTAGCTCATTAGCCCTTGCAATTTTCCTCAGCACTTCCTCTGATAATAGTGAGCTGACTATAACACAATCAATCTCACTATCAGTCCTCAGTGTTGGAAACATCTCTCTACCAAGCGGTCTGATATATTCTAGGAAATCAACATTTGATGGGTTAGGTTGGGGTGGTTGCTACTGGGATTGATTAGTGGGGATCTCTTTAATGGTTAGACCCTAGAGAGGCCCTTCCAAGAGTAGAGGGTTTTTAGGGTGGCTGGTTTGACAGGTGAAAGATGTGAGATAGGTATCTTGGTGCTTAAGGATTGTTTAGTAGGAGGGGGTGGAGATGGTGGTGATTGATTGGTTAATGGAAAGATAGAAATAGGATTGGGTGAGAAAGGTGTTGCGGTTGTTGGAAACTCAAACTGCTCTAATTTTTCCTTAGCATCTTATACTACACCTTCAACATTCAATCCAGTTGGTTGAGCTTTAATAATTTGCTCAATCAGCTGAGCTATATGCTCTTCCTTCTCAACTTCCTCCACCTTATCTTCCAGATCTCCCTCTTTTTCATCAATAACCCCCTTCAGCTTCTTGAACAATCTCCTTTTCAGCAGCTATTTTATCAGTATTCTCTTCTTCATCTACTGCATCTTCAAAACTTACAACATCAACATCATTTTCTTCCTAAACTTTCTCAGCTGATTTATCCTTAGGTTGCTCTGACCTAGCAGCATCTTCTTTCTCAGCCTTTTCTTTGGCAATAACCTCCGCCCTTACTTTGATCTCTATAGCTTTAACTCTGATCTTTTCTTCAATCCTCGTAGCTTCAGCAACTTTAACTACCATAGCTTCCTTAAGGTCCTGGGTTACCCCAGTCATCATTTTCATAGCAAACTTCTTACTTATTTGACCTACCTCTGACACTAACACTGATATACCTATCAACCCTGTGGTTTCTTCACTTTGCCCTTCTATCCCTACTTTAGAAACCTTCCTCTTTCTTATCTTAATCAAGGGAATATCCTCCCTTTCATTTCACGCTTTTGATGGCCTTCTTAGCCACAACAACCATAGCCTCATTCTTTCCCTTCTTCACTTCCTTCCATGCTTTTAGCTAAATTTCCTTAGCTAATCCATTCGCTACTATATCAGCTAGCTTATGGTCTTCATCTTTAGGTATGACTGGTTGTAAGAAAATAGTAGTCTTATGCCCAAAGGTCCTTTTTACCTAGGTCTGAGCTTTTGGTAGTCTGATGCTTCTCCCTCATAATGAAGATTATGAAGTGAGCATTTTTGTAGATTCTAGATTGGATCATATCGAACTTAATACCATACTAAGCAACATACCCTTCCAAGTCCAACTCATACGTCTTGCAAATATCCATCATTAAGTGTCCGTAGAGAATGCGTCTAGACACTTTCATCATTGTATAAAAGATTAAGATGGGCCAATTGACCTACATTCCTTGAGTGATGGTGTGAGTACTAGATTTTATTGATACTTCTCGTGAAACTATGATGAGAGCTACATGATGCAATGTCTTTCAGGTGTTGTCCATAAGAGGTGTTCCTACTACTACAGAGTTGAGTTTGGCCAAAGTTTTGAGACCTAGTCTGCCCTTAGGGACCCGTACTAGTGCTATCTGGTGGTATGTATCCGCTGGCAGACCCATACAGATCATCCCTTCCATACACCTAGAAAGTACCCATACAAGGAAGCCCACCTAAATGGGTCCTCTTGTTGCCTAAACATGCTCTTTTTTATGGGAATCCTCTCCTATTTTGGGAAAATGCAGGCCATAAACATGATACATTGCATTCAGACCTCCTCTCCCCTATACATAGGGCCCTTCTCTTCACATTCTACACACACAAATTCCATAAGAAAAACTATACTAAGACTCTACCAATTTCTATAGGCATAGAAAAGGTATAGTGGGGGTATAGGAAGTATAAAATAGGGGTAAAACCCTTCCTTTGAGGTTTTGTCCATATTTTATTCATTCCTAACATCTTTTATTAGGATTTAGAGGAGTTTTTGTCTGCACAAATACTCACCTAAATAGTCCTATTTCATCTACTTTGGCCGGGCTCTCTCAATAGTAAAGGGATCACCTCAAAGTGGATTCACGCCGAAAAGGTAATGCTCCTGAGTTTCAAAGAGACTCACATTTCAGTTATTTCTTTATTATCGTTGTTTGTTGCTTCTATTATATCTGTGGTTTTAATTTCTTATTTCGAGTATCGTCCTAACTCGTATGAGCCTTGTTGGCACCATATATCCTTAAAGATATCAAATTGGCGCACCATACTTATACAGATGGAAATCCCTTTTTATTTTATTTTTTTGGCACTAATCGATTAATCTGTTCATCTATAAATCAGACTAAACAAAGCTTCTTCCTACACCAAATAGGACCCGTATAGGTAAGTCATAGCCGTACTTGTCCTCCATGGTAGCCGTATGGGTTGCACCCACCTGCATAGGTACCAGGCCCAGGCAGATTCTAGAGCTCATTTTTAACTTGTTAAAAATCAATCCAACTCACCATTTGCCACGCAATCATTTTCACTAATAATCCGATAAATCAACCCTCGAAAGTTAAAATGTGTTTTCACAACAAGATGCACTAAAGCACTGATTTATGGTGTGTTGTAAACTGTGCTAACATGTATGGATACAGGGGAATTTATTTTCATTTTGATTTATAACTTAGAACAAATGTATAGGTTCTCTTTGCAACTTCCCCATTTCCCGCGGTTGTAATTTTTATTCCCCCCATTTATTGCTTGTGCTTTATTGTAATATGTAAACGCATGTAATGAGTGTAAAAATAGGATTTTTGTGATAATTCACCAAATAATGAAAACCAAAATAGTTTTACGTGGTGAATGTAATTTTGAATCAATTAAATTAGAAATAAGTGACTCATACAATACCCGAATCCCTGATCCAATAGGTATGAGTATACTGCCTAGAGGGAACCGTACCACAACTCTTTTCCAAGTAGTCAACTTGCGTGGCAACTCTATTAATTGTATTGAGATTTGGGTCTTGATTCTTTTATTCATTAAAATTGGCTTATTATGCAAACTATAACAAAAAAAGTTTTATTAGGCCTAAATCCTACCAAAGCCCCAGTGGGCCCCACCTCTCACACAAGTGCCAAGGGAGACCCACACGTCATCGACACCTCACAGTGGCAACTCTGCTAGGGAGAAACTCTTTTAACTTGTAAAATGTTGGTCTGTTTTAATAGCTTGATTCGACCCATTTTTGTTTTCATCATATGGAAAATTATCACACTCTATCTTCTCACCTCCTTCTTTCTAGCTAGATGTGCTCTTCTTCTAGCGCTAGGATAGGGTGCCCTATTATTTCCACGACACTCACAATGGTGATACCTATGACCACCAGGGATATTGGGAACACCTTAGTGGGTTGAGCACACATTGTCATCTCCCTCTAAAAAAGGCTTGATGCAATGGGAACCTTCTACATCAAACTTCCGATATGTCCCTACACCATTCTTATTAAAAGCCATAGTATTTTAACTTCCAGGTACCTTAATTTCTGTGTGAGATTAAATTAAGGAAGAATACCTTTATACTCGGTAGGACAAATAAGGACGAAATTGTTCTCTTCGCATGTGTTTTGTTACATACCCTTGTGATTAACCCCTCCATACATCATTGTAATTTATAGATGCATACCATATCCCATGCATGTACTAATCTCTTGGCTATCACCTCAGCCAAATTGAAACCTCAAAGGGAAAAAGCTTGGGAATGATGTTAAGCCTGTTTGACTCGTATTTTGGCTCCTCCAGTTTCGTTAAGGGTTGCTTCGTCTCTATCTACGAGTTTTCCATCCGGCATGGTTGATCTTTCTGCTTATTGTCCTAAGGATATGTCTCATATCCTGACTTTAGATGGCGAGATTGATGTTAAGGTTGAGGATGTTGCTACTGGTAAGGAACCAAATGCATTGAGGGCCAAGGTTAGGTCAGGGATTGTAAATGCCATCTCACAATATCTGGGAAGTGATTAGTTCTTTAATCGAATGAATAATAAGATGTTGGCTTCCATTAGGGAAATCATGGCAGAAGAGAGAATGGCCAATGCTCCTCACAACACACTTATCAGTGCTCCAGTGGTGAATGTAGTGATCAGTGAGCAAGTATCAGGGGTTACTCATAATTTGTTTAGTCAATTTTGGTTGCCGCTAGTGCAGACACATGGGGATTCTTCCAGTCAGCTTGGTCAGTTGGGTTCTTTGGGTCTAGTTAGCTTACCATTCTAGTCAATGGGTATAGTGGTTCCTCTAGTTGTCAGTCTATTTGCTTAGCCTAGTCAAGGGTTTATTCCACTCTCAATTTTAGTTTGGGGCATTCGGTTCGATCCTAAATTTTATGGTCACGCCTAAGGGGATGACCTTTCCTCAATCAACGGGTTTCCACTAAGGAGCAATTACTCAGCTAGAAGGATCATCTTTATCCTCAGAATTGCATGACCTACTTCAGAAATTGCTTGCTGCTAATCCCAGCTCTCAACTATCATCACTATCCATCCAAGCAGTTAGAGAAGCGGATCGGATGCCTAAAAACTTTAGTATGCCTAGCATAGCAAAGTGTAAGGGAACTGGTCTGCCTCAATCTCACATTACCACCTATTGAAGGGTTATAAGAATCAGAAAGTTAAGTGATAAGGTCCTAGCTAAAATGTTCCTTTACACCTTGGAGGGTCCTGCTATCAAATGGTATAACACTCTATCAGAAGAAGTTGCCAAAAACAGAAAAGCTTTATCAGAGGCTTTGAATGAGCAATATGGTTTCAATGCCACCATTAAAACTACCATATAGAATTTGGAGGCTATCAAGTAGGCCCCCAATGAGAAGTTCAAACCCTACTTCAAAAGGTGGATGGCCACTCAAGTTCTATTGAAAGATAGTCTAAGTCTCCCAGAAATGATTGTGAAGTTAACGGATGGTGCCCTACCTTCTTATCATAAGGTCCTTAGTATGGATAAATTCTTTAGCTACGTCAAGGTCTTTCAAAAAGCTGAAAAGTGGGAAAGAATTATGGAGTTGGAGAAAGCAACTATACCGACCAAACCATGGTTTAAAAAGAATGACCTATTAGCCCCAGCCTAGGCTTCTAAGTCAAAATCATGTTCTGATCTTAAAACTATAGTTGTACAAGAAGAAGTGGCTATTGTCTGTACCATTAAAGAAGGTATTTCCCCATGGAAAGCATCTATGCATGCCATCTTCACTAAGTTGAGGGCACTCGGCCTTCTTTAGAGAATCAAGGCCTATGTCCCACCTAAACCTGAAGACAAAGATTAGTTTTGTGCTTATTAAGTCAGTAAAGGGCATCGTACTAGTGCATGTAGGGATATGCTTGAGGCTATCTGTGGTTTAATTAGGGATAAGAATATTTAAGAAACTGAGCTTAAACCCAGTACCATGAATAATCCCCTACCAAATTTTGAGAAATAGGTCATAGCTATTGAATTAGGCTTGCCCTCCTACCATATCTTCAATATGATCTCTCAAGCTAATTCCATGGTTCACTGTGTAGTGGCCTTGCCAAACGAGCCAATCCCCATTAACATTTATGTATTGGAGTATGTTAGTTCAACCTACGCCAATTGATGTCGATGCTTATGTATTAAAGAATGATGAGCTCGAAGGACCCGCCTTGTTGGTGGAAACTTCTAAAGGGAGAAGTTATATGAAAGATGGAGTGTTACATGTCACCCGAAGTGGAATGATTCCTCTAGATCCACTCCCAAAAAGAAGAAGGGGCAGAGATGTAGATATCTGAGTCATTCCAAGCATCAATCAATCTCCAATCTTCACACCTACTTCAATTAGCAATGGAAAGAGAGAACCAAAAGTCACCCCTCTCATCCAACAATTGTAAGTTACCCTTACTAAGTACAGTAATTGGCAGCTCCTCATTGACTCTAAAGAACATCGCAAGGGTCTGGTAGAAAAGTTGTTAAGTGTGGAAGCTACGCCGTCTACTACTCTGGTTAAGGTATTCTTAGTTATCAGAGGATCTCCTACTGATTAGATTGAACCCATTAAGTTCTATCTATAAGACCTCCCAGCCGAAGAAAATAAGCATAACAAGGTACTCTTCATTAGGGTGTAAATCTTTTATCGTTCTATTCCTTGTGTCATGGTGGATGATGATTTTGCCCTTAACCTCTGTCCAGCCAAGATCCTTCCTCATTTAGGGTTGGACGAGTCCATGTTGGAAAATCTAATACTATTATAAGGGCATATGATGATACAAAGAGAAGTGTCATTGGGGTCTTTGAAGCTAAAGTTATAGTTGGGGGGGTGAAGTCCAAGGTTTTATTCAGTGTTCTTGATATCCTTGTCACCTACTCATTACAGTTAGGAAAACCTTGGCTCTATGCATTAGTGTTTGTCCCTTCTATGGTCCACAAAAAAGTCAAGCTCATCTATAACGGAAAGCTAGTAACCATTGATGCAGATGAACCATCTGTCATAGCGACTATAGAGGTCGAGGAAAAGGAATCTAGGGTTGTTGTAGCTGACCAAGGTCTGAAGTTTTTAGTTAAGGGGTACATATCGCTTAAGATCGAGAGGATTATGATGAAGTAGGCTTATGTGAAGGGTAGGGAACTTGGAAAGAATCTATGGGGAATGCTGGAACCCCTCTTGCCTCTTCTATGGCCATTCAGACTTCGTCTAGAGAATCGACCAAGTGCCAAAAAGTCTAAGCCCCAGTCCTACCTCATGATATGAGACAAAGTTAAGCAAGGGGAATTCATAGGTGAAGGAACCTGTCGAAGTTAGTGGCAAGAAGGTCCCTAGTTTTGATATCTTCAATGATGTATATGATTTCAAGAAAGGCTGCCTAATTGAAGCCTCCATTTCTTTGGAAGTATGTGAGAATGTTGAAGAGGATGAAATGAATAAGGCAATTGAATCCATCAGTAAAGCACTAGCGGTTCTGATGAGGAAGAATTGGAAAAGAAATGAGAAGGACATTCCCATCAGTAAGGCTGTCAAGAACTTAGTAAAAGCAGTGGTAGAAGAAACATAAGCAAGTTTGTATACTAGGCTATTAGTTCAACTGTCAATCAATAAGGCCCTCCGCCTATGGAGGATTATTCAAATGATGTAATTTTTAACATTGCAAACAATTTTTAAGCAAACAATGATGCTTACAAGGCATGTCATAAATAAGTTGTAAGCATCAGCAACATTATTTTTAACAGGTCATCTAATGATGTCATGTACTCATAACAACAACATTCTTAAAATATCATCATATTCATTAATAAAGTTGACTTTGAGTATAACGCAATGGTATAAATGTACAATGGTTAAAACCTATCATAAAAAAAGAGATAATGAAAAGTTCATAGCAAACATGATAACCATTAGCTGAGTCCCTCTTTCTTTATGAGGGGGAAAGAGTACAAAAGCATGCATCATCAGGCAAGAAGACCGACAGCAGACTAGCTCAGGTTATGAAGAGATAAAAAGTACATTTTAGGTACAAAATGCCCAATTCCTTCAGAAGCTCTAGAGGGAAGCTGATAATAAGTCAATGAAGGAGATTTTGCCAAAAATGGTAGCTACCTACAGAGATTGGGCTGATAAACTTCCATTTGTAGTTTGGGGGCATAGAACCAGTGTTAGGACTCCCACCGATCAAACACCTTTCTCATTGGTATATGGAATAGAAGCCATGCTACCGGTTGAAATAGAAGTAAGATCTCTAAGAGTAGAACTCCAATCATAGTTAAAAGAATCAGATTCGCCAAGGGCCATGTATGAATAGTTGAATGTGATAGATGAAAAGTGGCTCGAAGCACTTGACCATCTCTAGATGTACCAATAGTGCATGGCTCAAGCTTATAACAATAGAATTAGATATCCAAAATAAACTCTGAAAATGGGTGATCGGGTCGTCAAACTACTACACCAGCTCAACATTGACTCTAGGGGCAACTTTAGGCCTAATTAGGAAGGAGCATTTGTGGTAAAGAAGGTTCTTGGTAAAGGAGGAATCAACTTATGGACATGGATGGAAATGAGTTCTTGAATATAGTGAATCAAGATAGGATTAAGCATGATCATGTCTAGGTCAAAAGAATTAAATCATAAAAAAGCAGCACAAATAATAAAAGAAATAAAGAATAAAACACCTGAAAAGCAATCCTTTACTGCTCGGGCCAAAATTAGGGTCCAACCCACTGATCAGTATCAAGCAAAGAAGTTAGGCGAAAATTGGGGAGCTCAAAATAAAGCCCGCTAAGTTGAAAACCCGAAAAGGGCGGCTTAGGCAAAAGTTAGGGCATCGAAAGAAAAATGTCAATTGCTTTCTTGAAAATATGTAAAAGACCAATAAGCAACATGGGTTAACAAGTGGAAATTGTTACCATTGCCTACGCACTCAAATTAATCTCATCAATGAACATGCTATGATTTTGCTAAGAATCTGGGTCTTATGAGTGGATGCATGTCTTTAGGTGAAATAATCGCTGGTATGTGAACATCAATTTTTCTCTATGTGTTGTGGATCATTGTATTCGCTTTTTATCACACATTTGCAATATTAAAAAAAGCCTATTGGAATGGAAACCCGAAAGGGCAGTCCAGACAAAAGTTAAAGCAAAAATAAAAGTCTGATGGGTTGAGCCGTTAAGGACAATTCAGGCAAAAGTTAAGATAGCCTACGGGATTGAAAAACTGAAAAGGGGTCTCGGCAAAAATTAAGTCAAAACCTTGCTAGGTCAAAAACCAGAAAGGGCAGTTTAGGCAAAAGTTAAAGCTAAAAAGGAAAAGATCTGCTGGGCTAAGCCAACAAGGATGGCTTAGGCAAAAATTAGGACTAAAAGAATGAAAAATAAAATGTTCGATAGGTTATCTCACATCGAGTGGCCTATGTAAAAGTTACAATTTAATTCAGTGTCCTAGTTACAAAATCACCAGATATAGGTTCACAAAGCAGCAATACTTAATGGTCTCAATTTGAGAAAAATCCACATGCATATAAGTCAAATATCAAAAGTACCAATTTAGAAGTTCACAATCAAAAGCAAGCCATGCAGGGCCCCAAAAAGTATCAAACAGTTCAGAAGCAATCATAACCTAAGCTACTAGGGGATCCTATCCCTGATGACCCTCCTGAGTCTAATCTTGAGTATCTGTAAGTAGATCATCCATGTCTATAGTCATATAGTCCTTCGCATCAGCAGTATCGATACCCAGCTGGGTGGGGTCCCTAATCTCTCAAGTCCCTATGGCAGTCCTAGTAGTATTAGCTCCCTCGGCATATTGATCCACGCCTCCCTAAGTCAATAGATATGTAGAAAGATCATCCTCGGAGTTATCATTAGAAGGAAATGGCACCTGCCTATCCTAAGTCATCCTCACTATGACTAAGGATAAGAAGACGCCACTTCCTTCTGATGACAAGTCTGAGGATGATCTTTCATATATCTAGTGACTCAGAGAAGCAAGGATCAGCATGCTGAGGGAGCTGATGCTGCTAGGATGGCCATAGGGACTTCAGAGATTAGGGACCCCACCCAGCGGCTACCAGTAATAGTGACGCTCAGGACCATATGACTATAGACATGGATGATATGCTGGCAAATACTCAGGATCAGACTCAAGAGGGTCATTAGGGATAGGATCCCCGACAGCTTAGGTTATGATTGCTTCTGAACTGTTTGATACTTTTTGGGGCCCTGCATGGTTTGCTTTTGATTGTGAACTTCTGAATTGGTTCTTTTTATATTTGACTTGTATGCATGTGGATTTTTCTCGAACTGAGACCATTAAGTATTGCTGCTTTGTGAACCCGTATCTAGTGATTTTGTAGCGAGGAGACTGAATTAAGTTCTAACTTTTGCATAGGCCACTCGATGTGAGATAACCTATCGAACATTTTATTTTTCATTCTTTTTGTCCTAATTTTTGCCTGAGCCATCCTTGACGGTTGTGCCCAGCCGACCTTTTTCTTTTTAGCTTTAACTTTTGCCTAGACCCCCCTTTTCGGTTTTCAACTTAGCAAGCTTTTGCCCAAATTTGGTTCATACCCGGCCCTTATGCAATATGATTCTTTTAAGTGCGATTCAAGTGCCGCTCTTAGAGATCTTACTTATGTTTCAACCGGTAGCACGGCTTCCATTCCATATACCAAGGAGAAAGTTGTTTGATCGGTAGCAGTCCTTTCAAATTGCTTGTATACCCCTGAACTATGAATGAAAGTTTATCAAGCTACTGTTTTTTACAAAATCTTCTTGATTGACTTATTGGCAGCATTGAATGCACCATTAGCTTATGACCTATTTGGAGAAGATCTATGATGCTCAATGTTGACCCTCTCAAATAATTCATCCATGGCCCCTTGAAATTAAACTCCGTTATCCAAAACTATGTGGTGTGGAATTCCATATCTTGCAAACATATGGCTCTCTATGAACTTGGCCATTTTCTTGGTGGAAATGTTGGTGTAGGATTCGGTCTCTACCCATTTTAAGAAATAATCAACTATGACTATGATGAATCAGTGATCGTTGGTTGATGATGGCCAAATTTCATTAATTATAACTATCCCCCATGCCAAGAACGACCAAGGCATAGATAAATTGTGAAGTTCAGATGAAGGGAGATGTTGTATGTCCCCGTGCATATGACATTCATGACATTTCCTGACCTTGTCAACACAGTTAGTGATCATTGTGTTCTAGTAGTATCCCATTCCCCAAATTATTCTGTCTAGAGCCATCTCATTCATGTGCAGGCCACAATCCCCCAAATGTACCTGAGTAATTACTCTTTCTAGTTCTTCTTTTGTCAAACACCTTAATAATAAACTTTCAGTTGTTCTTTTGAAGAGATCTTTATTGACTAGTGTAAACAGGGTCGCTAACCTCTTGAGAGTTAGACGATCTGAACCTGATGACCCTTTGGGGCACTTCCCTCCTTCCAGAATCCTCTTAATGTCATCATACCAATAGGCTTTTTGCTCCTCTATAACCATAACCTAAACCTTTTCGTGAGATAGCAAATGAGCCATTTCTACTACAACGAACGAATCGGCTGAGTCTCTTCTCCCTCCCACATTGAGGCAAGGGTAGCCAAGGAATCTACCATCTAATTCTCATACCTTGGTATATACTGAAAGAGGCACTGACTAAATAGTGCTGACAAGTCCTAAACTACTTCAACATGTGGTCGGAGTGACTCTTCCCTGATTTCCCATTCTCCCATGACATGCTTGATCACTAACGCGGAGCCCTCCATCACCCTGACTTCTCTTACCATATTTTTAAGAGAGCATCAAGACCTAAGGAACAAGCTTTATACTCGGCCCCATTATTAGTGACTGAAAACTCTAGCCATTTGCTCAGTGGAATAACCTTACCTTGTGGTGTAATGATGACTACCGCAAGACTTGCATCCTTTCGATTAATAGCCCCATCAAATTACACAGTCCATTCGGCCTTCTTACCTTCACTTCTACTAACTGCTCATTGGGGAAATCTAGATTTTTGATATAGTAAGACTTTAGGGGATGACTTGCCAATAATTTAGCCACTTCTCTCCACTTAATGACCTTCTTCGTGACATACTCTATATCAAACTCAGATAGTAACAGGAGCCAATGAGGGAGTTTCCCTACCAATATATGGGACTGAGAAAGATACATCATTAGATCGACCTTTACAACTACTTGAATTTTGTAGCACTAGAAGTAATGCCTCAACTTCTTTGTCAACCTTACCATTGTCATACAGGTGTTTTCTACCACCGTGTACTTCATCTCATATTCCATTAATTTCTTGCTTAAATAATAGATGGCATGCTTGCTCTTATCCTCTTGTTCCTAGACCAACATTGCCCCTACAGACAACTATTCTATAGCAAAATAGAGAATCAATGGCTTACCGGACATTGGAGGCTTCAAAACTGGGGGGCCCACAAGATAAGCCTTTATCTTGTCAAATGCTATCTGGCATTCCTCATTCCATTCTATCGACTGCTTCCCTCTCAACAGCTTAAAGATTGGCTCACACATGGTTGTTAACTTGGCAATGAAATGACTTACGTACTAGAGTGATCCAAGAAATGACCTTACTTCACTTTCAGCTGTAGGAATAGGCATTTCTTGAATAGCTTTAACCTTATCAAGGTCAACCTCAATTCCCCTCCGATTGATGATGTGTCCCAAGAGTTTTCCTGATGTAACCCCAAACACACACTTCTTTGGATTCAAGCGCAGATTGTACTTCTCAATTCTGGTCTAGAACCTTTCTAAAATCTCAGGGTGCTCTTCCCTCATATTAGACTTCACTAGCATGTAATCTACATATTACTCGATCTCTTTGTGGATCATTTCATGCAATAAGGTTGTTACTGCTCTCTGATAAGTTGCCCCTACATTATGCAACTCAAAAGGCATTATCTTGTAACAATACACTCCCCATTCTGTGATGAAGTCCATCTTGACCTTATCGATGATGTCCATTAAGATCTGACTGTAACCGGAGAACCCATCTAAGAATGAATACATTGTGGCCCTAGAGGCCCTGTCCACCAATACATTGATGTGTGGTAGTGGAAAGTTTTCCTTGGGGGATGCCTTATTTAAATCACAAAAGTCGACACATTCTGACCTTTCCATCTTTCTTTAGGCCCGGGTCAACATTTGCTAACCATGCCGGGTACTCAATTACTTCAATAAACTTAGATTCTAGTAACCTGGCAACTTTAGCTTCGAGTTTATCAGCCCATTCAGGATGCAACCTTCTTAACTTTTATTTGACTGGTTTAAATCATGGATCGGTTGGGATGCGATGCTCAACGATCTACCCTGGGCATGTCTTTATAGGACTAAGCGAAAGCATTAACATATTATCAAAGCAATTTTATCATCTCTCTTTTTTTGATAGAGGTCAAATCATTTGATATTGTTACCATTTTTGGACTTTCCTTAGTACACAAATTAATGTCATGCAATGACGTGTCATGAATGCTAAAAATGTTATGCATATGGTTAGATGAATGCATGGTGCCATTAGGCGAAACATCGAACAAGTAAGCAAAATCATTATCATTATCATTACAATGCCCGAAGGCTACATCATTTTTATTACAAATAATTTCAGTGTCATCCTCCATAGGTGGAGGGCCTTCTTGGTCATTCATCAGAATGTATGTCAGGTCACGATCTAGGTTTTTTAACTATTTCTCTGTCAACACATCGTCTATAGCTTCCCTTATAGGTTAGGCCAAGTTTCTCAAGGCTTCTTGAATCGGTGTCTTTTTCTTTACCCTCAAGCATAAGATAATGTATATTGAAGTGGTCAGGGTATCAATGGCTTTGTCTACTTCAATCTTTGATGGGCCACTATCTTCTAAGCCTGCTTATAGCTTTCAGGAATGGTTTTGTATGTATTCACAAATGCTATCTTGCAGAGGTGAGGAGATAACCCGAAGATGAATTGGTCAGCCAGTTATTTCTCCTGAGGTTTCCTTTTGAGGGCTACTGCTATTGTTAACCACATCTAAAAGTAATCATAGTAGGTTCCCCACTCCATTGTCTAATAGCTATAAGATCAAATATGGACGGCTCTTCTCTTGCTTTCTTAGTCTTTATAATGCGATTCCATACCTCACTTTCTTCTAATCTAGAGTTGTTCATGGATACCTTATCCCCTCTCCTTCGGGGCTCACAGACTTTTTCTTTGTCAATTAGTACTATTATGGCTTTGAGGAGATCCTTATATGTCCTAGTTGGATGACCACGACTGACATGATATATGCAGAAGTTGTCCCTCTCCTTAGGTTTTGGCAGAACATACGGTCGAAGATGATCGATCAATTGGTATTTCTTTAGCTTCTTGAAGAGGTTCACAAGAAGAGTATCAATTGGTGAGATGTCATCTATAGTCATAGGATGAACCACTCGATTTTGGGTCATGCTATACGGTAAACCCACGAAATAAGGGAGGATTGTCCCCTTTGGCATAACCATGAAGTCCAGCAGCCGACTCAATTCCTTACTGTGGCAAAACTGTAGAATAGCCTCTTGACAGGATTGAATGATCCCCCTACTGACTGTACGGAGCATTGGGTTCACTAGTTGAACTGACTAACCAAGCTAAGCCATGATAGTGACCGAGATGAGTGCTAGCTAAAACTGTCGGATTTTATCCTAAACTGTGGAAGTAACCAAGAGATCAGTATATCCATGGGATTTGGTATGCATGCATAAATTACAATGATGCATGAAGGGGTTAATCACAAGGGTACGTAATACAACACATGTGAAGCGATCGATTCTGTCCTTATTTCTCCCACCGAGTCTGAGGGTATTCTTCCTTAGTCTAATATTGCACAGAAATTAGGGTACCTAGAAGGTAAAATACTATGGCTTTTGGTAAGAATGGTGTAGGGACATATCGAAAGTTGATGTAGAAGGTTCCCATCTCATCAAGCCTCTTTTGAAGGGAGATAGCAATGAGTGCTCCACCCACTAAGGTGTACCCAATATCCCTAGCAGTTATAGGTATCACTGTTGCGAGTGTCACAAAAATAATAGGGCACCATATCCTAGCACTAGAAGAAGAGTGCTTCTAGTTAGAGAGAAGAAGGTGAGAAGATAGAGTGAGATAATTTTCCCAAATGAAGAAAACAAAAATGGGTTGGATTAAGTAAATGATTTTCAATGCTCATCTTAATCCTTTAAGCTTTTAAAATAAACCAACATTTTGCAAGTTAAAAGATTATCTCCCCAGCAGAGTCACCGCTGTAAGGTATGGATGATGTGCGGGTCTTCCTTGGCGCCTGTATAGGAGGCAAGGCCCACTAGGGGTTTGGTTAGATTTAGGCGTGATAAAACAATTTTTTAGTTAAAGTTTGCATAATAAGCCAATTTTAAGGCATAAAAGAATCAAGGCCTAAATCGCACTACAATTAATAGAGTTACCACCCAAGTTGTCTACTTCGGAAAGAGTTATGGTACGGTTCCCTCAAGGCAGGAGACTTATACCTATTGGATCAGAGATTCGGGTATCAGATGAGTCACTTATTTCTCATTTAATTGATTCAAAATTACATTCACCGCGTAAAACCATTTTAGTTTTCATCATTTACGGAATTATCAAAGAAATCCTATTTCTGCACTCTTTAACACTCGTTACATGCATTTACATATTGTGATAAAGCACAAGCAATAAATGGGGGGAATAAAAATTACAACCGGAGGAAATGGGCGAATTGCAAAGAGAACCTATACATTTGTTCTAAGTAATAAAACAAAATGAAAATAAATTCACCTACATCTACAGATGTTAGCACAGTTTACAGCACACCATAAATCAGTGCTTCAATGCATCTTATTGTGAAAACACTTTTTCACTTTTATGGGTTGATTTACCGAATTATTAGTGAAAATGATCGCATGACAAATGGTGAGTTGGATTGATTTTTAACAATTTAAAAATGAGTTCTGGAATCTGCCTAGGGCTAGTATCCTTATGGGTGGGTAGGACTCATATGGCTAATAGGGAGGACCGGTATGGGTACGGCTTACCCGTAAGGGTCCTTTTTGGTCTAGGTAGAAACTTTGTTTAGTCTGCTTTATAGATTAATAGATTAATAGATTGGTGGCAGAAAAATAAAATAAAAAGGGATTTCCTTCCGTATAAGTATGGCACACCGGTTTGATATCTTTGAGGATATATGGTGCCAACAAGGCTCATATGTGTTAGGACCAGACCTGAAACAAGAAATGAAAACCACATATATAATAGAAGGAATAGAAAATGATAATAATGAAATAACTGAAATGTGAGTCTCTTTAAAATTGAAAAGCGTTACCTTTGCGGCGTGAATCCACTTTGATGTGATCCCTTTGCTATTAAGAGAGCCCGACCAACGTAGATGAAATAGGACTATTTAGGTGACTATTTGTGTGGATAGAACCTCCCCCAAAACCTAATTATAGAAGCTTGGAATGAATAAAATGTGCACAAAACCTCAAAGGAAGCGTTTTCTCCCTATTTTATACTTCTTATACACTCGCTATACCTTTTCTATGCCTATAGAGATTGCTACAGTTTTAGTATAGTTTTTCCTATGAAAATTGTGTGTATTGAATGTGAAGAGAAGGGCCCTATTTTTGGGGGAGAGGAGGTCTAAATGCAATAAATCATGTTTACGACCTACCTTTTCCCAAAATAGGAAAGGATTCCCTTCCAAAAGAGCCTATTTAGGCAACAAGAGGACCCGTACAGGTGGCCACCCGTACAGGTACTAGGGGACCTGTACAAGTCCCCCTCAAGTATATGGAAGGGATGAACCATACGGGTCTGACAGTGGATTTATACCACCATTCAGTACCCGTATGGGTCCCTAATGGCAGACTAGGTCTCAAACTTCGGCCAAACTCACCTCTATAGTAGTAGGAACACCTTTGATGGACAACATCGAAAAGACATTGAATCATATAGCTCTCATCATAGTTTCGTGAGAAGGATCGTTAAAATCTAGTGCTCGCAGTAGTCATGCTTTGAGACTGGATGAAGTTCTTTTCTTAGTTCATCTAATAGGTATAATTCTCTCCATTGAACATTGGAGGTCTTGTGAAAGACATACTCTTTGGGAGAAAATGAAGCTGGACTCCCCCACTAGAACCACTTGCCCTATAATGTGTGTGAACACTAGATTTTAATGATCCTTCTCACAAAATAATGATGAGAGCTATATGATGCATTTTCATTTAGGTGTTATCCATCACAGCTATTCCTACTACTACAAAGTTGAGTTTGGCCTAAGTTTAGAGACCTAGTCTGCCCATAGGGACCTGTACGGGTGCTGCTTGGTGGTACGGATCCACTAGCAGACTCGTATGGGTTATTCCTTCCGTATGCCTTGGGTGGACTTGTATGGGTGGGCCCCTACCTGTATAAGTCCTCTTATTGCCTAATATTGCTCTTTCAAAAGTTGTCCCATACCGATTTTGGGAAAAGGCAGGTCATGAATGCAAATTATTGCATTCAGACCTCATTTCCCCTATAAATAGGGCAATTTTCTCACATTTTCGGAAGACACAGCTCATATACAACAAAGTAAGTATACTATACACAAATTCTAGCAGTTTCTACAGGTATAGATAGGGTATAGTGGAGGTATAGGAGGTACAAAATAGGGAGAAAACCCATTTTTTGCGGTTTTGTCCGCATTTTATTCATTCCTAGCTTCGTTTATTAGGATGTAGGGGAGGTTATGTGCACACAAATACTCACCTAAGTAGTCCTACTTCAGCACCTACTTTGGCTAGACTCTCTCCATAGTAAAGGGATTGCCTCAAAGTGGATTCATGCCATAAAGGTAATGCTCATGAGTTTCAAAGAGACTCAAATCTCAGTTATTTTATTATTATTCTCTCCCTCCTCTATTATATCTGTTCTTTCATTTCTACTTTGGGTCTGGTCCTAACCCATATGAGCCTTGTTGGAATCCTATTCTCTACCTCCTCTATTATTTCATTTCTCCTCCATTAATTTGTCTATTTCAAACTGAGTTTGGCTTGGGATCAGATAGGACCTGTATGCATCCCCTATACCCATACTGGTCCACCCTGGTAAATCCACCCACAAAAGTTAAAATGTGTTTTCACAATAAGATACGTTGAAGACCAGTTATTTCTCTCTGATCTAAGAAGCCATTTGGGCACTATTGATCCTAAAATCGCCACGCTAACATAATCGCATTTTTCCTAATAAAATGCTGACTTATGACGTGCTATAAATTGTGCTAATCTTTGAGGATGTAGGGGAATTTATTTTCATTTTGTTTATAACTTAGAACAAATGTATAGGTTCTTTTGCAATTCCCCCATTTTCCCCCAGTTGTAATTTTTATTCCCCCATTTATTGCTTGTGCTTTATTGTAATATGTAAATGCATGTAACGAGTGTGAAAGAGTGTAGAAAATTGGTTTTCTGTGTTAATTCCCCAAATGATGAAAACTAAAATAGTTTTACGCGGTGAATGTAATTTTGAATCAACTAAATGAGAAATAAGTGACTAATCTGATACTTGAATCTCTGATCCAATAGTTATGAGTCTCCCACCTAATGGGAACCATACTAAAACTCTTTCCCAAGTGGACAACTTAGGTGGCAACTCTATCATTTGTATCAAGATTTGGGTTGATTCTTTTTATCATTAAAATTGGCTTTTTGTACAAACTTGAATTAAAAAGGTTTTGCCATGCCTAAATAAAACCAACCCCACGATGGGCCCCGCATATCACATAGGGGCCAAGGGAGACCCACACGTCATTGACACCTCAAAGTGGTGACTCTACTGGGGAAGTAATCTTTTAACTTGTAAAATTTTGGTTTGTTTTAAAGCTTAAAAGATTAAGATGAGCACCGAAAATCATTTAGTTGATTCAACCCGTTTTCTTTTTCATCATTTGGGAAAATTATCACACTATATTTTCTCATCTCCTTCTCTCTTTAGTTAGATGCGCTCTTCTTCTAGTGCTATATTAAGGTGCCCTATTACTTCTATGACACTCGCGTAGGTGTTACCTATGCCCGCCAGCAATTGAGGACACTCTAGTCAGTAGAGTACTCATTGTTATCTCCCTTTAAAAGAGGCTTGATGAGATGGGAACCTTCTACATCAAACTTCTGATGTGTTCCTACACCATTCTTATCGAAAGCCTCAGAATTTTAACTTCTAGGTACCCATTTCTATGTGAGATTAGACTAAGGAAGTACACCCTTAGAATTGGTAGGAGAAATAAGGACGGAATTGATTGATTCGCTTGTGTTGTGTTACATTCCCCTGTAATTAACCGAGTCATGCATTATCGTACTTTGTGCATGCATGTACCATCTTTTGGTTATCACCTCAGCCAATGGTCCATTTGACTAGAATTCTGGCTCCTCCTCCTCTAGCTCAGTCAAGGGTTGCTCAACTTCTGTCTATGGGTATTTTGCTAGTGGTCAGTTTGGTCTGGTTGATCTTGATTCTTCCTATCACCTTGACGAAATTCATTGTATCCTAACTCTAGAGGGATAGATCGATGTTGAGGTTGAGAATGTTGCTTTTAGTGTGGAGGTGAATGCATTAAGGGCTGAGGTTAGGTTGGTGATTGCAAATGTCGTCTCATAGTATTTGGGAAGTGATCAGTTCTCCGACCGAATGAATGTTAAGATGTTAACTTCCATAAGGAAAATGTTGGCCGAAGAGAGAATGGTCAATGATTCTCATAGCGCACATGTTTGTATTCCAGCACTAAATATAGTGGTTAGTGAACAACTCCCTCTTTCAAGAGTTGCTTACAATCCATTCACTCAATTTCAGTTACCAACTATTCAAACCCGCGGAGAGTCCTTTAACCAATTGGGTTAGTTGGGTTCTGTAGGTCCATATGGTTTAGTTAGCTAGCCATTATAGTCAATGGGTATAGTTGTTCAATTAGTCGTCAGTCAGTTTGCTTAGCCTAGTCAAGGGTTTGTACCGTCTCCATTTTAGTTTGGGGCATCTGGCCCAACCCTTAATTTTGTGGACACACCTAAGGGGATAACCTTACCTCAATCAATAGATTTACCCTTGCATGCGATTACTCAATCGAAGGGATCATCCTTGTCTGTGGAATTGGTTGATCTACTTTAGAAATCACTTGCTACCAATCTGAGCCCTCAGCCATCGTCACTATCAGTTCAAACCCTTAGAGACGAGGATTGGGTCCTTGAAAACTTTAGTATGCCTAGCATAGCAAAGTGTAAGGGAACTGGTCCACCTCAATCTCATATCACCACCTATTAGAGGGTTATGAGAATCAGAAAGTTAAGTGAGAAAGTCCTAGCCAAAATGTTCCCTTGCACCCTAGAAAGTCCTACCACTGAATGGTATAATACTCTATCGGATGAGGTGACCGAAAATTGGAAAGTTTTATCTGAAGCTTTCATTAAGTAGTATGGTTTCAGTGCCACCATTAAAACTACAATACAGAAATTGGAGGCAATCAAGTAGGCCCTCAATGAGAAATTCAAGCCCACTTTTGAAAGATGGATGGCCACTTAAGTTTTATTGAAATATAGTGTAAGTCTCCTTAAGATGATTACAAAGTTGATGGATGGTGCCCTGCCTGCTTATCGTAAGGTTCTTAGTATGGATAAATTCTCTATCTATGTTGAGGTCTTTAAAAAAACTGAGAAATGGGAAAGAATCAAGGAATTGGTGAAGGTGAGTGTGCTAACCAAACCTTGGTTCAAAAAGAATGACCCTTCAGCCCCAGCCCTGGCTTGTAAGCCAAAGTCTGGCTCTAATCCTAAAGCAGCGGTAGAGCAAGAGGAAGTCATTGCAGTCCGCACCATCAAAGATGTCATTTCCCATTGGAAAAGCATCTCTGCCAACCATATTCACTAAGTTACGGGCACTTGGTCTTCTTCCGAGTATCAAGCCCTATGTTTTGGCCAAACATGAAGACAGGGATCAGTTTTGAGACTCTCACATTAGTAAGGGTCATCGTACTAGTGACTATAGAGATTTACTTGAGGGTATTTGTGGTTTGATTAGCGAAAAGAAGATACATGCAACCTATTTGCAGCTATCGAGTCAGGTTTGCCCACCTACCATGTCTTTAATATCATCTTGCAAGCTAATCCCATGGTTCACTCAGTGGTAGCTTTACATATCAAACCAATCCCCATTGACATTGATTCATGCGAGTTAGAAGGAACTCATGATGGGGAGGTTATATTGGTTCAATAAGAACCAATTAGTATCGATGCTTATATGTTGGAGAATGTTGAACTCAAAAGGCCAACCTTACTGTGGAAACTTTTGAGGGGTGAAGTTATTAGAAAATATTGTGTTGCATGTTACCTGAAGTGGAAGGGTTCCACTTGATTGTCTCCTAGAAAGAACAAGGGGCAGAGATATAGATATCCAGGTCATTCCAAATATCAATCAGGGTCCAACCTTTATGCCTGCTATTGAGACTCAAATCCCGGTAGGTACTAAAAAGAAAGATTTAAAAGTCACCCATCTTATCCAGCAATTGCAAGTTACCCCTGCCAAGTACAGCATTTAGCCGCTTCTCATTGACTATGAAGATCATTACAAGGGTCTGCTAGAAAAGTTGTTAAGCATGGAGACTACACCGTCTACTATTTAGTTGAAGTGTTTTTAGTTATTGGGCGATCTTCTCCCCGGTCAAGATGAACCCATTACGTTTTATCCATCAGACCTCCCAGTTGAAGGAAATAAGCATAACGAGGCACTTTTCATTTAGGTGCAAATCTTTTACCATTCTATCCCATGTGTTATGGTGGATGATGGTTTCGCCCTTAATCTTTGCCCTACCAAGATGATTCCTCACTTAGGGCTTGATGAATCCAGGTTGGAGAAGACCAATACTATTATAAGGGCATATGATGATATGAAGAGACGTGTTATTGGGGTCTTTAAAGAAGAAGTTAAATTAGGGGAGTGAAGTCTAAAGTCTTATTCACTGTCCTTGACATTCCCATCACCTACTCATTATTATTGGGTTGATCTTGGCTCCATGTATTAGGGGTTGTCCCTTCCACAGTCCATGAGATGGTTAAGCACATCCATAATGTCAAGATAGTAACCATTGAAGCTGATGAACCATCTATCATAGCAGCTATGAAAGCCGAAGAAAAAGGAATTTAGGGTGGCTATAGCTTACCAGGGTAAGAAGTTTTCAGTTAAGGGGTAGATATTGCTTAAAATTAAAAACATCATGCTGAAGCTAGGTTATGTGAAAGGTAAGGGGCTAAAAAAGAACCTTCAGGATATGCTGGAACCCATTCTACCCATTCCGTGAACATCCATGCTTGGTTTGGGGATTTACTAAGATTCTATGAAGTCTAAACCCCAGTCCTACCTCATGATAGGGGCTGAGGTTAAGTAAAATAAATTGATGGGCAAGAAAGAACCTATTGAAAAGGTCCCAAGTTTTGGGATCTTCAACAATGTATATGATTTCAAAAAAGGCTGCGTGATGGAAATCTCAATTTTTGTGGAAGTTTGTGGGAATGTTGAAGAAGATGAAATGAATGAAGCAATTGATTCCATCGCTAAGCATTCTCAGTACATATGAGGAAGAATTGGAAAGGAAGTGAGAAAGGAAATTCCATTAACAAGGTTGGTAGAAACTTGAGAGGGACATCCTCGTGGTGAATCCTTTCACAAGGAGGAAGAAGGGAGGAATCGATGAACTTAGTATAGGAGCCCTCTACAGATAGCACTTAAGTTCCCTCGGCTAGTAAGTATAGCCCCTGGTCAGTCCCCTACATGGGGTGCATCCAGAAGAAGCCTGCTGGGATTGTGGGAGGGATCGGTCTCTCTACCACAACACTTGTCCTCCACCCTCAGACCCGCTCACCGAAATACGACTCAAAGGAGAGTGGTGACACTAGGATAAAGCGACAGTCATCCATGCCAACCTGCATTCGCTTAATAGCCCCATGTATATCCAATCTCTCCCACGGGTCTGGGATGACCTGCATGAAATAAATGCACTGAAAGTATCACAACCTCGTGGATACAATTTCTATTAATGGTATAGTGAAATGTAAAATGCAGTTTTAGTAAGGAAGAAGTCTACCCGATCTGAGAGTAGTTGGCGAAGGAACTCTTTGTACTGCATTATGGTCAAGGGCTGACCCTAATAAAGCCATATTATAAGCATTGGATTAAAATGATCCTTCTCATGAAATGATGATGAGAGCTATATGATGCATTCTCTTGTAAGTGTTATCCATCAAAGGTGTTCCTACTACTGCAGAGTTGAGTTTGGACAATGTTTGGAGACCTAGTCTACCCTTAGGGGTCCTTATGGAAGCTTCCTGGTGGTACGGATCCACTAGCGGTCCTATACTGGTCATTCCTTCCATATGCCTAGGGGAACCTGTATGGGTCATCCAGGATCCATACGAGAGGGGCCCCACCCGTACGGGTCCTCTTGTTGCCTCATTAGGTTCTTTCGAAAGTTGTCCCTTACCTATTTTAGGAAAAGGCATGTCATGAATGTGAATTATTGCATTCATACCACATTTTCCCCATAAATAGCCCACTTTTCCTCACATTTTCATAGCACACTAGACATATACAACATAGTTAGTATACCATACGAAAATTCTAGCAGTTTCCATTGGTATAGAAAGGGGTATAGTAGATGTATAAGAGGTATAAAATAGGGATAAAACCCATTCCTTGAGGTTTTGTCCATATTTAATTCATTCCTTGCTTCATTTATTAGGATTTAGGGGAGGTTCTGTCCACACAAACACTAGCCTAAATAGCCATATATCATGTGCTTTGGCTAGAATCTCTAAACAGTAAAGGGATCGCCTCAAAGTGGATTCACGCCGTAAAGGTAATGCTCCTAAGTTTCAAAGAAACTCACACCTTAGTTATTTTATT
Source organism: Euphorbia pulcherrima (assembly GCA_947683365.1). Taxonomy (NCBI): domain Eukaryota; kingdom Viridiplantae; phylum Streptophyta; class Magnoliopsida; order Malpighiales; family Euphorbiaceae; genus Euphorbia; species Euphorbia pulcherrima. The sequence continues at coordinate 23,828,806 of CANTUS010000009.1, forward strand.
GTAATTCTCTACCTCCTCTATTATATCTATTCTTGTATTTCAGCTTTGGGTCTGGAACTAACTCATATGAGCCTTATTGGCACCATATGTCCTTAGGGATATTAAATTAGTGTGCCATATTCATACCAGAGGAAATCCCATTTTTATTCCATTACTCCCCCATTAATTTGTCTATTTTGAATAGAGTTTCTAATTGGGACCAGACAGGACCCGTACGGGTCCCCTACACCTATACCGGCCCTCCCCGGTACCCAAACAAGTCCTACCCACCCATAAGGGTACCAATCCCAAGGAAGAACTTCGAATTCATTTTAATTTGGTTAAAAATCAATCCAACTAACCATTTGCAATGCAATCATTTTCACTAATAATCCAGTAAATCAACCCACAAAAGTTAAAATGTGTATTCATAACAAAATACATTGAAGACCAGTTATTTCTCTCCGATCCTAGAAGTCGTCCTGGCGCTAGCCCTCGTAAAATCGCCACACTAACATAATCACATTTTTCCTAATGAAGTGCTGACTTATGACGTGCTATAAAATATGCTAATCTTTTGGATGTAGGGGTATTTATTTTCATTTTCTTTTATAAGTTAGAACAAATGTATTGGTTATCTTGCAATTCCCCCATTTTCCCCCGGTTGTAATCTTGATTCCCCCATTTATTGGTTGTGCTTCATTCTCATATGTAAACGCATGTAACAAGTGTGAAAGAGTGTAGAAAAAAAGGATTTCTATGATAATTCTCCAAATAATGAAAACAAAAATGGTTTTACGCATTGAATGTAATTTTGAATTAACTAAATGAGAAATAAGTGACTCATCCGATACCCAAATCTCTGATCCAATAGGTATAAGTCTCCCCCCAATGGGAACCGTACTAAAACTCTTTCCCAAGTAGATAACTTGGGTGGTGACTATATCATTTGTATCGAGATTTAGGTCTCAATTCTTTTATTCATTAAAATTGGTTATTTGCGCAAACTTGAACTAAAAAGGTTTTGTAATGCCTAAATTCAACCAACCCCCTAGTGGGCCCCGCATCTCACACAGGCGCAAAGGGAGGCCCACACGTCATTGAAACATCACAGTGGCAACTCTGCTGGGCATATAATGTTTTAACTTGAAAAATTTTGGTTTGTTTTAAAAGCTTAAAAGATTAAGATGAGCACCAAAAACCATTTACTTGATTCAACCCATTTTCTTTTTCATCATTTGGGAAAATTATCAAGCTCTATCTTCTCATCTCCTTCTCTCTTTAGTTAGATGCACTCTACTTCTACCACTAGGATAGGGTGCCCTATTATTTCTGTGAAACTTACGAAAGTGTCACCCATCCGTACTAGGAATTGGGGACACTCTAGTGTGTGGAGCACTCATTGCCATCTCCCTTCAAAAGAGACTTGATGTCATGGGAACCTTCTACATCAAACTTCTATTATGTCCCTATGCCATTCTTATTGAAAGCCTTAGAATTTTACTTTCTAGGTACCCCTTTCTATATAAGATTAGACTAAGGAAGAATACCCTTAGAACCAGCAGGAGAAATAATAAAATTGGGAGTCATAATAGACTAGTTATAGATGCTACCTAGTAGGAAATTTTGCTAGGCTAAAATTTCCAAATTCAATTGAACGGGCTATTGTAAATTTTGAAGAAAATAGTAGGACAAATTTATTTAATTAAAAGACCTTATATTAAATGCATGTACTAAAACTATTATCTGAACAATTTTCTTTTCTTATATCGTAGGTTAAAAATGACTTCCAACATTAATATCTGTCTGTTACTTGACACAAAACTGAATGGCTCGAACTTTTCTAATTGGTTTTGATCTGTGAAAATAATTCTTAGATCCAAGGGAACCTCCTATGTTCTAGATGAAATTTTCCCCATTGAACCTGATGTTGAGGATCATGTGGAACTTGATGCTTGGTTGAGGCATAGGAAAGATTATGAGACTGCAATATGCATAATGTTGGGGTCCACGAATCTGGAGCCTTAGAATCAACATAAGAACATGACCTTAGAGGACATGGTTCTCCATCTGGAGGAGCTCTTTGGTAAGAGAGAAAGGACAGAGAGGTTTGAGACCTCCAAAATCCCTTTCGGAACCAAGTTGCAGGCTGGCACCTCTGCCTCTTAAGATGTACTGAATCTCTGAGGATACCTTGAGAAGCTAAATTGATTGGGATTCGAGATGAATAATGACTTAACCATTGACCTTATGTTGATGTCCTGAATAGATAGTTACTTAGGCTTCGTGACTAACTATTTCATGAACAAGATTAATTCCACTATCTTAGAATTAATCACCATGCTAAAGACAGTGGAGCCTCGGATCAAGAAAGATCAAAAACCACTACTATTGGTTAAGAAAGGCAAGGCTTCTAAGAAAAAGAAGTAAGAAGAAAGAAAGAAGATATCCAAGTATGTCTACTTCTAGTACGGGTAACCGGGACATTGGAAGAGGGATTTCAAAGCTCCTCCTTCTGACCATTTGAAGAAGCATGCAGAGGCATCTACTTTAGGTATGTTTGTAATTGAAAACTATCCTACTTTTCCACGTGAATCCACTTGGGTATTAGATACTAGTTGTGGTTCTCATATCTGTACTTTTGTGCAGGGACTAAGGAATAGTAGAAGACTTCCAAAAGGGGAGATGGATCTGGGAGTGGGAAATGGAGCCCGAGTTGCTGTATTAACCATAGGGAGCTTTAATGTTATTTTGCCAAGTGGACTAGTTTTAGTTTTGAATAATTGTTACCGCATTCCGAGGGTTACTAAAAAATATTGTGTTTGTTGCGTGTTTAGCATCTAAATGACTTGAAATTTTAGTTTCGAATAATACTTGTCAGATTCATTTGAATAATGTTCTTTATAGTTATGGGATGTTGAATGGTGGCATTTATATTCTTGATACTAAAACAGAATTTTTTAATATGAACAATGTAGAGAAAGTCAAATTAGATAATGAGAATTCCTTCTATTCATGGCATTGTCGTTTAGGCCACATAAACAAAGATCGGTTAACCAAGCTGCATAAGTGAGGTGACTTGGGGCCAATAGACTTGGAGTCTTATGGTGATTACGAACCTTATTTAAGAGGAAAAATGACAAAGTTGCCCTTTAATGGAAAGGGTGAACGAGCCACAAGTACATTGGAACTTATACATACTGATGTGAGTGGTCCAATGAGTGTTCATGCACTAGGAGGATAGTCGTACTTCACAGCCTTTATTGATGATTATTCATGATATTATTGTTTGTACTTAATGAAGCACAAGTCTGAAAGTTTTGAAAAGTTCAAACTATTCATAACTGAAGTAGAGAAACAGCTTGAGAAAGGTATTAAAGCACTTTGATCAGATCAAGGTAGAGAATACTTAAGTTAGCAGTTTCAAGATTATCCAAAGGAAAATGCAATAGTTCCCCTGTGGACCCCTCCTTATATGTCCCAATCCAATAGAGTGTCAGAAAGGAGGAATCAGACTTTATTAGATATGGTTCGGTCCATGATGAGCTATGCAGATCTCAATAAATCCTTTTGGGAATATGCACTAGAGAGCGCAGTTTATGTATTAAATAGAATGCCCTCTAAATCAGTTGATTTTTCACCTTATGAAAGGTGGTGTAATAAAAGGCCATCTCAAAGTCACTTGAGAGTATGGGCTAACCTGCTATGGTAAAGGGGATAGCTTCAGATAATCTAAGCGCCAAATCTGACAAGTGTTTGTTCATTGGATATCTAAAGGAAACTATTGGATATTTGTGAGTGGACGACGTTTCGTGCGGCTGCTACATGGGGCTGGGCCTGGTAGGGCCTACCCATTTGAATGGGAGGGATGAGTGTGATGTGTTTGAAAAATGATCTTGCATATTTTAATGCTCAAAAGATACGAGATTGAAAACCCGTACTTAAAATAGAGTCGCCACCCGGTTCAGCTTAACTGGGAAATTTTTTGGTACGATTTTCCCACCGAGTTGTTGGACCATACCTTAAGTAGAGATTCCAAGTTCGGATGATGTTATCTATTTTTTGTTAGGCCAAGTTAAGATACTTCATTCTTTCTTAATCGGTTTAATCCATCCTATTTATTTTTATTTTTAGTTATTTTGTTATTTCCGTGTTTATCAAGCAATTGAAGTAATGAATAAGATATTTACAGCCATAAAAAAATTAGTGCGAAAAATAAAATTATTGCAAGGTTCTCAAATCCTATAAAATTATTGAGAAGGAGGTCTTGCAGTAGTTCTGACTCTGCAGGAATTGGGTCTTTGTTTAGGCAAAGATATCGGTCTTATGGCTGATATATGCAGCCACTCCTGGTAATATTGAGGACATTATCGAGCAAGACGCTCTTGGTGGCTCGTGTTTCAAACAAGTGTTATTGCTCCTCAAAGTCTGAATCCGGGTCTTGTAATTCATATTTGTGCACACTAAAAAGGTCATGGTGATCAACCTTGAACAAGTTGGTGCTTATGGCCTTGGACTCCCGAGCCATTTCCCTATGCTCCTCATAATAGTTCTCCTTTGAAACAAAAGAATCTACCCTAAACAGTGCTTTCCCCTCAGGTTTCTTTCTTTTTGCCATAAATGGTTTAGGCCTGCGACTCTCTTGCTTTGGTTTGTTTGGATCAATTTCCATTCCCTGAATGGAGTTGACTCCCGGGTTGGCCTGATTGATAAGGTTAAAAACTAAGCAAGATGGTAGACCCAAATCGATGACCAGGATAGAGTTACTAATACCCGGCCCCCGAGCAAGGAGATCGAAGACTATAGCTTCAGGTAAACCAGATTGGACCATTCCGACCTTACTTCTGAAGTTTGGTAAAGGGTTATTCATAGTGCTCTAGGCTTTGTCTGGCTCAGCAATCTTTACCTCACTAACCAATCGCTGAATAGCTGAGAGCAAGGGCTTGCAATTGTTGGTTTGGTGCCCTACCTAAACGTGATAATAACAGAAGTTATTCTTAACTTCAGGTCTAGGTGGCTTGTATTCCGGAAGGGACTATATAAAACCCACTTCCCTAAAGCGCTGGAAGATGACCAGCAGGGGCATTTTGTAGGGGTTGGTCAAAATAAAAGGGGGACGAGGAGGTTGGATTGTGGCAATCATTGATGGAGCTGGATTGGCTGCAAGTTGCATAGCGGGGGTGTGAGAAATGGCTTGAATTGCAGCAGGTGCTTTTGGCTTAGCCGGCGCCAGGGCTAAGGGTTGAGCTTCATTCTTCCTCAACCACAGTTTCCCCGCTCTCTCGGCCTTCCCACGCTCTGCCTTAGGCTCAATTTTCTCAGCTTTCTCGAACATAGCCCTGTAAGAAAGAAAGGAATCTGTAGCCATTTCCTTGTGGAATAGGGGAGAGACCTTCGAGAAGTTTGACAATCATTTCCTCAAGGCTAAGCTTGGACTTTATCAAGACCTAAGTCGACATCCACCTATTGAAGTACTGCTTAAAGGTTTCATTGGGCATTTGACGGACCCTCTCAACATGTTGGAGGGTCGTCTGCATCATAGTATTGAAACTGTAATGTACTTTCAATGCCTCCGATAAGAGAGTCTAGTTGGCCATAATATGTTACGGCAAAGTTTGATACTATTTAAGTGTAGGACCCTGAAGGGAATAGGGAAACATTTCAGCCATCACCTTATCACCCAGCTTCTTTATGTGTATCACTCTTTCGTACATTATGATGTGAGAGGTAAGTGCTCCTGGGCTATCATAATGAGCTATGTTTGGTATAGTAAAATTATCAGGGACCCAATCATCATCCCTCTCAAGTTTTTTATCAGTGATGAGGCGGTTGATGTAAGCTTGGATCTTGGGTGTCACGCCCGGAGGCTGTGTGACCTGGTCGCTGACCGATTTGCGAGAGATAGTTGGGGCTTCAAGTGTCATGCCCGGAGAATATGCTACCTGGTCGGTGATGGTTTGAGAAGCTATCATTTGCCGAACAAAGGCAGCTACCTCAGGTGTCACGCTCGGAGGTTGCGTGACTTGGTCGTTAAGTGTCGGAGGTAGCGGAGGGCGAATGGTCAGATGTCTCTCAAATAGATTTTGGGGTTAAGTGATGCCTTTAGCAGTCACGATGAACTGCAGAGGCGTGAAGGAGGGTAGTGGCCAAGAGACTAGGCTTTGGTGAGTGAATATCGGAGAAGTGGGGCTTTGGGTGAAGGGTCTTGGATTGAAAGGTACAACCGGTGGAAGGGTAAAAGTTGACAAGGAAGCTAAAGCTTGCCTAAACTTGAATGGACTCACTAAGGGTTGGGTTGATTAAAACACAGGCGTGATGGGTCTCCCCTCTACTAGACTGGTCAATATTTATGTTGAACTATTTAGGGCCTGAATGTCAGATGCTGATACTCGATCAGAATTCCTATCTTCAAGAGCTCGCTTAATGGCTGCCTGAACCGTAGTTTGGATAGAAGCTAGGAAAGCATCCGAGTTCAGGAATTGCATCATAGAAGCTAGGAAAGCATCCGAGTCCAAGTGGTGGTTGGGATCCTATTTCGGAGCTAGAAGTTGGGCCAAAGGGCTCTTCTGGAGGAGGGGTCCCTTCATTTCTTAGGAAAGACATGGCTGGTCGAGAGGGACTTTGGCTCAACTGAACTTGTTTTGAATCTGATTCCTCTCTGGAATCGGTGTGAGGAATTCCTTCAACTTTTGTCATGATAACCAGGGTTAGAGGATGATATATCAGGCGATGTTCTATCCTTTTTCAAGCCAGGATGCGACAGTCAGTGCGCCTCATCCTAGCTGAAATGGTAGGCAGTGGACCAGATCATGAATGGATTGGTGAATGGTATGCATGGTATGCTTGCCTTTTGTTCCTGGGGAATAACATGTGATGCGCATGGCTGCACGTAGATGTGGTTAAAGATGATGTGATGGCTTATCCCTTCAACATACGTGGGACGTTTGTACTTCACGTCAGTCATAGTGATATGCGGTGACGCAATGGAGGTACAAAAGAAGTCCTATGTATGTTGCTAAACATCTTCCATAGGTGGAAGTGGTAAGGGTAAGCTGATTCATTTTTGGCTCTTAAAGCCAATGCATGGGGGTGCATGATCACAGAGCACATAGCACATAAATCGTCCCTCTTCCAACCTTATGACCCCCGTGTAACGCCTCTTTGGAATGATGGAGTTGGGCCTCTTCATCGATATTGGCAAAAGAAGCGCATCCCAATTTTTTTTGTTTTAGGTAATGCTAAGGGGAATGATGTGCTAAGGCTTTTTCTAGCACAGCTTTGGTATAGGGTTGTTGATGTAGAAGGTTCTCGTTTACCTTGATTCTACGTTACTCAACCACTACCCGAATAGGTACGACGGTAGGAGTTTACGTGTTGGTTAAAACGAGTGATCCACCCACTAGGCATCCTCAATTCCAACAGGGCATGAGTGATACTTTGTGAGCTTCTCGGACGAAAATAGGGCACCTAAAATTATCGAACTATATAAACGCATGAGGATAAAATGTTATTAAAAAAATGAAGTTTTAATTGGGCCAATGATTTCAATACATCATCAAAATCTTCTAAACTTTATGAAAGAAAATTCAAGTTTAAAGAAAGTCCCAAGCAGAGTCGCCACTGTGAGCAGACGACATTTTGCACGGCTGCAGAGCCGGGCCGGGCCCGGTAGGGCCTGCCCATTTGAATGACAGGGGATGAGTGTGATGTGTTTGAAAAATGATTTTGCATATTTTAATGCTCAAAAGATAAGAGATCGAAATCCCGTACTTAAAATAGAGTGGCCCCCCGGTTCAGCTCAACCGAGAAATTTTTCGGTATGATTTTCCCAGCGGGTGGTTGGACCATACCTTAAGCAGAGATTCCGAGTTCGGATGATGTTATCTATTTTTCATTAGGCCAAGTTAAGATACTTCATTCTTTCTTAATCGGTTTAATCTATCCTATTTATTTGTATTTTTAGTTATTTTGATATTTTTGTGTGTATCAAGCAATTGGAGCAATGAATAAGATATTTATAGCCATAAAAAAAATAAGTGCGGAAAATAAAATTATTACAAGGTTTTCAAATCCTATACATTTTTTCTACGCAATAAATAAAGTACCTGAATATACAATATACGTCCGCCTGCAGAATTGTTAGCACAGGTATAACATACTTTATTTACAGTACTATAAAGCCCGGTCAGAGGGCTAAAATGGGATTTGAACGGCGTTTTTGGGAAAATTTCATTTTTAAGTAATTTTTAGGCTCAATCATTATTTAACCGGATTATAAATGAAAATAAAATTGTTGTCCAGAATGTCATATCGCTGACGATATAACTGATGCCAAAGGCGATGTGTCTGATGCCGCCAGTGACATGGCTGATGCCACCGGCGACATCAATTATGTCACAGGTGTTATCAGCTTGTAGGCAGTAGTGGTGGCAGTAAGAATGACCAAAAACCCAAAAATGAATATAAATTGACAAAAAAAACACAAATCTCTAGTATTAATGCCAAAGAGCTATAAGACTCAGGATTTTGTACCTCGAGGTTGTGAATCCACCTCTTTGTGAACCAAAAGAAACACTTTCGGGGAGTTTGTTATGATGATTTAACAATAAATTTAAGTGCTTTTTGGTTTCTAAATCCACTTAAGTTGATTTTAACTTGGAGACTTATTGATTTCCACTCGCAATCAGAGAATTAAAAGAAGAAAAACCAGTAAAAATGGATTGGAATCCCTTTTTTTCTATTTTATCTAATTTTTATCGCACTAGAATCTATTCTCACATTAAAATCTTAACATGCAATTTCTTTTTTTACAGTACAGCCCAAGGAGTGCTTTTATAGGTGAAACGGAGTGCTTTTTGAGGCTTTTTTAATAATTCGGTCGAAAGTGGCCGAAAGGCTATCTGTGAAGGGACCTGTTTCGGGTCATACCGCTGGCGACATGGTGATGCCGCTGGTAGTATGGCAGATGTTGTCGACAGTATGGTGATACCACCAACGGCATGGATGATGCCTCTGGTAGCATTAGCCTCCAGCATACCGACAGCTAATGGGTCAAAAAGCCAAAAAAGTCGGGAAAAGTGGTTTAATAGTGGGTAAAAAGGCATCTTTTTGACTTTTAACAATATTTTAAAGGGTATTTATTATTTGGGTTCCAATCATCGGTTCAAGCTCCCACCGGATGCGTTATCGGCCACGTCAAACTGTATTCTACCGAATAAAAATTCGCAAGGAACATTATTTTGGTAATAAAAATTCCAAAGAGAACTTTTAATTTTGAGGCATTAAAATCGGGTACGCGTCATCATGGTCTCACGAGAGGGACCGTAAAATTCTGTGCTCACAATATTTATTTTACCAACCCGAAGCACAGAAGGTTTTTGTGTCTAGGAGTGCTCACTCTTTGGAAAAGGAACACTTACTTGAAAAAGTTAGTGGGAGCAATATTGAACTGGAAGTTTACGAGGAAGAAATAGATAATCAGCTGATTGGCCCCATTCTAGATACACAAGAAAGTGTGATCCAAGAACAACTTGTCGAAACACAATCATTTTGATGATCAGGTCGTGTTGAAGGTCCTTATAGATATGGTTTTATCATCACAGATGATAAGGAACTATATCTCATGGAGTATGACGAACTAAGGGCCTATGATAAAGCAATGAAAACTCAGATTTTGATAAAATGGCTAAAAGCCATGATATCAGAAACGGATTCTATGTATGAGAACCAAGTTCGGAATTTTATTAATGCACCGTAAGAGGTTAGATCGATCGAGTCCAAATGGATCTTCAAGAAGAAGACTGACATGGATGGTAATGTAATTACATATAAAACAAGGTTTGTTATGAAAGGTTACAGTCAATGTGAGGGTATCGACTATAATGATACTTTCTCACCGTTAGCCACGCTTAAATCCATAATGATACTCGTTGCCATTATTTCTCATTAAGATTATGAGATCTGGCAGATGGATGTTAAAACAACATTCTTGAATAGGGATTTAGATCATGATGTGTATATGACACAGCTCGAGCATTTTACATCTCAGAATGGTTCGAAGGTATGCAAGCTGCAAGCTTCCATTTATGGACTTAAGTAGGCATCCAAGAGTTAGATATAAGGTTTGACCAGACAATTCATTTATAGGATTTCGGTCTAAACATTAATGAACCTTGTATTTGCAAGAAGGTTAGTGGGAGTGTAGTCATTCTTAATATTGTATGTCAATGACATTCTACTAGTAGTAAATGATATTTCTCTTCTTCAAAATGTTAAACTATGGTTGTCAAGAAAATTCTCCATGAAAGACCTTAGTAAAGCAGCATTTATAATAGGTATAAAGATCTATATGGATAGATCAAAGAGGCTGTTAGGTCTTTCTCAAAGTACATATATAGACAAGGTGTTAAATCGGTTCACCTTAAGCATTCGAAGAAAGATTATCTTCCGATAACAAAGGGGATTAACATATCAAAGGCTGAGTGTCCGAAGACAGCTCAAGAAAGAATGTGCATGAAGGATATTTCCTATACATCAGTGATAGGATCCATCATGTATGCTATGATATGTACTAGGGTAGATGTCTCTCAAGCTTTGATCTTTACGAGTAAATATCAGTCAGATCCAGGTGAAAAGCAATGGATGGCCATCAAGGCAATTCTTAAGTACTTGAGAAGGACTAAGGATGAGTTCTTGATATATGGAGATGGTGACCTCACAATAAGAGGTTACACTAATGCAAGTTTTCAATATGACAAGGATGACTTTAAGTCTCAGTCAGGTTTTGTGTATGTGTTAAATGGAGAGGCGGTATGATGGAAGAGTTCTAAGTAAGAAACTACTGCTAATTCAACCATGGAATCTGAACATATTGCGGCATGCTAAGCTGCAAAAGAAGCTGTCTGCTAAAAAATATTTATTTGTGATCTCGGTGTGGTGCTCGAAACTATTGATCTAATTACTCTATATTATGACAACAATGGTTCCATATCTTAGGGAAAGGAACCCACGATCTCACCAGAAAAACATACATGTATCTAGAAAGTATCGTATAATCAAGGAGATTTTTGATGCTAAGATAATAAGACTAGAATATGTACCCACTTATCAGAACCTCACGAATGGTCTGATTAAGCCATTGACTCAAGTTAAACATGACTAGTGTGATCACTAGATTTTAATAGTCCTTCTCACAAAATGATGATGAAAGCTATATAATACTTTCTTCTACTGGTGTTGTCGACTTGGAACGGTTTTAATGTTGATTGGTCAAACTTTGTCAAAATTAAAGCCTCTTAAAACTAGTGCCTAAGCCCTAGAAGGTCTGAAATGGTCAAAACCAGTCAAAACCGATCAATTCTGGGCAGTTTTGGGCTAAACTAGTCTAACCAGTCCGTAAAGGTCTGTACAACCGTACGGATTGACACAGCTCCATATAGGTGGATTGATTGGACCCGTATGGGTCCTTCCAATCTATACCGGTCTAAAAACTTCCTGAATTACCCAATTAGTTACCAACGGGACTAATACGGGGTCCAGGCCACTCGTATTGGTCCCTCAGATGCCCAAAAAGTCAATTTTAATGCCCAAATCTTCCACAAAAGAATATAATTCGATATAGTAAATATACTTTGCCATATGCGAATATAATTTGCCATATGCTAATTTAATTTGGCATATGCAAATATACTTTGCCATATGCGAATATACTTTTGCCATATGCAAATATAAGTTGCCATATGCGAATATATTTGCATATGCAAATATAATTTGCCATTTGCCATAAGTGAATATATTCTGCCATAAAAGAATATAATTTGATATAGTAAATATAATTTGTCATATAAATATATTCTGACATAAAAGAAGATAATTCACCATAAACGCATAAATCGGCAATTTAATGCATTCAGACCTATTTTTCCCCTATAAATAGAGGCCATTTTCCGCATTTCAGGGGGACACGATCACAATACAACACAATTACACATAACACGCAGGTATTGATTCTAGCAACTTTCTATAGATTTAGAAAGGGTATAGTTGAGGTATAAAATAGGGTGAAAACCCCTTCCTTGAGGTTTTGTCCACATTTTATTCATTTCTAGCTTCGTTTATTAGGATTTAGGGGAAGTTCTGTCCACACAAACACTCGCCCAAATAGCCTTAAAATCACCATTTCGACATCTACTTTGCCAAGGCTTCCATTTATCATTGGGATCGCTCCAAAGTAGATTCACCAAGTAAAGGTACGCTCCTAAGTTTCAAAGATACTCACACTCAATTTATTTAATTGCTTTTTCATTATTTGGCTTGATTCTCCCCCTGTTCTTAGTTCAGGTCTGGTCCTAACCCTATGGGCCTTATTGGCACCTATACATCTCATAAAGGTTATATGGATGTGTCATACTCATAGGGAAGGAAATCCCGTTTTGCTATATTGATCTTTATTTATTTTATTGTTCATTATATTGAATCTACATGTTCTTTTGGGTCTGGTCCTGATTCATATGGGCGTTGTTGGTACCTAATATGTCGTTGTAGTGGTTGTACTGGTACGCCATACACGTGTTAAAGGAAATCCCATTTTTATCTCATTTCTCCTCTATTAATCTATTAAAGTAAATCAATCAAAGGTTTTGTCGGACCAGATAGGACCCGTATCCCCTATACCTATACCGGTCATCCCTGGTAGCCATATAGGTCCCACCCACCCGTACCGGTACTGGCCCCCCGGCAGAATCCAGTATTCATATTTCAATGCGTTAAAATCAATCTAACTCACCAATTGCCATGCGATCATTTTCACTAAAAATTCAGCAAATCAACCAACAAAAGTAAAATTATGGCTTTACAACATAATCACATTTTTCTCACTAAAATGCTTATTTGTTATGTGCTATAAACTGTGCTAATTTGTGTGGATGTATGCAGATTTATTCATATTTGTTTTATGACTCAGAATAGTTATATAGGTTTCCTTGCAATTCCCCCATTTTCCCCGATTGTAATTTTTATTCCCCTATTTACTGCTTGTGCTTTATTGTAATATGTAAATGCATGTAACGAGTGTGAAAGAGTGTAGAAATAGGATTTCTGTGATAATTCCCTAAATGACGAAATCTAAAACGGTTTTACACGGTGAATGTAATTTTGAATCAACTAAATAAAGAATAAGTGACTCATCCGATACCCGAATCTCTGAACCAACAGGTCTGAATCACCCACCCAGAGGGAACCGTACCAAAACTCTTTCCCAAGCAGACAACTGGGGTGGTGACTCTATCAATTGTATCAAGATTTGGGTCTCGATTCTTTTATTCATTAAAATTGGCTTATTGTGCAAACTTGAACTAAAAATGTTTTGTCATGCCTAAACCAACCAAACCCCGGTGGACCCTGCCTCTCACACAAGCGCCAAGGAAGACCCACACGTCATCGATACCTCACAGTGGCGACTTTGCTAGGGAATTACTCTTTTAACTTGCAAAATTTTGTTTTGTTTTAAAAGCTTAAAAGATTAAGATGAGCACCGAAAATCATTTAGTTGATTCAACCCATTTTCTTTTTCATCATTTGGGAAAATTGTCATACTCTATCTTCTCATAAGCTTCTCTCTTTAGTTAGATGTGCTCTTATTCTAGCTCTAGGATAGGGTGCCCTATTATTTCCGTGACACTCGTAATGGTGATACCTATAACCGCTAGGGATATTGGTTACACCTTAATGGGTGGAGCACTAATTGCCATCTCCCTCCAAAAGAGGCTTGATGTGATGGGAACCTTCTACATCAAACTTTTTATATGTCCCTATGCCATTCTTATCAAAAGCCTTAGAATTTTACCTTTTAGGCACCCCTTTCTATGTGAGATTAGACTAAGTAAGAATACCCTCAGAACCGGTGGGTGAAATAAGGATAGAATCTATCTATTCACATGTGTTGTGTTATGTTCCCTTGTAATTAACCTCACCATACATCATTATACGTCCCTCTTGCATAATTGAACCCATGTATGTATTGATCATTTGGTTCTCACCTGAGAAAGAATCAAAGTTTGGCAACAATCTCAAGTTCATTTTATCCACATTCCAGTTTTGATTCGACCAAATTTAGTTCAAGTAAGGGATGAATTGCCACCTCTGTCTCTCAGCAATCCATCATCCAGTCAGTTTGGCTATGGGGTTTTGTTGGTCCATATGATTCAGGGTATACGATAGTTTTGCAAGCCGTCAGCCGGTCTATTAAGCCTAGCAAAGGATTTGTTGTGTGAATCTTTCAGTTTGAGGGATCTAGCCAGGGTCCCAACCGCGTACCCACACCTAAGGGGAAAGCTTTCATCATCCAACGGGTCTACCCTTTGGTGTGACTAAAAGTGCTCAATGATCTTCTCCTTTAGTCCAAACTACAAAAGAAGATTAGTGCCAAGACAAGTAGAAGCTTAGAATTGGGAGACTTCTGATTCACCGATGGATCCTACCAAGATCAAAAGTCGAGACCCTCCACATCTGGGGGATGACTCTAAGGATGAGGTAACCTTTTAACGTTGCTGGTGTTTTGATGCAAAATGATGCCACATATAAAGCATGTCACAAATAATTGATGCATTCGCTCATAAAATCAACTTTCTTAAACATTACATCATGTTTGTTAAAGAAATTGAATTTGAGTGTATCACAATGGCATAAGGTTCCAATGGTTGAAACTTACCACTAAAAAAGAGAGATAATAAAAAGTGCTTAGCAAACATGATTTCCATGGGTCATAGCTCATCTTTTCCATAAAGGGGAGATGATACACATCAAAAAAAGGGGAGGAGGAGAGACTATAAATCAAAAGCACCACTGATGGAAAAGATCTTACAACAAAAATCTGAAATCAATGCAAGCTTAAATCTAGTGCTCTTCCAAAGCCTTCAAAAGGGTAAATCGTCACATCTAATAAATGGGCTTTCTTTAGCAATGTAGGTACCTCCCTAGGACTTATGTTCCTATCAAAGTATCCATCTGAAAATGCTTTCTCCATTTGTTCAAAAGAAAGAAGATCATTTATTCAAAAGAAAGAAGATCCCTCGCCCTACATTATGATCCAAAAAGCCTCCGGAATAACATGACCCCCTTATTTCATTAAAGAGAAGGATAGGTTCATTCCAAAACTAAAATAGCCCAAGCTTACCTAAAGCAACCCCTCAGGATAGGTAATCTAGTACTCAAATAGGTATGCCCCAGTCAACACTGATACTAGGGGAAAATTCAGGCCTAATTAGGAAGGACCGTCCAAGATTATAAAAGTTCTTGGTAAAGGAGTAATCATGCTTATGGATGTTGATGGAAATGAGTTCATGAATCCAGGAATCAAGACAGGCTTAAGCGGTATCATGTTTAGGTTAAAAGAATTAGATCCCAAAAAGCAGCACAACGAGTAAAAGAAAAAATGAATAAATCACCCGACGAGTGGTCTTCTACTGCTCGGGTAAAAATAAGGTTGCAACCCGCTGATCAGTATTCTACAAGCCAGTAAGGCAAAAGTCAGGGAACACAAAATAAAGCCCAGTAAGTTGAAAACCCAAAAAGGCGGCTTACGCAAAAGTTAGGGCATCGAGAGAAAACACAATAGTTGCTTTCTAGAAAATCTGTAGAAGGACTAGAAAGTGGGTATGGATTAACCATTGGAAACTAATGCCATTGCCTATGCACTCAAATTTAATTTCATCGATATACATGACATGATTTGCTAAGAATTTTGGTCTTATGAATGCATGCATGTTTTTAAGATGAAATGATCACAAGTATATGAACATTAGTTTCTCCTCTACATTTTGTACTCTTTGTTATTATCTGTACTGCATCTATCATTCAATAAAAGACAAAATACTGATAAGCTAGAAAAAAAGAAAAAGAAAAAAGAAGAGAAAAAAATAAGGCTTATGCAAAAGTCAGAGAAAGTCTACTGAACTGAGCTGCCAAGGATAGTTCAGGCAAAAGTTAAGACATAAGAAAAAAACAAAATCAGTTCGATAGATCGCATCACATTAAGCGGTCTATGCAAATGTTAGAACTCAATTCAAAACACCGGTAGTTTGTACTTGCTTTTATACTTCAAGCATAATTTGTAATAGCAATACTTCACAGTTGGGATCCCTTAAGTTTAGCTTTCCCACTGTGAGGCTACTCGATAGCACATATCATCCGAAGTGCCAAGTGTTTCCACTAGATCATCTAGCTTGCACCATGTTATAGTTTGGACACCTCGAAGGCACATTCCCTTAATGTGCAAAGAATGAATCTCATCCAATCAAGCCAATAGTACGAAGAAGTATAGGCATCCATACAAGCATGTACGAGTCTATAACAAGCATACGGATCTCAGCCAAAATCTTGGTAATCTGTCTCAATCGAGCTAGCCTCTCAAGCTTCAAAAGTTTGGTTACTAGTCAAATTCACCAACAACTTAAGCCTTTATCAAAGATGGACAAGACAAGAATATCCTCGAAGCAAAGGATCTATCAAAGACTCAGACAAGTA
Source organism: Euphorbia pulcherrima (assembly GCA_947683365.1). NCBI lineage: Eukaryota > Viridiplantae > Streptophyta > Magnoliopsida > Malpighiales > Euphorbiaceae > Euphorbia > Euphorbia pulcherrima. The sequence continues at coordinate 23,845,306 of CANTUS010000009.1, forward strand.
AGAAAAAGCTTACTAGATTGAAAACCCAAAAGGCTAGTCCAGGCAAAAGCTAAAGCAAAGAAAAGAAAAGTCCACTGAGCTGAGCCGTCAAGGACAATTCAGGCAAAAATTAGGACAAATAAAATTTGATAGGTCATCTCACACCAAATGGCCTATACAAAAATTAGAACATCATCAAGAGAAGGAAAAGTTCAGCATACATAAAAGTAAAATGACAGAAGTGTCAATCTAAGCTCACAATAACAGTGCTCCATATAGGGCCCAAAAGTATCAGACATCTAGAAAATGAAAGTATATCTTGGTCTAAGCTAATGGGGGATCCTATCCTGAGTGCCCCTCTAGAGTATGCTCTAGTGAGTCCGCTAGCAGGTCATCCATGTTAATCATTGCATGGTCAGTAGTCCCCGTAACACCCCCAGCTGTAGCATCAGTTACCCCAGCATGTTGATCCACCTCCTACTTGGCTCCACCCTCTTGGTCAAGGCCAGTGCCACTCGATATGCAGAAAGGTCCTCCTTAGACACAAGATCAAGTGGCCCTGGTATTTGTCTGTCCTTAGTCATTCATGCTAACTAACCCTACAACATCTCAATCTAGGCCATCGCTGGAGCAGTCTCAGCCCTAGGTTAATTAGCCTCAGTAGTCATGGCCCACTGCTGCTCCTCCAAGAATCTAGCCTTCTCCTCGACAGACTCTAGATCCTGAGAGGACCTACCATACTCTATGGCCAACAGATTCTGAAATGCAAGTCATAAATACATATATAAATGTCATGGCATGTATAGTTTATTATATTTTGTAGGTAGAAGAAACTTACCGAGGCTAGTACATCCTAAGCTAGCAGCAGGTCCTGGATGGAGAAGAAACCCCTAGTGATCCTCTTTGCCTTAGTTATCGCTCTAGTGGAACTCAAGGGGGATGTCCTTGAAATAGATTTCTCATAGGGAGGAAGAACCAAAGAATCAATGAGCACAACATAGGAGCCCACCACCTACATCCTTAGGCTCCCCCATCCAACTGGTACAGCCCCTAGTCAGTACCCAGCATCAGATACAGTTAGATGACTCCTACTAGAATCTGGGGACTGATCAGTCTCTCTACCATAGCACTTCCCCTTAACCCTCTGACCCGCTCTCTGAAACACCACTCAAAGGAAAGGGGTGACTCCAGGATAAAGTGGTGGTCTTCTATGCCACCCCGTATATGCTTAATGCCCCTATATGTATCCAACGTCTCCCATAGGTCTCGGATGACCTGCATAAAATAAATGCACTGTGAGTATCACAACCACATAAATATAGTTTCAACTAATGGTTTGTTGAAATGTAAAATGCCAGTTTAGTAGAGAAGAAGTTTACCCAATCTGAGCGTAGTTGGCGAAGGAACTCCCTATACTGTACTAGAGTCGGGACCGGACCCTACCAAGTTTCCATCCATCTAGAAATGGTGTGAGGTATCTCTAGTTGCTCAGGTAAACCTCTTTTGGGGAATCACCCTGACAATATTAGTGAACCCAAATGGGCTAATACGGGCTAGCAGCTTAGGATCCCCGGCAGGTTGAATATCCTTGTGCCACATTCTGCAAAAGCTTAAGGCTCCCATAGTCTTATACAGGAACTACAAAGGCGAAACAATAGTTTAACAAGGTTAGAATACAATGGATATGTCAAAAATCAGAAAAAGGTCGCAGAAAACCTAGTTTTACACATTCTGTCCCTAAAGAACGAACCAGTACTGATCCATCGCACCCATACAGGTCCCACCGCGATAAAACACCACCCCTACGGGTCCCACCCCACCAGTACGGGTCCTTTTAGGGCAATTTTTCAAATAGGAGTAGGATTCCGCAACCAGCAGGCACAATCATCTCAACCAACAGCTTTCTTCAGCCATATGGCTCAGTAACAGGTGTACAGCTCCTACCTAGCCATATGGATCCTCCCTCCCATTTTAGAATGGTTTTCTAAGAAAAACTAGAACTCCTCAGCGGCAAAGGCACATCAGATCTTAATTGGGGCAAACCCCACTTCTCAAACCACATGCTTTCAGCCAAATAGGGGCTAAACCCCTAGCTCACCTTGATCCTTGATTGGAAGGGAAAACCTTTTTGTCCATAAAAAGTCAATCAAGAATCAAGGTAAGCCATGTCAAATCAATTACTAACATGAATACCTTTTCATGTGCAGGTTCATTCTAGGGGAGGATCCCTAAGCTGTCAAAACATCAAGGGGCAATGATCCCAAGAAGACAAGAGATTCTAGCCCGAACCTAGGAAGTGTTAACCTAGAAGAAATCCTCAGCAGAAAAATCATCTAGGAAGACACCTCCCCAGTAAAGAAGTCAATTGGGGGGCATCCCTCCATTCCTCAGCAGTGGATACGATCGAGGGGCATCCCCCCCATAATCTAACACCCTAGGGGCACCTACCCTAAAGGCACTCCCCAAAGTGACACAATGAAGGGGTATCCCCCAATCATCAAGCACCCTAGGGGCACTCCCTAGTAGTGCTAACCAGTATAAGGGGCATACTAGGGGCACTCCGATTCAAGTTGGGACCAACCCAACATCACTAAACTCAGTCTTATCATTTAATCGGGGCAAGTGACCCGCATATCTCAAAGTTTTATTGAATAGTTTAATTGTCATGTGTTGGAACCCAAGGAGAGGTATCTATAGGAAAAGAAGGAATTCCCCATCCACACTACCACTTAAGGGGCACAATTCAAAGGACATATCTAATAAAGGTGTCATCGAAGGGGAACCAGCCGAGGGGCATCTTCCCAAGAAGCATTCCCTAACAACTAGACAATTGGAGTGATCATTTCCCCCAATAAGTGAACCATCTTAGGGGCACCCCCCCAACTGGTAAGCCATCTAAGGTAATTTCAATGCCCCCCTCAGCAGCCAAGTTTCTCTTTCCAAGGGGCACCCCCTAGAAATCTAAGTCATCTACAAGAATTGGTCCCAAGCAGTTAAGCCCCTCATAGGCTATTTTCCCCTAGTAGTTAGGCCACTCTAGGGGCATACCAAAGCAGAATTGGGACCAACCCAACATTTTTTCACTCCCTCTTTATAATTATTTAGGGTTAGAACCCCAGTATGTCTTAATACTTGATTAATTGAAAAGTCAATTAAGAATTAAGACGTACCATTTTCAGGTCATATCCTGATAAAAAATTGTTTTTCCCCTGTAGGTCAAACAAGACGGAACTTGAATGCCAACCATAGGGGCACCTCTTCTCCAGCGAAGCATCCACACTAGGATAGTTCGTACCCCAATAGAAGGAACACTCAAGCGGTATCCCCCTATCCCTACTAAAAGCTAATCTCTATCCCCAATGATCGAATGGTTAAAGAAACCATTCCTCCAGTCAGAGTAGTGTCTAAGGGGTATCCTCCCAATTAGTCAAGCTTTCTCGAGCTGGTTTCCAAGGATACTCCCTAGTAGCTAGGATGTCCCAGGAACCCCTTCCTCTAAACAAGTGAAATTGCACCCAAGCAGTTTCTCTCCAGCGATCCAAATGGACTACCCATTCAAAAGATATCTCCTTAGCATTTAGATCTACTAGGGGCACCCCCCAAGGAGCATTCCAGTTCAAAATAGTTGGGCAAAACCTAACATTTCTAAACATAGTTTACAATTTATTAGGGGGCTAACTTCCATCCACACATTTCCATTTTAGACATTAACTAACCCAACATTTTTATTGTCTCTAAATAGGTTATTCAAATTCCCAGTACGAAAGTCATCCGCCTTAAGAAAGGGATACGAGGAGAAGTCATCCGCCTTAGGAAAAGGACATATCATTAGTTAGGAAAGTCAATCCGCCTTAAGAAAGGGATACGAGGAGAAGTCATCCACCTTAAGAAAGGGATACATCATCATCAGTTAGGAAAGTCAATTTGCGTTAAGAAATGGATACGAGGAGAGGTCATCCTCCTTAGGAAAGGGATATATCATCAGTTAGGAAAGTTGATCTGCCTTAAGAAAGGGATACGAGGAGAAGTCATCCGCCTAATGAAAGGGATATATCATTAGTCAAGAAAGTCAATCCTCCTTAAGAAAGGAATACAAGGAGTAGTCATCTGCCTTAAGAGAGGGATACACATATCTTCCCCAGAGAAGTCACTAGAGATACGCAAAGTGGATGAAAGCCATCTGCCTTAAGAAAGGGATACAAAAAGCAAAGGAAAGTGGTTTGCCTGGATAAAGGAATGCATAGGAAGGATGCTCACCTTAAGAAAAGACCATGAAAGAAGGTCGTCTACCTCAAGGAAGATTCACCCGAGTATAAGAATCTTCTCCAACAAGTGAATCTTACAAAAAGCGCTTTCTCAAGAAGAAAATAAGTCACCAAAAGAGCATTACTATACTCCCCAATCACGAACTCAATATAGGGGCACCCCTCATTTCCAACTGCAGAATCATATCGATGGGCATCCCCCTAAACCGTAATAATAGAATCAGTTAATCTAGGGGCATCCCCCCATTCCCCAGCAGTAGAATCATCAAGTCTTAGGGGCATCCCCTACAAGATTCAGGGGCTTCCCCCTATTTCCTAGCAGTGGAATCAAATCTAGGGGCATCACCCCATTTCCCTATAGCAGAATCAGGTCTCGGGGCATCCCCTAAATCCCTAGTAGCAGAATTAGTCAATCTAAGGGCATCCCCCAAATATCCAGTAGTGGAATTAGTCAATCTAAGGGCATCCCCCTAACATCTGGCCCTCCTTGGGGCATTATTTGAGAGGTACCATTCATGGGGCACTTCATTCTAGAGCGATCGGGCCAAACCCGACATTTCTCACATTTAGTTTACAATTTATTTAGGGGCCAACCCCCATCCACACATCTTTATTCCTAATTGAAGGGGAAAAAATTTTTATTCATCACAAAGTCAATCAAGAATAAAGATATGTCAGCTTATACAATGACTAACTCAGCGTTCGATTGTTGTCTTTTTATAGGTTCTTCAAATCATCAACTATGAGAGCAATCTGCCTTAAGAAAGGGATACGCATCATCAAAGGAAAGTCATCCACCTCAAGAAAGGGATACACATTAGTAAGGAAAGTCATCCGCGTCAGGAAAGGGATACACCATCATTTAGGAGAGCCAATCCACCTTAGGAAAGGGAGACATTAGCCAGGAAAGTCAATCCACCTTAAGTAGGGATAGATACACCTTCCCTAGAAGAAAACAGTCTACTAAAGGACATAACCCCACTCCCCAAAAGTGGAATCAGTCAGGGGTCATCCCCCATCACTGAATACCTTATGGGCACCCCCCAAGAAGCACATTTAAAGGGGCATTCTAGCCTTAAGTAGTTGGGCCAAACCCAACATTTCTTAAACTCAGTTTATAGTTCATTCATTGACCAATCCTTACATACACATCTTCATTCTTGATTGAGGGGGCAAAAATATTCTTATTCACCACAAAGTCAATCAAGAATAAAGATGTATTAGCTCAGCAGATAACTAACATAGAGTTTGATTATTTTCTCTGTTCAGGTCATTCAAAGCTATCAATAGGAGAGTCATCCGCCTTAGGAAAGGGATACATCACCAGTAGAAGAGTCATCCTCCTTAAGAAAGGGATACACCAATATCAACCAGGAGAGTGGATCCATGTCTTTCCTAGTAGAGTCCCAAGGGATACACATCATCAAATGAAAGTCATCCACCTCAGGAAAGGGATATGCATCATTAAAGGAAAATTATCTGCCTCAAGAAAGGGATACCATTATCAAAGGAAAGTCATCCGCCTCAAGAAAGGGATACGCATCAGCAAAGGAAAGACATCTACATCAAGAAAGGAATACTTATTATCAAAGGAAAGTCATCTGCCTCAAGAGAGGGATGCACATTAGTAAAGGAAAGTCATCAGCCTAAAGAAAGGGATACGCATTAGTAAAGGAGAGCAATCTGCCTCAAGCAAGGTACACCAAGGGAAGGAGTTCGCCTCGAGGAAAGAACTCACTCATATCATCACCTCAGGTGTAATCTCTAAACCCTCACTCACATCTAGAGATTATACAGATTTGTATTTGCTGTGATCCCATAAGGGGCAGTCTATGAGCACTAGATTTTAACAGTCCTTCTTAGGAAGTGATGATGAGAGCTATATAATGCATTTTTCTATAGGTTGTCTACTTGGAACGGTTTCAATGTTGATTGGTCAAACTTTGCAAAACCTAAAGCCTCAAAAAACTAGTGCCTAAGCCCTAAAAGGTCTAAAATGGTCAAAATCGATCGATTCTAGGAAGTTTTGGGCAAAATCAGTCGGACAGATCTGTATCAATCCGTATCAATTTGTACAGGTCAACCCGAATCCGTACATGTGGATCAGTTGGACCTATATGGGTCCCCTAGACCCGTAAGGATCCATCCTATCCGTACTGGTCCGAAAACTTCTCAAATTACCCAATTAGATACTAACAGGACCTGTACAGGTCCATGCAATCCTTACTGGTCCCCTAGATGCCCAAATAGTCGATTGTAATGCCTAAATCTGCCATAAAAGAATATAATTCTACATAGTAAATATACTTTCCTATATGCGAATATAATTTGCCATATGCATATGTAATTTCCCATATGCAAATATAATTTGCCATATGCAATTATAATTTGCCATAAACGAATATAATTCAATATAGTAAATATAATTTGCATATAACAAATATATTTTGTCATAAGCAAAATATTCTAACATAAAAGAAGACAATTTACTGTAAACGCATAAATCAACCATTTAATGCGTTCAGACCTATTTTTCCCCTATAAATAGAAGCCATTTTCCTCATTTCAGGGGGACACGATCACAATACAACACAATTACACGTAATACACAAGCACTAGTTTTAGCAACTTTCTATAGGTTTAGAAAGGGTATAGTTAAGGTACATGAGGTATAAAATAGGGAGAAAACCCATTCCTTGAGGTTTTGTCCACATTTATTTCATTCCTATTTATTTATTAGGATTTGGGGGAAGTTATGCCCACACAAACACTTACCAAAATTGCCTTAAAATCACCATTTCAACATCTACTATGATAAGGCTTCCATTCAGCATTGAGATCACTCCAAAGTGGATTCACCAAGTAAAGGAACACTCCTGTGTTTTAAAGAGACTCACACTCAATTTATTTAATTGCTTTTTTTTGTTTGGCTTGATTCTCCTCCTCTTCTTATTTCGAGTCTGGTCCTAACCATATGGGCCTTGTTGGCACCTATACACCCTCATAAAGGTTATACAGAGGCGCTATACTCATAGGGAGGGAAATCCCATTTTCCTATCGTGATCTTTATTACTTTATTGTTCATTATATTGGATCTACATATTCTTTTGGGTCTTGTCCGGATTAATACGAGCCTGGTTGGTACCTAATATAACATTATAGTGCTTGTACTAGTACGCCATACTCGTATAAAAGGAAATCCCATTTTTATCTCATTTCTCCTCCATTAATATGTTAAAGTAAATCAAAAAATGTTATGTCAGACTAGACAAGACCCGTACGGGTCCCCCATTCCTGTACCGGTCCTCTTTGGTAGTCGTACAGGTCCCACCCACCCATATGGGTACCGACCCCCAGGGAAAATCCAGAATTCATGTTTTAATTGGTTAAAATCATTCGAACTCACCATTTGCCATGCAATCATGTTCACTAATAATCCGATAAATCAACCCACATAAGTTAAAATATGGCTTTACAACATAATCACATTTTTTCTCAATAAAATGCTGATTTGTTATATGGTATAGACTACGCTATTCTTTGTGGATGCAAGCGAATTTATTCATATTTGTTTTATAACTTAGAAAAAATGTATAGGTTTCCTTGCAATTCCTTCATTTTCCCCTAGTTGTAATTTTTACTCCCCCATTTACTACTTGTGCTTTATTATAATATGTAAATGCATGTAACGTGTGTGAAAGAGTGTAGAAATAGGATTTCTGTGATAATTTCCCAAATTATGAAAACTAAAACAATTTTACATGGGGAATGTAATTTTGAATTAACTAAATGAGAAATAAGTGACTCATCCGATACCCGAATCTTTGATCCAACAGGTATGAGTCTCCTGCCTAGTGTGACCGTACCAAAACTCTTTCCCAAGTAGACAGCTTGTTTGGTGACTCTATCAATTGTATCGAGATTTAGGTCTCGATTCTTTTATTCAATAAAATTGGATTATTGTGCACACTTGAACTAAAAATATTTTATCACGCCTAAATCCAACCGAACCCCCGATGCGCCCCGCCTCTCACACAAGCACCAAGGGTGACCAACACATCATCAATACTTCATAGCTAGTATGTTAGAGTATATTGATTAAGACATACGGATAATTAGCCTTAGTGCAAGTGAGAGTTTGTTAGATATGACGTATGCCCTAAAGGTAATTTGGTCGATATATCTTAATTATGTAATGGTACGAATAATTTGTTTAATTAATAAAGGCATTTAATCTTTTGTTTATATCGATGTGCTAGTATATATATTACTGCTCATTAAAATATATTCATTTATATATGTATACAAAAGTCCTTGACATATCGAAGCATGAAGTCACAGAAATTATGGTTGAACTATGTATAGTGAGACCTGCTTCATGTGTAATTATGATTATGTCTAAATTATCCCTAGTCATACTTTCATCAAGAAAGGATATTGATGAAGTGGAAAGACTAGCATGTGGTCAACTTTCTTGGAAAGGGTCCAAGCAGTCAATCTCCTAAGGACTGAAGGAGGTGCCTTAAGTTTGACACGTGGATATATCTGGGAGATATATTGGAGACCACAGTAAGGTAAACACTTGGTGTTTATATCAATGTGTTGGTGTTTATCTTCATGCAATAAGCTTTGCAAATATCCACATACTTGAGATGCCAGTTACCTTGTGTGTGTCCATTGCTGTACTTTGGGTCACTGCTATACACTCATTAATTTAGGCTGTCATAGGTGATTATAGGTATAGTGATGACTGCTCGTTGGTAAGCTATGTATTCAGAAAGAATCCATCGCTCTAGAAATATTATGGAGTTGTACCTAGCCACTTGTTGAAGTGATGATTGCTATAAACCTCTGATTAGAGTAAGTGTTCGATAGAAATAGTTTCTAGTAAAATACACTATGGTAAAAGGCAATATATTTTGGTGAAAAGTTAATATCTGGGATAGCTGGGAGCAACCTTGCTATTAGTGGGTTAACACTTTAGTCGAACCCTATAACCCAGATGGTACTAATATTAAAGAATGGAAGGCGTTCATCGAACTGGATAAATATTGCATTAATCGGGATTAAGTCATAAGCATAAATGAAGTTCTAAGTAATGGGGGATGGTAGACCCTTACTAGAGGTGAACTATAGTCATTTAAAGTAATCGAGTTCTATTTGCGGTCTAAAACCTCAAGCCAATTGTTCTAATAGAACAAGGGTTGGTTAAGGCTTAACAGCTCCATATTTCGAGATCCTATAAGGTCACACACATTGGGCTTTCATCGGACTTAGTAAAGAATTAGTAGAATTATTCTATTCCAAAAATAGGACATAATAATTGGATTATTATTTGGATAGAAAAACAATTTATTTTGACCAGTAACTAATTTTATTAGGGTCATAAAATAAATCAATATGTTGATTAAAATGATTAGATCAATTTTTTGGTAAAGCCAAGAATTTATTTGATCGATAACGAATTTTATTAGGGTCATAAAATAAAAGAGAGGAGAATTAATTAAATTGTGTATTAAAATTGGATTTAATACATATATTTAAATTGGATATAATGTAACAGATAAGTTATGTATTTAAATTGAATTTAATACATATATTTAAATTGGATATAATGCAGCAGTTAAGTTATGTATTTAAATTGGATTTAATACATATATTTAAATTGGATATAATGCAGGAATTAAATTCTGCATTTAAATTGGATTTAATACATATATTTAAATTGGATTTAATTTAGCAAATAAATCTTGTGTTTAAATTGGCATTTAATCACGCATTAAATCCAGGGAGCCTTTGCTTCCCCTATTAATAGAGCTCCATTTCTCCTTTCGAAATTGCACGTTCAAGAATAACTTGAACATCTCTAGTTTATATTTTCGAGTGGGGTTTTGGAGTGGTCCAGCAACTATTCAAGGCTCCTTAGTTCTTCCTCTCGGGGAAGTTTCAGTTGGTGGGGTTCGTGTGGATACTTATAGAGGCTATCCCGTAGTTGGAGGCTTGTGGAAGGAGGTTCAACTAAAGCATGCTTCAACTGGTATGTTTTATTTTAATTATCAGGTCTTTTTCTTTAACCGTTTTAGACTTGATAATTATTATGCTTAGATTATAACGCATGCTTAATTTATTTTATATTTAAATTATAACTTAGAGTTATAACATGTTTAATATAAAAAATTTATGCTAAGATATAATTTAGAACTATGGTACGCCTAGTCTATGCATGCTAATCTAGGTAGAGAATTATTTAATTAAGGCTTTATTTAATTTATATGCAACTAATAGGAGTTTCTGGGGACACGGACAAACTTTTGCATTTTCTTCGTGCCTATTATGCATGTTCAAATTGACATTGAGTTCCCAACTGTGGTATCATATGTCTGCCTATTTGGTGCATAATTAAGTTAGGAGTGAACTAAATTTTATTTTCTGTATGAAATGATTTACTTTTTTAATTGTTTGGAACAATATATATGAACTTGGGTTTTCTTTTCAAGGTTAGAAAATAGTTATGAATAATTTTGAATAAGTCTGCTCAACTTACTCAAATTATATTAGACTCAATAAATTATATAAGTTACATGGGTTATAGATGCTTCCAATTTACATGAATTGAAAGAATGAAATTTTACTAGTTAAAAGGGATCCATTGGTCTTCGAGTTTGTGCCCATATTTGTTCTGGCTAAGGATTGGACTTGGTGTCTACTCACTTCAGGGGCACCTCTCCTACCTGGGAACCTGTATCGGTGCAACTCAAATTGACTTGGGAGATTAAAATAGACTAATTTATTTCTAGTATATAAGAAGGTGCTTATATATGTTTCTATAACAAAGTAAAAATTAAATTTATTGAATAAAAGCTTAAAGGAAATGCATCATAAATATAACAAACAAAAGTGTTAACTATTTTGCATATAATCTAGGTTGATGGAATAATCATAATAAAGAGCTTGAACCCACCTAAGGTTGGACCTTATAAATTAATTCTAAAATTCCCTAAATTAATATAAATATGTCCATATGATAAAATCCTAGATTGGATGAGACATTTAACACCAATAAAATCCAAAAGTAAATATATCAAGGCAAGTTATAGTCTTCCTTACTCAAATTTATAATACGGTCCCTTTGGGCTATCAAAGTGCCCGCAAAGCATTCCTTTTACTCTACATTGATCGGGTATAAAATTGATATAGGGTCTGCCTTAACAGGACTGGGTAGTCCACCATAAATCTGGTGGCTAGTCGTAGGACTAAGGCATATTCACGGAGATGCTAAAATAAGAGCACACATCCCTTCGAATTAGGGAACTTGAATGTATTAGCAATTGCATATGATGCAAATGGAATGGGATTTAAACTATAACTTACTAATATGACTTGACTCATAAAATTGGGAGTCATAATAAACTAGTTACAGATGCTACCTACTAGGAAATTTAGCTGGGCTAAGATTCTCGAATTCAATAGAATGGGCTATTGTAAATTTTGAACAAACTAGTAGGACAAATGTATTTAATTAAAAGAGCTTACATTAAATGCATGTACTAAAACTAATATCTGAATAATTTTCTTTTCTTATATCTTAGGTTGAAAATGACTTCCAACATTAATATCTGTTTGTTACTTGACCCAAAATTGAATGGCTCAAACTTTTCTGATTTGTTTCAACCTGTGAAAATAATTCTTAGATCCGAGGGAATCTCCTATATTCTGGATGAAATTTTTCCTATTGAACCTGATGTTGAGGATCATGTGGAACATGATGCCTAGTTGAAGCACATGAAAGATTGTGAGACTGCAATATACATCATGTGGGGGTCCATTAATCTTGAGCTTCAGAAACAATATGAGAACATGACCTTAGAGGACATGGTTCTCCATCTTGAAGAGCTCTTTACTAAGCGGGAAAGTACAGAGATGTATGAGACCTCCAAACTCCTTTTTGGAGCCAACATACAGGCTGGCAGTTCTGCCTCTCAGCATGTACTGAAACTCTTGGGATACCTTGAGAAGTTAAATCAATTGGGATTTGAGATGAATCATGACTTAAGCACTGACCTTGTGTTGATGTCCTTAATGGATAGTTACTCAGGCTTTATGACTAACTATTACATGAACAAGCTTAATTCCACTATCCTAGAATTAATCAACATGCTGAGGACAGTAGAACCTCAAAGCAAGAAAGATCAGAAACCACTACTATTGGTTGAGAAAGGCAAGGCTTCTAAGAAAAAGAAGCAGGGCTAGGTGCCAAGAAAAGAATCAGTAAGAAGAAAGAAAAGACGAAATTCAAGTATGTCTGCTTCTACTGTAGGAAACCGGGACATTGGAGGGATTGCAAAGCTCCTACTTCTGATCGTTTGAAGAAGAACCGTGCAGAGGCATCTACTTTAGGTATGTTTGTAATTGACTACTTTTCCACATGAATCCGCTTAAGTATTAGATACTGGTTGTGGTTCTCATATCTGTAGTTCTATGCAAGGACTAAGGAATAGTAAAAGACTTGCAACAGGGAAGGTAGACCTATGACTGGTAAATGGAGCCCGAGTTGCTGTATTAGTCGTACCAAGCTTTAATCTTATTTTGCCAAGTGGACTTGTTTTATTTTTCAATAATTGTTACTGCATTTCAAGTGTTAATAAGAATATTCTAAGTATTTCGTGTTTAGCCGCAGAAGGATTTGAAATTTCATTTTTGAATAACAATTGTTAGATTCATTTAAAAAATGTTCTTTATGGTTATGGGATGTTGAATGGTGGCATTTATATTATTGATACTAAAACATAATTTTTAAATATGAAGATTGTAAAGAAAGTCAAATTAGATAAAGAAAATTCCGTCAACTTATGTCATTGTCGTTTAGGCCACAGAAACAAAGATCGCTGAACCAAGCTGTGTAAGTAAGTTGACTTACGGCTAACAGACTTAGAGTCTTATAGTGATTGCAAACATTGTTTAAGAGGAAAAATGAGAAAGTTTCCCTTTAAACAAAAGGGTGAATAAGCCATGAGTGCATTAGAACTTATACATATTAATGTGTGAGGTTCAATGAGTGTTAAGGCACTAGGAGGATACTCCTACTTCATAACCTTTATTGATGATTATTCCTAATATAGTTATTTGTACTCAATGAAGTACTAGTTTGAAAGTTTTGAAAAGTTCAAACTATTCATAACTGAAGTAGAAAAATAGCTTGAGAAAAGTATTAAAGCACTTCAATCAGATCGAGGTGGAGAATACTTAAGCCAAGAGTTTCAGTATTATCTAAAGGAAAACGGGATAGTTCCTCAATGGACCCCTCCTTATACGCCCCTAGAAAATGGAGTGTTAGAAAGGAGGAATCAGACTTTATTAGATATGGTTCGGTCCATGATGAGCCATGTAGAACTCAGTAAATCCATTTGGGATATGCACTAGAGAGCACAGTATATCTATTAAACATAGTGCCCTCTAAATCAGTTGATTTTACACCTTATGAAAGGTGGTGTAATAAAAGGCCATACAAGTCACTCGAGAGTATGGGGCTGTCTTGCTAAGGTAAAGAGGATAGCATCAGATAAGCAAAGCGATAAATCTGACAAGTGTCTGTTCATTGGATATCCAAAGGAAACTAGTGGATATTTATTTTACAAACCCGAAGCATTGAAGGTTTTTGTGTCTAGTAGTGCTCACTTTTTGGAGAAGGAACACTTACTTGCAAAACTCAGTGGGAGCAATATTGAATTGGAAGTTTGAGAGGAAGAAACAAACAATCAGCTGATACACAAGAAAGTGTGATCTAAGAACAACCTATCGAAACACAATCATTGCGAACATCAGGCCGTGTTAATAAAGGTCCTGATAGATATGGTTTTATCATCACTGATGATAAGGAACTATATATCATGAAAGACCTTTGTGAAATAGTATTTATACTAGGTATAAAGATCTATAGGGATAGATCAAACAGGCTATTAGGTCTTTCTCAAAGTACATATAAGACAAGGTGTTTAATAGGTTCAATCTTGAGCCTTCGAAGAAAGGTTATCTCTAGATAACAAAGGGGATTAACCTATTTAAGGCTGAGTGTCCGAATATAGCTCAAGAAAGAATGTGTATGAAGGATATCACCTATGCATCAACGATAGGATCCATCATATATGCTATGTTATGTATTAGACCAGCTGACTCTCAGGCTTTGAGCTTTATGAGTAGATATCAGTCAGATCTAAGTGAAAAGCACTGGGTGGCCGTCAAGGCAATTATTAAGTACTTGAGAAGGACTAAGGATGAGTTCTTGATATATAGAGATGGTGACCCCAAAATTAGAGGTTACACTGATGTGGCTTTTGAATTTGACAAGGATGACTTTAAGTCTCAGTCAGATTTTATGATGTGTTAAATGGAGGGGCGATATACTAGAAGAGTTCCAATCAAGAAACTACTGCTGATTCAACCATAGAATCTCAATATATTGCTACGTACAAAGCAACAAAAGAAGCTATCTGGCTAAAGGGATTTATTAGTGATCTCTGTATAGTGCCTAAAACTATTGATCTAATTACTTTCTATTGTGACAACAATGGTGCCATAGCACAACCAAAGGAACCATAGTCTCACTAGAAAAACAAACATGTATGCAGAAAGTATCATATAATTAAGGAGATTGTTGATGCTAAGATAATAAGACTAGAATATGTACCCGCTGATCGGAATCTCGCGGATGGTCGGACAAAGGCACTGACTCAAGTTAAACATGACCAGCATGTTAAAGCATGTGGATTAAGACATATGGCTAATTGGACTTAGTGCAAGTGGGAGTTTGTTCGATATGATGTATGCCCTTATATCTTAATTATGTTATGGTATGAATAATTTTTTAATTAATAAAGGTGTTTAATCTTTTGTTTATACCGATGTGCTTGTAAATATATTTCGACTGGCCAAGTAGTCAATCTCCTAAGGACTGAAGGTGGTGCCTTAAGTTTGCCACATGGATATATCTGGGAGATATATGGCAGACTGCAATAAGGCAAGCACGTGGTGTATATATCAATGTGCTAGTGTTTATCTTCATACAATAAGCTTTGCAAATATCCTCATACTTGAGATGCTAGTTACCTTGTGTGGGTCCATTGCGGTACTTTGGGTCATTCCTATACACTCATTAATTTAGGGTGTCACGGGTGATTACGGGTATAGTGATGACTGCTCGTTGGTAAGCTATGTTGTCGGAAAGAATCCTTTGCTCCGGATATATTTAGGAGTTATACATGGGTGCTTGTTGAAGTGATGATTGCTATAAACCTCTGATTAGAGTATGTGTTTGATAGAAATAGTTTCTAGTCAAACACTCCATGGTAAAAGGCAATATATTTTGGTAACAAGTTAATAACTGGGACAGCTTAGAGCAACATTGCTATTAGTGGGTGAACACTTTAACTAAACCCTATAAACCAGATGGTACTAATATTGAAGAATGGAAGGAGTTCATCGCATTGGATAACTATTGCATTAACCAGGATTAAGTGATAAGCAAAAAATGACGTTCTGAGTAATGAGGGATGGAAGACCCTTGCTAGAGGCATACTACAGTTGTTTAAAGTAATCGAGTTCTATTCACGGACTAGAACCTCGAGCCAATGGTTCCAATAGAACAAGGGTTGGTCAAGCCTTAACAGCTCAATACTTCGGGATCCTACAAGGTCACACACATTGGGCCATCATCGGATTGAGTAAAGAATTAATAGAATTATTCTATTACGAAAATATGCATAATAATTAGATTATTATTTAGTTAGAACAACAATTTATTTTGACCAGTAACTAATTTTATTAGGGTCATAAAATAAATCAAAATGTTGGTTAAAATGATTCGATCAACTTTTTTGGTAAAGCCAGGAATTTATTTTGATCGGTAACTAATTTTATTAGGGTCATAAAATAAAAGTGAGGAGAATTAATTAAATTGTGTATTTATATTGGATTTAATACATATATTTAAATTGGATATAATGGAGCAACTAAGTTATATATTTAAATTGGATTTAATACATATATTTAAATTGGATATAATGCAGCAGTTAAATTATGTATTTAAATTGGATTTAATACATAAATTTAAATTGGATATAACGCAGCAATTAAATTATATATTTAAATTGGAATTAATTCATATATTTAAACTAGATTTAATTTAGCAGTTAAATATGGTGTTTAAATTGATATTTAATCAAGCATTTAATCTTGCATTAAATCAACATTGATTCCGCATTAAATCTGGGGAGCCTTTGCTTCCCTTATTAATAGTGCTCCATTTCTCCTTTCTAAATTGCACTAAGTTCAAGAATAACTTGAACATCTCTAGTTTATATTTTCAGGTGGGGTTTTGGAGTGGTCTAGCAACTACTCATGGGTCCTTAGTTCTTCCTCGTGGGGAGGTTTCAGTTGGTGGCGTTCATGTAGATACTCATAGAGGCTATCCTATACTTGGAGGCTTGGGCAAGAAGGTTCAACCAAAGCACGCTTCAAATGGTATGTTTTATTTTAATTATTAGCACTTTTTGTTTAAGTGTTTTAGACTTAATAATTTTTATGCATAGGTTATAATGCATGCTTAATTTACTTTATATTTAAATTATAATTTAGAGTTATAACATGTTTCATATAAAATATTTATGCTAGGATATAATTTAGAATTGTGGTATGCCTAGCGTATGCATGCTAACCTAGGTCGAGAATTATTTAGTTAAGGCTTTATTTAATTTATATGCAACTAAAAGGTTTTCTTAGGGACAGGGACAAAATTTTGAATTTCTGCCATTCATGTTATGCATGTTCAAATTGACTGTCAGTTCCCAATATCAACAGGGTTATAATATAGTAGACTAGTCAGAAATCAGAAAAGAATTACAAAAATCAGAAAACTTAGAAATCTGTCCCTGAGGATAAGACCGTACGGCTGCTCCCCACCCGTATGGTATCTTTCAAGGCTCCCGTACCAAAAATGGGACTCGTACAGGTCCCCCTTCACCCATGTTGTCGACGGCATGGCCCTAAATGGGCTTCTGCACGGACAGCTTCTTCTTCTTCCTTTGACCAGCTATTTTTTGCCATTTCGGTGAAACTAGCCAAAAGGTCTTGAAGACTCCCCATTTTTAACTATATAAACATGCATTAGGATTCCAAAACAAAAAAACAACACATATGAATTTGACTTGAGAGTTTTTGAGTGAGAAAAATAATTTTAGTGAGATAAGAAGTAGAAAATGTAAGAAAAGGGATTCCAATCCATTTTTCTTGGTTTTTCTTCTTTGAATTCTCTTAGTTAAAGCTTAAAATCAGTAGGCTTTAGCTTAAAATACATTTAATAGGAATTTAGAGACATAAATCTTCAAATTTAATACCTAAAACATCTATGCGAGCTCCCCGGAGGTGTTCCTTGGATCACGAAGAGGTGGATTTACGGCCCCGAGTTAAAATTCTGAGTCTCATAGGTCTTTGGCTTCATTCTTACTTATTTGTGCTGTTATGAGCTATTTTGTGCTTTTTTCGAGTTTTCGATCATTTTTGAGAATCACCTACTACTATTGTAAGAAGTTAAAGATATCGAAGGCAGGTGAAGCCATCGGCGTTATCAACCATGCCAGCAGCGGCATCATTGATACCGCCAACGACATCACTTGCCCCAAGAAGCCTCATTTTCTTATGGAACCCTTTCTTTACAGTATCTAGAAAGTCATGTAGCCTGCCTGTGTGACTGATATTACTAGCGACATCAGTGAAGCCACCAGTGATATAAACCATACTGCTGATGACATGACCTTCTAGACAACTATTTTATTTCATTTATTTCTGACCTAGTTAAATTTCTAAAGCTAGGGTGTACAGTGCAACAATGAAGGTCTAGAACCTTCTAAAAACAGACCCCACCCCATGCTATATGGCATTTTCACTAATAATCTTGTGAAATTAAGAATCGAGTCTAAAATTTGAACAAAATGGAATTTTCCCGCAAACACCGTTCGAATCTCATTTTTTTAGCCACCCAACCGGGTTTCATAACATAAGAAATGAATATGCCATGTTCACACTAACTCAAGTCTTGTTTTGTCCATTAACTATGCATGCTAAGCAATACACCTTATACGATGTGCCGTATCTGTGCTAACCGTTCTCTATAAGTAGATTTAGGTTAGATGTATGTTAGGCCTTCGGGTATTTTATCTATCACATAGAAAATGTATAGGATTTGAAAAGCCTTGTAATAATTTTAATTTCTGCATTTATTTTTGGATGACTATAATAATTTATTTATCATTTCGATTACTTGACAAACACGAAAACAACATATAAGCTGAAAACACCAATAAATAGGGAGGATTAAAACCGATTAAGAAAGAATGAAATATTTTAACTTAGCCTAATGAAAAATAGATAACATCATCCGAACTCGAAATCGCCACTTAAGGTATGGTCTACCACCTGGCGGGAAAATTGTACCAAAATTTCCCGATTTAGCTGAACCGGGTGGCGACTGCATCGCATCTCACGCGGGCCTTACGGGCAGGGAAAAGGTGGTCTACTCTCAGGGCCAAATGCAACATTTCTCGTACTTTGTTTTCAGTTTATTTCAGGGGATAACCCCCATCCACACATCTTTATCCTTAATTGAAGGGGTAAAACTATTTTTGTCATCACAAAGTCAATCAAGAATAAAGATGTGTCTGCTTTGACAATGACTAACTCGGTGTTTGATTGTTGTCTCTTTTTAGGTCATTTAAAATCCCTACTCAGGAAAGTCGATCCTTCTTAGGA
Source organism: Euphorbia pulcherrima (assembly GCA_947683365.1). Lineage (NCBI taxonomy): Eukaryota > Viridiplantae > Streptophyta > Magnoliopsida > Malpighiales > Euphorbiaceae > Euphorbia > Euphorbia pulcherrima. Next base: position 23,864,349 of record CANTUS010000009.1, read on the forward strand.
AAGGGATACGTTAGTTAGGAGAGCCATCTACCTTAGGAAAGGTATACACCATCAGCTGGGAAAGTTGGTCCGCCTTAGGAAAGGGATACATCTCTAGTCAGGAAAGTTGAGCTGCCTTAAGAAAGGGAAATATCAGTCAGGAGAGTCATCCACCTTAGGAAAGGGATACACCATCAGCAAGTAAAGTTGATCCGCCTTAGGAAAGGGATACATCACCTGTTAGGAAAGTTGATCCGCCACAAGAAAGGGATGTATCAGTCAAGAGAGTCATCGGCCTCGGGAAAGTGATACACCATTAGCTAGGAGAGTCGATCCACCTTAAGAAAGAGATACAGACACACCTTCCCTAGTTGAGTCACTAGGGATGCATAGTAGCAACAGAAAGTCATCCACCTCAACAAAGGGATATGCATTGACAAGGAAAGTCATCGGCCTCAACAAAGGGATATGCATTGGCAAAGGAAAGTCGTCTGCCTCAAGAAAGGGACACCAAGGAAAGAAGTTCGCCTCAAGAAAGGAACTCACCTATATCATCTCCTCAGGTATGATTTATATGCCCTCGATCATGTCATGAGATCATACAGATCCGTATCTACGGCGATCTCACAAGGGATAATCTGTAAGCACTAGATTTTAGTGATCCTTCTCATGAAACAATGATGAGAACTACATGATGCATTCTCTTCCATGTGTTATCCATTAGAGGTGTTACTACTACTATAGAGTTGAGTTTGGCCAATGTTTAGAGACCTAGTCTGCTTGGTGGTATGGATCCACTAGCGGATCCGTATAGGTCATTCCTTCTATACACATGGGAGGACCCGTGCCTGTTCCCCAGCACCCATATGGGTGGGGCCCCACTCTTACGGGTCCTCTTGTTGCCTGATCAGGCTCTTTCGGAAGTTGTCCCTCACCTATTTCAAGAAAAGGCAGGTCATGAATATGAATTATTGCATTCAGACCTCATTTCCGCTATAAATAGGGCCCTTTCCTCACATTTTCATAAAACACAACTCATATACAACATAGTAAGGACGCTATACACAAATTCTAGCAGTTTCTATAGGTACAGAAAGGGTATATTAGAGGTATAAGTGGTATAAAATAGGGAGAAAACCCATTCCTTGAGGTTTTATCCACATTTTATTTATTCCTACCTTAATTTGTTAGGATTTAGGGGAGGTTCTATCAACAAAAATACTCACCTAAATAGTCCTACTTCAATATCTACTTTGGCTAGACTCTCACAGTAGCAAAGGGATCACCTCAAAGTTAATTTATGAGGTAAAGGTAACACTCCTAAGTTTTAAAGAGACTCACATCTCTGTTATTTTATTATTATTTTATGCCTCCTCTATTATATATGTTCTTTTATTTCTACTTTGGGTATGGTCCTAACCCATATGAGCCTTATTGGCACCATCTGTCCTTAGAGATTTTCAATCGGTGCGCCATACTCATATGAAAGGAAATCGCATTTTTGTTTCATTTCTCCTCCAATAATTTGACTATTTCAAACTGAGTTTCTTCCTGGGAATAGACAAGGGTCCCCCATAACCGTAACAGTCCTCCCCGATACCCATACGAGTCCCACCCACCCATACTAGTATCGACCACTAGGCAAAACCCAGAATTTATTTTAATTCAGTTAAAAATCAATCCGACTCACCATTTTCCATACAATCATTTTCACTAATAATCAGTTAAATCAACCCAAAAAAGTTAAAATGTGTTTTCATAACAAAATACATTGAAGAATAGTTTTTTCTCTCCGATCCTAGAAGCCCTCCGGGCACTATCGATCATAAAACTGCCATGCTAACATAATCACATTTTTCCTAATAAAATGCTAACTTATGACGTGTTATAAACTATGCTAATCTTTTTGGATGCAGGGATATTTATTTTCATTTTATTTTATAGCTTAGAACAAATGTGTAGGTTCTCTTATAATTCCCCCATTTTCCCCTGATTGTAACTTTTATTCACCTATTTATGGCTTGTGCTTTATTGTAATATGTAAATGCATGTAATAAGTGTGAAAGAGTGTAGAAAAATAGGATTTCTATGATAATTCCCCAAACGATGAAAATAAAAATGGTTTTAAAGTATAAATGTAATTTGGAATCAACTAAATGAGAAATAAGTGACTCATCCGATGCCCGGATCTCTGATCCAATGGGTATTAGTCTCCCACCCAATGGGAGTCATACCAAAACTCTTTCCTAAGTAGAAAACTTGGGTGGCAACTCTATCTTTTGTATCGAGATTTGGGTCTCAATTCTTCTATTCATTAAAATTGGCATCTTGTTCAAACTTCAATTAAAAAGGTTTTGTCACACCTAAATCCAACCAACCTACCAGTGGTCCCCGCCTCTCACACAGGCACTAAGGGAGTCCTATACATCATTGATACCTCATAATGCGCCATGGTCTTTGTCTCAATATTGGTTAAATCTATAATTGAGAACTACTTTGAGGCCACTTGTTGAACAATGTGCTTATAACTCAATCACTTAAAGGGGGTGAATGACTCAGTTACTTGAAATAGGATACGTTTTCATGAAAGTTTATCTCCGCTTAGTTTATCAGTTGGCCTAATTAGAATAGTGAAAGCTTAAAGATTAAAGTAAAGAAGACATTGATTTGTACTAGTTTAATAGCTTATGCCTACTCCAATCCTAAGAGAGTTTCTTGGCTTTAATCCACTAAATCAACTCATTTACCCTAGGCAGAGAAGACTTTCAAAAATTCCTCCATTATAATAAGTACCCTCTATACTACAATCGCTCACTGCTGAGTAGAACCCTATACTACTTAGCAACCCAGAAATCTAAAAGATTCATAACTTAACTTATAAAATTGTTGATAATGTTTCAATAACAGATTTACAAATCAGAGTTCTATTCTAATCTCTCTCTAGCAATTAAACGAGATGTGGTTGACTATTTGCTTCTATTTAGCTTGAATTTCTTTAGAGCTGTTATTTGAAAAGAGTTTTATCTTGAGAGAAATTCTAGGTCTCATTATAAAGTTCTAATGCTTTCCATCTTGCTCCTTTTATAGTTCAGAAGTTCTAAATAGCCATTGAACTTGTCTTGGCATCTTATGTAAATCTCCAACTCAGTATTTCAGTTGTTGCTTCTCCAAATTGATCCATTAGGAGATAGAATTGCACCATTGTGAAATTAAAATCAATTCATTGTGAGAGGGATTGAACCATTGCTAGACTTTTAAAACTCTTGTCTGCTTCATGCCACAATCCATTAGAGAGATTTGGCATTGCTAGTGCTACGTGTCAATTTCCCATTCCTCTTGTGCACTAACACAGTTTGCAGAAGCGCACGGTGGCAGAAGATAAGTGCAACATTTAAGCCGTTTTGACTTTATCTTGTTGCAGCTTTTCTCTAGACAAGTTTTATTTGTTTGCACAGCTTTTAAAACCATGTCGCTAATTAATTCTTTTTGTCTTATTTGACGATGAGTAACATTAATTTCTGCAAAATGTGAGACAAACAAGAATATTCTATTTTTTTTACAAATAGACAGGTTAGCACACAAATGTATTATAATTACTCAGCTAAAAGATAACAACAAACCACACAACTAAGATATCTACTTAATAATGTCGGATGTGTGAACAATATATAATACAAAATACCAAGTAACTATTTAACACATGACACACTGAGTTAAGTCATGGAACCTAGTTAGCCAAATTAAATAAACTTATCGTTGAGTCAATTTAATGAGGAGAACAACTTAGTCTAGCTGACCTATCATCATTATTTGTTTAATTATCTTAACTAGGTTAGTATGATATGATAAAAACCTCTTAAAACAACTAAGTTAGCTAAACTGAGTTAGTTCAACTCGTGATGGGTTCAAAATTTGTAATTTTCCCAACCTCTATATCCTTACCAGTATTTGTAGTGCAATGAAGAGTTGGTTGTTTTTCCTCATTCATCCCTTGGATTTGAAAGTAATCATCTCTAAGTTGCCTTGGTATTTAACAACTGAAACTTCACCAATAGTTAGCGCTATTGAATCTTAAGTATCATCACAAACTGTTATCTCAACTATGCTAGTTTCATGGACTTTCTCGGAATGGGTAGCCTCAGCTTCCTTGCGGGTTTCTCTAGCTTCCCATTGAGGTTTTTCACTTCAACCATTTCTTCCTCGGATGTTGGTGGCTCATCCTTATCATTTACTTCAACAATGACCATTATGGAAATTTGGATCAAAAGAAGATGGTAGAGGTGGAGTTTTATGAGGGGAATGATTAGGTGTTTTGTGTTATGGTGAGGATTCTTGAGGATTTTGGTGTTTTAACCCAGGAAATTAGGTTTGCAATGACTAGAGCATTCTAAAATTTTGCTTAAGATACTAAAAATCTCAAACATGTGAAGGGATTCTATTGCAGGCTTAGAGTATTAGCAATCTCCTATCTCTAGTTGAGGGTTTACTCTTCTTCCCATAAGAACTTTTCTCCTTCCATGTTCTCTAAATTCTTTTTCCAATCTCAACCTATAGCACCTAGCCACATTTCCAAAATCTGCAGTCTCAATTTCCATATGAGGAATGTCTTCCTCATTCTTAGATTCATCATCTTCTTCTGACCCTTCTTTTGAGACTACTCTTTTAATCTTTTTGGTCAGCTCCTCATAAGAGGTAGTTTTTCTCTTAAATATCTCTTCCAACTTGACTACTCTTTTCTTAGCATTTATAATGAATGTTGTTTCCTTTCTAGTTTGGCGAAGAATTTTTATCATGTTAATTCCCTTCTTCTTAGCTTCAACTTTGCTTATAGCTCAATGATGCTCCTCTTCTGCCTCATTTTATGGTCCCCCTTCTTGGCAGTTAACAACTTCTTTCTATCTTTCCCCCACCCTTCTTTGCTCCTTCTGAGCTCTTTTCTTATTCTTATATTGTTTTCCTTTTGCCACCTTCTCTTTTTAGTCTCCCCTAGAGGAATAAGGTTCATTTTGCCACCTTCCACCTCTGAATCACTAGTAGAGGATTTGACAATTTTATGCTTTTTAACGATTTTTCTTTCAAATTTCATTTGTTCCCTTATAGATACTTTGACTGGTTCCTCCTTTATCTTTAAAATTTTGTTAGGAGTTTCCTACCGAGTGCTTTCCATTCCTTTGAGCAAACCAACCACATTTGTAACTTCTTTGTTTCGGCTGCTCCTACTTTTGAGTCTTTTTAGCTATTCTAGAATGGATGTTTGGGTCAAACTTTTGAGAAATTTGCCCTCAGAGGCTAGAATGGCCTTAGACTTCTCAATTCCTTATTGAAATTCAATCCAAGAAGTTGGACCTGGCTATGTTGGCTCCATATTTCTTTTCCTCAAAACCAAATTCCACTTCATCTTTCCTCATGATCTTGGTAATTAGTCCTCCCATACTATACTTATTTCTCTTCAATTGTTGAAGGATGAGAATCAGAAGATTGATCTTTATCTTTTGAACTAGAAACTATAGAGTATAGTGTTTATAGTGGTCATGATGTGATGATCTTGGAGTTTTTGCAGTAGCACTTTTTCTATAATATACTGTATACATCTATCCAAATCTCCCGTATAGTAGGTTGATTTCTTTCCAATCAAAACTTTTAGAAGTCCATACTCTATCATACTCTATGTGAGGCTTGGCATCATTCTTTATCTCTTTAATTACTAGTCAAAGTTGAGTAGTCCAGGATAATTTCAGTGCAATTCTAGCATTACATTGATTGCCTTTCCTTTCACCTCAGAAATGATAAAATCTGGATTTAAATTTGATTCCATCATGTTTCCATAAAATTCCATCACCATCCTTGGATAAGTTAGTTCATCCTTTTAAACCCATCTCTAAATATTTTGGACTTCGATGATTTCTGAGAAGGCAAATATGGTTATCAAAAATCTATCAGAGAAAGAGGGTTGAGGATCAATACTTGAAGGATTCTTTTTGAATATGACATGTATTATTTTAGCTTAGGGGTTTTTGGAGTTAGCCATGACTGGTAGAGCAGTTGCAAGGGTTTAGGTAGGGTTTTGTTTGTGTAAGTGGGAAGATGACGAAGATGATAAATTTTTACGAACTTTTGTGGGAAGTTTGGGAGTTTTTTGGTCATCTTGCTTCATAACTATTGCAGTTTTTGAATAAATTGTTTCTCATTTATGAATGACTTCATGGCAAGATTAACGACAGCTATATGAACCATTTTTCGGTGTTTACCGCTGTCATATTTCACCTTTTGTTTTGACCATGCATTTTTTAAATTCAAACTAATGTGGTAGGTGATGAGTTGAACAGCTTGACACGTGTTAAGCGGTGGCTCTTTCTTGCATCTTTCCTTTAAGATATTTTATATCTTGAATAATCTCCTTCTAAGGTTTCTTCTGTACTTGTAATGATTTTTAATCAACCATCACATTTGCTTCCTTGTGTCTTTGTGTGATGCTTTTGTGAGTGGGTGGACTTTTACTTGTAAAGGCGCGTGGGCTCCTGAGTTTTTAGGTAGGGAGCCACTGCAATTCGAGTGTAGGGCTGGTTTACAATTTTAGAGTGCTTGGCAATAGGGATGATGGGACCCTTCTAGTAACTGGCCTTTAGAGAATTGTTTTGATGAAAACAAGAAAATTAAATAGAGTCAAAATCCCTGTTTTACAAAATATAAGAGTCGCCACCCTATTTCTTTACCGATAAATAATGGTATAGCAAATACGTGTTGGATTCCTATACCTATAAAGCAGAGATTATGATTTCGGATAAAATAGTTACTTGTATATTCGATTCGAGATAATTATGTTTAATTAGTTTATTAAAATAATTTCCATATGTCATTTTGATTATGAACTTGGGAATAAATAACAATCAAAACTAATAAAAATGAAGGGATAAGTATTTATACCTTTGCAATGGATTCCTTCGCTTCGGGTACTCCTGTCAATTTAATAAATATATATGCTTAATTATATTAATGAAATAAAAAGGAATGCAATAAAAGTGTGATAAAATTCAATTACCCTCAAGTACCTTTCGAGTGTCTTGAAGGCTGGTACTTGCTACAACCGAATGATTGGAAGATTAGGATTGAGAATCTTGGGATATGCAAAGACAGCTTATAACCGAAGCCCCATAGAGAACAATGGACCATAACTATGTATAGTTAGTGTTTGGAGGACAATATGAGGCAGGTTTATAGCTAAAACCCATTAACAATATTGAACAATAGTATCGGGATGGTGTTTAGGAACTAAGGCTAGGCCTATTTATAGCTAAAACTTGCCGAATTAAGGGTTCTATACCTAAGCATAGTTTTGGGATAAAGGAGGGGAATTTCAGTATAGGCTCGATACTACGATGAGGGGATCACTTGAATTCATATGGTTTCTGAATTCAGAGGATTCGTTGTTCTTTGCCATTGGAAGTTTTTGTCTGAAATGAGTAGGGCTCGATTCTTTTTATAGGGGATTGGTGACCGTCGATCGATGAAACTTGGGCGGCAACTTGTGTCGACCGACACTTTTTTGGTGGTCATAGCTTCGCTGAGTCATTGCTAAACTTGACAATTGTCAATCAACCATTGATCGATGAATGTGATGGCCGTCGATCGACACATGTAATCTAGGTATAGGTTTGCTGAGTCATTGCTGGACTTGACATATGTCAGCATCGATCGACACTTGTAACAACAGTTGATCAGCTAAATGAACAAATGAATATGTTTTATCTTTTGCTAAAATGAGGTCGTGTCTCCAAATGGATAGGTGTGCTTTCCTTTCATAGGATATGAGGAAGTGCCTATCGTCACTTTTGTAAAATGATGCCCACAACACATGGGACAGGTGGCTTGAATGAACACTTGACTCATAAGTGCCTACTCACCCTTTAATTAATTAGTCATCTCTTATATTCCGCAAGGATTACACGTATATGCATACTTATATTCAGAACTTTGTGAGCATTGCACGTGGTTCATTCTTCTACCACCTAATCACTTTAGTAATTATCACCCTTTGCATTTGCATTACATGAATGTGCATCATCATATCTATCTTATTTGCATTGCACGAATTCATGCATACTAATCCTTTCCATGCATTTTGTCTTAATCTTAGTTTATCCATTTCACTCAATATATGATGTTATCATTTCAGATATGTTTATTTTAATTATTTTGTCCCTTCAAATAATGCATCCATTCTCATTATTAGATATTTAGATGATTTTTAAGTTGAACGATGCATAACATGTTACGATGATGAGATCTCGAGGTATTATTTGATAGAAATGGGATACACGAGATATTCGAAACTGTGGGAAATTTGGATCTTTTAGAAGCATTCGGCTCACAACACTTTCGATACTTGGATGCCTATATGAATAGGAATTAATAATCACTAGGCCAGGCAGATCGAGCTCACAGGCTGCCCCTCACGTTGAAAAATTTTGACCGTAAGGGAAATTTTGCGTACACGAAGTGAGCGCGGTGAACTAAACTGGTGCTTTCATGTGTGGTAAGTCACAAGGATTGAAGCATTTTATAAGAGTTGACATTACTTGATCGAGAGATTTGAAAACAAAAATTTTTGCCCCTTCGATCAAGAATTTTGACGAAAACCTTCTTAAGTTAAAATCGTACTAGGAATGAAAACAAAAATGAAACAAAAATTTGCTGAGGGAAATGAAAATTAAGAGCATTTTAAAAGGTTTTGTGCCCCTAGTGACATGTTTTATAGTTTTACAATATTCGGCCTGACAATTTCAGAACAATTTTGAGATGGTGCGAGTAAGTAGATAATTATTCCTTCTTTTGGTGTTGACCTATGACATTGCATATGTTGATCATCTTTTTAACCATTGAGGAGGCACTATTGGAAACCATTGAGCAAGTTTTCTCATCGGGGAGTTGGGCAATGTCAGCCATCATCGAGTAGTTTTTCTCATCAGGGAGTTGGGCATTGTCTACCACCATTGAGCAGTTTATCTCACTAGAGAGTTGGGCACTGTCTGCCACCATTGATCAATTTATCCCATTAAGGAGTTAGGCACTCTTTTCCACCAATTTGTCTCACCATCGAGTTGGGTACTGTCTGCCACCAGAGAGCAGTTTATCTCACCATCAAGTTGGGCACTTTCTGCCACCATTGAGCAGTTTGTCTTACCATCAAGTTGGGCACTGTCTACCACCATTGAGCTGCTTTTCTCACCATTGAGTTGAGCATTGTCTGCTACCATTGAGTTACCATTGTGTTTCCTACAAAATATGACCTAACATGGTACTACATGCTGCAAAGTACTACATGTCACAAATATAACATGATATTGTGAAACATAATATGGCACAACATGACACTACATGCTATTAGGATAACTCGACATAACCTTGCATGTCATCAACAAAACTTAAAAATGACACTGCATATCATGGATGGGTTGGGGTAAAGAGCTCGATAGATCTAAAGTCTTATTGTTTGTATTATGAACATGTCGTTGGATCTAATATTTGGCTATGATGTGCCTAGGTGAAAATCTCGCTAGATCTAAGGTTAGGCTATGATGTGCCTAGGTGAATATCTCACTGGATCTAAGGTTTGGCCATGATGTACCTAGGTGAAGATCTGACTTGATCTAAGATTTGGCTATGATGAGACTAGGTGAAGATCTTACTAGATCTAAGATTTAGCTATGATGAGCCTAGGTGAAGATCTTGCTAGATCTAAGATTTGGCTATGATATGCCTAGCTGAATATCTCGCTAGATTTAAGGTTTGGCTATGATCTGCCAAAGTGAAGATCTCGCTGGATCTAAGGTTTGGCTATGTTATGCCGAGGTGAAGATCTCACTAGATCTAAAGTTTTTATGTTCTATAGTTTAATTACGGATCAAGGTAGAAGAGGTTTATGAACTCTTATATCATGATGCATGTGATGTAACACATTTTTTTGTCATTACTATATGTTGAGTTGTGCGATTGCATGATGCATTAAGTTGGCATTGCCCCTTGTCTAATTGGAGGGAATGCATCTTTTAGTGGATTTGCTTGTCTGATCCTCCCTTGTAGTTACTTTGTTCGGAGTTGTACCTCAGAAACCGTTGTGTTGTTGCCGGTAGGGTCCGTATTATGTCACATAGTATCAGCAGTGTTTTTGCAAATTGAGTGATTTGTTTGCTTAGTCCTAATTTTTGCATAGACCTCCCTTTCGTGTTTTTGATCTATCGGATCGCCTTAATTTTTACGTAGATCGCCTTTTTCGGTTTTCAATCCAGCAGGCTCTTTCTTTCTTTTGTCATTTATTTTTCTAAGAGACGCGGTGTTGACTTTTGCCTTCTCATGTTGCCCCAGTTTATAAGAGAAGATGAAATACTCGGGATCTATTTGTCCGCAAGCTTGATTTGTCTGTGCATTTATCCTTGATCGGATACCACTATGATGATTCATGCGTATGATGGTTTGAATGTTATGTTTGCTCAAATGAATTTGCACATGCATTTGAGTACTTATAAAATTGTCTAACATGCTAACATTTCATTTAACGAAATTTGAAGTGGAAACAATTGAGGAACGATAGTTATCTCAAGTGATTCACTCCTACTATCAACTAGCCTATTGGGACCTGATAGTCACTTTGAACATGCATAACAGGCATGGCAAAAATTCAAAATTTTGTCCATTATCCCTAGGAACTCCTATTAGTTGCATATAAATTAATTAAAGGTTAACTAAATAAATTTTCTACCTAGGTTAGCATGCATAGGCCAGGAATACCATAATTCTAAATTAAATCCTAGCATAAATATTTTATACTACGCATGTCATAACTCTAAGCTATAACCTGAGCATAAAATAAACTAAGCATGCAAAACAACCTAAGCATAATAATTATTAAGCCTAAAAGCACCTAAAGAAAAAGACCTAACAATTAAAATACCTAATTACCAGTTGAAGCATGCCTCAGTAGAACCTCCTTTTCCAAGCCTCCAAGTGTAGGATGGCCTCTATGAATATCCACCAGAACCCCACCAATTAAAACCTCCCAGTGAGGAAGAACTGCAGAGCTTTGAGTAGCTACTAAACGACTCCAAAAGCCCACCCAAAAATATTAAATAGACGTGCCTTAAAATATTCGAGGCTCGTCAAAAGGAACTTGCTCTTGAGTCAACTCGAGAGATGGCACGTTTGAATCTCAAGTCAAGACGTAGAAGGAGCTTGGTGCAATTTGAGAAAGGGAGAGGTGAAGCCTAATTATATGCTTAGAGAGCAAAAATACTCCCTATTTTTTCAATGTGGGATTAGGATTTCTCCTAATCCCAAAAGGGTCACTACGCAGACCCCCATGGGTCTGTGGGTTGACACATGCGCAGTGTGCTTTGCACGCTGCGCAGAAGCCCATGCAAGGCAGGCTCTTGTGATCATGCCTTGTCCCGTGGGCTGTACCTCGCGGGACTTCTAGTGAGCCTAGCTCGTTTATGGCTTGTTGCAGGCCACACAAGCCCAGCTTGCACTGGCCGAAGTACGCGAGTGCCTTTGGCACTCACGTGGGCTTTCACATGTCGCGCAAGCCCCTTGAGCTCGCTGGGCTTTTTTGTTCAAGGTCCAACCCCTTTCTATGTCCTTGGAAAAATACCTTTTGATCCTTTTTCAAAAATATTTTTATTTATGACCCTAATAAGTTAGTTACTGGTCAAAACAAAATCTGGCTTAACCAAAAATGATCTAATCATTTTAATCCATACTTTAATTTATTTATGACCCTAACAAAATTAGTTACCGGCAAAAATAAATTCTTGGTCTAAACAAATAATAATCCAATAAATATTCTTTTATATTTAGTAATAGAATAAATTTATTAATTCTTTACTCAGTCCGATAAAGGTCCAATGTGTGTGACCTTATAGGATCCCAAAGTATTGAGCTGTTAAGCTTGGACCAATCCTTTTTCTATAGAAACTATTGGCTCGAGGTTCTAGACTGTAAATAGAACTCAATTACCTTAAACGACTTTAGTATGCCTCTAGCAAGCGTCCACATCCCCCATTACTCAGAATGTCATTTGTGTTTATGACTTAATCCTGGTTAATGCAATAGTTGCCCAATGCGATGAACTCATTCCATTCTTTAATATTAGTCATATCTGGTTTGTTGGTCTCGGTTAAATTGTAAACCCACTAAGAGCGAGGTTGCTCCAAGCTATCTCAGTGATTTACTTGTTATCGAAGTATATTACTTTTTACCAAAATGTGTTTGACTGGAAACTATTTCTATCAAACACATACTCTGATCAGAGGTTTATAGCAATCATCACTTAAACAAGTGGCCATGTACAACTCCTTAATATATCCGAAGTGATAGATTCTTTTCGACAACATAGCTTACCAATGTGAGATCATCACTATACCTGTAATCACCAGTGACACCCTAAATTAATTAGTGCGTAGGAATGACCCAATATATTGCGATAGTACCACATAAGTTAACTAGTATTTCAAGTATGAGGATATTCATAAAGGTACTACATAAAGATAAACACTAACACCTTGATATATATACCAAGTGTTTATCTTATTTTAGTCTCAAATATATCTACCTAATAAATCCATGTGTCAATCTTAAGGCACCACCTTCGGCTATAGGAGAATAACTGCTTGGAACCATTCCAAGAAATTTGACCATATGCTAGTCTTACTGCTTTATCAATACCCCTTTTTTGATAGAAACTATGACTAAGGATAGTTTATACATAATCATAATTATACATAAATCAGATCTCTCTGAGCATAGTATAACTATGATCTCTCACTTCATGTTATGATATATGTCAAGGACTTTTGTATACAGATATCAATGAATATATTTCAACCAGTTATAATATATATGGACACACTGATATAAACTAAAAGATTAATTGCCTTTATTAATAAAATAAATTATTCATACCATTATATAGTAAAGATATATCACCCTAATTTCCTTAAGGCCATACATCATATTTAACAAATTCCCACTTGCACTAAGGCCAATTAGTTATACGTCTTAATCCATATGCTTTCACATGTAAGTCATGATTGACTTTTGTCAGTGGCTTCGTCAGGCCATCCGCAAGGTTCTGATCAGTGGGGACATATTCTAATCTTATCAACTTAGTATCATCAATCTCCCTGATTATATGATACTTTCTAGATACATGTCTATTATTATGCTAAGACCGTGGTTCTTTTACTAGAGCCATAGCACCATTGTTATTATAATACAAAGTAACTAGATCAACAATCTTAGGCACCACACCAAGATCATAAACAAATCCCATTAACCAGATAGCTTCTTTTGCTGCTTTAGAGGCAGCAATGTACTCAGGATCCAGGGTTAAATCATCAGTAGTTTATTTCTTGGACCTCGCCATTTAATACATACATAAAACCTGACTGAGACTTAAAGTCATCCTTGTTCAATTGAAAACTCGGATCAGTGTAACCTTTGATTGTAAGGTCACCATCTCCATATATCAAGAACTTATCTTTCGTCCTTCTTAAGTACTTAAAAATTGCCTTAACAGCCATCCAGTGCTTTTCACCTGGATCCGATTGATATCTACTCGTAAGGCTAAAAGGTTGAGAGACATCTGGCCTAGTATATATCATAGCATATATGATGGATCCGATTGTGGATACATAGGGTACATCCTTTATGCACATTCTTTCCTAAGCTATATAAGGATAATCAGCCTTAAATAGGTTGATTCCCTTTGTCATTGGGAGATAACATTTCTTTGGATGATCAAGGTTGAACCTATTCAGTACCTTGCCAATATGTGTACTTTGAGAAAGACCTAACAGCTCTTGGATCTATCTCTATAGATCCATACCTAGTATAAATGCTGCTTCCCCAAGGTCTTTCATGGAGAACTTTCTTGACAATGAAATTTCAGCACTTTGAAGAAGAGAAATGTCGTTTTCTATTAGTAGAATCTCATCAAAATATAATACTACGAAAATGACTGCACTCTCACTAACCTTCTTGTAAACACAGGGCTTATTAATATTCGGACAGAAATCTAGTTCACGGATTGTCTCATCAAACCTAATATTCTAACTCCTGAATGCTTGCTTAAGTCCATAAATAGACCTTTGCAATTTGCATACCTTTGAGCCATTCTGAGATATAAAACCCTCAGGTTGTGTCATATACACATCCCGGTACAAATACCCATTTAGGAATGCCATTTTAACTTCCATCTGCCAGATCTTATAATCATAGTGAGCAACAATAGTGAGGAGTATTCTTAGGGATTTAAGCATCGCTAACATTGAGAAAGTTTCGTCATAGTCAATACCTTCACATTGACTATAACTTTTCACAACCAACCTTGCCTTATAGGTAAGCATATTATTGTCCATGTAAATCTTCTTCTTAAAGAACCGTTTGTACCCGATCAGTCTAACCTCTTTTGGTGCATTGACCAAATTCCAAACTTGGTTTTTGTACATGGAATCCATTTCCGATTTCATGGCTTTAAGCTATTTATTAGAATTTGATCTCTTCATTACTTCATCATAGGTTCTTGGTTTATCATCCTCCATGAGATATAATTCCTTATCATCTATGATGATAAAACCATATCTTTTTGGACCTTTATGAGCACAACTTGATCTTTGCAAAGACTGTGTTTTGATAGGTTTTTCTTGGATCACACCTTCTTGTGTATCTAGAATGGGGTCAATCAGTTCATTGTCTATTTCTTCCTGTTGAACTTCCAGATCAAGATTTCGCTCACTGACTTTTGTAAGTATGTGATCCTTTTCCAAAAAGTGAGCACTTCAAGACACAAATACCTTCTATGCTTTAGGTTGGTAAAATAAATATCCAATAGTTTTATTTGGATATCCAATAAATAGAAACTTGTCAAATTTAACGTCTAGCTTATCTGATCCTTTCCTCTTTACCAATGCAAGAAAACACCATACTCTTAGGTAACTTAGAGATGTCCTTTTATTACACCATGTTTTGTAAGGCTTAAAATCAACCAATTTATAGGGCACTCTATTTAATACACAAACTATGCTTCCTAGTGCATATCCCCAAAAGGATTTAATGAGGTTTGCTTGGCTCATCACGAATGGAACCATATCTAATAATTTTTTATTCCTCCTTTCTAACACTCTATTGTGTTATGGTGTATAAGGAGGGGTGCATTAGGGAACTATCCCATTTTCTTTTAGATAATCCTGAAACTCTGGACTTAAGTATTCTCTACCTCGATCAGATCTAAGTGTTTCAATACTTTTCTCAAGTTGTTTCTCTGCTTCATTTCAGAATATTTTGAAATTTTCAAAACATTTAGACTTGTGCTTTATCAAGTACAGATAAACATATCTTGAATAATCATCAATAAAGGTTATGAAGTCGGAGTATCCTCCTAGTGCCTGAACACTCGTTGGACCACACACATCAGTATGTATAAGTTCGAAAGGCTCACTTTGTAATTTTTCCTTTTAAACAAGGTTCGCAATCACAATAAGACTCCAAGTCTATTGTGCCTAAGTCTCCACGCTTATGCAACTTGGTTAAGCGATCGTTGTTTATATGGCCTAAATGATAATGCTATAAGTAGAAAGATTTCTCATTATCTAATTAAACTTTTTTCATAGATTTCTTATTATCTAATTTAACTTTTTTCACATTGTATATATTAAAAACTTCTATTTTATTATCAAGAACATAAATACCACAATTCAACATCCCGTAGCCATAAAGAACATTATTGAAATGAATCTGACAATAATTACTTCGAAATAAAACCTCTATTGGTAAATTCGCAATAGAGATAATATTCTTAGTAACATTCAGAATATAATAAAAATTATTCAAAACTAAAACTAGGCCACTTGGCAAAACAAGATTAAAGCTTCCTATGGCTAATAGAGTAACTTGTCCTTTATTTCCCACATGTAGGTCCATCTCCCCTTTTGCAAGCCTCTTATTATTCCATAGCCCCTGTACAGAAGTACATATATGAGAACTACAACTAGTATCCAATACCCAAGTTGATTCATAAGGAAAAGTAGCATAGTTTTCAATTACAAACATACCTAAAGTAGATGACTCTATAGGATTCTTCTTCAAATGTTCAGAAGTTGGAGCTTTGCAATCCCTTTTCCAGTATCCTGGTTTCCCGTACTAGAAGTAGACATATTCAGATGTCTTCTTGTCTTTCTTCTTCTTACTGATTCTTTTCTTGGCCTCCAATGCCTTCTTCTTTTTAAAAGTTTTTCCCGTCTCGAGCAACAGTCTAGTTTTCTGATCTTTCTTGATATGAGGTTCTACTATCTTCAGCATGTTGATTAATTCTGGAATCATAGAATCTATCTTGTTCATGTAATAGTTAGTCACAAAATTTGAGTAACTATTTGTTTAGGGCATCCACATAAGGTCAATACTTAACTCATGATTCGTTTTGAATCCAAATAAATTCAACTTCTCAAGGTATCCTAAGAGTTTTAGTACATATTGAGAGGGAGAGGCGCCAACCTGCATCTTCGTACCAAAAAGGAGTCTTGAGGTCTCATACCTCTCTGCCCTTTCTTGCTCAGCAAAGAGTTCCTCAAGATGGAGAACCATGGTCTCTAAGTCTATGTTCTCATGTTGGTTCTAAAGCTTAGGATTCATGGACCCCAACATTATGCATGTTGTAGTCTCATGATCTTGCTTATTCTTTAACCAGGCATCATGTTCCACTTGATCCCCGACATTAGGTTCTACGGGGAAAATCTCATCTAGAGTATAGACAATTCCCTCGGATTTGAGAACTATTCTCACAGCTCGGAACCAATAAGAAAAATTCTAGCACTTCAGTTTGCTGTTAAGTAATGGATGAAGATTCATGTTGGAAGTCATTTTCAACCTAAGATGGAAGAAAAGAAAAATTGTTTAGACTTTAGTATATAGTACACGTATTTAATATAAGGACTTTTAATTAAATACATTTATCCTACCATTTTTTGAAATTTACAATAGCCCATTCTATTGCATTCTCGAAGTCTAGTGTAGTTGAATTTCCAAGTAGGTAGCATCTACAACTAGTCTAATATGACCACCAACTTATGAGTCAAGCCTTATTAGTAAGTCGTAGTTGGAATCCTGTTCCGTTTTCATCGCATGCAATTGCTGATTTGTTCAAGGTCCCTAATTCCGAGGGACGTGTGCTCTTATATTAGCATCTCCTTGAACGTGTCTCAGTTCTGCCACTAGACCTTAATTTTATGGTGGACTACCCTATCCTGTTAAGGTAGACCCTATCTGAACATCTATAACTGATCGATATGGATGAAAAGGAACGCTTTGTGCAAAACTTTTATAACCAAAAAAGACCATATTATATACAATAAAGAATACTATAACTTGCCTTAATATATTTACTTTTATTGGTGTTAGACGTCTCACCCAATCTAGGATTTATTAGATGGACAAATTTATAATAACTTATATTAATTTAGGGACTTTTAGAATTAATTTATAAGGTCTATCCTTAGGTGGGTTCTAGCTCTTTATTACAATTATTCCATCAACTTATATTATACGCAAAATATTTACATTTTTATTTGTTACATATATATTGCATTTCCTTTAAGATTTTATTCAACAATTTAATTTTTTTACTTTTTTATAGAAACATCTATAAGCACCATCTTTTATACTAAAAATAAATCAGTCCATATTTAATCCCCTCTTGGTCAATTCAAGCTGAACCGATATAGGTTCTCGGGTAGGATAGGTGCTCTATGAGAAGTAGACACCAAGTCTAATCCTTGCTAGAACAAATACGGGCACAAACTCGAAGAACATGAATCCTGTTGGACTAATAAATTTCATTCTCTCAATCATGTAAATTGAAAGCATCTATAACCCACGTAACTTAAATAATTTATTGAGTCTTTTATAACTTTGAGTAAGCTGAGCAGGCTTATTCGAAATTATTTATATCCATTTTCCAACCTTGAAATGAAAGCCTAAGTTCATCTATTGTTCCAAACAATTTAATAAACATTAAATCATTTCATATAGAAAATAAAATTATGTTCTCTTCTAACTTAATTATGCACTAAATAGGCAGGCTTTGATACCACTGTTGGGAACTAACACTCACTTAAAACAGGCATAACATGCATGGTGGAAATTCAAAATTTTGTCCTATGTCCTTAGGAAGTCCTTTTAGTTGCATATAAATTAATTAAATCCTTAACTTAATAAATTCTTTACCTAGGATAACACGCATAGGCTAGGCATAAAATAACTAAGCTATAACCTAAGCATAAAATGAACTAAGTATGCAAAACAACCCAAGCATAATAATTTTGAAGTCTAAAAATGCTTAAAGAAAAAGACCTAATGATTAAAAGAACTTACTAGTTGAAGCGTGCTTTAGTAGAACCTCATTGCACAAGCCTCCAAGTGTAGGATAGCCTCTATGTGTATCCACATGAACCCCATCAAACAAAACCTCCCAATGAGAAAGAACTACAGAACTTTGAGTAGCTACTAGACCACTCGAAAAGCCAACCCAAAAATATTAACTAGAGGTGCCTTAAAATATTTGAGGTTCGACAAAGGAACTTGCTCTTAAGTCAACTTGAGAGATAGGACGTTTGAATATCAAGTCAAGGCTTAGAATGAGCTTGTCGCAATTTAAGAAAGGGAGAGGTGAAGCCTATATATAGGCATGGAGAGCAAAAATGCTCCCTATATTTCCAATATGGGATTAAGATTTCTCCTAATCCCATAAGGGTGAACACGCAGACCCCCATAGATTTGCGGGTTGACCTGCGCACTACGTGCTTTGCACGCTACACGAAAGCCAGTGCAACGTATGCTCTAGGGAGCCTATCTTGTCCCACGAGCTGGGCCCTACCAGACTTTCCTCAAGCCCAACTCATGGGTGGATTGGTTGTATGCCGTGCAAGCCCAGTTTGGGTAGCTTGCAGCCCGTGAGTGCCTTTGGCACTCGTGTGCACTTGCACATGTCTCGCAAGCCCAAGGGGCTTGCAAGGCTTTTTTGTTCAGGGTGCAACACTTTGCTTTATCCCTGGAAAAAATACTTGTTGATCCTTTTTCAAAAATATTTTTATTTATGACCCTAATGAATAGGTACTAGTCAAAATAAAATCTGGCTTCACCAGAAAATGATCTAATCATTTTAATCCACACTTTAATTTATTTATGGGTCAAAATAAATTCTTGGCCTAACCAAATAATAGTCCAATTTTTATTATATTATATTTTCGTAAAAGAATCTATGAATTCTTTACTCAGTTCGATGAAGGTCCAATGTGTGTTATCTTATAGGATCCCAAAGTATTGAGCTATTAAGGTTTGACCAATCCTTGTTCTATAGGAACTATTGGCTCGAGGTTCTAGACCGTGAATAGAACTCTATTACATTAAATGACTATAGTACGACTCTAGCAAGGGTCCACCAACCCCCATTATGCGGAATGTCATTTGTGCTTATGACTTAATCTTGGTAAACACAATAGTTGCCCAGTGCAATGAACTCCATCCATTCTTTAATATTAGTACCATCTGGTTTGTTGGGCTCATTTAAAGTGTTAACCCACTAATAGTGACGATGCTCTAAGCAGTCCAAGTTATTTACTTGTTCTTGAAGTATATTACTTTTTACCATATTGTGTTTGACTAGAAACTATTTCTATCAAACACGTACTCTTATTAGAGGTTTATAGAAATCATCACTTCAATAAGTTACCAAGTACAACTCCTTAATATATTCAGAGCGATGGATTCTTTTCGACTACCTAGCTTACCAACATGTTGTCATCACTATACCAATAATCACTTATGACACCCTAAATTAATGAATGCATAGGAATGATGCAAAGTATAGCGATAGTACCACACAAGGTAACTAGTATCTCAAGTATGAGGATATTCGTAAAGCTACTGTATAAAGACAAACACTAACACCTTGTTATATATATATATATATATATATATATATATATATATATATATATATATATATATATATATATTCCAAGTGTCTATCTTATTGCGGTTTCCAATATATCTACTAGATATATTCATGTGTCAATCTTAAGGCACCAACTTCAATTATAGGAGATTAACTGCTTAGACCCATTCCAAGAAAGTTGACCACATGCTAGTCTTACTGCTTCAGCAATATCCTTTCTTGATGAAAGTATGACTAGGGATAGTTTAGACATAATCATAATTGCACATGAAGCAGATCTCTCTAAGCATAGTCCAACTACGATCTCTAACTTTATACAATGATATATGTTAAGGACTTTTGTATACAGATATAAATGAATATATTTAAACCAGTCATAATATATATGGACACACTGATAAAAACAAAAGATTAAATGCCTTTATTAGTAAAATGAATTATTCATACCATTACATAATTAAGATATATCACCCTAATTTCCTTGAGGGCATACATTATATCTAACATAGCTTTCCAACTGATAATTCTTGCCTTACGGTCTTTACTTTTCCTAAGCTTCCTTTTGGCTTTTTTAACTTAGCAAACCTTTTTGTGTTTTCTTTTGGCATTTATTTTCTCATGAGATGGCTCTTTGAGTGTTCCATCTGACAAGCCTCATCTTCTTCAACATTTGAAGTGATTCATGGTGACTGAGGACTTTCTTAGACATAGATGACTTAGATTGAGTCTTGGCTTAGATTTGCCCCAATGTATGCTTTTGAGCTTAATTGATGCATTATTCCCCGTGTAGATCAAGATTAGCGGTTGCCCGAACATTGAATCCTTTTAGATCAACTTTGACCTCTCGATAAGGATTGGATGATTTTCTTGTTAACACTTCTAGATTGATTATTTCTTTAAGGTGACGTCGGCTAAGGATTCGAGTCCTTTCCTCTTCACGATGGTGGATGCTTCTATATTGTAAAGGCCGCAAAGATGTTGGATTTGTTTTTCTTACTTTAGTTTATGGCTTGAATGTATAGTATTTTTTATGTCATTCCCAATGTTCTCATGGAGCAACATTTTATGAGTTAGCTGAGCTTCAAAGTTTTTAAGTAAGGCATGATATTCGTGTACATGGGCATGGCAAATGTCATCAAGTGCATTTTTTCGTTCTCTCTTTTTCTACAAGAGTAGTGTCACTTTAGATCGTGATCATTGAAGACTTCCAATTGTTTCCAAGCTAAATCCTTATTATGAAACATTACACATGTTAAACACATTTGATGATCAAATCTATGTGCATATTCGTATGGAAAACATTTAAACATACAAAATAAGGTTATTCATTTAAAGCCAACTATGACATGATTGTTTATGCCATCAAAGATGTATATGATTGACATGCTAAAATGTTTAACTTAGAATCCAAACATCAGCTTGTCAATTGCTTCACGTTCCCGTTGCAATTATTTCTAGGTGTCACAGTCCTCGGGTATGCTCTATTTTTTACTCTGGAGCGATAAAATATCTTTCATCTCTTGATCATTAATATTGATTGGACCAACTTGGGAAACTTGAGTTGAGGTTTTAATTACTTTTCCTTTATTTAAAGACCTCCATTTCATTCAGAGTCATGTTGAAAGCAGAACTTGTCCTAGATAGGAAGAAGAGTTTAGTCTACAAGGTTCCTCTATCATTCCCTTACTTATCATTTGTTTGTTATCACGCAGTAGGTGGATGGATTCATTTGTTCGGTGCCCCTTGATGTCATGATAGGTGCAGAAGTTATCCTGATATATTTCATTTGGCTTCTTATAAGCTTTGCAGGAGGCTGATAGCTCTCAATTCTTAGAAAATAACATTGCAAATGATTCTTTCCATGGAAATATGCCACCTCCGAGTCGTTGATTTGCAACAGCTTTAATTATTTTTGGAACATCATCCCCAATGGGTCGATCATCTTTGTTTTGGCTTCAATTGGATAGAGGTATGTTGTAGATTGTTGGACATCCAATATTTTCAATTTTTGTCTTGTCAGCATGGTGAGATTAGATGCATTGTCTTATTGGAGGATGGACCCTTTGTATTACTGAAGGTCATTTTGCTACCACACCATTGAACATTTCTGCGAATGCATCTGATTTTAAAAAGTCTGACATGTCCTCGAATACTGTTGTTGAAATGATCTCATCTTGCTTATGATTATCCATCCTCTTTATGTAGGAACTAGTGATCAACTAGATTGTTCTTTGTCTAAATTCTACCAAAGTGATCCCTTATTAACCACAAAACACAATGCTACAATGCCCAGAAGAAAGTGTTTTAGCTAACAATCTTTTGACGTTATGGAGTGATCTTCTGTAACAAATGTTTTTAGAATGATATGATGCAGGATGATTTAACTAATGACATGAACCATCTTTACATGTTCATTGATATGAGATTAGTGATATGAGGGGCAAGTATTTATATTATGAGGCGAAGTGATTGGTTAGATATGATGAATAAATTCACAAGAATTAACTTTTGATGAATGAATATCATACATGTATGCATTTGCATATGGTGAATCAAAGAGAAGTAAGATATTCGAGGGTGGTCTGTCTCTCTCTCCCTTTTTTTGCCAAGCCCATTCGGGGTAAACATAAGATTATGGTTAACATCGTAGAGATGCTAGTGCCGTGTGTATTCTGGGCACCTACAAGATCGGGGTTAGCATCCTAGTAAGCTTAACATATTATTACATGAAGCTGCATATCGTATAAGTACAACACAGGATGACATGATGTTGCATGTCGTAAGAATAACATAATATAACATGACGCTGCATGTCGTGACCATAACATAATATAATATGACGTTTCATGTCACAAGGAAAACACAAGATGACATGAGGCTGCTTGTCATAAGGAAAACACAAGATGACATGACGCTTCATGTCATAAGGAAAGCACAAGATGATATGACGCTGCTTGACACAAGGAAAGCACAAGATGACATGACGCTACAAGTTAAAGCTTAGAACATGCCATAAGAATAGAACAAGATGACATGATGCTGCATGTCGTAAGAAAAATACAAGATAACAGGAGGCTGCATGTCATAAGTAAAACACTAGTTGACATGATGCTGCATTTCATAAGCATATAAAAAGATGATGTGACACTACATGTCGTAAGCATATCATAAGATGACATGATGCTTAATGTCGTAAGGAAAGCACAAGATGACATGATTATGCATGTCACGAGGAAAGCACAAGATGACATGATGCTACATGTCGAAGCATAGAACATGTCATAAGCATAGAACAAGATGACATGACACTACATGTCATAAGAAAAATACAAGATGACATGACGCTGCATGTCTAAAGTAAAACACAAGATGACATGACATTCCACGTCGTAAGTATATCGAAAGATGATATGATGTCGCATGTCATAAGATAAATGCAAGATGATATGGCACTACTTTAAGCACTTGATTTCAACGGTCCTTCTAATGAAACGATGATGAGAGCTATATGATGCATTTACCTGTGGGTGTTATCTAATTAGAGATGTTTCAATGTTGATTGGTCAAGCTTTGTCAAACATAAACCTTAGAAAACTGATGCCCAAGTCCCTAAAAAAGTTTGTTTTAGTTAAAACTTGTAAAAACTTGTCAAATCTGGTCAAATCTAGTTAAAAGAAGTAGATTTCAGCCATTTTTTTTGTCAAAACTGGTTGACCCGGATTAGCATAGATCCGTATAGGTCGATTGGTCAGACCCATATAGGTCCACCCAACCCGTATAGTCCAACCCATCCATAATGCTCCCAAATCCAACAAAATTATCCACACTGGTCCTACCAGGATCAATACAGGTCCCAAGCCACCCTATGGGTCCTCCAGATGCACAAACAGTCTGTTTTGATGCACAGAATCAGCCATAAATACATAAAAACAGCAATAAATGACATTTAATGTGTTCACACACGTTTTGTGCCTATAAAATGAGGCATTTCTTCACATTTTGGAGGAGGTAAATAAGAGAAACATATAAGAATAAAATATAATATAAGGAAATAATTTTTAACATGTTTTTAAGGTTATAGTTATGGTATAGTTGGGGAATAGACGTTACAAAATAGGGGAAAAACCATTCCACATTGGTTTTACCCATATTTTAATCATTTCTAGCTTCGGGTTTAGGATTGGGGGAGGTTTTGTCCGCACAAACACTGACCTAAACAACTTAAATTTGTCATTTCATCATCTACTTTAACAAAGCTTCCATTTGGTATTAGGATCGCTCAAATGTGTATTCACTATGTAAAGGTACGTTGTTGAGTTTCAAAGAGACTAACATCTTATTTATTTTATTGTCATTTCCATCTATTCAATTCCATCTGTTCCTTTAATTTTGTTTTGGGTCTGCTCCTGACCCATATGGGCCTTGTTGGTACCGTTATGTCCTTAAGGATATTAAATTGGTATGCCATATCCATATGGAAGGAACCCCTACTTTTACTCTATTATTTCTCCATAAATCTACTATCTTTACTGAACTGATGTTCTGTACGGGACCAGTCAGGACCTGTACGGGTCCCCTCATACCCGTAAGAGTCCTACTAATAGCCATACCGATCCCACCCAACCCTGAATGGGTACTGGCCCCCTAGGCAGAACCCAGTTTCCCTTTTCATCCTTTAAAATGAACCAACATCACCATTTTCCATGTAATTAGTTTCAATAATAATCCGGTAAATAAACCCACAAAGAGTTAAAATTTGTTTTCATAACAAAATATGTTGAAGACCTGTTATTTCTTTTCAATCCTAGAAGCCGCTAGGGCAATATCGATCGCAAAACTGCCACGCTAACATAATCACATATTTCCAAACAAAATGTTGACTTATGATTTGCCTTAAAATGTGCTAATCTTTATGGATTCAGGCAAATTTATTTTATAACTTAGAATAAATGTATAGGTTCCCTTGCAATTCCCCCCTTCCCCCGGTTGCAAATTTTATTCCCCATTTTATTGCTTGTAATTTATTGTAAATTGTAAACGCATGAATCGAGTGTGAAAGAGTGTAGAAAAAAAGGATTTCCATTATAATTCCCTAAATGATGAAAAGAAAACGGTTTTACACAGCAAATATAATTTTGAATTAACTAAAAGAGAAATAAGTGACTCATCCGATACCTGAATCTCTGATCCAAAAGGTATGAGTCTCCCGCCCAATGGGAACCGTACCAAAACTCTTTCCCAAGTAGACAACTTGGGTGGTGACTTTATCATTTGTATCGAGATTTAGGTCTCAAATCTTTTATTCATTGAAATTGGTTAAAATGTGCAAACCTGAACTAAATGGTTCCCTCACGCTTAAATCAACCCCAGTGGACCCCGCCACAAGGCGCCAATGGCGATCCACATATCTTCGACCACCGAGAGTTCACAGTGGCAACTCCTCTAGGGATATAATCTTTTAACTTGCAAAATTTAGGTTTGTTTTGAAAATCTTAAAAGCTTAAGATCAGCACCGAAAATTGTTTACTTAATTCAACCCGTTTTCTTTTTCAACATTTCAGAAAATTATTACACTCTATCTTCCAACCTCCTTCTCTCTAGAATTGAATGTGCTTTTCTTCCAATGCTAGGTTAGGGTGCCCTATTTTTTTCGCTATACTTACAAAGGTGTCACTCATGCCCACCAGGAATTATGGATACCCTAGTGGGTTGAGCACTCATTGTCATCTCCCTCCAAAGAGGCTTGGTGTGATGGAAACCTACTACATCAACTTCCGTTATAGCCCTACACTCTTCTTATCGAAAGCCTTAGAATTTAACCCTCTAGGTACCTTTTCCTAGGGAAATTAGACTAGGTCGCCCTATATTATTCTTATGGTAATGAAAGGAAAATACCTTCAGAATCGGTAGGAGGGATAAGGTTGGAAGAAATGCTTCACATGTGTTGTGTTGTATTTCCTTGTAATTAACCTCACCATGCATTATTGTATATCGCTCATGCATAACAAAACCAATACATGAACTGATATTTGGGTTTTGACTCCAACGAGAGTTAAAGCTTGAAAACGTTCTAAAGTCGGTATGGTCTGCATTCCAGTGCTCCCTCCACCTTCTCTAGTTCAGTTAAAGGTTAAGGTCCTATCTCTGAGTGGTTTAGCTAGCAGTCAGTTTGGTTAGTATAATCCCGATACTACTCATCAGCTTAATGCATTGTCTTGCATTTTGACCCATGGTGAACTTGTGGGTGTCAAGGTTAACGATGCTAGTTTTAAGGGGGAAAATGCATCAAGAGCCGATATTAGGCTTGAGATTGCAATTGCCATCTCACAATTCTTGGGAAATGATTAGTTTCTCAACCTCGTGATTGACAAGATGTTGTCTTCAAAAAGGGGAATCTTGGTCGAAGAGTGTGTGGCCAATACTTCAAGTTGTAACTACTCTGGTTTTGTCAGTTCAAGCAGCGGTTAGTGGGTAGCCTTGCCCATCTAGGGTTGCTTACATCCAATTGTTCAAAGCCCAGTTCACTCAGTCTCACTTATTTCTTGTTCAAGTTCAAGGAGGATTTTTCAGTCAGTTTGGTTAGTTTAGTTCGTCCATTTGGTTCATTTAGCTAGTCATTTCAATCAGTAGGTCTAACAGTTCAACTAGTCGATGGGGAGTCTAGTCACCTTAGCCAAGAATTTGTGCTGCCATTATTTTAGTTTGGGGGATCTAGCCCAAGTCTCAATTTCGTAGCGACATCTAAGGGGACGACCTTTCCTTAATCAACAGGTTTATCCTTCGGTGTGGCTACCCAAAAAGAAGCATCATCTTTGTCCTTAAAACTGGAAGAGTTGCTTGCTACCATCATGATTACTCAACAACCTTTCCATTCCATTCAAGCCTTAATGAAAGAAGGTTGGCTCCGTAATGACTTTAGTATGCATAGTATAGAGAAGTATAAGGGAACTAGTCCTCCTTAATCATATATACCACTTATCAAAGGGCTAAAAAGTGGGAAAGAATTGAGGAATTGGAAGACCTTGATGAAGCATAAAGAGGACTAGTGCCAATAAAAGTAAAAGCTCAAGATTGGGAGACTATCGATTCATCGATGGATCCTATTGAGATTGAAGATGAAGACCCTCCCTATGTGGAGGATAATTTTGGGGATGAGGTAGCCTTTTAACATTGTTAGTGTTTTGATGCAATCATTGCCACTTATAAAGCATATTATAAATAAATTGATGCATGCATATCAAGTTTGAGTATTTCATTCTTAAAGGTGTCATGCACTCATAAAATCAACATTCTTAAAAATTTCATCATGTTTATAAAAGGAATTGAACTTGAGTACATCGTAATGGTATAAGTTTCCAATTGTTAAAACTTACCTCCAAAAAGAGAGATGAAAAGTTCTTAGCAAACATGATAGCCTTAGATCTTTGCTCATCTTTTTCCATGAGGGGGGAGGAAGATACACATCATTAAGAAAGAAAACCAAGAACCCAAGAGGAAAACAAGGAACACATACTCCACATCAAAAGCACCATTGAAGGAAAAGATCTTACAACACAAATCCAAAATCAATGCAAGCTTAAATCCAATGCTCTTATAAAACCTTCAAAAGGATAAACTATCAAATCTAACAAATGGGCATTTCTTATAAGTATAGGTACCTCCCTTGGACCTATATTCCCATCAAAATATCCCTCTAAAATATCTTTCTCCATTTGATCAAAAGAAGGAAGACCCCTCACTCTACAGAATGATCCCAAGCCTCCATAGTAACATGATCTCCTTCTTTTACAAGAAGGAGAGCCATCCCCAAAAAAACATGTCTTCCTTCTCTCACAAATGAGAGGAGCATGTTCATTCCAACACTAAATAGCCCAAGCTTACCCCAAGTATCCCATCAAGGAGGGTAATATTGTTCTAAAACAGCTATGCCAAGTCAACACTGATGCTAGGAGCGAGTTCAGGCCTAATTGGGAAGGACCATTCGTGGTTAAGAAAGTCCTTGGAAATCGGGGAATTAAGCTCATGGACATGAATGGAAATGATTTCATGAGTCCAATGAATCAAGAGAGGCTTAAGCACTATCATGTCTAGGTTAAAAGAAATAATCATAAAAAAGCAGCACACACAAAAAAATAAATGAAATAAAATACCCTTCGATTGGCGATCCTTGTGTTAGCTGGGGAAAAATTAGGGTACCCCAATGCAAAAATAAAGCCCTCTAAGTTGAAAACCCAAAAAGGGTGGCTTAGGCAAAAGTTAGGGCAATAGGAGAAAAATGTTAGTTGCTAACTAGAAAATATATAAAAGCACCATAGAGCAAGTAAGGTAACCATTGGAAACTATTACCATTGCCTATGAACTCAAATTTAAATTCATCGATGAACAATTTATGATTTTCTAAGAATCTTACGAATGCATGCATATCTTTAGATGAAATGATCGCAAGTATGCGAACATCAGTTTTCTTTCTACATTTTGTGCTCTTTGTTCTTATCTCTACTACACATGTATTATTCAACAAAAGACAAAGAAACCGATAAGTGAAAAAGAAATAAGGCTTATCCAAAAGTCAGAAAAAGTCTGCTGGATTGAAAACCTAAAAGGGCGATTCAGGCAAAAGTTAGGACAACGAAAAAAAAGAATAGAAAGGAATTCTGCTGAACTGATCCACCAAGGACAGTTCAAGTAAAAATTAAGACAAAAAAAAGAAGAAAAAGAAAAAGAAGAAAGAAAGAAAATAAAAAAATCAGTTCGATAGATCACATCAAATCAAGTAGTCTATGCAAAAGTTAGAACTCAAATTAAAAGCGTAAAGTGCTTCCACTAGCATTATCCAGCTTGCACCATGTTACAATTTGGACACCACAAAGACACACTCCCCTAGTGTGCAAAGTGTGAATTTTAGCTAACAAATCTTGGTAGTACTCGTTAGTTTGACTTGGGCAAGTCTTTCAGTAATCTAGAGCTTTGAAAGCTTGGTTACTAGTTCAATTCACCAGCAATTCAAGTTTTTATGCCAACTAAAGATGGACAAGGCACCAATGTGAATATCCTTGAGGCAAAGGGTACCAAGTCGACCATGGAATTCTTTGAATGTAAGGCATAAATCAAAGAAGAGCACTATAGGTATAGTAAAATCAAAGCCCATAAGGCTTAGTAGTATGGGCGGCCTTTTATGAGCCATGCACATATAAGAAAGGGCAAGGTGTTGGTCACATTCAAGCATAGGGAACCATCTTAAATAGCTGGACTTTCTTCTTCAGGCTCATCTCAATCACCGTCTGATGACTCACACTCTATGGCAAACAAATTACGCAAATGGGATGAAAGATAAGTACAAACATTAAATGTTCATACATCATGCATCAAGTATAGTTTAGTTATGAGTTTTGTAGGTTTGAACTTACCACGAGACTATCCTACACCAGCTTCAAATCCAACACCAAGAAAAAGCATAAGTCTCATTTAGGCATACACTATTCATCCATACTTGTGCGAATCCACAAAAGGAGTACAAACCCTCTTTCCAGATTCAAGATAAGGTTCTCACAAGGGTGAAGCACAACAACATTGGAAATGCCATTATAGGGGCCCATCAGTCAAACTCGGGTTCCAATTAAACCCACCCTCGGCCATATAGGTCCTTAGCAGGCATATAGGTCCTCCATAGTAGACCCCCTTCCGTACGGGCCCCCAATAGGTGCATGCATCCCATCCAATAGCTATCTCAGCCATACGGGTTAGTATCGGCTGTATAGGTCCTACCCAGGCATACATGCCCTCCCTATTATTTTGGAGCAGTTTTCCAAGCCAAAGTAGAACTCCTCAGTAGTAGGGGCACATCAAATAAAAAATTAGGGGCCAACCCCATATATCGTCAACTCCATTGTTTCAGTTAATTAGGGGCAAAACCCCTAGCTCACCTTGATCCTTGATTAATGGGGCAAAATTTTTTGTTTACTACAAAGTCAATCAAGAATCAAGGTAAGCCATTTCAGAATATTTACTAATGCGAATACTTTATCATGTGCAGTTCCATTCAAGGGGAACCATTCTCAACAAAGTTCCCCAAGCAGTCAAAACAACAAGGGGTAACAATCTCCTCAAGTCACAAGATTCCTACCTGACTTACGAAGGCATCCCCAACGAACAAAACATCCAAACAAATATTGCCCTAGTAAAGGAGTCAATTAAAAGGCATCCCCCCATCATCAAATTCTCTAAGGGAGTTCCCGTAAGGGGAACCAACCATAGGATGTACACAGTAAAGGGGCCATCCGAGGGACATCTTCAGCATTCCCGGTAATTAGACCATTAGAGGGATCATTTCCCCCACAAGCAAACTATTAAAGTGGCATCCCGCACTAGTCAAACCACTCCAAGGCAATTCCTAGGGGCATCCTCCCTAGTAGCTAAGTTTCTCTTTTAAGGGGCACCCCCTAGCAATCCAAGTCATCAAGGATACTTGCTCCAAAGTAGTTAAACCACTCATAGGCTATATTCCCCAATAGTCAGGCCACTCTAGGGGTATACCAAAATGGATTGTGGCCAACCCCACATCTCTTCACCAAATCTTTACTGTTCATGAGGGGCAAAACCCCAATACATCTTAGTACTTGATTAACGGGGCAACAATTTTTCTTCAGCAAAAAGTCAATCAGGAATTAAGATGTACCATTTCAAGTCATATTTTGATAAAACTTGCTTTTTCCACTATAGGTTACATAAGACAAAACTTGAATGCCAACAGAAGGTGCACTTTTCTCCAGCAGAGAAACCACATCAGAATAGTTTGTTCCCCAAAAAACGAAACATTCAAGGGGTATTCCCCCTTTCCCCAAAAGGAGTCAATCCCTATACCCGACATTTGGGCAGTTAGAGAAACTATTCCCCCAGTTAGAAAAATACCTAAGGGGCATCGACCCCAAAGCCTCCCAAGGGAAAATTTCTAGGGGCACCCCCCAACTACTGAAGCTTTCTCAAGATGGCTTCCAAGGATACTTCGCATCAGCTAGGATGTCCTAAGAACACCTTCCTTAAAATAACTGAAAAAGCCCTCAAGCAGTTTCTCCCATGTAGTCCCAATGGAATAGCCATTCAAAAGCCATCTCCTTAGTAGTCAGCTCCCCAGGGGCACCCCGATTCATGGTGGGCCAAACCCAACATTTCTAAACACAGCTTATAGTTTATTTAGGGGCTAACCCTCGTCCAGACATCTTCATTCTTGATTGAAGGAGAAAAAATTTTTGTTTACAACAAAGTCAATCAAGAATTAAGATGTATCATTTAAGATAGTGACTATCAAAATGTTTTTATTGTCCTTTTAGTAGGTAGCTCAAAACTAGTAGCAGAAGAGTCATCCACCTTAAGAAAAGGATACACCATAAGTAGGAGAATCATCCGCCTTAAGAAAGGGATACAATATCAACCAGGAAAGTCCATATGCCTTAAGAAAGGGATACGAGGAGAAGTCATCCACCTTCGAAAGGGATACACCAAGATCCGTTAAAGGAAAGTTATCCACCTTAAAAAATGGATACACGTTAAGAAAAGAACATCAAGGAAAGGAATTTGCCTCAAAAAAGGAACCCACCCATATCACAACATTATATAGGCCTTTATAGGGGCAAACTAGTTATACTCAAGTTCAACTCAAGCCCATCCCCGGCGAGCTTGCAGACCCTCACTTCCATTTTAAGCCGAATTTCTTGCCAAGAAGGAGTGCCAACTAGTAGAAGAGGCACACTAGGGGCACACCAAGACAAGTTAGGACAAACCTAGTGATTCTAACTCAATTCCTTCAATTAGCTAGGGGAGAACCCCTACAAGCACACCTTAATCCTTGATTGAATGGGAAAAAGGTTTTTTTGGCGAAAAAATCAATCAAAGTATGCCTTTTAAAGAAAGTTATCTAACAAAACTACTTAACATGTGCAGGCTTATCAAGAAAGAGAGTGTACGTGATAATAATACCTTTCTAGGGGCATCACTTCAAGAAGTATCCCCAGAAGGCTAATAAAATGAAGGAACATTTTCCCCAGCAGTCAATTCATCCAAGGGCATCCATCCACTAGTCAAGCCTCTCAAGAGCAATTTCGAGGGGCATCCCACCATAAGTTAAGCCACTCAAGGGCAATTTCAAGAGGCATCCCCCTACTAGTTGAGTCACTCAAGGAAGTCAACCAAGGAGCATCCCCTTATTCCCAATAGTGGAATCAGTCAAGGGTCATACCCCCCATTTTCAAACTCCCTAGGGGCATCCACCCTAAGGACACCACCAAGGGGCATTCTAGCTCAAAGTAGATGACTAAACCCAACATATCTAAACTCAGCTTACATTTAATTTAGGGACTAATCCCAACCATCATATCTTCATTCTTGATTGAAGGGGCAAAAATTTTTGTTCACCATAAAGTCAATTAAGAATCAGTACGTGTCATCTCAAGTAGTAACTAACTCAACATTTTTATTGTCTCTTAACAGGTTATTCATATTCCCTAACAAAAAAGTCATCTGTCTTAGAAAAAGGTTACATCATCATAAGCTAGGAAAGTCAATCTGCCCTAAGAAAGGAATACACCTGCAAGAGAGTCATCCGCCTTAAGGAAGGGATACACAATTAGCTAGGAAAGTCAATCTGCCTTATGAAAGGGATACAAGAGGAAGTCATCCGACTTACGAAAGGGATGCACTAGAATCAATCAAAGGAAAGTTGATTTGCCTCAAGAAAGGGATATGCAAATCAAAGGAAAGTCATCTGCCTTAACAAAAGTATACGTGCAGTAAAGGAGCATGGTTCACCTTGATAAAGTAAAGAAAAGGAGGGATGTTGGCCTTAAGAAAGGAGCTCAAAGGAAAATCGTCTGCCTCAAGAAAAGAACACCAATGAAAGAAGTTCGCCTAAAGAAAGGAACTCACCCATATCATCACCTCAAGTATGATTTCTAAACCCTCACTCATATCATGAGATCAAATAGATCCGTATCTGTAGTGATCCCACGAGGGGTAGTGTATGAGGACTTGATTTCAATGGTCCTTCTCACCAAATAATGATGAGAGCTATACAATGCATTTTTTCTATAGGTGTTATCTACTTGGAGTTGTTTAAATGTTGATTGGTCAAGCTTTGTCAAACCTAAACCTTAGAAAAATGATGTGTAGGTCCCTAAAAAAGTTAGTTTTAGTCAAAATCGATTAAAACTGGTTGAAACCAATTAATTTCCACCACTTTTGATCAAAATTAGTCTGACCAATCCGTACGGGTCGACTTGGATCTATATGGATCCGTACAAGTGTGAGGTGTCAATGACGTGGGGGTCTCCCTTGGCACTTGGGTAAGAGGCAGGGCCCATTGGGGGTTGGTTCAATTTAAGCGTGATAAAACCTTTTTAGTTCAAGTTTGCACAATTAACCAATTTTAATGAATAAAAGAATTGAGACCCAAATTTTGATAAGAATGATAAAGTCACCACCCAAGTTATCTACTTGGAAAAGAGCTTTGGTACGGTTCCTATTGGGAGGGAGACTCATACCTTTTGGATTAGAGATTCAGGTATCGGATGAGTCAGTTAGTTCTCATTTATTTAATTCAAAATTACATTCACTGCGTAAAGCCATTTTGTTTTCATCATTCGAGGAATTATCATAAAAATCCTATTTTTGTACACTCTTTCACCCTCGTTACATTGCATTTATAGATTACAATAAAGCATAATCAATAAATTGGGGAGTAAAATTCACAATCGGGGGTAAATGGGGGAATTATAAGAGAACTTCTATATTTGTTCTAAGTTGTAAAACAAAATAACAATAAATTCCCCTACATCCACAAAGATTAGCATAGTTTATAGCATGTCATATGTCATCATTTTATTAGGAAAAATGTGATTATGTTAGCATGGCAGTTTTACAATCAATAGTGTGTGGACGGCTTCTAGGATCACAGAGAAATAATGAGTCTTCAACGTATTTTGTGGTAAAAACACATTTTAACTTTTGTGAGTTGATTTATCATATTATTAGTGAAAATGATCGCATGGCAAATGGTGAGTTGATTGATTTTAATAAGTTAAAAGTAAATTTTGGGTTCTACTTGGGGGCCAGTACCCATACGGCTACTGTGGAGGACCAGTATAGGTATGGGGGACCCATACGGGTGCTGTTTGGTTTCGGGTAGAAACTCTGTTAAATTTAACTAGCAGATTTATGGAGGAGAAACAAAATGAAAATGGGATTTCCTTCTATATAAGTATGGCGCACTAGTTTAATATCCCTAAGGACATAGGGTGCTAACAAGGCTCATATGGGTTAGGACCAGACCCAAACATGAATAAAAGACTAGATATAATAGAAGAGGCAGAGAATAATGATAAAATAACTGAGATGTGAGTCTCTTTGAAAATCAGGAGTATACCTTTATGGCGTGAATCCACTTTAAGGCAATCCCTTTGCTGTGAGAGAGTATAGTCAAAGTAGATGACAAACTGGAGATTTTAGGACTATTTGGGTTAGTATTTGTGCAGAGAACACCTCCCCCAAATCCTACTAAATGAAGCTAGGAATGAATAAAATGTGGAAAAAACCTCAAGGGATGGGTTTTCTCCCTATTTTATACCTACTATACCTCAACTATACCCTTTCTATACCTATAAAAACTTCTAGAATTTGTCTATTATATTCTATCTCTTGTGTATTGTCTGTTCTCTTCTCCAAAAGGTGAGGGAAGGCCCCTATTTATAGGGGAAATGAGGTATAAATGCAATAAATCATATTCATGACCTGATTTCTCCAAAAATAGGTAAGGATCACCTTCCATAAAACCTGATTAGGCAACAACAAGACCCATACGGGTGGGTTCCCACACTAACGGGGTCTAGGGGGACCCGTATGGTTCCCTTCTAGAGGTATGGGGGAAATTACCTGTACGATTCTCTGGTGGATCCATACCACCATGCATCACCCGTATGAGTCCCTAAGGGCAGACTAGGTCTCAAAACTTTGGCCAAACTCAAGTCTACAGCAGTAGGAACACTCCTGATGGATAACACCTATAAGAGATTGCATTATCTAGCTCTCATCATCATTTTGAGAGAAGGATCATTAAAATCTAGTGGTCATATACTGTCCCTTACGGGATCACTACAGATACGGATTTGTATGATCTCTTGATGTGATCAAGGGTTTAGAAATCAAACCTGAGGTGACGACAGGGTGAGTTCTTTTCTTGAGGCAAAGTTCTTTCCTGGGTGTCCCTTTCTTGAGGCGGGCGACTTTCCTTGCCAATACATATCCCTTTCTTAAGGCGGATGACTTTCTTTTACCGATACATGTCTTTTTACTGAGATAGATGACTTTTATTTGTCGATGCATCTATAGTGACTCTACTAGAGAAGGAGTGTGTATCCCTTTCTTAAGGCAGATTGACTTTACTGACTGAGGGTGTATCCCTTCCCTAATATAGATGACTCTCCTGGCTGATGTTTCCCTTTCCTAAGGTGGATGACTCTCCTGACTTATGATGTATCCCTTTCTTACAATGGATCAACATTCCTAGCTGATGTATGTCTTTCCAAAGGCGGATGACTCTCTTGACTGATGATGTATCCCTTTCTTAAGGCAAAACGACTTTCCTAGTTAATATATCCCTTTCCTAAGGCTTATCACTCTCCTGATTGATGATGTATCCCTTTCTTAAGGTAGATCTACCTTCCTGCTCGATGTATCCCTTTCTTAAGGTAGATGACACTCCTAGCTGACAATTTTGAATGACCTGAAAAGAGGCAATAACCAAACACCGAGTTAGTCATTGTCTAAGTAGACACATATTTATTCTTGATTAACTTTGTGATGAATAAAAATTTTTTACCCTTCGATTAAGAATAAAGATGTGTGGATGGGGGTTTGCCCTTGAATAAACTGTAAACTAAGTGCAAGAAATGTTGGGTTTGGCCCAATCACTTTAGAATAGAATTCCCCTTGGAAGGGTGCCTGTCAAAGAATGCCCCTTAGAGGGCTCAATAATAGGGGTGCCCCTGGATTGACTGATTTCGCTATTGGGGAATGGGGGGATGCCCCTACATTAGTTGATTCTACTGCTAGGAATGGGGGGATGCCCCTAAATTAGAGGGGGGAATGCCCCTTGGTTGACATGGGGAGTAGAGTAACGTTCATTGGTGAACTCTTTTCTACTGGGGAATTGTTTCCTCGTAAGACTCACTTGTTGGGGAAAATTTCCTATACCCGAGTGGACCTGTATACTAGAATTATCCTTGTTAACGATCAATTCAAAAATGGCTAACCTTGATTCTTGATTGACTTTTGCGAAGAAATTTTTTTTTTCCCCTTCAATCAAGGATCAAAGTAAGCTAAGGGATTTGCCCCTAATTTAATTGAAATACAGAGTTTATGAGAAGTGGGGTTGGCTCTAAATTTAGACTAGATGTATCTCTAGTGCTTTCATGAAGAGTTGCTTCAAAATCTGCCCTAGGATGGTAAAAGGGGACCCATATGGGTGGGCCAGGACCCATACGGGTAGGAAGCTTGAAGAATAGGACCCGTACGGGTGGGGTGGGACTCGTTTGGGTCCTCGTCGTGGGGGGGGATTTCAAAAACTGATCAGACCCCTCATATCCTACCCTGCACAAAACTTTCCCATATTTCAATCTCCAGCCATTTTCTCTCCAAATTTAATTAAAATGTATAAAAAGTTATCAAAGATTGGCCATTACTCTGTTAGGCATAAGGATTTGCCCCTGGTGGACTATTCAAAGCTTCAAGAATCCCCGGTTTCACTCGGGTAAGCTTTTCGCTAGGGGGACTCATTTTTAGGACTCACTCCCACTTCTAAAGGGCCTTTGATCCCTTCCCCTAACACTCACGCTTCCAAACTCCAGGTATTTTGCTCAATTCTCCATTTTTCCATTTTTTGAGCTTTTCGGAATTTCTCAATTTTTAGCATGATTTAGGGTGGTGCTTTAGACCTTAAAATAGAGTCTGGTGCATGTAACTTTAGCCTAGGATGCTTTAGGGACTGATTTGAATGAACTTTAGTTGAATTTGGATGGTTTTGGATTGTTTGGTAACTTTTTTAAAATGGGGACTATTTACAGGCGACCTGTACGGTTGACGGAGGACCTGTACGAGTCCTATTTTTGGTATGTTAGCCTTATATGGACCCGTATAAGTGGAGCAGACCCGTACGGGACCTATCCTCAGGGACAGAATGCTTAATTCTTTATTTTTTGTAATTCTTTTCTAATTTCTAATTGTCCATTGTATTCTTACCCTGTGCAGCTATAACTTTGCCTTTGCAGTTTAAGTATAAGACTATGGGGGCCCTATGGGCCCTGAGCTTCTGCAGGAAGTGGTACGAGGAGATCTATACCACTGGGGATACCGAGCTACTAGCCTACATATATTCTCTTGGGTTTAGTGACATTATTAGGGCCATCCCTTAGGCTCGAAAGACATTAGCCCTAGGTGCAATTTCATCTTTAGTAGAGAGGTGGTCGGATACGACCTATACTTTACATCTACCAATTGGGGATGTCACCATCACTCCTTCAGATATGTGTGCCCTGACGAGATTAGACAAGAGTGGGGAGATCATCCATTTTTATGTCTACGACGATAGATGGCATTCCCGGCCTAAGGCGAAGGCCTATATAGAGAGATTACTTGGGTTCCATCCTAGAGGGCTGAACAAGCTTAAGTATGGGGACATGCATAACTATTAGACCCTACAGCCACATCCTGTTGCTGCAAAAAGGAGGGATCAGCATGCCTAGTCTTTCCTGCTGACATTCCTTACCACTATCTACTTCCCAATCTACTCGAGCAACATCAACTACAATTTGCTCTCTAATGTATAGGACCTTGCCGCTTTACCAGGAAAGAATTAGTATTGGTCCATCCTCATAGTTACACTATGTACTGGATGTTGGAATTCGAGGTTAGCAGTCTGAGCTCAAGATCTGCCATCTTATCCTGCTGGTAGTTCTTGAACTCAATGTTTTGCACTTTAACCTCTTATTCGAACTACTTTAAAAATAATTTCACTTTGTCTTATAGATTTGGGCCTTTGATCGCTAGTTTGTCCCTAGGCCAGGCTTGCCCATGCAGCTTGAGACACCATACATTATATCCAAGTGGATAAGGCCTTGGTAGGGTTAGCCCTTGGCTATAGAGTAGTGTAGGGAGTTCCTTCCCCAACTACGCTTTGACCGGGTAAACTTCTTTCATGTTAAACTTGTATCTTACATTTAATTAAACCATTAGTAGAACCTATATTTTTGAGGTTGTGATACTTTTAGTGCATTTACTTTGTGTAGGTCATCTAAGACCCGTGGGATAGGTTGGATACCTATAGGGACACTGAGCTAATGCTGGCTGGCGTAGATGATCACCTTTTTATCCTAGAGTTATCACTCTCCCTTGAGTGGTATTTTGGTGAGTAGGTCTAAGAGTGGAGGACCAGTGTTGTGGTAGAGAGACCAATCCCTCTCCTAATCCTTAAGGGTGTCTTCTAGTTGCCTATGATGTCAGGGACAGACTAGGGGCTGTACCTACTAGGTGAGGGAGCTCAAGGGCTATCAATAGATGGCTCTAATGCTGAGTTCACTGATTCCTCAATCCTTACCCCTTGTGAGAGGATCTATTACAAGGACGTCCCCCTCAAGTTTCACTAGAGCAACAATGATGGCAATTATGATGACAATGATAATGAGGATAGATCGAGGGGCGGCTGTGGGGGTCCCTCTATAGTTTGGAGCACTGAGGGCACAGTTAGATTTGCTACCCCTTCTTTCCAGGAATCTTTCTAACTTAACCTTTCTGAATACTTTGTTGTTTCTTGAAATTGATTATGATCCTGAGTGTAATATTATATTGTTACAGCCTCCTGCTTCCAAGCGAAAGAGGTTTGTAGCTGTTGCCTCTGCTGACCCTGCGCCACCAATAAAGCGCTTTAGGGACCTTGAGAGAGGGAGTTCAATGAGCAGAGCTAGATACCTTCTTTCGGGTCCTCGATCATTCAAGAAAGCTAGTTATCAAGGAGCTCAAGGAGTTGGTCCAGCCCATTGGTTTTACCCCTTCCAGCTCTACCCATGTAAGGAATTTCCCTGTTTAATCTTAACCTTCATAGTTTAGAATGTCCCATCATGATGTGACTTTCTCTTTCAGGTGACCATTCCTGAGGCTAAGAGGATTTCTAGGGGTTATTTCTCTATTTAGGATCTGCTATTATCCTGGGATGTGCTAGCTTCAGTAAGTTTCTTTTACCTATAAAATTTAACAAACCATGCATGATGTATGCCATGACATTTATGTATGTGTACTGATCTTATGATTCCTATTGGAGACTCTGCTTGCCATGGAGTCCAATAAGTCTTCTCGGTACTTGGATACTTCTAAGGAGAGAGCTAGGTTCCTGGCGGGGTAGCTATGAGCAGCCACTACTAAGGTTGACCAGACTAGGGTGGAGACTGCTTGAGCGAGGGCTGAGATGAAGATATTGTAGGGTCAGCTAGCGGGGACGACCGAGGATAGACAGAAGCCTAATCCATCTGATTCCGTGACCGAGGATGTTCTTTCCACTTACCAAGTGGTGCTAGTAGTGACTCAGAGGGGTGGAGCTAAGCAGGAGGTGGATCAACATGCTGAGGGAGCCGATGCTGCCAGAGATATCATAGGGACCTCGGGGACTAGGGTCCCAAACTTGCCATCCACCTATACTGGTAGAGCTGAGGACCACATGATGATAGATGTTGATGACTTATGAGTACATATATAGGACCAGACTCTAGACGATTGCAAGGGACACGATGCCCTTGTAGCTTAAATTGTTTTGCACTTTTATTTTCTGAACGTTTGATACTTTTGGGCCGTGCTTGGCTTACTTTAGTACAAACTTGGATTGGTACTCTTAATATGTAACTTTTTATGCATGCTGATTTTTCTTTTGTCTGATTGAGCTTATTGAAAATTGTAGCTTGTGGACCCGTATTACTACTTAGGATAGCTAACAATGAGACCAAGCCTTGCCGATCAGATATTAACACTCTTGGGGATACGTATCATCAAGTAATCTCATAGTAAGGGGACTATGTGATGTTCTAACTTTTATGTAGACGATTCGATGTGAGATGACCTATCGAACATTTTTTTTCACTTCTTTTTAGCCTAATCTCTACCAGAACTGTCCTTGATGGCTCAGCTCAATGGACTTTTTCTTCCTAGCATTAACTTTTGCCTAGACCGCGCTTTTGGGTTTTCAATCTAGCGAGCTTTTTCTTTATTTTTCTTTTTGTCTTAACTTTTGCCTGGACCACCCTTTCGAGTTTTCAATCCAACAAACTGTTCTTTCTTTTTTCCTTTAATTTTGCCTGAACTGCCCTTTTGGGTTTTCAATATAGCAGACTTTTTCTTTCATTGTCTTAACTTTTGCCTGGACTACCCTTTTAGCTTTTCAATCCAGCAAACTTGCCTTAATTTTTGCCTGAATTGTCCTTGGAGGATCAATCCGGCCAACTTTTTCTTTCTTTTTCTTTGGTCTTTACTTTTGCCTGGACCACCCTTTTGGGTTTTCAATCCAGCAGATGATTCCCAAATTTAGTATAGGCTTTATTTCTTTTGTGACCTATCGGTACTTTTATCTTTTGTTGGACAACATATGTGCAGTGAAGAGAATAACAATGATGCAAACATGTAGAGAAAAATTGATGCTCACACACCTTCAATTGTTTCACCTAAAGACATGCATGCATTCGTAAGACCAAGATTCTTAGTAAAATCATAACATATTCATTAACAAGATAAATTTAAGTACATGGGCAATGGTAACAATTTCCAATGGTTAACTCCTACTTCCTACTGGTCTTTTACATATTTTCCAAAAAAGCAATTGACATTTTTTCTCTCAATGCCATAACTTTTGCCTAAGCCGCCCTTTCTAGGTTTTCAACTTAGCAGGCTTGATTTGCATTAGAGTACCCTAATTTTTGCCTGATCGATTTGTGGAATACCAATCAGACGGATGCACCCTAATTTTTGCCCGAGCAGTAGAGGACCACTCATCGAGTGATTTGTTCTTTATTTCTTTTTATTCTTTGTGTTGCTTTTTTTATTTAATTATTTTGACCGAGACATGATAACACTTAAGTCTATCTTGATTCACTGGATTCATGAACTCATTTCCTTCAACATCCATAAGCTTGATTCCTCCTTTGCTAAGGACTTTCTTTATAATGAAGGGCCTTCCTAATTAGGACTGAATTTTCCCCTAGCATCGGTAGTGATGTGGCATAGCTATTTGAGAACCAGATCACCCCGCTTTGACAAGTTGTATCGGGTATCTAACTCTATTATTGTAAGCTCGAGCCATACACTGCAGGTACATCTGTAGGAGGTCAAGTGCTTTGAACCGCTTTTCATCTATTGTGTTCAACTGCTCATACCTAGCCCTTGCCCAATCTGACTCTTTTAACTAGGCTTCGAGTGCCACTCTTAGAGATCTTACTGTTGTTTTGACCGGTAACACAACTTCCATTCTGTATACCAAGGAGAAAGGTGTGTTGATCAATGTGTGTTCTTATACTAGTTTTATACCCCCTAATTGTAAATGGTAGTTTATCAGCCCAATCCCTATAGATAGCCACAATATTTTTGATCAACTTATTAGCACTAATGATCAGCTTCCCATTAGAGTTTCTAAGGGATTTGGGCATTGTCTTATAACCCAAGGTTCTCTTTTCATCATTCATAACTAGAGCCAGCTTGCTGTTGATGATATGATGTTACCGAAGGCATACTCTTACAATCAGAGTCAACTTGCTATTGATGCTCTCATGAGTCTTTTGGCCTTCTTTCTTGATGATGTATACTCTCGTACCCTTTTTCCCCTTCGTGAAGAAAGTTCAACTAAGAGTTATTATTATCATGGTTGCTAAGCACTTTTATTATCTCTCTTTTATTTGTTGATAAGTTTTAACCATTGGATATTCATACCATTGCGATATATTCAAAGTCAACTTAATTAATAAATATGACAATATTTTAATAATGTTGTTGTTATGAGTGCATGATGCGATTAGAATGAAATATTTGAGTGAAATGTGAATGAGCGCTGCATCAATTTATTCTTGATATGTTTTTAAATAAATGGCACTGATGTTATAACTTATCCATGATATGCCTTATAAGCAGCATTGTTTGCATCAAAAAAGTTTGTAACATTAAAAATTACATCATTTGAATCAGCCTCCATTGGCGAAGGGCCTTGTTGACCAACCTTAGCAACACTAACAGCTGAACTAGTAGTTCCAATGCGCAGGTTCGCATCCGTTTCTTTGGCTACTGCTCTTGCTAAGTTTTTGATAGCCTTGTCGATGGGATTTCCTTTCTCATTTCCCTTCCAATTCTTCCTCATAAGTACAACTAAGGCCTTAGTGATGGACTCAATTGCTTCATTCATTTCGTCTTCCTCAGCATTTCCCACACACATCTATAGAAACTGAGGTTTCATTCATGCAGCCTTTCTTAAAATCATATACATCATCGAAGTTTTCAAAACCAGGGACCTTCTTGTACTTCACCTTGGTAGGCTCTTCCTCATCCATGAATATCTTCTGTTTGACCTCATCCTCTATCATAAGGCAGGATTGGGGCTTCGTCTTCTTAGCACCTGGGTGATTCCCCAAACCAAGTCTGATAGGCCATGGAAGAGGCAAAATGGGTTCCAGTATGCCATGAAGATTCATTTTGATCCCTTCTCCTTTCACATAACCCTGCTTCATTATAATATTTTTCATTTTAAGAGATATGTATCCCTTAATAGAAAACTTTGTACCCTAGTGAGCTACAACCACCCTAGATTCCTTTCCT
Organism: Euphorbia pulcherrima; assembly: GCA_947683365.1. NCBI lineage: Eukaryota > Viridiplantae > Streptophyta > Magnoliopsida > Malpighiales > Euphorbiaceae > Euphorbia > Euphorbia pulcherrima. Next base: position 23,907,205 of record CANTUS010000009.1, read on the forward strand.
CAGCTTCCATAGCTGCTCTAACAGATGGCTTGGGTTGTCGGCTTTAATGGTCACTAGCTTGTCATTATGGACGAGATTGACTTTCTGATGGACTGTGGAAGGGACAGCCTCTAATGCATGGAGCGAAGGATGACCTAACAATAACGATTAAGTGATAGGAATATGAAGGACAGTGAATAAGACTTTAGACTTTACTCCCCTAATTGTAACCTCAGCTTCAAAGACCACAATAACACTCCTCTTTGTATCATCATATGCCCTTATAATAGTATTGGATTTCTCCAACATGGATTCATCTAGTCCTAAGTGAGGTAATAGCCTGGCAGGGCAGAGGTTAAGGGTAGAACCATCATCCACCATAACACACAGGATAGAACGATCAAAGATCTATACTTTGATGAAGAGTTCCTAATTATGCTTGTTTCCTTCAACTAGAAGATCAGATGGATAAAACATAATAGGTTCAACTTAACTAAAAGAAGATTACCCAATAACTGAAAACTCTTCAACCAAGGTAGTGGAAGGTGTAGCCTCCATGCTTAATAACTTTCTATCAAACCCTTACGTTGATCTACAAAGTCAATGAGAAGCTGCCAAATGCTATACTTGGTAGGTGTGAGGTGTTAATGATGTGTAGGTCTCCATTGGTGCTTGGGTGAGAGGTGGGGTCTGCTGGGGGTTGGTTAGATGTGATGAAACCTTCTTAGTTCAAGTTTGCACAATTGTCCAATTTTTATAAAATAAAAGAATCAAGACCCAAATGTCGACACAAATGACAGAGTCACCATCCAAGTTATCTACTTTGGAAAGAGTTTTGGTATGTTTCCCATTGGGCGGGAGACTCATACCTTTTGGATCAGAGTATCGGGTATCGGACGAGTCACTTATTTCTCATTTAGTTAATTCAAAATTACATTCACCTTGTAAAACCATTTTGTTTTCATCATTTAGGGAATTAACACACAATTCCTATTTTTCTACACTCTTTCACACTTGTTCAATGCATTTATAGATTACAATAAAGCACAAGTAGTAAATAGGGAAATAAAAATTACAACTGGGGAAATAGGGGAATCGCAAGAGAACCAATACATTTTTTCTATGTTATAAAACAAAATAAAAATAAATTCCCCTGCATCCACAAAGATTATAACTGTTTATAGCATCTTAAAAGTCAGCATTTCATGAGGAAAAATGAGATAATGTTCGCATGGCAATTTTGGGATTGATAGTCCTCGAACGGCTTCTAGGATCAGAGTGAAATATCGAGTCTTCAATGCATTTTGTTATAGAAACACATTTAACTTTTGTGGGTTGTTTTACTAGATTATTAGTGAAAATGATTGTCTGGAAAATGGTGAGTTGATTGATTTAAACCAGTTTAAAAGTGAATTCTGGGTCTTGCTTGGGGGCGGGTACCCATATGAGTGGGTGGGACCCGTACAACTATTAGAGAGGATCGGCACAGGTATGGGGGAACTATACGGGGTCCTATTTGGTCCCGAATAGAAACTTTGTTCAATTTAATAGATAGATTAATGGAGGGAAAATGAAATAAAAATGGGATTTCCTTCCGTATAAGTATGGCGCACTAGTTTAAGATCCCTAAGGATACAAGGTGCCAACAAGGCTCATATGGGTTAGGACTAGACCCAAAACAGGAAATAAAAGATTAGATGTAATAGAAGGGGTAGAGAATAATGATAAAATAACTGAGATGTGAGTCTCTTCGAAACTTAATAGCGTTAACTTTACGGTGTGAATCCACTTTGAGGTGATCCCTTTACTGTTGAGAGAGTCTAGCCAAAGTAGATGATAAAATGGAGATTCTAGGACTATTTAGGTGAGTATTTGTGCTGACAGAAGCTCCCCCAAATCCTAATAAACGAAGCTAGGAATTATACCTCAAGGGACAAACCTCAAGGGATGGGTTTTCTCCCTATTTTATACCTCCTATACTTCAATTATACCCTCTTTATACCTATAGAAAAAATTAGAATTTGTCTACAATGTATGTTGTCTATGTGTTTTGTGTAAAAAGAGGAAAAGGGCCCTATTTATAGGGAGAAATGAGGTCTGAATGCAATAAATCACATTCATGACATGCCTTCTCCCGAATTAGGCAAGGATCACCTTCCATAAAGCTTGATGAGGCAACAATATGACCTATATGCGTGGGTCCCACTTATACGAGTCCGGGGGGACCCCTATGGGTCGTCTCCAAATGTATAAAAGGAAATGACCCATACGGGTCAACCAATGGATTTGTACCACTAAGCAACACCTGTACGAGTCCCTAAGGGAAGACTAGGTCTCCAAAGCCTTGGCCAAACTCGACTCTGCAGTAGTAGGAATTCCTCTGATAGATAACACCTATAAGAGATTGTATTATCTAGCAATCATCATCACTTCATGAGAAGGATCATTAAAATCCAGTGCTCACAGACTACCCCTTATGGGATCACTATAAATACAAATCTATATGATCTCACGATGTGAGCTAGGGTTTAGAAATCATACCTAAGGTGATGATATGGGTTAGTTTCTTTCTTGAGGCAAACTTCTTTCCTAGGTGTCCCTTCCTTGAGGCAGATTACTTTCCTTACCAATACGTATCCCTTTCTTGAGGTGGATGACTTTCCTTGGCAACGCTTATCCATTTCTTGAGGGGGATGACTTTCCTTGCTAATGCATATCCCTTTCTTGAGGCAGATGAATTTCCTTTGCTACTATAAATCCCTAGTGACTCTAATGGGGAAGGTGCATGTATCCTTTTCTTAAGGCAAATTGACTTTCCTGGGTGATGTATCCTTTTCCTGAGGTGGATGACTCTCTTGTATCCCTTTCCTAAGGCGGATTGACTTTCCAGGCTAATGTCTCCCTTTCCAAAGGTGGATAACTCTCCTACTGGGGATTTTGAATGACATGTAAAGAGACAACAATCAAGAGCTGGGTTAGTTATTTCTAAGCAGACACATCTTTATTCTTGATTAACTTTGTGATGAATAAAAAAATTTTCCCCCTTAATTAGGAATAAAGATTTGTGGATGGGGGTTAGCCCCTAAATAAACTGTAAACTAAGTGTGAGAAATGTCGGGTTCAATTGCTTTGGAATTGGATGCCCCTTTGAAGGGTGCCCCTCAAAGAATGCCCCCTAGGGAGCTCGATAATACGGGGATGCCCCTAGATAGGCTGATTCTGCTACTGAGGGATGGGAGGATGTGCCTTGGAATGATTCCGCTCTTAGGAAATGAAGGGATGCCCCTAGATTGGTTAGGGGATGCCCCTTGTTTGACTGATTGCACTGTTGGGAAATGAAGGGATAGCCCTATATTGGCTAATTCCACTACTGGGAAATGGGGGGATGCCTCTTGGTTGACCCCTCTGTTGGAGAGTAGGATAACATTCTTTGGTAAACTCTTTATACTAGGGGATTATTTCTTTATAAGACTCACTTGTTGAAGAAAATTTTCCATATTTGGGTAAACCTACACACAAAAATTATCCATGCTAGTGATCAATTCAAAAATGGCTTACCTTGATTCTCGATTGACTTTTGCAAAGAAAATTTTTTTTCCCCCCTAATCAACAATCAAGGTGAGCTAGGGCATTTTCCCCTTATATAAGTGAAATACAGAGTTTAGGAGAAGCAGGGTTGGCCCCGAGTTTTGACTGGATGTATCTTTGGTGCTTTCATGGAGCTTTGGTTCAAAATCTACCCCTGGATAGCAAAAGGGGGCCTATATGGGTGATTTAGGACCCTGCACGGGTAGCAAGCTTGATGAAGGGGAGCTGTACGGGTAGGGTGGGGCCCGTATAAGTCCTTGTTTTGGGGGTTTTCAGAAGCTGATCAGACCCCTCATACCCCTCCTTATATAAAATTTTCCCATTTTGCAATCTCCGATGGTTTTCTCCCTAAAATTGATCAAAGATCCCAAAGACTGGCCATTTCTCCCTTAGACATGAGGATTTTCCCCGAGAAGGCGATTCAAAGCTTCAAGAATGCTTAGTTTTGGTCGGGTACGCTTTTTGTGATGGGGACTCATTTTTGGGACTTACTCCCACTTCTGAGGTGCCTTTGATTCCTTCCCCTACCACTCATGCTTCGAAAACTCCACGTATTTCATTAGATTCCCACTTTTCCATTTTCTATGTTTTTGAGAAATTTTTTAATTTTGGCACGAATTAGGGTGTTTTACATCTTAAAATAGAGCTTAATGCATGTAGCTTTATCATAGGATTCATTTATCATAGTTTTGGATGAGCTTTGGTTGAGTTTGGTTGGTTTTGGATTTTTAAAAAGTTTTTTTCATAATGCCAATATTTGCAAGGACCCGTACAGGTGAGGGGGGACCCGTATGGGTCCCATATTAGAACGGGAGCTACTGATGGACTAGTACGGGTAGGGCGGGCTCGTACGGTTCTTATCCTTGAGGACAGAATGCTAAATTCTCTAATTTCTGTAATTCTTTTCTGATTTTTGTTTTATTTCATGTATTCTAATCCTGTTGAACTGTAATTTTTTCTTTACAATTTCATTTCAAGACTGTGGGAGCCCTAAGCTTCTATAGGAAATGGTACAAGAAGATTCATATTGTAAGGGATACTAAGCTATTAGCTCGCATCGATTCTTTCAGATTTAGCAACATTATCAGGGCCATCCCTAAGGCTCCAAAGACATTGGCCCTGGGGGATATTTTTGCTCTTGTGAAGAGGTGGTTGGAGATGACCCATACTTTTAATTTATCGATCGGGGAGGTCTCCATCCCTCCCTCAGATATGTGTGCCCTGACGGGGACTAGATTATAGTAGGGACATTGTCTATTTCGATGTCTATGCTGATAGAATGCTTTCTCAGCCTGAGGTGAAGTCCTATATAGCGAGATTACTTGGGCTCCATTCAGGAGGGATGGAGAAGCTCAAGTACGGTGATTTGAATGATTACTAAATCGTACAACCATGCCCCATTGCTGTGGAGAGGGGGGATCAGTATGCTCGGTCTTTTCTGCTGACACTCCTCACTACCGTCTTCTTCCATGTTTATTCGAGCAAACTAAACTATGGTTTGCTCTCTGCTGTAGAGGATCTTACCGTTGTGCCAGGTAAAATTGGTGCTAGGCTATCCTGGCATAGTTGCATTATGGGCTAGGTGTTGGAGTCTGTTGCCAGTAGTCTAAGCTTAAGATCTGCCATCTTATCCTACTAGTAATCCTTGAACTCAACCTTTTGTACTTTAACCTTTTATTCAAACTTTTTTTGAATTAAAATCACTTTGTCTTATAGATTTAGGCCTTTGAGCACCAGTTCATCCTTAAACCAAGCTTGCCTATGTAGCCTAAGATGCTGCACATCATATCTAGATGGATGGGGCCTTAGCAGGATAAGGGCCTAGCTATAACATAGTATAGGGAGTTCCTTTACGAGCTGTACTCTGATCGGGTAAACTTCTTTCATCCTAAACATGCAACTTTCATTTCAACAAACCATTAGTAGAAATTATATATTCCAGGTCGTGATAATTATAGTTCATTTATTTTATGCAGATCATCCGACACCCATGGGATAGGTTGGATACCTATGGGGACATTGAGAGGATGCCGGCTGGCGTGGACGACACCCACTTTATCTTGGAGTTGCCACTCTCCCTTGAGTGGTACTTTGGTGAGCAGGTCTGATAGTGAAGGAATAGTGTTATGGTAGAGAGACTGATCCCTCCCCCGATCCTAGCAGGTGTCTTATGGTCACATCTGATGCTAGGGACAGACCAAGGGATGTATTTGCTTGGTGAGGGAGCTTGAGTGCTATTAATAGAGGGCCCTTATATTGAGTTTATTAATTCCTCCCTCCTTCCCCCTCGTGGGAGACAGGGATGTCCCCCTCGAGTTTCACTGGAGCAATGGTGATGACGATGATGCTGATGTGGGTTGACCGAGGGGCAATCGTGGGGTCCATCCATACTTCGAAGCGTCGAGGGCCCAGCTAGGTCTACTGCCCCTTCTTCTCAGGTATCTCCCTAACTTAGCCTTTATGAACACCTTGTTATTTCTTCAAATTTATTGTGGTCCTAAGTGCAATCTTTTATCATTACATCCTCCCGCTTCTATGCGAAAGAGGCCTGCCACTGCTTCTGCTGCTACTCTTGAGTAGCCGATGAAGCAGTCCCACACTTTGGGGACTTTCAGAGAGGGAGTCCTACGAGTAGAGCTAGATACCTTCTTCTGGCTCCTCAATCATTTAGGGAAGCAATCTATAAGGAGCTTAAGGAGTTGGTCCAGCCTATAGGTTTTACTCTTTCCGATTCTGCCCATGTAAGGAATTCCTTACTTTAATCTTACCCTTTATAGTGACTGTTTTGAATGTCCAGTCCTAATGTGACTTTCTCTTTTAGGTGACCATTTCTAAGATGGACAGGAATGCTAGGGATTATCTCTCCTTTTATAATCTACTATTGGCCTAGGACGGGCTAGCCTCGATAATTTTCTTTTACCTGTAAAATTTAACAAACTATGCATGATGCATGCCTTGACATATATGTACTAATCTTATGATTTCTATTGCAGACTGTATTGGCCATGGATTGTAGTAAGTCCACTTAAGAGGATTACAGGGCTAGCTGGCGAGGATGACCAAGGTTAAAAAGATGCCAATTTTCTCTAATTCTGAGTCCGAGGATGGTCTTTCTTCCTATCGAGTGTCACTGGCAACAACACAGAGGGGCAAAGCTAAGCAGGAGGTGGATCAGCATGCTGGGGGAGGTGATGATGCTGCTGAGTGGGCTGTAAGGACTAAGGTCCATGTGATGATCAACATGGATGACGTACTAGCTGATATATAGGATCGCGCTTCAGAGGATTACCAGGGACAAGATCCCCTTATAGCTTAGATTGATATGCACTTTCATTTTCTAGATATTTGATACGTTTGGGCCCAGTGTGGCTTACTTTGGTGTAAGCTTGGATAGGCACTTTTGACATTTAACTTTTATGCATGATGATTTTTTTTCTGAATTGAGACCATTGAACCTTGCTATTTGCACACCCGTATTACTTCCATCAAGTGATTTTGTAGCAAGGGGACTAAGTGATGTTTTAACTTTTACATAGGCCATTCGATGTGAGATGACCTTTCGAACATTTTTATTTCACCTCTTTTAATCCTAATTTTTACCTGGACTGTCCTGGATAACTCAGTCCAGTGGACTTTTCTTTTTAGCTTTAACTTCTTCCTAGACCGCCCTTTCGGGGTTTTCAACCTAGCAAGCTTTTCTTTTTTTTTCTTTTGCCTTAATTTTTTCCTGGACTGCCCTTTCGGGTTTTCATCCCCGCAGGCTTTTCTTATACTATATTAACTTTTGCCTAGACTACCCTTTGGGGTTTTCAATCCTGCAGACTATCTTAATTTTTGCCTGAAATGTCCTTGACAGCTCAATCCAGTAGAATTTTTCTTCCTTTTTCTTTTCTCTTAACTTTTGCGTAGACCGCCCTTTGGGTTTTCAATCTAGTGGACGATCTCTGAATTTTTTACAGGTCTGATTTCGTTTGTGACCTATCGAACATTCATCTTTTGTTGGATTATATATGTGTACTGAAGAGAATAAGAAGATGCATAACATACAGAGAAAAAAAAACTGATGTTCAGTCACCTGCGATCATTTCCTCTAAAGACATGCATGCATCCATAAGACCAAGATTCTTAGCAAAATCATAACATGTTCTTTGATGAGATTAATTTGCGTAAATAGGCATTGGTAACAATTTCCAATGGTTAACTCCTACTACCTACTAGTCTTTTACAGATTTTCCAGAAAACAACTGACATTTTTCTCTCAATGCCCTAACTTTTGCTTGAGCCGCCCTTTTTTAGTTTTCAACTTAGCAGGCTTTATTGGCATTGGAGTACCCTAATTTTTTTGCCTAACCAGTTTGCAGAATACCAATCAGCGGGTTGCACCCTAATTTTTACCCGAGCAGTAGAGGACTACTGCCCAAGTGATTTATTCTTTATTTCTTTTTTATTCATTGTACTTCTTTTTTGTGATTTAATTCTTTTGACTTAGGCTTGATAACTATTAAGCCTATCTGGATTCCCTGGATTCAGGAACTCATTATCATCCACATCCATAAGCTTGATTCCTCCTTTGCCAAGGACTTCCTTAATGACAAACAGACCTTTCCAATTAGGCCTAAATTTTCCCTCAGCATCATCGTTAACTTGGCGTAGCTACTTGAGAACCAGATCACCCACTTTGAGATGTTGCTTCGGGTAGCTAGCTCTATTATTGTAAGCTTGAGCCATATGTTGCTGGTACATTTGTAGCTCGTCAAGTGCCTTGAGCTACTTTTCATCTATTGCATTCAACTGCTCATACATATCCCTTTCCCAATCTAACTTTTTTAACCAAGCGTCAAGTACCACTCTTAGAGATCTTACTTCTATTTTGAATAGTACTAATGCTTTAATTCCATATGCTAAGGAGAAAGGTGTCTAATCAGTGGGGGTTCTTATACTAGTTCTGTACCCCCAAATCACAAATGGAAGTTTATCAGCCCAATCCCTATAGGTAGCAACTGTCTTTGAAAAGATCTTCCTAATTGACTTATTTGTAGCCTCAACTGCCCCATTAGATTATAGCCTATATAGAGAAGATCTGTGATGCTCGACATTGAACTTCTCAAATAATTCTAATGTGTCCCCTTGAAACTGAACCCCATTATTGGATACCACATGGTGCGAAATACCAAGTAAAAATATGCATCTCTATGAACTTGGCCATTTTCTTGGTAGTGATGGTGGTGTAGGATTCCACATCTACCCATTTTGAAAAATAATCAACTATGACTGTTGAATTGGTGGCCATTAGTTGTTGATGGCCAAATTTCACTGATTATATCTATCCCCCATGCCGAGAAAGGCCAAAGAGTAGACAAATTATGATGTTTAGATAGGGGTAAATGCTGTATATCCCTATGAATTTGGGATTCGTGACATTTCCTGACCTTGTTCACATAATTGGCATTCATATGTGGGCCCCAATCCTCGAAGTGTACCTAGATCAATACCCATTCTGCTTCATCTTCTATTAAACATCTTAACAGCAAACCTTCAGCTGTCCTTCTGAAGAGATCCTCAACAAATAGTCTAAATTGTGTTAGTAAACTCTTAAGAGTCAGGAGATCTAAACCTGATGACCCTTCTGGACACTTCCATTCTTTCAGAATCATTTTAATGTCATCATACCAACAAACCTTTTGCTCCTTGATGATCATAACTCGATCCTTTTCATGAAATATGGAATGAGTCATTTCTGTAATATGTGGATGGATGGACTGAGTCTCTTCTCCCTCTCACATCAAGGCCAAAGTTACCAAAGAATGTGACATCTGATTCTTATCCCTTGGTATATATTAGAAGAAGCACTGACTGAACTGTACTGCTAAGTCCCAAACTGCTTCCACATATGGCCTGAGCGACTCTTCCTTAATTTCCCGTTCCTCTATGACATGACTTATCACCAGTATAGAATCTCCTATCACCCTGACTTCCTTTGCCCATATTTTTAAAAGAACATCAAGACCGAAGAGGCAAGCTTCATATTCAGCTCCATTATTGGTGACTGGAAATTCCAATCACTCGCTTAGCGGGAAAACTTTACCTCGAGGTGTGATGATGACTACCCCAAGACCAACACCCTTTTTATTCATAGCCCCATCAAAATACATGATCCATTCAACCTTTTACACTTCCACTACTACTAATTGTTCATTGGGAAAATCTAGATTCTTACCATAATCAGACTCTATGGGTTGACTTTCAAAAAATTCAGCCACTACTCTTCCCTTAATGACCTTCTTCGTGACATACTCGATATCAAATTCAGATAATAACAGGAGCCAATGAGAGAGTTTCCCTGCCGCAGTGGGGGATTGACAAAGATAATTTATTGGGTCCACCTTACAACTGCTTGAATTTTGTAGGACTCGAAGTAGTGCCTCAACTTCTTGGTCAAGCATACTATTGTTGTACACGTCTTCTCTATTATCATGTATTTTGCTCATACTACTTCTTACTCAAGTAGTAGATAGCATGCTCACTTTTATCATCTTGCTCTTGGACCAACAATGCCCATATGGACGACTTCTCTATGGCTAAATAGAGAATTAGCGGCTTACCAGACATCGGAGGTTTCAAAACTGGGGGGGCATGAGATGAGCTTTCATCTTATCAAATGCTATTTGGAACTGCTCATTCTACTCTATCGGTTGCTTCTTTGTCAATAACTTAAAGATTGGCTCGTACACTTTTGTTAATTTGGCCATAAAATGGCTCACACACTAAAGTGAATCAAAAAATGACCTAACTTCCCTTTTGGTTCTAGGAATAGGCATATCTTGAATAGCTTTAACCTTATCGGGGTCCACCTCGATCCCCTGTTGATTGATAATATAGCCTAGGAGCTTCTTAGATGTAACCCTAATCACACATTTCTCCAGATTCAAATGCTGGTTGCACTTCTTAATTATGGTCAAGAACCTCTCCAAAATCTCAGGGTGCTCTTCCCTAGTGTTTGACTTTACTAACATGTCATCTATATAAACCTCAACCACTTTGTGGATCATGTCGTGTAGTAAGGCTGTCATGACTCTTTGATAAGTTGTCCTTGCATTCTTCAACCCAAAAGGCATTTCCTTATAGCAATATATTCCCCATTCTGTGGTGAAGGTTGTCTTGAATTTGTCGATGATGTCCACTAGGATCTGATTATACCCAAAAAACCCATTTAAGAATGAGTACATTCTGGCTTTACCAGTACTATCTACTACTTCGTCAATATGTGGCGGTGGGAAATAATCTTTCGGGGAGGCCTCATTTAAATCATGAAAGTCAATGCACACTCTGACTCTTCTATCTTTCTTAGGGAATGGGACAGCAGTCGCTAACCGTGTCGGATACTCTATTACTTTAATGAATTTAGCTTTTAATAGCCTAGCGACTTTAGCTTTGATTTTATTAGCCCATTCTGGACTCAGCCTTCTTAAGTTTTGCTTGACTAGTTTGAACCTAGAATCAGTTAGGATAAGATGCTCAATAATTTGGCGATCTACCCCAGGCATGTCCTTGTAGGACTGGGTGAAAGTGTTAACATGTTTTCTAAGAACTTTAATCATCTCTCTTTTTCAATAGGAGTTAAGTTGTTGAACATAGTTTCCATTTTGGATTTTCTTTAGTGCCTAAATTAATATCAGGCAATGAAGTATCATGAATGCTAAAAATGTATGCATATGGTCAGATGAATGCATGGTGCCGTCAGGCGAAACGTCAAACAAGTAAGCAAAATCACTACCATTATTATTACGATGCCTGAAGGCTACATCATTTTCATTACATATGATTGCATTATCATCCTCCATAGGTGGAGGGTCTTCTTGGTCTCTCATCTGGATATAAGTCAAGTTGCAATCCAGATCTTGCAGTTGTTTCTCGGTCAATACATCATCCATAATTTCTCTTGTAACTTGGGCCAAGTTCTTTAACACTTCCTGAATAGGCATCTTCTTCTTATCCCCCAAGCATAATATGGTGTATATTGAAGTAGTGAGGGTAGCTATAGCTTTATCCATTTAAATCTTTGATGGGTCAATGTCTTCCATTTTCCTGAAACATTTTTCTGCTTCTATTATGACTTTATAGCCTTTAGAAATTATCTTGTAAGGTTTCATAAATGCTATTTGGCGGAGGTGAGGAGATAGCCTGAAGATGAATCGATCAGCTAACTCCTTCTCATGAGGTTTCTTTTTAAGAGATTCCAAGATTGTTAACCATCTAAGGAAATAATCATCGACATCCATTTCCTGATAGCTATAAGATTAAATATGGATGGTTCTTCCCTTTCTGTCTTGGCTTCTATGATGCGCTTCCATGCCTCATCTTACTCCAATCCTGAGTTGAACATATCTACTTCCTCCCCTCTTCTTTGAGGTTCACAACCTTTCCCTTTGTCAATGAGTACCTAATTACTTTCAGGAGATCCTCACATACTTTAGTTCAGTGATCAAAGCTCATATGATATCTACAAAAATTGCCTCTCTCCTCAGGCTTTGGCTAAACATATGGTTGGAGATGATCCATCAAGTTGTACTTTTTAGCTAATTGAAGAGGTTCAAAAGAGGAGTACCCCACGGTTAAATATCAATGGGAGTCATCAGATGAACCTTCTAGTCGTGAGTCATACTATAGGGTAAACCTATTAAATAAGGGAGGATTGTCCCCTTTAGCATAACCACATAGTTGGGCAACTAACTCGGATCCTTGATACAGTGAACTTGCAACATAGCCTCTTGACGAAGAGAGTGAAACCCATTGCTAGTTGTGAGGAGCGTTGGGTTCACTGGATGAATAGACCGGCTGAATTGAGCCATAAGATGAATTGGGAGTGAGCAAACTTGCCAAATCTTTAACTAAGGTGGTAACAAAAAGATCAGTACATGCATGGGATACATTATGCATACACAAATTACAACGATGCATGGCTAGGTTAATTACAAGGGAATGTAACACAACACAAGCGAAGCGATCGATTTCGTCCTTATTTCTCCCTCCAGTTCTGGGGACATTCTACCTTAGTCTAATCTGACATAGAAATGGGTAACTATAAGGTAAAATTCTAAGGCTTTCAATAAGAATGGTGTAAGTACATATCAGAAGTTTGATATAGAAGGTCCCCATCAGATGACAATGAGTGCTCCACCCACTCGAGTGTACCCAATTCCCGTAGGGCATGGGTGACACTTTTATGAGTTTTGCCAAAAAATAGACCACCCTAACCTAGCACTAGATAAAGAGAGCTTCTAGCTAAAGAGAGAAGGAGGTGATAAGATAGAGTGTAAAAATTTTCCCAAATGATGAAGAAACAGTTGAATTAAGTAAATGATTTTTGGTGCCCATCTTAATCTTTTAAGCTTTTAAAAAAAAATTTGCAAGTTAAAAATATTATATCCCAAGCGGAGTCGTAACTGTGAGGAGTCAATGACGTGTAGGTCTCCCTTGGCACCTGGGTAAGAGGTAGGGCCAACTTGGGGTTGGTTGGATTTAGGCATGATGAAACCTTGTTAGTTCAAGTTTCCCAATTGACCAATTTTAATGAATAAAAGAATCAAGACCCAAATCTCAACACAAATGATAGAGTTGCCACCCTAGTTGTCCACTTAGGAAAGATTTTGGTATGGTTCCCATTGAGCGGGAGACTTATACATTTTGGATCCGAGATTCGGGTATCGGATAAGTCACTTTTTTCTCGTTTTGTTAATTCAAAATTACGTTCGCCGCATAAAACCGTTTTGTTTTCATCATTTGGGGAATTATCATAGAATTCCTATTTTTCTACACTCTTTCACACTTGTTACATGCATTTGCAGATTATAATAAAGCACAAGGAATAAATGGGGAAATAAAAATTACAACCGGGGAAAAATAGGGGAATTGCAAGTGAACCTATATATATGTTCTAAGTTATAAAACAAAATAAAAATAAATTCCCCTACATCCATAAAGATTAGCACAGCTTATAGCATCTCATAAGTCAGCATTTCATTAGGAAAAATGTGATTATGTTAGCATGGCACTGTTACGATCGATAGTACCCTGACGGCTTCTAGGATTAAAGAGAAATAACAAGTCTTCAACACATTTTGTTATAAAAAAAATTTAACTTTTGTTGGTTGATTTACTAGATTATTAGTGAAAATGATTGCATGGCAAATGGTAATTTGATTGATTTTAACCAGTTTAAAAGTTAATTCTAGGTTCTGCCTTGGGGCTTATGCCCGTATAGGTGGGTGGGACCTATATGGCTACTGGAGAGGACCGATACTTGTATAGGGGACCCGTACGAGTCCTGTCTAGTCCCGAACACAAACTTTGTTCTATATAATAGATAGATTAATGGGGAAAAATGAAATAAATATGGGATTTCCTTTTATATGAGTATGGCGCACCAGTTTAAGATCCCTAAGGACACAAAGTGCCAACAAGGCTCATATGGGTTATGACCGGACCTGAAATAGGAAATGAAAGAGTAGATGTAATAAAAGAGAGAGAATAATGATAAAATAACTGAGATATGAGTCTCTCTGAAACTTTGGAGTGTTAACTTGACGACGTGATTCCACTTTGCGGTGATCCCTTTGCTATTGAGAGAGTCTAGCCACAGTAGATGACAAAATGGAGATTCCAGGACTATTTGGGTGACTATTTGTGTGGACATATCCTCCCCCAAATCCTAATAAATGAAGCTATGAATGAATAAAATGTGGACAAAACCTCAAGGGATGGGTTTTCTCCTTACTTTATACCTCCTATACCTCAACTATACCCTCTCTATACCAATAGAAACTGCTAGAATTTGTCTATAATGTATTTTGTCTATGTGTTCTGTGTCAAAAGAAAGAAAAGGGCCTATTTATAAGGTGAAGTGAGGTCTGGATGCAATAAGTCACATTCATGACCTGCCTTCTCCGGAAATAGGCAAGGATCACCTTCCATAAAGCCTGATCAAGCAACAACAGGGCCAGGACCGTACAAGTCTAGGGGACCCATATGGGTCCCCTCTAGGGGTACGGAAGAAAATGACCCGTATGGGTCTGCCAGTGGATCTATACCACCAGGCAGTACCCATGTGGGTTCCTAAGGGTAATATAGGTCTCCAAACCATGGCCAAACTCAACTCTGCAGTAGTAGGAACATCTCTAATGGATAACACCTGTAAGAGATTGCTTTATCTAGCTCTCATCTTCTCTTTATAAGAAGGATCATTAAAATCTAGTGCTCACAACAGGGGTAACTTGCAATTGCGAGATAAGATGGGTGACTTTTAAATCTTTCCTTCCAGTACCAATCGGGGTTTAAGTCTCAATAGCGGGTGTAAGGGTTGGACCCTGATTGACCCTTGGGATGACCTAGATGTCCACATTCTCTACCTCTTCTTCTTTTTGGGAGGGCACTAGGAGGAACTCTTCCACTTTGGGTAACATGGAACACCCCATCTTTCATATAACTACTCCTCTTAGAGGTTTCCACCAACAAGGTTGGCCTTTCAAGGTCATCATTCTCCAATACATAAGCATTGACATCAATTAGTTCTGGTTGACCAACATATCTTCCTCATTGTAAGTACCTTCTAACTCATATGAATTGATGTCAATGGGGACCGGTTCATTAGGTAAAACTGAGTGAACTCTAGGGTTAGCTTGCGTGATTGTATTGAAGTCATGGTAGGAGGTCAATCTGGACTAGATAGCCACAACTTATTTCTCGAAATTTGGCAGGGGATTATTCATAGTGCTGGGTTTAACCTCAGGTTCTCGAATCTTCTTTTTCCTAATTAGACCATGAATAGCCTCAAGTGGATCTCTACAGGCGCTAGTACAATGACCCTTACAAACGTGATAAGCACAAAATTGATCCCTATCTTCAAGTTTGGGCTGGATATAGGATTTGATACTCTGAAGAAGACAAAGCGCTCTTAAGTTACTAAAGATAGTAGACAACGGTGATTTCATGGGGAAATACCATCCTTGATGGTGCAGACTGCAGCCACTTCCTCTTGTACTATCATTGTTTTAGGAAAGGTGCTAGACCTCGGCCTAGAAGCCTGGGCTGGGGCTGAAGGGTCATTATTTTTTAACTACGGTTTGGTTGGCACACTCACCTTGTCCAACTCCTTGATCCTTTCCCATTTCTCGGCCTTTTCAAAGACCTCTACATGGCTAGAGAATTTATCCATACCAAGAACCTTATGATAAGCAGGTGGGGCAACATCCATTAATTTTACAATAATCTGGGGGAGTCTTAGTCTATCTTTCAATAAAACTAGAGTGGTCATCCACCTTTCAAAATAGGGATTGAATTTCTTATTGGGCACCTGCTTGATCGCCTCCAAATTCTGTGTGATAGTCTTAAAAGTGGTATTGAAACCATACTGCTCAATGAAAGCCTTAGATAAAGCTTTCTAATTTTCGATCACCTCATCTGACAAAGTATTGTACCATTCAATAGCAGGACCATCTAGGGTGCAAGGGAACATCTTAGCGAGGACTTTATCTCTCAGCTTCCTTATTCTCATAACCCTCTGATAGGTGGGGAGGTGAGGTTAAGGTGGACCAGTTCCCTTATATTTCACTATGCTAGGCGTACTAAAGTTTTTAGGGACCCAATCCTCCTCCCACGTGGTTTGAACTGACTGTGATGATGGCTGAATTCTCTGACTGGTAGCAAGGAATTTCTATAGTAGATCACACAATTCAATAAGTAAGGGTGATCAATTTGACTGAGTAATGGCACACAAGGTAAACCTATTGATTAAGGGAAGGTTGTCCCCTTAGGTGTGACCATAAAATTAGGGGTTGGGCCGAATACTCCAAACTAAAATTATGGCAGTACAAACCCTTGACTTGGCTAAGCAAACTAACTGATCGCTGGTGGAAACACTATACCCACTAATTGTAATGCCTGGATAACTGAACCTAATGGACTAAATGAATGCAACTGACGCAACTAGCAGGAGGACTCTCTACGGATCTGAATAGGTGGCAACTGAAATCGAGTGAATGGATTATGAGTAACTCTTGAAAGGGGTAGCTACTCACTAGTCACTGCATTAACTGTTAAAGAACTAATAGATGTGCTATGAGAAGTACTGACCATTCTCTCCTAGGCCAAGATTGCCCTGATGGAATCTAGCATCTTATCATTCATTCAGTCTAGGAACTGATCACTTCTCAAGTAATGAGAGATGGCATTTGCAATCTTTGACCTAACCTCAGCTCTTGATGCATTTGCCACCAATCCAATAGCAACATCCTTAACTATGACATCAATATAGCCCTCTAGAGTCAAAATGCAAGATATTTCTTTGGATTGATAAGTTATACTAGGATCAATCGGATAAAACTGACCACTAAACAAAATACCCATAGACGGAGATGGAGCAACCCTTAAGTGAGCTAGAGGAGGAGCAGGTAATGGTGGAGCCGAAATTTGAGTCAAATGGACCTAAGAACATTGCCAAGTTTTAACTCTTTGAGCTTTGGCTGAGGTGATAACCAAAAGATCAGTACATGCATAGGAAGCATTATGCATGCATAAATTACAATGACGCATGGTTGGGTTAATTCCGAGAGAATATAACACAATACATGCAAAGCAATCGATTCTGTCCTTATTTCTCCAACCAGTTCTTGGGATATTCTTCCTTAGTCTAATCTCACAAAGAAATGGGTCCCTAGAAGGTAAAATTCTAAGGCTTTTGATAAGAATGGTGTAGGGACATATCGGAAGTTGAGGTAGAAGGTTCCCATTGGATCAAGCCTCTTTTGGAGGGAGATGGCATTGAGTGCTCCACCCACTAGAGTGTCCACAATTCCTGGTGGGCGAGGGCACCCTAACCTTGCGCTAGAAGAAGAGTGCATCTGGCTAAAGAGAGAAGGAGATGAGAAGATAGAGTAAATAATTTTCCCAAATGACGGAGAAGAAAATAGGTTGGATTAAGTAACTGATTTTCGGTGCTCATCTTAATATTTTAACCTTTTAAAACAAACCAAAATTTTGCAAGTTAAAAGATTATATCCCCAGTAAAGTCGCCACTATAAGGTGTCGATGACTTATGGGTCTCCCTTAGCTCCTAAGTGAGAGGTGGGGGCCCACTGGGGGTTGGACGGATTTAGGAGTGATGAAACCTTTTTAGTTCAAGCTTGCACAATTAGTCAATTTTAATGAATAAAAGAATCGAGACTGAAATCTTGATACAAATGATAGAGTGGCCACCCAAGTAGTCTACTTTGGAAAGAGTTTTGGCACCGCTCCTATTGGTGGGAGACTCATACCTTTTGGATTAGAGATTCGACTGTCAGATGAGTCACTTCTTTGTCATTTAGTTAATTCCAAATTACATTCGCTCTATAAAACCATTTTGGTTTCATCATTTGGGGAATTATCATAAAAATCTTATTTTTCTACACTCTTTCACATTCATTACATGCGTTTATAGATTACAATAAAGCACAATTAATAAATGGGGGAATAAAAATAGCAACCAGGGGAAAATGGGGGAATTGTAAGAGAACTTGTATATTTGTTCTAAGTTATAAAATAAAATAACAATAAATTCTCCTGCATCTATAAAGATTAGCACAATTTATGGCACTTCATAAGTAAGCATTTTATAAGGAAAAATGGGATTATGTTAGCATGGCAGTTTCACGATCAATAGTGCTATAATGGCTTCTAGGATCAGAGAGAAATAAAGAGTCTTCAACATATTTTAAGGTAAAAACACATTTTAACTTTTGTGTGTTGATTTACTGTATTATTAGTAAAAATGATCGCATGGAAAATTGTGAGTTGATTGATTTTAACCAGTTCAAAGTGAATTCTGGGTTCTTCCAGGGGGCCAGTACCCATATGAAAGGGGTGACACTCGTACAGCTACTGGGGAGGACCAGTATAGGGTATGGGGGGACCCTGTACGAGTCCTAACTAGTACCGGTAGACACTTTCTTTATTTTAACGAGCTGATTTATGGATGAGAAATGAAATGAAAGTGGGATTTAATTCCGTATAAGTATGGCGCACCAGTTTAATATCCCTAAGGACATAGGGTATCAACAAGGCTCATATGGGATAGGACCAGACCCAAAACAGGAATAAAAGAATAAATATAATAGAAGAGGCATAGAATAATGATAAAATAATTGAGATGTAAGTCTCTTTGAAACTTAGGTGAGTACTTATATGGCGTGAATCCACTTTAAGGCGATCCCTTTGCTGCGAGAGAGTCTAGCCAAAGTAGATGATGAATTGGAGATTTTAGGACTATTTGGGTGAGTATTTGTGTTGACAGAACCTCCGTCAAATACTAACAAATGAAGCTAGGAATGAATAAAATATGGACAAAATCTCAAGGGACGAGTTTTCTCCCTAGTTTATACCTATTATACCTCAACTATACCCTTTCTAAACCTAAAGAAACTGCTAGAATTTGTCTATTATATTCTATCTCTTATGTATTGTATGTTCTCTTCTACAAGAGGTGAGGGAAAGCCCTTATTTATAGGGGAAATGAGGTTTGAATACAATAAATCGCATTCACGACCTAATTTCTCCATAAATTGATAAGGTTCACCTTCCACAAAATTGTGATCAGGCAACAACAGGACCAGTATGAGTGGGGTCAGGTCCCCTTCAGGTGTATCGCAAAAATGACTCAAACAGGTCTACCGGTGGATCCGTACCACTAGGTAGCACCTGTAAGGGTCCCTAAGGGTAGACTAGGTCTCCAAACTTTTACCAAACTCAACTCTATAGTAGCAGGAACACCTCTGATGGATAACCCCTACAAGAGATTGCATTATCTAGCTATCATCATCGTTTCGGAAGAAGGATCGTTAAAATCCAATGCTCATAATGAGTCTACCGATTGAACCTATACGGGTCCAACCCATCCGTACCTGTCCTAAATCCCGCAGAATTGCCCATACATCCTTGCCCTACCCGTACGAGTCCCTGTCCACCCGTACGGGTCCTCCTGACGCCTAAATAGTTTGTTTTAATGCATAAAATCATCCACAAATACATAAAATCAGTAGTAAAAGGCATTTAGTGCATTCACACACGTTTTATGCCTCAAGAAGGAGGCATTTCTTCACATTTTGGAGGAGGAAAATAAGAGAAACATATGAGAATAAAATATAGTGTACGTTTGCTTGCAATTCCACTATTCCCCCGGTTGTAATTTTTGTTCCTCATTTTATTGCTAGTGCTTTATTGTAAGTTATAAACGCATAAATTGAGTGTTAAAGAGTGTAGAAAAATAGGATTTCCATAATAATCCCCCAAATGATGAAAAGCAAATGATTTTTTGAATTAACTACATAAGAAATAAGTGACTCATCTGATACTCTAATCTCTGATCCAAAAGGTATGAGTCTCCTGCCCAATAGGAACCGTACCAAAACTCTTTCCCAAGTAGACAACTTGGGTGGCGACTCTATCATTTATATCAAAATTTGGGTCTCGGTTCTTTTATTCATTAAAATTGGTTAAAATGTGCAAATCTAAACTAAATTGTTCCTTCACCCTTAAATCAACCAACCCCTAATGGACCCTGCCACAAGACTCCAAGGGAGATCAATACATCTTCAACCGCCGAGAGTTCACAACTTTATGTCGTAAGCATATCAAAAGATGACATGATACTTCATGGCATAATGCAAATATTGCTTGATATGACACCACATGTCAAAGCATGGCAAGTTAAAATATGATACGGCGTTGCATGCCAAGAGCATAACAAAACCTTACATGACACTGCATGTCAAAATAAAAATATAGTGTGACATGACACTACATGTCAAAACATAGCAAATCAAATACGACATGGCAGTGCATGTTGAAAGCATAATATAAGATGACATGACACTGCATGTCATAAGCACAATATAGTGTGACATGGCACTCCATATCAAAGCATGGCATTTTATATCATTTACATGGTATTAAAGAACGAAATTACATGGCACTGCATGACTTAAGAATGGAATTACATGGTACTATATGTTGTAAGAATGTAATGACATGACACTGCATGTTATAAGAATGAAATGACATGGCACTGCATGTTTTCAGAATTAAATTACATGGCACTGCATGTTGTGAGAATGAAATTACATGGCACTGCATGCTGTAACCACATGACACATAGCACTACATGTTCTATGTACGTACATATAATTCTATAATATATTCATGGGATACCATATTATTGAATGGAATATCATGTCATACATATGATACTTGTTGTAGAACATGGAATAAAATATGTGTCATTCACATGGAGCATCATATGTCATATCATCTTACAATAATGCAATTCATATGGTATTTGTATGATAAAAAAATACAACATAATAAACCCATCATACGATATGCCATGTTATATACAGTGAACACCTAATGGAGCATTAGAGGTAAGCAAGGCTTTCTGTCTCAGGCATGGTACTCATTGTATGAACATACGATATCATAAGTAGGATATAATCATGGTATACACATGGATAGACATATTATAATAATGATGTGGTCATGGAATAGTCACAAAACACATGGCGTGTATAGTTAAAATGCCTTGGCTATAGAAGATGTGGTCAGTAATTCACACATTAGATGCATCAAAAGATGCATAAGGAGAAATGTTGGCCCATGCATAGAGTACACTCAGGGAGGATCTTCTACAATTCTGGGAGTCACTCCTAAAGTATTTTATCGCTTAGTACCAAGAGTATGCATGAAGTTCCTAATGTTTGCACCTTTTGGAGCATGGGGAAATTTGTTTGAGAATCAAGGAGTGATTGCTAAAAGATTTTATCACTTGGTACCTAGAGTACGCATGATGTTTCTAAGGATTTATCCCCTTACGGCGAGCGAGGGGCGGTTTGGTCACTTTGGAAGTGGTCAAACTAGAGTATTTTATTGCTTAATACTGGAGGTATGTGTAATGTTTGTAGGTATATTCCCTTATGGATTTATGTAGCACGGGCCAATTTTGTAACTCATGGAGTGATTTCTAAGGATTCTATCGCTTTGTACTAGGGATACACGTTAAGTTCATACGGTAAGTCCCCTAATGGCTTTTAGAGAGCACGTGGAGAGTTTGGTCGTTCACTCAGGGAGTGATTATTAAAGGTATTTATCGCTTATTACAAAGGGTACACGTGATATTCCAACTATTTGCCCCTTATGGCTTTTATGGAATGCAAGGCGATTTTTGTTGTTCACATAGGGAGTAATTGTTAAAAGATTTTATCACTTGGTACCTAGGATACGTGCGATGTTCATAGGTATATTCCACTATGGCTTTATATAGCGAGGGGTAATTTGGTTACTCGTGGAGTGATTTCTAAGGATTCTATCGCTTTGTAGCAGGCGTATACACGAAGTTCCTAAGGTTAGTCCACTTATAGCTTTTACAGAGTGTGGGAGATTTTGGTCATTCACTCAAGGAGTGATTACTAAAGGTATTTATCGCTTAGTACCAGGTATACAGACAATATTCCTATTGTTTTCCCTTATGGCTTTTATGGAGTGCGGGATGATTTTGGTTGTTCACTCAAGTAGTGATTGCTAAAAGATTTTATCACTTGGTACATGAGGTACGTGCGATGTTTGTAGGTATATTCCCTTATGGCTTTATGTAGTGTAGGGTAATTTGGTAACTCATGGAGTGTATTCTAAGGATTCGATTGCTTTGTAGCAAGGGTACGTACGAAGTTCCTAAGGTTAGTCCCCTAATGGCTTTTACGGAGTGCGGGGAGATTTTGGTCATTCACTCGTGGAGTGATTACTAATGTTCTTTATCTCTTAGTACCAAGGGTACATGTGATATTCCTATTGTTTGCCCCTGATTTCTTTTATGGAATGCATGGCAATTTTGGTTGTTCACTTAGAGAGTGATTACCAAAGGATTTTCTAGCATAACACCAGGGGTGCGTGTGACATTTCTATTTCACTTTACGCTCAAGAAGCGGTTTAAGGATTTTATCGCTTAGTACTAGGGGTATGTACGATGTTTCTAATTTGCGTTATACTCAAGGAGGGGTTGCTATCGCTTAATATCAAGGGTATGCATGATGTTTCTTGGTCAGTCCCCCTTATTGCTTTATGTAGCATGGACCGATTTTGACATGATTTAAACAATGTTATGGTTGTAAGTTAAACATTTTTAGAAATGCATGGATCATGTAAATTTGAACAAGAAAATCATTTGAACATGTATTTTTTAATCTCTCCCTTCTAACCTTATTACTCTATCGGGGTGAGTCTCTTTCCTTGGTGGGGGCTCTTCCTCTATTACAACCCGGGGGTAGGTAAGAAGGTACTCTCTTTTGTGATTTTTATAAAATCGTTAGGTATCCCTAGGGGAATTTTATACGGTTATTTTGCTATTTGATTGGTTAAGTCCATGGTGGGTTCGAAGAAGGGTAACCGTGCTTTATATACTTAAGCTCAAGAACCCTAGTCGAGTTCAAGTGCCATTTTCCACACTTAATATACTTAAACCAAGTTACCTTAGTCAACCGAACTAGATTATATTGTACTACATATGGCTGGTGTCCACACTTCATGCCCTTATACAAACTTGATTCAAGTTCTGGAGACATGTCATTAAGAACACCGGGGTTCTGGGTAGGGATATAAGCAAATGCTATGCTGTAAATTTCAAATAACGTTAGTAAATGAACATTTTAAACATTGATTCTCGAATAAAATATATTCTCATCATTTTATCTAAAATTGTTTAAAAAATCTTATGAAAAACCAATTCTAGTAATACCATTTCCCAGCAGAGTTGCCACTGTACGGAGTTAGACTTTTACTTGTGACGGCTCGTGCGCTCCCTGGTTTTAATGCGGGGAGTCGGTGCGGTTCGAACGTAGGGCTCGTTTACATTTATGGAGTTCTTGGCAATAGGGACCATGAGACCCTTCTAGTAACTACTCATTAGAAATTTATTTTAATGAAAACAAGCAAATTGAAATAGTCAAAAGCCCTATTTTATATAATATAAGAGTCCCCACCCAGTTCAGCTCTACGGAAAAATAATGGTATTGCCAATACGGGTTGGATTCCTATACCTATAAAGCAGAGATTCTAAGTTCAGATAAAATAGTTACTTGTATATTTGATTTGAGATGTTTATGTTTAATTAGTTTATAAAAATATTTTCCATATGTCGTTTTGTTTATAAAAATTAGGAATAAATAACAATTAAAACAAATAAAAATAAAGGGATAAGTATTTATACCTTGGCAATGGATTCCTTTGCTTTGGGTACTCTAGTCGATTTAAGAAATATAAATGCTTATTTATATTAATGAAATAAAAATGAATGCAATAAAAGTGGTATAGAATCCAATTTCCCTCACTTACCTTTCGAGTGTCTTGAAGGTCGGTACATGCTAGAACTGAATGATTGGAAGATTAGGATTGAGAATCTTGGGATATGCGGTTACGATATATAACTAAAGCCCGTCTAGAATAATGGACCATAACTAAGTATAGTTGGTGTTTGGTGGATAATATGAGGAAGGTTTATGGCTAAAACTTGTCAACAATATTGAACAATAGTATCGGGATTGTGTTTAGGAAGTAAGGCTAGGCCAGTTTATAACTAAAACTTGTCCAATGAAGGGTTCTATACCTATGTATAGTTTCGGGATAAAGCAGGGAAATTTCGATATAAGCTCAATACTACGAGGAGGGGATCGCTTTAATTTGCATGGTTTTTGAATTCAGAGGATTCAATGTTCTTCGTCGTTGGAAGTTGTTGTCTGAAATCAGCAGAGCTTGGTTCTTTTTATAGGGGATCGGTGACCGTCGATCGACGAAAGTTTGACGGCAACTTGTGTCATCGACACTTCTTGGATGGTCGTACCTTTGCTCGGTCATTACTAGACTTGACATGTCCAAAACAACCATCTATTGGCACTTTCATGACCGTCAATGGACACATGTCACCTAGGTGTAGGTTTGCTGAGTCATTATTAGACTTCATACGTGTCAGCGTCGATGAACACTTGTGACAACCATCGGTCGACGCATGTCACAATTGTCGATCGATTGAATGAAAAAATGAATATGTTTTAATCTTTTGCTAAAATGTGGCCGTGACTCCAAATGGAAAGGTGTACTTTCCTTTTATAGGATATGAGGAAGTATCGATCGACACTTTTGTAAAATGATGCCCACAAAACATGGGACAGGTGGCTTGAAAGAACACTTGACACTTTTGTATTACACGAATGTGCATCATCATTCCCATCTTATTTGCATTGCACGTATGCATGCATACTAATACTAATCCTTCCCATTCATTTTGTCTTAATCTTATTTGATCCATTTCACGCAATATTTAATGCACTTATCATATCAGTTTTGTTTATTTTTTAGGGAAACTGTCAAAAAATTCATGTCTCACTAAAATATTTAAAAAACACACCATTAAGTAAAACTAATTATATATATAAAAAACATAAATAATTTATAAATTAAAAAAAATAGAAGAAAATTTTGTCATGAATATAGTCTGGTATTTGTACGGTAAATATCTACTATTCATCTAATAATTGCTTAGTAGTTATCTAGTAAATATTGTTATGAAAATCGTCATATATTGTACATATGTTAGGTGTCATTAAATCCATTAAAAAACTGTCAAAATTAACACATACTAGACAGATAACTAGAGATTTAACAGTGATCTACTCGATAAATACTAGATATCATGTGTTATGTAAATATTGTATTTGAGGTTATGATTTACTAGATAACTACTAGACGATTACTAGATATTTATTAGATAAATACTTCACCGTATTTATGTAAATATTTTCCCCTGTTTTTGTAAACTTGTAAGTTGTTGTTGCAACACCAAATTATTTTAGTTTTTTCTGTGATTTTTATAAGAACCCCTTTATTTTAATTATTCTATTCATTCAAATAATACATCCATACTCAGTATTAGATATTTAGATGATTTTTAAGTTGAACGACGCATAACATGTTAGGACGACGAGATTTCCAGGTATTATTCGATAGAAATAGGATAGACGAGATATTCGAAATTGCAAGGAATGTGGATCTTGTAGAAGCATTCGGCTCGCAGAACTTTTGACACTTGGACGACCATACGATAGGCATCAATCATCATCAGGCAAGGCAAACAATGCTCACAGCTTTCATAAATCTCAGGCCTTACTCCTTGGTTGGGCTATAGACTCTTTCATGTCCAAACTTTCCTGGGCAATCTCCTGTGCTTCTGGGGGCTTCTTTTGAGATGGTCTATTTTTCTACTTCAAAGATTCTATTATCTTATGCTCATGGTTCTGAGACATTTTTACAATTTCTCTCAATGCTCTTTCTTTTGAATCAAGCTTTAGGATGCACTTCTTGAATCCTTCTAGTAAATCTTTTTTCTCTTGATAATTTTTTGCAAGAAATTCAATTTCTTGTGCAATGGAATCATCAAATTCTTCAAGTTCTTTCACCCTTTCTTGTAGCCTTAGTATCTTCTTTGCATTTCCTTGCTCTATGGCTTCTATCTCCTTCAAGGCCTACAAAATATTATTAGTTTACAGCAAATCATATGTCTCCACTTCTTAGCAATCTTTTCTTCTCAAGCGGATGTGTCCTTAGCCATAAGGAACACATATGCTTCATCTTCTGAGTTGTCTGTAACAAAATCTCCTTATTCACCCCTCAAGATGAAAGAAAACTTCATTGTCTTACGCTCTTGTCTGAGAATTTATCATCTTATGCTGATGGTTTTGAGACATTTTGACAATTTGTCTTAGTGCTCTTTTTCCGAATCAAGCTTTAGGATGCACTTTTTAATCCTTCCAGTAAATCATATTTCCCTTGATAATTTCTTGCAAGGATATCAATTTTGTATGCAATGGCATTATCATCTTCTTCAAGATCTTTCACCCTTTCTTGTTGCATTTCCTCTCTCTATAGCTTTTATCTCTTTCAAAACCCGTAAAATATCATTAGTTTGTAGTAAATCATATGTCTCAACTTCTGAGCAACCTTTTTCTTCTGAAGTGGATCCTTGGCCATAAGGCACACACATGCTTCATCTTCTGAGTTGTCTACATCAGAATCTCCTTCTTCATCACTCTATATGAAAGTAGACTTCATTTTATCATGAAACTTCTCCTTCTTACATTGACCTTCCTTTCATCTTGTTCTTTTGGAGGTGGTTCCTTTTGAGGTTTCTTCATTTCTTGAAATTTTTCTACTGAAGATCTGTATAAGGTTCCTCATTTATTCATCCTCTAAGTCTTCTTTTGAGGATTCCTCATTTTTCAGCATTTCCCTTTTGAAGCATTAAGTGAGATTTTTAAATTCCTCATCCTTTAAATCTTCTTATGAGGATTCTCTGTGGAGAGCGATTATCTCCTTTCCTTTACTTTCGGAAATCCTTTTTACATCACGAGCTTGCAATGAGATCTCATGTGAGAATAGGGATCCCAATAGCTCATCATAGCATAGCTTGGAGAGATTCTAAGCTTCTTCTATTGCCGTCTTCTTTGTTTCCCATGATATGGTGAGACTTTTTAGGATTTTATTCACCATCTCTTCTTCTATGAATCCTTTGCCCATCCTCTTTAGTTCATTTATGATGTTTATAAACCTTGAGTCCATGTTGAATACTGATTCACCTACCTCCAACTCAAACAACTCATAATCTCTTAGCTTTTGATTGATCCTGGATTCTTTGATTATTGTGTCCTTTGCAGGTGGCTTCCAATTTCATCAAGATTTCTTGAGCTATCTCACAACCTGAAATCTTATTGAATTCTACATCATCTAAAGCATAATGTAACATATTAATAAGAAGTGCATTACTTTGATATCTTTTGATATCCTTTTCATTCCCTTTATCTTCAGGTTTAGGAATCGTTCTCCTCTTTTTTACTATAATTGCTCTATAAGGCCCGTTAGCAATTTCTAACCATGCATAAATGTCTTTTGATTGTATAAAATGTATAATACGATTTTTCCAAAAGGCCCAGTTCTGGCCAAAGAATAGAGGAGGCTTATTTACACTCAATCCTTCTGGCATGACTAAAGTAGTCTGATTCATTACTCCACATAAGAGTCTTTCACATCTATCAACCGTGGTTATCTTTAAACTCTAGACGATTAAGTCTTGAAATATAACGAGCATAGCTCAGATACCACTTATTGGTCCATGTGAAGGGGTGATATAGGTGTCGGAGGGGGTGATATAGGAGTCAAGGGGGTGATTGACTCCTTTTCGATTTAATGTGAAATAATAGAATTTTGATCAAGTATATTTTTAATTTAATGATTGATCCAGATACAATTGATGAAAGATGTTTGATTTAAGATTAATATTTACTTTTGCATAATATAAACAGAGTTAAATGATTGAAGTAAATAAAGACATAGTAAGAAAATTAAACATAGAGTTTTTATACTAGTTCAGACCTGCCAACATCTAGTCTCCGGGGTTTCCCTCTCCGAGCTTAAATCCACTATTACTCTCTCCTTTTGAGGTGAATAAGCCTTTACAATTTGGAATCCTTTGCTCGTATAGATTACCCTTCTCTTAATACTTCTGATTCCATAATCTAAGAGTACCCTCCTCTTAGATTGTTCTAAATCCCCACTTCTCCAAGCTGTGATTAGGATTAAAGACCTTAACACCCCAGGCTAATATGTTGTGAATCAAAGACCTCACCAAGTCACACTTGCGCAGTATTGAATCACCTTGTAGTGGAAATGAAAAAATTTTGTGTTCTTGGATCTTTTTGTCTCAAGATACACTTTTTATAACAAATATAGATTTTAGTGTTCTAATGAGTTATCTGTTACAAATTGATATAAAAGAGAGTAGTTTTCTTTTTGGATTTCACTTCATGATTGCTTGAATTAGTGTTTTTGTGATTAGCTTGTTCAATTTACTTATAGAAGATGTAGTCTTATTTATACTCTCTTGACTTGAAGATGATTGTTGATATGTGCCTTATGAAAGAGTCTCCTTTATGACCACTAGTGTGAGACAAGTACATTTCTTAGAATAACATTATTTTGAGAATTCTTTTACCATTATCTTTAAATAGCTTCAATTCTCCATGACCATTGGATTAGTTGTTTAACTTTCAGCAGTTACACCTTTTTTATACTTTCACTTTTTGTGCGTCATGTGTTACATGGTTGAAAGTAACTTTTTGTCCTACTTGTCAACATACTTTCTTAGTATTGTCTTATCCCTTTTAGTGAAAAACAAATATCCAACTTTTTAGGATTGCAGAGATCGTGACAACTACTCTTAGAAAAGCGGAATCACGTGAGTTGAATCCGTTGGATAAATAGGAAAAAAATCCTATAAATGTGGTATTTGCATATATTTCCTAAATTCTTTTCCGTGAAATCTTATTGGGGTTGGGGATGAGAAATTCATTCCCCGCCCCAAAAAGCCTCACTTTCATCCCCACTCAGGCTCGGGCTAGACTTTGTAAAAAGACAAGGGTTTAAACCTGGGACATTTAAGCGGGTTTGGGTCAGGCCGGGCTCGTGGGTCTAGCATTTATATCACAGTATGTCGTATAAACAAAACTATTTATTTTCTTTATTTTTTATGTTATGCTATCTAAAGAAGAATTGTCTAGTAAATCAAATTAGAAGCAATTACATCTCTATTTAAAGGTGGATATTCATGTATCCATCTCCTATTACATGTCAAAAAATCAGCTTCTCAATCTAACAGATAAACAATTTAATTTGTAGACCTATTAATGAAAATAACTTTGATGTTTCACAAAAAATTATTAAGTTCTTTACAAGGAACAAGACTAATAGGCGAGTGGTAGGACTACATTGTCATGGAACTATTTTACCCAAAAACTTAAGCTATTAGGTAAGGCCCAATCGTAGTCTTTATGTTATCCCTAACACTCCCTCGGACGCGTATGCCCTGGGCTTGAAGTAGCAAAAACCCATTCCAATATGTGTTGCGATATAATTCAACAAATGGAGCAACCAGATTCGAACCCTCAACATTTAGGTCTAAGCTGCTATGATGCCATGTCATATAACCTTTTTACCCAGAAGTTTAAGCTATTAGGCACGGCCCAATCATAGTATTTATAAGAGAATTGTGAGTGGGGTATAAGTGAAGTAGATTGGGCCGTACCTAACAGCTTAACCTTGTGGGTAAAATGGTTCTATGATATGGTACAAGAACATCTTACATCTAAAGGTTGTGGGTTCAAATCCTGACAGCTCCAATTGTTGAATTATATTGCAACATATAGCGGAATGAGTCTATGTTGTACTCGCTTCATGCCAGAGGCATTCACATGCGGGGCATGTCAGTGATAACATAAATACTATAATTGGGCCTTACCTAAGACCTGAAGCTTTTGGGAAAAACGGATCCATGAGAAACTCATCGTTTAGGCACAACACAACATTTATAGCACCAAGAGTTATGTGATTCATTGATAAATTCTTCAGCCAATTGAGTACATCTCTACAACTTGGTACTTCTACAAAAAATGATTGCCTCCACCTTCAAGACGTCTAGACTGTGCCGCAATAACTCAACCATTTGCGTCTCTTATTACACATATGTCCCAAACGATTACCTAAGTCAAATATCTAGCACCTACATTGCATTTGATCCAATTAGATAGTGCTGGCTCCATTCTTTGTCTTGTTTGTCTTGTTGTGTTGGGAGTGTAGATTACTCCGATTTTCTGATTGCCATTCCTAAAAGAAGCCAAAACCATGTCGAACTATACTTGAGACGCCACTCAAAATTTCTTCCTCCAAAAGAAGTGACTTCGGTGTGCCCATAAAGCCTAGGAAAGGCTTGAGGCTTTCTCAATCACCTCTTTCCTTTGCCAAAATCTAATCCTACCATGAATTCAATTGATGAAAGTTCATGGTCTTGAAGGAGTCTGTAATCGAAATTCAATTACAAATGCAGAAAAACAATTGAATTTCTCAAACCCGCCGAGGACCGGTATTTGAATATCATACGATGATTTGAAAAACGTGAGATAAAAATTTTAAAAAAGTAAAATTGAATGTCTCTAAAAGGAATTGATGTAGTTGAGGATTTTAGAACTGAAGCCCTCTAAGGTCACATGCATGAATCTCTCTCGACTCAGGATCGGTGCTAGCTGTAGAGACGAAGAACATGAAGAACTCAAGAACACCCTTTTAAGTATAGAGCTATTTTCATACAGTAAAACTATATGTTTCTTTTGCTTAATTAGTCTTATATAATCTTGCTAAGAATTTGATTCAAATTAGGAATTTGTTTAATTATAAATTGATTTAAAGTCAAATGTGTTTAATAATAAAATTCATAGATTTAATTGCTTAAGCAATTTAATTTACCTAATTTATAATTTCCTATTCTCTTTATAAATTGGTATTTTAATTAAATGTATTTAATTATTAAATCAATTAAATTGAATACCTTAAACACAATCTAATTACCAACTTTATAATTGGGATTAGTTATAAATTGATTTCAAACCATACATGTTAAATAATTACACTCATAGATTTAATTTCTTAAAAATTTTAATTTACTAATTTTTATAATTAAAATTTTATTTAATTATAAATTGATTTCAAATCAAATATGTTTAATCTCCTTAAATAATTCAATTTATCAAATTTATAATTATTTCAAATTAAATCCATACACTAATTAAGCTTTATGCTTTAATTCAATTTAATAAATAATATAAATAACTTTATATTATGCTCTTAAAATTAAATTAAATTTTATTGAATTACAAAGATTATTCAATTAAATTGACTTGACATGTCAATTAATTAATAATAAGTTTTTCATCGCAACATGTGACATTGCATATACAAGAAATCCCGAATCAGTGATTCAAAGTACACGATCCTTTGGGCATGTCCATATGTTGGAAGTAGGCGCTACCCTACAGACTGTAAGCGGATTATAGCAAGCCATTACAGCCCCCAACTGGGACAGAATACAGCTGTCTAATCTTGATAATGAACCCTGTAGTTATCTCGCAAAATCCTTTGCTCTTGACATCTAACTAATGAACAAGGCATGATACCCATCACCCTCTATTACAGTCCATCAGCGCCGGTATGTTGTCTTTCAGTTTCTCAAACTAAAATGGCAATCCTTAAACTAAAACACTACTAATAACATGTTCATGAAATACACCTAGGATACACCTATTTATAGTTCAATATTTAAGGACCCGTTAGGTATACACAACAACATAACCAATTCCATATTAGTAGTATGTTGCAATTATGTTTGAGGATAAGTAAGAGCTACTTAGCACATATTGGTTCAGCCCTATGTCACCAGACATGTGCCCATGTACATGATTTATTTATCAAGCGATACAGTAAACTCATTACTATAGATCATTGTGAGCACGGTCCATCCAGGCCCGATGATGTCTGAGACCTTTTTTAGGAGATGGCAGACTGGTAGTGACAAAGACCGTGTTTCGTTCCAAACTACAAACCCCTCCGAGGAAATAGGATTCTAACATCCTAAAAATCAGCGCCGATTGACACTAGCCATAAACCTAATTGCGGCGATCAACGCTATCCCATAGCAATGTTCGATGCTGCCATGTGTCGATTTTCCTGATGACTCATCAAACCTACGAACATGACTCAGCAAGGCTATCACCGCCCTGATTGCGTAGATTGGTACTCCTAGTTGCGTTGATCGATGCTTATAGGGGAATCTAGGCTTGATCACTCAGCAAAGCTATTCTGGAAGCCATTGCATCGATCAACACTGCAAATTGTGTCAATCGACGGTCTCAAAATTTCTATAAAAGGAAAGCGCGCCCGGCCATTTCTAACAACAATGGAGATTAAAATCACCAATGATGAAGCTTTTATTTTAGAAATTACAAATCTCTCAAACCCTCTTTGTCCTCTAAGGATATCAAGCCTATACCAAAACTATACCAAGGTATAGACACCCCTCTTCAATATATCTTTTAGTCAAAAAGCTACCCGTACATGTCGAAAACACTCAAAAAGTCCTCCTGCCTAATTTGTCGTGGTTATCACTACAGAAATCTTGAGGAATTCCCCATAGAACCTTGGTTCTAGTCAATACCGGGCCTTCCAGTCATCCTGAAGCGAACAAAAGGTAACTGAGGGTCAAGAATATTACTTTCCATCATGTATTAGTCTAATGAAGCTGGGCCCACGCTCCCAAGCTAGGCCCGCAAAGGTCGTATCTATCGAACTCATATTTTTGCTTATTAAAATAATAAGATTTTTCAAAATATAATTTATCCAAATTCAAATGATAAGTAACTATTTCATCCGAAACTAGAATCTCACTTTTATAGGTATAGGAATCCTGCCCGGATCAGCTGTGGCACTAATTTACCAGAAGATCTGTTTTGGGTGGTGACTCTAATATTGTAAAAAATAGGGACCTTGCTCTCACACTTTAAAAAGGGCTAATCCCTAAAGGAGTCCCCGACCCCTTTGTCAAGTTGGTGATGCCAAGTATGTTCACACATACAACGAGCCCCGCACTCTAGTGGCAACTCCCCTTATAAACACCCGAGAGTCTCGCGTTGGCCACTCCAATCCGTCTAGCAACCTGGAAGGGTCCAGCCTTAAAAAAAGTCTGCCCGCTCATAGTGGCGACTCCACTAGGGAATATGTTCTTCCTTAAAAGATGAAATAATGAAAATCATTTGAATTGAGAATTATTAGGGTTTACTGCATATCATCAGCATATACGCCAAAACCCTGATGGCCTCAATAGCGTATCTCTAGAACTTACTTAAGTTTATATAGGGGCACGAGGATGGGATACACCAGCCGTGTGTAGTATAATATAATCTAGTTGGCTTGATTAAGGTAATTTGAGTATATTAAATGTGGAAAATGGGCCCTTGAACTCGATTAGGGTTCTTAGGCCTAATTACATAATGCTCGGTTACCATCAAACATAACCCTATCAGACTCAGCCCAGCATATAGCACTGCAACCCTAGAAACTTCCCCTAGGGATACCCAATGATTTTCTTAAAATCACAAAAGAGAGTACGTCCTCACCTACCTCAGGTTGGTAATAGAGGAAAGAACCCCCCACCTAGGACAGATACTCACCATGATGTAGTAATAAGGTCAGAAGGGAGAGATAAAAAAGTACATGTTCTAACAACTTGCCTACCCCAGAAAAGATGCTCCTAGAGCGCACCATCTCACATATCCTCGATATTAAGTGATATAAATTTAGAAAAGCTACTCGGAGAGCACACCATCAACCATACCCTTGATATTAAGTGATACCACCTCAGAAAGGCTGCTCCTAGAGCGTACCATCATGCATACCCTCGGTATTAAGCGGTATCACGTCAGAAAAAGCCGCTCCTATGATACACCATCATGCATACCCTCGTTATTAAGCAATACCACCATAGAAAAGCCACTCCTAGAGCACACCATCATGCATACCCTCGGTATTAAGCGATAACACCTTAAAAACGCCACTCCTCGAGCATAGCATCGCGCATACCCCTAGTACAAAGCGAAAAGAAAAGCTGCCCTTAGAAGCGCACCATCGCATGCAATCCTTATACTAAACAAAAACCCTAGAGTCACCACTCCTACGGCATACCATGCACCATCATTCTACATTCGCACATCATATGCTTCATAAAACATAATAAAAACCTATAGGTCCATGCATCATATACAAAGGCGTGAGCTAATCCATGCTCATTTTAGCTTGCCAAGCTAAAATCACCCGGGGTGATTCCACTAGCACCCAAGAAGAAGCAACATTAGAGAAGAGTTCTTGAGGAATCAGATTCCAACGATCCCACGCTCATAGAACTAAGCAACAAAATGGCTGACAATCATAAGGTGACTCTCAAAGCAGTACATAACATGATCCTTTTTGAGGATTTTGTCAGGAAAATCAAAACCGTGATCAACAACATGAGAGCCACCAACATTTTAGATTCTGACTCCAATGACAAAGTGGTGGAAATTGAGAAGAAATTCTCAGATTTTGAGGAAATGCTCCCAAAACTAAAATGAATTACGGGGCCTTCTAGTGCTAAGTATACAGATCCGAAGAAGTTCAAACTCTTAATACTAGAACTACTACTCATAAACATTGTCATGCCTTATGCCCTGCTATTTGATGGCACAAGGTCCCCTGAAGCACATATCAAGGGATACCTGCGCATCATGAAGAGCATGGGCATTCCCAAAGTCGATTGGGTAAATCTATTCCAAACCACGTTGCGTGGCCCTACCACCGAATGGTTCTTGAGAATGTCCTGTTAAGTAAAATTGAACTGGAAATTACTCAATACGACATTTATTGAAAACTATGGCTACAATGTCAAGGTAGAGACAACCTTACAGGATCTGAAGAGAGCTTAGCAGGACATCAATGAGCTTTTTGAGACCTACTATTGCAGATGGGTCATAGTCCAATCACTGGTTGATAGAGCCCCAAAAATGGATGCTCTTGTCATAAAACTAGTGGAGGGATGTAACCCTAAATTTTGGGAAGAAATGAAGATGAAAAAATTCCACACTTTCGAAGATGTCATGGAATATGCCAAGAGAATTGAAAAATATGATGAGGAGGAATGCATCCGACAAGATGAAGCAGTCTATTATGCAGAAAACAAGCCGTATGATACGGTGGCTCCTCTGAGGTCTTACCAGCCAAAGCCCTCCTACACTAAAAGGGAGGAAAAGAAAATAGAAGCCATCACTGCCGCGATCACTCCAACTCCACCTCAGCCAATATCACCGTGGATGGAATCCTTGTCCCAAATCTTCACCAAACTAAGGAAGACCAGGCCCATGTAGAGCCTAAAACCATTTATACCTCCATTGCCGGCTAATAGAAATAATTTTTTCTCATACCATGTGATGAAAGGACACAAGATAAACGAATGTGTTTGATTACTACATGACTTGCCAAAGATGATCCAAGAAGGAAATATAGAAGAGCCAGATCGAAAGTCGAGTACTCAAAATAACTCACTTTAAACCTTTGAGTCCCCGGTAAATGCTATCCTCCTTCATGAGAATGATAACGGAGAAAGAGATAATACCAAATTCAACGTGAGATTTGGGGAAGATGATATGAGATGGGCACTCCCTAAAATAGATCAGGTGGATGCCTGCATAAGAGAATTGTGGAGGTCAGGAGAACTCTTAGCTTTAGCCATGGAAGAACTCGGATACAGAGGGGATATAGATGCAGTCACATTCTTGGACCACTTCTATGATCTCCTGGTAAAATACGATATACCGCCTCACAGCATAGTCACTGCTTTCCCCATACTTCTCAGAGTAGATGCTACTGATTGGTACCATACCCTATCGCCTCAACAATTATAGGATTGGGTAGAACTAGAGCATCAATTTTTGGAGGCTTTCCCTAGCGACAGGATTAGGATCTTCCAAGAATCCCTTGATATGGCCAGTTAGACAATATACCTTATCAAGCATGAAGAATCTCCATCCCCGGAATGGTGGCAATCAAATGATATTCCAGTCCGCCTAACTAACCTAAGGACCATGGGCCTCATAGACATCAAAGATGATAGGATCGAGGTAGGGCCTAACTTGGTTGGCCTCCTCAATTTGTTCAGGCAAGTTAGTAATTCTATGGTACTATAGGTGGCCTATTGAATGATATTGGGATCTTTCTGATGTAAATGCTAGCCTAGCATGTACCTTTGCAAGATGTAATTCTTAGAATGCAGCATGGAGCCATGAATCAACCATTAGGAGCATGGTGACATCCTAACCTCAGGAGAATGAGGCTAAGTCAAATTTTTATGACATATTGTTCATCAATGTTATATCACTTGGTTAGGGCGAAGAAGAATAGGGGTTGGATAATCAAGATGAGGACCCCTGCTTTGATGACAACCCCATATTTGATGAAATGCACTCGATTGAGAAGGTATCAGCTTATGAGGAGGAGCTTAGAGTACGTAGACTCCTTAACGTAGCAAATTGGGAACGAAATAGAGCTGAATTTTAAGGACATGCCGATCCCATCAGATTCCCAGAATGGTTCCTCTAAACCTTGGAACTATATGATATTAGTGTCTTGGAAGCGCCAACTATATTTCTGACATTCTTGATTGATCTAGCCCAAGTTTGGTACTCCCTGATTTTACCCCACCGATGATGGGATTGGCCCCAGATGTGCCAAAAGTTCATTCAGGTGTTTGCCCTATACATACCATTCTTCAGAAATGATGATGGGTCTTACTCTTAGATCCTTTCGCCCGCTGCTGAAAGTATACGATTCGAACCCATTTATCAAAGATACATAAAAGGCCAGGAGATGGGATGACCTATGTAATCTGTCACACCACAATCACCATATGCTAAGAGATACATGATCCATGGGAATTCAGGGGGCATGTGCCTTACCAAAACCCTCACTCTGAGATAGGAGAAGGCAGTCAATCCAATGGTGTAGGCCCATCAAGTATTGGCCCGTCAAACAAAAGAATTGCACCACCTTATGCTACTAGCTTTTATTACTCGCTACCAGAGTATATTCCTGAAAGCAACGTCTAGCCTGGTATAATGCCAAGTACGACAACAACATACCCTATGCCTACTGAGGAACCAATGCCGACCAGTTTTGTCAAAATGATCCCTGTAAACCCTCAATTAGGAGCCTCAAAACCAGTACGCTTCTAGGACCCCCCCACCAGAAGGACTTGTAGATCCCCAACCATCACCTGGCCTTGAGTTCTCTCACTCTAGATTAATAACAGAGGAGTTACGGGGAATCATGGATGGACTGCCTACAAAAATCAACATGCTAGGGGCGGGATGCCTCACTAAGAGACTGCTTCTCTAAAGAATCCAATAGGAGAATGGGAGACTCCTGCGATGAAGAAGACATCAGTCCAATGCTATGATTAACCCAATAGCATTTGCAAGTATCTCAGACCGCCAGAGATTCTGCAGAAGGCTTCATGCGGCCTATGAATCTATAATCACTTGGGAAGATACCCACGAGACCATGGTTTTCTCTAAGTCACCTCCAGAACTCAAATACAATAGAAGTGGACACCCTTGAATCTACCTCGCCATATTCATTGAGTTGATGAACTCGAGGGATGAACATTACCACCGTTGGCCTGGAATCTTTGGCACCACTTTTGAAGGAAGGGCACTACAGTGGTACAACCGGACTTGGAATAATCTGGCCACACACTGCTACTGCTACTTTTGGAGCATCTTGAGCCAAGCCTTCTTATATCACTTTACTATAGTAGAACCTGACGAAGGACCAAGGGGCG
Organism: Euphorbia pulcherrima; assembly: GCA_947683365.1. Lineage (NCBI taxonomy): Eukaryota > Viridiplantae > Streptophyta > Magnoliopsida > Malpighiales > Euphorbiaceae > Euphorbia > Euphorbia pulcherrima. The sequence continues at coordinate 23,945,141 of CANTUS010000009.1, forward strand.
ATCTACCCAAAATGGAACCATATCCGAGGGATGGACCAGTAGCTTGGGCCTCTCCTTTCTTCATAACAGTACCTCATCCAGAAATAATAGAAATACTAGATAAACTGGTCCTACATTGCTCTGACGTCATCAACATGATCAGGGGAAATGAACCACAGGCCCATGTAATAGATAAAATCCTTTGAGCAAACCCCGTCATAGCTTTGCTGACCATACATACATTGTGAGCCAAAGAACACAAAGCTTTTGGTCTCTCGTGCTTCCAAGCCCATACAGTTGTAAGACATTCCCCTAGAAGAAAACTTTAATGAATTTGCGGTGTTCAAACCCTAAAATGCCCCCCAAAAGGTTCCCTCAAATCCGTCCACCATATTACCATGAGTGGAAGGATTTACCAACCCCAAATCTAGGTCAAGCCTAGCTCAATTGGTACCCTACCAATAGACAGCCCAACAAAAGGAGTTGGTATCCTTGTGATAAAAAACTAACAAATATAGCCACCAAAATAAGCATTTGGGATCTCCTACGAGGGTCTCAGGCACACAAAAGGGCTATCATGTAGAAATTAATGGAAATGGAAGCGCCTTTACTGGCCTCCCCGACAGTAGTGTGCGCTATAATCGATCATGGAATCTCTGGGAGATTTCCAGGCAATGTCTTCTCCAATGCAGATCTACTGGATGATGGGCTATGACAAACCCAAGCCCTATACTTGAAGATTGAAGTACTAGATCGAGTAATGCCATGTGTCATGATAGATGATAGCTCGACACTCAATGTCTGCCCTTAAAAGATCTTGCCTATCTTGGGACTAAATGAAGGGATGCTCAAGAAATTTGGAACTATCATTAAAGCATATGATAACTCCAAAAGGTCTGTCCTAGGGACCTTCAAAGCGACAGTAAAAGCAGGAGACATAGAATCCTTCACAACCTTTGCCGTTATAGACATTCCTGCCATATTTTCCCTCTTCCTCGGCCGACCATGGTTCCATGCACTAGAAGGTGTCCCTTCGACTCTACACCAGAAGGTAAAGATACCCTATAAAGGGAAGATTATGACCCTTGAGGTGGACAAGGAGTCATCTATGGCTGCTATATGCACCACTCCAGAATAAGTAGGCGGATTTCTCACGGCCACCTTAAGAAAGGACAAAAAACCACCTCAGTGGTTTGAATGTGTGAAGAGCTACATGGGCCAATGCCTTACCGCGAGAGCCGGCCTAGGGGCACAAGAGCAAGGCCCCCCAGAATTCAAGTTTGCAATAGGAACTTACAACCCCTCCTGACTCAGCTATCGAGGCAGGAACTGATAAAAGACATGGTCCAAAAGATGTCAAATGTTAGAAGTATTTGTTCGACCTGGTGAAATTCTTTATTAGGGCGAACCATAACCGATCAAAACCAAAGAGGGAGAAGTGCTTGGCTTCAAAATATTCTCTAATATTATGAACTTCAGAGACACCGCTGCCCCAACGAGTTATGAAAGGCAGAAGAAGAAGAGAGAAACACCACGTAAAGAGAAGACTGCTAAGAGACAGAAGATGATGAACTAATCAGACATAGAAGAATTGACCATGAGATTGGGTAAGCTAATGGAAGCCCATCTTGATGACAGGAAGGTCAAAGCAAAGGCATGAGGAGAAGAACCTTCACAAGAAGGAATGGACAAGATAATCTCCGAGTCAGCCCAGCTTATGTTTAAGCAAAAATCCAAGGTGGGAAGCACCGTCGCCCGTAGCAGCATGGAAAGTCCAGACAAGGAAACCCCCGAGCCTGATGAAGACATTTCAATCTCTGAAATTTTTGAACTAAATGACTTGTACCATAAGAATGATAATAGCAATAAAGTGAACGACTTTGCTTACTTGTGTGATATTTTCGATTGCATGCATTCATCTCATCATACATCAAACATTTTTAGTATTCATGATAATCTTAGAAAAGAAAAAAATTTAGGACAAGGAAATGATCCTAAAATGGTAATGATCTCCGCTGACCTTGATCCCGAGCTAGAGGCAAAATTAGTAGAAATACTCAAATCATATGTGAAGGAGTTTGCTTGGTCCTACAATGACATGGCCGGAGTTGATAGAACTGTTGCAGAGTATAGGATCCCCACCGACCCGAAGATATGACTGGTCAAGCAAAAATTGTGAAGACTAAGAAAAAGAAGAAATAGCTAAATAAATTAAAGCCAAATTCTTGGAAGTCGTAGAATAACCAGAATCGCTGGCGAATGTAGTACAAGTGGTGAAGAAAGATGGCAGGGCCGGAGTCTATGTTTATTTCTGAGATCTCAACAAAGCCTAGCCTAAAGATGTCTTCCCTTTGCCCCCATATAGATGTGCTAATTGATAGTGTAGCCAGAGCAGCCATGTATTCATTCATGGATGGTTTCTCAGGATATAAACAAATATTGATGAATGTCATTGACAAATTCAAGACATCCTTTATTATAGAATTGAGAGTATATTATTTCAAAGTGATGCCATTTAGACTAAAAAACGCTGGGTTGACCTATCAAAGGACAATCACCACTTTGCTTCATGACATGATACATAAAGAGGTTGAGGTATATGTGGATGACATGTTGGTATAATCACCCACTCCTAAGGAGCATGCAGTTATGCTTGATTGCTTCCTTACCCAATTAGAGAGGTACAACCTATGACTCAACCCGAAAAAGTGTGTCTTCGGAGTAACCTCAGGGAAGTTACTAGGCGACATTGTTAGCTAATGAGGCATAGAAATCAAACCTGATAAGGTAAAAGCGATCTTTGACATGCCTCTGCCAAAAATTGAAAAGGAAGTCTAAAGCTTCCTTGGATCATTATAGTACGTTAGGAGATTTATCGCCAAATTAACAATAATTTGTGAGCCTATAATCAAGCTTCCTAGGAAGCAACAACCATTCAAATGGAACCCATAATGTCAAGAAGCGTTCGATAATATCAAGGCTTACTTATCTAGCCCGCTGGTGTTAAAATCGCCCACACCAGAAAAGCCTCTCACCTTATACTTAGCCACTGAAGAAACCTCTGTAGGGGCAATGTTGGTACAAGAGCACGAAGATAAGAAAGAACATGCCATTTACTACCTCAGTAAGAAACTATTGGAATGTGAAACTCGATACACTATAGTCGAAAAGACCTGTGCCGCTATGGTCTGGTTAATGAAGAAGCTTCTGAATTACTTCCAGTCCTACAAAATTCAGGCTGTTGTGAAGGTGGATCCCATGAAATACCTTTGCCAAGTGTCCTCCTTGGCCGGGAAACTGTCTCACTATTTGTTGCTCCTTTCAGAATTTGACATCGAGTATGTCACCTAAAAAATGATCCAAGGATGAGCCGTGGCAGAATTTCTGGCCAACCAACCATTAGAATCCAACTACGCCAAAAACCTTAAATTCCCAGCTGAACAATTGGCCGTGATATCAAAGGGACCCCGGAAGTGGACCATGTACTTTGACCGGGCGATGAACCCCAAGGGAGACAGCCTAGGAGTCATAATTGTATTCCCCAAGGGAGGGCTAATCCCACTCTCTAAAAGGTTAGAATTCTCGATAACCAATAATGGTACTGAATATGAATCATGTTTGTTTGGTTGAAACTCTCTACTTACATTAGGAACAGAAGAAGTGGAAGTCATCGAGGACTCCACTCTAGTCATCAGACAAGTAGTGGGAGATTGGGAAATAAAGGAAGAATGACTTCGTCCATATTTAGAGTCCGTATGGGCCAGAGCGTCTCTCTTTGAAAAATGTGAATTCCATCACGTATTGAGAGAAGAAAATTAGATGGAAGACTCGTTAGCCACTCTAGCCTCAATGTGGGAAAACACAGAACAACAACCCATGAGACTGATAGTAATGGAAGTAGCGGACACTCCATACTACCTTGCCTCATAGATCTCTACTAAAACAACACCTTGGTACAACGATATACTCCAATACCTTAAAAATGGGACGTTCCCCACACAAATTACCAATACCGATAGAATAACCTTACAGAAGCTGTCAGTTAACTTTAGATTCATCAACGGGTGATTGTTTTGGATATCTTCTGATAGAATGCCCGTTAAATGCCTTGGACAAGCAGAAGCTAACAAATTCATGCAAGAGATACATGTAGGGGCATGTGTTCCCCATATGAATGGAATAATGTTGGCTAAAAAGGTACAACAAATGGGGTACTTTTGGCAAACTATGATAGCTGATTGTACGAACCTACTACCGATCAAACTCTAGCAATTGGCTACGCCCTGCCCCTTCGCGGCCTGGGGCATCAATATCATAGGAGAAATCAGACCATCCTTGACCAATGGACAGAAGTTTATCATAGTTATGGTAGACAACTTTTCAAAATGGGTCGAAGCTAAATCCTACATAGGAATCACTGCCAAGAAGATGGCGAAGTTCATTCAGAGGCATATCTTTGCATGACACGGTGTACCCTACCACATGGTATTTGACAATGGAGTGCAATTCTAGGGAGAGACCATCCACCTACTAGAATGGCACAAAATCAAACATCATCACTCATCACCATATCGCCCTCAACCCAATGGGGCAGTGGAGGCAGCCAATAAAGCCATAAAGAAAATTTTGTCCAAAATGGTGGTTACCCATCCAGACTGGACCGATCATCTACCTTACATTCTTTGGGGCTATTGCATCAGCGTTAAGACCCCGATAGGCCAAACACCTCTCCTTGGTGTATAGAATGGAGATGGTTCACCCCGTGGAAATTGAAGTCCAATCACTTCTTGTGGCGCTTGAGCCAAAGCTACACAAAGATGAATGGGACAAGTCCTGCTACGACACACTTAACGCCATCGATGAAAGATGTCTGGAAGCCCTTGATAGTTTAAGAATATATATCAACAGCGAATGGCCCGAGCCTACAATAATCGAGTAAGAAAGGTTGACACGCCTCTTAAAGCAGGCAACCTTGTGCTAAAACAAGTCAAAGCCACCCATACTAACCCTAGGGGGAAATTCTATCCCAATTGGGAAGGTTTGTACGTGATAACATGAATCCTTAGCAAAGGAGCTGTAAAAATCGTGGATATGGATGGGAATGAGTCCATAAACCCAATTAATCGAGATAACCTGAAGTTATATTAAAATTCAAGGTCAGTGCGAATTAGAAGGAAATCACATTAAAAAGTCATCACCAATGTCAATATTATCCCATGATTTTGGTCTTTGTAAGATCATGAATATTAAAAGTGTATATTGTAAGATAAAATGAAATGCATTAAAAAGAAGTATGCATATATTACATTTATGCCTGAAACAAAGTCGAGGCTTTATTATACAAGTTTGTAAAAACATAATCTAGTCGCTAGGACCTACCATATAATGACAATAGCAGCAAGTGATCGCCAACCTTTCTGTTCCAGAAGGCGCTACCTAGATGGTAGAGAGCCAGTCCACATACGCTTTATCAAGGAATATGTTAAATAGTAACTCCTAATTCATGATGGTCAGTGTACGGTTCTCCCATTTGGTTCGGACATGGGCTGGCCGCAAAGGTCCCCAAGGTCTTATTGGCGAAGAATGAACAAACTCGAGCATGTACTGAGATCGGCCATATTGTCACCTTACGCATTCCGGGAAATAAAAGGATATTCGTTCTTGGCCTAACAGTTGAACTCCTTAAGCCACTGTGTGGGTAATCACCTTATCAATCTTCCACCAAGGGTAGGTCCACCTGATATCCCTCTCAATTAACCTCTACAGAAAATACAACCATTGATTCGAGGACTGACCTCTATGGTACCCAGGCTGGGTTCCCTGACCCTAAAAGTCTTTCAGGGCATAGGAGTCCAGTGGTCCCATTGGTGCCCCAACCATCTATAAATGCTCAATCAGCCACCCCTACAATAAGACAACCTCGTTAATAGGCTATTATCGATGAAAGATCACGACAAGTGACCGACGAGAAAATGATTAGCATAGCTGAAGAAGCAAATTGCTTCCTCCCATCGTCACATAGTCACCCGAGTGAATTGAATCCAAGTAAATAAAATTTTCTACTAAGACCATAGCCATTGGCGACAATCCCTCTAAAGTTTTGCGGACCACGGAGATCAACCTATGGTTACATATCCCATTGTCTGATTCACATAGAAAACCCCCCATCAACAGCACAACCATATGAGGAACCCAACTTTGGTGACTAGTAGTGATGGAGGAACAAATCTCTAAGGCCATGCCTAGAATTAGCCTAGGCTTCTTGGGATTAGTGGAAACGATTCTACCCCTTCGACGGCCAGAAAGTCAAAGGAAACTCACAATTTGCTGCTCCATGGCAGCCCCGTAGTCAGGCATAGCTATATCCTAATTGTAGGGGATGTCCATTATGGCACAAAACTCTTCGTGGAGAGGACACAACTCTTGATAATTAAAGCAAAATACATGTTCTATTTGATCCCACATACTTATTGCACTCTGGACAAGCGCGTCATCTAGGATGATGTTGTAGTAATATCGCATGTTAAAAAGGCGCTCAACCTAAAGTTGATCCCAATCAATTGGCTCAGAGTCCGAAGGTAGCTTACCAATTGGGTTTTGAATCTATCTATGCCGACTTAATCGTCTCTCGATAAAGGCAAGAATGAACTGCAAGATCATTACCAACGACACCAAAAGAAAATCGTTCTCTGGAAAGAACAACAAAAATGGATTAAGCACGTCAGAGCAATAAAAAGAAGTCATCCATCCAGAAAATAAACAGGGCCTCAAAGGACCCACTAATCCACAAAAAGAAAAAGAAAAATATAAAGGGAAAAACACACTCCCAATCCAACTATCGAATTTACTGGATAAAATTGCCATGCAGGGCCCACAAAAAAATGTATGTATTTTGTGTTGAGCTAAAATATAAGAATCTTATCCGCCTGAGTGGAGAGGGGCATCGAAATTTGGGTACAGAACCTTGACACTCTCTCCTTCCCCTTCTTGCTCCCCCTGGCTTAGCAGAACCTGAAGAGGTAGAACAACGAATGAAGGAGTTGATAGAAACTGGGAACTCGCCCCTATAAAACCAGCCTCGCTCGGATAGCCGGGCATATGACTCTGTGCTCCCTAACTAGCTGGGTATGGTGAATATGCCGAAATATGAGCCTACCCGTACTGACCATAGCCAGAGGATCTCATTTGTGGAGGCGCCTTGTAATTGGCTCTGAGCTGGTCCAACTCCTCATTCTGCACCTGAATTCTTCCCTACAAACATTTCATCCATAAACACTCATCCATCCATATTCATTGGAACAGAAAGGAACAAGATTACTGAGCCTTACCGCCATCTCAAAGTTGTTCCCCAACATGATGTTTTCAAAGTCGAAGAGCTAGCGTCTATCTCTCTTGCTATACTCCCTCGGCACCTATCAGATAAACTATATTTAGCACAAAAACAAAGGAAATTCGCATAACAGAATGTCAAAACTTACGTGAGTTGCATGAGGAGGTACGAAGGTCAAGTCTACCCTGGTCGAGTCGTCTGCACTAAAAGCGAGGAAGTATATTGACAAATCAGGTCGATAGATGGGCAACCTCATGGGAACCTGATAGTTTTGATGCCCCGTGACATAGGAAGTAGCCTCGCCTAACATGTCCGGACCCCCTTTTTCCATGGAAAACAAAATGGGGTCAGTACTCGAAGAAATAGCATAGATGGACATTAAAAGATAGAAACGTACCCCTTGTGGCTCGACTTAATTCTCTAGGGGCCAACCAAGTAAGTACTCAGTCAAAAAATCAGGATATTAGCCAGCCTCGCCATATAACTCCACTATCTCACCCTCTCCCTTTAAGATGTCGAGAGTCTCCTCTACCAACTCTAGCTAGAACAACCACCTCAGGAGCTCGGGTAGCACCAGTCTCTCCCTTGGAGACTTGCAACATTGCACCACTTATTCCCCTAAATACCACTTGAGGAAAGAAGGACTCTCCAAAATTAGCCACTTTGGCACCATCTCACCAGTAGCAGTCATAACCCTACTCCAGCTAGAAGGGTTCCCCCACGGAGCATGATTGATTTACAAACAAGCGTTACCAGTACATGCTGAAAGTGAAATAATAAAAACATACACGTGAAGTTCACCTCATTAAAAAAAGATTCTTGATTCGCCTTTTGGCCTCAATAGGATCCAGGTTCCTCTAGGCAACCAACCAAGAAGGGAGCCAAGGAAAGTAGGCAATGTCTTTACGATTCTTGGCCTTCATCGACCAAGGAAGAATTCCGTTCTCAAAACCCCAGATCTATAAAAGGGGAAAATTTTAGTCAATCCACGATGCAAGCATATATATAAATAATAGATTTCCTGAAAAGTTACCTTGAGAACTAGCTTGGATGACTCCACCTCCAAAGTGTGCTTCCTCGCACAATGGTCCAGTGCTAAATAAAGTTGTCCTAGTGCACCTCTACCCCAAGCTAACTCCTTAAAATTCCTCAAAGTCACCATGGAACCTAAAAGGTTCAGGTTGAGTGCCGAGTTACCAATGGGGAATAGGGTATTGGTCAAAGCATATGGCATGAAAGAATGAGCACACTGCTCTCGGGCCTCTTCATCAGTAGGGGCCCTATTTCCTGTAGCCGATCAAAAATCATATAGATCATTTGCGGAAATTTCTTTGTTCACACTAAAAAAATCCCAACAATTTCTATACAATTATAGGGTCGTAGTTACCGATATTCATGGCACAGTTAAAATGGATAATCTCCCTGTCAAATCACAAACCAGTAATGGCGCCAAAATCTAACGGTGTGATGGTATACTCCCCGCACGGCAAGTGAAGGCTATGGGTCAAGTCTGACCATCTCCTCAAAATCGATGGCAAGACCGCACGGGAGTACCAAACAAGCTTCACTAGAATAAATCTCTTGATAAAAACACCAAAACCCTCATCCTCAAGGATCCTCTTCACATTAGGAGAAAGCACTCCCCACCAAGTGACAGAGTCATGGAAGTTACCGGCACCACGATGCTCGAGCCTCTGCAAGGACATAACACAAATCAAGGGACCCCTTATACAAATTAAGCACCCAAAGATCCACAAAGCTAATAGCCATTAAGAACAAACATCCAAAACAAGTAAGTACGAGAATTTCAAAGGCATCGCAAGGCTTAAAGTCACAAAGTTCACCTAAAAGTCCCCGAATTTTGCAAAACAGCAGCAGTATATGCACAATAAAACATCACAGATTGTTTCATGGACTACAGAAAACTCCAAAACACTCAAAATCATGAAAAAACAAGCTTTCGAAGACAATAGTGTTGATCGATACAAAGGAGCATCGATCGATGCATCTAGATGGATCAAAAGTGTCGATTGATGCTAAAGCTAAAACCTTGGATTTTCAAAATGTCAAATAGGTAGTGCGCAGCAAAATAAAATAGACACCACATTCAACAAGGCATGTATCATTAAAAAGACTCCTACAAGCATGCCAATTCTAAAGAAAAGAGTTAGAAACTTACTAGAATGCGGGAAAGATGGCACTCAAGTTTGAGAATGAGTAGAATGGCATTACCTCTATCCATGCCATGAAAAATCTTCCTCATAGGAAGCCTATAGTTTTCCTCTATGGCAAGGAATAGGATATGAACTATCTCCCCATGAATTCTTGCCTCTAGCACCAAGGTAGGGGCATGATTTCGATCCCAGGAGGTCATAATCTTCATCCACATCATAACAGGCAAAAACTAAATGAGAACCGGAAGAAAGGAGAGTGTGAAAAACTCCAACATGGTTTCTATTGACGGAATAAAATGCAGGAAGATAGGGTTTGTATGGGATGTGTTCTGTTTGCAAAAAAACTATGAAATTTATAGGGTTTTTGATTGTGTCAATTAATATAATGCATATGTGTTAATCGACGCAGATCTCGACACGACTTTTAATGCTTGTAATCGCTATAATTCAATCGATCAAAATCTGAACGTTTGTGTCGATCGACACAAGCCTCATGCATCGATTGATGCATATTAAAAAACGTCCTTTTTCTGCCTTTTTCGGGAATAAATTGTAGTGCCAATTAAAACCCAAGGATTTTCAAAAATTGGATTTTCCATGAAAATGATTTTCTAAAATACTGGTGGACCCTAAAATTTTCAAATAAACAAACACTGTGAGAATCTTGAAAAGGGTTTTATTTTTCAAAACTAGTCAAACTTTAATTGATCGAAGAGGCAAAAATATTTTTTCAAAATTTGGTCGATCAAATAATGTTGACTATATTCTCGCAAAAGTGAGCACACTTTGTTTTACTCACCGCGCTCACTTCAGGTATGCAAAAACTTTACCTCTATGGTATATGTTCTTGTACGCAAGGGGCAGCCTGTGACCACGGTCTGTCAAGGCCCGATGATGTCCCAGACCTTTTTCAGGAGATGCCAGACCAGTACTAACAAAGATCGTGTTTGTTCCAAACTACAAACCCGTCTGAGAAAAAGAAATTCTAACATCCTAAAAATCATGCCGATCGACACTAGCCATAACCCTAATTACGTCGATTGACACTGCCACGTGTCGATTTTCCTAATGACTCATCAAACCTATAAATATGACTCAGCAAGGCTATCACCACCCTAATTGCGTCGATCGACACTCCTAGTTGCGTTGATCAACGCTTAAAGGGGAATCTAGACCTTTTGACTCATCAAAGCTATTCTGACACCCATTGCGTTGATTGACACTTCCAATTGTGTCGATTGATGCTCTCAAAATTTCTATGAAAGGAAAGCGCCCCCGATAATTTCCAACAACAATCAAGATTTAAATCACCAACCATCAAGCGTCTAATTATGAAATTAGAAATATCTCAAACCCTTTTCATCCTCTAAGGATATCAAGCCTATACCAAAGCTATATCAAGGTATAGACACCCCTCCTCAAAATAGCTTTTAGTTAAAAACACTCAGAAAGTCCTACTACCTAATTTCTCGAGGTTATCCCTACAGAAATCTGGAGGAATTCCCTGCACAAACACAGTTCTAGTCAGTACTGGGCCTTCCAGTCATCCTAAAGCAAACAAAAGGTAACTGAGGGTCAAGAATGTTGCTTTCCATCATGTATTAGGCCAGTCATGTTAGGCTCACGCTCTAAGGGCTAGGCCCTCAAAGGTCATATCTCTCCAACTCATATCTTTGCTTATTAAAATAATAAGATTTTTCAACATATGATTTATCCAAATTCAAATGATAAGTAACTATTTCATCCGGAACCAGAATCTCTCTTTTATTGATATAGGAATCCTGGTCAAATCAGCTATGCCACTAATTTCCCAAAAGAGTTTATCTGGGTGGCGACTCTAATATTGTATAAAATAGGGACCCTACTCCCACACTTTAAATAGGGCTAATCCCCGAAGGAGTCCCCGACCCCTTTGTCTAGTTGATAATGCCAAGTATGTTCACACATAAAACGAGCACCGCACTCTTGCAGTGACTCCCCGCATAAACACTCGGGAGTCCCGCATTGGCCATGCCAATTTGACGGGCAACCCAGAAGGGTCTAGCCTTCAAAAAAGTTCGCCTACTCACAACCATCTAACATACAAGTCTTTATTTCTAATCATTCTCATAGCCAAAAAAACTTGGGATATTTTATGATTTGTAATAAACAAATACTTACTAATATTATAGCATAAGGAATAAATGTAGTAGGTTCATTGCTTTTATTAATGTGACACAATTAATGTATATACAACTCATCATACAATATTAAGAACCAATGCCTATGAACTAGGGTATACCAACAATCTCCCACTTGAACTAGTTCACAGTAGGAATTGCCCTATTCTTTATTGATTCATAACAACCTTTCAAAGTCCATCCATGATGGTGTTTTGGCTAAACGATCAACAATATCATTCATGTATCAACCCTTCCTATATGACATGTTTTTGACATATTATTATTTTATATAGATTATATGTCATTTAGACATTCTAAACACATGTTTGAATTCAATGACCGGGTCCCTTCAGTGCTATACCACTCATTTTGTTGTGAAAAACATCAAGTACCCTAGTATGGTTTAACTAATCCTACTTCGCTTATGTACTTCCTGATCCTAATAACACCCTTTATAGAATAAAAACAATACCATGTGCTTACCATATGTTGTAACTAACAATGATACTTTGTATAGAGGTCTTATCACTTTCACAACTTTCAGCTATCATGACGACACCAGACTAAATTTGGTTATTAGGTACAAACCGAGCAGTTATACCACGTAGATCACAACATCCATGATCAAATCTATCGCTATAGATTTTTCATCAATTGGATCTCATGATTTGATATATCTCTTAGATTACAATCACATGGATAAAATCTATCTCCTTGAGATTCCTATCCCCAAGTCATTCTATTGGATCTGATATAGTCAAACTAATCTATATCCAATCAGACTGTAATGGTTCCCCTAAACTTAGCATTACAAAGTATTTACTAAGAATTTAGTAAACTACTTTCAGTCTTTCTCTAATCATTTTTACCAATATTACAATACAATTATTGGACGTAAAACATCACATATACATATAATCTATATAAGCATCATTGAATCATTCTTGAAATTTCAAACACATACTGTTACTTCACACCCGCAAGTTGGTCAATCTAGTTAATAATTGTGGTGCAGATATTGCATTTCAACTTAATTGCATTAACCTAATTAAGTAATTATAAAAGTCATTCAATGGATTCTAATACTCTACCTCATTGTAAGAGTCATCACTTTTCATGAGAAACTATGTTTCCATGATTTTGTGATTGACCCAAGATGCTTTCTTAGATCAATTATGTCTTACAACTTACGCTTTAATTAGGTGGAGCTAAATGGAAATTCTGAGTTGTCCTTTTTCAAAGGAATTTGGGAGCCTTGAAATCACTAGTTCAACCTTACCCCTACTACTTTTCTTAAAGAACGGTATTCTTTAAAAAAACCCTCTAATGCCTTAAATGCCATGTTTTTAGGCAGGGTTGTAGGTGCATTATCCTTATTTTATTTTAAAGGATAAATCACAAATAGGCTAAAGTGATTTATCTTTATACTAATCTTACTTCAATCTCGTGGCATATACTTTAAGTCTTTTGCCAAATAGTTGACTTAGATTCTACATAACCAAAGTCTTATGAAAGACGCATTAGACTGTAGGCCGACCATATTTCATATTGTGCTCTTTCAAAGCCTCTATTGAAACATGATGTATATGACCAGTGGTCAAAAGACATTTATCTTCAATAATGATATTGAGAGATTTGAATCATTATTGTATACCATGTTTCATATAATTATGTCCTCCCATTAGTTGCTCCATGATTATGGTGTAACCTAATAGGGTGAGCTGTGAGTCCATCTCACACTCTAGTCAGAATGATTCAAATACTAGGTCTAGATATTCTTGTTATGAGCACTGGATTTTAATGGTCCTTCTTATGAAATGAAGATGAGAGCAATATGATGCATTTATCTACATGTGTTATCTACTTGGAGAGGTTTCAAAATTGTTTGTTATAGCTTTGTCAAACCTAAACCTCGGAAAACTAGTGCCTAGGTCCCTAAAAGGTCATTTTAGTCAATTCTAGTAAGTTTTAGTCAAAATCTGTCAAATTTGGTAAGTTTTGATCAAAACAAGTCCATACAAGTCAACCCAACCTATATGGGTTTGATCGAACTGTAACGGTTAGAAATGGTCATTCTTTTGTCATTTTTGGCCTGATCAGGACCGGTATGGGTCCTGTCCACCCGTAAAGGTCCTCCCTATGACCAATTAGTCCCTTTATTTGTAGTTATCAACCATAAATGCATAAAATTAGCAATAAATGGCCTTTAAGGCGTTCAAACCTGACTTTTGGCCTATAAAAGGAGGCATTTCTTCATGTTTTAAGGAGGAGAAAAAAAGATTGGAATGAAACACCACTATAGGAAAATAGTTCTAGCAAATTTTTGAGAGTATAGAAAGGGTATAGTTGTTATATAGAAGGGATAAAATAGGGAGAAAACTTTTCTATAAGGGTCCACATTTTATACCATGCTTGCTTCATTTTAGGATTGAGAGGTGGTTCTGTCCACACCAAACTAACCAAATAGTCCCTAAAACCACCTTTATTCATCCTTCTATTTTGACAAAGCTTCCATTCAGCATTCGGATCTCAAAAGTGGATTCACTACTTAGAGGTACGATCCTGAGTTTTAAAGAGACTCAGTTTCTATTGAATTTTTTTTATCATTTTAATACCTTCTGCTTGATCTAACCACAAAACTATTTTTGGTCTGGTCCTGACTCGTACGAGCGTAGTTGGTGCCCGTACGCCCCCTTTGGGGGCCGTACGATTGCGCCATACCCAAATTAAGGGAAATCTGACCATTTTACATGTTTTTATCGCAGATCTATTTCAATTAAGAAAAGGAGATTGTGTTTGAGTCCAAATAGGATCCATAAGGGTTCTCCATACCCGTATGGGTACTACCCTATCGTTGTACGGGTCCTATAACCCCAAATAGAATGTCATTTTTCATGCACATATGTAAAATGAACCTAACTCCACCATTTTCAATGCAATCATTTTCATTAATAATCCAGTAAATCAACCCATGAAAAGTTAAAATGTGTTTTCATTACAAAATATATTGAATACCCATTATTTCTTTTCGATCCTAAAAGCCGCACGAGCATTATTAATCACAAAACCACCATGCTAACATAATCACGTTTTCCCAACAAAATGCTGACTTTATGAAGTGCCATAATTGTGCTAATCTTTATGGATGCAGACGAACTTATTTTTTATATTTTATAACTTAGAACAAATGTATAGGTTCCCTCACAATTTCCATTTTATTGGTTGTAATTTTATTTTCTTCCTTGATTGGCATACATATTGTTGAACCACATGAAACATGTTTGAAAGAGTGTAGAAAAGTAGGCTTTCTATAATAATTCCCCAAATATTGAAAATGAATGGTTCTACGCAGTGAATGTAATTTTGAATTAACTAAATGAGAAATAAGTGACCCATCTAATACCCAAATCTCTAATCCAAAAGGTATGAGTCTCCCGCCGATGGAGAACCGTACCAAACTCTTTCCCAAGTAGACAACTTGGGTGGTGACTCTGTCTTTTGTATCAGGAATTGGGTCTTGGTTCTTTTATCATCATAAAATTGGATAAACATATAAATTAAAAATGTTTTCATCAAATCTAAGCAAGATAAAACCTCGAGTGGAACCCATCTTACGTTGTGGGAATCTTTATTCATTCATAATGTCGACTCTGCTGGGGATATAATCTTTTAACATGCAAAAATTTGGTTTGTTTTTGAAAAGCTTAAAAGAATAAGATGAGCAACAAAAAACATTTAATTTATTCAAACCCATTTCTTTTCATTATTTGGGATAATTATTACACTCTATCTTCTCATCTCCTTCTCTCTAGGTAGAAGTGCTCTGCTTCTAAAGCACTAGGTTAAGGTGCCCTATTTTCTGCAAAGCTCGTGGAGGTGTCGCTTATGCCATGCAAGAATTGAACCCAAGTTACTGCAGCACTCATTGTCACCTCCCTCTATGAGGCTTGGTGTGATGGGAACCTACTACATCAACTTCCATTACATCCTTACACCATTCTTATCGAAAGCCTTAGAAATTTTACCCCCTAGGTACATTTTCATGTATGATTAGATTAGGTCGCCCTTTTTTATCCTTGTGATGCTCAAAGGAAAATACCTTTAGAATCAGCGCGAAGAATAACGTTGGAAGCAAATGCTTCACATGTGTTGTGTTGTATTTCCTTGTATTTTAACCTCGCCATCCATTGTTGTATGTGATTTATGCATAACCACATCCATTCATGTACAGATCTTTTGGTTCCTACCTCAGCTAGAGTCAAAGTTGTTAGCCTTCTCAAATCTATTTGGTCCGCATCCTAATTCTCCCTCCTCCTTTGTTGGTTCTGCTATGGGTTAAAGATCCGCCTCTATCTCTAAGTAGTTCATTGAGTAGTTAGTTTGGTCCATTTGATCCCAATACTACTCACCAACTTGAAGAGATGTCTAGAAATTTTACTCATGTTGGCCAGGTAGATGTTAAGGTTGATGATGCTAGTCTTGATGAGGAGGAAAATGCTTTAAGGGTCGATATTAGGGCAAAGATTTCAAATGTCGTCTCATAGTATTTTGGGATTGATCAATTACTCGACCGTGGGAATGATAAAATGATGGCTTCCATTAGAGCAATCTTGGTAGGTGAGAGGATGGCCAATGTTTGTCAAGGTACACATGTCAGAGCTCAGTTGGTCCGAGCAGTGGTTAGTGAGCAGCATACCCCTCAAGGGTTGCTCACAACCTATTATTTCAAACACATTTCACTCAGTCTCAGTTGCCACCTTTTCAAGCTCAAGGGGGATCATCTAATCAATTTGGTTAGTTGGGTTCAGTTGGTCCATTTAGTTCACTTAGCCAGCCATTTCAGTTAGTGGGTACGATGGATCCGCTAGCCATTAGTTAGTTTGCTCAGCACAGCCAAGCATTTATAGCAACGTCAATTTTTGATCCTTCAAGAGTTGGTACCATTAACTCAAGATTTTCCTCCGATAAAGTCTTCATCTAAATCTCACAAGTTAACCCATAGCTTATGCAATCATAACATGGCCTCGAAACCTGAAATTGATGCATTTATCGACCAAACTGCCCAAAGGTCAAGATGCTCTCTCTTGAATGGTTTCTAAGTTGTAATCAGCTGTGGTAAAATATATACAATGTATTTGACACAACATGAGGTGCATACTAACATGGGATTGATCTGTCAAGATGGAAGGGGGGGAGTGGAGATGGCCCATCAAAATGATAAGCACAATGGGGTCTCCTCCCTAATTAAGGTCAAGGAAAGATTAGCAGTTTAACTACTAGTGTTGCCAAGGTTGATCTAGAAGGCCCTCCGCCGATGGAGAATGATTCAAATGATGTAATTTTTTATGTCGCAAACATTTTCCACTTATAAAGCATTTCATGGATAAATTGAAGCATTTTTCCCTCATGTCTTGTTTGAGTATTTTGCTCGTAAAGATATCATGCATTAAAAAAATCATCATTCTTAAAAGTTTCATTATGCTTGTCGAGGACACTAAATCTAAGTACATCACAATGACATAGATTTCCAATGGTTAAAACTTATCACCAAAGAGGGAACCAAAAAGTGCTTACCAAACATGATAGCCTTAGGTCTTTGCACATCTTTCTTCATGAAAGGGGGGTGAAGGATGATACAAATCATCATGAATGAAGACTAAAAGTTCCAAAGAGAAACAAGAGAGGAAGGAATGCATGCCCTACATCAAGACACCATTGAAGAAAAAGATCAAGACTCACCAACCTTAAATCAATGCCAGCTAAAATCCTAAACTAATAATCTACCAAAAATGGTCCTTTCTATCCCAAAAGAGAAAGCTACCCCTAAACAAATAGGAATTTCCTATCAATGGAGGTACCTCTAATCCCTCCTTTGGACCTACATCCCCCACCAAAATATTCGTCCTCCATTTGTTCCAAGGAAGGAGGACTCTCTACCTTAAACAAGCATTCCTCCAATAACAAGGTCTCCCTCTTTTCAAAATATGAAACGTCCATTGCTCCAGTAAATGGGAATTTCTTATCAATGTAGATGTCTCCAATCTCTCCCTTGAACCCACATTTCCATCAAAATATCCCTCCGAAAATGCTTTCTCCATTTTTTCTAAGGGAGAAGACTCCATACCCTATATAATGGTCCCAAGCCACCATAATAACATGATCTCCTTCTTTCACAAAAAGGAGAACTCCCTCCATAATAACATGATCTCCTTCTTTCTCAAAGGAAAAGAAACTATTCCTTTCAATACCAAGATAAAAAGAAGCAGCTCCAAACACTTGACCACCTATAGATGTACCCACAGCAAATGGCTCAAGCCCTCAGTAATAAAGTCAGAGAACTGAAGCAACCTCTCAAGGCGGGTGATCTACTTCTCAAATAGTTATGCCAAGTCAACACTGATGCTAGGGGCAAGTTCTGGCCTAATTGGGAAGGACCATTTGTGATTAAGAAAGTCCTTGGCAAAGGAGGAATCAAGCCCGTGGACATGAATGGAAATGTGTTTACGATTCCAGTAAATCAAGATAAGCTTAAGCACTATCATGTCTAGGTTAAAAGAAATAAATTAGAGAAAAGCAACACACCACAAAAAAGAAAAAACTACAAAAACATAAAAAAAAACTAAAAGCTCGATAGATCATCTCACACTAAATGGTCTATGTAAAAACTGTAACTCAATTGAAAAACGCTAGTATTTTTTTCAAGCATCATTTGTACCATAATGTTTCGTAGTTGGGATCCCTCGAACTCAGTTCCCCCACTATGTAATCATATGATGGCACCCACAAAGTGTTAATCTCAGCCAACCAACTTTGGTAATACTCGTCAGTCTGAATTGGGTAAGTTTTGTTGTGATTAAGAACTCTGAGTGTTCAATAGTCAACCCACACGCCCATGATATGCTCTAAACAATCCTCATATTGTATTGTATCAACTTATGCCATTTCTAGTCACCGCCTGGGTTCTGTAAGAATGTCAGTTTTTTAGGGACATGCCAAAAGGCAACATCAACATGAATCAATAAACAATAGCATTTAGTGATTTTAGAATAGAAAGGTAAAGTCTGGCATATGTGAGCAGATGACGTTTTTGGGAAGTAGCTAGGACACTTTTCACTTTTTGAGTTAACTAGGGTCTAACAAGGCAACTTTTGCTTTCGGGACAATTGAGGCACGAATTATAGGCAACCGATGCAACTTGGTAAATCGATCAGGGGTTTTAATAAAAAAAATTAGTAGGAGAGAATATAAAATAATTTATAAACGAATTTATAAAATAATGTCAAACAGATTTGTGGATCAAAATCCATAATTTAAAATATAGAGTTTCCAACAGGATCAACTATTCCAGGAAATTCTAGTATAGCATTGTCCCAATAACTAAACTATACCTTAATTTAGAGATTCGGGGTCTAGATGAATTACTTTTCAATTATTTAGCCAATTTTAATTGAAATAAAAAAAATTGTTTTTTAAATGTCAAACATATTACTTAGATTCATTTTAAGAATTAAAGTGAGAATAAGAAGCTATTATAATCAAATCATACAACCTCAATGTGGTGACGACATCATATTTTATCAATTACCGCATGCTTATAACACATAATGCAAAACCAATTGATTCTGGGCAATTAGCCTACAGAAAAAGAGTTAAAACATGAATATTACTCTTAGCCCAGAATAATAACACGTCCGTGTCAAAGATCACGATACCGTTCTTCCAGTATACTGATGTGATGACAAATTTAGCAAATTACAACATCAAGAGAATAGTAGAATTATAGATACGACATTTGATTTGCACAAATAAAGAAAGAATGGAAACAAAGAGGCTATTTAGGAACGATGTACCCGGGGTGCAAGCAATTACTCCACAAGCAAAATCTCGACAATATAGCTATTATCCGTTCAAATATAATTGAATGAAATTAATAAATAATGGAAATAGCGAAAGGGAATAACACATAATGCAAAATAAAAAATAAGAAAAAAGAAATGAAAATGGAATATAAATCAACTATAGCATAAATTGAAATGAGGCATAAATCAACTACACAGTTAAAAATGGAAATAAAATATAATTAATAAATAAAATAGGAAATGAAACATAGCATAATCATAAATAGAAGTGAAATATGGATTATTTACATTTTTAGGATATGGATCGATTATATTATGGAAATGACATATAAACCATTTTATATTATAGAAATGAAATATAAATAATTTATATTATTGACCAATTAGATTATAATTTAAAGTGGAGTATGAAGTGAAAGTGAAAATGAAATATAAATGAAATGGATTAGTTTAGAGTCAAGTTTAATTATAACAAGTTTTATCCAATTAATTTAACGCAAATTGAAATTTAGTCAATCAAGACGAGAAAAATCATTTGTTACGATTATTTAGTCTCTGATTGTATACCTTTTCATTGTGAATCCGTTGTTAGGTTCAAAACAAAATGGAAATAGCGTCCTAGATAGAGATAAGAATGGAAAAGATGAGTTGAAATCAGTAAAGAATAAGTTGGCAAAAATAAATTCCCCTCTTTAATCTAAACTTGCTAAAAACTTGGAAATGATTTTGATAGAACTTTGATAAGAACTTTCCTAGAGCTAATTTTGGAGACCAGATTTGATAGATGTGAATTGTATATGAAAAGCTAACTTTGGGCCTCTATTTATAGTGAAAAAATGAGGCTTCAAATTCGGTAAAATAATCAATTCTCCAATTGAATGGAAAATTTGAATTTAATTTAGAATGGTATTCTGCCAAAAAAATTGATACCGCTACCATTTTTAGGGATAACGGTACCATTATTGGCTATTTTTTAATCAGGAAATTTGAACTAAGTTAGTCAAAATTATTCTAGAAATAATAGACACTGGTACTGTAATAGGGCATAGTGGTACCGATATCTATCAATGACAGTACGTCTATTGATGAGAGGGTACCCCTTTTGACCATTGTTCAGGGTTTTTGATAGGGGTGTGAGGGACTGGATGCACTTTTTGAGGCCAATTCCCATAAATCTTATTCAAACATAACATATTAGGATAAAGTAAAGTATTGAGCCAATATTTCGTCATTGACTAAGGCATAGGGAAATTCTATGCCCATATACTGCCCCTCAAGGGACATAACAGGCCAGAATCTTTATGATCATGTGAAAGAGAGAATGGAATAAGGTAAGAGATTCTACCTAGGATGCCTCTGAGGGAGATAGTACTTGATTGACTCTACTTTGGAATGAAAGTGCATTACTCCATATCTGCTAAGAATATAGCATTCTAATAGGGAAGTAGATGATAAATATCCCTACTAGGGGAAAAGAAAATCACTCTATGGTAATAAAGTGTCAGTACATTAAAGAAAATCCAAACAGAAATAAGGTGGCCATATTGACCTAGCGATCAAGCTAATAGAAAGTTGTCGGGGCTACGGTTTCTACAAGGGTAAAAATTGGTTGTATGGTCAGGGACCGACTAACTAGAGCTTTGCTAGAGCTATGATTGCGATAAACTATAAAAATTGGTTGTATGGTAAGGGACCAAGCTACTAGAAAATTATCGGAGCTATGATTTCTACAATGGGTAAAAATTAGCTATATGGTCAGGGACCAAGCTAGTAGAGATTTGCCACAGCTATGATCTCTATAAAGGTAAAATTGGCTTTACAGTTAGGGACTAAGCTAGTAGAGATTTGTCAGAGCTATGATCTCTATAAA
The DNA here is from genome assembly GCA_947683365.1 of Euphorbia pulcherrima. Taxonomy (NCBI): domain Eukaryota; kingdom Viridiplantae; phylum Streptophyta; class Magnoliopsida; order Malpighiales; family Euphorbiaceae; genus Euphorbia; species Euphorbia pulcherrima. The sequence continues at coordinate 23,966,515 of CANTUS010000009.1, forward strand.
GATAAAAATTGGTTGTATGGTCAGGGACAAAGCCAGTAGAGATTTATCGAAGCTATGATCTCTACAAAGGTAAAAATTGGTTGCATAGTCACGGACCAAGCAAGTAGAGATTTGCTAGACCTATAATCTCTACAAAAGGTAAAATTGGTTCTATGGTCAAGGGCCAAGCTAGTAGATATTTGTCGAAGCTATGATCTCCATGAAAGGTAAAATTGGCTGTATGGTTAGGGACCAAGCCAGTAGAGATTTGTCGGAGCTATGATCTCTGCAAAGGTAAAAACTGCCTATATGGTAAGAGACTAAGCTAGTAGAGATAAGTTGGAGGTCAATCATCCGGAAGCCTTTTCCCAAACACGAGAGGACTACATCTAGATCAAGGTTTTGAAGGAAATAAAATCTCAAAATATCATTTGGATTGTGTCTTGAAGGAAACAAGTCACTAAGTCCAAATACATATACATCCGATTTTAAGAATAGAAGGAAAGATCACCTTTATGAAAGAAGACAAAATCAGAAGACAATCAGTGATTGAAAGAGCATCCGATTATAGTTTAAGCTTGAAGACATCCAGAAGACTCAACTTTAAAGACAAAGGGAATATTATCAAAAAAGATATTTCCCTCCATATTGGTCTAAAGTCAAAAACCCTTTTGCCTTGGTATCTAAAAAAGTGACAGATTATATGCTTTCCAGAAAAGAACAAAAGACTAATTTGGAAAGAGAAGAAGGGAACAACCTTTTTGACCTAGACCAATGGTATGGTGCGTGGAGCTCAAATAACTGACAAAGATGCATAAAATTTTGCTGTGCACAATGCTAAGTAAATGCCAACTGACAACTTTGTTGCATCAATCCCAACAATTCAAATGGGTCAATCAATGAGTCTCCCGGACTAATCAATAGCTCCTCAAGTGCTACTTCATAGCTGATCAGTTGTAAAGATTCAAGATCATATAAACGGTACACAGTGAATGCATTTATGATCCAAAGCCTATAAAAGGGAAGCTTCACATATTGAGAAGATGCTGGTTGATTCAAGAAAGTAATCATTTAAGAAATTCGCTACTCAATCACTTGTAAAAATCCCTCAAAGAACCAGTCGATACGAAATCAGTTTGTAAGAACTCACAAGTGAAAAACATAAACTTGAAGAGTTAAAAAACCCTCTTTGTAAAAGATTATTTTAAAATCTTATACTTGGGTGAGTATTGTGATTGGGACTTAACTTAAACTAGGAAGGTTTAAGTGGTATATCCCTGTGGGATTTAGCTTGAGCTTGGGTAGTGTTGGTCCCTATGCTTATGTATTTAAGGTCAGAGGTGGGGTGAAAGACCTCTTTTCGCGGAATTTATAGATTTATAAAGAGTATGTGTAGCATGTTTGAAATGATCTAGATATATAAGCAAAAACCTATTTTCACGGAATTTATAGACTTATAAAGAGTATGTGTAGCGTATTTGAAATGATCTAGATATATTGGATCCAGATAATGCGAGTATGAATTAAAATGCACTTAAAGTAAAGACGGAGTAAGTAAATAAAAACACTAAGATTTATACTAGTTTGGCCCTGCCTACTCTAGTCCCTGGAGTTTCCTTCCTCCGAGCTTTGTCCACCAGTATGATTTCTTTGAATTGGGCAAGAATCAAGCCTTTACAATTGTCTCCAGATTAAAGGATATACAACTAAGCTAACTACTCTAGCTAAGTCATTCTGAAAGTAGGATATACCCCCAAGGCACCAACCTTAGTTGAGTCCTCTTCAATTAGTCTACAGAAATTCTTCTCCAGATGTAGGATATACCACTAAGGCACTAACCTTAGATGAGTCCTTTTCCCTTAGGATGTTCCACTTAAAATCTCTAGTCTAAGCTAATCCCCTATCTCAATACTCCCCTAAGTATGAGATATTATGCACTTTTTAATCAAATGGTTTGGGTTTTAAATTATTCAAGTTTATAACTCACTTGAGAATTTTTACAAACAAAATGGAGTTTTTAGTTCTTGGAGGAATTTTTGTCTACTGATTGAAATAGCTTGAAATGTTAATGTAATAGCTTCTTATAGAAATCAACTAGCCACTTCTCAACATGTGAAGCTTCCATTTTATAGGCTTTGATCATAAACGTAGCCATTGTGTATTGTTGAGGTTGATCTTGAATTTTCATCATTGATCAATCCATTAGACTAATAATTTGACTCATTTGAATTGTTGGGATTGATTCTAAAAGCTATTAGTAGTTGTTTGTTTGGGTTTTTGTGCACTGCTAAATTCTAGGTGAGCTTTGTCAGTTTTGTGAGCTCCAAGCGCCTGTCTATTGGTCTAAGTTAAATAGGTGGTTACCTTGATCTCTTTCCAAGCCAGATGTTTGTCCTTTTGTTAAATGCGTGCAAGCTATCTCCTTTTCATTCTCTAAGGTAAAAGGAACTTTTACTTTGGACCAATAACGAGGGAAAAGATAATTTTGATCTTTTTCCTTTTATCTTTTAAGTTGAGTCTTTTGGATGTCTTCTGACTCTAAATTATCCGATGCTTTTTGGTCAGTCTGTCTTCGGAGATACAAGGGTCTGTAGGTCTTCCAAAGCTATGCATATCACTTGCTGAGGTTGGGGAACATAGTAAGAACATATTGTCTATCTTCCTCCTCATAGAATGGAAATAGGACTTTGAGTAGAGTGAGGGCACCCTTATAGCCAAAGAACCCAGTATACCTTATGTGTTGGACCAGTTCTTGAATAACAGGGTGGAGTTGGCTGTCTAGAGTTGTAGAGGTTCTAAAAGAAGAAGGAGCAGTAAGAGTCAATTACGACATCCCCGAACTAAGTTGTTGAACTTCTTTTGTTATTTGTTCACGACCATTGTGAAGGCTGTTGTTGGTATGCCTGAGTTCGATATAAAAGTTCTCCTTCCAATTATTTATGAGCTTTTCAGTTCCAAAGAGATGACTCTGGAAATCATCGCTCAAGTCATCCACAAGTTTCTCAACAATTCCTGGAAGTTTAGTTTCTAGAAATACAGAGAGCTTTTTTATTGAAGTTCTATTGCTCTTCTAATATGGAATCGAGTTTGGAGGAAGCTTCTTTTAGTGATTTATTGAGAGCAGTTGGAATGAATTTTAACAAGTTTTCAAACTTGGAATCCATATATTCCTTCATCTTAGTCTTTAGTTCCATGGAGGTGGATTTAATGTGAACCAAAATGATAGCACAATTATTTTTTACTCCGATTGTAGCTTGACTAGCAGATCTATTAGCTATTGTAATTGCAGAGTTGAGCTAATTGATTATATGGGTAATCCGAGAGAGAAAGGTTTCTAAAACTTGTTCAGCTATTGGGAATTGATTCACTTTCCTCTCAAGATTAACCAGCTTGGTCCTTATTTCCTCCATCCCTGCTTTTATGTCTAGATGGATGACTGGATTTTGGATCAAATTCTCCATTGATATCAGTCACTGGCTTAAGATCTCAAGCATTAGTTTAAATTCCTCATCTTTGCACCCTTCCAATGACGCTTGTTCTAGTTTGCTCAGCCCCATTCTTACCTTTTCAGTTCAGGTAGCGATGAAGTTTGGAGGAATTTTTTCTTTGGAAACTATTTTCTTTGCCTCACTATCTGTTGAGGATTCTTCCTCAAAATTAGAGTTGCTTTCGGTTTCAGTCTTTGAGCCAAAAGATTTCTCTTTTTTGTCATCCTTCTATTCTTTTCTCCTCTTTTCCACCCTGACCCCCAGAATGGCCTCTCCCTATGAGTCCACTATAGTAGTGTTCTCAATGGGTCTCAAACCATTTTCCCCGTCCAGAGCATTAAGCTCCGGGCTAGGCTCAACTACCTTAGATGCATTTTGAGTTGCATCTAAGTTGTCTTAATTTTCTACAACCCCATCATTATTTCCAGTAGTAGCAATATTTAAGTCATAGATAAGAGTTACCTTTGTGTCTAGTTATTTTATATGCTCTGTTGCTTCCTCAATTTCATCTTCTTTTTCGGCTTTTTGAAAGATTTGAATTGTCCTTAATCTCCCCTTCATTTTCCTTTATAGGACTTATGGCTCTCAGTTCCACTGTCTGATCAAGAACATTCATAGTATCCCTAGCATCATCTCTAAATGCCATTACAGGACTTACGGTTATAACTATTTCTCCATTAGTAAGAAAAAGAGAAGTAGGAACATGATCTATTCCGGCTTTAAAGATGAACAAGTCCTCTTCACTACTTCCCTCTTATAGAGCTTGTAGATCGGAGGGAGCAATGATAATTGAGGGAGTGGAGGTGTCTGGAGGAGTGGTTTGCTTGGTAGCTCAAGATGAACTTCCGGGCTCTTCTTTCGTAACTTGGTTCGCCTTCTAGTTGTCTTTGACAGCTTCCATCATCTCATTGAACTATGAGTCCTTCGGATGGATATTGTCTGGAAGAACAATTATTTTAGCGGACTCAACGTTCTTCCCCTTTGATTTCTTGGCCTCAACCATTTCCTTTGCTCTAGTATCTTTGGGAGATGGGCATGAATAGCGATTCCTAGGTAGGCTTCTTGGGTGCCTGCTTATCTCTTTTGCCCTTAGGAGCTTCACTGAAGGTTGATCCCTTCTTTTAAAATTTTCTTCTTAGAATAGGCTCTTCTTCCTCAGTAGTACTACATGATTCACTTTGCTACACAATGATTTCCTCATAAGATTGATCAGCACCCCTTTTTCTTCTAGATCTGATAGCAGCAATAACTACTATTCCCTTAGTGGCTTCTAAGTCCTCCATTTCAATTATTCTCTTCTTTTTGGCTACAGCTTTAATGAGCCTTCCTCTTGGCCTTTTGACCGGGATTTGCATCATAATTTGAGTCAAAGTCATTCCATCATCATTCACATCTTTTTACCTCTGTGGCCTTTTCAATTGGGCTTTCAGCCTTCCACACCTTGCTCTTCTCCTTCTTTTCATTTCTTTGCCTCAAAGCCTTCTCTTCATCCCATGTCTGACCAGTGGTCAATTTTAGGAAATTCTTCTTAAGAATTGCCTTTCCTTTAATAGACTCTGCTTCAGATAGATCCACTTGATTTTTAGTAAGGATCTTTGTGCTAAGAGCTATTGGGAACTGATAGTCAATTTGAACATGCATAACAGACACGACGGAAATTCAAAATTTTGTCCCTATCCCTAAGAACTCCTATGAGATGCATACAAATTAATATAGCCTTAACTAAAGCAATTCTCTACCTAGGTTAGCATGCATTGGCTAGGCATACCATAATTCTAAATTATATCCTAGCATATTTATTTTATACTGAGCATGTTATAACTCTAAGTTATAACCTAAGCATAAAATAAACTAGGCATGCAAAACAACCTAAGCATAATTATTAAGTCTGAAAAAGCTTAAAGATAAAGACTTAATAATTAAAAAAGAAAATAAGAAGACTTACTAGTTGAAGCGTGCTTTAGCAAAACCTCCTTGTATAAGCCTCCAAGTGTATGATATCCTCTATAAGTGTCCACACGAACCCCACTTGAAATTATATCGTTCAATTTTACCTTACACGTAGGATTTACTATTAAACTGGTGCAATTTGAAATGAAGAAATGGAGCGCTATTTATAAGGGGAACAAAGGCTCCCCATATTTAATGCGGGATGGGAAAAGCCCCATCCCACCCTTGGCCTAAATAAGGCAGGCTCTTATGAGCTTGGCTTGTTCCCCGGGCAGGGCCTCATGGGCTCTCCTGTAAGCCTAGCTTGCCAGTGGTAAAGGCTACACAAGGCAGGCTCTTGCTAGTCTACCTTGGCCCAAGGGCTGGGCCTTGTGGGAGTTCCCGTGAGCCCAGCTCATAGGTGGCCTTGCTACAGGCCAGTGCAAGACTAGCTTGCACCGCCTGTAGCCCATGAATGCCTTGGCACTCATGCAGGCTTGCGTAGGTCCTGAAAGGCCTTTGGGCTTGCGGGTCCTATTTGCCAAGGGTTCAACCCTCATTTTTTTCATTTGTAGCTCTTTCTCCAATTTAATTAAATATTTATTTTATGGCCCTAATAAATTAGTTGCCGGTTAGAAAATAAATTCCTTGGCTTATCCAAAATGATCCAATCTTCTTTGAAGCAATTAAATAATAATCCAATTATTATTATATTACATTTTTGCGATAGAATAAATCTATTAGTTCTTTACTTAGTCCGATGAAGGTCCAATGTGTGTGAACTTATAGGATCCTGAAATATTAAACTGTTAAGGCTTAACAAACCCTTATTCTAATGGAACCATTAGCTTGAGGTTCTAGACCATGAATTGAACTTGATTACCTTAAATGACTATAGCACAACTCTAACAAGGGTCTACCATCCCCTATTACTCGGAACACCATTGGTGCTTATGACTTAATCTTGGTTAATGCAATAGTTATCCAATATGATGAACTCCTTCCACTCTTTAATATTAGTACCATCTGGTTTATAGGGTTTGGTTAAAGTGTTAATCACTAATAGCAAGGTTGCTCCAATCTATCCCAGTTATTAACTTGTTAACGAAGTATATTGCCTTTTGCTATAGTGTGTTTGACTAGAAACTATTTCTATCAAACACATACTTTGATCAACGGTTTCTAGCAATCATCACTTCAATAAGCGGCTAGACACAACTCCGTAATATATCCTAAGCGATGGATTCTTTCCGACTACACCCTAAATTAATGAGTGTATGAGAATGGCCCAAAGTATAGTAATGGTACCAAGTGTGAGGATATTTGCAAAGCTTATTGTATAAAGATAAACACTAACACATTTATATATACACCAAGTGTTTACCTTACTGTGGTCTCTAATATATCTCCTAGATTTATCCATGTACCAAACTTAAGGCTCCACCTTCAGTCCTTAAAAGATTGACTGCTTCAACCCTTTCCAAGAAAGTTGACCAAATGCTAGTCTTACCGCTTCATCAATATCCTTTCTTGATGAAACTATGACTAGGGATAGTTTAGACCAAATCATAATTGCACATAAAGCAGGTCTCAATAAATATAGTCCAACCATAATATATTTACGAGCACATCGATATAAATAAAAGATTAAATGCCTTTATTAATTAAATAAATTATTCATACTATTTCATAATTAAGGTATATCACCCTAATTGCCTTAAGGGCATACATAATATCTAATAAGAGCGCCATGGGAGTGTTTGTGTTGCTTCACGTAGTGGATGACTAAAACTGGCATATTGACCTCTCTACTTTGGATGACATAGTGTTGAAAGGATGATGTAGTGGTGAGGGATGCCCTTCGGATTAAGATGAAACTTGCCATCACAAATTGAAGAATCCTCCATATCTGGGGCCAATGAGTGGAGGTTTTATCCCCAAAGAATCGTTCTAGAAGCCACTTTTGGGGATCATATTTGATTGTGAGCTCATTGCCATTATTACTCATTACCACTCCACTGTTCTTCATCTGAAAGTGAGTGACAAAGAATTCAGGGGAGATAGTATTTACTTTCCCCTGTACTGTTGTCCAGAGGATATCAACATATTTGTGGATTTTCAGATTGTCATAGAATTCTTTGGCAACAAGAGGATCGATTGTGTTTTTAATTCAAAGAAAGATCTCCAAAAGTTGATCTTTTGAAAGGATTTGAATGTAGGGTTTGGTGGTAAACAAGTGTTCATAATCTAGATAATCAGATGGTGCAATGATTTCAATGTTTTTGAATTTGATTTTGATGAAGTCTTCATCTCTAAGAACATCTTCTGAAACCAAATTTTTGGGGTGAATAGCAGCTTGATTCTTAGTTTGTGCCATTAGGGGACAAAGGTTAGGAAACTTTTAGGGTTCAAAGAATTTTTTTGTAGGGTAACAGTATAGTAGTTGCTCGTCTTAGATATGATGTATGCCTATAAGGCAATTAGGGCAATATATCTTAATTATTTATTGGTACGAACAATTTATTTAATTAATAAAGACATTTAATATATTCATCAATATATTATGGTTGGTTAAAATATATTCATTGATATCTTTGTACAAAGGTCCTTGACATAATACATAGAATGAAGTGAGAGATATTATGGTGGCACAATGTGTAGTGAGACCTGCTTCATATGCAATAATGATTATGACTAAACTATCGATAGTCATTGTTTCATCAAGAAAGGATATTGGTGGAGCAGTAAGACTAGCATGTGGTCAGCTCTCTTAGAAAGGGTCCAAGCAGTTAACCTCCTAAGACTAAAGGTGGTACCTTGAGTTTGACACAAGGATTTATCTGGAAGATATATTAGAGGCTGCAATAAGAAAAATACATGGTATATATATCATTGTGTTAGTGTTTATCTTGATGCAGTAGCTTTGCGAACATCCTCAAACTTGAGATATTAGTTACCTTATGTGGTACTATTTCTATACTTTGGGTTATACCTATTCACTCATTAATCTAGGGTGCCATGAGTGATTACAGGTATAGTGATGACAACACGTTGGTAAGCTATGTAGTTGAAAAGAATCCATCGCTCCGAATACATTAAGGAGTTTTTACCTAGCTGCTTGTTAAAGTGATGATTACTATAAACCTCTTATCAAAGTTTATGATTCATAGAAATAGTTTCTAGTCAAAAAAATTATGCTAAAAAGTAATATACTTTGGTAACAAGCAAATAACTTGGATAGCTTGGAGCAACCTCGCTATTGGTGGGTTAACACTTCAATCAAACCCAACAAACCACATTGTATTGATATTAAAGAATGGAAGGAGTACATCGCATTAGACAACCATTGCATAAACTAGGATTAAGTCATAAGCACAAATGACATTCTGAGAAATAGGGGATGGTGGACCCTTGCAAGAGGTGTAGTACAGTTGCATTTAATCGTGCATTATATCTGCATTTAATCTCACATTGGATTTGCATTAAATCCGTATTAAAATTGGGGAGCCTTTGCTTCCCCTATATAAAGCTAGTCCCTCTTCTTCATTTCTTGCACCTTGTATGAGCTCTTACTTGAGATTCTAACACATTCTCAATGTCAACTTAAAATATAAAATTAAAGAGTCCCTTTATTAATATTTTGGGAAGGTTTTGGAGTGCTCTAGTAGCTACTCAAAACTCTGCGGCTCTTCCTCATTGGGAGGTTTCAGTTGGTAGGGTTGGTGTGGATACTCATAGTGGCTATCCTATACTTGGAGGCTTATGTTAGAAGGTTCTGCTAAAGCACGCTTCAACTGGTAAGTCCTTTAATTCTCTTTTTATTGTTAAGTCTTTTTCTTTAAGTGTTTTAAGACATAATAATTATTATGATTAGGTTGTTTTGCATTCTTAGTTTATTTTATACCTTGACTATAACTTAGAGTTATAACTTGTTCAAAATAAAATATATTTATGCTATAATACAATTTAGAATTATGGTACGCATAGCCTATGCATGCTAATCTAAGTTGAGAATTAATTTAGTTGAGGCTTTAATTAATTTATATGCAACTAATAGGAGTTCTTGGGAAAAGGGACAAAATTTTGAATTTCTGCCATGCTTGTTAATGTTTAAAGTGGCTGTCAGTTCGCAATAGTGGTATCAGAGCCCTCCTATTTAGTGCATAATTAAGTTAAAAGCAAACTAAATTTTATTTTCGATATGAAATGATTTATGGTTTATTGAATTGTTTGGATCAATACATGAACTTAGATTTTAATTTCAAGGTTAGAAAATAGTTATAGATAATTTCGAATAAGCCTGCTCAACATACTCAAAAATTATCAAAGATTAAATAAATTATGTAAGTTACAAGGGTTATAGATGCTTTCAATTTACATGAATTGAAAGAACAAAATTTATTAGTTCAAGAGGATCAATGGTCTTTGAGTTTGTGCCCGTGTTTGTTTTGGCTAAGGATTGGGCAAGGTGCCTACTTCTCCTAGGGCACCTCTCCTACTTGGGATCCTATATTGGTGCAACTTGAATTCACCAAGAGGGGATTAAAATGGACTAATTTATTTCTAGTATATATTATGGTGATTATATATGTTTCTATAACAAAGTAAAGAAATTAAATTATTGAATCAAAGCTTAAAGGAAATGCAATATATATACATATATAACAAATAAAAATGTTAATAATTTTGCATATAATCTAGGTTGATGGAACAATTGTAATAAAGAGCTTGGACCCACCTTACAAAAATTTACGATATGATCTTTTTCGATATTATCTTTTTCGGCTATAAAGTGTTGCGCAAAACATTCCTTTTGTCGACATCGACCGATTATAAAAATTGAGATACGGTATGCCTTAATAGGAATGGGTAGTCTACCATAAAATTGGGGGCTAGCCGCAATACTGAGGCACGTTTAAGGAGATGTTAATATAAGAGCGCACGTCCCTAGGAATTAGAGAACTTGAATAAATTAGCAATTGCATACAATGCAAATGGAATGGAATTTCAACTAGAACTTACTAATATGGCTTGACTCATAAAATTAGGGGTTGTATTAGACTAGTTATAGATGCTACCTACTTGGAAATTTCACTAGGCTAAACCTCCCAAATTCAATAGAATGAGCTATTGTGAATTTTGACAAATGGTAGGATAAAAGTATTTAATTAAAAGTCCTTATATTAAATACATATACTATATACTAAAATCTAAACAACATTTTTTCTTTCTTACATCTTGGTTGAATATTTTACTTAAATACAAACATTCGTCTTGATGATTAATTTTTGGCCCAAGCTTCAAAAGTTTGTTTAGAATTGTGAGGAAAATCCTCAAAGCCTTTGGTTTGGCATGTATACTATATAAGCCTGAATCTAAACAACATGATGCAAGCAATTCTGCTTAAAATAGATATGCATGAAATACATAAATGAAACTAGGATACAACACCTTGGATGTTATTACCACCCCTATTAACTTATGTAAGTAGCTGGCAGGAGATAAGGATAAACATCAAGTCAGATGTTAGGATCCATGTTACCTTAACTATAAGGGCATCATAAAATCATGGACTTGAAAGTCTATGTATTTACATCTTAGAGAAAGAATTTCCTATAGTGGAAGATTTGAAGAAAAATATTTTTGATGGAAAATTAGTGGACCAATTAGTTTGAAATTTAAATGTTTCATGTCTGAAAGAGGTAAATGGACACATGGTGTCTAGTTTTGGAGCAGGATAAAGCAAACTGAAGAGAAAAGTAAAAACAATGCTAAGAATTTTGTCTAGGAGACAAAATGATTGTTTTCAATATGAAATATTGGAAACAAGATCTTTATTTCAATATGGGATATTGGAAATAAGATCAAAATGGCTAAAGTCTCATAGCACGAGAAGAGGTGGCCTGAAGCTTCCACTTCAAGATGTTTGATATTTAGAAATTCTACATCTCAAGGAAATTCTAAATTTGTATAGAATACCTAATGAGAATCACATATTCATATGAAGGTATAGATATTAATAAGAAGTAGAGGTTTGGCAAAAGGAGAGCTGTACCTACGAAAAATCATTAAAGTTATTTAGCTGCTATTGATATAGGAACTTAAAATCTCCTTTTGACTAAATTTTAATCTGACGAAATGGTATTCAATTGTCATTATAAAATATTATTTCCTGCTTCATAGTAGATGAAATTTTATTCCAATTTTATAAAAGGTATTATAAAAGTTGTGTAGGATATTTTATCATAATATGATAAATGATATTTCATAATTACAAAAATGATATTTTCAATATAAACGATGGTAAGAGAAAATTAGATAATGAGAAGTCTTTCTACTTATGGAATTATCGTTTAGGCCATATAAAGAAAGATCACTTAACTAATTTATACAAACGTGGAGACTTAGGCCCAATGGAGTTAGAGTCTTATGGGGATTGCAAACCTTGTTTAAAAGGAAAAATGATGAAGTTACCCTTTAAGGGAGAAGGTGAATGAGCCATTAGTACATTGGAAATTATACGTATAAATGTGTATGGTCCAATGAGTGTTAAGGCACCAGGTGGATACTCCTACTTCATAACCTTTATTGATGATTATTCATGATATGGTTATCTGTACTTAATGAAGCACAAGTCTAAAAGTTTTGAGAAGTTGGAAATATTAAAAAATGAAGTAGAGAAACAACTTGAGAAAAGTATTAAAGCACTTTGATCTGATCGAGGTGGTGAATTCTTAAGTCAAGAGTTTTAGGATTATCTAAAAGAAAATGGGATAGTTCCCCAGTGGACCCCACCTTATACACCCCAACACAATGGAGTGTCTAAAAGGAGGAATCAAACCTTATTAGATATGGTTTAGTCCATGATGAGCCAAGAAGATCTCAGTAAATCCTTCCGGGGATATGCACTAGAAAGTGCAGTTTTTATATTAAATACCCTCAAAATCACTTGACTTTACACCTTACCAAATATGGTGTAATAAAAGACCATCTCTGAGTCACGTAAGAGTATGGGGCTATCCTATTACGGTCAAGAGGAGAGCATCAGATAAGCTAGACGCTAAGTCTGATAAGTGTCTTTTTATTGGATATCCAAAGAAAACTATTGGATATTTATTTTACTAACCCAAAACATAGAAGGTATTTGTGTCTCAGAGTGTTCACTTTTTGGAAAAGGAACACTTACTTGCAAAAGGCAGTGGAAGTAGTATTGAACTGGAGGTTAAAGAGGAGGAAATAGACAATCAACTGATTGACACTATTTTAGATACATAAGAAGGTTTGATCTAAGGACAACCTATTGAAACACAATCATTGGGAAGATCAGGTCGTGTTCATAAAGGTTCTAAAATATATGGTTTTTGTTATCACAGATGATAGGGAATTATATCTCATGGTGGATGATGAACCAAGAACCTTTGATGAAACAATGAAAAGCTCATATTCTGATAAATGGCTTGAAGCCATAAGATCGGAAATGGATTCCATGTATAAAAACCAAGTTTGGAAATTGGTAGATGCACCAGAAGAGGTTAGACTTATGGGGTACAAATGGGTCTTTAAGAGGAAGGCTGACATGGATGGTAATGTAATTGACTATAAGGCAAGGTTGGTTATGAAAGTTTATAGTCAATGTAAAGGTATTGATTATGATCAACTTTCTCACGGGTAGCCATGCTTAAATCAATCAGAATATTCCTCGCTATTGCTGCACATCATGATTATAAGAGCTAGCAGATGGATGTTAAAACATTATTCCTGAATCGGGATTTTGACTTAGATGTGTATATGACATAGCCTGAGGGTTTTACAGCTCATAATGGCTCAAAGGTAGGAGAATTGCAATGGTCCATTTAGGGACTTAAGGAAGCATCCAGGAGTTAGAATATTAGGTTTGATCAGACAACCCATGAACTAGATTTCTTTCTAAACATAAATGAGCCTTGTGTTTACAAGAAGGTTAGTGGGAGTGCAGTCGTTTTTTAGTATTATATGTTGATGACATTCTGCTAATAGGAAACGACATTTCTCTTCTTCAAAGTATCAAAATATGGTTGTCAAGGAAGTTATCCATAAAAGACCTTGGAGAAGCATCATTTGTATTAGGTATAAAGATCTATAGAGATAGACCTATGAGACTGTTAGGTCTTTTTCAAAGTACATACGTAGATAAGGTACTGAATAGGTTTAGCCTTAAGCAATCGAAGAAAGGTTATCTCCCGATGACAAAGGGATCAACTTATCTAAGACTGAGGATCTGAAGATAGCTTAGGAAAGAATGTGCATGAATGATATACCCTATACATCCGTATTAGGATCCATCATGTATGCTATGATATGTATTAGGCCAGATGTCGCTCAAGCCTCAAGCTTTATGAGTAGATTTCAATTGGGTCCAGGTGAAAAGCACTGGATGGCCGTCAAGGCAATTCTTAAGTACTTGAGAAAGACTAAAGATGTATTCTTGATATATTGAGATGGTGACCTCATGATTAGAGGTTATACTAATGTGATTTTTCAATCTTATAAGGAGGACTTTAAGTCTTAGTCAGGTTTTATATATGTGTTTATTGGAGGGGCATTATGCTGAAAAAGCTCCAAGTAGGAAACTACTACTGATTCAACCACGGAGTCTAAGTACATTGCTGCCAGTGAAGCAGTAATAGAAGCTATTAGGTTAAAGGGATTTATTGGTGATCTCGATGTGGAGACTATTATTATTGATCAAATTACTTTGTATTGTGATAACAATGGTGCTATAGCTTAGGCAAAGGAACCACGGTCTCACCAAAAAATAGACACATACATAGAAAGTTGCATATAATCAGGGAGATTATTTATGCTAAGATGATAAGATTAGAATATGTCACCACTGATCAAAATCATGCAGATGGTCTGATAAATCCATTGACGAATATGAAACAGGACCAACATGTGAAAGCATATGGAGCAAGACATATGGCTAATTGGCCTTATTGCAAGTGGGAGTTTGTCAGATATGATGTCTGCCCTCAAGGCAATTAGGGCAATATATCTTAATCATGTATTGGTATGAACAATTTGTTTAATTAATAAAGACATTTAATCTTTTTCTATATTGATGTACTCATATATATTGTGACTGGTTAAAATATATTCATTGATATCTTTGTACAAAGGTCCTTCACATGGAAGACAACATGAAGTGAAAGATATTATAGTCGGACTATGTGTAGTAAGATCTGCTTCATGTGCAATTCTGATTATGTCTAAACTATCCCTAGTCATAGTTTCATCAAAAAAGGATATTGTTGGAGTAGTAAGACTAGCATGTGGTCAACTCTCTTGGAAAGGGTCCAAGCAGTTAACCTCCTAAGACTGAAGGTGGTGCCTTGAGTTTGACACAAGGTATCTGGAACACATATTAGAGACTGCAGTAAGATAAATACATGGTATATATATCATTGTGTTAGTATTTATCTTGATACTGTAGCTTTGTGAATATCCTCATACTTGAGTTATTAGTTACCTTGTATGCTACTATTTCTATACTTTGGGTCATATCTATTCACTCATTCATTTAGGGTGCCACAAGTAATTACACGTATAGTGATGACATACGTTGGTAAGCTATGTAGTTCGAAAGAATCCATCGCTCCGAATATATTAAGGAGTTTTTACATGGCCGCTCTTTGAAGTGATGATTACTATAAACCTCTGATCAGAGTATTGATTTATATTAATAGTTTCTAGTCAAACACATTTTGGTAAAAAGTAATGTACTTCCGTAACAAGAAAATAACTAGGATAGCTTGGAGCAACCTCGCTATTGTTGAGTTAACACTTTAATCAAACCCAATAAACCATATGGTACTAATATTAAAGATTGGAAGGAGTTCATCACATAGGACAACTATTGCATAAACTAGGATTAAGTCATAAGCACAAATAACATTCCGAGTATTGGGGATGGTGGACCCTTGCAAGAGGCTTTCTATAGTGGCTTAAGGTAATCGAGTTCTATTCACGGTCTTGAACCTCGAGCCAATAGTTCCAATTGAACAAGGATTGGTCAAACCTTAATAGCTAAATACTTCGGGATCCTGTAAGGTCACACACATTGAACTTTTATCAGATTGAGTAAAGAATTAATAGACTTGATCTATTATAACAATATTAAAGGGATGGTTGAACTGTTACCTGGTTAGACCAGAAATTTTATTTATTGACTAGTAACTAATTTTATTAGGGTTATAAATAAATCAAAGTGTTGATTAAAATGATTAGATCATTTTATCGTTAAGTCAGAAATTTATTTTTACCAGTAACTAATTTTATTAGGGTTATAAATAAATTAAGGTGTTGATTAAAATGATTAGATCATTTTATGGTTAAGCCGGGAATTTATTTTGACCAGTAACTAATTTTATTAGGGTTATAAATAAATTAAAGTGTAGATTAAAATGATTAGATCATTTTATAGTTAAGCTAAGAATTTATTTTGACCAGTAACTAATATTATTAGGGTTATAAAATAAATTAAAAGAAAGGAGAATCAAATTTAATCTCATTTTAAATTTGCATTTAATCACGCATTTAATGCTGCATTAAATTTGCATTTAATCCCACATTATCCGCATTTAATCATGCATTAAGTCCGCATTAAATTCGGGGAGCCTTTGCTTCCCCTATATAAAGCTAGTCTCTCTTCTTCATTTCTTGCACCATATCTTTCTGTGAGCTCTGACTTGAGATTCTAACACGTTTTTTCAGTGTCAACTTAAAGATAAAATTAAGGAGTCCCTTTGGTTAATATTTCGGGTGGGTTTTGGAGTGGTCTAGGAGCTACCAAAAATTATGTGGTTCTTCCTCATTGGAAGGTTTCGGTTGGTGGGGTTTGTGTGGATACTCATGGAGGCTATCCTATAGTTGGAGGCTTGTGTAAGAAGGTTCTGCTAAAGAACGCTTTAATTGGTAAGCCTTCTAATTCTCTTTTAATTATAAAGTCCTTTTCTTTAAGCGATTTAAGACTTAACAATTATTATGGTTAGGTTGTTTTGCATGGTTAGTTTATTTTATACCTTCACTATAACTTCAAGTTATAACATGTTTAAAATAAAATATATTTATACTAGGATATAATTTAGAATTCTGGTACTCCTAGCCCATGCATGCTAACCTAAGTAGAGAATTAATTTAGTTAAGGCTTTAATTGATTTATTTGAAACTAATAGGAGTTCCTAGGACAGGGGACAAAATTTTGAGTTTTTGCCATGCTTGTTATACATGTTCAAAGTGACTATCAGTTCCAACAGCTCGCATGAAGAAGAAGATGAAATTTGGGGGGTTTCTATAGAGTTTTGAAGAGTGAGGGTATTTTGGTTATCCGAATACAGTTAAAGTTAACCGAATCAATGACGTGGCAATTAAAATTGAGGAGAGAGGTTAATGGAGTTTAAATCAGAGAATCGGAATGGCTTAATTTCATAAAAGTCGTAGCTTTTTACTGCTCGTAGGATGCCCAATAAACGTTTGAAATTCAAAACCTGTACAGTTACTTTTTCGCCCTTTTATCGCAATTTGTCACTCCTTATCTGCTTAGCTGGCAATATTCCCTCTGGATTAAGAGTTAACTCATTTTTCCCTTCTCCCTTGATTCCTTAGCCTTGAAAAGATCAAAGTTTCTATTGTTTGTCTTATGGATACTTCTTCAGATTGGATTAGACATTCTAAATGACTCCCTTAGCTTGTGAAATTGATCTTTACTCAATGGATTAGTAAAGATATCTGCCCTTTGCTCATTTGTGGGAATATGGACAAAAGTTACATCCTTTTTCATGATATGATCTCTGATGAAATGGTGCTTGATATTGACATGCTTCATCCCACTATGTAGTACAGGATTCTTTGACACATCAATTTCACTTTAGTTGTCACACAAGACTTCAACACATCCTGCTTGAACACCATAATCCTCCAATTGTTTCTTGTTCCATAAAAGTTAAGCAACGCAACTTCATGTTGCCATATATTTAGCTTATATGGTTGATAATGCTACTAAGCTTTGTTTCTTGCTATACGATGAAACCAAGCAGTCTCCAAGAAAGTGGAAGCCTCCAAATCTGCTTTTTCTCTCAAGCATGTCTTTGCCATAATCTGCATCGGTGTGCCATTGCAATGTGAAATTGCCATTTCCATAATACCACAGACCAACTTCAGTAGTCCCTAGAAGGTATCTAAGGACCCTTATTATATCCTGGAGGTGTGAATCCTTTTATTCGCTTGATACCTTACATAGTAGCAAATTGCATAATGTATGTCAGATCTTCTGGCTTTCATGTATAGAAGTGATCCAATCATTCCTCTATAAAGTTTTTGATCTACATCTTGTCCATAACAATCCTTAGAGAGAACTATGTCTGATCCAATATGAGTGCTCATTTGCTTGCTTTTGTTAATCTCAAACTTCTTTAGAATCTCCTTGGTGTATTTAGATTGATTTATGAAAATACCATCCGGGCTCTGTTGAGTTCTCCCATCATTGACGTCTCAAATTCCTTCTGTATTTGAGATCTAAATTCCTCACGTATTCTTTCATCAGTCGCTCCAAAGATAATGTCATCTACATAGATTTGGACAAGAATGGCATCACCCCTCTTTTTCTTGATGTAGAGTGTTGTATCTGCTTTACCACAGATGTAATCCTTGGATATGAGAAATGAAATGAGTCTCTCATACCAAGCTCTTAGTTCTTACTTCAATCCATAGAGGTCCTTCTTCAACTTGTATACATGCTCTAGATGCTTTGAGTCCACCAATCTAGGTGGCCGCTTGACATATTCTTCCTCTTGAATGACTCCATTTAGAAATGCACTTTTGACATCTATTTGGAATAAAGTGAATCCCACGAATGATGCAAAAGCATATAGGATCTGAATTGCCTCCAATCTTGTGACTAGTGCAAATGTTTCTTCAAAATCAATGCCTTCTTGCTGATTGTAGCCTTGAGCAACCCATCTTGCTTTGTTTCTCACCACAACTCTAGATTTATCTAGCTTGTTTTGGAATACCCATTTGGTGGAAATAATTGACTTTCCTTATTATGTAAGTACTAAATCCCATACATCATTTCTTGTGAACTAATCCAACTCTTCTTGCATGGCTATCATCCAGCTTTCATCTCCTTCTGCATCTTAAAACTTCTTTAGTACAATGAGAGAGACAAAGGCAGCATGGCTCATCATTATATTGAGTTGTCCTCTAGTTCTGACTGGATTTTGGACATTGTCTAAAATAGCTTCCAATGGATGATTCTTTTGTGTCCTAGTTTCCCTTCCAACATCTTCATGTAGTTCTTGAGCTTGCTTTTCTAATGCATCCAATTTCTCCTTGTCCATCATTGAAATAAATTTCAATATTCAAGGGATTTTTTGGAAGTTGATCCTGGTTGAAATTAATTTGCTCATCCTCTTCCTTATATTCCTTGACCTGAAAGGGATCTCGAGTCTTTGTTAGTTCTGCTTCATCTAGAGTTGCCTCATCCGGATCTTGGGTCTTCTTTCCTGCATGGTTAGTCTCATCAAAATCTACATGTATAGAGTCTATCACAGTTTGTGTTCTTTTGTTATATACTTTGTAAGCTTTGCTATATGCTGAGTAGCCAAGGAAAATTGCGTCATCAGATTTATGATCAAATTTTCCTATCTGCTCTCTATCATTTAGTATGTATCATTTACATCCAAAGGATTTGAAGTACCCAATCTTGGGTTTCCTTCCCTTCCAGAATTCATATGGGTTTTTTCTATGGTTTTTCTAATGAGAGCTCTATTTAGAATGTGGCATGCAATGTTTACGGCCTCACCCCAAAAGTATTTAGGCAATCTATTCTCATTTAGCATTGTTAAAGCCATTTCAACTCTTTTTCTATTTTTCCTTTCAGCAGCCCCATTTTGTTGAGCTGTATGAGGAGCCGAGAAGTTGTGCTTAATGCCCTTGGATTCACAGAATTCAACAAAATGCTTATTTTCGAATTCTCCTCCATTATCACTCTGGATGCGTGCAATGCTTATGCCCTATTCTACTTCTATTTTGATAAACGTTTTTCAGAAATTTTCAAAGGCTTCATCTTTGCTAGCTAGCAGAGCAATCCAAGTATAGTGAGAATAATAATCCACTATGACCTTAGTGTATTCTCTCGTACCTAAACTCATTGGTTCGATTGGGCCAAAGAGATAATTGTGTAAGATTTCAAGAACTTTCTTGGAGGGTATATAGGAGATGGAAGGGAAACTTCTTCTATGGTCTTTACCTAAGGGACATGCAATGCATATGAGACCGTTTTCAAAAGCAACCTTAGGCAAACCCATAACCAATTCCTTTTTGGCTAGTTTGGACAGGAGGTTCATATGCTTACGTGTCCTAACCTCTGATGCCAAAGCTATTATTCTTTTTCTTTATACACCAAGCATATATTCTTCTTTTCATTTTTAATATTGACAAAATAGAGATTGTTTTCACTAGGTGCCTAAAGAATAAGTTGATTTGAGTTACTATCAACAATTAAGTAGCCTCTAGAGTCAAAGGTGACTTTTCTCCCTATGTCATAGAGTTGTGCAACACTTAGCAAGTTGAACTTCAGCCCATCAACTAGTCATACATCTTCTATCCTTAATTCAGACCCAATGGTCCATGCCTAATGATCTATCCCATTTGATTGACTCCAAAGCTTACTTTTCCACCTGTCTTCTGGATTAAAGTGATAAAGGTTTTTTCATCATCAGTCATGTGCCTTGAGCATCCACTATCAATATACAATGTTCGTTGATCTTTTATGGATCTACGGCATACCTACAAAATAGATCAAGTGGGTTTGGGTACCCAATCATATTTGGGTCCTCTCAAGTTAACAACCATTTCAAGCCAAGGATAAATATCATAATAACCAGTTTTAAATCTATACAGTTTAGTCATATGGTTATTTGCTCCACAAAACCTGCATCCAGCAATTGGTCTGTTATGCTCAAGCTTCTCCTCCATCTTTTGAAGATCCTACTTCCTGTAGTCTCTAGAGTATCCTGCTTTGGATAGATCCGGGTGTGAGCATGGGCTTTTGGGTGTCCTGCAAAGCGATGATGATGTTTCCCTCTAACCTCTTTTACGGCCAAGATGTTCAATTCTTTTAGAGTTGAGTTGCATTTGGTATGTACTCTGTTGACGATTTAGGACTTTAATAATGTTGTTTTCCATCACCGGTTAATTAACCAAAATTAATAAATTCATAAAATAATATAAGATAAAGTAAAAGGCTAGGTATCCCTCACCTCGCTGGAGCCGTCGCTAGAGTAGCTTGCCTCACCATCGGTGGGGTTAACCTCCACGGCGGCGCGGTTCACCACGCCCTCAACGCGGTTCATCTCATGTGTTCACAATGTAGCGATGTTGCTGAATTGCACCCCTTGCGTGGTTGGTCGATCGTGGCCACAATGTAGCCAAATTGCTGAATTACGCCCGTGATAGTGGCTGAAGTTTAACTGCTGCACGGGTCTCCGAGGTTTGCCACCACAATTTGTCTTTCTCTCTCTAAAATGGATAATCTCAATTTTTCTGGGAATTTTAACATTTACAAGGACTAATTGGGTTATTTAGAGTGACAATGGTCTATATAAACCCGTTAAATCACTTGATCTAGGGCTTTTTGCCATTTTAGAGATTGAAATTCACATTTTAGGGTTCTTAGCATTTTACATAGAGAAAGCTTCATAAAGCCACAAAAAACTAATTAGTTTGGATTCCTAAGCATCATTAGGCTTGAGATTTTAGTCTAAACACTAAAACCAAGTAGAAATCGTAGGTTAAAATGGACTTAAAAAGGATTTAGGGACTTTTTCTCACAAAATCACTAAAATCCATCAGTGAGTTTGCACTAATTCTGTCAGTGTTTTGTCAGATTTTATCACAAGTTCATCACAAAGCTTGCTAAATGTCCGGTTTGTGTCACAAAATGTGGATTCACAGCTTAAAGGTAACAAAACTGAGTTCTAATCTCTTTTACTTAATTTATTTGCTCGTTTTGCTGCTATCTCGGTTGCCTTTGGGATGGTTATCCCCTTTACTTTTGGTATTTTTGCAAACATATTTCCAGGTGTTTTTCTTTACCAACCGAAGGCCTGAGACCAACCTATTAAAACTTGATCTTCCCTTCCTCCTCGGGTGGCCTTATACCTCACATTACCATGCCTTCTAGCATATTCATGTCAGCCCTTATGCTTTGTATATCCTTTGATCCTGCTCCTACATGATTTGTTATTAATCTGAGGGGAATGAGGAGAAAGTGAAGAAGCTAAGGGATGATAGAAGGAACAAGACCCAAAAGACTACTAGTCCGGATGTCCTTGCCCCTGCTACCAAAATTGCCAGAACACGGACACCGAAAGCAGTATATCTATTAGTCTAGGTTTTGATAGAAGAAGTGGGAGATGAAGATCAGCAGATAATTTCCAAACTGCTAAAGAATTCCCCAGTCAAGCAAAAGCCAAGTGGAAGGCTAATCAAAACTACTGACGGTTTGAAAAAACCAGTATGTGATCTAGAGGCAAGGGAAACAATTATGGTCGCCGCAACTACAATTTGAAAAAGATACCAATAGGGGCAAAAGAGAAAAGCCTCTAAATTATTGAAAGGGGGAGATGGGCTGGAAGAGGAAGAAATAGAGGATGATATGCCTGCACCCAAGAAGCAGCTCACCCGAAAGGGGTGTACCTTTGATAAAGCAATCAAAGCCCAGAAACACCAAAAGAAACCTGCCAAAAAGCTAACCTCCAATGTAATTGATAAGGAGGCTACAAAAAGAGTTTTGGTGGAGGAATTGGCTAAGGCCAAAAGCTCAAAGGGTAAGAATGTGCCCGGATCCAAAGAGGACATCCTTTCGGAGGATCCTCAATATGAAGAAATGATGGAATCCATGGCAGAAAACTACAAGCTGAATAATCTAGCCATTGAAGAACTCAAGGGATCTTCTTCTTAACCAATCCTGGTAGACTCAAGTGCCATAGTCAAGCTCTCAAAAATTCTACAATCCAGATCCTATAATTTCATGCCTCTCACAATGCCTCTTCCAAAAAATCTGCTAAGTCTAGAAGCTAGAAACCCCACTAAAGTAAGTCCTAAAAAGGAAGTAGGAGAGGGCATTAAGGAATATTCCAATGTGCCTATTGAACATCAAAGTCCTAAAAAGGCACTGGTAGGGATGGCTAAGGACAATTCCAGTCATCCATGGGTTGTGGTTGGACAAGTTGAAGAAAAGGAAGCCTCCAGCATCCAAATTCCATCTCCATTAAATGAGGTACTTCCTATCATAGCTACTCTTAATATTAATACTGATGATACTGCTGATGATGTCATAGCAGTTGATACAAGGGACAACTTGGATATACAAGTATCTAAGGAAGATGTGCCCAACCCGGATAACTCCATTTCGGAGGAGGGACTATATCTGGGATTGAATGAGCACACTCATAGAGTGGACTCAACGGGCGAGGCAAGTCCAGAGGATAGGTTGATGGAAAGGCAAGAAGATTAAGAGGAAAATGAGAAAGAGTCAGAACCTGAACCCTCCGAAAGCAGTTCTAGCTCTGGAGATGAATCTTCAAGCTCATCTAGCATCAAACAACTGTGGAACCTTACTTGACAAGATCACATCATCCTCCTCCGAGCAAACTAAAGAAATTAAGGGTTATCTGGACTCTAAGTTTTGAAACTTGTCAAAATTCATGGCTGAAAAAGACCTCTCCTACCATCAAAGATTTAGGTGTAGACCAATATGTCATCCAAGACATGCTAGTGCACTTCATAGAAAAAATTCTTCCCAAATTCAAGGTGAAATTTTTGGATGATATGGGCGATAAACTGTAAAGCCATATAATTGGACTAGAAAAGCAAATAAGTGATTGGAAGGCATCCATCTCCACGGAACTCTCCTTCTTATCTGAATCTATGAAATGTCCAACAAGGACTGAGTAAAGAACTAACCCCACTCCAGACCGCACTAAGTAATCTTTTAATATCTGGATCTTCTTCCCCTATCATTCTGGAAAGTCAGCTCCTTTCGGTATTATATAATCTTATCCAACCAATTGGGGACTCCCAATTCTTCGGCCAAAAAGGTATGACAACTCTTTAAAAGGTACTCTTCCCTTACTATGATCCAAAAGATCAGGAGCTTGCCTTGCCATTCATCCTTCCATCAAGCAGTCCTATAATAATCTAAAGAAGACCATCCGGCCCTTCTATCTTAGTCCACCTATGGTTGGCAAGATAGTTAAGGAAAGGTCCAAAGGTACACGATATACTCAAATGCTTGGCAAACAGCTTAGTATAACAAGACCTATATGGTTATAGACCCCCCAAGCTAGAAACAAATAGGGGGAGATACAAGAACATGGATTTGGAAAAGGAAAGGATAAAGAGGTAGCATCCAGAGAAGACCAGAATTAGACTAGCTATACTTTGTACTTGTAAAATTTTGTAATAGCTAGTCTCACTATTATATTTTCATAATTTGTAATCTAAACTTCATTGATGTTAACTATTGTTAACAGTAGAAGTATATATAGTAAAAATATCTAATTCTCAAAATATTGCTTCTAAAAGTGCAATCAGCAATTATACTAAAACAAACTCAGAAGCTTGAATTTAAAAACATTGGGGGAGTTAGGTTGCTAGAATTATGGGGGAGTAAAATCTGTAAATGTCTAAGTATCAAATATCATACTTAGTACATATATACTCCATTTCCTTGTGCTTAGTTTTTTTCATCAAATGGGGGAGATTGTTGGGAAACTATGATTCGGACCATAAACTAAACTAAACTATCCGGATCAGGTTTGAAGGAAACAAAAAGTTAAACCATGTAAATCCCAAATCCAAAAGGAAACATCCAGACAAAGATCCAGCTACAAAGCTATCTATAGAAGACATCAAATACCTAAGCACATGGAATCATTAGAATAAAGCTTGGAAAGGAAACAAGCTTTAATCCCTCAAGAACAGCATCAGGAAGAGCTGATTGCTATATCTCTAGAAGAATGCAGATCTGGAGAATATGAGCCTAAAGTCATCCGGAAGACTCATGCTTGAAGACAATGGGAAAAGCTTCAAAGATAGCTTTTTCCTCCACCTTTTGGTCTATAAAGTCGAAGATCCTTTCCCTAAGACAAAGACAAAATGACAACTTGCATTTTTCACAGAAAGGACAAAAGGACTAACACTAGACTGAAAAAAGCTAAAAACCTTTTTCACCTAGACTAGTAAGGAGGCACGTGGAGCTCATCCAAAAAAGCTAATGGTGTAAAACTTGGTGCATCATAAAAGGCCAAGTAAAACAATAACTTACCACTTTTTAGCATTAATCCCTAGGATTCAAACGGATTAAATTACAGTCTAACTAATTGATCAACTGTTCCAGAAGCACCACCTAGAACCTGATCAAGGGTGAAGATTTATTACAAGTTCAACAACCCACAATTGCTAAATTTATGATGGAAGCCTATAAAAGGGAAACTTCACCAAATGAGAAGGTTGGTTGTTTGATTGACAAAAACAAGTATCAAAGAACAAGCATTCAATCGGCTTAAAAATCCCTCAAAGAATCAATTAAATTCCACATCTATTGTAAGGATTCCTAAGTGAACCATAAACTTAAGGAAATCCAAAAACTAAAGCCTTTGTGAAAAACAAGAGTGTAGTAATCTCCAACTTTGGTGAGTTGTGAGATTGTGATACAACTTGAAGTTGGTGCTTTGAGTGGGAACTCCTTGTAGGACTCAGCTTAGATTCAAGGTAGAAGTTTAAGTGGTATATCCTACTAAAGACTAAAGGACTCAACTAGGAGTTGGTGCTTCTAGTGGTATATCCTACATTCGGAAGGGGTTACCATCCAGAGATAAATTGTAAGGCTTAATTCCTGCCAGTTGGAAAGGAATCCACCAGTGGAAAAGCTCTGAGGAAGGAAACTCCGAGGACTAGAGTAGGCGGGGCCAAACTAGGATAAAAACCTTCTGTGTTTGATTTCTGTAACTTTCATTATTTGCATTATGTTGTCATATCTGCATCATCTGAATCCATCATCCAGTTCATAATCAAACATGCTACACTAAGACTTTCTAAAGTCTTCACATTCCGCAAATAGTCATTCACCCCGCATCTGACCTTATAAAGACCCTCACAGAGGCCAACACCTGCTAGAAAGCCCAGCACAATGGAGAATCCTCTGCCAGAATTTAATGGTGAGGTCGGTATGATTAACTTTGGCTTGTTTGAGGAGTTCAATCTAGGGGCTATTTCAAAATCCCTTCAAGATACCTACTATAATCATCGAGCCTACTGAGGAAGAAGTTGAAGGTGTTATGGTTGCTATGTCTAAAGCCATCTTAAATAATGATAAAACTAATCCGATCGCGAAAGCTAACAAGAATATCGCAAGGTCTCTAGAGAATGAAGGAGACAAGACATCAGAAGAATAAGTGAAAGTTCTAGATCTCATCATGGATGACACGCCAATGAAAGCTATCGAGGATGCTTAATCTACCAGCACCACAACTCAAGACCCTCCGCTTCTAGAGGATGACTATCTATGATGTAATTTTCTTTCTAGTATTTAGATGTGAACAATTCTGCCTCAAAGACTCTCGTTTTGCTTACTCGCTTGATGTTTTTCCTGATGGGTCCATGCATTCATTTTATCACAAGCATAATATGTTCAGTATTTATGACATTTCTTTAACTGAAACAAATTCAAGTACAAGTGATAACCTAAAATGGTAACCATTTCTAATGACCTAACCTCCGAAAGAAAAAGAGAGATAATAAAAGTGGTTAAAGATTGCGATAACGCTTTAGCTTGGGCATACCTAGTCACACCTAGGGTTCTTCACAAGAAAACTGAGCATCGCATTCTCATACCCAAAATACAAAAAGCAGCTCAGTCCTACCTTAGATAGATCCAATATGACAATTGGTTCATTGCTGGCCTCACAATTATGTGCAAGCCTATCTTTAAGCTACTAAATAAGCATCGGCCAATTGTGGAGAAGGATCATCGACAGACCACCTTCGATAAAACTAAGGCTTACCTTTTCTTTGCCCACCCATTCTCAAAATCCCCACCCTCAATACACCATTGATCCTCATTAATGTCCATTCCCTTTCTGTTACAAAGCTTCCCCATTTCTCTCCTCATTGACCCTTCTCATTGTGGGGGAAAATATGATTGGTGAAATCAACAAATAGACACCTATTCATAATCGTAGGGGCAGTATGATTGGTAAAATTAGCCTTCATCAACCAATGGACACTGCTTCATCATTGTAAGGCCATCTTACTTCTAAAAATGGGGGAAAGCCAAGCCTTGGACCATCATTACTGCCAAGAGGATGTCTAGGTTCATCAAGAAACACATCTTTGCTCAGTATAGCCTACCTTGCCACATCATACTAGATAATAGGGTTTTCATTTTAAGAGGCAACAACTGATTTGATCAAGAAATATGGGATGGAGCATCACAGGGTTTCACCTCACATACCACAAGATAATAGGGCTACTAAAATAGTAAACCAGTATATCGAGAAATTTCTTTCTATAAGATACAGAGATTGAGCTGATAAGCTACCCCTCACCCTTCGAAGATGTTAAACGAGTGTCAGAATTCCTGCTAAAACTGCGATCCCAAGCAAAACTGAGATGAAATCCTTGAAAGTCGTACTACAGCCAAGTTAAAGGGACCCCCATGGACTAGAGCATAATTCGAACAACTTGAACAATCTTTAGATGCACTCGCAGTGGACAACAAGGATGAACAACAACCAAATCAAGCATCAAATGTATCCGTCAAAGGCCGATGATCTGATTTTAAAGCAAGCGAAGCCTACTAACACCGTTCTAAGGGGGAAGTTACAACTAGATTGGGAAAGACTTTGTGTATTCAGAAAGACAATCGATATAAGGGACATGAATGCTAACATGTTCATGAACCCTAACAATCAAATCAGTTGAAGCGTTATCGTATCTAAAAAAATAAAATCCACAAAAGTAGCACATAAAAAATATATAAGATAAATCACCCGGCGAGTGATCTTCTACTACTGGGGTAAAAATTAGGGCGTAGCCCGCTGATTGGTATTTCAGAAACCAATCAAGGAAAAGTTAGGGTGAAAAATAACCTGTTAGGCTGAAACCTAAAAAGGGCAGTCTAGGTAAAATTAAAGCTAAAGCGAGCTATGTGAATGCGTCGGCTAGAAAACCTCCGTAGGCTAGTTACCGGTAGAGTTTGGGTAAATAGAAATGGTTATCATCAATATGTACTCAAACTTAATTCATTTAATGGGAAAGCCTCTTTTACCGAACTCTTATGTTTGTGCTTGAATGAATATATTGGGCCCTAAAGGTGAAATGTTGCAAGTAAGTCGAACGTAGGGTTCCATGCAGTCAACCTAATTCCTCAAGAGAAATGAAGATGATAATAAAAGGCAAAAATGCTGGTAGACTGAAAAGAAGCGAGGTCTATACAAAAGCTAGGACAGTCTGCTGGATTGAAAATCTAAAAGGGCGGTCTAGGTAAAGTGAAGACAAAGCATAAATAAGTTTGATAGGCCTATCGCAATGTTCTGGTCTATGCAAAAATTAGTACAATTGAAAATAAGGGTAAATGACTGCCACAGACTGCATCAAGGACCGGCATTATTGTCATCATAGTCATAGTGCTTGGATATCCTCTGCAATTTGATGGACTCGAATAGCTTAAATTCGTCCTCTGTCGTGTCCACTCCAATCTTGACCGCGATCGTGCATCTCGAGTTCATAACGTTCTAATCTTCCGTAGTCATCCTCGGTAGAATACATTGGTAGTGATGGCTTCCACCTATCTGTTATCTAGAATCTCGATGCTTCATGCTCCCCTTGTATTCGATATGCTTAATTCGGCAATTGTTCTAAAGCTGATTTATTTCCTTTGTCAATGAGCGGTAGGGTGCGACCATACTCAACCTCAATATCCGACTATACAACCCGGCGTGTATGCTGCAATTCCCCTAATTCTCCACGATAGGCATTCCCACTTGATCTATGCAATTTCCCTAATTCTCCACCATGGGACATACCCACCTTATATGTGCAGTTCCATATATTCTCTCTTCAAGCAAGTCAATCAAGCAAGTGATCAATTCGCTCGGATTTAGAAGACGATCAGCCCAAGAAACTCATGCATTCACGCATACATGCATAATATCCTATCTATCTTCTATGTTTGTGTCTACAGGAAATAAATCACAGACCATTGTCCCTTTATCAGAATCTTACGACATTGCTAGATCAAAGCATGAAAAATGTCTCGAGTTATACGTTCAACATGTGCCGTTTCTCCAGACTCCCAAAAATCTTAACTCAATTTTTATTTTATACTTCCTTTTTATTACTTTATTGAAGGGGTAAAAATGTTTTTGTGTCCATAAAATCAATTAAACAATAAAAATGCAACTTATGTCACTTACTAATATCTCAAAATTTCCCTGATAAGTACGCTATATGGCAATCCCGATGGACAACTGAACCAAGGATGAAAAATTCAGAACTCATAAGCTTTTCTGAAAAAAACCTTAAGGCGCACCATGTGGCAATCCCAGTGGTCGTCCGATAAGAGAATTCAGTATTCGGATCCTAACCCTTCAGGGGCACCTCCATGTAGCTCTTAACTCTTCAAGGGCACCTTGATGCAACATTCTAATCCCCTATGGACACCTTGATGCACCCTGCTCGATTTTTCAAGGGCACCTCAATGCTGCTTACCAATCTAAGAATCCAAAGTTCTCAATCCAAAATTTAAAATCAAAGATTCAGAACTCAAACTCAAAATCCCAAACCTTTAAGCCCAAGCCACTCTTTGTAAACCTCAAAACCTAAGCCGGGGATAAACATGCTAAGACGTCTATCCTGCGACAAATTGCAAGTCTTGATCCACCACGCAAAACAATCAACCCATACAAAATCTCTACACCTCGTTACCATGAAGGCATACAAATTGTAAGCTACCTATCAGTCGAATGGGGCAAAATCAACTAAACATTGAATTTTTTCCAGACTCCCAGATATTTCTAAACTCAATTTATTATCACCTTGTGTTTATTATTAATAAGGGGCAAAAATTTTTGTCTCGACAAAATCAATTAAGTAATAAAATAAAAAAAATTTAAAATGCTTCCCATTGTCTCAAAATTTTTCTTGGGAGGTGCACCATACGGCAACCTCAATGGACAACTAATGCAGGAATTCAAAATGTGTCCAAAAAATCTTGAATTTTGTTCTTGATAGGTATGTTAATGGCAATCCTATTAGAAAACTGATTCAAGAGTCTAGAACCCACGTTTCTATAAACCAGCAGTCTATATCCAATTTTATGCAATAGAGCGGTGCAATGCCATTCGACTAGGCATTTAATCCTCAGTTATGTTATGATGATGTAAGGCAACCAGTAGTCTATATCCGAGTTTCTATAATGGAGCAGCGCAATGCCATTAGACTAAGCATTTAATCATCAGTTATGTTATGGTGATGCAAGGTAACCACTATAATGGACCGAAGCAATGCCATTTCACTGGGCATTTATTCCTCAGTTATGTTATGGTGATGTAAGGCAACCAATAGTCTATATCCGAATTTCTATAATAGAGGGATACAATGACATTCTATTGGGTATTTAATCCTCATATATGTTATAGTGATGTAAGGCAACCAACAGTCTATAATCGAGTTTCTATAATGGAGCGGTGTAATGCCATTCAACTAGGAGTTTAATCCTCAATTATGTTATGGTGACGTAAGGCAACCAATAGACTATATTAGAGTTTCTGTAATGAAGTAGCGCAATGCCATTTAACTGGGAATTCAATCCTAAGTTATGTTATGGTGACATAAGGCAACCAGCAGTTTATATCAGGGTGTCTGAAATGGAACAGTCCAATGCCATTAGAATGGGCAT
The DNA here is from genome assembly GCA_947683365.1 of Euphorbia pulcherrima. Classification (NCBI taxonomy): domain Eukaryota; kingdom Viridiplantae; phylum Streptophyta; class Magnoliopsida; order Malpighiales; family Euphorbiaceae; genus Euphorbia; species Euphorbia pulcherrima. Next base: position 23,996,914 of record CANTUS010000009.1, read on the forward strand.
TCAATCCTCAGTTATGTTATGGTGACATAAGGCAACAAGCATCTAAGGGGAAGTCAAAAAGTGATACTGATTCAAAATCTCTATGTCAACCTTTTTCTTGATTGGTCTATTAATGGCAGCCCCAGTAGACCACCGGTTCAAGAATCCACGACTTAGGTATAACCTTCTATCCCTTGCTCTTTCGTAAGATGACACTTAGCCCACCAAGTGGTAATCTCCCAAGGGCCAGCCTATGAACATGGGCTTTTCTGTGTCCCGCGGAGCGATGCTGATGTTTTGCTCTAATTTCTCTATGACCCAGTTGTTCTATTCTTTTAGAGTCAAGTCACATTTTGCAAGCACTCTCTTGGCGATTTGGGACTTTAATCACGTCATTTCCATCACCAGTTAATTAATAAAAATTAATAAAAATTCATAAATTCATAAAATAAAGTAAAATGCTAGGTTTTTCTCTCTTCACTGGAGCCATTTGCCGCACCACCGATGCGGTGAACCACCCTGGAGGTGTAGTTCCCCTCCCTTTGCACGATTCATCATATGTGGCCATAATGTGGCCACATCGCTAGACAGCGCCCCTTGCGTAATTCGTCGGGCATGGCCTCAATGTGGCCACATCAGTGAACTACTCCCACGATAGCGGTTGAGGTTCAATTGCTGAATATGTCTCCAGGTTTGTCGTTACGGGTTGTCTTTTTCTCTCAAAAATGGATAGTCTCGATTTTTCCAGAAATTTTAACATTTCTAAGGACTAATTGGGTTATTTAGAGCGTGAATGGTCTATATAAACCCATTAAACCACATGATTCGAGACTTATTGCAAATTTAGAGATTGAAATTCACATTTTAGGGTTCTTAGTGTTTTAGAGAGAGAAAGCTTTATAAAGCCATGGAAATTTGATTAATTTGGATTCCTAAGCGTTATTAGGCTTGATCTTTTAATCTAAACACTGAAACCAAGTAGAAATCATAGGTTAAAACGGACTTAAATAAGATTTAGGGACTTTTTCTCACAAAATCACTAAAATCTGTCACTGAATTTGTTACTAATTATGTCGCTGTTTTGTCGGATTTTCGTCACAAATTCATCGCAAAGCTTGCCAAATGTCCTGTTTAAGTCTCAAAACATGGATTCAAGACCTAGAGGTAACAAAACTGAGTTACAATCTCTTTTACATAATTTATTTAATCGTTTTGCTGCTTTCTTGGTTGTCTTTGGGGGTGGTTATCCCATTTTCTTTTGGTAATTTTGCAAACATCTTTCCCGGTGTTTTTGGGGTTCTTTTTTGTCCCAAAGTAAAAAAGTCAAAGTTATTTCGTCATTTTAAGTCCAAATCTACTATAACATCATGGGAATCGGCTTAAAATTTTGGTAATCCTGAGTTTTTGGGGTGTAAAAGTACCGATTTTTGTCCGTTTGGCATTTTTCTGACCTGACCGCTTCGGCGGTCATCTGGCCTTGTTTTTTGCCCGGTTTTTTTTGTTTTTGGCCCTGTTTTACCGTTATCTTGCATTTTTGACCCTGATTTTCACCCGAAAAATTTTCTAAAATTTTTAAATAATCTGGAGTTAATTAAAATAATTTTTTATCTGCTGGAACTGTTTCATTATTTATTTAATTGGTTAAATAAATATTTAATGGCTTAAAAATGACTTTTTCACCAAATAAATTCTTAATAAATCTTTTTATCCTAAATGAAAATCCAAAATTTTTTTTGTAAATGTCTTAATTAATTTTAGGGTGTTTGGTACATTTATTTAATCTTTTTATGTTGCTTAGATAATTATTTAATGCCTAAATATCGTATTTTTAATCCCAAAAATTCCCCAAAAATTGTTTTTCTCTTTGTTTTAATTTCCTTTCCACCCTATAATTATTTGTGATTATTTGTGTGGAGTTTATCATTTTTTAAGCTGGCTCGGTATTGGTAAGTTTGGTTGAGGCTCGGTGACAGTCTTTCTTTATTTATTTGTTTTATTTTCCCTCACTAGAAAAATGTATAGGAATTTGTAAAGCCATGTAATAATCAATTTATCTGCTTTATTTAATGCTTTCTACTTGCTACGCTGTATGGTGTATGAATATTATAACCAAAAATTCTAATTAGGAAGATTTAAATTGCATGAGAACTGAAGTCACCTTTATTAAAATGTAAATGGTTTGATTTAATAAATGAAAAGTAAGTAACATCATCCAAACTTTGAATCTCTATTTTAAGGTACAGTCTAAGCACCTGGTGGGAATATCATCCAAAAAATTCCCGGTAGAGCTAAACCAAGTAGCAACTTTGTCTTAAAATATGAGATTGTTGGTCTTGTATCTTTTAACATTCAAAGTGGACTAAAATTCAACTTCAACATCGCTAATATTATTCTATTTTTCATCACGCCTTTTAAAATGAGGATCAATCCTTCGGCTCGCTTCACTGCACTTACTTTTCGTGTTACGAAAAAGGTCGCCCACTCCCACCGGGATTGATTGTTTGGACTTGATCTTGTAGTTCATTGGAAGAGCAATCTCTACTTTGTAGTTTTTATTTTGCTTTATGGATTGATAACCATAGACTAATATAGCTTTTCCTTTTTGAGCAGGCGTGAATTTTTGAGCTTAAGTTTCTTTTCTAGATGGAACATTTTGCTTTTGTGCTTATGGTTGTCTACATGCATTCCTTCTTATTTATTACGATGAATTTGGTTTCCTTCCAGACGCTTCCTTTAGTAGAGCCAGCTCCCTATCTAGCCCGGTGACATTTGCACTCAATATTTGCACTTGATTCCTTATGAAGTTCTCTTTTCAACAACATCAATGTGCTTTGTGACCTTTCTTAAGTTGATATATTGTGTCATTGCTTCATCATCCCCAATAAGCTCCATTACTTGTGTTTGAAGGGATTAGATGCCTATTGTGTTCTTCCTCACATTATTGATAACAATTCCTAGAGCTCTATCAAGTTCAACATCAGAAACATGATTAGAGTTAAAGTTTATCTCAGTACTTGCAGATTCTGATTCATTGATTTGCTCAGTAGTTTACTTTGATATTTTCTTGCAAAGTGTTCTCCTTCCAGCTAAGCTAGTGCCATGAATGCACAATTTGCAGTTTCTTCTTCCTATATGGAGGATGACCTACTGCTTGCTCCACTCTTACTCAATGTGGCCACCATTGCTTTCTTCTTGTATTTTTCATCCTTCTTGAGCTTGGGGCACTTTGACTTGAAATGTACTTTTTCTTCACATTCAAAGCATAATGATTCTTTTTCCGGATATTTCTTATCTTCCAGAGCATTTCTTAGCTATCCTTTCTGGAGGGTCTTTCCTTCATCCTTCTAGAATCATATCTTCTAGAACTTCTTCTCTCTTTCTTCTTCAGGAATATGCCAAATTGTTTGGCAAGCATGGCCATTTGTTCTTTATTGTACTGAGATTCCTTTGATTTTTTTTCTATTTGAAAGGAAACTAATCTGGATGAGTCTGCCTTAAGAGAAATACCTTTCTTCTTTTCCTCAAGCTTCTTCTCTTATTGGATGTATCTCTCTAGGAATAGTTCTTGAGTCAAGAGATTACCATGTTAGGAACTGATAGTTAGATTGAGCATGCATACCAGGCATGGTGGAAATCCAAAATTTTGTCCCTGTCCCAAGGAACTCCTATAAGTTGCATATAAATTAAATAAATCCTTAACTAAATGATTTTTTACCTTGATAAGCATGCAAGGACTAGGCGTGCTATAATTCTAAATTATATCCTTGCAATAATATTTATATTAAATATATTACAAGTCTAAGCTATAATTTAAATATAAATAAATTAAGCATGCGTTATAGCCTAAGCATAATTATTAAGTCTAAAAATACTTAAAGAAAGAGACTTAATAAGTAAAAGACAAATTAGAAGACTTACTAGTTAAAGCGTGCATTAGCAGAACTTCCTTACAGAAGCCTCCAAGGAAGGATAGCCTCTATAAGTACATACACGAACCCCACCAACTGAAACCTCCCAATGAGGAAGAACCAAAGAACCTTAAGTAGCTGCTAGGCCACTCCAAAATCCCACCCAAAAATATAAGATAGAATATCCAAGTTCCACTTGAATTGGTGCACATTCAAATAGAGAAAAAGGGGGGCAATTTATAGGGGGAATAGGGCTCCCCGCATTTAATGCGAGATGGAAAAAAATCCCAATCCCGCCCTTAGCAACACACGGATCCCATAGGTTCCGCGTACTGCCCACACCGACCCGACTTACTTCACAAGTTGGGTCCTCGCCATACGAGGCAGGCTCTTACAAGCCTACCTTATCCTGCGGGCTGGGCCTCGCAGGCTCTCTCGTAAGCCTAGCTCATAGGTGGTAAGGAATGCATAAGGTAAGCTCTCGCAAGCCTGCCTTGTATGGGGGGTTGGGCCTTACGGGACTTCTCATGAGCCCAGATCATGGGTGGCCTTACTGCTGGCTAGCACAAGCCTAGCTTGGGCTGCCTGCAGCCCACAAGTGCTCTTGCACTCGTGCGGTCTCGTATAGGCCAGCAAAGCCTTTAGGCTTACTGGTCTTATTAGCAAAGGGTCTAACCCTCAAATTTTTTTGCAGTTCTAGCCTTTTCTCTAATTCAAATAAATATTTATTTTATGACCCGAATAAATTAGTGGCTGGTCAAAAATAAATCCTTTAAAAAAATGATCCAATCATCTTTTAAATAATCAAATAATAATCCAATCATTATTATGTTATATTTTCAAAATAGAATGAATCTATTAATTCTTTACTCAGTCCGATGAAGGTCCAATGCGTGTGACCTTATAGGATCTCGAAGCATTGAGTTGTTAGGGCTTATCCAACCCTTATCCTAATAAAACTATTGGCTCGAGGTTTTAGACGGTAAATGGACCTTCATTACCTTAAACGACTGTAGTACGCATCTAGCAGGGGTCTACCATCCCCCATTACTCGGAATGTCATTCGTGCTTATGACTTAATCTCGGTTAATGCAACTGTTATCCAATGCGATGAACTCCTTCCATTCTTTAATATTAGTACCATCTGGTTTATACGGTTTGGTTAAAGTGTTAACCCACTAATAGTAAGGTTGCTCTACGCTATCCCAGTTATTAACTTATTACTAAAGTATATATCCTTTTACCATAGTGTGTTTGACAAGAAATCATTTCTATCAAACACATACTCTGATTAGGGGTTTATGGCAATCATCATTTCAACAAGTGGCCAGGTACAACTCCTTTAATATATCCGGAGTGATGGATCCTTTCCGACTACTCAGCTTACCAACGTGCTATCATCACTATACCCATAATTAGCCGTGGCACCCTAAATTAATGAGTGTATAAGTATGACCCAAAGTATAGTGATAGTGCCACACAGGGTAACTAGTATCTCAAGTATGAGGATATTCGCAAGGCTTATTGCATGAAGATAAACACTAATACATTGATACATATATACCAAGTGTATATCTTACTGCGGTCTCCAATATATCTCCTAGATATATCCATGTGTCAAACTTAAGGCACCACCTTCAGTCCTTAGAAGATTAACTACTTGGACCCTTTCCAAGAAAGTCGACCATATGCTAGTCTTTCAGCTTCATCAATATCCTTTCTTGAAAAAACTATGACTAGGGATAGTTTAGACATAATCACAATTGCACATGAAGCAGGTTCCACCAAATATAGTCCAACTATAATTTCTCTATCTTCATACTATGATATGTCAAGGACTTTTGTAAACATACATCTATGAATATATTTAACCAGCTATAATATATATACAAACACATCAATATAAACAAAAGATTAAATGCCTATATAGATTAAACAAATTGTTTGTACTATAAAATAATTAAGATATGTTGTCCTAATTGCTTAAGGGCATACATCATATCCAATATTCTAATGAGTTCATCATAACTGTCGAATTTTAAGTCATAAGCTTCCCCAATGGCAGTCTATTTGTTGTCCCATTCCTAGGTGAGGCAATAGAGGATCCCCTATGCCATCTCCTCCTGTGTGATCTCTTTTCGAAGCCTCTTTATTTCATTCACTAGATTGGTGTATCTAATATTCATGCTACTGATGAATTCTTTGGGCTCCATTTTAAAGGTTTCAAGTGTTTATTGTATGAGATCAATTCCTACTTCTTTCACCTTGTTAGTTCCTTCATAGGTCTCTTCAAGTTTCTTCCATATCTCTTGTACAGTTTCACATCCTAAAATCCTATTAAATTTAGCTACACTAAGAGCACAATGAAGCATGCTAAATGCATTTGTATTTTCATGCAATTTCTTATAATCATTCTCATCTCATTGATTTGATGGCTTCCAAGTAGTGATACCCTCTACTTCATAAGTAGGAACATATGGACCATCTTTAATAGCCATCCATGCTAACATACTCTATGCCTCAATGAAATTCATCATCCAATTTTTGCCAAATGTGTAGTGTCCACCGATGAAGAGTGAAGAAGGGGTAATAGACATACCATCTAGAAGAAGCTGTTAGTTGTTAAAACTCATTTTGATTCTTAGATCAAAATTTGGTCCTTTAGCTCGAGATTTTTAGATCTCTAGTTGTGAGCACTCGCTCTGATACCACTTGTTGGTCCCTATGCTTATGTATTTAAGGATAGAGGGGGGTGAATGACCTATTTTTATAGAATTTATAGACCTATAAAAGTCTGTGTGGCATGTTAGAAATGATTCGGATATATTGGATCTAGATAATGCAGTTATGAATTAAATTGCACTTAAAGTAAAGACTGAGTAAGTAAATTCAAACACTAAGATTTATACTGATTTGACCACACCTACTCTAGTCCACAGAGTTTACTTGCTCTGAGCTTTGGCCAATAGTAAGATTCCTTTGAATTCGGTAGGAATCATGCCTTTACAATTGCCTTTGGATTACAGGATATACCACTAAGCTAAGTAGTTTGGCTGAGTCCTTCTAGAAGTAGGATATACCACCAAGGCTCCAACCTTAGTTGAGTCCTCTTCAATTTATCTCCAGAATTTCTTCTTCGAATGTAGGATATACCACTAAGGCACCAACCTTAGCTGAGTCCTTCTCCCGTGGGATGTTCCACTTAAACTCTCTAGTCTAAGCTAATCCCCTATCTCAATACTCACCTAAGTATGAGATATTACACACTTGTGTTATCAAATGGTTTGGGTTTCGAATTCTTCAAGTTTATGACTCACTTGATAATTATTACAAACAAATTAAAGTTTTCAGTTCTTGGAGGGATTTTTGTTTACTAATTGAAATAGCTTAAGATCTTAAAGTAATCGCTTCTTGTAGAAATCAACCAGCCACTTCTCAACATGTGATGGTTCCCTTTTATAGGCTTGATGATAAATGTAACCGTTGTGTACTGTTAAGGTTGATATTGAATCTTCACCATTGATAAGGTATGAGGTGGCACTTCTGGAGCCATTGATCAATCCATTAGACTCATAATTTAACTCATTTGAATTGTTTGGATTGATGCAGAATTCTGTCAGTAGTCGTTTGTTTGGCTTTTTGAGCACTGCCAAATTCTAGGTGAGCTTTGTTAGTTTTGTGACCTCGACGCTCCTGTCTATCGATCAGGTCAAAAAGGTCGTTACCTTTTTCTCTTTCCAATTCAGATGTTTGTCCTTTTATGAAGTATGTGCAAGTTGTCTCCTTTTTCATTCTCCAAGGCAAAAGGAACTTTGACTTTGGACCAATATGGAGGGAAAATAAAATTTTGAACTTTTCCCTTATATCTTGTAACTTATCCGGATGCTTTTCAATTAGTCTATCTCCGGATGTTGTTTTTAAAGGGATTGAAGTTATTTCCTTTACAAACTTTAACCGGGTGTTTTTTTTATGGACTTAGGGATTTGATGTCTCCAATGTGTATCTAGATAGTCTTCTTAGACTTAGAGGTTTCGCTTACTTGAAACCTAATCCATACTATTCTTGTTGTAAATCTTAAGGATTATTTTTCCCAATAGGTAGAGTTTGAGTGGTACATCCTACTAAAGAAGAGGACTAAGTTAGAAGTTGGTGCTTTTGGTGGTATATCCTACATCAGAAATAGAGGTCATCATCTAGAGATAACAAGAAAGGAATCAGGTGAAGATTGGTGTCTTTGGTGGTATATCTGACATCCAGTGGAGAAAACATCTCTGGAGATATCTGTAAAGCTTGAATTCCTGCCATTGAAAGGAATTCCACTAGTGGACTTAATCTCAGAGGAATATACTTCAGGGACTGGACATAGGCATGGCTGAACTAGTATAAACTCCATGTGTTTGATTTTCTTTAATCCTTTTACTTCATTGCATTATATTTCATATCTGCATCATCCAAACTCGTTAAATCTAGACTAAAAATTAAACACGCTACACAAGACTTTTATAAGGCTATAAATTATATGAAAAGGGTCATTCATCCACCCCTCTAACCCTAAATACATAGGCACAGGGACCAATAAGTGGTATAAGAGCTAGTTCTCATAACTGAAGACTTCACAATCTCGAGCTAAACATCTAAGTTAATCCCAAAAATCAACATGAATTTTAATAACTCTCAGCTTCTTCCAAAGGGTATGTCCATTACCCATCTTCCCTCTTCACCGGTGAACACTACATTTTCTGGAAAAATTAGGTGGAGAATATCATTCAAGCTCAGAGCATGCTAGTATGGATGGCCATAACAGATTGCCCATATGTCCCCACCTATAAAGTCGAGGGTATAACCTCAAGGAAACCGTGTAATTGGAGGGATGAAAAATATTATAAGAAACTACATGAAAATGCAAATGCTATTTACATGCTTCATTGTGCTCTTACTACAGTAGAATTTAACAGGATATCGGGATGTGAAACTACACAAAAAATCTAGCAAAAGCTTGAAGTGACCTATGAAGGAACCAACAAGGTCAAGGAAGCTAGGATTGATCTCCTCAGCAAAAATTGGAAACCTTCAAGATGGAACAAAAGGAGTCAATCAGTAACGTGAACACTAGATACACAAATTTAGTAAATGAAATGAAGAGATTTGGAAAGGAGATCACTGAAGAAGAAATGGTAAAAAAGATCCTTCGGAGCCTCACAAAAGATTGGGACAATAAGAAGACTACCATTGAAGAAGCCCATGATCTCAAGTTTTATAACTATGATGAGCTCATTGGCAATCTCTTAACTCAAAAACTATCCCTGGAGAGATATAGCTAGCAAGAGAAGCAGCTTGAAGAGAAAGAGAAATGAGTTGCTCTCAAAGTAGATTCCTCCGGATTAGCTTCCTCTGAACTGGAAAAGCATTCAAGCGAATCTTCTTATAACAAAGAAGAAATGGTTACTCTTGCCAAACAGTTTAATAGATTCCTAAGAAAAGAAGGGTGGAAAAGCACTAGAAAGTTTGATTTTAGAAGAAAGGAGGAAATTTTCTCCACAAAGGACAAGTTCATAAAGGTACCGGAAGAAAAGAAAGATCCGGAGAAAGAAGTGGTGTGAGAACCGGATTTTAATGGTCCTTCCCACGAAATGATGATGATAGCTAGATAATGGAATATTTTATAGTTTTTATCCATCAGAGGTATGCCTACTGCAATAGAGATGAGTTCAGCGAAGTTGGAGACCTAGTCTTCCCTTAGGGACCCCTACCGGTTATGCCTGGTCGTATAGGTCAAACTATTGACCCGTACAAGTCAAACTCCCTCCAAGCATCGTATGAGTCGCACCTAGACCCATTCGGGTCCCACCCTACCTGTATGGGTCATGTGCATGCCTAAACAGTCAGAATTGAAGGTAGATCATACCTCTTTCGATGAAAATCAGTCATGAATGCAATTTCTTGTTTTATACTTGGTTTTCTCATATAAATAGAGGTTTTTTTGCCTCAATTTTGGAGGAACAAATTAGAAAAGAAATTAGATACTATAGTTTATGACTTTTCAATCATTTCCCAAGTATTAGCAACGGTATAGTTGAGGTATAAAAATAGGGATAAAATCCATTCCTTGAAGTTTTGTCCACATTTTATTCATTCCTAGCTTCGTTTATTAGGATTAGGAGGAGGTTCTGTCCACACAAACACTCATCTACACCATCCTCAAATCATCGTTTCATCATCTACTTTTGCTAGACTCTCTCTCGGTATAGGGATCGTTTCAAAGTGAATTCACGGCGTAAAGGTAAGCTCATGGGTTTCAAATAGACTCACACCTAATTCATTTCATTGTCATTTTTTTTATTTACTTTCGTTTATCCTGTATTTTGTTTTAGGTCTGATCATGACCCACGTGGGCCATATTGGTACCTTTATATCCCTAAGGATATTGAATTGGTATGCCATACCCACATGGAAAGAAATCCAATTTTTATTTCGTTCTTTTTTTCTGTAGGTCTGCTCTCTTTACAGAAATAAAGTTCTGTCTGGGTCCAGAAAGGACCCATATGGGTCCCCCATACTCATACGGGTCCCACTAGTAGTCGTACAGATCCCACCCCACACATACAGGTACTGGCACCTAGGCATAATCCAAATTTCCCTTTTACATACGATAAAATGAATCCAACATCACCATTTGCCAGGCGATCTGTTTCACTAATAATCCGATAAATCAACCCATGAAAAATAAAATGTGATTTTGTAATGAGATGCGTTGAATACCTGTTATTTCTTTTCGGTCCTAGAAGCCGTCGGGGCACTATCGATTGCAAAACTGCCACACTAATATAATTACATTTTCTCTAATAAAATGCTGACTTATTATGTGCTGTAAACTGTGCTAATCTTTAGGGATGTATGCAAATTTATTTATTTTCCTTGACAACTTAGAAAAAATGTATAGGTTCCCTCGCAATTCCCCATTTCCCCCGGTTGCAATTTTTATCCTCCATTTTATTGCTTGTGATTTATTGCAAATCGCAAATGCATGAATCAAGTATGATAGAGTGTAAAAAATAGGCTTTCCGTAATAATTCCCAAAATGATGAAAAGAAAACGGTTTTACGTGGCGAATGTAATTTTGAATTAACTAAATGAGAAATAAGTGACTCATCCATACCTAAATCTCTAATCCAAAAGGTATGAGTCTCCCACCCAATGGGAACCGTACTAAAACTCTTTCCCAAGCAGACAAATTGGGTGACGACTCTATTATTTGTATCAAGATTTGGGTCTCAATTCTTTTATTCATTAAAATTGGTTAAAATGTATAAACTTAAACTAAATGGTTCCATCACGCCTAAATCATCCAACCCCCAATGGTCCATACTGCAAGGTGCCAAGGGAAATCCATAAATCTTCGACCACCGAGAGTTCATAGTGGCAACTCTACTAAGGACATAATCTTGTAAATTGCAAAATTTTGGTTTGTTTTTTGAAAAGGTTACAAGATTAAGATTGGAATAAAAAATCATCTAATTAATTTAACTCGTCTTCTTTTTCATCATTGGGGAAAATTATCACACTCTATCTTCTCACCTCCTACTCTCTAAAATAAAATGCGCTCTTCTTCTAGCACTAGGTTAGGGTGCCCTACTTTTTCTAAAAACTTATGAAAGTGTCACTCATGCCTGGCAGGAATTAGGGACTCTCTAGTTGGTGGAGCACTCATTGTCATTTCCCTCCAAAAGAGGCTTGGTGTAATGGGAACTTACTACATAAACTTCTGTTACGTCCCTACGCCATTCTTATCGAAAGCCTTAGAATTTTTTTCCCTCTAGGTACCTTTTTCTAGTTAGATTAGACTAGGTTGCCCCTTGTTACCCTTGTAGTAATCAAAGGAAAATACCTTCAGAATTGGCGAGAGAAAAAGGTTTGAGGACATGTTTCTCAGGTGTTGTGGTGTATTACCTTGTAATTAACCTCACCATGCATTGTTGCAAATTGTCATGCATACCAACCCCATGTATGTACTGATCTTTTGGTTGCTACCTCAGTGAGAGTCAAAGCTTGGCAATGATCTGAAGTCCGTTTGGTTTGCATTCCAATTATACCTTCATCACCTCTAGTTCAATTAAGGGTTGAAGATCCATCCCCACCGCCATCCACGAGTAGTTCATCAAGCAGTCAGTTTGGTACTTCTGATCCTGATATTACCCATTAGCTTGAGGAGATGTCTCACATTCTAACTTCTGATAGTCAAGTAGTTGTTGTGGTTGTGGAGGTTTGTCTCAATAAGGAGGCAAATGCATCGAGGACCGATATCTGGTCGGAGATTGCAAATGGCATCACATAGTATTTGGGGATTGACTAGTTCCTCGACCATGTGAATGATAAGATGCTGGCTTCCATTGGGACGATCTTAGCCAAGTAGAGAATGGCCAATGTCTCCCAGGGTATGCCTATCAGAGTTCCAACAGTCCATGTACTGGTTATTAAGCAGCCTCCCCTTTCAAGGGTTGCTCACAATCCATTTACCCAGTCTCATTTACCACCTCTTCAAGTCAGCTAGATTTAGTTAGTCCATTTGGTTTAGTTAGTCAGCCATTTCAGTCAGTGGATACTATAGTTCCGCCCGCCGTTAGTTAGTGCTCTCAACCAAGCTAAGGGTTCATTCTACCAGCATTTTGGTTTGGGGTGTCTATTCTGACCCATAATTTTGTGGTCACGCCTAAGGGGACAACCTTTTCTCAATCAGTAGGTTTACCCTTGGGTGTGATCATCTTTGTCTATGGAATCGATGATCTGTTGTAGAAGTTACTTGCTACCAATCCAAGTCTTCTGCCACTAGCACAACCCATTCAAGCCACTAGGGAGGAGCATTGGGTCCCCAAAAACTTTAGTATGTTTAGCATAGAAAAGTAGAAGGGAACCAATCTGCCTTAGTCTCATATCACTACCTATCAAAGGGTAATGAGGATAAGGAGTCTGAGAGACAAAGTCCTTACTGAGATGTTTCCTTGCACTTTGGATGGTCCTGATATTGAGTGGTACAACACTTTGTTAGATGAGGTGATTGGAAATTAGAAGGCCATATCCCAGGCTTTCATCGAGCAATATAGTTTTAATGCCACTAATAAAACTACAAGCAAAACTTGGAGGCTATCAAGCAGGGCCCCATGAGAAGTACAAGCCTTATTTTGAGAGGTGGATGGCCACCCAAATTCTATTGAACGATTATCTAGGTCTCCCCGAGATAATTGTGAAGTTGATGAATGGTGCTTTACCTGCATATCGCAAGGTTCTTAGTATGGCGTGAGCACTAGATTTTAATAGTCCTTCTCACCAAATAATGATGAGAGCTATATAATGCAATATTTTGCAGTTGCTATCCATCAAAGGTGTTCCTGCTGCTGCAAAATCTACTTGAACCAAGTTTGGAGACCTAGTCTTCCCTTAGGGACCCGTACGAGTGCTGATAGGTGGTATAGATCCACTAGTGCACTTGTACGGGTCATTCCCCTATATAGGTCCAATTCTTGCCTAATCAAGTTGTATGGAAGGTAATCCTTGCCTATTTTAGGAGAAATCAAGTCATGAATGCTATTTATTGCATTAAGACCTAATTTCGCCTATAAATAGGGGCCTTTCCTCACCTTTTTTGCAGAGACGCTATAAGCAATACACAATGACAGATACAATAGAGAAAATATATTATATACAAATTCTAGCAGTTTTTATAGGTTTAAAAAGGGTATAGTTGAGGTATAGGGAGTATAAAATAGGGAGAAAACCCATCCCTTTAGGTTTTGTCCACATTTTTTTCATTCCTAGCTTCATTTATTAGGATTTAGGGGAGGTTCTGTCCATGCAAATACTCACCTAAATAGTCCTAAAATCTCCATTTCAACATCTACTTTGGCCAACATCTCTCTCGGTAAAGGGATCGTGTCAATGTGGATTAACGTCATAAAGGTATGCTCCTAAGTTTCAAAGAGACTCACATCCTACTTAGATTATCAGTATTTCTCTATATTATGTGCCATCTACACGTAATCTATAAACAAAACTAAACTAAGGTTTTGTGTAGACTAGAGAAGACCCATACGAGTCCCCCATACCCGTACAGGTCCCCTCCAGTACCCGTACGGGTCCCAGCCATCCATACGGGTTTCGGTGCCAAGGCCGAACTGAAAATTCTCTTTTAGGTGGTTAAAATCAATCCAACTCACCATTTTTCATGCAATCATTTTCACTAATAATCCGATAAAACAACCCATAAAAGTTAAAATGTGTTTTCATAACATAATACGATGAAGACTCGTTATTTCTCTCTGATCCTAGAAGCCACCCGGGCACTATCGATCTTAAAACTGCCTCGCTAACATAATCACATTTTGCCCAATAAAATGCTAACTTATAATGTGCTATAAGCTGTTTTAATCATGGTGGATGTAGGGGAATTTATTTCATCTTGTTTTGTCACTTACAACAAATGTATAGGTTCTTTCGCAATTTCCCCTATTTTCCCCGATTGTAATTTTTATTCACCCATTCATTGCTTGTGCTTTATCATAATCTGTAAACACATATAATGAGTGTGAAAGAGTGTAGAAAAATAGGATTTATATGATGATTCCCCAAATGATGAAAATAAAACGGTTTTACACGTTGAATGTAATTTTGAATTAACTAAATGAGAAATAAGTGACTAGTCCGATACTCGAATCTCTAATCCAACAGGTATGAGTCTTCCTCCCAATGGGAACCATACCAAAACTATTTCCTAAGTAGAAAACATGGGTGGCAACTCTATCATTTGTATAGAGATTTGGGTCTCGATTCTTTTATTCTTTAAAATTGGTTAATTGTGCAAACTTGAACTAAAAAGGTTTCATCACGACTAAACCCAACAAACCCCAGTGGGCCCCACCTCTCCTCCTGCCGCCAATAGAGACCCACATGTCATTGATGTCGCAAGTGGTGACTTCACTGGGGAATATAACCTTTTAACTTCAATATTCTGTTTCATTTTAAAATCTTAAAAGATTAAGATGAGCGCCACAAATCGTATTCTTAGTTCAACCCATTATATTTTTCATCATTCGGGAAAATTATTACACTCTATCTTCTCGTCTCCTTCTCTCTCTAGCTAGATGTACTATTCTTTTAGTGCTAGGTTAAGGTGCCCTATTTTTCTGCAGAACTTGCGAAAGTGTCACCCATGCCCACCAGGAATTGGGGGCACTCTAGTGGGTAGGGCACTCATTGACAACTCCCTCCAGAAGAGGCTTGATACGATGGGAACCTTCTACATCAAACTTTTGATATTTCCCTAAACCATTCTTATCGAAAGCCTTAGAATTTTACCTTATAGGTACCGCAATTTCTGTGTGAGATTAGACTAAGGAAGAATACCCTCAGAAAAATGGTGAGAGAAATAAGGACGAAATCTATCGCTTCATATGTGTTGTGCTACATTCCCTTGTAATTGACCCTGTCATTCAACATTGTAATTTGTGCATGCATACTGCATCCCATGCATGTACTGATCTTTTGGTTACTACCTTAGCCAAAGCTCAAAGGGTTAAAACTTGGTGACGTTCTTAGGTTTGTTTGAGTCAAATTTTGGTTCCACCACCACCTCCTTCTCTTCCTCCAAGTCAGTTAAGGGTTGCTCCATTTCTGACTAAGGGTATTTCATCCAGTAGTTAGTTTGGTACATTTGGTTCCAATACTACTCATCAACTCAAAGAAATCTCTCATATCCTGACTTCTGAGGGCCAGATAGATGTTGAGGTTAAGGATTTTTCTAATGGCAAGGAGGCAAATGCATTAAGGGTTGATGTTATGTTGGAGATTGCAAATGCCATCTCATAGTACTTGGGAAGCAATCAGTTCCTTAATCGGGTAAATGATAAGATGCTAGCTTCCATTAGGGAAATCTTGGTTGAAGACAGAATGGTCAATACTTCTCATAGCATGCGTGTTAGTGGTCCAACAGTAAATGCAGTGGTTAGTAAGCAGCTACCCCTCTCGAGAGTTACTCACCATCCATTCACTCAGTTTTAGTTGCTATCTATTCGGATTTGTGGAGGGTCCTCTAGTTAGTTGGGTCAGTTAGGTTCAGTTGGTCCATTTGGTTCAGTTAGCCAGCCATTACATTCAGTGGGTATAGTAGTTCCACCGGCCATCAGTCAATTCGCTCAGCCTAGTCAAGGGTTTGTATCGCCACCATTTCAGTTTGGGGCATTTGGCCCTTAATTTTGTAGTCAAACCTAAGGGGAAAACCTTTCCTCAGTCATTAAGTTTATCCTTGGGTGTGGTTACTCAATTGGATGGATCATCCTTATCTATAGAATTGTGTTATCTACTACAGAACTTGCCCCCTACAAATCTCAGTTTCCAGCCACCTGTATAGCTAGTTCAAGCCACTAAGGAGGAGGATTGGGTCCCTAAAAACTTTAGTATTCCTAGCATAGCAAAGGGAACTGGTCCACTTGAAAGGATGGTCCAAGCAAAAGGTAAGGCAAAAAGAAAAGTCTACTAGATTGAGCCATCAAGGACAATTCAGGATAAAATTAAGACAGAGTGTAGGATTAAAAACCTGAAAGGGTGGTCTCGACAAAAGTTAAGGCAAAAGCTTGTTAGGTTGAAAACTCGAAAGGGCAATCTAGCTAAAAGTTAAAGCTAAAAAGAAAAATGTTCGCTGGGCTAAGCCGTCAAGGATAGCCCAGGTAAAAATTAGGATAAAAAGAAAAGGAAAATAAAATTTTCAATAGGTCCGCTCACATCGAATCGCCTATGTAAAAATTAGAACTTAATTAAGTCCCCTCACTACAAAATCACCAAATACGGGTTCACAAGGCAATAATGCAAAACAATTTCAATTCAAGAAAAACCCACATACATAAATGAAATATCAAAAGTACCAATTCAGAAGTTAACAATAAAAACAAGCGATGCAGGGCCCAAAAGTATCAAATGATCTGGAAAAATAAAGTAATCATAGCCTAAGCAGCCAAGGGATCCTATCCCTGGTGACCCGCCTGTGTTCGATCCTGAGTATTTGCCAGTAGATCATCCATGTCTACGGTCATATGTTCATTAGCATCACAAGCACCAGTAGCCAGTTGGGAGGGGGCCTTGGTCTTCGAGGTCCCTATAGCAGCCATGATAGCATCACTCCCCTCAACATGCTGATCCATGCCTCTCTAAGTCACTAGATATGCAGAATGATTATCCTCAGACTTATCATCAAAAGGGACCGGTGTCTGCCACTCCTTAGTCATTGTTGGTAGTTAACCCCTCAGCATCTCAATCTCGGCCCTCACCCAAGCGGTCTCGACCCTAGCCCGATCAGCCTCAGTAGTGGCTGCTCATAGTTACTCCTCTAAAAATTAAGCTCTTTCCTTAGAAGCATCAAAGTCTTGGGCAGATCTGCTCAGCTCCATGGCCAGCCAAATCTATAATAGAAACCATAAGATGAGTACACAAATACAATCATCACTGCATGCATGCATAGTTTGTTGAAATTTTATAAGTAAAAAAACTTACCAAAGCTAGTGCATCCTGGGCCCATAGCAGATCCTGTACTAAAAAATAACCCTAGGCTATCCTCTTGGCTTAAAAAATGTTCACCTAAAAAGAAAGGGTCATATAAGAATGAGACATCTTAAGCAGTAATGGACAAAGGCCAAGGTAAAGGATTCCTTACATGGGTGGAGCTGGAACGAGTGGAACCGATGAGCTAGACCAACTCCTTTAGCTTCTTGATAGCCCGATTCCCTGAGGGGTTGAGGAGCCGAAAGAAAGTATCCAACTCAGCCTAGAGGAGGCCCTCCCTTACAAATTCGGAGGCTCAAGATTGCTTTGCCGGTAACTCAGGGGCAGCAGTAGCAGCTACAGTAGTGGACCTCTTTTGCGTAGAAATGGGAGGCTGTAAACAATGAAGAATCGGATTCCATATCATAATCAATTATAGAAAGTAGTAAAGTATTCACAAGACCAAGTAAGAAGGGTACCTGAGAAGGAGTAGAAAACCTAGCCCTACCTTGAGCACCCCCCACTATAGATAGACCCCTGCGGTCACCCCTCAGTCCGCCTTTATCATCATCATCATCATCCGCGCCATCTCTCTAGTGGAACTCTAAGGGCTTATCCTCATGATGGATCCTATCATAGGGTGGCAAGAGGGATGAATAAATAAACTCAGCGTAAGAGCCCTCTGCAGATAGCACACGATCCCCCTCCCCCAATAAGTATAGTCCCTGATCGATCCCTGGCATGAGATGAGGCCAGAAGATGCCCACCAGGATAGGGGAGGAATTGATCTCTCCACCAAAGCACTGGTCCTTCACCCTCGGACTCGCTCACTGAAATACCACTCATATGAAAGTGGTGACTCTAGGACAAAGCGGCAGTCATCCACATCGGCCTGCATCCTCTCTGTGGCTCCACAGGTGCCCAATCTCTCCCATGACTCTTAGAGAACCTATACAAAATGAATGCACTATAAGTATTACAACCTAGTAAATACAATTTCTACTAGTGGTTTGTTGAATTCTACAGTGTAGGTTCAATAGTGAAGAAGCTTACCCGATCTGAGTGCAGCTGGCGTAAGAACTCTCAATACTGCACCGTAGTCAAGAGCTGATTCTGCCAAAGCCCCATCCATTTGGATATGATATACGATGTCTTAGGCTGCATGGGCAATCCTGGCCTAGGGATCAATATGTGCTCGAAAGCCCAAATCTGCAAGACAAAGTAAGGATTAGTTGCAACATAGTTTAGACAAAGGGTTAGAGCATAAGAGATCAGTTGGAGATTTACCAGTAGAATCAGATGAAAGATCTTGAGCTCAGACTTCTCTCCCCAAACCCCTACGTCCAATCTATAGTACAGTTGTGCCAGAATGGCCCGACACCAGTTCTTATGAGGCATAGTCGTAAGATCCTCCATAGCAGGGAGCAGACCATAGTTAAGGTTACCCAAGTAAATAGAAAAGCAGAGAGTGGTAAGGAATGCCAACAGGAATGATTGAGCATACTAGTTCCTTCTATCAGCCACAATAGGCCTCGGCTCTACAATCTAGTAAGCATTCAAGTCCCCGTGCTTAAGCTTGTTCACCCCACCCAGATGAAGCACAAGTAATCTAGTAAAATAGGCCTTCACTTCAGCTCAAGAGTGCACCAGTCAGCATATATATCAAAATGGACTGCGTCCCCAATCTACTCCAAGCCGGTGGTGGCATACACACTGAGGGAGTAATGGTGACCTTCCCGATAGGGGGAGTAATGGTGACCTCCCCGATAGGCAAATGGAAAGTATGGGTCGTCTCTGAGCACCTCTCTACCATAGCTAAAACTGCACCAGGAGCTAGTGTCTAAGGGGCCTGAGGGATGGCCTTGATAATGTCGCTAAACCCAAAGGAATCGATGCGGGTCAGCAGCTCCTTGTCTCCTGCGGCATGAATCTCCTCGTACCATTTCCTATAGAAGGTCAAAGCTATCACGGTCCTGTACTGGAACTACAGGAATAGAATTATAGTTTAATAGGTTTAGAATACAGCAAACAAATCAGAAAATCAGAAAAGAATTTCAGAAATCAAAGGAAACAATGTTCTGTCCGTTAGGACAAAACCTATATAGGTAAGCCCCACCTGTACGGGTCCACAAATTAGAGCTGTATAAAAAACGGGACCCCGTATAGGTCCCGCCTCACCCGTACGGGTCCCCTACAAGTAGTCCGTATGTGGGTAAAATTCCCAAAAATCCCCTGCAAGCAGTTCCTCAGCCAAAGTTTATCCAAAGCTATCCTAAAAGCATCATAGGCTAAAGTTACATGCATCAAGCTCTATTCCAAGGTCAAAAACACCCAAAATAATGCCAAAATGCAAGAAATCACCAAAATTTCAAAATTGGAAAATGCAAAATCGAATGGAATTACTTGGAGTTTTGAGTTAAGGGTCTCAGGCAAAGGGTTCAAAGGGACTTCAGAGATAGGAGTAAGCCCCAAAAAACATGCCCGACAGAAACCAGGCATTCCTGAAGCCCTAAGTCGCTAACCGGGGGTAAGTCCTCAAGCTTGAGGGAGAAACGACCGGTCTAAGGGATCTTTTTATACATCTTTAGTTGAGTGTTGGGAGAAATCACTAGAAAATAGAAAGGGATTGTCTGCCTTTTCAACCTATCCATCAGGGACCTATATGGGTCCCACCCTACCTATACGGGTCCTCTTTCCTGAGACCCCTACTCGTTCGGGTCTGGACCACCTATATAGGCCTCTTCTGGCCATCTAGAGGTAGATTTTTGCATCAGCATTATAACGAGCACCAGGAATTCATCCAGTCTAAGTTTGGGGCCAACCCCCTCCCTCTCAACCTTCCATTTTCTTTATATTTAGGGACAAGCCCCTAGGCTCACCTTGATCCTTGATTGAAGGGGCAAAAATATTTTTTTGTTTTCACTAAAGTCAATCAAGAATCAAGGTAAGCCATTTTTGTATTGGTTACTAACATGGGTGGTTTTTTTGTATAGGTCCATACTAGCACAAGAATTGTTCCCCCAGTAAGCAAATCTTACTAGGAAATTCTTCCCGAATAGAAGAGGTTTTGCAAAAGCATATTATCCCCACTTCCTAATAGCTGAATCAGATCTAGGGGCATCCCCCCACCAATCCAAGGTCATACCCCCACTTCCCAGAATTGGAATCAGATCCAGGGGTATCCCCCCAACCCCACAATCCAAGGGCATCCCTCCACTTCCCAGTAGTGAAATAAGATCTAGGGGCATCCCCCACCTATCTAGGGGTATCCCCCCACTTCCTAGTAGTGAAATCAAATGCAAGGGCATCCCCCCATCAATCCAAAGGCACCCTTCACTTTCCAACATTAGAATCATCAAGTCTTAGGGGCATACCCCCACTTCCCAGTAGCGGATTTGATAGACCATAGGGGCACTCACCCTAGGAGTATTCCCCCAGCGATAAAATAAGCATAGCATCGATTGGGCCCAACTCGACATTTCCCACATAGAATTTTGAGTTTATTGTATCCAAACTTATTTATTCTTAATTGAAATGGCAAAAATATTTTTGTTTTTCCAAAAGTCAATTAAGAATAAAAAATGTCTCTGTTTAGATAATAACTAACTCGGTGTTTGATTGTTGTCTCTTTTCAGGTTATTCAAAATCCCCAGTAGGAGAGACATCTGCCTTAGGAAAGGGATGCACCATTAGTCAGGAGAGTCATCTACCTTAAGAAAGGGATACACATATCTTTCCTAGATGAATCATCAATCAGGAAACTCGATTTACCTTAGGAAAGGGTTACGAGGAGAAGTCATCCGTCTTAAGAAAGAGATACACCATCATCAGTCGGGAAAGTCAATCTGCCTTAAGAAAGGGATACATACCTTCCCCAAGCAAAGTCATGAGGGATATAAATGGTAGAAGAAGGAAAGTCATCCTCCTCAAGAAAGGGATACACCAGTCAGGAAAGTCAATCCACCTTAAGAAAGGGATATAGTAGCAAAAGGAAAGTCATCTGCCTCAGGAAAGGGATATGCACAGTAGCAAAAGGAAAGTCATCTGCCTCAGCAAAAGGGATATGCACAGTAATAAAAGTAAAGTCATTCACCTTTGGAAAGGGATATGCACAATAGTAAAAGGAAAGTCATCTGCCTCGGGAAAGGGATATGCACAGTAGTAGAAAGAAAGTCATCCACCTCAGGAAAGGGATATGCATATCAGGAAAGTCAATTCGCCTCATGAAAAGGATACATCAATTAGGAAAGCCATCTGCCTTAAGAAGGGATACACGTACCTTCCCTAGTACATATCATGGCATACATGATGGATCGTATCGCAGATGCATAGGGTATTTCCTTCATGTGCATTCTCTCCTGAGCTGTCTTCGGACCCTCAGCCTTAGATAGGTTAATCCCCTTTCTCATCAGGAGATAACCTTTCTTAGAATGCTCATGGTTAAACCTATTAAACACCTTGTCTATATATGTAATTTGAGAAATACCTAATAGCCTCTCAGATCTATCCCTATAGATCTTTATACCTAGTATAAATGCTGCTTCACTAAGGTCTTTCATGGTGAACTTTCTTGACAACCATACTTTAACGTTTTGAAGAAGAGAAATGTCATTTCCTATTTGTAGAATGTCATCAACATACAATACTAGAAAAACCACTACACTCCCGCTAACTGTCTTGTAAACACAAGGCTAATTTGCATTTAGCCAAAAATCCAGTTCCCAGATGGTCTGATCAAAACTTATATTCCAACTCCTAGATGCCTACTTAAGTCCATAAATGGGTCTTTGTAGCTTGCATACCTTCGAGCCATTTTGAGATGTAAAACCCTCAGGTTGTGTCATATATACATCCCGGTCTAAATCCCCATTCTGAAATTCTATTTTTACATCCATCTGCCAGATCTGATAATCGTAATGAGCAGCAATGGCGAGGAGTATCCATATGGATTTATGCATGGCTACTGGTAAGAAGGTTTCATCATAGTCAATACCTTCCCGTTGACTACAACCTTTAACAACCAACCTTGCTTTATAGGTAATTATATTACCATCCTTGTTTGTCTTCTTCTTGAAGACCCATTTGCACCCAATTAGTCTAACCTCTTGCGGTGCATCAACCAAATTCCAAACTTGGTTCTCGTACATGGAATCTATTTCTGATTTCATGGCCTTTTGCCATTTATCAGAATTTGAGCTTTTCATTGCCTCATCATATGTCCTTGGTTCATCATCCTCCATAAGATATAGTTCCTTATCATTAGTGGGACCCTTATGAACACGACCTAATCTTTGCATTAATTGTGTTTCGATAGGTTGTTCTTGGATCACACTCTCTTGTGTATCTAGAATCGGGTCAATCAGTTGATTGTCTATTTCTTTCTCTTGAGCTTCCAGTTCAATATTGCTCCCACTAACTTTTGCAAGTAAGTGTTCCTTTTCCAAAAAGCGAGCATTCCGAGACACAAATACCTTTTGTGCTTCGGGTTGGTAAAATAGATATCCAATTGTTTCCTTTAGATATCCAATGAACAGACATTTGTCAGCCTTGGCATTTAGCTTATCTAATGCTATCCTCTTTACCATAGTAGGACAGCCCCATACTCTTAAGTGACTTAGAGATGGCTTTTTGCTACACCATCTTTCACAAGGTGTAAAATCAACTGATTTAGAGGGCACTCTATTTAAGACATAAACCGCGCTCTCCAGTGAATATCCCCAAAAGGATTTACTAAGAACTGCATGGCTCATCATGGACCTGACCATATCTAATAAAGTTTGATTCCTCCTTTCTGACACTCCATTGAGTTTGGGTGTATAATGAGGGGTTTACTAGGGTACTATCCCATTTTCCTTTAGATAATCCTGAAACTCCTGACTTAAGTATTCTCCACCTCGATCCGATCGAAGTGTTTTAATACTTTTCTCAAGTTGTTTCTCTACTTCAACTCTTAATAGTTTGAATTTTTAAAAACTTTCAGATTTGTGCTTCATCAAGTACAAATAACCATATCGTGAGTAATCATCAATGAAGGTTATGAAGTAGGAGTATCCTCCTAGTTCTTTAACACTCATTGGACCACACACATCAATATGTATAAGTTCCAATATACTTGTGGCCCGCTCACCCTTTCCTTGAAAGGGTAACTTTGTCATTTTTCCTTTAAAACAAGGTTTGCAATCACCATAAGACTCCAGGTCTATTGGGCCCAAGTCTCCACGCTTTTATAACTTGGTTAAGCGATCTTTGTTTATATGGCCTAAACGGCTATGCCATAACTAGAAGGAATTCTCATTATCTAATTTGACTTTCTTCACATTGTTTATATTGAAAACTTCTGTTTAGTATCAAGAACATAAATGCCACTTTTCAACATTCCATAACCATAAAGAATATTATTGAAACAAATCTGACAATTAACATTCGAAAATAAAATTTCAAATCCCTCTGCTGCTAAACACGCAACAGATACAACTATTATTTATGTTATATTTTCATAATAGAATAAATCTATTAGTTGTTTACTTATTCCGATGAAGGTCCAATGTGTGTGACCTTCTAGGATTCTGAAGTATTGATTTGTTAAGGCTTAACCAACCCTTGTTCTAATGGAACCGTTAGCTCGATATTCTAGACCATGAATAGAACTCGATTACCTTAAACGACTGTAGTACGCCTCTAGCGAGGGTCTACCATCCCCCATTACTTAGAACGTCATTTATGCTTATAATTTAATGCCGATTAATGCAATAGTTATCTAGTGCAATAAATTCCTTCCATTCTTTAATATCAGTACCATCTGGTTTATAGGGTTCGGGTAAAGTGTTAACACACTAATAGCGAGGTTACTCCAAGCTATCCTAGTAATTTACTTATTATTGAAGTATATTGCCTTTTACCATATTGTGTTTGACTAGAAACCATTTCTATGAAACACATACCCTGATCAGAGGTTTATAGCAATCATCACTGCAACAAGTGGCCAGGTACAACTCCTTAATATATCCGGAGCGATGGATTCTTTCGGACTACTCAGCCTACCAATGTGCTATCATCACTACACCCGTAATCACCCGTAGCACCCTAAATTAATGAGTGCATAGTAATGACCCAAAGTATAGCAATAGTACCACACAAGGTAGCCAGCATCTCAAGTATGAGGACATTCGCAAAGCTTATTTCATGAAGATAAACACTAATACATTGATATCTATACCAAGTGTTTATCTTGCTGCGGTCTCTAATATATCTCCCAGATATATCCATGTGTCAAACTTAAGGCACCACCTTTAGTCTTTAGGAGATTAACTGCTTGGACCCTTTCCAAGAAAGTTGACCACATGCTAGTCTTTCCATTTCATAAATATCCTTTCTTTATGAAACTATGACTAGGGATAGTTTATACATAATCATAATTGCACATAAAGCAGGTTCCACCAAATATAGTCCAACTATAATTTCTCTGACTTCATGCTATGATATGTCAAGGACTTTTGCATACATCAATGAATATATATTTAACCAGCTTTAATATATTTATATATACAAGTATACTGATATAAAAAAAGATTAAATGCATTTATTGATTAAGCAAATTATTCGTACTATTACATAATTAAGATATATCGCTCTAATTGCCTTAAGGGCATACATCATATCCAACATAGGGGACCCGTATGGGTCATCCCTTCCATACTCCTTGGGGGGACCCGTACGGGTCATCCCTTCCATACGCTTGGGGGGGACCTATACGGGTCCCCTAGTACCAGTATGAGTGGGGCCCCACCCGTATGACTACTCTTATTGCCTAAACAGGCCCTTTTAGAAGGAAATCCTTGCCGATTTCGAGAAAAGGTAGGTCTTAAATGAGATTTATTGCATTCAGACCTCCTTTCCCCCATACAAAGGGACCTTCCCTTCACATTTTACATATACATTCTTCATACAAAAATTATACTAAAATTCTAGCAATTTCTATAGGAAAAGAAAAGGTATAGCGGGGGTATAGGAGGTATAAAATAGGGATAAAACCCTTTCTTCGAGGTTTTGTCCACATTATACTTATTCCTAGATTCTTTTATTAGGGTTTAGAGGAGATTCTGTCCACACAAATACACCCCTAAATAGTCCTATTCCATCTACTTTGGTCGGGCTCTCTCAATAGTAAAAGGGATCACCTTAAAGTGGACTCACGTCGAAAAGGTAACGCCCCTGAGTTTCAAAGAGACTCACATCTCAGTTATTTCATTATTATTATTATTGCTTGTTGCTTCTATTATACTTATTGTTTTCATATCTTGTCGCAGGTCTGGTCCTCACCCGTACGAGGCTTGTTGGCACCAAATATCTCCAAGGATATCAATTTCGTGCGCCACACTCTTATGAAAGGAAATCCCTATTTATTTTGTTTTTCTACCACCAATCTATTGATCTATAATTTGTAACTTAACTGAACTGAGTTTCTGTCTGGGACCAGATAGGACCTATTCGGGTACACCATACCCGTATTGGTCCTCCCTGGTGCCCGTATGGGTACCCCCCATCCATACAGGCACCGGCCCTCAAGCAGAACCTTCAACTCATTTTAATCGGTTAAAATTAACCCAACTCACCATTTGCCATGTGATCATTTTCACTAATATTCTGGTCAATCAATCTACAAGAGTTAAGATGCATTTTCGCAACAAAATATGCTGAAGTGCTTATTTTTGATTTGCTATAAACTGTGCTAACATCTATGGATGTAGGCAAATTTATTTTCAGTTTGTTATGTAACTTAGAAGAAATGTATAGGTTCTCTTTGGAATTTCCACTATTTTTCCCCCGGTTGTAATTTTATCCCCCTATTTATTACTTATGCTTTATTGTGATATATAAACGCATGTAACGAGTGTGAACGAGTGTAGAAATAGGATTTCTATGATAATTCCCTAAATGATAAAAACTAAAATGGTTTTACGGGGTCAATGTAATTTTGAATCAACTAAATAAGAAATAAGTGACTCATCCGATACCCGAATCTCTGATCCAATAGGTATGAGTCTCCCGCCCAAAGGGAACCATACCAAAACTCTTTCCCAAGTAGACAACTTGTGTGGTGACTCTATCATTTGTATCGAAATTTGGATCTCAATTCTTTTATTCATTAAAATTGGCTTATTGTGCAATCTTGAACTAAAAATGTTTTGTCATGCCTAAATCCAACCAACCCCCAGTGGGCCCCACCTCTCACACAGGCGCTAAGGGAGAACCACATGTCATTGACACTTCACAACTGTTAGATGGATCATTTCACCCAGCAAGTGAACCACCCGGGGGGCATCCCCTCAACCGGTCAAGCCACCCTCCTAGCAGCTAAGTTTCTGTTTTTAAGGGGCACCCCCTAGCAATCCAAGTCATCTAGGAGACTTGCTCCTAAGCAGTTAACCCACTCATAGGCTATTTTCCCTCAGTAGTCAGCCACTCTAGGGACATACCAAAATAAGATTGGGACCAACCCAACATCTCTTCACTCAATCTTTACAGTTAATTAGGGGCAGAACCCCAGTACGTTTTAATACTTGATTGAAGGGGCAAAAAGTTTTGTTCGTCGTAAAGTCAATCAAGAATTAAGATGTGCCATTTCAGGTCATATTTTGATAAGACTTGTTTTTCCCCTGCAGGTTAGATAAGACAATACCTGAAGCCAACCAAAGGGCCACTTTTCTCTAGTAGAGCAACCACATTAGGATGGTTCATTCCCCTAGCAAATGAAGCATTCAAGGGGCATTCCCCCTATCCCCACGAGGAGTTAATCTTTGTCCCTAATGGTTAGGCGGTTAGAGAAACAATTCCCCTAGTTAGAAGACTACCTGAGGGGCATCAACCCTAAAGCCCCCTAAGGGCAAATTTCTAGAGGCACTTCCTAACTAGTTAGGCTTTCTTGAGATGGTTCCCAAGGATACTCACTAGCAGCTAGGATGTCCTAAAAACACATCCTCCAAACAATTGAAATTGGCCCTAAGCAGTTTCTCCCTAGCAGTCCAAATAGACTAGCCATTTAAGAGCTATCACCTCAACAGTCAACTCCCCAAGGGCGCCCCAATTCATGTTGGGCCAAACCCAACATTTCTAAACACACTTTATAGTATATTCATGTGCTAACCCAATCCACACATATTCATTCTGGATTGAAGGGGCAAAAATTTTTGTTTGCCATAAAGTCAATCAAGAATTAAGATGTATCAGTTTAGACAATAACTAATGCAAAGTTTTTATTGTCTTTTTGGTAGGTAGCTCAACACCATCAGTAGGAGAGTCATCTAGCTTAGGAAAGGGATACTCCAGCAACAGGAAAGTCATCCACCTTAGGAAAGGGATACAACATCAATAGGAGAACCATCCGCCTTGAGAAAGGGAAGCAGTATCAACCAGGAAAGTCGATCCGCTTTAAGAAAGGGATACAAGGAGAAGTCATCCGCCTTAGGAAAGGGATGCACCATCAGCAAGAGAATCATTCACCTTAAGAAAGGGATAATAACTAGGAAGTCAATCCACCTTAAGAAAGGGGTACAAGGAGAAGTCATCCACCTTAGGAAAGGGTTACACCATCAGCAGGAGAATCATCAGCCTTAAGAAAGGGATATCAACCAGGAAAGTCGATCCACCTTAAGAAAAGGATATGAGGAGAAGTCGTCTCCCTTAGGAAAGGGATATAGTAGCATCAGTTAAAGGAAATTCATCCGCTTTAAGAAAGAGATATGCACAACAAAGGAGAGATGTTCGCCTAAAAAAAAGAGCACAAAGGAAAGGAGATTGCCTCAAGAAAGGAACCAACCCATATCACAACATTATAAATGCCTTAATAGATGTAAACTAGTTAAGCTCAGGCTCAACTCAAGCCTATCCCCTGTAAGCGTATGGGCACTCACTTCCGTTTTCAAAATAGAATTTCTTACTAAGAGGGAGTGCCATTCAGTAGAAGGGGTACGCTAGGGGCACACCAAGTCAAGTTGGGACCAACCCAACATCTCTTCACTCAATCATTATAGTTAATTAAGGGGCAAACCCCCACCAATACACCATAATCTTTGATTGAAGGGGCAAATATTTTTGTTCACCACAAATCAATCAAGAATTAAAGTATGCCATTTTAAGACAGTCAACTAACATAATTACTCAACATGTGCAGGCTTATCGAGAAAGAGAGCATACATGATAACAATACCATTCTAGGGGCATCACTTCGAGAAGTATCCCTAGAAGCCTAATCGAACAAAGGAACATTTTCCCCAGCAGTCAAATTTCATAGGGCATCCCCTTGCAAGTTGAGCCATACAAAAGAAGTCAACATAAGGGCATCCCCCCATTACCCAGCAGTGGAATTTGTCAATGGGCATACCCCCATCATAAAAAACCCTAGAGGCATCCTCAGCAATAGAACCAATCAATGGGCATTCCCTCGAGAGGCACCATCTAAGGGGCATTCCATCACTAAAGAAATGGGGTCAAACCCGACATTTTCTCATACTTAGTTTACAACTTTTTCAGGGGCTAACCCCCCATTCACACATCTTTATTCTTGATTGAAGGGGCAAAAATTTTTGTTCATCATATAGTCAATCAAGAATTAAGATGTGTTTGCTTAGACAATAAGTAACTTAATGTTCAATTGTTATCTCTTTACAGGTCATTCAAAATCCCCAGCATAAGAGTCATCCACCTTACAAAAGGGATACACCATCAATCAGGAGAGTCATCTACCTCAAGAAAGGGATACATCAGCCAAGAGAGTCATCCTCCTTAAGAAAGGGATATAAGGAGAAGTCGATCTACCTTAAGAATAGGATGCACACAATAAGAGTCATACTTTCCCCTATAGAATCACTATGGATACGCATCAGTAAAGGAAAGTCATTCACCTCAAGAAAGAGATATGCATCGGTAAAGGAAAGTCATCTGCCTCAAGAAAGGGATATGCATTAGTAAAGGAAAGTCATCCGCCTCAAGAAAGGGATACACATTGGTAAAGGAAAGTCATCCACCTCAAGAAAGGGATACGCATTAGCAAAGGAAAGTCATCCACCTTAAGAAAGGGATATGCATTAACAAAGGAAAGTCATTTGCCTTGAGAAAGGGATACACATGAACAACGAAAAGTCATCCGCCTCAAGAAAGGGACACCCAAGAAAGGATTTCACCTCAAGAAAGGAACTTGCCCATGTCATCACCTCAGGTATAATTTCTAAATCCTTGCTCACATCGTGAGATCATACAAATCTATATCTACAATGATCCCATGAGAGGCAATATCTGAGCACAGGATTTTAGCGATCCTTCTCATAAAATGATGATCAGAGCTATATAATGCATCCTTCTACAGGTCTTATCTACTTAGAGTGATTTCAATTCAGTTTTGTCAAGCTTTATCAAACCTAAACCTAAGAAAACAAGCACCTAAGCCCTAAAAGGTTTTAAATGGTCAAAATCGGTCAAAACAAGTCAAAACTGTTCAATTTTGGATAGTTTTGGGCAAAACCTGTCGGACCAGTCAATACAGGTCTATACAGATCTATATTAGTCTATATGAATTTGTACAGGTCGACCTGGATCCGTACTAGTCCATACAAATCAGTACAGGTTGACCGGTTAGACCCGTACAGGTCGCCTAGACCAAAATGGGTCAAACCAATCCGTATCGGTCTAAAAACTTCCAAAATTACCCAATTTAGTTCTAATGGGACCCATACATGTCCAAGCCACCCATATCGTTCCCCCAAATGCCCAAACAATCTGTTTTAATGCCCCATATCTGCTGTAAATGAATATAATTTGCCATAAATAAATATAATCTGCTATAAACAAATATAATCTGCCATAAATGAATAAAATCTACCATAAATGTATAAAATCGGACATTTAATGCATTCAAACCTATTTTCCCCCTATAAATAGAGGTTATTTTCCTCATTTCAAGGGGAGCACAATTGAGAAACACATAAGAGATAGTAAATACCACTATAGGGAAATAATTCTAACAAGTTCTTGAGGTTATAGTAAGGGTATAGAAGAGGTATAGAAGTTATAAAATAGGGGGAAAACCATTCCACATAGGTTTTGCCAACATTTTATTCATTTCTAACTTCATATTTAGGATTGGGGGAGGTTCTTTCCACACAAATGCTCACATAAAACAATTCTAAATCCATCATTTCACCATCTACCTTGACAAAGTATCCATTCGACATTGGAATCACTCTAAAGTGGATTTACAACGTAAAGGTATGCTCACGAGTTTTAAAGAGACTTGCATCTCAGTCATTTTACCATTATTCTTTGCCTCTTCTATTAAATATGTTCTTTTATTTTCTTTTGGGTCCAATCTTAACCCATATGAGCCTTATAGGCACCTTATGTCCTTAGGGATATTAAACTAGTGCGCCATACTCATACGGAAGGAAATCCCATTTTTATTTCATTTCGCCTCCATAAATCTCCCTGATAAATTAAACTAAGCTTCTACCTAGGACTAGATAGGACCTATATAGGTGCTCCATACTTATACCTGTCCTTCCTAGTAGCCATAAGGGTCCCTCCCAACCCGTATGGGTATCGACCCTAGGGTAGAACCCACAATCCCATTTTTAATCAATGAAATGAATCAACATCACCATTTTCCATGCGATTAGTTGCACTTATAATCTGATAAATCAACCTACAAAAGTTAAACTGAGTTTCCATAATGAAATACGTTGAAGACCTGTTATTTCTCTCCGATCCTAGAAGTCGTTTAGGCACTATCGATTGTAAAACCGCCATGCTAGCATAATCACATTTTTCCTAACAAAATTCTGACTTATAATGTGCTATAAACTATGCAAATCTTTGTGGATGGAGGGGAATTTATTTTTATTTTGTTTTATAACTTAGAACCAGTGTATAGTTTCTCTTGCGATTACCCCATTTTCCCCCGGTTGTAATTTTACTCTCGTTTTTACTACTTTTGCTTTATTATAAACTGTTGAATGTGTGAAAGAGTGTAGAAAAGTAATATTTCTATGATAATTCCCCAAATGATGAAAACAAAATAGCTTTACGCGGTGAATGTAAGTTTGAATTAACTAAATGAGAAATAAGGGACTCATCCGATACCCGAATCTCAGATACAAAAGGTATGAGTCTCTCGCCTAAAGGGAACCGTACCAAAACTCTTTCCCAAGTAGACAACTTGGGTGGCAACTCTATCAATTGTATCGAGATTTGGGTCTCGATTCTTTTACTCGTTAAAATTGGGTAAAATGTGTAAACTTGAACTAAATGGTTTTGTCATACCTAAATCCAAATAAACCTTAGTAGGCCCTGCCTCTCACAAATGTGCCAAGGGAGACCAACATATCCTTGACACATCACATTTTCCTTCCACTTTGGAAGGCCCTGCTATTAAATGGTACACCACTTTATTTGATGAAGTAACTAGAGACTGGAAGGCCTTATTTGAGGCTTTCATTCAGTAATATGGCTTCAATGCCACCATTAAAACTACCATATAGAATTTAGAAGCTATCAAGCAGGCCCCTAGTGAGAAACTCAAACCCTATTTTGAAAGGCAGATGGCCACCCAAGTTTTGTTGAAAGATTGTCTTAGTCTCCCTAAGATGATTGTGAAGTTAATGGATGGTGCTTACATGCTTACCATAAGGTTCTTGGAATGGATAACTTCTCTAGCTAGGTGGAGGTCCTTGAGAAGGCTGAAAAATGGGAAAGGATTAAGGAATTAGAAAAGGCGAGTGCGCCGACCGAACCTTGGTTCAAAAAGAATGACCTGTCAGCCCCAGCCCAGGCCACTAAGCCAATGTTTAGATCAGATCCTAAAACTATGACTGTATAAGAAGAGGTTGTAGAGGTCCATACTTTTGAAGATAATATTTCCCCTTGGAAGGCATCCCTACCCGCCATCTTCACTAAGTTAAGGGCGCTTGGTCTTCTCCAAATTCTCAAAACCAATGTTCCCCCTAAGCTTGAGGATAAGGACCAATTTTGTGCTTATCATGTTAGTAAGGGTCATTGCATTAGCGCATTTAGAGATCTACTTAAGGCTATTCGCATTCTAATTAGAGAAAAGAAGATCCAAGAACCCAAGCTCAAGCCTAGTACCATAAATCACCCCCTGCTAAATTATGAGATGCAGGTTACGGCTGTTGAGTCAGGGATTCCCTCCCACTATGTGTTCAATATGATAATGCAAGCTAATCCTGTGGTCCACTCAGTAGTATATTTACCCGATGAGTTAGTCCCCATTGACATTGATATGTGTGAGTTAGAAGGTACTTATGATGAGGAAACTATGTTGGTCCAACTGGAACCGATTAACATTGATGCTTATGTATTATCATTTATTGTCCTTGAAGAACCAACTTTGTTGGTAGAAACCCCTGAGAGGAGAAGCTATATGAAGAACGGAGTGTTACATGTCTCCCGAAGTGGAATGGTTCCTTCTAATGCCCTCCCAAAGAAAAGAAAAGAAGTGGTAGAGATGTCGACATCCAAGTCATCCTGATTGTTAGTCCGGGACCAACCTTTACACCCGCTATTGAGACTCAAGTTCTGATCGATATTGGAAAGAAACATTTGAAAGTCGCCCCTCTTATCTAGTAATTGTAAATTACTCCTACAAATTACAACATTTGGTAGCTTCTCATTGACTCTGAAGACCATTGCAAGGGTTTGTTAGAAAAGTTATTAAGCATGGAGGCTGCACCTTCCACTACCTTGGTTGAGGTGTTTTCAGTTATTGGGGGGTCTTCTCCCAGTCAAGTTGAACACATTATGTTTTATCCGTCAGATCTCTATGTTGAAGGAAATAAGCATAATAAGGCACACTTCAACTAGATCTTTGAACATTCTATCCCTTGTGTTATGGTGGATGATGGTTCTGCCCTTAATCTCTTACTTGTAAAGATACTTCCGCATTTAGGGCTTGATGAATCCATGTTAGAGAAATCCAATACTATTATGAGGGCATATGATGATATAAAGAGGAGTGCCATTAGGGTCTTTGAAGCTGAGGTTACAGTTGGGGGAGTAAAGTCTAAAGTCTTATTCACTATCCTTGACATCCTCGTCACTTACTCTTTATTGTTAGATCGTCCTTGGCTCAATCCATTAAGGGTTGTCCCTTCCATAGTCCACCAAAAAGTAAAGCTCATCTATAATGGCAAGTTAGTGATCATTGAAGATGATAAACCATCTGTTATAGCGGCTATCTTAGCCAAGGAAAAGGAATCTAGGGTGGCTGCAGCTCACCAGGGTACAAAGTTTTCTTTTAAGGGATACATATCTCTTAAAATCAAAAAGATTATGATGAAGTAGGGTTATGTGAAAGGAAAGCGGCTCAAAAAGAATCTTCAAGGCATGTCGGAACCCATTTTGTCTCTTCCGTTGCCATTCAGACTTTGTTTAGGGAATCGCCCAGGAGCTAAGAAGTTCAAGCCCCAATCCTACCTTTTGATAGGGGCTGAGGTGAAACAAAAGATATCTATGGGTGAGGAAGAACCGATCTATGTAAGGGGCAAGAAGATCCTTGGTTTTGAGATCTTAAATGATGTATATGATTTCAAGAAAGGTTGCATGATCGAAACCTCAGTTTTTATGGAAGTATGTGGGAATGTTGAAGAAGATGAAATGAAGGAAGCAATTGAGTCCATCACTAAGGCCTTAGTTGTACTTATGAGGAAGAATTGGAAGGGAAGTGAGAAAGGAAATACCATCAACAAGCCTATCAAAAACTTGGCAAGATCAGTGGCTGAAGAAACGCATGCGAACCTGCACACTAGAACTACTAGTTCAGCTGTCAGTATTGCCAGGGATGAGCAATAAGGCCCTCCTCCAATGGAGGATGATTCAAATGATGTAATTTTTAATGTTGCAAACATTGTTGATACAAAGAATGCCACTTATGAGGCATATCATGGATAAGTTGGAGCATCGATACCTTTATATAAAAACATGTCGTGAATAAATTATTGCATCTCCCATTCACATTTCACTCGAGTATTTCATTCTAATGACATCATGTACTCATAAAAACAACAATCTTAAAATATCATCATATTTATTAATGAAGTTGACTTTGAATATATTGTAATGGTGTAAATGTCCAATGGTTAAAACTTATCACAGAATAAAACAGAGATAATAAAAGTGCTTAGCAAATATGATAACAATAAGTCTTAGTCCCTCTTTCTTCACAAAGATGGAAAAGGGTACTAGGGTACACGTCGTCAAGAAAGAAGACTAAAGAGACTCAAGAGAACATCAATAGTAGGTTCACTCTAATTGTCAAAGTACACCTTAGGTCACATAAGAGCATCAACGGTAGGCCAGCTCTGGTTATGAAGGATAACAAGAGAACCTTAGGTTATAAAACAATACTCAGATCCCTTAGAAAGGCTAAAGGGAGGTTGATCATTAATAAGTTGATCAAGAAGATTTTATCCAAGATAGTGGCTACCTACAGGGATCGGGCTGATAAACTTCTATTCGCAATTTATGGGTAGAGAACCAGTATAAGAACACGAATTGTTCACACACCTTTCTCCTTGATATATAGAATGGAAGCCGTATTATTGGTTTACATAGAAGTAAGATCTCTAAGAGTGGCACTTGAAGCCTAGTTAAAAGAGTCAGATTGGGCAAAAGCCAGATATGAATAGTTGAATGCAATAGATGAAAAGCTCCTCAATGTGGGTTATCTCAGACCATCTCTCAGTGAGTGCCGAATTAGCACCAGGGGCAAGTGTCTTTAACCCATGTCCAATAGCCTAGGCATTATCAGAGAACCCTAATGAATCAATGTAGGTCAGTAGCTCGATATACATCACAGTACAGGTCTCCTCATACCACTTCCTGTAGAAGCTCATGGCCCCCACAATCTTGTAAAGAAACTACAAAGGCAAAAACAAAGTTCAACAAGGTTAGAATATAGGGGGTAGGTTAAAAGTCAGAAGAAAGTTGTAGAAAATAGAAAATTAGGCTTTTTATCCCTGAAGATAAGACCCGTATCGGTTCGCCCCATCCGCACGGGTCCATACGCACCTCCCGTATTAGAAAAGGGACCCGTTCGGGTCCCACTTCACCCCTACAGGTCCCCTGCATATAGTAACATTGCGCAAATATTCCCAAAAAGCCAAACTTCATCCAAATTGAACAAAGGCTCATCCAAATCAATCACTAAAGCATCCTAGACTAAAGTTACATGCATCAGGCTCTATTTCAAGGTCTAAAACACCCTAAATCATGCAAAAAAATTGGGAAATTCCAAAAAACTTAAAAATGGAAAAATGGAGAATCAAGCGAAATACCTGGAGTTTGGAGGCATGGATATCAAGGGAACGGATTAAAGGCACTTCAGAAGTGCGAGTGAGCCCTAAAAATGAGTCACATTTGAGAAAAGCAAACTTGACCAAAATAGGGCATTCTTGAAGCTAAAAATTGCCTACCTAGAGCAAATCCCCAGGCCTGATGGAGTAATGGCCAGTCTTTGGGATCTTTTTATACATTTTGATCACTTTTAGGGAGAAATCGCTGGAGATTGCAATATGGGAAAGTTTTTTGTAAGGCGGCATATGAGTGGTCTCATCAATTTTTGAACACCCCCGACAAGGACCCGTAGGTTCCTACCCCATCCATATGGGTCCCATTCCTCAAGCTTCCCACTTGTATAGGTCCTGGCCCAACCGTACGGGTCCCCTTTTACCATCTAGGGGCAAATATTGAACCGGTACTTCATAAAAGTACCAGATATTCATCCAGTTCAGAATAGGTGCCAACCCTACTTCTCTCAAACCCTGTATTCCATTTAAAATGTAGGGCAAAACCCCTAGCTCACCTTGATCCTCGATCGTAGGGGAGAAAATTTTATCTTCACAAAATCAATAAAGAATCAAAATAAGCTACTCTTGAATTGATTACTAACAAGGATCTTTTTTTGTATGCAGATCCACTTGAGCACAGAAATTCTTCCCCATCAAACATATCTTGCACGGAGGGATTTCCTCAGCAGAAAAGATTTCACCAAAAAATTATTGCTCTACTTGCCGGTGGCGGAGTTAACCAAGGGGCATCCCCCACTCCCCAGCAGCGGAATCAACCAAAGGGCATCCCCCATTTCCCAGCAGTAAAGTCAACTAAGGGGCATCCCCCTCTCCCCAGCAGCGGAATCAACCAAGGGACACCCCCCCATTTCCCAGTAGCAGAATCAGCCAAGGGGTATCCCCCAATTTCCTAATAGTAGAATAAGTCAACCAAGGGGCATCCCTCCATTTCCTAGTAGTAGAATCAGTTAACCAAGGGGCATCCCCCTAGTTTCCACCAATAGAATTAACTAATCCAAGGGCATCCCCTTATCATCAAAAACCCTAGAGGCATCCTCAATAGTAGAACCAATTAAAAGAATATTCACCCAGGAGACACCCCCTAAGGGGCATTCCATCCAAAGCGATCAGGCCAAACCCGACATTTCTCGCACTTAGTTTATAGCTTATTCAGGGGCCAACCCCTCGACATTTCTCGCACTTAGTTTATAGCTTATTCAGGGGCCAACCCCTCGACATTTCTCGCACTTAGTTTATAGCTTATTCAGGGGCCAACCCCTATCCACATATCTTTATTCTTGATTGAAGGGGAAAATTTTTTTGTTCCTCATAAAGTCAATAAAGAATTAAGATGTGTCAACTTATACAATGACTAACTTGGTGTTTGATTGTTGTCTCTTCACAGGTCACTCAAAATCCCCAGCAGGAAAGTCATCTGCCTTAGGAAAGGGATACACTAATAGGAGAAGTTGATCCACCTTAAGAAAGGGATACACTAGTAGGAGAAGTCATCCGCCTTTGGAAAGGGATACATCATCACCAGCCAGGAAAGTTGATCTGCCCTAAGAAAGGGATACACTAGTACAAGAAGTCATCCTCCTTAGGAAAGGGATACATCACCAGTCAGGAGAGTTAATCCGCCTTAAGAAAGGGATACACACATCATCCTCAGTAGAGTAATAAAGGCTATGCATGAGCAAATGAAAGTCGTCCGCCTAAAGAAAGGGACACCAAGGAAAGGGGTTCGCCTCAAGGAAGTAACTTACCCAGGTCATCACCTCAGGTATAATTTCTAAACTGTCGCTCACATTGTGAGAACGTATTGATCCATATCAGAGTGACCCCACGAGGTGTAGTTTGTAAGCACTTGATTTTAATAGTCCTTCTCACGAAACAATGAGGAGAGTTATATAATGCAATCCATTATAGGTGCTATGCATTATAGGTGTTTTTACTACCATAGAATTGAGTTTTGGCCAAGTTTAGGGACCTAGTCTGCCGTTAGAGACACGTATGCGTGCTACCTAGTGGACCCGTATAGGTCATTCCCCCTATACACCTTGAGGGGACCTGTTGGACCCTTATGGGTTCCGTTCTTGCCTAATTAGGTTGTATTGAAGGTAATCCTTGTCTATTTTAGGAGAAATCGGGGCATGAATACAATTTATTGCATTCTAACCTAATTTCCCCTATAAATAGGGGTCTTTCCTCACCTTTCTTACAGAGACAATATACATAATAAACAATGATAGATAGAATAGAGAAAAGATAATATATACAAATTCTAGCAGTTTCTATAGGTATAGGTGTAGTTGAGGTATAGGAAGCATAAAATATGGAGAAAACCCATCCCTTAAGGATTTGTCCACATTTTATTCATTCCTAGCTTTGTTTATTAGGATTTGGGGGAGGTTTTGTCTACACAAATACTCGCCTAAATAGTCCTAAAATCTCCATTTCAAGATTGACTTTGGCTAAACTCTCTCTCAAAAAAGGGATCTTTTCAAAGTGGATTCACGTCATAAAGGTATACTCTTAAGTTTCAAAGAGACTCACATCCAATTTATATTATAAGTATTTCTCTGTATTCTACCCCATCTACATGAAATCTATAAAAAAAACTAAACTCAGGTTCTATCTTGATAAGGCAAGACTCGTATGGGTCCCCCATACCCATACGGGTCCCCACTAGTACCCGTACAGGTCCTACCTATCTGTACGGGTACCAGACCACAGGCAGAACCCAAAATTCTCTTTTAACTGGTTAAAATCAATCTAACTCACCATTCGCCATGCAATCATTTTCACTAATAATCTGATAAGTCAACGCACAAAAGTTAAAATGTGTTTTTATAACAAAATACATTGAAGACTCATCATTTCTCTCCGATCCTAGAAGCCACCCGGGCATTATCGATTGGAAAACTGCCAGGCTAACATAATCACATTTTTCTCAATAAAATGCTAACTTATGATGCTATAACATGTGCCAATCTTTGTGGTTGCAGGGGAATAGATTTCATTTTGTTTTATAACTTAGAACAAATGTATAGGTTCTTTTACAATTTCCCCCATTTTCCCTCGGTTGTAATTTTTATCCCCCCATTTATTGCTTGTGCTTTATTGTAATCTACAAACGCATGTCATAAGTGTAAAACAGTGTAGAAAATTTCAATTTCTATAATAATTCCCCAAATGATGAAAACAAAATGGTTTTACGCGATGAATGTAATTTTGAATTACCTAAATGAGAAATAAGTTACTCATCCGACACCCGAATCTCTGATTTAAAATGTATGAGTCTCTCGCCTAATAGGAACCATACTAGAACTCTTTCCCAAGTAGACAACTTGGGTAGTGACTCTATCCTTTGTATCGAGATTTTGGTGTTGATTCTTTTATTCATTAAAATTGGTTAAAATGTACAAACTTGAGCTGAATGGTTTCATCACACTTAAATCAACCAACCCACCAGTGGACCCCGCCACAAGGTGCCTAAGGAAATCCACATATCTTTGACCACAAAGAGTTGATAGTGGTGACTCTTTTGAGGATATAATCTTTTAACTTACAGAATTTTGGTTTATTTTGAAAGCTTAAAAGATTAAGATGAGCACCAAAAATCATTTACTTAATTCAACCCGTTTTCTTTTTCATCATATGCTCTATGTTCTCACCTCCTTCTCTCTAGAATTAAATGTGCTCTTCTTCTAGCACTATGTTGGGATGCCCTATTTTTTCATAAAACTCACGAAAGTGTCCACCATGCCCATAAGGAATTGGGGACACTCTAGTGGGTGGAGCCCTTATTATCATCTCCCTCTAAAAGAGGCTTGGTGTGATGGGAACCTACTACATCAACTTTCGATATGTCCCTATACCATTCTTATCAAAAGCCATAGAATTTTATCTTCTAGGTACCTTTTTTCTAGTGAGATTAGGCTAGGTCACCCTTAGTTATCCTCGTGGTAATCAAAGGAAAATACCTTTAGAATCGGTACAAGGAATAAGGTTGGAGGACATGTTTCGCATGTGTTATGTTGTATTCCCTTGTAATTAACCTCTACATGCATTGTTGTAAACTGCGCATATATACCCCATCCCATGCATGTAGTGATCTTTTGGTTGCTACCTCAGTTCAAGGCAAGAATCTGCACCTACATCTTGTCCCCGTCTCAGCTTACCACATGTCTTAACTCAGTAGGTCTTTTTAGCCAACGAACCCAGCACTTCTCGCAGCTAGTAGTGGGACTCACTTGTTCCATCAAGAGGCCATTTTTGAAGTTTTTCTAGAGTTAGTGGTTATGCTAAAGGGGATAACCCTCCCTTAGTTTAGGGGTTTACCCTATGGTATGACCCACGACCAAAGAATTCATCCTTCGACTCTAGAGGATATTTCTCCTTGGGAAACTCCTCTTGTGAAGATTTTCAAGGATCTGAAGAAGTATGGGTTAATCAATTACCTTAAAGCCTATATTCGGCGAACACTTGAGGACAAAGGCAATTTCTATATATACCATGTCAGCTACGATCACCCAACAAAAGTGTATGAAGATCTCCTCAAAGCTATCACTGTGCTAATCGACAAAAGAAAGATTTATGAACTCAAGATGCGAGGGGAGGAAGTAGTCGTGATCAACTCATGATTAGAGGAAGATGAGGTGTGGAAGCTTATTTTGGAAATCAAGAAATGTAGGGAAGAGCCTTCAATAATAGATTTGATGGCTATCAAACAATGGAATGGTGAACCTATCCACGATTATTTCTAGAGAAGGTTGACTATTTAAATAACTCTTAAAATCTTATGAGAAGGAGCTGGCCGATCGATGCATCCTTGGGTTACATCCTCACCTCCATAATATAGCATAACTAGAAGCATACAAGACCATTCTTGAATGTTATAAAGCAGCTATTGAAGCAGAAAGCTGTTCTAAGTAGACGAAAGCCAATAACCCAACAAGGGTTAAAGTGGACAAAGCCATGGATATTCTCACTACTTCAATGCACACCATCCTCTGCTTGGGGGGTAAGAAGAAGACACCCATCTAGGAAGTTTTGAGGAACCTGGCCAAAGCCACCAGAGACATTGTGGATGATAAATTGACGGAAGAGCAATTGTAAGAACTAGACTGTGACCTGACTTATCTCCTAACAAATGAAGCCCTCTGCCTGTGGAGGATGACAATGCAATTATGTGTAATGAAAATGTTGTAGCCTTTGGGCACCCTAATGATAATAATAATGATTTTGCTTACTTGTTTGATGTTTCGTCCAATGACACCATGCATTCATCCGACCACACACATAACATTTTTTAGCATGCTTCATGTTTCATTGCATGAAATTATTTTGGGTAGTAAGGAAAATCCAAAAATGGTGACAATATCTAATGACTTACCCCTATCGAATAAAGAGAGATTATAAAAGTGCCTATAAAAATTGTTAACACTTTTGCTTAGTCATACGAAGACATTCCAGGGGTAGACAAAGAAATCGTTGTGCATCGTATCCCCACCAATCCCAAGTTTGAACAAGTAAAGCAAAAGTTAAGGAGGTTACGCCTAGAATGAGCTGATAAGATTAAATCTGAAGTTGCCAGTTTATTAAAGCTAAGTTTATGGAAGTAATTGAGTATCTAGCATGGTTAGAAAATGTTGTCCCAGTTCTTAAAAAGGATGGAAGGGTCAGGATTTGCATCCACTTTCGTGATTTGAACAAGGCATCTATAAAAGATAATTTCCCATTGCTGCATATCGATGTATTAATAGAAAGTGCCATAAGAGCTTTGATGTACTTATTCTTGGATGGTTTCTCTGGGTACAATCAAATCCTAATGGACATTATCAACAAAGTTAAGATAACTTTCATTACAGAGAGGGGGGGTACACTATTATAAGGTGATGCCTTTTGGATTGAAGAATGTAGTGGCAACTTATCAGAGAGTTGTGACTACTTTATTACATGATATGATCCGTAAAGAGGTTAAGGTTTATATAGATGACATGCTAGTAAAGTCTAAAACAAGGAAGAACATCCTGAGTTCTTGGAGAGGTTCTTAACAAGAATCGAGAAATACAACCTTTGTTTGAACCTAAAAAAGTGTATGTTTGAGGTTACATCAGGAAGATTATTAGGCCACATTAGGCCACATTGTTAGCTAGAGAGGAGTTGAAGTTAACCTTGATAAGGTTAGAGCTATTCAAGAAATGCCTATTCCTAAAACCCAAAGGGAAGTCACGTCGTTTCTTGGATCACTTTAATATGTGAGTCGATTCATGACTAAGCTAATAACAGTTTGTGAACCTATCTTTAAGTTGTTGAGAAAGAAGCAATTTATAGAATGGAATGAGCAAATGTAGATAGCATTTGATAAGATAAGGGCTTACCTCATAAGTCCCCCAGTCTTGAAGCCTCTGATGCTCGGTAAGCCGTTGATTCTTTATTTAGCCATATAAGAGTCATCTGTGTGTGCAATGT
The DNA here is from genome assembly GCA_947683365.1 of Euphorbia pulcherrima. Lineage (NCBI taxonomy): Eukaryota > Viridiplantae > Streptophyta > Magnoliopsida > Malpighiales > Euphorbiaceae > Euphorbia > Euphorbia pulcherrima. Next base: position 24,039,149 of record CANTUS010000009.1, read on the forward strand.
TAGTTCAAGAACAAGATGATAAGAGCAAGCATGTTATCTACTACTTGAGCAAGAAGTTGTTGGAGTATGAGACATGATACATAGTTGTAGAAAAGGCATGCATTGTGATGGTATGTTTTGTAGACCAAGGAAGGAGTTGAGCTCTCCCATCATGGACATCTCAAATTCCTTCTAGATTTGAGAGATGAATGCTTTGCACATCTTTTCATCAGTAGCGCCAAAAATGATATCATCCATATATATCTAGACTAGAATAATATCATTTTTCTTCTTCTTGATGAAGAGTGCGGTATTTGCCCTGCCTCTATTATATTCCTTGGATATAAGGAATGAGGTTAATCTTTCATACCAGGCTCTTGGTGTCTGCTTTAATCCATATAGAGCTTTCTTTAGTCCATAGACATGATCCAGATGCTTTGGATCTTCAAATCTAGGTGGTTTCTTAACATATACTACTTCTTGAATGACACCACTTAGAAATGCACTTTTGACATCCATTTGGTATAATGTGAACCCCATGAATGATGCAAAATCACATAGGATCCGAATTGCTTCCAGTCTTACTACAGGAGCGAATGTTTCTTCAAAATTAATTCCTTCTTGCAGGTTGTAACCTTGAGCGACTAGTCGTGCCTTATTTCTTACTACTACTCTAGATTCATCAAGTTTGTTCCAGAACACCCATTTAGTGCCTATGATTGATTTTCCTTTAGGATAGGGCATAAGATCCTATACATCATTCCTGGTGAATTGATCTAACTCCTCCTGCATTGCCATCATCCAACTTTCATCCCCTTCAGCATCTTGAAATTTCTTTGGTTTTATGAGTGAGACAAAAGCAGCATGGCTCGTCATCCAAATGAGCTGTCCTCTGGTTCTAAATGGATTCTGAACATTGTCCTAAATATTTTTGATGGAATGATCTCTGTATGTCCGGATCTATATTTCCAGGCCTTCATGTTGAGCTGGGACTTGCTCCTCTTCAACTTCACCTATTTCTTCATTAAAGTCAATCCCCTATGGATTGTGATTGACTTGATATATCTCTGGATCAAAGGATGTTCCTTCATCTTCCTCTATGTACTTCTTTATTTTAAATGAATCAGGAATTCCTCTTTCCTTCTTTTCTTCAAATTTTTCAGCTTCAGGAACTTGATCTTCCAGAGTGTAACTTTTCTTTCCTGTAGTGTTAGTCTCATTAAAATCTACATATATAGACTCTACTACAGATTGGGTTTGTTTGTTGAAGACTTTGTAAGCCTTACTATGTGTGGAGAAGCCGAGGAAAACTGCTTCATCAGATTTAGGATCAAATTTTCCTAATTGCTCTCCATCATTAAGGATGTAGCATTTACATCCAAATGCTTTTAAGTATCCAATTTTTGGTTTTCTTTCCTTCCAGATTTCATACGGGGTTTCTTCTGTAGTCTTTCTAATGAGAGCTCCATTTAAGATGTAGCATGCTATATTTACGGCCTCACCCTAAAAATATTTTGGCAAACAATTTTCACTTATCATCATTCTAGCCATTTCTACTATAGTCCTGTTCTTTCTCTTAACCACTCCATTCTGTTGAGGAGTGTGGGCGGCAGAGAAGTTGTGTTCAATGCCCTTGGAGTCATAAAAATTAGCAAAATGCTTATATTTTAATTCTCCACCATTGTCGCTCCGGCTGCGTGCAATGTGTATGCCCTATTCAACTTCTATCCGGATGAATGTTTTGGAAAATTGGTCAAATGCTTAGTCCTTGCTCGTTAGCAGGAAAATCTAGGTATATCGAGAATAGTCATCTACGATGACCATGGTGTATTCTCTTCTACCTAAACTTAGTGGCTTAATTGGACCAAAAAGATCAATATGTAAGAGCTCAAGTACTCTATTGAAAGGAATGTATGATATGGAAGGGAAACTTTTCTTATGTTGTTTACCTAATTGACATGTGGTGCATTGATGATCTTTATCAAAAGCAACCTTAGGCAAACCCTCAACTAATTCCTTTTTGGCTACTTTAGACCGGAGGTTCATGCTTACATGTCCCAACCTCCGGTGCCATAGCCATGATTCTTCTTCTTTAGACACCAAGCATATATTCTTCTTATCATTTTTAATGTTTACAGAATAGACATTATTTACTCTAGGTGCATAAAGAATAAGTTGACTGGACTTACTATCATAAATTGAGTAGCCTCCAGAGTCAAATGTGACTTTTCTTCCTTTGTCACATAATTGAGCCACACTTAGTAGGTTGAATTGCAGTCCATCAACTAGTAAGACATCTTCAATTTTTAATCCAGATCCAATAGTTCCATGACCAATGATCTGTCCCTTTTGATTGTCTCCAAAGCTTACTTTGCCTCCCTTCTTCCGGGTTAGTATGATGAAGGCTTTCTCATCACCTATCATGTGCCTTGAATATCCACTATCAATAATACCCATTTTTTACTCTACAAATCAAGTGGGTTTGGGTACCCAATCAAATTTGGGTCCTCTTAGGTTAATAACTATCTCAGGCCATGGATAATCATCATAATAGCCATTTTTTACTCTACATGATTTAGTGATATGATTATTTTTTTCCATAAAACCTACACACAAAAATGGGTATGTTTTGCTTTTGCTTCTTACTGATCTTATCTTGATCTTCCCTTCCATAGTTGCCTTTATACCCAACTTTTGGTTGGAGGTGCAACTTCAGCTTTATGATTTCTTCTTTGTTTGATAGGTGGTTGGTTGTAAGCTACCTTAGCTTTTCCTTTCTGAGCAGCAGTATATCTTTGAGCTTGTGGCTGTCTGCTAACTTCATTTGTCTTTTGATTTGGATTCCTTTGAATCCTATTCTGAGAAGCAGGAGGATTATCTCTTCTTGAATCCTTCGTTTCAAGTTTCTTTCTGCATACTTCCTTTAATAGATTGACTTCTCTTTCTAGTCCCACTACATTTGCATTCAAAATCTAGACTTGATTCCTCAGGAAGTTTTCTTCTACTACATCAAAATGTTTGGTTGCTCTAACCAGATTGATGTCTTGTGCGATTACCTCGGCATCTTCAGCAAATTCTAGTATTGCTCTTTTCAAAGATTAGATGGCTTTTGCATTCTTCTTTACTCCCTTGATGACAATAGAAAGAGCTTTTGCAAGATCAAAGTTAGAGGTAGAATTAGAGCAAGAGTTTACCTCAGTGTTTACTGAATTTGATTCTGATTCTTCAATTTGCACTATTTCTTTCCTCAAGGCATTCCTTCTGGATTTCTCTGCTTCTGGTTTAGTTAGAGCCATGAATGCATAGTTAGCAGTTTCCTCTTCTTCTGTTGAAGATGAGCTGCTGCTTTCTTCACTGTTGCTCCAGGTAGCAACCATTGCCTTCTTTTCGAATTTCTTAGCTCTCTTGAGCTTGGGGCAATTTTTTCTGAAGTGGCCTTTTTTGCCATATTCAAAATAGGCGGCATCTTTCTCAGGATCTTCCTTTTCTTCCGGGTTCCTTCTGTGTTTACCTCTTTTAGTGGTGCCTTCTCTTGGTCTCCAAGATTCATACCTTTTTTATTTCCTACTATCCTTCTTTTATATCAATCGATTTATCCTTTTGGTCAATAGAAAGAGTTGATCTTTAGTGCTCATTGACTCATCTATTTGCTCTTCTCTGGCTGAACCTAATCCGGTGGATTCTGCCTTAAGAGCAATGGCGTTCTTTCGCTCCTCAGGTTTCTTTTCTTATTGGTTGTATCTCTCCAAGGACAATTCTTGAGTTAGAAGATTACCAATGAGTTCATCATAACTATAAAAATTTAAGTCATGAGCTTTCTCAATAGCAGTCCATTATTGTCCCATTCCTTGGTGAGACTCTGGAGCACCTTCTTGACGATTTCTATTTCTGGAATTTCCTTCCCTAGCTTCTTCATTTCATTCACTAGATTTGTATATCTAGTGTTCATGCTGCTAATTGATTCTTTAGGCTCCATTTTAAAAGATTCAAACTTTTATTGGAGTAGACCAAGCTTGGCCTCTCTTACTTTGGTCGTTCCTTCATAGGTTACTTCCAACTTCTCCCATCTCTCTTTTGCAGTCACATCTGGATATCTTGTTGAATTCTACTGCACTAAGAGTACAATGAAGCATGTTAATAGCATTTGCGTTTTCATGCAATTTTTTAAAGTCATTATTATCCCACATGCTTGATGGCTTTCTGGTAGTCATACCATCTACTTCATAAGTAGGTTCATATGGGCCATCTTTTATAACTAACCATGCTTGCATACTTTATGACTAGATGAAGTTCTTCATCTGGTTTTTCCAGAACATGTAGTGTTCACCGATGAAGAGTGGAGGACGGGTAATAGACATACCCTCAGGAAGGAGTTGTGAGTTGAAACTCATTTTGATTTATGAATCAAAATATATAGACCTTTAGCTCGATATTATTAGATCTCTAGTTTGAGCACTTGCTCTGATACCACTTGTTGGTCCCTGTGAGTGTATTTATAAGGGCAGGGGGGTGAAGGGCCCTTTTTTGCAGAATTTATAGGCTTAGAAAAAGTCTTAGTGTAGTGTGCTTAATTATGATCTGGAAGATGGGTCCGGATGATGAATATGATTCGGAGGATGGATCCAGATGTTGCAAATAAGTAAAATAGAGTAAAAGCAAGAGAAAATGAAACACGAGTATTTTATACTAGTTCGGTCCCGCCTAGATCTAGTCCCCAAAGTTTCCTTCTTCCGAGCCTATCCACTAATGGATTCCTTTTCAACTGGCAAGAATCAAGCCTTATAGATTTGTCTCTGGAAGGTGACCCCTTCCAAAAGTAGGATATACCACTAGAAGCACCAACTCCTAGCTGAGTCCTCTTATCTTTAGTAGAATATACCACTTAGCCTTCTGCCTTGAAACTAAGCTGAGTCCTATGGGGACATCTCACTCAAAGCACCTACTTCAAGCTATATCGAAATCTCCTAACTCACCCAAGTTGGAGATTCTTACTCTTTTGTTTTATAACAAAGGGTTGGTTTTTTTTGGAGTTCCTCAAGCTTATAGTTTCACTTGGGAATCCTAACAAATAGATTTTGAATTAAGATTTCTAAGAGAAATTATCTCTACTGATTAAATAAGTGTTACTTTGTTACTTGCTTTTGTAGGTCAATTAGTTAATGTTCCCATTTGGTGAAGAGCTCCTTTTATAAGCTTTGATCATAAATGTAGTCGTTTGTGGTTGGTAAGCTCACATTTAATCTTCACCTTTGATCAGGTTGTGATGTGGAGCTTTCGAATCTGTTGATCAGTCCATTAGACTATATTTTGATCCATTTGAATTCTTGGGATTGATGCTAGAAAGTTGTCAGTGATCATTTTGCTTGTCATTTTGTGATACAAAAACTTTCATACCAATTACTTTATGATGTTAGCTCCACGCGCGCCTTTATTGGTCTAGGAGGAAAAGTAGTAAGTTTTTCTCTATCCGATGTCAGACACTTTTGACTTTTCTCTGAATCGTGCAAGTTATCTTTTCAGATATAGGTCTTCTAGACGTCCCTTGGAACTATATGCTCCGGATCTTTCTACCGGAGATTGCATTAATCAGTTTTTCTAGATGCAAGTCTTGAGGGACAGGAGTTTGTTTCCTTTCCAAACTTTTTTCAGATGATTTCCTCCATTGTTTAGGTTCTAGATTTGCCCAATGAATGGTTTGTGTTCTGTACTTTGGATATTTCCATTTGGATTTGGGAGAACTACTTAAATTATTTTTGTTTCTTTCAAACTTGATCTGCATTGTTTTTTGATTCTATTATTTGGATCATTCTTTTTCAACAGTAACCAAAAGATCAATACATGCATTGGATGCGTTATGTATGCACAAATTACAATGATGCATGGCAGGGTTAATTACAAGGGAATGTAGCACAACACATGCGAAATGGTAGATTCCGTCCTTATTTCTCCTGCCAGTTCTAAGGTTACTCTTCCTTAGTCTAATCTCACAAAAATGGGTACCTATAAGGTAAAATCCTAAGGCTTTCAATAAGAATAGTGTAAGGACATATTAAAAGTTGATGTAGAAGGTTACTTTTCTGTAGTTTACTTCTCCTTTGAATGTGTGTTATGAAATGAGGGTAAAAGGCCCCATTTATAGGCCGGGAGTTAGGTCTGAATGCAATTAACCGTATTCAAGACCTGCCTTTTCCTTAAAAAAGGTAAGAGATTACTTGCAAAAGAGGCTGATTAGGCAATCAACGGACCCATATAGGTGGGGCCCCACGCGTATGAACACTGGGGGACCCGTAAGGGTCCCCTCCAAATGTACGGAAGGTAATCACCCCGTATGGGTCTGACAGTGGATCCGTAGCACTAGATAGAACCCGTACGGGTACCTAAGGTCAGACTAGGTCTCTAGACTTCGGCCAAACTCAACTCTACACTAGTAGGAACACCTCTGATGGAAACACCTACAAGATATTGCATCATGTAGCTCTCATCATTGTTTCATGAGAAGGATTGTTAAAATCTAGTGCTCTCACTATTGGTGATAGAGGAAGCCTCTGGCGGTACCACTGATGTCACTGACAATATGGGTAATATCATTGCTGGCTTTGCTTGTCCTCGACGGCTTTAGTTTCTTGCAGCAGCAGTAGTTAACGGTTGAAAAATGACCAAAAACCCAAATTTGAGCATAAAAAAGCAAATAATCACAACAAACAACTAAAGTAAAAGCCAAAGAGTTATAAGACTCAGAATTTTTACCTCGGGGCTGTGAATCCGCCTCTTCCTGATCCAAACGACACCCCTAGGGAGCTCAAAATGATAATTTTAGTAGTGAATGAGGGATTTAAGTCTCTAAAACCTATTAGATTGATTTTAAACCTAAAGTGTACTAATTTTAAGTTAAATATCAGAGAGTTCAACAAAGAAAAACTAAGAAAAGATGGAGTAATTCCTCTTTTCTTACCTTTTCTCACCTTATCGCACTAGAACTATTATATCTCACAAAAAATTCCTCTCAAATTAAAGTTTTTAATTGCCAACCTCTTATAATGACTGGAGAAAGGCCTTATATAGGCTAAATTCGGGTAGAGCTGACTTTTTTTATTATCCGACGGGTATCGAGCAGGCATGGAAAAAAGTTGTCTGCTTGCGGAAGTCAGGCCGCCGATGATATGGATGATACTGTCGGCAGTATCACTAAAGCCACAGGCGGCTTCAACCTCTGCCAGGTTTGAAAAGTGAGGCATGGCCTAGCCTTAAAAGGTTAAAAGGTGGTCAATCCACCTGAAAATTTGTTTTAGCAAGATTTTTTGAATAATTAGGGTTATTTATAAATTTTTAAGGGTATTTAGGACTAAATTAATTTTTTGTTGCATATTATCGGTTTGAGTTCCCACTGGACGTGTTATCGGACATGCGAACTAAACGTTTTTGAAAAAATTCACAAAGAATTTTTTATGGGCAATAAAAATTTGATAAGAATTTTTATATTGAGGATTAAAATCTAATATACGTCATCATAATCTCACGAGAGGGACTGCAAAATTCCATGCTCATAACTGGGTTTCAATGACAGGTGTAATGGCTGGATTCTAGTCTACACTTAGGATAAGTTGGATGTTGACATGTCTACCTCTCCTTCTCTTTGGGTGGGCATTAGGAGCCACCCTCCACTTTAGGTAACATGCAACACCCCATTCTTCGTATGGCTCCTCCCTTGGGGGTTTCCACTGGTAAAGTACGCTCTCCAAAGTCATCACTTTCCAATACATAAGCAACAAAGTCAATCGGTTTAGGTTGAACCAACATAGCTTCCTCATCATAGGCACCCTCTAACTCGTACGCATCAATACCAATAGGGACAGGTACATCGGGTAAGGCCGCTCCAAGTGAACCGTAGGATTGGCTTGCAAGATCATATTAAAAACATGATGGGATGGCAGTCTTGACTCCATGGCCACAACCTACTTCTGAAAATTCAGCAGGGTGGTATTCATGGTGCTTGGCTTATGCTCGGGTTCTTGGATATTTTTCTCCCTAATCAGGCCACAAATATCCCAAGTAAATCCCTATAAGCTGTGCGACGACTCTTGCTAACATGGTAAGCAAAGAACTGATCTCTATCCTCAGGCTTAGGTGCAACATAAGGTTTGACACTTTGGAGAAGGCTAAGTGACCCCAACTTGTTGAATATGGAAGGCAAGGGTGCCTTCTAAGGAGAAATACCATCTACAATGCTACGATCTACATTAACTTCTTCTTGCACCGTTGCGGTTTTAGGATCTAAACTAGACTTCGGCTTAGAGGCATGGGCTGGGGCTGATGGGTCATTCTTCTTAAACTAAGGTTTGGCTGGCTGTGAGAATGGGCTTTTCGGTGTCCCGCGGAATGTTGATGACTCTTTGCTCTAACCTTTTATGGGCCCGTTGTTCTATTCTTTCAGAGTCAAATCACGTTGAGGAAGTACTTTCGTGACAATTTAGGACTTTAATCGCGTCATTTTTCATCATCGATTAATTAATAAAAATAATAAAATAAAAAAAATAAAAAAAATAAAAAAATAATAATAAAAAATGCTTATTTACCCCTTCGCCGGAGACGTCGTCGGAGCCGCCACTAGAGGCGGGGCTGCCGGGCGATTTGCCACACTCGTGCACGGCGAACCGCTCCCCTTGGAGCGGTTCCCCATGCTCTCACGTGGCTAGGTGTGAATGGCCACAATGAAGCCCCATCACCAAGCCACCCCTTTGGTGTGGTGAACCGCGCCACCTGGCGCGGTTCAGCATGCACTGGGGTGATTCATCCTACCGTTGGGAGGTTCACCGCCCCGTTGGTGTGGTTCACCGTGCCCGTGATAGTGGTTGAGATTCAACCGCTGTATAGGTCCCTGGGTTCGTTGCCAGTTTGTCTATTATCTCTCTAAATCGAATAAACTCTTAAATTTCTAGGAAATTTAAGATTTCTAGGGACTAATTAGGTTATTTTGAGTGAGAAAGGTCCAGATAAACCCATTTAATCACCTAATTCAGAATTTTTTGCCAAATTAAAGATTGAAATTCACATTTAAGGTTCTTAAGCATCTTAGACAGAAAGCTTCATAAAGCTATTGAAATCTAATTAATTTGGATTCCTAAGCATTATTAGGCTTGATCTTTTAGTCTAAACACGAAAATCAAGTAGAAATCATAGGTTAAATTGGGCTTAAATAGGATTTAAGGACTTTTTATCACAAAACCACTAAAATCCGTTCTGAGTTCGGCACTAATTTCATCGCAAAGCTTGCCAAATGTCTGGTTTGAGTCTCAAAATGTAGATTCATGGCCTAGAGCTAACAAAACTGAGTTCCAATCTATTTACTCAATTTATCTAACTATTTCGCTGCTCTTGGTTGTTCTTGGGGTCTTCTACCCATTATCTTTAGATATTTTTGCAAACGCCCATCCCGGTGTTTTTGGGTTCCTTTTTGTCCAAAAGCCAAAAAATCAAAGTTATTTCGTCATTTTAAATCCATATCTACCGTAATATCGTGGGAATAGGCTCAAAATTTCGGTAATCTTGAGTTTTCAGGTGTAAAAATATCAATTTGTGTCCGTTTGGCATTTTTCCAGTCCAACAGCTCCAGCAAGCATCCAACTGCTCCGGCAATCCAATCACCACTGCAATGCCGGCGGTTCGATGCCCACCCCAATGGTTGGACTGGCAAAAATGCCAAACGGTCCCTTTTTTTGGCCTTGTTTTATCATTTTCTCGTGTGTTTTACCCCGAATTTCACCCAAAAAAATTCCAAAATATCAGGAATTAATTAAAATGATTTTTAATCTGCTGAAAGTTATTTCATTAGTTATCTAGTTGGTTAAATCTTCATTTAATGGCTTAAAATTGGCTTTTTCACCAAATCAATGCTTAATAAATCTTTTTACCCTAAATAAAAATCCCAAAAATATTCTGTAAATATGTTAGTTAATTTTAGGGTATTTAGTTTATTTAATTAATTATTAGGTTGCTTAGATGTTTATTTAATGCCTTAATAACATGTTTTTAATTGCGAAAATTCCCAAAAATATGGTTTTCTCCTCTTTTGAGTCTATTTTTTGTCTTATATTTGTTTTATGCATTATTTGTAATTGTTTATTCATGATTCGTTGTTTCTATAGAGAAGTGGCATATAAAAAAAATACATAAATTAATAACCCGTCGAGTGGTCTTCTACTGCTCGGGCAAAAATTAGGGTGTAACCCACTGATTGGTATTCTCTAAACCATTCAAGCAAAAGTTAGGGTGCAAAATAACCCGCTAGGATGAAAACCCGAAAGGGCAATCTAGGAAAAAGTTTGGGTAAGGCGAATTAAGAGAGTGTGCTGGCTTGAAAACCTTTGTCGGCTAGTTAACACCAGAGTTTGGGCCAATAGAAATGGTTATCATCATTATGTACTCAAAATTAATTCATTTAATGGAAACGTCTCTTTTACTGAACACTTATGTTTATGTTTAAATGAATATATTGGGACCAAAAGTTAAATGTTGCAATTGAGTTAAATGTAGGGTTTTGTGCAGTTGGCATAATTCCTCAAAAGAAAACAATGACAAAAGGCAAAAATCCTGATAGACTGAAAACAGCGTGGTCTATGCGAAAGCCGAGAAAAGTCCAATGGATTGAAAACCCAAAGAGGGCAGTCCAGGCAAAAATTAGGTCATAAAAACAAAATGGTAAACAAAGTCTGATAGGCCCATCTCAATGTTCGGGTCTATGCAAAAATTAAGACAAAGAAAGATAAAAGGTAAATCACTTCCATCAATTTCATCGAGATACCCGCATCATTATCATCAGAAATCATGGTACCAAAATATCCACTCCAGCCTGGTGGACTCAAAAGGACTTAAATTCATCCTCTACACGTGTCTACTCGAATTTTGACCTTAAATGAGTGTCCTGAGTCTGCGATGTCCTAATATTCTAAAACCGTCCTTGGTAGAGTTCATCGGTAGTGATAGCATCCAGCCAATCGTAATCCATAATCTCAAACTTTGCTTCATGCTCCCCTTATCTCTAGTATATGCAATCCGATAATCATTGCGCAGCTGATCCGTTTCCTTTATTAGTGAGCGATAAGGCATGTAGTAAATAACCACCCTCATCCTCAAAATCCAGCCACATAGCCCCATATATGTAGCACAAGCTTCTTTAATCCTCCAGTAGGGGCGTACCTACCTGATCCACATGGCAATGCAATTCCATATTTTAACCTAGTAAATCAAGCAAGCGATTAGTCACCCCGAAGATGATCAATCTAAGAATTTCATGCATCCATGCATAATATTCGTAGAAATATTTTGTCTATTTTTATATGTTGAATTCTATAGGGAATGAAGCACAAAAAAGTCTACTCGAGCTATCGGTCAACCTCAGCAGTTCTCCGGACTCTCGGAGATCTCAACTTTTATTTCATTCTTCCATTTTAATTGCTTATTTGAAGGGGCAAAAATATTATTGTTCCAATAAAATCAATTAAACAATTAAAACACAAATCAGGATGATTACTAACGCCTCAAAGTTTCCTTGATATGTACACCATGCAGTGATCCCGATGGATAACCAACCCAATGGATCCTAAAACCAAAACTCAGAGTTCTGCCCAAGAGCACCTTGGCACAAATACTCAGGGGCACCTTGATGTAATCATCAATGGGCACCTCGATATAATCATCAAGGGCATCCCAACATATATCCTAGGCCGCATTCAAGGGGCATATCAGCGAGTCTCAATGGACGCTCCAGCTCCTCTGGACTCCTAGAAATCTTATATCAACTTATATTTCATACTTCTATTTTTATTGCTTAATTGAGGGGCAAAAATATTTTTGTTTCCACAATGTCAATTAAGCAATAAAAATAAAACTCACACCAATTACTAATATCTCCAAACTTTCTTGACATGCACAATCTTTTAGTCTGATCATCTCCCCATACAATCTAGGCAAATCTCCTAGTCCGATGATCTAGTTAGACATTCTTGACATCTTTCAGGGACATTCTTGGCATACATTCCAGTCCAGGGATCTTGTTGGACAATCTCGGCATGTGCTTCAGTCCAAGCAAATCTCCCAGTTTGATGATCTCATTAGACATTCTCGGCATCTTTCAGTGTTGTTCTTGGCATATCTCCTAGTCCGATAATATCGTTAGACATTCTTGACAAATCTCCCAGTCTAATGATCTTATTAGGCATTCTTGACATATTTCAGTGACGTTCTTGGAATACATTCCAGTCCAAGGATCTCATTAGACATTTTGAGCATGTGTTTTAGTCTAAGCATGTCTTTCTAGTCCAAGGATCTTGTTAGACATTCTTGGCAAATCTCCTTGTTTAGGGATCTCATTAGACATTCTCGACATCTTTCAGTGACATTCTTAGCATAAGTTCTAGTCTAGGAATCTTGTTAGACATTCTTAGCATGTGTTTCCATCCAAGTAAATCAATTTAGTTCGAGGATCTCTTCAGATACTCTCAGCAATGCTTAAAGTCAAAGGGACTCTTTTGGCACTCTTGGCAAATCCAACTATAAACAACCAACATTCTACATCAAATTCGAGGGGAAGTCATAGGTGATACTGATTAAAAATCTCTATGTTCTTAATAAGTCTATTAATGGCAGCCCAAGTAGACAACCAGTTCAAGAATCCATGACTTAGGTATAACCTCTTATCCCTCGCTCTTTCATGAGATCACATTTGACCCATCAAATGGTAACCTCACGAGGGGCGGCCTATGAGCATGGACTTTTCAGTGTCACGCTAAATGATGATGACTCTTTGCTCTAACCTTTTGAGAGCTAGTTGTTCTATTCTTTTGGAGTCGAATGCATTTGACAAGTACTTTTATGATGATTTAGGACTTTAATGGCATAATTTTCCATCACCAGTTAATTAATAAAAATTCATAAAATTCATAAAATAAAAATAATATTATAAAAATAAAAAATGCTTGTTTACCCCCTCGTCGGAGCCTCCACCGGGGGGTTTATCGCGCCGGTGCTCAGTGAACCACCCCAATGGCACGGAGAACCGTGCCCCTTAGCGCGTATGGCTAGAATGTGGCCACGTTGATGAGCCACCCCTTGGGTGAGTTTCACTGCGCCCCCTGCCATAGTTCACCACCCCGTAAGCGTTGTTCACCACGCCCATGATAGTGGTTGAGATTTAATCGCTACAGGGGTTCCTGGGTTCATCACCAGCTCGTCTTTACTCTCTCTAAATCGAATAAACTCAAATTTTTCTGGGAAACTTAAGATTTCTAGGGACTAATTGGGTTATTTGGAGTGAGGAAAGTCTATATAAACCCATTAAATCACCTAATTCAAAACTTTTCTCTAAATTAAAGATTGATATTCACATCTAGGGTTCTTAAGCTTCTTAGAGAGAGAAAGCTTCATAAAGCTATGGAAATCTAATTAATTTGGAATCTTAAGCATTACTAGGCTTGATCTTTTAGTCTAAACACTAAAATTAAGTAGAAATCATAGGTTAAAACGGGCTTGAATATGATTTAGGGACTTTTTTTATCAAAGATCACTAAAATCCGTGACTAAGTACATCGCTAATTTCGTCATTGTTTCATCAGATTTTCATTGCAAACTCATCACAAAAGCTTGTCAAACGTTTGGTTCGAGTCTTAAAACATGGATTCACGGTCTAGATGTAACAAAACTGAGTTCCAATCTATTTACTCAATTTATTTAATTATTTGTTCTTGGAGTCTTCCATCCGTTTTCTTTCGGTATCTTTGCAAACTCCCTTCCCAGTGTTTTTGGGTTCCTTTTTGTCCCAAAGCTAAAAAATCAAAGTTATTTTGTCATTTTAAGTCCAGATTTAATGTAATGTCTCGGGAATCGGGTTAAACTTTCGGTAATCTTGAGTTTTTGGGTGTAAAAATACCGATTTGTGTCCATTTGGCATTTTTCTTGTCCAACGGCTCTGGTTGGCATCCAACTGCTCCGGCAACGCAATCATCACTGCAACGATGGTGGTTTGATGCCCACTCCAGCGGTTGGACTGGCAAAAATGCCAAAAGGTCCCTGTTTTGTGTTTTTGGCCCTGTTTTGTCTTTTTCTTGTATTTTTTACCCTGATTTTCACCCAAAAAATTTCCAAAAAATCTTTAAAAAATCTGGAATTAGTTAATTGATTTTTAATCTATGGAAAGTTATTTTATTAATTATGTAATTGATCAAATCTTTATTTAGTGGCTTAAAAATGACTTTTTCACCAAATAAATGCTTAATAAATCTTTGTACCCTACATAAAAATCCCAAAAATATTCTATAAATATGTTAGTTAAATTTAGGGTCTTTAGTTTATTTAATTAATTATTAGGTTGCTTAGATATTTATTTAATGCCTTAGTAACAAGTTTTTAATCCCAAAAATTTCAAAAAAATATGGTTTTCTCCTCTTGTGAGTTGATTTCATGCCTTATATTTATTTATGCATTATTTGTGATTATTTATTCATGATTTGTTGTTTTTGGAGCTATTTTGGGGTTGATAAGCACGGTTGTAACCCGATTTCATTCTCTCTTTATTCGGTTTATTTATCCGTTTTTACTTTTCCTGCATTAGGAAAAATGTACAGGTATTTGTAAAGCCATGTAATAATTAATTTATCTGCTTTATTTACTGCTTTCTGCATGTCGCATTGTGTGATGTATGAATATGATAACCAAAAACTCTAATTAGGAGGATTTGAATCGCACAACAGCTAAAGTTACCTTTATTAAATCGTAAATGGTTTGATTTAATAAATGAAAAGTAAGCAACATCATCCAAACTCGGAATCTCTATTTTAATGTATGGTCTAACCACCTGGTGGGAATATGGTTCCCAAATTCTCGATGGAGCTAAATCAGTTGTTGACTCTATCTTAAGATATGGGATTTTGAGTCTTGTATCTTTTAACACTTAAATCGGACTAAAATTCAACTTCAACATCGCTTTTATTAGTCTATTTTTCATCCCACCCTTTAAAATAAGGATCAATCTTTCAACTCGTTGTGCCATGCTTATATTTTCCCGTGCCCTTAATGGTCGGGAAAAGGTCGTCCACTCATACTAGCACAATTGCCTTCTCTAATTCCTCCATCTTGTCCCATTTTTTTTACCTTCTCAAAAACCTTGGCATAGCTAGAGAACTTATCCATACCAAGAACCTTGCGATATATGGGCAAAGCTCCATCCATCAACTTTACAATCATCTCAGGTTGACTAAGACAATCCTTCAATAGAATAAAGGTAGCCATCCATCTTTCAAAATAAGGCTTGAATTTCTTATTGGGGGATTGCTTGATAGCCTCCTAGTTTTGCGTGGTGGTCTTACTAGTAGCATTAAAACCACATTGCTAAATGAAAGCCTCAGATAAGGACTTCCAATCTCTAGTTACCTCATCAAGCAAAATATTATACCACTCGATGGTAGGGCCTTCCAAAGTGCAAGGGAACATCTTGGTGAGGACTTTATCACTTAGCTTCCTTATCCTCATAACCCTTTAATAGGTGGTGATGTGCAATTGAGGTGGACCAGTTCCCTTATACTTTGCTATGCTAGGCATACTAAAGTTTTCGGGGACCCAATCCTCCTCCCTAATGACTAGAATGGACTATACTGATGGCTAAATATTGGGATTGGCAGTAAGTAACTTCTATAATAGATCATGTATTTCTATAGATAGAGATGATCCATCCGACTGAGCAATTGCACCCAAGGTAAACTAGTTGATCGAGGATAGGTTGTTGCTTTAGGTGTGACTATAAAATTAGGGGTTGGCCTAGAGGCCCCAAACTAAAATGCTAGTGGAGAGAATCCCTGGGTAGGTTGAGTGAACTGATTTACGGCAGGTGGAACTACCGTACACACTAACTGAATAGGCTGAGTGACCAAACCAGATAGACCAACTAAACCAAACTAACTGGTAGATTCCCTATAAACTTGAAGAGATGGCAAATGAGATCTAATAACTAGATTGTGAGTGACCCTTGATGGAGGAAGCTACTCATTAACCACTTCATGTACCGTTCGAGCCTGGATGACTCCACCCTAAGAGACACTAGCCATCCTCTCCTAAGCCAAGATTTCCCTGATGGAAGCTAGCATCTTATCATTCATCTGATAGAGGAACTAATCACTTCCTAGATACTATGAGATGGCATTAATAATCTCTGGCCTAATATCTGCCCTTGACACATTTGCCTCCTTACCGAGACAAACATCCTCAGCCTCAACATCTATCCAGCTGTCAGGAGTCAAAATGTGAGACATTTCTTCAAATTGGGAGTTAGCTTCGAGATCAGAAGGAGCAAACTAATTGCTTGAACTATTATCTAGAGAAGGAGGTGGAGGTGTATTCTCAACTCTCAACTGAACCCAAGGAGATTAAAGTAGAATCAGAATATGAACCAAATGGACTTGAGGTCATTGCCAAGCTTTAACTCTCGTTGAGGTAGTAACCAAAAGATCAGTACATGCATGGGATTTGGTTTGTATGTACAAATTATAATAATGCATGGTGGGTTAATTACAAGGGAATATACAATACATGCAAAGCGTGTCCTCCTACCTTTTTCCTCCCACCGATTCTGAAAGTATTTTCCTTTGATTACCACGAGGCTAATAAAGGGCAACCTAGTTTGATCTCACTAGAAAAAGGTTCCTAGATGGTAAAATTTTATGGTTTTTTTATAAGAATTGCATAGGGATATAATAGAAGTTGATGTAGTAGGTTCTAACCGTATCAAGCCTCTTTTGGAGGGAGATGATAATGAGTGCTCCACCCATTAGAGTGTCCCCAATTCCTGCTGGGCATAAGTGACACTTTCATGAGTTTCATGTAAAAATAGGGAATGCTAACCTAGGGCTAGAAGAAGAGCGCATCTAAGTCTAGAGAGAAGGAGGTGAGAAGATAGAGTGTAATAATTTTCCCAAATGATGAAAAAGAAAACGGGTTGAATTAAGTAAATCATTTTTGGTGCTCATCTTAATCTTTTAAGCTTTTAAAAAAGGCCAACATTTTACAAGTTAAAAGATTATTCCCTAGTTGATTCACCACTATAAACTCTCATGGTCGAAGATATGTTGATCTCCCCTGGTGCTTTGCGGTGGGGTCCACTAGGGTGGTTTGTTTGATTTAGGCATGATGAAACCATTTAGTTCATGTTTGCACATTTTAACAAATTTTAATGAATAAAAGAATCGAGACCAAAATCTTAATACAAATGATATAGTCACCACCCAAGTTGTCTACTTGGGAAAGAGTTTCAATGCGATTTCCACTGGGCAGGAGACTCATACCTTTTGGATCGGAGATTCGGGTATCGGATGAGTCACTTATTTCTCATTTAGTTAATTTAAAATTACATTTGCCGCATGAAACTGTTTTCTTTCCATCATTTAGGGAATTATTACGAAATTCCTATTTTTCTACACTCTTTCACACTCGATCGATGCGTTTACAATTTACAATAAAGCACAATCAACAAATAAGGGAATAGAAACTACAACCAGGGGAAAAAGGGGGATTGCAAAAGAACCTATACATTTGTTCTAAGTTATAAAACAATAAAAAAAAAATTCCCCTACATCCACAAAGAATATCACAGTTTATGGCACATCATAAGTCAGCATTTTGTTTTGGAAAAATGTTATTATATTAGCGTGGCGGTTTTGTGATCGATAATGCCTAGGCGACTTCTAGGATCTGAGAGAAATAACAAGCCTTCATAGTATTTTGTTATGAAAACAAATTTTAGCTTTTGTGGCTTGATTTACCAGATTATTAGTGAAATTGATTGCACGGCAAATGGTGATGTTGGTTAATATTACTGACTAAAAGGGGAACTTTGGGTTCTACTTGGGGGCCAGTACTCGTACGAGTGGGGTAGGACCTGTGTGGGGTGCTGGTGAGGACCCATAGGGGTCCCATTTGGTCCCAAGTAGAATTTCATTTTGATAAAGACAGAAAATTTATGTAAATGGAGTAGAATATGATGAATAACAATAAAATAAAAGAGATGTGAGTCTCTTTGAAACTCAGGAGTGTACCTTTACAATGTGAAACCACTTTGAAGTAATCCCTATTTCGAGAGAAAGTCTAGCTAAATTAGATGATGGAATGGTAGTTTTGAGACTATTAAGACGAGTATTTGTGTGGACAGAATCTTACCCAAATACAAATAAACGAAGCTAGAAATGAATAAAATGTGGATAAAACCTCAAGGAATGGGTTTTCTCCCTATTTTATACGTTATATACCATAACTATAACCTTACTAATGTTGAAAAAAATTGCTGGATTTTCATATGCTATATGGCCTAGTTTCTTTTGTCATTGCCTCCCCTTGAAATAAGGTGTAAAAGCCTCTATTTGTAGGGGCAAATTGGGTCTGAACGCAATAAATTGCATTCATGATCGATTTCCTCGTACAATGGCATGGATCACCTGCCATAAAGCCCATTTAGGCAAGTATAAAATCCATACAGGTCCCTCCCAAGTGAGTGGTGGGGTCAACCTATATGGGTCAACTGATGGACATGTACCACCTGGTATGACCCGTACGGGGTCCCTAAGGGCATATTAGGTCTTCACACTTGGCCAAACTTCTCTATACTACAGTAGGAATAGCTCTAAAGGGATAATGCTTGTAAAGAAGAGCATTATCTAGCTCTCATCATAGTTTCTCGAGAAGGGCTGTTAAAATCCAATGCTCATAGTAGTACTCGTCGGTCTGAGTTAGGCCTGGCTTTCATTATTCTAGAGCTTCGAAAGTTTGTTACTAGTCAATTTACTAGCAATTTAAGTCTTTATCCCAACCAAAGAAGGACAAGATGATAATGCGAATATCCTTGGGGAAAAGGGTACCAAGTATACCATGGAATTCTTTGAATAGGGGGCATAAATCAAAGAAGAGACATAAGAGTCTAGGGAGACACTATAGATCTAGAAAATCAAAATAATTGAGGCTTAGTAATACATGAGGCCTTCTGGGGGTAAGTATATATAAGAAAGGTCAAGATGTCAGACACTTTCGAGCACGGGCAATCCTTCAAAGAAATGGATTTGCTTTCTGAAGGACATGTCTAAATCACAGTCTAATTGCTCACGCTCCATGGCAAACATATTCCTCAAATGGGACCAAACATCAGTACAAACACTAAATGTTCATACATCACGCATCATGCATAGTTTAAGTTTTAAGTTTTGCTGGTTTGAACTTACCACGAGGGTATCCTGCACCAACATCAGAACCAATACCAAGGAAAAGCATACGGCTCATTTAGGCATGCAGTATCCATCCATACTTGTACAAGTCCACGAAAGGCGTAGAAATCCTCTTTTTAGATTCAGGACAAGGTTCTTATAAGGGTGAACCACAACAACATTATAAACACCATTACAGGGGCACTTGTCAAACTCGAGTTCCACTTAAACCAGTGCTCAGCCATGCGGGTCCCCAGTAAGTGTATGCATCCCATCCAATAGCTTCTCTAGCCATACGGGTTAGTATCGGTGTACAAGTCCTTCCTAGGCATGTGAGTCCTCCCTCCTATTTCAAAACAGCTTTCCAAGCAAAACAAAATTCCTCAGCAGTAGGGGAACATAAAATCCAAAATTATGGTCTATTAAAGGGAAGGATCCCTAAGCAGGTAAAACATCAAGGGGCAACAATCCCCAAAAGACAAGAGGTTCTTGCCCGAACAAAGGAAGTGTTATCCTAGAAGCAAACCCCAGCAGACAAATCATCTAGGAAGATACCTCCCCACTGAGGAAGTCAATCGAGCGACATCCCTCTAATCCCTAACATTGGGA
This sequence comes from Euphorbia pulcherrima, assembly GCA_947683365.1. Lineage (NCBI taxonomy): Eukaryota > Viridiplantae > Streptophyta > Magnoliopsida > Malpighiales > Euphorbiaceae > Euphorbia > Euphorbia pulcherrima. The sequence continues at coordinate 24,058,966 of CANTUS010000009.1, forward strand.
CCAGTCAAGGGGCACTGTGAGCACTAGATTTTAACGGTCCTTCTTACGAAACTATGATGAGAGCAATATGTTGCAATGGCTTTCTGGTGTTGTCCATCAGAGGTGTTCTTACTACTGCAGAGTTGAGTTTCACGAAAGTTTGGAGACCTAGTATGCCCTTAGGGACCCGTACGAGTGCTGCCTAGTGGTACGAATCCACTAGCAGACCTGTATATGTCATTCCCTCCATACGCTTAGGAGGGGACCCCGTACAGGTCCTCTAATACCCATACGGGTAGGGGCCCACCCATACGGGTACCATTGTTATGTAAACAGGCTCTTTTGGAAGGATTTCCTTTCCTATTTATTGCTTTCAGACCTCTTTTCCCTTATAAAAAGGTTCCCCTTCACATTTTACACACTCTCTCTTCATATAAAAAATATACTAAAACTCTAGCAATTTCTATAGGTATAGAAAAGGTATAGTGGGGGTATAGGATGTATAAAATAGGGAAAAAACCCTTCCATTGAGGTTTTATCCACATTTTATTCATTCCTAGCTTCTTTTATTAGGATTTAGGGGGGATTCTGTCCACACAAATACTCACCTAAATAGTCCTATTCCAACTACTTTGGTCGGGCTCTCTCAACAGTAAAAGGGATCACCTTAAAGTGGATTCACCTCAAAAAGGTAATGCTCCTAAGTTTCAAAGAGACTCATATCTTAGTTATTTCATTATTATTGTTCTCTGCTTCTCTGGCTTTACCTATTTCTTTCATTTCTTATTTTGGGTCTAGTCTTAACCTGTATGAGCCTTATTGGCACCATATAGCCCTAAAGATATCAAATCGGTGTGCCATACTCATACGGAAGGAAATCCCTTTTTTTTATTTTTCTACCATCAATCCATTAATCTGTGAAACTATAAACAGAACTAAACAAAGCTTTTGCCTGGTCTAGATAGGACCCGTACGGGTACACCAAACCCTTACAGGTCCTCCCTGGTAGCCGTACGAGTCCCACTCACCCGTATGGGTACTATCCCCATTTATATTCCTAAAACCATAATTAATGGGTTAAAAATCAACCCAATTCACCATTTGCCATGCAATCATTTTCACTAATAATCTGGCAAATCAACCCATAAAAATTAAATAGTGTTTTCATAACAAAATACGTTGAAGTTCTTATTTATGGTGTGTTATAAACTGTGCTAACATCTGTGGATGCAGGGTAATTTATTTTCAATTTTGTTTTATAACTTATAACAAATGTACAGGCTCTCTTTCCAATTCCCCCATTTTTCCCCCAGTTGTAATTTTTATCCCCCCTCCATTTATTGCTTGTGCTTTATTGTAATATGTAAACGCATGTAACGAGTGTGAAAGTGTGCAGAAATAGGATTTCATTGATAATTCCCTAAATGATGAAAACTAAAATGGCTTTAAGATTTGAATGTAATTTTGAATCAATTAAATGAGAAATAAGTGACTCGTTTGATACCCGAATCTATGATCTAGTAGGTATGAGTCTCTCGCCCAGAGGGAACCATACCAAAACCCTTTCCCAAGTAGACAACTTGGGTGGTGACTCTATCAATTGTATCGGGACTTGGGTCTAGATTCTTTTATCCATTAAAATTTGGCTTATAGAGCAAACTTTAACTAAAGAATGTTTTGCCATACCTAAATCCAACCAAATCCCCAATGGGCCCTGCCTCTCACACAGGCGCTAAGGGAGACCCATAAGTCAATTGACACCTCACAGTGGCGACTTCACTAGGGAAATAATCTTTTAACTTGCAAAATGTTGGTTTGTTTTAAAAGCTTAAAAGATTAAGATGAGCACCGAAAATCATTTAATTGATTAAACCCGCTTTTATTTTCATCATTTGGGAAAATTACAACACTCTGTCTTCTTATCTCCTTCTCTCTTTAGTTAGATGCGCTCTTCTTCTAGCGCTAGGATTGGGTGACCTATTATTTCCACGACACTCGCGATGGTGATACCTATGATCACTAGTGATATTAGGTACACCTTAGCAGGTGGAGCACTCATTGCCATCTCCCTCCAAAAGAGGCTTGATGCGATGGGAACCTTCTACATCAACTTCCGATATGTCCTTCCACCATTCTTATTGAAAGCCATATAATTTTACCTTTTAGGTACCCTTGTTTATGTGTGTGAGTAGACTAAGGAAGAATACCCTCAGACTCGACAGGAGAAATAAGGATGGAACTATTCACTTCACATGTGTTGTGATTAACCCCTCCAAGCATTGTTGTACTTTATGCATGCATACACCATCCCATGGATGTACTGATCTCTTGGTTACTCCCTCGTTTTAGGACAAAAACCAATAGTTTCACCCAGCACTCATCTTGGTCACTATCCTGGCTCAGCTCGATCAGTCAGTTTAACCAATGAACCCAATGCTCCACACAGTAGGTAGGGGGACTCATTCACTCCGTCAAGAGGCTATTGTACAGTTTTACTACAATAAGGATTTAAGTCAGCTATCGGACTTCCAGGTCATGTCAAAGGGGACAATCCTCCCATATTTCATGGGTTTACCCTCTGGCATGACCCATGACTCAGTAGTTCATCCTATGACTATAGATGACATCTCACCCTAGGTTACTCCTCTTGTTAACCTCTTTAAAAAGCTAAGGAAATACAAATTGATAGATCATCTTTGACCATATGTTCCGCCAAAACATGAAGAGAGGGGCAATTTTTGCATATATCATATCAGTCTTGATCATCTGACTAGGGTATGCGAAGATCTCCTCAAAGCCATCATAGCACTAATTGAAAAAGGAAAAGTCTTTGAGCCCCGAAGGAGAGGGAAGAAGGCAGCTATGATCAACTCAATATTGGAAGAAAATGAGGTATGGAAAGACATCATGGAAACTAGAGAAGTAAGAGAAGAACCATCCATGCTTGACCTTATAGCTATCATATAGTGGAGAGGGGAACCCATACATGACTACTTTTAGAGGTGGTTAACAATCGCGGTAGCCCTAAAAAGGAAACCTCAGGAGAAGGAGTTAGCTGACTAATTCATCTTTAGGTTATCTCCTCACCTCCATAAGATACCATTCATGAGTATATACAAAACTATCCCTGCAAGCTTCGAAGCTGGTATAGAAGTGAAAAAATGTGCCAAACAAATGGAAGACTGTGACCCATCAAAGATCGAAGTAGATAAAGCCATTAATACCCTGACCACTTTAATATACACTATCTTAAGATTGGGGGATAAGAATAAGACACCAATTCAGGAAGCCTTGAGAAACCTGGCCTGAGCCACAAGGGGGGCTGAGAATGATATGTTGATCGAGAAATAGTTGCAAGACCTGGATCACGACCTGACTCATATTCTAATGAATTACCAAGAAGACTCTCCGCCTATGGAGGAGACAATGCAATTTTATGTAATGAAAATGATGTAGCCTTCAGGCATCCTAATGATAAGGATAGTGATCTTGGTTACTTGTTAGATGTTTGGCCTAACGACACCATGCATTCATCTGACCATACACATAACATTTTTAGCATTCATGATACTTTGTTACTTGACATTAACTTGGGTACTAAGGAAAATCCAAATATGGTAACTATTTCCAATGGTTTGGCCCCTATCAAAAAAAGAGAGATAATAAAAGTGCTTGAAAAACATGTTAATGCTTTCGTTTGGTCCTACAAAGACATGGCCGGGGTAGATTGCCAAATCATCGAGCATCACATCCCAAGCAATCCACGGTTCAAGCAAGTTAAACAAAAGTTGAGAAGGTTGCGACTCGAATGGGCTGATAAAATCAAAGCTAAAGTTGCTAGGTTACTGGAAGCCAAGTTCATCAAAGTAACTGAATACCCAACATGGTAAGTTAATATAGTCCCAGTCCCTAAGAAGGACAGAAAGGTCAAAATGTGTGTTGACTTTTGTGATTTGAATAAATCATCCCCCAAAGATGACTTTCCATTACCCTACATCGATGTATTGGTAGACAGCACCGCCAAGGCTGCGATGTACTCATTCTTAGATTGGTTGTCTAGGTATAATCAGATCTTAATGGACATCATCAATAGGTCAAGACGGCCTTCATCACAGAATGGGGAGTATATTGTTATAAGGTAATGCCTTTTGGGATGAGGAATGCAGGGACAACCTATCAGAGGGTAGTGACAGCCTTGTTACATGACATAATTCACAAAGAGGTCGAGGTTTATGCAGACGATATGCTAGTAAAGTCTAATTCAAGGGAAGAACACCCTGAGATATTGGAAAGGTTCTTGACTAGAATCGAGAGGTACAAGTGTGTGTTTGGGGTTACATTGAGAAAACTCTTGGGATACATCGTTAGTTAGAGAGGAATCAAGGTCGATCTAGATAAGTTTAAAGCTATTCAAGAAATACATATTCCTAGAACTAAAAAGGAAGTCGGGTCATTCTTTAGATTGCTCTAGTATGTGAGTCATTTTATTGCTAAGTTAACAACCGTGTGTGAGCCAATCTTTAAGTTGTTAAGAAGGAAATAGCCGATTGAATGGAATGAGCAATGCCAGATAGCATTTGGCAAGATAAAGGCTTATCTGGTAAGCTGCTAATTCTATACTTGCCCTTAGAAGAGTCATCTGTAGGGGCAATCTTATTCGAGGAATAAGAGGATAAGAGCTAGCATGTCATCTATTAGTTAAGCAAAAAGTTATTGGAATATGAGATAAAGTACACAGTGGTAGAGGAAACCTGTACGATGATGGTATGGTTGATTAAGAAGTTTAGACATTACTTCCAGTCCTACAAAATCCAAGCAATTATAAAGGTTGACCCCATTAAGTATCTTTGTCAATCCCCCACATTGGCAGGGAAACTCTTCCATTGGCTCCTTTTACTATCTGAGTTTGATATTGAGTATGTCATGAAGAAGATCATTAAGGGGAGAGCTGTGGGTAAGTTTTTGACGAGTCAGCCCCTAAAAATCTAGATTTCCTCGATGAGTAGTTAGCAGAAGTGAAAGATGAGGAGGCTAAATAGACTATGTATTTTGACAGAGCTATAAATTGAAAGGACGCTGGTCTTAGGGTTGTCATCATCACACCGTAAGGTGAGGCTATTCCACTGAGCAAACGGTTGGAATTTTTAGTCACTAATAATGGGGCCGAGTATAAAGCTTATCTCATTCATCTTGATGCTCTCTTAAAAATAAGGGCAGAGGAATTCAGGGTGATGGGGGACTCCGCATTAGTAATAAAGCAAGTCATGGGAGAATGGGAAATCAGGGAGGAGTCGCTCCGATCGTATGTAGAAGCAGTCTGGGATTTATCAGTACGGTTCAGCCAATGTCTATTCTAGTATATACCGAGGGAAGAGAATCATATGGAAGATTCCTTGGCTACCCCAGCTTCTATGTGGGGAGGAGAAGAGGCTCAACCTATACGTCAGCTTATTATAGAAATGGCTTGATCCTTATTTCATGAAAAGGTTTGAGTTATGATTGTAGAGGAACAAAATGTCTATTGGTATGACGATACTAAAACAATCTTGAAAGAAGGGAAGTACCCCGAAAGGACATCAGATTCTGATCGCTTAGCTATTAAAAGATTAGTGACTTGATTCAGAGTAGTTGGTGAAGATCTCTTTTAAAGGTCAGCTGAGGGTTTATTATTGGGGTGTTTGATAGAAGAAGAGGCGGAAAGGGTATTAACTCAGGTACATTTAGGGGATTGCGGCCTGCACAAGAATGGGATTGCTCTAGCTAGAAAGATTCAGAGAATGGGGTACTACTAGACCATAATGAACACCGACTGCATCGACAAGGTTTGGAAATGTCATGAATATTAGATTCATGAAGAAGTACAGCATCTCCCCTCTTCCAAACCTCCCAATTTGTGTACTCCTTGGCCTTTCTTGGCGTGGGGGATAGATATAACTGGTCAAATTCGGCCATCATCAATCAATGGTCAACGATTCATCATAGTCGCAGTTGATTATTTCTCAAAATGGGTTGAGGCCGAATCTTATAGTAGTATTACCACCAAGTAAATGGCCAAGTTTATATAGAGGCATATTTTTGCAAGATACGGGATTCCACACCATGTAGTTTCTGACAATGAGGTTCAATTTCAAGGGGCCATGGCTGAATTATTCGAGAAGTTCAACATTGAGCATCACAGATCTTCTCCATACATGCCACAAGCTAACAGGATAGTTGAGGCTGCCAATAAGTCAATTAAGAAGATTTTTTCCAAAACGGTAGTTACTTACAGAGATTGGGCTGATAGACTTCCACTCACAGTTTGGGGGTACAAAACCAGTGTAAGAACTCCCACCGATCGAACACCTTTCTCCTTGGTATATGGAATGGAAGCCGTATTATCAATTAAAATAGAAGTATGATCCCTAAGAGTGGCACTAGAATCACTGTTAAAAGAATCGGATTGGGAAAAGGCCATGTAAGAATAGTTAAATGCAATAGATGAAAAATGACTTAGGCCACTTGACCATCTCCAGATGTACCAACAGCGCATGGCATGAGCTTACTACAATAGAATCAGATACCCGAAACAATGTCTCAAAGCGGGTGATTTGATCCTCAAACAATTGCGCCAAGGAAGGACCATTTGTCATAAAGAAGGTTCTTGGTAAAGGAGGTATCAAGCTTATGGATACGGACGGAAATGAGTTCGTGAATCCGGTGACTCAAGATAGCCTCAAGAGTTATCATGTCTAAATCAAAAGAATTAAATCATAAAAAAATAGCACAAAGAACAAAAGAAATAAAGAATAAAGAACCCGACAAGCAGTCCTCTACTGCTCATGCAAAAATTAGGGTGCAGCCCGTGGATTAGTATTCCACAAACCGGTCAGGCAAAAGTTAGGGCACTCTAATAAAGCCCGCTAGGATGAAAACTTGAAAAGGGCGGCCTAGGCAAAAATTAGGACATCGAGAGAAAAATGTCAGTTTCTTTCTAGAAAATCTGTAAAAGACCTGAAGGCAGTAGGAGTTAACCTTTGGAAATTGCTACCATTGCCTATGTACTCAAATTAATTTCATTGATGAACATGTTATGATTTTGTTAAGAATCTTGGTCTTATGAATGAATGCATGTCTTTAGGTGACATAATCGCTGGTATGTGAACATCAATTTTTTCTCTACGTATTATGCATCATTGTATTCATGTTTGTCACACATTTGTAATATTTAGAATAGCCTACTAGATTGAAAACCTGAACGGGCGGTCCAGGCAAAAGTTAGGGCAAAAAATAAAAGAAAAGTCTAATGGGTTGAACCATCAAGGATAATTCAAGAAAAAATTAAGACAGCCTATGGGATTGAAAGCCTGAAAGGGCTATCTCGGTAAAAATTAAGGCAAAGACTTGCTTGGTTGAAAACACGAAAGGGCAGTCTAGGCAAAAGTTAAAGCTAAAATGAAAAAGGTTCGCTGGGTTAAGCCGTTAAGGATAGCCCAGGCAAAAATTAGGATAAAAAGAAAAGAAAAAAATAAAATGTTTGATAGGTCCCCTCACATTGAGTGGCCTATGCAAAAGTTAGAACATCACCCAATCCCCTCACTACAAAATCACCAGAATACGAGTTCTCAAAGCAACTATATTCAAACAGTCTCAGAAGCAAAATCCACAAGCATAAAAGAAATATCAAAAGTACTAATCCAAAAGTTCACAATCAAAATAAGCCATGTAGGCCCAGAAAAGTATTATCAGTTTGTAATCATAATCTAAGCGGCCGGGGGATCCTGTCCCTAGCAACCCTCTAGAGCTTGATCCTGAGTATCCGCCAGCAGATCATTTATGTCTATGGTCATATGGTTCTCAGCATCACTAGTACTAATAGCCAGTTGGGCGGGGACGTACTCTCTGAGGTCCCTACAGTAGCCCCAGCAGCATCACTCCTCTCAACATACTGATCCATACCTCTCTGAGTCACTAGATATGCGGAAAGATCGTCCTCAGTCTTGTCATCAGAAGGGACCGGTATCTGCCTCTCCTCAATCACCCTCGCTAGCTGACCCCTTAGCATCTCAATCTCAGTCCTCACCTGAGCGGTCTCGGCCCTAGCCCGATCAGCCTCAGTAATGGCTGCCCATAGCTACTCCTCTAAAAATCAGGCTCTCTCCTCTGAAGCATCCAAATCCTAGGCGGACCTGCTCTGCTCCATGGCTAACAAAGTCTACAACAGAAACTGTAAGATCACTACACATATACAAATGTCATTGCATATATGCATAGTTTGTTGAAAGTTTATATGTAAATATAACTTATTGAAGCAAGTGCATCCTGGGCTAGCAGTAGATCCCGTACTAAAAAAATAACCTTGGGCTATCATCTTAGGCTCAGAAATGGTCACTTGAAAAGAAAGGGTCACAATAGAATAAGATATCTTAAGCAGTAATAGACAAAGGCCAAGGTAGAGAATTCCTTACATCGGTGGAGCTGGAAGGAGTAACCGATAGGCTGGACCGACTCCTCGAGCTTCTTAATAGCTCGATTCCTCGAGTGGTCGAGGAGCTAGAAGAAAGTATCTAACTCAGCCCGGAGGATGCCCTCCCTCACAAATCTAGAGGCTCAAGACCACTTTATTGGCGACTCAGGGGCAATAGTAGACCTCTTTCGTGTAGAAATGGGAGGCTGTAAAGTATGAGGAATTATATTCAAGACCACAGACAATTATAAAAAGTAGTAAGGAATTCATGAAGGCTAAGTTAGAGGCATACCTGAGAAGAAGGGGTAGTAGACCTAACCAACCCCCTAGTGCTCTAAGCTATAGATGGACCCACCCATAATCACCCCTCAGTCCGCCCTCCGCCTCCTTCTCCACATCATCAGCATCATTACTATTGCTCTAAAGAAACTTTAGGAGCTCATGCTCGTGATGGATCCTATCGCAGGGTGGTAGGAGGGAGGAATCAATAAACTCAGCATAAGGGCCCTCAATAAACATCACGCAAGCCCCCTCGCCCAGCAAGTATAGCCCCTGATCGGTCCCCGGCATAAGATGAGGCTAGAAGATGCCCGTCGGGATCAGGGGAGAGAACAATCTCTCCACTATAGCAACGGTCCACCACCCTCAGACCCGCTCACTAAAGTACCACTTGTATAAGAGTGGTGACTCCAAGACAAACCGATGGTTGTCTACACCAGCCTGCATCTGGTCAATGGATCTAAAGGTTGCCAATCTCTCCCATGTTTCTCGGGTGACCTACATATAATGAATGCACTATGAGTATCACAACGCAATAAATATAGTTCTACTAATGGTTTGTCAAAGTGTAAAATGGATGTGTGTGCTACTAATGGTCGTCTTTGACCCTCTCTCTATCAAGGTCAAGATAGCACTAGGGACCAATGTCTTGAGGGCCTGAGGTATAGCCCTGATGATGTCACTAGACCCAAAGGAATCTATATGGGCTAGCAGCTCCGAGTCTCCTGCCGTATGAATCTCTTCAAACCATTTCCTGTAGAAGCTCAAGGCTCCCATAGTCTTTTATTGGAAATGCAGAAATAGAGTCACAAATTAATAGGGTCAGAACACAGTACACAAATCAAAAATTAGAAAAAGAGTGCAGAAATCAAAAGAAACAAGGTTTTATCCAGGGATAGGACCCGTACGGGTAACCCCCACTTGTACAAGTCCGCAATCCAGATCCGTAGCAAGATCGAGACCCGTACGGGTCCCCCCTCACTTGTACGGGTCCCCTACAAGTAGTCCCTATACGGGCAAACTCCTCAAAAATCCAAAATCGCACAATCTCAACCAAAGTTTATCTGAAACTATCCTAAAATCATCCTAGGCTAAAGTTACATGCATCTGGCTCTATTCCAAGGTCTAAAACACCCTAAATCATGTCAAAATCCAAGGAATCACCAAAAGTTCAAAATTGGAAAATTGAGAATCGAATAGAATTACCTGGAATTTTGAGGCATGGGTCTCAGGAGAAGGTCAGTGGCACTTCAAAAGCAGGAGTAAGTCCCCAAAAAAGTCTCCCACACGAAATGCATACCCAACAGAAACTGGGCATTCTTGAAGCCCCAATTCGCCAACTGTGGGGAAGTCCTCGAGTCTGGGAGAGAAACGTCTGGCCTTTAGGATCTTTTTATACATGTTTGATTGAGTTTAGGAGGCAAAATGTTAAAAAATGCAAATACAAAGTTTTGGTGTGTGGCAGGATACGAAGGGCTAATCTACCTTTTGAAACCCCCGTCAAGGACCCTTATAGGTCCTACCCCACCCATATGGGTCCCTTTTTTTTAGAATGCTACCAGTATGAATCTAGCCCACCCGAATGGGCCCTCTCTCACCATTCAAGGGTAAATTTTCACCTTAGTGTTTCAATAAGCACCAGTAGTTCATCCAGTTCAAGCTCGGTGCCAACCCCACTCCCTCTCAACCTTATATTTCCATTATATTTGGACAAGTCCCTAAGCTCACCTTGATCCTTGATTGAAGGGGCAAAAATATTTTTGTTTTCACAAAAGTCAATAAAGAATCAAGGTAAGCCATTTTTTAATTGATCACTAAAAGGATAATTTTCATATATAGGTCCATCCTAGCACAAGAATTCTTCCCCAGCAAACAAATCTTACCAAGAAAGACTTCCCTATCAGAAGAGCTTTTACCAAAGGATATTATTTTACTCCCCAGCAACAGAGTTAATCCAGGGGCATCCCCCTACCAATCTAGGGGTATCTCCCCATTCCCCAGCAATAGAATCAACTAAGGGGCATCCCCCCATTTCTCAGTAGCAGAATCAAATCTAGGGGCATCCCCCCACATCCTAATAGAAGAATCAAATCCATGGGCATCCCTCCACCAATCTAGGGGGCATCCCCCCACTTCCCAATAGTAGAATCAGGTCTAGGGGTATCCCCCTACAAATCTAGGGGCATGCCCCTACCAATCTAGGGGCACCCCCTTACTTCCTGGTAGTGGATTCGGTAGACCCTAGGGGCACTCACCCTAGGAGCATTCCCTAATAGCAAACCGAGCAGCCATCGGGCTAAACCCGACATTTCCCCCATAGAATTTTTTGATATTCAAAATCACCATCGGTTAGGAGAGTCATCCACCTTAAGAAAGGGATACACCACTACCAGCCAGGAAAGTCATCCGCCTCAAGAAAGGGATACACATATATCTTTCCTTGAGAAATAACCAGTCATAAAAGTCAATCTAACTTAGGAAAGGGATACGAGGAGAAGCCATCCACCTTAAGAAAAGGGATACACCATTATCAGTCAGGAAAGTAGATCCGCCTTAAGAAAGGGATACACACCTTCCCCAAGCAGAGTCACTAGGGATAGATACAGTAACAAAAGGAGAGTCATCTACCTCAAGAAAGGGATACAGGGTAGTAAAAGGAAAGTCATTCGCTTCAAGAAAGGGATACATATTTCCCAATAGAGTTACAAGGGGTAAGCATTAGCAAAGGAAAGAAGTTTACCATAAGAAAGGAACTCACTTGGGATATTGCTTCAAGTACAATTTCTAAACCCTCGCTCACATTGTGAGATCATACAATTCTATATCTGCGATGATCTCACTAGGGGCAGCCTGTAAGCACTGGATTTTAACAATCATTCTCATGAAACTATTATGAAAGCTATATAATGCAATGTCTTTCAGGAGTTTTCCATCAAAGGTGTTCCTACTACTGTAGAGTTGAGTTTACCCAAAGTTTGGAGACCTAGTCTGCCCTTAGGGACCCCGAACGGGTGCTGCTCGTTGGTACGGATCCACTGGTAGACCCGTATAGATCATTCCATCCATACACCTTAGAGAGGACCCGTACGGGTCCCCTAGTACCCGTATGGGTGGGGCCTCACTCGTACGGGTACCATTGTTGCTTAAACATGCTCTTTTGGAAGGATTTCCTTTCCTTTTTTGGGAAAAGGCATGTCATGAACGTGATTTATTGCATTTAGACCTCCTTTCCCCTATAAAAAGGGGTCTTCCCTTCACATTTTACATACACACTCTTCATATAAAAAATATACTAAAACTCTAGCAATTTCTATAGGTATAGAAAAGGTATAGTAGGGGTATAAGAGGTATAAAATTAGGAGAAAACCCTTCCTTTGAGGTTTTGTCCACATTTTATTCATTCCTAGCTTCTTTTGTTAGGATTTAGGGGAGATTCCGTCCACACAAATACTCACCTAAATAGTCCTATTCCAACTACTTTGGTCGGGCTCTCTCAATAGCAAAAATGATCACCTCAAAGTGGATTCACGTCAAAAAGGTAATGCTCATGAGTTTTAAAGAGACTCACATTTCAGTTATTTCATTATTATTATTCTCCGCTTCTCTTCCTTTACCTGTTTCTTTCATTTCTTATTTCGGGTATGGTCCTAACCTGGTTGAGCATTGCTAGGACCATATATCCCTAAAGATATCAAATTAGTGCGCCATACTCATGCGGAAGAAAATCCCTTTAGAATTTATTTTTCTGCCATCAATCCATTAATCTGTGAAACTATAATCGGAACTGAACAAAGCTTCTATCTGGGCCAGATAGGACCCATACAGGTGCGCCATACTAGTACAGGTCCTCCCTGGTACCCGATGCATCCCACTCACCCATATGGGTACCGACCCTAGGCAGATTCCCAAACCTATAATTAATGGGTTAAAAATCAACCCAATTCTCCATTTGCCGTGCGATCATTTTCACTAATATTTCAGTAAACCAGCCCATAACAATTAAATAGTGTTTTCACAATAACATGTGCTAAAGTGCTAATTTATGGTGTGCTATAAACAATGCTAACATCTGTGGATGCAGGGGAATTTATTTTCATTTTTGTTTTATAACTTAAAACAAATGTATAGGTTCACTTTGCAATTCCCCCATTTTTCCCCCGGTTGTAATTTTTATCCCCCCCCCCCCCATTTATTGTTTTGGCTTTATTGTAATTTGTAAATGCATGTAATGAGTGTGAAAGACTGTAGATATATGATTTCTGTGATAATTCCCTAAATGAAGAAAACTAAAACGGTTTTATGTGGTGAATGTAATTTTGAATCAATTAAATGAGAAATAAGTGACTCATCCGATACTCGAGTCTCTAATCCAATAGGTACGAGTCTCCTACCTAGTAGGAACCATACCAAAACTCTTTCCCAAGTAGACAACTTGGGTAGCGACTCTATCAATTGTATCGGGATTCGGGTCTCGATTCTTTTATTCATTAACATTTGGCTTATTGTGCAACCTTTAACTAAAGAATGTTTTGTTATGCCTAAATCCAACCAAATCCTCAGTGGGCCCTGCCTGTCATACATGCGCCAAGGGAGACCCACATGTCATTGACGCCTTATAGGAACCCCCCATCATCAAACACCCTAGGGGCACCCACCTTAGGGGCACTACCTAAGGGGCATCTCCAAGGGACATCCCATCTCAAAACAATTAGGACCAATCCAACATCTCTTCACCCAATCTTTATAGTTAATTAAGGGGAAAAACCTCGATATATCTTAATACTTGATTAAAGGGGAAAAAAATTTTGTTCATCACAAAGTTAATCAAGAATTAAGACATAGGGTTTTAGGTTATGTTCTAAGAATACTCATTTTTCCTCTGCATGTCAGATAAGATCAGACCTGAGTGCAAACCGATGGGGCACTTTTCTACAGCAAAGCATCCTCATTAGAATAGTTCATTCCCCTACAGTCAAAACATTCGAGGGGAATTCCCCTTATCCCCACAAGGAGTTAATCTATGTCCCTGACAACCGGATGATCAAAGGAACCATTCCCTAGTTTAGAGGAATACCCAAGGGGCATCGACCCTAAGGCCTCCCAAGGGCAAGTTTCTAGGGGCACACCCCAACTAGTCAAGATTTCACAAGATGGTTTCCAAGGATACTCCCTAGTAGCTAGGATGTCCCAAGAGCACCTCCCTCTAAACAACTAAGATTAACCTTGAGTGGTTTCTCCCCTACAGTCTAAATGGATTCGTCATTCGAAGGCCATCTCTTTAATAGTTAGCTCCCCAAGGGGCACTCCGATCCATGTTGGGCCAAATCCAACACATCTAAACTCAATTTACAATTCACTAGGGACCTATCATAATCTACACATCTTCATTCTTGATTAAGGGGCAAAAATTTTTGTTCACCAAAAAGTCAATCAAGAATCAAGACGTGTCATCTCCGTCAGTAGCTAACTTAGTGATTATTTATTTTCTATTAATAGGATGTTAAAAATCCCCAGCAGGAAAGTCGATCCGCCTTTAGAAAGGGATACAAGGAGAAGTCATCCACGTTAGGAAAGGGATGCGCCATCAGCGAGGAGTAGTCATCCGCCTTAAGAAGAGGATACACCATCAGTCAGGAAAATCGATCCGCCTTAAGAAAGGGATACAAGGAGAAGTCATCTGCCTTAGGAAAGGGATACACAATTGGTCAGGAAAGTCAATCAACCATAAGAAAGGGATATAAGGAGAGGTCATCTGCCTTAGGAAAGGGATACATTGGCGTAAGTCAAAGGAAAGTCATCCACCTTAAGAAAGGGATACGCATAGCAAAGGAGAGCGGTTCACCTGGACAAAGGAATGTGAAGGAATGGCAATCCACCTTAAGAAAGGGATACATTCAGTAAAGGAAAGCAATTTTCCTGGATGAAGGAACGTAAAGGAAGGATGTTTGCCTCAAGAAAGGAACATGAAGGAAAGTTGTCAGCCATAAGAAAAGACACCATGGAAAGAAGTTTGCCTCAAGAAAGGAACTTACCCATATCATCACCTCTGGTACAATTTCTAAACCCTCACTCATATTGTGAGATCATACATATCTCCATCTGGAGTGATCCCATAAGGGGTAGTCTGTGAGTAATGAATTTTGATGGTCCTTCTCCCAAAATGAGTATGAGAGCTAGATAATGCAATCTTTTACAGGTGGTATCCATTAGAGGCATTCCTACAACAACAGAGATGAGTTTAGCTAGAGTTTGGAGACCTAGACTGCCTTTAAGGACACATATAGGTCACACCTAGGGGTATGGGTCCAAAAGTTGACCCCGTATGACCCATATCCCCCACATGCCTGGGAGGGACCTGTACAGGTCCTTCCCACCCTTACGGGTGGCAATCATGACCAATTAGGTCTGACTGATTACAATCATTCCATATCTGGAGAAAATCAGTCATAAGTTGTGTTTATTGCGTTTAGACTCTGTTTTCTCCTATAAATAAAGGCATTTTTCAACACTTTCAAAAGGCGCCAATTCAAGAATATTACATACACCATAATTTATCATTTTTCCAATAGTTTATAGTAATAGAAAGGATATAGAAGATATATAGAAGTTATAAAATAGGGGGGAAATCATCCACATTGGTTTTGCCCACATTTTAATCCTTTATAGCTTCATATTTAGGATTGAGGGGAGGTTCTATCCGCACAAACACTCACCTAAAACATTCCTAAATCCATCATTTCATCATCTACTTTGGATAGACCTTCTCTCGGCATAGGGATCGCTTTAAAGTGGATTCACTACTTGAAGATATGCTCCTAAGTTTCAAAGAGACTCACTATTTATTTTACTATCATTTTGAGTTATTTAGCTTGATCTATCCTTTGATCTATATTGGTTTTGATCCTGATCCATATGGGCCTTGTTGGCACCTAAATGCCTTTATGGTGGCAAAACTGGTGCGTCATACCCATATGGAAGGAAATCCCATTTTAGGCTATTCAATTTCTATAAATCTACTCTATGTAAACCAAAAATGTGGTTCTGTTTAGGCCCAAATATGACCCGTGCGGGTCCCCCTTATAGCCGTACGGGTGCTGGCCCCCTAGATAGAATGTCACTTTCTTCTCTAAATTGTAAAATGAACCTAACATCACCATTTGCAATGCAATCAATTTCATTAATAATCTAGTAAATCAACCCATGAAAAGCTAAAATTGTTCTCACAACAAAATACGTTGAAGACCAGTTATTTCTTTTTGATCCTAGAAGCTGTCTGGGCACTATCAATCACAAAACCGCCACGCTAATGTAATCACATTTTACCTAACAAAATGGTGACTTATGATGAGCCATAATTGCCCCAACGTTTTAATGCAGGCTAATTTATTTATTTTATTTTATAACTTGGAACAAATGTATAGGTTCCCTTGCAAATCCCCCATTTTCCTCTGATTGTAATTTTTATTCCCCCTTTATTGCTTGTGCTTTATTATAAATTATTAAATGCATGAATTGAGTATGAAAGAGTGTAGAAAACTAGGTTTTCTGTAATAGTTCCCCCAAATGATGAAAAGAAAATGGTTTTATGCGACGAATGTAATTTTGAATTAACTAAATGAGAAATAAGTGACTCATCCGATACCCGATTCTCTAATCCAAAAGGTATGAGTCTCTCGCACAATGGGAACCATACCAAAACTCTTACCTAAGAAGATAACTCGGCTGGCGACTCTATCATTTATATTGAGATTTGGGTCTCAATTCTTTTATTCATTAAAATTGGTTAAAATGTACAAACTTTAACTAAATCCCTAGTAGGCCCGCCGCAAGGCGCCAAGGGAAATTCACATATTTTCAACCACGACACATCACACTGTTGCTACTTTAAAAACTGAATTCGGCTGAATGACTGAACAAAAAGCTTTCTATGAAATAAGAGGAACTTGTAGAGGTCTTTTGGATGCTGTAATTAATCAAATTCCTCGCATTATCCACTCTCCACCATCTGAAATGCACAAGTATCCACCTGCTGCACCTCAAATATGGCCACAGTTTCTGATTAATGATCTTCATGTTTCGCATCAAGATATTGTCGAGAAAGTAGGAAAGTGTCGGAAACTGATAGTCACTTTGAACATGCATAAAAGGCATGGTAGAAATTCAAAATGTTGTCCCTTGTCCCTAGGAACTCCTATCAATTGCATATAAATTCATTGAAGCCTTAACTAAATGAATTACCTACTTACGTTAGCATGCATAGGCTAGGTGTACCATAATTCTAAATTATATCCTAGCATAAATATATTTTTCACTAAGCAAGTTATAACTCTAAGTTATAGTTTAAGCATAAAATAAACTAGACATGCAAAACAAACTAAGCTTAAAAATTATTAAGTCTAAAATCGCTTAAACAAAAGCACTTAATAATTAAAGGAGAATTAGAAGACTTACCAGTTGAAGCATGCTTTAGCAAAAACTTCTTACACAAGCCTCCAAGTGTAGGATAGCCTCTATGAGTACCCATACGAACTCTACCAACCAAAACCTCCCTCGAGGAAGAACTACAGAGTTTTGAACACCTGCTAGACCACTCTAAAGATATTAACTAAAGGGACTCCTCAATTTTATTCTTCTAAGTTGACTTGAGAAAATGCATTAGAATCTCAAGTCAGAGCTCATAGGAAGAAGTGGTGCGTTGAAATGAGAAGGAGGAGAGCTCCTTTTGTAGGGAGAGGGCGAGCTCACCTCATTAAATTCTTGGATGGGGAAAAACCCCATCCAACCCTTGGGTCGAGAGGCAAGCTTATGCTTGGCTTGCCACCCAAGCCGCTTGCGAGGCAAGATCCTTGTGGGCTTGCGTCCCATGCTACAAGCCTAGCTTGCGCCAAGCCCCCTTTTGGGCTGGTCCTTTTGCATGTTTGGATCCTATAAATAAATTCATAGGTCCATGGCCAAATTCTATTTTAATCCTCCTTTCTTTGAATTTATTTATGACCCTAATAAAATTAGTTACCGGCCAAAATAAATTACTAGCTTAACAAGAAAATAATTTAATCATTTTAATTTATTTATGACCCTAATAAAGCTAGTTGCTGGTCAAAATAAATTTCTGTCGTAACCAAAAAATGATTTAATAATTTTAATCAACTCTATAATTTATTTATGACCCTAATAAAATTATTTACCGGTCAAAATAAGTTCTCTAGTCTAACTAGGTAACAGTCTAACCATCCCACATTTAATATTCTCATAATAGAATAAGTCTATTAATTCTTTACACAGTCTGATTAAAGTTCTATGTGTGCAACCTTATAGGATACCAAAGTATTGAGCTGCTAAGGTTTGACCAATCCTTGTTCTATAGGAACTATTGGCTTGAGGTTGTAGACCGTGAATAGAACTCGATTACCATAAGTGACTGTAGTACCCCTCTAGTAAGGGTCAACCATCCCCCATTACTCAGAACATGATTTGTGCTTATTATTTAATCCCGATTTATGCAATAGTTGTCCAATGCGATTAACTCCTTCCATTCTTTAATATTAGTATTATCTGGTTTATTGGGTTTGGTTAAAGTGTTAACTCACCAATAGCAAGGTTAATCCAACCTATCCTAGTTATTTACTTGTTACCAAAGTATATTACTTTTTACCATAATGTTTTTTGACTAGAAATATCAATCACATACTCTGATTAGAGGTTTATAGTAATCATCACTTCAACAAGTGGCCAGGTAAAACTCCTAATATATCTGGGGCGATGGATTCTTTCTGACTACATAGCTTACCAAAATATTGTCATCACTATACCCGTAATCACCTATGGTACCCTAAATTAATGAGTGAATAGGTATGACCCAAAGTATAGTGACAGTACCACACAAGGTAACTAGCATCTCAAATATAAGGATATTCGCAAAGCTATTGCATGAAGATAAACACTAAAACATTGATATATATACCAAGTGTTTATCTTCCTACGGTCTCAAATATATCTTTTAGATATATCCACATGTCAAACTCAAGGCACAACCTTTAGTCTTTAAGAGCTTAACTGCTTGTACCCTTTCCAAGAAAGTTGACCACATGCTAGTCTTACTGTTCCATCAATATCCATTCTTGATGAAACTATGACTAGGGATAGTTTTGACATAATCATAATTGCACATGAAGTATGTCTCACTAAACATAGTCCCACTATGATATCTCTCACTTCATGTTATGCTTTTGTGAAGGACTTTTGTACAAAGATATCAATGAATATATTTTAACCAGTCACAAAATATATGAACATATCAATATAAACAAAAGAATAAATGCCTTTATTAATTAAACAAATTATTTGTACTAATACATAATTAAGACACATCGCCCTAATTGCCTTAAGGGCATACATCATATCTAATAAACTCCCACTTACACTAAGGCCAATCAGCCATATGTCTTAATCCATATGCTTTCACATGCTGGTCATGTTTGACTAGAATCAATGGCTTTATCAGAGCATCTGCGAAGTTCTGATCAATGGGGACATATTCTAACCTTATTGTCTTAGTATCAATAGTCTCCCTTGTTAGATGGTACTTTCTAAGTACATGTCTATTGGTGAGACTATGGTTCCTTTGCCTGAGTGATAGCACCATTGTTATCATAATACAAAGTAATTAGATTAACAATCTCAGGCACCATACCGATATCACCAATAAGTCCCTTTAACTAGATAGCTTCTTTCCATGCTTTACAGGCAGCAATGTACTCAGACTCCGTGGTTGAATTAGCATTAGGTTTTTGCTTGGAACTTTTCCATCATGCTACCCCTCCATTAAATACGTATGTAAGACTTGACTAAGACTTAAAGTCATCCTTGTTAGATTAGAAACTCACATCAGTGTAACCTTTAATTATGAGGTCACCATCCCCATATATCAAGAACTCATCTTTAGTCCTTCTCAAGTACTTAAGAATTGCCTTAACGGCCATCCCATGCTTTTCACCTAGATCTAATTGATATATGCTCGAAAAGCTCAAAGCTTGAGAGACATCTGGCCTAGTACATATCATAGCATACATGATGGATATCGCAGATGCATAAGGTATATCCTTCATGCGCATTCTCTCCAGAGGTATCTTCGGACACTTTGTCTTAGACAGGTTTACTCCCTTTGTAATTGAGAGATATCCTTTCTTCGAATGCTCAAGGCTGAACCTATTCAGTACCTTGTCTATATAGGTGCTTTGAGAAAGACCTAATAGCCTCTTGGATGTATCTCTATCGATCTTTACACCTACTATAAATGCTACTTCTCAAAGGTAATTCATGGAGAACTTTCTTGATAACCACATTTTAATACTTTAAAGAAGAGAGAAGTCATTTCCTATTTGCAAAATTTCATTAACATACAATACTATGAAAATGATTGCACTCCTACTAGCCTTCCTATAAACACAAGACTCATTAATGTTTGGGGAGAAATCTAGTTCACAGATTGTCTGATCAAACCTAATATTCCAACTCTTGGATGCTTGCTTAAGTCCATAAATGGACCTTTGCAATTTACATACGTTTGAGCCATTTTGTGATGAAAAACCCTCAAGCTGTGTCATATACACATCCAGTCCAAATCCCCATTAAGGAATGTTGTTTTAGCATCCATCTTCCAGATCTCATAATCATAATGAGCAGCAATGGTGGGCAGTATACTAATGAATTTAAGCATGGCCACCGGTGTAAAAGTTTCATCATAGTTAATACCTTTACATTTTATTATACCTTTGGCAACCAACATTGCCTTATAGGTAATTACATTTCCGTCCATGTCTATCTTCTTCTTGAAGATCCATTTGCACCCAATGGGTCTAACCTCTTCTGTTGCATCAAACAAATTCCAAACTTGGTTTCATACATGGAATCCTTTTCTGATTTCATGGCTTTAAGCCATTTATCAGAATCTGAGGTTTTCATTACTTCATTAAATGTTCTTGGTTCATCATCATTCATGAGATATAGTTCCCTATCATCCGTGATGAAAAAACCATATCTTTCGGGAACTTTATGAACACAACTTGATCTGTGCAATGATTTTGTTTCAACAGGCTATTCTTGGATCACACCTTCGTGTGTATCTAGAATGGGATCAATTAATTGATTGTTTATTTCTACCTCTTTAACTTCCAATTCAAGATTACTCCCACTAACCTTTATAAGTAAGTGTTCCTTTTCCAAAAGGAGAGCACTCCATGACACAAATACCTTTTATGCTTTGGGTTGGTAAAATAAATATCCAATAGTTTCCTTTGGATATCCAATCAATAGACACTTATCAGATTTAGCGTCTAGCTTATCGAATGCTATCCTCTTTACCATAGCAGGAAAACCCCATACTCTTAGGTGACTTAGAGATGGCTATTCATTACACCATCTTTTGTAAGGCATAAAATCAACTGACTTAGAGGACACTCTGTTTAATACATAAACTACGCTCTCTAGTTCATATCACCTAAAAGGATTTACTAAGATATGCTTGCTCATCAAAGAATAAACTATATCTAATGAACTCTGATTCCTCCTTTTAGACACTCCATTGTGTTGGGGTGTATTAGGAGGGGTCCACTAGGGAACTATCTCGTTCTCCTTTAGATATTCCTGAAACTCTTCACTTAATTATTGTCCACCTCAATTAGATTGAAGTTCTTTAATACTTTTCTCAAGTTCTTTCTCTTCTTCATTTCTGAATATTTTGAACTTCTCAAAACTTTCAGACTTGTGCTTCATTAAGTATAGATAACCATATCTTGAAGAATCATCAATAAGGGTTATGAAGTTGGAGTATCCTCCTAGTGCCTTAACACTCATTGGACCATATACATCTGTATGTATAAGTTCCAATGTACTCATGGCTCATTCTCCCTTTCCTTTAAAGGGTAACTGCATCATTTTTCCTTTTAAATAAGGCTTGCAATCACCATAAGACTCCACGTCTATTTTGCCTAAGTCTCCCGCTTATGCAACTTGGTTAAGCGACTTTGTTTATATGGCCTAAATGATAATGCCATAAGTAAAAAAATTTCTTATTATCTAATTTTCTCTTAGCAGTGTTTATATTTGAGAATATGATTTTGTAAATACAAAATATCAATCGTCATATTACAATAAAAATATCATTCATAACTATGATAATACATTTTATCAAATTGGAATAAAAATTCCATCTGCTGTGAAGCAGTTGACTATTTTATAATGACAATTAAATTTCGTCCTTTTATAAATTTTAGCAAAATGGAAATTTCAAGTTCCTACATCAACAGCAGCTATCAAGCTCTAATGATTTTCCGTAGGTACAACTCTCCTTTTAGCCAAAACTCTACTTCTCAATAATATCTATACTTCCGTATGGATATATGATTCTAATTAGGCATTACATACCAATTTAGAATTTCCTTGAGAAGTAGGAATTCTCAATATTAAACATCTTGAAGTGGAAGCTCCAAGCCTCATCTTCTCATACTATGAGACTTTAACCATTTTGATCTTATTTCCAATATCTTATATTTAAATGAAGATCTTATTTCTAATATTTCATACTGAAAACAATCATTTTGTCTCCAAGATAAAATTCTCTGTATTCTTTTTACTTTTCTCTTTACTCTACTCTATCCTACTTCAAAACTAGACACTATGTGTCCCTTCACTTCTTTGAGATATGAACCATTTAAATTTCTGACTAATTGGTCCACCAATTTTCCATCAAAAATAATTTGGTTCAAATCTTCCACCATAGGAAATCCTTTCTCTAAGATGTAAAGGACTGATGTAAATCAAGGTAAACCGACTATGGAACATGGAAGAAATAAAGATATGGAGGAGATTGAGGTGAAACACTCTATACATATTCCAGTTTCGAGGTCCATGTCAAAGAGAACTAAAGAAGCTCTGAATGGACTTGTCAAAGAGATCTTCGTGATTCAATCTATTGATGTGAGCTTGAGCAAGGCTAAAGAATTATTAACTTTGATTCAAGTAGTTGAAGAGTGATTAATTAAGCTCAATCAACATAATACCAAAGAGCGTGGATCACTTGTGAGTATTTCTATTTCTTGCTTGTGACATCAAGTTTTTCTATTTTTGTCTATCAAACCATGTGCCACAAGGATAAGAACTCTTTTGGCGTAAATTAAAAAGAGTTAAGAAAAGCGATTGTAGGAATGAATAGATTGTAGAAACAATTTTTTAAGCTTCAAGATAGGCTAAAACTATTCGATGATATAACCATGCGCAAAAAGCATTACCATCCCAAGTGACATAAAGACCTCGATATTGATTCTAACTTTGATCATTCGGCTATTCGTAATGGCAACTCGAATAAAGTCACCCTAATTAAGGAGAGAGAAAATAAGAGTGATCAAATAAGTAAAGGTGAGAAGAGAGAAGAGACGAGAGAAAAGGCAAGTGAGTTGAGTGAGAGAGATGTGAGGAGAGAGGAAAGTAAGGGCGTTGTAAAAGCCAATGATCATACATCATACGCCAACCTGAGATATTTAAAGCAAGCTAAAAATATTTATTTGAAACCTCTTTTATTTGATTGTAAAGGTTTTACCTTGACCCTGATGATTTCTAATAATATTACTCTTCCTAGTTTGGTTCATTCTTTTTTATAGAAATTTGGTTATCCATTACTGTTTAGGCTACCTCCTATTCAAAAAATTGACCACGAGTTTTCTGAAATACTTGGATCATCTTTCGAGGAAATGAAGGAAACCCAATGGGAAGACGAGAATTTGATGTCAAAGAGTTTGATACATGGAGGTATGATTTCTTTGGTTGATTCAATAAACTTAGTACCTCGAAAGAAAGGGATGAAGAGAACTTGCTTCATGGTGACACTAATTCGAGGATGAATCTTTTTTAAAAAGGCAGGGAATGATGCGAATAAAGGAATACCAATTACGGAGCACGGAAATAATGAAGATAAGGAACTTAAGAAAAAACATATTTTACATAACCCATTTACAAGTTCCAAGTCAAAGAGTGTTCAATCTGCTTCAATTGGGCTAAACGATGAGATTTCGATGATTCATTGTTCAAGTGAAGTTTCAACATATTCTAATAATGTATGCTTCATCAAGGATTAAGAATTCATAATGCTGAGAGAAGTATGGAAGAATGATTCAAGATTTGGTCTGCTTAGTGTTAGCTTAAGTGAGCTTTGGACACGCATGTGTTTGACACGTGTTAACCTATTGGGATCTTGGGTAGTTCTTATTGGATCAATTACTTGATGGAAGACAATTATGGCTACCATCATATTAGGAGTTAATTTAATTTAATTAGGTGTTTATTTAATTTAATTAGATCTTTTTATTATTTTATTATTTAAGAGTTTTAGCTTCATATTAACTTGGATTTCAAATTAAAATATGATTTCTTTCCTTATACTTTAAGGATTCCTTTTCCTAAAGGTATTCGTACTTTAGTATTTTATTTTTAGTTAAATTAGGATGTTAAGTTTGTGCATTAGGGTTAGGAGTACTATATAAAGATAGCTTTTTATGTAATTTAACGGATTTGAGATATTATTAAAATTTAAATTTTTCCTATGTAGAATTTTCATCCTTCTTTGAGTGCAAATGATCGGGATCTTGTTCTTGAAGTATTATTTTGATTGTGATCAATTGTTATGGCTACGCAATTGAGAGTCAACCCTATAAGAGGTTCTTTCATCCAATTCGAAATGTTGCGTTAACTAGATGCTAGCATGATTGTTCATTTTATTTGCTAGGATTGGTTGTGTTATTGACATTTATTCTATCATTATTCGCTTTCTAATCCATAAAATTTAATGTTCTTTGTGTCTTTCAATCTCATTTCACAGTCAAGGAAATTCTTGAGTTCGGATTGCGTTTCTCATAGTCGGATTCACATCAAAGACATAGACTTTCAAGTCCATGATTTTATATTGCCCTTGTAGCTAAGGTAACATGGATTCTAATATCTGACTCCATATTTATCCTTGTCTCCTGCCAGCGAATTAAATAACATAACAGGGATGTTAACAACCTCCAAGTTATTGTATCCTAGTTTCCTTTATGTATTTCATGCATATCTGCTTTAAGCATAATTGCTTGCATTATGTTGTTTATATTCGGGCTTATACAATGTACATGCCAAGCCAAAGGGTTTAAGGATTATCCTTACATCTCTAAACAAACCCTTGAAGCTAGAGCCAATCAAAATTAGTCATCAATGCAAACGTTTGTATAAAAAATAAAGATTTCAACTAAGATGTAAGAAAACAAAAAATGTTTAAACTTTAGTATGTAGTATATGTATTTAATATAAGTACTTTTAATTAAATACATTTATCCTACCATTTTTTAAAATTTACAATAACTCATTCTATTGAATTTGGCAAGTCTAGTCTAGCTAAATTTCCAAGTAGGCAGCATCTACAACTAGTCTAATATGACCCCAAATTTTATGAGTCAAGCCATATTAGTAAGTTGTAGTTGGAATTACATTCCATTTACATCGCATGCAATTGCTGATTTGTTCAAGTTCCCTAACTCCAAGGGACATGTGCTCTTATATTAGCATCTCTTTGAACATGTCTCAGTTCTGCGGCTAGGCCCCAATTTTATGGTGGACCACCCAGTCTTGTTAAGGTATACCCTATTTCAATTTTTATAACCAGTCCATATAGACGAAAACAAACACTTTGCGCCAACACTTTTATGGCTGAAAAAGACTGTATTAGAAATTTGAGTAAAGAAGACTATAACTTGCCTTAATATATTTACTTTGCGATTTTATTGGTATTAGATGACTCACCCAATCTAGGATTTATTAGATGGACATATTTATAATAATTTATATTAATTCTGGGAATTTTAGAATTAATTTATAACATCTAACCTTAGGTTGTTTCAAGCTCTTTATTATAATTATTCCATCAACCTAGATTGAATGCTAAATATTAACATTCTATACTTGTGAAATATATGTTGCATTTCCTTTAAGCTTTTATTCAATAATTTACTTTTTTACTTTGTTATAGAAATATATACAATCATCATATTATATACTAGAAATAAATTAGTTCATTTTTTATCCCCTAAGGTCAATTCAAGTTGTGTAGATATAGGTTCCAAGGTAGCAAAGGTGCCCTATGAGAAGTAGACACCAAGTCCAATCATTGCTAGAACAAACAAGGGCATAAAGTCGAAGACCATAGATCCTCTTGAACTAATAAATTTTGTTGTTTCAATTCATGTAAATTTAAAGCATCCATAACCCTTATGACTTACATAATTTATTGAGTCTTTGATAATTTTTGAGTAAGTTGAGCAGGCTTATTCAAAATTATCCATATCCGTTTTCTTACCTTGAAATGAAAGCCTAAGTTCATCTATTATTCCAAACAATTTATTAAACTTTAAATCATTTTATATAGAAAATAAAATTCAGTTTGCTTTTAACTTATTTATGCACTAAAAAGGCAGGCTCTGATACCACTATTGGGAACTGACAGTCACTTTGAACATGCATAATAGGCATGGCCGAAATTAAAAATTTTGTCCCATGTCCCTAGGAACTCCTATCAGTTGCATATAAATTAATTGAAGCCTTAACTAAATAAATTCTCTACTTAGGTTAGCATGCATAGGCTAGGCCTACCATAATTCTAAATTATATCCTAGCATAGATATGTTTTATACTATGCAAGCTATAACTGTAAGTTATAGTTTAAGCATAAAATAAAGTAGGCATGCAAAGCAACCTAAGCATAATAATTAGTAAGTCTGAAAATGCTTAAAGCAAAGAACTTAATAACTAAAGAAGAATTAGAAGACTTACTAGTTGAAGCGTGCTTTAACAAGACCTTCATACCCAAGCCTCCAAGTGTAAGATAGCATCTATGAGTATCCACACAAACCCCACCAACCGAAACCTCCCTCGAGGAAGAACCGCAGAGTTTTGAGTAGCTGCTAGACCACTCCAAAACCCACTCGAGATATTAACTAAAGGGACTACTTTATTTTATTCTTCTAGGTTGACTTGAGAAAATACATTACAATCTCAAGTCAGAGCTCATAGGAAGAAGTGGTCCGTTAAAATGAGGAGGAGGAGACCTCCTTTTATAGGGAGAGGTGGTGCTCCCTTCATTAAATTCTTAGATGGGGAAAAACAACATCCTACCCCTTAGCTTGGGCGGCAAGCTTATGCTTGGCTTGCCGCCCAAGCCGTTTGTGAGGCAAGCTCCTTGTGGACTTGCAGCCCATGCCAGAAGCCCAACTTACAGCAAGCCCCCTTTTAGGCTGGCCCTTTTGCATGTTTGGATCCTTTAAATAAAATCATCGGTCCATGTCAAAATTATCTTTTAATCTTCCTTTTTTTAATTTGTTTATGACCCTAATAAAATTAGTTACCGGCCAACATAATTTACTAGCTTAACTAGAAAATAATTTAATTATTTTAATTTGTTTATGACACTAGTAAAATTAGTTGTTATTCAAAATAAATTCCTGGCTTTAACCAGAAAATGATTTAATCATTTTAATCAACACATTAATTAATTTATGACCCTAATAAAATTAGTTACAGGTCAAAATAAATTCTCTGGTCTAACCAGGTGATTGTCAAATCATCCCACATTTATTATTCTCGTAATAAATGAAGTCTGTTAATTCTTTACTCAGTCCGATGAAAGTTCTATGTCCGTGACCTTATAGGATCCCGAAGTATTGAGGTGTTAACGTTTGACCAACCCTTGTTTGATAGGAACTATTAGCTCGACGTTCCATACCGGGAATAAAACTTGATTACCTTAAACGACTATAGTATGCCTTTAGAAAGGGTCCACCATCCCCCATTACTCGGAACGTCATTTGTGCTTATGACTGAAACCTGTTTTATGCAATAGTTGTCCAATGCAATTAACTACTTCCATTCTTTAATATTAGTACCATCAGGTTTATTGGGTTTGATTAAAGTGTTAACCCACCAATAATGAGGTTGCTCCAAGCTATCCTATTTATTTACTTGTTATCGAAGTATATTACTTTTTACGTTAATGTGTTTTGACTATAAACTATTTCCATCAATCACATAATCTGATCAGAGGTTTATAGTAATCATCATTTCAACAAAGCGGCCAGGTACAACTCCTTAACATATCTAGAGCAATGGATTCTTTTCGACTACATAACTTACCAACGTGTTGTCATCATTATACCTGCAATCACTAGTGGCACCCTAAATTAATGAGTGAATAGGTATGACCCAAAGTATAGTGACACTACCACACAAGGTAACTAGCATCTCAAGTATGAGGATATTCGCAAAGCTACTACTTGAAGATAAACACTAATGCATTGATATATATATATACATATATATATACACCAAGTGTTTATCTTACTGCGGTCTCCAATATATCTTTCAGATATATCCATTTGTCAAACTCAAGGCACCACCTTCAGTCTTTCGGAGGTTAACTGCTTTGACCATTTCCAAGAAAGTTGACCACATACTAGTCATACTGTTCCATTAATATCCTTTCTTGATGAAACTATGACATAGGACAGTTTAGACACAATCATAATTGCACATGAAACAGGTCTTGCTAAACATAGTCCCACTATGATATCTCTCACTTCATGTTATGTTTATGTCAAGGACTTTTGTACAAAGATATTAATAAATATATTTTAACCAGTCACAATATATATGAACACATCAAGGTAACTAGCATCTCAAGTATGAGGATATTCGCAAAGCTACTACTTGAAGATAAACACTAATGAATTGATATATACATGTATATATATATATATATATATATATATACTGATGGATATATGTATATATATATACTGATGGACCAATCTATTTCACATGTTATCCAAACCTAACAGTACCCTTAGATTGTCCATATATAATGGATATAGCTTCATTAGACATCAAGTCTGAAGGCTTTGAAATGAAGCCTGGATCAAAAAATTTGACCCTAATTTACCGAGTTCATTATAATGTAATGAATTCAACTGTGCCAAATCTTAAAGATGGTGCTAATAAACAGTTAAACGCACCTAAGGGAGTTACAACTCTGTTTTTAACTAATTTATCAAAAGGAAATTTAGTAGTCCCTAGGCCTATCCCTTGGGATCAACTAAGCTTTCCTGATTCATGGAAAATTGAAGACGTTATTCCTTTAAAAAAGGAAGAAAATACTCAGTTAGATTATGTTCTTGAAGAATCCAATGGTAGTGTTATTTTAAAATTTGATAAATCAAGATCATTAAATTCTAGAAGTTCTTATAGGAGCATAAAAACCCCAGCTTATGTACCACCAAGATCTTCAACTTCTTCTATCCCAATTAAGTTAGGAGAAGAAGTAAAGGCAACTGAAAGATTGTCTGATAATGTGGTTAAACCACTTTATGAAAATCCTAATAGCCCTTCCATGTCAGATATGGGTTATTATTCTGTGAATGTTTTAACTAAGGATCTAACCCCATTTGAAAAATGGTATGCTACTACTTTCTCTGAAAGAGAAAAAATTAAGTGGGATAATAAGTATAGTTTATATATTGCAAAGATGAATAATGAAGGTTATAGATCCTTCCCTAAATTTGTTAAACAAATGCTTCACCTTAAAGGTAAAAAATCTGATATCAAATATCCAGATTTTGAGAATTTAAAATTCTTAGAAACATTAGAAATGTCTTACAGGACTTTTATCACACCACAAGGTGGAACTTTGACTAGTCTACATCCTTCTTTAGCCTCAGTTAGTTATCAGGTAACTCCTGAAGCTAAAATAGAATGTAGCCCTTTTGTCAATGGATCAAATACTTCTGTTAAACAACATAACTTCACAAATCTCAGTCTGCACACCATGAATGAGCAACTATGTCGAATTGAGAATACAATGCTTAAAGCATCTGTACCTCCTTCACACGCGGGGGAGAAGGTTGTAATAAAACCAACTTCTAGTGAAAAGCTAGATTTTAAATTCGATAAAGTCCAAAATGAACTAGTTGATGAAATCACTAGACGATTGGCTCTTATCCCTGTTGATAAAAAGCAAAAGGGAAGTCAAAGTGAACCCAAAGAGATAGCCCCTCTCACTAAAAAAATAGTAGAAACTAAAAGTTCTGATTCTGATTGTCCTTCTGAAACTGAAAGTTTCAAAGATTCTGAAATTGATAATCTTCAATCTTTATTTCAAAATCTAAAACTTGATAATAATAACAACCAGGTAAATAAAATTTATCACTCAATAGGGTCATCTGATAAACCCTATTATCCTAGGCCTACACCTGTTAATTTACAATATGAGGAATTCAGGCCATCTATGGTTTCTTTTGACGGAAGAGCCATAGAAGAATGGAACATAGATGGATTATCTGAATATCAGATTAAAAATGTTATTTAGTATATCTTAATGTATGCCTCGGCCTCTAGGATACACAATAATAATGATAGAAGTATTGCCGAAGCAATAATTGCTAGTTTTACTGGCCAACTCAAAGGTTGGTGGGACTTCTATGTGTCCAATGAGTCTAAAAATACCATCCTAAATGCTGTTAAAACTGAAGGAAATAGACAAGCCCCTGATGCTGTCAATGTTTTGATTTATACTCTTATCCTTCACTTTTTAGGATTTCTTTGAACAAACTACAGAGCAATTAATGAATTTGCGCTGTAGAGATTTATCTGAGTTTAAATGGTACAAAGATGTCTTTCTAAGTGCCGTTTACACTCGTGATGATTGTACTCAGGATTTCTGGAAAGAAAAGTTCATTTCTAGACTTCCTAGATTATTTGCTGATAGAGTAAGAGACAAAGTAAGGAAAAAGTACAATGGTACTATTCCTTATGCTTCCCTTACTTATGGAGAAATCTCAGCAGAAATTGTTGCTGAGGGTCTCCTTCTCTGTAATGAATTAAAAATTCACAAACAAGCTCAAACCGAAAGGTTTTTTGGAAAAAGAATCTTAGGATCTTTTTGTGAACAATTAGGATTCAATCCTATTAGAAAAAGGTCTAAATCTCTTAAAGGCAAAAAACCTTTAAATGAACATAAAGGTCAAAATTCTTTTAAATCCTTAAAACCAAAATTTAACAAGAAAAGGCAGTTTAAAAGGACTTCTTCTTCTAAAAGACCCCAAAAAAGGGATATTCTTCCAAGTGTCATTTGTTACAAGTGCGGAAAGGTAGGACATTACTCTAACAAATGTAGGGTTAAACAACAGATTAAATCTTTGTCTCTTGATAACAATCTTAAAGATTCGTTATTAAAGGTTTTACTAATCGAAACCGATTCCGAGAAAGAAGATTATATCTTCGAAGATAATGATTACACATCTGAGTCAAACTCAGAAAATGAAAATTCAGATAAAGGTTGCGATGGTCAATGCAACTATTACAAATCACTTTGTTCATTAAATGGACTTCAATAGAGCAAATTTCAGATCCTTCTGAAAAAAGGAAGCATCTAGAACAATACCTAGAAATAATTAAGAATAACTCTGAAGCCAGTACTTCAAGTGCTAAGGCGACCAATTTAGAAAAGAAACTAGAAGAAAGAAATATCACTTATAAACTTAAAGATATAATTGATAGATTCAGAGATTCTAAAAAAGAACCTACAGTTAATGACTTAAAGTCAGAAATTAATATTATGAAACAGGAGATTAAAAATCTCCAAGAAAGAGTTAGTTTTCTAGAAATAAATGATTCGAAATCTGATGACGAATCAGAAGAACCAATTATTGAAATTCCTGACAAAGATACTAAAAGTATCAAAGAGATAAGTAAGATTGAAAATCTTAAGTTTATAGGCCTTATCAACAGAGTTACTACTTATAAATGGCACATAAAAATTACTTTAGTTATTAACAAAGAATTTTTTGTGACAACCATTGCTTTAGTAGATTCTGGAGCTGATTTGAATTGCATCAATGAGGGTTTAGTCCCTTCAAAATATTTTTCTAAGACCCTTGAGCAATTGCATACTGCAAATGGTGAAAAACTTTCTGTTAATTTTAAACTTAACAATGCAGCCATTTGTAATAAAGGTCTTTGTCTTGAATTACCTTTTATAATGGTAAAAAATTTAAATCAGACGGTCATTTTGGGAAATCCATTCCTACATAGTTTATTTCCCTTAAAAATCTCTAAAAGAGGTATTTCAACTGAAATTGTTGGAAAAGAAATCATATTTGTATTTATTTCTCAACCTAGAAGTAAAACTTTAAATGTTTTAAAACAAAATTTGTTTCTTAAAGAAAAATTTGTTGCTTCTCTCAAAAATGAAGTTGATTTTAAGGTCTTAAAGGCTAAACTTGAAAATCCAATCTTAAAGAAAAGGATTGAGGAATTATAGCAATTAATCATTTCTGAAATCTACTCAGATATTCCCTCTGCCTTTTGGGATAGGAAGAAGCATATTATTTCGCTTCCCTATGAGCCAGATTTTGATGGAAGACTTATTCCTACGAAAGCCAGACCGATTGCCATGTCTCCAAGACATTTAGAAATCTGTAAAACAGAGATTAAAGATCTTTTACAAAAGGGACTTATTAGGAATAGTCATAGTCCCTGGAGTTGTCCTGCTTTCTACATTGAAAATGCATCTGAGCTTGAACGAGGTGTTCCCAGACTTGTTATCAATTACAAACCTTTAAAAAAGGCCTTAAGATGGATTAGGTACCCTCTTCCAAACAAAAGAGATCTGTTAAACAGACTTTACGAAGCTAAAATCTTCTCTAAATTCGATATGTGGTCAGGTTTTTGGCAAATCCAGATTAATGAAAAGGATAGATATAAAACTGCTTTCACTATTCCTTTTGGTCATTTTGAAAGGAATGTCATGCCTTTTGGGCTTAAAAATGCCCCATCTGAATATCAGAAAATCATGAATGACATCTTTAATTGTTATTCATCTTTTTCTATTGTTTATATTGATGATGTCCTTATTTTCTCAAAAGATATTGAGCAGCACTTCAAACACTTAAAGATGTTTGTTGATTCGGTTAAAAGAAATGGATTAGTCATTTCTGCAAGAAAAGTTAAACTTTTCCAAACTAGTATTAAATTTTTAGGTCATACCATTGAAAATGGTACATGTATTCCAATTGATAGAGCTATCGAATTTGGTAGTACATTCCTTGATGAAATCAGAGATAAAAATCAGCTTCAATGATTTCTTGGTAGTCTAAACTACGTAGCTGACTTTTATAAAGATCATGCTTTAGACGCAAAACCATTATTTGAATGGTTAAGAAAAAATCCTCCTGAGTGGACTAAAAGTCACACTTTGGCAGTCCAAAGAATTAAATTAAGAGTAAAAACTCTTCCTTGTTTGGCCATTCCACACCCTGATGCTTTCAAAATCGTTGAAACCGATGCATCAGACCTCGGTTACGGGGGTATCCTTAAATAAAGGTTTAATGAAATTGAATCTTTAGTAAGATCTACTAGTGGAATTTGGGTAGGTGCTAGGGCAAACTATTCCACTATAAAGAAAGAAATTCTTTCTATTGTATTATGTATTCAAAAGTTTGAATCTGATTTAATAAATCAGAAGTTCCTGTTAAGAATTGATTGTAAAAGTGCTAAAGAAGTACTAACTAAAGATGTTAAAAACATTGCATCAAAATAGATTTTTGCTAGATGGCAGGCTATTCTATCTGTCTTTGATTTTGATATAGAATTCATTAATGGAGTTGAAAACTCTTTACCAGATTTTTTAACACGAGAATTTCTTACTGGCAATGACTTCAAAAAAGAACAACCTAAATCTCAAGAGATTTGAGGGACAATCATCTAGAAATCCTCAAAGGAACGTATCTCAGAATAGAACTCCTCAAAGGAGTGCTCCCAGAAGGTCACAGCAAATAGACAATCTTTCTACTGAAAGTAGAAATGATTCTTATCATGATGATGCTTACCAGATATCCCTTAAGCCAGAGTCCTTGAAGGAAGAAATATGGTCGGTCATCCCTACAACCTACATTTAAATTTGTCCTATTAAAAATAGGTATGGCAAGCTCGAACCTTATAAAATTGCCACATTCTGTACCAGAAACCATTCAACCGTTCCCTTCTATCCTAAAGATTATGGTTTCTATCTAACGGTTTTAGAGGATACTGGTTCAATTAAATTTGAACCCATGAAAAGAAATGGCAATGAATGGGCCTTTGCTAAATTCACGATCTTAAAGATCTTGACCCCAGAAGACTGGGAAAACGATCTGTTCTTTATGCACAAGAATGCTCGCATAGCTTATAGCTATTTTGATTATATCCAAGCTTGGGAACAGGCTTTGTTATACAATAACAGTTTTAGGAAATTCAGCTAGTTTATCCTGTTTCAGTTGGTTAAACCAACAACCACATTTCCAAATTGGTTCCATCATTGGTTCCAGCAATGTGGATTATTTCCCATTTGCCTCCCTAAAAGGGTCAGACAATTCTTTGATGAGTTCAGTAAAGCCAATGGCTCTTGTGATTCCACTAGATTACTCTTTACTGCTTATTATAAGGTTCCATGGATTGTCAAATGGGACTATGATATTATTCATAAGCAGCGAGAAACAATTTCTCAAATACCTACCAATGAAATTGAGCTACCTTGGTTAGTTAGAAAAATCGCCATTAAATGGTGGGACAAATTTGAATTCTTCGAAAAACCTTCAGTTTATTCTACTGAAAAATTAATACGTTTTTCAAGGCCTTCAGATCATGACAAAATAGGGTCTTCTACACCCTTACCTACTCTATTTGAAAATCTCCTTGAAAAAATGACTGAAGAAGAGCTTAAAGCTCAAATGATGGATTTCTTAAATTCAAAGGCTAGAACGCCTACCCCTACTAATCCTAGTTCCAAAGGGATTGTTATTCATGATTCTCCTAAAAGGAAAGCTGATGCTCCTTCACCAATGGATACATCTCCAGTGAAGAAAGAGAGAACAGGATCTTCTAGCAGAGGAAAGGACAAAATCATCATCCCTGCCAGCCCTAATCCTTTTGAATGGCTAGAAGATGCACAAAGTCCTGAAGCAACTATCAATTTAAGCGAAAATTCTCTTGAAGATTTTTTGGAATCGCTAAAGAAATAAGTTTTTTACTGCTTCTCTTGGTCAGCAACTGCTTCAACCGGTTGCTTTTTTACCTGCTACCTAATGACCGCTTCAACCGGACACTTACTACCGGATAACCGGCTCGAGGCCTTTAAAAGGCGAAGCTCTGCCCATTTCTCAGTAGAAGAAAATAACAGCAAAGCCTAGAGAGAGAAAGAAGGGAGAGACGCTCTGCCTCCGATCACCAGTCTCCGACCACTGCCTCCGACGACCACCAGTCTCCGGTAGCTTTTTCCGATCACCGACCTTTTTCCGGTGACTTTTTTCCGGCCACTTTTTCCGGATAATTGTATACGTCTAAAAGACGTAAGTATTTTTATACCTTTCTTTTTTAGTATTTTATTTGGCAATATTATGTATAATCTGTTTATGTGTGTACTATCTGTATATGTGTAATATTATATATATACACCAAGTGTTTATCTTACTGCGGTCTCCAATATATCTTTCAGATATATCCATTTGTCAAACTCAAGGCACCACCTTCAGTCTTTCGGAGGTTAACTGCTTTGACCATTTCCAAGAAAGTTGACCACATACTAGTCATACTGTTCCATTAATATCCTTTCTTGATGAAACTATGACATGAGATAGTTTAGACACAATCATAATTGCACATGAAACAGGTCTTGCTAAACATAGTCCCACTATGATATCTCTCACTTCATGTTATGTTTATGTCAAGGACTTTTGTACAAAGATATTAATAAATATATTTTAACCAGTCACAATATATATGAACACATCAATATAAACAAACGAATAAATGCATTTATTAATTAAATAAATTATTCGTACCAATACATAATTAAGACACATCGCCCTAATTGCCTTAAGGGAATACATTATATCTAACAGAAAGGCTTCACCGGATTAGGGATTTTTCCAAGTAATAAACCATGGACTTCCTATGGATATAATGGATGAGACATTGGTGGGTGCTCAGAGATTTCACAAGCAAAAGGCTGAGACGAAGAAGGAATTTTATACTCCTTATTTGTCCTAACAAATTGCCTAAAATTCCAACTTTAATATATTTAAATATGTTTTTGCTTGCTGGAATGATGATCTATTTATTCAGTTATATCCTATTGGTGCTACTTTTGCTGAAATTCCAGCACCTTGCATGTAACACACGTAACAATTATTTTATAAGGAGTTTAAAATGCTTGATAAATATATTATAAGGAATTTATAAGTTCTAAAGACTATGAAATGACTAAAAATTCTGGTGTATGCTATTAAAAGAAGGTATATATGTCTTTCACTTACTCAAATATTAAGCCCCAATTTCACATTGTTTCCTAATCCTAAAAGTTGTTATAGAGAGTTTATGTGATGTATTTTTCGGGATAGCAGCTGTAAAGCAATGTCAATCTGGGGGTAAGTGCTTATAAGCCATTTAAAAATAAATTACAAAACTAATTTATAAATTCCTTATAATTTAAAGTATAAAACTTCTTACAAGATTAAAAAATGTTTACACATAGTTTTGACCAGCTTATAAGCAATGGAAAACAACCTCTAAAAATATAAGTGACTAATTTATATGTTATATATTACATTTTATACCTAACTAACAACTATTGTTTCGATTATGTAGAGACAATCTGATTGAATACACAAGACACAAGGAAAAATTGGGAATAACATTGATGAAATTAATGTCCGAAGGACTAGGTTTGCACAAAAACTATTTGAAAGAACTGGGCATTGGCGATGGTTTAGCCTATATGGCCAATTACTTTCCACCGTGCCCAGAACCAAAAAAAACATTAGGTATAGGCCATCACCAAGACAAGATCTTTTTTAATGCTCTTCTTCAAGACAACTACGGCGGTCTTCAAGTTTTTCATCACAAACAATGGGTGGATGTTCCCACAACTCCCAATGCTCTCACCATTAACACTGGTGATCTTATGCGGGTAACTCAATTCATCAAAATGTTTTTTTTTTACTTAAATAACTTTTTTGAGTCTAACTAATTATATCAAAATTGAATATTTGGTTTCTAATGTATTCAATTTTTTATAGTTGATATCAAATGGTAAGTTCAGAAGCTCGGATCACAGGGTGAAGGTAAGCTATCGGGCAAGAGTAACAGTGTCTATGTTTTTTTCCCCTAATCCTGACCAATCGAAGCCAAGAATGTTTGGGCCTATCAAAGAACTGTTGTCTGAAGAGGAGCCTGCTAAATACAGAGAAACTACTATTAAATAATATATTTCCTTCTACTTCCCTAAAGGCCTTAATGAGAATTCTGCTCTAATACATTCAGGGTCTGAATAAATAGTTTGAGAGAAATTTTAAGAAATTAAACAAAAAAATAATGTTTATTGAGAGTGTGAAAAATGGACATAAGGAAAAATGAATTGATAAATTGTAAATTGTATTATTGAGTTGTGAACAATCAACTACATTTACAAGTATTTATAGGTGTATAACTACTTGTTCATCAAGAATAATAAATACATAAAAGTGCAAATGCTAATATAATTATTACAAAATCATAAACATATATGTAGTTTACTTGTTAAGCACATTACTTGGTCATCAAGTCCTTAATACTCCCCCTCAAGTTGGTGAGTGAATGTTGTGAAGTCCCAACTTGTCTTGCAAAAGAATGAACTGTTCTTTTCCCAATGCATTTGTGAATATATCGGCCAATTGAGATCATGTCAGAATGTAAGATGGACTAATCAACCCGGCTTGTAGTTTCTCAAGTACAATGTGGCAGTCAATCTCTATATGTTTAGTGCATTCATGAAACACAGGATTGACAGCAATATGTAGCCCTGCTTGGTTGTCACAGTAGAGTTGTGTTGCATTTTCGGTCCAGACTTTCAAGTCGTGAAAGATATACCGTAACCATGTCAACTCTAAGCAAGTGTTTCCCATTGCTCTATACTCGGCTTCTGCTGATGATCGTGAGACATTGGTCTGCTTTTTTTTTCCAAGATATTAATGAATTTCCAAAGAATATGCAATATCTTGTGACAGATCTATGAGTGCTACGACATCCTCCCCAATCCGAGTCACAAAATTATGCGAACAAAGGAGCCCCATATATTGAGCATAGAAATGACAAAAAATGAACTTAAGAGGAAATACTTTTTCCATATTTCATTTCCATGTTTTAATTCAAAGAGTGT
The DNA here is from genome assembly GCA_947683365.1 of Euphorbia pulcherrima. Taxonomy (NCBI): domain Eukaryota; kingdom Viridiplantae; phylum Streptophyta; class Magnoliopsida; order Malpighiales; family Euphorbiaceae; genus Euphorbia; species Euphorbia pulcherrima. Next base: position 24,096,966 of record CANTUS010000009.1, read on the forward strand.
TCAGTCTGCTTTAACTGTGCTAAACATGAATATTTCGATGAATCGATGTTCAAGTCAACTTCCAACAATTTGAAATAATGCGAGCTTGAGCAAAGACGAAGAATACATAACTTTGGTTGAAGCACTTGGTCTTGTTAGATTTAGCTTAAGTGAGCTTTGGACACGCATGTGTTTAACACGTGTTAACTCATTGGGATCTTGGCTAGTTCTTATTAGATAAATTACTTGATAGAAGACAATTATGGCCACTATCATATTAGAAGTATATTTTATTTAATTAGATCTTTTTATTATTTTCTTATCTAGTAGTTTTAGTTTCATAATCAGAGCCGTTCTTGAGCACGGGCGAGAGGGGCGACCGCCTAGGGTCCTGTGATTATAGGAGCCCTCTTCATATTATTCTTTTATATTATTTGATTAAAAAAATAAGATTCTTAATTATAAAATTCATACTTTAGGTGTTAAATAATAACTTATTTTGTTTTTTTTCTTACTCTCAAATTAATTAATTTATTAAAAATAAGTTAAATATTCAATTCAATTCATTCAATTCATTTTTTAAAACTTTAGCAACATTATTTTCTCAACTACTTGTAAAGAGGGCCTAAATTTCTCAATTCGCCCGTAGGCCCCTAACAAGGTAAATAAAATAGCATTTCTTTCCTTTTGCTTTTGGACTTCCTTCCTAAAGCTGAATAGGACTTTATAATTTGCTTTTGAGGATAATAATATCATTTTCATGGTCTATCGTTAAGAGTATTACAAATAGAGAATTTTCTTCTATGTAAAAGACGCAGATTTTATATTAATAAGATTCATATTTTTCCTCTGTGGAATTTTCATCCTGTTCTTTGAGTGTAAGTGATTGGGATCTTGTTCTTGAAGTATTATTTTGATTGTGATTGATTGTTATGACTATACAATTGAGAATCAACCCCATAACAGGTTCTTTCATCCAATTTGAAAGGTTGCATTAACTAGATGCCAGCGTGATTGTTCGTTTTAGTTTCTAGGAATGGTTGTGTTATTGCAATTTATTATATCATTATTCGTTTTCTAATTCATAAAATTTAATCTTTATTGCATTTTTAAATCTCAATTCACGGTCAGGAAAATTCTTGAGTACGGAATGTGTTTCTTGTAGCTGGATTCACTTCATTTGGTATCAAAGCAAAGTTTGAGTTGATGTTTGATTTCTACCCATATTTCTTCTTTTTGCCATAACTTTTTCTATGAAAATTGGGTTCTTGCAATTCCACATCGATTGGATTTTTAAGAGAACGTATTAAATTTCTTAAAAAGACTTCACGTCGAAATTCATTCTAAATCATACTAAAAACTGATTTCAAAAATTCTGAATCTAGAATATTTTAATTTCTTTATTTTAGTTTTGTTCATCGAGTTCCGCATCTATTTCCCTCTAGATTAAATAGGTTCATCGAAGTTGCATTTTTTTCTCCTATTTGAACAAAGCCTTAAATTCATTTACGTTTTTTTGATTGGTGACTTGTCGTTTTAATTATGAATTTGTAGTGTTCATTTATTTGATTTCATAAGAAAAGAAAAAAAGTTTGTTCTCTAAATCATCAAGGAGAATAAATCCAAAAAAAAAGAGAAGAGAAAGCATTAAAAAAAGAATTCAAGATCTGAAATAGTTTTTGGCAAGAAACTTACATTTATAATTCATACAAACTCAGCCAATTTTCTTGAAATCCTTGTCTTTTTTTATTGAATATTGTCTACCCAATATTTTTTTCGTACTAACATTTTTATGTTTTGTCTCCTTATTTTTCTTGTCTCATAGAATTCTTAGTTTCTACTATCCTTTATTTGCCTTTTGCCTCTGGCTATTTGATATTATTTGGCTTGATTTATTGAGATCAATCAACATAATACCAAAGAGCGTGGATCGCTTGTGAGTATTCTAACTTTATTCTTTTCTTGCTTTTCACATCTAGTTTTTCTATTTCTATCTATCTAACCATGTGCCACAAGGATAAGGACTCTTTTTAGGTTGACCAAAAAGAGTTAAGGAAAGCTATTGCACGAATGAAACATTTGAAGCAACAATTTTTTGAAATTAAAGATGAGCTGAAAAGATTAGAGCTTAAAAACATGCACAAAAAGCATTACAATTTGAAACGACATAAAGAGATCGAGGATTATTCTAAGAAAAAGAAATCTAATTCCATACTTGTGTAAGAGCTCTAGGGGACTTCCACATCAAAAAGGTAATCTCAATACCGTTAAAGTGAAAATTCTTTCATTCTAAGGTAAAAGTGTACCTGATGTAAACAAATTCTTTCATACTCGTTGTTCTATAAAAGATAAAGTATGTATTATGATTATGGATAGTAGTTAGGGATGGGACTGGATCTTTGAACCGACCCGGATCTGTGGATTTATATCCGTTTTCTAGGGTCTGGATCTTGTCATTTTCAGATCCATTAGATTTGGATAGGATCTGGATCTAACAAAAGAAAATATGGATATATTATAGAGCTTTTTTACAAACCTGGATCCAGATCTAGATCCGTTTATATATATATAATTTTGACCTAATTATTAACCCAAGCTACATATATTTTCACTCTCAAATCAACTTTCTCTTTATCTCAACATCATCGTCCCACTACTTAACATTTTCAACTCTATAGTCTTAGTGAACTCATTTCTAACTAGCTAATTTCTTGAAACTTAGGGAGGATGGATGTTGGTTTGCATTATTTTTATTTTCAACCTTGAAATTACATGTTAAACTTTGTCCATCTTTTATTGCATATTAAGATAGTGATTTTTTTTAACATAAATCACCATTGGATAGTTGATATTTTCATGTGTTCTATTTTTGAAATTTAATTTTTTACAGAACCTCTTAGGACCCGTTTTGGACCCGGATCTATGGGATCCATCGAATATGGATACAAATTCTAATTTTATATATCCAATGGATCTGGACCGGATCTAAATCTTGTATGTGAAAAATAATATGGATTTAGAGCTATATGGATCTAGCCCAGATCTAGCCCACTCCATCCCTAGTGGCAGTTGTTGTAAATTGCTAGTACTACCATAGTTGAGAAATTGAGTCTGCCAACAACCAAGCATCCAATTCCTTATCGACTTTAACTCAGTGATAGCATTGAGGTAAAAATGACTCAACAAGTCTTGGTCAATTTCGCAGTTGGGAAATATCATGACCAAGTTTTATGCAATGTTGTACCTATACAGTTGTGCCCTTTACTTTTAGGTCTTTCATGGCAGTTTGATCGTCAGCTATTTGTAATGGCAAATTGAATAGAATCACCCTAATTAAGGAAGGAAAACGTCACACCTTGTTAACTTTGACACCAGAACAAATTTACCAAGATCAACTTTATTTACAAAATTCAATATGAAAGTAAGAGGTCTTGGTTAAGGAGAGAGAAAAAAAAGAGTGATAAAATTAGTAAGGGTGAGAAGAGAGAAGAGGTGAGAGAAAAGGCTAGTGAGTTGAGTTAAAGAGATGTGAGGAGAGAAGAAAGTAAGGGTGTTGTAAAAGCCAATGATCGTATATTATACGACAAAATGAGAGATTTAAAGAAAGCTAAAAATATCTATTTGAAAGTTCTTTTATTCAATTGCAAAGATTTTAGCTTGTCTCTAACGATATCTAATAATATTACTCTTCCTAGTTTAGTTCATTCTTTTTTGTAGAAATTTGATTATTTATTGATGATTGGGCTACCTCCTATTCAAAGGATTGGTCATGAGTTTTCTTATGTACTTGGAACATCTTCCGAGGAGATGATGAAAACCTAAAAGGGAGATGTGAATCTGATATCAAAGAGTTTGATACAAGGAAGTTTGATGTGAAGAACTTGCTTTACAATGACACTGATTCATGGACGAATCTTTTTTAAAGAGGGAGGGAATGATTCAAATAAAGGAGCCCCATATATTCAGCATAGAAATGATAAAAAAAAAGTTGAACTTAAGGGGAAATATCCTTTCCATATTTCATTTCCATGTTTTACTTCAAAGTGTGTTTAATCTGCTTTGATTGTGCTAAATGAGAATATTTCCATGATTCGACGTTCGAGTCAACTTTCAACAATTTTAAATAATGCGAGCTTGAGCAAAGATGAAGAATACATAACTTTGGTTGAAGTATTTGGTCTAGTTAGATTTAGGTTGAGTGAGCTTTGGACACGCATGTGTTTAACACATGTTAACCCATTAGGATATTGGCTAGTTCTTATTGGATCAAATACTTGATGGAAGACAATTATGGCAACCATCATATTAGGAGTTTATTTAATTAGGAGTTTATTTTATTTAATTAGAACTTTTTTATTATTTTCTTATCTAGGAGTTTTAGTTTCATAGTGTTGGTTTCCTAAAGAGGGATCTAGCAAGTGCACTAGGTCATGGTTTGTAGTATGGGGCAAGCACAAGGTCGTATCCCACAGGGAGCAAGAAAAGTAGCTAAATCTTGAAGTAAAATAGTAGTTATAAATCTAAAATATGAAATAAGATGAGAAAATAATAAAGCAAATGATTACACAAAAGTAAAGCGATTGCTCTGAATGGCTGCTCCTAACAACACTATAATAGGGCAAGCATGGCCAACAAGCAGTCAAGCATAGTTAACATCTTGTTCATTCTATCTTAACATATTTTTAGCACTTTGATCTAGGTTTCTTGGTCTAAATTACTAAACGTAGCTCTCGCCTCGTGTTTAGTTTCTTTAAAGGTTAACTTACAGGTTTCGCTTTGCAAGTATCTCCTTTAAGGATTAAGAACAAACAAACATTCTATTAAATAGAAACCCCTAGCACTATCCAAGCACCTCTCAGTTCATTGGGACAAGTGTATCTTATGTTTTTATTCCATGTTGACAATTCCCCATTCTAGTTATTCTTGTTACACTAAGCATAAGTTGATCAGACTTATGAGACATTAAGCATAAACATAACACAATCAATTAAAATTAAAGTTAAGAACAAGAGGAAGGGAGCGATCGAACCATGTTTAGCTCATCATGCTTGCTAGCTGTGCTTGCTCCGACTTAGTTAATAAGAAAGTGAAGCATAAAATATAAAGAAATAATAAAACAAAATATTATATTATATTAAAGAAATAAGGGTTGGAACATAGAGAGAGCGAGACTATGGAGGCTTAAAGCCAACCATAGCTCTCTTCACAAATGAAGAGTTCTATCCTATATATAGTGGAAAGTGGATCTTTCTAGAGATGCCACTTGCCCAAAATAATAATAATAAAAACAGTATTTTAGCCAATCAAAATAGCTCCTGGCAGATTAAGTCTTGCAAGCAAGGTAAACAACTTGCTTAATCATCCATTACAAAAGGACAAAATCTACTGCCACACAAGTGGGAGGTCTTCTACAACCTTAAGCAAGGAATCCTTCTAGAAGCTCTATATTTCTGGTCATTCTTCTCCTTTTTCTTGGGTTTGGGCTCCTTCCTCTAAATCCGGCCTAATTCTATGATTGCCCTGGCCAGTTTCATGCTTGCTCTCTGCGTACTCAACTCCATCTCATGCTTGCTCTGCCTAGTTTTCTGCTTGCCCTGGGTTTCTGCAGCAATTACTTGAGGGAAGCACGAACAATTTGCAAAATCAGAAAAACTTTAATAAAATCCACAATTTAACTTCAAACTAAGTGATTCCAAAGCCCAAATTACTTGTGTTTTCTTAGTATATTTCTCCCTCATCAAATACCCCCACACTTAAACATTTGCTTGTCCTCAAGTAAAACACAAAAACATAAAGACATAAAGAGAAAAGCATATTTTACAAAACACAAGGGCTTGAAAACAAAAGTAGCAATCAACAATAACCCTTTCTCTTAAGAAAACAGAATAGTCTACCAAAAATATAAAGATTAGGGAAGGAGATGAATTCCCCCATACATAGCAAGGAACTTGGTCTAAAAAACATGTCAAGCCTACAAACTAGAGCTAGCTCGTCAATAACTAAGTGCATCATGAAACCAAACTACCTCACCAATAGGATTCACTCAATTCTCTCAAGGTGTTTATGTTGGAAATCAAGCCTCCAGAAGCCCTTGCAAAAATTTAAGAAGACAGTATCCGGATCACAATTTTTAAAGGAAACAAAATCTAAAGTTCAAACCATTCATCTGAAAGAAACAAGAAGAATGCATCATGATCAAGGATCTAAAGGAAATAAAACTCCTAGCTCAAATAGATCATCTGAATCATGGTTTAAAGGAAACAAACCATCAAGAACAAAAGGATCGCATATGGACCTAGCATTAAATGGAAACAAGTCACTAAGTCTAAGGAAATATGCATATGGTCTCAAGAACAGAAGATAGAATTTCATCCGAAGAAGTCAACTAATTGAAATATCATCTGGATAGGTCAGAGTCTGAAGACATCCAAAAATTTCAAATGTCAGACTAAGGGAAAATATTTGAATAACAATTTTCCCTCCAAGATTGGTCTTAGTCAAAAGTACTATTTGCCTTTAAGATTGAAAAAGTGATAGCTTGCACACAATTCAGAAAAGGACAAAATGACTGACATGGAAAGAGAAAAAGGTAACAACCTTTTTACACAGACCAATAGCAAGGCACATGGAGTCCAAACAAAAGAAAAAGTTCCCTAAAATTTGGCAAAACACATAATGCCAAACAAACGACTACAGACAACTTTTGTCTCTTAAGTCTCATCAACTTAATGGATCATTTAATACGTCTAACAGATCAATGGCTCTAGAATCACCACCTCATATCTAATCGATGTTGAATATTCAAGAACATTCCAATGGAAAATAATGGCTATATTTTTTTATCTTAGTCTATAAAAGTCAAGCTTCATAAGTTGAGAAGATGTTGATTGATCCAAAAGTGAACAATATATTAACAACTCCACTGCTCAATCAGTTTTAAGAATCCCTCCAAGAACCGAACTTTTTCCAATCTATTTTGTAAAGATTCTCAAGTGACTTTATGAACTTGAAGAGTCCAAAAACCCAAACATCTTGAAAAATCCAGTGTGAAATATCTCACACTTGGGTGAGTATTGAGACTCAAACTATGCTTAAGCTAGAGAGTTTAAGTGATATATCCTAGTAGGACTTATCTTAGATTTAGGTAGAGTTTTAGCGGTGACACTGCCAGATTTTGGTGTTTTTGGTGGTATATCGTACATCCGAAAGAGGGTTTACCATCTGGAGACAAGCTTAAGAGGACTCAGTTAGAAGTTGGTGCTTTTAGTTGTATAACCTACAACTGGAGGAGAAAACATCTCCGGAGACAACGGTAAAGGCTTGATTCATGCCCGTGAAAAGGATATAGTAGGGTTGAACCAGTATAAAAATCCTTGTATTTGACTCCCTTTACTTACTCAGTCCTTACTTTAAGTGCATTTTATTTAACACATGCATCATTCGAATCCAATATATCTGGATAGTTTCAAACACGCTACACAGTTAAATTATAAGTCTACAAATTCCACAAGAAAGAGGTCATTCACCCCCCCTCTGACCTTAAATACATATGCACAGGGATCAATAAGTGATATTAGAGAAAGTGCTCACAACCAGAGATCTAACATTCTTGAGCCAAATGTCCAATTTTGATCTAAGAATCAAAATGAGTTTCAATAATTCACAGCTTCTTTTGAAGGGTATGTCAATTAACCATCCTCCATTCTTAACTGGTGAATACTACATGTTTTGGAAAAATTAGATGAAGAATTTCTTTCCAGCTCAAAGTATGCAAGCATGGATGGCCATTAAAGATGGGCCTTATATCCCAACCATTGAGGTTGAAGGTGTTACCACCAGAAAACCATCAAATCAATGGGATGAAAATGATTATAACAGATTGTGTGAGAATACAAAAGCTATTAATATGCTCATTATGCCTTGAGTGCTGCAAAATTTAACAGGATCTCAGGCTATGAAATCGCTCCAAAGATCTAACAAAACTTGAAGTAACGTATAAAGGAACTAGCAAAGTCAAAAAAGCTAGGATTAATCTCCTGTAGCAAAAGCTTGAAGCATTCAAAATGGAGCCTAAAGAATCCACTAGCAACATGAACACTAGATACACAAATCTAGTAAGCAAAATGAAGAGGCTGGGAAAAGAGATATAGAAGAAGAAATAGTGAAGGAAATTCTCCGGAGTCTCACCAAAGAATGGGACACCAAAAAGACTGCCATTGAGGAAGCTCATGACTTAAAATTCTATAGATATGATGAACTCATTGGCAATCTCCTAACTAAGGAGCTATCTCTGGAGGAAGATTCCTCCGGATCAGTCTCATCTAGATCATAAAAGAATTTAAAAGAATCTCCTCACAATAAATAAGAGATGTCTATGCTGACTAGATAATTTAATAGATTCCTGAAAAAGGAAGAAAGAATGTTAAGAAGAAGCTTTAGAAAACCTAACTCCAAAAATTGGAAAGAAGGTAGCTCCAAGAAAAATAAATACAAGAAGGGTTTGGAAGAAAAGAAGGATCCGAAGAAAAACATTGCGTGCTATGAATGAGGGGAAAAGGGACATTTCAAAATAAACTATCATAAGCCCAAAAAGAAAAAAGACTACAAGAAGAAGGTAATGGTGGCTACATGGAGCAATAGTGAGGATAGTTGCAGCTCATCTTCAACAGAAGAAGAAGAGATTGCTAATTGTGCTTTCATGACACTAATAGAGCCGGAAGCAGAATCATCCGGAAGAAAAACAACTCAACAAATCCTTAAGCTTTCAAAAGAGTCAGAATTAACGTTAGTCAGTATAGAAGTAAACTCTTACTCTAACTCTTTTTCTAACCTTGATCTTGCTAGGGCTTTGGGAATTGTGATCAACAATGTCAGGAAGTATGCAAAGGCTATCAAATCTCTTCAAAGACAAGCAATAGAGCTCACTACAGTACTTAGAGCTATGACCCAAGACATCAATCTGATAAGGGGTGCATAGCACATTGATGCTGCTGAAGCAAACAACTTAAAAAATAAAGTACAGATGTTAAGTGCCAACCTATTTGGGCTAGATAGGAAATTAGGCTTGTTAAAAGAAGCATCTAGCAGAAAACTAAAGCCCACAAATCGAAGAAGAAATCTGGAACCTTAACATCAAAGAGAAGAAATGATAGCAAACAATCCCAAGGCAAAGACATGAAGCCAATATTGAAGAAAAAAGCTATATAAGAAAACCACCTCAAGATTGGAGATACTTTGATGTTCAAGAAGAAAAAGGTGTAAATTTTTATTATCACCGACAAGTCAGAAAAAGAAAGAAGCCAGAACAAAGCACACACATCTCCAGATGCACTTTTTGTTGTAAGAATAATCATATAGATAAAGTATGTAGATCTAAAAATAATCATATCACTTAACCATAACGTGGAAAGTGGCTAACCCGAGAGGACCCAAGTCTAATTGGGGACCCAAAATCACTTAATCTGTTTTATAGGTATGTCTTGAATTCTCACAAAGATCAACAAGCCTGATAAATTGATAGTGGATGATCAAGAAAGGTGACTTGTGGTGAAAATCTTTCATCACACTAACCCGGATGAGAAAACAAGTCAAAAGCTGGAAAGCATAATTTCGGGGCAGAGAAGAGTCCTCTCAAATAGATCAAGTGATGACTCTATAATTAAAATTGGCATAAATTAATCTTTACAATCATGAGCCAAGGAGATGAAGGCAAGATAATGACCATACAAGAAAAGTTAGATCAACCCTCAAGAATGTGCTTCTTCTCAAGAAGACGTTTATGAACCGATCTATGATATAGCAATCATCCGGATTTAAAGATGCAAGGCATCTAGATCATGTCCACAAACTAAAGAAGATCCTCTAAGGATTAAGGCAACACACTAAGCTAAGTAAATTAGCTCAAATATGGATATTGAAGTTTGAAAGACAAGATCAAAAAGGGGGTTCAAGAAGAGGAAACGTGAGATTTGCTTAAGAAGCTAACTCTGAAGGAAGAAAACAAAGAAGAAAAGGAGATGCATAATGCTTCTTAGTTCGAAATGAAAATCCTGTCAGCTTAGTAGACAGATTTGACAAATGGTAGTAAAGGCACAAAAAAGTAACTATGAGTAACTGTAAACTTTTGAATTTCAAACGTTTATTGTACAGCTATTGGGCAGTAAAATCCAACAGTTATAAAATCAATAAATTGTTCCCATTCTCCGGTTTACACGCCATTGACCTATTTCCTAAAAGTTAACTACCGCCTCATCAATCCAGTTAGTTTTAACTACCTTTGGATTACCAAAATGCCCTCACTTTGAATATTCTATAAAAAAAACCCCGAAATTCCATGTCTTCTTCACGCTAGCAACAATCTACTATTACTCTACAATTTTTCTTAGAAAACCCTAAATTCACAAATCTCTTTAAACTGTCAAATGGCAAACACCCAAGCTAAATCAACCCCTCCTTAAATGAATATTTTCAAGGTGGGAGACCCTCTTGACAGGGACTTCATTCCTATTAAGCGTGTGAGTTCTGACACAATTATCCCTTAGGACTATTTTAGAGATAGCTTTCTGTTCTCCACAGACCCATATGCCTAACTTCTCAAAAAAAAAATTTAGAGGTCTTCCTCCTATCTAAAAATCCTACCTACCCTGTTCAGGTGAAGGATTTTTACAAAAACCGCAAAACTCACACTTATTAGGATGCACTAAGGACAACAGTGAAGGGAAAGGAAATTACCCTCACTCCTAAATTTTTTATCAAATATTACAATATGAAGAATGATGGGGTACAGATAAGGACAGATGGGGATGAAGAAACAGCAGAGTATGACCCCAATCTCTGGCTTCCTGCGAGATTCTTTGGAGATAAATTCTCCACCTTATGTCCACAGACTCCAAGCCTGCTACAATTTGTCTTGGCTAAGTTTGTCTTGATTCAGAGAGGCTCTAACACCACTGCCTCTGCATTCCAACACTGCATCATCCAACATTGGGTGGAGAGCAGGATTCTGAACATGCCAGTATTACTCATTCACTACATCAGGCAATACAAGCACTCCTATAGAGGCCTGATTACTAAAATTCTCACTACTAACGACATTGACCTCACCAGAGAAGAGGCAGTTGAAGGAAAGGCCATTTATTATAAGAATTTCTGGAAACTATCTTTCAGTAAAGTTTGGGATCAGGAGAAAGCTCTAAGGCAAAAAAGAGAAAAGAAGGAGAAAAGTAGACAGTTAAAGAAGCTCTGATAGTTGAAAAGCCTAGACCCACTAGACCCAAGGCTCAAAAGAAAATATATTTGAAGGCTGTGGTAGAAGAAGGAGTAGAGGAAGAAGATAAGGATAATCTACCTCTTACTCAGATCCTAAAGAAAACTTTATTAAAATCAAGAAAAAGATTCAGAAAGGATGAAGCAAGTAGTGATTATGAAGAAGAAATTGCTCCAAAGAAAAGGCTAGTAAAAAAGGGGCCAACCTTCTTTAAAGCCATGAGAGCAAAAAGGACAATGGAAGTTACTATTGAGACACAGCATCCGGAGGATCCAGAATTTAATGAAATGATGGAAGATGTCTAGGGAAACTAAAAGGAGCATAGATCCATTCCAACTATAGAAGGACCTGAACGCTCATCTGGAGTGGGTTATCTAGAAGTACTTCAAGAGCTGGAAAGTGTTAATCCCCAAGAATATCTTCTGAAAGTAGTAAATTCAGAAAGACCTGAAAAGGCACTTAGAGATGAAGTTGAGGACATTACCAACTTGCCTAAGATTCAAGCAACAAAAAGCAATCCAATACAATAAACTAAAGAAATAAACATTGATCTAAATGCTGCTTCTAGTGAAACTGAGTTTGAAGAAGATCGAGGCAACTTCAGTACATGAATCACCAACTGCATCCAAGAAAGTTGAGCCTAGCTTGGAGCTAAATGCACCAAAGGAGGAAACTGATCTGGGTTCCAATGAGAATGCCACATTAGCAAACTCAAAGGGTGAGGTCATTTCGGATGATTCGGAGGAACAAGGAGAAAAGGAAAATAATGAAGAAAAATAGAGGGAAGATGATAATCAAGATGATGATTCAGAGAATAGAGAAGAGGAAAGGGATGATGATACTGATGAAGAATCAGGTGACAATATAAGGAAGATAGGTATGAGGAAAAGAATGAGGATGAGGAAGAGGATGAGGATGAAAGCTCATCAACTTGAGGCTTTGAGCTCAAGCCTAGATTAAACACTCCAACCATAAAAGCTAAATATTTGAGAATGGCTTAGGAATTAATAAAAGAAGCAACGTCTGAGGATAAGGAGCGAAAGTTAGAAATTGATGCAAGACTTGGGAAAATTGAATCCTCCACCCAAAGCCTATCAATTCCTTAGGATTTGAAATTTGAACTGGAAAAAGTAAGGAACAAGCTGACAAAGATCGAGAAAAAAACATGCAATCCTGAAAATGCAGATCATGTAGCAAAGAAAACCTTATCCAAAGTCACTCCGACTTTGGAAAAGATATCAATGGGATTGCAAAAGCTAAGCAATGTGCATTACAAGCATCATTCGGAGTTGAGTCAAGCAAAGGTACTATTCTTGAGCATGTAACATCCTCCTCAAATGGGATGGAAGAGCATATGGATTAACAATTTGAACATCTGCTAAAATCCATCCCATCTACTATCACTCAAAGCATAGAACCAATCTCTTTTGGAATCAAATCTATTCACATAGAGCAAAAGGCATTCAGTGAACAATTGACTAAATTCCTCAAGGATGAGCTGCCATCCATCATAGAAAAAGCTTCAGAAGACTTAGGCACTAATTAGCAAATAGGCCTTTACTCAATGGAGAAAACTCTTGCCAACTGGAGGGATATGTTCAATGTTGAGTGGCGGCACCTAAATAAAGGCATTCACATAGCGTCAAAACCATAGTAGTAGAGATTCAACAACTTGGATCCTCACTATTAGATTTAAGCTTAATAACTCCATCTGAATCAGCTCCATCTGGATCAACTCCGTCCGAATATATCCATGAAAGCCTACTACTCCTATTCTTTCAGTAACTTGTTCAAGACATAAGAGAAATAAGCTATGGGGGATATAAATGCATGATATCCCTCATCAGAGTAATGCTTCCATACTTTGAAGAGGAACACAAAGAATATGCTCTTAAGCATCATCCTTATCTTACAAGAACTTATGTTTAACTCCGGAAATCTCTCAAGCCAATCTACATTGTGCCTTCCATTTTAGATAAGATTGTGGAACAAAAGCTACCTAGCAATCTAGATTACATACTCCTCTCCGGAGCTTATGAGAGATAATGTGATAGGAGAAAAGTATTAGAAATTGTCCCCTCAATTGTTGTAAACAAAAAGGGGGAGAAAATCCAAGACAAGGAAGCCGGATTAGAAACCAAGAAGGGCAAAAAGAAGACATAGCTAGATTCATTTCATGGCTTTGCAATAGGTAGCTATGTATTTTATTTCACTTATAACTCTCTGTATTTGTAATACTATACTTCATGAATGTTAACTATTTATTAACAACAGAAGTTATATAGTGAACTCATCTTTCAAAATAGCTTCTAAGTACAATCATTAATTGTACTTCAAAAACTTATAAGCTAAGATGCAAAAATGTTGGGGAAGTTAGAATGCTAGTATTATGGGGGAGGAACCATGTTAATGACTAAGTATCAAGAATCATACTTAGCTCATATATTCCCTTTATGAAATCCTTCTGTCCTTAGGTTTTTGTTACATCAAAATGGAGGAGATTGTTGGAAATGAAGCATTTTGAAGCCGTTGCAAAAATTGTAGAAGATAGCATCTAGATCACAGTTTTGAAAGGAAACAAAATCCAAAGTACAAACCAATCATCTAAAAGAAATGAGAAGAATGGATCGTGATCAGGGATCTAAAGGGAACAAAACTCCTAGCTAGAATAGATCATCTGGATCATGGTTTGAAGGAAACAAACCATCAAGAACAAAAGGATCGCATATGGACTTAGCATTAAATGGAAACAAGTCACTAAGTCTAAGGAAATATGCATACGGTCTCAAGAATAAAAGATAGCATTTCCCAAGCATATGAAGGTAGCATCTGAAGAAGTCAACCGATTCATCTGGATAAGTCAGAGTCTGAAGACATCTAAAAGTTTTAAATGTCAGACTAAGGGAAAATATTGGAATAACGATTTTCCCTCCAATATTGGTCTCAGTCACAAGTACTGTTTGCCTTCAAGATTGAAAAAGTGACAACTGACATGAAAAGAGAAAAAGGTAACAACCTTTTTACATAGACCAATGGCAAGGCGCGTGGAGTCCAAACAAAAGAAAAAGTTTTCTGAAAATCAGCAAAACAAAAAATGCCAAACAAATGACTATTGACAACTTTTGTCTCTTAAATCCCATCAACTCAATGGATCATTGAATGGGTCTAACGAACAGATCAATGGCTTTGGAAGTGTCACCTCGTATGTAATCGACTGTAAAGATTCAAGAACATTCCAACAAAAAACAATGCCTATATTTTTTATCCTAGCCTGTAAAAGTCAAGCTTCACTAGTTGATAAGATGCTGATTCATCAAGGAGTGAACAATATGTTAACAAATCCACTGCATAATTAGTTTCAAGAATCCCTCCAAGAACCAAACTTTTTCTAATCTATTTTGTAAGGATTTTCAAGTGATTCAATGAAGAATCCAAAAACCAAAACCATCTTGATAAATCAAGTGCGAAATATCTCTTACTTGGGTTAGTGTTGAGACTGGGACTAAGCTTAAGCTATAGAGTTTAAGTGATATAACCCTATAGAATTTAGCTTAGACTTGGGTAGAGTTTAAGTGGTCTATCCTACTAAAGAAAGAGGACTCAGCCATAAGTTAGTGCTTTTGGTGGTATGTCCTACATCCGAAAGAGGGGTCACCAGCCAGAGACAAGCTTAAGAGCACTCTGCTGGAAGTTAGGGCTTTTAGTGGTATATCCTACATTCGAAGGAGAAAACATCTCCAGAGACAACTATAAAGGCTTGATTCCTGCCTGTGAAAGGAATCTCACTAGTGGATTAAGCTCGAAGGAAGAAACTCCAGGGACTGGATGTAGGCAACTAGTGTAAAAATCCTTGTGTTTGATTCCCTTTACTTACTCAATCTTTACATTAAGTGCATTTTATTTAATATCTACATCATCCGGATCCAATATATCTGGATCATTTCAAACCTACTATATAGATAAATTATAAGTCTACAAATTCCGCAAAAAGGTCATCCACCCCCCTCTGACCTTAAATACCGATGCATAGGGACCAATATTTTATAGGTGAATTTTTAGAATTTGCTCCTCGGCCTTACTTAACATTCTTAGGACCATGGGCTTGATTATCGTTCCTATCTCCACCACTCAAATATTGATCACTAACAAAATCAAAAGGTCTTTTATTTGGGTTGTAATGTATGCTTAGGGTTAGGTGTGTCAAGTGAAAGTCTTTTCGGTGTAAAGGATTTTACCTAAGCAAGCATTGATGAACTTGCAGCAAGTTGTATCAGCATTATAATTGCTAACCCATGCAACAAAATGAAGTTCTAAGCACAAGGAATAAGAGTAAAAGATTGGAGCAATCATGAAGATAAGGACAGAACTCAGAAATCATTTCAACAATAACAAAAAGGCTTTATTTAATTTATTGAGAAAGCTAATATGATGTATGAAGAGAGAAATGAGCTTGCTCTAGGGTAAAATTTTAGTAGCCAAAATTTTGACTTGGTTACTACTATTATTATCTCTTTTTTTTCTTCTTTTATGTTCAAAATATTCCTATATTGACATTGGATTATTTCTGTATTAAATTTTCTAATTAGTCTAAAATAGTAATATTATCATCAATTTGGAATCATATTAATTAGGAAGATTATTTACAGTTAATTATATTTACATAGATATGTTTCTTTCGTTTACTCACATGTATTATACACTATAAATAACCTTTGATGTGATTGATTACAAACAATAAGAACTATATCATTTCATTCATACTATTTAGTTCTTATTCATTTTTCACATGGTCTCAGAGCACCGTTCCTTGTGAGACTTTATATCAACATCATGGTTTATTTCACTCAGTCATGTTCTTACTCTTGAAGATTGTGGATTGTCTTTATCAACATTATGGCTTATACGACTCAGTCATGTTCTTATTCTTGAAGATAATGTATTGTCAATATCAACATCATGGCTTATTTGACTCAGCCATATTCTTACTCTTGAAGATCATTGATTGTCTATTGTTGGATATGATGTATGCCCTTAAGGCAATTAAGGCGATATATCTTAATTATGTAATAATACGAATAATTTGTTTAATTAATAAAGGCATTTAATCTTTTGTTTATATCAATATGCTTCTGTGTGTGTGTGTCTATATATATATATATATATATATATATATATATATATATATTAAAGCTGGCTAAATATATATTCATTGATGTATGCAAAAGTCCTTAACATATCATAGCATGAAGTCAGAGAAATTGTAGTTGGACTATATTTGGTGGAACCTGCTTCATGTGCAATTATGATTATGTCTAAACTATCCCTAGTCATAGTTTCATGAAGAAAGGATATTGATGAAACGGAAAGACTAGCATGTGGTCAACTTTCTTAGAAAGGGTCCAAGCAGTTAATCTCCTAAAGACTGAAGGTGGTGCCTTAAGTTTGACACATGGATATATCTAGGAGATATATTGGAGACCGCAGCAAGATAAACACTAGATATATATATATCAATGTGTTAGTGTTTATCTTCATGCAATAAGCTTCGCGAATGTCCTCATTCTTGAGATGCTAGCTACCTTGGGTGGTACTATTGCTATACTTTGGGTCATTACTATACACTCATTATTTTAGGGTTGTACGGGTGATTACGAGTATAGCGATGATAGCACGTTGGTAGGCTGAGTAGTCGGAAAGAATCCATCAATCCGGATATATTAAGGAGTTGTACCTGGCCACTTATTGAAGTGATGATTGCCGTAAAGCTCTGATCAGAGTATGTGTTTGATAGAAATGGTTTCTAGTTATACATACTATGGTAAAAGGCAATATACTTTGGTAACAACTAAATAACTAGGATAGCTTGGAGCAACCTCGCTATTAGTTGGTTAACACTTTAACTGAACCCAATAAATTAGATGGTACTAATATTAAAGAATCAAAGGAATTCATCGCATTGGATAACTATTACATTAACCGGGATTAAGTCATAAGCATAAATGATGTTCCGAGTATTGGGGGATGGTAGACCCTTGCTAGAGGCATACTACAGTCGTTTAAGGTAATCGAGTTCTATTTATAGTCTAGAGCATCGAGCCAATGGTTCCATTAGAGCAAGGGTTGGTTAAGCCTTAATAGCTCAATACTTCGGGATCCTATAAGGTCACACACATTGGACCTTCAACGGATTAAGTAAAGAACTAATAGATTTATTCTATTACAAAAATACAACATAAATAATAATTGGATTATTATTTCATTGGTTACAATTGATTAAATTAATTTTGGATAGACCAAGGAATTTATTTTGACTGTTAACTAATTAATTATAGTCATAAAAAAATTATAATTAATTAGATCAATTTTGGTTGAACCACGAAATTTATTTTGACTGATGACTAATTTATTAGGGTCAGAAAATAAATATTTGAAAAAGGATTAAAAAGGGGAATTTTGCATTGGCGAGTTTAATTGGACCAAGAGTACAAAAGTATTTTGTATAGACTTGAGTGCATGAGAGTACACCGAAAGGTGTGCGAGCAATGCTGGACATTGCTCGTGGCAGCCCATAAAAATGTGCTGCACATGCGTAACCCACAAGCAAGGCAAAGCCCACAAGGGCTTTGCCTTGCATGTGCGCACAGCATGCACGCTGTGTGCACATGGGATGGGATTAATTACTCCCATCCCACATCGTTCAAAAGGGGGAGCAAAATGCTCCCCCAAGCTTATGTATGGGCTATTCCCTTTCCTTTCAAATTGTACCAAGCTCTAACCATAAATCCTAAGCGAGATAATTAATCTCTCGGGTAATTGAGCAAGTTATTTTTTTGGAGCCTGAATTTATTCGGGCACCGCTAGTTTATATTTTTTGGTGAGGCTTCTAGAGTGGTCTAGAAACTACTCGAGGCTTCTTAGTTCTTTCTCCTAGGGAGGTTTTGGTTGGTGGGATTCATGTGGATACCGATATAGGCTATCCTACGATTGGAGGCTTGTGCAAGAAGGTCCTGCAAAAGCACGCTTCAACTAGTAAGTTCTTTTTCTTTCTCTTTTAATTAATAAGTCTTTTTCTTTAAGTGTTTTTAGACTTAATAATTATGCTTTGGTTATTTTTGCATGCTTAGTTTATTTTATGCTTAGGTTATAAATTAGAGTTATAACATGCTTAGTATAAAATAAATATGCTATCATACAATTTGGAATTATGGTATGCCTAGTCCTTTAGCATGCTAACCTAGGTAAAGAATTATTTAGTTAAGGCTTTATTTAATTTATATGCAACTAATAGGAGTTCCTGGGACAGGGACAAAATTTTGAATTTCCGTCATGCCTCTTATGCATGTTCAATTTGACTGTCAGTTCCCAACATCTATATCATGGCTTACTTGACTCAGTCATGTTCTTACTCAATTGTCGATTGTCTATATCAATATTAAGGCTTATTTTACTTGGCCATATCCCAATGGTAATACAATTGTTTGCACAAATGCATCAGGTCTTTTAACTCCTGGTGCCTTAATAAATTCTGCTTTCACATCTCAGTCTGACTTATAAATAGTCTAACTAAATATGGCTAGCAATATGGCAAATCATATTTTACCAATCACACCTGCCATAGCAGAAAATTCAAAAATTCAAAAATTCAAAAATTCATTCCTTCATATATATCAACAACTTGTAGACATTTTTATGAAGCCATCAAAGAAGGATCAATTCTTAACATTGCGACTCAAGTTGGGAGTTCAAGATATTTACTCACCAAATTTAGGGGGAGTGTTGAGAATATTCCTATGTTGACATTGGATTATTTTTGTATTATGTTTCCTAATTAGTCTAAATTAGCAATATTATCATCAATTTGGAATCATAATGATTAGGAAGATTATTTACAGTTAATTATATTTACATAGATTTGTTTCTTTCCTTTACTCACATGTATTGTACACTATAAATAGCATTCAATGTAATTGATTAAAAACAATAAGAACTATATCATTTAATTCATACTTTTTAGTTCTTGTTCATTTTTCACATTTTATCTTCTTATTTTATCTTCTTCATTTTTTTCTTTTAATTCAAATAATGATGAAAATGGGCTGGAAAAATAAGGATTACAATGAATTTGAAGAATGCCCATAAGGTTTCCTTGAAAAGAATTTTGAAGAAAACACAAGTTAGCATTTTTGCTGCCTTTTATGTGAAAATCCTTTGGCAAAATTCAATGTGAGAAAGGAAAGTAAAAGTGAAAAAGGTTTTGGGTTAAATTTGGCAAAAGTGGAGATGTTGGTGAAGGATGATGATGCTTATACGGGAATATAATTTCGTGAAAAATAACATCTCGACAGATGAAGAAAGTGGAAGAACCAATGTCATATAACTTGTAGCCTTTATGAGTAGATGGATAACCAACAAAGATGCATTGACGAGCTCTAGGGTCAAATTTTTGTTTAGGTTGTACAATGGTGAAATAACATAGACACCCAAATACTCGGAGATGGTCAACTGAGGGAAGCTTATTATACAAGCACTTATAGAGAGTTTTGCCAGAAAGAAGAAGTGTAGGTAACCTATTAATAAGGTGTACTACAGTGAGAACACTTTCTCCCTAAAATTGTAGTGATAGTCCTCATTGGAACAACAAAGAACGAGCGACAATAATGATATGATGGTGTTTTTGTTCAACAACTCCATTTTTATTGGGGTGCATAAACACAAGTAAACTGACACTCAATACCTTTTTCTTCAAAATATTGGCGCATGGAAATGAACACAGGACCATTAGCAGATCGAATCTTTTTAACAGATTTATCAAATTATGTAGATGCAAAGGTAATAAATGATTTGAGAAAATGTTATGTTTCAGACTTTTGTTGCATAAGAAAAATTCATGTACAATGTGAAAAATCATCGACAATTGTTAAAAAGTAATTAGCATTGGAATGTGTTTCAATTTTATGTGGTCCCTAAATGTTGCAATGTATAAATTCAAAAGGAGAATTGTTTTTATCAAACTAGATTGCAAATGAAGCCTAGATTGTTTTAGCCATAGGACAAATGTTATAGTTATGGTGAAATGACATTTTATTATTGGATGAAAGTAATGAAGAAGCCATTTTTAAGCATTTTGATGATGGATGTCCAAGATGGATATGTCACATATCAAAAAAATGAAAAGTTTGTTAGGAGTTTATTACTGGAATGGAAGGTGACATGTAATAAAGACCCACTCGTTGCTCATCCAAACCGATCGTCCTCCATGTAACCAAGTTCTACAAGATACAATTATCAGGTAAAAGAATAATAGGACAATTGAGAGATTTGGTCAATATAATAGCGGGAATAAGATTCAAATTGAAGGACGGAACACATAACGCTTGTTCTAACCGTATACAAACCAACCAACCAACTAAGCCTTAAATCCCACGCTAGGAGGTGTTGGATATGATGAATGCCCTTAAGGCAATTAGGGCGATATATCTTAATTATGTAATAGTATGAATAATTTGTTTAATCAATAAAGGCATTTAATCTTTTGTTTATATCAATATACTTGTATATATATATATATAAGCTTGTTAAATATATATTCATTGATGTATGCAAAAGTCCTTGACATATCATAGCATGAAGTCAGAGAAATTATAGTTGGACAATATTTGGTGGAACCTGCTTCATGCGCAATTATGATTATGTCTAAACTATCTCTAGTCATAGTTTCATCAAGAAAGGATATTGATGAAACGGAAAGACTAGCATGTGGTCAACTTTCTTAGAAAGGGTCCACGTAGTTAATCTCCTAAAGACTGAAGGTGGTGCCATAAGTTTGACACATGGATATATCTTGGAGATATATTGGAGACCGCAACAAGATAAACACTTGGTATATATATCAATGTGTTAGTGTTTATCTTCATGCAATAAGCTTTGCGAATGTCCTCATACTTGAGATGCTAGCTACTTGCTATACTTTGGGTCATTACTCAACACTCATTAATTTCGGGTGCTACGGGTGATTACAGGTGTAGTGATGACAGCACGTTGGTAGGCTGAGTAGTCGGAAAGAATCCATCGCTCTGGATATGTTAAGGAGTTGTACCTGGCCACTTGTTGAAGTGATGATTGCCACAAACCTTGATCAGAGTATGTGTTTGATAGAAATGGTTTCTAGTCAAACACACTATCGTAAAAGGCAATATACTTTGGTAACAAGTAAATAACTGGGATAGCTTGGAGCAACCTCGCTATTAGGGGGTTAACACTTTAACCGAACCCAATAAACCAGATGGTACTAATATTAAAGAATAGAAGGAATTTATCGCACTGGATAACTATTGCATTAACCGGGATTAAGTCATAAGCATAAATGATGTTCCGAGTAATGGGGTTGGTAGACCCTTGCTAGAGGCGTACTAGTGTTGTTTAAGGTAATCGAGTTCTATTCACGGTCTAGAGCATTGAGCCAATGGTTCCATTAGAACAAGGGTTGGTTAAGCCTTAATAGCTCAATACTTCGGGATCCTATAAGGTCACACACATTGGACCTTCATCAGACTAAGTAAAGAACTAATAGATTTATTCTATTACAAAAATATAACATAAATAATAATTGGATTATTATTTGATTGGTTAAAATTGATTAAATCAATTTTCGATAACCAAGGAATTTATTTTGACCGGTAACTAATTAATTAGAGTCATAAATAAATTATAATTGATTAGATCAAATTTGGTTGGACCAAGAAATTTATTTTGACTAATAACTAATTCACTAGAGTCAAAAATAAATATTTATTTGAAAGGATTTAAAGGGGATTTTGCATTAGCGAGTTAAAATCGAAAAGTATAAAATATTTTGTACAAAGTTCGGTTGGACGGAATACACCGAAAGGTGAGCGAACACTGCTGGGCAGTGTTCGCGGCGGCCTATATTCATGGGCTGCACAAAGGCAGCCATGAACATGGGCTTGCCTTTCCACATGCAGCACACTACATGTGGTAGGTGTGTAGGATGGAAGTTTTTCTCCCATCCCACATTGCTAATGGGGAGCAAATTTTTGCTCCCCAAGCCTATATATAGGCTGTCCCTACTCCTTTCAAAATTTACCAAGCTCAAAGTATAAATCCTAAGCGAGATAATTAATCTCTCGTGTACTTGAGCAAGTTATTTTTGTGGAGCCTGAATTTATTCGGATACCGCTAGTTTTTATTTTTGGGTGAGGCTTCTAAAGTGGTATAGCAACTACTCGAGGCTTCTTAGTTCTTCCTCCTGGGGAGGTTTTGGTTGGTGGGGTTCGTGTGGATACTCATAGAGGCTCCTACTATTGGAGCCTTGTGCAAGAAGGTTCTGCAAAGCACGCTTCAACTAGTAAGTTCTTTTTCTTTCTCTTTTAATTATTAAGTCTTTTTCTTTAAGTGCTTTTATAGACTTAATAATTATGCTTAGTTTTTTTTGCATGCTTAGTTTATTTTATGCTTAACTTAGAGTTATAACATGCTTAGTATAAAATAAATATCCTAGGATATAATTTGGAATTATGGTATGCCTAGTCCTTTAGCATGCTAACCTAGGTAGAGAATTATTTAGTTAAGGCTTTATTTAATTTATATGCAACTAATAGGAGTTCCTGGGGACATGAAAAAAATTTTGAATTTCTGCCATGCCTCTTAAGCATGTTCAATTTGGCTGCTAGTTCCCAACAGTGGTATCAGAGCGTGCCTATTTAGTGCATAATTAAGATAGAAGCAAACTAAATATTATTTTCTAAATGAAATAATTTGTTTATTTAATTGTATATATATAAACTTGTGCCTTTCATTTCAAGGTTAGAAAATGGTTATAAATAATTTTGAATAAGCCTACTCATCTTACTCAAATTATACAAGTGTCAATAATTTATTTAAATTACATGGGTTATAGAAGCTCCCAATTTACATGAATTGGAAGAACGAAATGTATTAGTTCAAGAGAATCCATTGGTCTTCAAGTTTGTGCCCGTATTTGTTCTGGCTAAGGATTGGACTTAGTGTCTACTCCTCATAGGGCACCTCTCCAACCTGGGAACCTATATTGGTGCAATTTGAATTGACCAACTGGGGAATTAATATAAACTAATTTATTTCTAGTATATAAGATGGTGCTTATATATGTTTCTATAACAAAGTAAAAATTAAAATTATTGAATAAAAGCTTAAAGGAAATGCAATATAAATTTAACAAATAAAAGTGTTAATTATTTTGCATATAATCTAAGTTGATGGAATAATTATAATAAAGAGCTAAACCCACCTAAGGTTAGACCTTATAAATTAATTCTAAAATTCTCTAAATTAATACAAGTTATCATAATTTTGTCCATCTGATAAAATCCTAGATTGGGTGAGACGTTTAACACCAATAAAATCCCAAAGTAAATATATTAAGGCAAGTTATAGTCTTCCTTAATCAAATTTATAATACGGTCTCTTTGGGCTATCAAAGTGCTACGCAAAGCTTTCCTTCTAATCCACATTGATTGGTTGTAAAGTTTGAGATAGGGTCTGCCTTAACAGAGCTGGGGTAGTCTACCATAAAATTGGGGGCTAGGCCCAAATCTGAGACATATTCAAGGAGATGCTAATATAAGAGCTCATGTCCCTTAGAATTAGGGAACTTGAATGAATTAGCAATTACCTGCAACGCAAATGGAATGGGATTCTAACTATGACTTACTATTATGACTTGACTCATAAAATTGGGGGTTGTAATAGACTAGTTACATATGCTACCTACTAGGAAATTTAGCTAGGCTAAAATTCACGAATTCAATAGAATGGGCTATTGTAAATTTCGAAGAAAATAGTAGGAAAATGTATTTAATTAAAAGTCCTCATATTAAATACATGTACTTAAACTAATATCTAAAGACTTTTCTTTTCTTATATCTTAGGTTGAAAATGGCTTCCAATTTTAATCTCCATATGTTACTTGACACCAAGTTGAATGGTTCAAACTTTTCTGATTGGTTCCGAGGAGTGAGAATAGTTCTCAGATCTGAGGGAATTGCCTTTATCCTAAGTGAAATTTTCCCTGTAGAACCTGATGTTGAGGATCATGTGGAACATGATGCCAGGTTGAAGCACAGGAAAGATCGAGAGACTACCATGTGTATTAAGTTAGGATCCATGAATCCTGAGCTTCAGAAACAACATGAGAACATGCCCTTGGAGGGTATGGTTCTCCATCTTGAAGAATTGTTTTTGGAGAGGGTGAGGACAGAGAGGTATGAGACCTCCAAGCTCCTTTTTGGGACCAAGATGCAGGCTGGCACCTCTGCCTCTCAACATGTACTGAAACTCTTGGGATACCTTGAGAACTGAATTGATTGGGATTCGAGATGAATCATGACTTAAGTATTGACCTTGTGTTGATGTCCTTGACAAATAGTTACTCAGGCTTTGTGACTAACTATTACATGAATAGGATTAATTTAACTATCCCTGAATTAATCAACATGCTAAAAACAGTAGAACCTCAGATCAAGAAGGATCAGAAACCTCTACTATTGGTTGAAAAAGGCAAGGCTTCTAAGAAGAAGAAGCAGGCAGTAGGTGCCAAGAAAAGAATCAGTAAGAAGAAGAATGAAAAGAAGGCATCTAAGCACGTCTGCTTCCAATGTGGGAAACTGGGACATTGGAAGAGGGATCACAAAGCTCCTACTTCTGTGCATTTGAAGAAGAAGCCTATAGAGGCATCTACTTCAGGTATGTTTGTAATTGAAAACTTTGCTACTTTTCTGCGAGAATCCACTTAGGTATTGGATACTAGTTGTGGTTCTTATATCTGTACTTCTGTGTAGGGATAAGGAATTGTAGAAAACTTGTAAAAGGGGAGATGGACCTACGCATAGGAAATGGAGCCAGAGTTGCTGCATTAGCCGTAGGGAGCTTTAGTCTTGTTTTGCCAAGTGGACTTGTTTTAGTTTTGAATAATTGTTACTACATTCCAAGTGTTACTAAGAATATTGTATCTATTGCATGTTTAGCAGCAGAAGGATTTGAAATTTTATTTTTGAATAATAATTGTCTGATTCGTTTGAATAATATTCTTTACGGTTATGGAATGTTGAAAGGTGGCATTTATATTCTTGATACTAAAATAGAAGTTTTCAATATAAACAATGTGAAGAAAGTTAAATTAGATAATGAGAATTCCTTCTACTTATGGCATTGCCGTTTAGGCCACATAAACAAAGGTCGCTTAACCAAGTTGCATAAGCATGGAGACTTGGGCCCCATAGACTTGGAGTCTTATGGTGATTACGAACCTTGTTTAAAAGGAAAAATGACAAAGTTACCCTTTAAAGGAAAGGGTGAACGAGCCATGAGTACATTGGAACTTATACACACTGATGTGTGTGGTCCAATGAGTGTTCAGGCACTAGGAGGATACTCCTACTTCATAACCTTTATCGATGATTACTCACGGTACGGTTATTTATTCTTGATGAAGCATAAGTCTGTAAGTTTTGAAAAATTCAAACTATTCAGAGCTAAAGTAGAGAAACAGCTTGAGAAAAGTATTAAAACACTTCAATCGGATCGAGGTGGAGAATACTTAAGTTAGGAGTTTCAGGATTATCTAAAGGAAAACGGGATAGTTCCCTAGTGGACCCCTCCTTATACACCCCAACACAATGGAGTGTCAGAAAGGAGGAATAGGACTTTATTAGATATGGTCAGGTCCATGATGAGTCATGCAGTTCTTAATAAATTCTTTTGGGGATATGCACTAGAAAGCACGGTTTATGACTTAAACAGAATGCCCTCTAAATTAGTTGATTTTACACCTTATGAAAGATGGTGTAATAAAAAGCCATCTCTAAGTCACTTAAGAGTATGGGGCTGTCCTGCCATGGTAAAGAAGATAGCGTCAGATAAGCTAAATGTCAAGGTTGACAAATTTTTGTTCATTGGATATCCAAAGGAAACAATTGGATTTCTATTTTACCAACCAAAAGCACAAAAGGTATTTGTGTCTCGGAATGCTCACTTTTTGGAAAAGGAACACTTACTTGCAAAAGTTAGTGGGACCAATATTGAACTGGAAGTTCAAGAGAAAGAAATAGACAATCAACTGATTGACTCCATGCTAGATACACAAGAGAGTGTGATCCAAGAACAACCTATCAAAACACAATCATTGTAAAGATCAGGTAGTGTTCATAAGGGTCCTGATAGATATGGGTTTATCATAACTAATGATAAGGAACTATATCTTATGGAGGATGATGAACCAAAGACATATGATGATGCACCACAAGAGGTTAGACCAATTGGGTGTAAATGGGTCTTCAAGAAGAAGACAGACATGGACGGTAATGTAATTACCTATAAAGCAAGGTTGGATGCTAAAGGTTATAGTCAACGGGAAGGTATTGACTATGATGAAACCTTCTCACCAGTAGCCATGCTTAAATCCATAAGGATACTCCTCGCCATTATTGCTCAATACGATTATGAGATCTACTAGATGGATGTAAAAACAACATTCCCGAATAGGGATTTAAACCGGGATGTGTATATGACACAACCAGAGGGTTTTATATCTCAAATGGCTCGAAGGTATGCAACCTACAAAGATCCATTTATGGACTTAAGCAGGCATCCAGGAGTTGGAATATAAGGTTTGATCAGACAATCCAGGAACTGGATTTCTGCCCAAATGCAAATGAGCCTTGTGTTCACAAGAAGGTTAGTGGGAGTGTAGTCATTTTTCTAGTATTGTATATTGATGACATTCTGCTATTAGGAAACGACATTTCTCTTCTTCAAAACGTTGAAGTATGGTTGTCAAGAAAGTTCTCCATGAAAGACCTTGGTGAAGTAGCATTTATACTAGGTATAAAGATCTACAGGGATAGATCCAAGAGGCTTTTAGGTCTTTCTCAAAGTACATATATAGACAAGGTGTTGAATAGGTTATCTCTCGATGACAAAGGGGATTAACCTATCTAAGGCTGAGTGTCTGAAGACAGCTCAGGAGAGAATGCACATGAAGGATATACCCTATGCATCCATGATAGGATCCATCATGTATGCTATGATATGTACTAGGCCGAATGTCTCTCAGGCTCTAATCTTTATGAGTAGATATCAGTCAAATCTAGGTGAAAAGCACTGGATGGCCATCAAGGCAATCCTTAAGTTCTTGAGAAGGACTAAGGATGAGTTCTTGATTTATGGAGAAGGTGACCTCACTATTAAAGGTTACGCTAATGCGAGCTTTCAATCTGACAAGGATGACTTTAAGTCTTAGTCAGGTTTTATGTATGTGTTAAATGGAGGGGCAGTATCCTAGAAGAGTTCCAAGCAAGAAACTACTGCTGATTCAACTACAGAATCTAAATACATTGCTGCATGTGAAGCAGCAAAAGAAGTTGTCTGGTTAAAGGGATTTACTGGTGTTCTCGGTGTGGTGCCTGAGGCTGTTGATCCAATTACTTTATATTATGATAATAATGGTGCCATAGCTCCGGCAAAGGAACCATGGTCTCATCAGAAAAACATACATGTATCCAGAAAGTATCATATAATCAGGGAGATTGTTGATGCTAAGATAATAAGATTAGAATATGTACCCATTGATCAGAACCTCGCAGATGGTCTGACAAAGGCATTGACTTAAGTCAAACATGACTAGCATGTTAAAGCATGTGGATTAAAACATATGGCTAATTGGCCTTAGTGCAAGAGGGAGTTTGTTGGATATGATGTATGCCCTTAAGGCAATTAGGGCGATATATCTTAATTATGTAATAGTACGAATAATTTGTTTAATCAATAAAGGCATTTAATCTTTTGTTTATATCAATATGCTTATATATATATATATATATATATATATATATATATATATATTAAAGCTGGTTAAATATATATTCATTGATGTATGCAAAAGTCCTTGACATATCATAGCATGAAGTCAGAGAAATTATAGTTGGACTATATTTGGTGGAACCTGCTTCATGTGCAATTATGATTATATCTAAACTATCCCTAGTTATAGTTTCATCAAGAAAGGTTATTGATGAAATAGAAAGACTAGCACGTGGTCAACTTTCTTAGAAAGGGTCCAAGTAGTTAATCTCCTAAAGATTGAAGGTGGTGCCTTAAGTTTGACACATGGATATATCTTGGAGATATATTGGAAACCGCAGCAAGATAAACACTTGGTATATATATCAATGTGTTAGTGTTTATCTTCATGCAATAAGCTTTACGAATGTCCTCATACTTGAGATGTTGGCTACCTTGTATGGTACTATTGCTGTACTTTGGGTCATTACTATGCACTTATTAATTTAGGGTGCTACGGGTGATTACGGGTATAGTAATGACAGCACGATGGTAGGCTGAGTAGTCGAAAAGAATCCATCGCTCTGGATATATTAAAGAGTTGTACCTAGCCACTTGTTGAAGTGATGATTGCCATAAACCTCTTATCAGAGTATGTGTTTGATAGAAATGGTTTCTAGTCAAACACACTATGGTAAAAGGCAATATACTTCAGTAACAAGTAAATAACTGGGATAGCTTGGAGCAACTTCGCTATTAGCGGGTTAATACTTTAACCAAATCTAATAAACCCGATGGTACTAATATTAAACAATGGAAGGAATTTATCGCACTGGATAACTATTGCATTAATTGGGATTAAGTCATAAGCATAAATGACGTTCCGAGTAATGGGGGATGGTAGACCCTTGCTAGAGGCATACTACAGTCGTTTAAGGTAATCGAGTTCTATTCACGGTCTAGAGCATCGAGCCAATGGTTCCATTAGAACAAGGGTTGGTTAAGCCTTAACAGCTCAATACTTCGGGATCCTATAAGGTCACACACATTGGACCTTCATCGGACTAAGTAAAGAACTAATAGATTTATTCTATTACGAAAATATAACATAAATAATGATTGGATTATTATTTGATTGGTTAAAATTGATTAAATCAATTTTTGATACACCAAAGAATTTATTTTGACTGGTAACTAATTAATTAGAGTCATAAATAAATTATAATTGATTAGATCAATTTTAGTTAGACCAAGAAATTTATTTTGACTGATAACTAATTTATTAGAGTCAAAAATAAATATTCAATTGAAAGGATTTAAAGTGGATTTTGAAATGGCGAGTTAAAACCGAAAAGTATAAAATATTTTGTACAAAGTTCGGTCGGACGGATCACACCGTAAGGTGCGCAAACACTACTGGGCAGTGTTTGCGGTGGCCCATACTCATGGGCCGCACAAAGGCAGCCCATGAATGCAAGGGAAGCCCACATAGGGTTGCCTTACCACATGCAGCACGCTAGTTTATATTTTTGGGTGAGGCTTCTAGAGTGGTGTAGCAACTACTCGAGGCTTCTTAGTTCTTCCTCCTGGGGAGGTTTTGGTTGGTGGGGTTCGTGTGGATACTAATAGAGGCTATCCTACTACTGGAGGCTTGTACAAGAAGGTTCTACAAAAGCACACTTCAACTAGTAAGTTCTTT
This sequence comes from Euphorbia pulcherrima, assembly GCA_947683365.1. Taxonomy (NCBI): domain Eukaryota; kingdom Viridiplantae; phylum Streptophyta; class Magnoliopsida; order Malpighiales; family Euphorbiaceae; genus Euphorbia; species Euphorbia pulcherrima. The sequence continues at coordinate 24,126,743 of CANTUS010000009.1, forward strand.
TTCTTTCTCTTTTAATTATTAAGTCTTTTTCTTTAGGTGTTTTTAGACTTAATAATTATGCTTATTTTTTTTGCATGCTTAGTTTATTTTATGCTTAGGTTATAACCTAGAGTTATAACTTGCTTAGTACAAAATAAATATGCTAGGATATAATTTCGAATTATGGTATGCCTAGTCCTTTAGCATGCTAACCTAGATAGAGAATTACTTACTTAAGGCTTTATTTAATTTAGATGCAACTAATAGGAGTTCCTGGGGACATGGACAAAATTTTGAATTTCCATCATGCCTCTTATGCATGTTCAATTTGACTATCTGTTCCCAATATGTGGGGTCGGCTATATGGATCTTGCGATGCCATGAAGCTCTAATAAAAGCCAAATTTTCATCCTAACCGAGCAAATGCATTCCTTAGAAATAGTTTCTCTCCAAGTAATCTTAGGTCTACCTCTCCCTCTACCCTTACTCTCTGTCCTTAAGTACTTAGATTTTCTAACTGGAGCATCTATTGGTCTACATAGAACATATCCATGCCACCTTAGTCGCCCTTCACTCAGTTCATCCTCAATGTATGTCACATCGGTTTTTGGCAGATGCACTCATTTCTAATTCGATCCTCCTTGTATGCCCACTCATCCACCTAAGCATACTCATTTCTACCACATTCATCCTTTGAATATGTTGTGTCATTATAGCCTAACATTCACTCTTATATGTCATGGTTGTCCTAACCACCGTTCTGTAGAACTTACCTTTCACTTTTAAAGGTATCTTTTTGTCATATAGGACTCCATTATAACTTCTACATTTCGTCCATCCTACATTAATTCTATGAGTTACATCATCATCAATCATCCCCTCCTCATGGAAGATAGAGCCCAAATACTTAAATTATTTACATTTTGGCACGATTGTATCTCCTAGTTTTACTTCTCCTTCGTCTCCCTTCCATAAGTTGAACTTCGTGTGCAAATACTCTGCCTTACTTCTACTTAACTTAAAACCTTTACTCTCTAACACATTTCTCCACACCTCTAGCTTCTTGTCAACCCATTCCCTTGATTCATCAATCAATATGATGTCATCCGTAAACAACATACACCATGGGATGTAGTCTTGTATTTTGGTGGTCAACTCATCCATAACTAGGGCAAATAAAAATGGGTTTAAAGATGATCCATGATTCAATCCAATTGTGATGGGAAACTCCTCTGTCACTCCTTGTCCAATTTGTAGACTTATTATTGCCCCTTCATACACGTCCTTTATTAAGTTTATGTACTTTACATGAATACCTTTTTTTTCCAGTGCCCACTAAATGACTTACCTTGGCACTCTACTATATGCTTTCTCTAAGTCAAAGAAAACCATTGAATGTCCTTCGTCTTCTCCCTATATATCTCCATCAGATTTCTCTGAAGAAAAAATAGCTTTAGTTGTGGACTTACCAGGCATGAAACCAAATTGATTTGCGGAAACCTTAGCGATCATCCTAATATGGTGTTCAATCACTCTCTCCCAAAGTTTCATTGTACGACTCATCAGTTTAATATCATGACTAAATTGAACACTGCCTATGAATGTGGTAGGATCTGTAGAACCGTTGGGTAAATTTACTAAGGTGATTGAACGTGCATATTATTGAGTGAAATATTTAGGATCCGAAATGATATGGTCAGTGGCACCACTATTAAGAATCATTGGCTTTGCAAAAACAGAATTAATTGATGCATTAAAAGAAAACGGATCTGATGCATTAGCACATGTCATTATTATTAGGATTATTGATATGTAGAACAACCTTGGATCGGTTGTGAACGACAACATCAACAGAGTCCTTTTGGGTTGTGTTTTTACTTTTACCGTCCATAGGGATTGAATGAAAAATTGATGTAGATAAGAGAGCGCTGGTGTACTTGGAGAAAATTGATAAAAGTGGCTAGCTCGATTACTATTTTTTTAGGCTTTTGGGTCGAATTTTGACATTTCAGGACACTTTTCTGATCAGAAATGGCCCAACGAGCAACGCTCATGACACACATGAGCCCCACCCTATCGGGCCCTAATTTTGCCATTTAGGCCCTCGATTTTGCATTTTTCTGTTTTCTGGGACTTAATTGCAATTTTCTAAAAGTTTGTGTGCTTTTATTTTTTTCTAGGGTTTTAACCCTAGCCTCTAGACCTTATTTATAGGCGTGTTTGATAGATAATTCGGCAGTTTTTAATTGAATAAAATTGGCTGCGGCTATTTCTCCTAATTACTCTAAATCTTGAAGAATTTAGGGTTCTTAGAACCCTCTTTTGTTTACAGTCTAGTAGAATTGTGAACAATAGATTTATTTTCTTGTCTTGTGATTGATTCCGCTACATCAGTTCATACCAGAGCCTTCACATACTATGGCACCACCAAGAAAAGAATGAAGTGTGGCCGAGATTACTGAAGACGAAGAAAGGTGCTAGGTTGTAGAGGTTGTTGATCAAAGGATGGGGACTTTTGTTGAGTAGGTAATGTCTAGGCTAGAGGCATTAGATGCGAGACTTAATGGGAACAATAACGATGGCAGAGGGGTGCGAATCGTCAATGAACAACCTCGCGATGAAACCCTAGGGAAGAAAAGTGACGAGGAGTGGCGATCTGAGTATGGTGGTCGTCGCCGAGAGCGAGCCACCGAGGATCGACGTTGGGAGGCTGGCCTGCGGATTGAGATTCCAGAATTTAGAGGAACCCTTCAACCTGAAGAGTTTCTCGATTGGCTGGCGGCAGTAGAAGAAGTTCTGGAATTCAAGGGAGTTCCGGAGAATAAGCGGGTGCAACTAGTGGTGACTCGATTGAGAGATAGAGAGATGGCTTGTTGGGTGCAGGTCAAGAACCCTAGGGTTCGCATGGGTAAGTCTAAGATTGTGAAGTGGGAGAAGATGAAGAAACAGTTGAGAGCCACGTTCCTACCCTACAATTTTCAGCGTCTTATGTATCAGAGGTTGCAAAACCTCAAACAGGGAGGGCGTTCTATCGAAGAATATACAACAGAGTTCTATCAGTTGGTGGCACGGAATGATATGTACAACATAGAAGAACAGCTAGTGTCGAGGTATATTGGGGGTTTACGTAAACAGTTGCGAGAAGCAGTTAATGACTTTGATCCACTTACTGTATCGGAGGCTCACCAAAGGGCTCTCCGTTTAGAAAAGAGAACTCGTTCTACAGTTGTGAATGTTTTAAAAGGAGGCAGCAGCGGCGGTGGAGGGTTTAAGAGCGCGGTAACAGTAGGTAATAAGGAGGTTTCCCCAGTGGCAGAAAACCCTAATCTGAATCGTAGTCAACTGAGGTGTTTTAAGTGTGGTCAGATTGGGCATAGGCCTGTAAACTGTTGGGTCTCAGAAAAGAGGGCTATGATAACTGATCATGAAACGGGAAAGGATGGAGTGGGTGAAGATAACGTTGACGAGGGAGATGAAGAGGTGAATGAAGAGATTGTGGTAGAAGGTGATGTAGGGACAGCCTTGGTCGTGCGACGATCTTTCCTAACCCCAGGTGCGAATAATGATCAGTGGTTGCGGAATAATATCTTCCAATCCAATTGCACCATAAAAGGGAAGGTCTGTAAGTACATGATTGATGCAGGTAGTTGTGAGAATATTATCTCCTTGGAGGCGGTGCGGAAGCTAGAGTTGCCCATAGAAATACGAGCGGAAGACTGAAAATTTGAGTCACCGGGAACGATGCTCTGGTACCATGTGAAAAATGAATATGAAGAAAAAATTAATTGATAAATTGTAAATTGTATTATTGAGTTGTGAACAATCAACTACATTTACACGTATTTATAGGTGTATAACTACTTGTTCACCAAGAATAATAAATACATATAAATACAAATGGTAATGTAAATATTACAAAATCATAATCATATATATAGTTTAGTTATTGAGTACTTTACTTTGGCATCAAATACTTAATAAAGAGAGATGGTGAGTTAGGTGTGTGTTAAACAAAATAGTTTTTCATTTTAATAAACTTTCTGTCTGTACGTTTGAGTGTTAGTTAGTTAATATAACTGTGCTTTTTCTTTTATTTTGTTATTATAACCGTTTATCAATTTAGACTTTGGTGTTCGATTTGGCTTATTTTGTCTAGTACAATTTTACACGAAACAAGATCGGAGAACGTGTCTTATTTTTTTTATATGTTTTCTTATTTTATATGATTTATTGGTGATTAGTTTTATGATTAGTTTGTTTCATGTATAGACTATAGTAACTATTATTTTCATACGACCCCTTGATTGAATAGTGTTTAAGGGTAAAGTAATTGACATTATATAAAAAAAGTATTTTGAATAACTTAAATTTTATGTGTTAGAAACAATATGGATATTCGATATCATAAATTATAGGAAAGTAGAGAAAATGAAATGGTGACAAAGTAAGTTATATCGAATGCTTTTATTTTCTTCATATGGGCTATGAAGAAGATTCAAGAGATACCAGAATATGAAAGAAAACGAGAACCTAGCCGCTCCCTGCAACCTCTAGTCGTTGCCGCCTCCTCGACGCCGATTCACCGCTTTGTATCTCCTCTGTTGCCGCCGTCTTATGTATGCTTAATGCCTTTGCTTGATTCAAGTTACTGTTTCGCTGTTCAGATTATAGCACTCAACATATAATAATTATTCGAATCTTTCCCAAGCCATGAAAGCCAACTACATCTTGGTCAGCCATGCTCGCCGGCGTCGATTGTTCTGATTATTGATTCCTTGGTTTTAACATCACCTACTGCTATCGACTCAGATTAGGTTTGTTTTCTTCTACTCACTTCCGAATACTGGTACAGTACAACTTCAGAGCTTGTGATTATGATGGCTAATATAAGCCATAACTTAAATCATCGTATAAGGCAGAACCTAGATCGTCAGACCAACATTGATAACCGGATTTATTTCAAAAAATTTCTGAATACTCATGATGCTGCTGCACTTAAGCTAGCCTTCTCTAAGTATGGAGTTTTAGGGTAGGTGTATGTTGCAAGAAGAAGGAATGTGAAAAACCTAAACTTTGGCTTTGTTACTATCGATGGGTCTATCCCGATGCATGGAGCTTTATACAGATTAAATGCGATTATGTTTGGCTATATTAGGATACGTGCTTTCGAGGCCAAATATCCTTCTCCAAGTAGGAAGAATATCCCTCTGTGGAATCCCCCTAACACACAGGTTAGGCCGAGACCGATATTCTGAGAGTCGCCCAGGGATAACATGTCTTATGCTACAATGGTAACCCCTCCCTCAGACTCGCCTCAAGTTGACATCATTAGTGAACTTCTATTAACAAATTGGTCTCAGGTTGCGTGTCTCTTACGGATTAGGAAATTAGCTGTTATTCCTGATTTAATGGAAAATGTTTCAACTAGACATTTTGCATTTGATTTTATTGCACCATCTGGTGGAAATCTTGTAGTTATGGCATTTCACTTGGCCGATGCGAAATTAGCCTTCCAGGAGGGAGACTAGGCACACCTACAGGATATTTTTTCACCCCTTCAGAGTGCCTCTTCTATGTTGATTTCTTGGGTTTGCCTCCTGCTTTGATTACGGAACAACTTGTTAAGAAACTTTTTGATGAGATAGGAGCCTTAGTAGCCCATGATTTTAATTATTTACGCTCTGATCACCTGGATGTTATCTCTTATTTGATTTCTGCGCCAAAAGGGAGTACTAGCCAAGAGATTTCATTGAGGTGGGATGATATTGAGTTTGTGGTTAGTATTCAATTCAGACAGGCTATCGCATGCAACAGGTGCTCAAACATGAATCCTTTTAGTTCTGATTTGAGGTCTAGTGGAAATAATTTGGAACATCTAGAAACTTACCCACCCCCTCAGATCTGCCAAAGGTTCTTAACATAAGCTGATGACTTCGGGTTGATTGACACTGTCCCTAGCTCTCCTCCTCTTCATCCCTTGAGGATGGATGATGCTGAAATTTCTATCAAGTAGCATGCTCCGGTTTATATTGGGTTTACTGACAGTGTCCCCAGCTCCACTCATAAACAATATGGAGCTAAAATTTCTATCATGCTGCATACTTTTGGGTTGACTGATAGTGTCCCTAGCTCCATGAGGAGAGATAGAGCTGAAATTTCTATCAAATAGCAGGCTCTAGGAAGGATTAGGTTGAGTGACAGAGTCCCCAGCCCCATTGATCATAGAAAGGATACGGCTGAGGACTCTGTCACTAGGATAGGATGGGTTAATTAATAGTGTCCCTAGCTCCCCTCCTTTTGGTGCGGAGGGTACAACTAAAATTTATGTCTTGTGGAATACACATGGTGGCACGCTTATTCCAAACATTAATGGAGCTCAATCACCCCGCGTTGAATTGGGTTAACTGACAGTGTCCCCAGCAATCCTCCCCTGGTGGTTAGTAATAAACCAGTTGTGACTATAGGAGATCTATAGGATCGAGTGTCAAGCTCAGATTCATGGAGATCTGTCCAGGGGAATGATGTCGTTGAAATCTTTGTTGTTCAAAAAACCATAGCCCAACCTATTACTCAGGTTGAAATCTCATACACCCATCAAGCCACTTCTCTAAGACTTCATTTGCATAGGCGAACAACAAATTCAATATTATAGCCTTCGAAAGGATCAGGAAATAATGGTTATATGTCACGATAGGAGACGAATTCAGGACAGGATTTGCACATGGAAAGTTACAAGACAGTAGAGAACTCGACTAGGCAGGGACCTTCTTTGAGAATGACTAGATCATCAGAAACCTCAGGACCAGATATTGCTAACATGAACAGGGTTATAACCATATCAAGGGTTGTACCACCGATTGTGTCAGATAATAGGGTAACACTTGAAGTAAGAAAAAGATTGGGGATTTTTAAAGATAAACCTGCAGGCACTAGAATTAGGCAAGAATTGATCCAGTTTCCTCTAAGTTATTTTGTCTTCGTTAATGTCATTAAATTTTTTGAGTTGGAACTATCGAGGTGGCCTCTTTAATGGGGGGAAAACAGATGTTAATAAGGTCACTAATTAGAAAGTGGAGCCTTCACGCATTCATTCTTTTGGAAACAAAATCCACTAGTTTCTCAGACCAAGTACTGAGGAAATTTTGGGGACATAATGACTTTCGGTCTCACTATATCTTGGCTATTGGCCTATCATGGAATTCCTTGTTGTTTCAAGGATCGATTATGCAGGAATATGAGAGATGGGTTGTTAAAACTGAACTCGAGCTAGGTAGAAGTTCATCTAGTCTGTGTTTACGCGTACAACAATTAGGAGAGTAGGAGACAATTGTGGCAAGAGCTAGCCCCCATTATTTTGGGTTTACGATTGGTCATACTTTGTGGGGACTTTAATGAGGTTCTACGTGCTTCGAAAAGGAGTAATGGGAGTATAACGAGCTCAGTGATGGAATTTTGGGATTTTGTAGATGAATGTGAACTATATGATTCGCCTCTACATAGGAGATATTATACTTGGGCAAATTCCCAATCCTTCTGGAGGATTGATCGAGTTCTTGTTTCATGTGAGATTTTGGATTCATGGCCATTTATGAGAATTTTGACAATTGATTCAACACTTTCGGACCACTTCCCTATTACATTCATGTTACGTGCCTCTGGGAACGGAAAGAGGAGACCTTTTTTATCTCTTAATGCATGGTGGGAGAACAGTTCATTTTTACCATTCATAATGGAAAAATGGGAACTTATTGGTAAAAACTTTCCGGAGCGCGATATTCATTTTAAGCTCTGTAAGTTGAAAGATTTTATTCGACCATGGCACATATCCAATTTTGGGTAGTTAGAAGAGAAAATTCGGGAGTTATAAGGAAAAGTACTCAGCCTTATGTCCGAACTTCATACAACTATAGCCGAATTGCTAGCTCGGCGAAAAAATCTTGAAAGCATAAAACACCAACTATCGAGATTTATGTGGTCAGTATTGGGCTATGAAAATATAGGTTTCTTTCACAGAATAGCTTCTATAAGAGCTCGAATTAACAACATAACTCAGCTGGAAATTGATGGGGAGCTGATAAGTGAACTGGGGTGATTATGAATATAATTCAAGGCTTTTAATTGGAATTATTTGGCAATCAGCAGGGAGTTCCATTGTCTTTAAGGACCATGAATTTCAGTTGCGTTGATATCACCTCAAATAATAGGTTGACAGCAGCATTTTCGAAGGGGAAGATTTGGGGTGCTCTTTGTTCGTGTAGTGAGAATAAGGCTCTAGGACCTGACGGTTTTAATTTTTATTTTTACAAAAGATTTTGGGCTAAACTTAAAGTATATGTAATGCACTTATTCGAGGAATTTCATACAACTAGTAGGCTACTTGATTCTATTAAAGTGTTTGTACTATGAATAATTATAGGCTGATTGCCTTGATCCATGGTGTTTATAAATTGGTGGCTAATGTTTTAGCCAATCGCATACAGCCTTGTTTGTCGGAATTGATATCAGAATCACAATTTAGCTTTATCAAGGGCAGAAACATACACGAGTGTTTTTTTATAGCCTCGAAACCGCTTCACTCGATCCAGTCGATTAGACAATCGTGCTTTGTGCTAAAATTGGATTTCCATAAGGGCTATGATAGCGTGTCATGGAATTATATTGATAAGGTAATGGAAAGAATGAATTTCGATGTTAAGTGGATCTCGTGTCTCAGGAATTGTAGAAAATAGTCGATCACTTCTTTCGTTATTACTGGGGTTCCATGTGATCAAATCTGTATTCGACAAGGGGTGAAGCAAGGGGATCAACTATCTGCCATTATTTTCTTGTTGGCTATGGAAGGCTTGAAGCAACTATTAGATGCTAGCATCATGGAAGGTCTACTTCCAGGGTTTTGGATCAAGAGATGTATCAGAGCTATAGTTTACTGATGATACGATTTGAATTCTACCTACTGATGCGGACATGCTGCCCTTGTTTATTAGAATACTATGGTGTTTCGAATTGATCTTAGGCTTACGGATTAATTACAATAAAAGTTTGATAATGGTAGTCAATGTACAGGAACAATTCTTGAACTCGTGTGCAAATTTCATTGGATGCAAAGTAGAAAAATTCTCGATTACTTACTTGGGTGCTCCATTAAGTTGGAAATGGCTGCCAATCTCGTCGTGGAACCCATTGGTGATGAAATTTCAGAATAGGTTAGCCAGTTAGAAAGGGAATTATTTATCGTATGGGGGGCGAGTGGTATTAATTAAATTGGTGTTGGCTTCACTTCCTATCTATTTAATGGCCTTGTATAGAATGCCGAGAGCAGTCATTGATAGGTTAAATTGCCTAATGAGGAATTTCCTGTAGAAAGGAGATTCTTATGCATGTGGGATTTGCAAGGTGTCTTGGAGTACTGTTGCTTTACCTAAAGACTTGGGAGGACTATACATTAGGGATTTCAGACTTGTCAAACACAGTTTACTTCTGAAATGGCTTTGGAGATTGTGTGAAATAAGCTACCAGTCTATGTGGTTTGAAATTTGTGTGCATCGGTATGGCCTACTGTTGTGGGCGAACTTTGAATGGGTGGATGCTCGTACCTTATCCCTGATTTGGAAAGGGGTGTTTTCGATGTGTGTTAAAGATGGGCAGTTTTGGTCTCTGTTCAAAAATAATTCGAGAATGTCTATAGGGAACGGCATTACATCTTCCTTTTGGCACGATAATTGGAGATCCGATCAGCCGCTTAGTGTTTTATTTTCGGATTTATATCCTATTAGCAACATGAAATTTTGCACGATTCAACACGGGTGCAAGATTTTGTCAGGGGCCGAGGCATATGGTCGACCTTTATGGAAACGCAACTTATGAATTTCGGCTACGGAACGCTGTAGGCAAATGAAAGAGTGGATTATGGAGGCGTGCCCGTCTCTTTTTGAAGTGGATGTATCGAGTTAAGCTATAGAGGTTCAAGTGGATTGTATAATACCCTGGGTAGCGGATCGTATTACATGGGTTTGTGAGGCTAGTAATAACTATTCGGCTAGATCATTTTGTCGTAACTATTATCGACTCCCAAGATGGACGGCTCCATTGCTGAAATTTAGTTGGGTTTGGGAATCGACTTTACTATCGAAAGTCTGCTTCTTTGGCTAGCTTGTGTTTCGTAGGAGCATACCAACAAGATCTTTCCTCTTAAGGCGACATAGCAGGGCTGTTGAAAACGATGAATGCCCCTTATGTGGTGGAAGTGAGACGATGAGCGATGCGCTTTTTCTTTGCCCTCAAAGCTTGAGAATTTGGAACCAACTATTCTTATTATTTGGGATATCAGTAACCATACCATCCTTGGCTTGGGAGTTCCTGGAGCTATGGCGTTTACATTTCATTGCAGGACCAAAACGAGACTTCGCCACATCACTATGGTTCTTGATTGCTTGGACCTTATGGAATAGGAGGAACAAGGTCATTTTTTACAGTGGCACTTGTTCGGAAGACATTCTAGTTACAAGCATTTATTCTTGTTGGTTCTTATTTGTATCCAAGAAACTCAATATGGGCTTTTGTAGTCTCAGATGTATTTACTTTTTCACAGCGATTACTCTCATGTAACTGAACTTGTTGATCACAGCTTGTGATTAAGACTTTTGAATAAATAAAATGCCTGAAATAACCACATTGGCTATTCTCGGGGTACCTTCATTCAAAAAAAATTTATGAAATAAGTCTATATTTATAGACAAGATAAGTTAATAGGTTACATTAACCTTTCAATTACACAAATTAATGCAAATAATGGAGAAAGAGTTATAGGTGCTAGTAATGAATGGATATCAATATAATTCAATATATGTAACATACATATATTCTTTGGTAAATAATTATAATTTCTCTATGATTTGCACTAATAGACTACTACTTCTGTGAGTTTTGTCATATAATTTTAACCTCCCTATATTTTACTTTCATTTAACTATTATCTCATTTTGTTAAGTTTTATATCTTTTCCAGTGACATGGCATATTTATGATGGAAAAATTGCTCATGTATTTCTTCTTTGTCAGTTTAACTTATTGTCATTATATAACTTGCTCCAATTCTTAGGATTGTGTTTTTTTTCATCGAGTCAAAATTTGAACGTAATTTTATATCTATTACAAAGGTTGTACGTTCTAAGACTATAGGTGCGATTTAGGAGTGGAGAAAATCAATCCTTTCATTGTTTCAATTCTTTGAGCCTTTGCATCTTTGATTTGATATTGCATTGTAATTTGTTTGCCTAACGAAATCTATGGTCCGCATTGGTACAATAAATCTGCAACAAATTTAATAAGACCTTATAAATAAAGATCTATAAACTTTAGATAATCTACAGTAGACTTCACTATTGTTCACTTGTCCTAATTAAATTCAAATTATAAATAATAATTTTAATGATTTCATTGCAACCCATAATTAATTAACATTGTTAAATTAAAATTAAAGTTAATATATTTTTAATGTAAATGACCATATGATTAAATAACATTTATAAGTCTACCATCGTGCATGTAACTTGGCTGCAAATTAATTGACAATAGAAGTAACCAGAAATGTGTAGAAAATAAATTGAACATTTTATGAGATAAAAAGTTGTGAAAATAATATAAATAAATAAATAAAAATAAGGGTAATTTTGTTTACATACCAGCTATTTTGATGAAAAAGTTATAAAACTTAACGGGAAGAGGTAATAGATGGATAGAAACAAAAAAAGAGGTTTGAATTAGGCCGAATGCTCTTTAATACCCCTCAAGTTACGTACTTTTGAATTAGATACTCCCCAACTTTCAATTGGACCTCCGAAGTACCCAAACTTGAAAAAAGTGAACCTCTGTGCTACCTCAATCCCACTTGTTTAGTCGCAGCCAAGAGAGTGTATTACACTCGCTGCCAAAGTGGAAAATTTGGCAAATTCAAACCATTGAGTGAACGACGCATGACATAAACTATCAAAAATTTTAAAATATTAACCTTGACAAAAAAATTTTAAGTCTCTGCAATTTTAATTCAACCAAAAAACACCGGAAAATCCCAATCAAAAAATTGCAAAAAATTATTAAATATCCGAAAAATAAATTTTGTGCAAGGATTTTTTAGCAAATGTTTTCGTAAGGGCCCGAATATGTGAAAATAGGTTTCGGGGCCTGGTTTCGTAAGAAATCAAAATATAAAAAAAATTATGAAGTATTCGGAAAATAAAAAAAATAAATTTGGTGCAAGAATTTTTCAGAGATTGTTTACGGAAGGGCCCAAAAATGTGAAAATACGTTTCTGGGCCCGATTTTGTAAAAAACTGAAAAATCCCAAAAAATTATGAAATATCCGGAAAATAAAGAACATAAATTTGGTGCAAGAATTTTTTAAAAAATGTGAGCTTTCCAAACATACCCCTAAAGGAGGAAGAGGGTCATTTTGCAATTAGAAAAGTATTTAGATATTTTTTATGATTTTCTTTACAAATTATTGAATTTATTTAACTTTTTATGGATTTTGGAGTCAACAATGTGCCCCCTTGTCAAAGCAAGACACCTCAGCTGTCTCCTCGGACACAGGTAGCACGGAGGTTTACTTTTTACATATTTGGGTACATCGAAATTCCACTTAAAGTTGGGGTATATAAAGCAAAAGTGAGCTACTTAGGGGGTATAAAAGAGCATTTGGCCATTGCAAAAATAAGTAGTTATCTTAATAAACTCAATTTTGTATTATAAACAATGTTTTAAAATACGCTAGGTGCTAATTAGGCGGCAAGGATCTCTGAGACCTTGGAGGAGGGATTAATCGAGGCCTTGATAGGGAATAATCAAATTTGTAATTTCTTTAATTATTTTTTTAAATTTATTGAATTATACATTCAATTAAAATGTGAACTACGTTATAAATATATTATAAAAAATAATAATGTACATTTATTATTAAAAAGTTGAAAAAAATTAGGTAATTTTTGTTGTCTAGGAGGTCTTTCTAGCAAGTGCACTAGGATCGGTTTGTAATCCGAGCAAGACGAAGTGTTGTGTTCTATGGAGAGCAAATATAAATAGTGTGAAGGTCTCCCTTATAGACTGTCTCGGAAGTTCTTTTTTATTTTTAGGTTGGTGGATAAATAAAAATGACTTAAATATAAAATACATAAAATAAAGATAATGTATAAGTTCTCTACCAACAAACATGACAAGATATTATTCCTAACAATGCATATAAAAACTCAATGATGCATATAGATCCAGGGTATCTCAACCACAATGATTCAAGAATTCTCTTCGACCATCTTGAATACTAAGCTATGCTAACTTACTTTCCCTCTTGGTCCATCATAAGCTAACAATAACTTGCATTAGGTTTGGTTAAGCATCTAGATAAATCTAAAACCCTTGGCATATGACTAATCTCCTCTCGGACTCATGCATCATATGTGTGTTTGTGTTCTATTATGTTAAATCTCTTCTTGGTCTCATTAACATAACTATATATGAGTTGGATCCTTGACTCATAAGTATTAAGCACTCAAACAAACAATCATAAATAATTTTAAGTCATACATATATTGTTTCGAAGATCTCCTGTACAATCTGTTTAAGGAGAACTTGTAGTTGGAAACTTAAAATAGCACAGTAAAAATAGAGAAACTGAAAATTACCATTAAAGAAGAAAAGAAGTTACAAAATTACAACAGAAAAAAAGAAAAATGGCAAACTCCATAAGGCCAGAAAAACTCACCAATGGTAAAGGTGGGTTTATATAGCCACCAATCCAAAGGAAAGAAGAAAAATATCTATAATAAACTAATTCTAACTAATACAAAAGTATCTAGATATTGTCTAAAATAAATATTAAGTAATCTCACTTGTCAAAAAAGCCTTACAGAGAGGGAAAAGTTGTAAAGTTGCAAAAAGCAACTTTTTCTTTACTTTTTCACTCTTCTTTCCGATCAAATGTCACATCAATCAACCCATCTACTCTTTGCCACTTGACTGCTCTGTTTGGAGGGAAATTTTCCACCATATTCAGCTTTTCTCCCAAAATGTCAAGACATCTCCTCATTTCGTAAAACACGAAGATTTCCAGAGAAAATTGCACTTTTTCCTTAATTTCCAGCAATCAAAGCAGGAGTGCTCATTCCTTTAGCGGAGACCTAATACCTTTAGAGATCTTCATAAAAACTAATATTTTCATTCAAAATGTCAGCTTTTTATGCATGATTTATATAACACAAATTCAATGCATCGAATATCCCCACACTCAAACAGTTGATTGTCCTCAAGCAATCCATTCAATGTTAGGTTGAAATTGATTAGTAACACTAGGAGCATGAAGATCTTGTGAAAACAATCACTCAAAAACGAGATTAGAAGAGAACTTTAGAATAGAGAAAACCTTTAGCATATTATCCTAACATTTCCAAAAAAGGCATGCAACTTAAGAGAACTTAAACTTCTTACTTCAATCAAGCACATTAAATCATAATACCTTATGAGGAGTTCTCTCACGCTCAATATTTAGGTGAAGTCTTAGATCTCCCTCCTCAGCAAGATCTTGTTGTTTTGGACCATAAGCTTACTATCCGGTTAAGTCTCCACCATAAAATTGTTGAAGAACTTGTACTATCACAAGTTCTTTTGAATGTTATAATGTAAGGTTGGGGTTTTGAGGTGGTCTAGAAAAGGATTTTAGTGTGAGAAGATCATCCAACAGAGATTCAGTTAATGAGCTTGTAACTTCTTTAAGTTCGGGAAGACCTTGTTTTGGAGCAGATTTTCCATGAAGAGTAAAGGAAATCTTGAGATTTGTCGTTCACCGAAGCTTTTCCTTGAATAGCTTTTTAAGCACAAGAACCTTAAAAATACAAAAAAAATATTCATATCTTTTTTTTACTGTTTTTTTTTTCTTTTTTTCTCTTTTTTGAAGAAATTAAAAACTATACAAGATCTCTTTGTGCTAATACTTAATGTTTTCTTTCTGATTATGATTTTTTTCCATTTGTTATATCTTCTACCTGGGGGAGATATCCTGAGATGAAGATCTTCTGAGTTACGGAGATCTTCTTCTAGAAAGATCTTCATCATTAAGAAGGTCTTCTTCCATTGATATTTCAGTTGCATTTCTTGAATAATGGAGATCTCTTATAAGAACATGGGTGTTTTGGGGAATCAAAGTGAAGGCCTTTGGGTTTGTAGTGTGTATATCAAAGACGGGCTTCAGGTTCAAAAGGGTTCTCTAGGGGTTAATATCGAGGGTTGGCTTTTGGCTAGATGGTGAACATAATTTGCCTTACTTATTTAGTATAAAATTTCAACTGTGGTCTTGACAAGTCACTAGTACGAAAACTGCCTTTAAGGACGCACTTTTCCAGTCGATTAAGGCAAAAACCATCTGGAAAAGAATTTTTAAAAATGTGGAGCAACCATTACGGACAATTCTTATTTAAGAACCATGTATAATAGTGCCTTTGAGCAATACGGACAGTTCTTAACTGATAACCGTCCATATTGCTCTAAAGTAAATTTATTATAAGTTCTTATTTTTTAGAGCAATATAGATGGGTATGAGTTAATGACCGTCCGTATTGCTCAATATTAATTTTATATAGTTTATACGGATGGGCATTAACTTATACCCGTCCGTATTGCTCTAAAAATGAACCTAGATATCAAACCCGGCCCTCACTCTCACTACTCTCACTCATTTTCAAATTTGTAAAACCTATTGTCGGCCAAAACCTCTCCATCATTTTCTCTGCCACCGCTCCCGTCTCTCGCCGCTTCTTTATTCTTCCTCGTCTGCCGTCTCCTGCCGTCATTGTTTTTCTCTGCTTCCAAAACCTCTCCGTCGCAGCTTCCGTCTTTGTAAGACCTCTCCACCATCGATTCTGTCTTCGCTGCCATTTTTTTCTCCTCCGCTCGGCGATTGAGGTTGGTACTGGAAAACTCTGTTAATAAGCTATAAGTATCATATAATTTGTTGAATGGAAATGGCTCATTAAGCTTATAAATAATTTTGAAAAGCTTGTATGTACAGTGAGTATTTAATGATCTTATCAATAATTAGGTTTGGTTGATTCATTGTGCATAGTTAATTTAGTTTGAGAATTGGTAATATTGCTCTTAAGTTTGATGATTTGTTCATTTGTATTCTAGATATTGAGTTGTTTACTTGTTTGTTTGAATGAATTGGCTTTAAACATTAAAGGCAGTTTTAGTTTTGTGGGCTTTGTTTTACTGAAACTCCAAGATATTATTGAATTGATTTGCAATTCTATGGTGGAAAGTATGTTGAGGGAACTTGTCAAGGCATCAACTTCAGCCTAGAAAGTTAGAATCTTTAAATTTTTTTCTTTTAATGGAAGATTTCTAGCTGATGATTTTGCTACTTTTATATTGATTGTTGTTTATGAACATCCATTTGACGGGTTTCATATTGTATGATTTCAAAAAAAAATTTTCCAAATATCTTGTTTTGTTTGTAGAAAATTTGAGAATTTAGTTTGTTTGAACTGCAATATCCCTTTCGAAATCCATTTCTGCCTCCTTAAGAGCAACTGCAAGACCTCAAACCCTAAGACCTCGCCATCATATGTAAGTAATTTTGTTAAATAGAAACTCTCTCAAAGTTTCAACTCAAACTTATTACTGGACAATTAGTTTTGGGGTTTTATAAGCTTCAAGTAAGTGACATTTGTACCTTTAAAATTGGCAGATTTTTTGTTCAGTGGAGAGTGCAAAATTCATAATATTTCACAGGAAGTATGATCTTCAAAGGAACAGAAAATTAGTATCTTTAGTTCTTGAGAATTATTTAAGCTTTTAGAGTGGCATTTCATACCTCTGATGTTCTCTGGTTGGCTATGTTAATTTTCTTAGAAATAAATTATACTTTCTAGTTTATTTACTTCATTTGCAACAATTCTCATTTATAACTCCTAGAATTTCATATCGTGAAAATGGCTCGGCTTTCAGCTTTTATATGCTGGTAAATGATGTTAATTTTTGTCAACACAGGGATGCCAAGGATAGATTGGGTCAAGAAAATGGCCATCAAGGACCAAGAAGTATGATGAATTTCCTCTAGTTCATTTTTTTGTTGTACAAGGTCTATAAGCTTTGTGTGCACGAATTTTTTAAATTTCTTAATGACCAGTGTTTCTACATGCTAAACAGAATTGGTAATTGAAGAAATTACTAAAGAGGTTGATACTTTATCCTCCCAAAACCGTGTATAAGCAAAATCTTCAATTCCATAACCACAAGCTAGTGGCAATGGCAGCGACTTGATGACTAATTCAGAACTACTGCAGTCTTTAAAAGAAGACCCTAAAGCTATTTGGTGACTCTAATATCTAAATCAATCTAAATATGTTTTGACTTATTTCTTTGTTTATCTAGATGCCAAGATATAAGCCTTTGGTCTCTAATATCTACACGCATTTTGATCTTTGTAATGGCTTGATCCTTATAGAGTTAAAAAGACTGGTGGCTGAGACCACTGCAAACCAAGTAGCTTATTGCATCACTCTTTTTTTCAAGCTACTTGTGAGATAACACTGTTTTCTCAATTGTGTTGAAGAAGAAGTTAGTATTGAATGATAGTTTGTTTCTTTGTTATACATGGACTCTATAGTCAATTCATGATTTGTTAGGAAAATTGATACCTGATTAGTTAACTATATACTCTTTTTTTCTTGACATTTCTTTAATTTCTGATATTATTGAATGCATCTTAAAAGAACAAGGTTCTTTACATTCAAAGATATTGATAGTACTCATATTGGGTTGCTCTAGCATGTTGTTATTAGTGGTTCTTTAGATTAGCTCATTAGTTAAAAGAAGAATGATTAAATTGTTAGTTTTCCGATGTGCTTGTACTAGATTGCAATTAAATACACAAATTGTTTTCTTTTCCAGCTTATAGAAAGTGTGAGATCAAATAGGTATATTCTCTGTTACGCCTTTTCTAATTTTGTTTGACACAAGTAAATGTAGTACATTAAGTTGTTTCACCCTAATTTTGATTTGGCAGGAGAGGTTTATCGGAATCTGAAATAACTTTTCTGAATGAGGTATATTCTGTGTAATGTATATTTATGCCCATTCTTTTTGAATTTTACTTTCTATGAAAATCAGTTATAATTTATCATTTATAATAGATTTAGTTAATTTAGATAAATTTTCTTGTTTGATGGAACTCATTGGAGATTTATTTGTGTTGCTATCGTATTGTTCACACCATTTCCAATATTCATATAGCTGGGTCTATAATTATGATGTTTAATTTTGTCGATGGTGTTCGAAAATCAGAGTTAGCAGGAAAAAATTCTTCACGCGGGAAGCATTCTTGATAGTGCTCTTGGTACATATGAGCACCCAGATGCACATGTTTTTCCCTTTCTTTGAAAGGCTTAAAGTTAGAATATATTGATATCACTCCTCTTTATATATGTAAATGTTTTGAATACAATTTGTAGAACTTGAAAAGCTTAAGAGACCGTTGTACGAAAACCTTAAGAGAACTTTGTATTAGTTAATAACTGGCATAGGACAGCTCCCTTCAATCCAAATTATATGAATTATGAATGTTCAAAAAAAAGAGGTAATTAATGTTATCAAATGTTGAGCATTACGGACGGTTCTTAGAAAGAACTGTACGCACTGCTCCTATTAATATTATCAAATGTTGAGCATTACAGACGGTTCTTTCTAAGAACCATCCGTAATGCTCCTTATTCCAGATGGTTCAAAACCCTCCGCAATAAGGCCTGGTCAATCGTGTTGCGAGCTTTACAGATAGTTCAAAACCATTCGAAAAAGCCCAAAATAACCGTCCTAAAAGCCCAATTCTGTACTAGTGAGTACAAGCATGCTATCATATAAAAGAATTACATGTATCTCATCTCCCATAGTAAGTTCTAGCCAAAAAAACAACAAAGACTGCCCACTCAACAAGAACTTCAAAGCATTCAGATTTAGCAATGAAATTAACAGGCTCAAGTTCTCTCCAAAGTAATGGCTATGTCTTATGATTTAAGTTACCAAGTCAAAATAAAACTTAAAAATTCTCAAAATTTAAACATGCCTAAAAGGTCTTGCTAGCTTAATGTACCCAGTTCTTCTAAATTCTAAAACAAAATTCTACAATTGTTGTTCATGCTTAACAGTTCTCCAAAACATTTAGACTTCCTAAAATTGCTAATTAATAGGCCCTCCAAGCAAAACATATGAACATATCACTTTCAAATAGTAATATTCAAGCAAAGGATACTCAAAACAAAAATTTTGGCTTAATTTTTAGTTTAGCATGCATAATTAATGTGATCAATCAACAATAAGCACAAGATCTCCTATGAACAGTAAAACATGCGATCTTCTATAAACTATAAAAAAAAATAAAACACAAGTTCTTCATAAGTAACAGGTTGAAATTATTAATCTCCTCCCCACACTTAAAATTTTCTTTGTCCTCAAAGCAACCATAATCCATAACAAGCAGGGAGAAGAAAGAGATCTCTAACCAGCAAGGAAAAGAAAGGGGTTGAATTGTGTACCTTTCACCAAAGTCAAGAGAAAAAAAGCTTAAGTAGAGTCTTCTTGTAAGCATCCAAAACAAATGGTTTATATAAACATGATGGGCGGTTAACATAAAAATTAAAATCATTAAAAATTGAAATTTTAAAAGTAACTACCCTCAAAATAAATGAAACTAAACTAGGTAAAATATATATGCAATAAAAAATAAAGATAAAATGGTTGTGTGAAAGGATATTGAAGAGTTCTCCTACACACCACAACCATAGGAAGATCTCGTTGAAATCTTCAACAATTTTGCTTCACTTGGTACATGAAGCAAGCACAGCTCCAAGACTTTCTTAAAGTGGGTCTTCTCCTGGCTAGGCGATCTTGACGTTGAACAGTATTCTGAAGCACTATATCATGGAGACCTCCATCTCAAACAGGTTCTCCCCCTTCCCTAGGTATCACTGCACAAGAAGCTTGTCCCATAGAGTTGAGATGCAAACAAGTCCAAAACATTGGCCTATGAGGTTCTCTTGTGGCCCACCGCCATTTGGTACATTAGGTGATTATGTGAAGGTCTCTTCGCCATTGTTAGTTAGAAAATGGTGAAGTTCTCCGCAAACACCTATTCCTGAAGATCTCATGAACACACAAGGTTAAAAGCACCAATCTACAATTAAACCAACAAACTCTTTAGTGTTGCTCCCCGGCAACGACACCAAAAACTTATTGCTTCCCAGAAGGTCTTCTTAACAAGTGCACTAGGGTGAGTTTGTAGTACGGGCAATACCAAGTGTCGTATTTCACATGGAGTAATCATAAACAGTCTGAAGGTCTACCTCCTAGATTGGCTCAGAAGTTCTTTTTGATTTTTGGGTTGGTGGATAAATAAAAATGACATAAATATAAAATATATAAAATGAAGATAAAGCACAAGTTCTCTACCTATAAACAGTTCAAGGTCTTCTTCCTAACAATGCACATAAAAACTCAATGATGTAAGCAATTTTATAAATCCATAATGATTTCAATAATGAAATCTTAATCAATTGTAATGCCATAAACTATAATCGGAACAAACCCCAAGATCAACTTGTCTAGAATTGAATGCTAAGAACAAAAACAGACAATTAGTGGAAGTGTACCTTAAACCATATTGAACTATCCTAAAGAGAACGAATTGTTCTTTCTCCTCTACTTATAGCAATCGACCTCTTGATGAGAAGAGAACAAATCATTGAAATATTTTCATAATTAGGCATGACAAAGCCATTCAACCAATAACGAAAACAAATTAACATTTCTTTTGTTTTCCCTTTATATCAAAACTTTCACGTTGAATAAATGGACCAAAACACTACATTCCTTCGATAAAAAAAGAATAATCCTATTTTTTCTATTATTTTCTTTATTAGTAACTTCGTTTTGTCCAATGGCATATCCCTTTTATATGTTTACAATAGAAAATTAAAATATAGTTATTATATATCTAATATTCCTTATGTACAACTTCTTCCTATTCTATCAGTTTTTATTCTTTACTGTCATATGACACTTAATTAACAAATAGTTATGTTAATTAATTAACCAATTGAAAACATCCATTATTTTTAATTACTTATTTGTAACAAATAACTTCTCCAATTCTCATCAATTTATGCATTATACCTTTACATCAATCCTTTACTTTTATGTCAATTTATTAGTAGAGGAAAAGGCATTTAAACCTCATCTGATTTAATATTCGTAAAGCTTACAACCATCACACGAAGCCACATATAATCATAAAATCGGGAATTCGTAATACACATGGGCCACAATGATTATATTAAATAATCTTATAATCTCCCACTTGGCCCATGTGGAAGCAAATATGTATATACGAGTCATCTTTAATTTGCAAAACTTACCACACGTATATAGCCTTTACAAGAATTAAAACAATCGAGTCATGGTGGTTACAAGTCATTTATGTCGTCCCGTTCCCTTCCATGTACCACAAATTTTTTTGACTCCCAATATATTATTAAGCAATAAACATTACATTATTGCTCACTTTACTATAACAACTATTTCATTGTTAAAAATATATAACTATAATGTTATTACACCCAAATATAATCTTTCATGCGCAACTGTAATGTGGATAACAATTAAACGTGCAAAAAATCCAACTTTCATTGAATATTCCCAAAGTATCGTGACAATCATATTGAGCTAAAACTTTTATTATACGTACATACAATTACAATGCTAATAAGGACCTTTTATAATGCCCATATTCAATACATGGCTAGTAAACTTTTTGAGCGATAAACCTTTCGTTAGCGAGTCTATACAGTCGATTTTATTTTGATATGCTCAATAGATACTTTGCTTTTTTTGCACTTCTTCTTTTATGTCAAGTACTTTATATTAATGTGCTTCACACCCTTATAGTACTTTTCAATCTTTCAAAAGAAGATTGTTGTAGAACTATCACCATACAACCTCAACCATATAACAATAATATTGACTAATCCTTACTTGAGATTAAGTTCCACAACCACATTATTGAATCATGGCTTCAAAGCACGCCAAAATTTTAACATCCGTAGTGGAAGTAGCAATGACAACTTGCTCCCACTTTTCTATTATACCACTCCAATATCTTTTCTTGGACAGTAAATTATTTGCATCATTTATCATAAATGACAAGAAGTATATTGTCAAAATATAGAACAAACTCCCACTGACCTTCATATATATCTATAATAGTAACACACAATGTTATTGTAAAACTTAAATACCATTGATAAGAAGTCATTTCAGTCCATATATTGATCTCTTTAATTTATATACATAAATACTTTCTTTAATTCTATGACTTTTATTTTATGTATTTAACATCAACTTTGGGCAGAAAATTAAATACATTACCTTAACTATCATTGATGTTATAACTTTAATCAAAAATTTGATTTTGTTGCATTACGTTTTGACTAACACGCAAAACACCTTCGGGGTAAATATACAGGTTAATCATACAACAACAAAATCATATAATGTCATTAACCACAACCAATGATCTACCTTTGGGTCATCTGTTAGCATTGTGATTAATGATCTTAATTGTCTAGTGTAAACTTTTAATGTCATTTAGCATCCCTCCCACCAGGAAAATTGAACTAACCATATTTAAATTATTCATATACCCGAGCAAGGCCACTTTGGTGACTAACATGCTCTTTGTTCAATCAACACTTAATTACACAAATACTTACAAATTGTTTAATCAAATAAGCAAGGCCACTTTGGTGACTAACATGCCCACCATACATTAAAACATTTAAATTTTGAATCTTTTATTGTCATATAACATTAACTGAATCTTTTATATATGATCATTGATATGCATAAATAAATGTTTAAATAAATTAAGTAATGTCACTTTGGTAACAAAAATGCGTTGTATTCAGTAAACATTTAATTTATGCAACTCAAACTTTTATGAGAAAAATCAAATCTCAAACACTTTCATTGCCTTTTAACCTTAATTGGCACTTCACATGAATGATCAACATAATAATCGACATTTAATTTATGTAACTTTATTCTATCATACATGTAAATGCCTTTTATAACATGTTATAAGTTACGTACCATTATAATCAATTAAGAAAAACCAATTACTAACGTTAGTTATTTGATTTTCAATAACCAATATTAATTAAATTCCTTAATGGTTAAGTAACCTCCTTAATTAATGTCTTTTTTATCTTTCATTAGTAACATAATACTAAATATGACATAACAACTCTCATTGGATATTATATCATATTTTCCTTTCCTTTCTTATTATTTTATTTCATTCAATTAAAATTTTCATTGAATAAAATAAATAACGACATTAATTAAAAAAGGCTTATCGCTCTCCCATGCCCCCTAACTTGAGTGAAAATAGTTTTTATACCCCCCAACTTTCAAAAGGTACTCTGATTTACCCCAACTTCTAGAGAGGGTGTCTCCATGCTACCTGAACTTATAAAAAATGGGCCTCCATGCTACCTTTGACCAAGGGGGCGCGTGTTGACCTAAAAAATGGGTAAAAAGTTATATAAATATAATAATTAATAAAAAAAATCATTAAAAAATCTCTAAATACCTTTCTAATAGCAAAATGACCCTCTTCCTCCTTTTAGGGTGTGTTTGGAAAGCTCACATTTTCTGTAAAATTCTCGCACCAAATTTATTTTCTTTCTATTCCGGATATTTCATAATTAATTTTTGGAGTTTTCGATTTTTTACAAAACCAGGCCCCGAAATGTATTTTAACATTTCCAGGCCCTTCCATAAAAATTTTATGAAAAATTCTTGCACCAAATTTATTTTCTTTATTTTTTAAATTATATTTCATAATTTTTTGGAATTTTTCAATTACTTACGAAAACGGGCCCCAAAACGTATTTTCACATTTTCGGGCCCTTTCAAAAACATTTTCTGAAAATATCTTGCACCAAATTTATTTTCTTTATTTTCTAGATATTTCATAATTTTTGGGGATATTTTGATTTTTTACGAAACCGTGCCTCGAAACGTATTTTCACACTTTTAGGCCGTTACAGAAGCATTTTCTAAAAAATTCTTGCGCCAAATTTATTTTTTATATTTTTCGAATATTTCATAATTTTTTGGGATTTTTAATTTTTTACGAAACTGGGCCCCGAAACGTATTTTCAAATTCGCGTGCCCTTACGGAAACATTTTTTGAAAAATTCTTGCACCAAATTTTTTTTTATACTTTCCGGATATTTAATAATTTTTTCGGATTTTTCAATTTTTTACGAAACGGGCCCCGAAATGTATTTTCACATTTTCATGCCTTTCCGGTAACATTTTTTGAAAAATTCTTGCACCAAATTTATTTTCTTTATTTTTCAGATATTTCATAATTTTTTGGGATTTTTTGATTATTTACGAAATTGGACCCCAAAACGTGTTTTTACATTTTCGAGCCCTTCCGGAAATATTTTTTGAAAAATTCTTGCACCAAATTTATTTTCTTCATTTTTCGGATTTTTCATAATTTTTTTAAATTTTTTGATTTTTTATTTTCCTATAAAATTCTTCATTTTTTTTGGATATTTTCAAATTTTTGGTTTTTTTGGTTGAATTAAAATTACAGGGACTTAAAAGAAGTTTTGTCAGGGTTTTTTTAAAATTTGGCAGCGAGTGTAATACACTGTCCAGGCTGCGACTGGGCAAGTGAAAATAGATAGTACGGAGACACTCTTTTTGGAAGTTGGGGTAGATTGGAGCACGTTTTAAAAGTTGGGAGTTATGAAAGCTGTTTTTGCTCAAGTTGGGGGCATGGAAGAGCATTAAGCCATTAAAAAAGAATGATTCACATTTCTAACTGTTAATTTCTTTTCTTTCATTTCTATATAACGTGTGTATATATAATAATTATTAATTGACAAAACCGTTAATGTCAATTATAACTATTAGAAATTAACCAATTGACCTTTGGTCAAGTGGTACATCCACTAGTTTAGATAAGGATGACCAGGGATCGAACCCTGGCTCCTTCCAAAATCATACTTATTAAAAAAACTAATATAAATTAACAATTATATTTACTTAGTTATTAAAAAGTAAATAACTATTTCATTCCTTTAATTAATGAAAGGAAACCGTTTATGGTGTTTCGTTAATTCTTTTACTACCATTCCTAAGAGAAATCACTTCTTCTTTATTAGGCTATTATGTTCACTTTAATACATATATCCTTAATGTAGATTTCTCTTCTTTAATTTATAATAGTTAATTAGCAAAACACAATTATTGTTAATTAATCAAATAGAATACTACCATAACCCCTTTTATATTCCTTTTGTTTTCAATTACCTTTATTCATTATATTCTAATTGTTAATTTCCTTTCATTAATTTATATATATATGATATTATTTATATAAATGTTATTAATTAACAAAATAGTTATTATCAATTACAATTAATGGAAATTAACCATTACAATTAATTAGTTATTCAAAATAAATAACTTCTTTAATGCTCAATTAATTTGTCCAATTCCTCAATTCATTCCTTTCACATATTACAACGGTCACCGTTATTGTAAAGGAATAAAACCAGTTAGAACAAAACAAAAAATAATTCAATTGATAAGATAAACAAATTAACTTCCCTTTATTTACCATTGAATTTATGGACAAAAAAATTTAAACCATTCTTTAATAACAAAAAAAAACATTGTGATTATTTAATCACATTTCTTTACTTCCTTAAGTTTTTTTAATTAGTAAGGACAAATTAAAGCAAATGAGAAACAAAATAGTCCTTTATTTTGTTATCTATATCTTTTCTTAATTCATCATTTGCAATCTTTTAAATTTCTATAATTACCTAACTTTCTTAATTTATACACAAACAAACCATATAATATAAACTAGGGTATATCATTACATAAAGCATATATAAACTGTCATAATATCAAAACCATAATTATGTTAAATATACATTTGATTAACCATTATAACCCTAATTTGTGATTTCCGTACTTATGTATAACTTTTAATCCCATAAGAAAATCTGCAACTTTAATCCAATGACCAAACATACCCAAAACAATTATAGGCATCAATAATATATAACTTTAATTTCATATAATAATTCAAAAGCCCAAAACAGGTTTCAAATTTATGTATCTATAATGATTTCAGTTTATGTTCTATAATTTTATATGACTTTAATTTCATGAGAATAAATTCAATTTTGTAAAGCGCCAAATTTTTCTCATAAACTATAGTTCCGTAAAACTGAAATTCCATAATTGAAATCTCAACAACAATTAATCAAATCCTAAACAAGACCGTTCTGATACCAGTCGTAAGTAATTTTATAAATCTGTAACGATTTCGATAATGAAATCTTAATCAATTATAATGCAATAAACTATAATCGAGACAAACCCCAAGACCAACTTGTCTAGAATTGAATGATACGAACAAAAATAGACGATTAGTGGAAGCGTACCTTAAAACGTATTGAACTATTCTAAAGAGAACGAACTATTCTTCCTCCTCTACTTTTAACAATCGACCTCTTGATGATAAAAGAACAAAGGATTGAAATATTTCCATAACTGGGCATGACAAAGCCATTCAACCGATATAATTTGTTTTCCCTTTATATTAGAACTTTCATGTTGAATAAATGGACCAAAAGACTACATTCCATCCATAAGAAGAATGATCCTGTTTTTTTTCTATTATTTTCTTTACTGGTCACTTCTTTTTCTCTAATGGCGTTTCCCTTTTATATGTACATAATAGAAAATTAAAAGATAGTTATTATCTATTTAATATTCCTCATGTACAACTTTGTTCCATTCTATCAATTTTTATTCTTTAATGTCATATTATATGACACTTAATTAACAAACAGTTATGTTAATTAATTAACCAATGGAAAACAGTCATTATTATTAATTAGTTATTTATAAAAAATAACTTCTTCGATGCTCATCAATTTATGCATTATACGTTGATATCAATCATTTACTTTTATGTCAATTTATTCATAGAGGGAAGGGAACTTAAAACTCATCCAATTTAATGTCTGTAAAGCTTGCAACCATCTCATGAAGCCACATATAATCATTAAAACGGGAATCTATAAGACACATGAGCCATAATGATTATATTAAATAATCTTACAAATGAAGCATATAGATCTAAGGTATCTCGACCATGGTAATTAAAACATTCCCCTCGGCCATATTAAATACTAAGCTATGGTAACTTACTTTCCCTCTCAGTCTATCATAAGCTAATAATAACTTGCATTAGGTTTAGTTAAGTATCTAGATAAATCTAAAACCCTTGACATATTACCAATATCATCTCAAAGTCATGCATCATATGTGTGTTTGTGTTCTATTATGTTAAATCTCCTCTCGATCTCCTTAACATAACTATATATGAGTGTAATCCTTGACTTATATGTATTAAGCACTCAAACAAACAATCATAAATAATTTAAAGCTATATATACACTATTTCAGAGATCTCCTAGATAGTCTGCTTGAGGAGAACTTGTTGTTCAAAACTTAAAAGAGCATAATAAAAATAGAGACCATTAAAGAAGAAGAGAAGTTACAAAAAAACTACAAGAGAAAGAAGAAAAATGGCAAACCTCGAAAGGGGAGAAAATCTCACCAGTGGTGAAGGTGAGTTTATATGGCCACCAATCAAAATGAGAGAAGCAAAATATCTACAATAAACTAATTCTAACTAATACAAAATATCTAGATATTTTCTAAAAGAAATATTAAAGTAATCTCACTTGTCAAAAAGCCTTCTAGAACGGGCAATGTTGTAAAGTTTCAAAAGCAACTTTTCTCCACTTTTTCACTCTTCTTTTCTGTCAAACGTCATATCGATCAACCCACTTACTTTTTTCCACATAATTGCTATTTTTGGAGGGAAATTTTACACCATTTTCATCTTTTCTCCCAAAATGTTAGGAGATCTCCTCATTTCGATGAGATCTTGTAAAATTACGGAGATTTCTAGAGAAAACTGCACTTTTTCCTTAATTTCCAGCAATCAGAGAAGGGATTCTCCTTCCTTCAGTAGAGACCTAAAACCTGTAGATATCTTCATAAAAATGATCTTTGCACTCAAAATGTTAGCGTTTTATGCATGATTTATATAGCACAAATTCAACGCATTAGTATTTTTTATCTAATAAAAAAATTCATTACAAATACAAATGTTTTATAAGTATTTCATCTTGATTGGAAGTACATAAGACTCCTTTATTTTTTGTGGCATAGAAAACATTGTTTCGAAATTTGAGACACAAAATGAGACTTCTATGTTGAGATTACTTTGACGCACATTATTTTTACCAATTGTGAGCACGGGCTTTTCAGTCGCTCCCGTGGAATGATGATGGAAATTGCTCTAACCTTTAATCGATCTATTTTCCCATTTTTGTGGTTCAAAACACACTTGGAGACCTTTTTTATGATTCTGGACTTAATCGCGCTTAATCAATCTCCGAAAATTTTATATTGAAATATAAAAATGAAAAAATTATTTTTTTCATTGCCGGGGGGGACAATGGTCGCTGTCCTTGCAGCAGCCACCGTGGCCACCACTGCGGCCCCATCTGTTACGGCCGCATGTGGCCATTGGCGTGGCCATTGCTATAGGCACAGCGGCCTGGCCGTGGCAAGCAAACACAATTGTGCGGGGTTTTGAAATTGGATGCATGGTCTTTTATCTCTCTCTAAAGATTCGATATAATCCTATTTTTCTATTAATTCCATGAATTTGAGGGACTGATTAGGGTATTTAGACTTAGAGGGGTCTATAAAAGACCTGAAATCACCAATTATTGAGGACTTTTAGCTAAGCTAAATCTGATTAAGAATTAGAATTTAGAACTTGCTAGTAAGAGAAAGCTTGAGAGAGTGGTAGAAATCTTAATTAATACACATTAATCTAGTTTCTTAATCATTCTTGGGCTTAATCTTTTAAGTTTAACAACTAAAATCAAGTAGAAATCATAAGATTGAAGTTGATTGAATAGGTTTTAGTGACTTTTCCTCAAAACACTACCCAATTCATCACAAATTCATCACAAAGGACTTGCCAAGCGTTAATTCAAATCTCAAAGAGTGGATTCATGGCCTAAAGGTATAATTTTTGAATTTTCCTTTAAGTTTTATCATTGTTTTCTTGTTGTTTTGCCTTATTTTGGGTATTTTGCCCATTTCTTTTCGGGATTTTCGCATAATACTGATGAACCTTCGAAGGCATTGACTGACCATCTGGCCACTATAGTTACAGTGGTGGTCGTTACACCTACAGCGGCCACCACTGCAACTATAGTGGCAAAAATGCCAGTCACTGAAGCCAGATGATTTTTTAGTATTTTTGGATCTTTTCCTCCACCAGTTCAAAAAATTAGAGCTATTTTGATGTTTTATGTCCTAATTCACTGAAATAATGTGGGAATCGACTTATAATTTTAGTAATCTTCAGTTTTGGGATGCAAAAATGCCAATTTCCCCTCGTTTAGTAAATTTTCTTGAAGGCCTCAGTGATAGACTTTTGGCCACAATAACTCTAGTGGTGGTCGTTGCACCTGCGACAGCCACCACTTCAATTATAGAGGCCATAAAGCCCGTGACAATGGCCTTCAGGTAAAAGTTCCTAAATGGTCCATATTTCATTTTATTTTATATTTTTTGCCCTGATTTATTTTTTTTTTAAGTTTTTAGTTGTTTTTATCACCCAAAAATGTTCTAAATTTTCTGGAATTAATATTAAATATTTTAGATGTGGTTTATTTATTAATTAATTGATTAAATAGCCTAATTTTAGCCTAATGGGCTTTGTCACTAAAAATTCATATTAAATCACTTTACCCTTTTAAAAATCTAATTTTTACCTGAAAAACTGAATTATGCCTGTTTATATGTGATACATCCAGTTTTATGCCGTTTTAGTGGTGGTAATTTCGGTTGAGGCTCGATTTTGGCCTTCAGTCTTTATTTTTCCCGCATAGAAAAAATGTATAGGATTTGATAAAGCCTTGTAATAATTAATTTAATTTTCTGCATTTATTATTTGTTGGATAACTGTAATAATTTTACTTTGTCACTTTTTTATGATTCACCGTGTGATGTATGGATTATATAAATCGAAAATTCTAAGCAGGAGGATTTAAATTGCTTAAGAAATAATGGATACTTTTATTAAAATATAAATGATTTGATTTAATTAACGAATAATAGATAACATCATGCAAGCTCATAATCTCTATTTTAAGGTACGGTCTAACCACCTGGTGGGAAAATTGTACCCAAATTTCCTAGTTGAGCTGAACAGGGTGGCGACTCTATTTTAAAGTGCGAAATTTTGGTCTTGTATCTTTTAACTATAAAATTGAACTTAAAATTCAACATCAACATCATTTTAAATATTTTTCTCAGGCTTCTTAAACCCCTAAGAGGGCCAATCCTCTGGCTCACTTTATCGCGCGCTTATTTTTCCTCCCCGACTCTAAAAGGGGGTCGGAAAAAGGTCATCTGCTCACAGTGGCAACTCTGTTTGGGATTGTCCTTTTAACTTAAAATTTGAACGCCTCTTTTCTTTTCAAAATTTGTTAAAGGATGTGATTATGTATCAAAATCATTTTTAAATCAAAACTTCTTTCTTTCTTATGCCTTTTTAATCCAACATGTAAATTAGAATACTAGATTAAGGTGCTCATTATTCAGCCGTGAAGCTCACAAAGTATCGATTATGCCCCACTGGGAATTAAGGGTACGTAGTCAGTGGATCAATCATTGCCACCAATACGTAACTCCCTCGATCGCACTCATTTGAGGAGAGGTTGAGTAAAACGTGACCAAGGTAAATAAGAGCCTTGTACATCAACAAACTGTTTGAGACCAATACCGCGTTAAATAATCCATAGCAACTTCCCCTTCGAAAATCACCAAAAATCGCATGTTTTAGAATTTGGTTGCATACTCTCTTATCGTTCATTGGCATTAGAGTTAACCTCAAATTTTTGAACGGCGTTGCACAAGAGCCATAAGGTTGGAAGTGGTATCATTTATGACATGCTACTTGTGTTGTGCTCATTCATCCGACATTCATGCATAGGCCTTTAGTTGCCGTCTGATTTTTTTATTCTTTCGCTTAACTCTACTATCCCTTGGCTTGAAGGGGGAATTTAACAATATGTATAAGATCATTTAAGCCCTAATGAACCGTATTTGGTTCACTGGGAATAGTGAGGGATTCGTGCGTCTCATGTATATTGGGGTTAACCTTCGCATCATAAAGCTTCTCTATTCTCCGTCCTTTCTAAACCACCCTTATATATATATGCAATCCTACATTCATTCAAATGAATGTAAACATGCAAATTCATTTCATTCATGGTTCGCTATTGGGCTGATCAGCTTTTAATTTTATAGCTAGGTTGAGGCGTCCTCGTAGTCTAGTTTGGCTCATGCTCGATCATTGTTTGGTTCATTGTTCTTTAAGTACAAGTTCTATGTTAGAATCAGTCTTAAGATCAGTTTTTGATTTAGATTTGCTAGCCATGTCAAATCTACCACTAGTTGATGGGGTTCCACCCAAGGGTTCCCCTCCTCCTTCTCCCCCAAATGACCAGGGGAAATCTCTTTTGGTACCAAAACTGCCAATGCTATGGCATAGTTTCTTTGATATGACTTGTTTCATACGACTATTCAAGAGCAGATCTGTGATGTTTTGGGTAAAGATGGGAATTATCAATGGCCATTAGGTCCAATAGCTCAAGCTCAAGGTTAGTATGATGCCACTCAGATTAGCCAGGGACCCATTCAGCCAGTTCAGATTCCATCTCCAAATTAGCCCATCTAACCAAACCAGTTACAATTCGGTCAGAGTTCTACCTAGCCATCTCTATCATTTTCTCCATCGACATTTATGTTCCTTTCCCAAAACACAAGGTCAGTTGTCCAAGCTTCTTTTTTCTCCGCTTTTTTAGGGGGATTTACTCTTTATATGACTGTGTCTTCATATGGTTTTGTCCCTTCTCTGACACCCCTCATGTCTTTTATGCTTACACCACCTAACTTAGTGGTAGCTCCAAGGGGGATAACCTATCCTCAGAATTCGTTTAGTCAAAATTTGCGAGTTTGCCCTCATATCCAAGCTCCGCCAGTTGGGAGGTGTCAATGACGTGGAGGTCTCCCTTGGTGGCTATGTGAGAGGTGGGGCCTACTAGGGGTTTGGTTGGATTTAGGTGTGACAAAACATTTTTTTGTTCAAGTTTGCACAATAAGCCAATTTTAATGAATAAAAGAATCGAGACCCAAATCTTGATACAACTAATAGAGTCACCACCTAAGTTGTCTACTTTGGAAAGAGTTTTGGTATGGTTCCCTCTGGCGGGAGACTCATACCTATTGGATCAGAGATTCAGGTATCGGATCAGTCACTTATTTCTTATTTAGTTGATTCAAAATTATATTCACCACATAAAACAGTTTTAGTTTTCATCATTTGGGGAATTATCATAAAAATCCTATTTCTACACTCTATCACACTCATTACATGCATTTATATATTATAATAAAGCACAAGCAATAAATGGGGGAATAAAAATTACAACCGAGGGAAAATTGGGGGAAATTGCAAAGAGAACCTATACATTTGTTCTAAGTTATAAAACTAAATGAAAATAAATTCCCATGCATCCACAGATGTCAGCACTTCAAAGTATTTTATTGTTAAAACTCATTTTATCTTTTTATGGGTTGATTTACCGGATTATTAGTGAAAAAGATTCCATGGAAAATGATGAGTAGGATTGATTTTTAATCAATTAATTATGGGTTTGGGAATCTGCTTGGGCCTAGTACCCATACGTATGGGTGGGACCCGTACCGGTACTAGGGAGGACCTATATGGGTGGGTGGGACCTATACGGGTACCTGGGAGGACCTATATGGGTATGGTGTATCCGTACGATTCCTGTCTGGTCTAGATAGAAACTCTATTTAGTACAATTTATAGATTAATAGATTAATGGATTACTGGCAGAAAAATAAAAAAAGGATTTTCCTTCCATATGAGTATGGCGCACCGATTTGATATCTTTGGGGATATATAGTGCGAACAGGGCTTATACGGGTTAGGAGTAGAACCGAAACAAGAAATGAAAAGAACAAATAAAACTGGAGAAAAGGAGAATATTAACAATGAAATAATTGAGATGTGAGTCTTTTTGAAACTCAGGAGCATTACCTTTACAGCGTGAATCCACTTTGAGATGATCCTTTTACTATTGAGAGAGTCCGGCCAAAGTAGATGGTGAAATAGCACTATTAAGGTGAGCATTTGTGTGGATAGAACCTCCCCAAAATCCTAGTGAATGAAGCTAGGAATGAATAAAATATGGACAAAACCTCATAGAATGAGTTTTCTCCCTATTTTATACCTCCTATACCCCTACTATACCTTTTCTATACCTATAAAAACTACTAGAATTTTAGTATAAATTTTGTATGAGATCGGTGTGTTTAAAATATGAAGAGAAGGGCCCTATTTATAGGGGAAAGGAGGTTTGAATGCAATAAATCACATTCATGACCTGCCTTTTCCCGAAATAGGAAAGGATTACCTTCCAAAAGAGCATGTTTAGGCAACAAGAATACCCGTATGGGTGGGGCCCACATGCACGGGTAGGTGTATGGAAGGGATGACCCGTACAGGTCTGCCAGTAGATCCGTACCACCAAGCAGCACCCGTATGGGTCCCTACGGGCAGACTAGGTCTGCTAACTTTGGCCAAACTCAACTTTGCAGTAGTAGGAACACCTCTGATGGACAACACTAGAACGACATTGCATCATATAGCTCTTATCATCATTTCGTGAGAAGGATCTTTAAAATCCACAGACTACCCCTCGTAGGATCATCGCAGATACAGATCTAT
Organism: Euphorbia pulcherrima; assembly: GCA_947683365.1. NCBI lineage: Eukaryota > Viridiplantae > Streptophyta > Magnoliopsida > Malpighiales > Euphorbiaceae > Euphorbia > Euphorbia pulcherrima. The sequence continues at coordinate 24,160,772 of CANTUS010000009.1, forward strand.
ATGATCTTACGATGTGAGTGAGGGTTTAGAAATTATACCTGAGGTGATGACATGGATGAGTTATTTCCTTGAGGCAAACTTCTTTCCTTGGCTGATGCATGCCCCTTGGAATGCATATCCCTTTCCTGAGTCAGATGACTTTCCTTTGCTACTGCATATCCCTTTCTTAAGGCGGAACCCTTTCCTTTTGCTATCTTGCATATCCCTTTCTTGAGGGGGATGACTTTCCTTCTGCTATAGTGCATATCCCTTTCCTAAGGTGGATGACCTTCCTTGTCAATGTGTATCCCTTTCCTGAGGGAGATGACTTTCCTTTTGCTAATGTCTTCTCTAGGGAAGATATGTGTATCCCTTTCTTAAGGCAGATTGACTTTCCTAACTGGTGTATCCCTTTCCTTAGGCGGATGACTTTCTTGAGGGGTAATGTATCCCTTTCCTAAGGTGAATTGACTTTCCTGACTAGTGATGTATCCCTTCCTAAGGTGGATTTACTTTCCTAATCGATATATCCCTTTCTTAAGGCAGATCGACTTTCCTGACTGGTAATGTATCCCTTTCCTAAGGCGGATCAACTTTCCTAACTAATGTATCCCTTTCTTGAGGCAAATCGACTTTCCTGATTAGTAATATATCCCTTTCTTAAGGCGGATGACGCTCCTACTGGGGAAATTGAATAATCCTGAAAAGAGACAACAAGCAAACATCGAGTTAGTCATTGTCCAAGCAGACACCTCTTTATTCTTAATTAACTTTTATGAAAACAAAATAATATTTTTGCCCCTTTAATCAAGAATAAAAAAGTGTGGATGATATAAACTTAAAATCATGTGTGGGAAATGTCGAGTTTTGCCCGATCACTTTGTAATACAATGCCCCTTGGAGGGGTTCCTCTCAAAGAATGGCCCTAGAAGAGTTGGATAATTGGGGGACGCCCCTAGATTGACTGTTTCCAATGAAGGAAGGGGGAATGCCCCTCGGTAGGTGAAAGGATGCGCCTAGGATCTAATGATTATGGTACTGGGAAGTGGGGGATGCCCCTAGGTCTGCAGGGGGATGCCCCCGGGACCTAATTCTCCTGCTGTTGGGAAGTGGGAGATGCCTCTAGGACCTGATGATTTTGCTACTAGGAAGTGGGGGGATACCCCTTAGTCTGCAGGGGGTGAACTTGGGACCTGATTCTCCTTCTAGGGAATGGTGTTGGGGTAAGGTTCCCCTAGGATTTTTGATAATAGGAGTATGCCCCTTAAGTAATTCAGCCGTTGGAGGATGGGCGAATGCTCCTTGACTGATTCTGCTATTAGGGGAATAAGGAATATACCCCTTAACTGGTTGACTCGACTATTGGGGAGTAAAGTGATATCCTTTGGTAAAACTTATTTCTGCTGGGGAGGCCCCCCTTTTCTTGTAAAACTCGTTAGCTGAGGAAGAACCCCTGTACTAGGATGGACCTGTTACACAAAAATTTTCCTGATTAATGTTTAATTCAAAAACGTCTTACCTTAATTCTTGAATGACTTTTATGCAAACAAAAATATTTTTACCCCTTCAATCAAGGATCAAGGTGAGCAAAGATAACTGAAATGTGGGTGTGAAGAAGTGCGGGGTTGGCCCCAAGCTTGGATTGGATGAATTTCTAGTGCTTGCTGAAATACAGGATTTAAAAAATTATTTGTGGATGGCAAGAGAGGGCCCGTATGGGTGGGCCAGACCCAAACGAGCAAGGTCCATAGAAGCTAGGACCCGTATAGGTTGTGTGGGACCTGTACGGGTCCTTGGCGGGGGTTTTAAAAGGTAGAGGAGCCCCCTCATATCCCACCTTATACAAAAATTTCCCATTTTGAGTTTTTTGATGATTTTTCTCCTACGATTAACCAAACATGTATAAAAAGATCCCAAAGATCGGCTGCTTCTCCCTTCAACTTGTGGACCTGCCCTTGGTGGATGATTCAGGGCTTTGAGAATGCCCGATTTTAGTCAAGTATGCATTTCACGAGGGAGACTCTTTTCTAGGACTTACTCCTGCTTGTGAAGTGCCTCTGATCCCTTCTCCCGAGACCCACATCTCAAAACTCTAGCTAATTTCACTCGATTCTCCGTTTTCCAATTTTGAAATTTTGACAATTTCTCAAATTTTGGCGAGGATTAGGGTGCTTTAGACTTTGGAATAGAGCCGAATGCATGTAACTTTGACCTAGGATGCTTTCAGAATAGCTTTGGATGATCTTTGGTTGGAACTAGATAATTTTGGATTTTTGGGGAGATTTCCATAGAGGGAATGCTTGTAGGGGACCCATACAGGTGAGGAGGGACCCATATGGGTGGGTCCTACCCATACAGGTCCTATCCTCAGGGACAGAACATTATTTTCTCTAATTTCTGTAATCCTTTTCTGATTTTTAAATTGTCTATTGTATTCTAACCCTATCAATCTATAATTCTGTCTCTATAGTTTCAATATAAGACTGTGGTATCCTTGAGCTTCTATAGGAAATGGTACGAGGAGATTTGTGCCGTAGGGGATACGGAGCTACTGACCTACATTGACTCCTTTGACTTCAGTGATATTATTAGGGCCATCCCTTAGGCCCCTAAGAATTGCCCCTTGGTGCCATTTCATCTTTGACTGAGGGGTGGTCAGAGATGACCTATACTTTCCACTTGCCTAACGGGGAGGACACCATTACTCCCTCAGATGTGTGAGCCATGATGGCCCTAGAGTGGAGCGGGGGCATGGTCCACTTTAACGTGTATGCCAAAAGGTGGCATTCTCAGCCTGAGGTGAAGGCCTACATTACTAGATTACTTGGGCTTCGTCCGGGCGGGATGAACAAGCTTAAGTACGGGGATTTGCATGCTCACTAAATCGGGCAGCCAAGTCTTATTGCAGCTGATAGGAGGGATCATTATGCCTGGTCTTTCTTGTTGACATTCCTTACCACCGTCTTCTTCCCAGTATACTCGAGCAACCTCAAATATGGTTTTCTCTCTACTGTGGAGGATCTTGCAGCTGTGCCCTGCAAGAACTAGTGTCAGGCCATCCTAGCATAGTTGTACTATAGATTAGATATAGCGGTCCAAGGTGAGTAGTCTGAGCTCAAGATCTACCATCTAATACTATCGGTAAATCCTAACCCGATCTCTAGTGTTTTAACCTTTTATCTGAACTTGTGTTGCAACTGACCCTTACTCTATCTTGCAGATTTAGACTTTCAAGCATCGATTGATTCCTAAGCCAGGCTTGCCCCTATAGCCTGAGGCATCGCATATCATATCTAGCTAGATGGGGCCTTGGCAGAATCAGCCCCAGACCACAGCGTAGTACCAAGAGTTTTGACGCCAGTTATGCTCAGATTGGGTAAACTTCTTCTACTGAACCTGCATTTTACATTTCGACAAACCATTAGTAGAAACTATATTCACTAGGTTGTGATGCTTACAGTGCATTTATTTTATGCATGTCATTTGAGATCTGTGGGAGAGATTGTCCACATATAGAGTAATTGAGTAGATGTGGGGCGGCGTGTATGACCGCCGCTTTGTCCTAGAGTCACCACTCTCCTATGATTGGTATTTTAGAGAGCGGGTCTAAGGGTGGCAGACCAGTGGCATGGTGGAGAGACCGATCCCTCCCCTTATCCCGATGGGAGTCTTCTGGCCTCATCTCATGTTGGGGATCGACCAGGGGCTGTACTTGCTGGGCGAGGGAGCTCGTGTGCTATCTATAGAGGGCTCTTATGCTGAGTTTATTGATTCCACCCTCCTACCACCCTACGACAGGATCCACCATAAGGACGAGCCCCTGGAGTTTCACTGGAGCATTAGTGAGGATGATGATAAGGAGGAGGATAAGGAGGGAGGATCGAAGGCTAACCACATGGGTCCATCTATAGTTTAGAGCACCAGAGGTTTGGCTAGGTCTACTACCCCTTCTTCTCAGGTATGCCTCTCACTTGGCCTTGGTGTATACTTGGTCGCTTTTTGAAATTGATTATGAATTTGAGTCTGATTCTTTGTTGCTAAAGCCTTCTACTTCCATACAGAAGAGGTCTGCTGCTACCGCTGCTACTGCTACCCTTGAGCTTCCGGTGAAGTGGTCTCGAGCCTCTGGATCTATAAGGGAGGGCATCCTCCTGTCTGAGTTAGATACTTTCTTCTGGCTCCTCAACCATTCGGGGAATCAAGCTGTCAAGAAGCTCAAGGAGTTGGTCCAGCCTATTGGTTTCATTCCTTCTACCTCCACCCATGTAAGGAATCCTTTACCTTTTCCTTTATCCATTACTGCTTAAGACTTCTTATTCTAATGTGGCCCTTTATTTTCAAGTGACCATTTCTGAGGCTGAGAGGATAGTTTGGGGTTATTTTTCAGGGTAGGATCTATTGTTAGCCCAGGACGCTTTAGCTTTACTAAGTTCCTTTTACCTATAAAATTTTAACAAACGATGCATGCCTGCCATGACATTTATACGTGTGTACTAATCTTATGATTTCCATTGCAGACTTTGTTAGCCATGGAGCAGAGCAGGTCCGCCCAGGATTTGGACGCTTTGGAGGAGAGAGCCCGATTCTTAGAGGAGTAGCTATGGGCAGCCACTGCTGAGGCTAATTAGGCTAGGGATGAGACTACTCGAGCAAGGGCTAAGAATGAGATGTTGAGGGTTTAGCTAGTGAGGGGCTGAGAGGGGTGTAGATCAGTGTGTTTAGGGGAGTGATACTGCTGGGGCTGCTACAGGGACATCAGAGACTAGGGCCCCCGCCCAGCCAGCTGCAGATATTAGTGATGACCATATGACTATAGATGTGGACTATTTGCTGGCAGATACTGAATATCAGCCTCAGGAGGGTCGCCAGGGACAGGATGCCCCGGTCACTTAGATTATGATTATGACCAAAACTAGTTGATACTTGTGGGCCCAACGTGGCTCGCTTTAATTATGATCTTTAGATTTGTACTTTGTATACTTCTTTTATGCTTTTGGATTTTTCTTGAATAGAGACTGTTGAATATGGTTGCCTTGTGAACCCGTATTTTGTCCAGTGATGTCATAGTGAGGGGATCAAGTGATGTTCTAACTTTTGCATAGGCCACTTGATGTGAGGTGACCTATCAAACATTTATTATTTTTTTTGTCCTAGCTTTTGCCTAAGCTATCCTTGATGGTTCAGCCTAGCAAACTTTCCTTTTTAGCTTTAACTTTTGCCTAGACCGCCCTTTTGGGTTTTCAGCCTAGCAAGTTTTCTTTTTCTTTTGCCCTAATTTTTGCCAAGACCGCCCTTTCATGTTTTCAATCCCGTAGGCTATCTTAATTTTTGCCTGAATTGTCCTTGACGGCTCAATCCAGCAAACTTTTCTTTTTGCCTTAAGTTTTGCCTGGACCGCCCTCTCGGGTTTTCAATCCAGCATATTCTTTTGAATATTACAAATGTGTTATAAAGATGAATACAATGATGCATAACACGTAGAAAAAAATTGATGTTCACATACCAGTGATTATTTCACCTATAGACATGCATGCATTCATAAGACCAAGATTCTTAGCAAAATCATAACATGTTCATTGATGAGATTAATTTGAGTACATAGGCAATGGTAACAATTTCCAATGGTTAACGCCTATTGTCTACTGCTCTTTTATATATTTTCTAGAAAGCAACTGACAATTTTTCTCTATGCCCAAACTTTTGCCTAAGCTGCCCTATTGGGTTTTCAGCTTAGCGGGTTTTATTTACGTTGGAGTGCCCTAATTTTTGCCTAACCGATACCGATCAGCAGGCTGCACCCTAATTTTTGCCCGAGCAATAGAGGACCGATTGTCGGGTAATTTATTCTTTATTTCTTTTATTCTTTGTGCTGCTTTTTTATGATTTAATTCTTTTGACCTAGACACGATAATGCTTGACCCTATCTTGCATCACTGGATTCACGAACTCATTTCCATCCATATCCATAAGCTTGATTCCCCCTTTACCAAGGACTTCCTTCACGATGAATGGACCTTCCCAATTAGGCCTGAACTTGCCCCTAGCATCAGTGTTGACTTGGCGTAGCTGCTTGAGGACCAGATCACCCGCTTTGAGAGGCTATTTTTGGTATCTAATTCTATTGTTGTAAGCTCGGGCCATGCACTGTTGGTACATCTAGAGATGGTCAAGTGCCGTAAGCCACTTTTCATCTATTACATTCAACTATTCATACCTAGCTCTTACCCAATCTGATTCTTTTAACTGCGGTTCAAGTGCTACTCTTAGAGATCTTGCTTCCATTTCAACCGGTAACACGGCTTCCATTCCATATACCAAGAAGAAATTTGATTGGTGGGAGTTCTTATACTGGTTCCATACCCCCAAACTATGAATGGAAGCTTATCAGCCTAATCTCTATAGGTAGCCACTATCTTTGACAGAATCTTCTTAACTGATCAGTTTCCCTTTAAAGCTCTTGAGATGGTCAATTTATGACTTAAGATGTCCTTTCCACTTTCTTGATTAAAGTCACCCTGTTGTTGGTGCTTCTTAGTCTTCTTTCTTGATAATGTGTGCTCTTGTACACCTTTTCCCCCTCATGAAGAAAGAAGGACCTAGGCTAATTGTTATCATGTTCGCTAAGCACTTTTTACTGTCTATCTTTTGATCATAGATTTTACCATTGGACATTTATACCGTTGTGTTATACTCAAGGTTAACTTCATTAATGAATATGATGATAGCTTTAAGAATGTTGTTGTTATGAGTGCGTGACTTGAATAGAATGAACTACTCAAGGAAAATATGAATGACAGGTGCATCAATATATTCTGGACATGTTAAAAATAAAGATACTAATGCTTACAACTTATTCATGATATGCATTATAAGCGGCATTGTTTGCATAAAAAATGTTTGCAATACAAAAAATTACATCATTTGAATCATCCTTCACAGGTAGAGGGTCTTGTTGATTGACAGCTAGACTGGTAGCCTTGGTGTGCAATTTTGTTTGTGTTTCTTCTGCCACTGCTTTTGCTAAGCTTTTGACAGCCTTGCTAATGGGATTTCCTTTCTTATTTCTTTTCCAATTCTTCCTCATAAGTACCGCTAGTGCTTTAGTGATGGACTCAGTTGCCTCATTCATTTTGTCCTCTTCAGCATTCCCACGTACTTCCACAGAAACTGAGGTTTCAATTAGGAAGCCCTTCTTGAAATCATATACAGCGTTGAAAATCTCAAAATCGGGGACTTTCTGGCCACGTACTTTGACAGGTTCTTCTTTGCCCTTGAATTTCCCTTACTGGACTTTAGCCCCTATTATAAAGCAGGACTTGGATTTTTTAACACCTGGGTGATTCCCAAAACCAAGTCTAAATGGCCATGGAAGAGGTGAAAGGGGTTCCAGCATTCCCTATAGCTTCTGTCCAAGTCCCTTACCCTTTACATAACCTTACTTCATCATAATCTTCTCACTTTTAAGAGATATGTACCCCCTTAATCGAAAAATTCATATCTTATTGAGCTACAGTCACCCTAGATTCCTTTTCCACAGCCGCTATAGCCGCTATGATAGATGGTTCATCAGTATTAATGGTCGTCAGCTTGCCATTATGGATGAGCTTAACTTTCTAATGGACTATAGAAGGGACATCCCCTTATTCATGGAACCAAGATTGACCCAATAGTAATGAGTAGATGAAGGGAATATCGAGAATAGTGAACAGGACCTTGGAATTCACTTCCCTAACTATAACTTTAGCTTTGAAGACCCCAATGACACTCCTCTTTGTATCATCATATGCTCTTACAATAAATAGTATTTGACTTCTCCAGCATGGATTCATCAACCTTAAGTGTGGAAGAATCTTGGCAGGGCAGAGATTGAGGGCGGAACCATCATCCACCACAACACACGAGATAGAACAATCAAAGATTTGCACCCTAATGAAGACTTCCTTGTTATGCTCATTCCCTTTAGCTGGGAGGTCTGACGGATAGAACTTGATAGGTTTGATTTGATCAGGAGGAGATCCCCCAATAACTAAGAATACCGCAACTAGAGTGGTAGAAGGTGTAGCTTCCATACTTAATAACTTTTCTATTAGACCCTTGCAATTTTCTTTAGAGTTAACAAAGAGCGGCCAGATGCTGTTCTTAGTAGGAGTAACTTGTAATGTCTGGATGAGAGGGATGACTTTCTTTTTAGTACTGACTAGAATATGAGTAGCAGGCATAAAGATTGGACCCTGATCGATATTTAGAATGACCTGGATATCCACGTCTCTGCCCCTTCTTCTTTTTGGGATAGGGTCAGGAGGGATCCTCTAACTACGGGTAACATATAGCACCCTGTCTTTCATATAACTCCTCCCTTCGGAAGTTTCCACCAATAACACCGGCCCTTCGAGCTCATCATTCTTCAACACATAAGCATCGATATTAATTGGCCCCGGTTGAACCAACATAGCTTCCTTATCATGAATTCCTTCTAGCTTGAATGCATCAATGTCAATGGGAATTGGTTCATTAGGCAAGGCCAGTACTGAGTGAACCATAAGATTAGCTTGCGAGATCATATTGAAAACATGGTAGGAGGGCAACTTAGATTCGACAACTGCAACCTGCATCTCAAAATTTAGCAGGGGGTTATTCATGGTGCTGGGTATAAGCTCGGGTTCTTGAATTTTATTGTCCCTAATCAAACCTTGAATAGCCTCAAGCAGATCCCTTCAGGCACTAGTGTGATGCCCCAAACTGACATGGTTAGCACATAACTGATCCTTATCTTCAGGTTTTAGTGGGACATAGGGCTTGATACTCTGGAGAAGGCCGAGTGCTCTTAACTTAGTGAAGATGGCAGGCAGAGATGCTTTCCAAGGAGAAATGCCATCTTCGATGGTACGGACTGCAGCCACTTCATCCTGTACTACCACTGCTTTAAGGTCAGAGCTGAACTTTGACTTGGAAGCCTAGGCTAGGGCTGAAGGGTCATTCTTTTAGAACTAAGGTTTAGTCGATACACTTGCCTTTTCTAATTCCTCGATTCTTTCCCACTTCTCAGCTTTTTCAAAGACCTCAATGTAGCTAGAGAATTTATCCCTACCAAGGACCTTCTGATAAGCAGGCATGGCACCATCCATCAATTTTACAATCATTTCCAGGAGACTTAGACTATCCTTCAATAGATTGAGTGGCCATCTACCTTTAGAAGTAGGGTTTAAACTTTTCATTGCGGACCTACTTGATAGCCTCTAAATTCTGTATGGTAGTTTTGTTGGTGGCATTAAAACCATACTGTTCAATAAAAGCCTCCGATAGAGCTATCAAGTTTCTGGCCACTTAATCTGAAAGAGTGTTGTACCATTCGATAGCAGGACCCTCCAAGGTGCAAGGGAACATTTCGGCTAGGACCTTATCACTTAACTTTTTGATTCTCATAATAGGTGGTGATGTGAGATTGAGGCAAAACGGTTCTCTTATACTTTGATATGCTAGGCATGCTAAAGTTTTTAGGGACCCAGTCCTTCTCTCTAACGGTATGAACTGATAGTGATAGCGGCTGAGAGCTGGGATTGGTAGCCAACAATTTCTGAAGAAGATCACACAATTTTATGGACAAGGATGACCCTTCTAATTGAGTAACTGCACCCAAGGGTAAGCCTATTGATTGAGGAAAGGTTGGCCCCTAGGGTGTGACCACAAAATTAGGGGTAAGGCCAGATGGCCCAAACTGAAATGGAGGCAGCACAAATCCTTAACTAGGCTGAGCAAACTGACTGATGCCCGACGGAACCACTATACCCACCAACTAGAATGACTGGCTAATTGAACCAAATGGACATAAAGAACCCAACTGTCTAAACTAACTAGAAGAATCCCCACGAGTCCACACAGGCGTTAATTGAAATTGAGTGAACGGTTATGAGTGACCTCCAATACTGCATTCACTGCTGGAGCACTAACAGGCACGCTACGAAGAGCATTGGCCATTTTATCCTCAGCCATGATTACCCTAATGGAGGCCAACATCTTATCATTCATTTGGTCTAAGAACTGATTACTTCCCAAGCACTGTGAGATAACATTTGTGATCTCTGACCTAACCTCGGCCCTTGATGCATTTGCCTCCTCACAAGTAGCAACATCTTCAACCTCAACATTAATCTAGCCCCCTGGAGTTAGGATATGAGACATCTCCTCAGGATGACAGGCAGAAAGATCAACCGGACTAAACTAGCTACTGGACAAAATACTCGTACATGGAGATGGAGAATCCCTTAATGGAACTGGAGGAGCAGCAATGCAAGTCAAATGGATCTAGGAATGTTGCCAAGATCTTTCTCTTTAAGTTTATGTTTGGGCTAAGGTGATAACCAAAAGATCACTACATGCATGCGATATGGTATGCATGCATAAATTAAAATGATGCATGGTGGGGTTAATCACACAACACGTGCGAATTGATCAATTCCGTCCTTATTTCTCCCGCCGAGTCTGAGGGTATTCTTCCTTAGTCTAATCTCACACAGAAATCAAGGTACCTACAAGGTAAAATTCTAAAGCTTTCAATAAGAATTGTTTAGAGATATATTAGAAGTTGATATAGAAGGTTCCCATCGTATTAAGCCTCTTTTGGAGGGAGATGGCAATGAGTGCTCCACCCACTAAGGTGTCCCAATATCCCTGGCGATCATGGGAATCACCATTGTGAGTGTTGCAAAAATAATAGGGCACCCTAACCTAGTGCTAGAAGAAGAGCGCATCTAACTAAAGAGAGAAAGAGATGAGAAGATAGAGTGTGATAATTTTCCCAAAAGATGAAAAAGTAAATGATTTTTAGTGCTCATCTTAATCTTTTAAGCTTCTAAAACAAACCAACATTTTACAAGTTAAAAGATAATGTCCCTAGTAAAGTCACAACCGTAAGATGTCGATGACATGGGGGGTCTCCCTTGGCGCCTGTGTGAGAGGCGAGGCCCACTAGGGGTTTGGTTTGATTTGGGTGTGACAAAACATTTTTTGTTCAAGTTTGCATAATAAGCCAATTTTAATGAATAAAAGAATCAAGACCCAAATCTCGATACAATTGATAGAGTCGCCACCTAAGTTATCTACTTGGGAAAGAGTTTTGGTACGATTCCCTCTGGGCGGGAGACTCATACCTATTGGATCAGAGATTCGGGTATCAGATGAGTCACTTATTTCTGATTTATTTGATTCAAAATTACATTCACCACATAAAACCATTTTAGCTTTCATCATTTGGGGAATTATTATAAAAATCCAATTTCTACACTATTTCACACTCATTACATGCATTTACATATTACAATAAAGCACAAGCAATAAATGGGGCGATAAAAATTACAACTGGGGGAAAAATTGCAAAGAGAACCTATAAATTTGTTCTAAGTTACAAAAGAAAATGAAAATAAATTCCCCTGCATCCACAGATGTTAGCACAATTTATAGCACATCATAAATTAGCACATCATTGTATTTTATTGTTAAAACACGTTTTATCTTTTTGTGGGTTGATTTACAGGATTATTAGTGAAAATGATCGCATGGAAAATGGTGAGCTGGATTGATTTTTAATCCGTTAATTATGGGTTCGGGAATTTGCCTGGGGTGGGACCCATATGGCTACTAGGGAGGACCCGTATGAGTATGGAGTACCCATATGGGTCCTATCTGGTCAACAGAAACTCTGTTCAGTTTAGTTTACATATTAACAGATTAATGGATTGATGGTAGAAAAATAAAATAAAAAGGGATTTCCTTTTGTAAGAGTATGGCGCACCGATTTGATATCTTTGGGGATATGTGGTGCCAACAAGGCTTGTACAGGAAAGGACCAGACCCGAAACAAGAAATGAAAAGAATAGATAGAACTAGAGAAATTGAGAATAATAACAAAGAAATAATTGAGATGTGAGTCTCTTTGAAACTCAGGAGCGTTGCCTTTGCACCGTGAATCCACTTTGAGATGATTCTTTACTGTTGAGAGTGTCCAGCTAAAGTACATGGTGACATAGTAGTATTCAGGTGAGCATTTGTGTGGACAAAATTGCCCCTAAATCCTAGTAAATGAAGTTAGGAATGAATAAAATATGGACAAAACCTCAAAGAATGAGTTTTCTCCCTATTTTATACCTCATATACCCCTACTATACCTTTTTTATACCTATAAAAATAGCTAGAATTTGAGTATAATTTTTGTGTGAGATCTGTGTGTTTACAATGTGAAGAGAATGGCCCTATTTATATAGGGGAAAGGAGGTCTGAACGCAATAAATCGCGTTTATGACCTGCCTTTTCCTAAAATAGGAAAGGATTCCCTTCCAAAAGAGACTATTTAGGCAATAAGAGTACCCATATGGGTGAGGCCCCATCCATACGAGTACTAGGAGACCTAGAGGTTCCCCTGTAGGCGTATGGAAGGGATTACCCATACGGGTCTGCTAGTGGATCCGTACAACCAAGCAGCACCCGTATGGGTCCCTAAGGGCAGACTAGGTCTCCTAACTTTGGCCAAACTCAACTCTGCAATGGTAGGAACACCTCTGATGGACAACACCTAAAAGACATTGCGTCATATAGCTCTCATCATTATTTTATAAGAAGGATCGTTAAAATCCAATGATCACACCGGCAGAGTTATAATTTGGCGCCACTTTCATCCCTAACAACCAGGTCACACACTCTTCGGGTGTGACACCAATCAACTGGGTCATACAATCTTCGGGCGTGACACCTAAAGTGGAGGTGCTTTTAAGGCATCTCTTGGCTATAAATGAGAAGAAAGATGACGAGAGGGATGAGGATTAGGTCCCTAAAAACTTTACCATGCGAAGCATAGAGGCTTACACCCGTGAGGTTTCCCCTAAGTCTCATATTGTAAATTATGAAAGAATCATGCGAGTTCAGAATATTGGTGACAAGGTGTTGGCCAAGTTGTTTACATGCACTTTGGGTGGCCCCACTCTCAAATGGTACAATGCTCTCCCTACTAATGTCATCCTCTATTGGAAGCTTCTTTTTGGGGCTCTAATTGATCATTATGGTTTCAATTCGACCATGGAGACTACTATTCAACATCTTGAAGCCGTGAAGAAAAAGCAAGGAGAGACTTTCAAGTCCTATTTTAATCAGTAGATGGCCACCCAAGTGCTTCTTAAGAAGAAGTTGAGCCCAAAAGAGATGATCATGAAGCTTCTTGATGGATATCTCCCGATCTTTCTCAACGAGATGGAAACTGATACTTACTACTTGTATACTCAAGTATTAAAGAAGGACAAGAAGATTGAACAAAGAGAATGTTGGATATGATGTATGCCCTTAAGTCAATTAGGGCGATATATTTTAATTATGTATTTAATAAAGGCATTTAATCTTTTGTTCATGTCGATGTGTTTATATATATTATGACAGGTTAAAATATATTCATTGATATCTATGTACAAAAGTCTTTGACATATCATAGCATGAAGAGAGAGATATCATAGTAGGAATATGTTTAGTGGGACCTTCTTCATGTGCAATTATGATTATGTCTAAACTATCCCCAGTCATAGTTTCATTAAGAAAGGATACTGATGGGACAGTAACACTAGCATATGGTCTGCTTTCTTGAAAAGGGTCCAAGCATTTAACCTCCTAAGACTAAAGGTGGTGCCTTAATTTTGACACATGGATATATCTAGAGGATATATTGGAGATTGCAATATAATTAACACTTGGTAAATATATCACAACGTTAGTGCTTATCTTTATGCATTAGCTTTGCGAATATCCTCATACTTGATATACTAGTTGCCTTGTGTGGCACTATCACTATACTTTAGCTCATACCTATGCACTCATTAATTTAGGATGTCGTGGGTGATTATGGGTATAGTGATGATAGCATATTGGTAAGCTATATAATCAGAAAGAAACCATAGCTCTGGATATATTAAGGAGTTGTACTTGGCCACTTGTTGAAACGATGATTGCTATAAACCTTTTATCAGAGTATGTGTTTGACAGAAATAGTTTCTAGTCAAACTGATTATGGTAAAAAGCAATATACTTCAATAACAAGTAAATAAGTGGGATAGCTTAGAGCAACCTCGCTATTGGTGGGTTGACACTTAAACAAAACCCAGTAAACTAGATGGTTCTAATATTAAAGAATGGAAGGAGTTCATCGTATTAGGAAACTATTGCATTAACCAGGATTAAGTCATAAGCCCAAATGACGTTCCGACTAATGTGGAATGGTGGACACATGCTAGAGGCATACTATAGTTTTTTACGGTCTTGAACATCGAGCCAATTGTTCATGTAGAACAAGGGTTGGTCAAGCCTTAATAACTCAATACTTTTGGATCCTATAAGGTCACACACATTGGACTTTCATTAGACTGAGTAAAGAATTAATGGACTTAGTCTATTACGAGAATATTAAATGTATAATGGTTGGACCATTACTTGGTTAGACCCGAGATTTTATTTTTACCGGTAACTAATTTTATTAAGGTCATAAATTAATTGAAATGTTGATTAAAATGATTAGATCATTTTTTGGTTAAGCCATGAATTTATTTTCATCGGTAACTAATTTTATTAGGGTCATAAATAAATTAAAATGTTGATTAAAATTATTAGATCATTTTTTGTTAAGCCAGGAATTTATTTTGACCGGTAACTAATTTTATTAGGGTCAAAAATAAATTAAAAGAAAGGAGAATTAAAAGGGATTTTCCTTATCCTACATTGCTAAATGGAGAGCATTTTTTCTCTCCTCCTCCTATAAAAGGAGGCGTTCTCCTCCTCTTCTCAACACTTCAAGTTCACATCTTTATGGCATTTTTTGAGAGCCTTCAGTGAGGATTCTCGAGCCAATATAGAAGAACTTTTTGATCCTCGCGGATCATAGTTTGAGGTTCCCAAATTATATTTCAAATTGGGGACCTCTAGTTTATATTTTTGGGTGGGTTTTTTGAGTGGTCTAGCAATTACCCAAAGCTCTACGGGTCTTCCTCATTGGGAGGTTTCGGTTGGTAGTGTTCTTGTGGATACTCATAGAGACTATCCTAAATTTGGAGGGTTGTGTAAGAGGCATCTACCAAAGCACCCTTCAACTGGTAAGTTTTCTTTTTCTCTTTTAGTTACTAGGTCTTTTTCTTTAAGCGGTTTTGGACTTAATAATTATTATGCTTAGGTTGTTTTGCATACTTAGTTTATTTTATGCTTAGGTTATAGCTTAGTGTTATAACATGATTAGTATAATATATTTATGCTTAGATATAATCTGGAATTATGGTATGCCTACCCTATGCATGCTAACCTAGGTAGAGAATTAATTTAGTTAAGCCTTTAATTAATTTATATACAACTGATAGGAATTCCTAGGGACGAGGGACAAAATTTTGAATTTCCGTCATGCATGTTATGCATGTTCTAAGTGGCAGTCAATTCCCAATAGTAGTATCAGAGCCTGCCTATTTACTACATAATTAAGTTAGAAGTGAACTAAATTTTATTTTCTATATGAAGTGATTTAAAGTTTATTAATTGTTTGAAAAAATAGATGAACTTAGGTTTTCATTTCAATGTTAAAAAATGGATACAGATAATTTCGAATAAGCCTGCTCAACTTACTCAAAAATTATCAAAGACTCAATAAATTATATAAGTTACAAGGGTTATAGATGCTTTCAATTTACATGAATTTGAAGAACGAAATTCAAGAGAATCTGTGGTCTTTGACTTTGTGCCCTTGTTTGTTCTGGCAAGGATTGGACTTGGTGTCTACTTCTCATTGGGCACCTCTCCTACCTGGGAACCTATATCAGTGCAGCTTGAATTGACCAAGATGGGATTAATAATGGACTGATTTACTTCTAGTATATAAGATGATTCTAATATATGTTTATATGACAGAGTAAATATTAAATTATTGAATAAAAGCTTAATGAAAATGCAAAATATAACAAGTAAAGAATGTTAATAATTTTGCATGTAATCTAGGTTGATGGAATAATTATAATAAACAGTTTGAACCCACTAAAGGTTAAACCTTTTAATTAATTCTAAAAATCCCTAAATTAATATAAATTATTATAAATATGTCCATCTAATAAATCCTAGATTGGGTGAGACGTTTAACACCAATATAAAATCCCAAAGTAAATATATTAAGGCTAGTTATAATTCTTCCTTACTTGAATCCATAATAAGATCTTTTTAGGCCATAAAGTGTTCCTTTTGTTTACATCGATCAACTATAGGTATTTAGATAGGGTCTGCCTTAACATGATTGAGGTAGTCCACCGTAAAATTGGGGGCTAGCCGCAGGACTGAGACATATTCAAGTAGATGCTAATATAAGAGCACACATCCATTGGAATTAGGGAACTTGAATAATTAGCAATTGCGTTTGGTGTAAATGGAATGGAATTCTAACTACGACTTACTAATATGGCTTGACTTCTAAAATTGGGGGTCATATTAGAATAGTTGTAGATGCTATCTACTTGGAAATTTAGCTAGGCTAGACTTTCCGAATTAAATAGAACGAGCTATTATAAATTTTGAAAAATGGTAGGACAACTGTATTTAATTAAAATTCCTTAAATTAAATACTTGTACTATATAATAAAGTCTAAACAAATTTTCTTTTCTTACATCTTGATTGAAATTTTTATTTTTTATACAAACATTCACATTGATGACTAATTTTGATTGGCTCTAGCGTCAAGGGTTTGTTTAGAAATGTGAGGATAATCCTAAAGCCTTTTGCTTGGCATGTAAATTGTATAAGCCCGAATCTGAACAACGTGATGCAAGCAATTCTGCTTAAAATAGATATACATGAAATACATAAAGGAAACTAGGATACAATACCTTGGAGGTTGTTAGCATCCCTGTTATGTTATTTAAGTAGCTGGCAGGAGACAAGGATAAACATCAAGTCAGATGTTAGGATCCATGTTACCTTGGCTACAAGGGCATCATAAAATCATGGATTTAAAAGTCTATGTCTTTACATCTTAAAGAAAGGATTTCCTATGGTAGAAGATTTAAACCAAAAGATTTTTGATGGAAAATTGGTGGACCAATTCCAGAAATTTAAATGGTTCATATCTCAAAGAAGAAAAGGGACACATGGTATCTAGTCTTGAAGTAGCATAGAGCAAAGTAAAGAGAAAAGTAAAAGGAATAGTGAAAATTTTGTCTTGGAGACAAAAACAATTATTTTCAATATGATATATTGGAAATAAGATCAAAATGGCTAAAGTCTCACAGCATGAGAAGAGGAGGCTTGGAAGCTTCCACTTCCAGATATTTGATATTTAGAATTTCTACTTCTCAAGGGATTCTAATTTGGTATGGAATACCTAATAAGAATCACATATCCATACGAAGGTATAGATATAAATGAGAAGTGAAGGTTTTGCAAAAGGAGAGTTGTACCTACGGAAAATCATTCAAGCTTGGTGGCTACTGATGATGTAGGAACTTAAAATCTTCATTTGGCTAAATTTGTAATAAGACAAAGTGATAATCAATTGTAATTATAAAATATCATTTCCTGCTTTATAGCAGATGGAATTTTATTCCAATTTGATAAGAGATATTATCAAAGTTATGAATGATATTTTATTATAATATGATAAATGATACTTTGTAATTACAAAATCATATTCTCAAATAAAATAGTGGTAAGAGAAAAATTAGATAATGAGAAATCTTTCTACTTATGGCATTGTCGTTTAGGCCACATAAACAAAGATCGCTTAACCAAGTTGCAAAAGCGTGGAGACTTGGGCCCAATAGACTTAGAGTTTTCTAGTGATTGTGAACCTTGTTTAAAAGGAAAAATGGCGAAGTTACCTTTGCTTGAAAGGGTGAACGAGTCACGAGTACATTGGAACTTATACATAATGATGTATGTGGTCCAATGAGCGTTTAAGAACTAGGAGGATACTCCTACTTCATCACCTTTACTAATGATTATTCAAGATATGGTTATCTACACTTGATGAAGCCTAAGTTTGAAAGTTTTAAAAAGTTTAAAATATTCAAAAATGAAGTAGAGAAACAACTTGAGAAAAGTATTAAAACACTTTGATCTAATCGAGGTGGAGAATACTTGAGTCAAGAGTTTCAGGATTATCTAAAATAAAATGAGATAGTTCCCCGGTGGACCCCTCCTTATACACCTCAACACAATGGAGTGTCTGAAAGGAGGAATTAAACTTTGTTAGATATGGTTTGGTCCATGATTAGCCAAACAGATCTCAATAAATCCTTTTGGGGATATGCACTAGAGAGCTCAGTTTATGTAATAAATAGAGTGCCCTCTAAATCAACTGCTTTTATGCCTTATGAAAGACGGTGTAGTAAAAGGCCATCTATAAGTCACCTAAGAGTATGGGGTTGTCTTGCCATGGGAAAGAGAATAGCATCAGATAAGCTAGACTCTAAATCTGATAAGTGTCTATTCATTGGATATCCAAAGGAAACTATTGGGTATTTATTTTACCAACCCAAAGCACATAAGGTATTTGTGTCTCAGAGTGCTCACTTTCTTAAAAAGGAACACTTACTTGCAAAAGTCAGTAGGAGAAATCTTGAACTAGAAGTTCAAGAGGAAGAAATAGACAATCAGCTGATTGACCCTATTCTAGATACACAAGAAGGTGTGATCCAAGAACAACCTGTCAAAACACAATAATATCGAAGATCATGTTATGTTCATAAAGTTCCTGAAAGACATGGTTTCATCATCCTGATGATAGGGAACTATATCTCATGGAGGATGATGAAGCAATAAAGAGCTCAAATTCTAATAAATGGGTTAAAGCCATGAAATCAAAAATGGATTACATATACGAAAACCAAGTTTGGAATTCAATTGATGCCCTTGAAGAGGTTAGACCTATTGGATACAAATGGGTCTTTAAGAAGAAGATAGACATGGACGATAATGTGATTAACTATAAGGCAAGGTTGGCTGCGAAATGTTATAGTCAACATAAAGGTATTGACTATGATGAAACTTTCTCATCGGGAGCCATGATTAAATCCATAAGAATACTCCTCACTATTGCTGCTCATTATGATTATGAGATCTAGTAGATGGATGTTAAAATAGCATTCCTGAATGGGGATATGGATCAGGATGTGTATATGACACAACCTGAGGGTTTTACATCTCAGAATTGCTTGAAGGTATGCAAACTACAAAAGTCTATTTATGGACTTAAGCAAGCATCCATGAGTTGGAATATTAGGTTTGATCAGATAATCCGTGAACTAAATATCTCTCCAAACATTAATGAGCCTTGTGTTTACAAGAAGGTTAGTGGGAGTGCAATCATTTTCTTGGTATTATATGTCAATGACATTCTACTAAAAGGAAAAGACTAGGATATGTTTCCACTGATTAGAACCTCACGGATTGTCTGATGAAGCCATTAACGCAAGTCAAACATGACCATCATGTTAAAGCATATGGATTAAGACATATGGCTAATTGGCCTTAGTGCAAGTGGGAGTTTGTTGGTCCCCTTAAGGCAATTAGGGTGATATATCCTAATTATATATTAGTATGAATAATTTATTTAAATTAATAAAGGCATTTGATCTTTTATTTATATTGATGTGTTCATATATATATATATATATATATATATATATATATATATATATATATATATATATATATATATATATATATATATATGTGATAGGTTAAAATATATTCATTGATATCTATGTACAAAAGTCCTTGATATATCATAGCATGAAGAAAGGGATATTATAGTAGGACTGTGTTCAGTAAGACCTTCATGTGCAACTATGATTAGGTCTAAATTATGCCTATTCATAATTTCATCAAGAAAGGATATTGATGAGATCATAAGACTAGCATGTGGTCAACTTTCTTGGGAAGGGTCCAAGCAGCTAACCTCCTAAGACTGAAGGTGGTGCCTTAAGTTTGACACATGGATATATCTAGAAGATATATTGGAGACCGCAATAAGATAAACACTTGGTAAATATATCATAGTGTTAGGGTTTATCTTTATGCAGTAGCTTTGCAAATATCCTCATACTTGAGATAAAAGTTGCCTTTTATGGTACTGTTCCTATACTTTGGCTCATACCTATGCAATCATTAATTTAGGGTGTCATAGGTGATTACGGGTATAGTGATGACAGCACGTTGGTAAGCTTTGTAGTCGGAAAGAATCCATCACTCCGGATATATTAAGGAGTTGTACCTAGCCACTTGTTGAAGCAAAGACTGCTATAAACCTTTGATCAGAGTATGTGTTTGATAGAAATAGTTTCTAGTCAAACACATTATGGTAAAAAGCAATATACTTCGGTAACAATTAATTAACTGGGATAGCTTAGAGCAACCTCACTATTGGTGGGTTGACACTATAACAAACCCAGTAAACCAGATGGTACTAATATTAGAGAATGGAAGCAGTTCATCGCATTGGGAAACTATTGCATTAACCAGGATTAACTCATAAGCACATATGATGTTCCGAGTAATGGGGGATGGTGGACCCTTGCTAGAGGTGTACTACAATCGTTTAAGGTCATCAAGTTCTAATTAGGGTCTAGAACATCAAGCTAATTGTTCATATTGAACAAGTGTTGGTCAAGCCTTTACAGCTCAATATTTCAGGATCCTGTAAGGTCACACACATTGGACTTTCATTAGACTGGCTAAAGAATTAATAGACTTAGTCTATTACGAGACTATTAAATGTAGAATGGTTGGATCATTACCTGGTTAGACCAGATATTTCCTTTTGACCGGTAACTAATTTTATTAGGTCATAAATAAATAAAAATATTGATTAAAATGATTAGATCATTTTTTGGTTGAGCCAGGAACTTATTTTGACCGGTTACTAATTTTACTAGGGTCATAAATAAATTAAAATGTTGATTAAAATGACTAAATCATTTTTTGGTTAAGCCATGTATTTATTTTGACCGGTAACTAATTTTATTAGGGTTATAAATAAATTAAAAGAAAAGAGAATTAAAAGGGATTTTCCCTAGCCTACATTGCTAAATGGAGAACATTTGTGCTCTCCTCCTCCTATAAAAGGAGGCCTTCTCCTCCTCTTCTCAACACTTCAAGTTTACAGCTTTGTGACATTTTTTAAGAGTCTTCAATGAGGATTCTTGAGCCGACATAGAAGAACGTTTTTATCCTCGCGGATCATAGTTTGAGGATCTTAAATTATATTTTAAATTTGGGACCTCTAGTTCATATTTTCGGAAGGGCTTTTGGAGTGGCCTAGCAGCTACCCAAAGCTCTACAGTTTTTCCTCATTGGGAGGTTTTGGTTGGTGGGGTTCATGTGGATATTCATAGAGTGTTGGTCCCTGTAAGGGTCTAAAAAAGGTCATAGGGGGGTGAATGACCCTTTTCTCGAAAATAGGCAGACCTCAAAAGTCTTCTATAGCGTGTTTGATTATGTTCCAAACATGATGGATCCAAATGATGCAAATATGAAATGTTATGCAATAATGTAAAAATTTAGAAAGTCAAACATAGTAATTTTATCCCGGTTTGGCACCGCCTACTTCAGTCCCCAGAGTTTCCTTCCTCCGAGCTTTTTCCACTAGTGGATTCCTTTCCAACTAGCAGGAATCAAGCCTTACAATTTGTCTCTGTATGGTGACCCCTTTAGGATCTTGGATATACCACTCGAAGCACCAACTCCTAGATGAGTCCTCTTATCTTTAGCAGGATATACCACTTAGATTTCTACCTAAACCTAATCTGAGTCCTACTGGGAGATCCCATTTAAAGCACTAACTCTAAGCTATATCTCAATCTCAATACTAACCCAAGTATGAGATTTTTACAACTTGTTTTTCTCAAGTGTTTTTTTTTAATTCTTCAAGTCTATAAATTACTTAAGAATTCTTACAAACTGATTTGAAGTGATTTAGTTCTTGGAGGGATTAAGTCACTTATTGTAATAGCAGATTCTCTTGTGTATGATTTTCTTAGAACATCCAACACCTTCTCAACTCGTGAAGCTTCTCTTTTATAGGCTTCTGTCATAAATATAGCCATTGTGAGTTGTTATAGTTGAATTAAATCTTCACCGTTGATCAGGTAATATATGGCACTTTTAGATCCATTGATCAATCTGTTAGACTGATTAATTATCCGGTTGAATCCTTAGGATTAAGACTAGAAAGTTGTCAGTGATCGTTTTCTATGTATTTTAGTGATCCATCTACTTTTATGCCAGAATATCAGAGCATGTACTTCTTGCACCTTTCCTATTGGTCTAGGTAGAAAAGATTGTTACCATATCTCTATCCTATGTCAGTCCTTCTATCCTTTTCTGAAAAGTTTTCAAGCTATTACTTTTGTCTTGCACAAAGGAAAGGATCTTTGACTTTTAGACCAAAAGGTGGAGGGAAAAGTTAACTTTGAAACTTTTTCCTTTTGTCTTGTTAATTGTATCTTCCGGTTGAATTTTGTCTTGATGTATCTGGATGCTATTCGATCAGTCTTCTTTCGAATGCTGATCTTAAGCGGTTTGAAGTTTATTTCCTTTCCAAACTTTAACCGGGTGCTTCTATTATGTGCTTAGGTACTTGTATTCTTCAATGTTTATCCTGATGACTTGCTTTGGACTTTATTTTTACATGTTTTTATTCCTTGGATATTTTTTTTCTTGTTTTTGTTTTCTTCAAACTTGATCCGGATCTGTCTTCAATTTGTTCTTTCGGATCATTATTTCCCAACAATCTCCCCCATTTGCTGGAAACAAAAACTAAGCACATATATGCATAAGGAAAATGGTTTATATGAGCTAAGTATGATTCTTGATACTTAGTCATTTACAAGTTTTACTCCCCCATAATCTAAGCATTCCACCTTCTAAGTTTTTGAAGTACAATTATAGATTGTACTTAGAAGTAATTTTGCAAATGTTTTTCACTATAAATACTTCTGCTGTTAACAATAGTTAACATTAGGGAAGTTCTGGATTACAATTACTGAAATATATATAAGTGAAAATAGAACTAGCTATTATAGATTTATACATTGAAAAAATAGCTATTCTAAAGAATCAGCACCAGCAGCAGCTCTTCATTTACCCCCTTTCCTATATGACTCTCCCTCTTTGCCTTTGCCTTTCTCCCCCTTTTATTTTTCATCAACTTGGGAGTCAATGACCATATAGTTTCTTTTATCCCAATTCTTTTACCATGCCTCTGAAATAAATTGAATAATCCAAATTTCCTTGTATGCCTTTTCCAGAATAGTCTCAACTGTGGCTGGAAGGAGATGAAGTGGTTTGACTTATTCTTTGAGGTGCCTGTATGACTTGTCCATGTTAGGAATCATCTTTAGAGCATGCTTCTAGTCTGCTTCCTCAAAGAATGGGTAGACAGCCTTAAGGAGAGTCAAGCTGCATTTGTAGCCAAAGAATCTTGTATTCTCAATGGATTGTACCAGGTCTTGACAAATAGGGAGGAGAAGGCTATTCGAATTGGTAGATGATGATTCGAAAGAGGTATTAAGAAATAGATTAGCCTTACATGACTTTATAAGCTCTATTTCCTCAATGATATATCTCCAGACATTGTGAAGGTTGGAATTAAAGGTTGTCATATCCTTATGAAAGGCCTCTTTCGGGTCCTTTATATGGTTATCTGTTCTATATAGGTGACTTCCAAAATCTTCACTAATGTCATCTATGAGCTTTTTTAAGTATTTGGGGAGTCCCTCATCTAGGAAATTACACATCTATTGGGAAACTTGATGTTCTTCATTTAACTCGGTAAGCCCAGATGTAATTCCTTTTCCAACTTCTACAACTGCTGGTAGAATGATTTTTTCCGAGTTTTAAAACTTGCAATCTAGATACTCTATTAGCTTATTGGTTACTTCTATGGAGGAGGAGGTGATCTGACCCACGGGGGTTGCATAGTTATTGTCACCTCTAGTGAGAGCTTGATCTGTAGAGCGATTTGCTCTAGCAATGTTGGAAGTCAATTGATTCAGTACCGGAGTGATTTTTGAGAGGGAAGCTTCTGCAATAAGTTCAGCTGAGGGAAATCCTTGTAATCTTCTTTCA
This sequence comes from Euphorbia pulcherrima, assembly GCA_947683365.1. Taxonomy (NCBI): domain Eukaryota; kingdom Viridiplantae; phylum Streptophyta; class Magnoliopsida; order Malpighiales; family Euphorbiaceae; genus Euphorbia; species Euphorbia pulcherrima. The sequence continues at coordinate 24,184,869 of CANTUS010000009.1, forward strand.
ATATTTTGGACAAATCCCTTGATTTCCCCTGACTCAGACTTCAAATCTAGAGCCAAAGACTTGTCATTGATAATTCTCTCCATGGATTTGAGTTGAGTGCATATACTCTTGAGAGCCTGCTTGATGTAGCTTTCTTCCAATCTTTCAATTACAACCTCTTGTATCATTTTTAATGTAGTTTTCAGCTTATCAACTCTCTCAAGATTATTTTAAAGAATTGGCTTCGTGGGAGTGCTTTCAAATGAAGATGTTTCTTCGGACCTAGAGCTTCTTCCAAACTCCTCAGAGCTTGAGGATTTTTCTTCCTTCTCTTGACTACTCTCTTTTTCCTCCATGTCCTCTTCCTCCTCTTCCTTCCTTTCTTTTGGAATGGCCTCACCCTTTGAGTCCACTTCAAAGGTGTGCTTATTGGATCCCAAACCATTTCCCTCCTCTAGAACATTGTGTTCCGGGATGGACTGATCATCCTTGGATGCAGTTTTTATTGCTACATCTAAGTTATCCTGTGAGTCAATGGCATCACCAGCTGGAATATCAGCAACAGTAGATAAGGGATTACCTAAATACTTTGTTATTGTTCATTGGTCTCTTCCTCAATCTGCTCTTCTAACCCAATATCCAAAAGACTAGAAATCCACTCAGTCTCCCCTCCAATTGCCTGTTTAGGACTTACAACAACTACAACCTCATTTTCTGGAATGGTGGAATTGTCCTCACCATCCCCTTCCATTGCCTTTTCAGGACTTTCAAGCTCAACCACTTCTGCTTCTATGTTCAATAAGTTATCAGAAAGAGGCTCTATTCCAGATTTGAATAGAAATAGGTCTTCATCCGAATACTCAGCTTCTTTAAGAAGCACTAGATCAGTTGAGGCTATCAGGACTAAAGAGCTATTTGTTGCGGCTCCAGATAAGCCTTCAGGTCCCCCCTTGGTAAGACTATTCTCTTTGAAGTTATCCTGTATAACTAACATCATTTCCTCATATTGAGGATCCTCTGAAAATACATTGTCTAGAAGGAATGGTTTTTCAACAAAAACAACCAATTCATTGCCCTTGCTCAAATCTGCTAGTGTAGAGGCTTTGGGGGTTGGCTCTTTAATGGTGATCCTAGCAGTTGGCTTTTTGGCAGTCAATTTCAATTTTTGGGCTTTTAAGGCTTCTTTAAAGGTAGATCCCTTCTTAATGAACTGCTTCTTGGGGACAGGCTCCCCATCCCTTGTTTCCTCACTATCTACATCATCATCCTCTACCAAGATGTTTTCAATGGATCTATTTTTCCCTTTCTTCCATCCCTCTCTAATTGCAGCAACAGCTACTGCAATGTTCTCATTTACTTCTTGTTCACAAACTAGCTTTTTCTTTTTATTTGCTGCTTTAATGAGCCTTCCTCTTCTCTTAGTCTTATCAGTTGTGGTTTTCATCAATTGTGTGAGTGGTAGTTTATCCTAATAAACTTCCTCAACAACTGGCTTGGAATTAGTTTTAGTTTGAGCTTTGGACTTGGTTATTCTGCCTCTCTTGCCCTCTAAAGCAATTTCAACTCTAGCCTTTCAGACCCTGCTCTGCTCCTCTCTTTCTTCCCTTAGCCTAATTGCCTCTTCTTCATCCCATGTTTCTCCAAAACTTAATTTCTTAAAATTCTTTTCAAGAATCTCCTTCCCTTGGATGGATTGGGCTCCGGATAAATCAACTTCATTTGCTAGGGGGATTCTAATGATGAGAGCACCATGGGAGTTCCTATACTGTCTTAGGAAATGCATGATCAGGACTAGCATATTTACGACCCTACTTTCAACCTAGTACTACAAGATGCAGTGTTGAAAGAAAGATGCGATGGTTATAGATCCTTTCCAGATAAGGACCAATTTGTCTAAGTCATGTTGGAGTGTTCTGGGTGTTTGTGGCCAGTAGGTGGAGAATTTGTCTCCAAAGTAGTGATTGGGAGCAACATTTTTGGATGATACTTGACCAGTAGTTCATCCTCATCATTCCTCAACTAAACTCCATCATTCTTTATGTTGAGTTGCTTTATAAAGAATTCTGGCGTGACAGTGATTACTTTTCCTTCGACCTTGGTTCTGAGAGCATCATAGTAGGAGTGTATCCTCAGGTTGTCATAGAACTCTTTGACAAAGTTTGGGTAGGTGGGACAGTTGATTTTTAGGAAATCTTCAAGATGTTGATCTCTTATGAGCTGCGAGTAGGGTACCGTGTTGAATAAAAAATTATCTCCCAAGTAGTCTGTTGGAACTACAAAGTCAGGACTTTTAGTTTTGCAGGGGCAAAATCCTCATTTTTAAGATCATACTCTTAAAAGATATATCTTGGAGGAGGAGGAGTGGGTTGATTAGATGCCATTTGGGAGATTTTTCGAAAAGATTTGAGATTCTAGGGTTTTTAGAGAGAAATTTGCAGAGTAATAGTAAGAGTATTACTTGCGTGAAGAAGAAGAGGGATTTTGGAGGGTTTTTATAGACTTTCCAAAGTGAGGGTGTAATGGTAATCCTTACGCAGTTAAATTTAACCGGATTGATGAGGTGGCAGTTAACTTTGATGAAAGTGGTAAATGGCATTTAAACTAAAGAATTATAACTATTTATTTTGTAAAATGACAGTTGCCTTTGTCACATGTGTAATGCCTAATAAACATTTCAAATTCAAAACATGTACAGTTACTTTTCCTGCTCTTTTACTGCCATTTGTCTTTTCTTTCTGCTGAGCTGGCAATCTTCTTCCCGATCCATAGTCAACTTTACTTCTTCTTCTCTTCCTGACTCTTTGACTGATTTAAGGCTAAAGTAGTCCCAGATTGTCTTCCAGATTTTTCTTCAAATTGGATTAGACATTCCAATTGACTCTCTTAGCCTGTTGAATTAATCTTTACTTAATGGCTTAGTAAAGATATCTGCCCTTTGCTCATTTGTTGGAATGTAGACTAGTGCAACATCCTTCTTCATTACATGATCCCGGATGAAATGGTGTCTAATGTTAAGATGCTTTATCCTACTATGTAGCATTGGATTCTTTGATACATCAATTGCACTTTTATCATCATACATAACATTCACACATCTGAATTAAACTCCAAAGTCTTCCAACTATTGCTTCATCCATAAAAGCTGAGCAACACAACTTCCAACTGCCATATATTCTGCTTCTACGATGGATAAGGCAACTAAAGTTTACTTCTTACTATACCATGATACCAAGCGATCTCCAAGGAAATGGCAACCTTCAGATGTACTCTTTCTTTCAAGAGTATCTTTGCCATAGTCTGCATATGTGAAGCCCTGTAGTGTGAAGTATCCATTACTAGGATACCATGAACTACTTTAGTTATTCCCAATAGATATCTAAGGATTCTCTTTACTTCCATGAGATGTGAATCCTTAGCATTGGACTGATATCTAGTATAGTAGCAAATTACATAGTGTATGTCAAGTCTGCTAGCTGTCAAGTATAGAATTAAACCAATCATTCCTCTATAAAGCTTTTGATCTACATCTTCTCCTTCACAATCCTTTGAGAGGACTACATCTGATCCCATTGGAGTGGACATAGGCTTGCTTTTGTTCATTTTATACTTCTTTAGAATTTCCTTTGTATACTTGGACTGGTTGATGAAAATCCCATCTGAACTTTGCTTGATTTGTAAACCAAGGAAAAAATTCAATTCTCCCATCATGGAGATCTCAATTTCCTTCTACATTTGTGTGTTGAATTCTTCACACATCTTCTCATCTGTTGCTCCAAAAATGATGTCATCCAAATAGATTTGGACTAGAATAACACCCTCCTTTTTCTTCTTGATGAAAAGGGTTGTGTCTGCTTTACCCCAGCTGTAACCCTTGGATATGAGGAATGAAGTGAGTCTTTCATACCAGGCTCTTGGTGCTTGCTTCAATCCATAAAGGGCCTTCTTCAGCTTGTAAACATGGTCCGGATGTTTTGAGTCTTCAAATCTAGGTGGCTACTTGACATAGACCTCTTCCTAAATAACTCCATCGAGAACTGCACTTTTGACATCCATTTGGAACAATGTGCATCCCATAAATGATGCAAAATCACATATAATCTAGATTGCCTCTAGTCTTGCAACTGATGCAACGGTTTCTTTAAAATCAATGCCTTCTTGTTGATTATGCCCTTGAGCAACCAATCTTGCCTTATTTCTCCACAACTCCAGATTCATCTAACTTGTTCTGGAATACCCATTTGGTACCAATGATTGATTTTCATTCTAAAAGTAGTACTAGATCCTAGACATCATTTCTGGTGAATTGATCTAGCTCTTCATGCATTGCCATCATCCAGCTCTCATCTCCTTTTGCCTCTTGAAATTTCTTTGGCTCAATGAGAGAGACAAAAGTAGCATGGCTCATCATGCTATTGAGTTGACCTCTGGTTCTGACTAGATTTTGAACATTATCCAAAATGGCTTCAACCGAATGATCCCTATGAGTTTGGATTTCTCTTTGCAGATCTTCATGTTATATTGGAGCTTGTTCCTCTTTTACTTTAATTTCAACTTCTTGATCATCCATGAAATTAATCTCAGGTTGATTGAGATTCCCTTATGGTGCTCCTGGATTGAAATTGATTCCTTCATCTTCTTCCTTGTATTTCTTGATCTAGAAGGAATTTGAAATCTGCACTTCCCCTTTTTCTTCTATATTTTCAACTTCCAGAGTTAAATCGTCCGGATTGGAGCTTCCTTTCCCTAGATGGTTAGTCTCATCGAAATCTACATGTAATGATTCTACCACTATTTGGGTTCATTTGTTATAGACTCTATAAGCTTTGCTATGTGTTGAGTACCCAAGGAAAATTGCTTCATCAGATTTAGGATCAAATTTTCCTAGTTGCTCTCTATCATTCAGGATGTAGCATTTACATTCGAAGGCTTTGAAGTACCCAATTTTGGGTTTCCTTCCCTTCCAAATTTCATATGGGATCTTTTCTATGGTCTTTTTAATGAGAGCTCTATTTAAGATATAACATGTTGTGTTTACGGCCACACCCCAAAAATATTTAGGAAAATTATTCTCACTTAGCATTGTCTGGGCCATCTCAACTAATGCTCTATTTTTCCTTTCTACAACCCCATTTTGTTGAGGTGTATGAGGGGTAGAAAAGTTATGCTCAATGCCCTTGGAGTCATCAAATTCAGCAAAGTGGTTATTTTTTAACTCACCACCATTATCACTCCGGATGCGTGCAATGCTTATGGCCTGTTCTACTTCAATCCAGATGAATATTTTTGAAAATTGGCCAAACAGTTCATCTTTGCTAGTTATCAAAGCAACCCAGGTATAGCAAGAATAATCATCCACTATGACCATGGTGTATTCTCTTCTACCTAAACTCATTGGTTTTATTGGACCAAAGAGATCAATGTGTAAGAGTTCAAGAACTCTTTTGGAAGGTATGTATGAGATGGAAGGGAAGTTTTTTTTATGTTGTTTACCTAATTGGCATGCAGTGCATATGTTATCCTTATCAAAAGCTACCTTAGGAAAACCCACAACCAATTCCTTTTTGGCTAATTTGGACAAGAGGTTCATGCTTACATGTCCCAACCTCCGGTGCCATAGCCATGATTCTTCTTTAGACACCAAGCATATATTCTCTGTCTCATTTTTAATGTTAACACAATAAACTTTATTTACTCTAGGTGTATAAAGAATGACTTAATTTGACTTACTATCAAAGATTGAGCATCCACCGGAATCAAAGGTGACTTTCCTTCCTTTGTCATAGAGTTGAGCAACACTTAGCGGGTTGAACTTTAGTCCATTAACTAGTGAGACATCTTCTAATTTTAATTCAAATCCAATGGTTCCATGTCCAATGATCTATCCCTTTTGATTGTCTCCAAAGCTTACTCTTCCACCTTTCTTCTGGATTAGAGTGATGAAGCCTTTCTCATCACTAGTCATGTGCCTTGAGCTTCCACTATCAATGTACCATGTGTGTTGAGCTATTATGGATCCAAGGCATACCTGCAAAAAAATCAAGTGGGTTTGGGTAGCCAATCAGATTTGGGTCCTCTCGGGTTATCAACCATTTTAGACCAAGGATAAACATTATAATAACCATTTTTCAATCTACATAATTCAGTAATATAATTGTTTTTCCCACAAAACCTGCACCCAATGATAGGTCTGCTCTGCTCATGCTTCTTCTGGATTTTTTTAACATCTTCCTTTCCATAATTTCTAATGTATCCAACTTCTTGTATATTTATCTGTCTAGTGTGTATCTAGAAGCTAGTTAGAGTTGCAATCTCTGCTCTATGGTTCTTTCTTTGCTTGACAGGCTGCTCATCATACCCTACCTTAGCCTTTCCCTTTTGAGCAACTGTGAATCTCTGTGCTTAAGGTTGTTTGGTAACCCTCTTTTCTTGATTTGGGGCACCAGATTCTTTTGATTTGAATATCTTGGTGTTGCTTGCCTTGGAATCCTTTTTCTTTGTGGAGGACCTAATTTATTTCCGGATTCTTCCTTCATTAGGGTTAGCTCCCTATCTAGCCCTGTTAAGTTTACAATTAACATCTACACTTGGTTCCTTATAAAGTTCTCTTCCACCACATCAATATGCTTGGTGGTCCTTATCATATTGATATCTTATGCCATTGCTTCAGCATCTTTAGCAAGCTCTAGCACTTATCTTTGTAGAGATTTGATGGCTTTGGTGTTTTTCCTTACATTATGGATCACAACCCCTAAATCTTAAGTAAGATTAAGGTTAGAAACAGAATTAGAGTGAGAGTTTACCTCAGTGGTGGCTCTATCTGATTCTAATTCCTCCATTTACTTAGTGTCTTTCTTAGATGGGTTGCTTCTAAATTGTTCTCCTTCCGGATCTGTCAGTGCCATGAATGCACTGTTAGTTATTTCTTCTTCCTCTATAGAAGATGAACTGCTACTTTCTCCACTATTGCTCCATGTGGCCACCATAGCCTTCTTCTTACATTTCTTATCTCTTGTGAGCTTGGGGCATTTGGTTCTGAAGTGGCCTTTTTCTCCACATTCAAAGTAGGCATCATCTTTTTCTGGATCTTTCTTTTCTTTCGGAATCTTTCTTGGCTTGTCCCTTCTTGATGTGCTTTCCTTCAATATCTTGTACTCATACCTTTTAGATCTCCTTTTATCTTTCTTATTTAGGAATCTATCAAAATATTTGGCTAGCATAGCTATATCTTCTTTGCTGTAGTGAGATTCCTTTAGTTGCTTGTCTGATTTGGAAGAAGCTAATCTAACTGAATCTGCCTTAAGCGCAATGGCCTTCTTCCTTTCTTCAGGCTTTTTCTCCTGTTGGCTGTATCTCTCCAAGGATAACTCTTGAGTTAGGATATGACTAATGAATTCATCATAACTGTAGAAGTTTAAGTCATGAGCTTTCTCAATGGTAGTCTTTTTGTTGTCTCATTCCTTGGTGAGACTCTAGAGTATTTTCTTGACCAAAACTACTTCTAAGATTCCTTTTCGAGCCTTTTCATCTCATTTACTAGATTGGTGTATCTAGTATTCATGCTGCTAATGGATTCTTTGCGCTCTATGTTGAAGGATTCTAGCTTTTGCTGTAGCAGATCAATTTTGGCTTCCTTGAATTTGTTTATTCCTTCATAGGTTACTTTAAGCTTTTACCATATTTCTTGTGCAGTTTCACATCCAGATATTATGTTGAATTCAGCTGCACTGAGAACACAATGAAGTATATTAATAGCATTTACGATTTCATGCAATCTTTTATAATAATTATCATCCCATAAACTTGAGGGTTTTTGCGTAGTTATACCCTCTACTTCATGAGTAGGATCATATGGGCCATCTTCAATGGTCATCCATGTCATCATGCTTTATACCTAAATGAAGTTCTTAATCCGGTTCTTCTAGAATGTGTAGTGTTCACCAGTGAGGAGTGAAGGACGAGTAATAGACATACCCTTGGGAAGGAGTTTTGAGTTTTGGAAACTCATTTTGTATCTTGGATCATAATTGGACCTTTAGCTCAAGATTTTTAGATCTCTAGTTTTGAGCACTAGCTCTGATACCACTTGTTGGTCCCTGTGAGGGTATAAATAAGGTCAGAGGGGGGTGAATGACCCTTTATGTGGAAATAGGCATACTTTAAAAAGCCTTGTGTGACGTGTTTGATTATGTTCTGGATATGATGGATCCGAATGATGCAAATATGAACCGTTATGAAATAATGTAAAGAGTTAGAAAGTCAAACACAATAATTTTATCCTTGTTTGGCCCCATCTAATCCAGTCCCCAGAGTTTCCTTCCTCCAAGCTTTTTCCACTAGTGATTCCTTTCTAACTAGCAGGAATCAAACCTTACAATTTGTCTCCAGATGGTGACCCCTTCTGGATGTAGGATATACCACTAGAAGCACCAACTCCTAGTTGAGCCCTCTTGTCTTTAGCAGGATATACCACTTAGATTTCTACCCAAACCTAAGCTGAGTCTTACAGGGAGATCCCACTTAAAGCACCAACTCTAAGCTATATCCCAATCTCAATACTCACCCAAGTATGAGATTTTTACAACTTGTTATTCTCAAGTGTTTTGTTTTTGAATACTTCAAGTTTATAAATAACTTGTGAATTCTTACAAACTTATTTGAAGTGAGTTAGTTCTTGGAGGGATTAAGTCACTAATTATAATAGCAGATTCTCTTTTGTATGCTTTTCTTAGAACAACCAGCACCTTCTCAACTTTTGAAGCTTCTCTTTTATAGGCTTCTATCATAAATGTAGCCTTTGTGAGTTGTTAAAGTTGAATTAAATCTTCACCATTGATTAGATAATATATGGCGCTTTTGGATCTATTAATCAACTAGTTAGATTGATTAATTGCCCCATTGAATCCTTGGGTTAAGACTAGAAAGTTGTCAGTGTTGGTTTTCCTTATATTTTAGTGATCCATCAACTTTTATGCCAAAAATCCGGAGTGTGTGCTTCGTGTGCCTTTCCTATTGGTCTAGGTAGAAAAGGTCATTACCTTTTCTCTTTTCTGTGTCAGTCTTTCTATCATTTTCTAAAAGTGTGCAAGCTGTTATTTTTGTCTTGCACAAGGGAAAAGGATCTTTGACTCTTAGACCAAAAGGTGGAGGGTTTGAAACTTTTTCCTTTTGTCTTATTAACCGTATCTTCCGAATGAATTTTTTCTTGATGTATTCGGATGATATTCAATCAGTCTTCTTCTAAATGCTGATCTTAAGTGGTTTAAAGTTTGTTTCCTTTACAAACTTTAATTGGATGCTTCCGTTATCTGCTTAGGTACTTGTAGTCTTCAATGTTTATCCTAATGACTTGCTTTGGACTTTTTGTTTACATGTTTTTATTCCTTGGATATTTGTTTTCTTGCTTTTTTTTTCTTCAAACACTATTCAAATCTATCTCCAATTTGTTCTTCTGGATCATTGTTTCCTAACATAGAGGCTATCCTACATTTGGAAGCTTACGCAAGAGGGTTCTGCCAAAGCACGCTTTAATTTGTAAGTTTTCTTTTTCTTTTTAATTATTAGGTCTTTTTCTTTAAGCATTTTTAGACTTAATAATTATTAGGCTTAGGTTGTTTTGCATGCTTAGTCTATTTTATGCTTAGATTATAGCTTACTTAGTATAAAATATTTATGCTAGGATATAATTTAGAATTATGGTATGCCTAGCCTATGCATGCTAACCTAGGTAGAGATTTAATTTAGTTAAGGATTTAATTAATTTATATGCAACTGGTAGTAGTTCCTAGGGACAAAGGACAAAATTTAGAATTTTTATCATACCGGTTATGCATGTTCAAAGTGACAGTCAATTCCCAATAGAGAAGAGAAAGAGAGAGATAATAACTCAAACAATAACAAGCCTTGGTTTCAGAAGAATGCCAACTCTGAATCTCACGAACCAGCACTTACTCCTGCTAAGGGTATGACACATGTAGTTCAAGTTGTCGCTCAAGAGAATGTTTCAGTTGTTCAAGTTGCCCCTTGTAAGAATACCTTTGTATCTCCATGGAAATTACCTATCGGTGTTATTTTTGCGAAGTTGAGAGAGGCAGGCAAGCTTAACCATATGCATGAGTATAGGTCTCCCACTGCCAAAGAGAAAGGGAACTTCTGCAAGTATCACATTTAGAGAGGGCATAAGACTGATCAATGTTGGACTTTGGTTTCCACTATCTCTCGTATGGTGAAGGAAGGAAAGATAGAATATGCCGCTCAAAAACCTAGCACAAAGGAGAACCCTCTACTAAAATTTGGTGGCGAGGTTTGTATGATTGACTCTGGTTTGTCTGAGGAATTTATTCTAGGAATAGTTTTTGAGAATCTCTTCAAAAAGTGCCTATTACTGTTGTTGAGCCTACTAACAAGGAAGTCAGAAATGCATTGGCTGCTATGCCTAGACCCATGTCTATTTTGATGAAGGAGAAGTGGAAGGACAATGATGAAACCAATTGAATTACCAAAGTTAACAAGAAACTCGCAAGGTCTCTAGCGAAAGAAGGAGACAAGTTATCTATCGAATAAGAGAGAGTTCTAGGTCTCGACCTGGATAACATGTCGATGAAAGCTGTTAAGGATGGCAACTCTACTAACACCACCATTCGAGACCCTCCATATATGGAGGATGATTATCTAATGATGTAATTTTCTTTCTCTAGTGTTTAGATGTGAACAATTTCTTCCTTCAAGACATTTAATGAAATGAAAGACTCTGATTTTGCTTATTTGCTTAATGTTTTGCCCAATGAGCCATGCATTTATTTGATCATGATCATAATGCGATCAGTATTCATGATGTTTAGTTAAGTGAAACAATTTTGAGTACAGATGATAACCCTAAAATGGTAACCATTTCTAATGACCTAACCTCTGAAAAAAAAGAGAGATGATAAAAGGGCTTAAGGATCATGTTAACGCTTTTGCTTGACCATATCAAGACATACTTAGGGTTGATCGTCAGATTTCTAAGCATCACATTACCGCGCCTAAAATAGAGAAAGAAGTTTGGTCTTTTCTTAGATCAATTCAGCATGTTAGTCAGTTTATCACTTGCACCCACAGTCATGTGCGAGCCTAGTTTCAAGAAGCGTCAGCCTAGTGTGTGGAAGGAACATTGCCAGATCACCTTCAACAAAATTAAGGCTTAACTATTTTGCCCACCCATTCTCAAACTTCCCACCCTCGATAAACCATTAACCCTTAACGTTATCCAATAGCCTCCACCTACCAAGCTTTAAAATTTACCTACTCCTTACCATTCTTGGCATGGGGGATATAACAGCCCTCATCAACAAATGGACATCGTTTCATCATCATAGTGGTGGACCACTTCTTAAAATAGGTGGAAGTCGAATCTTACACCAATGTTAACACCAAGAAAGTGACCAAGTTCATAGACAAACGCATCTCGAATCGGTATGGACTACCTTATCATATTGTCTCAAATAATGGGGTTTAGTTCCTAGGGGAAACCACTGATTTGATCGAGAAATATGGGATTGAGCACCATAAATCTTCACTGTACAAACCACAAGCTAATGGCATAATCAAACCCTCAAACCAGTCTATCAAGAAGATTCTTTCCAATACTATTGTAGGGTATGGAAATTGGGCCGATAAGCTACCATCTGCTTTTTGGGGGTATCAAACAAGTGTGAGAACCTCCCATGAATGAAAAACCACTCTCTTGGATTTATGATATGTAAGAAGTATGACCCATCGAAACCCGATGGAAAATCTTAGAGAATCACGCTAGAATATAAGTTAGAAGAATCCTAATGGACTAAAGCATAGTTCAAACAGCTTAAACAATCTTCATATATACTAGCAGTGCATGGCAAGGGCGAACATGGACTGTATCAGGCATCAGAGGTATTCATTGAAAATTGGTGGCTTAGTTCTGAAATATGTAAAGCTTACCAATACTAACCCAAAGGGGAAATTCTAACCAAATTGGGAAGGGCCTTATGTGATCAAGAAGGTACTCGGAAAAGGGGAATGAAAATCATGGGCATAGATGGCAATGAGTTCGTGAATCCCATCAATCAGGATCGACAAAAGCGTTATCATATCTAACCCAAAAGAACCAAATCAAAAAAGCGGCCCACAAAAAATAAATAAAATAAATCACCCATCAAGTGGTCTTCTACTGCCCAGGAAAAAATTAGGGTGTAACCCACTGATTGGTATTCTATAAACCAATTAGGTAAAAGTTAGGGTGAAAAACCAACCTGCTAGATCGAAAACCTAAAAAGGGGGTGTGAGTGGATGACCTTTTTCCCACCCATGAGGACCGATTCAGATGCATATCATGAGGGTTGGAAAAGTAGCTAGCGTTGTGAAGAATGCCGAGGGATTGATCCTTATTTTAGCATGATGAAAATGTGGATTGATTAATGTTGATGTAGAATTTAAGTCCAATTTTGCTTGTTAATATATACGATACTTGAAATCCTATATTTTAAAATAGAGTCACCACCCTGTTAAGCTCTATAGGGAATTTGGGTACGATATTCCCCCCTGGTGGTTAGACCATACCTTAAAATAGAGAGTCTAATTTTGGATGATGTTATCTATTTTACATTAGGCCAAGTTAAAAGATTTCATTCTTTCTTAATCGATTTTAATCCGCCCTATTTATTGTGTTCTTGGTTATTTGTTGTTATCGCGTTATCAAGCATTCAAAAGCAGTAAATAAATAATTATTACAGTTATCCAAAAATAAATGTAGAAAATAAAATAATAATTACATGGCTTTCCAAATCCTATACATTTTTCTATGCAAAAATTAAAATACCCAAACGCCTAGCAAACATCTAACCTAAATCTACCTGCACAAAATAGTTAGCACAAATTTAGCACGTTGTACAGAATATGTCATGAAGCATGCGTAGTTAGCGAACCAAACAAGACTCAAGTTAGCATGAGCATGGCATATTTCATTTACAATTTATGGAGCCCGATTGGATGGCTAAAAATGGGATTTAATCGGGGTTTGCGGGAAAATTCTGTTATATCCATATTTTACACTCGATTGTTGTTTTAACCGAATTATTAGTGAAAATGCCACATGGTATGGAGTGGGGTCTATTTTCATAAGGTTGTGGACCTTTGTTGTTGCACTGTATATACTAACTTTGGAAATTTAAAGTAGTCCAGAAAAACAAACGAAATAAAACTACTGTCAAGAAGTCCATGCCGCTAGCAGCATGGTTAAAACCACTGGCGACATCAATGATGCCACTAGCGATATCAGCTAGATAGGCAGGTTACATAAGTTTTTGGATACCATAAAGAAAAGGTCCTATAAGAAAATGGGGGCTGTTGGGGGCAAGTGATGCAGCTGGCGGCATCATTGATACCGCCGGTAGCTTTAAATACCTCCGGCAGCTTCAGTTTCTTGCAGCAGCTATTTTTGGCCAAAACGTGACCAAAAACCCAAGACTAAGCACAAATAGCAACTAAAACATAGCAAATAACTAAAATGGAAGCCAAAGAGCTATGAGACTCAGTATTTTTACCTCGGGGTCGTGAATCCACCTCTTCTTGATCCGTATGACACCTCTGAGGAGCTCAAATGATGATTTTGAGAAGTAAGAGGTGATTTAAGTCTCTAAATCCTATTTTGGTGGTTCTAAACCTTAAAATTTACCTAAATATCCGAGAGTTTAGTTAATAAAAACCAAGAAAAGATGGATTAAATCCTCTTTTCTTACCTTTTCTATACTTTATCCCACTAAATCTAGCTAAATGCTCAAAATCCCTATAAGATTTCAAGTTTCAAGTGTTCAACCCCTCAAATGACTGAGAAATGGCCTTTATATAGGCTAAAATCCGTTGGAAATTGCCTTTGGTCCTTTTATCCGCTGGATTTCAGCAAAAAAAGGTAGACAGCAATTCTACAGACAGCAAGTGATGCCATCGGCGGCATGGATGATACCGCTGGCGGTATGGGTGAGGCTGCCAGCATCCTCACCTTCTTAATAGGTCTAAAAAGTTGCATGATTCATGCCTGAAATCGGGGAAAAGGAGAGGAAATTCGAAAAAGGTTGACATTGACGGAAAAACTCAAATATTGGGTGTATTTTTTATTTTTAGTGGGTATTTAGACTAGATTATTTTTTGGGTTTAAATCATCGGTCTGAGTTACCACCAGACGCGTTATCAAACACACTAAACTGAATTTTTTCGAAAATAAAATTCAAACAGAATTTTATATCGGTAATAAAAATTCTAAAAAAGAATTTTTATTATGAGGAGTAAAATCGGGCATACATCATCATCATCTCGTGAGAGGGACTGTAAAATCCCATGCTCATAGGCTGCCCCTCGGGGGGTCACTACTCCTATATGTCAGTATGATCACACAAAAGAGGAAGGGATAGGAATGATACCTAATAGATGGCTGGTTTGCCCCTTGGTCGAGCTTGAGCTTTGAAGATTAGTTGCCCCTTGGTCGGGCTTATCCTTTGTGTATTGGTTGCCCCTTGGTCAGACTTATGCTTTGCTGAGAGGTTTGCCCCTTGGTCGGGCTTATGCTTTGTAGAGAGGTTGCCCCTTGGTCAGACTTATGCTTTGTGGATTGGTTGCCCCTTGGTCGGACTTATGCTTTGTGGATTGGTTTTCCCCTTGCATGGGGTGCCCCCGGTAATCTCTATCGTCAAGTATGGAATTTTTGTGCAGCAAGTGTAATTTGTTGAGTAGCAAGTGCCATTTGTTTGATCATTGCCTCAAGAAGTCTCACATCAAGTGCCAAATTGCTACATCAAGTGCCCCTTGGTGATCTTTGGTATCAAGTGCCTTTCATTTTGCAATAAGTGCTCTCTATTATACAGCAAGTGCCTTCTATTTGAACGTAGCCTCAGGAAATCTCACATCAAGTGCAAAATTGCTACATCAAGTGCCCTTTGATGATCTTTGGTATCAAGTGCCTTCCATTTGATCATTTCTCTAGGGATTCTTATATCAAGCATGGAATCTCTACATCAAGTGCCCTTCGGTGATCGATGGTTTTTTGGGAAGTATTTGGATTGCCAGATGACTTAGGTTTTCTGCATGGAGTGCTGCCGATTTTGTAGTAGGTGCTCTTTTGTTTTGCAGCAAGTGCCATTTTTTCTGCATTAAGTGTCATTTGTAAATTGCATGAGGTGCCCCTGTGTTAAGAATTTGAGAAAAATGAGTTAGTCAAAGTATAAGTGATGTTTTTACTGCTTGATCAATTTTGTGAAACAAAAAAATATTTGCCCATTCAATCAATAGTGAAAATAGAAGTATAAATAGCAAATTGAGTTAGGATTTTCCAAGGGATCCAGAGGAGTTGCTCTAGAAGTTTGATGGGTCATCTGAACCATCTTGAGCATGCCCCTTGAGGTTTATTTTTGATCGAAGGATGACTCCAAGGGGTTGGAAAGAACTGTGCTCTTTCTACTTGCCTCTTGTTAACTAGTGGATGCTGGCTAGATGGTTGGTTACCTTGGTTGACATGCTTGGGGTTATGCCCCTAGCTTTCATGCCTCGATATTTTTCCTTTGGATATTCTAGGAAGTAGAAAATGCAAGGTTATATGCATGACATGTATGCATTGAAGATGCATGATTGTGCGATCTTCCGTTGAGTTAGGCTGGATAGGCAAATGACGCTTTGATATGGATCGGGCTTCTTTGTGTGATAGGAGTGAAATTCCTTAAGGATGATTACAACAAAGGGCTTAGGTCTGAGTTTGAGTCTAGTTTGAGGCTCGATCTTATTGCAGGGAGTGCGAACGATGTTTGTCTTCTTCCTAGTGATGGTGTATTTTTAGTTTTATTATTGGTTCTAATTTTTTCATAGACTGCCCCTAGGGGTTTTCAATCTATTGAACCTTGTCTTAACTTTTTCCTGGACCGCCCTTTCAGGTTTTCAATCAAGCAGACATTTTTTTCTTTTTTTTGTTTTTTCTTCTTTATTATTATTTTTTTTTTATTTTGTCTTTAGTTTTGCCTGGATCGCCCTTTTCGGGTTTTCAATCCAGCAGACTTATTTTCAACTTTTGCACAGACCTGGATGTTTTCAACCTATCCGGATGTATTTATCTTTTTGATATTGAATTGTTGTACACTTATACGAATAAGCTCTGAGTACCCTCTATTAAGTTTACCTGCAATGCTTTGACCATTTAGTTACCAGACATTTATACAATCACAAGCATAAAGATTTTACTATAAAAGACACTTTCAGTGAATGAATTTAACTGGAGTATAAGATGTTGGTAACCATTTCCATTAATCAAACTCCTGGTGTTAACCAGTCTTTACAGATTTTTAAGTTAACATCTTACTGTTTTTCTCTCGTGCCCTAATTTTTGCCTGAACTACCCTTTTCAGATTTGTAGTTCAACGAGTAATTTTGTTAAGAGATACCCTAATTTTTGCCTTGTTGGTTTGTAGAATACCAACCATCGAGTGTCACCCTAATTTTTGCCCGATTTGTAAAGGACCGAAAGGCGGGTGATTTATTATTTTTTTTATGTGCAGCTTTTCTAATTTATTTCTTTTATTTTAGATATAATAACGTTTAAGCTTATCTTGGTTGATTAGGTCGACGAACTCGCTCTTGTCTATGCTCATGATCTTGATTGCCTCATTTATTGAGTACTTTCTTGATCATATGGTGGCTTCATTCCAATTTTGATTGGTGATACCATGAGAGTTTTGGTGCTTGAAAAGTGCCTTCTTGACTGGCTTCCTTGTCATTCTAATGGCTCCTTCAGTTTGTGATTTGTCCAGAGAGGATAGTGTTCAATTACACATCCCCAATTAACTTGGAAGCTGCCCCTTGAAATTGAATTTCATTGTGTGAGGTCATGTGATGAGATACGTCGGACTGAGCCAAGACATGTTCCTTTATGAATTTGGCAATCTTCTCGATCCTTGGACTAGTGTAGAATTTGACTTTAGTCTACTTTGAGAAGCATTGCACGACCATTTTAGTGAGCTTGGATTCAAGAATTAATTATGGTTGAATCTCATCGATCATATTTGTCCTTTTATGACAGGAATGGCCAAAGAGTAGCGAAATTGTGAGCCTAATAAGAGGAAGGTGCCACACATTCCCATGAATCTGATGTTGATGGCGCCTTTTCATCTTAGCGATGCAATTGCAATTTGGGCTTTGCAAGGTATAGACCACCCACTGAATCTTCTTTTTGAGATAGTCCATGTGATGGCCACAAATGTTAAAGCTTCTGTCGATTGTCTTGCATTTGGTACCCTTGGGGATGGGATGCTTTGAAATTTGGTGGCCTATTCTGAGTGTATCTTCGTATAACCAGGCGTAAGCATTATCACGATCTGTAAGAACTTTTATTATCTCACATTTGTTTTTAGCAGGAGTCAAATTATTGGAAATGGTTACCACTTGAGATATTCCATTTGTACTCGAATTAATTTCATGCAATAAAGTATTTTGAATACTGAAAACATCATACGTATGCTTATAAGAATGTGTGGACCAATTGGGCAAAACAAGAAACAAGTAAACGCAATGAAATTATTCATCGAATTGAAAGTTTATATAGCAGAATTGTTCAAAACTAAAGAAAATTACATATTTAAATAGTCATCCTCCACATGCGGAGGGCCTTCATCGGTCAGCAGGGAGGTCAGACTCTTCAGTACGAGATTGTTCATTGTGCTGGGTGCTTTTTCCGGTTCGGCCATCTTACCCTCTTCCACCAATTACTGGATGGCGAGAATTAGAGCCTGACATTCATTGGTGCGGTGACCCGGCTGGACGTGATACCCACAAAAATTCTTCCTTTCGTCCTTCCCAGGGGGCCTATACTCTTAAAGGGGTCTGAGAAGGTTGGCCTCTCTTAACTCGGCGAAGATTGCATTGAGTGGCAGCTTATATGGACATACACTAACTATAGGGTCCTTGCTAGGTTGAGCCATATTGATTGTGGGGGTGGCACTAGAGGCTTCATTGTTCTTCTTAAACCAAGGTTTTTCTGCCTTTGTGGCTTGCTTATGCTCAGCCTTGTGTTCAACCTTTTCAGCCTTCTTAAAAACTGCCTTGTATGAGGGGAATGAGTCAGTAGCCATCTCCTTTCTGAATAGAGGAAGGGATCCATCAGTGAGCTTAGCGATCATCTGTTCCAAACTCAGTTTGGATTTCATCAACACTTGAGTGGCCATCCAATGGTGGAAGTATTGCTTAAAAGTCTCACCAGGCAACTGGCGGACAACCTTAAGGTGTTGAATGGTTGTTTCCATCATGGTATTAAAATTATAGTGGTCAATTAAGGCCCCTAAGAGGAGCTTCCAGTTGGTGACCACATGGTAAGGCAAGGTATGGTACCATTCGAGTGTTAGGCCTCATAAAGAGCATGGAAACATTTTATCAAGGACCTTGTTGCTTAACTTCTTCACTCTCATGACCCTTTCATACTTATTGATGTGAGAAGTAGGGGCGCTAGACCCATCATAGTGTGCCACGCTAAGCATGGTGAAATTGTTAGGAACCCAATCCTCATCCTGCTGGGGTTTTTTGTCTTGATTTAAGTTGGTGGTCATCAATTGATTGATATAGGCTTGGATTTTGTGTGTCACGCCCGGAGGTTGTGTGACCTGGTCATTGATCGGTTTACTTATAAGTGCATTGACTCCGAGTGTCACGCCCAGAGGCTGTGTGACCTGGTCATTGATTTGAGAGCTCATCATCTACCGCATTAAAGCCTCCAACTTGGGTGTCACACCTGGAGGTTGCGTGACTTGGTCGCAATTTGAAACCTGAGGGGATGGTGGAGAAACATCCAAGTGTGGGAGAGTAATCAACTGGCTGGCAAATAGGCTTTTCATAGGTTGAGTCGAGGGTGTTGGGTGAAAAATAGGTGCAACTGGCCTTGCCCCTATTGGACCAGACAACATCTGTACTGAACTATTTTGGGCTTGCATGTTAGACTCAGAAACCCGATCTGAATTATATCCTTAAGGGCTTAATCGACGGCTGCTTGGATAGTGGTTTGTTTGGAGGCCTGAAATGCATCAGAGTTCAGGAATCGAGCCATGGCGCTGGCGAAGTTAAAACTAGGGGTGACTAAGATCCTTCTCCTGAGGTGAGAGTAGGGTCTAATGGATCCTCGATCAGAGTGATATTTCCTTTGTCATTTAGGAAAGACATGGCTAGTTGCAAAGGTTTGGATTGGAAGGAAGACTGTTTAGGATAATAAACCATGGGTCAGACTATGAATGGGTTGTAAATGGTTATGGATGGTATGCATGTTTTTGTGCTTGGGAAGCGATGCATGATATGTACAGCTGCACATAGATGTGGTTAGTGATAATGCGGTGACTTATCCCTTCAACATATATGGGACATCTGTACTCCTCGTGACATATAGTGATACATTGTGATTCAACGGGGGTACAAAAGAAGTCCTACAGATGTTGCTAAAACTCTTCCAAGAATGGAGATTGGTAAGGATAAGTTGGTTTTGTCTCTTAAACCCTGATGCTTGGGTGATGCATGAGTACATAGCACATAGCACACAAATCATCCCTATTCCAACCTTGTGACTCCCACGTAACACCTCTTTAGAAGGGTGGAGTTTGGCTTCTTCACCAGTAATGGCGAAAGAAGTGCGTCCCAATTATTTTTTTTATTTGTTTTGGTAATCCTAAGGGGATGAAGTTCTAAGGCTTTTTCTAGAACAGCTTTGGTATAGGGTTGTTGATGTAGAAGGTTCTCATTTACCTTGATTCCACGTTACTCAATCACTCCCCAAATAGGTACGATCGCAGGAGTTTACGTGTTGATTAAAATGAGTGATCCACTCACTAGGCATCCTCAATTCCAAATAGGGCATGAGTGATACTTTCGCGAGCTTCTTAGGTAAAATAGGGCATCTAAAATTACCGAACTATCTACATGTGTAAAGATAAAATGTCATAAAGTAGAATGAAGTTTTAATTTGGCCAATGATTTCAATACATCACCAAAATCCTTTAAACTTATTGAAAATTTTAAGTTCAAGTTTATAGAGACAAATCCCCAGTAGAGTCGCCACTGTGAGCAGACGACCTTTTTCCCACTCACGAGGACCACATGAGATGCGTAGCACGAGGGGTGGAAAAGTAACGAGCGCTATAAAGCATGTCGAGGGATTGATCCTTATTTTAGCATGATGAAAATGTGGATTGATTAATGTTGATGTTGAATTTAAGTCCAATTTTGCTTGTTAATGGATACTAGACTTGAAATCCCATATTTTAAAATAGATTTGCCACCCGATTAAGCTCAACCGGGAATTTGGGTATGATATTCCCACCGGGTGGTTAGACCATACCTTACAACTGAGATTCCAAGTTCGGATGATGTTATCTATTTTACATTAGGCCAAGTTAAAAGATTTCATTCTTTCTTAATCGATTTTAATCCGCCATATTTATCATGCTCTCGGTTGTTTGTTGTTATTGCGTTATCAAGCATTCAAAAGCGGTAAATAAATAATTATCATAGTTATCGAAAAATAAATGCAGAAAATAAAATAATAATTACATGGCTTTCCAAATCCTAAACATTTTTCTATGCAAAAAGTAAAATACCCGAAGGCCTGGCAAACATCTGACTAAATCTACCTGCATAAAACGGTTAGCACAAATACGGTATGTTGTACGGAATATATCACGAAGCATGCATAGTTAGTGAACCAAACAAGACTCGAGTTAGCGTGAATATGGCATATTTCATTTACAATTTATGGAGCTCGGTTGGATGGCTAAAAATGGGATTTAATCGGGGTTTGCGGGAAAATACCATTATATCCATATTTTAGACTCGATTATTGTTTTAAATCGATTATTAATGAAAATGCCACATGGTATAGAATGGGGTCTATTTTTAGAAGGTTCTGGACCTTTGTCGTTGCACTGTATATACTAACTTCAGAAATTTAAACTAGGCCAAAAAAACAAACGAAGTGAAACTACTGTCCAAAAGTCCATGCCGCGGGGGTATGGCTGAAACCGTCGGCGGCATCAATGATGTCGCTGGCAGTATCAGCTACATAGGTAGGTTACATGAGTTTCTATATACCATAAAAAAAGGGTCCTGTAAGAAAATGGGGGCCGCTGGGGGCAAGTGAGGCCACTAGCGGTATCAACGATGCCTTTGGCGGCATGGTTGATACCGTCGGTGGCTTTAAATGTCTCCGTTAGCTTCAGTTTCTTGCAACAGCTACTTTTGGCTGAAAAGCAACCAAAACCCAAGACTAAGCACAAACAGCAACTAAAACATAACAAATAACTTAAATGGAAGCCAAAGAGCTATGAGACTCAGTACTTTTACCTTGGGACTATGAATCCACCTCTTTGTGATCCGTATGACACCTCTCGGGAGCTCAAATGATTATTTTGGGAAGTAAGGGGTGATTTAAGTCTCTAAACCCTATTTTGGTGGTTCTAAACCTGAAAATCTACCTAAATATCAGAGAGTTCAGTTACGAAAAACCACAAAAAGATGGATTAAATCCTCTTTTCTTACCTTTTCTACACTTTATCCCACTAAATCTAGCTAAATGCTTAAAATCCCTATAAGATTTCAAGTTTCAAGTGTTCAACCCCTCAAATGGCTGAGAAATGGCCTTTATATAGGCTAAAATCTATTGGAAATTGCCTTTGGTCGATTTATTTGTCAGATTTTAGCAAAAAAAGGCAGACAGCTATTCTGCAGACAGAAAGTGATGCCGGCAGTGGCATGGATGATACTGTCGGCGGTATGGGTGAGGTCGTCAGCGGCCTTACCTTCCTAACAGGTCTTAAAAGTTGCACGATTTGTGCTCGAAATCGAGGAAAGGGAGAGGAAATGCGGAAAAGGTTGACATTGACGGAAAAACTCAGATATTGGGTGTATTTTTTTATTTTTAATGGGTATTGGGACTAGATTATTTTTTGGTTGTAAATCATTGGTCTGATCTACCACCGAACGCATTATCGGTCATGCAGAATTGAATTTTTCCAAAAATAAAATTTAAAGAGAATTTTATATCGGTAATAAAAATTCGAAAAAAGAATTTTTATTATGAGGAATAAAATCGGGCATACGTCATCATCATCTCGCGAGAGTGACTGTAAAATCCCCATGCTCCCTGGGGGGTCTAGGAAAAAATTAGGGTAAAGTGAGCAAAGAGAGTGTGTTGGCTAGAAAACCAACATAGGCTAGTTAACACAAGAGTTTGGGTCAATAGAAATGGTTATCATCATTATATACTCAAACTTACTTCATTTAATGAAAATGTGACTTTTAGTGAATGCTTATGTGTATGCTTGAATGAATATATTGGGCCCAAAAGGCAAAATGCAATAGATGAGTTAAGTCGAGGGTTCCATGCAGTCGACCCAATGCCTCAAAAGAAAAAAATTATAACAAAAGGCAAAAATCCTGATAGACTGAAAAAAAGTGAGGTCTATGCAAAAGCCAAGAATAGTCTGCTGAATTGAAAACCCAGAAAAGGGCATCTAGGCAAAAATAAAGAAAAAAATAATAAATATAATCATAGGCCCATCACAATGTTTGAGTCTATGCAAAAATTAAGACAAATAAAGATAAGTGACTGCCATCGATCATATCGAGGTACCTGCATCATCATCATCTCAATACGTGAACAGCCTCAGCAACCTGGTAGACCCAAAGGGCTCAAATCCATTCTCTGCACGTGTCCACTCCAATCTCGACAACGACCGAGCATCTCGAGTCCTCAAGGTCCGAATCTTCCGAAGTCATCCTTGGTAGAATTAATTAGAAGGGATAGAGTCCAGCCAATCGTAATCTAGAGTCTCGACCTTCATCTCATGCTCCTACTTATCTTTGATATGATCATAATGCAGCTAACTCGCTGCCTTAGATAGCTCACGAGGAACTCTCTATCGCTTGCCATACTGGTAGCACAAGCAATAGGATGTGTAGAAAGTGACCATCCATATTTCTAATATCTGGACACACAAATCCCATATATGCACCACATCTCCAACCCTCCACCAGGGTCTACCTACCTGGTCGATGCGATGATGCAGCTCTATGTAATCTCTCTCCTATCAAGAAATCAAATCAACCAAGTCAACCAAGCAAGAAATCAAATCATCTAGAAGAAAATCAACCAAACAGCTCATGCATTTGTGCATACATGCATAAATATAGATAAATATCCTACAGGAAACAAAGCACAAAAAAAAATCCTTGAGCTCTACGCTAGACTTCAGAATCAAGCACCCGTGTACCAAGGGGCATCTCGACACATATTCTAAGCTACATTTAAGGATAAAACATCTAAGGGGCATGCCAATTAAACCTAATGGACATCTCAGCAGCTTCTTCGGACTCCTGGAAATCTAAACTCAATTTATATTTCGTACTTCCGTTTTTATTGTTAATTGAAGGGGTAAAATTTTCATCTAGCTAAAATCAATTAAACAATTAAAACGCAACCCATGTCATTTATTAATATCCCAAAACTTTCTTCATAGGTACACCATACGGCAATCCCGATGGACAACTAACACAAGAATTCAAAATTCAACAATCAAAATGCAAAAATCCATGTCGAGAATCAGCACTCTGAGTCGTCTGATCCTGCTGCAATTCTAAGTCGTGATCAACTATGCAAAATACTCTAGGAGTTAGGCCGTGTAATCTCCTCCTATGAAAATGAAAAAATTTAATTATGGGACAACTTCTCCGGACACCCAAAAATTTCTAACTCAAACCTTTTATCAATATTTCGTTTTATTTGATAATTGAAGGGGTAAAAAATTTTTATCTCAGCAAAATCAATTAAGTAGTAAAAATGCAATTTAAGACAATTTCTACTATTTCAAATTGTCCCTTGATAGGTGAGTTCATTTTTGAAGAGTTCGAGTGACCGCAAAGATGTCGAAGGGTCCAAGGCGACCGTAAAAGTTCTAGTTCATTTTTTATGAGTCCGAGGTGACTGTAAAAATATCAAAGAGTCCTAGGAGACCCCAAAAAATTTCCAGTTCATTTTTTATGAGTTCGAGGTGACTGCAAAAATATCGAAGAGTCCGAAGCAAACGCAAAAAATTTCCAATTCATTTTTTAAGAATTCGAGGTGGCTACAAAAATGTTGAAGAGTCTGAGGTGGCCACAAAAATGTTGAAGTACTAAAGGGGAAAATCCAACCGAGCAACAATTTTTCTAGACTCTCAGATATTTCTAGACTCGAATTTTTATCAATCTTCCGTTTTTATTGGGGCAAAAATTTTTGTCTCGACAAAATCAATTAAGCAATAAAAACGTAATTTTGGATAATTACTAATATTTCAAATTCATTTTTGACAGGAGTGTCTGAGGCAACTCCAACAAAAATATACTGCAAACCCATTCATCATTTTTGAGAGTCCGAGGTGACCATAAAAATCCATATTCATCATTTTTGGAGAGTCCCAAGTGACTACAAAAATCCTATTCCTCATTTTTGGAGAGTTTAAGGCGACCACAAAAATGTCGGAATAGCAAAAGTGATCGAGATATCAAGTCTTTCCTTTAATCAGGCTAGTTGATGGAATGTCGAAGGTGACCCCGGTAAACCCCCTCAGGTATTGCCTTCTACCCGTTGCTCTTTCATGAGATCACACTTGACCTGTCAAATGGTAATCTCCTGAGGGGCAGCCTGTGAGCACGGGCTTTTCGATCTCCACCGTAGAACGATGATGGAAATTGCTCTAACCTTTACTCGGTTTATTTTCCTATTTTTTGGTTCGAAAAACACTTGGAAAGGTTCTCTTTTTGATGATTCTGGACTTAACCACACTTAAAGAATCTCTGAAGATTGTATATTAAAATATAAAAATAAAAATAATTGTTTTTTTCCTAGCCAAAGCCGCCGCCCCCCGCCGATGCAGTGGTGGCCACTGTAGGGCTACGGCCCCATCTGTTGGGGCTGTGTGTGGCCACTACCATTACAGGCGCACTGGTGGCCACAGTAATGGAGGTTCTAAAATCCGATGCCTGGTCTCTTTTCTCTCACTAAAGATTTGATCTATTCCAATTTTTCGATAATTCCATGAATTTGAGGGACTAATTAGGTTTTTAGACTTAGAGGGTCTATAAAAGACCTGAAATCACCAATTGTTGAGAAATTTTGGCTAAATTAAATCTAATTAAGAATTAGAATTTAGAACTTGCTAGTAAGAGAAATCTTGAGAAAGAGGTAGAAATTTGGATTACTACACATTAGTCTAGTTTCTTAATCATTCTTAGGCTTAATCTTTTAAGTTTAACAAATAAAATCAAGTAGAAATCATAAGATTAAAGTTGATTTTAGTGATGTTTCCTCAAAACACTACCCAAATTCATCACAAATCATAAAAAAAGACTTGCCAAGGGTTGATTTGAGTCTCCAAGAGAGGATTCACGGCCTAAATGTATAATTTTTGAGTTCTAATCATTTTCCTTTAAGTTTTATCATTGTTTTCTTGCTGTTTTGCCTTTTTTTGGTTATTTTGCACGTTTTTTTTTGGGATTTTTGCAAAATACTGACGAACTGTCAAAGGCCTCACTAACTGACCATCTAGTCGTTGTAGTTACAGTGGTGGCCACTACACCTGCAGTGGCCACCACCGCAACTACAGTTGCCAAAATGCCAGTCACTGAGATTAGATGGTTTTTGAGTATTTTCCGGTTTTTTCTCCCCATGGTTCAAAAAATCAAAGTTATTTTGATGTTTCAAGTCCTAATCCACTGAAATAATATGAGAATTGACTTAAAATTTTAGTAATGTTTCAGTGACGGACTTTTGGCCACTAGGACTACAATGGTGGCCACTATACATGCAGCGGCCGCCACTGCAACTATAGCGGTGAAAAAGACCGTCACAACGGCCTTCAAGTAAAAGTTGCTAAATGGTCACTATTTCATTTTATTTTGTGTTTTTGGCCCTGATTTGTCTTTTTTCGCGTTTTTAGTTCTTTTTATCACCCAAAAATGTTTTAAATATTCTGGAATTAATATTAAATATTTTAAATATGGTTTATTAATTAATTGATTGATTAAATAACCTAATTTTGGCCGAATAAATGGGTTTTGTCACTAAAAATTCATGTTAAGTCACTTTATCCCTTTTGAAAATCTAATTTTTACCTGGAAAATATTTGTGCCTTAATTATGCATGTTTATATGTGATATATTTTATTTTATGCCATTTTGGTGGTGGTAAGTTTGGTTGAGGCTCGATTTTGGCGTTAGTTATTTATTTTTCCCACATAGAAAAATGTATAAGATATGATAAAGTCTTGTAATAATTAATTTAATTTCCCTCATTTATTATTTGTTGGATTACTGTAATAATTTTATTTTATTGCTTTTGTATGATTCTCCGTATGATGGATGGATTATATCAACCAAAAATTTTAATTAGGAGAATTAAACCGCATAAGAAAGAATAGATACTTTTATTAAGATATAAATGATTTGATTTTATTAATAAAGAGTAGATAACATCATCCGAGCTCAAAATCTCTATTTTAAGGTACAATCCAACCACCATGTGTGAAAATCATACCCAAATTTCCCGGTTGAGCTGAACCGGGTAGCAACTCTACCTTAAAGTGCTGGATTTTGGTCTCATATCTTTCAACTATAAAATGAAACTTAAAATTCAACTTCAACATCATTTTAAATATTTTTCTCACACCGCTTGAACCCCTAAGAGGGTCAATCCTCTGACTCGCTTCACCGCGCATGTGAGTGGACGATGTTTTACGCGACGGCTGAGAAACCTGGCCGGTGGACCGACCTATGAAAATAACGGGGGGTGAGTGATGTGATTGGAAAATGGTTTTGCATATTTTAATGCTCAAAAGATATGAGACCGAAATCCCATACTTATAACAGAGACGCCACCCGGTTCAGCTCAACCGAGAAATTTTGGTATACTTTTCCCACCAGATGGTTAGACCATACCTTATGTAGAGATTCCGAGTTTGGATGATGTTATCTATTTTTCATTAGGCAACGTTAAAATATTTCATTCTTTCTTAATCGGTTTAATCCATCCTATTTACTTGTGTTTTCGGTTATTATTTTGTTTTCACATTTATCAACCAATCAAAACGATAAAAATTATTACAGTCATCCAAAAATAAGTGCGGAAAGTAAAATTATTACAAGGCTTCCAAATACTATACATTTTTCTATGCGATAAATGAAATACCTGAAGGCCTTAACATACATCTACCCGAAAAAGATGGTTAGCACAGATATGGCACATCATAGGAGATATATCACGAATCATGTATAGTTAGCAAACCAAACAAGACCCGAGTTAGTATGGATGTGGCATATTTCATTTACAATATTATAAAGCCCGATTGGATGGCTAAAATGAGATTTGAGCGGCGTTTGCGGGAAAATTCCATTTTTAACCAAATTTTGGACCCGATCGTTGTTTTATCTAGATTATTAGTGAAAATGCCTCATGGTATGGGGTGAGGTCTGTTTTCAGGAGGTTTTGGACCTCCATCATTGTACTGTGTATCCTAGCTTCAGAAAATAAACTAGGTCAAAAATGAATGAAATAAAACAGCTGTCTAGAAGTTCATGTCGCTGGCGACATGACTAATGCCCCCGGCGACATCAGTGATGTCGCTAGAGACATCAGTTTTGTAGGCAGGTTACATGGCTTTTTAAGTAACATAAAGATAGGGTCCTACAAGAAAGTGAGGTCCTTGGGGAGTGTGATGCCGCTAGCAGTATTAGTGATGTCTTTAGCGAGATGAGAGATACCGTCGATGACATCACATGTCTTCGGCGACTTCAATTTCTTGCAGCAGTAGCAGGCAACAGTTAAAAATGATCAAAAACTCAGAAACAAAAACAAATCAACAAGAATCAGTATAAACCAGCAATATTAATTCCAAAGAGCTATGAGACTCAGAATTTTTACCTCAGGGTCGTGAATCCACCTCTTTGTGAACCAAGGAACACCTCCGGGGAGCTTGTAATGATGATTTGGTAGTAAATTTAAGAGTTCTAAGTCTCTAAATCCTATTAAGTTGATTTTAACTTAAAGATCTACTGATTTTAAGCTCACAGCCAGAGAGTTCGAAGAAGAAAAACCAGAATCCTTTTTCCTGCCTTCTCTAATTCTTATCTCACTAAAATCTATCTTCTCACTCTAGAATTAAGTTTCCCTTCCTCCTCGCTTCCTTCTCCTCTATCTTTTTTGAAAGCCTAAGGTGTGTTTTTACAGGCAAATTGGGGTGGTCTTTGAGGCTTTTTTTACCAGTTCCACCAAAAGTGGGAAAAAGGCAGGTCAAAGGAAGAAAAAGAAGCTGTCTATGCGGAAGCCCATTTTGGGCCATACCGCCGGCAACATGGTGATACCGCTGGCGACATGGTGATACCGATGGCGACGTGGCCGATGCCGCTAGTGGCATCAGCTTCCTGTAAGCCGACAGCCAGCAGGCATACAAGCCCAAAAAGCTACCAAAAGTGGTCAAAAAGTGGGATTTTTGAATTTTAATGATATTGTAGAGATTTGATTAATTTGGCTGTAAATCATCGATTCAAGCTTCTACCGGATGCTTTATCGGCCATGCCAAACTGGATTCTGCCAAATATAAAGTTCTTAAGGAACGTTATATTGGTAATAAAAATTCTAAAGAGGACTTTATTTTGAGGCATTAAAATTGGGTACACGTCATCATCGTCTCACGAGAGGGACTATAAAATCCCATGCTCACAGGCTGCCCTTTAGGGGATCACTACTGCCACATATCAGTATGATCGCATGAAAGAGCAAGGGATAGGAATGATACCTGATGGATGATTGGTTTGCCCCTTGGTCGAACTTGTGCTTTGTGGAAAGGATGCCCCTTGGTCGGACTTGATCTTCGCGAAGGAATTGCCCCTCGGTCGGACTTATGCTTTATGGATTGGTTGCCCTTTGGTCGGACTTGAGCTTTATGGAGAGATTGCCCCTTGGATGAACTTATGCTTTGTGGATTGGTTGCCCCTTGGTCGGACTTATGCTTCGCGGGGAGATTGCCCCTTGGTCGAACTTACACTTTATGGATTGGTTGCCCCTTGGTCAGGCTTATGCTTTATGGGGAGATTGCCCCTTGGTTGGACTTATGCTTTGTGGATTGGTCGCCCCTTGGTCGGGCTTATGCTTTGTGGATTGATTATCCCTAGGTTGGACTTATGCTTTATGGATTGGTTGCCCTTTAGTCAGACTTTATGCTTTGTGGAGAGATTGCCCTTTGGTCAGACTTATGCTTTGTGGATTGGTTGCCCTTTTGTCGGACTTATGCTTCGCAGATTGGTGGAGTGTAGTTCTGAAAGTAGCATGTAGGGGGTCATGCTGCGATCTTGGCGGGGTGAACCCAAAAGGCGACATATATGGGGTCATGTCGGGACTTTTAGGTTAGCATTTTAGGGATGAACCCAAAGGGTGATACATATAGGGACTGTATTAGGGACCTTTAGTTGGCATTCTAAAGGTGAACCCAAAGGGAGATATATACAGAGACGGTATTAGGGACCTTTAGTTGGCATTCCAAAGGTGAACCCAAAGGGTGATACGTATAAAGACTGTATCAGGGACCTTCAGTTGGCATTCTAGGGGTGAACCTAAAGGGTGATACATACAGAGACTGTATCAGGGACCTTCAATTGGCGTTCTAGGGGTGAACCCAAAGGGTGATACATACAGAGACTATATCAGGGACCTTCAGTTGGCGTTCTAGGGGTAAACCCAAAAAGGGTGATATGTACATAGACTATATCAGGGACCTTCAGTTGGTGTTCTAGGGGTGAACCCAAAGGGTGATATATATAGAGACTGTATTAGGGACCTTCAGTTGGCATTCCAGGGGTTAACCCAAAAAGGGTGATATATACAGAGACTATATCAAGGACCTTCAGTTTGCATTCTAGGGGTGAACCCAAAGGGTGATACGTACAGAGACTGCATCCAAGACCTTCAGTTGGCATTCTGGGGGTGACCAAAGGGTGATACATACAGAGACTGTATTAGGGACCTTCAGTTGGCATTTTGGGGGTAAACCCAATGGGTGATACATACAGATACTGCATTAGGGACCTTCAGTTGGCATTTTAAGGGTGAACCCAAAAAGGGTGATATGTATAGAGACTATATCAGGGACCTTCGGTTGGCATTCTAGGGGTAAACCCAAAGGGTGATACATATAGAGACTATATCAGGGACCTTCAATTAGCATTCCAGGGGTGAACCTAAAAAGGGTGATACATATAGAGACTGTATTAGGGACCTTTAGTTTGCATTCTAGAGGTGAACCCAAAGGGTGATACATACAGAGACTGTATCAGGGGCCTTTCAGTTGGCGTTTTAGGGGTGAATCCAAAGGGTAATACTTATAGAGACTATATCAGGGGCCTTTAGTTTGCGTTTTAGGGGTGAACCCAAAGGGTGATACTTTTAGAGACTGTATTAGGGACCTTCAGTTAGCATTCTAAGGGTGAATCCAAAGGGTGATACGTATAGAGACTGTATCAGGGATCTTCGGTTGGCGTTCTGGAAGTGAACCCAAAGGGTGATACGTATAGAGACTATATCAGGGACCTTTAGTTGGCATTCCAGGGGTGAACCCCAAAGATTTACATGTATCAAGTCATGCCATAATCTCTGGGTAGTGTATAGAATGAGCATATCGGGTTTGTAGTCGTGGCTTTTGTGCCTGCAAAAAGTAGGATAAGAACAAGATTAAACAGATTTTAGATGACATTTTTACTACTTGATCGATTTTGTGAAACAAAAATATTTTTGCCCCTTCGATTAACAATAAGAACGTAATAATAAAAAGTACAAGGGTTTAGAAGTCCGGGGATGCCACCGAGGATGGCTAAAAAAGGCATGGAGAGGGTTGATATCGCCAGCAACATGGATGATGTCGCCAGTGATTTGAGTGCCACACGGTAGCTTTGACTGGTCAAACAAATTCAAATTTCAAATCGGTGAAGGTGATGTCGACAGTGATATGACTGATATCGCTGGCGGTATGGACTGATGCCACCGGTGATATGGATCGGGTAGTTTTAGATAAATTAAAACTCCTCGAATTCCGCACGGTAGCTTAAAAGGAAGTAAGACTCTCTTCCTTCCCCATTTTGAAGAAACCGTACCCCCCGTTTGCTCCATTCTTCTCCAAATCTTTCGCTTTCTTCCCTATTCCAATCATGAAGAGAATTGCAAAGGCTTTCAAGGGCAAATCCGTTAAGGCTAGGGAGAGCATGCCGAATTCTTCCATCGAGGGGCTGAAACTTCTCTCGGTTCCTGTTGGTTATGGCTTGAAGGAGACGGCCAAGATTTATGGGTACGGGATTAATTCCCCCATCACCAAGCTGACCCCTGAGAAGGAGAAACATCTTTCCTATGTCCAGGTAATCTTGCAAAACTTGAATTTCTTCTTTTTGGTTGAGTTTCGATTCAGCCTTAGGCTTAAAATCGTGCCATGATAGTAGTTATAAGCATGAAATAGACAGATTGTGAACTAATATTGCCTGTTTTAGGTTCAATTTTTACTATTCTTAGGCTTAGGATTCGATTAATTGTGATTTTTGTGGTTTTGGAGCGATGGGTGCTATTTTTGGGGCAAAACAAATTCTGCCCGCAGGTTATGATGTCACCGGTGACATAAGTGATGTCACCAGTGACATCAGGCCTTACAAAAAGGCCTAGGAAGGCGTGATGTCATTTTTGCTTAAGGTAATACCGCCAGCGGCATCATCCATACCGCCGGTATTATGGATGATGTCGCCAGTGACATCACTTCCAGTAGAAGTGACATCAGTAACCTTACAGTAGGAAATAAGACCTGGAAAATGACTTGATACTTATCTGTTGTTTCTGATTTTTGTAGCCGCACGGACTGACCTATACTAGAGGTATGGGCACCATTGGCGAGTAGTGGCACCATATTTTGGAGAAGGATCCTAAACTTGTGCTAGCCATCAATAAGATGGGCTTCGGGGACCTGGCCCAAATCATGTCGATGTTAATGCCAAAGCTCTCCCATTTGGCTATGATGGCTCTTACAGAGAGGTGATCTGAAACCACTCATACCTTTCACTTCTCATTTGGGGAAGTGAGAATCACGCCCTCTGATGTTGTAGCTATGACCGGGCTCCCCTGAACGGACGAGGTCATTCATTTTGATGCCTACATGGATAAATATCACACCGAGAGGCCCGTGGTGAGGCGAGTGAAGGAGTTATTTAATTTGAAGCCAGTCTCAGGGTGGCTATCTTATGGTGAGCTTCACCAACACTAGACTAAAGTAGATGTGGTGTCGGAAGATGATAGGGATGCATGCGTCCGCTCCTTCATGGTTTCCTTGCTCACCATGCTATTTTTCCCAGTTTCGGGGAGTAAGATCAATTACAGGCTGATATCCACCGTCGAGGATATGGTGGGTGTCAGGAAGAAGACTTGGTCGTGGGCATTCCTAGCGCAGATGTATCATGCGCTAGATTCGGGCTCTCGGAAGAAAGGGAAGGCCCTCCGTCTCTGCCATCTGCTACTTTAGGTATACCTTCCTTGGAAGCATTTTACTTGATTGCGCATGTCTCATTTACTGTGGATGTTTTTTGAACTGATTAATTATTACTTATGCAGGCCTGGGCTTTTGAACTCCAGATCCTCCCGCCGGTTGAGTTCAAGAAGACCGTGCCACCGGGCTCCCATTTTCTTGCTCGTTGGTGCAGGGGTATTGGTGAGAAGGCCAAGTATCCTACCAAGGATAGGGAGGTCCTGAGGAGTGTGTGACTGAGCTCAGTATAAGATCTTTTGGTTTGGTCCCTGTTTCACACTCAGAACAAAACATTAATAAACAAAAAACGTTTATGAATTTACATATACTTACATCAGTTGTTTTGGTTGATTGTTGGTGCAGCTTATCCTGGACCTGTTTGATAGGGTGGAGAACCTACTAGAAGTCGCGAGGGTTAGGAGGGAGGTGGATGACCATCAGTTTATCATGGAGTGCCCCTTATCCCAGCAATAGTACTTAGGGGAGCGCATCTGGGGCTGGAGGTTTATCCCTATCACCGATAGACCAGTGCCCGCCAATCCTCCCAAAGGCTTTTGGTGGCCCCATCTGGTGATCATGTCTACGACTGACCAAGTCAATTATATCGAGGGGAATAGCTGGGTCATTCCGAGCATTTCGGGCGCCTACAAGCGGCACCAGTAGCGCCTACTCTCCCTATGCCCCCGCATCCATAGGAATGATACAATCGAGTACCATAATGAGCAAAGGCTGGAGGAGGAGAAGAGAGGACTTAAAGGTATTGTGGATGTCGAAGAAGAGCAAGAAGAAGAAGAGGAGGAGGCTGAGATAGAGGTTAAAGACAACATTGATATTAAGCCTGAGGGAGAGGATGAGATAGGTGTGGATGTAGCTGGTGGGAGTGTGCCAATGTCCCAGGGGGGCACCGCTCTTTTGAGGTATGATTGCGTTTATGTGCATGATTTGCAATTGTTTGGGTCAGGAATGTCGCTTATGTGTGTTTTTTGTGCTTTTTAGGAACCTGCGAGGAAGAGAGGTCGGGACAACCAGAGTGGGACGCAGTACTATGGTGTACCGAAGGGTATAAATTTTGTAGAGGGGTATCTGGTCAACCCGATAGAAACCCAGTTCCTGCTGATGAATTCCCGAGGCGAGTTCCACCCTAGGAATATAGGCTTCAGCTGACATGCTCTGATCTTTATGCCAGAGAGCACTACTTACGTAAGGCTTGAGAACCTGATAATTGCCTCCTTTCTTACCCTTAGATGCGGGTGCTTATTGACTTGCCCTTTGGATTTTTAAGGTTGCACGGAGCCATGTGGAGCAATTGGCAGAGAACAACTTCATTCTCCGGGACACACTTATTGGGCAATCGCTGCTTGTTTAGGTACATTCCCTGTTATGACATGCCAAAAATAAGATAGGATGTATGTATGGATGCTATTAATGAAGTGCATTATTGACGTTTTCCCTGGTTTGTAGGATTTCTTGGCCCTTTCCCTATCAAATGCTAATGTGGACCGACGGAGATACGAGGATGAGACTGCAGAACTCTGATGCTGCATGAGTGACCTTGAGGTTCAGCTGGAGGCTACTGTTCAGGAGAGGAGGAGCAAGCAAAATTTGGATCATGCGCACTCCGGTAGCACCAGTTGCAGAGGAGTGAAGATGTCCGCCGACCAACGCCCGCTTGCCACGCTTGAGGAGTCAAGCAGCATGCCTATGACATAAGGCAGGGAGGAAGATGGGGATGAGGTTGATGATTGGCTAGTAAGCCCCAAGGATGTTTCATCTCATCCACGTGGCAGTGGCGGGCATGCTTAGATTTATACCCTCATTTTGCTTTTTATTTCAGATTTTGGTTTGTACTCTCGATACATTGGGGTTTGAATAATTTGGATTGTTGTTTGCTTTATTAGGCTGGAATATTTGAATGGTTTATGCCTTTGGGCTTTCATTGAATAAAATGGATTTCACCCGTACCAGATTTCGAAAATGGATTACAGGGTTGTATGTAGATTTTGTATAGGTCTAAAATGATGAAATTACTTCTGACGCCGCCCGAAAAATTAACTCCATGCCACTGGCGGCATGATTCATATTGCCAGGTGCATCACCTCAAAACTGCCCACACCCATGCCACTGGCGGCATCATTTATATCGCCCAAATAAACCCATGTCGCCGGCTGCATAGCCCATATCGCCGGCGACATCAACTTCCCAAAAACACAGTTTCGGCCATTTCTTCAAATTTTGCTATAACAAGCCACACTCAACAGCTATGGGGCTTCCTACTAAGCTTGTAGAACACATATTGGAGGGAACTAAAGAACTTCGGGCTTCCTCTTCTTTTTTTCTGAATCGTCCTTTCAGATTTTTAACCCAGTAGACTTATTCTAACTTTTACATAGACCTAGATGTTTTCAGTCTATCTAGATTTTTGAAAAGAAACACTGATGATTTCGAAGCATCTTCGATCAAGCTTACTCACGATGTTTCCTTCTCTTGGTCGACAGGCATTCATACAATCATAAGCACAGAGGTTTTAGTATAAAAGACACTTTTATCGAGTGAATTTAATTTGAGTACAAGATGTTGGCAATCATTTCCATTAATCAAACTCCTGGTGTTAACCAGCCTTTACAGATTTTCAAGTTAACATCTCACTATTTTTCTCTCGTGCCCTAATTTTTGTCTGAACCACCCTTTTTGGGTTTTCAGTTCAGCGGGCGATATTGACTTATCCCCTAATTAGGTGACACCCTAATTTTTGTTCGATCAGTAAAAGACCGAAAGGGGGGTGATTATCATTTTTTTGGTGTGCCGCTTTTCTGATTTATTTCTTTTGTTTAGACCTGATAATGATTAAGCCTATCCTGGTTGACTAGGTCGATGAACTCGCTCTTGTCGCGGTTATGACTTTGATAGCCCTGCTCATTTGGTATCATCTTTGGCCATATGACAACCTTCTCAATTTGATCTAAACTTTTTATTAACGTCGGTGTCGGAAGGTTCTAGACACTTCAATGTCGGGTCTACGACTCTTGACAGGGTATTAAGATCTAACTTGCTGTTTGTGTGATCGGTTGTGCCCTTGCAGATTTTCCAAGGTTCTTAGTGTCCATTCGATTTTCACCTGGATCACCTGATTCATTCTGAACTTCAAATTTACATCGGGGAACCTTGCTTTGATTCTGATTAGCCATATTACAAGGAGCTTAGTTTGTGGGAGTTTTAGCGCTTACACAGAGCCTTCTTAGTTGGTTTGATTGCCGTTCTGATTGTTATTCCGATTGCTCCTTCAGTCTGCGATTTGTACAGCCCTTCCTAGTTAGGCCTGAATTTGCCCTTTGTACCAGTGAAGGAGGGTTTTGACCAAGTAATATTTGGTTCGGGGGGCTTATTTTGCAGATTTACTTGGAAAGCTGGTCGTGACTTCAATTGTGCGCTTATCTTTATGGCTTGTGGGGTAAAGGTGCTTGCTCTCATAATTTATGCTCTTAGCGGTGGTTGCCCCTTGATCTTTATCGCTCGAGGGGTTTGATGTGGGTTAATTTGTGCTAGGTGAAGATGTGTTTCTTTGCTAGTTTGGTCATTTCCTTGGCAGTGACATTGGTGTAAGATTCGGCTATGGTGTTTATTTGATGGAGATTGGGTTTTATCAATCATTTATGCCCCCATGCCAAGAATGGCCAAGGAGTGGAGATGTATGGGATAAGGTTTAAAAAGAGGGGAAGGGGTGGGTGAAAATGTATGCCGTGATTTTCCATTTCAGGGAACCAGTTGATACTTCTTTGGTAGCTTGAAGGTGTACCATTGCGGGGTTGCTGAGTTAATTCTGGAAGAGACCCATGGTGTTCAATAATCTGACTATTGATCTGGGGACCAAGCAAAAGTATTATCATAGTCTTTAAGCACTTTATTATCTAACATGTGTTTGACAGGAGTTAAATTATTGGATTTGATTAGTAAATAAGAAACTTCATTGTACTCAAATTTATTTCATACAGTAAAATATCCTGAATACTGGAAGCATCATGCATATGCTCATGTGAATGCATGGATCAAATGGTAGAATCATGACATAAGTAAGAAAAATAGAAGTTGCTCGTTGAGATCAAAGTTTGGTAGCAAACAGATCTAATGAAAAATCATCAACGTCCACAGGCGGAGGGCTTTGCAAGATCATACTTTTGGGTGGGAATTAATCGAGGAGTGAAGTGTTGGGGGGCCTTCTCTAGGGCAAAAGGAGGGCTGTTATATTGGACTGCAACCATTGTTAGAAAAGCTTGGGTGGCTGTTGCCTGGACATCATCATTTTTTCTAAGCCAAACATTTTCCATTCTCCTAGCTCGCTTAAATCTAGCCCTCTTGGCCTTGTTATCAAGGTACATTTTCCTCTTTCTATCGGCCTTATCCTTGGAACCGACAACCCTAGGGAGCATATATAACCTATTTACTAGTTTAGGTGTACCAAAAATGGGCATACTTGCCTGGTCGACAAGCCCTGTGACCCTAGGCATTCTATTCGGCTTGGCTATCTTTCCCTCTTTCACCAGACGATATATAGCTTGGGCTAAGGTTTGGCATTCATTCGTGTGACGTCCCCACTGGGTATGATACCCACAAAAGTTTCCCTTCTCATCTCCCATTGGGTTTTTGTACTCACAAAGAGGTTCGATGAGACCAACTCTTCTTAATCTGGTGAAAATCATATTGAGGGGTAAAACCTAGGGGTTTACAATGTCAGTTGGGATAGGTTCTCGAGTAGCTTTTTGGCTCCCCTCGACCTGAGATAGCAATACTCCTAGCCCATTATAGCCTTTTTCCTGGCGCATATTAGAATCCTTAGAGACTCAGGTGCTGTTTCCTTGGGGTTCCCTTTCCCTTTGACATGCCGGCACTAGTTGGTACAAGAAAGCTTCCACCTCATGTGTCATGTTCCGAGGTTGTACGAGCTGGTCGTTGGCTATCTGATGCATGGCTTCAGGTGTCACACTCGGAGATCGCGTGACCTAGTCATGGCTTCTGAACTGACCATAGGGATAAGGAGTCGGTTGATCAAGTCGGGGACCAGCCATTAGATCGTTGCCAAAAAGGTTTGGCTAGTAGGTCATCCCCTAAGGTGTCGAGTCAAAAGACGGTGGCGACATTGCTGGTTGGGTTGGTCCTCTAAGGAGAGCTGAGATCTGCTAGGTGAGCTCGTCAGGGAATGGTAGGAAGATTGAGTTTTAGTCCATATGCCTTGGGCTTAGAGGTAATAAAGAGAAAGTTGGCTGAGTTATGGAAGTCTGGTCGAGTTGGAATAGACAGTCTGAACTTACTACACTGGAAGCTAAGTAAACTGCATTTGTTGCGCTCTTGTTGAACAGAATGAAACATGATCTGAACCATTTTGAATAAATTCATTCTGATACTGGGGCTGATAGTCTGATTCTAAAATCCAGCCGGCATTCTCACTTGTTAGGTCTTGCCTGACAAACAACTGCACTGTTGTCTGGATTTGTTCTCGAATAATGTTGTGGAAGATATCTGAACAGATAAATTGGGTCGTGGTGGCAGCAATTTCTGACCCAATAGACGGAGGGTGAGCCACTACTTCTGAGGTGGGGGGAAGGCTAGTCTATTCTCTAGGCAAGGCAGAGTTGTCATTGTGAGGAAGAGACATGGTTGGTTGTGAAGGTCTGGATTTGGGAGGAAGACTATTTAGGATCATGAACCGTGGGTCAGGCCATGAATGGGTTCTAAATGGTATGCATGCTTTTTGTTTTTGGAAGCGATGCATGATATGTATGGCTGCACGTAGATATGGTTAGAGATGATGCAATGGCTTATCCCTCCAACGTACGTGGGACGTTTGCATCTCATGTCATATATAGTGATATATGATGACGCAATGGAGGCACAAGAGAAGTACTACGTATGTTGCTAAACTTCTTCCATGGGCGGAAGTAGTAAGGTAAGCTGATTCATTTTTTGGCTCTTAAAGCTGATGTATGATCATGGAGTACATAGTACACTAATCGTCTGATGTATGATCATGGAGTACATAGTACGCTAACCGTCCCTCTTCCAACCTTATGACTCCCGCGCAATGCCTTTTTGGAAGGATGAAGTTTGGCTTCTTCACCGGTAATGGCGAGAGAAGTGTGTCCCAAATGTTTTATTTGTTCAAGTGATCCTAAAGGAATGATGTGCTAAGGCTTTTTCTAGCACGGCTTTGGTATAGGGTTGTTATTGTATAAGGTTCTCGTTTACCTTGATTCCACGTTACTCAACCACTCCCCAAATAGGTGCGATCACAGAAGTTTACGTGTTGGTTAAAACGAGTGATCCACCCACTAGGCATCCTCAATTCCAACAGGGCATGAGTGATACTTTCATGAGCTTCTCGGGTAAAATGAGGCACCTAAAAATTACCGAACTATCTACACGCGTGTTTTAGGACAAAACGTTTATAAAAAATAATGAAGTTTTAATTTGGTCAATGATTTCAATACATCATCAAAAATCCTTTAAACTTTATGAAAAGATAGGTTCAAGTTTACAGAGATCAGTCCCCAGCAGAGTCGTCACTGTAAGCAGACGACATTTTATGCGACGGCTGTGAAGCCGGGCCGAAGGACCGACCTCTAAAAATAATGTGGGGTGAGTGATGTGATTGGAAAATGGTTTTGCATATTTTAATGCTTAAAACATACAAGATTGAAATCCCGTACTTAAAACAGAGTTGCCACTCGGTTTAGTTCAACCGGAAAATTTTGGTATAATTTTCCCACCGGGTGGTTGGACCATACCTTAAGTAGAGATTCTGAGTTTGGATGATGTTATCTATTTTTCATTAGGCCAAGTTAAAATATTTCATTCTTTCTTAATCGGTTTAATCCATCCTATTTACTTGTGTTTTCAGTTATTATGTTGTTTTCGCGTTTATCAAGCAACCAAAACGATAAAAATTATTACAGTCATCCAAAAATAAGTGCAGAAAGTAAAATTATTACAAGGCTTCCAAATCCTATACATTTTTCTATGCGATAAATGAAGTACCCGAAGGCCTTAACATACATCTACCTGCAAAAGATGGTTAGCACAGATATGGCACGTCGTACGAGATATATCACGAATCATGTATAGTTAGCAAACCAAACAAGACCCGAGTTAGTGTGGATTTGGTATATTTCATTTACAATATTATAAAGCCCGATTGGATGGCTAAAATGAGATTTGAGCGGCTTTTGCGAGAAAATTTCATTTTTAACCAAATTTTGGACCCGATCGTTGTTTTATCCAGATTATTAGTGAAAATGCCTCATGGTATGGGGTGAGGTCAGTTTTCAGGAGGTTTTGGACCTCCATCATTACACTATGTATCCTAGCTTCGAAAAATAAACTAGGTCGGAAATGAACGAAATAAAACTGTTGTCCAGAAGTTCATGTCGCCGGCGACATGACTGATGCTGCCGGCAACATCAGTGATGTCACTAGAGGCATCAGTTTCATAGGCAGGTTACATGGCTTTCTGAGTACCATAAAGAAAGGGTCCTACAAGAAAGTGAGGTCCCTGGGGAATGTGATACCGCTAGCGGTATCAGTGATGTCTCTAGCGACAAGAGTGATACCGCCGGCGACATCACATGTCTCCAGCAACTTCAATTTATTGCAACAGCAGCAGGCAACAGTCAAAAATGACCGAAAACCCGAAAACAAACACAAATCAACAAGAATCAGCACAAACCAGCAATATTAATGCCGAAGAGCTATGAGACTCAGAATTTTTACCTCGGGGTCGTGAATCCACCTCTTCTTGAACCAAGGAACACCTCCGGGGAGCTTGTAACGATGATTTAGTAGTAAATTTAAGAGTTCTAAGTCTCTAAATCCTATTAAGTTGATTTTAACTTGAAGATCTACTAATTTTAAGCTCACAATCAGAGAGTTCAAAGAAGAAAAATCAGGAAAAATGGATCAGAATCCTTTTTCCTACCTTCTCTAATTCTTATCTCACTAAAATCTATCTTCTCACTCTAGAATTAAGTTTCCCTTCCTCCTCCCTTCCTTCTCCTCTATCTTTTTTGAAAGCCTAAGGTGTGTTTTTATAGGTAAATTGGGGTGGTCTTCGAGATCTTTTTTACCAGTTCTACCGAAAGTGGCAAAAAGGCTGTCAAAGGAAGAAAAAGAAGCTGTCTGTGTGGAAGCCCATTTTGGGCCATGCCGTCGGCGACATGGTGATACCGCCGGTGACATAGTGATACCGATGGTGACATGGCCGATGCCGCCAGTGGCATCAGCTTCCTGCAAGCCGACAGCCAGCGGGCCCACAAGCCCAAAAAGCTGCCAAAAGTAGTCAAAAAGCGGGATTTTTGAATTTTAATGATATTTTAGAGATTTGATTAATTTGGGTGTAAATCATCGATTCAAGCTCATATCGGACGCGTTATCGGCCACGCCGAACTGGATTCTGCCAAGTATAAAGTTCGCAAGGAACGTTATATTGGTAATAAAAATTCTAAAGAGAACTTTTATTTTGAGGCATTAAAATCGAGTACACGTCATCATCGTCTCGCGAGAGGGACTGCAAAATTCCGTGCTCACAGCGCGCATATTTTTCCTCTCCGACTTTAAAAGGGGGTCGGAAAAAGGTCATCAGCTCACACCAATTGAGCTACTTTTTGTGGTTTCTCAAAATTCAACTATCAGGTTAGATGGGAAAAATCAGATAAGGCGGAGTCTAGGCAAAAAAAAGTAAAAGTAGGCGGTATGAATTGGCCAAGGGTTTGATAACGCCATGGGAGCAAAAAGTCGTGCGGCAACTGAAAAAATGGGGCATAGGCGAGGATTTATGAAACAGAGATTATAAATAGACCTAGGCATGGGTTAATAGCCCCGCCCATACTTGCTTTCATGGGACGTGTTTGGACAAACATATTTAATTATAGGACCGACCCGCCCGAACCCATGATAATTCGATTGGTGTATGGGTTGGGCTTGACTTTCGTGTCAAAACTCAAGCTCGGCCCGATATAATATAATTATTAATTAATAAATATTTGCATGTATTTACTTTATACCCAAAATGAAGGAATAAAACTAATTGTAAGTTGCTGAACTAATTTTTTTTTTTAAATTATCTCATTACACTTACGATTATAATAAAGAAGGGTAATTATCTCATTACACTTACGATTATAAAGAAGGGTAATTATTGGGAATGAAATTAATGAGATGTTGGAATCAATGATATTTTGAACAGGAAGAAGTAGCTAGGGTGCTTGGTGAACCATTTTTAAAAAAGAAATTACTATAGTTGATAGTATTTATGGCTAAAAATTATGAATTTTATAAATTAATTATTCGATGAACTGGACGGGTCGGGCATATATATGAGAATTTATCAGACCACTTTTTTTTTAATAATTATTGTTTTATTATGATAGCTAAATATGTTTCATTTAATTTTTTTTAACAAACTTTTTACAACTTTACTTTGTATATAAGGATTCTGTAACTGTTGTTTTCTTCCTTTCTGTGTTTTCTCTTTACGATTTGCTATTCAGCAATTAACAGTGGCGTCCTCAAAGTTAGTCTCAAAATTGTCATCTCGGTTACAATCCTTCACTGTTAAGCTTAACAATAAATGGATTTCTCCTCAGCTCTCGCCGCTCTCCTCCTCCCCCTCACTCTTTGCCCTCTTCCAAGACGCCATTTTTACTCCTCAAGGTGGGAATTTTTACATTCACTAGCTCCAAACTCTTGTTCTCGCTTTTGAAATGTTAAACGGTCTATATTTGTACTCTCTGAGCTACTAACGATATATTGCCAGGAAATTTGATTTTGTATTTGATTTGTGAATAACTTTGCTATTGATAGATTACCCGTGGAACTGAGTTGCCTTGGATCGATGATTCCTTTACATAGTGCATTGGCTTCAGCTAGATTAGTGTCGAGCTTGTCCATTCAGTCTGATAGTTGGGCTGTAGTTCCTCAAGGTATATTTTTGGTATCTGTTATTTGATTTTCCTGAGCGTTTTTCAAGTCAATTTTACATGTTTTAGGGTCTTGTTGCTGAAATTGATGAATAAGTGCTCTGGTAATTGAATTACTAGACTGCAGAGTATATGCACACCAGGTGTTTGTGTTTTGTCCCCAGAATAAGACCAACCTTTTTTTATAACATGCTTGTTTATTATTGTTTTTCTTGGTTCATTGATTTGTTAATTGTTTGATATCATTTGTTGGATTTTTATTTCGATTTCGAGGCAAAGTTGCTGAGTTTTATTTTGTTGATGGATTTAATGTTTTTAGTTCCAGATTAATTTTACTTTTGGCATTTTTTAGATGGCATGAAACTGGAAAAGAAGGTTTTTGTTTTGTTGAAATTAATGTGTTTGATAAAATGGTAAG
Organism: Euphorbia pulcherrima; assembly: GCA_947683365.1. NCBI lineage: Eukaryota > Viridiplantae > Streptophyta > Magnoliopsida > Malpighiales > Euphorbiaceae > Euphorbia > Euphorbia pulcherrima. The sequence goes on from CANTUS010000009.1 coordinate 24,227,825, forward strand.
GTAGTTGTTTTGTTATTAATGATCAATTTAATTAGGCTGCTGGTGGAACAAATAATTTTGTTGTTGAAAAGTGTTCTTGTATTCGAAATTAAGGTGAGATCGTTGTTGGTTAGTAACCTAAATTATAATCATGTTGGTTTTGAATATGTTAGACATCTAATAGATATCGAATAGACATATGGTAGATTTCTAATAAATAGTTGATATATCTTAGTTTTGACAGTTTTTTACGAATTTTTTTTGTTGAAATTGAAATACACACTATGCGATTGAAAAAAATGCTAAGGCAATTGGTTTGTTATTAATAGCCAATTTAATTAGGCATTAGGCTGCTGGTGGAGTAAGCAATTTTGGTGTTGAAAGGTGTGCGTGTATTCTAAATTAAGGCTGAGATCGTAGTTGGTTAGTGACCTAAATCATAATCATATTGGCTCGGAATCTATTAGACATCTGATAGATATCAAATAGATAATTGATAGATAATTGATAAATCTTAGTTTTGATAGTTTTTTTATGGAATTATTTTGTTAAAATTCAAGTGCACACCATGTGTATGAACAAATGCTAACGTAATTGTTTTGTTATTAATGGTCAATTTAATTAGGTTGTTGGTGGAGCAAGCAATTTTGGTGCTTAAAGATGTGCTTATATTCCAAATTAGACTGGAATCGTTGTTGGTTAGTAACCTAATTTATAATCATGTTGGTTTGGAATCTGTTAGATATCCAATAGAAATCTAGTTGATATCCAATAGATAATTGATATATCCTAATTTTGACAGTTTTTTATGAAATTATTATGTAAGTTTGTATTGTTGTTTGTTTTGACCGAATCTAGTGCTGCTTTTTGGGTTTCAGGTGTGGAATTTTGCTCTATTTGTTGCTCAAATTGAGGAGTTTTGATTGTTGTTCTTCATTTGGTCTGTTGATGAAGATTCTGCAATAATTTTTTATAATTTGAAGCAAACCAGTTGCAGAAGATCATACAATATCAGTATATACATTTGAGAATTTAGTAATTCAAGCCGTATGCAATTGAACATCTATTGGGCGTCTATTGAATATCTATCCGACTTCTATTTAAAAAAATCTAATTTTTGATTTCGTATTTGTGTTCTGGAAGCTATAGTTAGGGACATAAATTAGATCAAAATAAGTGTAGATTAGAATGACATATCTTGATTCTGTATACCTACTAGGGAATACTCCAGCAATGCCCTTGTTAGACGTTGCTGTAAAAAGCCTTCATGTGATCTAGTAGGAATGATGCAATAATAGAATCCAAAACCTGGAAATTTATTATTCTGAAATATAATTAATACCTGTTCAAGTGCTCCTTTGCTGGCACGATACCTTTTGTCATCGGGATCGATGTATGTAATTGCAGTACGTTTGTCCACAAGCTTGAAAGGCATAAAGTGGATTTCCTGGACGTTTGTTCGAGCCTAAAGTGGAGAAGATGATATTAAATATATGTATAAGTATATTTTAAAGTTCTGGTTTATAAAAAATTTATTTAGTGTTTTGAATTAAAGGTTTTCTAGATTTACTAATTTTTATTGAACTTCTATTAAATATTTATTGAATATATGAAAGTTTAAAAAAAATTGGAAAAAATATATCACAGTGAATGTCATTTCGAAGATAAAAAATAGATGAATAAAAAATTCTAAAATGATATGTTTTGAAAGATAAATATAAAATAAATAAAAAAAAATTAAATAATTGATGGACAGTGGGCATAGCACACATGTAGGAGAGAGTTTGGGATTTTTTTTAATGAATTGTAATTTGTTGATTAATTTTTTGGGCTCAAATTATTTTTTTTAACCCTTTTATATAAAAGCCTATAATAATTTTGTAATAATTTGCCAAGGGGATCTATTAAATTATAATGTGTCTAGCATTATAGAGGCCTGTTGATATTAAATTTAGTTTAGCAAATAGAAACCTTCTACTGTTAAATGATTTTTTAATTATTGATCAAAATTAAACCGTAAAATTATTCTTTTTGACAGTAAAATATATTAAATTCATTTATATATTGTTTTTTGAAACCAATTAGTAATATACCACAACATAGAGACTTTAACATTTTTAATTTTTTTTCTTACTTTTTATTTTAACTCTATGTTCCTCCTCCATCTCATCACCGTAAATTGAGCATTAGTACAACAGAGAGAGACTTTCTTGCTTAGACGATTGAAGAAACGCCAGTGGAAAGGAAACGAGAAAATCAGGAAGTATAGTATCACCATTAGGGGTAGGCCTACACATGGAAGAAAGCAGTGGCGATGCCAGATACGGCTAGTTGGGGGGCAAATTTTGGTTAAAAAATTATATCAAACAAAAAAGTTTCCAACTTATGATATATTCTCCTGCCAATAAAAATAATCTACTATCAACGAAAATTATCAATTAATCTTGATTAATATATTGATACAATTAATCAATATAAAAACTATTAAAATATGGTTATACAAAAAATCAGTGAGTGTCTCCAACTATTTTGTTCCAGTTCTCAATTCCAAATAAAAGATAATGTATAATTTAAACTTTATTAACTTTTTAGGCATGAAAACGACGTAGTTTGACTTTTTTAATTAAAAGGAGAAAATGACGCCGTTTACTTAAATTAATATAATTAATTAGAAACAGCTTTTAAGGGCAACACAAGTAAAGCACTTGTTCCTGTTCTTCTACCTGCAATTTCTGCAAATTTTTAGGGGCGGAAACTTTTGCCGGAATACCATATATTCAAGGCGATTTTCAGCGTTCGGGTGGGTAGCAGTTGACACAAGCCCCTCCTAGCGTCGCCCCTAGAAGAAAGGCGGAATTGGCCCCCTGACATCTAGATATAATATGTAATATTAGACATGTTGAAAAATAAGTGGCTTGGATTAATTGTTTGAAGGAGAATTTGTTGGATCTATTGGTGCTCTTATGTCCATCTTTAGCCTAATGTATCTAAATTTTTAGCCAAAGTGTTGTATTTTAAATAAGTCTGTTGTGTTTGAGGCCCATTGATTCAAGCCCAGTTTATTGGCCTGCTCATTAACAAAATGGTGTGTTTTGTTGGTTGAGAGCGAGCCTTATAAACTTCACTTGCTTCAGGGACTTCTTCATTCCAAAAACCCTTATTCTGTTACTGCGTTTCTCTCTCCTTTTGCTCTTTGTGTCGCTTGATGCTTCTGGATCCTTTGATGGCGATTATCAATGGTTGTGATGTTGCATGTTGATTCGAGGCGGTTATTCTCTCCGAGTTTTAAAGGTTATATAAACTCAGTTCTTTCTGGGGTTTTGAGTGTGGCTTTTGTGTTTCGTTTATCGCAATTGAGTTCTCTATATTTTGAGTTCTTCGTTTTGGCTAGATTTCTTACGGTTTTTGTTCATCTTCTTTAAAAACTCTACTTTATTTTCTCCGGCCATTTTTTTAGCAATCAATAAAGCAACTTCATCAGATCCGTAGACGTACTCTGAAGTTTGGTATGGATTGTAAATCCAAACGGGGGGAACTACGTTAAAAATCTATGTGTTCTTGTGTATGATTTACTTTTTGCGCTACATCTGGTATCAGAGCGCTAGATCTCTTTGCTTCCATGACTAATCTGATCTTTTTTGTTAATATCTTGTTGAGATTTCGAGTTTTCTATTCATGCATGTGGTTTTTAGTTTTCTGAATTTCCTAAATCTTTCTGAAAAACTAGTTTAGATTTTTTTTTTGCGATTTCTAAAAACTTAGGGTTTTGCTATTAAATTGCAGTTTTGTCGTAAAAGATTTAATATCGCATGATTTTTTATGAAATCTATATGCAAGTTTCTTGATCTGTGTTTGCCTTTCAATTTCGTTTTCTCGTACAAAAGCCACACCATCTGATTACTGTGCTACTAATGTTTCTTTTTTTTTTGTTGTTTGTGTTCTTGGAGTTTGGAATTATTTCGGATCTATTTGTGCTTGTTAATATTGCTTCAAAGGTATATTCTCTTAAACTCCTCATTTATACACACTGTTAAAGGAAGACCTACTTTGTAAGTATTTATGTCTTTAATCTCCTTTAATATTCTTGTTGTTGAGAAATGGAAAGGGAAATATAAGGCAGTGTAAGTTGATTCTTTATCTACTTCTCAAGGTTTTCTTTTCTGATTGTATTGTGATTGTATAGCTTTGCACGCTTGGTTATAGGTGTTGTGATTCTTCCTGTTATTTGAAGCTTTATATGCCTATATTCAATTCTCTTGCAAAAGCGCATGATCTGTTGCATGAATTGATAATTGAATTTAAAGATAATCCTTCTTTGCATGTTGTTAAGACTATTAATAATAGCTTATTGACTGTTTCTAATTTCTTGATTGAGAGTGCTAGTTTTAAAGTTGATATTTTTCCTGAGGATAGCCTTCTTGATAGTTTTCTTAATTTTGTTACCTTAGATATTAAGATTCTAGTTTTCTTTAAGTTAGCTATTCTCCTCTACCAAGTCTTATAGATTCTTGTTACTAGAGTTCTCTCTCATTTAAGGTGTTCTTTTAGAATTGCCACTAGGTATATTTGCTTTGTGCTTGGTGTCTTAACTGCTGTGTTTAAAATGTCTGTTACTCGAATTAATCTTCAGAAATTTGATGGTAAAGGTGACTTTACTTTGTGGAAAAGTAAAATGGAAGTTGTCTTGGTTCAATAAAAGTGTCTTAGGGCTCTTAGTGGTATGGATACTCTCCCTTCTAACCTTAACCCTGTAGAGAAACGTGACATGATGGAATTGGCATATTCTACCATTGTTTTGAATCTCTCTGATTCAGTCCTTAGAAGAGTTAGGGACTGTGCTGATGCACCTAAGCTTTGGTTAAAGCTTGAGTATCTGATTATGACAAAAGATATGGCTAGAGTCCCTTATTTAAAAGAAAAATTGTTTAGATTTAGAATGAATCCTTCTAAAAGTGTTGATGAAAACCTTGATGAATTTCAAAAACTAATTGTTGATCTTGAATGTGTTGATAAGAAGTTCTCTAATGAAAATCAAACTGTTTTATTTCTAAATTTTGTTCCTCAACTTTATAAAGATGTTAAAAATGCTTTAAAATATGGTAGGGGTCTTTAGATGTAGATGATATAACCAATGCTTTAAGATTAAGAGAACTTGAAATCAAAGGCGAGCCTAAGAGTAAGAGTCAGTCTAGTGAGGTCTTAAACATTAAAGGTAATTCAAGACATAAAAGGGCAAAAAGGGTAAACATACAAATGATAAGAAACCTGTCACTGAAAGTTATAACCAAGCTGAGTCTAGTAAACCTAAAACATATAAAGATTTAGCTTGTTTTTATTGTCATAAAAGGGTCATACTAGAAAATTATGTAGGCAAAGGTTAAATAATCAGAATAACCAGCAAGGTAACTCAAACCCTAGTGTTGTCAATAACACCACTGAAGCTAGTGATATTGAGGCACTTATTGTTAGCCATTTTAGGGATTTAGATTCTTGGATTCTAGATTCAGGGTGCACTTTCCATATGACCCCTAGGAGAGAGTGGTTCATTGAATATGAGCAATTTAGTGGAGGCAAGGTCCTTATATGGAATGACTCACACTGTGATATCCTAGGCATAGGGAAAGTACAACTTATCTGTGAAAATGGTAAAATAGTAACCTTAAGTGAGGTGAGGCACATTCCTAAGTTGAAAAGTAATTTAATCTCACTTAGTCATCTTGATAAAAAGGGTTTGACTTATACTGCTCAAGATGGAGTTCTAAAAGTAACTAGGAATAATCAATGCATTTTTAGTGGTACTTTATCTAATGGTTTGTATTATTTCCTTGGTATTGTGTTGGTTGGTTCTGTGAATAATGTTACTAATAAGGACAAGTCTCTTCTATGGCATAGAAGACTTGGCCATATTGGTCTCAAAGGTTTGGAAAGTCTGCAGAAGCAAAATTGCTTGGACTTACCAAAGCCTGTTGTTTTGGCCACTTGTGAAACCTGTATAATGGGAAAATCCCATAAGCAGGGTTTCAGTTTTGCCCAAAATAATTCTAGAATATGTCTTGACTATGTTCATAGTGACTTGTGGGGTTCTTCCTATATTCCCATGTCTATGTCTGGTAATCATTACTTTGTGACTTTTATAGATAATTTTTCTAACAAAATTTGGATATATTTCTTAAAAAATAAAACTGATGTTTTTGACAAATTTATTGAATGGAAAACCATGATTGAAAATCAAAAGAATTTGAAAGTTAAAGTCCTAAGAACTGATAATGGGTTGGAGTTTGTCAATAACATGTTTAATGAGTATTGTTCTAAAAATGGAATTACTAGACATAGGATATGTGTGTATACCCAACAACAGAATGGCATAGTTGAGAGGTATAATAGAACTATTTTGATTAAAGTAAGATGTATGCTATATGAATCAGGTTTAGATGCATCTTTCTAGGCTGAAGCAGCTTCTACAACTTGCTATCTCATTAATAGAACACCTAGCTCTTTTATTAATTTTAAGTGTCCAAATGAGTTATGGCATGATAGAGAGTCTAGTTATAACCATCTTAAAATCTTTAGCTGCACTGCATATGTTCATTGTTTGGAGTCTAAGTTAGATCCAAGGGCTAAAAACTGTGTTTGTATTGGTTATCCAATGGGTGTCAAAGGTTTTAAGTGCATGTCATTAACTGATAAGAAAGTTCTTATATCAAAAGATGTTGTTTTCAATGAGAGTGAATTTCTTATGCTTGTTCAATATGAGTCTAGTAGTAGCACGCAAGATAAGGTTTTGTTTGAGGTGGAGTTAGATAAGTTAGAACCTAATCCTATTAACCAACCTCAGTACACTCAACCTGAAGTTAATTATCAGCTCAATGAAAATGTTGTAGATGATTTTAATGAAAATAATGAATTAAATGAAAATACTGATGTAATTAATGAAAGACCTAGAAAGAATGTTAGCTTACCAACTAAGTTCAATGATTATGTCATGTATGACTGTAATTACACATCTTTCATAGAGCAATTTGTTCTAGTTGCTACTAGTTTAGATTCTATTAAACCTTAGTCCTACTCTCAAGCTAGGATAAGTAATGACTGGTCTAAATGGCAGGAAGTCATGAATGAGGAAATTGATTCTCTTAAGAAGAATAAGACTTGGGTCTTAGTCCCAAAACCTATAGGTAAGAAAGTCATAGGTTGTAAGTGGGTCTATAAAAGGAAACCCTCAATACCTGGTATTGAAAAGGAGAGATTCAAGGCCAGGGTTGTTGCTAAGGGTTTTGCCCAAGTTGAGGGTGTTGACTATCAGGAGATTTTCTCTCCAGTAGTCAAACATGTTCTATAAGGTTAATTTTGTCCCTAACTGCTATGTTTAACCTAGAACTTGAGCAACTTGATGTTAAAACTACCTTTTTACATGGAAATCTTGAGGATGAGATTTACATGGCTCAATCTGAAGGTTTTGCTGCTAAAGGGAAAGAAGATTTTTTGGCAAGCTTATAAAGTCTTTGTATGGTCGCAAGTAATCACCTATACAATGGTACTTAAGATTTGATCAGTTTATGATTAGTCTCTATTTTGTTAGAAGTAAATTTGATCCCTGTGTTTATTTCTGCAAATTGAATTCTGGTGATTACATTTACTTGGTGCTGTATGTTGATGACATGTTAACTGGTTGTAAGAATAAGTCTGAGATTGAGAAACTAAAGCATAAATTGAATTCTGAGTTTGACATGAAAGATCTTGGTGTTGCTAGGAGAATTCTGGGTATAGACATTTATAGGGATAGAAATAAGGGGTACCTAAGGTTAACTCAAAAGGAGTATATAGAAAAGGTTCTTTGAAATTTTGAGTTAGACTACAATAAGGCTGTTAGCACTCACATAGGAGCACACTTTAAACTTTATGCTAGTACAACTTTAGATAGAGGGGAATCTGAATTTATGTCTAGAGTTCCTTATCAGAATGTTGTGGGCTCTTTCATGTATTGTATGGTGTGCACTAGGCCTGATATTGCATATACTGTAAGCTTAATTAGTAGATACATGAGTAATCCTAACAAAAATCATTGGTCTGCTGTCAAATGGCTTGCTAGATACCTTCAAGGTAGTTCCTCTTTGAGTTTAACATATAAATCCCTTGATTGTGATACTTTATCTGTTGATGTGTATTGTGGCTCTAATTATACTGCTGACCTTGATAGAAGAAGGTCAACTTCTGGATACTGTTTTATAGTAGGTAATAATTTAATTAGTTGGAAATCATGCTTACATCATGTGGTTGCTTTATCAACTACTAAAGCTGAGTATATTGCCTTGACAGAGGCAATAAAGGAATCTTTATTGTTAAAAGACATTGTTTCTGAACTTGGAGTGAAACTTGGTTTAGCAAATGTTTATTGTGATTCTCAGTTTGCTATACATTTATGCAAGAATGTTGTCTTTCATGAAAGGACTAAGCACATTGATATTAAGATGCATTTTGTTAGAGATATTGTTAGTGCTGAATCTGTTCATGTTGAAAAGATACATACTAGCATAAATCATGCTGATATTTTTAATAAACTAGTTTCTATTGATAAATTTCAGGTTGCACTAAAGAAGATTTGTGTTGTATCATTTGATCATTGATCAAATGGTGCCATCAAGTCTGAAGTTGCTATTTATCCAATGTTTATTTACTGAAGAAGTGAGAAGGCTTTATTTGGAGGCTCGATGGCCAAGGTGGAGAATGTTGGGTTTATTGGTGCTCTTATGTCCATCTTTAGCCTAATGTATTTATATTTTTAGCCAAAGTGTTGTATTTTATAAAAGCCTATTGTGTTTGAGGCCCATTGATTCAAGCCCGGTTTATTGGCCTGCTCATTAACAAAATGGTGTGTTTTGTTGGTTAAGAGCGAGCCTTATAAGCTTCGCTTGCTTCAGAGACTTCTTCATTCCAAAAACCCTTATTCTGTTACTGCGTTTCTCTCTCCTTTTGCTCTCTGTGACGCTTGATGCTTCTGGATCCTTTGATGACGATTATCAATGGTTGTGATGTTGCATGTTGATTCGAGGCGGTTATTCTCTCCGAGTTCTAAAGGTTATATAAACTCAGCTCTTTCTAGGGTTTTGTGTGTGGCTTTTGTATTTTGTTTATCGCGATTGAGTTCTCTGTATTTTGAGTTCTTTGTTTTGGCTAGATTTCTTATGGTTTTTGTTCATCTTCTTTAAAAACTCTACTGTATTTTCTTCGGCTATTTTTAAGCAATCAATAAAGCAACTCCTTCAGATCCGTAGACGTACCCTGATATTTGGTCTAGATTGTAAATCTAAACGGGGGGGACTACGTTAAAAATCTCTGTGTTCTTGTGTATGATTTACTTTCTGCGTTACAGAATTCTATAGCCTCCTCAATTCCAAGTCTAGGTCCACCCCTGATCATCATCCTCCAGATCAAAGAGAACTTACAATCAATCACCATTGAAGTTGAATAGAGATAACTAATGACATAAGAGAATAAAATGGTTTCAAACTAATTACTTGTGGATACATCGTGAATAAAAGATCATAACATTTTTTCATGAGCACATTTGTTTGGCTCCAATATGAGAAAATCATCACATTGTCATACATGATATATCGAGTTACGTGAAAGAGACTAAGAGAGTACCCTGGTCTGTCTTCAGATAAAATGTAATTTTACTGTTCAACAAGTGGCTAATTTTACGTGTTACATCTTGTATCGAGATGACTGCATCTAAACTAAATATTATCTAATTTTGTTGGGTTTATGAAAATGCAATTTATTAGATGTCAATTATATATATATATATATATAGTAGATATCTTTTAGATTTTTTATATAGACGTTAAATAGATGTGTATAGAATACATTCATTATCATTCAATGTATACGTTATTATTGTAATGTCTAATAGATATTTATTTGATGCTTTTTATAGACGTATAATAAATATCTATGAAATGCTAGTAGATGTATATAGTATACATTGTATACGAATCTATTAGAAAATTTATTTTGACATGACTTTTATAGAATCTAATGATAACTTACAAATATATAATACATGTGAATATGATAGTTTTATCTATGAGACTCTAACATATATCTACTAGATTTTTAATAGCTCAAATAAAAAAATTTGAAAAAAAATATCAAAGTGAAAATCGGTTTGAAGATAAAAAAAATAGATGATCAAAATTTTTAAAAACAGCATATAAAAAATAAATGATTTGATAAATAAATAAAAAAAATTAAATGAAATGGCAGATACATATAAGGAGAAGTCCTTGTCGGTAGAATGTTAATTAGAGAAAGGTTTATGGTGGATGGTAATTTGTAGATGTTGCGCGGTGGGGAAGCACTTGGACACGATATATCCTCATGTATGATATAATATTATCTACTTTGGGTCTAGTCCTTATGGCCTCATACCATAGGGGATATTGTCCACAATTATAAACCCATGGATCCAATTCTTGTTAACTAATGTCAGACATTGTTCACATCCTAACAATCCTCCCATCGAACAAAGTACCATTAAGCCTCTCATCGACTGATCATGCATCCAGATATTCTCTACAAAATGATATTTTTTTCACTCTAATGCGATGGAGGACACGCCTTATAAAGAGCACTAGAGGTTTCATGGATAACCGGTGATCAACTAGGCGAATCACTTTTTTTAACATTTTGATGATTCATCCACATGACTAACTCCGGAACATGACTCTGATACCACTTGTTATGCAATGTGGAAGCACTGGGGCACAATATATTCCCATACATGGTATAATATTGTCCACTTTAGGTCTAAACCCTCATGGATTAGTTATTGTGCACTTACCCCAAAAGGCCGCATTGTGGATATTGCCCACAATTATAAACTCGTGAATGTCATTCTTGTTAACCAATGTGGGCATTATTCATATCCTGACAGTAGATATGAAACGTAGGGGGCGTTTGGATTGGGGAAATCAGGAAAGGGAAAGGGAATGAAAACTGTTTATTTCTTTTGTTGACGTTTGTTTACTCATTTCTTAAATTTTGATTACCCCTAATCCTTTATCTCATTAATGCCAGAACTCCTCTATCTCTCTCTCCTCTCTCAACTAGGTAATATTATTTCCTTACTTCTGTTCCTTATATCATTTCTAATAACCGTTAAAATTAATAATAATGATAATATTTTCTAATAATTGAGTAATGAATAAAAATTAATAATAATATAATAATATTTAATATTAATAATAAATATTTCAAAAAATAAAAAATAATTAATAATATTATAAATTAAATATAATAGTATTTTAAATATAAATATTAATTATTATTTATAAATTAATAATCATAATAATAATTACTATTATTATTTAATTTAAATATAATTAAGATAATTATAAATAATAAAAAATAAAAATATATACTATTAACAACATATATTCAATATTAAAATAATATTAATAGTCAACAATAATATTTATTTATTAATAATAACTATTATAATTAAGAAAAAAATAAGTATTAAATAATATTTTTTATTATTATAATATTATTATAATTTATAATAATAATTATAAATAAATATAATTATATTTATCATAAGTAATTAATTTAATTAGTATTATTGTCATTATAATATTTATTATATTTATATTAATAATGATAATTAAAGTAATAATTTTTAATTATAATTAAATAATTACAATGATACATATTTTTAAAATTAATATTATTTTTACAATTATTATTATTATTATTATTATTAATTTTTATTGTGATAATAATTAATATTATATTTATGTATTATAGTTAATTAATTTATTCATGATAATACTAATTGCTTTAATAATAAAATTATTATAAATATTATATTAATAATATAATCTAATATTATAACTAATTATTTAAAATAATTAATATAATATAATATTAATATTTAATATTATTATATAAAAATAAGCTAAGTATCATAAATATTTATATTAAAAATATAATAATAATTTTATTAATATCAATTATATATATATATATATATATATATATATATATATATATATATATAATTCAATAATTAAATTTGTTTTATTCAAAAAATAACAAATGAAAGTCATTCCCTTTCTTAGCATATTCAAATAAATGAAACAATTAAAGAGAATTACATTCATTTCCTTAGTATTCCCCTTATTGATTCTTTTTCCCTTTCCCTATGTGAACCAAACAGCCCCTTATTATATTTATGTTACAGCTTAAAACTCTATCTCAATCAAATGTGGAAATTTAGACCATTTTTACTAACTTTCCATTGTTATATTTGTGAAAGAGCTAGAAAATAGTGTTAAAAAGTAACACATATTACTTTCCAATATTGTTATGCATGTGAAAGAGATAAAATAAGAAAGAAATTGACAAAGGACCCATCTGGAAACATAGATTTGTATGATCATGTGATATGTGGGTTGTGTTTGCACGTGATGCGTTTTTTTCATATCTTTGAATCAATTTGATTGGGGAAATGATATAGAAGTTCGATCTTATAATTTAATTGTACTTTTTGGCTGGAAAATAAGATTTGATATGTTCCCTGAATCGTTAACCCCAATCATCATCTTCCTTTTCAAAAGTCTTCTATTTCCTTTGATTATTTACCCCACTTTTATCCTTTATTTAATCATAATATTTCTTTTTGCATAATTCATCTATTACCTTATAAATTTATCGTTACAAGCTTTCTTAAAATTTAAAATTTCAATTAACCTCTTAAATTTTTTAAAATGTACCACTTAACTCTTTTACAGTCACTAAATAAGTTGTGTCATATAGTGATGACACACGCACGAACGTCAACGCCACATAGTTAAATGAAAAAATTATATTTTATTCACCCTTTTCAACTCCAAATCAGGTGTACTGTATTATCTTTATAGTGGCTCCTAATCCATTTCCCCTTTCATTTCCCACCTTTGTATGATTGTTCACCTTTTGCAAAAATAACAATCTCAATTCTCCATTGTTATCCTTCGCCAGCAATTTCCATTCAAGTTTGTTCTTTACTATACATATGAATCCCCTTCCTTATAGCTAATGTGAGATATTTATTTACTAATGTGTTGGAGGTTACGGTCCTAACAAAGAGTACTGGTAGAGTTCTTTCATGAATTACACGTTGAATCAGTTAGTCATAAATTTATTATGTTGGTCTACTTAATATTTTTGTAATAATGTTACTAAGTCACTTAATTCTCAGTTTTTTCATAGAGCAAGGAGTTGTTTAGTAGTAGAAAACTGGATATATTTTCTAGAAATCTTTTCAAGGAAAATTGGAAACTGGAACTAATGTTTAGTAGCAGAACTTTTCAAATTGGAAAACTGAATAAGAGTTATGAGAATTTTATAATTTATGCTTCAGAAAACATCTTTCTCATGTTTTCATAAATTTTCTAAATTAAAGAAGTACGACTTATATATAACCAATACAACACTTTATTGCTTTAATTTATATTTTTAATATATATAGTTATATAATTACTTTTTAATAACCATGAAAAAAATCATTTTTATTAATATACTCTTATTTCAATTATTTAGTTATTTTTCTATTTACTTGAAACTTTTCATTGCTTATTTTTTTTTCTATTTAATCCAATTTATATAAATTTATTTATAAATTAATCGGTATTACCTTTTTAAATAATAAAATTTAAAATCATTTATTGTTATTTGAAATGTAAAAAACTGAACATAAAAAATTAGACCAAAATGATCGTTCCTTATGAAGTTAAACATACCATAACATTCTTAATTCTGTGCTCCTTATTGTAGTAAAAAATATCAATGGAATGATTCTTGTGGGCGCATATGAATTATGAACAATTGTAAATTGGTCAAGTTAAAGCATTCATCTTTTATTGCACAAGGTGATTGAAAAAACTTTTGGAGTGTTAAAGGTAAAATTTATCGGTACGCGGACAAAAATTTTATAATATGCACTCTTAATACACGAATCAAATTATATTTTATAATTGACCAATTTAAATTTATATAAAATGAATGTTCTAATTTATTTGGTAATATTTTTATTTCACTTACAATATTTTAAAATTTAACATATAATACAGATTAATTTTCAAAAATAAAAACGAAAACGAACTATTTAAAAAACTAAAAAACTGGAAAAATTGAAAAATGTAAAGAAAACTGCAAATAAAAAATAAAAATAATTTTCTTCACCTAAACGTGCACTTAACACTTCCAGTTTTTTTAAGGCTTTCCTTTTTCCTCTTCTCATCTTGTATGGAAATAAGTTGTACACCCTTTTAAAACTATTCAATTCATGTTAATATATTACAAAAATAAGAAGTTATCTTGATAAATTCAATTCAATATAATAAATGTGATTATGAAAAGTTTAAAATTATAAATTGACGTTGTCCAACTTTCTGCAAATATTAAATTTAGTTTATCAAATAAAAATTTTCTACTATTAAATAATTTTTTATCACTGTTAAAGTTAAACCCGTAAATTTTATATTTTTTACAATAAAAAAATATTACGTTTTTTTATAATATACATAATACTTAGTAACATGAATAATTTCTATATTAATAGCTAAATTACAATAACAATTGTTATATTTGTTAAAGGGCAGGAAAATAGTATTAAAAACTAACACAAAATACTTTTCAATATTATTAATTTACTATGCTTGTGAATTAGGTACTAAAATTAAGAAAGAAAATGACAAATAACCCCACCCAGAAACATAGATTTGTTTTATCACGTGATGTGTAGCCTTTTGAGTGGTATTTGCACATTCTGATGTCTTTTGTATTTTTTTGGTAAAATTGGTAAATGCCCCCATTCTGATGTCTTTTGTATTTTTTTTGGTAAATTTGGTAAATGCCCCCATACCTGCTTAAGTGGCCCGTGGCTAACTAATCCGCTCAGCTCAAACTCCAATAGATTAAATTTGGATAAACATATTTTAGGAAAATTATTGGATTTGGTCCATTTCTCTAAAATATATATCTAAAAGTCTTAACATGAAATAAAATACCAACATACTTAATTAGCTTTTTGAATTCACCTTTACACGTCTCTTGATGATGTCATACAGAATTTTGATGATGTCATACGATTTAGGTT
Source organism: Euphorbia pulcherrima (assembly GCA_947683365.1). NCBI lineage: Eukaryota > Viridiplantae > Streptophyta > Magnoliopsida > Malpighiales > Euphorbiaceae > Euphorbia > Euphorbia pulcherrima. Next base: position 24,242,946 of record CANTUS010000009.1, read on the forward strand.
GTTATTTTTTTTATTTATTTTTGTTTATTTTGCATTTATCTCACAAACCATTCATTTTTTTGACATGCCGCTTTAGAGTTTTTTATACATCTCATTTTTATCTTCGAAACGCCATCCATTGTGATATATTTTTTCCAAAAAAATTCCGACATGTTTCAAACCTACTACATATCTGTTACAACTGACTTATATAGACTTATAATTTATAATAGACTTCTGCTAGAATTGTAACAAATATATATCAGATATATAGTAGATATATAACAATTCAATGAGCATTGCAAATACAAAGACACTCGTATTAGACTTGTAACAGATTTGTATTTGGTTTGTAACAGATATGTATCAGATATATAGTAGATATATAATGGTTCAATGAACATTGCAAATACAAAGAGACTTATACTAGAAATGTATTATACTAGTAACTAAAACGTATCATATATATAACAACTATATAGTAGAAATATAATAGTTCAATGAGCATTGCAAATTCAAAGAGACTTATATTAGACTTGTAACATATTTGTATTAAGTTTGTAAAAAATATATATCAGATATATAGTAGAAATATAAAAGTTCACTAATAATTGTAAATACAAGGAGACTTATATTAGACTTATAACATATTTGTATTAAGCTTGTAACAGATATATATCAGATATATACAATGAGCATTGCAAATACAAAGAGACTTATATTAGACTTATAACAACTTTGTATTAGGTTTGTAACAGATATATAGTAGATATATAACAGTTCAATGAGCATTGCAAATATAAAAGACTTATGTTGGACTTGTATTAGACTTGTAATAGATATGTAACATGTCAAAAAAAAATTCGGAAAAAATATATCACAAGTTGACGTTTCAAAGATAAAAATGAGACGAACAAAAAACTTCAGAGCGACATGTCGAAAAAATGAACGGTTTGTGAATTAAATGCAAAATAAGCCAAAATAAATAAAAACAATAACCAAGATTTCGCATGAAATCATCAAGATACGCATGACATCATCAGGGTGCATAAAGGTTATGATAAAGTTAATTAAGTTTGTGGCATTTTGATATAGGGTATATTGATATTTTACAAAAGTTTGACATGTAATTATCTTGCAAAACTAGGTCATTTAGGTGTTTTACCCCATATTTTTAGTATGGGCACGCCAGACCCGAGCCCGCTAATTATTTTATGGGTGTGTTGGACTAGGCTTGAAAATTAAGTTTTATGTTCAAGTCCGATCTGGCTCGAACCCACATATTATTAATATGGGCTGGGTTGAGCTTGGGCCAAGCTATATTTTTGTCGGCCCGACTAAGCCCGGTCCAGCCCGCCTATTGAACACCTCTAAAATTATCTTTGCATCTATTCTACGGCCTAAACACCTTTTTTGGACCCTGTACTATAGCTAGTTGATCCTTTTGGTTCATTTGTTATACACGTTATCCTTTTAGTCCCTGCGATATTAATTCTGTTACCCAAGTAACCCCTTTCTTAACGGAGCTACAATTGACATGCCCTATAGGATCTAGGTGACAATAAAATTGATTAGGTGGAATCAGTTAAACTATAATGGAAAAAACAAGTTAAGGACTAAGTTAAGAGTAAACATATCCATATACATCAAGAAAAAATGGCATAAGAGGATTCTATCATGCACTTTTCCATCGAATTCATGACACTTTGCCAAGTTTAAATTTAACGTCTAATTATTTGCCATGTAATTGTAATCAGTCATTTTTTTTCATGTCTTTATGACTTCTTGATCATTATCTGGAAGGTATTGGAAAATCTGTGTTAGAAAAATCACTACCTTATCTCAATTAAAAATATTTAGTGCTGTGAGATGTGCACTTTTCATGAACATGACAACGGACCATCACACACGTTCTCTTTCTCTTTAATTTTAGACAAGGATTTTATAAAATTTCCAGGTTATGGAACTTAGGGTTTGGTATCAAAAGAGAACTGATGAGAGAAAAGAACGGAATAAAATATTTTTTATTTACTTCATATATGTTTATGGGGTTCTTACAAAAATTCCAAAAAAAACTAAAATAATTTGATGATACCATAAATAATTTATAAGTTTACAAAAATAGGGGTAAATAATTACAAAAATACAGTCTGGTATTTATTTAGTAAATATCTAGTAATCGTCTAGTACTTATCTGGTAAATCATAACTTCAAATATTTTTCTAAAATATACATAACATAATTTTATATGTGTGCGCGCGCGCGCGCGTGTGTGGGGGCGCATATGACAATTTCTTAACAATATTTACTAGATATTATTACTACCAGATAATTACTAGACGAATACTAAATATTTATCAGATAAATACCAGACCGTATTCTAGTAATTATTTTCTCTTGTTTTAGTTAATTTGTAAATCGTTTATGGTTGGACAGTAGATATGTAATTAGTTTAACTTAATGATCAATTTTGTAAATATTTTAGTAGAACATATATGTTATTGATAATTTCCCTATATTTATTTCCCTTAATTTCCTTTTTATTATGAACTGATTTGGATCCACCTAATTATGTTTTAGCCACATGGATATTATATGGCTTAGAAATTTGAACTCCGTTAAGAAAGGAACTAATTGGATAATAGAACTAATACCACAAAGACTAAAAAGATAACGCCTATTATAAAGAGACCAAAAGAATAAATTAGCTATACTTGGGCCCAAAAAGGTGATAATAACTCTATTCTACTTGTTTTTGTTATAATACATCTACTCTGTTGTTACCTCATCTTGAAATTCATTTTTACTATTTGGCTGTAAATTACGATTTGGACATATTTCCTAAATTACCTCCCATCGCACCTTCCTTTTCAAATCTTCTACTTCCTTTTGACTGATTGGCCTCACTTTTATCATTTATATAATCATGATACTTTTTTTTTTAATACATTGGGGTCCTTATGAATTTATCCTTAAATTCCCTTCATTCACTGAACTTTAACTTGCTTAACCACTTATACTTCTTCATAGTCACTTAACCATGTGTTATATAGGGGTGACACACGTGCGAGAGGCCAGCGCCACATAATTAAATAAAAATATAGTATTTTTCATTCACCCTTTTTATCTCCAAACCATGTGTCTCTTTTTTTTTATCTTTACAATGACTCCTCCCTCATTTTCCCTTTTCATTTCCCTTCTCTTTATGTTGTTCACCTTCTGTAAAACAAAAATTTTGTTGGTCCTAGAGGTATGATTTGGAGTCAGAGGGGGGTGATTGACTCCTTTTTGAAAATAAGCAAATAATAAAGTTTACGCTTCTGAAGCAATGAAATAAACTGTAAATAAAAAGGTTAGAGAATCAAACACTGCGATTTCATATTGATTAGGATACTGCCTACCTCCAGTCTCCAAAGAGTCCGCTTCTAAGCTTTAATCCACTATATTCAACCCCTTCCGAGGTGGAGAAGCCTTTACAATTGGAATTCTTTACAACTAAGGGTCCCTCCTCTTCTTGTTTCTAGTTCCCTAATTCGAGAGTACCCTCCTCTTATATACTTCTAAATCACAACTTATCCCCACATTGTATTTAGGTTACAATAAGACCTCAGCAAGCACCTTGCTTAGTCTTGAGAGTGGTGTTAGCACGAAATTTCGATGACCCCTTAGTCGATGTTGAAAGGTTTATATTTTTCCTTAGATATCCTTGCGTTTTAGGTTCAGGAGTTAATTTACGGAAGTGGCCTCGAAGAACGAAAAGTCTAATCTTTTAAAGAGCTAAAAGCTGAATTTTTCAATATACCCCAATCGATTGGGGCACCGTGATCGATAGATCAAGGTACCGTGATCCATGATTAGGATATCGTGATATATTCTTTACCCATTTAGTTCACCGCCTTCAATCCAAATTTCCTGTTTTAAACCCATTCAAAAATGGTACCGAGATCCCGATTGGGGTACCATGATCGATTCAATTGGAAAAATATTTTCTGAATTCAACCCTTTTTCCTCTTTAGTTGAGATTTGATTTTTATCCCGTTTTTAGTGGCAAGAATTCTATAAATAGAGCCCACAAACACCAGAAAATAGGGACTCAATACACTTAGAATACTCAAACAATCTCTTTTAATTCCTTTGCGAATTAACAAAGTTCTGCCGAGTTTTCTACTCTTATTCGTTATAGTTCATAACAATGGGTGGAATGGACTCGTTGGATTTATCTTTTTGTTATTTACGTTCGTTTAAGAGTTTACTTTCATTCGTTTTGGTTCTTCAAGGTTCTTTTCTTCAAGATTTCTCGTAGACCGAAAAACAAGAATCCTACTCCACAAGGTAATAAACTGAGACTAAATCTTATTTAAATTCAATTTTCTTTCAATTCATTATATTTTGAGCGGGTAGAGTGCTTTTTGTGGTAATTGGAAAGCTTAAACTCAAGTACGCTTTCTAACAACTTCTCATTTATTTTACCAAAAATATAAACTATTCTGTATACTGTGTTCTAATTTCGATCAAGGTATCGTGATCGACAGATCATGGTACCGTGATCCTAATAGCGGTACCGGAATACCCGAAATTCCATATTTTGTCCTAACATTTGATTTTCAGGTCCAAAAGGGTATTCTATCCCTGAAATTATTTGTAATATATTCTGTAAATATTTATGCCATGTATAACATGCTTAATCTGTAAAAATATGATGCCATGATTGCATTGAGGAGATATGTTTTGCATTAAATAAATTCTTTTTCTCACCTCCTTTCTTATAATCAATCATAGGTAATAATCGTTATCAAATATATTAACGTTGGTATTGGAACATGTGTTTAATCGGCTAAGTAATGAATAGATGGTTCGCCCAGACCCGAATCTCTGTATTATGGTTTAGCTTTATCTTTTGGAGACTATGCTATTCCAAAATTCCTCGAAAGAGTTGATTCAAGTGGCGACTCTGATTTATAATCCAAGTATTTAGGTTCTTGGATCTTTTTAAAATTGTTTTCATAAAATCATAAAAAACCCCAGTGGATAAAAATTCCTCGATTTATGACCCACAAGTAGCTTTGACATGAACTCGACCCGACTCAAAAAGCCTCACCCCGCTTACAGTGGCGACTCTGCTGGGGATGATTTCAAATATCTTATTTTCAAAAAGGTGTTAAAAAAGATTCAATGAACATTGAAAGTACTTAGCCATTGTCTAACATTAATTTACTTAATACAATTGTTCATGTGCAATACTTAGATCATTATTTGCATTTTAGGAAAGGTTACCCTATTTTAGCTGGTTAACTCACAAAAGTATCTTCTAACGTTCTCCATGGGACCTAGAGACACCTAGTGGGTGCCACTCACAACCTTATCGTATTTTCATAATCCTCCATGGGACTGGGATGCACCCAGTGCTGTGAGAACCTTCTACATCAACAACCTAGCCTACAACCTTGCATATAGTAAACCATAGAAAATCTTTCCCTTAGGACTTAACCAACTCATATTTAATAGTTTATGTTGCACCTTGTTGTCTCTTATGGATCTCAAGGTTTAGAGCCAAGCCTAGATTTAGGAGCTTTACCCTTCACGTGGAGTAATAAGGAGATAAGAGGTATAAGGTTGGAGAAATTTGTTTGCCACCTATGTGTCAACTAAACCATTCTTGCCATACTACATGTTGCCATGCTACATGATACTTGCCATAGTATGCTAGTCTTGTTTTGATATCAAATCTTTCAAGATACCCATGAGACTTCCCATAGTTACCCTTAGGAGTCACTACCCTTTCAGATGATATCCCACCGATGTTGTCTCTACGTCGTTATACCGTCCACCCTTAGAGAGATAATTTTGATTTCTCAATTAACCATTATCCCTTTATATCCCTGAGACACCGTTATGACGTTCGTATTTAGAGATGTCCCACTGTTATCTCAACTATCTTTCACCTTATGTTACCATCGACCCCTAGTGATGTTAAATCGATGTCTCGACCAAACCCCTCACTCACCCAATTCATGTTCAACCATGTCATGTGTCACCCGAGTGTACTTTTGTCATGTCCTCACCCGAGTCATATCCAACTATGCCATGTTATAGGTTAGCTCAAACCTTAGCAAGTAGAATCACCTCACATCTCGATATCCATTGACGTTGCACATGTCATGTCTAACCCATGTCTCATTCCTATTTGCTAAGGCATAAGGGATACCCCGTCACCTTAACCATGTCAAATCCCACCTTAGCCATGTCAAACCTACCCATTTAGGTGTCTAGGCTTTGTCAAACCTATGGTCTAGGTCATGCCTTAAGTCTAGCCTTCCCTCATCTGTTATGGGAATCTTAGGGGATACTTTTCTCTTTGTTAAACTAATGAGTTTCTTTTGTAAGCACACTGCATACACTAGTCCATGTCAAGCCATGCATATGCTCATTAACCCATTGCGTGAAGCCATATTCGCATGCATACACCTAAAAATATAAATCCTATTGCTCACATCATCCCACATCCATGCCTAAACCCATGCATGAACTAATCCGGTCGTGGTTCTATCTGGGCTTTGGAAAAGGGGTGATGATCTTCTAATCCATATTGTTGAATTCTCTTATCAAGGGAGTGAAATCATTGCAAGTTCAGTTCCAATTTTGGGGCTCGAGTCAGGTTCCGAGCTATCCAAGGAACTCAATTCTGTGTCTGGTCTAAGCTCCTCTGTGATAACCAAAATGGCTTCTCCTTCCAATATTGAGGCCTTGGTACAAGAGATGAATGTTTCTTTCACTAGTTTTCTCTAGTTAGATTAGTTCAAGGGTGCCATCAATGATTAGGTTCAGTCGTCGGTGAAAGATGCCTTGAAATAAAAAACTAATAAGGGTTTGAAAAAGAATACCGAGAAAGAGCTTTAGATAGAGGGAGAGAAAGAAGTTAAGAAAGATGATCAGAATGGTGGTCCCAAGACTAGTGGCGGTATTACCGAAATCCGTGTTGTGCTTAAGCTGTTACTTTTCATAGGATATGAGATGAGCAAGAACTCTGTTGTAGATGGAGTTGAACTATTAACACCTAGTTTTAGCATGCCTTGCCTTCCTTCTTATGAGGAAACTGGCCTACCATTAGTTCATATGGATAATTACGAGAATGTGATGAGAATGAAGGGGTTGTCTAACAATTAGCTAGCCAACATGTTCTCTTGCACAATAATTGAGACATCAACTGAGTGATTTGCCACTCAACCCAATGACGTGTGTCGAGATTGGGATAAGCTTTCCAAGTCCTTCAAGGATCACTATGAGTTCAATTCCAAGCTAAAAACCACCATTCAAAACTTAGAGCAAGTCAAGCAGAAAGAAGGAGAGACTTTTCAATCTTACTATAAGCATTGGATGTCAAGTCAAGCCTTGTTGGGTAGTAACTATTTGCCTGAGATGATTGTGAAGATGATAGATAGGGTGCTACCATGGTACCAAGATCAGATGGCCTTAGATGAGTATGAGAACTATACCGACGTTCAAAAAGGCTGAAAAAATTGAGAGATAAGATGCTATGAAAAAGTAAAGGGGCCCATATGTAACCAACCATCCATTTTCAACTATTTATAGGAAGCCTACTGAAGTATCCGCACTTGCTCCCGCTGCTTTTAAGGCCAAAGTAACCGAAGTGGCTGCTCCTATTAAAGCTGATATAGCTGCTGTTCACTCCCCTCAAGAAGATAAACATGGCATCTCTCTGTGGAAAGATAATCTATCTTTTCTTTCTTAGCAAGTCAAGGAAAATTAACGTACTAAGTAGCTTAGTGTCTTTTGTTCCCCTATGCCTGAAGATGCTCATAACTTTTTCACTTACTATGTAGTTGTTGGTCATCGTTCCAATAACTGCAAGGCTCTCCTAGCCGCAATCAAGATCCTCATAAAGGACAAGAAGATCAAAGACTTGGCATCAAAGCCTATTACTATAAGTAATCCATTACCCCAATTTCCTCAGTCTATGAATATGGTGCATTCTGGCTTAGCAGAAGCCTACGTTGTCTAGTGATTGAGAAAAAAGTGGTGATTGAAGACTCAATTTTGGTGGTTAAGTCCGGCCTAACACTCGATTTTATGGTTAATCAGTTCATCCAAGCAAACCTGATAGTAAGAGTAATACAAACCAATGATGATTTAAGAATGCCAATAGAAGAATCCCTAGCAATTGCCGATCTAGGAGCTATCGATATAGAGGCTCTTTATCTCTTTTGTCAGCAAAGTAAACAGTTCTCCAGGCAGGAATATGATCGGTTATTTTAACCATGAAATGAATCCCATAGACCTCGATGAAGTACTTAGTGATCATCATGATAGTTCGAAGAGAAGGTATTATTTCCAGTAGGGACCAAATGAGGTTCTATCTCCTACATGCAGAATAGGAGAGTTATGAACATGACTCAAAGTGGAAGAGTCTACCAACCAAAGTTTCAAAAGGGGATTTGAATCAAAGGGTAAAAACATGTATAAGACCTTCCACCACCCATGGAAAATGAGTTAGAAGAAGACCCCATTTTCAAACAACTCAAGCAAACTCTAGCAAGGTGTACCATCTGGAAATCGATCATCAAATCTAAGGCTCATAGAAAGGACATCATGAAGAAGTTGATGGAGATGGATGCCGTTCCTATGACCTCTCCTGAAGAAATGTGTACCATTGTCAATGGAGGGGTTCTGAAAGAAATTATATGCCTATTGCTTTCACTCTTGCAAATTTACCTTAAGAGAGAATGAAGTACAATAAGGCATTGTTCATCAAAGTGAAGATTTTTGACCTCATGGTTCCGTGTGTGATGGTAGATGATAGGTCCGTCTTAAAACTATGTCCTCTCTAGATCTTGCCGCATCTTGGTCTCTACAAATATATGTTGAAGAAATATGGTACCATTATCAAGGCCTATGATGATTCCAAACGGACAATTGAAGGAACATTCGAGGTTGAAGTAACTATAGGGGAAGTCACAACCTCTGTTACATTCACTGTCTTGGACATCCCAATCACATTCTCTTTGCTATTGGGTCATTCTTGGATCCATGCATTAAGGGTAGTGCCATTCACTCTCCATTAAAAGATCAAGCTTGTTCATACGGGGAAGCTGATCACCATAGAAGCCAATGAAGAGTCAGTTGTGGCAGCCACTAAAAGAGGGGGAATGACTTGGTCGATTTCCATGTGTCAGTTATCATCAAGTTTGAAGAAGAGGAAGTCAAGAATAATGTTCTATGGGTGGCCAAGTACATGGCCAGAAAGGTGTACAACCATAGCAAGGGTCTTGGAAGTAATATTCAATGGATCCCATCTCTTCCTAAGATCCACTCTCAAAAAGGTAAAGAAGGTCTAGGCTTCACCCCTAAGATAGCCATCAAGAAGATGTGATGAAACTCAATCCACATGGTTAGTGTCTGCAAGAGAGCCGAAGAACTAACATATTGAGGAGAAGCAAAACCAATGGAAGTTTGGGGAGAACTGATTCCTACTTTGAGGTCTTCAATGACGTGTTTGATTTCAGCAAGTGATGTTGTATCAGTGGGATAGAAGAAGAAACATCTCCCTTGGTCCATGAATTGATTCTCAATATGGGAGATACGACCATTTCCTCCATTGCCAATGCCTTCGCTAAACTCATGAAGAAGCAATTGGGTACTCAACCTAATGCCACCAATGGTTCATTGGGAGAAGCCTTTTCCAAGATAGCGACAAAATTGGTTAAGGAAGAGGAGAAGCTCACCGAGGATCAGAAATAGAAGCTTCATGAAGACTTGTATGCCATACTCTTAGAAGATGCTACTACAGCTACTGTTGTCCTATAGAAGAGGATGAGAATGATGTTCTAGTTTCAATTCGTAGTCTTTATCATATGAACAATAAGGCTTATGAAGCTAATTTATCAATGAAATATAATAATTTTGCTTACTTGTGTGATGTCTCGCCTAGCGGCAACTTGCATTATTTTTGATCATATTCATAATGTGTTTAGCTTATATGATGATTTTATGATTGAAATTAACTTGAATACAACCGAAAACGGTATATGTTTCAAATAATTTATCTCCCATCGAGAAAAATGAAATGATAAAAATCCTAAAAAAGTACGTGGTAGCATTCGCTTGGTCCTATAAAGATATGCTAGGAGTTGATCGCGAAATAACCAAACATCGAATTTTGACCGATCCTAAATTCAAGCTTATCAAACAAAAACTCCGTTGTATGAGACCCGAGTGGGCCCAACAAGTCAAAGCCAAGGTTTCTAAGTTAATTGATGCCAAGTTTGTGGAAGTGGTTAAATATCCAACTTGGTTAGCCAATATAGTTCCAATAGCAGAGAAAGATGGAAGGGTTCAAGTTTGTGTGGATTACCAAGATCTTAATAATGCCTCATCCCACTACCTCACATCGATATTTTAGTTGCCAACCCAGCCAAGGTGTTGGATATGATGTATGCCCTTAAGGCAATTAGGGCGATATATCTTAATTATGTAATAGTATGAATAAATTATTTAATCAATAAAGGCATTTAATCTTTTATTTATATCAATATGCTTGTATATATATATTAAAGCTGGTTAAATATATATTCATTGATGTATGCAAAAGTCCTTGACTTATCATAGCATGAAGTCAGAGAAATTATAGTTGGACTATATGTGGTGGAACCTGCTTCATGTGCAATTAGGATTATGTCTAAACTATCCCTAGTCATAGTTTCATCAAGAAAGGATATTGATGAATCGGAAAGACTAACATGTGGTCAACTTTCTTAGGAAGGGTCCAAGCAGTTAATATCCTAAAGGCTGAAGGTGGTGCCTTAAGTTTGACACATGGATATATCTAGGAGATATATTGGGGACCGCAGCAAGATAAACACTTGGTATATATATCAATGTGTTAGTGTTTATGTTCATGCAATAAGCTTTGTGAATGTCCTCATACTTGAGATGCTAGCTACCTTGTGTGGTACTATTGCTATACTTTGGGTCATTACCATGCACTCATTAATTTAGGGTGCTACGGGTGATTACGGGTATAGTGATGACAGTATGTTGGTAGGCTGAGTAGTCAGAAAGAATCCATAGCTCCGGATATATTAAGGAGTTATACCTGGCCACTTATTAAAGTGATGATTTCCATAAACCTCTGATCAGAGTATGTGTTTGATAGAAATGGTTTCTAGTCAAACACACTATGGTAAAAGGCAAAATACTTCGGTAACAAGTAAATAACTGGGATAGCTTGGAGCAACCTCGCTATTAGTGGGTTAACACTTTATCCAAACCCAATAAACCAGATGGTACTAATATTAAAGAATGGAAGGAATTTATCGCACTGGATAACTATTGCATTAACCGGGATTAAGTCATAAGCATAAATGACGTTCCGAGTAATGGGGGATGGTAGACCCTTGCTCGTACTACAGTCGTTTAAGGTAATCGAGTTCTATTCACGGTCTAGAATATTGAGCCAATGGTTCCATTAGAACAAGGGTTGGTTAAGCCTTAACAGCTCAATACTTTGGAATCCTATAAGGTCACACACATTGGACCTTCATCGGACTAAGTAAAGAACTAATAGATTTATTCTATTATGAAAATATAACATAAATAATAATTGGATTATTGTTTGATTGGTTAAAATAGATTAGATCAATTTTGGATAGACCAAGGAATTTATTTTGACCGGTAACTAATTAATTAGAGTCATAAATAAATTATAATTGATTAGATCAATTTTGGTTGGACCAAGGAATTTATTTTGACTGGTAACTAATTTATTAGAGTCAAAAATAAATATTTATTTGAAAGGATTTAAAGGGAATTTTGCATTGGCAAGTTAAAACCGAAAAGTATGAAATATTTTGTACATAGTTCAGTTGGGCGAAGTACACCGGCAGCCCTTATTCATGGGCTCTACAAAGGCAGCCCATGAAAACGGCACATGCAGCGTACCATGCAAGCTGTTATATATATATATATATATATATATATATATATATATATATATATATATATATATGGGATGCGAGTAACATCGCCCACAAGGGGAGCATTTTTGCTCCCCCAAACTTGTATATAGGCTGTCCCCTTTCCTTTCAAATGGTACCAAGCTTAAAGCATAAATCCTAAGCGAGATAATTAATCTCTCGGGTAATTGAGCAAGTTATTTTTGTGGATCCTGAATTTATTCGGGCACCGCTATTTTATATTTTTGGGTGAGGCTTCTACAGTAGTCTAGCAAATACTCGAGGCTTCTTAGTTCTTTGTGTGGATACTAATAGAGGCTATCCTATGATTGGAGGCTTGTGCAAAAAGGTTCTGCAAAAGCACGCTTCAACTAGTAAGTTCTTTTTCTTTCTCTTTTAATTATTAAGTCTTTTTCTTTAAGTGTTTTTAGACTTAATAATTCTACTTAGGTTTTTTTTGCATGCTTAGTTTATTTTATGCTTATATTATAACTTAGAGTTATAACATGCTTAGTATAAAATAAATATGCTAGGATATAATTTGGAATTATGGTATGCCTAGTCCTTTAGCATGCTAACCTAGGTAGAGAATTATTTAGTTAAAGCTTTATTTAATTTATATGTAACTAATAGGAGTTCCTGGGGACAGGGACAAAATTTTGAATTTCCGCCGTGCCTCTTATGCATGTTCAATCTGACTGTCAGTTCCCAACACAAGCCAGCCATGTATTCATTTATCAATGGGTTTGTAGGCTTTAATGAGATCATGATGAATGTCGTTGACAAAGTCAAGACAGTTTTCACCATCGAATGGGGGGTTTACTGCTACAAATTCATGCCATTTGGGTTGAAGAACACATGCACCACTTACCAACGACCCGTGATAACATTGCTAAACGATATGATCCACAAAGAAGTCAAAGTGTATGTTGATGATATGTTAGTGAAATCAACAACTCGACAGGAGCACCCTGTTATCTTAGATAGATTCCTCACTAGGATAGAGAAGTACAACTTAAGACTGAATTTGAAGAAGTGTATATTTCGAGTCACAACCGGCAAACTATTAGGCCACATTGTTAGTTAAAGGGGCATGGAAATGGATCCCTATAAGATCAAAGCCATTCGCAACATGCCAATACCAAAGATCAAGAAGGAGGTTCAATTGTTCCTAGGGTCACTATAGTATGTTAGTAGGCTCATCTCTCGACTTACTACCATTTGTGAACCCATTTTCAAACTCCTTAAGAAGAAGCAGCTGTTAAAGTGGAATGAGCAATGCCATATTGGTTTCAATAGAACAAATGCTTATCTCACTAGTCCACAGTCTTACAACTGCTGACTCTCGGTATGCCCTTAATACTCTATCTAGCAATTGAAGAGACATCAGTAAGGGAAATATTGGCCCAAGAAGATGAAGATAAGAAAGAGCGCATGATTTACTACCTCAGCAAGAAGTTGTTGGAGTACAAAAGCTGTTACACGATAGTAGAAAAGACCTGTGCCGCCATGGTGTAGCTTATAAAGAAGTTGAGACACTACATCTAATCATATAGCATCCAATCAGTTTCAAAGATCGATCTTGTAAAGTACGTGTGTGAGTCACCTACTCTAGCAGGAAAGTTATCAAGATGGCTACTCTTGCTCTCTGAGTTTGACATAGAATACATTACCTGCAAGGTGATAAAGGGGAGGCAGTGGCTAAATTCCTTGCAGGCCATACCCTAGAATCAAATTATGCGGAAGACTTGGCATTTCCCGATGAACAGCTAGCCATGGTAGAAGGAGCGAAGCCTTTATGGACCATGTACTTGATGGTGTAGTCAATAGGAGTGGCATTGGTCCTGGTGTTATCATCATCACTCCCAGTAATGAGATAATACCAATGTCCAAACACCTAAAATTCTTGGTCACCAGCAATGGGGTAGAATATGAAGCTTGCCTATTTGGATTAGAAGCCCTTCTTGTAGTAGTGGAAACTGACGTGTTAGTAGTGGGTGATTCAGCTTTAGTAATCTAGGAGATTGTGAAATTAAGGAAGAGTCACTTCATCCTTATCTCGAAGCAGTTTGGGCTCAATTAGCAAGGTTTCGACAATGCTTGTTCCAACATGTACCTTGGGAGGAAAACCATATGGCTGACTCCTTAGTAACACTAGCTTCCATGTATGAGAGTCCTCAAGAAAGACCCATGGAATCATTAATCATGCAATTCTCGCAAACTCCCTTCCTTAAAAAAGGGGCTATGATAGTAGGTAAAGTCTCAGAAGATATGTGGTATGTGGAAGTAGTGCAATTCATGAAAAGTGGTTAGTTTCCGGAAGGGGCATCTCAGTCTGATCATGCAACCTTGAGAAGATTGGTCACTCAGTTCAGATTAGTAGAGGAAGATTTGTTCGAAAGAGCCAGTAATAGTTTGCTTCTTAAATGTCTAACAAAGGAATAATCTACCCAAGTTATGAGGAAACTTCATTCAAGAGATTGTGGACCGCACATGAACGGAGTGGCTTGCACCAAGAAGATCCAACTACAAGGATATTTTTAGACTACGCTGATAGCTGACGACATCAAAGAAGTGAAGAAGTGTCATGAATGCCAGATATATGGAAAAATCTCACACTTATAACCTATTGAGCTCCAAAGCTTGTCAACTCCTTGGCCATTCTCGGCGAAGGGGATAAACATAATTTGAGAAATCTAACCATCATCAACAAATTGGCATAGATACATTATCGTGGCAGTAGATTATTTCTCTAAACGGGTTGAGGCCGAATCATTCACCAATATTACCACCAAGAAATTGGCTGAGTTCATTGAATGCCAAATTTTTGCTGGGTATGGGATTCGTCACAATAGCGTGTCTGATAATGGAGCCTAATTCTAAGGAGAAATGACAAATTTGATTGAAAAGTATAGTATCAAATATCATAGATCGTCTCTATATCAACCACAAGCTAATGGTGCATTTGAAGCAGCCAACAAAGAAGTCAAGAAAATCCTCTCCAAGATGGTTGTCACCTATCGAGATTGTGCCAATAAACATCCTTTTGCAATTTAAGGATACTAAACCAGTGTCCATACTCCAACCAATCAGAATCCATTCTGATTAGTATATAGGATGGAGGTAGTTCTTCTAGTAGAAATCGAAATCAAGTCACTATGAGTTTCCTTGGAACCAACACTAAGAGAAATAGATTGGACCTGAGCTAGATTCGAACAGTTGAATATGTTATATGAAGCGCGATTGAAAGCATTGGATCACCTTTAAATGCACCAACAATGTATGGCTATGGCTTATAACAATCGAGTCAGATAGCCAAAAGAGCCACTTAAAGCAGGAGACTTAGTCCTCAAGCAGTTGAGATAAGTCAACACTAATGCTAGGAGCAAATTCCAATCGAATTGGGAATGACCCTATGTAATCAAGAAGGTCCTAGGCAAAGGAGTAGTAAAGATCATAGACATGGATGGCAACAAGTTTGTGAACCCCGTCAATTAGGACAAGCCCAATCGCTACCATGTGTGAAAAAATAAAAATAAAGAATAAAGCCTACCAATTTGAAAACCTGAAAAGGGCGGATTGGGCAAAATTTAGGGTAGCCTATCTATTCAAAAACCCAAAAAGGGCAGGTCAAGAAAAGGTAAGGCGTAAATAAAGTCTGTTGAACCTATATGAGGGGTTCGAGTAAAAATTAAGACTTAAAATAAAAGAGATTCATTAGTTATAAAACCTTCATAGGGTAGCTAGCAATGAGAGATATTTCAATTGTAATATATACCAACAATTGTATCAATTTAATATTAATCAATAAAAGCATCATTCTTGCTAAATCTTATGTTATGTGTCTTTTGAATGCATGTTGCCTTGAATGCGTGATAGACTTACAAGTAGGTATAGGCATTTGTTTCTTATCTTGAATCCATGTGCAATTATTTCAATAAAGAAATTCAGAAATATCCCTTGAGAAAAAAGGCAAAATGATCTGATAGACTGAAAACATATAGGTCTATGCAAAAGCCGGATACAAAAAAAGAAAAGAAAAGTCTGCCAGATTGAAAACCCAAAAAGGGCAGTTGTAAGCATGGAATTTTGCAGTCCCTCTCGCGAGATGATGATGACATATACCCGATTTTATTCGTCATTATAAAAATTCTTTTTGGAATTTTTACTGCCAATATAAAATTCTCTACAAATTTTACTTTTAGAAAAATTCAATTCGGCGTGTCTGGTAACGCGTCCGGTGGTAGCTCAGACCGATGATTTTTACCCAAAAAATAATTTATTCCAAAATACTCATAAAAAGTCAACCAAAACCCTAAAAGTTCAAATAATCCCGCCAAAACACCTTTTATACGGATCTAGGCACCTTTTCTCCTTTTTAGGCTAGGCCATGCTTTCTTTTCAGACCTGGCAGAAATTTGATGCCGCCAATGGCATCAGCGATACCGCTGGCGGTATCATCCATGCCGCTAGTAGCATCACTTCTGTCTGTAGAATAGCTGTTTGCCTTTTTCGCTCGATATTCGATGGATAATTGACCCAAGACAATTTTCAACGGATTTTAGCCTATATAAGCAGCATTTCTCAGTCAAATTAAGGGTTCCAATCTTCCACCACTCAAAATTTCAAGCAAAATTTTGAGCATTTAGTTGAATTAGTGGGTTAAGGTTTAGAAAAGGTGAGAAAAGAAGATTCAATTCATCTTTCCTTGGTTGTTCTCTACTGAACTCCCTGATAGTTAAGTGCATTTTAGGCCTAGAAATCACTAAAACTAAGATTTAGAGACTTATCACCCATTACTACCCAAAATCATCATTTGAGCTCCCCGGAGGTGTCATATGGATCCCAACGAGGTGGATTCACGGCCCTGAGGTAAAAATTCTGAGTCTCATAGCTCTTTGGCTTTCATTTTACTTATTTATTGTTTCCTAGTTGTTGTTTATGCTTAGTTTTGGGTTTTCGGTCGCTTTCTAGCCAAAAGTAGCTGCTGCAAGAAACTAAAGCTACTAGAGGTAGTTGGAGCCGCTGGCGGTATCAACGATGCCGCTGGTGTGGCCTCATTTGCCCCCAGTGGCCCCATTTTCTTACAGGACCCTTTCTTTATGGTATCCAAAAAGTCATACAGCCTGCCTGTGTGACTGATATCACCACCGGCATCATTGATGCCGCCGGCGGCCTCAGTCATGCCGCTAGCGGCATGACCATCTAGACAGCAGTTTCATTTCATTTATTTTCTTGAGCTAGTTTAAATTTCCGAAGATAGGATGTACAGTGTAATGATGAAGGTCTAGAACCTTCTGAAAATAGACCCCACCCTATACCATGTGGCATTTTCACTAATAATTCGGTTAAAACAATAATCGAGTCTAAAATACGGATATAACAGAATTTTCCCGTGAACGCCGATTAAATCCCATTTTTAGCCATCCAACCGGGCTCTATAAATTGTAAATGAAGTATGACTCGAGTCTTGTTTTGTTCACTGACTGTGCATGTTACGTGATATACCTTGTACAAAGTGCCGTATTTGTGCTAACCATTTTGTGCAGATAGATTTAGGTTAGATGAATGTTAGGCCTTCAGGTTTTTTATTTATCGCATAGAAAAATGTATAGGATTTGGAAAGCCATGTAATTATTATTTTATTTTCCGCATTTATTTTTGGATAGCTATAGTAATTGTTTATTTACCGCTTTTGATTGCTTGATAACACGAAAACAACATACAAACTGAAAACACAAATAAATAGGGTGGACTAAAACCGATTAAGAAAGAATGAAATATTTTAACTTGGCCTAATATAAAATAGATAACATCATCCGAACTCAAAATCTCTACTTAAGGTATGGTCTACCACCCGGTGGGAAAATCGTACCAAAATTTCCCGTTTGACCTGAACCGAAAGGCGACTCTATTTTAAGTAAGGGAATTCGATTTCGTGCCCCTTTAAAATGGATAAATTGGACTTAAAATTTGACATCAACATCAGTGCTTTTATCATGCTAAAATAAGGGTCAATCCTTTAGCACGCTTCACAGCAATCGTTATTTCCACCCCCCGTGCTACCCATCTCACGCGGTCGCCGCGAGAGGGAAAAAGGTCATCCGCTCACAGTGGCAACTCTGCTGGGGATTTATCTTTAAACTTGAACTTAAAAATTTTCATAAGTTTAAAGGATTTTGATGATGTATTGAAATCATTGGCCAAATTAAAAATTCATTCTTTTTCATGACGTTTTATCCTTACACATGTAGATAGTTCGATAATTTTTAGGTGCCCTATTTTAACCAAGAAGCTCGTAAAAGTATCACTCATGCCCTATTTGGAACTGAGGATACCTAGTGGGTGGATCACTCATTTCAACTAACACATAAACTCCTAAAATTGTACCTATTTAGGGAGTGGTTGAGTAATATGGAATCAAGGTAAACGAGAACCTTCTACATCAACAACCCTATACCAAAGCTGAGCTAGAAAAAGCCTTAGCACTTCATTCCTCTAGGATTACCAAAACAATGAAAATAATTGGGACGCACTTCTTTCACCACTATAGGTGAAGAAGGCAAACTCCATCCTTCCAAAGAGGCATTACGCGGGAGCCATAAGGTTGGAAGAGGGATGTATTATATGCTATGTGCTATGTGCTCAAGCATCGGCTTTAAGAGCTAAAAGAAATCAACTTACCCTTACTACTAACACTCATGGAAGAAGTTTAACAATATGCATAGTACTTCTTCTGTACCTCTATTGTGTCATCATATATCACTATGTATGGCGCGAGGCACAAATGTCCCATGTAGGTTGCAGGGATAAGCCATCACATCGTCGCTAAATCTACGTGCAGCCATACACGCCATGCACGTAATGGAGGTACAAAAGAAGTACTATGGCCCAATTTCCAAATTCGAATGCATTCCAAGCTTCTATCCAAAACACTGTCCAAGTAGCTATTAAGCAAGCCCTCGAGGATAGAAATTTTGATCAGATTTCTAAGTTAGATATGCAAGCCCAGAAGGGTTCAGCACAGATGTTGGTCAGTCCGGGAGGGATGAGACCCATTGTGCCAGTTTTTCAACCAATTCCCTCGACTCAGCCTATAGTAAGCCCATTTCAGTTCGACAAACCTCTACTACTCTATCAATTATTCCTTTCAACCCGAGTCCTTTTACTTAAAGCTCGGTTCCTCTAATATTCACACATCAGTTGTCAGCCTCTTCCAGCGGGTTAATCTAGCTGCCGTCCTTTACTCCTCCTCAGTTCATTATAACTCCCAAGGGTACTACCTACCCTCAGAACCCCTTCAGCAGCCAGATAGTTCCTCATCCTCTACCATCTCCTCCAGTCAATGACTAGGTCACACAGCCTCCGAGCTTGACGCTTAAAATAGCTGCTTTTTTGCCAGATGATGGTCTCTCAGCTTAATGACCAGGTCGTCCATTCTCTTGGCGCAACATCCGAGGCTGTAGCTCTATCTCAACCAATCTATGACCAGGTCATGCAACCTCCGGGCATGACACTAGAAATTCAAGCTTACATCAACCACCTCATGGCTACGAAGGAACCTTAGAGGAATGAAGACTGGGTCCCTGACAACTTCACCATGCAAAATATGACTCATTATGATGGTTTTGGTGCTCCTGCTTCCTATATTATAATGTATGAAAGAATTATGCTTGTAAAGAAATTAAGTGATAAATTGCTTGCTGAAATGTTTCCTTGTTCCCTTTGGGGCCCTACTCTTGAATGGTATCATACCTTACCTCAACACATTGTCACGGACTGAAAACTTCTTTCTAAAGCTCTGAAAGTGCATTATGGTTTCAATACTATGATGGAGACTACCCTCCAACATCTTGAGGAAGTATGCCAAATGCCCAATAAAACCTTCAAGCAATATTTTAACAGGTGGATGTCGACCCAGGTTTTGATGAGATCTAAGCTAAGCCTCGAGGAGATGATTGTGAAACTGCTAGAGGGATCTCTTCCCCTATTCTATAAAGAGATGGATACTGATTCATTCCTCTACTACAAGGCTGTGTTTGAAAAAGCTGAGGAAATTGAGCGCGAGGCAGAGCGTGAAAAAGCTAAAAAAGCGGGAAAGCCGTGGTTTAGAAAGAATAATGATGCTCAGCCCTTAGCTCTAGCACCTACTAAACTAAAAGCCCCGGTGGTAGTTCAGGCAATTTCTCATACCCCTGCTACACCCTTAGAAATCTCTCTAGCCTCACCGGTAGTTACCGTGGTTCAACCTCCTCGTCCCCTTTTTATTTTGGCTAATCCGTACAAGTTGCCTCTTTGGGTTATTTTTCAGCGTTTAAGGGAAGCAGGTTTCATCCAGTCCATTCAAGAGTACAAACTACCCAAACCCGAAGATAAGAAGAATTTCTATAATTACCATGTTTAGGTGGGACACCAAACCATTAATTATAAAGCCTTGGTTTCAGGTATTCAATGTCTGGTTAGCGAAGGAAAGATTGCTGAACCTAATAAGGTCCCAAGCACCATGAACAACCCCCTACCTAATTTCAGGTAGGAATGATCCAGTCTGGCTTGCCTAAAGCCACAATCTTTGAGCTAATCACCCAGGGTCTGGGTAGCAGTAATTCTATTCTAGTTATCGAGTCTGGTCTCCCGTCCAACTCTGTCTTTGATCTGATTAATCAAGCCAACCCAGGAGTTAATTTTGTTCAAGGTATAGATGTTGACCCTAAGAAAGAAAGCCTTAGAGCCATGCCATTTATGGCTAAAAGGATGAAAGTTGAGAAAAAACCACTATTCAGCATGGATTCCTTTGTTTCAAAGGAAGACTATTTCGATGAAGATGAAGGGGTAGTCGAGGAAACCAAGTCCGTAAGCACCGAATTATTCAGAGTTGATTCTCATACCGATGAGAAATTGAAAGAACTATTCAGGGTTGATCGGAGAAAACTTTTCAGCATGGATGGGTATGAGTTGCAGAACCCAGATTCAGACTCTGAGGAATAACAATATCTGTTTGAAACACGAGCCACTAAGAGTGTATTGCTCGATAATGTTCTCAACATTACTTAGAGTAGCCATGTGTATGAACCTGAAGCCTGATATCTCTGCTTGAACAAAGACCCGGTCCCTAATAAGGTAGGGACCACCGCAAGGCCCCCTTCTCAACCTCCGGCTGCTCCAACCAATCTTGAGGTTGACGCTCTCGTTACCCAGCTGAAACACACCTAATCCTGGTACAATATTTGGCAATTGATAATTGACTCTAAAGGGCATCGTAGGGGGTTAATTAAGTGACTCCTCGATTTTTAAGCCAATCCGACCACTTCGGTTGTTGAAATATGTGCTATGGTCAGAAAAGGCATTCCCCTAAAGTAGGGGCCTTCAATTGTGTTTGACCGTTTTGATCTTCCACTTGAAGGTAAGGATCATAACATGGTCTTGTTCATCTGTATCTAGATCCTCGATAAGGTTATCCCCTATATCATGGTGGATGATGGCTCCACCCTGAATCTGTGCCCTCTAAAAGTCCTTCCACACCTGGGACTGTCAGAGGAAATGCTTGAGAAATCCAGTACTATTATTAGAGCTTATGATGATTCGAAGCACAGTGTAATTAGGGCCTTTGAGGCGGAAGTCACTATGGAAGGTGTTACAAGCAATGTGCGTTTCACTGTCCTTGACATTCCTATTACTTATTCTCTATTACTCGGCCGACCATGGCTCCACGCCTTAGGCCCAGTTCCCTCCACTCTACACTAGAAAATCAAGCTCATTCACGAGGATAAATTGGTAACTATCAAGGCCGTCCCCGCTTCCGTGGTGGCTGTTATGGAAGCCGAGGCTAGATTAGAAGGAGGTCTTTAGATTGCTATGGTTAGTAAGGATGAAAAATCTCCTCCCCTTTTGCACAGTTATCTCCACGCCGGTATGGGTAAACTAATTAAGAAATCTGGTTATAAGCCTGACAGAGGCGACGGGATGTATGAATAGGGAATTATTGAAGCCTTAGAGCCGAAAGTGCTGGCCCACCAAGCTGAATTGGGGTATAAGCCTAGGAAAGCATATTGTCGTGTTCCTTCCTACTACTATCACATGGTCACTATATGTGAAATCCAAGGTAAGAGGCATTATAAGGGAGAACCCAAATGGGTCGAGCATGATGGAAAAATGTGGCCTGGCTTTGAGATCTTTAAAGATGTCTACAATTTTGAGGCTGGTTGCATGGTTAATACTGCTGAACCTGAACCCACTGAGCCTGTTGCACCTGTCAATGTTGTTTTTGATAAGGCTAAGGGAAAGGGTAAGATGTATCCCGAGGATGAGTTTGGGGGAAATAATGAAGTGTCTATCGATCCAGAGATTGAAGATGTTGTGGCAACCAAGACCAAGGTTATTACACTGCAGATGAAGAAAGGTTAGAGGGGTGAGAGATCCTGGGAAGGTAATGCTATGTTAGAGATAGTAAGGATGCTTGCCAGGGCCCTTGCTGAGAAAGCCAACCTATTAGGGAAACATCGCTCACCGCTATCTAAAAGGCTGCTCTGGAACATGAACTGGATGCCATTCTAACAGACACTATAGAGGATGCTCCTCCTATTGCTGTTGCTGCTGAAACCCCTCGACCTATGGAGGAGGATATGGATGATGTAATTTTTAACAATTTTAATGTATTTGACGCAAACAATTTTGCATACAAGGCTTTTAATGCAATGAATGACTCTCCTTTTGCTTACTTGTTTGATGTTTTTCCTGATGGATCCATGCATTCACATTACAATATGCATAATGTTTTTGGCATTGGCGATACATCTTTAAGTGAATAAACCTAAGTACTGATGACAATCCTAAAATGGTAACCATTTCTAAAGATTTAACTCCCGAGGAAAAATGTGAGATGATAAAAGTGCTTTAAGATCATGTTAACGCTTTTGCCTAGTCATACAAAGATATACCTGGGGTTGATCGGTAAATTGCCAAACACAGAATTTTGATCGATCCTAAATTTAGGACTGTCAAGCAGATGCTCCACCATTTGAGACTAGAATGGGCAGATTAGGTTAAGGTAGAGATTTCAAGGTTGATTGAAGCTTGATTAGTCAAAGTTGCAGAATATCTGACTTAGTTGTCCAACATAGTTCCAGTACCAAAGAAAGACGGTAGGGTCTGGGTTTATATGGACTTTCGAGATCTCAATAAAGCTTCACTGAAAGATGATTTCCTGCTTTCACACATCGATGTCTTGATTGATAGTGCCGCTAGGGTAGCTATATGCTCATTCATGGATGGATTATCGGGTTATAATCAAATTCTGGTAGACATCATCGACAAAGTCAAGATAGAATTCATCACTGAATGGGGGGTGTATTACCACAAGGTAATGCTGTTCGGGTTAAAAAATGCCGAAGCCACTTATCAGCGTGCCGTAACCGCCCTATTGCATGACATGATCCATAAGGAGGTGGAAGTTTATATGGATGACATGATCGTGAAATCTACAACTCGAGAAGAGAACCCTGTTATTCTTGACAGATTCATGACTCATATCGAGAAGTACAATCTCCGCCTGAATATAAAGAAGTGCATATTTGGGGTCACTTTAGGAAAGCTACTGGGTCCTATGGTTAGTCAGAAAGGAATTGAGATGGATCCTGATAAACCAAAAGCCATCAGGGATATGCCTCTTCCTAAGACAGAGAAAGAAGTCTGATCATTTCTCGGGTCCTTGCTGTATGTCAACAGATTCATCTCCCGCCTCACTACCATGTGCAAACCCATCTTTAAACTGTTGAGAAAGTAGTAACCAGTGATATGGAATGATCAATGCCAAGTGGCATTTGATAGAATCAAAGCATATCTCATTGATCCACCCATTCTAAAACCCCCCATCCCAGGGAAGTCTTTGATCCTATACCTTGCCATTGAAGAATCATCCGTAGGGGCAATGCTTGTCCAAGAGCACAACGACAAGCGGGAGCACACAATCTGCTACTTAAGTAAAAAGTTGTTGGATTATGAAACCCGGTATTCAATTATGGAGAAGACTTGCACCACCATGGTTTGGCTCATTAAGAAGTTGCTCCATTATTTCCAATCTTATTGAGTCCAAGCCATGGCTAAGATTGACCCCATGAAGTACCTTTATCAATCACCCACTCCAGTCGAGAAATTATCTCGCTCATTACTCCTTCTATCCAACTTTGATATTGAGTATGTAGCGAAGAAGGTAATTAAGGGGTGGGTAGTGGCTGAATTCCTTGCTCATCAACCTTTGACTTTGATTATGTTGAAAACTTGGAGTTTCCTGATAAACAGCTCACCTCTGTTAGGATTCTCGAGCGTATGTGGAATATGTACTTTGATGGTGCTAAACCAAAGAGGAGCAGGCCTTGGAGTCATCATAGTCACATCGGATAACGAAATCATCCCATTGTCCAAACGCTTAGAGTTTGCTATCATAAATAATGGAGCTGAATATGAAGCTTGTCTATTCGGTCTTAAAGCCCTCCTCTAGGTCGGGGCCCACAAGGTATCTATCATTAGGGATTCGGCCCTTATCATCCATCAGGTTGTTGGGGATTGGGAAATCAAAGAGGAATCTCTCAGTCCTAATGTTGAGGCCATCTGCAGCTTATCTAAAAAGTTCTCCTCGTATTTATATCGCCATGTCCCTCGGGGATGAGAATCAAATGGCTGGCTCTTTGGCTACCTTAGCCTCCTTATGGGAAGGCCCCCAATGGCAGCCTATCCGTCCTTTGGTTTTATCATCCTCTACGAACCCCTACCATGCCTAGCTGGTTTCGCATATCCTCGCCATTTCCATCGAGCCTTGTTGGTATTCGGACATCGTCCTATTTCTTTAAATCGGCCAATATCCTCCAGGACCCTCTGACTCGGACCGTACCAATCTTAGGCGGCTCGCTGTTCAGTTCTAAATTATGGATGCTGATCTGTTCAAGAGCACTAGTGATGGGTAACTACTTCATTGCTTAACTAAATCTGAGGCTCAGTAAGTAATTGATAAAGTCCATGCCGGGGATTGTGGCCCTCATATGAATGGTCTTGCTCTCACAAAGAAAATTCAATGGTTAGGATATTTTTGGCTGACCCTATGGCTGATTGCATTGCCCAAGGCAAAAGGTGCCACCAATGCCAGGTTTACGGAGACTTGCAACATCTACTGCCCACCGAGCTTCATCATTTATCTACCCCATGGCCATTCTCGGTATAGGGGATAGACATAATTGGTGAAATTCGCCCTTCTTCAAGAAATGGGCATAGGTTCATTGTGATAGCAGTAGATTATTTCTCAAAATGGGTAGAGGCCGAATCCTACACCAATGTTACCTCTAAGAAGATGGCCAAATTCATAGAGAAGCATATTTTTGCTCGGCATGGACTTCTACATCATATAGTCTAAGACAACAGGGTGTAGTTTCAAGGAGCAACCACTAATCTGATTGAGAAATACGGGATTGAACACTATAGATCTTCTCCATACAGACCACAAGCTAATGGAGCTGTCGAGGCAGCTAATAAATCGGTGTAGAAGATCCTTTCTAAGATGATAGCCAGTTACAGGGATTAGGTGGATAAGCTACCTTTTTCTATTTAGGGATATTGCACCAGCATCCGTACCCCGACCGGCTAAACTCCGTTCTCCCTAGTCTACAGAATGGAAGCAGTTTTACCAATTGAAGCCCAAGTTACCTCTTTGAGAGTTACTCTGGAGGCTAAGCTGAAAGAATCTAAATGGACACAAGTGAGATTTGAATAGCTAAACATTATGGATGAACATAGGACAAAAGCTATAGATAACCTTCAGATGTACCACTAGCATATGGCTCGAGCCTACAACAGTCGGGTAAGACACCAGAAGTTCCCCCTAAAAGTTGGTGATCTGGTCCTCAAACAACTGAAACCTTCTACCACTCATGCGAGGGGCAAATTCAGGCCAAACTGGGAAGGACCCTATGTGATAAAGAAGATGCTTAGTAAAGGGGCTGTTAAACTTATGGACATGAATGGGAATAAGTTTGTGAACCCTATAAACCAAGACAGGCTTAATCGTTATCATATCTAATTCAAAATAAATAAACCAAGAAAAGCTAAAAGCGAAAAATAGATAAACCAGATCACCCGCCTTTCGGTCTTTTACTAATCGGGCAAAAATTAGGGTGACACCCAATGATTGGTATTCTTTAACTGGCCATGAAAAAATTAGGGGATGAGACAAACCTACTAGGTCAAAAACCCAAAAAAGGCAATCTAGGCAAAAATTAGGGTATGTGAGCAAAGAGAGAGTGCCTTCTAGAAAACCGATCTAGGCTAGTTGGCATCAGGAGTTAAATCAATAGAAATGTTAGCCAAACATCATGCACTTTGTTTTACTTCAGTTAATGAAAGTATCTCTTTTGTTGAATTCTGAATGCTTATGCTTATGTGAATGTTGTATCCATACGATTAAAATATCTCAAGTAAGCCTAATGCAGAGTTTATGTTATTCCAAATCCACTGCGCAATAAATAAAAATAATTCTAATAGACTGAAAAGAGCAAGGTCTATGAAAAAGTCAGAATAAGTCTGCTGGATTGAAAACCCAAAAAGGGCAGTCCAGGCAAAAATTAAGACAAGGTTTGATAGATTAAAAACCCCACGGGGCAGTCTATGTAAAAGTTAGAACCAAATAAAAGAAATAAAATAAGATAAAGTTCGATAGGTCTGTCACCCTGACTAGCCTATGCAAAAGATAGAACTAAAAGAAAGCGCATCTCAAACCGAACTCCCCACATCACCATCATAATATCAAGGAATGCTCCTCAAAGTGGTAGTGGAAAAGGACTCATACCCCTGCTCCGCTTGCTCTCCCACAAACTAGGCCCATGATCACTCGGATCAAGTCATCATGTGTCTAATCTCGGTAAGCCATCCTCTGTAGTATATGTTGGTCTCAATAGTATCCATATAGTCATAGTCCAGAGTCTCAAATATAGCCTCCCTGGTCCACTTCTTCCGGATATGGTTCACCCATCTGGCCTTGTAGACACCAATTTGATTATGAGGCAGCTTGATCGGTACCCTCTCTCGTTTACCATTCTGAAGGCACAATTAGTAAGGGGTGTAGAATAAAGACCTCTCTAAACTAATCAGGTGGACATAGGATCCCCAGGACTCCACGACTATGTCCCAAATCCTCCACCATGGGCTAACCCACTGAACTTATGCATCCGTATATCCCCTCAGAATGGGCACCCAGCTATTGAATGTCAGCTGATCAAAATCTGCTCACATGAGCCCTCTCTCTCTAAGATGGGTGGGTAAATACTTCTTCGAGTTCCCTCATGGCCCCTCTTTGAGTTTTAGCTTCTCTATCAGCCATACCTGTAATTTAGTTTTAGATAAGAGCAGAAAGAAGTGAATGTTTTACAAAGTGGAGGAATGAATACTTGCAGCAGCATAAGGTGGTCACCGATCAGAGTCAGATCAGTGGGAGCTACATCTATATTAAGCAGGATCTTAGGTAATCCCAAAAATATGGTGGAAGCCCTGGTCGACATAGGACCGATAAGGGAAATCAACCTAAATAGGGCAACAGGGCCCACTCCGCACATGAACTTTTCCATGAGTAATAGTGCCACCATATAAGGCCAAGCGAGGTGAGATCTAGGGGCACCTCAGCACCATTTTAGTATGGCGCTAAGCTAAAATCCGGGCTTGTCAGGCAGTCGAGACAGAAATGGGTCCACATAATCCAAATTGCACAGCCCTCAAGGCACGCTATCTACACTGAAATGAAACTCAGGAAGTGCTAGGGGCACGCGCTTGGGGCACGGAACCCCTAATATGGCATGGAACTTTTTGAGCAAGGGGCATAGCTCAAACAAGGAAAATCTGAATACATGGTCCATTCGATCCCAAAAAGTCATCGTCACCCTAAGGAACTCAGGACTTTCGGGCCACTCCGCGATATATCAGAAGCCCCTTAGCCCAAAATTTTCTAGTTTATTCCAGTCTACGTCCCCCAAGCTATGCAGAAAGCCCCGAAGCTACTGGATGTGGTTTGCCATGGTTCAAATTAAGAACGTGGTCAAAGTTGGATTTCTGGAAAGGTGATGCCACCGGTTGTATGGCTTAGCGCCGGCGGTATAGTCCAAGTCGCCGACGATATGGATTGTGGGCGGTTTTGTCTATATTAGTTAGCAAGTCAGAATTTCAGGCAGGGGGCGATATCAGTCATGCCAGTAGTGGCATGACCCTTATTTTTGCAAATTTCAGTTATGTTTTAACCAGTTTAGACCTATAGACTGCCTACAAATAGCCTGTAAAAAATCCTATAACCTGTTTCTAGCACATATGAGCATAAAATCCAAATTTTATTTAAACCAAAGGCCCAAAGGCACAAATCATCCAAGCATCCATGTGCTAAACCTAAATAAAATCATCCACATCCACAATCAATGAAGAAACGAAAGGCCCATTGTGTTAAAGGAAAAACCAAAGCAAAAATCCAAAAATAGCATAAATAGAAATAAAGAAAAACAGCAACTGCGTCTAGATTTGGCCATCCCCACCAGGCGGGCAGGACGAAAATCCTCCTTGCTGAGAAGGTAGGTGTTAGCAACATCCTCTTTAGTCCTCGGGATACTCTAAGTGCTCGTAGGAGCTCCTCCATGATGGCACCCGGCTATCACCTTCCTTCCCCTCCTATTAGGCTCACTCGGTGTAGTATGATCCATGTTGTGCTTGCTCTGCCTCTTTTGTAATGTAGCATCCAACTGGTTCTCTAGCTCGCTCACTCGATGCTGGAGCGTGGTCATCTCTTCTTGATGTTTCCGCCGAGCCTCATTGGCATCCGACACAAGAGGGCCAGAAAGTCCTGCAAGCAAGGAAAAAACGACATCAATCCATGTCATTCATATTATCCGTTTATGCATTTTTATTTTCATATTTCTATAGGGAGCATACTTGAGCGAGCAAAGTCTGGGAGACTAATGTATCCCTTAAACCAAAAGCATTCCTTGCTAACTACTCCACCTCAGCGCGAGAAACCTGAAAAATACAAAAAAGCAATCAGAATAAATTCATAAAGGGGTCAGTTATATGGATTTGATTATGCAACGCTTACATAGGTGGTGTTCTCTGGCGCGAAGTGTGGTGAGTGGCTGCTAGTGGTAATCTCCCTAGACCAAAAGTCACCCTTTCAATTCATCAGCATAAACTAGGTCTCTAACGTAGTGGAGAGGTGCCCCTCCACAAAGTCGACACCCTTCGGAACGCTATAATATCCCCCGCCGCTCTCATTGGCCCGACCTCTCTTCCTAAAGGGTACCTGAAAAATTCAAAAAGCAAGTATAAGCAGTTATTTCAATGCAAGCATAATTATAAGAAAATAAGGGGTATAATCTCACATCGGAGGAATGATGTCCCTCATAAGCCATAAGGGCATCCTAACTGACCATGCCCTGCCCCTCGGGATCATCCTCATCGCCACGCTCCCTCCTTCATTTTCATCGCCTCAATAATGCCGCATCGTTGCTTTTTTAGCTCCTCCTCCTTTTTCTTCCTATGGTAGGATATAGAGTTGTCCTTGTGTATTCGGGGGCATATGGGGAGCAAGCCTGACATGTGTCCATTGTAAGGACCTGGAACACTCAGCACCACCCGACCATTCCCCTCTAAATAATCGGCCTTGTCAGCCTCTCCAGTAATAGTCAGGTAAGGCCACCAGAGACCTATAGGTGGATCTATAGGAATGGGCCTGGCGATGGGCAAAACATTTCTCCAGCTCTAAACTCACTTCCCCAGATACCAGGGTAAGGCCAAGGGGTACTCCATGACAAATTGGCGGTCGTCCACCTCTCGCCGAATAGTAAGCCTATCAGCTCGGTTAGACACTCCCTCAAAAGGGTCCCGAACAACCTAGCTAATCAAAACAAGCAGGAAATCAATATAATCATAATGTGAATTCATAAATGCATTTTGTCAACTAATGTTTTGTTTAGGTGTGAAACAGGGAAAAAAACTAAAATAGCATATCGAGCTGATCTGAAGGCACCGCATCGCCTCCCTATACACCGTGGGGTACTTGCCGAGCCCCCCAACACTGTTGCACCATTGAGCAAGGAAATAAGAAACTGGTAATGCCATGGAACTAAACTAGACAGGGGGAAGAATCTGGTGGTCAAAGGCCCATACCTGCACAATTAACAACAATTCAGTCCAAAAGATCAACCCGCTAAAAACAGAAAAGCAGCCAACCATGATAATGAATTTCTAATCAAAAGGGGCATACCTGCAGCAGAAAGTGGCTCAATCGGAGGACCTTCTTCGTCTTGCAGGCTCCCTCATCCAGCCCATAATACATCTGAGCTAAGATGGCCCGGGGCCAATTCTTACTCTTAATGGCCTTGACGTCCTGTATGGCTGAGATCAACTCGTAATTAACCTTGCTGCCCAAAATCAGGAAGAACAGCACGATCAATAGAGAAATAACGAAGGACCGGACACAAGCGTCCCGATCACCCTCGGGAACTACATCCATCCCCTTCTAACAATCATATAGCTCATTGTAGCAGAACCTCCCAGCATTGGGCTTTAGCCCAAACTTCACCATCAGCCCCTTCAGGTGGTGCTTCTCCATATACACATCAAAGTGGATCATATTCTTCGTCCACGGCAGCCCGATCATTGCTACCACATCGGAAGGAGTAATAGTAACTTAGAATGTGTGGGTAGTCTCCAACCACTTTTGACCAAAGTGGTCAAGGCTGAGTGGGATAGCTTCGGCATCAGCAACGGCATAGTTTGGGCCAAGTCCCCGAAACTCGTATCATTGATAGCAATAGCAAGCTTGGGGTCTTTCTCCGTGATGTGTTTCCATAATTGGCCCATGGTCCCCATGCCCCTGGTATAGGTATGGATGTGCGGCTGTAAAATTAGGAAGGATCAAATCAGTTAAGTTATCCGCATTCTATATGGTTTCTCTTCTAAAAGCACGCTGCTGATGCCGCTGCTGGGGCAGTGATACTGCCGGCAGCTTCACCCATACTGCCAGCGGTATGGATGATGTTGCCAGTGACATCACTGAACCTAGCAGCGACATCGTCTGTTTCCTCCCCTTTTATAGCTTGAAGCCGCTGGCGACATTAGTGATGCCACTGGCGGCATCGCTTATGCGGGCAGAACCCAATTTTGCCCTTAAATCACCCAAATCACACAAATCACCCAAAAATTAAAAACTAACCAATTACAAGTCATGAAAATAGCCTAAATCACATAAAATCAAGCCTATAACGTGCATTCTAACACATATCGGTTATTTTCAACCCTTATCATGGCAAAATTTTAAGCCTAAAAGTCGAAATCAAAACTTAATATAAGGGTTTGAGTTTTATGGGCTTACCTGAATATTAAAGATGTGGTTGTCCTTGTCCAGGACGAGATTGTCAATGAGAGTCACTATTCCATAATTGAAGACAATATCAGTCTCCTTGAACCCATATCCCACAAGAACCGGGCACAGTTTCAGCCCTTCAACGGAAGAATCGGGTAATTCTGCAGACTTAGAAGTGCTAGATTTCCACCCAAAAATCTTCTTTATGATTGAAATCGAAGAGAAGGAGAAAGATTTGTGTTTGAGAAGAGTAGAGAGAAAAAATAAGGGTCTGCGGCTTCTGTAAATACGAAGAAGAGAGAAATAAAAGGGTTCTTACCCTTTTAAAAATGTCTATGTGAATTTGAGGAATTTGATTTTATCTGAATCTATCCACTCATACAGCCGGCGGCATCAGCTCAAACCATCAGTGGCATCACCCAAGCCGCCGACGGCATCAACTCTCCTAATTTGAATTTTGGATTTGTTTGGCCAGTCAAAGTTGCCACGTGGCACTCAAACCGCCAGCGGCATAAGCTCAAATCAC
Source organism: Euphorbia pulcherrima (assembly GCA_947683365.1). Classification (NCBI taxonomy): domain Eukaryota; kingdom Viridiplantae; phylum Streptophyta; class Magnoliopsida; order Malpighiales; family Euphorbiaceae; genus Euphorbia; species Euphorbia pulcherrima. Next base: position 24,274,792 of record CANTUS010000009.1, read on the forward strand.
CAACGGCATCACCCAGACCGCCGGCAGTATCAAGTCCTCTCCCTGCTTTTATTTAGCAATTTTCAATGAAATCCTGACTCTAACCCCGACCTCGCAGGACTTCTGAAACCCCTATACTTTTTACTTTTATGCTTTTACTGTTGATCGAAGGGGTAAAAATATTTTTGTTTCACAAAATTGATCAAGTAGTAAAAACGCTATCTAAAAAAAAACTAGTCTAATCTTTTACTTGTCGCTTATTGCAGGAACGACATGCCCTACCTAAAATCTCGAAGCCCAAGTCGGCTTGGCAAATTTATAAAGCATAAGTTTGACCAAGGGGTAACCTCTCTGCTAAGCATGAGTCTGACAAAGGGGAAACCAAATCGGCAAAGCATGAGTCCGACCAAGGGGCAACCAAATCTGCAAAGCATAAGTCTGGCCAAGGGGCAACCTCTCCGTGAAGCATGAGTCCAACCAAGCGGCAACCAAATCCGTAAAGCATAAGTCCAACCTAGGAGCAAACTCTCTGCGAAGCATGAGTTTGACCAAGGGGCAACCAAATCCGCAAAGCACAAGTCTGACCAAGGGGCAATCTCTCCGTAAAGCGTAAGTCCGACTAAAGGGCAACCAATCCACAAAGCATAAGTCCAACCAAGGGGCAACCAAATCTGTAAAGCATAAGCCCGACCAAGGGGCAAACCTCACCGTGAAGCTCAAGTCCGACCAAGGGATAAGCAAACTGCAAAGCTCAAGCCCGACCAAGGGGCAAACCAGTCATCCCTCAGGTATCATTCCTAAACCCTTGCTCTTTTGTGTGATCATACTAAAATGTGGTAGCAGTGATCCCCTGAGGGGAAGCCTGTGACTATGGGATTTTGCAGTCCCTCTCGTGAGATAATGATGACATATACCTGATTTTATTCCTTGTTATAGAAATTCTTTTTGGAATTTTTATTACCGATATAAAATTCTCTATGAGTTTTATTTTCGAAACAATTCAGTTCGGCATGTTTGGTAATGCGTCTGGTGGTAGCTTAGACAGATGATTTTTACCCAAAAAATAATTTAGTCCAAAATACACATAAAAAGTCAACCAAAACACTAAAAGTTCAAATAATCCTGCTAAAACACCTTTTATGCAGATCTAGGCACCTTTTCACCTTTTTAGGCTAGGCCATGCTTTATTTTTAGACCTGGCAAAAAGTTGATGCCGCCACCGGCATCAGCGATATCGCCAACGGTATAATCCATGCCACCGGCGGCATCACTTCTGTCTGCAGAATAGCTGTTTGCCTTTTTCGCTCGATATCTGATGGATAATGGACCTAAGGCAATTTCCAATGAATTTTAGCCTATATAAGCAGCATTTCAAAGCGAAATTAATGGTTCCAATCCTCCACCACTCAAAATTTCAAGCAAATTTTGAGCATTTAGCTGAATTAGTGGGATAAGGTTTAGAAAAGGTAAGAAAAGAAGATTTAATTCATCTTTTCTTGGTTTTTCTTTACTGAACTCCCTGATATTTAAGTGAATTTTAGGCGTAGAAATCACTAAAACTAAGATTTAGAGAGTTATCACCCAATACTTCCTAAAAATCATCATTTGAGCTCCCCGAAGGTGTCATACGGATCACGAAGAGGTGGATTCTCGACCCCGAGGTAAAAATTCTGAGTCTCATAACTCTTTGGCTTTCATTTTACTTATTTATTGTGTTCTAGTTGTTGTTTGTGCTTAGTTTCATGTTTTTGGTCACTTTTCGGCTAAAAACAGCTACTGCAAGAAACTGAAGCTGCCGGCGGTATCAACCATGTTGCCAGCGGCATCATTGATACCTCTAGTGGCCTCATTTGCCCTCCATGGCCCCATTTTATTTTAGAACCCTTTATTTATGGTATCCAAAAAGTCATACAGCCTGTCTATGTGGCTAATATCCCCAGCGGCATCACTGATGTAGCCGACGGCCTCAATCATACCGCCTGTGGCATGACCTTCTGGACAACAGTTTCATTTCATTTCTTTTCTTGACCTAGTTTAAATTTCTAAAACTAGGATATATAGTGTAACGAAGAAGGTCTAGAACCTTCTGAAAATAGTCTTGTTGTGAGATGATGATATGGGATTTGGGGGAGGTTCTGTCCACATAAATATTCACCTAAATAGTTCTAAAATCGCCATATCGTCATCTACTTTGGCTGGACTCTCTCACAACAAAGGGATCACCTCAAAGTGGATTCACATCGTAAAGGTACGCTCCTGAGTTTCAAAGAGACTCACATCTCAATTACTTTATTATTCTCTACCTATTCAATTCCATCTGTTCTTTTATTCTTGTTTTGGGTCTGCTCCCAACCCAGGGATATCAAACTGGTGTGCCATACTCATATAGAAGGAAATCCCATTTTATTTCATTTCTCCTCCATAAATCTTCTTGTTAATTGAACTAAGTTTCTTCTTGGGACCAGATAGGACCCTTACAGGTCCCCTATGCCCGTACCGGTCCTCCCTAGTAGCGATATAGGTCCTATCCTACCCATATAGGTACTAGCCCCTAGGTAGAACCAACAGTTCCTTTTCTTATCGGTAAAATCAATCTAACCTCACCATTTGTCATGCAATCAGTTTCACTAATAATCCAGTAAATCAACCCTCAAAAGTTAAAATGTGTTTTCATAATGAAATGCACTAAAGACCCATTATTTCTCTCTGATCCTAGAAGCCGCCCAGGCACTATCGATTGCAAAACCGCCACACTAACATAATTGCATTTTCCTAGCAAAATGTTGACTTATGATATGCTATAAACTATGCTAATCTTTGTGGATGCAGGGGAATTTATTTTATTTTATTTTATAACTTAGAACAAATGTACAGGTTCTCTTACAATTCCTCATTTTCCCCCGGTTGTAATTTTTATCCCCCCATTTATTATTTGTGCTTTATTGTAATTTGTAAACGTATGAATTGAGTGTGAAAGAGTATAGAAAATAAGATTTCTATAATAATTCCCCAAATGATAAAAATAAAACGGTTTTACGCAGTGAATTAACTAAATGTGAAATAAGCGACTCTTTCGACACCCGAATCTCTGATCCAAAAGGTCTGAGTCTCCCGCCTTATGAGAACCGTACCACAACTTTTTCCCAAGTAGACAACTTAAGTGGCAACTCTATCATTTGTATCGAGATTTGAGTCTCGATTCTTTTATTCATAAAATTTGTTAAAATGTGCAAACTTCAACTAAAAAGGTTTCCACGCCTAAATTAATCGACCAACCACCCTAGTGGGCCCCGCTGGTAGGCGCCAAGGGACACCCACACATCTTCAACACCTCACAATGGTGACTTTGTTAGGGATATAATATTTTAAGTTACAAAATTTTGGTTTGTTTTAAAAGCTTAAAAGATTAAGATGAGCACCGAAAATCATTTACTTAATTCAACTCGTTTTCTTTTTCATCATTTAGGAAAATTATTACACTCTATCTTCTCATCTCCTTCTCTCTCTAGCTAGAAGCAGTCTTCTTCTAATGCTAGGTTAAGGTGCCCTATTTTGCCACAAAACTTAGGAAAGTGTAACTCATGCCCTTCTAGGAATTGGGGACACTCTAGTGGGTGGAGCACTCATTGTCATCTCCCTCCAAAAGAGGCTTGATCCGATGGTAACCTACTACATCAACTTTGGATATGTCCATACACTTCTAATTGAAAGCATTAGAATTTTACCCTCTAGGTACCCTTGTTTTTGTGTGAGATTAGACTAAGGAAGAACACCCTTAGAACTGGCGGAAGAAATAATGACGGAATGGATCGCTTCGTATGTGTTGTGTTATATTCTATTGTAATTGACCCTACCATGAATTATTATGAATCATTCATGCATGCCCCACACCATGCATGTAATGATCTTTTGGTTACTACCTTATCCAAATTTCAAAGAGTTAAAGCTTAGCAATGATCTTAAGTCCGTTTGATTGAAATTCCTATTCTACCACCCCCTCCTCCTCCGGTTTAGTTAAGGGTTACTCCGCCTCTATCTCCGAATGATTCATCCAGTAGTCAGTTTGGTCCATTTGATTCTAATAATACTCATCAGCTTGAGAAGATGTCTTGCATTCTTACTCAGGATAGACAAATAGATGTTGAGGTTGAGGATATTGGTCTTAGGGAGGAGGCAAATGCGTCAAGGGCTGATATTAGGCCAAAGATAGCAAATGCCATCTCACAATATTTGGGAAGTGATTGGTTTCTCGATCGAATGAATGATAAGATTCTAGCTACTATCAGAGCAATCTTGGCTGAAGAAAGAATGGTTAATATTTCTCAGAGTGGAGTCATCAGGGCTTCGGTAGTTCATGCAGTGATTAGTGAGCACCCTCCCCTCTCAAAGGTTACTCACAATCCGTTCACTAAGACTCAACTACTACTGGTCTAGATTCATAGAGAATCTTCCAATCAGTTGGGTTTAGTTGGCCCATTTTGTTTAACCAATCAGCCATTACAGTTAGTGGTTATAATGGTTCTGCCAGCTTTTAGTTAGTTTGAACAGGGGTTTGCATTACTAGCATTTCAGTTTGGGGTATCTGGCCCAACCCCTAATTTTGTAGTCACACCTAAGGGGTCAACCTTTTCGTAATCAGCGGGTTTACCCTTTGGTATGATTGCTCAATTGGATGGATCACCCTTGTCCGTTGAATTGCGTGATCTATTACAGAAGTTGCTTGTTACCAATCCAAGCATTAAGCCTTCAGCACTGTCAGTTCAAGCCACAAGAGAGGAGGATTGAATTCCTAAATACTTTAGTATGCCTAGCATAGCAAAGTATAAGGGAACTTGTCCACCTCAATCTCACATCACCGCTACCAGAGGGTTATGAGAATAAGGAAGCTAAGTGATAAGGTCCTTACAGAGATGTTCCCTTGAACCTTGGAAGGTCCTACTATCGAGTGGTACAATACTTTGCAAATAAGGTGACTAGAAATTGGAAGGCTTTATCTGAGGCTTTCATCGACCAGTATGGTTTCAACGCCACTATTAAGACTACCATCCAAAATTTGGAGGCTATCAAACAAGCCCCTAATGAGAAGTTCAAGCCCTATTTTAAAAGGTGGATGGCCACCTAAGTTTTGTTGAAAGATAGACTAAGTCTCCCTAAGATGATTGTAAAGTTGATGGATGGTTCCCTACCTGCTTATCATAAGGTTCTCAGTATGGATAAATTCTCTAGCTATGTGGAGGACTTTGAAAAGGCTGAGAAATGGGAAAGGATCAAGGAATTGGAGAAGGTGAGTGTGCCGACCAAACCTTCATTCAAGAAGAATGACCCATCAGTCCCACCCCAGGGTTCTAAGTTGAGGTCTAGTTCCAACCCTAAGACTGTAGCAGTGTAAGAAGAAGTGGCCGCAGTCCGTACCTTTGATGATGGTATTTCTCCATGGACGGCACCATTGCCTACTATCTTTAGTAAGTTGAGGGTGCTTGGTCTTCTTTAAAGTATCAAGCCCTATGTCCCACCCAAGCCTGAGGATAGAGATCAGTTTTGCACCTATCATGTTATCACGGGTCATTACACTGGCGTCTATAGGGATTTACTTGAGGGTATTCGTGGCCTGATAAGGGAAAAGAAGATCCGAGAACCCAAGCTTAAACCTAGAACCATGAATAACCCCCTACCAAATTTTGAGAAACAAGTTACGGCTATTGAGCTAGGGTTTCCCTCCCACCATGTCTTCAATATGATCACACAAGCTAATCCTATGGTTCACTCGGTAGTGGCTTTACCCAATGTACCGGTCCCCATTGACATCAATGCATACGAATTAGAAGGTATTTATGATGAAGAAACTATGTTGATCAACTAGAACCAATTGAAATGGATGCCTATCATTTGGAGAATGATGACCTCATAGGGCCAACCTTGTTTGTGGAAACCTCTGAGGGGAGGAGTTATATGAAAGATGGGGTGTTGCTTGTTACTCGAAGTGGGAGAGTCACCCCTAATCCATCCAAAAGAGAAGAAGAGGTAGAGATGTCGACATCCAGGTAATCCCGAGTGTCAATCAGGGCTGTTGAGACTCGGACTCCACCTAGTAGTGGAAAGGTAGATTCAAAGGTCACTCCTCTTATCAAGCAGCTGCAAGTTACCCCCACCAAGTATAGTATTTGGCAGCTTCTCAATGACTTTGAGGATCATCGCAGGGGTTCGATAGAAAAGTTATTAAGCATGGAGGCTACACCTTCCACCACCTTGGTTAAGGTGTTTTCAGTTATTGGAGGGTCTCCTTCCAATCAGGTTGACAATTAAGTTTTATCCCTTAGATCTTCGAGCTGAAGAAAACAAGCATAACAAGGCACTTTTCATCAAGGTGCAAATCTTTGATCGTTCTATCCCGTGTGTCATGGTGGATTATGTTTTTGCCCTTAATCTCTGCCCTACCAAGATCCTTCCTCACTTAGGGCTAGATGAATCCATGTTGGAGAAGTCCAATACTATTATTAAGGCATATGATGATACAAAAAGGAGTTTCATCGGAGTGTTCGAAGCTAAAGTTACCATTAGGGAAGTGAAGTGCAAAGTCTTGTTCACCATCCTTGACATCCCTGTCACTTACTCATTGTTGTTGAGTCTTCCTTGGCTCCATACATTAGGAGCCGTCCCTTCCACGGTCCACCAGAAAGTCAAGCTTATCTACAATGGCAAGCTAGTAACCATTGAGGCCAATGAACCATCTGTTATAGTGGCTATGGAAGCCAAGGAAAAGGAATCTAGGGTGGCTGTTACTCACCAAGGTATGAAGTTTTTAGCTACGGGATACATATCTCTTAAAATCAAAAAGATTATGATGAAGTAAGGTTATGTGAAAGGAAATGGGCTTGGGAAGAATCTTCAGGGCATGCTGGAACCTATTTTGCCTCTTCCGTGGCCATTTAGACTTGGTTTGGGGAATTGCCCAGGTGCTAAGAATGGTCTTATGATAGGGGATAAGGTCAAGAAGAAGGTGTACACAAGTGAGGAAGAACCTGTCAAGGTAGGAGGGAAAAAGGTCCCTGGTTTTGAAATCTTCAATGATATGTACAGCTTTAAGAATCGCTGCGTGATTGAGACATCAGTTTCTATGAAAGTATATGGGAAGACTGAAGGGGATGAGGTGACTGAAGTACTTGAAGCTATCACCAAAGCCCTGGCCATAAAGCCATCCAAAACTTAGCAACAGCAATGGCCAAAGAAACTCATGCAAATCTGCACACTGAGACTACTAGTTCAGTTGCCAGTATTACCAAGGCTGACCAACAAGGCCCCCTGCCTATAGAGGATGATTTAAATGATGTAATTTTCAATGTTGCAAATATTTTTTATACAAATAATGCCGCTTATGAGGCATATCATGGTTAAATTGATGCATTGTCCATTCATATATTTTGCTTGAGCATTTCACTTTATAGAAATCATACACTCATAATAAAAATATTCTTATAGTATCACCATATTTATTAATGAAGTTGACTTTGAGTATATCCCAATGGCTTAAAAATCCAATGGTTAAAACTTACAAAAAGAGATGATAAAAGTGCTTAGTAAACATGATAACAATTAGTCTTGGCCCATCTTTCTTCATGAGGGTGGAGAAGGGTGTCACATCATCAAGAAAGAAGACCAAAAAGACTTATGAGAGCATCAATAGCAGGCTTGCTTTGGTTACAAAATACATTTTAAGTTACATATCGAAAAAAACCCCTCATGAGAGCATCAACATCAGGCTGACTCTTGTTATGAAGAATGTAAGGTACACCTTGGGTTATAAGTCTATACTAAAATCCCTCAGAAGCTCTAAAGGGAAGCTGATCATTAATGTTAACAAGTTGATCTTATCTAAGAGAGTGGATACCTACAGGGATTGGGCTGATAAACTTCCATTTGCAGTTTGGGGGTATAGAATAGTGTAAAAACACCCACTGACCAGGCACCTTTCTTCTTAGTATATGGAATGGAAATCGTATTGCCTGTTAAAATAGAAGTAAGATCTGTACTAGTGGCACTCCAAGCTCAGCTAAAAGAGTCAGATTGGGCAAGGGCTAGGTATGAATAGTTGAATGCAATAGATGAGATGCGGCTTAAAGCACTTGACCACCTACAGAAGTACCAGCATTGCATGGCTTAAGCTTACAACAATAGAGTTAGATACCCAAAGAAGACTCTCAAAGCGGGTGATCTGGTTCTCAAATAGCTATACCAAGTCAATACAGATGTTAGGGGCAAATTCAGGCCTAATTGGGAAGGACCATTTAAAGTTAAGAAAGTCCTTGGTAAAGGAGGAATCAATCTTATAGAGATGGATGGAAACGAGTTTGTGAATCTAGTGAAGTAAGATAGGTTTAAGCGTTATCATGTATTGGTCAAAAGAATTATTTCACAAAAAGTAGCACAAAAAATAAAGACTAAATCACCCGACGAGTGGTCCTCTACTAAGGCAAAAATTAGGGTGCAACCCCGTTGATCGGTATTCTACAAATCGGTCAGGAAAAAGTTATAGTACTCTAACGTAAATAAAGCCCACTACGTTGAAAACCCAAAAAGGGCAGCTTAGGTAAAAGTTAGGGCATTGAGAGAAAAACTTTAGTTGCTTTCTAGAAAATGTATAAAAGACTAGTAGGCAGTAAGGGTTAACCATTGGAAATTGTTACCATTTCCTATATACTCAAATTAATCTCAACAATGAATATGTTATGGTTCGCTGAGAATTTTGGTCTTATGAATGCATGCATGTCTTTAGGTGAAATAATCGCAAGTATGTGAACATCAGTTTTTCTCTGCATTTTGTGCATCTTTGTTATCTTTACTGCGCTTACATTAATCAACAAAAGACAAGATACTAATAGGCCACAAAAGAAGTCAGACCTATGAAAAATTCAAAAAAAAACATTTACTGGATTGAAAACCCAAAAGGGTAGCCCAGGTAAAAGTGAAGACGAAAGAAAAAGAAAGACAAAGTCTACTAGATTGAAAACCCAAAAGGGCGGTCCAGGAAAAAGTTAAGATAAAAGAAAAAGAAAGAAAACATCTGCTGGATTAAAAACACGAAAGGGCAGTCTAGGAAAAAGTTAAGACGAAAGAAAAATAAAGAAAACATCTACTGGATTGAAAATCCGAAAGGGTGGTCCAGGCAAAAGTTAAAACGAAAGAAAAAGAAAGAAAAGCTTGCTGGGTCAAAAACCCGAAAGAGCGATCCATGCAAAAGTTAAGGCATAGAAAAGAAGAAAAGAAAAGTCCGCCGAGCTGAGCCGCCAAGGATAATTAAGGAAAAAATCAGGATTAAAAGAAATGAAGATAAACGTTCGATAGGTCACCTCACACCGACGGGCCTATGCAAAAATTAGAACTCGATTCAAAAGTTCCTGCTTTGCTATTAGTAATGACTAGAGCATCATTTGTAATTGCTATGTCTCACAACTAGAATTCCTTGAACTCAGTTCCCCTATTGTGATATAATAGGATAGCACGTATCCCCAGAGGTGCTAATTTCAATAAAACAGCCTTGGTAATCCCTATCAGTTGTATTGGGTTAGTTCGTTGCAATCAGGAACTTAGAGTGTTCAAAGGTTAACTCACTCGCTTGCTTGTAGTACTTGCTAAATGGGCTACATTGTTACTTATGTCAAAAGGGTAACAAGGGTTTGGAGACAATAATATTCAATGGTTTAGTTCAGAATGAGAAAAGTTCAATGTGCATAAAAGTTAAAAGGTAAAAGTATAAATCCAAGTCTACATCAAAATAAGCCTTGTAGGGCCAAAAGTATCCAGAGAAAGTAATAGCTACGGTCTAGTCTAAGCTATATGGGGATCATGTCCCTGGGTCGAGCCCTGAGTCATGTCTTGGGCATTAGCTAGTATGTCATCCATGTCCATCATCACCTGGTCCCCTCCCTCAGCACCATCCTCAGCCACAACACCAACCGCCTCAGCTCACGGCCCCACTTTATGCCCTCCTTCAACTAACTGGGTCACCACCGGTGCCACCCGATATGCTAAGGTATCATCATCAGATAAGAAATCGGATGGCTTAGGTGTCTGCCTATCCTCGATCATCCATGCCAGATGACTCCGCAATACCTCAACCTCGACCCTCACCCGGGCAGTCTCCTCTTTTGCCCTATAAGCCTCAGTAATGGCTGCTCGTAGCTGCTCCTCCAGAAACCTAGCTCACTCCTCAGAAGCATCCAGGTCCTAAGCGGACCTACTATGCTCTATAGCTAACAGAGTCTACAATCAAAATTATAAGATTAGTACACATATATGAATGTCATGGCATGCATCATGCATAATTTGTTAAATTTTGTAGGTAAAAGAAACTTACCGAGGCTAGTGCATCCTAATCTAGCAGTAGGTCCTGGATGGAGAAGAAACCGCTGGCAATCCTCTTCGCCTCAGTGATAGTCACCTAAAAGAGAAAACCACATCAGAATAAGAGCATCCTAAATCAGTTATTATAAAGATGAGATTAAAGTATAGAATTTCTCACATAAGTGGAGCCAGATAGGGTAAAGCGAATGGGATGGACTAACTCCTTGAGCTCCTTTACAGCTTACTTCCCTGAATGATCAAGGAGTCGGAAGTAAGTATCTAACTCTGCCTGAAGGACCCCCTCTCTCACACTTGTCAAAGGGCAAGACCGCTTCATCAGCGGCTCTAGGATAGCAGGGGTAGTAGCAGCAGACCTCTTCCGAGTGGAGGTGGAAGGGTATGACAATAAATGGTTACACTCAAGATCATAGGAAATTTTGAAAAGTGACAAGGTATTCACAGGGGCTGAGTTAAGAAAAAAATACCTGAGAAGAAGGCATGGCAGACCTAGCTGGCCCCTTAGTACTCCAAACCAAGGAAGGACCCCCACGATCACCCCTTAGTCCACCCTTATCATCATCATCATCATCATCATCGCCATCACTATCATTCTAGTGGAACTCAAGGGAGATGTCCTTGAAGTGAATCCTCTCATAAGGAGGAAGGAGTGAGGAGTCAATAAAATCAGCGTAGGAGCCTCCCACAGACAGCACTAGGGCCCCCTCTGCTAACTAGCCCCTGGTCTATCCCCGGCATTAGATGCAGCCAGAAGACTTCTGTTGGGACCGGGGGAGGGATCAGTCTCTCCATACATACTAGTCCACCAATCTTGGACCCACTCACTAAAATACGACTCTAGGGAGAGTGGGGACTCTAGCATAAAGCATCGATCATCCATGCTAACTCGCATATGATCAATGTCCCCGTGCATATCCATCCTCTCCCACGGGTCTTGAATGACCTACACAAAGTAAATGCACTATAAGTATCATAACTTTGTAAATATAGTTTCTACTAATGGTTGTTGAAATGTGAAATACAAATTCAAGAAGAAAGAAGTTTACCTAATCCGAGCGGAACCGGGTAAGGAACTCCCTATACTCCGCCGTAGTCAGGGCCTAACCCTACTAAGGCCTTATCCATCTAGAAATGATATTTGGTGTCTTAGGCGGCATGGGCAGGCCTGGCCTGGGAATGAATCGATTCTCAAAGGCCTAAATCTGCAAGATAAAGTGAAATTACTTCCAAAGTAGTTCGAATAAAAGGTTATAAAACAAGAGATCAATTTAGAATTTACTAGCAAGATTAGGTGGTAGATCTTGAGCTCAAACTGCTGACCTCAAACTCCAATGTGCAACCTATAGTACAACTATGCTAGGATGGCCCTGCACCAATTCTTTTCTAGCACAATGACAAGATCCTCAATAGCTGAGTGCAAACTATAGTTAAGGTTGCTTGAGTAAACTAGAAAGAAAATGGTGGAAAGGAATGTTAGTAAGAAAGACCGAGCATACTGATCCCTCCTTTCTATAGTAATAAGGTGTGGTTGCTCAATCCAATAATTGTGCAAATCCCTGTACTTGAGCATGTCTGTCCCTTCAAAATGAAGCCCAAGTAATCTCTCTATATAGGCCTTCACCTCAGGCCGGGAATGCCATCTATTGGCGTAGACGTCAACATGAAGAATATCCTAATTCCAACCTAGTCCCATCAATGCTCACACGTCCGAAAGAGTGATGGTGACCTCCTTGATCGGCATATGAAAAGTATGGTTCATCTCCGACCACCTCTCTACTAGAGCTGAAATAGCACCCGGAGCTAGTGTCTTTGGAGCTTGAGGGATGGCCCTGATAATGCCACTAAACCTGAATGAGTCTATGCACGCTAGTAACTTGGTATCCCCCGTGGTATGGATCTCCTCATACTACTTTCTACAGAAGCTCAAGGGTCCCATAATTTTGTATTGGAATTGCAAGGACAAAAACAAAGTTCAACAGGGTTAGGATACATCGAACAAGTAAAAAATTGGAAAAACTTTGTAGAAAACCAAGTTCTGGACATTCTATCCTAAGAAATTGGACCCATATGGGTCCACCTTACCTATAGAGGTTTGTATCTCCCACCCTTACAAAAAACCGGGACCCGTACGGGTCCCACCCCACCCATACGGGTCCCTGCAAACAATCCCTATGCGAGAAAAATTCCCAAAAATCCAAATTCAATCAAACTCAACCAAGGCTCATTCAAATCAGTCCCAAAAGTATCCTAGACTGAAGTTACATGCATTAGGCTCTATTTAAAGACCTAAAACACCCTTAACCATGCTAAAAACTGAGAAATTTCAAAAAAACTTTAAAAATGGAAAAAGTGAAGAATCAAGTGAAATACCTATAGTTTGAATGCATGGGGTGTTAGGAGAGGGAATTAGAGGCACTTTAGAAGTAGGAGTAAGGCCAAGAAATGAATCCCCATCGCGAAAAGCATACCCGACTAAAATCGGGCATTCCCAAAGCTCCAAATTGCCTACCCGAGGCAAATCCTTTTGCCTAATAGAGAAACAACTAGTCTTTGGGATCTTTTTATACATAATGATTGATTTTTAGGAGAAAATCGCCGGAAATTGAAAAATAGGAGAACTTTGTGTAAGGCGAGATGTGAGGAGTCTGCTTCCTTTTTAAACCTCCCCGATTAGGACCAATAAGCATCCCACCCCAATTGTACGCCTTCCTTCTCTCCAATTCACCACTCTTACGGGTCCTAGCCCACTAGTATGGGTCCTCCTTTTACCAATAAAGAGTAGTTTTGAGTCAAAACTTCATAGAAGCACCAGGGGCACATGAAGTCTAGAATAGGGGCCAAACTAACTTCTTTTAAACTTTGAATTTTAGTTAAACTAGGGGCAAAAGCCCTAGCTCAACTTGATCATTGATTGAAGGGGCAAAAATTTTTGTTTTCACAAAAGTCAATTAAGAATCAAGGTAAGCTATAGTTGAATCGATCACTAACAAGGATAATTTTTGTGTACTAGTCTACCCAAATGTGGAAAATTTTCCCCAAAAAATGAGTCTAGCAAGGAGACACTTCCCCAACAGAAAGAGTTTACCAAAGAACATTACTCTATTGCCCAGCAGTGGAACTAGCCAATCTAGGGGCATTCACCTGCCTTCCGACACCCTAGGAACATTCATCCTAAGGGCATTCCCCAACAGCAAAATCAGCCAACCTAGGGGCACCCCCCCATTCTGTAGCAGCAAAATTAGTCGATTTAGGGCATCCTCCCATAATCAAGCCCTTCATGGGGCATTCTTTGAGAGGCACCTTCTAAGGGGCACTTCATTCCTAAGAAATTGGGCCAAACCCGACATTTCTCGCACTTAATTTATGGTTTACTTAGGGGCTAACCCCCATCCTCACATCTTTATTCTTAATTGAAGGGGCCAAAATTTTTATTCATCACAAAGTCAATCAAGAATTAAGAAGTGTTTGCTTAGACAATGACTAACTCAACATTCGATTGTTGTCTCTTTAAAGGTCATTCAAAATCCCTACCAGGAGAGTCTTCTGCCTTAGGAAAGGGATACATCAAGCAAGAGAGTCATCCGCCTAACAAAAAGGATACACCATTAGTCAGGAAAGTCGATCCACCTAAGCAAAGGGATACGAGGAGAGTCATCCACCTTAGGAAAAGGATACACAATCAATTAGGAAAGTTCATCTGCCTTAAGAAATAGATACACACGCCTTCCCTAGTAGAGTCATTAGGGATAAGCCTCAGTATGGGAAAGTCATCCACCTTAAGAAAGGGATACACATCGGCAAGGAAAGTCAGTAGCCTTAAGAAATAGATATGCATTAGCAAAGGAAAGTCATCCACCTCAAGAAAGGGATACGCATCAGCAAGGAAAGTGGTCCGCCTCAAGAAAGGGACACCCACAAAGGAGTTTTCCTCTAGAAAGGAACTCACCCATGTCATCACCTCAAGTATGATTTCTAAACCCTTGCTCACCTCGTGAGATCATATAGATCTATATCTATAGTGATCCCATGAGGGACAGTCTGTGAGCATTGGATTTTGATAGTCCTTCTCACAAAGAGTTGTTGAGAGCTAGATAATGCAATCTTTTATAGGTGTTATCAATTATAGGTGTTCTTACTACTGCAAAAGTTGAGTTTGGCTAAGTTTAGAGACCTAGTCTGCCCTTAGGGACCCGTACGAGTCATACTTGGTGGTATAGATCCACTGATAAACCTGTATGAGTCAATCCCCCAAACACCTAGAGAGGGACCTATATGGGTCCCTCGGACCTGAATAGGTCCCATCGAACCCATACGGGCCCCATACTTGCCTATTCAGGTTTTATGGCATGTAATCTATGCTATTTTTGGGAGAAATTAAGTGATGAATATGATTTATTGCATTCAGACCTAATTTCCCCTATAAATAGAGGCCTTTTACACCTTATTTCAACACATGGACACACGTAAAGAATGAAAGACAAGAAATTACAGAAAAACAATGTATGAAGTTCCAGTAGATTTTATAGGTATAAAAGAGGTATAGTTGAGGTATAAAAGGAATAAAATAGGGAGAAAACCTATTCCTTGATGTTTCGTCCACATTTTATTCATTTCTAACTTCGTTTATTAGGATTTGGGGGAGGTTTTGTCCATACAAATACTCACCTCTGTAGTCCAAAAATCACCATTTCATCATCTACTTTGGCCAGACTCTCTCATAGCAGAGGGATCACCTAAAAGTAAATTCATGTCATAATGGTACGCTCCTGAGTTTCAAAGACACTCACATCTCAATTACTTTATTATTCTGTGCCTATTCAATTTCATTTGTTCTTTTACTCCTATTTTGGGTCTGTTCCTAACCCATATGAGCCTTGTAGGCCCCTTATGTCCTCAGGGATATTAAACAGGTGCGCCATACTCATACGGAAGGAAATCCCATTTTATTTCATTTCTCCTCCATAAATCTAATTGTTAACTGAACTGAGTTTCTGCCCAGTTTCAGATAGGACCCTTACAGGTCCCCTATTCCCGTACCGATCCTCCCTAGTAGCAGTATGGGTCCCATCCCACCTGTATGGGTATTGGGCCCCAAGCAGAACCCACAGTTCCCTTTTTGATCAGTAAAATTAATCCAACCTTACCATTTATCATGCGATCACTTTCAATAATAATCTAGTAAATAAACCCACAAAAGTTAAAATGTGTTTTCATAATGAAATGCATTGAAGATTCGTTATTTCTCTCTGATCCTAGAAGCTGCCCGGGCACTATCGATCAGAAAATTGCCACGCTAACATAATCACATTTTCCTGACAAAATGCTGACTTATGATGTGCTATAAACTGTGCTAATCTTTGTGGATGCAGGGGAATTTATTTTATTTTGTTTTATAACTTAGAACAAATGTATAGGTTCTCTTACAATTCCCCATCTTCCCCCTAATGTAATTTTTTCCCCCATTTATTATTTGTGCTTTATTGTAATTATAAATGCATGAGTCGAGTGTGAAAGAGTTTAGAAAATAAGATTTCCGTAAAAATTCCCCAAATGATGAAAATAAAATGGTTTTACACGGTGAATGTAATTTTCAATTAACTAAATGAGAAATAAGTGGCTCATCCGACATCCAAATCTCTAATCCAAAAGGTATGAGTCACCCGCCCAATGGGAACCGTACCACAACTCTTTCCTAAGTAGACAACCTGGTTGGCGACTCTATCATTTGTATCGAGATTTAGGTCTCGATTCTTTTATTTATAAAATTGGTTAAAATGTGCAAACTTGAACTAAAAATGTTCCATCATGCCTAAATTAATCGACTAACCACCCTAGTGGGCCCCGCTGGTAGGCGTCTAGGGAGACCCATACATCATCGATGCCTCACACTACTACTATGGGTAAGATGCCTGTAGTTCAAGCTGTATCACAAGAAGAGGTATCAGCTGTCCAAGTAGCTCCTTCTCCTCAAGCATTTGTATCTATGTGGAAACTACCCCTCGGTAGAAGCAGGTAAGATCAAACCCCTACACGATTACAAAGCTCCTAAGCCAGATGAGAAAGGAAACTTTTGCAAATTCCACATTCAGAAAGGGCACCAAACCTATTAATGCTGAGTCTTGGCCTATACTATCACTCAATTGGTAAGATAAGGTAAAATTGAGGAGCCAGCTAAAAAGCTAAGTACCATAGAACTTTGATGGAAAAGTCACTATGATCAACTCTAGTCAGTGAAGGATGTGTCCTAAAAATGATCTTTGAATAGTTTATAATGGTTATTGGCTCTGGTCTTCCGTCAAAATTTGTCTTTAATATGATCTCATAGTCCAATCCTATGGTTAGCTCTATGGAGATTGAGGAAATAGAGCAAGGAAATGAGACTAAGATGAAGACGTGGAGATGGTTAAGGACGCACCATTCCATATTGATAGTTATGTTCTCAAGGGGGAATATTCCGATGATGAGCACAAGGCTTTCAATTTTAACAAATATGAGCTTTAGGATATAGCGGTAACTTATGAGGAGCTAGCCTACTTATTTAAAACTATAGCGACCAAAAGCACGAAGATCGATGGGATTGTGAATGTCACCAGGAGTGGCCGAGTGTATCAACCTAAGGATAATTGCCTTCATCTTGAGAATTGCCCTACTCAAAAATCTATTGGTACCAATGTCAGGCCTCCATCTTAACCTCCTTAGGTTGAGATGAGTGATGAGATTGATCCTCTCATTACCCAATTGAAGAACACTCAAGCTCGCTATAGTATATGGCAACTTGTCCTTAGTTCCAACCATCATCATCAAGCTCTCATCCAAAGGGTTTTGAAACTTGAAGCAAAGATTATGACTTCTATCATTGCAATGTGTGATATGGTAGGGGAAGGAGTACTGCTTTTGAGAGGAAATAAGCTGATAATGTTCTCTAATCAAGATCTCCCACCCGAGGGGAAAGACCACAACTGAGACTTGTTCATTTCCATTCAGATTTTGGTCATGCCTATCTTGTGTATGATGGTTAATGATGGTTCCACTCTTAATCTATGTCCTCATAAGATCCTTTGGCATTTGGGTTTGTCCGAGGCCATGCTCAAGAAGTCTAGAACCATCATCTGTGCTTATGATGACTCTAAGTTTGGTGTGATTGGGGTATTCAAGGCTGAGGTAACTACGGGGGAAGTTACTAGCAAAGTTCAGTTCACCATCCTTGACATACCAATCACCTACTCTCTGCTTTTGGGTCAACCTTAGATTCATGCTATAGGAGCAGTCCCTTCAACATTCCATCAGAAGATTAAGGTCCTGAGGAAGGATGGAAAGATCAAGGTTATTGAAGCCGATCAAGCCTCAGTTATGGCTATTCTGGAAGTTGAGGAAAGGTCTGGGTTCTGTGTAGCTGTTGTCCATAATGAGGATCTAAAAGTTCTTTATTATCAGTGCTATTCATTTGTTGCTAGAAAGATGATGAAGTATGGCCATACGGCAGGGAATGGGATTGTCAGGTGTCTCTAAGGCATCATTAATCCTATTAGAGTTAAGAATTAGCCAATGCTTACTTGTATTGGCTATATGCCTAGGAAGGCTTATAGGCGTGTTCACTCAGTGTACTGTAACATGGTCAGTGTTTACAAAATCCAAGGAAAGAGAGCCTACAACGTGGAACTAGAACCCATCGAGCATGGGGGTCAAATATGGCCTAGTTTTAAGATCTTTAATGATGCGTATGACTTTGAGAAGAACATTTTGATTGGGAGGAGGAGCCTCTATTCGAAAGCCTTGAGAAGCATGTTTCCACCGTCAAGTCTAATGAGAAAGGTAAAGGGAAGATATATCCTGATCCTGAAGATGAGAAGAAGTCTATTGACAAAGAGATAGAGGATATTGTGGTTGCGATGTCTAAGGCCATGTTTGTTTTGTTGAAGAAGAATTGTAAGAGGAATGATGAATCCAATCCTTTGACCGAAGTTGTGAAGAAGATCGCGAGGTTTCTAACAAAGGAAGGAGACAAGCTAACCATTGAATAAGAGAAAGCTCTAGATCTTGATCTGGATGACCTACTCTTAAAATCTACCAAAGGTGTCAACTCTGCTAATGTCGCGACTCAAGGCCCTCCGTACGTGGAGGATGAATCTATCTATGATGATTAATATTTCTAATATTTTTTTAGAACAATGTAGCTTACAATGCTTTTACTTCAATGAAAGATTCTGATTTTGCTTATTTGCTTGATATTTTGTCCGACGGGCTCATGCATTCATGTAATCATAAGCATAATGTGTTTGGTATTCATGATGTTTCTTTGACTAAAATAAATTTGAGCACAGATGATAACCCAAAAATGGTAAACATTTCTAATGACTTAACACTTGAAATAAAAAGAGAGATAATTAAAGTGCTCAAAGATCATGTTAACGCTTTCACTTGGTCGCATATGGACATGCCTGGTGTTGAGCATCATATATCGCCGAGCATCACATTCTGATCGACCCTAAGTTCTGACCTGTCAAGCAAAAATTCTGTCGATTAAGACTAGAATAGGATGATTAGGTTAGGAAAAAGGTTGCTAATATGATTGAAGCCAAGCATGTCAAAGATGTTGAGTATCCGACCTAGTTATCCAATATTGTTCCGATTACGAAGAAAGATGGATGGGTAAGGGTTTGTGTGGATAATCAAGATCTGAACAAGGCTTCACCAAAAGACGACTTTCCTCTATTGCATATCGATATGGTAATTGACAGCACCACCAAAGCCGCGATGTACTCATTTGTTCTATTAGACAAACTCGATAAGGTCAAGACAACTTTCATCACAGAAGGGGGGGTCTTCTATTATCAAGTTACACCGTTTGGTCTGACGAACACCGGGGCAACCTACCAATGAGCCGTCACCACTCTTTTGCATGATATGATCCATAAGAAGTACAAGTTTATGTGGATGACATGTTGGTTAAGTCAACTACCAAGGAGGAGCACCTTGCTGGTTTAGACAAGTTTATGACTCGCATTGAGCAATACAACTTGTGCCTTATCCCAAAGAAGTGCATATTAGGGTGACATCAGGGAAGCTTTTGGGTCATGTGGTCAATCAAAGAGGTATTAAGATGGATCCAGAAAAGATTAAAGAAATTAGGGACATGCCTGCTCTGAATTAGAGAAAGAAGTTTAGTCCTTACTCAAGTCCATTCAGTATGTCAGTCGGTTCATTACCTGCCTTACTACCATTTACGAGCCAATCGTCAAACTACTCAAAAAGCGTCAATTGATTATGTGGGATGAGCATTGTCAATTCACCTTCGACATAATCAAGGCCTACCTTCTTAGCCCACCTGTTCCTTAACCTCCCACCCCTATCAAGCCACTGATTTTGTACTTGCCAATAGATGAATCGGTAATAAGGGTAATGTTATGATAGTAAGAGTGACCAGGCAGTGTACTACCCAAGTAAGAAACTATTAGATTATGAAACCATTATTCAATAGTAGAAAAGACATGTGCTACCATTGTATGGTTAATGAAGAAGTTATGCCACTACTTTCAGTCATACCAAATCTAAGCTATCGCTAAGGTTGACCCGATGAAGTATCTCTATCAGTCGCAGACTTTGGTGGGCAAGCTTTTGCGATGGTTGCTGTTGCTCTCCAAGTTTGATATTGAGTATGTCACAAAGAAATTTATCAAAGGCCGTGCAGTTACTGAATTTTTAGCAAACCAAGCTCTCGAATCTGACTATGTCAAGAACTTGGACATTTCGGATGAATAATTAGCAATGATCGACATTGTAAAACCGGTATGGACTATATACTTTGATGGTGCTGTGAATAAGAATGGAGCAGGCCTCGAAGTTACCATTTTCACACCTGAAAATGAAGTTATTCCTATTTCAAAGTGGTTAGAGTTTGCGACAACCAATAATGGTGTGGAATACAAAGCTTGTCTATTTGGTTTGGAAGACCTATTGCTTGAAGGGGCAAAGCATGTTTCAAAAATCGGAGATTCGGCTCTGGTAATCCATTAGGTTGTCGGGGATTGGTAAATCAAAGAAGAATCACTAAGACCTTATGTGGATGTGGTTTGGAATTTGTCAGCAAAATTTGAGGCCTATTTATAGTAGGATGTGCCACGAGATGCAAATCTAATGGTTGCTTTGTTAGCCACATTGGATTCGATGTGGGAAGGACTGCAACTCTAGCCCATTCACCCTTTTATTCTTGATTCTGCGAAGGTTCCTTACCATTCGCGCAACATTGCCCAAGTCTTCACCATCAGTGATGATCCATACTGTTATTCAGACATTGTTCAATTTTTTGAAGTGGTTAGTACCTAGAGAATTCTACTAATTCATATCATATTGCACTGCGTAAGTTGGCCTTTCAGTTCAGGATTATTGACAATCACCTTTTCAAAAGAACTTCTGATGGTTTATTGCTCCAATGCTTAACTGAGTTCGAGGCTCTTCGAATGGTGAGCCAATTTCATGCTGCTGATTGTGGGCTGCACATGAATGGGATGGTCCAAGATAAGAAAATTCAAAGAATAGGATACTTTTGGTTAACCCTAATAGCCGTCTGTGTTTTTGAGGTCAAGAAGTGCCAGCAATGCTAGATCTATGGTGACATCTAGCATCTTTCACCCACCAAGCTTCAAAGTTTATCTACATCTTGGCCAATCTTGATGTGGGGGATAGATATAATTGGTGAAATTCGGCCATCATTGACTAATGGTCACCATTTTATCATAGTAGCAGTGGATTATTTCTCAAAATGGGTAGAAGTTGAATCGTACAATAGTACCACCAAGAAAATGGCCAAGTTCATCGAAAAGACATCTTTGCTCAGTATGGTTTGCCTCACCACAGCGTGTTAGACAATGAGGTTCAATTCTAAGGGTTAATTGCTGCATTAATTGAGAAGTACAGAATTGAGCACCACAGATCCTCACATTACCATCCTCAGGCCAACGGTGCAGTTGAAGCCGCAAATAAGTCTATCAAAAAGATCCTCTCTAAGACTATTGCTGGATATCGAGATTGGACCGACGAGCTCTCACTTGCTCTTTGGGGGTACCGAACAAGCATTAGAACACCTACAAGCCAAACATTGTTTTCTCTAGTTTATGGGATGGAAGCCATCTTGCTAGTAGAAATTGAGATAAAATCTATGCGAGTAGCACTCGAATCAAAGTTAGAGGAGACCAAATGGACAAGGGCCAGGTTCGAACAACTCAACACTATGGATGAGCAGCGTTTGAAAGCCTTGGACAACGTCTAGATGTATCAGCAGCAAATGGCTGAGGCCTACAATAACTGAGTCAAGCTTCACAAGTATCCATTGAAGGCCGATGATCTAGTTTTGAAACAAGTCAAGCCTACCAACACTAATCCAAGGGGGAAGTTTTG
The DNA here is from genome assembly GCA_947683365.1 of Euphorbia pulcherrima. Lineage (NCBI taxonomy): Eukaryota > Viridiplantae > Streptophyta > Magnoliopsida > Malpighiales > Euphorbiaceae > Euphorbia > Euphorbia pulcherrima. Next base: position 24,296,521 of record CANTUS010000009.1, read on the forward strand.
ACTGAATTAGGAAGGACCCTATGTAATTAAAAAGGTGCTGGGAAAAGGTGGCATAAAGATTATTGACATGGATGGAATTGAGTTCAGAAACCCTATCAATTAGGATTGGTTGAAGCATTATCATATCTAACCAAAAGAATCAAATTAGAAAAGCGGCACATGAAATAAAAGAAACAAAATATATCACTGCTTGGGGAAAAATTAGGGTGTAACCCACTAATTTGTATTCTCCAAACCATTTAGGAAAAAGTTAGGGTGTAAGGATAACCCGCTAGACTGAAAATCTAAAAAGGACTGTCTAGGCAAAATTTAGGGTAAAACAGAGTCAATAGAGCATGTTGGCTAGAAAACCTATTCAGGCTAGTTAGCACCAGGGTTTGGGTAAATAGAAATGGTTATCATCATTGTGTACTCAAACTAAATTCAATTAATGAAAATGTCACTTTTACTGAGTTCTTGTGCTTGTGTGCAAATGAATATATTAGGCCCTACAAGCAAAATGTTTTAGATAAGTCAACTTCAGGGTTCCATGCAATTCAGTCAGTAACTTGCAATCAAAATAAAAATAAAAATAAAAATAAATGGCATAAATTCGGTAGACTGAAAACATCAAGGTCTATTCAAAATCCGGAGAAGTCCGTTGGATTGAAAATCCGAAAAGGGCAGTTTAGGGAAAAATTTGGCATAAAAAGCAATAAAAAAATAAATTGTGATGGACCCAACACAATGTTTGGGTCAATGCAAAATTAAAGACAAATAAGCATAAGATAATTGTGATCCTCATCAATCACGTAGAGGGACCTGCACCCTCATCATCATCATCATGATCAGAATCGGGAGTTCCTCCATGCCATAGTGGAAGGGTAGGGCTCAAGTCCCTCCTACTCATGTCTCCACTCATGCCACAATCTCCATCGCTCATCCCATGTCCATAACCTCTGAGTATCATAAAGCCATCTTCGGTAGATATAATAGTGATAGCATCCAGTATGTTGTAATCTAGAGTGCTATATCTTGCCTCTCATCCCCACACCTCTCTAGCATGCTCGATAAAGCTAGCACAAAATGGTTGAATCCTTGACTATGTCAGATCAAGTAGGACCCTCTATCGATGCCCCTGTTGATGACATAAGCGATAGGGTAAATAATGCACGAACTGCTATAGCATATCAAGCTAAATGCAACTACCACCAAAAACTACAACCAAAATCTACCAGCACGTTTGTAATCCTCCACCAGTGACAGACCAAGTGAATGTCTATACCATTGCGCCCCTCCATGACCCCTCACCAAGACTTGAAGGACAAGGTATCATGGCCATTGGTAACCAAGCTCCTCCTATGATAGCTTCAAGGCCGATACTTTCTCGGGTTACCCCGAGACTCTTGAATCTAAGCCAGCTTCTCCAAAAGCCAAACATGTGCAATTAGTTTCAGGATTTAGTTCAGGTTTAGTTAGTTTCAAGATTTAGTTCAGGTTCAGTTTGTGTTTTAGAATCTGTCAGTTTTAGAATTCAATTCAGATTCAGTTGATTTCAGGATTCAGTTCAGATTCAAGTTCAGTTTAGGTTTTAGATTCAGATTTAGTTCAGGTTTTAGACTCAGATTTAGTTTTGGTTTTAAGAATTCAGATCTAGATTAAGTTAGAAGGTTACCTGCAATATGGAAAAGTGCTCCCCGATGAGGTCCGGATCGCCAGCAGTAATGTCTAAGTGAATCAGGGTCTCGGCTAACCCTACAAACAAAGGAGAAGCACCCTCCGAGATAGGCCTAATGATAGAGATCAATTGAAAATGGGCAACAACACCTACTCCACAGATGAACTTAGCCATCAGTAGTAGGGTCACCATGAAAGGATAAGAAATGTGTGATCTAGGGACATGCATGCACTAGTTGAGCACCCTATTGATATCGAATCCTAATGATCTAGGGATCTAGGAGAGGAATGGCATAATAGTATCCAGGTTCCACAACCCAGTCAATTGATCCTTAGCCCTGAAAATCACCTCTAACATAGCGAACCAAATCTTGGGGGTGCAAGGTACCCCAAGGATAGCATGAAACTCCTCCACCATGGGACACATCTCAAAATCCAAGATTTAGAACATGTGTTTGGATCCCAAAAGGTGAACATCGCATAAAGGAAAGCCGCATTCATCGGTCTATTAGCGATGTACTGAAGCCCTCACAATCTAAAATCCTTTAGCTTCTCCCAATCAGAATTCTCCAGAGTCCCAAAAATGTACCTTAGTCGGGTGTTGAGTGTCGCCATCTGTAACCTCTACTTGGTAATCACTTATCGAATCAATTCATAAGATTGTTAATCATTTCAATTCTGAGCATATTCGGGGATCAATCAGGGTTTCTTAATCAAGCATCTACCCTGCCTAACATTCATCTAGTGAGTGAGCAATGAAATCAAATAGGTATTTAAACAAGCAGTCGCATCAAATCATACTGAAATAAAGTAAACAACAGTATCAAGTCACCAATGTATCAAGTGAACATTATAGCAAAGAATAGGAAACAATTAGTGACAGTGAAGTGATCATGTGGTTTCTCCCTCTCTTCCAGATATGAGGTAGTTTGGCTCCTCCTCGCCGATGCTACTCTCCTCCTCTGTACCATCCTCCTTAGTACGCTCCTACATGATAGTACGTGCCGATGTATACTTAATCAATGGTCTTGGTGAAGTAGTTGACCTCATGAAGCTCACCCACGCGACGCCCCGTCGACCTAGGTGTAGGGCCTCAAAACCCTGGTGCCCTAGTATCAACCGAGACTCATGTGTCCCTTCTATCACCAAATCTATCATCACCTCACCCTCTAAGATAAGCCTCCAATTGGTCTATCTGCAATCTCAATCTCTGAGTGTACTCATTAAGTCGCTCCTTATCTCGAGTGTGGGTCGCCCTCTCCTATGCGTACTATGCTCTCTCTCGGGCTTACTACGCTCTCTCTAATAATACTCGGTCCTAAAAGTTTACCAGCACTCTCTTAGCATGAAGCTAACCCTTCTCGCTCATCTAAACCCAGTCCTATTCTAATGCAATGAAAACTTACAGATACCACCGATCGTCAAAAAATGATTAGCCCAATGAATTATGCATTAGATACCACCCATGTAAGTGTTCGGAGCACTACCCATTCAGTTATTTCTGATTTTTTATGGTATTCAGTCATGGTTATAGGCTTGATTTTAGTTTTGATATGAAGGTACCTATTTTTGAGGCTGAGCGTATAGCTCGAGGATACTTCTCAACAAGGGACATGGCCTTTTCCCAGGATTCCATATCTAGGTTAATTACTCGGCCCCTTATATATATACACTATTTGTACTATCTATTGCAGGAAATAAGGGAGCAAGTAATTAACCTTGATATGGAATCCTGGGGAAAGGCCATGTCCCTCATTGAGAAGTATCCTTGAGCTATACGGTCAGCCTCAAAAATAGGTACCTTCATATCAAAAGTAAAATCAAGCCTATAACCACGACTGAATACCATAAAAAATTAGAAATAACTGAATGGGTAGTGCTCCGAACACTTACATGGGTGGTATCCTATGGAGTGAAGAAGATAGGCACAGTAGTCACCTCAATAGGCCTAGCCTCGTGCACTCCCAACCGACTCAGTACTCAGAGTTCTCGCTCCATTGTATTCCCTAAAACCCCCTCAATGATGCCCTATCATAGAATTCCTCGAGCATGAGGAATCTATGTAGAAGAGGTCTCGGGCTCAATTGGATGGAGTGAGCAATGGATTTTAACGATCCTTCTTATGAAGCGATGATGAGAGCTAGATAATGTAATCTCTTATAGGTGTTATCCATCAGAGGTGTTCCTACTACTATAGAGTTGAGTTTGGCCAAAGTTTGGAGACCTAGTCTACCATTAGGGGCCCGTACATGTGCTACCTGGTAGTACAGATCCACTAGCGGACCCATATGGGTCATTTCCTTCCGTACATCTGGAGGGGACCCTTACGGGTGGGGTCCCACCTGTATGGGTCCTTTTTTGCCTGATCAGGCTTTATGGAATGTGATCCTTACTTATTTTGAGAGAAGGCATGTAATGAATACGATTTATTGCATTCAGACCTCATTTCCCCTTATAAATCGGGCCCTTTACTCACTTTTTAAGAGACAGAATACATATACAACATACATTATAGACAATTTCTAGCAGTTTCTATAGGTATAGAAAGGGTATAGTTGAGGTATATGAGGTATAAAATAGAGAGAAAACCCATCCTTTGAGGTTTTGTCCACATTTTATTCGTTTATTATAATTTGGGGGAGGTTGTGTCCACACAAATACTCACGCAAATAGTCCTGGAATCTCCATTTCATCATCTACTTTGGCTAGACTCTCTCAAAAGCAATGGGATCGCCTCAAAGTAGATTCACGCTATAAAGGTAACGCTCGTGAGTTTCAAAGAGACTCACATCTCAGTTATTTTATCATTATTCTCTACCTCTTCTATTACATCAGCTCTTTTATTTCATGTTTTGGTTCTTTTCCTAACCCATATGAGTCTTGTTGGCACCTTGTGTCCTTAGGGCTATTAAATTGGTGCATAGCACTTATATGGAAGGAAATCCCACTTTCATTTCATTTATTCCCAATTAATCTATTTATTAAATCAAACAAAGTTTCTGTTTAAGATCAGACAGGACCCGTACGGGCCCTCCCATACCCATACCAGTCCTCCTTGGTAGACATATGGGTTCCACCTACCCGTATGGGTACCGGCCCCAAGCAGAACCCAAAATTCTCTTTTAATTTGTTAAAATCAATCAACTCACCATTTGCCATGCGATCAGTTTCTTTAATAATCCGGTAAATCAACCCACAAGAGTTAAAATGTGCTTTTACAACAAAATACATTAAAGACTTGTTATTTCTCTCCGATCCTATAAGCCATTCGGGCACTATCATTCGTAAAACTGCCACGCTAACATAATCACATTTTTCCTAATAAAATGCTGACTTATGAGATGTTATAAACTATGCTAATCTCTATAGATGCAGGGGAATTTATTCTTATTTTATTTTATAACTTAGAACAAATGTATAGGTTTTCTTGCAATTCCCCCATTTTCTATGGTTGTAATTTTTATTCCCCAATTTATTGCTTGTGCTTTATTGTAAATATAAACGCATGCAACGAGTGTGAAAAAGTGTAGAAAAATAGGATTTCTGTGATAATTCCCCAAATGATGAAAACAAAATGGTTTTACACGGCGAATGTAATTTTGAATTAACTAAATGAGAAATAATTGACTCATCCGATACCCGAATCTCCGATCCAAAAGGTATGAGTCTCCCGCCTAATGGGAACTGTACCAAAACTCTTTCCCAAGTAGCCAACTTGGGTGGCGACTCTATTATTTATATCAAGATTTGGGTCTTGATTCTTTTATTCATTAAAATTGGCTAGTTGTGCAGACTTGAACTAAAAAGGTTTCATCATGCCTAAATCCAACCAACCCCTAGTGGGCCCTACATCTCACCCAGATGCCAAGGGAGACCCACGCGTCATCAACACCTCACAATGGCAACTCTGCTGGGGATGTAATATTTTAACTTGCAAACTTTTGGTTTGTTTTAAAAGCTTAAAAGATTAGGATGAGCACCGAAAATCATTTACTTAATTCAACTAGTTTTCTTCTTCATCATTTGGGAAAATTATTACACTCTATCTTCTCATCTCCTTCTCTCTTTAGTTAGATTCTTCTTCTAGCGCTAGGTTAGGGTGCCCTATTTTTTTGTTAAACATACGAAAGTGTCACCCATGCCCGCCAGGAATCAGTGACACTCTAGTGGATGGAGCACTCATTACCATCTCCCTAAAAAAGAGGGTTGATGCGATGGGAACCTTCTACATCAAAGTTCTGATATGTACCTACACCATTCTTATCAAAAGCCTTAGAATTTTACGTTCTAGGTACCCATTTCTGTACGAGATTAGACTAAGGAAGAATACCCTTAGAACCAGCGGGAGAAATAAGGATGGAATCTATCATTTTGCATGTGTTGTGTTACATTCCCTTGTAATTAACCCAGCCAGGCATCATTGTAATTTGTGCATGTATAATGCATGCCATGCATGTGCTAATCTTTTAGTTATCACCTCAGCTAAAGTTCAAAGGGTTAAAAATTGGCGATGTTCTTAGGTTTGTTTGACTCGGATTCTAGCTCCACCACTACCTTCTCCTCCTCCAAGTCGGTTAAGGGTTGCTCCACCTTCATTTACAGGTATTTCATCCAGTAGTCAGTTTGGTCTGGTTAATCTTAGTGTTGTTTATCATCCTAAGGAAATGTCTTGCATTCTGACTCCAGAGGATCGAATTGATGTTGAGGTTGAGCATGTTGGTACTAGCGAGAAGGCAAATGCATCAAGGGCTGAGGTTAGGTTGGAGATTGCCAATGCCATCTCTCAGTACTTTAGAAGTGATCAGTTCTTAGACTAAATGAATGATAAGATGCTAGCATCCATCAGGGCAATCTTGGTCGAAGAGAGAATGGCCAATGCTTCTCATAGCACACCTATTAGTGCTCCAACAATGAACGCAATGATTAGTGAGTAGTTGCCCATTTCAAGAGTTACTCACAATCCACTCACTCACTTTAAGGTACCACCTATTCAAATCCGCAGAGTGTCCTCTAGCCAGTTGGGTCAGTTGGGTTCAGTGGGTTCCTTTGGTTCAGTTAGCCAGCCATTTTAGTTAGTAGGTACAGTGGTTCCACTAGCCATTAGTCAGTTCGCTCAGCCTAGTCAAGGGTTTGTACTGCTGCCATTTTAGTTTGGAGCATTTGGTTCGATTACTCAGTCATACGAATCACCCTTACTCAGTACAAACTAAAATGGTAGATGACCTTCCCTTAATCAATAGATCTACCATTGGGTACGATTACTCAGTCATACGAATCACCCTTGTTCTTGAAATTGCTTAATCTACTATAGAAATTGCTTGTTATATATCCCAGCATTCAGCCATCGTCACTGTCAGTTCAAACCATGAGGGAGGAGGATTGGGTCCTTCAAAACTTTAGTATGCCTAGTATAGTGAAGTATAAGGGAACTAGTCCACCTCAATCTCATATCACCACCTATTAGAGGGTTATGAGAATAAGGAAGCTAAGTGATAAAGTCCTTGGCAAGAAGTTCCCTTGGATCCTGGAAGGTCTTGCTATCGAATGGTACAATACTTTGTCACATGAGGTGACCAAAAACTAGAAAGCTTTATCTGAGGCTTTCACTGAGCAGTATGGTTTCAATGCCACTATTAAGACTACCATACAGAATTTTGAGGCAATCAAGTAAGCCCCTAATGAGAAATTCAAGCCCTATTTTGAAATGTGGATGGCCACCCAAGTTTTATTGAAAGATAGACTAAGTCTCCCCCAGATGATCATAAAGTTGATGGATGGTGCCCTACTCACATATTGTAAGGTCCTTGGCATGGATAAATTCTCTAGCTATGTGGAGGTCTTTGAAAAGGCTAAGAAATGGGAAAGGATCGAGGAATAGGAGATGGTCAATGTGCCGGCCAAACCTTGGTTCAAAAGAAATGACCCTTCAGCTCTGACCCAGGCTTCTAAGCTGAGATGTAGCTCCAATCCCAAAGCAGCGACAGTTCAATAAGAAGTGGCCACTGTTTGCACCCTTGAGGATGGTATTTCTCCATGGAAAGCATCATTGCATGCTATCTTTAGTAAGTTGAGAGCGCTTGGTCTTCTTCAGAGTATCAAGCCCTATGTCCCGCCCAAACCTATAGATATGGATCAATTTTGTGCTTATCATGTCAGCAAGGGTCATCACACTGGCGCCTGTAGGGATTTACTTGAGGCTATTCATAGTCTAATTAGGGAAAAGAAGATTCGAGAACCCAAGCTTAAACCCAACACCATGAATAACCCCCCACCAAATTTTGAGAAGTAGGTTGCGGCTGTTGAGTTAGGGTTGCCCTCTTACCATGTCTTCAATATGATCTCGCAAGATAATCCTATGGTTCACTTTATAGTGTTTTAACCTGATGAACCGATCCCCATTTACATTGATGCATACAACATAGAAGGAACTTATAATGAGGATGCTATGTTGGTTCAACCAGAACCAATTGATATCAATGCTTATGTATTGAAGAATGATGAACTCGAAGGACCAACTTTGTTGGTGGAAACTTCCAAGAGGAAGATTTATATGAAGGAAAGGATGTTGCATGTTACCTAAAGTGGAAGGTTCCTTCTAATGCCCTCCCAAAAAGAAGAAGAGGTAGAGATGTGGATATCCAAGTCATCCTAATTGTGAATCAGGGTCCAACCTTTACACCCGCTATTGAGACTCAAACCTCAATTGGTACTGGAAAGAAAGATTTTAAAAGTCACCGTCTCAGCTAATAATTGCAAGTTACCCCTACCAAGTACAGCATTTGGCAGCTTCTCATTGATTCTGAAGTTCATCGTAAGGGTTTGATGGAAAAGTTATTGAGCATAGAGGCTACACCTTCCACTACCCTGGTGGAAGTGTTTTCAGTTATTGAGGGTTCTTCTCCTAGTCAAGTTGAACCCATTATGTTTTATCTGTTAGACCTCCCGACCAAAGGGAACAAGCATAACTAGGAACTTTTCATCAGGGTGCAGATTTTATATCGTTCTATCCCATGTGTTATGGTGGATGATGGCTCCGCCCTTAATCTATGCCCTACTAAGATCCCGCTTGACTTAGGGCTAGATGAATCCATGTTGGAGAAATCCAATACTATTATAAGGGTGTATGATGATATAAAGAGGAGTGTCATTGGGGTCTTTAAAGCTGAGGTTTCAGTTAGGGGAGCAAAGTCTAAAGGCTTATTCACTGTCCTTGACATCCCCATCACTTACTCATTATTGTTAGGTCAACCTTGGCTCCATGCATTAGGAGCCATCCCTTCCACATTCCACCAAAAAGTAAACCTCATCCATAATGGCAAGCTGGTGACCAAGGAGGCTGATAAAACATCTATTATAGTAGCTATAGAAGCCGAAGAAAAGGAATCTAGGGTGGCTATAGCTCACTAGGATACAAAGTTTTTGGTTAATAGGTACATATCACTTAAAATTGAAAAGATTATAATGAAGCAAGGTTATGTGACATGAAAGGGGCTGAGAAAGAATCTTCACGGTATGCTGGAACCCATTTTACCTCTTCCATAGCCATTCAGACTTGGTTTGGGGAAACTCCCAGGTACTAAGAAGGCCAAACCCCAGTCCTACCTTATGATAAGGGATGAGGTCAAACAAAAGATATTGACCGATGAGGAAGAACCTATCGAGGTAAGGGGCAAGAAGGTCCCTAGTTTTGAGATCTTCAATGATGTATATGATTTTAAGAAAGGTTGCATGATTGAAACCTCAGTTTTTATGGAATTATGTGGGAATGCTGAAGAAGATGAAATGAATGAAGAAATTGAGTCCGTCACTGAGGCCTTAGTAGTACTTATGAGAAAGAATTGGAAAGGAAGTGAGAAAGTAAATCCCATCAGCAAGGCTGTCAAAAACATAGCAAGAGTAGTGGCTAAAGAAACAAATGAAAACCTGCACACTAGAGCTACCAGTTCACCTATCAATATTGCCAAAGTTGATCAGCAAGGCCCTATGCCTATAGAGGATGATTCAAATGATGTAATTTTTAATGTTGCAAACATTTTTTATGCAAACAATGCCGCTTATGAGGCATATCATGGATAAGTTGTAACATTATTACCTTTTAAAGCATGTCATGAATAAATTGATGCATCTCTCATTCACACTTCAATCGAGTATTCCATTCTAATGACATCATGCACTCATAACAACAACATTCTTAGAATATCATCATATTTATTAATGAAGTTAACTTTGAATATATAACAATGGTATAAATATCAAATGGTTAAAACCTATCACCAAATAAAAGATAGATAATAAAAGTGCTTAGCAAACATGATAACAATAAGTCTTAGACCATCTTTCTTCATGAAGGAGGAAAAAAGTTACAAAGGTACATTTCGTCAAGAAAGAAGACAAAAAAGACACATGAGAACATCAACAGTAGGCTGGCTCTAGTCATGAAGAATGGAAAGAACACTTTGGGTCATAAAAAGATGCCCAAATCCTTTAGAAATTCTAAAGGGAAGCTGATCATTAATGCCAATGAATCAATCAAGAAAACCTTGTCAAAGACAGTGGTTACCTACAAGGATTGGGCTGATAAACTTCGATTTGCATTTTAGGGGTATAGAACCAGTATAAGAACCCCCACTGATCAAACACTTTTCTCCTTGGTATATGGAATGGAAGCTATGTTACCGGTCGAAATAGAAGTAAGATCTCTAAGAGTGGCACTCGAGCTCGGTTTAAAGAGTTAGATTGGGTAAGGGCTAAGCATGAATAGTTGAACGCAATAGATGGAAAGTGGCTCAAAGCACTTGACCACCTACAGATGTACCAGTAGTGAATGGCTTGAGCTTACAATAACAAAGTTAGATACCCAAAATAACCTCTCAAAATGGGTGATCTAGTTCTCAAGCTAGTACGCCAAGTCAACACTAACGCTAGGGGAACATTTAGGCCTAATTGGGAAAGACTGTTCGTTTTTAAGAAAGTCCTCATCAAAGGAGGAATCAAGCTTATGGATACGGACGAAAATGAGATTGTGAATCTAGTGAATCAAGATAGGGTTAAGCGTTACCATGTCTAGGTCAAAAGAATTAAATCACAAAAAACCAGCATAAATAATAAATTACCCGACGAATGGTCCTCTACTACTCGGGCAAAAATGAGGGAGCAACCTGCTGATTGGTATTTTGTAAACCGGTCAGGCAAAAATTAGGGTACTCCAACTCAAACAAAGCACGCTAAGTTGAAAACCCGAAAAGAGAGGCTTAGGAAAAAGTTAGGGCGAAAAATGTCAGTTACTTTCTAGAAAATCTGTAAAAGACCAGTAGGCAGTAGGAGTTAACCATTGTAAATTCTTACCATTGCCTATGTACATAAATTGATCTCATCAATGAACATGTTATGATTTTGCTAAGAGTCTTGGTCTATTGAATGCATGTATGTCTTTAGGTGAAATAATAGTAGGTTTGTGAACATCAATTTTTTTTCTCTATGTGTTATACATCATTTTATTCTCTTCACTATGCATATGTAAGGCAACAAAAGAAAAATGTTTGATAGGTCACAAAAGAAATCAAACCTATGCAAAATTCAGAGATCATCTAGTGGATTGGAAACCCAAAACGACAGTCCAGGAAAAAGTTAAGACGAAAGAAAAAGAAAGAAAAAGTCTGCTGGATTGAGCCATCAAGAACAATTCAGGCAAAAATTAAGAGAGTCTGCTGATTGAAAACTCGAAAGGGCAGTCTAGGAAAAAGTTAAGAAAGTGAAAGAAAAAGCTTGAGGGTCAAAAACTCGAAAGGCCAGTCCCGGTAAAAATTAAGGCAAACAAAAACAATGAAAAGTTTGCTACAATGAAAACCTGAAAGGGGGGTCTAGGCAGAAGTTAAAGCTAAGAAAAAAAGAAAATGTCTGCTAGGCTTAGAGGTTGAGGGCAATCCAGGCAAAAATTAGGACAAAAAGAATTGAAAATAAAGGTTTGATAGGTCATCTCACATTGAATGGCCTATGTAAAAGTTAGAACATCACTTAGTCCCCTCGCTATTGTAAGCACTGGATTTTAGTGATCCTTCTCACGGAACTGTGATGAGAGCTGTATCATGTAATGTCTTTTAGGTGTTTTCCATCAGAGGTGTTCCTACTACTGCAGAGTTGAGTTTGGCCAAAGTTTAGAGATCTAGTCTACCCTAAAGGACCCGTACGGGTGCTGCTTTGTGGTACGGATCCACTAGCAGACCTGTACGGGGTTAGCCCTTCCATACGCCTGTGGGGGACTCATACATATCCCATACTACCCATATGGGTGGGGCCCTTCCTATACAGGTACCATTGTTGCCCAAACAGGCCTTTTTGGAATGTGATCCTTTCCTATTTTAGGAAAAGGCAGGTCATGAACGTGATTTATTGCATTCAGACCTCCTTTCCCCTATAAAAAGGGGCCTTCCCTTCACATTTTACACACACACTCTCCATACAAAAGAATTATACTAAAATTATAGCTATTTCTATAGGTATAAAAAAGGTATAGTAGGGGTAGAGGAGGTATAAAATAGGGATAAAACCCTTCATTTGAGGTATTGTCCACATTTTATTCATTCCTAGCTTCTTTTATTAGAGTTTACGGGATATTTTGTCCACACAAATACTCTCCTAAATAGTCTTATTCTATTTACTTTGGTCAGGCTCTCTTAATAGTAAAAGGGATCACCTCAAAGTGGATTCACGTCGAAAAGGTAACGCTCCAGAGTTTCAAAGAGACTCACATCTCAGTTATTTCGTTATTATTATCGCTTGTTGCTTCTATTATATCTGGTGCTTTCATTTCTTGTTTCAGGTCTGGTCTTAACCCGTAGGAGCCTTGTTGGCACCATATATGCTCAAGGATATCAATTTGGTGCACCATACTCATACGGAAGGAAATCCCTTTCTATTTTTCTTTTCTGTCACCAATATTCTGATATGTAATCTGTAACTTATTTGAACTGAGTTTTTGGCTGGGACCAGATAGGACCCGTATGGGTACCCCATACCTATATCCATCCTCCCTAGCACGCATACAGGTAATCCCCATCTGTACAGGTACCAGCCCCCAGGTGGAACCCCAAGCTCATTTTTTTCATTAGTTAAAATCAACCCAACTCACCATTTGCCATGCAATCATTTTCACGAATAATCTGGTAAATCAACCCACAAAAGTTAAAATGTGTTTTCACAACAAAATTTATTAAATTACTGATTTATGGTGTGCTTAAAACTATGCTAACATCTCTGGATGCAAGGGAATTTATTTTCATTTTGTTTTATAACTTAGAATAAAAGAATAGGTTCTCTTTGTAATTTCCCCCATTTTTCCCCCGGTTGTAATTTTTATCCTCCATTTAATATTTGTGCTTTATTGTAATATGTAAATGCATGTAATGAGTGTAAAAGAGTGTAGAAATAGGATTTCTGTGATAATTCCCTAAATAATGAAAACTAATACGGTTTTACGCGGTGAATGTAATTTTGAATCAACTAAATGAGAAATAAGTGATTCATCCGATACTTGAATCTCTAATCCAATAGGTATGAGTCTCCCGCCTAGAGGGAACCGTAACAAAACGCTTTCCCAAGTAGACAACTTGGGTGGCGACTCAATAAATTGTATCGAGATTTGGGTCTCGATTCTTTTATTCAATAAAATTAGGTTATTGTGCAAACTTCAACTAAAACATGTTTTGTCACGCCTAAATCCAACAAAACCCCTAGGGGGCCTCGCCTCTCACACAGGCGCCAAGGGAGAGCCATACATCATCGACACCTCACAGTGGTGACTCTACTGGGGAATTTAATATTTTAACTTGCAAAATGATGGTCTATTTTTAAAAGCTTAAAAGATTAAGATGAGCACCGAAAATAATTTACTTGATTCAACCCACTTTTGTTTTCATCAGTTGGGAAAATTATCATACTCTATCTTCTCATCTCCTTCTCTCTTTAGTTAGATGTGCTCTTCTTGTAGTGCTAGGATAGGGTGCCCTATTATTTTTGTGACACTCGGGACAGTGATACCTATGACCGCCACTGATATTGGTTACACCTTAGTGGGTGAAGCACTCATTTCCATCTCCCTCTAAAAGAGGCTTGATGCGATGAGAACCTTCTACATAAACTTTTGATATGTCCCTACACCTTTCTTATCAAAAGCCATAGAATTTGACCTTCTAGGTTCCCTGATTTCTATGTGAGATAAGACTATGGAAGAATATCTTCAAACTGGGCGGGATAAATAAGGACAAAATTGATTGCTTTGCGTGTATTATGATTAATCCCCCATAGATCGCTATAAGTTATGCATGCATACCACATCTCATGAATGTACTAATCTCTTGGTTATCACCTCACCCAAAACAAAACCTCAAAGGGAAAGAGCTTGGCTACAATTTCAAGTCCATTTGACTCGCATCCCGGCTCCTCTAGTGCAACTAAGGGTTGATCCACGTCAGTCCTCGGGTATTTTATCCAGCAGTCAGTTTAGTTCAGTTGATCTTTCTGCCTATCATCTTGAGGAGATGTCTTGCATCCTAACTCCAGATGGCCAGATTGATGTTGAGGTTTAGCATGTTGTTATTGGGGAAGAGGCAAATGCATCGAGGACAGAGATTAGGTCAGAGATCGCAAATGCCATCTCACAGTACTTAGGAAGTGATTAGTTTTTTGGACCGAATGAATGATAAGATGTTGGCCGCCATCAGGGCAATCATGGTCGAGGAGAGAATGGCTATTTCTCATGTTAGTGCTCTAACAGTGAATACAGTAATTAGTGAGCCAGTATTGGGAATTACTCATAATTTGTTCTCTTAGTTTCGATTACCACCAGTACAGACTCATGGGGTTTCTTCTAGTCAGTTTGGTTAGTTGGGTTCTGTAAGTTCATTTGGTTCAGCTAGCTTGCCATTCTAGTCAATGGGTACAGTTGCTCCTCCAGTTGTCGGTCCATTTACTCAACCTAGTCAGGGGTTTGTACCGCCACCATTTCAGCTTGGGGCATCTGGTTTGATCCCAAATTTTGTGCTTACTCCTAAGGGAATGACCTTTCCTCAATCAACAAGTTTACCCTTAGGTGTGATTACCCAGTCAAAGGGATCATCTCTATCTTTGGAATTGCCAGACCTACTTCAAAAATTTCTTGCTGCTAACTGGCTCCCAACCATTCATCCAAGAAGCTAGAGAGGAAGATTGGGTCCCTGAAAACTTTAGTATGCCTAGCATAGCAAAGTATAAGGGAACCTGTCCACCTCAATCTCACATCACCACCTATCAGAGGGTTATGAGAATCAGGAAGTTAAGTGATAAGGTCCAAGCAAAAATGTTCCCCTGCACCTTGGAAGGTCCTGCTATCAAATGGTACAACACTCTATTAGATGAAGTGACTAAAAATTGGAAAGCTTTATCTGAGGCTTTCATTGAGTAGTATGGTTTCAATGCCACCACTAAAAATACCATATAGAATTTAGAGGCTATCAATCAGGCCCCCAATGAGAAGTTCAAACCCTACTTTGAAAGATGGATGGCCACTCAAGTTCTATTGAAGGATATGCTAAGTCTCCTAGAGATGATTGTAAAATTGATGGATGGTGCCTTACTAGCTTATCGTAAGGTTCTTGGTATGGATAAATTCTCTAGCTATGTTGAGGTCTTTTAAAAAGCTGCAAAGTGGGAAAGGATTGAGGAAATATAAAGGGCAAGTGTAACGGCCTAACCTTGGTTCAAAAAGAATGACGCTTCAACCCCAGCCCATGCTTCTAAGTCAAAATTTGGTTCTGATCCTAAAACAGAAGTAGTACAAGAAGAAGTAGTCGCAGTCTGTACCGTCAAAGATGGGATTTCCCCTAGAAAGCATCTCTACCTACCATCTTCACTAAGTTGAGGGCATAGGCCTCCTTCAGAGCATGAAGCCCTATATCCTATCCAAACCTAAAGACATGGATCAGTTTTGTGCTTATCACGTCAATAAGGGGCATCGCACTAGTGCCTGTAGGGATCTGCTTTAGGCTATTTATGGTTTGATTAGGGATAAAAGGATTCAGGAACCTGAGCTTAAACCTAGTACAATGAATAATCCCCTGCCAAATTTTGAGAAATAAGTTGCATCTGTCAAATTAGGCTTACCCTACTATCATGTCTTTAATATGATCTCGCAAGCTAATCCTATTGTTCACTCAGTAGTGGCCTTTCCTAATGAATAATTACCCATTGACATCGATGCATTCAAGTTAGAAGGAGTACATGATAAGGTGGCTATGTTGGTGCAACCTATACCAATTGATATCAATGCTTATATATTGGAGAATGATGAGCTAGAAGGACCATCATTGTTGGTGGAAACTTCTGAAGGGAGAAGTTATATGAAAGATGGAGTGTTGCATGTCACTCAAAGTGGAAGGATTCCTCCTAATCCTCTCCCAAGAAGAAGAAGGGGCAAAGATGTAGATATTTGGGTTATTCCAAGTATCAATCAAGGCCCGTTCATCATACCTACGATTGAAACCCAAACTTCAGCCGGCAATGAGTAGAAAGATTCAAAAGTCACCCCTCTCATCCAACAATTGCAAGTTACACCTGCTAAGTACAACATTTGGCAACTTCTCATTGACTCTGAGGATCATTGTGAGGGTCTGATAGAAAAGTTGTTGAGTGTGGAAGCTACACTATCTACTACTCTGGCTAAGGTATTCTCGGTTATCGGGGGTTTTCCTCCTGATTAGATTAAAGCCATCAAGTTCTATCCGTTAGACCTCCCAGCCGAAGGAAACAAGCATAACAAGGCACTCTTCATTAGGGTGCAAATCTTTGATTGTTCTATCGTGTGTGTTATGGTGGACAATGGTTCCGCTCTCAATCTCTGCCCTACTAAGATTCTTCCTCACTTAGGGCTGGGTGAATCCATGTTGGAGAAGTCTAATACTATTGTAAGGGCATATGATGATACGAAGAGGAGTGTCATTAGGGTCTTTGAAGTTGTAGTCATAGTTGGGGAAGTGAAGTCCAAGGTCCTGTTCACTATTCTCACTATTCCCATCACCTACTCATTACTGTTGGGCAAACCTTGGCTCCATGCATTAGGGGTTGTCCCTTTCACTATTCATCAAAAAGTTAAACTCATCTATGATGGCAAGCTGGTAACCATTGATGCAGATGAACCATCCATCATAGCAGCTATGGAAGCCAAGGAAAAGGAATCTAGGGTGGCTATAGCTCACCAAGGTATAAAATTTTTGGTTAAGGGGCACATATCACTCAAAATTTAGAATATCATGATGAAGCAAGGTTATGTAAAGGGTAAAGGGCTCGGAAAGAATCTGCAGGGAATGCTAGAACCCCTCTCACCTCTTCCATAGCCATTTAGACTCGGTATAGGGAATCGCCCATATGCCAAAAAGTCTAAGCCTCAGTCCTGCCTCATGTTAGGAGCTGAAATAAGCACAAGTGAAGAGGAACCTATCAAAGTTAGCAGCAAAAGGGTCCCCAATTTTGAGATCTTTAACGGTGTATATGACTTCAAGAAAGGCTTCCTGATTGAAACCTCAATTTCTGTGGAAGTATGTGGGAATGCTGAAGAAGATGAGATGAATAAGGCAATCGAGTCCATCACTAAAGCGCTAGTGGTTCTTATGAGAAAGAATTGGAAAAGGAATGAGAAAGGCAATCCCATTAGTAAGGTTGTCAAGAACTTAGCGAAAGCAGTGGTCGAGGAAACACATGTTGGCTTGCATGTCGGAGCTACCAGTTCAGCTAACAAACATCAAGGCCCTCAACCTATGGAGGATGATTCAAATGATGTATTTTTTAACATTGCAAACATATTTTATGCAAACAGCGTCACTTATAAGGCATATCATGAATAAGTTATAAGCATCAGTATCTTTATTTTTTACATGTCGTGAATAAATTGATGCGCCTATCATTCACATTTTCCTTGAGTATTTCATTCTAATGACATCATGCACTTATATCAACAACATTCTTAAAACTATCATCACATTCATTAATGAAGTTGACCTTGAGTGAAATGCAATGGTATAACTGTCCAATGGTTAAAATCTATTATCAAAAGAGAGACTATAAGTCTTAGCAAACATGATAACAATTAGCCTAGGAAGTAGAAAGTCACAAATTGACCATCTCAAGAGCTCAAAGGAGACTGATCAGTCAAGAAATGTCATAAATGTCAGATTCACGGGGACATCCAACATCTCTCTTCTTCTGAACTTCACAACTTGTCTAGTCCTTGGCCTTTCTCGGCGTGGGGGATAGATATAGCTCGCAAAATTCGGCGTGGGGGATAGTCGCAGTTGATTATTTCTCAAAATGGGTAGAGGCTGAATCTTACACCAGTATTACTGCTAAGAAAATGGCAGTTGATTATTTCTCAAAATGGGTGGAGGCCGAATCTTACACTGGTATTACCGCCAAGAAAATAGCCAAGTTCATAGAGAGGCATATTTTTGCAAGATATAGGATTCTGTACCATGTAGTTTCTGACAATGGGGTTCAATTTCAAGTGGCCATAGTCGAATTATTTGAGAAATTCAACATTGAGCATCACAGATCTTCTACATATAGGCCACAAGCTAATG
Organism: Euphorbia pulcherrima; assembly: GCA_947683365.1. Lineage (NCBI taxonomy): Eukaryota > Viridiplantae > Streptophyta > Magnoliopsida > Malpighiales > Euphorbiaceae > Euphorbia > Euphorbia pulcherrima. Next base: position 24,314,781 of record CANTUS010000009.1, read on the forward strand.
GGGGAGTTGAAGCTGCCAATAAGTCAATCAAAAAGATTTTATCAAAGATAGTAACCACCTACAGAGATTAGGCCAATAAACTTCCATTCGCAGTTTTAGGGTATAGAACTAGTGAAAGGACCCCCACCAATCAAACGCCTTTCTCTAAGGTATATGGAATGGAAGTTGTGTTACAGGTTAAAATAGAAGTAAGATCTCTAAGAGTGGCACTTGAGTCGTAGTTAAAAGAATCAGACTAGGCAAAGGCCAGGTATGAAAAGTTGAATGCGATAGATGAAAAGCGACTCAAGGCACTTGACCATCTCCAGATGTACTAATAGTGCATGGCATGAGCTTATAACAATAGAATCAGATTCCCAAAACAACCTCTCAAAGTGGGTGATATGGTCTTCAAGCAGCTACGCCAGGTCAACACCAACGCTAGGGGTAAGTTCAGGCCTAACTAGTAATAGCCGTCTATCATAGAGAAAGTCCTTGGTAAAGGAGGGATCAAGCTTATGGATATAGATGGAAATGAGTTCGTGAATCCAGTGAATCAAGATAGGCTTAAGCGATATCATGTCTATGTCAAAAGAATTAAATCACAAAAAAGCAGCACAAAGAATAAAAGAAATAAAGAATAGAACATCCAACGAGCAGTCATCTACTGCTTGGGCAAAAATTAGGGTGTAGCTCGCTGATCAGTATTTTACAAACCAATCATCAAAAAATTAGGGCACTCTAATGCAATAAAGCTCGCTAGGCTGAAAACCCAAAAAGGGCGGCTTAGACAAAAGTTAGGGCATCAAGAGAAAAATGTCAGTTGCTTTCTAGAAAATCTATAAAAGACTAGTAGGCAGTAGGGGTTAACCATTGGAAATTATTACCATTACCTATGTACTCAAATTAATCTCATCAATGAACATGTTATGATTTTGCTAAGAATCTTGGTCTTATGAATGCTGCATGTCTTTAGGTTAAATAATCGCTGATATGTGAGCATCAATTTTTCTCTACTTGTTATGCATCATTGTATTCATCTTTATCACACATTTGTAATATTCAGAAAAGCCTACTAGATTGAAAACCCGAAAGGGTGCTCCAGGCAAAAATTAAGGCAAAAAGAAAAAATCTGCTGGGTTGAACCATCAAGGACAACTCAGGCAAAAATTAAGACAGCCTGCGGGATTGAAAACCTGAAAGGGCGGTCTCGGCAAAAAATTAAGGCAAGAGCTTTCTAGGCTGAAAACTAGAAAGGGCGGTCTAGGCAAAAGTTAAAGCTAAAAAGAAAAAGGTCCGCTGGGCTAAGCCGTCAAGGAAGACCTAGGCAAAAATTAGAATAAAAAGAAAAGAAAATAAATAAAATGTTTGATACGTCATCTCACACCGAATGGCCTATGCAAAAGTTAGAACTTAACCCAATCCCCTCGCTTCAAAATCATTGGACAGAATACAGGCTCTTAAAGCAACAATATTCAAACAATCTCAATTCAAGAAAAATTCACATGTACAGATTGAAATATCAAAAGTAACAATTTAGAAGTTGATAATCAAAACCAGCCACGTAGGGCCAAAAAATATCAAACAGTATAGAAAGCAATCATAATCTAAGCTATTGGAGGGTCTCGTCCCTAGTGGCCCTCTTGAGTCTGTCGTTAGTATCTGCCAGCAGATTATCCATGTCTATGGTCATACGATCCTCAGCATCATCAACACTGGTAGCCGGCAGGATGGGGCCCCTAATCTCTGAAGTCCCCGCGGTAGACTTGACAACATCACTCCCCTCAATATGCTGATCCACACTTCTTTGAGTTGCTAGATATGTAGAGAGATCATCCTCAGACTCAACGTCGAAAGGGACCAGTGTCTTCCTCTCCCCAGTCATCCTCACTAGCTAACCCCTCAGTGTCTTAATCTTGGCCTTCGCCCGAGCGGTCTCGGCCCTAGCCTGATCAGCCTCAGTAGTGGCTACCTGCAGCTCCTCTAAAAATTTGGCTCTCTCCTCAGAACCATCCAAGTTCTGGATAGATTTGCTTCACTCCATGGCTAGCAAAGTCTGTAATAGAAATCATAAGATCGATACATATATACAAATGTCATGGCATGCATGCATAGTTTGTTAAAATTTTGCAGGTGAAAGAAACTTACTGAAGCTAGTGCGTCCTGGGCCAACAGCAGATCCCATGCTGAAAAATAACCCCAAGCTATCCTCTTAGCCTTGAAAATGGTCACCTAAAAAGAAAGGGTCACATCAGAACAAGGCATCTTAAGCAGTAATGAATAGAGTGGAAGGTAAAGGATTCCTTACATGGGTAGAGCTAGAGGGAGTGAAACCGATAGGCTGGGCTGACTCCTCGAGCTTCTTGATAGCTCGATTCCCCGAACGGTTGAGACACCAGAATAAATTATCCAACTTAGACCAAAGGATTCCCTGCCTCATAGATCTGGAGGCTTGAGATCACTTCGCTGGTTGCTCATAGGTGGTAGTAGCAGCGGCAGCAGCAGACCTCTTTCATGTAGAAATGGGAGGCAGTAAGTAATAAAGAATCAGACTCTCTTTCTTAGTCCATTATAGAAAATAGTAAGGTATTCATAAAGACCAAGTTAGAAGTGTACTTGGGAAGAAGGCGTAGCTGACCTAATCAAACCTCGGGCATCCTCGACTATAAATGGACCCCTGCAGTCACCCCTCGGTCCGCCCTCATCATCTTCATCATCATCATCATCCTCCTCCTCCCCATCTCTCTAGTGAAACTCTAGGGGCTCGTCCCCATATTAAATCCTATCACAGGGTGTCAGGAGGGAAGAATCAATAAACTAAGCATAGGAACCCTCAACAGATAACACACAAGCCCCCTTGCCCAATAAGTACAACCCCTAACCGGTCCCCGATATGAGATAAGGCAAGAAGATGGCGCCAGGATCGGAGGAGGGATCGATCTCTCAACTATAACACTGGTCCTCCACCCTCAAACTTGCTTGCCAAAGTACCACTCTATAGAGAGTGGGGACTCCAGCATAAAGCGACGGTCATCCACACCAGCCCACATTGACTCGATGGCTCCATAGGTGGCCAATCTCTCCCATAGATCTCAGTCAACATACATAAAATTAATCCACTGTGAGTAACACAACCTAGTGAACACAATTTCTACTAATGGTTTGTTGAAATGTATAATACAGGTTCAATAAGGAAGAAGATTACCCGATCCGAGTGCAGCTGCCGTAAGAACTCTCGATAGTGTGCCATAGTCAAGGGGTGATTCTGCCAAAGCCCCATCCATCTAGAAATGATATGTGGCATCTTAAGCTGCATGGGCAAACCTGGTATAGGTATCAACTGGTGATCAAAGGCCCAAATCTACAAAATAAGGTAAGGATTAGTTGCAATACAGCCTAGATAAAGGATTAAAGCATAAGAGATCAATTGAGAATTTACCAGCTATATCAGTTGGCAGATCTTGAGCTCAGACTGCTCACCCCGGACCCCTACATCCAATCCATGATATAGTTTTGCTAGAATGGCCCGGCACTAGTTCTTGTGAGGTATAGCCACAAGATCCTCCACGACAGAGAGCAGACCATAGTTAAGGTTACCCGAGTAGATGGGAAAGGAGATGGTGGTAAGGAATGCCAGCAAGAAAACTCGAGCATACTAGTCCCTCCTGTCAGCCGTAATGGGCCTCGGCTCTGCAATCTAATAAGCATGCAAGTCCCCGTACTTGAGCTTATTCATCCCACTCGAATGAAGCCTAAGAAATCTGGTAATATAGGCCTTCACCTCAGGCCGTCAATGCCACCGATCAGTATAAATATCAAAATGGACCACGTCCTCACTCCATGCTAAGCCTGTGGTGGCGCTCACATCCGAAAGAGAAATGGTGACCACCCTTATATGTATATGTAAGGCATGGGTCATCTTCGACTTTCTCTCTATCAAGGTTGAGACATCACCAGGGGCCAATGTCTTGGGGGCCTGAGGGATGGCCCTGATGATGTCAGTGAACTCGAAGGAATCGATGCGGGCCAGCAGCTCCATGTCTCCTGCAGTATAAATCTCCTTGTACCACTTCCTGCAGAAGCCCAAATCCCCCACGGTCTTATATGGGACCTGTAAAGACAAAATTACAGTTTAATAGGGTCAGAATGTAGCAGAAAAATAAAAAATTAGAAGAGGATTACAGAAATCAAAGGAAACATGATTCTATCCCTAAGGACAAAACTCGTACAGGTAAGCCCCACCCATATGGGTCCATATATGGGACCTGTATCAAAACCAGACCCATATGGGTCCCCCCTCACCCATACGAGTCCCCTACGAGCGGTCCCTATGCAGGCATAACTCCCAAAAAATCCAAATTGCACATTCTCAGCCAAATTTCATCCAAAACTACCCCAAAAGCATCCTAGGCTAAAGTTACATTCATCAGGCTCTATTCCAAGGTCTAAAACACCCTAAATCATGCTAAAATCTAAAGGATCACCAAAAGTTCAAAATTGGAAAACGATGAACCAAATGGAATTACCTGGAATTTTAAGGAGTGGGTCTCAGGAGAAGGGATCAAAGGCACCTCAAAAGTAGGAGTAAGCCCAAAAAATAAGTTTCTCTCACAAAAAGCATACCCAGTAGAAACCGAGCATTCCCGAAGCCCTAAATCACCAACTGGGGGCAAATCCTCAGGTCTGAGAGAGAAATGGCCGGTTTGAGGGATCTTTTTATGCATCTTCGGTTGATTTTTGAGAAAAATCACCAGAAAATGCAAAGTGGGAAGTTATGGTGTGAGGAGGGAGATGACGGGACTGTCAACCTTTCAAACCCTTCCATCAAGGACCCATACAGGTCCCACCCCACCTATACGGGTCCTCTCTTCTAAGAACCCTACCCGTACAGGCCCTTTCTTGTCATCCAAAGGCAGATTTTTGCACCAGCATTGCAACAAGCACCAGGAACTCATTCAGTCTGAGTTTGAGGTCAACCCCACTCCCTCTCAACTTTACATCTTCATTATATTTGGGATGAGTCCCTAAGCTCACCTTGATCGTTGATTGAAGGGGAAAAAATATTTTTGTTTTCACAAAAGTCAATCCCGAATCAAGGTAAGCCAATCTTGAATCAATCACTAACATGGATAAATGTTGCAGGTCCATCCTAGCACAGGAAATCCTTCCCTAGTAGAAGAGGTTTTACCGAAGGATATTACTTCACTTCCCAGTAGCGAAATCAAATCATGGGGCATTCCCCCACCAATCCAGGGGCATCCCTCCATTTTCCAGTAGTGGAATAAGATCTAGGGGAATTCCCCCCACCAATCTAGGGGCATAACCCCATCATCAAGAACCTTAGGGGCACCCGCCCTAGGGTCATTCCCTAGCAGTAAAACAAGCAGCCATCGGGCTAAACCTGACATTTCCCCTACAGAAGTTTTAGATTATCGCATCCACACTTATTTATTCTTAATTGAAGGGGCAAAAATATTTTTTGTTCTCAAAAAAGTCAATTCAGAAATGAGTGTATCTTCTTGGATAATGACTAACCCGGTGTTTGATTATTGTCTCTTTTCAGGTTATTCAAATTCACCATCAGCTAGAAAAGATGATCCGCCTTAGGAAAGGGATATGAGGAGAAGTCATCCGCCTTAAGAAAGGGATATGCCATCTTCATCCAGGAGAGTTGATCTGCCTTAAGAAAGGGATACACACATTCCCCAGTAAAGTCACTAGGGATGCATAGTAGTGATGGATAGTCATCCGCCTAAAGAAAGGGATACGCCTCAACAAAGGAAAGGCATCGGTCTTAAGAAAAGGATACACAGTAGTAAAGGAAAGTCATCTTCCTCAAGAAAGGGATACACATCGGCAAAGGAAAGTCATCCGCCTCAAGAAAGGGATACACATCATCAAAGGAAAGTCACCCGCCTTAAGAAAGGGATACGTATCAGCAAAGGAATGTCGTCCACCTTAGGAAAGGGACCCCCAGGAAAGGAGTTCACCTAGATAAAGGAATTCACCTATGTCATCACCTCAGGTATAATTTCTAAACCCTCGCTCACATTGTGAAATCATACAGATCCATATCTATAGTGATCCCATGAGGGGCAGTCTCTGAGCACTGGATTTTAATGATCCTTCTCATAAAAATATGATGAGAGCTATATGATGCAATTTCTTTCAGGTGTTGTCCATCAGAGGTGTTCCTACTACTGCATAGTTGAGTTTGGGCAAAGTTTGAAGACCTAGGCTACACTTAGGGACCCGTATAGGTGCTGCTTGGTTGTACGGATCCACTGGTAGACTCATACGGGTCAGCCCTTCTATACACTTGGGGGGCCCGTATGGGTCCCCTAGTACCCATATGGGTGGGGCCTCACCCATATGGGTACCATTATTTCCTAAACATGCCTTTTTGGAAGGTGATCCTTTCCTATTTCGGGAAAAGGCAGGTTGTGAATGCGATTTATTGCTTTCAGACTTCCTTTCCCCTATAAAAAGGGGCCTTCCCTTAACATTTTACACACAAACTCTCCATACGAAAGAATTATACTAAAATTCTAGTAGTTTCTATAGGTATAGAAAAGGTATATTGGGGGTATAGGAGGTATAAAATAGGGAGAAAATCCTTCATTTGAGGTTTTATCCACATTTTATTCATTCCTAGCTTCTTTTATTAGAGTTTAGGGGATATTCTATCCACACAAATGCTCTCGTACTATTCTATCTACTTTTGTCGGGCTCTCTCAACAGTAAAAGAGATCACCTCAAAGTGAATTCACGTCAAAAAGGTGATGCTCCTAACTTTCAAAGAGACTCACATCTCAGTTATTTCCTTATTATTATCGCTTGGTCCTTCTATTATATCTATTGCTTTCATTTCTTGTTTCGGGTGTGGTCCTAACCTGTATAAGCCTTGTTAGCACCGTATATTCTCAAGGGTATCAAATTGGTGTGCCATACTCATACGGAAGGAAATACCTTTTTATTTTTCTTTTCTGTCACCAATATTCTTATCTATAATCTGTAACTTATTTGAATCAAGTTTCTGTGGGACCGGACAGGACTTGTTCGGGTACCCCATACTTGTATTGGTCCTCATTAGTACGGGTACGGGTACTCCCCATCCGTACGGGTACCAGCCCTTAGGCAGAACCCCAAACTCATTTTTAGCAGTTAAAATCAACCCAACGCACCATTTACCATGCTATCATTTTCACTAATAATACGGTAAATCAACCCACAAAAGTGAAAATGTGTTTTTACAACAAAATGTGTTAAAGTGCTAATTTATGGTGTGCTACAAACTGTGCTAACATCTGTGGATATAGGAGAATTTATTTTCATTTTGTTTTATAACTTAGAACAAATGTATAGGTTCTCTTTGCAATTTCCCCCATTTTTCCCCCAGTTGTAATTTTTATCCCCCATTTACTATTTGTGCTTTATTGTAATATGTAAACGTATGTAACATTTGTAAAAGAGTGTAAATATAGGATTTCTATGATAATTCCCTAAATGATGAAAACTAAAATAGTTTAATGAGGTGAATGTAATTTTGAATCAACTAAATAACAAATAAGTGACTCAGTCGATACCGAAATCTCTGATCCAATACGTATCAGTCTCCTACCCAGAGGGAACTGTACCAAAACTCTTTTCCAAATAGACAACTTGGGTGGCGACTCTATCAATTGTATCAAGATTTGGGTCTCGATTCTTTTATTCATTAAAATTTGCTTATTGTGCAAACTTTAAGTAAAAAATGTTTTGTCATGCCTAAATCCAACCAAACCCTTAGTGGGCCCTGCCTCTCATACAAACACCAAGGGAGACACACACGTCATCGACACCTCACAGCTATGAAATCACTTGATGGCCTATATCCCCAAGTGTGTTAACTTCAAACTAGCTAGACTTTGCCAAGCAATAATAAAGGTCTACAAGTAGCAAGGTACAATGGTCTTAGTTCAGAAAAAGAAAAATCAACATGCATAAAAGTTAAATGTCAATAGTACCAATGCAAGTTTACACCAAAGTAAGCCATGCAGGGCCTAAACATACCAAATGTCAGGAAAATGAAATTGCATATCAATCTAAGCTACGAGGGGATCCTGTCCTTAGAGCTCCTCTAGAGCCTAATCCTGTGTATCTACTACTAGCAGGTCATCCATGTTGATCATCATACAGTCCTTAGTCCCTACGCCTCCCTCACCAGTAGCATCAGCTCCCCCAATATGCTAATCCACCTCCTTCTCAGCTTTGTCCCTCTAAGTCACTGCCGGTGCCACTCAATAGGCATAAAGATCATCCTCAGACTCAGAATCAGATGGAACTGGCATATGTCTATCCTCAGTCATCCTTGCTAGCTGTCCCTGCAATGCCTCTATCTCGGCCCTTGCCTGATTAGTCTCCGCCCTAGCCTGGTCAGCCTCAGTAGTGGATGCCCACAGCTTCTCCAGGAACCTAGCTCTCTCCTCAGAAGCGTCTAAGTCCTAAGCGGACTTGCTGCGCTCCATGGCCAGCAGAGTCTGCAATAGAAATCATGAGATCAATACACATACATAAACATCATAGCATGCATCTTTAGGCTAATTGCAAGTAAAACAAACTTATCGAGGCTAGCACATCCTAGGCTAATAGTAGATCTCGAATGGAGAAATAACCCTTAGCAATCTTCTCCACCTTAGAAATGGTCATCTGATAGAGAAAGTCACATCAGGAAGGGATATTCTAAGCAATCACTATGAAAGGTAAGATTAAAGTAGGGAATTCCTTACACGGGTAGAGCCAGTAGGAGTAAAACCAATAGGCTAGAACGACTCCTTAAGCTCCTTGACAACTCAGTTCCTCGAATGATCGAGTAGTCGGAAGAAGGAATCTAGCTCTACTCGAAGAACTCCCTCTCTCAGGGCCCTCGAAGTGCAGGTCTCTTCCACATGGAAGCAAGAGGCTGTAACAATAAAAGATTACAATCAGAATCATAATCAATTTCAAGGAATAACAAGGTATTCACAAAGGGTAAGTTAGGGAGATACCTGAGAAGAAGGGGTAGACTACCTAGCTAGGCCATCGGCACTCCAAACAATAGAGGAACCCCCACGGTCACCACTCGGTCCATCCTCTTCATTACATCATCATCGCCGTTGCTCTAGTGAACTCAAGAGGGATGTCCCCATAATGGATCCTCTCACAAGGGGGAAGGAGAGAGGAATCAATAAACTCAGTATAGGGGCCCTCCACTGATAGGACTCGAGCTCCCACACCTAGTAGGTGGGTCTATCCCTGGCATCAAATGTAGCCAGAAGACACCCCTTGGAATTGGGGGAGGGAACAGTCTCTCTATCATAGCACTGGTCCTCCACCCTCAGACCCGCTCGCTGAAATACCACTCAAAGGAGAGTGGCAACACTAAGACAAAGTGGTTGTCATCCACGCTTGCCCGTATCCTCTTAATATCCCCATAGGTATCTAACCTATCCTATGGGTCTCAGATGACCTGTACAAAACGAATGCACTATAAGTATCACAACCGTGTAAATATAGTGTCTACTAATGTTTGTTGAAATGTAAGATACAGGTTTAGCATGAAAGATATTAACCCGATCAGAGCGCAGCTGGCTAAGGAACTCTCTATATTGTGGTATAGTCAAGGCCTGGCTCTGCCAAGGCCCCATCCACCTGGATATAATGTGCGGTGTTGCAGGCTACATAGATAAGCTTGGCCTTGGGATAAATTGGACCTCAAAGGCACAAATCTTTAAGACAAAGTGAAATTAGTTCTATACAATTCAAGCAAGAGGTTAAAGTACAAAAGGTTTAGTTCAAAAATTACGAGCAAGATAAGATGGCAGATCTTGAGGTTAGACTACTGGCCTCGGACTCCAACATCTGGCCCATAATACAACTGTACGAGGATGGCTTGACACCCATTCTTGCCTGACATAGCGGCAAGATCCTCAACAGTAAAGAGAAAACCGTAGTTGAGGTTGCTCCAATAGACCGAGAAGAATACAGTGGTAAGAAATATTAGCAGAAAAGATCGGGCATACTGGTCCCTCCTATCCACAGTAATTGGATGTGGCTGCCCGCTCCAGTAGTCATGCAAGTCCCTATACTTAAGCTTGTCCATCCCTCCTAGACAAAGCCTAAGTAATCTCGCTATATGGGCCTTCACCTCAGGTTGAGAATACCATCTATCGGTGTAGACATCGAAATGGATGATGTCCCTTCTCCAGTCCAATCCCGGTAGGGCGTACATATTTGAGGGAGTGATGGTGACCTCCCTGATTGGTAGATGGAAAGTATAGGTCATCTCCAACCACCTCTCCGCAATTGCAGAAATAGCACCCGGGCCAACATCTTCGGAGCCTGAGGGATGGCCCTAAAAATATCGCTAAACCGAAAAGAATCAATGTGGGCCAGTAACTCGGTACCCCCAATGGTATAGATCTCTTCATACCATTTCCTGCATAAGATCAGGGCTCTAATAGTCTTATACTGAAACTGTAAAGACAAAATTATGGTTCAATAGGATTAGAATATAGCGGATAAATAAGAAGTTAGAAAATAATTGCAGAAATCAGAGAATTAAGCATTCTGTCATTGAGGATAGGACCCGTATGGGTCTGCCCCACCCGTACGGGTCCATAAGTGGCTCTTGTACATAAATAGGACCCATACGGGTCCCCCTTCACCTGTACGGGTCCCTGCAAACAATAGTGTTGCAAAAAAACTTTCCAAAAATCCATAATCATCCAAATTGAACCAAAGCTCATCCAAGATAACCCTAGAAGCATCCTAGACTAAAGTTACATGCATCAAACACTTTTTCAAGACTTAAAACACCCTAATTCATGCCAAACTTTGAGAAATTCCAAAAAAACACTTCAAAAATGGAAAAATGGAGAATTATGGGAAATACCTGGAGTTTCGAAGCATGAGTGTTAGAGGAAGGAATAAGAGGCACTACAGAAGTGGGAGTAAGTCCCAGAAAAGAGTCTCCCTTGTGAAAAGCATACCTAATCAAAACCGGGCATTCTTGAATCTCTTAATCGCCCACCTGGGGCAAATCCTCGCGCCTAACAAAGAAATGGCCAGTCTTGGGGATCTTTTTATACATTTTGATTAGTTTTAGGGAGAAAATTGCCAGAAATTGCAAAATGGAAAAATTTTGAGTAATGCGAGATATGAGGGGTCTGATCTACTTTTGAACCACCCCTGATAAGGACCCCGTACGGGTCCTCTCATTCAAGCTTGCCACCCGTACGAGTCCTAGCCCAGCCATACGGGTCCCCTTTTGCAATCCAGGGGCATATTTTGCACCAATGCTCCATGAAAGCACTAGGCATACATCCAGTCAAATCTCGGGCCCGCTTCTCCTAAACTCTATATTTTAGTTATATTAGGGGCAAACCCCCTAGCTCACCTTGATCCTTGATTGAAGGGGCAAAATTTTTTGTCTTCACAAAAGTCAATCAAGAATCAAGGTAAGCCATTTTTGAATTAATCACTAATAGGGATATTTTTTGTACAAAGGTCCACTTAGGTATAGGAAATTCTCCCCAACAAGTGAGTCTTGCAAGAAAACAATTCCTCGGGAGAAAATAGTTCACAAAAGAACATTACTCCACTCCTCAACTGCAGAGTCAACCAAGTGGCACCCTCCAACCATTCTAGGGGCACCCCCCACCAATCCAAGGATCACCCCCACCAATCTAAGGGGCATCCCCCCATTCCCAATAGTGGAATCAACCGATCTAGGGGCATCCCCCCATTCTCTAGTAGCAGAATCAACCGATCTAGGGGCATCCCCCCATTCCTCAACAGCGGAATCAATCGATCGAGCTCTCTAAGGGGCATTCTTTAAGGGGCATCCCATTCCAGAGCGATCAGGCTAAACCTGACATTTCTCGCATTTTGTTTATAGTTTATTCAGGGGCTAACCCCATCCACACATCTTTATTCTTAATAATAGGGGCAAAATTTTTTGTTCATCACAAGGTCAATCAAGAATAAAGATGTGTCTGGTTAGATAATGTCTAACACGATGTTTGATTGTTGTCTCTTCATAGGTCATTCAAAATCCATAGCAGGAGAGCCATCTGCCTTAGGAAAGGGATACATCAGCTAGGAAAGTTGATCCACCTTGGGAAAGGGATACATCAGCCAAGAAAGTTGATCCACCTTAGGAAAGGGATACAGGAGAGTCATCCGCCTCATGAAAGGGATACATCAACCAATAAAATCAATCCGCCTTAAGAAAGGGATACATGCACCTTCCTCGATAGTGTCACTAGGCATGTATAGTATCAAAGGAAAGTCATCCGCCTCAAGAAATGGATACGCACAAAACTCATCCACCTCAAGAAAGGGAAATGCATTGGAAAGGAAAGTCATCCACCTCAAGAAAGGGATATGCATTGGCAAGGAAAGTCATCCACCTCTAGAAACGGATATGCATTAGTAAGGAAAGTCATCCACCTCAAGAAGGGGATACGCATTGGCAAGGAAAGTCATCCACCTCAAGAAGGGGATATGCATTGGCAAGGAAAGTTTTCCGCCTCAAGAAAGGGACTCCAAGGAAAGAAGTTTGCCTCAAGATAGGAACTCGCCCATGTCATCAGCTCAGGTATGATTTCTAAAACCTCACTCACATTGTGAGATCATACAGATCCGTATCTGGAATAATCCCATGAGGGGCAGTCTATGAGCACTAGATTTTAATGATCCTTCTCACGAAGTGATGATGAGAGCTAGATAATGCAATCTCTTATAGGTGTTATCAATCAAAGGTGTTCCTACTGTTGCGGAGTTGAGTTTGGCTTAAGTTTGGAGACCTAGTCTGCCCTTAGGGACCCGTACGGGAGTTGCTTGGTGGTACAGATCCACTAGCAAACCCGTACAGGTCATTTCCTTTTGTATGCTTAGAGGGGACATATACAGGTGGGACCCCATATGTACGGGTCCTATTGTTGCCTGATTAGGCTTTGTGGAAGGTGATCCCTACCTATTTTAGGAGAAGGCTCATCATGAATGTGATTTCTTGCATTGAAACCTCATTTCACCCTATAAATAAGGCCTTTTCTCACTTCTTTAAGAGATAGAATGCATATACAACATATATTATAGACAATTTCTAGCAGTTGCTATAGGTATAGAAAGGGTATAGTTGAGGTATAGGAGGTATAAAATAGGGAGAAAACCCATCCCTTGAGGTTTTGTCCACATATTATTCATTCCTAGCTTCGTTTATTAGGATTTAGGGGAGGTTCTGTCCACACAAATACTCACCAAAATAGTCCTCGAATCTCCATTTCAGCATCTACTTTGGCTAGACTCTCTCAACAGCAAAGGGATCGCCTTAAAGTGGATTCACGCCGTAAATGTAACGCTCCTAAGTTTCAAAGAGACTCACATCTCAGTTATTTTATCATTATTCTCTGGCTCAACTATTACATCTGCTGTTTTATTTCCTGTTTTAGGTCTGGTCCTAACCTATATGATCCTTGTTAGCACCTTGTATCCTTAAGGATAATAAACTGGTGCGCCATACTCATACAAAGGGAAATCCCACTTTCATTTCATTTCATCCCCATTAATCTATTTATTAAATTGAACAAAGTTTCTTATCGGGGCTAGATAGGACCCGTACGAGTCCCCCATACCCGTACCGATCCTTCCGGTAGCCGCACGGGTCCCACCCACCTGTACGGGTACTGGCCCCAGGCACAACCCGGAATTCACCTTTAATTGGTTAAAATCAATCAACTCACCATTTGCCATGCAATCATTTTCACTACTAATCAGATAAATCAACCCACAGGAGTTCAAATGTGTTTTTACAACAAAATACGTTAAAGACTCATTATTTCTCTCTAATCCTAGAAGCTGTCAGGGCACTATCGATTGTAAAACTGCCATGCTAATATAATCACATTTTTCCTAATAAAATGTTGACTTATGAAATACGATAAACTGTGCTAATCTTTGTGATGTAGGGGAATTAATTTTATTTTGTTTTATAACCTAGAATAAATGTATAGGTTCTCTTGCAATTCCCCCATTTTCCCTGGTTGTAAATTTTATTTGCCTATTTATTGCTTGTGCTTTATTATAATCTATAAACGCATGTAACGAGTGTGAAAGAGTGTAGAAAAATAGGATTTCTGTGATAATTCCCCAAATGATGAAAATAAAACGGTTTTATGCGGCAAAAATAATTTTGAATTAACTAAATGAGAAATAAGTGTCTCATCCGGTACCCGAATCTCTGATCCAAAAGGTATGAGTCTCTTGCCTGATGGGAACCGTACCAAAACTCCTTCCCAAGTAGACAACTTAGGTGGCGACTCTATCATTTGTATTGAGATTTGGTCTCAATTCTTTTATTCATTAAAATTGGGTAATTGTGCAAACTTGAACTAAAAAGGTTTCATCACCCCTAAATCCCACCAACCCCTAGTGGGCCCTGCCTCTCACCTAGGCTCCAAGGGAGACCCTCACATCATTGACACCTCACAGACGCCTACATGTTGTATCCCTTGGCCCTCTCGAGCTAGCACCGATAACACCTCTCCTCTTCTTACGAGAGGTCTAAGATAAGATGACAAAATGGAAAATCTGACTAAGCGAGATAACAATGATCGACTCAAAATAAGTTTGACTTTGCAAAGGGCTATAAGGCATACTTTCCTCACATGGAAAAAGAATGATCTCAAACCAGCATCATTTGGGTGCACGCTATCATGGTCTGTAGCTGCACCCCCTCTTTCGTCACCCGAAGGAGGCTCATCCTTGTCATCATCATCACCACCGCCATGCCTATCACTTCCATCAGTCACCACATCATCATACCCAAAATCCTTGGCCATGTCAAATGGGTCTAATCTTGGGCAAATAGGAATGAGTCGATCTAGGTGAATAAGATAATCTCGGCCAACTGAGGCCACTCTAGCCGTGTTGCCATCCAGGAACTAAGGCTGAATCACTTTGGGTATTAGATGGGGGCAGAAGGTATCAATTGGCACATATGTAGGGTCTCTCCTTTAGGCAATAATGATGGTCCTCCACCGGCTAATTCGCTCCCTGAAATACCACCCCTAGCACTAGGGGCACTCCAACTCGAACCGGTGACCATCTACTCTCCTCTAAATATCCTTGATATGATCATAGGAAGGCCATGCCCTCCACGGCTCAGCAACTAATTGCAAAATGTCAACAATGAACCAATGTAAGTATCACTCCCTTGGTACATATAGTTTCAAACTAATAGTTTGTAGAAAAAATGTATGTAGAAAATAAATTCATATTACCCAATGGCGACGAAGCTGCCGCAGATACTCTCTATACGAAGGGTGCTTAACTTTTTTCTTGTCCATCCTATTGGGAACTGACAGTCAGATTGAACATGCATAACATGCATGGCAGAAATTCAAAATTTTGTCCCTGTCCCCAGGAACTCCTATTAGTTGCATATAAATTGAATAAAGCCTTAACTAATTAATTCTCTACCTAGGTTAGCATTCAAAAGGACTAGGCATACCATATTTCCAAATTATATCCTAGCACATTTATTTTATACTAAGCATGTTATAACTCTAAGCTATAACCTAGGCATGTTATAACTCTAAGCTATAACCTAAGCATAAAATAAACTAAGCATGCAAAACAACCTAAGCATAATTATTAAGTCTAAAAACACTTAAAGAAAAAGACTTAGTAATTAAAAGAGAAATTAGAAGACTTGCTAGTTGAAGCGTGCTTTAGCAGAACTTCATTACACAAGCCTCTAAAGTAGGATAGCCTCTATGAGTATCCACACGAACCCCATCAACCGAAACCTCCCAATGAGTAAGAACTGCAGAACCTTGAGCAATTGCTAGATCGCTGCAAAATTCCCACCCAAAAATATATATTCTAGAGATTCAAGATCCACTTGAATTTAGTGCACTGAACAATGGAGAAAGGGGGCACAGTATATAGGGGGAGCTAGGGCTCCCCGCATTTAATGTGGGATGGGGAAAAACCCCCATCCCGCCCTTGCCAACACGCGAATCCCATATGATCCGTGTGCTGCCCATGCCTGCCACATAAGGCAGGCTCTTATGAGCTTGCCTTATCCCGCGAGCTAGGCCTCACGGGCTCGCAGGTGGCAAGGGCTGCACAAGGTAGGCTCTTGCGAGCCTGCCTTATCCTACGGGCCGGGCCTCGCGGGACTTCCCAAGAGCCCAGCTCACAGGTGGCCTTTGCTATAGGCCAGCACAAGCCTAGCTTGCGCTACCTGCAGCCCACGAGTGCCCATGCACTTGTGCAGGCTTATGTGAGCCCATAAAGCCTTCGGGCTTGCGGGCCCTTTTCACAAAGGTTCCAATCCTCATTTTTCTTGCAGTACTAGCTCCTTCTCCAATTCAAATATTTATTTTACGACCTTACTAAAATAGTTACGGGTCAAAATAAATTCCTCGGTCTATCCAAAATTAATCCAATCAATTTTAACCAATTAAATAATAATCCAATTATTATTTATATTATATTTTCATACTAGATTAAATCTATTAGTTCTTTACTTAGTCTGATGAAGGTCCAATGTGAGTGACCTTATAGGATCCTGAAGTATTGAGCTGTTAAGGCTTAACCAACCCTTGTTCTAATGTAACCATTGGCTTGATGCTCTAGACTGTGAATTGAACTCAATTACCTTAAATGACTGTAGTACACCTCTAGCAAGGGTGTACAATTCCCCATTACTTAGAACGTCATTTATGCTTATGACTTAATCCCGTTTAATACAATAGTTATCCAGTGCGATAAATTCCTTCCATTCTTTAATTTTAGTACCATCTGGTTTATAGGGTTTGGTTAAAGTGTTAACCCACTAATAGCGAGGTTGCTCTGAGCTATCCTAGTAGTTTACTTGTTACCGAAGTATATCGCCTTTTACCATAGTGTGTTTGACTAGAAACCATTTCGATCAAACACATACTCTGATTAGAGGTTTATGGCAATCATCACATCAACAAGTGGCTAGGTACAACTCCTTAAGATATCCGGAGCAATAGATTCTTTCCGACTACTCAACTTACCAACGTGCCATCATCACTGCACCCGAAGTCACCCGTAGCACCCTAAATTAATGAGTGTATAGTAATGACCTCAAGTATAGCAATAGTACCACACAAGGTAACTAGCATCTCAAGTACGAGGACATTCGCAAAGCTTATTGCATAAAGATAAACACTAACACATTGATATATATACCAAGTGTTTATCTTACTATAGTCTCCAATATATCTCCCAGATATATCCATGTGTCAAACTTAAGGCACCACCTTCAGTCCTTAGGAGATTAACTGCTTGGACCCTTTCCAAGAAAGTTGACCACATGCTAGTCTTTTCGCTTCATCAATATCCTTTCTTGATGAAACTATGACTAGGGATAGTTTAGACATAATCATAATTGTACATGAAGCAGGTTCCACTAGATATAGTCCAACTATAATTTCTCTGACTTCATGCTACGATATGTCAAGGACTTTTGTATACATACATTGATGAATATATTTAACCAGTTATAATATATATACATAGAAACACATTGATATAAACAAATGAACAAATAATGCCTTTATTGATTAAATAAATTATTCATACTATTACATAATTAAGATATATCGCCCTAATTGCCTTAAGGGCATACATCATATCCAACAAACTCCCACTTGCACTAAGGCCAATTAGCATTATGTCTTAATCCATATGCTTTAACATGCTGGTCATGTTTGACTTGAGTCAATGGCTTTTTCAGACCATCTACGAGGTTTTGATCAGTGGGTACATATTCTAATCTTATTATCTTAGCATCAACAATCTCCCTAATTATGTGGTACTTTCTAGATACATGTCTATTTTTCTGATGAGACCGAGGTTCCTTTGCCTGAGCTATGGCACCATTGTTATCACAATACAAAGTAATTGGATCAACAGCCTCAGGCACCACACTTAGATCACCAATAAATACCTTTAACTAGACAGCTTCTTTTACTGCTTTGCATGCAGTAATGTATTTAGATTCCATGGTTGAATTAGTAGTAATTTCTTAATTGGAACTCTTCCAGCATATCGCCCCTCCATTTAACACATACATAAAACCTGACTGAGACTTAAAGTCATCCTTGTCAGATTGAAAACTCGCATCAGTGTACCCTCTAATTGTGAGGTCACCTTCTCCATAAATCAAGAACTCAGCCTTAGTCCTTCTCAAGTACTTAAGGATTGGCTAGACGGCCATCCAATGCTTTTCACCTGGATCTCGTTGATATCTACTAGTAAAGATCAAAGCCTGAGAGACATTCAGCCTAGTACATATCATAGCATACATGATGGACCCTATCGCGGATGTATAGGGTATATTCTTCATGTGCATTCTCTCCTGAGCTGTCTTCGGACACTAAGCCTAAGATAGGTTTATCCCTTTTGTCATCGGGAGATAACCTTTCTTAGAATGCTCAAGGTTGAACCTATTTACTACCTTGTCTCTAAATGTACTTTGAGAAAGACCTAATAGCCTCTTGGATCTATCCGTGTAGATCTTTATACCTAGTATAAATTCTAATTCAACAAGGTCTTTCATGGACAACTTTCTTGACAAACATACTTTAACATTTTGAAGAAGAGAAATGTCGTTTCCTATTAGCAAGATGTCATCAACATACAATACTAGAAAAATGACTGCACTCCCACTAACCTTCTTGTAAACACAAGGCTCATTAGCATTTAGGTAGAAATCTAGTTCCTAGATTATCTAATCAAACCTTATATTCCAACTCCTGAATGCCTGCTTAAGTCCATAAATAGATCTTTGTAGCTTGCATACCTTCAAGCCATTATGAGATTTAAAACCCTCAGGTTGTGTCATATACACATCCCGGTCTAAATCCCCATTTAGGAATGCTATTTTAACATCCATCTACCAGATCTCATAATCATAATGAGCAGCAATGGGAAGGAGTATCCTTATGGATTTAAGCATCGCTACCGGTGAGAAGGTTTCATCATAGTCAATACCTTCCCGTTGACTGTAACCTTTTTCAACCTTGCTTTATAGGTAATTACATTACCGTCCATGTCTGTCTTCTTCTTGAAGACCCACTTGCACCCATTTGGTCTAAACTCTTGCGGTGCATCAACCAAATTCCAAACTTAGTTCTCGTACATGGAATCCATTTCTGATTTCATGGCTTTTAGCCATTTATCAGAATCTGAGCTTTTTATTGCCTCAGCATATGTCCTTGGTTCATCATCCTCCATAAGATATAGTTCCTTAGTATCAGTGATGACAAACCCATATCTATCGGGACCCTTATGAACACTTCCTGATCTTCGTAATGATTGTGTTTTGAAAGGTTGTTCTTAGATCACACTCTCTTGTGTATATAGAATGAGGTCAATCAGTTGATTGTCTGTTTCTTCCTCTTGAACTTCCAGTTCAATATTGCTCCCACTGACTTTTATAAGTAAGTGTTCCTTTTCCAAAAAGTGAGCTTTCTGAGATACAAGTACCTTTTGTGATTCGTGTTGGTAAAACAGATACCCAATTATTTCCTGTGGATATGCAATGAACAGACATTTATCAGCCTTGGCATTCAGCTTATCTGACGGTATCCTCTTTACCATAGTAGGACAGTCCCATACTCGTAAGTGACTTAGAGATGGCTTCTTGTTACACCATCTTTCATAAGGTGTAAAATCAATTGATTTAGAGGGCACTCTGTTTAAGACATAAACTGCGCTCTCCAGTGCATATACCAAAAGGATTTACTAGGATCTGCATGGCTCATCGTAGACCTGGCCATATCTAATAAAGTCTGATTCCTCCTTTCTGACACTCCATTATGTTGGGGTGTATAAGGAGGGGTCCATTGGGGATCTATCCCATTTTCCTTTAGATAATCTTGAAACTCCTGACTTAAGTATTCTCGTCCTTGAACCGATCGAAGTGTTTTAATACTTTTCTCAAGCTGTTTCTCTACTTCAGCTCTGAATTGTTTGAACTTTTCAAAACTTTTAGACTTATGCTTCATCAAGTATAAATAACTGTATCGTGAGTAATCACCAATAAAGGTTATGAAGTAGGAGTATCCTCCTAGTGCTTGAACACTCATTGGACCACACACACTAGTATGTATAAGTTCCAATGTACTCGTTGCCTGCTCAACCTTTCCTTGAAAAGGTAACTTTGTCATTTTTCCTTTTGAACAAGGATCACAATCACCATAAGACTCAAAGTCTATTGGGCCCAAGTCTCCACGCTTATGCAACTTAGTTAAGCGATCTTTGTTTACATGGCCTAAATGACAATGCCATAAGTAGAAGGTGTTCTCTTTATCTAATTTAACTTTCTTCACATTATTTATATTGAAAACTTCTATTTTAGTATCAAGAAAATAAATGCCACCTCTTAACATTCCATAACTACAAAGAATATTATTCAAATGAATCTGACAATTACTATTTGAAAATAAAACTTCAAATCCCTCTACTGCTAAACACACAATAGATACAATATTCTTAGTCACACTTGGAATGTAGTAACAATTATTCAAAACTAAAACAAGTCCACTTGGTAAAACAAGACTAAAGCTCCCTATGGCTAATGCAGCAACTCTGGCTCCATTTCCCATGCGTAGGTCCATCTCCCCTTTTGAAAGTTTTCTACAGTTCCTTAGACCTTGCACAGAAGTACAGATATAAGAACCACAACTACGATGTAATACCCAAGTGGATTCACGCAGAAAAGTAGCAAAGTTTTCAATTACAAACGTACCTAAAGTAGATGCCTCTATAGGCTTCTTCTTTAAATGCTCAGAAGTAGGAGCTTTGCAATTCTTGTTCTAATGATATGTTACATTGGTCCTATACATACTTACATGTCCTCTTCTTCCTTTTTAAACTCTTTAACTACTCCTTTGGTGACAGAATCCTCCAAGCCATTTTCTGGAGAATGTTTGTTTGTAGATTTTCTTGAAACTTATTTGCTTTTAGCATCGAATTTTTGTAATGCATCAACAATTTCTGGGAAAGTACAGTCATGAACTTTGAAGCATTATTCCTTTACAAATCAGTGTAGTTAATGGGTAAAGAATCCAATAGGATATCCAATCCTAAGGATTGACCGACTGAAGATCCCAATGATTCCAATTTCTCCAAGAAATCTCCAATCTTATTAATGTGTGCTACAACACTTGTCCCTTCCTTCATCTTAGAGTTCGAAAGTTCACTAGTTAATTTAAACCTTTCATACCTTGCCTTTTCAGGAAAACTTTTTAGATGGATCAACATGGTTTACAGACTTATGTGATCGCACTGTGAATGTATCTCAGGATTCTTAGTATTTAATAGTAAGTGTAAGACATAAACTAAATCCTTAATATATTTCAACCATGCATCCTTAATAATAGCCGATGCATCTGTACTAGGAATTCCTGTGAATGGATTCTCAAGAACGTATGCTAATTCATAATCCTTAAGGATATCCCTTACGTCTTTGATCCATTCATGGTAGTTAATTGCTATTAAAGTTTGGATGTATTTAAAGTGGATTTTTAAAATGGAGTTCATATTCAACCTAAGATATAAGAAAAGAAAAGAGTTTAGATATTAGTTTAAGTACATGCATTTAATATAAGGACTTTTAATTAAATACATTTTCCTACTATTTTCTTCGAAATTTACAATAGTCCATTCTATTGAACTTGGGAATTTTAGCCCAGCTAAATTTCCTAGTAGGTAGCATCTACAACTAGTCTATCATAACCCCCAATTTTGTGAGCCTAGTCACAATAGTAAGTTATAGTTGGAATCCTGTTCCATTTGCATCACATGTAATTACTAATTCATTCAAGTTCCCTAATCCCAAGGGATGTGTGCTCTTATATTAGCATCTCCTTGAATATGTCTCAGATCTCGGCCTAGCCCAGCTCTGTTAAGGAAGACCCTATCCCAAACTTTACAACCAATCAATGTGGACTAGAAGGAACGCTTTGCGTAGCACTTTGATAGCCCAAAGAGACCGTATTATAAATTTGAGTAAGGAAGACTACAACTTGCCTTAATATATTTATTTTGGGATTTTATTGGTGTTAAACGTCTCACCCAATCTAGGATTTTATCAGATGGATAAAATTATAAAAACTTTTATTAATTTAGGGAATTTTAGAATTAATTTATAAGGTCTAACCTTAGGTGGGTTCAGCTCTTTATTATAATTATTCCATCAACCTAGATTATATGCAAAATGATTAACACTTTTATTTGTTATATTTATATTGCATTTCCTTTAAGCTTTTATTCAATAAATTTAATTTTTTACTATATTACAGAAACATATATAAGCACCATCTTATATACTAGAAATAAATTAGTCCATGTTAATCCCCTGTTGGTCAATTCAAATTTCACCGATATAGGTTCCCAGGTAGGAGAGGTGCCCTATGAGGAGTAGACACCAAGTCCAATCCTTAGCCAGAACAAATACGAGCACAAACTTGAAGACCATTGGATTCTTTCGAACTAATAAATTTCGTTCCTCAAATTCATGTAAATTGGAAGCATTTATAACCCATGTAATTTAAATAAATTATTGACACTTGTATAATTTGAGTAAGTTGAGCATGCTTATTCAAAAAAAACTCATAATCATTTTCTAACCTTGAAATGAAAGGCACAAGTTTATATATATTGTTCCAAAAATTAAATAAACAAATCAGTTCATATAGAAAACAATATTCAGTTCGCTTCTAACTTAATTGTGTACTAAATAGGCAGGCTCTGATACCACTATTAGGAACTGACAGTCATACTATAGGGGGACAATATATAGGGGGAGCCGTCGGGGCCATAGTAGCCGCTAAATCCTCCTCCACACCAGCCATACTACCACTTGAAGCCTGACATCTCCTCTTGTGAGTGAGGTCCTATATATTTAATATGAAGCTCTAAACTAAGCATGAGGTCAATTGAATCTTAAAGCTAAAGACAAGAGTTAAAACATACCAGAAGAGGCCCAGCTAGACCAGTTGGAGGAGCAGGATGAGGGATCAATTGTCTCATGAACTCAAGCTTTAAGCCCTTGATAGAAGCAGCTATGTGCCCATCTTTGTTAGGAATCATAGGTCACTCAGCATCTAGCAAGAGGTGAGGATAGAAGAGATCTGCTAGAGGAGCACCGATCTCAAAGCTAGAGAGGCCAAAGTTTGAAGACATCGAACTCTCTTACCCATATACCACTTGATGTATAGGGGACATACCAAGAGGAAACACTTATCATCATGAGTCCTCTGGGAGGTTGGGACTGAATCCTAATAGGGTGTCTATACAGGGGTCACGACGAAGCTGAAACACAATCACAATTGAGGTAAATCACTTAACTTATGTAAATATGGTTTTAATTGATGTGTGTGTTCAAAGTGTAGGAAAAGAGTATACATGCTCAAATGTGAGGCCCCTCAAAATCTGTCTCAGGTTAGAAGGGGATCTCTAGTCACCTCAGACCATCCCTATGTTAACTTGCTGAGCATTGGGGCATCCTCAGCATTGTCGCCTATCTTCATAAGCATGGGTAGAAGGCTGTGCTCAAAGACCCATATCTGCAGCAAAATACAATGAAAAGCCATCAGTCCAGGGTGATTTGAAGAAGAAGGAAAAACTAAAAAAGTGAAAGAACAGAAGTAATAAGCAAGAGATGTACCTAAATAAAGAGGTGACCAACCTTTACCTCCCTCTCATCTCTTCAGACACAGGCACTTAGTCTAAAATACAACTGAACAAGAGCAGCTCGGCACCTGTTTAGCTTCAGGACCTGAGTCAAGTCCTCAAGAGTATAATGTAAGCCACAATGTATATGGCTCGCGCCCCATAGGAAGAGAACCATGGTAAGGAGAGTAAGAATGAAAGCTTGAGCATACTAGTCATATTGATCATCAGTCAGGTTTCCTCGAGCCAACCAATGCTTCTTTAGCTTAGAATATTTGAGGCACCTATCATCCGGCCTCAATCCCAGCAATCTCTCCATGTATGTCCAAACTTCGATGTAAAAATGGAATCAATCCACATACACATCAAAGAGTATCATAGTCCCAATAAAAGGCAACCCTATCACAGCTACCATGTTAGAGGGAGTGATCGTCATCTTACCCATGAGAAGGTGAAAAGTGTTGGTCACGTCAGACCATCGCTCGATGAGTACTGTGAGAGGCCCATAAATGTCTTAGGGCCTATAGCCCTCAAAATCAATACCAAATCCTCAAACCCAACATTGTGGATCCACTGACGGATGACAGCATCAATAATGGCATCTGACCAGGCCCTGACATATGGGGAGAGATCCCAATGTCATCCTTAAGAGCTCTTATAATAAGAAAAGCGATAAAAATCATGATAAGTATTCAAATTTCTAGTATTCATGCATATACAGGGATTAAATTGATCAAAACATAATTCAAAATCATGTTACAATACCTAAAAATCACAAAAAAATGACCAAATACCTGAAAATGCACAAAATGGCATTTATGCCATTTGCATTGTGGTACCTTGATTAAAGGATCACAGTACCCCAATCAAGATCATGGTACTGCAATTTAAATCATGGCATCGTGATCGATTACAGTATAGCGCTGAAAATTGATTTGAATTCACTATTTTCCCCAAAAAACAAAAAAAGACATAATTCCAAGCCTAATACATGTTATGTAGGTAGTTTTAAACTAACTGGGAACCTTTCCGAGCCCTAAAACCTAACTAATCATGCATTTTCAAAATCAATTCAATTTCAAATTCAAATTCTAAGTTCAAATCCTGCTAAATCAAAATCTAGATTGAGAATAAAATGATCTAAGGTACTAACAGGCTTGTGAGATGCATGAAACAGGTGACGATGGATCAAACTCAGATCTTGACCTCTCTCAAGATCTAAATGCTTCTCGTTTGAAACAACATAATATGCCTTACCTACTTCTAATCGAAAGTGATGAGTCTGTGGGATCAGTGTCAATTTAGCCTGAATGATAACCGATGCTCTCTCAGTTCTAGCCTTGTAAACATGATGAGATTTAGGTGAAGAAGTTAGAAAAATTAAAAAAGGGATAAAGATAGCTTTGATTGTGATTTTTTATGAAACTGTACATTTGAGAAGCAAAGAAGCCAT
Source organism: Euphorbia pulcherrima (assembly GCA_947683365.1). Lineage (NCBI taxonomy): Eukaryota > Viridiplantae > Streptophyta > Magnoliopsida > Malpighiales > Euphorbiaceae > Euphorbia > Euphorbia pulcherrima. The sequence continues at coordinate 24,339,952 of CANTUS010000009.1, forward strand.
TTTATAAGTTTTGGAACTTCATCGATCACGATACTATGATCGATGAAAACGGTATCGCAATCTGAGCATGGTACTGTGATTTATTTCATCCAACAAAGAATTTTACTCTTCCCAAGGGCAAACATATTGAAATCTCGCAAATTTTATTCATATTTACCAAAGGAATTCCTCAACCAGTAAAATAATCCAGTCTCTCTCTAGATAGCTATTTTATCCTCAGGAGGTGATTTAGTATTTCCCCGAGAAGAAGCACCAACCATTCCCCAGAGGTCCATCTAAATCTTTTTCCCCAACAAAAATTCTAAATAAGTCACCAATAAATCCTCCTATCCCTAGCGAATAATCCAACCCTTACTTGTCATATAGACCAATCAACCAAAACTCTCACCGATCCCTAATAAACGATAAAAAATTCCCCAATCAATAAACCCCACAAATGATCCAATCTCTCGGATATCGATCTCAAGTAGATAATTCAAACTCAAGCAACATTAAAATCCCCAACAAATAACTCAAAGTTCCAATAACCTGGAATTCCTCAGTAAGTGGTCTAACCTATCCCCAATTGATCACCCCCAACGAATTGAGCACCCCGAATTCCTTTATGGTGAAGCGAATATCACTCTTGGGAAGTAATTCAAAACCCGTTTGAGATGAAATAATCATGAGCACCTAATATTCCTTCATAGTGAAGTAGACATCACTCTTAGGAAGCAACCCAAAACCTATTAGAGTCGAAATAATCTTGAGCACCTACAATTCCTTCGCGTTGAAGCAGACAACACTCTTTAGAAGCAACCCAAAACCCATTCGAGATGAAATAATCTTGAGCACCATAGATTCCTATGTAGTGAAGTAGACATCACTCTTAGGAAGTAACTCAAAACCCGTTTGAGATGAAATAATCTTGAGCACCTCAGATTCCTTCACGGTGAAGTAGACATCACTCTTAAGAAGCAACCTAAAACCTGTTGGAGATGAAATAATCTTGAGCACCTCAAGTTCCCTTATAGTGAAGAAGATATAACTCTTAGGAAGCAACCTAAAACCCGTTCGAGATGAAATAATCTTGAGCGCCTCAGATTCCTTCGAGATGAATCAGACATCACTCTTAGGAAGCAAATCAAGACTAGTTTGAGATGAAATAATCTTGAGCACCAGATTTCTTTGCGGTGAAGCAGATATCACTCTTAGAAGCTAAATCAACTTCAATCACCTTGCTATCCCCAGTAGAGTCATTGAGAATACTTATTTATCATGACGAAGTGACCTTAATCACTCCGAGATGAATGAGATTTCCACTTTCCCTGCAAGTCAAAAAAGTTCAACCTTATCCAGCAGCTCTTAATCATAGGGGAAATTTTTTTTATTTCTAACAAAAGCCAATTAAGAAATGATTGTGTATAAGACCATCAAGTAAGTATTTCTTATCTGTATTCTATGCATTTTGGACACACCAACATTTGATACCCCGATCTTTATATCCTATAAGGGGCAGTCTATTAGCACAGAATTTCGATGACCCATCAGTCGATGATGAAAGGTTTATATTTTACCTTGGATATTCTTGTGTTTTAGGTTCATGAGTAAATTTACTGAAGTGGGCCTCAAAGAACGAAAAGTCTAACCTATTAAAGAGCCAAAATTTAAATTTTTCACTATACCCCAATTGATAGATCATAGTACCGTGATCTATGATTGGGGTACCGTGATCTGTTATTTCTCCATTTATTTCACTACCTTAAATCCAAATATCATGTTTTAAATCCATTCAAAAATGGTACCGTGATCCCAATTGTGGTATTGTGATCGATTCAACAGGAAAAATATTTTTTGAATTAAACCCCCTTTCCTCTTTAGTTGAGATTTGATTTTTTACCCGATTTTGGTGCCAAGAACTCTATAAATAGAGCCCCAAACACCAGAAAAAAGGGACTCAATATACTTAGAATACTCAAATACTCTCTATTAATTCTTTTATGAATTAACTAAGTTCTACCGAGTTTTCTACTCTCATTTGTTCTAGTTCATAACAATGATAGGAATTGACTCATTTGAATTTTTTTGTTATTTTCATTCATTTAAGAGTTCCCTTTCATTCGTTCTAATTCTTTGAGGTTCTTTTCTTCAAGATTGCTCCAAAACCAAAAAACTAGAATCTTACTCCACAAGGTAATAACCTGACTCTAAATATTATTTAAATTAAATTTTCTTTCAATTCTTTATATATGAGTGGGTAAGAGCCCTTTTGTGGTGATTGGAAAGCTTGCACTCAGGTGCGCTTTCTAACAACTTCTCATTTATTTTACCAAAAATATAAACTCCTTGTTTTATTTTCTATTTGCAATTTTCTGATTTCGAGCACTATACCGTGATCGACAAATCACGATACCATGATCCTCATAGAGGTACCATGATGCTTTTCTAAACAAAATACCCGAAATTCCTTATTTTTTCCCAACGATTTGATTTGCAGGCCCGAAAAGGTATTCTATCCCTGAATTATTTGTAATATATTCTATAAATATTTATGCCATGTTTAACATGCTTAATGTGTAAAAATATGATGCCATGATCACATTGAGGCCGTATGTTTTGCATTAAATAAATTCTTTTTCTGACCTCATTTCTTAAAATCAATCATAGGTAATAAATGTTATTAAATATATTATTATTGGTAGTAGAACATATGTTTAATCGGCTAAGTAGTGAATAGATGGTTCATCCGGACTCGAATCTCTATATTATGGTTTATTTTTGTCTTTTAGAGACAATACAATTCCAGAATTCCTGGAAAGAGCTAATCTAGGTGGCAACTCTAAGTTATAATATACGGATTTGGGTTCTTAGATCTTTTTTAAAATGTTTTCATAAAATCATAAAAATCCCACTAGATCATAATGCCTCGATTTATGACCCACAAGTAGCTTTGACCCCAACTTGAAAAGCCTCGCCTGCTCACAAGTGGATTGAAAGGATTTTAGTGATCTTGTACTTTGTGTTATTCACTTTTACAACAGATTTATAATGGACTATTCCATGCTTTCTATATGACAAACTGATTCGAGATTGTTGTTTGCTTTGGGAATTTTTTCAGATTGATTATAAGATTGCAATTGTTAATGAAAGCTTCTAAGATTTACTCGTCGCTTGTAGAAGCCTTTTTATAGGCAGTCTTCAAAATCTTCCCGTTGTGACTCAACCTCAAAGTCACAATCTTATCTGTTGTCTCACAAGAGTTGTTGGATCTTCCATAAGAATCATCTTTCATTTTGTTGGGCACTTTGGTGGGAGTTAACTGTCAGAATCATAAGCTTATCCGTTGTCTCACAACAGCTCTTCTCCTTGAGAGCTATTGGATCTTCCATAAGACACATCTTTTATTCTGTTAGGCACTTTAGAGGGAGTCAACTCTACCAACTTCATGTAGCTTTTTAGTCTTTTACACCTTTTAGTCCTATACAGCTTGCTTGTGCTAGCTTATGAGGTAGCTAAAAGGGTTTCTTCTCTCTTGTTGTCAACTCACTTTTTGAAAGTCCTCTTACTACTTTTTATGCAATTTTGATCACCTATCTTTTTGGATCACAAAAAGAAAAGGTCTATATTTTAGTATTTTTCTACACGTGAGATGATGAATTGGGATTTGAGCTTAATAGTAAAAGATGCTTTCCTTCTCTTGTAAGTCATGATAGTCTTTTGAGATCCTTGGCTTCTGATCGTCTGGTCTTTTATCTTGCTTCTAAAGTTTTAGAGTCTTCTGAGCTTGATCATCTTCCGAGTGCGCAATTTCTAATTTTTAGTTATCTTCAAAACTTGAATTCTAACTTTGAACTTTGGCTTCTGAGAATTCTTCTTCTAAGCTCAGTTCAACAATCTCCCCTATTTTAATTATAACAAAAATCAAGAGAAATGTTAGGTCCCCATAATTCATGCCGATTCTAATAAATATATAAATTGTACAATATGAATATTGTACTCAAATTCAAGATCAAGGATTTTACTATAAGTGTTAATAATGTGTTAACCTCTATAAAACTCGGATTACAAATACATGAAGAATATAGAAAAATATCAGAAGGTAAAAATAGGTACAACTAGTTACAACGAAGATTACAACTTGCAATCACTTATTCTTCTTCTACATAAGAATCTACGTCAGAGTCCTGTTGCCATCATCATCCTTCTCATCCCCTTTCGTGTCGCTCTCCCCTTTTTTGTTAGCATTAGAAGAGGGCTCTATCTCTATAGGATCTACCTATTGAAGCATGTGTTGAGCCTAGGCCTTTTTGTAGGTGAGCATGGTAGACTTCCCTTTCTTTTGAGCTTCAACATTTGTTAAGATTATTTCGAGGGGCTGAGTGAATGGCTCAATGAGCATTTGTACCTCAGTATTGGATGCCTCAAGACTTGGGACCAAATTTGTGATGATCTTAATGCATTCTAGATTCACATAGTCATATATGCATTTTCATAATAATACAACTCCATATTGTCCCTAGATAAAGTTGTGTGCAATGACATTGGCCATATACTAGAGAAAGGGAACTATTATTAACTCATGAACATGAAAAGGATTTGATTCCAATGAAAGATTCTAAAACTTTTTTGATGGATTTTCCAATTGAGTGGAGAGACTTTGAGTGTTTTCCCTAATTTTAGCCTTGATTGAGGATTTAGTGTCATGGATGAGTTTGGTAATCCCCTCAACTACCCGTTTTATTTCCTACTCCACATCTATAGAGACATATGTGGAATGATTCTTGCTGGTTTCCATAATGTCCTCCTTTATTTCCTTCTTTAGCTTAATTAAAGCATCAATTATGCTTGCTATGGATGCTTGGTGGTCAGTCTGCAGAGTCTTAATGCTCTATGCATTTTTCTTTCTTTTCTTTTCCTTAGTAGTAGAGTTCTTAGCTACAACATTTGCAATTTTATGTATATCCCCCATTAGTTCTATCCTTAGTGCAGCAAGATTGGTTTCAAAAGAGGAGTTGAGAGTTTTCAGAATTTCTCCTTGTTGCTCAAACAACTTCTCCATATTATCAAGAATGGCCTTTTGGCTTCCCACAAATTGCTGCTCATTCTCAATCTTTCTATTTAGCTCCATTAGTGTTGAGGTGATCTCCTTATGCTTAATAAGACTATCTTCAATCAGAGGTATGATGGTATTCTTCGAATCCTAAGCAATAGTAGGGAGCACAGAATAAGGCTGGTGGAGGCTTCCATAGATGCTGCTTGATTGATAAGGTTCATGTAATTCTAAGCAAGCTATGCTACTACTGGAGAAGTGTTGGCTAGTGAAATAGAGTTGTTCAACATCTAAAGCATTCTAATAATATACGATTATTGACAAGCAACATTATTGAGTGCCTCAACATCACTTTCCTCAGAGTTTTCTTATTGTCTTTGGTTGGTGTGATTGGATCTAAGGGAGAGTTTCTTATTATACTCAGAATCATCAAGTTTTTTTTATCAGACTTTGAGGAAGATTCCTCTTCTACTGAGCTAGAGTCGTCATCCTCTGAGCTCGATTCTGCTTTCTCATCATCTTTAAAAGGCTTTTTCATACCTTCATCATTAGAGTCCATAAGGTCCTTCCAAGTAACCTATACATCCTTCTTAGATTTTTGAAGATTTTGAGAAGTTGATTATTGTATATTCTCTTCCACTTCCTTAGTTGGTAATTGCTTATCATCTAAGTTGCCTTGCTTTTCTATTTCCTTAACATTTGGAACTGTTGAGTCATAAACATTTTTCAGAAATTGATGTCTCTACTTCAATGGAGTCATCGACCTACTTGGAATTATCAGCCTCGGCTACCTTGTGGGCGTCATTGGCTTCCAATTGAAAGTTAGTAGTTGCATCATTGGATGGGTGAGTACATCCTCAGGTATTGCCATGGTGGGTGATTTGGTAGGTGAGGATTGAGAAGAGTTTGATTTTATGGGTTTTTGGTGGTGAGTGAGATTTGGTTGGTGATGGGGTTTTACCTTTTAGGGGTGAGTTGTTTATGGCTTTTGGAGGAGAAGAAGTATTTCTATTTTGGATGGAAGTGGTGGAAGGAGTGGTGGTTTAGGTAGTGGATGAGGCGGGCAGAGTACCTGATACTGCTTCCTCGTAGGAAGGATTGATCTTTCACAACTTTAGTCCCCCAAAAGTTGTTAGAACCTCCTTACAAGCTTTCTTAGATCTCTGCTTCTGAGGTAGCTTGAGAATATCCATTTCATTTGAAGCATCTAGTTTTGGCACTTCTTCCTTTACTTTATTAGAGGTTAGTTTATCAGTTGCTACCTTTGGCTTTTTTAACCTTGACCTTCTTTATCACTTTCTTGGGTAGCTTGGAGGCAACCTTTCTTTTCTTTTCAGATGGTTGAGGTGCCTTAATACTAATAGCTTCTATAGTTGTATTTCCATTGGCCTTCTTGATGGCTCTTTTCTTCTGCTCTTTTGCTCTTCTCTTGGCAATTTCTACCTTAGTAGCTTCTATATTAAACTTCCTATCAAACTGGAGGCTGAGGAAGGTGTTTTTAGAGATTTTAGAGGCTTTAAGTTGCTCTGCATCCCTAATTTCTATCTTTTGATTTTTCAAAATCAAAGTAATTAGTCCGCCCATGCTCCATTGATGCTTCATGATGTGGTGGATGATGATCACTGAAAAGTTAATTTTCTTCTTGCTTGTCATATAATGCAATACACAGTGTTCAAGATCAGATACTAAGTTTGGTGCATTGAGCTTTCATGGGAGTGATTTGGCTATCTAAAATGGAGTACTTTGTCATATTCTTTCAAGTATATGGAAATCTTTTCTCATTTACATTATTTTGGCAGCCCATACTTCTCACTGTACTCAACATCTTTATGCTTCACATCCGCTTGCTTTTGTAGTATCAAACCTTCCACTAGCACCTTAAGAATATCTCCAAGAAGTTATGGAGTGATAGTGATGGTGGTTCCTCGGACTTCAATCTGGAGATTGTCTTCGAGTTACTTTAGATTGGCGTAAAATCCTCTCACTAATTTAGGATAATATCCTCATTCAAGAAAATCCATGTCGATGACGTGTGGGTCTCCCTTGGTGCCTTTGTGAGAGAGACAGGGCCCATTGGGGGTTTGGTTGGATTTAGGTGTGACAAAACATCCTTTAGTTAAAGTTTGTACAATAAGCCAATTTTAATGAATAAAAGAATTGAGACCCAAATCATGATACAATTAATAGAGTTGCCACCCAAGTAGTCTACTTGGGAAAGAGTTTTGGTACGATTCCCTCTTGGCGGGAGACTTATACCTATTGGATCAGAGATTCGGGTATTAGATGAGTCACTTATTTCTCATTTAGTTGATTCAAAATTACATTCACCATATAAAACCGTTTTATTTTTCATCATTTAGGGAATTATCATAGAAATCCTTTTCTACACTCTTTCACACTTGTTACGTGCATTTACATATTACAGTAAAGCACAGGCAATAAATGGGGTAATAAAAATTACAACCGGGGGAAATGGGAGAAATTGCAAAGAGAACCTATACATTTGTTCTAAGTTATACAATAAAATAAAAATAAATTCCCCTACATCTACAGACGTTAGCACAGTTTATAGCACTTAACAAATCAACATTTTATTGAGAAAAATGTGATTATGTTGTAAAGCCATATTTTAGCTTTTGTGGGTTGATTTGCTAGATTATTAGTGAAAATGACCGCATGGCAAAAGGTGAATTGGTTGATTTTTATTTCACCAAAAATGAAGTCTGGGATCTTTCTAGAGGTCGGTACTCGTACGGGGTGGGGGGAACCCTTACAGCTATCGGGGAGGACCCGTACGGGTATGGTGGACCCATACGGGTCCTGTTGGATCCGACAGAACCAGTGTTTAATTTATATCAATAGAATATTTATAGAGGAGGTAAAATAGAAGCAAGAGTTCCCTTTATATGAGTCTAGCGCACTAGTACAATCACTGAAATGATATATTAGGTACCGACAAAGCCCGTATCAATTAGGATCGGACCCAAAATGAGAATTGAAATAACAGTCGATATAGAATATACTAACAATAATAATACAGTGGATATGTGAGTCTTTTTAAAACTCAAGAGCGTTACCTTTATGATGTGAATCCACTTTGAGGCAATCCCTTTACTGTAGAGAGAGTCCGGCCAAAGTGTGTGCTTAGTTAGGACCACTTAGGAGAGTATTTGAGTGGATAGAATCTACCCTAAAACCTAATAAATGAAGCTAGGAATTAATAAAATATGGTAAAACCTTAATGAATGGGTTTTCCCCCTATTTTATACCTCCTATACCTCAACTATACCTATAGAGATTGCTAGAACTATAATTTTTCTATAGTAATTTTGGTTTTAAATTGTTTCCTCTGAAAATGAGAGGAGAAGACCCCTTTTATAGGGTTAAATTAGGTCTAAATTCGGTGATCCCGAATTCAATACCTGCCTTTTCCTTAAATGGTAAGAGACTACTTCTACATTAGCCTAAACGAGAAACAAGCATACCCGAAGGGGTGGGGCCCTACCCATACCGGTAGTAGGGGACCCGTATGGGTCCCTACCTAGGTATACAGAAGTTAGTCACCCGTACAGGTCTGCTAGTGGATCTGCAATACTAGGCAGCACTTGTACGGGTACCTAAGGTTGGTCTAGGTGTCCGTGTTATGGCTAAACTCAATTCTACAGTAGAGTGAACACCTCTGATGGAGAATACCTATAAAAGAATGCAATTTCTAGCTCTTACCATCATTTTGCAAGATAGATCGCTGAAATCTAGTGCTCACATACTACCCCTCATGAGATCACTGCAGATAGGGATAAGTATGAGCTCATGATATGAGCGAGGATTTGGGAATTATAACTGAGTGGGTGATGGTGATCTGAATAAGTTTTTTTCCTTGGGGTGAACTATTTTCCTGGGTGGTGCCTTTTTCCAAAAGCGTGTGGCTTTTGCTCATATCCCTTTCCTAAGGCGGATGACTTCTCCACGTATCCCTTTCCTAAGGCGGATTGACTTTCCTAACTGATTTATCCCTTTCCTAAGGCGTATGACTTCTCCTCATATCCCTTTCCTAAGGCGGATCGACTTTCCTAACTGATGTATCCCTTTCCTAAGGTGGATGAGTTCTCCTTGTATCCCTTTCCTTAGGCGGATCGAGTTTCCTGATAGATGTATCCCTTTCCTAAGGCAGATGACTTCTCCTCGTATCCCTTTCGTAAGGAGGATCATATTTCGTAACTAATGTATCCCTTTCTCAAGGAGTATGACTTCTCCTCACTGATGTACCCCTTTCTTAAGGCGGATCAACTTTCCTGATTGATGTATGCCTTTCCTAAGGCGGATGACTTTCCTAACTGATGTATCCCTTTCCTAAGGTGGATATCGTTTCCTAACTGATGTATCCCTTTCCTAAGGCGGATGACTTATCCTCGTATCCCTTTCATAAGGCGGATGACTTCTCCTGATTGATGTATCCTTTTCCTAAGGTGGATGACTTCTCCTGACTGATGTGTCCCTTTCCTAAGGCGAATGACTCTCCTGACTGATGATTTTGCATAACCTGTGAAAAGAGACAACAGTCAAACACCGAGTTAATCATTGTCTGAGCTGATGCATATTTATTCTTGATTGACTTTGTGATGAACAAAAATTTTTCCCCTTCAATTAAGAATAAAGATGTGTGGATGGGGATTGGCCCTTGAATAAACCGTGAACTAAGTACGAGAAATGTCGGGGTTATCCCGATTGTTCTAGAATGAAGTGCCCCTTGGAAGGGTGCCTTCCAAAGAATGGCTTTGGGAGGGCTAGACTATGGGGTAATACCCCTAGATTGATTGATTTCACTACTAGGGAATGAGGGGATGCCCTTTGATTTGATTCCTCTATTGGGAAATAGTGGGATGCCCCTGGATCTGCTTCTACTGATGAGGAATGGAGGGATGCCTCTAGATCTGATTTCGCTACTGGGAAATGGGGGGATGCCACTAGATGATTCTGCTGGGGTGTCCAAAGGTGACCCTCTGCTTATTCCACTACTGGGGAATGGATCGACATCTTTAGGTAGGTTGCTTGCTACCGGAGAAGTCCCTCTTTGCAATACCAGTTTGCTAGGGATAGACCTGCACATGAAAATTGCATTGGTTAGTAGCCAACTCAAGAATAGTCCACTTTGATCCTCAAAAGATCTCGGGAAGACTAAAATCTTTGCCCCTTCAAATTAAGAATCAAAGTGAATTAGGGGTTTTGCCCCTATTTTAGTTGAAGTAAGGAGATAAGAGAAGCGGGGTTAGCCCCGAATTCAAATTGGATGAGTCCTTGGTGCTATTTCAAATACTAGTTCAAAGATCTGCCCTTGGATAGCAAGAGAGGGCCCATATAGATGGGCAGGGATTGTACGAGTGGGGTCCTCAAAGATTGGGACCTATACGCATGGTGTGGGAGCCGTGCGAGTCCCCATAGGCAGTTTTAAAACTTAAACAGACCCCTCACATCCTGCCTTACACCAAATCTTCCTTTACTAAAAATGCCAATGATTTTTCCCCAAAACTCAATCAAGATGTATAAAAAGATCCCAAAGGCTAGTCGTTTCTCTCTTAGGCTTGAAGATTTGCCCCTGGTGGGCTATTCGGGGCTCCGAGAATGCCCGATTTATATCAGGTATGCTTTCCATGAAGGGATTCATTTCTGGGGCTCACATCGATCTCCTAAGTGCCCCTAATCCCTTCTCCTGATACTCATGGTTCTCGATCCCAAATAATTTCACCCAATTTCCCATTTTTGATTTTTGATCCCTTTGAGAATTTCTTGAATTTTGACATGAATTAAGGTGTTTTAGACCTTTTGATAGAGCCTAATGCATGTAACTTTAGCCTAGGATGCTTCTAGGATAGTTTTGGATGAGCTTTGGTTGATATTCGGATAATTTGGATTTTTAGGAAAATTCCTTCGTGGGAACTACTTGCAGGGGACCCATACGGGGTGAAGGGGGACCCGTATGGGTCCCAGTCTTGATACAGGTACCAACAGTGTACCCATACTTATGGGGCTTGCCTATACGGGTCCTGTCCTCAGGGACAGAATGCCTACTTCCTTGATTTCTGCCATACTTTTCTGATTTTTGACATGTTAGCTGTATTCTGACCTTGTTGAACTATAATTCTATCTTTGCAGTTTTAGTATAGGACTGTGGGAGCCCTAAGATTCTGCAAGAAGTCCTATGAGGAGATAAGCACTGCGGAGGATACCAAGCTGCTGGCCCGCATTGACTCTTTTGACTTTAGTGACATCATTAGGGCATCCCACAGGCTCCAAAGATGTTGGCTCCTGGGCTGTTTCAACTTTGATGGAGAGGTGGTCAAACACGACCTATACTTTCCACTTATTGATCAGGGAGGTCACTATTACTCCTTTCAATATTTGTGTTGTGATAGGGCTAGAGTGGAGCGGGGAGATTGTCCACTTTAATATGTTTACTGATAGGTGGCACTCCCGGCCTGAGGTCAAGGCCTATATAGCTAGATTACTTGGGCTTCGTCCGAACAGGATGAACAAACTTAATAACGGGGATCTCCACTCTTACTTAATTAGGCATCCGAGGCCTATTATAGCTGATAGGAGGGATCAATATGCTATGTCTTTCTAGCTGACATTCTGTACTATTGTCTTCTTCCTAGTCTGCTCGGGCAACCTTAACTATGGTTTGCTCACAACTGTAGAGGATCTTGCGGCCATGCCCAACAAGAATTGGTGTCGGGCTATCTTAGCATAGTTTTATTATGGGATGGATGTCGGAGTTTGGGGCCAGCAGTCCGAGCTCAAGATCTGCCACCTGATCTTGCTGGTAAAGCTAAAAGCTCATCTCTAGTGTTGTATCTCTTCATTCAAACTGTGTTGTGACTAATCCTAGTTTTGTTTTTTAGATTTGGGCTTTCGAGCACCGGTTCATCCCTAGGCTGGGGTAGCCTATGCAGCTTGAGACACCGTATATCATCTCCTAGTGGATAGGATTTTAGCAGGACTAGTAATTGAGTACGGTGAAGTACAGAGAGTTCCTACGCTAGCTGCTCTCGGATCGGGTAAACTTCTTCCCTATTAAACTTGGATTTTACATTTCAATAAACCATTAGTAGAAACTATATTTACAAGGTTATGACACTCATAGTACACTTATACTATGCAGGTTATCCGAGACCCGTTGTAGAGATTGGCTACATATGGGGCCATTGTGCGAATGCGAGCTAGTGCTGATGATCGCCGCTTTCTCTTGGAGTCACCACTCTCCTATGAGTGGTATTCCACTGAGCGGTGTTCGATATTGGAGGACCAGCGCAGTGGTGGTGAGATCGGTTCCTCGCCTAATTCTAACAGGCGTCTTCTAGCCTCATCTCATGTCGGGAGCTGACCAGGGGTTCTATTTGTTAGGCGAGGAGGCTCAAGCGCTGTCTATGGAGGGTTCTTTTAGAGACTTCATTGATTCATTGCTTCTCCCTCCTTGCGAGAGGATTCATCATGAGGATGTCGCCTTTGAGTTTCATAGGAGTGATGATGAGGACGATAATGGCAACGATAATGATGAGGATGAGGATGGGCCGAGGGGCGAACATAGGGGCCCATTTATGGCTTGGGGTACTAGGGGCTCGGCTAGGTCCACTACCCCTTCTTCCTAGGTATTTTCTTGAATCAAAGTCTTGTGAATACTTTATGATTTCTTGTAATTGCTCGGTATTCTGAGTATGATGTCTTATTGCTACAGCCTCCTGCCCCTATGTGGAAGAGACCTGCTACCACTGCTGTTGTTGCCCCTAAACCACCTGTGAAGCGGTCTTACGCTTCAAGATCCATGAGAGAGGGGATCCTCCGAGCTGAACTATATACCTTCTTATAACTCCTCGAACATTTAGGGAAGTGAGCCATTAAGGAGCTCGAAGAGTCGGTCCAGCCCATTGGTTTCACTCCTTCTAGTTCAACCCACGTAAGAAGGTTCTAACTTTTAACCTTGTCCATTATAGTGATTGCCTGATATGTTCCATCCTGATGTTACCCTTTGTTTCTAGGTGACTATTGCTGAGGTAGAGAGGATTGCCAGGGGGTACTTTTTGGTAAGAGACTTGCTACTGCGTAGGATACACTAGCCTCGGTAAATTTTACCTGTAAAATTTAACAAACTATGCATGATGCATGCTATGACATATATGTATACTGATCTCATGATTCTAATGCAGTAGATCTGGCTGGGACTTGGATGCTATAGAGGAGAGGACTATATTCTTGGAGGATCAGTTGAGGGCAGCTACTGCTGAGGCTGATTAGGCTAAAGCCGAGACTGCTCGAGCGAGGGTAGAGATAGATATGCTGAGGGGCCAGCTAGTGATGATGATCGAGGATAGATAGATGCGAGCTCCTTTTGATGAGGAGTCCGAGGAGGATCTTTCTGCATACCGAGTGACTCAGAGGGGTGGGGGTCAGGATGTTGAGGGAGCTGTTGTTGCTATGAGTGTGGAGGCATTAGGGATTAGGGACCCTATTCAGTCAATCGCTGATGCTGATAGGACCGAGGAGCATATTACTATAGAGGTGGATGACCTGCTAGCAGATACCCAGGATCAGGCTCAAGAGGGTGGCCATGGATGGGATCCCCCAGCGTCTTAGATTTAATTACTCTGATAGCCTTTTGATACTTTTGGGCCATATGTGGCTTGTTTTCAATGTGCACTTTGAACTGCTACTTTTGACTTTTAACTTTTTTGTGAACTTTTCTGAACCGAGAACATTGAATATTGACGTTTTGCGAACCCAAGTTACTTTTTCCTGATAATTTTGTAGTGAAGGGATTAGGTGGTGTTCTAATTTTTGCCTAGGCCATTCGATATAAGATGACCTACCGAACATTAATTTTTTTTTGTGTCCTAATTTTTGCCTGGGCTATCCTTGATGGCTTAGCCCAGTGGACTTTTACTTTTGCCTTAATTTTTGCTTAGACCGCCCTTTCGGGTTTTCAATCCAATAGGCTTTTTTTCCTTAGATATCGCCTGGGCCACCTTTTCAGGTTTTCAACCCAGCATGCTTTTCGAACTTTTGCATGGGTCTAATTTCTTTTGTGGCCCATCAGTATTTTTGTCTTTTACTAAATAGTGCGTGTAGTGTATAGAGAATTTTAACAATGATCCTTAATATGATTAAAAAAATTGATGTTCACATACCTGCGATTATTTCACCTAAAGACATGTATGCATTCATAAGACCAAGATTCTTTTGCAAATCATATCATGTTTATTGATGAGATTAATTTGAGTACATAGGCAATGGTAAGAATTTCCAATGATTAACCCTTACCCGCTTTCCAGTCTTTTTACAGATTTTATAGAAAGCAAAACTAAAGTGTTTTCTCTCTATTCCCTAACTTTTGCCTAAGCCGCCCTTTTCGGGTTTTCAACTTAGCAGGCTTTATTTTGAGTTCCCTAACTTTTGCCTGACCGATTTGCAAAATATCGATCAGTGGGTTGCACCCCAATTTTTTCCCAAGCAGTAGAGGACCACTTGTCGGGTGTTTTATTTATTTTATTCTTTGTGCTGCTCTTTTTTGTAATTTATTTCTTTTGACCTAGATATGATAGCGTTGAGCCTGTCTTGATTTAGTGGATTCACAAACTCATTTCCATCCATATCTATAAGCTTGAATCCTCCTTTGCCAAGGACTTGCTTAACTATGAACGGTCCTTCCCAGTTAGGCCTGAACTTGCCCCTAACATTAGTGTTGACTTGGCGTAATTGTTTGAGAACCAGATCTCCCGCTTTAAGAGGTTACTTCAGGTATCTGACTCTATTATTGTAAGTTTGAGCCATATGCTGCTGGTACATCTTTAAGTGACCAAGTGCCTTAAGCCATTTCTCATCTATTGTATTCAACCATTCATACCTAGCCTTTGCCCAATCCAACTCTTTCAACTGAGCTTCGAGTGCTACACGTAATGATCTTATTTTTGTTTCAACATGTAATACCGCTTCCATCCTATATACTAAAGATAAAGGTGTTTGGCCAGTAGGCATCCTCACACTGGTTCTATACTCCCAAACTGCAAATGGAAGTTTGTTAGCCCAATCCCTGTAAGTGGCTACTGCCTTGGATAAGATTTTCTTAATCGACTTGTTAGCAGCTTCTACTGCCCCATTAGCTTGTGGCCTGTATGGAGAAGATCTATGATGTCCAACATTAAACTTGTCAAATAACTCACTGGTTGCCCCTTGGAACTAAACCCCGTTGTTAGAGACCACATGATGCGGGACCCCATATCCAGTAAAAATATGTCTCTCTATGAACTTGGCCATCTTCTTGGTGGTGATATTTGTGTACAATTCGACCTCTACCCATGTTGAAAAATAATCGACTACGACTATGGTGAATTGATGTCTGTTGGTTGATGATGGCCGAATTTCACTAATTATATATATCCCCCATGTCGAGAAAGGCTAAGGAGTAGACAAATTATGAAGTTCAAATGGAGTTAGATGCTGTATGTCCCCATGAATCTGGCATTCATTACATTTCCTAACCTTGTCTACATAGCCAGCATTCATCATAGTCAAGAAGTACCCCAATCTCTTAATTTTCCTTGCTAAAGCCATGCCATTCATATGCATGCCACAATCCCTTGAATGTACGTGGGTCATCACCTTTTCTGCTTCTTCTTTTGATGAACACCTCAACAGTAACCCCTCAGCTGTCCTTTAGAAGAGATCTTCATTAACTAGTTTGAATTTTGAGGCTAACCTTTTAAGAGTCAAGCAATCTGAACCTGATGATCCATCAGGGAATTTTCCTTCCCCCAGGATCCTTTTAATGTTAATAAACTAACAATTCTTTTCCTCCCCTAGAGTCACGACTCGAGTCTTCTCATGAAACAGGGAGCTAGCAGTCTCGATTATGAGTGCGCGGATGAGCTGTACTTCTTCTCCTTCCCACATTAATGCTAGGGTAGCTAAAGAATCAGCCATTTGATTCTCATCTCTTATTATTGGAAAAACAATTGATTGACTTGTGCCGCCAAGTCCTAAATTGCCTCTACGGATGGTCTCAGCGATCCTTCTCTAATTTCCTATTTCCCAACAACCTATTTTATTACCAAAGCGGAATCTCCCATCACCCTGACCTCTTTGCTTCTATTTCAATAGGACTTCAAGACCAAAGAGACAAGCCTCATATTCGGATCCATTATTGGTGACTGGGAATTCCAATTGTTGGCTTAGTGGGATAACTTCATTTTGTGGTGTGACGATGATTACCCCAAGACCGGCACCCTTTCTATTCATAGCCCCATCAAAATACCTAATCCATTTAGTCCTCTCTACTTCCACTACTGCTAACTCTTCATTGGGAAAATCCAGGTTCTCCACATAATCAGATTCAATGGGTTGACTTGGCTGAAATTCAGCCACCGCTCTCTCCTTGATGACCTTCTTTGTGACATACTCAATATCAAACTCAGATAGCAATAGGAGCCAATGAGAGAGTTTACCTGTCAATGTAGGGGATTGTTAAAGATACTTCATTGGATTCACTTTCACAATCGCCTGGATTCTATAAGACTGGAAGTAATGCCTTAACTTCTTAATTAGCCACACCATAGTAGTACATGTCTTTTCCATTATCGTGTACTTTGTTTCATAATCTAAAAACTTCTTACTCAAGTAGTAGACGGCGTGTTCACTCTTATCTTCCTGTTCTTAGACCAACAACGCACCTATATATGAATCCTCTATGGCCAAGTAGAGTATCAAAGGTTTACTAGGCATCAGAGGTTTTAAAATTGGAGGATTCAATAGGAGGCCATCTAACATTGATCATTCCATTCTATCAGCTGCTTTCTTTTTAACAACTTAAAGATAGGCTCACAAACCGTGGTTAGCTTGGCAATGAAATGGCTAACATACTGAAGTAATCCTAGAAATGATCTAACTTCCTTTTTTGTTCTAGGAATAGGTATTTCTTGAATGGCCTTGACCTTATCAGGATCAACCTCGATTCCTCTCTAAATGACTACGTGACCAAGAAGCTTCCCTGATATAAGTACACACACAATTCTTCGGGTTCAACCGCAGGTTGTATTTCTCAATCCTTGTCAAGAACCTTTCCAAGATCTCGGAATGTTCTTCTCTCATGTTGGACTTAACTAGCATGTGGTCCATATAAACCTCATCCTCTTTATGGATCATGTCATGTAGCAAAGCTTTTACAGCTCTTCCATAAGTTGCCCATGCATTCTTCAGTCCAAAAGGCATTACCTTATACCCCTACTCAGTGATGAAAGCTGTCTTGAACTTATCTATAATGTCCATTAGAATCTGATTATATCTAGAAAACCCATCTAAGAATGAGTACATTACGGCTCTGGCAGCACTGTCTATTAGCACATCAATATATGGTAACGAGAAATCTTCTTTGGGAAAAGCCCTTTTTAAATCACAAAAGTAGATGCACATTCTTACCTTTCCATCTTTCTTAGGAACCGAGACAACATTGGCTAACCATGTTGGATACTCAATTACTTCGATGAACTTAGGTTCAAGTAACTAGCAACTTTAGCTTTGATTTTATCAGCCCATTTCGGATGTAATCTTCTCAATTTTTGTTTAACTGGTTTGCACTTGGGGTTAGTAGGGATACGATGCTTGGCTATATGGCGATCTGCCACAGGCATATCTTCGTAGAACCATATGAATGTGCTAACATGTTTTCTAAGCACTTTTATTATCTATCTTTTTTCAATAGGGGTTAAGTCATTGGAAATGGTTACAATTTTTGGAGTTTCCTTTGTACCCAAATTAATGTCATGCAACGAAATGTCATGAATGCTAAAAATGTTACGCGTATGGTTAGATAAATGCATGGTGCCATTAGGCGAAACATCAAAGAAGTAAGCAAAATCACTACTATTAACATTAAGATGCTAGAAGGCTACATCATTTTCATTACATAAAGTTGCATTGTCATCCTCCATAGGCAGAGGGTCTTCTTGTTCATTTATCAAGATATGGCTCAAGTCGCGATCTAAATCTTGCAGATGGTCCTTGGTCAATACATCATTCACGACTTCCCTTGTGACTTGGGCCAAGTTTTTCAGTGCTTCTTAAATAGGTGTCTTCTTCTTATGCCCCATTGCAAAATGGTGTATATTGAAGTGGTAAGAGTATCGACTGCTTTTTCTACTTCAATTTTTGACGGGTTCTCATCTCCCACTATCTTGGAGAGTCTCTCGACCTCAATAGTAGCCTCATAACTTTTAGGGATAGACTTGTAGGCATTTGCGAATGTCATCTTGCAAAGTAGAGGTGATAATCCAAAGATGAATCGGTCAGCTAATTCCATTTCCTGTGGTTTTCTTTTAAAGGCCACCACAATTGTTAACCACCTCTTAAAGTAGTCATGGATGGGCTCTCCATTCCATTGTCTGATAGCTATGAGATCAAATATGGATGGTTCTTCTCTTGCTTTCTTAGCTTCCATAATATTCTTCCACACCTTGTTTTGTTCTAATCCTGAGTTAATCATGGCTATTTCCTCTCCTCTTCTACGGGTTTAGAAACTTTGCCTTCACTGATCAATGTAGTGATAGCTTTGAGGAGATCTTCACATATTTTAGTTGAATGACTAGGACTGGAATGATATACATAGAAATTGCCCTTCTCTTTGGGCTTTGGTTGAACATATGGCCGTAGGTTATCGATCAATCCGTAGTCCTTCAACTTTCTGAAGATGACCAAAAGGGGAGTACCCCAAGGTGAGATGTCATTAAGGGCCATGGAATGAGCCATTTGGTCCTAGGTTATGCCGTAGTATAGACCCATGAAATAAGGCAGGATCATCCCCTTTAGCATGACCACAAAATTTGATAGCTGAATCGGGTCCTTGCTATGGCGAAACTGCAAAATAGCCTCTTAACATAGTGAATGAGTCCCACTACTAACTATGCAAGGTGTTAGGTCCACTGGTTGAACTGACTTACCAAGTTGAGCCATGATAGTGATTGGTATGAGTGCTAGATGGAATTGTCGATCCTTGTCTTGAACTGAGGTATTAACTAAGAGATCAATACATGCATGAGATGTGGTAGGCATGCACAAATTATAACGATGCATGGTGGGGTTAATCACAACACATGTGAAGTGATGGATTCCATCCTTATTTCTACCCACCGAATCTGATGGTTTTCTTTCTTAGTCTAATCTCACACAGAAATTAGAGTACCTAGAGGGTAAAATTCTATGGCTTTTGATAAGAATGGTGTAGGGACGTATCGAAAGTTGATGCAGAAAGTTCCCATTATATCAAGCCTCTTTTAGAGGGAGATAGCAATGAGTGCTCCACCCACTACAGTGTCTCTAATTCCTGGCGGACATGGGTAACACTTTCGTGAGTGTCACGGAAATAATACGGCACCCTAAGCTAGCGCTGAAAGAAGAGCACATCTAACTAAAGACAGAAGGAGATGAGAAGATAGAGTGTGATAATTTTCCCAAATGATGAAAACAAAAACTGTTGAATCAAGTAAACGATTTTTGGTGCCCATCTTAATCTTTTAAGCTTTTAAAACAAAAACCAACATTTTGCAAGCTAAAAGATTATATCCCTAATAGAGTCACCACTGTGAGGTGTCAATGACATGTGGGTCTCCCTTGGCGCCTTTGTAAGAGAGGTAGGGCCCACTAGGGGTTTTGTTGGATTTAGGCGTGACAAAACATCCTTTAGTTCAAGTTTGCACAATATGACAATTTTAATGAATAAAAGAATCAAGTCCCAAATCTCGATACAATTGATACAATCGCACCCAAGTTGTCTACTTGGGAAAGAATTTTGGTGTGGTTCCCTCTGGCCGGGAGACTCACACCTATTGGATTAGAGATTCGGGTATTGGATGAGTCACTTATTTCTCATTCAGTTGATTCAAAATTACATTTACCGCGTAAAACCATTTTAGTTTTCATCATTTATGGAATTATCATAGAAATCCTATTTCTACACTCTTTCACACTCGTTACATGGGTTTACATATTATAATAAAGTACATTCAATAAATGGGGGATTAAAAATTACAAACGTGGGAAATTGCAAAGAGAACCTATACATTTGTTCTAAGTCATAAAACAAAATAAAATTAAATTCTCCTACATCCACAGACATTAACGCAGTTTATAGCACATAACAAATCAGCAATTTATTGAGAAAAATGTGATTATATTGCAAAGCCATATTTTAGCTCTTGTGGGTTGATTTACCAAATTATTAGTGAAAATGACCGCATGGCAAAAGGTGAGTTGGTTGATTTTTATTTAACCAAAAAATGAAGTCTAGGTTCTGTCTGGAGGCCGATACCCATATAGATGGGAGGGACCCGTATGGCTATCGGGGAGGAATCGTTCGGGTATGGGGGACCCGAATAGGTCCTGTCAGATTTGACAGAACCAATGTTTAATTTATATCAACAGATTGTTTATAGAGGAGATAAAATAGAAGTGGGAATTCACTTTATATGAGTCTAGCGCACTAGTATAATCACCAAAATGATATATTTGGTACTAATAAAGCCCGTCTTAATCAGGATTAGACCTAAAATGAGAATTGAAATAACAGTTGATATATAATAAACTGGCAATAACAATATAATGGAGATGTGAGTCTCTTTAAAACTCAAGAGCGTTACCTTTACGATGTGAATCCACTTTGAGGTGATCCCTTTACTATAGGGAGAGTCTGGCCATCGTATGTGCTTGGTTAGGACTATTTAGGAGAGTATTTAAGTGGACAAAATCTCCCATAAAACCTAATAAATGAAGCTAGGAATGAATAAAATGCGGTAAAACCTCAATGAATGGGTTTTCCCCCTATTTTATACCTCCTATACCTCAACTGTACCTATGGAGTTTGTTAGAACCATAATTTTTCTATAGGAATTTTGCTTATAAATTGTGTCCTCTAAAAATGAGAGGAGAAGTCCCCTTTTATAGGGTGAAATTAGGTTAGCATTCGGTGATCCCGAATTCAATACCTGCCTTTTCCTGAAATGGTAAGAGACTACTTCCGAATTGGTCTGAACGAGAAACAAGTGTACCCATATTAGTGGGGCCCCACCCATACCTATACTAGGGGACCCGTATGGGTCCAACCAGGCATACAGAAGGTAGTCACCCATACGGGTCTGCTAGTGGATCCGTACCACTAGGCAGCACCCGTACGGGTACCTAAGGTCAGTCTAGGTCTTTGTGTTATGGCTAAACTCAATTCTACATCAGTGGGAACACCTCTGATTGATAATACCACTAAAAGAATGCATTATCTAGCTCTCATCATCATTTTGCATGATGGATCGCTGAAATCTAGAGCTCACATCATCTTTAACTCCTTGATTATATCAGCATATGGAGCAGTGAATAGAAGATATTCATCTGCAAAGATAGGTTGAGCCTTTATGTTTGCTGGCTTTCTAGGGAATTTTAATACCATAAATTTAGAAGATGAATCACCTTCTCTAGAGTTGGCGGTAGTAGGGTTTGATCTCTTAGGGGCAATTTGGAGTGTTTGAGTGTTTAGAGAGAGGGAATTTTGCAGAGATTTTTCTTCTGAAAATTTTCTTTAAGCGTAAGGTTAAAAGATGAGAATTTGGGGTTTATAAAGTGTCTTGATCATATCTAGGGGCAATCAAGTCTTAATGTAACGGTTTGTGAATAAATAGTCTTTTTTTTATGAGTGAACTCGTGGTGTGGTTAATGGTAAAAAGGTAAACTATTTTCAGTCTTTTACCGCGCATGTGAAAGGTTATTTGCCTTTTGAAATTCAAATACATTTAGCAGTTGTTAGTTTAAATCTCCGTACACATGTCGCAGATCAAAATTGATGACTTATCTTTTGAGAAAATAGTCAATTATGTAGGATTTGACATTCCAATTGCTTCTTAGAGGCTGCTGAATTGTTCTTTGCTCAGAGGCGTGGTGAAAATTTAAGCATGTTGTTCATATGTCGGAATGAATACCAGCTTTATATGCTTTATCTTGCTGTGTTGAACTAGATTTTTTGATAGATCAATGATGCTTTTGCTTTTGCACATGACTTTTATGCATTCAGTCTTAACTCTATAGTCTTCAAGTTGTTGCTTGATCCACAAGATCTGAGCCACACAGCTTCTGACAGCCATGTATTCTGCTTCTATTATGGAGAGAGCTACAGATGTCTGCTTCTTACTATATGATGAGACTATACAATCTCCAAGAAAGTGACATCCTCTGTTGGTCCCTATGCTTATGCTAACAAGATCAAAGGGGGGTGAATGATCTTTTTCGCAGAAATAATAGACTTTTAAAAAGTCTTGTGTAGCATGTTTGAATGTTCCGGATATTTTGGATCTGGATGATACAAGTAATGTAAATTGTAATAAAATAAAGACAAAGTAAAGAAAATTCAAACACGAGAGATTTGCACTGGTTCGGCCCCTGCCTACATCCATTCCCAAAAGGTTCCTTCCTTTGAGCTTTTCCACTAGCGTGATTTCTTTCCAACTGGCAGTAATCAAGCCTTACAGTTTGTCTCTGGATGGTACCCCTTCTGGATGTAGGATATACCATTGGAAGCACCAACTCTTAGCTGAGTCCTCTTGCCTTTAGCAGGATATACCACTTAGATTTCTACCCAAACCTAAGCTGAGTCCTATAGGGAGTTCCACTTAAAGCACCAATTCTAAGCTAGATCCCAATCTCAATACTCACCCAAGTATGAGATACTACACTTTATTTTTCTCTAAGATTTTGGTTTTGGATGTCCTTAAGTTTACAATTCACTTCAGAATCCTTACAAATTGATTTGGAAATATTTGATTCTTTGAGGAATGTGTTCTTTTATTGCTCTAAGCAAATTATCTTGTTAATTGCTTTTCAAATTAACCAGCACCTTTTCAACTTGTGACGCTTCCCTTTTATAGGCTTCTATCATAAATGTAGCCGTTGTGGGTTGGTACACTATATTTAATCTTCACCGTTGATCAGGAAAGATGTGGAGCTTCTAAAGCCGTTGATCAATTTGTTAGATAAAGATTTTGACCTATTTGAATCCTTGGAATTGAGGCTGAAAAGTTGTCAGTGATCATTTTCTTTGGATTTTGGTGATACACCAACTTTTATACCTGTAGCTTTTTAGTGTGAGCTCCACACACGTTCTTATTAGTCTAGGCGAAAAAGGTTGTTACTTTTTTCTCTATTCGGTGTCAGCCCTTCATCCTTTTTCTGAAAAATGTTAGGTGTCATTTTTGTCTTACTTTAGGGAATAGGATCTTTCACTTGGAGACCAAAAGAAAGAAGGGAATGGAATTTTTGAATTATTCTCTTTGTCTGAAATATTAAGTCTTCCAAATGGCTTCAAATTGAACATATTTGGATTTGCCTTCTTTTGGATGCTTCTGCAATCAGTTGTTTCGAATGCTGTCTTGGGCGGTTCAAAGTTTGTTTCCTTTCCAAACTTTAACTAGATGCTTCCATTTTAGCTTAGGTGATTGTCTTCTCTTGTCTTGGACTTTGATGCCTTGAATATGTGTCCAGATATGGTGACTTAGGTTCTTTTATATTGAGGTGTTTTGTTTACTTGAAACCTGATCCGGTTTGTTTGTGTTCTGGATCATTGTTTCCTTATAATCTCCCCCATTTGATGGAAATAAAAACTGAAGACATCTAAGCATAAGGAAAGTAGTTTATATGAGCTAAGTATGATTCTTGATACATAGTCATTTACAATTTTTACTCCCCATAATTCAAGCATCCCCATCAACTCCACGATAATTCTACAATTCTAATTTCTAATGTTTTTGTAGTACAATTACAGATTGTACTTTTAGAAGCAATTTTTGTAATATATTTTTCACTATATATACTTCTGTCATGACCAGTGGTTAACATCAATAAAGTGTAAGTTTACAAGAACAAAAATATATTAGTGAAAAAGTGAAGCTAGCTATTATAGATTTTACAAGATAAGATATAGCTAGTCTAATTTCTTCTTCCGGATGCATCAGATGCTCCTACTTCCTTTTCTTTTCCTTTGCTGCTACTCTCCTCTTTTAGACATTTCTCCCCCTTTTTGTTTTTCATTAGAGGGGTTGATTACCAAATAGGTTTTGTAGTTTACGAGGTGTTGATGATGTAGGGGTCACCCTTGGCGCCTGTGTGAGAGGCAGGGTCCACCGGGGGTTTGGTTGGATTTAGGCGTGATAAAACATTTTTAGTTCAAGTTTGCACAATAAGCCAATTTTAATGAATAAAATAATCGAGACCCAAATCTCAATAAAATTAATAGAGTCGCCACCCCAATTGTCTACGTGGGAAAGAGTTTTGGTATGGTTCCTTCTGGGCTGGAGACTCAAACCTATTGGATTAGAGATTCGGGTATTGGATGAGTCACTTATTTCACATTTAGTTGATTCAAAATTTCATTCACCGCGTAAAACCGTTTTAGTTTTCATCATTTGGGGAATTATCACAGAAATCCTATTTCTACATTCTCTCACACTCGTTACATGCGTTTACATATTACAGTAAAGCACAACCAATAAATGGGGGAATAAAAATTACAACCGGGAGAAAAACGAGGGAAATTGCAAAGAGAACCTATACATTTGTTCTAAGTTATAAAACAAAATGAAAGTAAATTCCCCTGCATCCACAAATGTTAGCACAATTTATAGCACATCATAGATCAACCCTTTGACGTATTTTGTTGTTAAAACACGTTTTATCTTTTTATAGGTTGATTTACTGGATTATTAGTGAAAATGATCCCATGCCAAATGGTGAGTTGGATTGATTTTTAATCAGTTAATTATGGGTTCGGGAACCTGCCTGGGGCTGGTACCCGTACGAGTGGGTGGGTCCCATACAGGTTAAAAGGAGGACCCGTACAAGTATGGTGTACCTATACGGGTCCTATCTGGTCCAGACATAAACTCTATTTAGTTTAGTTTACAGATTAATAGCTTAACAGATTGATGACAGAAAAACAAAATAAAAAGGGATTTCCTTCCGTATGAGTGTGGCCCAACTATTTGATATCTTTGGGGATATATGGTGCCAACAAGGCCCATACGGGTTAGGACCAGACCCGAAACAAGAACTGAAAAGAACAGATAAAACTAGAGAAGCGGAGAATAATAATAATGAAATAATTGAGGTGTGAGTCTCTTTGAAACTTAGGAGCATTACCTTTACAGTGTGAATCCACTTTGAGATGATCCCTTTACTATTGAGAGAGTCCGGCCAAAGTAGATGGTGAAATAGGACTATTTAGGTGAGTATTTGTGTGGATAGTACCTCCTCTAAATCTTGGTGAATGAAGTTATGAATGAATAAAATATGGACAAAACCTCAAATAATGAGTTTTCTCCCTATTTTATACCTCCTATACCCCTACTATACCTTTTCTATACCTATAGAAACTGCTAGAATTTTAGTATTATTTTTGTATGAGATGTGTGTGTGTTTAAAATGGGAAGAGAAGGGCCTTATTTATATGGAAAATGAGGTCTAAATGCAATAAATCACGTTCATGACCTGCCTTTTCTCGAAATAGGAAAGGATTCCCTTCCAAAAGAGCCTATTTAGGCAACAAGAGTACCCGTATGAGTAGGGCCCCACCTATATAGGTACTAGGGGACCCGTATAGGTCCCCCCCAGGTGCATGAAAGGGAGACCCGTACAGGTCTGCTAGTGGATCTGTACAACCAAGTAGCACCCATAAGGGTCCTTAACGGTAGACTAGGTTTCTAACTTCGGCCAAACTTAACTCTGCAGTAGTAGGAACACCTCTGATGGACAACACCTAAAAGACATTGTATTATATAGCTCTCATCATCCTTTCATGAGATGGACCATTAAAATCCAGTGCTACTAGACTGCCGCTCATGGGATCATCACAGATACGATCTGTATGATCTTACGTTGTGAGCGAGGGTTTAGAAATTATACCTGAGGTAATGACATGGGCGAGTTCTTTCCTTGAGGCAAACTTCTTTCCTTTGCTAATGCATGCCCTGTAGAATGCATATCACTTTCCTGAGATAGATGACTTTCCTTTGCTACTGTGTATCCCTTTCTTAAGGCAGATGACTTTCCTTTTGCTACCATGCATATCCCTTTCTTGAGGTGGATAACTTTCCTTCTGCTACCATGCATATCCCTTTCTTAAGGCAGATGACCTTCCTTGTAAATGTGTATCCCTTTCCTAAGGCAAATGACTTTCCTTTTGCCGATGACTTCTCTGGGGAAGATGTGTGTATCCCTTTCTTAAGGCAGATCGACTTTCCTAACTAGTGTATCCCTTTCCAAAGGCAGATGAATTTCCTGAGTGGTGATGTATGCCTTTCCTAGGGAGGATCAACTTTCTAGACTGGTGATGTATCCCTTTTCTACAGCGGATCAACTTTCCTGGCTGATGTGTCCCTTTCTTGAGGTAGATCGACTTTCCTGATTGGTAATGTATCCCTTTCCTAAGGCGGATCAATTTACCTGACTGATGTATCCCTTTCTTGAGGTGGATCAACTTTCCTAACAGGTAATGTATCCCTTTCCTAAGGCAAATGACTCTCTTACTGTGGAATTTGAATAATCTTAAAAAGAGACAACAATCAAACATTGAGTTAGTCGTTATCCAAGCAGACACCTCTTTATTCTTAATTGACTTTTGTGAAAACAAAAATTTATTTTTGCCCCTTCAATTAAGAAAGAAGTGTGGATTAGATAAACTAAAAATCATGTGTGGGAAATGTCAGGTTTGGCTCGATTTCTCTATAATGAAATACCCCTTAGAGGGGTGCCTCTCAAAAAATGCCCGTAGGAGAGTTAGATAATGGGGGTCGCCCCTAGATTGACCGTTTCCATTGAAGGAAGGGGGAATGCCCCGAGGTTGGTGGGGGGGATGACCTTGGGATCTGATGATTCCACTACTGGGAAGTGGGGGGATGCCCCTGGGACCTGATTCTCCTGCTGCTAGAAAGTGGGGGGATGCCCTTGGGACCTAATGATTTCCCTACTAGGAAGTGGGGGATGCCCCTAGGTCTTCGGGGGGTGCCCTTGGGACCTGATTCTCGTGCTAGGGAATGACCCTAGGGTAAGGTGCCCCAAGGATTCTTTATAATGGGATTATGCCCCTTGAGTAATTCAGTCGCTAGAGGATGGGGTGAATGCTCCTTGACTAATTACACTGCTGGCGGAATATGGAATATACCCCTTGACTAGCCGACTCTGCTACTGGGGAGTAAAGTGATATCCTTTGGCAAAATCTCTTTCTGCTAGGAAGGCCCCCCTTTTCTTGAAAAACTTGTGAGCTGAGGAAGAACTCCTGTGCTAGGATGGACCTGTTACACAAAAATTTTCCTGATTAGTTTTCAATTTAAAAATGTCTTACCTTGATTCTTGATTGACTTTTATGGAAACAAAAATATTTTTCCCCTTCAATCAAGGATCAATGTGAGTAAATATAACTAAAATGTGGGTGTGAAGAAGAGCGAGGTTGGCCCCGAGCTTGGACTGGATGAATTTTTGGTGCTTGCTGAAATACTGACACAAAAATTTGTCCCTGGATGGCAAGTGAGGGCCCATACGGGTGGGCCAGACCCTTACAAGCAGAGTCCATGGAAGCTGTGACCCATATAAGTGGGGTGGGACCTATACGGTTCCCTGACAAGGCTTTCAAAAGGTAGATGAGCCCCCTTATATCCCTCCTCATACTAAAATTTCCCATTTAACGTTTTCCAGTAATTTTTCTCCTAAAATCAACCAAACAAGAACAAAAAGATCCCAAAGACCAGCTGCTTCTCCCTTTGACTCAAGGACTTGCCCTCGGTGGATGATTCAGGGCTTCAAGAATGCGCAATTTCAGTCAAGAATGCTTTTTACAAGGGAGACTTTTTTCTAGGACTTACTGCCACTTCTAAAGTGCCTTTGATCCCTTGTCCCGAGACCCACACCTTAAAATTCTAGGTAATTTCACTCAACTCTCCATTTTCCAATTTTAAACTTTTGACAATTTCTTGAATTTTAGCAAGGATTAGGGTGCTTTAGACATTGGAATAGAGCCTGATGCATGTAACTTTAGCCTAGGATGCTTTTAGAATAGTTTTGGATGAACTTTGGTTGGAACTAGACAATTTTGGATTTTTGGGGAGATTTTCAATGAGGGGCTACTTGTAGGGGACATATACCAGTTAGAGGGGACCCGTACGTGTCCCATTTTTTATGTAGGTTTCACTCATGGACCTGTACTAGTGGGTCCTACCCATACAGGTCCTATCCTTAGAGACAGAACATTGTTTTCTCGGATTTTTGCAATCCTTTTCTAATTTCTAACTTATATGCTATATTCTAACCCTGTTAATTTGTAATTCTATCTTTATAGTTTTAATGTAAGATTATGGGAGCCTTGAGCTTCTGTAGGATATAGTATGAGGAGATTCATATCGTGGGGGACACGAAGCTACAAACCCACATTGACTCCTTCGGCTTCAGCAATATTATTACGGCCATCCCTCAAGCCCCTAAGACATTGGCCCCTGGTGCCATTTCATCTTTGACTAAGAGATGGTCAAAGACGACCCATACTTTCCCCTTGCCTATCAAGGAGGTCACCATTACTCCCTCAGATGTGTGCACCATGACGGGCCTAGAGTGGAGCGAGGATGTGGTCCACTCTAATGTTTATGTCGACTAGTGGCATTCTCGGCTTGAGCTGAAGGCCTACATTACTAGATTACTTGGGCTTCAGCTGGGCAGGATGAATAAGCTTCAGTACGGGGATTTGCATGCTCACTAGATCGGGTAGCCGAGTCCTGTTATAGCTAATAGGAAGGACCAGTACGCCCGGTCTTTCTTGCTGACATTCCTTACCACCATCTTCTTCACAGTATACTTGAGTAACCTCAACTATGGTTTGCTCTCTATTATGGAGGATCTTGCAGCTATGCCCTACAAGAACTAGCGTCGGGCCATCCTGGCTCAAGATCTGAGCTCAAGATCTGCCATCTGATACTATTAGTAAATCCTAACCCGATCTTTTATGTTTTAACCTTTTGTCTGAACTTGTGTTGCAACTAACCCTTACTCTATCTTGCAGATTTGGGCTTTCGAGCATCGGTTGATTCCTAAGCTAGGATTTCTCCTGTAGCCTGAGGTGCCACATATCATATCTAGCTAGATGGGGCCTTGGTAGAATCAACCCCTGACCACAGTGTAGTACTGAGAGTTCTTACGCTAGTTGCACTTAAATCGGGTAAACTTCTTCTACTGAACTTGCATTTTACATTTTAATAAACCATTAGTAGAAACTGTATTCACTAGGTTATGATGCTTATAGTGCATTTATTTCATGCAGGTCATTCGAGATCCATTGCAGAGATTGGCCACATATGGAGCCATTAAGCAGATGCAGGCAGGTGTGGATGATCGCTGCTTTGACCTTAAGTCACCACTCTCCTATGAGTGGTATTTCAGTGAGCAAGTCCAAGGGTAGTGAACCAGTGCCATAGTGAAGAGACTGATCCCTCCCTCGATCCTGGTGGGAATCTTTAGGCCTCATCTCATGCCAGGGACCGATCAGGGGCAGTATTTGCTGGGTGAGGGAGCTTGCATGCTATTTATTGAGGGCCCTTTTACTGAGTTTATTGATTCCTCCCTCTTGCAACCCTATGACAAGATCTAGCATGAGGACAAGCCCCTAGAGTTTCACTAGAGTGATAGTGAGGATGATGATGATGAGGAGAAGATGGAGGGAGGACCGAGGGTGACCACAAGGGTCCATCTATAGTTAGAACACTAAGGGTTCGACTAGGTCTGCTACCCCTTCTTCTCAGGTATGTGTCTCACTTGGCCTACATGAATACTTGGTCGCTTTTTGAAATTGATTATGAATTTAAGTCGGATTCTTTGTTGCCATAGCCTTCTGCTTCCACGCGGAAGAGGTTTGCTGCTACCACTACTACTGCTGCCCCTGAGCCGCCGGTGAAGCGGTTGCCTCTAGATCTTTGAGGGAGGGCATCCTCTGGGCTGATTTGGATACTTTCTTTCGGCTCCTCAACCATTTAGGGAATTGAGCTATCAAGAAGCTCAAGGAGTTGGTCCAGCCTATTGGTTTCACTCCTTCTAGCTCCACCTAGGTAAGGAATCCTTTACCTTTGCCTTTGTCCATTACTACTTAAGACGTCTTATTCTGATTTGACCCTTTCTTTTTAGGTGACCATTTTTTAGGCCGAGAGGATATCCCAGATTATTTTTTAGTGCAGGGTCTGCTATTGTCCTAGGATGCTTTAGCTTTAGTATGCTTTAGCTTGAGTAAGTTCCTTTTACCTGTAAAATTTCAACAAACTATGCATGCATGCCATGACATTTAGATATGTGTATTGATCTTATGATTTCCATTGCAGACTTTGTTAGCCATGGAACAGAGCAAGTCCAGGATTTGAACTCTTTAGAGGAGAGAGCCTGATTCTTGGAGGAGTAGCTGCGCGTAGCCACTATTGAGGCTAATTAGGATAGGGCCAAGACTGCTTGAGTGAGGGCTGAGATTAAGACACTGAGGGGTCAGCTAACAAGGATGACTGAGTATAGGCAGACATCGGTCCCTTCTAATGATGAGTCCGAGGATGATCTTTTTGCATATCTAGTGGCTTAGAGGAGCGCAGATCCGTTTGTTGAGGGGAGTGATGCTATCGGGGCTACTATAGGGACCTCAGAGACTAGGCCCCCCTTCTAGCCAGCTATAGATACTATCGATGACCATATGACCATAGATGTGGACTATCTGCTGGCAAATACTAAGGATCAGCCTTAGGAGGGTCGCCTGGGAAAGGATCCCCTGACCAATTAGATTATGATTATGACCTAAACTATTTGATACTTTTGGCCCTGTGTGGCCAACTTTGATTATGACCTTTGGATTAGTACTTTTGATACTTCATTTATGCTTATGGATTTTTCTTGAATTGAGACTGCTGAATATTGTTGCCTTGTGAACCCTTATTTTGTCCAGTGATGTCATAGTGAGGGGATCAAGTGATGTTCCAACTTTTGCATAGGCCACTTGATGTGAGGTGACCTATCGAACATTTATATTTTTTTTTCTTTTTTTGTCCTAATTTTTACCTGAGCTATCCCTGACGGTTCAACCCTGCAGACTTTCCTTTTTAGCTTTAACTTTTTCCTAGATATGAAGCTTTTCTTTTTCTTTTTGCCTTAATTTTTGCCGAGATCGCCCTTTTAGGTTTTCAATCCCATAAGCTGTCTTAATTTTTACCTGAATTGTCCTTGATAGCTCAATCCATCAGACTTTTCTTTTTACCTTAACTTTTACCTGGAGCACCGTCTCGGGTTTTCAATCTAGCAGGCTTTTTTTAAAATGTGTGATAAAGATGAATACAATGATGCATAATACGTAGAGAAAAATTGAAGTTCACATACTAATGATTATTTCACCTAAAGCCATGCATGCATTCTTAAGACCAACATTCTTAGCAAAATCATAACATGTTCATTGATGAGATTAATTTGAGTACATATGCAATGGTAAAAATTTCCAATGGTTAACCCTTACTGCCTACTAGTCTTTTACAGATTTTCTAGAAAGCAACTGGCATTTTTCTCTCTATGCCCTAACTTTTGCCTAAGCTGCCTTTTTGGGTTTTCAGC
Source organism: Euphorbia pulcherrima (assembly GCA_947683365.1). NCBI lineage: Eukaryota > Viridiplantae > Streptophyta > Magnoliopsida > Malpighiales > Euphorbiaceae > Euphorbia > Euphorbia pulcherrima. The sequence goes on from CANTUS010000009.1 coordinate 24,371,660, forward strand.
TTAGCGGGCTTTATAGGTTAGTTGGAGTGCCCTAATTTTTGCCTTATCGATTTACGGAATACTGATTAGTGGGCTGCACCCTAATTTTTGCCAGAGCAGTAGAGGACCACTCACCGGGTGATTTATTCTTTATTTCTTTTATTCTTTGTGCTGCTTTTTTTATGATTTAATTCTTTTGAGCTAGACATGATAACTCTTGAGCCTATCTTGATTCACTGGATTCAAGAACTCATTTCCATCCATATCCATAAGCTTGAATCCCCCTTTATGAAGGACTTTCTTCACGATGAATGGTCCTTCCTAATTAGGCCTGAACTTGCCCCTAGCGTCAACATTGACTTGGCATAGTTGCTTGAGGACTGGATCACCCGCTTTGAGATGCTGTTTTAGGTATCTGATTCTATTGTTTTAAGCTTGAGCCATGCATTATTGGTACATCTGGAGATGGTCAAGTGCCCTGAGCTATTTTTCATCTATTGCATTCAACCATTCTTACTTGTCTCTTGCCCAATTTGATTCTTTTAACTGTGGTTCAAGTGCCACTCTTAGAGATCTTACTTCTATGTTGACCGGTAACACCACTTCCATTCCATATACTAAGCAGAAAGGTGTTTGATCGGTGGGAGTTCTTTTGCTGGTTCTATACCCCCCAAACTATGAATGGAAGCTTACTAGCCTAATCTCTATAGGTAGCCACTGTCTTTGATAGAATCTTCTTGACTGATCAGTTTCCCTTTAGAGCTCTTAAGATGGTCAATTTACGACTTAAGATGTCCTTTCCACTTTGGTGATTAAAGTCGTCCTGTTATTGGTGCTTCTTGGTCTTCTTTCTTAATGATGTGTGCTCTTGTACACCTTTTCCCCCTCATGAAGAAAGAAGGACCTAGGCTAATTGTATCATGTTTGCTAAACACTTTTTATTGTCTCTCTTTTGATGATAGATTTTAACCATTGGAAGTTTATACCATTGCATTGTACTTAAGGTCAACTTCATTAATAAAGATAATGATAGTTTTAAGAATGTTGTTGTTATGAGTGCATGATATCATTAGGACGAAATACTTGAGGAAAATGTGAATGATAGGTGCATCAATTTATTCATGACATGTTAAAAATAAAGATATTGATGTTTACATTTTATTCATGATATGCCTTATAAGTGGTATTGTTTGCATAAAAAATGTTTGCAATATTAAAAATTACATCATTTGAATCATCCTCCATAGGTGGAGGGTCTTGTTGATTGATAGTTGGATTGGTAGCCTTATTGTGCAAGTTTGCTTGTGTTCCTTTGGCTACTGCTTTTGCTAAGTTTTTGACAGCCTGACTGATGGGATTTCCTTTCTCATTTCTTTTCCAATTCTTCCTCATAAGTACCGCTAGTGTTTTAGTGATGGACTCGATTGCCTCATTCATTTCATCCTCTTCAGCACTCCCATATACTTCCATAAAAACTGAGGTTTCAATTAGGCAGCCCTCTTGAAATCATATACATCATCGAAGATCTCAAAACTAAGGACTTTTTGGCCACGTACTTTGACAGGTTCTTCTTCGCCCGTGAATTTCCCATGCTTGACTATAGCCCCAATCATAAGGCAGGATTTGGATTTTTTAGCACTTGGGTGATTCCCCCAACTGAGTCTAAAGGGCCATGGAAGACGTGAAAGGGGTTTCAGCAATCCCTGTAGGTTATTTCCAAGTCCCTTACCCTTTACATGACCCTACTTCATCATAATCTTCTCAATTTTAAGAGATATGTACCCCTTAACCAAAAACTTCGTATCTTCATAAACTACAGCCACCCTTGATTCCTTTTCCTCGGCCTCCATAGCCTCTATGATAGATAGTTCGTTAGCATTAATGGTCACCATCTTGCCATTGTGGATGAGCTTAACTTTCTAATGGACTGTGGAAGGGACAATCCCTAATGCATGGAGCCATAATCAACCCAATAGTAATGAGTAGGTGACGAGAATATCGAGAACAATGAATAGGACCTTGGACTTCACTTCCCTAACTATAACTTTAGATTTGAAGACCCTAATGACACTCCTCTTTGTATTATCATATTCCCTTATAACAGTATTGGACTTCTCCAACATGGAATCGTCTAGCTCGAAGTGAGGAAGAATCTTGGCAGGGCAGAGATTGAGGGCAGAACCATCGTCAATCACAACACACGGGATAGAATGATCAAAGATTTGTACCCTAATGAAGAGTGCCTTGTTATGTTTATTCCCTTCGACTGAGAGGTCTGGCAGATATAACTTAATGGGTTTGATCTGATCAGGAGGAGATACCTTGATAACTGAGAATACCTCAACTAGAGTGGTAGAAGTTATAGCTTCCATACTTAATAACTTTTTTGTTAGACCCTTGTGATGTTCTTTAGAGTCAACAAGGAGCTGTTAGATGCTGTACTTAGCAGGGGTAAGTTGTAATTGCTGGATAAGCGGGGTGACTTTCTTTTTAGTACTGACCAAAACATGAGTCTTAGTAGTGGGCTTAAAGATTGGACCCTGATCGATATTTGGAATGACCTGGATATCCACATCTCTGCCCCTTCTTCTTTTTGGGATAGCGTCAGGAGGGATCCTCCCACTGCAGGTAATATGTACCACCCCATCTTTCATATAACTCCTCCCTTTGAAAGTTTCCACCAACAAGGTTGGTCCTTCTAGCTTATCATTCTTCAATACATAAGCATCGATATCAATTGGCCCCGGTTGAACCAACATAGCTTCGTCATCATGAATTCCCTAGCTCGAATGCATCGATGTCAATGGGGATTAGTTCATCAGGCAAGGCCACTATTGAGTGAACCATAGGATTAGCTTGGGAGATTATATTAAAAACATGGTAGGTGGGCAACCCAGATTTGACAGCTGCAACCTGCTTCTCAAAATTTGGCAAGGGGTTATTCATGATGCTGGGATTAAGCTCGGGTTCTTAAATCTTCTTGTCCCTAATCAAACCTCGATTAGCCTCTAATAGATCCCTACAGGCACTAGTGTGATGCCCCTTACTGACATGGTAACCACAAAACTAATCCCTATCTTTAGGTTTAGGTGGGACATAGGGGTTGATACTCTGAAGAATGCCGAGTGCTCTCAACTTAGTGAAGATGGTAGCCAGAGATGCTTTCTGAGGAATAGTGCCATCTTTATGAACTGCAGCCACTTCTTCCTATACTATCCCTGCTATAGCGTCAGAGCCGAACTTTGACTTAGCAGCCAAGGCTAGGCCGAAAGGGTCATTCTTTTTAAACCAAGGTTTGGTCGGTACACTTACCTTTTCTAATTCCTCGATTCTTTCCCACTTCTCAGCTTTTTCAAAGACCTCACCGTAGCTAGAGAATTTATCCATACCAAGGACCTTATGATTAGTAGGCAGGGCACCATCCATCAATTTTATGATCATTTCTAGGAGACTTAGCGTATCCTTCAACAGAACTTGAGTGGCCATCCACCTTTTGAAGTAGAGTTTGAACTTTTCATTGTGGCCTGCTTGATAGCCTCCAAATTTTATATGGTAGTTTTAATGGTGGCGTTGAAACCATACTATTTAATAAAAGCCTCCAATATAGCTTTCTAGTTTCCGGTCACTTCATTTGAAAGAGTGTTGTACCAATAAATAGCAGGACCCTCCAGGTTTCAAGGGAACATTTCGGCTAAGACTTTATTGCTTAACTTTTTGATTCTCATAACCCTTTGATAGGTGGTGATGTCAGATTGAGGCGGACCAGTTCCCTTATACTTCGCTATGCTAGGCATACTAAATTTTTGAGGGACCCAGTCCACCTCTTTAGCAATTTGAACTGATAGTGATAGCGGTTGAGAGCTGGGATTGGCAGCCAACAATTTCTGATAAAGATCATGCAATTCTATGGACAAGGATGACCCCACTGATTGAGTAACTACACCCAAGGGTAGGCCTGCTGATTGAGGAAAGGTTGTCCCCTTGGGTGTGACAATAAAATTGGGGGTAGGGCCAGATGCCCTAAAATAAAGTGGAGGAGGCACAAATCCCTGACTAGACTGAGCAAACTGAATGATGGCCGATAGAACCACTATACCCACCAACTGGAATGACTGGCTAACTAAATAAAATGGACCCAAAGAACCCAATTGACCAAACTGACTGGAAGAATCCCCACGAGCCTGCACAGGCGGCAACTAAAATTGAGTGAACAAATTATGAGTGACCCCCAAAACTTGTTCACTAATCACTGCATTCACTGCTGGAGCACTGACAGTGCACTGCGAGGAGCGTTAGCCATTCTCTCCTTAGCCATGATTGCCCTAATGGAAGCCAACATCTTATCATTCATTCGGCCCAAGAGCTGATTACTTCCCAAGTACTGTGAGACAAGATTTCCGATCTCTGACCTAACCTCAGCCCTTGATGCATTTCCCTTCTCACCAGTAGTAACATCTTCAACCTCAACATCAATCAGGCCCTCTAGAGTTAGGATACAAGACATCTCCTCAAGATGATAAGTAGAAAGATCAATCAGACTAAATTGACTGTTGGACAAAATACCCGTGGATAAAGACCGAGTAACCCTTAATGGAACTGGAGGATCCGAAATGCGAGTCAAACGGATCTAGGAATGTCTCCACTCTCCTTCTCTTTGAGGTTTGGTTTTGGCTGAGGTGATAACCAAGAGATCAGTACATGCATGGGATGTAGTTTGCATGCATAAATGACAACAATGCATGGCGGGGTTAATCACACAACTTATGCGAATTGATCGGTTCTGCCCTTATCTCTCCCATCAAATTTGAGGGTATTCTTCCTTAGTCTAATCTCACATAGAAATAAGGGTACCTATAAGGCAAAATTCTAAGGCTTTCGATAAGAATGGTGTAGGGACATATCAGAAGTTGATGTAGAAGGTTCTTATTGCATCAAGCCTCTTTTGGAAGGAGATGGCAATGAGTACTCAACCCACTAAGGTATCCCCAATATCCCTAGCGGTCATGGGAATCAATGTTGTAAGTGTTGCGGAAATAATAGGGCACCCTAACCTAGTGCTAGAAGAAGAGTGCATCTAACACAAAAGAGAAGGAGATGAGAAGATAGAGTGTGATAATTTTCCCAAGTGATGAAAAAGAAATCGGGTTGAATCAAGTAAATCATTTTTAGTGCTCATCTTAATCTTTTAAGCTTTTAAAACAAACCAACATTTTGTAGGTTAAAAGATTATATCCCCAATAGATTTGCCACTGTGAGGTGTCGAGGACGTGGGGGTCTCCCTTGGCACCTATGAGAGAGACGGGGCCCACTGGGGGTTTTGTTAGATTTAGGTGTGATAAAATATTTTTAGTTCAAGTTTTCACAATAAGCTAATTTTAGTGAATAAAAGAATTGAGACCCAAATCTCGATACAATTGATAGAGTCGCCACCCAAGTTGTCTACTTAGGAAAGAGTTTTGGTACGGTTCCCTCTGGACGAGAGACTCATACCTATTGGATCAGAGATTTGGGTATCAGATGAGTCACTTATTTCTCATTTAGTTAATTCAAAATTACATTCACCGCATAAAGTCGTTTTAGTTTTTATTGTTTGGGGAATTATAACAGAAATCCTATTTCTACACTCTATCACACTTGTTACATGCGTTTACATATTACAATAAAGCACAAGCGATAAATGGGGGAATAAAAATTACAACCGAGGGAAAAACGGGGGAAATTGCAAAGAGAACCTATACACGTGTTCTAAGTTATAAAACAAAATAAAAGTAAATTCCCCTGCATTCATAGATGTTAGCACAATTTGTAGCACATTATAAATTAGCAGTTCGACGTATTTTGTTGTTAAAACATGTTTTATCTTTTTGTGGGTTGGTTTACCGGATTATTGGTGAAAATGATCTCATGGTAAATGATGAGTTGGATTGATTTTTAATTAGTAAATTATGGGTTTGAGATTCTGCCTAGGGGTGAAGGAGGACCCATACAAGTATGGTGTACCCATTTGGGTCCTATTTGGTCCAGACAGAAACTCTGTTCGGTTTAGTTTACTGATTAACAGATTTATGGAATGATGGCAGAAAAATGAAATACAAAGGGATTTCCTTCCATATGAGTATGGCACACTGAGTTGATATCTTTGGGGATATATGGTGCCAACAAGGTTCATACGAGTTAGGACCAGACCCAAAACAAGAAATGAAAAGAACAGATAAAACTGGAGAAACGGAGAATAATAACAATGAAATAATTGTGGTGAGAGTCTCTTTGAAACTCAAGAGTGTTAACTTTGTGGCGTGAATCCACTTTGAGATGATCCCTTTACTGTTGAGAGAGTCCGGCCAAAGTAGATGGTGAAATAGGACTATTTAGGTGAGTATTTGTATGGACAGAACCTCCTCTAAATCCTAGTACATGAAGTTAGGAATGAATAAAATATGGACAAAACCTCCAAGAATGAGTTTTCTCTGTTGGTCCCCGTGAGATCTCTATAAGGTTAGAGGGGGGTAAATGACCCTTTTTTGTGGAATTTATAGACTTTAATAAGTTTAAGTGCAGCGTGTTTGATTATAATCCGGTGGATGGATCTGGATGATGCAAAAGCAATAATATAATGCTGTAAGTAAAAGTAAGAAAATCAAACACAGTGATTTATACTGGTTCGGCCCCGCCTAGGTCCAGTCCCCGAAGTTTCTTTCCTCTAAGCTTATCCACTAGTGGATTCCTTTCCAACTAACAGGAATCAAGCCTTACAGATTGTCTACGGATGTAGGATATCCCACTAGAAGCACCAACTCCTAGCTGAGTCCTTTTATCTTTAGCAGGATATACCACTTAGACTTCTTCCCCGAATCTAAGCTGAGTCCCAAAGGGAGATCCTACTCAAAGCACCTACTTTAAGCTGTATCTCAATCTCACTACTCACCCAAGTAGGAGATACTTTACACTTTGGTTTCTATCAAAGGTTTTGGTTTTTGGATTTCCTGAAGTTTATAGCGCACTTAGGAATCCTTATAAACTGATTTGAAATTGTTTGATTCTTGGAGGGATTTATTAATCTGATTATTTTCTAGCAATTTCTCTTGTATAAGATTTTGTGAAATCAACTAGTACCTTCTCAACTTGTGAAGTTTCCCTTTTGTAGGCTTGGATCATAATTGTAGCCGTTATGGGTTGGTGAGCTGTAACTCAATCTTTACCATTGATCAGGTAGGATGTAGCACTTTTAGAGCCGTTGATCAAACTGTTAGATAGTAATTTGACCAATTTGAATCCTTGAGATTGAGGCTGGAAAGATGTCAGTGATTGTTTTCCTTGTATTTTAGTGTCACACAAACTTTTACACCAGTAACTTTTTAGTGTGAGCTCCAGGCGCCTCCTTATTGGTCTAGGTAAAAAAGGTTGTTATCTTTTTCAATGCGATGTCAGTACTTTTGTCCTTTTTCTAAAAAGTGGAAGCTGTCTCTTTTGTCTTACATATGGGGAAAGGATCTTTAATTTTGTAGACCAAAAGGTGGAGGGAAAATTTATCTGTGAAACTTTTCCCATTGTCTTGATCTCTGAGTCTCCCCAATCTGTCTTATTCCGGAGCTTGTACAATTAGTTCTTTTGGATGCTAGACTTGAGAATTTAAAGTTTGTTTCCTATCCAAACTTTAACCAGATGATTCCACCATATGCTTAGGTACTTGATGTCTTCAATGGATGTCCTAGAAGCTGGATCTTGACTGGATGCTTCCATTTGGATTTAGGAGATACTATGTTCAAGTTTTTGACTCTTTCAAACCTAATCTGGATATTTTAGTTCAATTGAGATTCCGGATCATTGTTTTCTAACAATCTCCCCCATTTGATGGAAACAAAAACTTAGACAGATAAGCATAAGGGAAGGATTTATATAAGCTAAGTATGATTTTTGATACTTAGTCATTTACAATTATTCCCCCATAATTCTAGGATCCTAACTCCCCCAACATTTTTGAATTCTAGCTTCTAATGTTTTTTATAGTACAATTTCAGATTGTACTTTAGAAGCAATGTTTTATGAACTTTTTCACTTTATATATACTTCTGTTGTTAATAATGGTTAACATCAATGAAGTTTAGGGTACAAGATACAAAAATACATGTAAATGAAAAAAATTTGAATCTAGCTACTACATTGATTACAAAAAATTTAGCTAGACTACTTTCTTCTGGATGCTTTGTCCTCCTTTTCCTTTCCTTTGCTGGTCCCTTCCCCTTGTTGACTCTTCTCCCCATTTTTTTTACAGCTTGGGGGTAGATTACCATGTAGGTTCTTCCATCCTAGCTCTCTTACCAAGCTTTAGAGTAGATGGAGTAGCCAATATTGCCTTTTCTTCGCTCGGTAATGATTTGACCAATTATGGCTGGATTAAGATGTAGGGGTTTGAAGGCTTTCTTCAGGTTAGCATAGGATTTTTCGATAGACGGATGCAGATATAGGGCAAACTCCCTATCTTTCTCATCAAAGTAAGGGAAGAATGCCTTTATCAATGCTGTTACTCCCTTTTGGTGAAAGAATCCAGAGTCCCCAATGTGTTGGACTAGGTTCTGGAATATAGAAAGGAGCTGGCTCTCCAAAATTGAGGGGATGGTAGAGGATCTGGGTATTGAGAGATTAGTTAATCCAGTTTAAAGATTTTCAATCTCTTTGCCAAGATCCTGACAGATGTTGTGGATGGTTTCTGTTTGGAGCTTTACTTCCTTGGTGAAGTTAGCTTTCCAATCATTTATTATCTTCTCAAGTCCAGCCAAACGGCTTCCAATTTCATCTCCCATATCATCCAGCATTTTTTTCGATTTTTGGGAGAGATTCATCCACAAAATTTACAAGCATTTCCTAGACAACTTGTTGTTCTTCTCCAATTTTGTAAGGGTAGGCGTAGGATCCTTTTCAGCTATGAATTTTTACAAGTTTTCAAACTCGGTATCAATGTACACCTTTATTTTAGTTGAGAGCTCGGAAAAGGAAGAGGTGATTTTGTCTAAGATTGTTCCATAATTATTTGAAGCCATAGTATTTGCTTAAGCAGCGGATCTATTGGCCTCGGTGACATTTTCTTTAGGCTCATTAAGGATCAGAGTGACTTTGGCTAGAGAGACTTCTGCTACTCGATTGGTAGTTGGAAAGTCTTCAACTTTTTCTTCTATTTTCTTCACACTCCTCTTAATTGCCCCAAACTCTCCCTTCAAATCCAGAGGCTGGAATTCGACAAGCCGTACTTTTTCCATGCCTTTAAATATTTGCAGATATTCTGTAGGCTATGCTTAATGTACCTCTCCTCATGTTCCTCATGAGTAACTTCCTGAAGGATTTTGAGTGTAGTGGATATTCTCTTGGCTCTTGCATGATTAAAATTAATAGCTGGGATTCGGATTGGGCTGGCTAGTGGAGACTCAAATTTAGAACTGCTTCCGGTCTCATCAGATCCGGATGTGTCAGCCTCACTAGATTCCTCTTCTTTTTCTTCTTCTTTATCATCTTCCAACCGATCCTCTAGACTAGCCTCGCCCCTTGAGTCCACTCCGGGAGCATGCTCATGGGAACCCAGACCAAGTCCCTCCTCTAAAATGAGGTTTTCCAAGTTGGACTAGTTTTCCTTGGATGCAATTGGAGATTAGTCATTCAAGATATTCATTGCTGATTTAACAGCAATAGTAGAAGAACTTGCATTTAAATTGAATGAGACAGAGTCAGGAATTACCTCAAGAATTGGCATTTGATTTTGATTAGCTCCTCTTTCTTCTTCATTTTCTTCCACCTCAACCCTCGAATGATAGGAAATGTCCTCTGTCACCCCTACAACTGCCTTTTCAAGGCTTTTATTTTCTCCTCCAGACGCATTTAAAATGTCCTTAATGCCCTCTTTATCTTTCTTTACAAGACTTTTCTCAGTAGTGGTTTCAACTTACTCATGTAGTAGATATTTAGGAAGGGGTCTGGATCTGGGTAAAAATTGAAAATTTTCTACTTTCAAATCCTGAGAAATTTTTACTAGATCCACCAGATCAATATAGATGGGTTAAGCACCAAAAGAGCCACCGACACCTTCTATTGTGAGCTTTTTATTGATCTAATATTGAGGAATATCCAGATTGACTAATTCAGTAATCCCCGGAACATTCTTCCCTTTCATGGCTCTAGCTTCAGCTAATTTTTCTTCTTCTTCCCTTTTTGCTGCTTCCTCATGAATCATTATGCCTGCGGGCTTCTTGGCCTTCTTCTTTTCATGTGTTAGAGCTGTTTGGGCTTTTACGGCTTCATCAAAAGCACACCCCTTCTGGGTGAATTATTTCTTAAGAATGGGAAGCTCATCCTCTATTTCTTCATTTTCATATTCTTATTCCTCTATCAAAATGCCTTTTATGTTTCTCTTCTACCCTTTTTGGTATCCTTTCCTAATAGCAGCAGCAGCCATTGTAATAGTCTCTCTTGCCTCTGACCCACATACTGGCTTCTTCACTTTATCAGCTTCCTTAATTAGTCTACCTTGAGACTTAGGCTTCTCCAGAGATTTGGCCATCAGTTGGGTTAAGGATAAAGTATCCTCATTGATTTCCCTAGCCAGAACTAAGGCAAGATTCTTCTGTGCCTTTGGCTTATTAGTTCTTACTTTCTTAGGAACCGAAGCTTCTACCGAATCCACTACTTTTCTTGCTCTGGTTTTCCTATCATCCCGGAGCTTCTTGGCTTTTTCTTATTCCAGGTTTCCCCAAAGGTTAATTTCCTAAAGCCTACAATTCGGCTAAGGCCACTTGGTTGGCAACCAATATCCTGGTGATTAGGGCACCATAAGAGTTATTATGTTGCTTGATGTAGTGGATAATTAGCATCAGCATGTTGACTACCCTTCTCTCTATCCACTTTTGTAGTACAAAATGTTGAAAGGATGACACTATGGTTATAGATTCCTTCCAGATGAGAATTAGCTTGGCTAGTGCTTGCTGTAAGAACCTTGGCACTTCTAGAAAGTAAGTAGAGAATTAATCCTTGAAATAATTTGGATGTAGCCACTGCTTGGGTTTGTACTTGACACACTGTTCACTCTCGTCACTTCTCAGTTGAACCCTGTTGGTTTTCATGTTGAGATGTTTCTCAAAGAACTCTAGAGTCACAGTTATGACTTTTCCTTGAACTTTGGTTCTTAGAGCGTCAAAGATGGGGTGGGCTATGTGATTCTCATAAAATTCCCTCACAAGATCTGGATATGTAGGATAGTTGATTTTGAGGAAATTCTGTTAGATGCTGGTCCTCAATCAATTTTGAGTATAGGTCTATCTCAAATAGGAAATTATCACCCATGAAATCTATGGGGACAACGAAATCGCTGGCTTTGTATTTTAGAGGCTCAAAATCTTCATCTTTCAGATCAAACTCTGTAAAGATGTTTTGTGTTGGGAGCATTTTGGGTCCTCTACTAGTCAAGATGGCAGCCATTAAAGAAAAGGTTTGAAGGAAGTTTTAGGGTTAATTTTGATTTTTTTAGAGTAATAGTGTATGAATGTTGCTCGTATGAAGAAGATATGGGTTTTTGGGGGTTTATATAGGATTTTCTAAGTAAGGGTATTTTGGTAATCCGAATGCCATCAATTTAGCTTGATTGATGACATGGCAATCGGGATTTTAAGTGAGAGGTAATTTTAGTTTAACCAGAGAACGGGAATGGTTTATTTTTAAAACCAACTGTTAATTTTCCACGCGTGTAACACCCAAAAAAAGTTTGAAATTCAAAAAGGGAATAGTTACTTTTTAGTGCTTTTACTGCCATATGTCATTCTTGTCTGCTGATATGGCATACTTTCTTCCGGAATAGATTTTTCTTCGATTCTTCTTCTCTTCCAGATTTATTTTTTTGCCAAGGGTCCAAATTAATTTTGGACTGTCTTCTGAATTTCCTTTAAATTGGATTAGACATACCAATTGATTCTTTTAGCTTGCAAAACTAATCTTTATTTAGTGGCTTAATAAAGATATCTGGTCTTTGCTCATTGGTTGGGATATATACCAAAGCAACATCCTTTTTCAACACATGATCCCGGATGAAGCGATGCCTTATGTTGACATACTTCATCTTGCTATGGAGCACTGGATTTTTTGACACAACAATGGCACTCTTATTGTCACACATAAGATCCACACATCCGGATTAAACTCCATAATCTTTCAGCTATTGTTTGATCCAAAGGAGTTGAGCTACACAACTTCTAGCTGCCATATATTCTGCTTCCGTAGTAGATAGAGCAACTGAAGTTTGCTTTTGGATGTACCATGATACTAGGCAATCTCTAAGGAAGTGGTAGCCTCCTAAAGTACTCTTTCTCTGAAGAATATCTCTGCCATAATCTGCATTAGTGAAACCTTGGAGTGTGAAATCTCCATTACTATGATACCATAGCCCAACTTCAGTGGTTCCTAGGAGGTATCTAAGAATTCTCTTTACAGCCTTGAGATGAGAATCCTTAGGATTGGCTTGATACCTTGCACAGTAGCAAATTGCATAGTGTATGTCAGGCCTGCTAGCTATTAAGTATATAAGTGAACCAATCATCCCTCTATAGAGCTTCTAATAAACATCTTCTCCTTTACAATCCTTGGATAGGACTTTATCTAATCCCATTGGAGTGGACATAGGCTATCTTTTGTCCATCTCAAACTTCTTTAGAATTTCCCATGGTGTACTTGGATTGATTGATGAAGATTCCATCTGGACTTTGTTTGATCTATAAACCAAGGAAGAAATTGAGTTCTCTCATCATGGACATCTCAAATTCCTTCTACATTTAAGAGCTGAATTCATCACACATCTTCTCATCTGTTGCTCCAAATATGATATCATCCACATAAATTTGGACTAGAATAGTATCATTCTTCTTCTTCTTGATGAAAATAGTTGTAATTGCTTTGCCCCCTGGATATACCCCTTGGATATGAGGAATGCAGTGATTCTCTCATACCAAGGTCTTGGTGCTTGCTTCAATCGATAAAGAGATTTTTTTAGTTTGTAGACATGCTCTGGATGCTTTGAATCTTCAAAGCCAGGTGGCTGCTTCACATAGACTTCTTCCTAGACAACTCCATTGAGGAATGCACTTTTGACATCCATTTAGAATAATGTGAATCCTATGAATGATGCAAAATCACATAGAATCTGGATTATTTCTAGTCTTGCTACAGGGGCAAAGGTTTCTTCAAAATCAATTCCTTCTTGCTGGTTGTAGCCTTGGGCAACTAATCTTGCCTTGTTTCTCACCATAGCTCCAGATTTCTCAAGCTTGTCCCGGAATACCCATTTGGTGCTAATGATTGATTTGCCTTTGGGAACTAGAACCCATACATCATTCCTGGTGAATTGATCTAGCTCTTCTTGCATTACCATCATCCAAATTTCATCTCCTTCAGCATCTTGAAATTTCTTTCACTCAATGAGGGAGACAAACACAACATGGCTCATCATTATTTTTAATTGGCCTCTAATTCTTATTGGATTTTAGACATTGTCTAAAATGGCTGTAACTGGATGATCTCTGCGAGTCCAGACTTCCCTTAGCATATCTTCATGTTGGATTGGGGCTTGTCCCACTTCTGCCTCAATCACTTCTTCTTGGCCTTCATTGAAGTAAATATCTTGTGGGTCGAGATTAACCTGTTTAACTTTTGGATCAAAAGATATTCCTTCATCCTCTTCTTTGTACTTCTTCATTTGGAATGAATTAGGAACTTCTGCTTCCTTCTTTTCTCCAAATTTTTCAGCTTCCAGAATTGGATCTTTCGGAGTTCAACTTTTCTTACCTGAATGGTTAGTCTCATCAAAATGTAAAACTATAGACTCAACCATAGTTTGAGTTTGTCTATTGAAGACTCTATAAGCCTTACTATTTGTTAAGTAACCAAGAAAAATTGCTTCATCAGATTTAGGAGCAAATTTTTCTACTCTTTATCATTTAGGATGTAGCATTTACATCCAAATGCCTTAAAGTACCCAATTTTGGGCTTTCTTCCCTTCCAGAATTCATAGGGGGCCTTTTTTATAGTCTCTTTCTAATGAGAGGTCTATTCAAAATATAGCATGATGTGTTTACAGCCTCACCCCAAAAGTACTTTGGCAAACAATTCCTATTTATCATTCTTCTAGCCATTTCAACTATGGTCCTATTCTTTCTCTCAATAACTCTATTTTGTTGAGGGGTGTGAGGGGCAAAGAAGTTATGTTCAATGCCCTTTGAGTCACAAAATTTAGCAAAATGCCTATTTTTGAACTCACCACCATTATCACTCCGGATGTGTGTAATGCTTTTGCCTTGTTCTACCTCTATTAGGATGAATGTTTTTAAGAATTAGTCAAAGGCTTCATCTTTACTTGCAAGCAAGAGAACCCAGGTATATCGAGAATAATCATCCACAATGAATATGGTGTATTCTCTTCTACCTAAACTCAATGGTTTAATTGGACCAAAGAGATCTATGTGTAAGAGCTCAAGTACTCTTTTGGAAGGAATGTAAGAGATGGAAGGGAAACTTTTCCTATGTCATTTACCTAGTTGACATGCAGTGCATAGATGATCCTTATTAAAAGCAACCTTAGGCAAACCCACTACTAATTCCTTTTTGGCTAGTTTGGACAGGAGGTTCATGCTAACATGTCCCAACCTCCAGTGCCATAGCCATGATTCTTCTTCTTTAGACATCAAGCAGATATTATTTTTCTCATTTTTAATGTTGACAGAATAGACATTATTTACTCTAGGTGCATAAAGAAAGAGTTGATTAGACTTACTATCATAGATTGAGAAGCCTCGAGAATCAAATGTGACTTTTCTTCCTTTGTCACAAAGTTGGGCTACACTAAGTAAGTTGAACTTCACCCCATCAACCAGTGAGACATCTTCTATCTTCAATGAGATCCAATGATCCCATGTCTAATGATCTGCCCTTTTTTATTATCTCCAAAGCTTACTTTTCCTCCCTTCTTCCAGGTTAGTGTGATGAAGGCCTTCTCATCACCTGTCATGTGCCTTAAGCATCCACTATCAATGTACCAAGTGTGGTGATCTACTTTGGATCTAAGGCATACCTGTAAAATAGATCAAGTAGGTTTGGGTACCCAATCAAATTTGGGCCCTCTCAGGTTAATAACCATCTTAGGCCAAGGATTGACATCATAATAACCATTTTTTAATGTATATAATTTAGAATATGATTGTTTTTCCCACAAATCCTGCACCTTGAGATGGGTCTGTTATGCTTTTGCTTCTTTCAATCTTTTCCAGATCCTCCTTCCCATAGTTCCCTCTATATCCAACTTCTTGTACACTTGGGGATGGTCCAAAATGTGTTCGAAAGCTGGTTGGAGGGGCAACTTTTGTTGCATAATTCCTCTTCTGGTTGGCAAGTTTTGATTGTATACTGCCATAGCCTTTCCTTTTTGTATAGCAGTATATATTTAGGCCTAAGTTTGCCTGCTAACCTCCTTCAATTTTTGATTTGAAGGCTTTGGATTTCCTTTAGTAGCTTGGTGCTAATTTTTTGTGCATTCTGCCTTGGATTCCTTCTTGGTTGAGAAGGCTTTGATCTCCTTTCATATGCTTACTTTATTAGGGTTAGCTCCCTATCTAACCCCATCTAGTTAGCACTTAATATCGGCACTTTCTTTCTCAAGAAGTTTTCTTCAACTTAATCAATGTGCTTTATTGTTCTAATGAAGTTGACATCTTGTGCCAATGCTTCATTATCTTCAGCAATTTCCAACAGTTGCCATCTTAAGTACTTAATTTCTTTGGTGTTCTTCTTCACACTCTTGATCACAATAGCTAAAGCTCTAGCAAGGTCAAAGTTAGAAGTAGAATTAGAATGAGAGTTTACCTCAGTGTTTGCTGTTTTTGATTATGATTCTTTGATTCTCACTGTTTCTTGCTTAGAGGCATTCTTTCCGGATTGCTCTACTTCTGGATTAGTTAGTGCCATGAATGCACAGTTAGCTATCTCTTCTTCTTCTATTGAAGATGAGCTACTACTTTCCACACTATTGCTCCAGGTAGCCACCATTGCCTTCTTCTTGTGCTTCTTGGTTCTTTTAATCTTAGGGCATTTTGTTCTAAAGTGGCCTTTTTCCCCACATTCAAAATGGGTAGCTTCTTTTCCGGATTCTTCTTTTCATCCAGATTCTTTCTAGGCCTGTCTCCTCTGGATGTGCCTTCCCTTGGTATTTAAGATTTATATTTTTTAGATTACCTCCTTTCCTTCTTTTGTATGAATTTGTTGAGCTGTCTAGTTAATAGAGCTAGTTGCTCCTTGGTGCTTAGAGATTCAGTCACTTGCTCTTCTTCTCCGGATGAGGCTCATCCGGTGGATTCTGCCTTGAGCATAATAGCTTTCTTCTTTTCTTCAGGCTTTTTCTCCTGTTGACTATATCTCTCCAAAGACAGCTCTTGAGTCAAGAGATTGCCAATGACCTCATCATAACTATAAACATTTAAGCCATGAGCTTCCCCAATGGCAATTTTCTTGTTATCCCATTCCTTGGCGAGACTCCGGAGCACCTTCTTCACCATCTCTACTTCAGAGATTTCCTTTCCAGGCCTTTTCATCTTATTTACTAGATTGGTATATCTAGTGTTCATGCTGCTGATAGATTTTTTTAGCTCCATCTTGAAGGATTCAAGTTTTTGCTAGAGTAGATCAATATTTGCTTCTTTCACTTTATTTATTCCTTCATAGGTTACCTCCAGCTTCTCCCAGATCTCCTTTGTAGTTTCACATCCGGATATCCTATTAAATTTTGTTCCACTAAGAGCATAGTGAAGCATATTAATAGCATTTGCATTTTCATGCCATTTTTTAAAATCATTCTCATACCATAAACGTGATGGCTTTTGAGTGATCATACCCTCTACTTCATAAGTAGGCTCACACGAGCCATCCTTGATGACCAACCATGCTTGCATGCTTTGTCCTTGAATGAATTTCTTCATCCAATCTTTCCAGAACTTGTAGTGTTCACCGATGAAGAGTGGACGATGGGTAATGGACATACCCTAGGGAAAGAGTTGTGAGTTTTGGAAACTCATTTTGATGTTTGAATCAAAATTTTAGACCTTTAGCTCGAGATTGTTAGATCTTTAGTTTTAAGCACTTGCTCTGATACCACTTATTGGTCCCTATGAGTATCTATATAAGGTTAGAGGGGGGACCCTTTTTTGTGGAATTTATAGACTTTAATAAGTTTAAGTGTAGCGTGCTTGATTATGATCTAGTGGATGGATCCAGATGATGCAAAAGCAATAATATAATGCAGTAAGTAAAAGTAAGAAAATCAAACACATTGATTTATACTGGTTCAGGCCCACCTACGTCCAATCCTTGAAGTTTCCTTCCTCCGAGCTTAACCACTAGTGGATTCCTTTCCAATTGGCAGGAATCAATCCTTACAGATTGTCTCTGCGTGGTAACCCCTTTTAGATGTAGGATATACCACTAAAAGCACCAACTCCCAGTTGACTCCTTTTATCTTTACCAGAATATACAACTTAAACTTCTACCCCGAATCTAAGCTGAGTTCTACAGGGAGATCCCACTTAAAGAACCTACTTTAAGTTGTATCCTAATCTCACTACTCATCTAAGTAGGAGATACTTTACACTTTGGTTTCTATCAAAGGCTTTCGTTTTTGGATTTTCTTAAGTTTATAGCTCACCTAGCAATCCTTACAAATTGATTTGGAATTGTTTGATTCTTGGAGGGATTTATAAATTTGATTGTTTTCTAGCAATTTCTCTTGTATAAGCTTTTGTGAAATCAACAAGCACCTTCTCAACTTGTGAAGCTTCCCTTTTATAGGCTTGGATCATAAATGTAGCCATTGTAGGTTGGTGAGATGTAACTCAATCTTCACGTTGATTAGGTAGGATGTGGCACTTCCAGAGCAGTTGATCAATCCGTTAGACAGTAATTTGACCCATTTAAATCCTTAGGATTGAGGCTGAAAAGATGCCAGTGATCTTTTTCCTTATATTTTAGTGTCACACAAACTTTTACACTAGTAATTTTTTGGTATGCACTCCACGCGCCTCCTTATTGGTCTAGGTGAAAAAGGTTGTTATCTTTTTCATTTTGGTGTCAGTACTTTTGTCCTTTTTCTAAAGAGTGCAAGCAGTCTCTTTTATCTTGCATATGAGGAAAGGATCTTTGACTTTGTAGACCAAAAGGTGGTGGGAAAAGTTATCTTTGAAACTTTTCCCATTGTCCTGATATCTGAGTCTTTCGAATCTATCTTCTTCCAGAGCTTGTACAATCAGTTCTTCCGGATACTAGACTTGAGAATTTAAAGTTTATTTCCTTTCCGGATCGTTAAAGTCCAGTGCTCACACTGTCCCACTTTTCTTACCAGGCCTTAGAGTAGATAGAGTAGTCTAGGTTATCTTGGTTTCTCATTTCATTGATGTGGTCCATAGTGGCCAGAGAAAGATGTAGAGGATGGAAGAGATTCCTAAGCTGAGTGTAGGATCCGGTAATATATGGATGCATTTTCAGTATATAGTCCATATCTTTTTCATCAAAGTATGGAAAAAGTTCCTTAAGAAGAGTTGTAATGCCCTTGTGGCCAAAAAATCTTGTGTCCCCAATGTGCTAGACCAAGTCTTGGAAAATTGGAATAAGTTGACTTTCCGGGACAGATGGAGAGGAGGAGGATCTAGAGATTGATAAATTTGTCAGTCCAAACTACAGGTTCTCAAGGTCTTTACCTAAGTCCCTCTGGACATTATAAATGCTTGCGTTCACTGTGTTCAAATCCTTGAGGAGATCATCCCTTATTCTTTCGTTAATAGAATCTTGGCCATTAAATTGCTCAACAAGTTCTTGCACGATGTTTGTAATTTGTTCGATAAAGAGCTTGGGTGGATCCTTTTCCATGAACTTTGTCAGATTATTCAAAATGGTTTGCCACTATTCATTTAGGTTAGGGAGAGGGGACTTCTCTTCTTTTTCAGAAATGAATTTTGTCAAGTTTTCAAACCTGTTATCAATGTATTCTTTCAGCTCAGTGAACAGATCAGTGGAAGAAGAACTGACCTTGTCCATGATTGTTGCGCAGTTATTTGTGGCTATTATGTTAACCTGATCTGCAAATCTATTAACTCCGATTGTGCTACTGTTTACTTGTTCCAAGATGGGTTTTACCTTGGCAAGGGAAACCTCTGCTACTAAATCTGCAGTAGGAAAGTTTTCAACCCCTTCCTCTATCTTCTTAAGGCATCCCTTTATTTGCCTCACAACATTCTTAAGTTTCGGAGAGGCAGATTGGTCATTTAGTTGCTTCTCAATGGATTTCAGGGTGTTTACCACTTCTTATAGAGTGGTTGATAGCTTATCTTCTCTATGCCCTTCCACTATAGCCTCTTCTATTAACTTCAAAGCCACTCATAATTTTTCTCTACTTGTTGGATGAAGATCGAAGGTTTTTGGCCTATTCAAATGTCTGGATGACGATGTAGAAGTACTATCAGAGCTGGAACTATTGTCGAATGGTTTTATATTTTTGCTCTTCTCCTTGCTACTTTTGTCTTCACTTGAGTCATCCTCATCTTCCTTTTCTCTATCCAATCGTTCCACCGAATTAGCCTCACCTCTTGAGTCCACTCTAGAAGTGTGCACTTGGGAACCCAGACTATGTCCCTCCTCCGGAATAATGTCTTCTAGGCTGGACTCATCATCCTTAGATACATTTGGAGAATGTGCATCTAAGTTGTCCCTATTTTCAACAGCTATTTCAACAATAACAATGATGTCAGCGTTAATTTCAAATGACACAGATTCAGGGATTACCTCATGGATTTGTGTTGGAACTTGGTTGGTTGCATCCTTTTTTCTTTCTTCATCAATTTCCACCTCAACCCATGGATGACAGGAAATGTCCTCTGTCATCCCTATAGTTTCCTTTTCAGGACTTTTGATTTTTCCCCCATATGCATTAGTAGTGTCCTCAATGCCCTTTTTATGTGCCTTTACAGGACTTTTCTTAGTGGTGATTTCAACTTCCACATTTAGTAGATTATCCAGAAGTGGTCCAGATTTGGGTAGGAAGGGGAAATTATCAGCTTTCGGTTCTCGGGCTATAATGTCCATATCCACTGGATCAACAAGAATCGGTTGAGTACCGAAAGTTCCACTGGGTCCTTTTATTGTAAGCTGATTAATCCAGTTATTATCGATGATTGCTTCTTGAATGGTATCATAATGAGAGTCATCTAAATTAATTTCCTCAGTAGCTTCGGGCACTTTCTTCCCCTTAATTTCTTTGGCTTTAGCCAATTCAGCTACAACCACCCTCTTCGCTAACTCTTCATCAATTATGATGCCTGCAGGCTTTTTGGCTTTCTTCTTTTAAGCTTTCTCGACTTTCTTAGCCTCATAAAAGGTACACCCCATTCGGGTGAATTGCTTCCTAGGTATAGAAGCTTCGTCTCTTGTTTCTTCATCCTCTACTTTAATAGTTTCAGGAGCTTTTTCAGATTTTCTTTTCTTGTCAGCAGCTTTGATTAACCTTCCCCTTGGCTTTAGCTTCTCTAGGTTTTTTAGCAATAGTTGAGTAAGGGTTTGAGTGTCCCCATTAACTTCCACTATTGGAACCAGTTCCAGTCACTTTTGATTCTTGGGCTTAGTGGTTCTATACCTTTTAGGTACAGGAGCCTACTCAACCGATCAACTGCCTTCTGGGTTATATTCTAATCCTTTAATTTCCTCGCTTTCTCTTCATTCCATTTGTCCTCAAGGCTCAATTTTCTGAAGCTTTTCTCCAGGATTTCCTTCCCATAGATAGATCGGAATCTAATTAGATTAACTTCATTTGCAATGAGGATCCTGGTGATCAGTGCACCATGAGAGTTTTTATGTATCTTGAGATAATGGATGATTAACACCAACATATTGACATCTCTACTATCCACCTAGTGTTGAAGGTCACAGTGTTCAAAAGCTGACACTATGGTGAGAGATCCCTTCTGGATCAGAAGCAATTTTGCAAGAGCATGTTGAAGGAATCTTGGTACCTCTAAAAAGTAGGTGGAGAACTTATCTCCAAAATAGTTCAGATGCAGCCACATCTTGGGTTCATACTTAACATTCTACTCATCTCTATCACCTCTTATCTGCATCCCATCATTATTCATATTGAGGAACTTTTTTAAAAATTCAGGAGTGATGGTTATTACCTTTCCTTGAACCTTAGTTCTCAGAGCATCATGAAAAGAGTGGGCTCTGAGATTATTATAGAATTCTCTTACCGAGTCCAATGTTGGACAGTTGATTTTAAAGAAATTAGTCAGGTGTTAATCCTCATTCAATTTTGAGTATGGGTCTATTTGAAATAAAAAAATTATCTCCCAAAAAGTCGATAGGGATAACGAAATCATTTGTTTTGAGTTTGAGAGGTTTGAAGTCTGCACCTTTAAGATCGGATTCTGTAAAGATGTTTTGAGTAAGGAGTATTTTGGGTCCTTCGATTGTAATGATGGCAGCCATTTGAGAGATTGATAGAAATTAGGGTTTGAGACTTGATTTTAGCAGAGTAACAGTAGATAAGTTGCTCACATTAGGAAGAAGAAAAAATTTGGAGGGTTTATATAGATTTTCCAAAGCGAGGGTACTTTGGTAATCCGGACACCATTAATTTTGACTGGATTGATAATGTGGCAGACTGAATTTTAGGAGAGAGGTAATTTTGTTAAATTAGAGAATGGGAATGGTTTATTTTAAATTCTTGCTATTGAATTTACCGCACAGGTAACTCCCAATAGACGTTTGAAATTCAAAAAGGAACAGTTACTTTTTAGATCCTTTACTGCCATGTATCCTTTCTATCTGTTGATATGGAGTATTTCTTCAACAGTTGAGCTTTCTAAAATTCTTCTTCTCTTCCTATCCTTGTCCTTCAAGGATCCAAATTAACCTTGGATTGTCTTCCGGATTTTCATCAAATTGGATTAGACATCCCAGTTGACTCCCTTAGCTTTCCAAATTGATCTTTACTCAATGGCTTAGTAAAAATATCCGCTCTTTGTTCATTGGTTGGAATGTATACCAATGCAACATCCTTTTTCGTCATATGATCCCAGATGAAGTGATGCCTTATACTAACATGTTTCATCCTACTATAGAGTACTAGAATCTTTAACACATCAATGGGACTTTTGTTGCCACACATAACATCAACACATCCAGATTGAACTCCATAATCTTCTAGTTATTGCTTGATCCAAAGGAGTTGAGCTACATAACTTCCAGCTGCCATATATTTTGCTTCTGTGGTTGATAAAGCAGCTGAAGTTTGCTTCATCCTATACCATAATACCAAGCAATTTCTAAGGAAATGGTAACCTCTGGATATACTCTTTCTCTGAAGAGTATCTCTGCCATAATCTGCATAAGTGAAACCTTGGAGTGTGAAGTCTCCATTACTAGGATACCATAATCCAACTTCAGTGGTTCCTAGGAGGTATCTAAGGATCCTTTTAACTCCCTTGAGATGAGAATCCTTAGGATTGGCTTGATATCTTGCACAGTAGTAAACTGCATAGTGTATGTCAGGCCTGCTAGCAGTCAATTATAGAAGTGACCCAACAATTCCTCTATATAGCTTCTGATCAACATTTTCTCCTTCACAATCCTTGGATAGAACTGTATCTGAACCCATTAGAGTGGACATTGGCTTGCTTTTGTCCATTTCAAACTTCTTCAAGATTTCCTTGGTGTACTTGGACTGATTAATGAAAATTCCATCAGGACTTTGCTTGATTTGCAAACCAAGGAAGAAATTCTATTCTCCTATCATGGACATCTCAAATTCCTTCTACATTTATGAGTTGAATTCCTCACGCATCTTCTAATCTATTGCCCTAAATATGATGTCATCCACATATATTTGGACTAAAATGATATCATCCTTCTTCATTTTGATGAAAACATTGTGTTTGCTTTACCCTGGATATATCCCTTGGATATGAGAAATGTAGTGAGTCTCTCCTACCAAGCCTTTGGCACTTGCTTCAATCTATAGAGAGCTTTCTTCAGTTTGTAGACATGATCTGGATGCTTTGAATATTCAAATCAAGGTGGCTGCTTCACATAGACTTCTTCCTAGATAACTCCATTGAGAAATGCACTTTTGGCATCCATTTGGAACAATATGAGTCCCATGAATGCTGTAAAAGCATAAAAAATATGAATTGCCTCTAGTCTTGCTATAAGGGCAAATGTTTCTTCAAAGTCAATCCTTTCCTGTTGATTGTAGCCTTGGGCAACCAATCTTGCCTTGCTTTTCACTACTACTCTGGATTCATCTCGCTTGTTTCGGAATGCCCATTTGGTGCCAATGATTAACTTTCCCTTTGGTGGTGCCACTACACATCATTCCTGGTGAATTGATCTAGTTCTTCTTACATTACCATCATCCAGCTTTCATCTTCTTCAGCATCCTGAAATTTCTTTGGTTTAGTGAGAGAGACAAAGGCTCCATAGCTCATCGTCTGATTAAGTTGACCTCTGGTTCTCACTGGATTTTGGACATTGTCCAATATGGCTATAACTGGATGATCTTTATGAGTCCGAACCTCCCCTGGTAGATCTTCATGATGGATTGGAGCTTGTTCCTCCTATGTCTCAACTATTCCTTCTTAGCCTTCATTGAAGTCAATCTCTAGTAGGTTGAGATCAACTTGTTGTGCTCCTAGATTAAAGGATATCGCTTCATCTTCTTATTTGTACTTCTTGATTTGGAATGAATCAGGAACTTTAGCTTCCTCCTTTTCTCCAGAATTTTTAATTTCCAAAATTGGATCTTTCGAAGTAGAACTTCTTTTGCATGCATGGTTAGTCTCATCAAAATCTACATGGATAGACTATACCATAGTTTGGGTTTGTTTGTTGAAGACTCAATGAGCCTTACTATAT
Organism: Euphorbia pulcherrima; assembly: GCA_947683365.1. Taxonomy (NCBI): domain Eukaryota; kingdom Viridiplantae; phylum Streptophyta; class Magnoliopsida; order Malpighiales; family Euphorbiaceae; genus Euphorbia; species Euphorbia pulcherrima. The sequence goes on from CANTUS010000009.1 coordinate 24,395,603, forward strand.
GTTGAGTAGCCAAGGAAAATTGCATCATCATACTTAGGATCAAATTTTCCTGGATGCTCTCTATCATTTAGGATGTAGCATTTACATCCAAATGCCTTAAAGTACCCAATTTTAGGTTTCCTTCCCTTCCAGATTTCATAGGTGGTCTTTTCTATGGTCTTTCTAATAAGGGCTCTATTTGAAATGTAACACGCTATATTTACTGCCTCACCCTAAAAATATTTTGGAAAACGATTTTCATTTAACATTGTTCTAGCCATTTCAACTATGGTCCTATATTTTCTCTCAACTACCCCATTCTGTTGAGGAGTATGAGGGGCAGAGAAGTTATGTTCAATCCCCTCGGAGTCACAAAATTCAGCAAAATGCTTATTTTTAAACTCACCACCATTATCACTCCAGATGTGTTTAATGCATATGCCTTTTTCTACTTCTGTTTGGATGAATTTTTTGATAATTGGTCAAAGGCTTCATATTTTCTTGCTAGTAAGAGAACCTAGGTATAGCGAGAATAATCATCCACAATGACCATGGTGTATTCTCATCTACCTAAACTCAATGGTTTGATTTGACCAAAGAGATCAATATGCAAGAGCTTAAGTACACTTTTGGAAGGAATGTAAGAGATGGAAGGGAAACTTTTCTTATGTCGCTTACTTAGTTGACATGCAGTGCATAGATGATCTCTATCAAAAGCAACCTTAGGAAAACCCACAACCAATTCCTTTTTAGCTAATTTGGACACGAGGATCATGCTAACATATCCTAACCTCCGATGCCATAGCAATGATTCTTCTTCTTTAGACACTAAGCAGATATTCTTTTTCTCATTTTTAATATTGACAAAATAGATGCTATTTACTCTAGGTGCATAAAGAAAGAGTTGATTAGACTTACTATCATAGAATGAGCATCCCCAAGAGTCAAAGGTGACTTTTCTTCCTTTATCGCAGAGTTGGGCTACACTTAGCAAGTTGAACTTCAGTCAATCAACTAGTGATACATCTTTTATCTTTAATTCAGATCCAATGGTTCCATGTCTAATGATTTATCCTTTCTGATTGTCTCCATAGCTTACTTTGCCTCCCTTCTTTTGGGGTAATGTGATGAAGGCCTTCTTATCACCTGTCATGTGCCTTGAGCATCCACTATCAATGTACCAAGTGTATTTATCTACTATGGATCTAAGGCATACCTATAAAATAGATCAAGTGGGTTTGGGTACCCAATCAAATTTGGGTCCTCTTGGGTTAACAACCATTGTAGGACAAGGATTAACATCATAATAACCATTTTTTAATCTACATAATTTAGTAATTTGATTGTTTTTCCCATAAGACCTGCACTCTAAGATGGGTCTGTTCTGCTCTGCTTCTTTTCAATCTTTTTAAGATCCTCCTTCCTATAGTTACCTCTATATCCAGATTCTTGTACACTTGTAGAGGGTCCAGTGTGTATCTGCAAGCTGGTTGGGGGTGCAACTTCTGCTGCACAATTCCTTCTTTGTTTGAGAGGTTACTGATTGCATACTGCCTTAGCCTTTCCTTTTTGTGTAGCAATATATCTTTGGGCTTATGGATGCTTGCTAACCTCCTTAACCTTTTGGTTTGAAGGCTTTGCATTTCCTTTGGCAGCTTGATGTTGATTTCCCTGTGTATTTTGCCTTGGATTCCTTCTTGGTTGTGAAGGACCTGATCTCTTTCCCTAAGCTTCCTTCATTAGAGTTAGTTCCCTATCTAACCCCATCAAGTTAGGAATTAATATCTGCACTTGATTTCTCAGGAAGTTTGTTTCAATCACATCAACATGCTTGGTGGTTCTCATCAAATTGACATGTTGTGCCAATGCTTCACCATCTTCGGCAAGCTCCATCACTTGTCTTCTTAGGGATTTGTTGACTTTTTTGTTCTTCCTCACATTCTTTATCACAATAGCTAAATCTCTAGCAAGTTCAAGGTTAGTAACTGAATTAGAGTGAGAGTTTACCTCAGTACTAGCAGTTTTTTATTCTAATTCTTTGATTTGCACTATGTCTTACTAAGAGACATTTCTTCCAGAATCCTCTACTTTCTGATCAATTAGTGCCATAAATGCACAGTTAGCAGTCTCCTCTTCTTCTGTCGAAGATGAGCTGCTACTTTCCTCACTATTGCTCTAAGTTGCCACCATTGCCTTCTTTTTGTGCTTCTTAGTTCTTCTAAGTTTAGGGCTTTTGGTTTTAAAGTGGCCTTTCTCCCCACATTCAAAGCAGGCAGCTTCTTTTTTTGGATCTCTCTTTTCTTTCGGATTCTTTCTAGGTTTGTCTCTTCTAGATTTGCCCTCCCTTGTTCTTCGGGATTCGTACTTTCTGGACTTCCTCCTTTCTTTCTTTCGCAAGAATCTATTGAGTTGTCTGGCTAGCATAGCCATTTGTTCTTTGTTACTTTAAGGTTTCTTGAGTTGCTCTTCTTCTCCTGATGAAGTTGATCCAGCTGATTTAGCCTTGAGTGCAATGGCTTGCTTCTTCTCTTCCGGCTTCTTCTCCTGTTGGCTATATATTTCTAGGGATAGTTCTTAAGTCAAGAGATTGCCAATAAGCTTACCATAACTGTAAGAGTTCAAGTTATGAGCCTCTTTGATGGCAGTTTTCTTATTATCCCACTCCTTGGTCAGACTCTAAAGCACTTTCTTCACATCTCTACTTCATGGATCTCCTTTCCAAGTATTTTCATTTCATTCACTAGATTAGTATATTTAGTGTTCATATTACTGATTGACTCTTTCAGCTCCATCTTGATGGATTCAAGCTTTTGCTAGAGTAAATCAATTTTAGCTTCTTTCACTCTGTTTGTTCCTTTATAGATTACTTCCAGTTTCTCTCAAATCTCCTATACAGTCTCACATCCAAATATCCTGTTAAATTCTATTGCACTAAGAGCACAATGAAGCATGTTAATAGTATTTGCATTTTCACGCAACTTCTTAAAATCATTCTCATCCCATAATGTGAGGGCTTTTTGGTAATCATACCCTCTACTTCATGAGTAGGCTCGTATGGGCCATCTTTAATGACCAACCATACTTGCATGCTTTGTGCTTGAATGAAGTTCTGCATATGGTTTTTCTAGAACATGTAGTGTTCACCGATGAAGAGTGGAGGATGGGTAATGGACATACCCTTGGGAAGGAGTTGTGAGTTTTGGAAACTCATTTTGATATTTGAATTAAAACTTTTGGACCTATAGTTCAAGATTATTAGATCTCTAGTTTTGAGTACTTGTTCTGATACCACTAGTTGGTCCTTGTGCTTATGTTAACAAGGTTAAAGGGGGTGAATGACATTTTTCAAGAAATAATAGACTTTTAAAAAGTCATGTGTAGCCTGTATGAATGTTCCAGATATTTTGGATCCAGATGATGGAAGTAATGTAAATTGCAATAAAATGAAGACAAAGTAAAGAAAATTTGAATACGAGAGATTTATGTTGGTTCAGCCCTGCTTACACCCAGTCCCCAACGGTTCCTTCCTTTGAGCTTTTCCACTAGTGTGATTTCTTTCAAACTGGCAGAAATCAAGCCTCACAATTTTTCTCCGGATGGTACCCCCTTCCAGATGTAGGATATACCACTAGAAGCACCAACTCCTAGCTGAGTCCTCTTGTCTATAGTAGAATATACCACTTAGTTTTCTACCCAAAACTAAGCTGAGTCCTACAGGGAGTTCCACTTAAAGCATCAATTCTAAGCTAGATCCCAATCACAATACTCACCCAAGTATGAGATACTACACTTTGTTTTTCTCTAAGATTTTGGTTTTGGATGTCCTCTATTTTATAATTCACTTGGGAATCCTTACAAACTAATTTGGAAATATTTGATTCTTGGGGTGATGTGTTTTTTGATTGTTTTTAGGGAATTATCTTGTTAATTGCTTTTCAAATCAACCAGCGCCTTCTCAACTTGTGAAGCTTCCCTTTTATAGGCTTCTATCATAAATGTAGCCAGTATGGGTTAGTAAGCTATAATTAATATTCACCATCGATCAGGTAAGATAGGGAGCTTCCGAAGCCGTTGATCAATCCGTTAGATAGAGATTTTGACCCATTTGAATCCTTGGGATTGAGGCTGAAAAGTTGTCAATGATCATTTTCTTTGGATTTTAGTGATACACCAACTTTCATACTGGTAGCTTTTTAGTGTGAGCTCGAGGCGCCTTCTTATTGGTCTAGGTGAAAAAGGCTCCTTCTGGTGTCAGTCCATTGTCCTTTTTCTGAAAAATGCTAGCTGTCATTTTTGTCTTGCTTTAGGGAATAGGATCTTTAACTTAGAGACTAAAAGAATGTAGGGAATAGAATTTTTGAATTATTCCCTTTGTCTAAAGTATTAAGTCTTACGGATGGCTTCAGACTTCATATATCAAGATTTGCCTTCTTTCCAATTCTTTTGCAATCAGTTCTTTCGGATGCTATTTTGGGTGGTTCAAAGTTTGTTTCCTTTCCAAACTTTAACCCAATGTTTCCATTTTAGCTTAGGTGATTGTCTTCACTTGTCTTGGACTTTGATGTCTTGAATATATGTCCAGATACGGTGAATTAGGTTCTTCTATATTTAGGTGTTTTGCTTACTTCAAACCCGATCTGGTTTGTTTATGTTCCAGATCATTATTTCCCAACATCCTGCAGTGGCGCTCTTCCTTACAAGCTTGTCCTTTCCATAATCAGCATCTATTTTGCTGTATAGATTTTCCCTTCGAATCTTTTCACAGGATAGTGTTAGATGTCATAGGTGTTGACATAGACTTGCTCTAGTCTATATCAAATTTCTTCATAACCTCTCTAGCATATTTGATTTGACTTATAAAGATTCATTTTGAGCTTTGCTTGACTTGCATTCTAAGAAAGAAAGCGAGTTCTCCCATCATGGGCATCTCAAATTCATTCTTCATCTAGTTGTTGAACTCCTTTCATAGATCTTTATTTGTTTCTCCAAAGATGATATCATCTACATAGATTTGAACAAGAACGATATCCTTGTTTCTTCTTTTTGTTGCCTCTGATGTATCCCTTAGATAGGAGAGTTGGTTAATCTCTCAAACCAAGCACTCAGAGCTTGCTTCAATCCACAAAGTGCCCTCTTTAGTTTGAATACATGAGGGTATTTTGGATCTTCAAATCTAGGTGGTTGCTTCATGTATTCATCTTTCGAGATCACTCCATTGAAAGGCACTTTTCATATCCATTTGAAATAGTTTGAAATTCATATGGAATGCAAAGGCACATAGGATACTGATTGCTTCAAGTTTGTCGATAGTAGCAAAATTTCATCACAGTTAATCCCTTCTCATCGATTGTAGGCTTGAGCAACAATCCTTGCCTTGTTTCTGGCAACATTCCCTTTTTCATAAGCTTGTTTCGAAATACCCACTTGGCTCCAATAGCCTACTTGCTTCTATAAAGAGGGACTAAATCCCAAACATCATTTCGAGTGAATTGAACCAGCTTTTCTTGCATTTCCATCATCCAATTTTCATCATGTTCTATATCTTTAAAATTCTTTGGCTATAATATTTACACAAAGGCTAGATGACTAGTCATCTTCTAGAGTTGGCCTCTTGTTAATATTGGATTATGAACATTGCCAATCACATGATCTAGAGTGTGACCACTGTGAATTTTGATTTATCTATGAATATTGTGAGCATGAGTTGACTCTTAGCTCTACTCAAATTGTTCTTCAGGATTCCCAAATGAAATTATTTGATCACAATTTTTAGTAGCTACTTTTAGGCCATTTTCCTTCTAAGGTATGACTTCATCATCTTTTGAGGAATTTCTTTGATCTCATGCATGGTTAGTCTCATCAAATTCTACATGTACAAACTCTTGTAATGTGTTTGTTCTTTTAGTAAATACTCTATAAGCTTTCCTATATGTTGAGTAGCCCTAGAAGATTGCTTCATCAGATTTAGGATCAAATTTGATAAGGTAATCTTTAGTGTTGAGTATGAAACATTTGCATCCAAATGCTCTAAAGTATCCTATTTTGGGTTTTCTACATTTCTAGAGGTCATAAGTAGTTTTTTCTAACTCAGGTCTGATGAGATCTCTATTAAGAATATAGCAGGCAGTCTCGATAGCTTCTCCCCAAAAATATTTTGGTAGAGTATTGTCACTGAGCATAGTGCGAGCCATCTCGACTAAGGTTCTATTTTGCCTCTCAACAACACCATTTTGTTGAGGTGTATGTGGGATAGAGAAATTGTGTTCAAGTTCTCTTTCCTCACAGAATTAAGGAAATTTCCTATTCTCAAATTTTCGCCCATGGCCAATTCTAATGCGTGAGATGATTATGTCTTGTTCTACTTCAATATGGATGAAAAATTTGAGAAACTTTTAAATGCTTCATCTTTGCTATTGTGCAAGATGACCCATGTATAACAGGAGAAATCATTCACAACAACCATTACGAACCTACTTCCCCCTACACTCGTTGGGTGAACAGGTCCAAACAAGTAAATGTGAAGGAGTTCTAGGGGTCTTTTAGATGAAAACTCAATTTTAGATTTAATGTTTTTCTGGTTTGTTTTCCCAACTAACATGCAGTGCATAAATGATGCTTTTCAAAAGATATATTGACCCTCAACAAGTTTTTGTTTGACCAATTTAGATAGAATATTCATACTCACATGCCCCAATCTTCTATACCATAGACATGATACCTCCTCTTTTGACACTAAGAAATATTTTTATTTGTTTTGCATGATACATCAACCATATATACATTGTTTAATCTAGGTACATAGAGAAGAGTGTAATTGGACTTATAGTCAATGATTAAGAAAGCATTGGAATCAAATACTACCTTTCTGCCTTTGTCACTAAGTTGTGCAATGCTCAGAAGGTTAAACTTTAGTCCATCTATAAGTGATACCTCTTCTATACGGATCTCAGAGCCCATGCTTCCTCTTCCAAGGATTTTTTCCTTCTTGTTATCTCTGAAGCTAACACTTCCTCCTCTCTTTAAGTTTAATGTGATGACTGCCATGTGCCTTGAGCATCCACTATCCATGTACCATATCTTCTTGTTGTCCACGGATCTCAAGCTTATCTATAAAACAGATTAAAAAGATTTAAGTACCCAATACCGATAGGGTCTTTTGTTATTAGCAATTAAATCAGGCTAGGGATATTCATCATAATATCCATTTTGGAATCTGCATACGCTTGTTTTATGGTTCTTTCTTCCACATAACATACATTGATGTTCCCATTTTCTCCTCTCTTTGTATGTTGCTAGTTGACATATGTCAAAAGGTTCATGCAACTTTAAAACTAGCTTCTTATGAGCAGTGTCCCTCTTTTGAGGTTGACTCTTCTTAGAAGATTATTTGATCCTCTGATGCTCTTCTTGATGAGTAGTTGAGGCTTTATTATATTGCAGTTCCCTTAAGCCAGCTTGTACTAGTGAAACCTCTCTGTTGAGAGAATTTGCATTTACTGTAAGTTGTATGATATTCTTCTTTATGACTTCATCAGCCAGGCTTCTTTCATGATTTTTAACTCTGAGAGTTTTAAGATCAGCAACTTGTTTCTCATCGGCCATTTCTAGTTGAGTTTCCTTCTTATGAAGCTCATTAAGAGTTTTCTTATTTCTGCTAACAAGCTTGTAGATGTTCATCAATATGTGCATATTAGGATGTGAGTTTACCACATCTTGAAGTTCTAACTCTATTTTTACTTCAGTTCTTTACCTTCCTTGACTATATGAGCATTCTGCTTTAGAGTTTCGAGCATTGATTGCCATGAAATAGATCTAAGTTATTTCCTACTTCTTTTCATCTTCTGAAGAGTTTTCCCCTTCATTATTGCTCCAGGTGGCAGATAAGGCTTTCCTCTTGTCCTTTCTCAACCTTGGGAATTGAGCTTTAATGTGTCCTGGTTGATTGCATTCAAAGCAGTTAATGTTCTTGTTGTATTCCTACTTTTCTTTATCTTCTGAGGACTTTTGGGTAAAGTCTATTTTGGATGGTTTTCTCTTCTAATAATCCTTCTTTTGGAATGATTCATACTCTTTCGAGGTTTTTTGAGGATATATACTTCCTCTTCTCATCATCCTTCTGAAATTTCTGGTGAACATTGTCATTTCTTCATCCTTTGAGGAGTTTCCTTCTAAGGAGTCCGCTTTGAGAATAATGGCTTTCTTTCCTTCAAATTTTGACTTTTCCTTTTTATCAAAGGTTTGCATGGAGATATCATGAGTGATTAGAGATCCAATAAGCTCATCGTATCTTTAAGTATTGAGTTCTTGAGCTTACTCAATGGTTGTCTTCTTAGCTTGCCAGTGTCTAGTCAAGCTTGTAAGGATTTTCTTCACTTGCTCCTCTTGTGAGAATTCCTTACCAAGTCTCTTTAATTCATTCATGATATTTGTGAATCTAGCATCCATGCTTGAAATGGATTCATTTTCTTCAATTTTGAAGAGTTCATAATATCTAAGATTTTGATTGATGTTAGACTCCTTCACCATGTTGGTTCCTTCATAGGTTACCTCTAACTTTCTCCATATTTCTTGCACTATCTCACAACCAAAAATTTTGTTAAACTAATTTGCATCTGAAGCCTAGTAAAACATGTTAATAACTTCTTATTCAGTCAATTGGGTTTCAGGTTTAGGCTGGGGTTGGTTATTCTTAAACTATCAAGTCACAACAAATAGAGTCTAGCTCTAATATCACTTATTGGTCCCAAAGGGGTGATTTAGAGTAAGAGGGGGGGTGATTGACTCCTTTTCGCAAATAAGCAAATAATAAAGTTTATGCTTCTGAAGTAGTGAAATAAAATGTAAATAAAAAGGTTGGAGAATCGAACACAGCGATTTTATATTAGTTTGGAAAGTGCCTACCTCCAATCCCCAAAGAGTTTGCTTCTGAGCTTTAATCCACTATATTCAACTCCTTCTAAGGTGGAGAAGCCTTTACAATTGGAATTCTTTACAGCCAAGAGTACCCTCCTATTGCTATTTCTGATTCCCTAATTCCAGAGTACCCTCCTCTTGAATTCTTCTAAATCACAACTTATCCCCAAGTTGTGTTTAGGTTACAATAAGACCCACCAAGCATCTCACTTAGTATTGTGAGTGGATTGAAAGGATTTTAATGATCTTGTACTTTGTGTTATCAAGATTCACTTTTACAACAAATTTACAAATGGTTTATTCTAAGCTTTCTATATGACAAACTGATTCGAGATGATTGTTTATTTTTTAGAGTTTTTGCATATTTGATTATGAGATTGCAATTATTCATGAAAGCTTCAATGATTTTCTTATTGCTGGTATAAGCATTTTTATAGGCAGTCTACAAAATCTTCCTGTCGTGACTCATCCTCAGAGTTGCAATCTTAGCCGTTGTCTCACAATAGCTCTTCTCCTTTAGAGTCATTGGATCTTCCATTAGACACATCTTTTATTCCATTAGGCATATTTGTGAGAGTCACTCTACCAACTTTCTACAACTTTTTAGCCTTTTACACCTTTTAGTCCCATACAGCTTGCTTGTGTCAGCTTGTCAGGTGGCTAACAAGGTTTCTTCACTCTTATTGTCAACCTACTTTTTGAAAGTCCTCTTACTACTTTTTATATAATTCTGATCACCTATATTTTTGGACCATAAATAGTAAAGGTCTATTTATGAGCACGGGCTTTTCGGTGTCCTGTGAAACGATGATGACTTGTTGCTCTAACTTTTTTATGGGTCGTTGTCCTAATTTTCAGACTCGAATTGCATTTGGCAAGTACTTCTCTTGACGATTTGGGAAATAATCGTGTAGTTTTCCATCATCGGTTAATTAATAAAGTCATAAAATAAAATAAAATAATAAAAAATGCTAGGTTTCCCTCTCCTCACTGGAGCAGCAGCCGGAGGCAGCGCGGTTAACTGCACCTAGGGGCCCAGTTCATCGCGCGTTGCTACAATGTGGCCACATCGCTGAACCGCACCCCTTGTGCTGTTCACCACTTGCTGTCACAGTTCACCGAGCCTGTGATAGCGGTTGAGGTTCAACCGTAACACGGGTCTTGGGGTTCGTAACCATTGTTCATCTTTCTCTCTCTAAAATGTATAATCTCAATTTTTCAAGGAATTTTAACATTTCTGATGACTAATTAGATTCTTTGGTGTGAGTAAAGTCTATATAAACCCTTTAGTCACCTGATTTAGGTCTTTTTGCCAATTTAGAGATTGAAATTCATATTTTATAGTTCTTAGCATTTTAGAGAGCGAGAAAGCTTCATAAAGCCATGGAAACCTGATTAATTTGAATTCCTAAGCGTTATTAGGATTGATCTTTTAGTCTAGACACTAAAATCAAGTCCAAATTATAGGTTAAAATGGACTTAAATAGGATTTAGGGAATTTTTCTCACAAAATCAACAAAATCAGTCACTGAGTTTGTCGCTAATTCCATCGGATTTCTGTCACAAATTCAATCACAAAGCTTGCCAAACATCCGGTTTGAGTCTCAAAATGTGGATTCATGGCCTAGATGTAACAAAACTAAGTTCCATTCTCCTTTTATTTAATCATTTTGCTCCTATCTTGGGTGTTTTTTTTATGGTTATCTCCTTTTCTTTCGGTAATTCTGTAAACATCATTCCCGTTGTTTTTGGGTTCCTTTTTTCCCAAAGCCAAAAAATCAAAGTTATTTCACAATTTTAAGTCCAGATTAACTGTAATATCGTGGGAATCGGCTGAAAATTTTGTAATCTTGGGTTTTCGAATGTAAAAATATCGGTTTTTTGTCCATTTGGTGTTTTTTCCGGCATGAACGCTCCGGTGGTCATCTGATCGCTGCCACAATAGCGGTCACTGCTGCAACGGCCATAGTTGAACTGCCATGACAGCGGTAAGATGGCCTTTGTAGCGGTCAAACTAGCAAAAATGCCAGAAGGTCCCTATTTTGTGTTTTTGGAGCCGTTTTATCGTTTTCTTGCGTTTTGACCCCGATTTTCATCTGAAAAATTTCCAGAAAATCATAAACAAGATTATAGTATTAATTAAAATAATTTTTAACCTGCTAGAATTATTTTATTAATTATTTAATTGGCTAAATATCTATTTAATGGCTTAAAATGGCCTTTTCACCAAAAAAATGATTAATAAATCTTTTTATCATAAATAAAAATCCAAAACTATTCTGTAAATGTCTTAATTAATTTTAGTGTTGTTTATTTTATTTAATTAATTATTATATTGCTTAGATAATTGATAAATACCCAAAAGGATGCATTTTTAGCGCGAAAAAATTCTTAAAAAATGATTTTCTCCCTTGTTTTAATTTATTTTCCTGCCTTGAATTATTTGTGTGATATTTGTGCATATTTGTGTGTGATTTATCTTTTTAGGAGCCGATTCGGTGTTGGTAAGTTCGATTGAGGCCCGGTTTTGGTCTTTCATTATTTACTTCATTTATTTTACCGTATTAGAAAAATGTATAGGAATTTGTAAAGACATGTAATAATTATTTATTTACCTTATTTTTTGCTTTATTGCATGATTCGCCATGTGATGTATGGATTATTTTAACCAAAAACTCTAATTAGGAGGATTTAAATCGCATAAGAACTGAAGTCACTTTATTAAAATGTGAATGATTTGATTTAATAAATGAAAAGTAAGCAACATCATCCGAACTCGGAATCTCTGTTTTAAGGTACGGTCTAACCACCTGGTGGGAATATCGTACCCAAATTCCCCATAGAGCTAAACCGGGTGGCAACTCTGTCTTAAAATACAGGATTTCAGGTCTCATATCTCTTAACATTTAAATTAGACTAAAATTCAACTTCAACATCATTCAAACTAATATTTTCATCACACCTCTAAAATGAGGATCAATTCTTCGGCCCGCTTCGCCTCGCTTATTTTTCCATCGTACGTAAAAGGTCATCCTCTCACAGTAAGTGTAGCGGTCAAACTAGCAAAAATGGTAGAAGATCCCTATTTTGAGTTTTTTGACCTCTTTTATTGTTTTCTTGCTTTTTGACCCCAATTTTCACCTGAAAATTTTCCAAAAAATCATATAAATAAGGAATTAAAATAATTTTTAACGTACTGGAATTATTTTATTAATTACTTAATGGGTTAAATATCTATTTAATGGCTTAAAACTGGCTTTTTCATCAAATAAATGATTAATAAATCTTTTTATCATAAATAAAAATCAAAAAATAGTCTGTAAATATCTTAATTAATTTTAGGGTCGATTATTTTATTTAATTAATCATTATGTTTCTTAAATAATTATTAAATACCCAAAAGGATGCGTTTTTAGCCCCGAAAAATTCTTAAAAAAATGCTTTTCTCCCTTATTTTAAGTTATTTTCCTGCCTTGAATTATTTGTGTATTATTTGAGCGTATTTGTGTATGATTTATCTTTTTGGAGCCGATTTGGTGTTGGTAAGTTCGGTTGAGGCTCAGTTTCGGTCTTCTGTCATTTACTTCATTTATTTTCCCGCATTAGAAAAATGTATAGGAATTTGTAAAGCCATGTAATAATTATTTATTTTCCTTATTCATCACTTTATCGCATGATTCACTGTGTGATGTATGGATTATTTTAACTGAAAACTCTAATTAGGAGGATTTAAATCGCATAAAAACTAAAGTCACCTTTATTAAAATGTAAATGGTTTAATTTATTAAATGAAAAGTAAGCAACATCATTCAAACTCGGAATCTCTGTTTTAAGGTACGGTCTAACCACCTGGTGGAAATATCGTACCCAAATTCCTGGTAGAGCTAAACCGGGTGGTGACTCTATCTTAAAATACGGGGATTTCAGGTCTCGTATCTCTTAACTTTTAAATCTAACTAAAATTCAACTTCAACATCATTCAAACTAATATTTTCATCAGCCTTTAAAACAAAGACCAATCCTTCGGCCCACTTCGCTGTGCTTATTTTTTTATCGTACAGAAAAGGTCATCCGCTCAAAGTGGCGACTCTGCTAGGGATTTCCTCTTAAATTAAAATTTTAAAAAATCACTCTCTTTTTTCAAAATTCTATTAAAGGATTTTGATGATGTGCAGAAATCATTTTTAAATCAAAACTTTTTTTCTTTTGCCTTTTGAATCCATCCCACAGTTAGATACTAGGTTAAGGTGCCATTATCTCACCCCATGAAGCTCACTTGTATACCTCATTCCCACTAGGAAGTGGGGATATTTATGGGTAGATCACTTGTTTTAACCAACATGTAATTCCCGTAATAGCACTCATTTGAGGAGTGGTTTAGTAACTCGGAATCAAGGTAAACAAGACCCTTCTATAGTGTTGTGCTACAATACAAGCAGTTTGAGACCATATACCGCGTTAGATAAAGCAATAGCAACTTCCCCTTAGGAAATTATAAAAACATGCATGTTTTAGACTTAGGTCCATACTTAATTATCTTTTGATGGCACTTGATTTAAGCCCCATATCTTTTGAATGGCATTATTCGGGAGTCATAAGGTTGGAAGAAGTTTGCTCAGCTCATGCTATTTGTGTTGTACTCATGCATATGTAACTCATGCACAGGCCGCCTGTGGCCGAATTTTAACAAAATGCCTGATATCATTTAAGTCCCAAGGAACCGTATCTAGTTTCCTAGGCATAGCGAGGGATTCCCATGTCTCATGTATTTTGGGGTTAAGCTTCACATCATAAACTTTTTCTACTCTCTACCTCTCTAAACCACCCTTGTATATACGACATTTATCACTCAAATAATTATGTAATCATTCACTTAAACCATGGTTTGATTTAGTCTGATCATCTTCTGATTTCTCAGTTTGGTCGAGACATCCTCGCCGTCATAATCATCTTGGGCTCCAGCTCGATCATCGTTTAATCTGTCGGTCAGTGATTTATGTTTCAGTTTCTAAATCTGCTTTACCTACCATGTCTAATTTACCTCCAGTTAGTGGGATTCCATCTGAGGGTACTCCTCCTCTAGCTCCCCCTCTGTCCGATCAGAATCAGTCGTAGTTAGGTACTGAGATAGTCGGTCCTATGGCCATGTTTTTTGCAGTCTGATTTGTTCCGTGTTTCCATCCAGGAGCAAGTCTATTCATCTTTGAGAGAAGAAATGAATGCTTAAAGGCCATTGGGGCCCATATTTTAAGCTTAGCGATAGTTAGAGACTACTCAGAACAGATCTAATCAGGATCCGCCTATTCAGCATTAGTTTTTGGCTCCTCCAATTCCACCTATCCAGTCAAGTTAGTTTCAATTTGATCATACCTTAGTTCAGCCTCCCCTATCATTTACTCTGCTAACATTTGCTTTTCCTCATCCTCCGCTCTCGAGGCCTTCCCCTTAGGCTCCCATATTCCTCGCCTTCTCAGGGGGTTTTACTCCACAAATGGCAGTTCCCTCTAGCAATTTTGTCCTCCCTCTTGCACCACTGATATCCTTTGCATTGTCTCCTCCCAATTTTATGTTACCCTACCTGGAACTACTTACCCTTAAAACTCTTTTACTAGCCCTCAAGTTGAGATCCTGGCTCCTTCTCCATCCTTTCAGTTTGGGTCTACCTCCGTGAACAACAACCAAGTCACACATTCTCTGGGTGTGACACCAATCGACCAGGTCACATAGTCTCTGGCCATAACACCTAAAGTTATAGCACTTTTGAAGTAGCTACTGGTCAAGAGTGAAGAGGAGGAAGAGAGAGATGAATATTAGGTCTCGAAGAACTTTTCAATGCCTAAAACAGAAGCCTACTTCGATGAGGGACCTCCTAAATCCCACATCATGATGTATGATCGAATTATGTTGTTCAAAAGATCGGGGATAAAGTTCTCATTATGTTATTTTCATGTACTATGTTAAGCCTGGCGCTTAAATGGTACAACAACCTACCTGAATCAACGATCCTAGATTGGAAGCTTCTTTTTGAAGCCTTGATCAGTCACTATGGTTTCAACTGGACCATTAAGACCACTATTCAACATCTTGAGGCAGTTAAGCAAAAGCCAGGTGAGACTTTCAAGTCCTACTTAACAGATGGATGGCTACTTAAGTCCTTTTAAAATAGAAGCTCAGTTTGAAGGAGATAATCTCGAAGCTTCTGGATAGAGCCCTCCCAATTATCCATAAAGAGATGGAAATCGATTCTTATGAGTCGTACACAGAAGTCTTCAAGAAGGCTGAGAAAATAGAGCCTCGTGAAGAGAAAGACAAAGCTAACAAGCCAAGTGGTGGCAAACCCTAGTTTAATAAGAACAATAATTCTGGAACTTTATAAATTGCCCATGACCCAGCCAAGGAGAAGACACTCACGGTTCAAGCCATCTCTCAAGAGAATGAATCTATAGTTCAAGCTGCATCAGTTCGAACACCTGTTTAGAAAGCGTTTATATCTCTGTGGAAACTACCTCTTAGTTTCCTTTTTTCCAATTTATGAGAGAAGGGCATGCTTAACTCCCTTCACGAGTATCATTGTCCTATGGTTGAGGAAAGAGGGAATTTTTGTCGCTATTATGTTCAGGTAGGGCATAAAATAGATCAATGCAAACCTGTTGGTAGGTGTGAGCACGGGATTTTGCAGTCCCTCTCGCGAGACGATGATGACGTGTACCCGATTTTAATACCTCAAAATAAAAGTTCTCTTTAGAATTTTTATTACCAAAATAATATTCCTTGTGAATTTTATAATTGGTAGAATCCAGTTCGGTGTGGCCGATAACGCGTCCGGTAGGAGCTTGAACCGATGATTTACACCCAAATAATAAATACCCTCTAAAATATTATTAAAAGTCATAAAGATGCCTTTTTTCCACTAATAAACCACTTTTCCCGACTTTTTAGGCTTTTTGACCCGTTGGTTGTCGGTATGCTGGAGGATGATGTCGCCACCGACATCATCCAAGCCGCCGGCGGCATAAGCATACCGCCGGCGGCCTCATCCAAGTCGCCGGCGACATCATCATGTCGCCGGCGGCATGGCCAGAAATGGGTCCTCCACAGACTGCCTTTCGGCCACTTTCGGCGGAATAAGTCAAAAAGGTCTCGAAAAACACCCCAATTTGCCTATAAAAGGCACCTAAAACTGCATTGGAGGGGGGGGACTGAAATTATAGAGAGAATGAGCTTAAATTGGGCAACTAGGAGGCTAAAATCGAGAGAATAGATTTTAGTGAGATAAGAACTAGAAAAGGCCGGAAAAAGGATTCTAATCCATTTTTCCCGATTTTTCTTCTTCGAACTCTCTGATTGTGAGCTTAAATCAGTGGGTCTTTGGGTTAAATCAACTGGATAAAATTTAGGGACCTAAAACCTTTAATTAACAATCAAATTATCGTTACAAGCTCCCCGGAGGCGTTATTGTTCAGTTCACAAAGAGTTGGATTCACTACCCCGAGGTGAAAATCCTGAGTCTCATAGCTCTTTGGCATTATTATTATTGTTTTGCACTAATTTTTGTTGATTTATATTCATTTTTGAGTTTTCGGTCACTTTGACTGCTAACCGCTGTTGTAGCAAGAAATCGGAGTCGCCGGAGACATGTGATGTTCCTGGATGTATCACCCATGTCGCGTGAGGCATCGTTGGTACCGCCATTAGCATCACATTCCCCGGAGACCTCGCTTTCTCGCAGAACCCTTTCTTTACGGTGCTCAGAAAGCCCTGTGCCCATCTGCATGCTGATGTCGCCCGTGACAAAGTTGATGTCGCCGGCGGTATCATCCATGCCGCCAGCGACATAAACTATGTCGTCGGCGGCATCAGATGCCATCGGCGGCTTGGCTTTCTGGACAGCAGCGTTGTTTTTGTTTATTTCCAAACTAATTTATTTTCTAAAGCTAGGACCTATAGTGTAACGATGGTGGTTCGAAACCTCCTGAAAACAGACCCGCCCCACAACAAGTGGTATATTCATTTGTAATCCGATTAAAGCAACAGTCGAATCTGAAATTTGGACAAAAATGGAATTTCCCCTCAAACGCCATTCGAACCTCATTTTAGCCACCCAATCGGGCTTTATGATATTATAAACAAGATATGCCATATTTGTGTCAACTATCATCTGCAGGTGGGTATATATCGGACATTCGGGTATTTTATTTGTTACATAGAAAATGTATAGGACTTGAAAACCTTGTAATAATTCTACTTTCCGCACTTACTTTTCTTTTACGATTGTAAATATTTTATTTACCGCTTAAATTGCTTGATAAATGCGAAAACCACAAAATAACTGAAAATACAAATAGATAGGGTGGATTAAACCGATTAAGAAAGAATGAAATATCCTAATTTGGCCTAATGAAAAGTAGATAACATCATCCGAACTCGGAATCTCTACGTAGGTATGGTCCAACCACCCGGTGGGAAAATCGTACCGAAAATTTCCCGGTTGAGCTGAACCGGGTGGCGACTCTATTCTAAGTACGGGATTTCGATCTCGTATCTTTTAAGCATTAAAATATGCAAAAATCATTTTCCTTTTCAACCACATCACACTCATCTCCCCGACACGCCAAAAAACGGGCCGGCCCCACATTGGTCCGGCCCCCGCGCACGCAGCCGCGCGGGTCGTCGTCCGCTCACAGTGGCGACTCTGCTGGGGATTTTTTTCTTTAAACTTGAATCTTCTTTCATAGTTTAAAAGATTTTGATGATGTATTGAAATCATTGGCCAAATTAAAACTTCATTCTTTTCTTATGACGGCTTGTCCTCATGCGTGTAGATAGTTCGGTAATTTTAGGTACCCTATTTAACCTGAGAAGCTCACAAAGTATCACTCATGCCCTGTTGGAATTGAGGATGCCTAGTGGGTGGATCACTCGTTTTAACCAACACGGAAACTCCTATGACCGCGCCCATTCAGGGAGTGGTTGAGTAACGTGGAATCAAGGTAAACGGGAACCTTCTACATCAACAACCCTATACCAAAGCCGCGTTAGACAAAGCCTTAGCATACCATTCCCCTTAGGATTACCCAAAACGAATAAAATAATTGGGACGCGCTTCTTTCGCCATTACCGGTGAAGTAGCCAAACTCCATCCTACCAAAGAGGTGTTACGCGGGAGTCAAAAGGTTGGAACAGGGTCGATTCGCATGCTAAGTGCTCTATAATCATACACCCCCATGCATCGGCTTTAAGAGCCGAAAATAAATCAACTTACCCTTATCACTTCCACCCTTGGAAGAGGTTTAGCAACATGTGTGGGACTTCTCTTGTACCTCCGTTGCGTCACCACATATCGCTATGTATGACGTGAAGTATACATGTCTCATATATGTTGGAGGGATAAGCCATCACATCATCTCTAACCACATCTACGTGCAGCCATGCGCACTACACGTCACCCCCAGGGCATAAAAAGACATACATACATACCATCCATACCATTTACAACCCATTCATGGTCTGATTCGCGACTTATGATCCTAAGCAGCCTTCCTCTTGAACCAAGACTTTCACAGCCAACCATGTCTATTCCCCATGATGACAACCGTACCTCATCCAGAGGACAAGCTAGCCTTCCCTCCACCGTAGGGGCAACAGCTCACCCGCCGTCTCTTGGATCGGAGATCACCGCTGCTATCATTCAGTTCCTGAACTCCGATCAGTTTAGAAACATCATTCAGGAGGTAGTGTATGTATCTGTCAAGAAGGTCTTAGAAAGACAGGACTTCGACCAGGTCATGCGATCTCCGGGCATGACACCTGATGACGATACCCTCTGGCAGTCACCGCCAACCGCTTACCCTGGACAAAGAGAAGGAGCCCAGAATCTGATTCTTCCACCATTCTCTAACACCTTACCACCAACTTTGGTCACCCCATCACAATTTAAAATCCCCGCTGCCCCGATGCTTCCTCAATACGACCAAGTCATGCAACACATCGTTGAAGACTTCTCGCGTCAGTTGATGACAGTAGACTGCTATCAGGGAAGGATCCAATCAGAGAAAGACCAGTTCTTTCAATACACTGAATCACCCACACCCCCACCTCAAATCATGGTGGACCAAGAGACCTATCAGGAGTCGGCACCAGTTGCCATTATTCGGCCAAACAACGGTCCTAAGTGTAGAACCAATCCGTGGAAGCTGCCACTTAATGTACTCTTCACCGGGTTAAAGGAAGCTGGGATTCTTAAACCTCTTCAAGAGTTCAATCCCCCCATGAGAGAAGAAGGAAAAGGCTTTTGCAGATATCACATGTTGTCGGGTCACAACACCAACCAGTGCAAAGCTTTGGTCCGTACCATCCAACGACTGGTGGATGAAAAGAAGATTACCGACCCTGAAAGGGTATCCTGCCCCTTACCAGAGTCTGGCAACCAGACACGGACGATTAATCCCGGCTTTTCCAAACAGCCGAAAGCTCCTCAAGATCTCATCAAGGCCATTTACTCAAATGGTGGGGGAAAATCGCGCTCTGACAGTGAGGACGAAGAATCCCGATTTGCAATCCTCAGAGTTCAGGCCTTTTAGCTTCATAAGCCACTTCCATTCTTCTTACTTACGTTGTGTTCGTATCCTTTGATTAGCGTCTTCACATGAGCACTTGTACGTCGCCTTCAGTATTCAAGATATTTTTATTGAATGAAATTAAATTGAGTACATTATGTGGTAATCAAATCCAATAATTTAAACCCTGTCAAACACATGAGAGATAATAAAGTGCTTAAAGACCATGATAATGCTTTTGCTCAATGCAATAATCGGATTGTTGAAACACCATGGGTCTCTTCTAGAATTAACTCGACGGCCTTACAACGGTGCACCTTCAAGCCACCAAAGAAACATCAATCGGTCTAGAGAATCAAGGCTTACACCCAACAGAGCCTAGCCTCCGTCAAACAAACGTCGTAACCAAATCCCAGACCAATATCACCACCAAGGACGCAACCAAATTTGGAGAGAAACATATCTTCACCCGATACAAATCAACCCCATCAAACCCTTCAGCTAACAAAGGTCAGGGGGCAACCATTTCCTAGAACACCAAGCCTAAAGGCAAGCACCTTCATCCCACAAGCCACAAAAAACGATCGCGCAACCAATGTCGCAATCGCCTTACCAAATGAACCAACAAGGCAAACAACCACTACAAAGGCACCAAACAAAAGGTCCTTAAGCCGAACATCACTTGTTCACAACCCATCACCACTAATACAGAATACAAATTCAGGCCTCGACAAAAAGTGCAGACCACGAATTGAAGCAGTCAAAATAGCGATCAGGACAACAATCAAACCGATTGATGAAGCTTTGGAGTAAGCACCAAAAACTCCTGCAAACTAAACGGCTTGCAAAAAGGTCAGCCGAAAACTCTCGACGTAACTTTGAAGGTCAAAATAAACTGGGTGATCCAGGTGAAAATCGAACGGGCACCAAAGAACTTGGAGAAACTGCAAAAGCACAACTATGCGAACAATAGCAAATCAGATACCCAATGCCCTTTCCAAAAGTCATAGACCCAGCACTGAAAAGTTTGAGACCTTCCGATACTATGGTTAAGTTCAAATCAGATTGTAGAGGCCATCATATGTTCGGGAATGGCACCAAATAAGCGAGGCTGTTAAAGTCATGAGCGAGGCAAGAAGCGAGTTCATCGATCTAGTCGACCAAGACAAGCTTAAGCATTATCAGGTCTAAACAAAAGAAATAAATCAGAAAAAGCGGCACGCTAAAAATATATACAATAATCACCCGCTTGTCAGCCTTCTACTGACTGGGCAAAAATTAGGGTTACACCCGACGGTCGGTACCCTGCGAATCGGCTGTACAAAAATTAGGGGATAAGTCAATAACGCCTGTTGAACTGAAAACCCAAAAAGGGCGGTTCAGACGAAAATTAGGGCACGAGAGAAAAACAATAAGATGTTAACTTGAAAACCTGTAAAGGCTGGTTAACACCAGGGGTCCCATTAATGGAAATGATTGCCAACATATTGTACTCAAATTAGATTCACTCGATAAAAGTGTCTTTCATGTTGAAACATCTGTGTTTGTGATTATGTGAATACCTGGCGATCGAAGGATGAAAACATCTCAAGTAAGCTTAATCGAAGACACTATGCACTCAAAGGTCGGAATAAATCTGTTAGGGCGAAAACCCGAAAGGGTAGTCCATGCAAACCATGGGGTCGAATTGGAGCCTAAAATCTGTGTTCCCCGGGCTCTGCAGAAAACCCTGCAGCTTTTGGTTATGGGTTGCAATGGCAGAAACGGACGGAATGGTCGAAAACAGGTTGCTTGAAGACTGAAGCCGCCGGCGATGAGAGTGATACCGCCGGCGATATCATGATGCCGCCTGCGATGTAAGTAATGTCGCCGGCGATATAGGATTGATTTAGTCGACTTGGGTGATGCCGCCGGCGGCATAAAGTTAATTTCCTGGGCGGCATCAGACGGATTTCTGCCATTTCAGACCTGTACAAAACCTGTAAACAATCCTATGCTACATTTCCAATGACTTAGCAAACAGCAATTCATCTTCATATTCAAAATAAAAGCCCGAAGGCGCAAATTGCTCAAATTGTACCAAATTGTCTACAAAACCAAATTGTCAAAACCCCAATGTATCAGAGGTACAAACCAAGAACTCAAAAGCAAAGCAAAAACGAAAAGTAAAACTAAGCATGCCCGCCACTACCGGCTGGACGGGATGAAACATCGGGACTTGCGAACCAATCGTCAACATTGTCTTCCTCTCTTCCCTCCGTCATGGGAACGCTACTGGACTCCTCAGCCGCGGTAAACGCACGTCGGCCAGCAGACTTCTTGAACCCCCTACGACTGGTACCCCCAGGGTGCGCATGGTCCAGATTCTGTTTGCTTCTCTGTTCTTGAGCGGTGGCCGCCAGCTGTCCCTCGAGATCCCTCACACGGCGCTGTAAAGCTGCAGTCTCCTCCTCATACCGTCGCCGGGCTGCGTCAGCATCAGACAAAGAAAGGGCTAAAAAATCCTGCAAATCGGAGAAAATATCAGCCTTGCATATCATGCATAACATCCATACATATAT
Organism: Euphorbia pulcherrima; assembly: GCA_947683365.1. NCBI lineage: Eukaryota > Viridiplantae > Streptophyta > Magnoliopsida > Malpighiales > Euphorbiaceae > Euphorbia > Euphorbia pulcherrima. The sequence continues at coordinate 24,417,612 of CANTUS010000009.1, forward strand.
CCCATCTTAACATGTGCATAAAATACCTGTACAAGAAGCGATTGCCCAATAAGGGTATCCCGGAGAACGAAATTGTTCTCCGCAAGTTGCTCCACATGACTCCGTACCACCTAGCAAATCCAAAAAGCAAAATCTTAGACACCTACATCTAAGACTTAATAAGAAAATAATTATTAGGTCTTACGTAGGTTGTATTTTCGGGCATAAAGATCGGGGCTTGCCGGCTCGAGCCAACATTCCTATGAGAGAATTCGCCCCGGGAGTTCATCAACAGGAAAGTGGTTTCCAACGGATTGACCAATCTCCCCTCCACAAAGTTTACGCCCTCCGGGACGCCATACTGTCGGGTCCCGCTTTGGTTATCACGGCCCCTCTTTCTCGCGGGTTCCTGCAGAACGTAAAAGTCACACGTCAACAACGTCCCTAAACGACTTCAAAATCATACATACAAACACAATCATACCTCGAAAGAACGTTGTTCCCCCTGGGACATCGGCACGCTCCCGCCAGCTACCCCCGCGCCTACCTCGTCCTCCCCCTCAGGGTCGACCGCAACATCCCCTTCCAGCGCTTCGTCCTCGTCATCATCCTCCTCCTCAACGTCCACAACGCCTTTTAGGCGCCTCTTTTCGTCCTCCAATCGTTGCTCATTATGATACTCAATTGTATCGTTGCCGTGGATGCGAGGACACACAGGGAGAAGACGCTGAAAAAGCTGCTCGTAGAGGCCAGGAACGCTAGGGATCACTCGGCCGTTCCCCTCGATATAATCGGCTTTGTCGGCCTCGGCAGAAATCACTAAACGAGGCCACCACAAACCCCGCGGAGGATCGGCAGGCACGGGTCTAGCAGCAACCGGAAGGGACCTCCAACCCCGGACGCGCTCGCCCAGATACCACTGCTGAGACAGGGGGCACTCGATCACAAACCGGCGGTCATCCACCTCCCTCCGAACCCGTGCAACCTCGGCCAAATTCTCTACCCCATCAAACGGGTCCAAGACGAGCTACACCAAAACAACCAACATAAACCCATAAATAATAACAAAAAAATTAAAAAAAAATAATAATAAAATCGCGTACCGAACTCAATCGCGTGCTTCTGAGGACCTCCCTATACAGCGTAGGGTACTTGGCCTTCCCACCGATACACCCGCACCAACGGGCAAGGAAATGAGAGTCCGGTGGCATGACCTTCTTAAACTCCAACGGCGGAAGGATCTGATGCTCGAATGCCCAAGCCTGCACAAATAACGATCGACCAATCCAAAAAAACGTCATGCAAGAAACGAGAACACATGCTATCAAGGAGAATATCTACAAAAAGTGATACCTGGAGTAGCAGATGGCAAAGGCGAAGGGCTTTTTCATTCTTCCGGGCTCCCACGTCCAGCCCGTGGTACAATTGGGCCAAGATGGCCCTCGGCCAATTCTTCCTCCTGATTCCCGGCACATCTTCCACCGCGGTTATAAGTATGTAGTTGATCTTACTCCCCGAGATTGGGAAGAACAGTACGGTGAGTAGTGAGATCACAAAGGAACGGACACATGCCTCCCTTTCCTCCTCAGGCACCACATCCACCTGGGTCCAATAACGGTACAACTCACCATAGGACAGCCGCCCAGAAACAGGCTTCAGTCCGAACAACTCCTTTACCCGCCTCACCACGGGCCTCTCGACATGGTACTTGTCCATGTAGACGTCAAAATGGATAACCTCATCCATCCAAGGAAGGCCGGTCATGGCCACCACGTCAGAAGGGGTAATCGTAACTTCCCCAAAGGGGAGATGGAAGGTATGGGTAGTCTCGGACCACCTTTCAGTCAAGGCCGTTACTGAAGAATGAGGTAGCTTGGGCATCAACATAGGCATGATTCGAGCCAAATCCCCAAACCCCGTCTCGTTAATCGCGAACGCAAGCTCGGGATCATTCTCTGAAATATGGTGCCACCACTCACCGATGGTGCCAATCCCCCCTGTGTACGTCAATTCGTATGGCTGCAAAATCGAAAGCAAAACGGATCAATTCTGTGCATTTCTGTCAAAAAGGCTGCTGATGCCGCCTCTGTTAGAAGCTATATCGCCGGCGGCATCATCCCATACCGCCGGCGGCATCAGCCCATACCGCCGGCGGCATCAGTCCACCGCCAGCGGCATCAGCCCATATTGCCGGCGGCATTAGCCCATATTGCCGGCGACATCACCTTGAAACAGGGCGACATCAGACTCTCATAAAGGGACTGATGCCGCCAGCAACAACACTGATGTCGCCAGCGACATCAATCAGGCCGCCAGCGGTATCACTGTGCACGGGCAGAACCTGCTTTCTCCCTAAATCGCACCCTTCGCGCCAAAAATCACAAAAATCCAAAATCAATCGAACCACAAGGCAAAAATCGATCCTAAAAGCATACAATATGACTGATATATTCCACACTTTAAACCCCTATCATGGCATGTTTTCAAATCTAAAGCAAAAATCACATCGAATACGAAAAGAAGTAATTTAGGTTTTTGTGGAATTACCTGGATATAAGAGAGGTGTTTCTCCTTCTCCGGAGACAGATTTGTGATAGGAGAGTTAATGCCATAGCCATACATTTTGGCCGTCGCCTTCAGACCATATGCAGTAGGAACGGAAAGGATTTTCAGTCCCTCAACGGAAGAATCGGGCAGGCTCTCCCTAGCCTTGGATTTTCCCCTAAAAGCCTTGCTAATTCTCTTCATAATTTCAAAGACAAAGAAGTTGGAGAAGAGATGAAGAAGGATGCGGTTTTGAGAGAATGGGGAAGAAGAGAGTTCCAATCTCTTTTTAAACTGCCGCGCGGAATTCGAGGAGTTTTAATTTACCTGAAACTGTTCATCCATGCCGCCGGCGGCATCATGCCATACCGCCGGCGACTTCACTCAGGCCGCCGACGATATTGCCTCATTTAGTTCAAATTTTGAAATTATCTGACCAGTCAAAGCTGCCACGTGGCATCCATACCGCCGGCGACATTAGTCCATGCCGCCGGCGACATCAGTCAAACCGCCAGAAACATCAACTCATGCCGCCGGCGATGTTCCCCCTCCAAAACTAGATTTTCAAAATGAGCCCAACCAAAGGGCGATCTCAACAAGCAGAAGCCCAACCGAAGGGCAATCTCTTCAAACGAGCCCAATCGAAGGGCGATCTCCTCATAAGCCCAACCGAAGGGCGATCTCTTCAGAACGAGCCCAACCGAAGGGCGATCTCTTCAGAACGAGCCCAACCGAAGGGCGATCTCTTCAACATGAGCCCAACCGAAGGGCGATCTCTTCAACATGAGCCCAACCGAAGGGCGATCTCAATAGAACAAGCCCGACCAAAGGGCGATCTCTTCAAACGAGCCCAACCGAAGGGCGATCTCTTCAAACGAGCCCAACCGAAGGGCGACCTCTTCAAAGCGAAAGTCCGACCAAAGGATAATCACTGTACCAAACGAAAGCCCAACCGAAGGGCAATCTCTTCAGAACAAGAGCCCGACCAAAGGGCGATCTCCCAAAACGAGCCCGACCGAAGGGCGATCTCTTCAAACGAGCCCAACCGAAGGGCGATCTCCTCATAAGCCCAACCGAAGGGCGATCTCAACAGAACGAGCCCAACCGCAGGGCGATCTCTTCAGAACGAGCCCAACCGAAGGGCGATCTCTTCAAAATGAGCCCAACCGAAGGGCGATCTCTTCAACATGAGCCCAACCAAAGGGCGATCTCATCAAAACAAGCCGGTCCGAAGGGCGATCTCATCAAAACAAGCCCAACGGAAGGGCAATCTCTTCAAAACAAGCCCGACCGAAGGGCGACCTCTTCAAAGCGAAAGTCCGACCAAAGGATAATCATTGTACCAAACGAAAGCCCGACCGAGGGGCGATCTCATCAAAACAAGCCCGACCGAAGGGCGATCTCATCAAAACGAGAAGGGTGATCTCTCGAAATGAGCCTAACCGAAGGGCGATCTCTTCAAACGAGCCCAACCGAAGGGCGATCTCCTCATAAGCCCAACCAAAGGGCAATCTCTTTAGAACAAGCCCAACAGAAGGGCAATCTCTTCAGAACAAGCCCAACAGAAGGGCAATCTCTTCAAAGTGAAAGTCCGACCAAAGGACAATCACTATACCAAACACGAGCCCAATTGAAGGGCAATCTCAACATAACAAGCCCGACCGAAGGGCGATCACAACAGAACAAGCCCGACCGAAGGGCGATCTCTTCAAAACAAAAGCCCAACCGAAAGGCAATCTCTTCAGAAGGAAAGCCCAACCAAAGGGCAATCTCTTCAGAACAAGCCCAACCGTAGGGCAATCTCTGCAAAGTGAAAGTCCAACCGAAAGACAATCACTATACCAAACACAAGCCCAAGCAAAGGGCGATATCTTTAAAGTGAAAAGCCCGACCAAGGGGCAACAATCACTATATGAAGTGACAAGCCCGACCAAAGGGCAAACCTCTCGATTCAAAGCCGAAGCCCGACCAAGGGGCAAACCTCTCGATTTAAAGCGAAAGCCCAACCGAAGGGCAACCTCTTCAAAACGAAAACCCAACCGAAGGGCAAACAACCGAAGGGCAACCTCTTCAAAACGAAAACCCAACCGAAGGGCAAACAACCGAAGGGCCATCACTTCAGATCGAAAGCCCAACCGAAGGGCGATCTCTTCAAACAAGCCCGACCGAAGGGCGACCTCTTTAAAGTGAAACGTCCGACCAAAGGACAATCACTATATGAAGTGACAAGCCCGACCGAAGGGCAAACTCCCCATGAACTGTAAGTCCGACCAAGGGACGAACAATAGACAAAGCACAAGTCCGACCAAGGGACAAATTCTCTACGAGGCACAAGTCCGACCAAGGGACAAATTCTCTACGAGGCACAAGTCCGACCAAGGGACAAATTCTCTACGAGGCACAAGTCCGACCAAGGGACAAATTCTCTACGAGGCACAAGTCCGACCAAGGGACAAATTCTCTACGAGGCACAAGTCCGACCAAGGGACAAATTCTCTACGAGGCACAAGTCCGACCAAGGGACAAATTCTCTACGAGGCACAAGTCCGACCAAGGGATAAATTCTCTACGAGGCACAAGTCCGACCAAGGGACGAATTCTCTACGAGGCACAAGTCCGACCAAGGGACGAATTCTCTACGAGGCACAAGTCCGACCAAGGGACGAACAAACGACAAAGCGTGAGTCCGACCAAGGGACGAACAAACGACAAAGCATGAGTCCGACCAAGGGACGAACAGTCGACAAAGCGTGAGTCCGACCAAGGGACGAACAGTCGACAAAGCGTGAGTCCGACCAAGGGACGAACAGTCGACAAAGCGTGAGTCCGACCAAGGGACGAACAGTCGACAAAGCGTGAGTCCGACCAAGGGACGAACAGTCGACAAAGCGTGAGTCCGACCAAGGGACGAACAGTCGACAAAGCGTGAGTCCGACCAAGGGACGAACAGTCGACAAAGCGTGAGTCCGACCAAGGGACGAACAGTCGACAAAGCGTGAGTCCGACCAAGGGACGAACAGTCGACAAAGCGTGAGTCCGACCAAGGGACGAACAGTCGACAAAAGCGTGAGTCCGACCAAGGGACGAACAGTCGACAAAAGCGTGAGTCCGACCAAGGGGCAACCTGCACAGCTTGAGTCCGATCAAGGGACGAACAGTCGACACAGCGTGAGTCCGACCAAGGGACGAACAGTCGACACAGCGTGAGTCCGACCAAGGGACGAACAATCGACAAAGCGTAAGTCCGACCAAGGGACGAACAATCGACAAAGCGTAAGTCCGACCAAGGGACGAATAATCGACAAAGCGTAAGTCCGACCAAAGGACAAACCGGTCATCCCTCAGGTATCATTCCTATCCCTTGCTCTTTCGTGTGATCATACTGACCTATGGCAGCAGTGATCCCCCGAGGGGCAGCCTGTGAGCACGGGATTTTGCAGTCCCTCTCGCGAGACGATGATGACGTGTACCCGATTTTAATACCTCAAAATAAAAGTTCTCTTTAGAATTTTTATTACCAAAATAATATTCCTTGTGAATTTTATAATTGGTAGAATCCAGTTCGGTGTGGCCGATAACGCGTCCGGTAGGAGCTTGAACCGATGATTTACACCCAAATAATAAATACCCTCTAAAATATTATTAAAAGTCATAAAGATGCCTTTTTTCCACTAATAAACCACTTTTCCCGACTTTTTAGGCTTTTTGACCCGTTGGTTGTCGGTATGCTGGAGGATGATGTCGCCACCGACATCATCCAAGCCGCCGGCGGCATAAGCATACCGCCGGCGGCCTCATCCAAGTCGCCGGCGACATCATCATGTCGCCGGCGGCATGGCCAGAAATGGGTCCTCCACAGACTGCCTTTCGGCCACTTTCGGCGGAATAAGTCAAAAAGGTCTCGAAAAACACCCCAATTTGCCTATAAAAGGCACCTAAAACTGCATTGGAGGGGGGGGACTGAAATTATAGAGAGAATGAGCTTAAATTGGGCAACTAGGAGGCTAAAATCGAGAGAATAGATTTTAGTGAGATAAGAACTAGAAAAGGCCGGAAAAAGGATTCTAATCCATTTTTCCCGATTTTTCTTCTTCGAACTCTCTGATTGTGAGCTTAAATCAGTGGGTCTTTGGGTTAAATCAACTGGATAAAATTTAGGGACCTAAAACCTTTAATTAACAATCAAATTATCGTTACAAGCTCCCCGGAGGCGTTATTGTTCAGTTCACAAAGAGTTGGATTCACTACCCCGAGGTGAAAATCCTGAGTCTCATAGCTCTTTGGCATTATTATTATTGTTTTGCACTAATTTTTGTTGATTTATATTCATTTTTGAGTTTTCGGTCACTTTGACTGCTAACCGCTGTTGTAGCAAGAAATCGGAGTCGCCGGAGACATGTGATGTTCCTGGATGTATCACCCATGTCGCGTGAGGCATCGTTGGTACCGCCATTAGCATCACATTCCCCGGAGACCTCGCTTTCTCGCAGAACCCTTTCTTTACGGTGCTCAGAAAGCCCTGTGCCCATCTGCATGCTGATGTCGCCCGTGACAAAGTTGATGTCGCCGGCGGTATCATCCATGCCGCCAGCGACATAAACTATGTCGTCGGCGGCATCAGATGCCATCGGCGGCTTGGCTTTCTGGACAGCAGCGTTGTTTTTGTTTATTTCCAAACTAATTTATTTTCTAAAGCTAGGACCTATAGTGTAACGATGGTGGTTCGAAACCTCCTGAAAACAGACCCGCCCCACAACAAGTGGTATATTCATTTGTAATCCGATTAAAGCAACAGTCGAATCTGAAATTTGGACAAAAATGGAATTTCCCCTCAAACGCCATTCGAACCTCATTTTAGCCACCCAA